>OY987303.1:29519352-34319352 GCA_963920635.1 Pseudeuparius sepicola
CATCAGCATACCTAACATTAACTATACCTAGTTAATGTTATAAACGTCATTAACGTGTTGCACCTCATATTTCACATAGCTATGCCGATGATTTCAGAAAATTGTTAGGGATTTTCATGGAAAATATCAACAAAATACGGGTTCTTACAGTAATCGGGGTTATATGAAGCATCTTTAGAGGTGACATCCTCAGGACTCCCGAAGAGCGTCATAGCATGATAAACAGGTCTTAATTTCTAAATTGTTCCCAGTTCCTGTCCAAATAATTTACTTAGCCTTTCAACTTATACTGACTTTACTTTACCACTTGTTTTAATTTAAAACTTAGCCATTTCCGCGCAGACAAATCTTCCCTACACATTCTCCAGCTCAAGTTCGACCCTCCGGGCGGATTTTAATTAATGTAGACAAATCCTCGGCCCCGGCAATGTCCGGACGGGGTGAAAGCGGCTAATTTTGATGCGCCGGCAGGTGCCTAGATGTGACGAAGAATGGCGATGAAGTTGATTAGCAACTCCCGGCTGGCGCCTTCATGCCTTGCTCGCAACTACAAGAAGTTTGCGGCAACTTGTTGACGGCATTAAGAAAAATACTGGTTAGAATAAATTTAGGGGAGTTAAAGAGGTTCGCCAAGCGCAAAATGCGCTCTAACAAATTACGTTGCATGCTAATGTTTGTCACATACTTATCAGTGGCGGCTCGTGGCTCGTGACTTCTGCCAGTTGCAGTGGCGTAGCTAGACTTCTTAAAAATCGAGAGGGAGGGGGTCATTGGCGTGCCAAGTATAACCAGGAGGGTCGGGGGGTATGGAATACCCCGAGGGGCGGTTCAGAGGGAGAAGTCCTGTATACTTGCAGGGAATTCCACAAGGAACTTCCAGGAAGTTCAAGGAAGTTCCAGGAAGTTCAAGGAAGTTCCAGGAAGTTCAAGGAAGTTCGAGGAAGTTTCTGGGAATCCGGCATTGGATTTTTGTCAAGCCCTGTATATGAATTTTTTGTTGTCCACCCTATGCTATTTGAGAAAAAAATCTGTGACATAAAACGATGAAATTATTAAGGTCTTTCCTATTTTTTGTCACACCCTATGAATTTTTTTTTCCACCCTATACCTATACCGTTAGGTCCTTTTATCTTTAACGAGTTTTTGACTCACTCTTTTTTTGACGTCAGTTGCTTTTGAGACACCCTGTATTTTCCTTATTCTTAATTCTGTGACGTCACCGAGATTCTAGTTTACACCATTTTAAGGTAATATTTTCAAATGCGTTGATGGCCTAATTGGTTAGAGCGTCGACCTTGTAAATCGATGATCGAACCCTGGCGAGTTTTTTATTTCCGAAATTTTGAATTTGGCGCCAGAACCACGTGCCGATGCGCGCATCATGGGTTAGAGCGATGTGATTGGCCAGCGAAGTAAGGAGCGGCGCCTAGGAGAAAAGTGGAGGGGGCCGTCCCATAGTGTCGAGTTACCTAAAACTGAAACCTATCGAACAAAAAAAAATCTAAATCGGTGCGCAAATATTTTATTTGTTATAAACTGCAAAAGTCTTTAGCATATAAATATAAAACCTGTAACAAAACATGTAGATCACAAAACATGTAACAAAACAATTAATGTATTTAGCAAACATTTTGAGAACGAAAAATATTTGATACATAGTTTATAGGGATTTTTTTAAGGGTACAATTATTCGATAAAATTTGAAAGCGGTATATTAGTTGCAAATTTTATTTTTCGAATTTTGGGGTTAACAGGTGTTTTGCGGCATATTTTGCCGATTTCAACACAAACGGTTGACTGCATCGTTATGAAGCAAGAGTACCCTTTTTGTTGCAAAATGAAAACATGCACTAAAATGGTGAACCTGCAAGACCAAAAAAATATCCTAAAAAAGTTATGACTATCTATAAAACCCTTTGTAACACCCACCTCCGCCTCTGGGCGATGGGAAAAAATTGTTTTTACACAGAATTGTTGCACTTCGGCGACTAAAGGACTGCGCCAAGTTTCATTTAAATTGCATAACTTCTGTAGATGTTATTGCAAAAAATATGTTTTCAAACTGCACCCTGTACTTTTTCATTATGCATTTTCCGACCTACATTTATAGGGGCGGGTGTATTTTCCTCACCAGAGATCTTGTCTTACCTGCGTAAGCAAAAGGGTCCGATAATCTTGTAGGTAGGTATTGCTCACTAAATGCAAATAGTAGATTAAAGGTTAATGATTTACTTATGTCATATAATTTTATTCATAGGTCGAGGAGGAAGTATATATTATATAACGGGGGTGGTTTATTTTAGATTTCATGTCATTTGAATATTGTTTTAATCGAGATACTATTTTGTTTGTGCTGTGTTCCGGTGTTGACAAAATGGCGGCGTCTTTAATAAAAAGGAATCGTGGTAAAAATTTACTGCTTTTAGAAAACTAGATTTTATAAAACTAAAGTATAAAACTAAAATGTTAAAAAGTGGAGAAATATTCTGGAGGTGCGTTCAAACAAAGTGTAGCGCTAGCGCTAAAGTGTTTACTACTGGCTCAGATCTGACAATATCCAGGAATGATTTAGTCCATAACCATGAACCTAATCAACAGAAGCTAAATATGAACATTTCTTCTAACTCATATAAACGAAAGGCCCAAGAAGATATAGCGGATAAACCTTCCAAAATTATTCTAAGACCACTTGCTACCAATTTGCCAGAAACAATTACGACGACTGATGTTAGCTATATTGGAGAAATTATGGACAACTATATCGCCGAAAAATAATGCCAGGTCGACTTCCTTCAAATATACAGGAGGTTCAAGAAGTACTACAGGTATGTGCTCCACATACTATTAAAGGTAAAAATTTTCTTTTTATAATCTGCCTAGAAAGTAGTATCATTGTAGTTACTTGTGAAACTAATATCCGTATTTTGGACAAAATTGGTGTTGTATATATGGAGGCGTCCATTCTCCTATTAATAATAATAATTCTCACCCTCACAATACTCCAAACTAGAAGTACCCCAGAAGCAACCACATGCTTGTGTGGAGGAGGGGGGCAATTACTATTATTTTGTCTTCGTTGCCATTTGCGGCTAGGGCCGACTTTTTTTCCGATAGAACTAGGATAGCATTCGCTCAAGTACTACGGAAAACCCTAGAAAATCGTAGTAGGTAATGCCAGTCAGTGTAGGACAATTAGTAAATCACACGGATAAAGCTACTTAGGAGCAATACCGTGAATCCACATTTGTCCAGCGCTCTTGGCCATAGCGGTGGTTTTCTTTAAAGACATGTGCATGCGCCTGCCTCGAACCAAGGTCGATCGAAGGCAGAAAAACATGCAGCCTAAAAAGGCAGCGCCGGTACGAGCGACGCCACCGCGGCCTCAATATATTGTTTGCAATTATTTACCATTCATGGGCTGATTAATGAACACTATATTCCATTATTGTATTCTTTGTTGCCGAACAAAAACACTAGAACTTACGTTCATCTTTTCTCTCTATTAAAATCACGAATTTTTGAGACATAAAATTGTATTTTATCCAAGTGAAATATCGGTAGATTTTGAAAAAGCAATCCACAACGACTTTGCCGAATACCACAATAAATGGCTGTGGATTTCATCTACACCAAAGGTGGTATAGGAAAATTCAGTCGTTTGGTTTGACTTCAGAATACAAAAATGTTTATGAAGTAGGCAAGTGGCTCAAACATACATTTGGCCTTACATATTTAAAACCGGAGGATGTCCTACAAACCAAAAAATGACATTTTAGATAAATATGTCGATCATTATTGTTCATAATGTTTTAAAACCCATAAAAGACAAAAAAGTTCAAATTAAATTAAAAACTCTGGCACTATTAATTAGTAGATTTCAGTTTCGTCTAATGACTACATATCTCTGGCGAGGAAAGTACCTGTCCAATTTTATGGTCTTCGCGGTTGGTGAGGAATTTACCTCCGCCCATTTATAGAAAGCTTTTTGTTCCAAATGGCATTTTCTACCTGTCACATTGCGTTGACACCTTAGAAGCACCCTGTATATTGTTAGTAGTTTCGTTATTTTATTGATGGATATTGTCGTTTTGTCTGAGCTTCCAAACTTAGCTCTATCTACGTTCATCGCCAAAATGCCTTTAAACATAACTTGTATTATTTGCTCAAAAGCCTTGTGTGATATATCGATTAGTTGCATTTGGGCGTACCTCACAGAGCGAGCCCAGTGTAGTAAATCTGCTCGGTAGTTAATAGCAGATTGTTGTATATATGCATTATGTGTCGGAGTTCATTGCGTGCAAATAACTTCAGGGCCATGATGCAGCTGCAAACAGCTGCATAATACGGAGCTGTAATGCAACAGTGACGAGGCGGGGTGCGAGGGGCCCAACTCATCCCCCGATGGAGTCGCTGCTGCTGCTGCTATGCATTGATGGTTTTACTTAATTAGTTTCAAGGCAGGTGCACAGGCACGCGCTCAAGGATTATATGAATAAATCAGAATGGTGGTTTACAAATGAAGACTTTTTGCAAGTGCATCAAGTTTCGAAGGGGCACCTTTTTAATTCAACATTTACATATTAGTTACATTAATAGGGCGGTTATATCTTTTGAAAACTTTCAATGGGCTATATCTCCGAAAATAAAAAGAGAACAAAAAACGGCAAAACCCGTTCCGGCAGTATGGAGGCGGAACCAAAATGGCGTATCAAGTGACGCCCATCCTCCAACCCCATAAGCCCCGCCCATCCCAACTTTAAAATCTTAAATGGCAACCCCCCACTTATGATACACCATCGAAAAGCTCTTTCAAAATGCCTTCCAACGGTACCAATAATAGGTTGGTTCAGTAATTATGGATTTATTCAAGAATATCCGATTTTAGTATCACATTTGACAAATCAAATATTTGCAAAATTGCCCTGAATTCAAAACAAGAGATGGAAATAAAGGAAATTGACCTGCTAGAAGGTTTAAATTAGCACAGGTAGACTGCCTACTCACTTAATAATATCTGAACAACGCATTTAAATTAGGGGTTGAACTAATTTTAAGGTTTTCCAAGTACAGAAAAGATTATTATTAATAATTCAAATTACAATTTACTTGTATTAATAATAATTTATTACAGTCAATTACAAAAAGTTATCTAAATTAAGGAATCTGACCTGCTAGAATAATGGACAGCATTTTGAATATTTAATTTAACTTTTTGTAATTGACTGTAATAAATTCTTATTAATACAAGTAAATTGTAATTTGAATTATAGCCCATTGAAACTTTTCAAAAGATCACCTGGTATAAAAGCAACAATGTTGGACGTCGCCACCATTTGTAATCATTGTTTTTTCGGTTGTTTCAATATTGTAATGAGACAATTAGCGTTTTTGACGTATTAATAAAGACTGCTCACGGCTGTAATGTCTGACAGTTCTCTGGCTCGCCATGCGCTTCCCGGAAACAAAATACAATGCAAAATACATTGTTGACCATAGACGCCATCTACTTTTCAGAATATAAATCTATAGCCATGAGAAGTCTTATTAATACGTCAGTCAACGCATTTAGTATTATTATTTTCCATAGAGTATTACAAAAGAGTAGATATGATCAATCCGTTAGCGAAAAATTATTTGTCTTTTCATTTAGACGGCTTTGAACACTTCTAGTTATTTACATTGCAAAATGCGTAATTGCACTTAATGGTTGTAATAAGGTGCTTGCTGCCTAAGGCTTACTATGAATTTTTGTATCTAGCAACCCCTTTCCCAGGTAGGAACCAGGACACTTCGAACATTTGACTTACGCTTTCGGGCGTGCTGGCGAGTATGTAAAGTGTACCTAGTTACTAAGGAAGAAGCAGGAAAAAATATTTGGTTGATATTTCGCTTTGATTTCTTTCTTATACAAACCATTGAGTAAAGAAATAGTACAAACAATTTTTTTTATGAATATTTATTTTCCATAATTATTTATTAAATTTTATTTGTTTATTTTTATTACTCATTGCATCTTAAGTAAGTTTTGTTACAAACAGTCTTAAATCGATCAAAAATGTTGAAATTTTCCGTCCGTTTCTATTTGTTTTGTTCATGTTTCAGTTTCACACTTGATGTCTGATATTTTTTGAGGTTTTTAAATTTTCATGGAAACCTTTTTCTGTTGTGGCGATAAAAACATCATAGCCTAACTTAATTTATGACCTTTTTGACTTTTATGGTGGGATACTTCCATAAGATTGTAGCAATTTTCTCGTGCAGCACGCGGGTTCTACATGCGCTTTCGCCTGTCGTACACGGAATGTGAGAGCACGAGCATGGTGAGTATGGTATCCAAGAATCTGGCGGTAACAGCGGTTCACAGCGTGCATCCGGTCGAAGAGTATACAGAGGCACGCGCACGGGTACTTCCTTCTGGCTTCCACTCGGCACTGGGGCACTGGCGACTGGCGTAGTGGGCGCCGGGCGGCGGCGTGGCGGGTGGCGGTACCGGACGTTCACGCGGATACCCGATCAGCTGTCGACGCGGCTAGTGAGCTATTGAAATGGGCGGTGCGCACAAGCGGCAAAGCAGCGCGTCGCAGCCTACCGGAGCGCCGAGTTACATGTTTTAGACTTAGTCAAAAAAATGTTTTTTCGCATTTTTCTTTTTAGTAGGCGTCCCCTGTATGACAATCACCCTGTATAAAACGCCAAATTTTTCTCAGCTCTTCATACATTGCTGGAGTGTTTACAAGCAAACACGCACACGACATCAAAAATTCAAGTTCCTTCAATAAATTTAGTATAAAATGAGAACATGAAATGTGAACATGAACGATAAGAGATATTTATAATAGCATGAAGTTTTTGGGCCATTTTAACCGTATTTATAAATATATTTCAAAATGTAGAAAAATATAGAATATTTTCGTTAAAAAACTAAGTACGTAGGTAATCTAAAAACGCTCTTTAATTGTACACTAGAAATAACATTTTTTTAATTTAGAAATCCAAGGTTGGCAGCATTGTTTTGAGGCGCGTCCAGGGGCGTATTTAGCATGTCTGACAGAACTGTCAGAGGTTGTTACAGATGCCTAACCTTAACTTTGATATTCTGGGGCTCTAACCTAACTTCAAACACAGAAACTATAACTTTAGCCTTTTTCTGCGCTTCCAAGAACATAATTTAATGTTAATTTATATCTATTCAAATTTAGGATTCGTGTGCGTAAAATGTAAATTTTGTTGATTGCGGCTCTGTCCTCCGTCACCTATCAATAATATCAATATGGCCGCCGCTTACGGAATTCTAGGGAGATTAAATATTTACCAGGTAAATATTTAATGTCCTGTCACAATCTAGTGCACAATTAAAGAACGTTTTTATATTATATTATGTTCCTTCATTTTGCCATTCTGATTTGTTTTGTCAGATGTCCAAATTTTGAACGTACATTGTTTATTTAGCTCCAAAAATAAAGGCTGTAGAGGATCTCAAAATATAGGCAAAATCGCAAAAAGGTATACTAAAGACTATTTCCCTCGCCTTAATTTCCACCAATCACAAACGCGCAATTTTGAACTACAAATGGTTTCTAGATGGAAAAACTGTATGACAGCACCTGTCAGCAGTTTTTTCGAGTTTACCCGCGGCAAAACTTGACAGCTGTTGTATAATAGGTAGTATGTTTTGTAAGCTATGTGTATGCAGAATAATCTGTTACTCATGAACTAGTCAAATACCATTCGGGCATCTAATTTTTCCTGTGAAAAAATCCAAAAAAACACAAAGTTAAGTAATATTTTTTTAACAAAATGCATTCGTGCAGGTTCAAAAATCCTCGTCTTCGACTCGGATTTTTGTTGCCACCAGCACTCATGCTTCTTGTTAAAATATTACTTAGCACTTAGCAACGTGTTTATTCGATTTTTTTCGGAAAAATTAGATGCCCTTATGATATTACTTACGAAGAGAACTAGTAATCAAAAATAAAGGAACCATTCCCGAAAATCGGAAGCCGTCTTGAAATTGACAGCACTAGAGAATTAGGGGGATATATTACTTCTGTGTAGAGATTTGGCAACATAAATTTAAAAAATGATTTCCTTCTGGAAAATATAGGTGGCATGTATTATTTAATTCCTTTATTTTTTATTGCCTTATTTGCATAGAGTGATTAGAAACATCGAATGATATATAGAAATAGATGACTCACGCTAATACAAATAAATCGGTCTTATTTTGCTACTACATTACCGGGTCGCATATTCGTATCTGACGTAGCCTATTGCACGTCGCAGATTTGCCGAGTAGATGCCGAACGCAAGCTTCGTATCCAGTGGCGGATCTACGGGAGGGGGCTACAGGGGCTATAGCCCCCGCATGGCCTAATACCGTAAGGTAGGCACTTACAAAATATGTCTGGCAATTAGAGATGGTGTGGAACTGCGTTTTCTTGGAACAGGTACAACCTGTTCCAGTTCCAGGCAATACCTGTTCTTAAAAAACCTGTTCCAGTTCCAATATTATTAACTTCTAGTCTTCTAAGGCCGTGGTCCAAATCGCGCTGTCAGTGCTTACAGCGCTCAGGTCGCTTACGACAGGTACGATTTGATTCACTCGCTGACAACTCTATTATCGTTATTCGTAACTATTATTGTTGAATATTGAATCATTGATGAATATTGCTTCCGTTTCTAAAGAGGGTACGCTAAATAGTTTTTTTGGTGAACGCAATGGAATTGGGACAGTTTTTGGAAAATGAAGCCCCGTCGTATAGAAATGTCTAAATGGGATTAGTATTAGTAGTATTGTATTTTAATGAATAAAAAATGTGTTTCATATTTTATTACAAAATTTCGGAAATAGAAGCCCCTCCCTTGACTCCAGCCTAGATCCGCCTCTGTTCGTATCGGACGTGCGTGATCGCACAGTTTGTGCAATCAGGCGCGTCTGATAATGTGTGCCCAGAAGCTACTCCCACTCTTCGAGTATCTGGTACTTTAATCGTCGCAGTTGTGTATAAAACAATGTCATATCCACAAAATTATGATTATTATCATATCAGTGATATTTTTGACAGGGCAATAAGAACAATATTAAAATACGAGCAGGAAATTGATGTAAATATGGGTCATACTTACCTAGTCCCTACCTCTTAGTAGTAATTTATTTAAAACAAATCTGGCCTCCTGTCAATATTTTTAGGTTAGGGTTAGAGTACGATAAAATGACGTTTGGGTCTACAGGGTGTCCCACTCCAAAATGTACACCCCCATAAAATTCGAATCTGTCATTCGATTTTGATTGGGTTTTCTTTAAACGATAGATAATCGAAAACTGTACTTTCGAACAAAACGACAAATTTTATTTAAAATACAAAGATCTACTAAATACCTACTACATATTTTTCGTGACAAAATTGGAGAAATCATTTTAGCAATATTTTTATAAAAATTGTGATAAATCTGGCCTCCTGTCAATATTTTTAGGTTAGGGTGGTACACCCCAATGAACTGTACTTTCGAACAAAACGTCACATTTTACTTAAAATATCAAGGTTTACTAGATAGGTAGGTACCACATAGTTTTCGTTGCAAAATTGGAGAAATAAATGTAGCGATATTTTTGTAAAAATTCTGACCAACGGTTTAAGTAACGTTTGTAATACTCTATCCGCCGAAATAAAAATTTTATTGTATAAAATTGCTACCGGGTTAGAATCATCAAAAGGACTATTGTGCCTATTACAATGTGAAAAGTTCCAGAATATACAACTCGTCAGATTCAAATTTGTACACCAGCAGAAAACCTCAATAATGACTCAAATAAAAAAGACTGTGAACAAAATTATTCAAATACATATGAAGTTATTATCTCAGAAATGGAAGAAATTTGGTCACAATAATTTATTAAAAAGATTAACACAGATGTTAAGGCAGGTTTAAAAGATGACCCCTCCAAATTCTCCGCTCCTATTAAATTCTTGCATTACCTACAGCCTATAGAAAAAACGTGAACTCTACGACAACTTTATGCATTGTTTCAAATGTTTTAGTTTCAACAATCTGATCCTATAAGGTTGAGTAAAAAGGCAAAAAGAAAGGGTATAAAGATTAGTGTGCAACCAACATCAGTGGCATGAAGAAAAATACTGGCAATTGGTAAAAGGCGATTGCAACCAGGAAGGCAGACTCTCGGCTTTACAAAAAAAAGAGAAAAGCATTTCATTCACTAAATCACTGTGTAGAATTAAATGTTAGCTCAGGTGGTAACAAATTCTCCAAATAGTTTAAATAAAGGCAGTTTTGAAATTATAATTCGCCTTGTTTCTCCATGGTAGTTTATTTTCTTAAATTGTCACGTATCGGACGCTCGTGATTGCACACTCCTGTTCGATTACGCGCGTCCGATATGAGGCTTAGTTTGGCAATCTTCGACGTGCAATAAGCTACGTCCGATACGAATATGCCGGCCCTGGAGGAAGAAAAAAAAAAGAAAAAACTGGAAAACTTGAATGTGCCAACAATAACATCCTTTTAATATTATGAAACAAAACAAGTTGCCTTTGGTAATGTATATGTACCTATATGTCGTTGGAAACATCTATCTAATGGCATTGTACAATGTACATGCCTTTTTTTGTTAAATGGTACATATCTCTCAGTAACTTATTGCTATCTATAATTCATCATTTTTCTGTGCTACCTCACGCAAATAAGATCGTTACCAGACTGGTGCGTCACGCTCGAATTGTTAGAGGGGTCAATGGGGCCGGATTACCTGAACTCCAAAGTTTCGGGCCGGCCTGGCCGCACGTGGGATCCGTTAAGATTATATTGGCACAATTAGCCTTCAACCAACCACAGGAACTGCTCCACTAGAAAGTCTACAAGCAAAATATCTTGCCAAACTTAGGGGTAAATATGTAACAACGCAACTGTGTAGACTTCTTCCTTTGCAACTTAAATCTGGAAACAGTTATAATAATCATACAGTGTAAAATATATTTAAAAATCTGCCCCCCTCAACTTTGCGTAATCTTGTTCAGAATGAAAAACTGAGTAGGTTTGCGAAATTTAGAAAGTCTAGGCCTATACATTGATTTTTTTGGCATTTTCGACTTTTTTTTAGAAAAGTGCATTTTGTGTAGTTTTCACATCAGAATGTTATTAAGAAAACTAGTTAGCAATGAAAAACTGGATAGGTATGAAAAATTCCAACAGCCTATAGGTCTACTTTGATTTTTGTGCTTTATTATTTTATAGCAGAAAAAATCAAAGTCAATTTAGGCTTTTGAAATTTTTCGCACCTATAGTTTTTCATTGTCAACAAGTTTTCTTGATAACACAAAAAGTGTGAAAAATTTCAAAAAATTAAAGTTAGGCCTAGACTTTCGAAATTTCGCAAACCTGCTCAGCTTTTCATTCTGAACATAAGTTTCCTTAATAACATTTTGTCGGAGATAAAGCCTACAAAAAAAGGCATTTTTCTGAGGTGGAAAATTAGTTTTTTCATAATTTCCAATGCATACGTGATTTTTCGAAAATAAAATTATGTCACAAAAGTTCAAATTTCAACTCGAAAATTTGTTGTTGTAAACTTAATCTGTGGATAGGTACACTGTATATAACCAACGCACATGCAAGAAAATGTATTTACATAAGTTTTATTTAAAATATATATTTTTTTTATTTTTGTTATTTTTCTGAGGAATATATTTTTTTGTGTTTTACTGTTGACAAATCGATTGATATTCAAATACAAATCTAGTAAAATATTTATGAACCTACTGAAAGGTTGCGCTACTACAGGTAACAATTTCGCAATGTGTACGAAAAGTTAAATACGATTTAATGGCCGGTTTTTTAATATTTGGTCACTTTTGACGGGCAATGGCTCCGAGTCTGACGTTTGATGTTTACATCTCGCCAAGGCCTACTTATTGAAAAAATCGTACTTCTGTGCTTTTAATGACGATTTTGGGACACTTTACTGCCGATTTCAAGAAATAGTTATTTATGTACCAAGGCACTGAAGTTTAACTTTTTATGACTCATGTGGAGTTTAGTTGCTGAGGCCTCTGGCCGAGGCAAATAAACCACATGAGTCATAAAAAGAACTTCAGTGCCGAGGTACATATTATATTTTTCTTGAAATCGGAAAAAAAATGTTTTATTAGGCAAGAAAATAATAATAAGGGATCACCCGTCCACGAACCGACTACGCGCGGCGTTGCTTGACTTTACCGATCGCTCTAACTAGGACAAGTATAATGATGTACGGCACCTTCTGACAGAAAAACCAAACTGCTGCTTCTTGTGCAGCCGACACAAGAAATCTATTGATTTTCAAATTTACTAAAATATGTATACTGAAGGATTGCGCTTCTATAGGAAACAATTTCGCAATGTGTACGAAAAGTTAAATAAGCCTTTATCGGCCGGGTTTTGAATATTTGGTCACTTTTGACGGGCGATTTCTCCGCGTCTGACGTTTGATGTTTACATCTCGCCAAAGCCTACTTATTGAAAAAATCGTACAATAATGGGCTACATTATTGTACGATTTCTGTGCTTTTAATGACGATTTTGAGACATTTTAATGCCGATTTCAAGAAAACGGTATTTTCATACAATTATTAGAATGCGAATAAATAAAATTATTATCTTAATCGTTTACCGAACATTGTGTCGCAATACATTTGCATTGGAAGCAATTCCGAATACGTTGAATAATTATGGGATGTAAATTGATCATTTCCTGTTTTCGAAAGGCGCTTCGAATTTCTCAATTCGAGGCACCCTGTTTGAAACCCTTCTCAAATAATGAGACATTAACTGTTTTCGTTAGTTCCTTAAGTGTTTCTAGGGATCGGAAAAATCCTGAAAATGCGGTTTGCGAAACCGGATAGTGGTAATTCCAATTAGCCTGTCAGGCTGTCTAGAGACGCTGCCCAGAAAATCGTATTATGAAATAGCAACCGAACTGGGAAAAATAAAAGAGAAACTTTTTCCAACTAGAATCACAGATTATATCTCTGTGCGGTGGAAAATGCCGACAAAGCAATTTAAAATAGGATAATTATATGGAAAAGAAAGAATTGAAATTTTAAGTAGAAACTAGAGTGGCCAAATACTAACAATGAAATAATAAATTGTTTTCAACAGATTAAAAGCAAGGGAACACTTCTCGAATAAAATCCGCATAATGCAAACTGGAGCAGTTTTTACAGGTTAGTATTTAGTGCTAATTTTAAATGTCAAAAATCCTTGTTATAATATAAATAATTGTAATTTTTTATAAATAATAAATTTGAATTGAATTCAAATACAGGGTTCGTCATTGAAAGTTACCATGGTTAAGTTGTGGAATTTTCTGTCTGAATGTCTGTATACGAATTAAGGTGTCTGGTTAAGTGCCTATCATGACCGCAAAATCTGGCCACACAGAATAAGCCGGAAATTGAAAAAGTGTAGTATTGTCAACGCAACACATAGGTTCTTTGAAAAAGTATTATTTGGAAAACGTGATATACTTGTCGAACTCTATATATTTTATGAGAACAGGATTATGTGCTGAAAAACTACTAACGTCCACGTCCTTCCTCAAAGCATTTAAATTTGGCGGGATGTGTCAGATAAAGAACGCAGCGTAGCTAAATTTATGTGCATACATATAAATAAATATAATTAGCCATAAATTAAATATATCTTATTAAATATTGAATTGTTATGTCATGTCTTAAAAATACGACCATCAATAATCGTTTTTCTGAAAAGTGCGCTGACATGGCAAGAAAATTTCCTACAACTTTTGCAGTCATGTAACAGATACATTTTTTTCGGTATCTAGATACAGATACAGATACTGTCTAGCAGATGTATCTAGATACAGATACCGATAAATTTTTTCCAAATTATCTGGGTACAGATACAGATACGTTAAAAAAGTATCTAGATACTTCCAGATACTTTCAGATACTATCAGTTAATTAAGAAAATTTCAGACCTTATAAGGCAATCAATATACTTACCTACTTAGATATAAGTGTATAATCGTTTTTCTGAAAAGTGCGCTGACATGGCAAGAAAATTTCCTACAACTTTTGCAGTCATGTAACAGATACATTTTTTTCGGTATCTAGATACAGATACAGATACTGTCTAGCAGATGTATCTAGATACAGATACCGATAAATTTTTTCCAAATTATCTGGGTACAGATACAGATACGTTAAAAAAGTATCTAGATACTTCCAGATACTTTCAGATACTATCAGTTAATTAAGAAAATTTCAGACCTTATAAGGCAATCAATATACTTACCTACTTAGATATAAGTGTGTGTGTAGTAGGTAAAGTAGAACTGTTTAGGCGAATGTGAAGTTTAGATTGTCACTAATCAAAACAAGTTGTGGGTTAGTAGTTTATCGTGTACGTCACTCCAAGTTGAGAACTGAGTAGGTATTTTAAGTACGGTATTTTAGAAAAATCACTAAATGACACCCCATTTTATTATTTGTATTGTTTATTTTTTTAAATTAAATATAGGCACGTGGCACGCCTTGGCATCTTGGCTAAAAAAATGTATCTAGTATCTAAGTATCTAGATACTTTCAAAAGAATCTAGATACTAAAGCAGATCCTGATTTTTGTAAGTATCTAGATATGTATCTAGGTACATAAAAAGTATCTAGATACAGTATCTAGATACATGTATCTCGATACATTACATCACTGAACTTTTTTTATCAACCATTTTTTGCTATGGCGAAAATAAAAAAAATTAAAGGGGTGAAATCTTACGTGAATACCCTTCTACGTTAGTAGTTACATCATTTGATTTGTAACTTAACACAGCAAAGTTAAATATAGAGTGGTTATAAAGGTAATCATTTTTTTATATTATGGAAAATGAGATGCAATTAAAAATATCAAACAAATCATCATCGTAGGTTTGACACTTATGGTAAAAGCTATACGTTGGCCCAATATCTAATGATCCCAAATATATGTAATCATTTACGGGCAACTCTGCCTACTTTAGATGTGTTGCAAAATTAAAGGTCCGAAAATTGGTCAGATTATATTGTAAGTATCCAGGGGCAGGCTGTGCCAATAATAATGATAACGATATTATTTTAATCATTTTAGAAAGATGTTTACTAGGACAGGTATGCGCACAAGTGATTTCGCTCATCATGTTAACTGAAAATAAAATTAACCTATATATTTTCAGCAATAAACACCTCGCTTGTATCTTTGTGAAAATATCCACCGTCGCTCTAATTCAGGATTTCACTCTCCCCAAGCCCTCGACGTTAGGCATACTCGTACCAGGCAGATGACGGAACGTCTGGTATTTATCAAGTGTAATGCAAGGCCCCAGCCTGAAATATGGCAACAAAGGAAGATGTACGACGGAAAATGATATCTGCAACCCAGATTCGCTGCAGGAACGCGCTTAATTTGTGGGAGGATATAACGGGATTCTACAGGGGTTTCCCAGAGGGCATTACACATTGCACCGCTTATTTCTTGCTAAAAGTATGTATTCTGCATTGTATTTTATCTCCGGAAAGCGCATGGTGAGCTAAAAATATGTCAGACGTGACAGCCGCGAGCAGTATTTAATAATATATCAGTCAACGCTGATAGTGTGGTTTTCCAATCATTCAATCAAATATGATTGAATGATTGGAATGATTCAATACAACATATTTTTACTTCTCAAATTTTTGGTATGTGAGAACCCTCTTAAGAAAGAGACCCCGGTCTCGAGGCATGAGGTGAATATCCAATTATTTGTAACTTTTTGAGGTCAGTATTTGATTGCTCTGTAAGCCTCTTTCAGATTAATTAATAGATTCTTCTTTCGTCGCTGTTATTCCAATGGTCTTAAGGAATCTAAAGTTGTTGTACCAATTTATTAGGTAAAGGTGATAGCAGAGATGTGGAGAACTGTTAGTATATCAACATAAAAAAACAGCAAGCGATGTTGTCTGTCTGTGGTAGATCAAATAGCGACGATGTTTGGGGCACGTTATGTAGAAGGATTATGTATAGTTTTTTTGGAACAGAGGCAAATATTACGAAATTTTCAAAATAGGTAGGTATAAGACAAATAGGTCAACTAATAATAATAGTGCAATGAATGACTGCCTTGAATTTATTTAATAGACCCCATTTACATAATTATTATTATAAATTATTGATCAGAAACATAAATGTTCATTAGTACAGGGTGGCCCATCCAAGCGGAAAAAGTGTGCTACGTGGAGACACGTTATCATAAAATCGTCATTCAAATAATGAGATTGTAGTAAAAATTAAGGGAAATTCGAGGGTGTACCCTAGTTTTGTATACGGGGGTCGGTAAAAAAGTTATCGCGAAAAAACATTTTTGCAAAATAAAAAAAATATTTTTTTACCTACACATCTATTAGAGAACCTTTAAGTAGTATTCCCGAATATTCAGTTTTTTAATATAACTTCCGGTTATAGCGCAAATGAAAGTGGTTTTCTCTATTTTACAACTTACACATTTCTCTTAACCATCACAGGATTCCTTTTTTAATTTTGAATCCAACGATATATAATTGGACTTATTTATCTCCAACCGTTTCCGAGATATTTATCAGAGAAGCTCCATCAAACTAGATACATGGTCTCATGGAATTCTGACTAAGTCGGAATTCCGACTTTGTAAGTCGGAATTCCGACTTACTAAGTAAGCTAATTGCTTTGAAAATCAGTAGAGGGGCCTATTTTTTAATTCTAACAACTTTTCCTAATAACATTTTTTTGATATCTTGTTCAGAAAAGGCACTTAACCTATATACACAGAAAATAAGTACATACATTGTTCCTGTCAAAGCCTACTTGATTTCTCAAAATCACAAATAATATAATAAGAATGATTTCTTAGACATGCAGGCCCGGACCCCAAATGGTCAAATTGGAACTCGATTACACTCATTTACACCTATTCCGACAATAGGATAATTTCCATAAAAATTAGTACGGTAGTTTAAAAAACGCCGGGACCGGTAAATTTTTTTTAGTTACAAATTTTTAAACTAATTTTTTATGTAAGTATAGAGGGTTGCGTTAGAAAATTGCGATTTTGGGTAGTTTTGAATCCTGTAGAATCCAAACGACTTGAGTTAAAGCAAAACGATATATTGACTTCCTTTTTTAATTCTGAATCCAACGATATATAATTTGACCTATTAATCTCCAACCGTTTCCGAGATATTTTTCAGAGAAGCTCCATCTAGATACATGGTCTCATGGTCGGTGTCTGATGTTCGATCTGAGTAGGCCAAACAATAAAACCAAATTTATGACAAATCAAGTCAGCCATGATAATAAAACTGACAAGCGAGTAGGCTGTCAATTCAATATTTCTATTTACGTGTCAGATTAGTCTAAAATTTTGTTGCTGAAGCTGTTAGTAGTTGCAGTTTAAAAAATGTTTTTGAAAGAAGAATGCTGTGATATTTTAGAGATCTTCATCAAAAATGATAAAAGATACGTAGAAACTTTGAGGGAGTATTCTCGTAAATATCCAAATAGAAATGTTCCGAGTGCTTCATTTATATGTAAGCTGTATGGAAGATTCAGATCGACAGGAAGTGGGGTTAGCAAGAGAAAAAAGGGTTTAGAATTAGTGAGGACGAGAGAGAACGAATTTTAAATTATTTCAGAAGAAATAACGAAAAATCTCAGAGAGATGCAGCGAGAGACGGTCTACAATACAAAGGGTAATGAAATTAAGCAAATTTAAAGCCTTCAAAATATTACCTGTTCAAAGGCTTATTCCCTGGAGATGCTGCAAGAAGACTGGAATATTGTCAAACAATGTTAAACTTTTATTTTGCAAGAGGTGGAGCTGGATTTTTTAAACAAATTATTTTTTCCGATGAAGCTACAATTACAACGGCAGGAATATACAACCGGAAAAATAGTATATTTTGGTCTGTTGACAATCCACGGGCATTTCGTGAAGTTGTGAAATCCGGCAGAAATTCCGTGGGTGTTTGATGCGGAATTGTGGAAAATTTTATAATGGGCCCTCTATTTTATTCAGGAAGTATGACAGGTAGGAAATACCTACATTTAATCCAGAACGAATTGGAACAATACTTTGACCAGTTGCCATTAATTTTTCTTAACCAACTCCAAGAAAGACAATTAATATGGCAGCAAGATGGCGCTTCCTTCCATAACTGTGGGCCTATAACGGAATTTTTGAACAATTCGTTTGAAAATTGGATTGGTAAACATGGAACGATAAGGTGGCCGCCACGTAGTCCAGATTTAACCCCCTTGGATTTTTTCTTGTGGGGGCATTTAAAAATAAAGTTTATAAGAACCGCCCCGAAAATGTTGATGAGATTAAAAGAGGAGTAAAATTGTAAATTATTGATAGTTTAAACAATCGTCCCTTAATCTTTGAAAATGTCCGAAAAAATTTCTTAAAAAGACTTAGGTTATGTGTAAATAATAATGGAAACCATTTTGAACATTTAATGTGAATGAATAAATATGACAGTAGTAAAAATAATGAATGTTTCATAATTTCCACGAATTAAGTTGAATGCAGTTGAATAGCTATAGCCACTTTAACATTCAGCCTACTAGCTTGTCAGTTTTATTATCAAGGCTGACTTGATTTGTCATAAATTTGGTTTTATTGTTTGGCCTACTCAGATCGAACATCAGACACCGACCATGAGACCATGTATCTAGTTTGATGGAGCTTCTCTGATAAATATCTCGGAAACGGTTGGAGATAAATAGGTCAAATTATATATCGTTGGATTCAGAATTAAAAAAGGAATCCTGTGATGGTTAAGAGAAATGTGTAAGTTGTAAAGTAGAGAAAACCACTTTCATTTCCGCTATAACCGGAAGTTATATTAAAAAACTGAATATTCGGGAATACTACTTAAAGGTTCTCTAATGGATGTGTAGGTAAAAAAATATATTTTTTTTTATTTTGCAAAAAATGTTTTTTCGCGATAACTTTTTTACCAACCCCCGTATACAAAATTAGGGTACACCTTCGAATTCCCCTTAATTTTTACTACAACCTCATTTTTTTAATGACGATTTTATGTTAACCTGTCTCCACGTAGCATACTTTTTCCGCTTGCGGATGGGCCACCCTGTACGTAAAGTTAACTGCATATTTGGGCTACCACACAGCGCTCACTTTTTCGGCCGCCGGTAAGCTTAGCATAGAGCTCAGTGGCGTTTCGTATGTTCGGGAGTTAACGTGCGCAAAAAGAGTAAACAGGGAATAACGTTGCATTCTCAAGCACGAGAAATAATTGCCAATGTTATAAGGGTTTGCCTTCTTCATAGTCATAGGCATTACCATTAAGAATAATATTACCTATAAATTAAATAACAATTATTTGAACATTTAGGTCAGTGAGTTACACAAAATTGAGCTACGCCCGTGAACTGTGACTAATTCTATAATATTTACGAGTTCTTCCCCCTTACGTCGCACGCATTCTGCCGTAAGGAGGACTATAAAACCTTTATTAAAAAACTGTATGGTATTTTACAGTTAAAAAACAAAAGAAATTAAAGTATTTTAGAGTTAAAAAATGAATCAATCAATATAAACTCTGAACTGAAGATAAACCAACAAGAATCGAAATACTTTCGGCGTAGAATGAAGCATAAATAGGTAAGTTACACTAATCAAAGTTTAGCTTATCTTCTAACTTACAAGTTTACCATGCGTTAAGCTTGTTGCGGTAATACTTAATAAGTGTCTTGCCATCTTCGAAATGTGTGGATAATGTAAGTAATTCATTCCAATTCAATAATGTTTATTATCTTACTCGTAAATTGTGTTAATTATGTTTCATATACCTATAGTGTTATCATTTGCAATGTCTCCGGTGGTTGCAAGTTGCAAGGATTGCGAAATCTGCTATTTTTTTAAATAGAACACCCTATACCTATATTATTACATTTTTGGATGTTTAATTCTACGCCATATTCTATAGGTACTTACCTTCAACTTTTCCGAGATAATTACTTAAGAAAATTACCATTTTGGGTAGTTTAGAAACCTGTAGAATCTAAACGGCTTGAGTTAAAGCAAAACGCATAGCACTCCCAACTTTTCATAAGCTATTTGCGGACAGTACTAACTTCCGGTCTAACTGGAAACCCAAAAAATATCACTCCCGGTTAGACCCAAAGTTAGTGTTAGCAAATAGCTTATGAAAAGTTAAGCTGGGAAAATGCAAATCGTTTTGCTTTAACTCAAGTCGTTTGGATTCTACAGGATTCAAAACTACCCAAAATCACAATTTTCTAACGCAAATTAATAAACATTTATTATTTTTACTACTGTCATATTTATTATAACAACAACAATATGATTAGTTATTAAAAATTAGTTAGAAGTTCATTTACATTAAATGTTCAAAATGGTTTCCATTATTATTTACACATAACCTAAGTCTTTTTAAGAAATTTTTTCGGACATTTTCGAAGATTAAGGGACGATTGTTTAAACTATCAATTTCTAATTTTACTCGTCTTTTAATCTCCTCAACATTTTCGGGGCGGTTCTTACAAACTTTATTTTTTAAATGCCCCCACAAGAAAAAATCCAAGGGGTTAAATCTGGACTACGTGGCGGCCACCTTATCGTTCCATGTTTACCAATCCAATTTTCAAACGAATTATTCAAAAATTCCGTTATGAGCCCACAGTTATGGAAGGAAGCGCCATCTTGCTGCCATATTAATTGTCTTTCTTGGAGTTGGTTAAGAACAATTAATGGCAACTGGTCAAAGTATTGTTCCAATTCGTTCTGGATTAAATATAGGTATTTCCTACCTGTCATACTTCCTGAATAAAATAGAGGGCCCATTATAAAATTTCCCACAATTCCGCACCAAGCACCCACGGAATTTCTGCCGGATTTCACAACTTCACGAAATGCCCGTGGATTATCAACAGACCAAAATATACTATTTTTCCGGTTGTATATTCCCGCCGTTGTTAATGTAGCTTCATCGGACCAAATAATTTGTTTAAAAAATCCAGCTCCACCTCTTGCAAAATAAAAGTTTAACATTGTTTGACAATATTCCAGTCTTCTTGCAGCATCTCCAGGGAATAGCCTTTGAACAGGTAATATTTTGAAGGCTTTAAATTTGCTTAATTTCATTACCCTTTGTATTGTAGAACGGGGAATTTGTAAGTCTCTCGCTGCATCTCTCTGAGATTTTTCGTTATTTCTTCTGAAATAATTTAAAATTGAAGCACTCGGAACATTTCTATTTGGATATTTACGAGAATACTCCCTCAAAGTTTCTACGTATCTTTTATCATTTTTGATGAAGATCTCTAAAATATCAGCATTCTTCTTTCAAAAACATTTTTTAAACTGCAACTACTAACAGCTTCAGCAACAAAATTTTAGACTAATCTGACACGTAAATAGAAATATTGAATTGACAGCCTACTCGATTGTCAGTTTTATTATCATGGCTGACTTGATTTGTCATAAATTTGGTTTTATTGTTTGGCCTACTCAGATCGAACATCAGACACCGACCATGAGACCATGTATCTAGTTTGATGGAGCTTCTCTGATAAATATCTCGGAAACGGTTGGAGATAAATAGGTCAAATTATATATCGTTGGATTCAGAATTAAAAAAGCAATCCTGTGATGGTTAAGAGAAATGTGTAAGTTGTAAAATAGAGAAAACCACTTTCATTTCCGCTATAACCGGAAGTTATATTAAAAAACTGAATATTCGGGAATACTACTTAAAGGTTCTCTAATGGATGTGAAGGAAAAAAAATATATATTTTTTTATTGTGCAAAAAATGTTTTTTCGCGATAACTTTTTTACTTACCCCCGTATGCAATATTAAGGTACACCCTCGAATTCCCCTTAATTTTTACTACAACCTCATTTTTTTAATGACGATTTTATGTTAACCTGTCTCCACGTAGCACACTTTTTCCGCTTGGATGGGCTACCCTGTACCATAGAAACAGGCTTTTTTGCCGTATTTCAAAGGCGATGGTAGTCGCGACGATGTTGAAAAAAAATATAATAGGTGTTTTATTACAACGCGTTAAAAATAAATATAATAATAATAATTCTCACCCTCACAATACTCCAAACTAGGAGTACCCCAGAAGCAACCATATGCTTGTGCGGGGGAGGGGGGCAATTACTATTATTTTGTCTTCGTTGCCATTTGCGGCTAGGGCCGACTTTTTTCCCGATAGAACTAGGATAGCATTCGCTCAAGTACTACGGAAAACCCTGGAAAACCGTAGTAATCCCAGTGGTAATAAATGATCCCAGTGGTAATAAATGGTAAATAAAAATGAGTAAGTGGTCGCGTGATGTCAGCTATATTTTTTTGGTATTACTGAGCTCAGAAATTTGGCTTCAATATGCTAAAAATTGTATTCGCCAATAAATAACAACGATTCGTATAGGAAATCTCTTTAGAAACGTTTTCTTTCCTGCGTTGAACTACAGTTTTTTTCTATATTACGACATCCCCTATGCGTCTTCCAAAAATACCTTTGAGATTAAGATTGATTTACACAAAAATAAGATTTTTGAGATTTTTTCTATATTACTACATTCCCTATACGTCTCTCAAAAATATCTTTGAGACTGAGATTGATTTACACAAAATAAGATTTTTGGGATTTCTTTGCGACGCCACGGTTGTTTGTCACAGCACCCCTGCAGGTTTTTTCTATATTACAACATCCCCTATATGTCTTCCAAAAATATTTTTGATAGTAAGAATGGTTTACACAAAAATAAGATTTTTGGAATTTTTTTTGCGACGTATAAATGTCGTTTGTCACGGCACCTCCTACAGGTTTTTTCTATATTACTATATACCCTATGCGTCTCCCAAAAATATCTTTGATTACACAAAAAAAGGATTTTTTCTTGGATTTTTTGAGACGCCACTGTCGTTACCCACCCACCTACATGTTTTTTATACCTACT
Organism: Pseudeuparius sepicola; assembly: GCA_963920635.1. Lineage (NCBI taxonomy): Eukaryota > Metazoa > Arthropoda > Insecta > Coleoptera > Anthribidae > Pseudeuparius > Pseudeuparius sepicola. The sequence goes on from OY987303.1 coordinate 29,542,374, forward strand.
CCTACATCCCCTATGTGTCCTCCAAAAACATATTTGAGACTGACATTGATTTACACAAAAAATCAGTTTTTTACTCTATACTCATACATTCCTTACGCGTCCCTCAAAAATATCTGATTGAGATTGATCTACACAAAAAGAATCAGATTTTTCCTTTTTTGCGACGAAATAAAAATCGAAAAATGTTCAAGAAATTTTCCGTAAAATTTTGAAATATCCAGATTTTCAAAAAAAAAAACATAATTGTCAAAGTAATACTCACTTCCAGTCAAACCGGAAGATGGAAATTATAACTGAAAATTTTTTGCTACCTACTCCCTATTACTAACATTTCGTGATAATAGTTTTGTTTTTTGATAACTTTTTGACAATCCCCCATGTAAAAAACCTGAAATTTGTGAGACGGAAAATCTTTGTGGTAAATATAGGTGAGCCGTGTTTAATCGTAACTTATTTAATGTTAATAACAGCTGATTAATTTTCCGTATTTTTTCTACCCTCCATCCTAAATAATAATTAATATCTACATCCTTAATCAAATTAAATGGTGCGTCAAAAATGCATGCCAATCATATTATATAAGAATATAAATGCCATGAATGTGCCAAAGAAGCGAATTTTAAGCGCCGCTCCCGTGCAGAAGGGTGTGCAATTCAATTTTCTGTTTGCATGGAAAAGCCACGTCTCCAAACGATTATTATTATTATCAACAAAAATGCAGATTGTATCGTTTATTATTATAACATTATACAATAAAAATTAAAATCTGAATTTTCGTTGATAATTAAAAAAAAAGAAAAAGCATTGTGTGGGATTTGAACCTACGATGAAATAAATGAAGTTTTCTAGGTACGCGCCTTTACCTACTCGGCTATATCCACTTCTGTAAATTCTTTCCATGAAGGTGCTCGTATCTAAAATAACCTGAAATTTTTTGCCCTTTTCGCATTAACTTTTGACAATATTCTGCACCACAGAACTGCATTCCAATCGGTAAATCGTCATTTGGTAGTTCAAATTTATCGTGTACAATATATTGGCATGCATTTGAAAATCGTTTGGAGACATCCGGCGTAAATAGAAGCACGTGTTCAGCGTGCATGGCAACAGGGACGTACTCGATCGCAAAAGTATATTTACGCGGTTTTATCTTGTTGTTCTCAGCTATTTAGACACTGCCACAAATAATTTTATCTTTTTGAACCATTTGAATTAAGCCAATAATTTTTTCTGTAATATTTTTATGTAAAAAATTGTAAAACTAAAATTAAATAAAGGTCGTGCCTCAGTGCGGCTCTGGCGTGCTCTTGTTTAGGTACGCCAGGCGTAAGAGTTGCTCGATTTTAGTATAGGGACTTTACTTTTACTTATTCGGCGCGGCGCGCCAAACTCGACTCCCTCCCCGACACGTATACCAAATCGGAAAATGGCACTTATTTTTTTTGCGGTCCCAGGCGAAATTTGGACTTGAAAACTGCGCCCGATAGCGTGACCAAACAAAAGCATTACATACATACTACATTTTTTGTGAAGCGATGGCGACTATAAACACCTAGGAGGTCCGGCAGGACCGGACTAGGCGTTTATAACAAGTATAGGAGAGATGGCGCCACATAGAAACCGACGACAGCTCCTTGAGAAGTTTGACCGTAATAATAGCTGCGGATGCGACACTCGCGTTGTTTTTAAAACTTTTGTCTTAAATCTCCAAAGTCTAATGAGTTTCGGAAACAGTTTCAGTATTTTCCAGTTGCTGTTTTTTGCCACTGTGTGCATGTCGTGCGTGTGACTGTGAAGAAAAAAATGGCCTCTCGAATTGTGATATACTTAAGGTTTTCTCGAGGAATATGTGCCAATAAAACTCCATATTTTTTCGTATTTAAATTATCAAAATGAAACGGCGTTTCAAAGATTTTTTCCTACACCTACAACACGTAGGACCTACGAGACCCGTATGAAGAAACTATAGCTTGTCCGCTCTTACAAATCACTAACGTGAAATAATAATAAATGCATTTAAAATATTATTTGCATTTTACCTAGGTGGTGTTGTATTTAAATATCAATTAATCTGTAATCGAGTGCTTCAATAACGTACATAATCATGTCATGTTTTCCATATCAATTGTTTTTTCCTATACAAAATAAAATAGTGGAGCCAAAGGCAAAACCCTCCCTGTCCCTACCCTTTCCCATTTCTTTTAGAGATTCTGTTACTAAAATCACGCAAAAATGATAAAAAAAATCGAGCCACATTTTAACTGTTATAAAATAAGTACCGAAGGATTTTGACACACTGTATTTTGAGATAAAAGCATCAAAATAAAAAATGGCATAGTCCCATATAAATTCAGAAAAAATAGCCCAAATAAGAAACCGTAAATTTAAATTAGATAGACAGATAGATAGAAAAAAACCTTAATTTCTGTGAACTACAGTGCAAATTGTATGGAATATGGAAACATATAAAGACTATAAAAGGTACTCTCAATCAGAAGTTGCCTCAAACACTGGCAGGGGCTTAAAAACCTTTGGGCACACGCTTTTTGGCATTTTTTGGCATACACAAACTAGCGTAAGGTACGCGCAGGTTTCTTGAAATTCGCATAATATGCAATTCACGATACCTAATCTGAATTAGTCGCCAAGCGCTCTCTGTTCTTGTGGACGTAGGCAGACAACTCGTGAATATAATATATAGGTTTATCACCGTGAAGACTTTTAAATCTAGAGAAAGTGGTCCAGTGGCGTAGCAAGACTTTGTCGGGCCCGTACAAACGGCAAACCCCATACAAAATTCTAAAGAGAAAGAACAATGCAACTCAAATTATGGAAAAATCAGTTTATTAAAAAAAAAACGAATATAAGTAATCAGTAACACATTCCATAAACAACAGCACAGCTTATTTGAAAGTAACTAATTTTACTTACAGGAGCATAAGACTAAAAGCTTCAGTCAACGTAAGGAACAGCTTGTTTAAAAAATAGTCGTATTTGGGTAACTACCTATTTACCCGTATATATTTTATTGCAATAAAAAAATCAGAATCAAATCTAGAGTTTCGCTTCGTTTCTGCAAAAGTATTGACTAGATGTTGCACATTCATTTTTAAGGCCGCCTGTTGTTCAATGGCTAAAATCGATAGATCATGCAAACGAGTTTGTGACATTGCATTTCGAAGGTAAGTAAATGATCCCTCGACTGTAGCCACTGAAACTGGTAATATTAAGAATAAAAGATAACATAACAAAATTTCAGATAAGTCACTTTGTAGTAACTGCATATTTCTCTAGTAACACTTTTTCCACAAATGCATTAACTGGCATGTTTTCATTAGTATCATCTTTCACAATTATTGAGATCATGTTGATAAACTGCATAGTAAATTTTTCCGATAGCGCAATTCTGGATACTTGCTGTATAGTTCTCGTGAACGTTCTATTGCCTCGTTTTCAGTCATGTTCAGAAAAGCCTTGGGAATTAGAAAACCAAAACGTTTTGCGACAGAATCAAAGGTTTTAAATCTGTTGAGCAGCTGCTCATTTACAACATCCAATGTGTAAGAAATTACAGAGACCCTAAAACTATCTTCGTATGTTTCAAAACGATGATCCACCGCCAAATCATCAATATGCTTTTCGATTCGAACCTGACGCTTATTCTGGAATTCAGTGGTGATATTCCATTTCTTTGCTAAAGTTTCAGCTTCGTGTTTAATTTTATTATACGACATTCTTAAATTTCTCAAGTTTGATTTGGCTTTTAAAGAGCAGCTACTGCTTCACTTAAATTAAAGTTTGGCGTCTGCAATAACTTTGACGGTATGGGCCCCTTACGGGCATTGGGCCCCTAAGCGTTGCTTACTCCCGCTATATGATAGCTACGCCACTGAAGTGGTCTACATCATTTTCTTATAGTCCACAAGGAAGCCATGAATGTAGGACGATGCACCCCAAGAACATAATAATATCACAAAACGAAGTTTAAACACGACGAGGGCATTATGTTAATCGGTGGTCTCCTACTGACTACTGAGAACCAGTGCAAGGTTCCTTCCTAACAGAAATCATATAGAATTCAAGCTAGACTTCACGCGCTGGCATTGCTCGTTCCAATCGATATTGCTGTCAAGATATACGCCAAAAAGTTCCACGCAGTTAGTTCGCTGTAACACCAACATTCATCTAATAAATCTAATGTTAGTTCGCTGTATCACCAACATTCATCTGTTGTTTATTCGATCCCTTGTTATAATTGTAATAAAAATACATAGGCCAAACTTCCCAAAATTTATATAATAGAATTTCAGGACACAAAAGTGATGTTAAATTAAATAAAATTTCTTCTGCTTTTTCTGAACATATAAATACCTCAGGCCATGCAAATTTTAACAATGTTAAAATTTTACACAGAGAAAAGAATATAACTAAGAGGTTATTTCTTGAGATGTTTGAAATTAATAAAGAAAGTTATCCAATGAATAAAAGAACTGATATAGAAGATATACGTTGTATTTTTTTTATGTTTAGATGAAAAACAATAAAATAACTCACTATAACCCTATATTATATAAAAAAATTTCTGTACATTTATTGTACACTACCCTATACAGGGTGAGTTTCTTTCGATGACTACTATGGGGATCTCGGAAACTAGCAGAGCTAGAACAAAGGTTAAATGAGGAATGAATTGCAGTTTTGAATGCTCAATCCAATGCCCCTTTTGGATTTTTAAAAAAGTTCATCTCTCACTAGATATTTTGAAGAGCGATTTTTTGCTATTTCATCAGATCTCTGTAGCTCCGTTATTTCTGATTACACAGAAAAACTGTTCTAATCCAATTTTTTATGTTGTTTGTGATTTTTGAGATATGACATAAACTTGTTTTTTTTTTACTGTAAATCATAGTTGGCTGTGGCCTTATCAAATCCGTAATTTTTTGAGATTTCCAAAGATATAATACTCGGCATAGTTATTAAAAAAAATAAAAGAGCTATGGCTAATTTTTTGATTTTTTTTTAAATTTTCTCATAGTTAGCCATGGAATATTTTCATAATTACGTTCTATTTTATAATTAGACATACTAGTAACATCCCTGTATTTGTACATGTAGCTAAAGATAACATTACGCTGAGTCTGCTTCTCTGAATTTATAAATATAACCCATGTAATTTCAACAGACACTTCTTGTTCGCTGCTCGTCATTAAACATTGTTTTTAAAAACGGTTTCTTTCATTGACAGCCCTTAACTGGCGCAGTCGTTCGGACTTTTAGCGAAACGAAAAACCAAAAATCGGTACCTTTCGGTCTCTTTCAAGAGTTCATTCGCAAAAGAACCAATCGGTCGGCGATTCGCGCGCGCGGAATCCAAAAATCGGCACTTTCGCCACGTGAACGTCGATACCAAGGGCCAACGGTCAGTGAAGCAGCCGTCGAGACGACAGGAGCAAGATAGTCAGCAAGGGTGGTCTAGCATCGATCCAACCCTCCTCTGCAGCAGAACAAGCATCGTCTGTGAGCAGAACCCTAGGTTAAGAAGCCTGGGAGGAGACACACATCGCTCGTCCTAGAGGCACCGTAGTTTAAGAAGAAAAAAAGAAGAGTGAAAATGAGAATCATCGTTTTTCTACTAGTGTAAGTGTAAATTGTGCTTTTTGTTTTAACTTTTTGTGCGTGTTTTACCCAAACTGGAAGATTTAGAAAATTTAATATCCTCTGTAGAAAACTTAACTTTAAATTTAAATTCGGAACTTGGAAATCCAATAATCATGCCAAACGGTAATGCAATCAATTATAACCTTTTAAAATATCAAGCTGATAATATACCCCCTTTCGATGGTAACCCAAAACTCTTGCAAAGATTTGTAAACGCTTGTGAAAATTTTCTGAAAGCCTTCCAAAATGTCCAAAATGCAGCAGACCCGATTAATATATGTTTATTTGACACAATTTTGAGTAAATTAAGAGATAGAGCGGCAGACCTTATTGCATCACGTTCAGAATTAAATAATTGGATTTTAATAAAAAACGCACTAATAGCTACTTTTGCCGATCAACGAAGTATTGATTGTCTTATTCAGGACCTAATTTCGTTAAGACCATTTCGTAATGAAACACCCTTACAGTTCGGAATGCGAATCCAAGATACGCGTAGCCTCCTTTTTGCAAAACTTAATGGCACTAACGAGGACCGCAATATAAAAATTGTTAAAATTAATCATTATGAAGAATTTGCTCTGAAAACCTTCATTAACGGTTTACCTTACAATATGCAGCTTGTAGTTAGGCTTAAACAACCTGATTCTCTTGAACAGGCAATGTCGTTTGTGACAGAAGAAGAAAATTTTGTTTATTTCAAGACAGGCCAAAATCAAAATTTTAGACAACCAGTACATAATAGTATTACTATTATGTATAGACCATACAGACCAAAACCAACAAATTTACCGAGACCTAACAATCCTAATTTTAAACCACCACCATTTCCACAACCAAACTTTAATTTTCCACAATATATTCCTCCAACATTTAACCAACCACCTACATTTGGACGTTCTCCCACATTTGGAACACCTTTTAATCATTTTAATCAACCAAGACCGAGTTTCCCAAACTTTATGCAACAAAAACCGAATTTTCAAAATTTTACTCAACAAAGACCAACTTTCACACAAAACTTCCAAAGACCTTTCCAACCCCAATTTAGACCAAACTTTCCCCAAAAAACTAATGTTACTAACATGTCTAGAACGAAACCAGAACCAATGGATACCTCAACAAGTACACTTGTAAAACAACCCCAACGTACATTTCAAAGTCAGGAACTTTTTAACCAAGACGTAATCGAAAATTTCCCCAAAACTGACTCAGTTCAATATCCGGAATATACTGATTATTCTCAGCCAAATTATTATCCCGATTATGACTATTATTACAATGACGCTTACGAAAACTATTGCTACCCTCAATACGGTATATGTGAATTCCCGAACCAAGAAGAAACCCAACCAGAAATTACTGAAAATCAGGATTTTCCAGATACTGGTCAGGATTCCAATACGAAATAATACACCTGAATAATTTGTCGATAAAACTTACTTATATTTATATACCCGAATTAGACGCTAAATTTTTAATCGATTCTGGAAGCACACGTTCCTTTTTAAGCCCAAAATTAGCCTTTAAATATTTCCCAAATTATGTCAAAAGTGAACTTTTCTTAGTACAAACAGCGCACGCGACATCTTTCCATGACAAAATTGCTATTTTGCCACTATTTCCAATTTTCAATACAGAAGGTATACATAAATACTACATATTTGATTTTTCATAAAAATTTGATGGACTTATAGGTTTAGATTTAATACTTCAATTAGGCGCAGATATTTGTTATAGTAATAACACTTTAGTTAGCCCAAATTCAATTATACCAATTTATAGGCAAAACGAAAATGATTTAGAACCACAAAATTCGACACAATTTGAAACAATAACTGAAATAATTCCTCCGAGAATGGTACAAAAAATTAAAATACCTGTTAGTTTACGTAACGGCACAGGAATCTTAAATTACACAAAACTAGGAAAAGCTGAAATTCCCGAATGTTTAGTTAATGTTGAAAATAATTTTGCTCTTACCACTATTTTAAACCCAACGGAAAACCCCATTAAAATCGATATTTTTGAACCATTTTCTATAGAATCAGTAAACCCAAGTGAACTGAATTTTTTCGAAAATGTTGAAGGACATGCCCTAGATAAATCTATCGATAATCGATTAAAAGCTAATCTCAGAAATTTAAGACTAGAACATTGTAACAGCGAAGAACGCGGACAAATCAGAAAGCTTTGCTTAGAATTCAGAGATATCTTTCATTGTGAAGATATTCCCTTGAGTTTTACCAATCAGGTCAAACACGAAATTAAATTAACTAATGAGTCCCCAATTTTCACTAAAAGCTACAGATATCCAGAAGTTCACCGACAAGAGGTAAAAGATCAAATTTCAAAATTACTATCACAAAATATAATTCAAAATTCCAATTCACCTTGGTCATCCCCGATATGGGTTGTCCCAAAAAAAATGGACGCCTCTGGAAAACAAAAATGGCGCATGGTAATTGACTACAGGAAACTCAACGAACGAACAATAGATGACAAATACCCACTACCGAACATAACTCACATTCTAGACGAATTAGGACGCAGTCAGTATTTCACTACATTAGACCTCGCGAACGGATTCCACCAAATTGAAATGCAACCAACCGATATCCCAAAAACAGCTTTCAGCACAGACACAGGGCATTACGAATTTTTGAGAATGCCCTTCGGCCTTAAGAACGCGCCAGCAACTTTTCAGCGAGTTATAAATAATATTTTACGTGGACTACAAAACGAAACCTGCTTTGTTTATTTGGACGATATCATTATATTTAGCACATCCCTTCAGGAACATATTCAACGACTAAAAGACATTTTTGTAAGACTTCGTAATTCTAAATTAAAAATACAGCTCGATAAGTCAGAATTTCTCCGAAAGGAAGTACAGTATCTCGGACACCTAGTAACACCTGATGGAATTAAACCCGATCCTAGTAAAATCTCCGCAGTTAAGAATTTCCCGGTAACTACCACTTCTAAAGAAATTAAATCTTATCTAGGCTTATTAGGTTACTACCGTCGCTTCGTGAAGGATTTTGCAAAGATAACAAAATCTCTAACACAATGTCTTAAAAAAGACGCTAAAATCCAACATACTAAAGAATTTTTAAACGCATTTGAACATAGCAAAAATTTATTAATTAATTATCCGATTTTAATTTATCCCGATTATTCCAAGCCATTTATATTAACCACGGATGCAAGTAACTTTGCTTTAGGAGCAGTTCTTTCACAGGGCCAAGTACCTAACGACAAACCCGTAGCATTCGCTTCGCGCACCCTAAATGAATCTGAAATAAAATACTCGACTATTGAGAAAGAACGACTAGCAATCGTTTATGCCTGCAAGTACTTTCGGCCATATTTGTTTGGACGAAAATTTTATATTTACACGGATCATAGACCACTTAAAACTTAAAAGAGCCAAATTCAAAATTAGTCAGATGGAGATTACGTTTAGAAGAGTTTGATTATCAAATTATTTATAAAAAAGGTTGTCAAAATAAAAATGCGGACGCACTATCACGAATTCAACTTAACATATACGAAAATCAATCTACTGTAAATAATCCCGGTGAAGTAGATAAAGACATTTTAGATTACCTTCAAAATTTATGCGAAAACACTGAAACTTTCGAAGAGCCAACAACGAGCGAACAGGAACCCAAAATTAAAATATTGTCGGATATAAAAATTAAACCCCCACATGACACAATTACTGACACGGTACATACTTCGAACACGGACACTAGAAATGACGGAATCAGCGTTCTTGACGAAATTATAAACAATAAATCCCATCAAGATTTAATAAAAAGAAATCTACACGACCAAATAAAAGTAACCTTTGAAATCCTCGACAAAAACGTCATTAACCATTGCCAAATTCCCAAAAACCCAGAAATAATAAATAAATTCATAAAAGAATATATTTCAGGTGACAAAAACTCGTATTTATATTTTTTCGAAGAAGATCTATTTCCCCTTTTCAATAAAGTTTACATGAATAATTTTAAAGATTTAAAATTAATTCGTTGTACTAAACTAGTAAATAACGTTACAAATGAAGAAGACAGAAAAATGTTTATTATGCATCAACATGAAAATAAAACTAATCACAGAGGCATTTCTGAGACATATGAAAGATTAAAACAAAATTATTATTGGTCAAAAATGAAAGACGATGTTACCCAATTTATCAATGATTGTGTAAAATGCCAGACCCAAAAATATAGTCGACAAAAATCATACATCCCTTTAGTTAGAACTGAAACGCCAACAAAACCATTTCAAATTTTACATATGGACACATTTATATTCGAAAATCAAAACTTTTTAACAATATTTGACAAATTCTCAAAATTCGGGCAAGCCTTTCCCTACGATAAAAATGCAAAGTCGGTATGCGACAAGTTAATAATATTTTTCTCATTTTTTGGATGCCCAGAAACAATTGTGTCTGATAGCGGAACAGAGTTTAAAAATGAACTTCTCAAAGAACTACTAAAAACTCAAAAAATTAACATTCATTTTACCACTCCGGGCCATCACGAGTCTAATTCTCCAGTAGAGCGCTTTCACTCAACTTTAATAGAGCACTTGAGATTATTAAGGCAAAAAGATAAGTCCAGAACAATTTCTGAGTTAATCCCCTACGCAATAATAGCATATAACAGTACCACCCATAGTACGACAAAATTCTCCCCTCATGAACTCGTGCTAGGTCATACTAACTCTAGAGATCCTTTCGACCTTATATCAACCACTTTTTACACAGATTACGTCGACTCACATAACGAAAAATTAAGTACCCTATACGAAACAGCGTTCGAAAATACAGAAAAAGTAAAAACTAAAATGCTAGAAAGAACAAATGTTAAAGGCGAACAAACTGAATTTAAGTTGAACCAAAAAGTGTATAAAATATCTTCCGCTCGAAATAAAAGTAAACAAAAATACATCGGCCCTTTTGAGATCATTGAAATTCTTGAAAACAACAAAGTCAAAATTAAAAACTTAAAAATTCCCCAAAAAACGGAAGTAATACACATAAAGGAATTAAAACGCCCACTTGTTACAGATGGTCCGCCCCCAGAATCTCAGTAGAATCAGCTGCCGGATCAAATTTCCACAACATGAACGATAGCCCAGGCATACTGCCTTATAAACTAGGTAACGCGCATAAGGTTATTAACCATTGGACATTCATACATATATTTAATATATCCAGTATCATTACTGAATTTAAGGCTTTATCATTAAAATATAATATGATTATATCTCACATAAAAAACAACACGGACTATGACAGGGAATTCTATAATTCGTACATACTTATCAACAATCTAGAAAATAAAATAGAGGAACAAATTTCACAAATAACTCCTTCCACGAACTTATCTAGAAAAAAACGCGGCTTAATTAACGGTTTAGGGAATATAATCAAGAGTTTAACAGGAAATTTAGATCAAGAAGATGCAGCTAAATACGATAGTGAAATCTCAGTTTTAAAAGAAAACCAAAATAATCTGAAATTATCAATGGATAAACAATTAACAATACTATCAAGCTCTATTATAACATTCCAAGAAATCGTAGCAAATGTATCTCACAACCAACAAATTTTGGAATCAAAGATATCTGAAATGATAAGGGTAATCCATAACTATGAACTAGAAACTTTAGATATTTCTATCCAGACAAGGATGCAAATGGTTTTAACGCAAATTTTAATGATGTATCAGAACATTTATGATATTTTAGACAAAATTGAAGTCGCTGTATCTTTCGCAAAAATTAATAATTTCCATAATGCAATAATACATCCTATTGAACTACTAAAACAAATAAAGTCTGTTGCCTCTTCTTTACAAAATGAAAAATTACCGTTTGAACCGGTTATGGAAAATATTTTAAACTTTGAAGAAATATTGGAAATAAAATGCTATTCTAAATTTGAAGAAATAATTTTTATTATAGAAATACCGTTAGTTGAAAATGAGTCTTACAATCTTTTTCAAATGTTTCCACTACCAACCCCTAACCAAAATTTCTACAAGGTAATATTTCCCAGTTCAAATTATTTAATGTACAATCAAAAAAGATATGGATTTTCGGACAAACCCTGTAAGAAAATTATAAATGATGAATTTCTTTGTTTTGATAATATACACACAGAATATGTTAACGATGACTTACCCTGTGAGATCGGATTATTAAAATATAAACATAAGAATAATTGTAACCAAATCGCCATCAATATATCTGAGATTCAAGTACAAAAAATTGACGAAAGTAAATGGATAGTCATTATTCCCAGTGAGACCTTAGCTGTCAAAAATTGTTACAATACTAAAGAAACTGTTCTGCTTAGCGGAACCTACTTAATAGAACTGGAATTCCCTTGTTCCCTAAAAATCAACGAGACAATTATTAAATCTTATAAAAATGTACAAACAATGTTTAAAAAAATACCATTACCAAAAATGCAAATCAATGTATCAGATAATTATATTTTACAGAAGATGCCTCCAGTAAATTTAAGTGTAATTCATACTGACAGACTAAATAACTTGTTGAATGAAATCAATACACAAAAGTTAGAAAATTCTAAGTTACTTAATTATCCAGTTTATTATAACAAAATAAGTTTATGGACAATATTATTGTATGTGTTAATCATAATTGCAGTTTTATATTTTATATGCAAGTATCTAAGACCTAGTTTTTCAAAATTATCTATTTCCAAAAATAAAAATAATACAAAAGAAATTATTGTCTAGGTCATAGAAACTTATAAAGTTTATATGTCCCTCTAAGGGTGGAGGAGTAACATCCCTGTATTTGTACATGTAGCTAAAGATAACATTACGCTGAGTCTGCTTCTCTGAATTTATAAATATAACCCATGTAATTTCAACAGACACTTCTTGTTCGCTGCTCGTCATTAAACATTGTTTTTAAAAACGGTTTCTTTCATTGACAGCCCTTAACTTACTTCAAACTTTCTAATATTTTGTTTTTAGCTGGTAACAAAATGTAACAAAATAAAACAAAATTATCATGATGGAGCTCCACCACATAATTATTTATCCGTAAGAAATTACCTAGATCAGCTCTATCCAAATAGTTGGATAGGGAGAAATAGACCTATTTCCTGACCGCCCCGATCCCCCGATTTGTCTGTTTTGGATTTTTTTTTGTGGGGAACAGTACAAAATAAAGTATGAGACAATTGTTGAATTAAGAGGAGCTGTTTTAGAAGCAATTGCCAGTATTGACAGGCGCTCTCTAAGAAAGGCGACAAATTCAGTTTTAAAAAGATGCAATATTTGCATAAATAATAATGGTGGATTGTTTGAACACCTTTTTTATTTTAAAAGGTGATCTTTTAAAATAACAATAATTTGAATTTGAGTTTTTTAATTTTTGTTTTATTTTGTTACATTTTAGAAAGTAATTATGAAAAATTCCATGGCTGACTAGGTGAAAATGAAAAAAAAATCAGAAAATTAGATATAGCTCTTTTATTTTTTATAATAACTATGCCGAGTATTATGTCTTTGGAAAGTTAAAAAAATGGCCGATTTAATAAGGCCACAGCCAACTATGATTTACATTTAAAAAAACACAAGTTTATGTCATATCTCAAAAATCACAAACAACATAAAAAATTGGATAAAATTGTCTTATTAAGCCCAAAATTATCTACAATTTTTGTCTTAACAGTTTTTCTGTATGATCAGAAATAACGGAGCTACTACAGAGATCTGACGAAATAGCAAAAAATCACTCTTTTCAAAATATCTAGTGAGCCATGAACTTCCCCATAGTGGTAATCGAAAAAACTCGCCCTGTATATTTAACAAGTTTTTCGGTTTTTAAACTGACATTCTAATAATTGTCAAATAAGTATTTTCTAACCCTTCTGACATGTAACCTGAAATTTACATTTCTTTTGTTTATTGTAAAATTTTTTGGTAACCTAAAAATTTATATAACCTTAAAACAATATTACTGTCTGCTATCATTTGTTTTTTCATAATTTACTTCATAATATGAAAATTTTCTTTTGTTTCAAATTTCTATAACAACCATAAATATTTATTACAAAATTTCAGTAGACAACAACAAAAATGTTTACAAAACAATTATTTATTCCATTTTTGGAAGTTCATATCCATTAGGATCATATCTTTTCAATATTCATTTCAATAGTAAGTTTATAAATAATTCCTACTCAATAATATATTTTTCTTGAAATCGGCATTAAAATGTCCCAAAATCGTCATTAAAAGCACAGAAATCGTACAATAATGTAGCCCATTATTGTACGATTTTTTCAATAAGTAGGCCTTGGCGAGATGTAAACGTCAGACGCGGAGAAATCGCCCGTCAAAAGTGACCAAATATTCAAAACCCGGCCGATAAAGGCTCATTTAACTTTTCGCACACATTGCGAAATTGTTTCCTATAGAAGCACAATCCTTCAGTATACATATTTTAGTAAATTTGAAAATCAATAGATTTGTTTTGTAGGCTGCACAAGAAGCAGCAGTTTGGTTTTTCTGTCAGAAGGTGCCGTACATCATTATACTTGTCCTAGGTAGAGCGATCGGTAAAGTCAAGCAACGCCGCGCGTAGTCGGTTCGTGGACGGGTGATCCCTTATTATTATTTTCTTGCCTAATAAAACATTTTTTTTCCGATTTCAAGAAAAATATGATATGTACCTCGGCACTGAAGTTCTTTTTATGACTCATGTGGTTTACTTGCCTCGGCCAGAGGCCTCAGCAACTAAACTCCACATGAGTCATAAAAAGTTGCACTTCAGTGCCTTGGTACATAAATAACTATTACCTAACACTATTTTAGCCCTGACGAAGGCCCCAAATATGGCCGAAAGCCTGGTTCATTGCAAGGAATAAATAACACATGATTTTGGCTGAAATACCCGTTATATTACTTCATTGATAACAGCCGTTATTAAAGAAGATCTATTATTATAATATCATAAGACTCCAATTTAGCAGAGAGTATCTAATGGCAGACACAGTCAAATGCCCTCCTGGGGTCACAGAAGACCCCAAAAGCCTGATTGTTTGTTTTTTATGCAAGGGAATAACCTTGTTTACCCTTAGAGTAGATGAAAATGTTCCCGTTATGAAAGACTCATTAATCAGATACACAGGAGGATCAACAATTTGTTCAGCACACTCCTTAAGCAGGAAGTTAGGTATATCGTCGAAACCAGCAGGCTTAGGTTTTATTTTAGATTTTATAATGTCTAAACCTGCTCCTTGCTGAATGGGGACAGAAAAAAGAGTTGGTTACCTCCGAGGGGACAACCGCGCTGGACACCCCGCTACCCTCCATCAAGGACGAAGGAGCATCCCCAGAAAAACTCATTAAACTTTTCGCAAATCAGTTGAGGGTCGTCTATCACATATCCCTCGCAACTCAAGGAAATATTCTGGGAGTAACATTGCCGGCCCGTAAATTCATTTATTTAAGACTAATGTATAATGTATGTAATATACTTGTGGTTTTTGCATTATAATGCCATATATTAATCCCTTAGGGAATAATGGAAACAATATAATTAATACTTAAAAGTGTCAGTGTCAAACGCGTAGTGTTTTTGTAATTATTGTATACGCGTTCACCATGTGAACGGTGCTAGCCTTGGGTCTACACTGTGTTGTTCTTTCTTCTTGTTCATTATTGGCATGGCCCATAGACTAGTTTAGCATTGAGCCTATAGAGGGCGTATTTCTTATATTCAATGGCTTATTGAGATGGATAAAAATGAAGTCTTTTACTTGTACACCCCCAGAAATGGTACAATTAATCGTAAATAAAGCAGAGTATATACTACTCGCAATAATAACTATTATTCTCTCGAAATTTTACTCCCTCGCCGCTGACTCGGCTCGGTTCGTAAATATTCCTCGGGAATAATAACAGTCATTATTGACTCGTGGTATAATCTACTACTATTAACCAGGAGCAAGTTTTGGTGGGATTATTAGAGTCGTATATTTTCTTTTTATAAACGTTTTCTGTGTTGACAAGATTAAAATGTTTTTTCTTAGCCAGCATATATGCCTTCCGGCAATCAGGAAAGCAGTTTTTAACTTGGTCTACACAATATTTATATTTGGTTTTAGATAAAAACGTTTGAGAGGAAAGTTATTCTCAAAGTAGAACCGGAAAAGTTTCAGAAAGGCTTCGAATGCCTCGTTTAAATTTGTTCCAATCCTCCAACGATAGAGAATTATTGAAAACCAGGAGGCCATAGTCCCTTCTATAGTCCGCGACAATCAGGCGAACGCATTTCGAATTTAATAGTAAAATCTAGTTCTATGGTCTAAGTTAGGATAAGTTAGGGTAAACCCACGCGAAAACTATACCGTGCCATGACAAAAAGCACAATGTGCTATTTCTCATAAGCAGTTGTGAAAATCGCATGAAAATAACCAATAATTATTTCGCCAAATACGTTTCTCCGATTCAATAATTCTTATTTTTTATCGTAAGACTATTCTCAATATGTTTTTTTGGTTCCACCATTTTAAAGAAAAAGATATTCAGGTAACCCCGCGTCTGCCGCGGAGGGGCGATAAAGGGTGACTGGTTTTCAGTTTCCATTACGTTGCATTAATTGTTAGTTGTCGCATCGGACGGGTCGCGTTTAAATGAATATTAATACGTTCGCCAATAATAGGAATTCGGAACGGCCGTCATTTGGGAATTTGCGGGGGGGGGGGGGATCGTGAGCGAAGACGTTCGTTGAATTGCTGTACGTTTACGGGGAATATTAATTTTGAAATTTCGTTTCGATCCCCCGACCTTACAGATGAATTTAATAAAGATAACGAATAAGATATTTCGTTCGCGTCTCTTCTTTCTTAATGTTGCCCTAAAGAAACCCTCGTTTGCAAGTCAATGCTTTTTCTTTGAATTTTGCAAAGATATTGATATTGGTTGTAAACTAGCCAGAGAGGTATTATTTGTAAAGGGAAAACAATGATATAGGAGCCTAATGCCATTTAGATTCTATTTCTTTTTGAATAAAGTAGGTAAAAAAACTAAACCAAGATACTTCAGGGAAAAATGATTATGTTGGCATGAAACAATTGGAAGGACATATTAATTATTAACCATAAATAATAATGTATGTAGTGGAAAATAATAATATTAGATATTGACCTTAGGGATTCTGATATACATCCTAATCCATATAACTTCTTTATTTGTCGAGTTAAAGAAAAAATAGAGATAAAAGTTTAAGGGTTTTTTGTAGGCTTTGCCAAGGTCTTCTTGAAATTAATACAGGGTGTTCCGTAAAAGACGTGCAAACCAAACGTTTTTTTAATAGAACATCCTGTATATTATGGAAATTGAGAAATCTAGGTTTCATCCCGATTACAACGATATATTACTATCATATGTTTTTTACAGCCGTTTTTACAATACCGGGCGTTCAAATTTCTTTTTTTTATGTTTTCTCATCCTCTATCTCGGAAACAAAACGTTTGCGAATAAATTGAGTATAAGAAAAAATGATGAAAATGATGCCCGTAAAACGCTAACGGTTATTTTGTAATCATCCAGAGAAAAAAGTTAAAGTTGATATTTCCGGCCCATGGTAAAATTTTAGTCTGAGTGGAAATACCAACCTTCAAAAGATAGAACCACCAGAACTACACCATTCTACACCATTCGTTCTCGATTTTCGTTGGGAATAAACATTGCAGATCAAAGTTTTCTCCTTCACCAAGGTATCGTCAAAGATATTGCAAATCTTTTTGCTATCTGATGATTCCAAAAGAGACCATTGTGTCTACGTTGGTGAAGGAAAAATCTTTGATCTGCAATGTTTATTTCCAACGAAAATCGAGACCAATGGTGTAGTTCAATGCCGGCAGGGGTACTAGGCCTCGAAGTAGTTGTTTCTGTTGGTTCTATCTTTTGAATCCATCCATCCAGGATGTGCCTACAGACAATGGGCTGGATGGGATCATTGTGTCTGCAGCATGGTCATGACATGTCCCAACAAAGATTGCAATATCTTTAACGTTACATTGGTGAAGGAGAAAACTTTGATCTACAATGTTTATTCCACCGAAAATCGAGAACCAATGATGTAGTTCAATGCCGGGAGGGGCGTTAGCCCTCGAAGTAGTTGTTTGTATTGATTATATCTTTTGATTCCATCCATCCAGGACTTGCCTACGTCCATCTGATGATTCCCAAACAGGATAAAACCGGTAATGGGCTGGCTGGGATCATTGTGCCTGCAGAATATCAGGACATGCCCCAACAAAGATTGCAATATCTTTGACGTTACGTTGGTGAAGGAGAAAACTTTGATCTGCAATACCAACCTTGACTCGGAGAGGGTTCAAAATGATTATGAACGTTTTAGGGATACTCAATTTATCCACAAACGTTTCCATTCCGAGATATAGGACGTAAAAGATGAAAGACGGTCATTTTGTAATCATCAAGAGAAAAAAGTTATGGTTGATATTTCCGGCCCAGGGCAAAATTTTACTCTGAGTGAAAATATCAACCTCTACTCGGAGTGGGTTCAAAATGATTATGAACGTTTTAAGGATACTCAATTAATCCACAAACGTTTCGATTCCGAGATACAGGACTTGAAAACATGAAAGAATTAAGTTTTAACGCCCTATATTTTAAAAATAGCTGGAATAATAAAAGACACATAAAAAAATATCGTTGGAATCGGAGTGAAGCGTAGATTCTGAAAATTGAATAATATGGAGGATGTTCCGTTAAAAACATAAAAAACATAATCATGGTTTGTATCGCTTTTACACAAGATCCTGTATCAATTTTAATAAGACCATTAAACGCCCACCAAAAATCCTAGAACTTTATCTCTAAATTTTTTTCTTTAACTCAAAAAATAGAGAAGTTAAGGTAGGGGTAAAATGTTATGTCTATAACCTTGCACACTATAATAATACATAATAATAATCTTAACAATAATACCGATAACCACCAACAGGAGTCAAGCTTTACAGGATAATGATAACATTAAACGCCCCAAAAGAAGGTAAACTAAACGAATATCGATAACCACAAATATTTGTAACACACTGGATTGGTACTTTACTTTCCCATCACAATTTTAGTGAAAGTATTGTTCCGGTAAAAAATAAAAAAGTCAATGACGTAGGTAACCAGGGAGGGGTGGGGGCAGAGCATGCTTCAGCTTCCCCTCGAGGATGAAAAACGTCTGAAATCTCAATTATTGTTAATTAATTCAAAACTTGAATAGTATAGCCGTATATAATCGCCCATTGAGGAAAAAAGGGAAAAAGCATCCTTAGTGTGAATACCGCCATGCTGATAATGCAATTTCCTATACCTCACCTGAACTATTATTTAAAGGTAGATTATATATAAAATAATCTACTTATCTTATATAAAATAATCTACCCGTTTAAAAATAAACAACAAATTTGATGTGCCCATCCCGAAAACTGTACAATTTTCTATATAGGATGATCGTGGCTTTTGTAGACACATTGCAGAAAAAGTTATTTTAGAATAAAAAGTTGCTACATAAACATGAGCGTATAGGTATATTCCAGCTTAGAATTCGTGAACCAACTACGCCGAAACAAGTTTTAGAATTATTTTCTTGGGTTTTGATTGGTTCGAACCAGTTCTAGAACGGTTCAGATCTGCAGTTCGATTAAGGCTTCCAAAGCGTTAGTACCTATTCAAGGCACAGAGCGTTTAATAACGCGAAGGGTTTCATGTTTTATTGTTTAGCCCTGTCCACTTCAAAGTCGGTATGCGGTAATAGGTCTTCAAGGCCTACAGGTGCGCTGAAGAAGGGCCAATTTAGATTAACCAGTGGCGTGCGTCGTAGGATAGCATAATTCCTACGCCAATAGCCTTTGAAAAAAATAAGCTCATCTTTTAATTTTTAATACCTCTTTCTACGAGAAACAGTTCCTAGTAGAATTTTCGAAGGTGTGTTACATTTTGAGACACTTGAAGAAAAAACATTAAACATGTTAGCGGAATCCCAAAGTTAACCAGATTGTGTGTTTAGTGTTTTTATACTTTTTGTCACGCACGACACTGGTGTAATTAAATTGGTAATTGCTCCACGTACCTCTAAGCTTTGAAAATCCTTGAGTTCGAACTCGATATTTCTTTTCGTTCCACGGATAAAAATAAAATATGAAAATAATTATTTTCTTAAACGATGTATCTTCTACAAATTGTCAAAGTCCCTTTTAAAGAAAATGCTAGAGTTTATAGGGTGCTGCCTAAATGAAAACTATTCATTATTTTTATTTCCACATCACCAACAACGAGTGCTTGTTATTATTCATATTAATAATAGCTGATTATAACCTTAAACCCCTATTTCTTCCCCCCAGGGGTTTAATCTTGGAAAAATTTCTTAGCGAATGCCTATAGTAGTATAAAGAACCTACATGACAAATTTCTTTATTTTGACCCTCACCATTAAGAAAAATTAACACCAGTTGACTTAGACAATAATTATTATGCCACATAAAATTACCATTCATTTAAACTGTTTGCCGGGCAATTTTCATCCCCACGAAAAATTTACAAATTTGACGTTCATTTAATCCGTTTGACTTGTGGCGAAATTTGTATCTACATGGTGTTACTCTGATAGGTGAAACGACTCTTGTAAATGGCAAACGAGTTAAAATTTGAGCTTCCGAGATACAGCCTTGCTTGTTTTAAAACTAAAAATAATTATTTTTCACACCAGTACTGTTTTTGTATAGGTTTCGCGTCAAAATATTATTAAGAAAACTTGTTCATGATGACGAACTGGAGAGGAACGAAAAATTTCAAGAGCCTAGGCCTGGATACTTTGATATTTTTCTGCTAAAAAACTTAAAACCCACAAAAATTAAAGTAGGCTTGGGCTTTTGAAACTTTTCACACCTACCCAGTTTTTTATCCCAAACAAGTTTTTTTAATAACATTTTGATGTGAGAGCTACAGAAAGGACATTTTTCTAAAAAAAATAAGTGGAAAAAAGTCAAAAAGCAAAGTAAGACTTTTTAAATTTCCCATTCTGAACGAGTTTTCTTATTAACATTTTGCAGGAAAGCCTACAGAACGGTAACTTTACTGCTGCAAAATCAGTTTTTTAAAAATTTCCAAGACACACATACGTGATTTTTCGAAACTAAAATAAAATTGTATCACAAATTAGTTTCAAAACAAGCAAGGTTCAATCCCAGAAGCTTAAATTTTAATTCGATCGAGTCATTGCACCTATCCGCGGACACACTGTATAAAAAATTAATTAAACATTTTTAGCTCTAAACTAACTAAACTTGAAGCTAAGTTTTTCTTAATTCTTTCCAACAAGAAATGAACCTACATATTAATCACTATTTTGTAATGATTTTTCGTTATTTCCGTACTGATTTTAACTTGTGATTTAAAGAATCAATAGAATAAATCATATCTAAATGAAAAATGTACTGTTTAGAGGGCTAGCCGAAAAAAAATTGTATGCATACCGTTTTGAGGCGCCTGATTCACCAAACCAACGACGGCATTTTACGTTACACAGACTTCTTGACAAGCTTAAATTTTAATAAGATTCCGGTTAGTCCGACGTCGGTTCCAACGTTAAATTAGGTCGGAATCCTATTACATCCCAACCACAAATTTTCATCAAAGCGAACCGAGAAAAAGTAGTCGCATATTGTGCACCAGCGTTGTTATTAACTTAGTACTTAAAAATATTGTCTAGGACCATTTTATTCTGTGATTGTTTCAGTTGCGGCAACATTTTTATAAATATTATTTGGAAAAAAAGGGCAAAACAAACCGTCCACTAAAAATTAGCCCCAATTTTAAAGTTGGATTTCTCGCGAACCGCTCATTCGATTTTGATGATTTTTTTTAAATTGTAGATTATTTCTTCAGTTATGAATTCCGTGCCAGAAATATTTATTCGGGATTTAATTTAAGCATATACAGGACGCAACAGTGGGTCGATTTTTTCCCCGAAACTTGCAACAACCTGTGGGATGCAGCAGCAACAGTAGCTGTTGAGAAGTAGAACCACACTATAGCCCCATCTTTTGTGAACATTTTGTTTTTTGAATCACATTATCTCCGTTCTTGTTGGAGATATACTGTTTTGAAACGAACGCCTCGGAAAAAGGCTTTGCAGGCAGAAAATTCTACGTGTTAATAATCAAGGCGGCATAGGCGAAAATGCATGTCAGTTTTTCAACGGTTGTCAAATGGGTGTTCAGTGTCTTCGGTTTTCTTCGGGAACCCACTCGCCTGGTGAAATTACCCGTTTCCATATATCGATTCCAGGCATCCTGGACTGTTGTTCGAGGTATACCAAAGGTATATCAGACACATAACGTTGACTTCAGCCATCCTCAATTAACGCTACGATACGAGCAACATCCGTCACAGATAATGGCATTTTTAGATTTGAATGCCCTAAACACGACAAATGGTGGAGGCGCCGGGACAGGATGTAGGCCATTAATTATTATTATATTACAATTCGCCTAGTCGACAAAATTGACTCGTTGTAAAATTCATATTCTATACCCACTTATAGACAATGTGTAGGTATTGTACACGAAGAAACGATCAGTATCGGGAAATGGATATTTATTAGTTATCCTCCAGCTAAGGTAAATCTCCCTTTTAGATAGGGAGTTTGACATTTCTCCTGGGCTATTCGCCTAAATTAGGCTAGGGTTAACTATAATCGTTAACTGACGTATTAATAAGACTTCTCACGGCTGTAGTTTCATGTCCTGGAAAGTAGATGGCGCCTATGGTCAACAATGTATTTTGCGTTGTATTTTGTCTCCGGGAAGCGCATGGTGAGCCAGAGAACTGTCAAACATGACAGCCGTGAGCAGTCTTTATTAATACTTCAGTCAACGCTATAATCATTTAGGCGAATTTCAGTGGTGACATTTGTTAGTTGTTATTGAAGGGCTAAAACCACTGGTGTTTCGTCCATAAGGGCTTTGTAGCTAGAGCCCAGCAGTAGAGAATGGAAAAAATAATGCCCGCCACCGATAATGTACAGTGGCAATTTATTGCAAGAATGCATGTTTGGAATCACGATACACCCTGTATTGAGCTTGGAATGCATCTTCGTGGGATTAATGGCGCAGGCGGAGCACCATTGGCTGCCTTCTATCCCTACTTCGATTATGGACGACAAGGTTGTCAACTATACGACGTCTACTTTAAATTCATACATATTGTAATGAAAAATGCCTTTAAAGTTGTTATATCATCTTGCACTGTTTTCTAACCTACTCAAAGATTTAGCAGATACATTTTAAATTTCGGTATTCTACTTACAGTATTATAATTTTTATAATTGATTTAGAGGCATTTTCCATCGCGTCTTTGTTGGCCTGAGGCCCACAGGGCCCCATTTTCTGTTAGTTTTCATTGTTTTCCATACATTTCTAGAAATTTTCTAGAACTTTATGATTTGTCCATCTATCATTTTTCAGGAATATTCTAGAGTAGTCTCCAGGTTTCCATTTATTATAAGCCCTAGGAATTGGGCCTGAGGAAAGTTGAAGGTTATAACGCGATTTTAGTGCAATTTTTGGAGCTGATTGAATATTGTTGGTCAGTGGCAGTATCTGACAAGTTTAATTGTGAAGGCTAAACAATAAAGGTGGCAACCAAGGCAATGAGTTTGGACTGTTATTGTTGAGTTCTGGTACATTTGGTGTCAGAAGCGCGATTTTAAGGGTACCCCGAGGTGAAATGGACAAGAAACAGGAAGAAATTAAGAAACTTGAAGCAAGAAGAACTGATGAGTGACGTAAGGAGGAAATAAAAACCGGACGAGACGAAACGAACAAGAAATTAGAAAAGATTCAAGTGAGGTTGTTGAAGAAGAAATATCCCCGATGAAGACAGAAATTAAGATGGAGGTACAAACTGAACTGGACAAAATAAAAACGAGATTTAAAAACAGTGAAGGAAGAATGGAATAACTGGAGGCGAGGATGAATTAGATGTTGCTACAGGATGTAACAAAATTAGAAGCAGGAATGACCACATCCTCTCCCTTATGGACAGGTGAAGAGAAAGCTCGAATTTGATGTTATGTCTACGAGGTGAGGCCACCGAAGTGTTGCGAACGATACCGGCCGACGCTCAGCATGAATAAAGTTCCCTGGTTAGAGCCCTTGAAATGCGATATGGGGAAGCCCATCTACAACTATACCAGGCGTAACTGAAGGGTCGACGACAACGTACCGATGAGACTCTGCAACAATTTGAAGCCGACATTGCCCGCCTGGTAAATCTGGCCTATCTATAGGCCCCAGTTGAATTCCGGGAGAAAATTTCGGAAAGCGGCTTCTTCCGCCGGCCGTCTCAGTACCTAAGGTTTTTATGCCCCAAAACTTAAAACCGTGTAAGTTTTAGTTTCGCGTTCCGTGTTCCGCAGTCGGCGCAGTCCGTCTTCGCCTATTTCCGCCCCTTAAACGTGGAATAAACAAGTAACCAAAATGGAAAATAGTGTACGGGGCATTTTGAAAGTTAACTTTTTAAGCCTTTCATTGGCAGAAAAAGTTGAAATAAAAACTCTTGGGAAACCAACTCCGGATTTACAATAATTATTTCAACGAGGTAAAGCTGAAGATCGCAATTTTATGCGACACTGTACTAGAAATATAATTCAGTCATGAAAAATTTTTAACCACACAGCGGAGGAGGCCTACTAAAAAGAAACATGCGAATTTTTTTGCCGAAGTCTAAAATATGGGGTAAATCAACCTTATTACCCCAGTAACTCGCCGCTCCGTTATGCTATGTTGCCGCGCAGTCACGGCGTCCCAATAACCAGCCCTCTCGCCCCGACAGCTATTCGGGTGAGCGGCGAGGTGCAATCGCCAGTAATGCCGAGTCTAAAACAGAAAGAAGAACTGTGCTTTTTTCGCCGTTTCGCACTGTGGGCCTTAGAAGCCGCTATCATTTGGTGTACCATAGTAAAAGTAGAATCGGCTTGCTACACGAGAAAATTACTACCGGTACACTCTTATGGAAATACAGATAGTGCGTTTGTACATTTTTGCACATTTTTAATTGATGCTCAACATTTTTGGGCATTAGTTACCTTGGCATTTGCAAAATAAGAAAATAATAAAATAGAAAAGAGTCAAAAAGGTAATAAATTAACCTAGACCATGATGTTTTTATCAGCACAGTAGAATATTTCGAAATTTTTTGAGATTTCTGTGAAAACTTACATTTACGATATGTTATGCAACTGGCAACTGCGCACCAGCCTTGACGAGCGAGCTTACCAGTTTACTAGCGCTTGTAAACTGGTTACCAAAGGCAACTTGTTAAATTTCATGGTTTTAAAAAGATGTTATTGTTGGCACATTCAAGGTTTCCCGTTTTTTTTATACGATTTAGGCTATTTTGTAAATATAAGTATCTCAAACCATATATTATACGACACACAAATCTGTCAAAAAAAAACTATTTATTATGCATTACAAAATAGGAAAGACTGAATTTAAGAAATGCCAATGTAAACAAATTACCATCTTCTTCCCCGCGACCCGCGAATGTAGAAGCAAAACAAAACTGTGTTAATTGTATTACCGTGACTCATCTATTCCTATGCATTTAAAGCCCTAATAAATGGCACCACTGACTGGCCGCGATAGTCAATATCGCGCGGAGGCCCGCATCTCCCGGCGCACAGTAACCAGTTACCAACATATCGTAAATTTACTTGTTTTTACTTTTACCCAGAAATATTGTGAAAACCGAAAAGTTCGATAATTTTTCTGGAGTTTCTAAATTTTTGGGACACAGTTTTCTGATGCGACGATAAATAAAGCTTGATCAAAATTAATGTATTACCTTTTTGATTTTCCCTCGGATTTTAAAATGTCAATCAATCTTTTTCCTTTTTTAAAAAATACCAAAAATCCGTTGAGCAGTAATCAGTGTGTTACGTAGGGACCTCTTGGTTTCCCTCAGCCGACACAAGTTGTTTACGGCGAGGTAGGTACTGAGCCAGACGACCACGATCAGGTGGATTCCTTCCGCCGGCAATACTGCGAAAAACTGCAGTAGCGAACAAAACACAAAATGTAAAACAAAATACCACCACTAATTTGAACACACAAGTTAATTCTGTTCGAAAGCGATCCACGTAGGTATACCTGCAAATAATCCGGGATTATTGCGGATTTGAACGGCAGCATCTTCAATTCGCGCACGTAACTCTTGCTCACTCTCAACTTCAGTTGCGTACATGATGGAGTTCAAACACAAAAGTCTATCGGATTCAAGTCCGGGGATGGCGCTGGCCATGGTACAGGCCCTCCTCTACCAATCCAGCGATCCGAACACAGCTGGTCCAAAAATCCATGGACATGGGGCCCCATCGTGCATAAACCAGCCCAGTCATATAGGTATTAGTGACATGCGCTCTTTGGTTGGTGCCATCACCATCAGGGTCCTGGTGTCATAAGAATTTGCCCCCTCTATCGTATAAGAAATCTGTAACTTGTAACGGAAATTTGGTCTCATTCCGTTACAGTGTTTTAATTTCATTAAATTTATCAATTCATGATTGAACCACCCCTGTAACCGAAAGATAATATTACACCTATCGCGCATGCGATTAGACTCTTCTTCTTCTGACAGGGATTTGTATTTTGTGGTTGTGTGAATATTGGTTGGCGAGCCAGATCCCAAAGTTCAGGTATGTAACTAAATAATTCCCTTTGATGCTTCCTAGTGTAAAATACCTTTTAATTTGGTATGCTTACTTTTGAGAATAAATACCTGATACTATTCCGATCATATCAAACTTATCTTATCTTGTGATTCCAGTTAATTCCCCGGTCAAGTGTCAATTTTGTCATTCATCTACCTAACCATTTTGTGGTACGAATCACAAACACAACGGAAGTTGTATTCAAAATTTTAGTTTTTTCATAGTGCCTTTTTATTGAGCATTTTCGCGGGTTGTTTATAGAATCCCATAGAATGTTCCATAATCTCAAAACCGGATATCGTACCACAAAATGTAGTTCTGACAAGTTCTCGTTCCCAAGACACTTTTCGTTGCGTTCTGGAGGTGCCCGCATCGTGTTTTTGGGTTGGCCACCTTTTTTCCGACTTTTCAACCCTAATTTAGCGGTTTGATCAAGAGTGTATCGTTGAAATTTTACCATTCTTTAATTAATATTTGTTATCTTTCATTTTCATGTGAAACTTATCTGCCGGAGCCCTGGTTTTCTGGCGTGTAGTCAACCACGTGTACCGCCCCAGGAGTTCAGCTACATTTCAGCCAGCACAGGAGAAGTCCACAGGGGCTCGAGCGCCGTGGAAGTCCGTGGAAGCCCTGGTGAGTAGATTTTATCTCATTTATCTTTTTTTTCCGTATTTCTCGTACCATTTTCTCAAGATATCTACTCACCTAGGTTCTACGAACACGAGCTATCCTCTGGATTTCTGCCCGGGTTTTGCACCTGGTCATATTTTCATATCTTAAATTTTTGAACCTTTTTAATTTTCAACGATACGTCTCTCATCCCCGAAGGAACGTAAAGTAGAGTCACCTCTTTTTTTTTATTATCAAAAATTTTCTCTTTCATCGAACTAAATTTGTTTTACTTACCCAGAGAACATATAAATGTGTCTAGATAACTTCATAATCTTGTCCTAGTCTGAGGTTCAGATTTATTTTAAATATCAAGTCTCAAATTGTATATTACATTTTTTATTTTCGCTATCTCTGTGCACAGTGTTTTTTTAAATAATTATAAATATAGCATTATTAAATTAGTCACACTCATTGTTGTAATTTAGATAGTTTTACTAACTATGCAAGTTTAAAATTCGCCTATTAGTTGTCTAATTTTTTTTCTCGACTTACGAGATTGGGTTCTGCTTGGTTTTCGACTTCACAGACAGACCGAAGCTGTTACACCACACCTCCTCGTACAACATCACAAGTTTTGGTTTGGTCACGTGCAGTTAAGCGGCAGATCCACCAGCCACAACAAAAGACCCACGTCCCAGCTAGTCGGCACTGTAGCGTTGCAGCTATAATTAGTGGTCTGGTTTGGTTCTTGCTCATTGGGCACGGACTTACACGAGTGTGGAGTTGAGGTATTCGGACTGTATTACTTTTATCCAAGTCGAAAGGACAGAATCAAGTCGCAGTTAAAATCTCAGTCAGTGTGTAAACTGAGGCGATTGCTTAACCTACAATTTTCTAGTTTTGTTACTTCGGTTTAACTTACGTAAACGATTCTCAAATTGTAACTTCCTTTTGTAAGCCCTCAGCTACAGTTGAAGATTTCCATCTTCCATGGCGGTTTAATGACTAATGTTAACAGGTTCACCCCAGATTCCACAAGCAATGTTGCAGAAGTTCTGCGAAAATAGTGTCCTGTGTATTGCATTGGGTTTTCAATCTTTAAGTATTTTGCAATATCACTTGGAATTTTACTAAACGTATTTACACCAATAGGTTGAACGGAGCATTTTCCGTTATAATATCTTATAAAAAAATCTAGTGTGACTGGTAGACTGGGGACGAAGGGATGCATATTTGCGATACATTTCAACAAAATTAAAACTAATGATCGAGGTTTGTTTGTCCTGCTATCGGGAATTTTCACAATTTTGATATAATCTATGTCGTTAATATCATTTATTGGTAATTTCTGCAACTTGTCTCTGCGGCATGCTCCTGCAATGTTAAATACTGCAACTGTCTATAACAATACACACGTAAGTAGGTACAAAGTTAAAAATCGGCCAAGTGCGAGTCGAACTCGCACACGAAGGGTTCCGTACCACCGTACAATATTTAACACTACATATTTTTTAAAAATACTTAAGTAAAAACTGAAAAAAGAGGACTTGGCAATAAAAATATAAAATAGCGAAAGTTGAATTCGATCAAATGGTCGAATTAGGTATTTGTTGACCACCTTTATCTTCAGTATCATCAATCATCACCTTTACATATGGTACCCAAAAAAGACTCTTCTGATTGGCGTCAATTAAATTCGGTTACTACACCTGACAGGTGTCCTGTACCTCATACTTATACAAGATTTTAATTTGTTTGCTTATAATGTAACATTTTTTCAAAAATAGATCTTTTAGAGCATATCATAAATTACCGGTGGCAGAAGAAGATATTTTTAAAACAGCTATTATTATTATTATAAATAAGATGGTGGTTTTGTTACATTGTTTTTTAGACTAGTAAATTGAATAATAAATTTGCATCACACGCTTGAACGTTAGATGTTACGAGTGTCCGGTAATTTTTAAGATAAATTGATGGTTGAAACACCAAACTTATGTACCAAGTTCTTTCCAAGAAATTGAAGGTCACAAAAAAACGCAGTTGAATTTGAAACAAAAAAAGCTGGGAGCGGCGAAATATATAAGAAGGTTTACGAACAGGCAAAATATGCCAAGTCTTGCCACTTTTCTTTTTCCTCAAAATTGTAATTTTTTAAAAGATCTCGGGTAAGAAAAAAATTAATTTACCATATTATATTCAGTTCGTCCAACTGTCAACCAGCGCCTGTAATCGCGTGTATCCATTGTTTCCCAGGACGGTTGGCCATAAGTGCCGTTAATGAAGGGCTTTAATATATTTTAAACATTATTTTTGATTGATTTAATTTTTTAAATTTCGGTTTCCTAATAAGATATTTTTTTTCACCTACCGTCAAATTTTTTTACATTGGTCTGAATCTCCATGCGTGTATATATGTCACTTTTGGTTAAACCAAAAGTATAGTTTTGAAAACCTGATTAGACTAAAGTGAGGGAATTTCCTCACAAGAAAACCCCTGAAAATCTTTTTTAAAAAACCACAGAAAAATTAGGTGCAACTACTTTCGAAGTTACACTGTAGATATGAGTGACAAACTAGATTTATAACCTATTAAATTAATTATGCAGATTATATTATCAGTGTAATAGCACCACAATTATTATATTTTTGAATTAAAGCTAAAGCTCATCAATCTAGAAATAACAAATAAGATTATTTATAAATCCAGGAAAATAATGAATGCCTGTTTAAATTTTTTACCTCTATCTTTTGTTTATGTATTCCTTTCATCATTGGAATTGCATTCGTCTTTTTAATTCGGCATTAGAACGACCGTCAGTTAATGCTTTTAAGTTAGAACATTACAAATGAAAAAAAGGAATAAAATAGATGAATTAATAAATAACTGATATAAATGAACATGCCAGTTTTAAATTTCAATACTCTAGTCAATAAGGAATTTAATTTTGGTAGTATTTTGAAGAAATAAAAACAAATTGCGGTTGAGTGTAGTTGCATCAGCATTGTAACGAAATTTATACAATGTTCCGTTAATATGGTAAAAACCTTTTGGCATGCCCGATACACCGCTATTTTTAGAAAGTGCCAAAAAATTACCGTTACCACTATGCAGCCAACCATACGCGGAGGCGATTTGTATGCCGTTTGGAATTTTATGAACTTTGCAATAATTCGTTGATATATAGGTACGTTGTTCCTTTGCCTTTCAAATTGTCTTTAACAAAATTATACAGGGTAATTCAGTCATGATGTACAAAATATTAACCACACAGTTGAGGCCTGCTAAAAAAATAAAATGCGAAAAAAAAATTTCTTTGCCAGAGTTTAAAACATGGGGAAAATCAACCTTACTACCCCAGTAACTCGACCCTCCGGTATGCTATTTTGCCGCTTGTGCGCATCGCGCAGTTACGGCCCGGGCGGCTGGCGCACGGCGAGGCTTAATCGCCAGTAATGCCAACTCGAAAACAGAGGGAAGATCTCGGTTTCTCTCGTCGTTTAGCTCTGTGGGCAGTAGAAGCCGCTGTCGCCGAACTCTACTCAGTTCGTACTCTTGTACCGTATCATACCTTGTTGCTTGGTGTACGATAGTACAAGAGAATTGGCTTGCTACACTGGGAAATTACTATCTAAAGGTACAATTTTATTTTAATATCTCATCATGGAGTCGCAGTTTTATTATACGCCACTTTCCAGTGGGCCTATTACCCTATCATAGCAACATTTGACATGGAAAATCAAAAAGCGAGTCAAAAAGGTAATAAATTAACTTAGACCATACCTACATTTACAATATGTTGTGCAACGAGCGAGCTTACCAGCTGACGAGGCAAGCGCCCTTAGGTAGGGGTTTTAATGCACTTCGGAAAATATTTTTATTTTTTAGTTGACTTTAAAATTTTCTTAATTTCATATTCGTATTAAGCTATTTTTTTTTTCACCTGTGGTTAACATTTTTGCATAACGACTGAATCACCCTGTATATTGAAGTATTTAGTCCAAATGAGTTATGTATCTGAACAACAACCTAAAGCCTTATTGTTGATTGGTTGAAGAACAGTGCCAAACATTAATGAGTTGTGAATGTCAAACTCAGTCTTCTCGCCTAACCTTGGACTGGAAATTTTCATTGCTTTTTTCTCTACTCGTTGACACAACAGGTGCGGTACTTGGTGAATTTATGCACAATTGTTATTCCTTGTGGATTATTACAAATCTTTGATCATTTTCAACATTCATTTTTCTTAGCTTGATTTGGTGTAAGAAACATTTTGTTTACCGTGCTGTGCAGATAATTTTGTGTATTTCATTTTTCATATAACCACAATGGAGGATCGTTGTTCGTACTGGATTTTCGACGGGCCAAGCCATCTTGGGACCGCTTTGGAGGCTGGCAGCTTTTGGTTACTGCTATGGTTATTCAAAAATCTGAGGTGAATATTTTTCAAATTATTTCTTTTCAATTTTGGTTTTGCCGTCTCTGTGGAAAATACCTGATTACCCAGGTTCGCTGTACCTTTAGGGCCGTTAGCTGTCTATCAATCGCCTTATCAGTTGTTCTCTCTTTTTTTTTTGGTTATTATACATATTTTGGTTGTGGACATGTTCACAATTTTTGAACTCGGTAGCACACGGTACAGGTGTTAGTAGTTTCAAGTTACTTTATTGATACGTATCTTAATATTTTGCACGAAATGAGCTGTTTTTTTTTTAGTACCGCAGCCTTGTCTGTTGTTGGATTATCTACCTTGTTCTATTCCCATATTTTTATTTATAACTTTTGAATTATTGAGAAATAGCCAACTTTTTATTGTTGTTTTTGATTTCTAATTAAATGGTCTAGATTTTCAAAAAGTGTCATCCCTTATTGTACAGTTTGATAAATTCAAATTTAATATTTTTCTTAAGTCAAGAAATCACGACTTGATTTGTGAAATTTTTAAATAATATTTTATCGGAAATTATTTAGGCTATCCCTGCGCACAGTACTTTATACCCAATATAGATTTTAACATTTAAATTTAGATTTAATAGTTTTCTTTGCAAAAGTACCGAGCTTATTAGCTGCGTGTTAAGATGGACACTGTTGTTCTCCTCCTTAACATCTAATAAAAAAGAAAAGGACTACGAAGGGGGACAAGGCCACACCATCACAACGACCGGCGCATACATGCAGTCATAACACGCCTGAATCCAGCTCAAAAGCTCAAGACCTTGCTTCCGACGAGACTTAGCGGTGGAAGATTCGGTACACCCTTGTGGAGTCTGGAAATGGTTTTAGTGTCCGAAACAATTTTGTATGCTAAGTTTTTGCTAATGTCTAAGTTTGATTAAGATTTTTTGTTGATTGTAAAAAGCTGAATAATTTTTCACTACACCTGTTAACATCTCACGTCAAGTTTTTTTATTAAATCTTCTAAATATTCATGTGTTTTGTTTTACTTGAACTCCATCTGCTGAACTCAGTCTGTGTTTAATAAAAAAATATAATTACCTACCTGGCGACCAACTCCAAAACGCCATTTTGTAATACAAATTTTACGTAACCCATCGTCGGCCTCGATTTTTCCCGAGTTCAGAAGTTTTTGGAAGTATAATAAATACTTAAAGTTTATTCTTGACTTATAATTTTGGACTACAACTTTGAAATTTTATTGTTGAATTATTATATTGTTGGATGTCCAGCGCTAGACTAAACAATGGGCTGCCGGGACCAGCCGCCGGATGACGTCTGTCTCGACCGGGGATCAGCATTCAAGATCTGACACTCGACTCTCGAGCCTGGCGCGTGTACTTTGAATTTGTTCTGTTAGATAAACAATAAAAAAGTAGAAATTGCGCGTTCCGTTATATTTCTAACAGCAGCGGCGGGATCGTTTTCGCGCTTCCCATTTTACCTGCGCGCGTTATACCAAAGCGGCCTTCATCATGGAAGAATCTATGGCGGAAATGGTGAAATACATTAAGCAAAGTGGTGCTGGTGCTGTGCCCAATCAGATTGATTTGCCCTTCTTTGATCCGGAGATCCACAATGCCCAAAATTGGATAAAGCAAGTGGAGGAGATCAAAGCAGAATTCATGTGGTCTGACCTGCAGGTATTGGCGGTTTTAAATGACCTGGTCGCATGATATAACACCAATGCGAAATTTGTCACTCGATAGACAACGAGTGAAGGAACGACTTGCTCAGAGCGAATCTCTAGGGGAGAAATTAAATAGAAACAGACGAAACACCATTCAATATTCAGTTGGGGATTTTGTATTGGTACATAGGGCAAGCAAGTTGCATGTTAGCAAGTCGAATTTTGAATTTTTGGGCCCCTACGAAATTATGAACACTACCAAAGCAGGTCGCTACGAATTGAAACGAGTTGGTACAAGTAACCATAAAATTATATAATAAATACTTAAAGTTTATTCTTGACTTATAATTTTGGACTACAACTTTGAAATTTTATTGTTGAATTATTATATTGTTGGATGTCCAGCGCTAGACTAAACAATGGGCTGCCGGGACCAGCCGCCGGATGACGTCTGTCTCGACCGGGGATCAGCATTCAAGATCTGACACTCGACTCTCGAGCCTGGCGCGTGTACTTTGAATTTGTTCTGTTAGATAAACAATAAAAAAGTAGAAATTGCGCGTTCCGTTATATTTCTAACAGCAGCGGCGGGATCGTTTTCGCGCTTCCCATTTTACCTGCGCGCGTTATACCAAAGCGGCCTTCATCATGGAAGAATCTATGGCGGAAATGGTGAAATACATTAAGCAAAGTGGTGCTGGTGCTGTGCCCAATCAGATTGATTTGCCCTTCTTTGATCCGGAGATCCACAATGCCCAAAATTGGATAAAGCAAGTGGAGGAGATCAAAGCAGAATTCATGTGGTCTGACCTGCAGGTATTGGCGGTTTTAAATGACCTGGTCGCATGATATAACACCAATGCGAAATTTGTCACTGGATAGACAACGAGTGAAGGAACGACTTGCTCAGAGCGAATCTCTAGGGGAGAAATTAAATAGAAACAGACGAAACACCATTCAATATTCAGTTGGGGATTTTGTATTGGTACATAGGGCAAGCAAGTTGCATGTTAGCAAGTCGAATTTTGAATTTTTGGGCCCCTACGAAATTATGAACATTACCAAAGCAGGTCGCTACGAATTGAAACGAGTTGGTACAAGTAACCATAAAATTATAAAAGCTGCTAAGGTGCAACTAAGGTTGTGGCCAACGAGCTGGTCGTTGGCAACTGAAATGTCCGACTTGTTGGATTTTTTGGAGAGTGAAACTACAGCAACTACGAATGCTGGCAAGTAATATACTTTGATTTGCTGCAAGGTTGAAATATACCTTGGCTCTGATTTGTTGTAAGGTTGAAATATACCTTAGTTTTGATTTGCTGCAAGGTTGAAATATACCTTGGCTCTGATTTGTTGTAAGGTTGAAATATACCTTAGTTTTGATTTGCTGCAAGGTTGAAATATACCTTGGCTCTGGTTTGTCGTAAGGTTGAAATATACCTTAGCTTTGATTTGTTGCAAGGTTGAAATATACCTTGGCATTGCGTTATTCTTTTAATATGTTACAGAGTCTTCGTGTGCTTCCGTGGAGGATGATTCCGAGAACGGAACACCTGTCAGTCTGGCTGTGTTGGATGTCCAGCGCTAGACTAAACAATGGGCTGCCGGGACCAGCCGCCGGATGACGTCTGTCCCGACCGGGGATCAGCATTCAAGATCTGACACTCGACTCTCGAGCCTGGCGCGTGTACTTTGAATCTGTTCTGTTTAAATTTTCTGCGAAACTATAAAATTTTTAGATTTTTATTCAATTTTATATTTTGAAATGTTAGTAACATCAAAAAACACGTTCCTTTTGCTGACAAAGTAAAGCAATTTTTAGACTCTTATTCAGATTTGGCTAAAGTTATTTCCAGTTTTTCTGGAAGCAAAAGCGATGCTTCTTATTGTATGACTGATTCTAGATTTAACCATCTTTCAAATAGAATTTCACGCATGAATGCCGAGACTGCGGAGGATGAGTCAGGTGGCAGCATTTGGCATTAAAAGAAAATTAAAACCATTTCAGAGCTTTTCACCTTACGTAAACGGATTGAGGAATCATTTTCTTGGTCTGAAAGATACCATGCTCCTCCTTCTCGTACTTCTGGATTACTGGAGCCAGATTTAAATTGCCTACCTTCATATAGCCGTAAAAAATTTCACTCTCGAAACAACTCGCTTAACGTAAATGCCAGTACTAATATTCGCTGCTGGAATTGTGACCAAAATGGACATTTGGACATGTTTACTGGGATTGCACGAATTCAAGAAATATTTTTTGTTACACCTATGGAGAAAAAAATTACCACCATGAATAAACGTCAAAATTGTCATTCGAAAAAAAAACGCGTCGTTTTCACAGTCACTGGTCAAAATCCTGAAATTTCCCGAAGATTTCTAAGTTCTCAAAATCCAAGTACTGCGTCAACAAGACCAAATACTAACAAGAAGTCCAAAAACCACAAATCAACAACAGAATTCAGGTATCTGATTGGAAAAAATGGCGCGACGTGGTTTGCAAGTTTCTTAAAGTCAAGCCAGTTAAATATCATATCAATGCCCTTTTCTCTAAAAAAAGTAAAGTTATCAAGGTATCTCTTGGGATAGTAGATGATGGATCTAGTGCTACAATTTGGGTTATGGTAGTATAGCAGAATTTCTTCCTAAAAATAATATTAAACCTTATACTGATGATGCCACAAGCGTATCCCTTGCTGATGGATTTCCAATAGATTTTAGAGGCTATGTTTGTTTGCCTCTGAATTTGAACAATCAAACCAGACGTATACCTGTCTTAGTTATACCTTCTCTTATGCACGATTTTATTTATACGGACACCCTGAAAGCATTTAAATTATCAATTAATTATAGTGACTTGTCAATTTCTTTACCTAAAGCAAAACGTCAAAATACTTCTACTAGAAATACTGTAAATATCTGCATCTGAACTATCTGTTGATAACCAAAAATCACTTGAATCTGTTGTCGCACTTTTTAAGGGAATTTCTTCGAAAGACAAGGTAGGTTTAACATGTTTAATTTCTCATCATATTGACACCGGTGATGGCCAAATCTTTTAGGCAAAGACAATATCCTTTGTCACATTTCATGCAAGAACGTTTAAATAAAGAAGTCGATGAAATGCTTAAATTGGGGATAATTTAACCTTCATAATCACCATGATCTAGCCTTTTGTGGTTAGTTACAAAGAAATCTGGCGAATATCGTGTTTATTTTGATGGTCGTAAATTAAACGAGATTATTGCCAAAGACCTTTTGACAAAATTGACTGATGCCAAACATTTAACATCCATTGATTTTCGTAATATTCTCGTCCAAAAATAGCTTCTGTAATGCACGGAAGAGGTTATCGATCCGAGTTTGAACCTTTTGCTTTTGTTTATTTAGATGATATACCTAATTGTCGGTATACTTGACTTTTCAACTCATATAAATGTTTTAACAAAAAAATATCACGGCTTAAAAGATGGCAATTTAACTGTTAACATGTAAAATTGTGAATTTTGTCGCCCTCACTTACTTAGGTTTTTTGGTCGATAAAGACGGCTTAAGAAGAAGTACAGGGAACGTAGAGTCAGCTGTACATTTTTCAACACCTAAGACAACAACTTAAATTAAAAGATATATAGGTTTAGTAAGCTACCATAATATCATAGATTCATTAAAAACTTTAGCCCAATAGCTTCACTTATCACCGATTTGCTACATGGACGAAAGAAAGGCCAACCAATAAAACGGACAGAGTCTGCAGAACATGCTTTTAAGGAAGTTAAAAAATGTCTGTACCAGTCCCGTTTTAGCAGCTCACAATTTAATGAACCATTTGTAATCCAGCCAGATGCTAGTGATAGTGGTCTTGGTGCTATGTTATACCAAAAATCCGATGGTATGGTACAACCTGTAGCATACGCGAACGGAAATACACCGAAACGGAAAAAAATTACTAGGAATTACTTTTGGAATAGAAAATAATTGGCTGGTATAAATTTTTTACCCTGGATAGGTAATTTTTTGGCAATGTTTGGATTGGTGTGACTCAAGAGTTGTATCTTATGTAATAAGAATAATAATAATAGTAATAATATAATGTTTATTTGGGCCAATAGGCAGTACAAATAGAATGAAATAAACATTTAGAAAAACCACTGAAGGGACAACGCTTATGTGTTATAATAACTAATCTTAACACTAAAACTGAAAGATAAAATAATAAAACAATCTAACACTAAACTAAAAGTTAAAATAAGTCTAATTGAGTGCAGTATATGTCCGGAAGTCATGTTTTTATTTCGCGTACTTAAGGGCAACAAGATCATTGAACTTTTTTTACGTCCTTGATTAAGCATCCATAACTTTAGTTCCTATTTTCAACAAAATAAGCTCACTTTTAATTGAAAAAAAAAATCTTTTACTTACCACTTACATCATATGCGTCCAAACTACCGCCCCTTGGTGCCCTTCAGATAGATAAATATATCAACTTTCCGGAAGTAGAACAAGTAAAGTATCTTGGTATCATCATCGATCGTCATCTTCGGTGGGATCTACAAATAAAAAAAATAATAAACAAAATTAGAGGAATACTATATAAACTCACATACCTAAGAGCCTTGCCACCGATAAACCACCTAAAAATTATGTATTCCTCATTGGTCGAGTCGCATCTGAGTTAAGGTATCCTGGGGTGGGGAAGTGTTGCAGAATGTCACCTAAAAAAACTAAAATCGTTACAAAAAATGGGTTTTACTTACTCCTAGCGAAGAATTATTTGGCTTGAGTCAAGTATTAAGACATTCGGCAGATTATGTCTTAATCTGCTGAAATATGTACATCAAAAGAAAATCAAATTGAGACCGATAGAGCTTAAACATGAAACCCGTGGAAAATCGATATACATAACACAAGCACAAAAGACAGCCGGCCAACGATGGAGTATATTTCATGCCCCAAGAATATATAAACTACTACCTACCCAAAGAAATAAAAGATATCAATAGATTTAAACTTCTCCTCCGACTGTTCGTAATGAACGCATGGTGACAGATTTCCAAGAAACGTTTCTTCTACACACCGTGAGTAAATAATTTAAACGAAAGTAAACAATATACAGTGAAACTATGCACATACCATAAAATAAATAAAATAAGCAATAATGAAAAAAATAAATGGAAGAAAGACCCTTGAAAATAGTTATTTATGTACCAAGGCACTGAAGTTCAACTTTTTATGACTTTTATACTTTTTATACTCAATGCGCGCGGCGTTGCTTGACTTTGACGATCGTTCTACCTAGGTCAAGTATGATAAGACACGGCGCCTTCGAACAGAAAAACCAAACTGCTGCTTGTTGTGCAGCCTCCATAACAAATCTATTGATAGTCAAACCTACAAAAATGTGTATGCTGATAGATTGCGCTGCTATAGGTAACAATTTCCCAATGTGTGCGAATAGTTAAATGTGCCTTTATTCGCCGGGTTTTGAATATTTGGTCACTTTTGACGGGCGGTGGCACCACGTCTGACGTTTGATGTTTACATCTCGCCAACGCCTTCTTATTGAAAAAATCGTACAATAATGGGCTACTTCAGTGCCCAGAGCTGATGATTTTGGGACACTTCACTGCCGATTTCAAGAGAAATAAATTATCAATATAACAAATCGTAATTATATAAAAAAATGTGATACCTGATTATGGCAATAAGTGCCGAAAAACATGTAGTGTTTCCTTTTTAATCGAAACATTTTTTTTAATGTGTTAATATTAATTTTTACAAGGTCAAATCCCAGGAATTTTATTCAACAAAATAATTGACTACCAGGAATGAAAATTAAATAGATTTAAACTACTAGTTTTCATTAATTTTTCTTCTCTTTTCCATATTATGATATTTTGTTTCTGGTTGAATATTTCGTCAGTACAGATGAGTTATAACTTGAAAGTTTATCCAAACTGGACACCCCAGGCCTACTTCGGGAACACGAAAACTGAAAATAAAATATCGAACAGGGGTTCAGAAACATAATTTTCGCATACATATTGAAAGTCCTTATCATTATCAACAACTTTTATAGAAAAAGTTTTTCTGAATAGTTTATTGTTCAAAATCTGTTCAAAATCTGCATCATATTGAATCTTTTAAGGCAGTGCAATGAAAAATTAAAAGTAACGCTGTAATTCTGTTAGTGTTGGACAAACTGGAAGACATGTTGAAATTCTTATTAATGGTCCTTTGAAACTGATTAATAAAAATAAAAACACTGATTGTGTTTTTACAAATTCCCATTTCCTAAGCACATTCTAGATACACCCCATAATTTTTGACATAATTTTAAAGCTTTACATGTACATAACAAAGGTAAATGTTTAGATTTATTATAAACTTTAAAAATTTTGAGAGCAGTATAAGATCGTAATGTTATTTGTCTGTTTGACTTTAAAAATTTTCTAAATTTATTTAATAATACGACTTTTTAATATAAATATGTAACAATAATTAGACCTTCGACTTCAACCATACATCTATGTCAACGTTACATTTTTTATTAAAATTTGAAAATATTTTTTATAAGATAGCATTCAATTTATTTTCATGTAATTTCTTCTTATAGTAATTTTTAAGTCTGATGATAGCTATTTAGCTAAAACTAGAAACCTTCAAAAAATAATTATTACCAATTTTATACAAATAATACCTAAGTTGTTTTGCGCCTTTGAATAATTTTTCATTGTACTGATTTAATTATGGACTTTTTAATGCCAGTGCTTTCGATAACGATCAGAGTAAATTTAATGTCGAAGGTCTTTGTCATTCATAACTATTTAAATTCTACAGTGTGTGGCACTTAAGATGAAGACACCCCTGTATTTTTTTTGTTCTTTGAGATATAAATTTCCGACTTAGCACAGTTATAGAACTCGATGAGCTCTGTTTTTAGTTGTATTCACCTTAACTGTCAGGTGTGCATCCCCAGCCTGCTATGGCCTCATTGGCCTCGCGAATAAGACCAATATTCAATGTTTTGTTGAGATATCGAAAAAGGTTATTTTGTTTTTGTTTATAATAATGAGGTTATTTTTGTGTTATTTTGTTTTCTTTCAATCTTATTACCATTAAAAACTACCTCTGTTATTTTCAATGGTTTCCATGGCTACCTACCCAAACCGTTTTTCAGTCAACGCCCAAACTTAGAAACTTTGTTAAAAAAAATTGAGAATCTGTCATTAAAATTTGGTATTCAGGGTAACAATTCGGTTCTGAACAACTTTTCCTAATAACTCTTTTCGATATCCCTAACGGGAAACAAAATATTGCATATTGGCCCTATTCGCGAGGTCATAGCAGGCCGGTGATGCACCTGACAGTTAAGCTCAATACACCCAAAAATAGAGCTCACCGAGTTCTATAACTGTGCTAAGTCGGAAATTTATATATATCCAAAAACAAACAAAAATACAGGGGTGTCTTCACCTTAAGTGCCACACACTGTATAAATATAATATTATTGTAACAGTGAAACCCTTTCCCTATGTATGACATTATTTGTACATAGCATAAAGTTGGGTAACCCAGATCACCTGCCTTATATAGTGCTAGTAGTGCTAATATACCCTAGGGCGAGGCGCTCCGAAGAGATTCGCCAAATGCCCCAATAATCTTAAGGGACCCCAGGCCCAGGCAGGCCCCAAAACTTCGTGGGCCAGGTAATCCCGACCAGTTTGGACGACAAATCGAGTGTGTCGCACCGGGTGGGTAATGAACTTATTTGCGTTAGGCGCTGCTGAAGGACGCCACACTAGCAATAAGGTGCTTTAAGGGCTTCACCTATAATAGGATTCAAACTGATAGAGAAAGACACACTTTGTATCAAAGTAACATGACAAAAGCACCGGGCATACCTACATATAGTTATACCAAGGAAATAGGTAATTGCATTAGCAGTGAGATCCAGTTCAACCTAGATAAATAAAATTATTTATAAAAAAAGGAAACAGCAAATAATAGTAGCTAGCAACATAATTATTATTGTAACTAGATCTAGAATTCCATTCAATAAGAACTAATAGCATCTAAGTTTAAAACAAATACCAACCTCGGAGAGCAACTAACTTGAGGGGTACCAAGTGGTCTCCGCGCTGAAACCGCGGTAGGCTTATAAACGCCTTAGCGCCATACTCCGTTTATTAGTAGAATGCTTTATCCAATGAATCGTTTTTTTTTTATGTCAAATGACTGATGAAATGTCTAAAACCAACAACCTTTTTCAGTTCGATACTAACATATAAAGTTTTCCTGGGACGCCACCGTTATTGCAAGACAAATGTCAACATTTGTCAATGTGCATTATTATTCCTGTGGAATTGTGCATTATTATTCAGTGGAATATCAGTTCAGTAATAAGGTGGTGGGGAGAAAACGAAAGAATTACTGACGCGATTATCTTAAAAGTATCTGCACCACATAATATGATAATTCTTTATGACTACCACCGTGATTTTCTCGCTTATTTTGCGATCCCACAAAAAAGCGTGAGAAACAAAAACGTTGCAATTTTTGACAGCTGGGTGAAAATGCCATCCATGACTAACTTATGCTATATAAAAAAATCCTCAAATTAGGCAAAACTATTAGTAGCCTTAGCATGTTTATTCTAAGAGACATAAAAACATTTTTATATTCGAAACTTATGGCACTAAAAAAGTTTGTGCAACCGGGTAGGTACTCCAGATAGTTTCAGACCATCAAAGCAGTTTGGGGCGTGCCCTACAGTCCGACACACGAGAGAAGTCCAATGAAGAACTCAGTCTAAGCGCCATCCGTATGTTATTAATGTAGGCATGGGCGATTAGACCGAGTTTTTCATTGGACTTCTCTCGTGTGTCAGACTGTACTAGGTAGGATAAAGATGATTTTTTAGATAGATCTCAGTAGGTAAGGAACGTCGTTTCTTTCCCATCTTTTTTTTATCCTCCACTCCTTTTTTTTCTTTACCGCCCCCTCCTACGTCCCTGGTAGACTACAGCCATTTGTCCCTTACGCATAGCGCATGCGCGCTGAATGACCTTCCCGCGTAATTACAGCGTAATGTAACAAAATACAAAAAACAAAATAAATCATCGACAAAATAAATCATCGACCCGCCGCACCGTTGCTCTGCAGCGCTGCGCTAACTTGTCTGGACAAGCTTTGCACGTAATAGTGCAAGAGTCGTGCTAACAGGAGTTTCGGTAGCAAGACTCTTGCTGCGATGACGTCACTAAACAAAAAATGCAAGAACAAGAAGTTGCAAAAAGTCTTGCTTGCAAGACAAGATTTTTTCAGCATGAGTCGGGCAAGACAAGATTGAATTTAATTTCTTTTCTTGCCTTGCAAAACAAGACAAGAATAGTCCTGGCAAGACAAGAAATCTTGTCTTGTGAAACACTATACGTAACTCACCCATATAATTTCAAATATCTTGCCATGATATGAGGATATTTTCTTTTGCGTACAGACCTGCCATTATAACTGAAGGGGATGATGTACTGAAATTGTGGACTCAACTAGAGAGTTGATGATAATTTTAATAGTTGCTACTGCGCTATAGTTTTTCAGATCGACTTCTTTGGTTCGCTTTAAGGAGAACGACTAATCAGACCTTGGCTTATAAGGGTTCGCTTATTTACAAAAACAAGGATGCCAGGGCTGGGCTTGCCCTTTTCTCTGTGGGCTTCACGCTGCGAGCTGTGGCCATAATTTGGTTATGAATTTGTTTTATTAGCACCGACTTATTGAAACGAACCATTAAGTTGCCCGAGATTGGCGTGGACTCTACCACCGTTTTTTTGGTTATCTAGCCTTCGGGCTGTTTATTTTGTGTCCTTTGTTTCTAGATCAAACGGGAAGTCGCGAAACATTCTGTATTTTGTTAATTTATCTTTCATCTTGTAAATATAGTAGGTACAGTAATTTTATTATACGTCGATGGCCCCGTCCTCGAGATCACACTGTAGTTAAACTACAGTGTGATCTCTTCGGAAGGGGCCATCTCGTATAATTGAGGATTGAACTTCCTTACAGGTAAGTCGTTTAACCTCTAATTATGTCAGGTCAAGTCAAGATAATAATTGATCGGTTTTGGATATTAGTTTTCAATCTTTATTTCATAGTCAGGGTTCTGGGTTTATTAAGTCAAAGTTACATGCTTTAATCCATCTTTGGCTTGTTAGTTAAGGTTTGTCAAATTGAATTGCAAAATCTGTAAGGGTTTATTTGTTTTCAAAATCTTTTTACATTTAAGAAATTTAACTATCAATTGAAAACGCGTCGACGTTTTAACTGCAGTTTTTCGGAGACTGTTCGTTGTGTTTTCTTTTACATGCACTCAGGTACGTGAGCGAAGCACCATCAGTATATGGACAACACACTAGTTTACGACACAGTCTGACAGTGGTCGCACATCGTCTAGCCCCAGCTTGAATCGTCCACGATCCAACCTTGAGTCTCGAGTCTAGCCGAGGTCGTAACTACTACAAAGATAACAAGCTTGGAGCAACGGTAGCAAATCACCAGTGTCAACGACCCCGAACTTTTAAGGTCTTACTCTCTTGAACTCAGTTGTCAAAATTTTCTAAGTGCTCGTAAACGAACTTTCAACATTTACGTGAACTTTTGTGCTAGCAGTGTTCTAGTATTAAGATCTCGAACGTCTCTGAATTTGTATTTTAAAAGATTCAACATTATTTGCATGGTTTCTTCATTTTTTCAATGGTGAACTAATTCTTTACTTATTGTAAATAACAAGATTAACTCACTCAGTCTACTTCACCTTATTGTGAAAACTTATTTATATACCTACAAATTTCAACCGGTAAATAAATTGTAAATAGGAAAATGTTTTCTATTTAGGCATCAAGGTATATCAAGCTTCCGGCGCTCAAACATAACCATTTTGGTATAATAAAAGTATAATATACAATCATTTTAAATACAATAAACCTTCTGTAGAGCATCTGGTTGTTTACACTGACAACTGCAGTGGCCAGGATAAAAACTGGGGTTTCGTAGGTTTGTGGCAACAGTTTACTAGGGAAGATCTACCTATTCAAATCGGTTAAACGTCATGTTTAAGTGGTAGGACATACACACCTTCCCTCCGATAGAGATTTTGCTATCATAGAAAAATACAAAAAATGACTCTTGGAGATTATTGCCAAGACTGGTATACTGCAGCCGTGAAAGCCAAACGGAAGATTCCTTTTAAGTTAAGATGATGACCCAGGAAGACTTTTTCATTCAAGGCATTAGAAGGGTACAGGTATGTCAGAAAAGACAATTACAGATGATCGACAAAGCGTTTTTTAGTAAGCTTTGTTGCTTGAAATTCGACGTAGACAATCCCAATATTATGAAAATTAAGCATTTTTTAAAAGAAGATTTCCATAATAGGAATAAAGAAAAGAAAGGTTTACAAAGATTTTCACTAAGTATCAGACATTTTTAAAGTGAAATATAGAGATCAAGTTCCGTTAAACGAGAAAAAAATTAGAAACCTGCAACTACTCTTACCGTATTATATTGAAATACAAAAAATATTACGAAGAAATTGACGCTAAATAATATATTAGTCAGGACTAAACCAACGATACTGAAGAAACTGTAGACAATTTAGAAAAATTCGAAGCAATTCCTAGTGACGACGATATTAATATTGGAATGGTTTTTATGACGAAGAATTTTGTTTAATTTTGTTGCAAGCAAGAACACAACCTTCTCAAACTTACAAGCCCTGTGCAAACATGTGGCAGTGCCGCAGCGGGACGGTTCA
The DNA here is from genome assembly GCA_963920635.1 of Pseudeuparius sepicola. Lineage (NCBI taxonomy): Eukaryota > Metazoa > Arthropoda > Insecta > Coleoptera > Anthribidae > Pseudeuparius > Pseudeuparius sepicola. Next base: position 29,587,350 of record OY987303.1, read on the forward strand.
ACGGGTCTATGCAGTCTAGCGGCTCTACTAACGATCGGCCTTTTTCACGAACTTTTCGGCACATTGGCTCTTTTCTGATAAAATTTTCAACAATTGTTATAATTATAATAGGTTAAGTAAGTAGGTATGTTTGTTTGGAAGACAATAATAAAATTGCTAACAAAATATACACAGAAGTATAGGATTAGGTGGATAGGTACCTACATATATTTTCGACAAACAATATAGCAAATATGGGCAAATATAGAGGGTTTGTAGTAAGTAAGTGGAATTCTTGTTGGAATTTTTCACAAAATGCTTCGTCAGGCAAATGATGATTCTTCCCTTATGGTTAAATTTTCGTCAAAATATAAACATCGAACGCACATAAAACTGCGTTTTGTGAAGATGAGCAATCCCTTATGATTGAAATGGCAGTTAGGGTCAATTTTATAATACATATAACTAAAGTATCTTTTGACTTTACTTAGGTGAAGAAAATTTTGCAACAATATTAAACAATGTTTCAAATATTACAAAAACTTCTTCAATTTTAAAGAGTACTTTAATCATTTTATACTTAAATTTTCGTCCTTTGGAAAGCCCAAAACAAATAATACAAGTCGACCGCCTGCCGTCAAGCAACGAAAACCTAGCTACTTCAAATTATTATTACGATTTGACTTACAGCCAGGTATTCAACTAAGTTATAGCTTCCCTCGACGATTCTAGGCATCTTGGGGCGAGTCTTGAGGCTTCAAATTGTAGAAGGAGGCAATGACTTCTTTCGCTTCTTCACTTCGAACTTTTACAAATGTTTTAGTTTTGCATGAATAAAACAAATTAAAACTTCAGGGCTTGCCTAGAGTCGACTGTGGCAAGGTCATAAGCCACATTTTTTTTCAATAAATCCGTTATTTTTCAAAATCTAGGCTTTGTATTATTTAACCCCACTTTGACTAACAAATAAAAAAAATTCTTTTTCGGTCTGGCAAACGTACCTAACTGTACGATTCATGTAAATTTGGCGTACACAATCTTTATCTAATAATTAAATATATTGTACGGGGTGATTCACAGTACTTACTTTTAGTGTGGGCCTATAAGGGTGTATAACAGAAACACAGGGTAGTTTAAATATGGTTATTAAGATTAATAACGAAACAGTACACAGTAAGAAAATTTGGTAAAATTAAAACACAAAAAGTGGTCACATTAAGTCCACACGGATTCTGGTTAAATTAACCACTTTCGTTTTGGTACAATTTGAATTTTTACACGAATATTTACACGGGCGTGTGTAGCACATTACACGCATTTAGTGTAAAATTTACCATTTTCCGTGTACAAATTTTACGACATCTGGTGTTTTATAATACGGTTTTTTCCCATATACAGGGTGTTTACTACAAATATGGCAAAAATTCAAGGGGTTATTCTCTGGGATATTTTAAGTAGGTATATTTTGTTCATTGACGATGAAGGTTTTTCGACAAAACATTTTCTTCTTACTTTTAAAATTATTATTCTAATAACATATATTGCAATGCATTGACTCAATTGTTTAAAGTCCATAGCTAACATGCAAAATATTGCCTGTATAGGAATAGCCTTGTATATCTTTGAAACAAAAGCGTCCATCAAATGAGGAAATATTCTTAAAATAACCCATCGAACAACCCTTGAATTTTTGCCTTATATCTACTAAACACCGTGTATACAATTAAAAATCGAAACTTGGAAAATAAGTACACCTATACCTTGGTGTAGTAGGTGCTTTTTGGGCTAGTCAATACTATAGGAGGTAGGATTTTTATAGAAAGTCACTTTAAAAATTTATTTATTAAACCATTTTTTTAAAAATACCTATACAGGCAGTTATTAAAAACATTACTAACATCTTTGAAATGATTAAACTTTGATATGTATACTTGATTAACTTGGTAGTGGCTAATCACTCGATCTGTAAAAATCGAAGAATAGTGAATATTTTAGTTATTGGGCTAGATAATTGCTTACCTTTAGCACAGACGTATATAGAGCGAAGCTATATACGTCTGTGCCTTTAGGTACAGCGTTGAGGGAAGGAATATATTCCCGACCAAAGGGGTATAGGTCAGCACATCCGGACAAGTCCCAGCGGTGTCACATAACGGATATTTATAAGGTTTTGGATTTAGACTTGATTAGAACTCTTTCGGACCTATATAGACAGAACACGTCGCGCAGAAGTGCAACAAGAGACTGATTGAGGGAGGAGAAAATCCAAATATTCCGTTATTTTGACCTTGATAACAACACGCGCGGTGTATAAAAAACACTCGAACGGTGTAAATTAAACACGAGCGGTGTCAAAAATAGCATCCATGATTAGCACTAAAATTACACTTTAAGATATGTGTTTTTAGAAAAACACACCGTGTATTTTCAACACCCGCTCGTGTATTTTTTACATGAGAATGCATTTTCTGTGAAATAAATAGATTTACCAAAAGTAAGTTGGTAAAAATAAGCCATTTTAACGAAATTTGGTGTATAAATTTACACGAGAAAAGTTTAACAGCAGTTTTTCATGCTTTACACGGGCAAATTTTTTACTGTGTACATTCAGTTAACAAAACATAGTTTAAGAGGAAGTTTAAAAACACGTGCAATAAAATAATATATAATTGTGACGAATCTATGATTTCGCACAACGCCACTCAAGATATCCGAAATATGAACCCTTTTCACGTAACACAATCCAAACGTTTTAAAAGGTACACTTAAAACAATCGAATTTAAAATAAGGTACAAAACAATATGTCAAAAGGGCACGAATACACAAACTATGGCAATAATATGATAACATTCAGATTAAAAGTACAAAAATTGCAAAAGATCCCAAATAGCATAAACATTAATTGATTACTCTGGATAACATTGTTTAACGTCCCAGTACCCAATTGGTATAAACTGTAATTCACTTTACTCAAGCTTGGGGCATAAAATGGTTCAATTAAAAGACAAAACTCTTGCAAGCAATAGCAGAATAACATGTCTCAAAATTCAGAATAATTGTACAAAATGAATAAACGTTCGTAATTAGCATAATGACTAGATAAAACACACATTACCTCAATTGGCATAACTGCGAATAAGTTTACCGAATCCTCAGTATAAAATGAAAATGGAAAGACTCAATTTCTGATATTAACTCTAAAATATTCTGGTTTAAAATAATTACTTAATGCTTTCAATAGCAGTTGCAGAATTAATTCAGTTTCGTATAAAATGCACAATAAATTCAGTATCTATAAAGTTTTTAAATTAATTTTAAGATTGAAAATAAAAATGCAATTCAAACACAAAGGAATCAAAACAAAAATATTTTACTTTTTGGTCAGTCCAACTTACACAGGTGCTTAGAAGAATTTTGGTGGTTTTGCCCAAAGGTTTCTATACGGCATCTGGGCTAGGGGCCGCGGGCCGCGGGCGCGTCCCGCGACTGCTCTGCTGCTGGCTTCGGTTGGACGGTTTGGTCGACGACGGATTGACTGGCTGCGATCTCACCTCCTTATATACTGAGTTTTTACTCAATATTATTCAGGGAGCCTCAACACCTGGGATTTCGGCGGCATCGGAATCAAAGGAAAGGAACCTTGAAAAACACTTAGGGCGCATGTTTTTGGTATCTCAAAGGAATACCGCCGGCAGCGGTTTTTTCCAGGCCTACAGTAAATTCACGTATAAGTGTGATATTTTTATAACTTGGCCTAGGGCCCCAACTGGGATATCGTAGAAATATCGTGAAATTAAAACTTCTGGCGTGGGCCATAGAAGAATCTAGTCGTAGTAGATTCTTCTATGCTTGGGCGCTTGCCGGGGCACTACAAGGGCTTCAAATAAAGTTATCCACATTGTTGAATGCGCATGTTGAACACTTACCTAACAAAATATATACCAAAATCGGTCAACAAATAAAGATTCTACAAGGGTGGTAAATCCTTCACGTAAACACACTGTATATGTATTACTGACAAGTTACTTTCAAAGTCACTTCCAAAGCATAATGTGTACGAGTTATTTTTAAGAAGAAATTCACCCCATTGGTCAACTTACCTTTAGGTATTGTAACGGAAATTTATGCTACTCTCCGTTACGACGATTTTTAATTTTGGCGAAAGTTTTTGTGCTGGATTTTAGCGAATTTGGCGTAAGGCGTAATTTGTTGACATACAGGTACCTTATTGCCTATTATCTTAAAATAACTTTAAGTAAATTTTAACAGTTTCATCCAATAACTATTTAGTGACATAAAGGTATGTACTAGACCAGCGGATTTTAAACCATATAGAATCGTTTGAAGAAGAAGAGCGCCTAAGTGGACAGATGTATAACCTAACCTTTGTGTTTTTACACCGGAACCCGTTGGTTTACGGTTAATTTTTAAAATTTTTCACCATAACCTTTTTTGAGAGAACAATTCTATCCTGTTCTAGAAGGCCGAAGTGGTCACTGGCTGTCCCAGGTTATACCTAAATAGGGCTTGACAGGAAGTTTCGAGGCTTTTTCTCTCTGTTCTTCAAGCGACTAGTTTCTGTAATCCGTGAGATTGTGCACTCTTGATATTGTTTTTATTTTTCGAATCATCTTTAATCATCGAGCCCAGTCTTCACCATTTTTGAGCGGTTTAGTGTGAAAAATTTCTCTGGTGATTTAATTGTGCTAATATTTTGGTATTATTTTCATGTAACCACCATCGAGGGTCTTTGGGTTGGTTTTCGGCGAGCCTTGCCTTGTTCAGGGGTTTAAGGAGCAGTTTTGGGTCCCTGCTACGGCTACATAGCATAGCCTACATAGGTAAGTATTTTTTCAAATATTTCTTAGAAATTTGGGCTTTGCCACCTATATGAAAAAATATCTCATCTCCCAAATTTGCTGTTTCTTTGTGGACCCCCACAGCTGTCTTATCACCCTATTCGTACCTTTTTATATTACCTTTATCTTACCTTTTGTTAATTTGTTTGATTGATTATAAATTTGTTGTGAAAGATATCAGGACGTATAAAGCCATAGCACACGGTTTTTGCTTTCTCGTTTCGTTACGAGTTATTTAATCTTGTATTTTATGCGTATCCTTTCAAACTAGATCAGCTGTTAGCCAAGTACCGTAACTTGTCGGTTGCTCAATGGGTATTTAAATTGCTTGCTCAATATTTAAATTGCTCCTTATTATATAATAATTATTTCCGGAACAGAGAACAGACAGAAGCCGAGGGTTTTTCTTGTTAAAACTTAAATTAAGTGTCAGGGAAACCGAATCAAGGGAGATCAAGTCAAGTCAAATAAAGTCATTGGACGTTCTTTAGTAACTTTAGCCAGTTATTGTTATATCGTTTTTCTTGGTCAAGAATATCATTTCTCAATCATTTATCGAGTCATTTATATTCACTTTATTAATTATTTGAGATATCGCTGTGCACAGTAGCTTTTGCTGTAATATCTAGTTTAATTATAAATTTAACTTTATTTTATTCTACCTTGTAAAAGCACAGGATTTACTTGTTGCGTGTTGAGACGTATGCTGTTTCGCTTTTTACCCTTTCATGTAACACCGAGGGACCAGAAGACTAAGGGAACTACCACTACTACCGTTGCCACCAGGGGTGATACTTCGTCGACAACCAGGCTTGTTTAATTTTCAGCACACCCAGGTTTCCGGCTCAAAGACCACGACTTTGCTTTCCCGAGAACTAGCTGCGGAAGCTGTCCACCTTGAGGAGTCCGGATTCTCGGTGGCTGACCAGTCGCCACAGCCAAATTAACTGAGGTATCACCATCGACAGTGCGATCGTCCAAAGTTACAAGACTTTTTTCTTCGAAACAGCATGCCACTGTAGTAAACGAACGTTTTACTCAATTCTAACATAACAATTATTGTTTTTACCAATTTAGTCTATTTGTAAAAGGCTTAAATAATTATTGACAACTGTACTTGTTTAACTAACTTCTCAACGTAACATTAAATTTGTAAAATTTTACTGTCTGTTTAATTTGAACTCCTCCTTTTAGGCTCAGTCTTTTAAGGCCCATTCTTTTTAATAAATAAAAATAAATAAAAAGTATACCCTTTGGGGTTATAGTATACAAATGCTTAATAACATTTTGACGTAAAACCTACAAAAAGGGCACTTTACTGATGTGGAAAATTAGTTTCTTCATAATTTCCAAGGTGATTTTTCGAAAGTAAAATTATGTCACAAATTAGTTTCAAACCAAAGAGCGCTGATCTCCAGAAACTCAAATTTCAACTCGAAATTTTTTTGTTATTTACACTTTATGTGAACTCAATCCGTGGACCCTGTAGGTTAGATAATATTAGTAACAATATTCGTATCTATTTTTTATTTAAGACCGCGCCTGGTCTGGCTCTTCTGTTAGAAAGCGCCGTGCCTTGTCATACTTGACCTAGGTAGAGCAATCGTCAAAGTCAAGCAACGCCGCGCGTAGTCGGTTCACGGGCGGGTGGTCCCTTTTGATTATTTTTTCGCTTAAGGCTCAATGTACAGCACATATGTGGTGATTCAACATTTTGACCCATAAAATGGCTTTTTTCGATCTGTAGCGACTAACACGCATAATTTTAAACTTTTGGTCAATACAAATTTTAATCTAAGTAATTGCTCACATTTTGAAACAAAAATTAATTAAAAATATTTATCACAGTGGCCGTTATTAGGCTTTTTGCGTAAATGCTAATAACGGCCATTGTGATAAATATTTTTCTTGAAATCGGCAGTAAAGTGTCCCAAAATCGTCATTAAAAGCACAGAAATCGTACAATAATGTAGCCCATTATTGTACGATTTTTTCAATAAGTAGGCCTTGGCGAGATGTAAACATCAAACTTCAGACGCGGAGAAATCGCCCGTCAAAAGTGATCAAATATTCAAAACCCGGCCGATAAAGGCCCATTTAACTTTTCGTACACATTGCGAAATTGTTTCCTATAGAAGCGCAATCCTTCAGTGTACATATTTTAGTAAATTTGAATATCAGTAGATTTGTTGTGGAGGCTGAACAAGAAGCAGCAGTTTGGTTTTTCTGTCAGAAGGTGCCGTGTCTCATCATACTTGACCTAGGTAGAGCGATCGTCAAAGTCAAGCAACGCCGCGCGTAGTCGGTTCACGGACGGGTGATCCCTTTATTTTCTTGCCTAATAAAACATTTTTTTTCCGATTTCAAAAAAATATATAATATGTACCTCGGCACTGAAGTTATTTTTATGATTCGTGTGGAATTTAGTTGCCGAGGTCTCTGGCCTCTGAAGTTGAACTTCAGTGCCTTGGTACATAAATAACTATTAAATAATTTTTGTCTCAAAATGTGAGTAATTACTTAGATTAAAATTTGTATTGACCAAAAGTTTAAAATTATGCGTGTTGCTCGCTACAGATCGAAAAAAGCCATTTTATGGGTCAAAATGTTGAGTCACCACGCGCGTGGTGTACATTCAGTCTTAATAAAACTTTTTTTTCTATTTCAAAAAAATATATAATATGTACCTCGGCACTGAAGTTATTTTTATGACTCGTGTGGAATTTAGTTGCCGAGGTCTCTGGCCTCTGAAGTTGAACTTCAGTGCCTTGGTACATAAATAACTATTAAATAATTTTTGTCTCAAAATGTGAGTAATATACTTAGATTAAAATTTGTATTGACCAAAAGTTTAAAATTATGCGTGTTGCTCGCTGCAGATCGAAAAAAGCCATTTTATGGGTCAAAATGTTGAGTCACCACGCGCGTGGTGTACATTCAGTCTTAATAAAACTTTTTTTTCTATTTCAAAAAAATATATAATACGTACCTCGGCACTGAAGTTATTTTTATGATTCGTGTGGAATTTAGTTGCCGAGGTCTCTGGCCTCTGAAGTTGAACTTCAGTGCCTTGGTACATAAATAACTATTAAATAATTTTTGTCTCAAAATGTGAGTAATATACTTAGATTAAAATTTGTATTGACCAAAAGTTTAAAATTATGCGTGTTGCTCGCTGCAGATCGAAAAAAGCCATTTTATGGGTCAAAATGTTGAGTCACCACGCGCGTGGTGTACATTCAGTCTTAATAAAACTTTTTTTTCTATTTCAAAAAAATATATAATACGTACCTCGGCACTGAAGTTATTTTTATGATTCGTGTGGAATTTAGTTGCCGAGGTCTCTGGCCTCTGAAGTTGAACTTCAGTGCCTTGGTACATAAATAACTATTAAATAATTTTTGTCTCAAAATGTGAGTAATTACTTAGATTAAAATTTGTATTGACCAAAAGTTTAAAATTATGCGTGTTGCTCGCTGCAGATCGAAAAAAGCCATTTTATGGGTCAAAATGTTGAGTCACCACGCGCGTGGTGTACATTCAGTCTTAATAAAACTTTTTTTTCTATTTCAAAAAAAAATATAATACGTACCTCGGCACTGAAGTTATTTTTATGACTCGTGTGGAATTTAGTTGCCGAGGTCTCTGGCCTCTGAAGTTGAACTTCAGTGCCTTGGTACATAAATAACTATTAAATAATTTTTGTCTCAAAATGTGAGTAATTACTTAGATTAAAATTTGTATTGACCAAAAGTTTAAAATTATGCGTGTTGCTCGCTGCAGATCGAAAAAAGCCATTTTATGGGTCAAAATGTTGAGTCACCACGCGCGTGGTGTACATTCAGTCTTAATAAAACTTTTTTTTCTATTTCAAAAAAATATATAATACGTACCTCGGCACTGAAGTTATTTTTATGACTCGTGTGGAATTTAGTTGCCGAGGTCTCTGGCCTCTGAAGTTGAACTTCAGTGCCTTGGTACATAAATAACTATTAAATAATTTTTGTCTCAAAATGTGAGTAATTACTTAGATTAAAATTTGTATTGACCAAAAGTTTAAAATTATGCGTGTTGCTCGCTGCAGATCGAAAAAAGCCATTTTATGGGTCAAAATGTTGAGTCACCACGCGCGTGGTGTACATTCAGTCTTAATAAAACTTTTTTTTCTATTTCAAAAAAATATATAATACGTACCTCGGCACTGAAGTTATTTTTATGACTCGTGTGGAATTTAGTTGCCGAGGTCTCTGGCCTCTGAAGTTGAACTTCAGTGCCTTGGTACATAAATAACTATTAAATAATTTTTGTCTCAAAATGTGAGTAATTACTTAGATTAAAATTTGTATTGACCAAAAGTTTAAAATTATGCGTGTTGCTCGCTACAGATCGAAAAAAGCCATTTGTGGGTCAAAATATTGAATCACCACGCGCGTGGTGTACATTCAGTCTTAATAAAACTTTTTTTTCTATTTCAAAAAAATATATAATACGTACCTCGGCACTGAAGTTCTTTTTATGACTCATGTGGTTTATTTGCCTCAGCCAGAGGCCTCGGCAACTAAATTCCTCCAGTCATAAAAAGTTGAACTTCAGGGCCTTGGTACATAAATAACTATTTTAAGATTTTTTTGTAGCTAGCAAGTTTCCATGGTAAATTTCCCAAACAAAATAGAACTAGACGAAAAAATAAGTTGCATTGCGATCATTCAACATTACCTATTTATAGAAGGTACCTATAGTAAATCTATAGATAAAATTTATATGTATAACTTTAATTTAATTCCTTGGGGAAGATTTATGGACCAATCGAAAGGAAAAATCTCCGAAATAATAATCTAAAGAGGTACCCACTCAGGGCACTCAGAAATGACCGGAAATTAATATTATATATTGAAATTGACATTTTGTGCAAAAATAATTAGGAGGTAGTTTTTAATTAATTACTGGTCATTTCAGAGAGCGCACCTTTTTAGAATAAGTATTATTTCGGAGATTTTTCCCGTTAGATTGGTCCATAAATCATAGTTAGGGAATAAAACTAGAGAATAAGTTTTAAGACGACTACTACTTATACAATACCAAATCAAAAGAAATATGTTTTTAAGTTCAATGTAATTTGAAAACTACCAATTAACAAAAACTAGGGTATACCCGATATTTTTTCCATATTAATAGTTTATTCTAGTCTTAAAAATTGCTATAAATGGTAATGCTAGCTATAAAAAATTTTTGTTTTATTATAATAATTAATAAAAAAATTTGAATTTTGAAACGAAGCATTAGCGGACCTATGTTTATATATCAAAATACAAGGTGTATTTTCGTGCAAAAATATATATTCTTTAAATTGGCATGGTAGAGCGCTTTCGGCTTACGCCATCATCAGTACCACCATAGAGCCATAGAGGACGATAGAACAGCTTTGTCACATGTTAAAAAGTTATATATAGACTTTTGGTCTTAAAATCACTCAAAGATTCACCCCTTGAATTTTTTCGCACTTATTTATTTACACCCTTATTATGTGTTTAAGAATAACTATTTTTATTTGTAGACAATAACTTCAACAAAATTGTATTCTGAGCTTTCAAAGAATAAATCTTCCTCCTTTCTCAAAGATCATGATTACGTCAAAGCCCATAGACAAACCCAAAGGTTTGTCTATGTCAAAGCCAAATGATAGATTTATCTGTAATTTATTTATCTGTCATTTATTTAACTGTCAATTAACTTTGACGTGACATGATCTTTGAGAAAGGAGGAAGCTCGGAAAGCTCAGAAAACAAATTTGTTGAAGTTATTTTTTGAGTTAAACGTTCAAAGTTTCGTTCATTTACTGTTAAGAATTTATGAATTTCCCAGGCAACTTGAAAAAGTTGATGGCGAAAAAGCCAATTAAAAAATTAAATGTCAATAGGGTACTTGCACAAATTTTGTTTCTTGTTCAATTTATATTTAATGAAAAGTTTTTGTATGCAGGATAACATTCCTCAAATAAAAACTGCAAAATAATTGTTTCCTTTTTGGCAAACTGATTCTGAAAATGGCTTTTTGAATGCGCGCTTAAACAAAGCTCTGACGTCACTTATATCTAAACATGGTAAATTTGGCAACATGGGGTTTTGGCTGAAATACCTTGTGTTTTATGGAATAGCAGCTGTCAGTGTCAGACTCAGGCGTCAAACTGTAATCATAACCTTATTAGTGGATGCTGATAGATGATTATTTGCAATTTGGAAATTCAGTGTTCAATCAAATATCTTATACTAATGCCCGTTATAGGAAGTATTGTTGTCGTATTTTGAACGTGATACAACAATGGAAGCAAATTTTGTGAAAGCTTATAATCATATAATTTGCCAAAGCTTGATGTCTTCATTGTGGCATATTATTTTACAAATAGCAAGCTCTATAACTCAGCAGAAATTCGTGGAGTTAAGACACAGAGGTAAGCTAAAGAACAATATTGTTGATTAATTAAGTACCTAATATATAATATTTCTTTCAGTGCGGCAAGAGATATGATGATTCAGCTGTTGGTTATGTGCACTTAAAGAGACACTCAGGAAAGTATACTGTAAAAACCAAAATATGCCCAGAACACAAGGTTCGTTCCAAAAATTATGCAGTAGTTTGTGAAATAGATGAAGTGGCCGAGAAGATCATTCACACATTGTCTAGACTGCGCAGCGTCCCAAGGAGGCTGCATACATTCCGTGGCATTTTTAACGTGGCTGCATAGGCATAGCCAAAGTGAATGAGACAAGTGTATCCATTATCCATGTGGTCGTCGGGCGACGAAAATGAAATGTTATTGACGGCCGGGAGTGGGAGAACTAGGCCGAGCGTTCGAGCGATATTTACGGGCGTGGGCAGTGTAATGATAATAATAATTGTATAATAACTATAGATTATAGGTAACGAAAAGTGCTCAAATTATAAATAAAGGTGGCCAATTCAGGTATTTTACTGAATATTGAAGTAATTTGAACTTAAGGCATATCTAGGCATGAAGTAAATAGTGCAGTTGTTACAAATCAATGTTTATTTTTAACATAATTTACCTAGACAGTTTTTTCTTTTCTCTGCTCTCTTTCGCAAGGTGTATATCTCGTTGCTTAGAATAAAATCGCATTCTTAACAATATTTAATTATTATGAAACTAAAATGCCAACACATGATTCGTAACTTTTACGTTCAAATTTAAACGCACTACAGTTATTTAAGAAGTCTTGTAAAGTTGAATCATACATATCATTCGTATCAATATGTTCAGAGAAACCACTCTAATTTTCCTAATAAATAATTTATATAAGAACTATTATATATATTTTTCCATGTCTTCTTTTAGCTAAAAAGCATTATATAAACGCAAACCAATAAAATATCACCTGGCTATGACTTACATAAAAATGATCTTCACATACAAATATGAGTTTTAGTGTTTTATAGCTTTTAACAATTTTGTTCTTCTGTGGCGAGTCTGTATAGAACTTGTATAAATGTTTAAGTTGAATTTAAATTAAAGACGTATTCTCACAAGATTTTACCACCAATGCCAATAATAATACATTTCGCAGTCTCTTTTAGGCAAGTAGAACTCCAGTTAAAAGTAAACAACACTGAGAAGACAAAACAACTAAATATTTTGACAATCAATATGTTTATAATTATAATCCAGCAGGTAGTATAATGAATAATAAGGAGACTATAATAAAAACCTAAGGCCTGGGCTAAGGGGAGTTAAAACAAATAATTTAGGTATTTTTCTGAATTTATAGGTTATAACCAGAAAACAACTTTTCAGGTTATAACGTTGATTGAGGATCCTTCCTCCATCGACGGTTATAAGTTCAGCTATAAAAGGATTTTAAAATCATAGATATAAAAATAAATTTACAATGTTGCCAAATCTACTCGATATCCATATAAGTGACGTCACCGGTTGTTTTACAGGAATTGAAATTAGAAAATTCATCTCTCAGTAACAGTAACTAAAAAAAATGTTTTAATGCGTTTTTCGTATTTCACTATCACTTAGGTATAGTTTAAAAATAGTTTTGAAAAATCGTCAAGTTCCCTATTGTTATTTTTATTGTAGAGGAACCAAATATGTTTCTTAAGCCCTTTTTACACTTATCAATTTCTTCGTGAATAAATTCACGAATGAATCAAGCTGACAACCGAAAAAATATAAAAATGTGTCATGCTCCTTTCAAAACAGTTTGTCAGAAATATATTTCAGTTTCCAACCAAACAATTCATTAATATTGCTGCAAATATTGAACCTAAATAAGTTATTAATATACCTATTCAAATTATTAGATTTTGTTTCCATGTATATGTACTTACAGTCGATGACATGGAAAGAGTATATAAGATGTCTGATGATTCTGAGAATGAGGACCACTGCTCTTATGATGAGAATAGCTACAATGAAACCGATAATTCACTAATTATGTAACCATTAATACGATAACCTTTTCAACATTTGGAATATCCCGACTTTTATTTAAACTTATTATTTGTAAGTTTTGTATTTCATTTATTACCATTTAACAAATAAAACAATTAAGTATCAATAAAGCAATAACATTTATTTATTGTCTACAAATAAAAATAGTTATCCTTAAACATATAATAAGTATATAGTTAGAAAATATCTCAATGGGGACACGTCATCAATGTATCAATCGTTTGCGTTAAAATTGTTTCGAACAGAAGTATTTTTTTAATACAGCCAGGATTTGCGTCTGGCGCGCGCGGCCGACAGGTATCGCGCACACTACTTTTAATCGCTTGCCAGACAATTTTTTCCCCATTATAATTATGCCAGAAAAGATTTTTTTTGGTGTAAATAAACTTATAAAATATGGTTTACCTTTGCTAGACTCTAAATTCCATTCTGCAGTGTTCCCATCAGAATGATGCCCGATAGGTTTTTGATGACTATTTACGGTCTACATAAACAAATTAAATAAGTACCGACCTCGGAGCGCCACCAACTTGAGGGGTGCCCAGTTGTCGCCGCGCTGAAACCGCGGCAGGCTTATAAACGCCTACGCGTTTTTTTTTGCGATGCCACTCTCGCTTGTCACAGCACCCCTACAAGTTTTTTTATACCACCCTACCTGTCTCCCACAAATCTTTGAGATAGATTTGCACAACAATTTCAGAATTTTCTTCTTTGAGCTATCGTCATTTGTTACGGCACCCATACAGGTTTTTTCGATACTCCTACATCCCCTACGAGTTTCCCCATAAATACTTTTGAGGTTCAGATTAATTTAGAAAAAAAAAACAGAATTTCTTTACATTTTTTTGTGACGCCACTGCCGTTTACCGCACGGTATCCCTACAGATTTTTTCAATACGCGTCGCCACAAAATATATTTCAAAGTGAGATTGATTTACACAAAAAAGTTTTCTTTAGGATTTTTTTGAGACGCCACTGTTGTTTGTCGCCTCACCCCTACAGGTTTTTTTCTATATTACTACATCCCCTATGCGTCTTCCAAAAATATCTTCGAGATTAAGATTGATTTACACAAAAATAAGATTTTTGGATTTTTTTGTGACGCCAATGTCATTTGTCACGGCACCTCCTACAGGTTTCTTCTAATTACTACATTCCCTATGCGTCTCCCAAAAATATCTTTGAGATTGAGATTGATTTACACAAAAATAAGATTTTCTTTGCGATGCCACGGTTGTTTGTCACAGCACTGCTACAGGTTTTGTTTCTATATTACTTACTACATCCCCAGTGTGTCTTACAAAAGTATTTTTGAGATTAAGATTGTCACGGCACCTCCCACGGGTTTTTTCTATATTACTACATCCCCTATGCGTCTCCAAAAATAATATCTTTGAGATTAAGATTGATTTAGGTACACAAAAATAATATTTTTGGATTTTTTTTGTGACGCCAATGACGTTTGTCACTGGACCTCCTACAGGTTTTTTTCTATATTACTACATCCCCTATGCGTCTCCCAAAAATATCTTTGAGATTGAGATTGATTTACACAAAAAATAAGATTTTTTTCTTGAATTTTTGCGACGCCACTTTCCTTACCCACGGCACCCCTACATGTTTTTTCTATACCTACTCCTAAATCCCCTACATGTCCTCCAAAAATATATTTGAGAGTGACATTGATTTACACAAAAAATCAGTACTTATACCAGCGTCCAGAGATATACTTCTAGACTTTGCTTATACTCTATACTCATACATCTCTTACGCGTCCTTCAAAAATATCTGATTGAGATTGATGTAGGTACACAAAAAGAATCAGATTTTTCCTTTTTGATTTTTTGCGACAAAATAAAAATCGAAAACTCTTCAAGAAATTTTTCGCAACATTTTTGAAATGTCCAGATTTAAAAAACATAATTGTCAAAGTAATACTCACTTCCAGTCAAACCTGAAGATGGAAATAAGAACTGACAATTTTTTGCTGCTCCCTGTATAGTCGTTACCAAAGATATATCTTTGTCATTATTAACATTCCGGGATAAAAGTCTTGTTTTTCTAATAACTTTTTGACAATCCCCATATAAAAAAACCTGAAACTTGTGAGACTGCAAATCTGTGGTAAATATAGGTGAGGCGCATATATAATCGTAGCTTCATTAATGTTAATAACAGCTGATCAATTTTCTGTATTTTTTCTACCTTCTATCCTAGACAATAATTAATCTCTACATCCTTATTCAAATTAAATAATGCTTCAAAAATGGCACAATTTGGAAGATGAAACGTTTTTCAAATACATGTCAATAATATATAAGGAAAATATAAATGCCGTGAATGTGCCAAAGAAGCGAATTCTAAGCGCCGCTCGCGTGCAGAAGAGTGCGCAATTCAATTTGCCGTTTGCATAAAAAAGCGATGATTATTATTTTTACCAACAAAAATGCAGATTGTATTGTTTACTATTATGACATTAGACATTAGATCATAATATACAATAAAAATAAAAAACAAAATCTGAATTTTCGTTGATAATAAAAAAAAAGAAAAATAATTGTGTGGGATTTGAACCTACCATGAAATAAATGAATTTTCTTAGGTACGCGCCTTTACCCACTCGGCTATACCCACTTCTGTAAATTCTTTCCATGAGTTTGCTCATATCTTAAACAACCTGAAATTGTTTGCACTTTTCGCATTAACTTTTGACAATGTTCTGCACCACAGAGGCTGCATCGTCAAGTGCAAAAGCCTACTTAAGTTTCTCATGGACTGATTCTAAAGCTTTTCTAACCTAGCTTTCAGGGATAAAAGAAGGAAATAGAAGACGTCGAGAGCATTGTATAGGTACAATCAAGTTAGGTAAGGTACAGTAAAAGCAATCGCGCAATTACCTGTTCACCGCGTGAATACTACCTACTCGCTAAGTAAAAGCCCATACTACTGCCAGAAAATTAAAGAAATTCTCGGAAAAGCAAACAAAACAAAAATAACCAATTTTCTTTTGCGGATACCTCGATCGATTTCTATAACTAAAATCGTGGCGTAAATAAAACCACGTGTTCAGCGAGCCCAGCAACAGGGGCGTACTCGATCGCAAAAGTATATGTATACGCGGTTATATCTTGTTTTCAGCTATTTAGACACTGCCACAAATAATTTTATCGATGTTTTGAACAATTTTAATTAAGCCAATAGGTAATTTTCTTCCGAAATATATTTATGTAAACAATTGTAAAACTAAAATTAAATACAGGCGGTGCCTCAGTGCAGCACTGGCGAGTATCTCAGCCCATGTGCTCTTGTTTACGACAGAGTTGCTCGATTTTAGTATAGGGACTTTACTTTTACTTGTTCAGCGCGGCGCGCCAAATTCGACTAACTCCGCGCGTACCAAATCGGAAAATGGCTCAAACGGCGGAACGGCTTTTCCGCTTCTGGCGCTCTTCAATAGCGATGTGGCACTAATTTTTTTGCGGCCCCAGGCGAAATTCGGACTTAAAATATCGAAAACTGCGCCCGCTAGCCGTGACCAAAGAAAGCGTTACATACATACTACATTTTTTGAGAAGCGCGGGCGACTATAAACACCTAGGAGGTCCGGCAGGACCGGACTAAGCGTTTATAACAATGTTTAGCTTTGCTAGGTTTAGATATTTTTGATTCTTTTCTGCAGGTTTTGAAGCCCTCTAGCGGCACGTTGCACCGCTAAAAGCTAGCCAGAAAAGTGAAACTCGCATTTCCGGGGTATAAATTAAGAAATAAATGGGTTTACAACTTTGCGCGAACTGTCATAAAAAAATCTGTCGCTGGCTTCCGTACTAATACGTGATCCAGAGCCGTAACTTGCCTAGATTGCGCCTGGTGCCAAATCTGATAAATGCGCCCCCCCCCCCCATTTTCAGAAATCTTATAAAACTTTGTATATGATAAGAATTTGAAAATATATTACATTTTAAATAATCTTGTGGTTATTTTTTGGTTTTCTATCACCTGTTGAAACAAAACTGTAGTCCAATAAAGATGTCAGTTTTGCAAGAAAAATCCAAACAGGATGGTTTTTTCAAGGTTGCTTGGGGACTGCCTCCTGAGTGTCCAACCTAAAGATCACACTCGATATCCTAGTACGAATTGCGCAAAATGACCCTAATAAAAGTTGTAGGGGATCAAAATATGAACAACTTTGCCTCATAATTCATTCTTTTATCTCTACGTAACGAAGTACAGCTCATTACTTTTATTTGACAAAAATTCCTCACGCTGCAGGGGTGGTCTTGGAAATATTTTTTACAAACAAATGACCTTAATAAAAGTTTTATAGGATGGACTTCTGGTAAACTTTTTCTCATAATTTTTTTTGTGTCTCTAATACTTAATGATTTACAGGGCATTATACATATGACAAAAATTAATTAAACAATATAATGCTCTGTAAATCATTAAGTATTGGATACACAAAAAAAAAGTTTACCAGAAGTTTATCCTCTAAAACTTTGTAAAAAAAATGTTTACAAAAAAATGTTTACAAAAAAATTATAAGGAAAAGTTGTTAATATTTTGATTCCCTACAACTTTTATGAAAAAAATAATCCTGTTTGGATTTTCTTGCGGGCCCTATAAGCCGAGCACATCTTTATTGGACTATGCAACATATAAAATGATAAATTTTAGAATTGAAAATAACGGGTTTGCAGCCAAAAAATATTTAATATAATTGTTTCAAATAATCAAGCTTTCGTTCAATGTTTTGAACTTCTTCGGGGCTAAAAAATGTGTATTCGATGTAAAAAATTCGAATAATATTAATAAAATACATTTGTACTTTGCATTTTATAAACCTAAAAATTAATACTTCAATCTAATAGTAAGGGTCTTTTAACAATTTTATTTGAATCTTTTACATTTGATACATATTTTTTAGCCTTGAAGAAGTTCAAAACATTGAACAAAAGCTGGGTTATTTGAAAGAAGTGTAGTAAATATTTTTTGGCTGCAAATCCCTTATTCTCATTTCTACAATTACTTAACACAGCCGTATAACAAGACTTTAATAAATAATAAAGAAAGAATTTTTTAGTTCCTGTAATTATAAATAATAAAGGATATTTTAGTGGCATATCAGGTAAATGCCTAGAGTAGGAGTGCCGGATTCGATTCATCTGTGAGTGTTTAACTATATACCGTTTTAAAGATATTTACGTCTATGCTCATACACCAGATAAGTCAGTCAGTTCTGAGTTTCCGTGGCCATCTGTTTGATAAGTTTATGGTTTTGGTTGGTGCAAAAAATTAGACAAGTGAAATTTTATCAGGCAATAATTACTTTGCCGTTACTAGCACTATCTCTTTGAACCCTTTGAATCCTAATCCGTCTGTAACTACCTATCAATTTTATGGTTGTTGTCATATAAAACTAGGTTTTAAGTAAATTTTGCAAAATATGGTAAAACAACATACCTGAACTGCGGGTAAAATGACATAACGTTTTAGCATCTTTAGTAATCCACGTGCTAATTTCATTAATTCTGCTGTTTCCTCGCGCTTTTCCTTAAATTGCTCACAAGCTACTACATTCCCAACTCTTTGTTGTTCCATAGAAACTAATATTTGTGTTCTTTTTTCTATTCATAGTTTATGTAGCATTTATTAGGCAAAAAGCTAAAACTAGGCCCAATGGCTCCAATACAGGGATTGGTGTATTGCAAAAATTTTATTTGGGATGCATATGTTTTCCTTAAAATGTACCTTGCAAAAGAGGTATGTCGTATGTCGTTTTACCCATCCCGGTGGAATAAAATAAATTTTGAATTTTTATATAAATTTGTTTTGTATACTAAAGAATTTTTATTTTTTAACGGTTTGACAATAATTACATTGTCCAATGTTACACAAGTGCTGTGTTTCCATAACTTTCTGAACCATTCATATTTAGTAACTTTTTAAAGGAAATGGCATTTCTACAACTAGACAAATATTTCCTAAGAAATAAACGTGGAATACAGCATGTTTACAGTTCTTAAATTTGCGTGACGCCATTGATTAAGGTAAATGGTGACACCTAAATTATACTATATACCTACTGTAAATATGCTGACATTTATACCTAAGTCATATAATGTTAGTGAACCTACTTTTTGGTTTTTTTACCTTTTATAATTAATCAGTTGTTGTAATTCCTGAAATAATGATTATCCAAGACGATCTCACTATCCGGCAAAGCCACGCCACACCCCGCATCTTCAACTGTTTCATGCCCTGACGCTTTCATGTGCTTTCATGACAATACACCTTGGTACCCTACAACTTTCATTTAAGTAATTTTTTTCCAACTCGAAAAATTGAGACTCTAGGGGTGGGTCAAAATATACGGGAATACCCTGTACAACTCTCCCAATGTGGATTAAACTAAAAATAAACTTTAATTTCAGGTCAATAACAAAATATATGAAACTATGCAATAATACGTTTTATTCATCACTTCACGCATTAATACATATGAGTGATGTATCTAGCACAACTAATTAGCTTCAAATCCTTCATTTCCATCATTTTCATGATATATTCCGAGGCAATTATAAAGTGGCTTATTTATACGGTTTATTAGGTCTCTATAGTATAATGTAATAATATTATTTAAAATTTACAAAGAGAACAGCAGAATTCACTTGAATAGTTTTTTTTTTGTTTCTACATTTTGTTCGATATTAAGTGCAAACACTTTTCTTAAAATTATTGTTTTTGTGGAGTATTATTGGATATTTCAACAAATAAGGCACGTTTTTAAAGTCAAGTCAAATTTGAAACTTGTTTGAAATACCTACTAAATTCGTAAAATTAATAGGCACTTGACAAATGTATTGGTATTTTTCGCTTTAAACGTGTATCTACTATTGATATTCATGAATAAATCAGATTATTTTGTTAAATTACAGAAATTAAATCAACTTTTCACCAAACAAGACAAAAACACAAATTTGTGTCGAAACTCGAAAATAGCAGCTGTCGTGGAAGGTAGGACATAATAACGGCTTTGGGGCTACAATTCCCTCAAAATTTTCTATTTACACTTTTTATCTAAAATCAGAAACAACGAAGCTAGATTATAGATTAGAATAAAGCGCCAAAATTTAATTTTTTGGAAATACTAGGAAGCCATGCCTTTTTTCAAAAATCCACAAAGTGCAGTAACTTGGGCCCACAGAACTGCAATTCTTTACCCATTTAACCTTCCTTCTATCTCCGCTAGTTTCCGAGAGCCCCATACTGATGAGTAAAAAAAAACTCATTTTGAAAAAGAAAAATTTTTGATACATTGTTCTTAGGGAGTTTTTTATTGTCGCTTTAAATAGTAAAATTATCCTGTAAAATTCGAAATTACAATTGAAAATTTTATTTTACGAATTTTGGAGTTAACAGGTGTTTTGGGACAAATTTTGCCGATTTCAGTGGAAACGGTTGGTTATATCGCTATGAAATAAGAGTAAAGATGCAATGATGAACCTGAAAGACCACAAAGATAACCTCAAAAAGAAATCCATTGTTCTATCCCGTTGCTTCGCATTGGGAATAAATTGTTTTTGTACGAAATTATTACACTTCAGCGACTAAAGGACTAAAAGGACTGCACCAAGTTTCATTTAAATTGTATAATTTCTGTAAAAGCTATTGCGAAAAATATGTTTTCAAACTGTACCTATACCTTTATCTCCCTGTAACTTTCTTATTATGCATTTCCAGACCCATATTTATAGGAACTTTTTGTTCAAAATTACATTTTTGTATCTGTCATACTACGTTGGCCCATTATTTAGAAACACCCTGTATATATTTTATATAAAACTCTTTCTCACTCTACCTCTTCCATTCTGTCCTGACACTATATTTAAGAAACTGGAAGTTCAATAAAATTATTGTTCTTAATTTCTTTTATATATTTGTTGTGCGTTTATAGGTATGTGAATTTTAAATAAAATCTATCGACTAGTTTAGGAGGAATATACATACTACAATTTACACCATTTATTAGTTTTTCTCAAAAACTGGTTGACAGATTTTCATAAAAAGTTCTCAATTGTGGCATACGCCACTAAGGTTACCTGGATTTTTTAAAAAATTTTAACTTGCCGTTGAAAAGTAAGAAGGTGGACCTTAAGCACAGTGTAAAAACTCTTACTTCACTTAGGTAAGAGCCCCAATTAATAAGAAAAAAATCTCTTGTAAGCACACATTGTTCATATAAACCTGCACCGCACGATTAGGTACTTCTAAATTATTGAAAATTTAATGAGCCAAGAAAAACCGCGAGCTACATAGGTACTCATCTCCGTCTACTCATAATCATAATATCGCGTCAGAAATTCCAAAAAGCGTTTTAATTATTAACGCGGTAATTAGCTTAGTTAGCGAGAGGAAGCAGTGAGATTTTCGAGGTGACGGCGTCTACGAAGCCGTTGAGAGCAGAGGCCTAAAATATTTAGTGAAAACAAAAAACTGCCGCCACTACTTCCACCCAACTTTTTGTAAATCCATCATTTAATAGTAAATTCCAATATAGCATAGATACAAATCCCACATTCCCATTTATTACTTTTCTTCTGTAAAATAATGCCGAAATTTAATTTCCTATAACACCAAAAACGGAATAAGGCATATTAGTAGATATTTTCAAATTCATCCCTTTGCATCCCCTCTCAGCCATGAACTTTTTGTAACAATGTCAAACATGCTCTCTATAGTTGCAGATATGTAGTAATTTTGTTAAAAAAACAACTAAATTAATATTTGTTCACCTCCCCTCATATCTTCCCTTCGTGTTCTGACCAAAAGCAATCCTTACCATTCTATTGTAAGCAAGAAGAATCAAATGGCCAAAAATACATATTATACAAGGTGTTTCTAAATTATGGTGCCATCGTAATATGAAAGATAGAAAATGTCATTTTGAACAAAAAGTTTCCTATAAACATGGGTCCTAAAATGCATAATAAAAAAGTTGCAGGGTAATAAAAGTACAGTACAAAGAACATATTTTTGGCAATTACTTCTACAGAAGTTGTATACAATTGAAATGAAACTTGGTTCAGTCCTTTAGTAACTGAAGTGCAACAATTCTGTGTAAAAACAATTTATTCCCATCGACCAGAGGCGGAGGGGCGGGGTAGCAAAATGGGTTTTTCATTCATAACTTCTTTCAGGTTATCTTTTTGGTCTCGCAGGTTCATCGCATTAGTGCATCTTTTTATTTTGCAACAAAAGGCTAGTCTCGCTTCATAACGATAAAATCAACCGTTTGCGTTGAAATCGGCAAAATGTGCCCCAAAACACCAGTTAACTCCAAAATTCGAAAAATAAAATTATCGCCTAACGCATTTAAATGTTTTATTGCAGTTGAATTGTACGTTCAAAATTAAGAAAAAATGTCTAATGGGTATTGAGTAAAACATCACTGGTTTTCCTGAAATATATATGGATTTCAAAATTTTGTCGAGTTCAATCCGTTCCATTTCGAAAGCGGAAAATTTTTGATACATAGTTCATAGGGACTTTTGTCACTTTAAATGGTACAATTATTTTGTGAAAATTGAAAGAGGTAGTTGAAAATTTTATTTTTAGAATTTCGGAGTTAACAGGTGTTTTGGGGCACATTTTGCCGATTTCAACGCAAACGGTTGATTTTATTGTTATGAAACAAGAGTGCCCTTTTGTTGCAAAATAAAAAGGTGCACCAAAATGATGAACCTGCGAGACTCAAAAAGGTTATAAGTAAAAAACCCATTGTGCTACCCCTCCGCCTCTGGTCGAAGAACTGCTCAAAGTTTCATTTAAATTGCATAACTTCTGTAGAATTTATTGCGAGAAAGATGATTTTCAAGCTATACATTTATCATCTTGTAACTTTCTTATCATGCGTTTTCGGACCCATGTTTATAGGAAAATTTTCGTTCAAAATGGCATTTTCTACCTGACACAATACGTTGGCACCATAATTTAAAAACACCCTGTAGAACGATAATAATGAAAACCCATTTAAATGCACCATTTTAAAAGAATATCTGAATGGCATTTTGTTTACGTCTACTATAATATGTTATATGTTGAACTGAATTTTCGAGAAAAAAATTCTATAATGGCCCTTCCTTATAACCTATGTCCACAATAGGCCGAAACGTATGTCGTGTAATGATAAATTTTAAACGAATTTTTAAATAAATTTATGGTAGAAACCCAGGAAGTTCTCTTACTTTATTGAAAAAGTCGATAAGAAAATCTTACAGTAGCTGGTAGAAGAGTATAAATGCAAACATGTATTTATATTTACAGTGGATTTTAGCCGAGACTATCTTCCTATAGTCACTGATTTTAGTGAAAGCAGAACTTTATTGTACTTTATTGTAGCTTTAAAAGTAACACTTTGACACTCTAATAATGTAATCGACCCTTTTAAAGCCCCTTCTTAGAATAAAATAGAAATAACTCCCCAACCTTTAAAGTTAGACCCATAATACCCTATACCAAAAAGTATCTACTCTTTAAGGGCTTTCCAAATAAAATATAGGGTGTTCCATTTAAAATTAGCGAGTAAACTTAGGATTTGCGTAAGTGAATCGCCCGGTATGTTCTTCAGAACTTTATCTCAATATCGGTCCAAAATAATTGTTAAGTAGGCGAAACAGGCAATTTCCAGTTAAAGTTAGGTATAACCCAAAATCTTATTTGGTTTTGGAGTAATACACTTCCAAACATGAAGCCTTCTTTCGTTTCAAATTAAAATAACTCCATAACCTTTAAAGATAGACCCTTAATACCCTTTACAAAAAAACATACTCTTTCAGGGCTTTCCAAAAATGTAACAAAATACGTTGTGTTCCATTTAGAAAAACATAACTTTGGGTCTTATTGGGTCACCCTGTATATTGGAAAATATTTTCAGAATGTGGTGCTCATGTTTCTCTACAAGTTTTGTCTATAATTTTTTTAGCATTAACAATGCAGAAGATATAGACCACCGCGGGCTACGTAACTCACCCTGTATATACAGGGTGACCGGTAAGTATGGGGCAATCTCGCGGGACCAGGTAGGGGACGTGATAATATTGCGATTAAACTTAACAACTATACGGATTAAATTTCAATTGTTACTGAAATACTGAAAAATACGAATAAATATATTATTGTAGATTCTATACTCAAATTATTTTAAGAAGTCCTTACTGGGACCGTCAATTGGTAATTTCGATATCCTAAGTTGGCATCAATGCAGCAAAAAATGCAACCGGGTCATAAGTTCAGGTCAGTAACGAGCCCATTTGCACTAATAACACGAAAAGTAACACGAACAAAAACAACACAGATGACGGTAAAACTCACGAAACGTAGAAAACTCGCGAATATTTTCATTACCGAATGTTTGAACCAGTTTGAACGATCTGGAAAGCCTTCACTGTCACTTTAACACACCGAGCTAAATTTCCCTGAGTCCGCCCATAGACGCTGCCAAAAGCAGCTGATTATTACAAAATACCAAAATGAAAAGTGTTTCCATGACGTTTGAAATTATTATTAAAATGAGTTGTAGTCATAGTTACTTTTATTTGCAGCGGTATAATCGTGATTGCAATAGGGTTTTTATTTTATTATGTTCTTTTTTTCGTATCATTTGGGTAACTTTTCACATCATAAATCAATGGGTGACGTCATTAACTGGTTGAGACACATATACCAATGTTTTATACCCACGGTTAACAGAAAATTCCTAGAGATTTTGTGGAGAATGTCATCTGACAAAATCGGGACTTCTTACAGTAATCGGGGTATAATCGGTCGTGAAATTTATTAAATTATTGTTTTTTACTTGGCTATAAGTTTCACAAGACTCTTTTTGATTTCCACAAAGTTGGAAGAATGGAGAGTGAGTTTGTTTCCTATAACTTCTTCTTTAAGTTTGTTTCTTTCTTTTGTACATTCGACACCAACCTATCTTGTTGGTGTTTATCTCCAAGAGCAAACTACGCTATCCTAAAACAGGTTACTTGCAGGTATTTTTTTAATTAAACCTGTTTTTTGAAGATAGCAATTCTTGAAATATCCCAATATTTAACACTGTTGAAAAAGTTGGTATTTTCGAGAATTAATTCGCATTACTATCAAATTAGGTAGATACGAAATTTCGATGCGAATTTAAGGATATCTGCACAGACTATATTTATTCTGTGATATCTGGCACGCACCTATATAGGCTTGGCCTATATGCAGAATGTTACAGAATTCTTGATTGGAGACTTCCTCAGGCTGAGTGTGTTGCTTCTTTGGTTTTTCCGGATACATCCTGCGTCAATGTAACTATTTAAACCAAACTATCTTTACGGAATGTCGCAGAGTGTTCGTAAGACAATAATATCGCACTGCCGTCAAATATATCCTATAAAAATTGTGTTAAGGAACTGTTCCGATGAACCTCCTAGTAATGTACACACATAGGTATATTAAAATTATGTAAAATGAAACTCTAATCTATATAAACCCACGCGATACACATTTACTATAACTCGTGAAAACTAAACTTTCCTGCAGAACTGCTCCTTGTAGTTTGGTTATTTTAATGAGCGAAGAAAAACCGCAAACTACACACCCATCTCCGGCTCGTCATAACCGCAATTAACGTTCCGTTAGAGAAATATCGCGTCGGCAAGCGGCAACTCCAAGATGCGTTTTAATTATTAAGGCGGTAATTAGCTTAGTTAGCGAGAGGAAGCGGCGAGATTTTCTCAGGCGGTAAGAGGGCGGTGGCGCCGGAGCAGTTGAGGAGCAACGTCGAACGTATCGCGGAATATTGAACTAGGCGTCTCCTAAAAGGTCCCTAATTACCTATATATACGTGAATCTAGAACAATCCCTTCTCTATGTCAATCTATTACCCATCATATAATCACGTTCCGAATACATTTAAGATCCGATCGGTTTCAATTTCGAAATCAATTAAGAATAACTTTTTTGTAATAGAGTTCAGTTAAAAAATGTCCATTGTCATTATTTAATTTTTGTGGTGTGGTATATGGGCCCCACTGCACGAGAAACATATCGAATACAGAAGATTCAGAATTGTTACTTAAGGTACATTTACATTATATATGGCATCAGGAAGTATCATCATATAATCATATTAGTCATAAACTTAAAGATACCCATTGCCTTTGTATGAGGGATAGACGCTTGTTGCACTGTGCTTCTCTGTACCATAAAATAATCAACTTGGGCATTTCCATCTATCTTTATAATAAAATTAGCTTTGGAACAGAGGTTCACAATTTACATATAAGATTCAAGGGCACATTGACACCCCCACTGCATAGAACTGCTGTCTATGAACGAAGTTTTTCTTATCATATCAGTAAGGTATACAATTCCATCCCAGCCCCACTGAAGCTAAGGTCGGTTTTTGCGTTTTCATCTGTGTGCAGGTTTCTACTTGGCTTAGCATAAGTCTTCTTTTAGTTGTTCTGGTTTAAAATTGTAGTATTTGTTATTATTATTGTTATTTCATTTTTTATGGCATAGCTGTATGTCCCTATAGTTATAATTATATTCCCTTCCTCAACGAACAAATGTAGACAAAGTGTTTTTTTTTTGGTTAAGTGTAAGAAGAGTTTTGTAGTTTCTTGCTACAACAAGCTGAACTTCGCCAATTCGATAAAGGGAAAGCTATTGTAAGTTGTCTCATGTACTATAAGTATTATAATTTATAATGTACTTTATTTTTTATCGAATAAAGTGTATTATCATTATTATTTTCTAAAAACACTGCTTTTGACATCTAATTTAGATCGCTAACTTTAATACTTTTTATTGTCAATTTAAAAATTTCGTTCGAAATTTTGCTAGTGGTTTTCATGCCTTCAAATGTGAAAAAAAAGCCCCACACCCAGCTTGGCGTCCCAGGCATTTAGGTATTATTATTCTCATATGGGCGCTCAGATTTTTAAAGTTCTTTCCGCTTTATATTTCGCTACCGCGTGTTTAATTTCGCATATGAAGTTAATTCTGGAATTCGAACATTCAAAAAACTAACCAGTTTCATAAGAGGGGGTTGCCGACAGCGAAAGTGACGTTAGATTTCGTTTTTTTTTAAGTTGTATAGCATAAAATCTAGTAACATTTTACCTGGCAAAAATTTTGTACAAACATCTCTATCTTCATTTTAATCATAAGACCTTAAAAGCATATGCACTGGAATTATTATTTTTCTCAAGGTTTTCATAACCTATAAAACAAAACACTGTTTGTAAGATCTTATGATTAAAATAATGACAGAGATGTTTGTACTAAATTTTTGCCAGGTAAAATGTTATTAGATTTTATGCTATACAACTTAAAAAAATACGAAATCTAACGTTACTTTCGCTGTCTGCAACCCCCTTTTAATTTCATTGCTGCCTCGTAATGTAAATATGTAGGGAGTAGATTACGTATGTACATTAATTGCTATTTTAGTTTGTTTCGCGACTTTAATTTTTTTTGGACAAAATAAAATTGAATGAAATTTAAAAAAATGTTTGCTTTAAGAATAGTAATTTGAGATTCTCGTACAAAAATTCTGTACAAAAATGTGTGGCATTTTTTGCGATAATAGTTAAGAATGTTTGGATTGATGGAAAAGCTCATTTAATTTTAAAGGGTACTTTAATTTGTTTATCCAATTCTATCTTAATAATTTCATTCTTAAACTTTTGTTCTCTGGAAAGTTAAAAGCGAATACAATTTGACCACCTGATACCAACTCCTTTCGCCTCTTCAATTAAAACATTTACAAGAAATGTATTCGCACATATAGAGACATAGAGACATGCAGGTTGTCCTGCAGGTTGTCCTGCATGTCTCTTCGCTAATTTTTGCCAATTATTATCTTTATAAATTCAATTTAAGTAATTTCTGAAAGGACCTTGACCCCATATTTTTTATATTTCAAACTTTTCGCGTATCGTAAATTTATTTTGGGCTCGCAACTAGTCAAATCAAAGTTGTGATTAATTAAATATAAAGGGGGTATATTCAAGAATATACAGTAAGGGTTATCAATATTTATGGGATTTAACTTGGAGTTTTGGATTTATAGAAATCATAATTTTTATAAATTTTAAGTCATAATTATTGTTCTCGAAATTTCTCTTCTAAATAAGCAGTCACAGTGTCCCTGACTGTATACGTAGAAGGTTTTAGCACTGCCTAATTCGCTTGAATTTTTTCATGCATTATCGTCACAGGCTCCAGCTGATTGACACGTCCGAACGTCCGAACACGTTCCAACAATCTGCAGACCACCAGATGATATCGCTGACAGCTGACTTGGCAAACCCTGAGATTCTGAGCTAGCAACATCAACGCCACTACCACAGATGTTAGATGGTTAAGTTTGGTCGCAGTTCTAGCCTCAACGTGACTTGGAACTTCAACGAACTCTTGAGAACCACACGTCACTTCTGAAGACTACGGATACAGTGGCGTAGCTATCATATAGCGGGAGTAAGCAACGCTTACGGGCCCAAGGCCCGTGAGGGGCCCATGCCGTCAAAGTTATTGCAGACGCCAAACTTTAATTTAAGGGAAGCAGTAGCTGCTCTTTCAAAAGCAAAAACAAACTTGAGAAATGTCGCATAATGAAATTAAACACGGAGCTGAAATTTTAGCAAAGAAATGGAATGTCACCACTGAATTCCAGAATAGGCGTCAGGTTCGAATCAAAAAGCATTTTGACGAGTTGGCGGTGGATCATAGTTTTGAAACACGCGAAGATAGTTTTAGGGTCTCTGCAATTTTTTTACACATTGGATGTTGTAAATGAGCAGCTGCTCAACAGATTTAAAACCTTTGATTTTATATAGCAGAACTTTTTGGTTTTCTAATTTCCAAGGCTTTTCTGAACATGACTGAAAACGAGGCAATAGAACGTTCACGAGAACTATCCAGCAAGTATCCAAAATTGCTATCGGAATAATTTACTATGCAGTTTGTAGACATGATCTCAATTGTGAAGGATGATAATAATGAAAATATACTAGTTATAGTTCAACGCATGAAAGAATTCGGGCAGCGTTGCGAGATTTCCTATACGAGTAGTCGTTATTTATTGGCAAATATAAGTTATAACTCTGTTATATCGAAAAAATTAAGCTCGCATCACGGGATCACTTACTCATTTTTGTTTATAATTTATTTTTAACGCGGTGTGTTAAAACACCTATTATATTTTTTTCAACATCGTCGCATCTACCATCGCCTTTGAAATACGGCAACAAAGCACTTCTGCCAGGGAGCCGCGCGACAAAACCAGTTAGCCAACGCGTTTTGTGACTGTTTCTATAGTAGGTACGTAAAGTTAACTACGTATTTGGGCTACCAAACATCGCTCACTTTTTAGGCCGCTGGCAAGTTTGGCCGCGGGCTCAGAGAGCTCAGTGGCGTTTCATATGTTCGGGAGTTAACGTGTGCAAAATGAGTAAACACGGAAGAACGTTGCATTCTCAAGCACAAGAAATAATTGCCAATGTTATAAGGGTTTGCCTTCCTCCATAGTCTAAGAATAATATTAGCTATAAATTAAATAACAATATTTATATGAAAATTAAGTCAGTGAGTTACATAAAATTGAGCTACGCCCGTGAACTGTGACTAATTCTATAATATTTACGAGTTCTTCCCCCTTACGTCGCACGCATTCTGCCGTATGGAGGACTATAATGCATTTGTGGAAAAAGTGTTACTAGAGAAATATGCAGTTCTGATATGTTATCTTTTTTTCTTAACATTACTAATTTCAGTGGCTACAGCCGAGGGATCATTTAGTAAGCTTCAAGTGACAAAAACTTACCTCCGAACTGCAAGTCACAAACTCTTTTGCATGATCTATTGATTTTAGCCAAAATATGTATGCGTTGACTGACATATGTATTAATACGTCAGTCAACGATATAAAATAAGACAAATAAGTAGTCACCCAAATACGACTATTTTTTTAAACAAGCTGTTCCTTACGTTGACTGAAGCTTTTAGTCTTTTGTTCCTGTAAGTAAAATTAGTTACTTTCAAATAAGCTATGCTGTTGTTTATGGAATGGATTACTGATTACTTATATTCGTGTTTTTTTAATAAACTGATTTTTCCAAAATTTGAGTTGCCTCTTTTTTTTCTCATTAGAATTTTGTTTGGGGGTTTGCCGTTTGTGGGGGGCCCATCCATGGGATTATTTGCTTACGGGCCCGACAAAGTCTTGCTACGCCACTGCTCATGTAAGGTGTTTTTCTGTTGAAACTTTCCAAGTATAAGATCAAATCGTATAGAATATTGAATTTTTGAGCTCGTTTCAGTGTTAAGTCACTTCGGATATTCTTCACCTTCTCGGAACAAATTTATTTCGACTTTAACCTTGTAATCATTTAATTTAACAACTTTTGGTATAACCTAAGTTTATTCTATTTAATTTCACAATTTTGTATTGTTAACAAATTTCAGTTACTAATTTTTTTACGAATAATTCTCAAGTGTGTACTTAATAAATAACCCTTGTAATTGTTTTAAATAATTTAAATAATTTTAAACACTTACCTAGATGCAAAAATGCTTCTCTTAAAAAATACAATACCGTTGAGTCTCAAAAACCGTTTTTGGTTAAATTTTTGCCAGGGCACGACGGTGTAACTGAGACTGGCCTCAGTCACATTGTCATGCCCTGAGGATGTCCTTGGATGAAAGCTTGGCTCAAACAGCACCAGTAATGCAGGATGTATCCGGAAGAACCAGAGAAATAGAGAAACATCACATTCAGCCTGCGGAAGTCTCCAATCAAGATTTTTTGTTTGTTTTTTTGCCAAACAATACATCCACTCACATGGTGATGTGCAAAAAAAAAACATTTTACCTACTCTTCGTAATTGCATAGAATAGGAGGTACAGTATGAAATATTTCTCTTTGCGACGGCGTTGGATTTCCCAAAAGAGGTGCATTTTTTATTTCATTTTTAATTGAGTTTTTCGCCACAAGTTATGATCAACTTTAACAACTCATAAAAACTTAATATTAAAAGACCGAAACTTGAAATGTTAACTCAAAAACAATTTTGTTTTTGGATTGTCGGAGAATTAACACATTTTACAAAACTTTTTGATATTATTTGTATCGTTTTACAAGCAAAGCGAGTATAAAAGTTGTATATCCGAATCTTGATGCTGTAAGCTATAAAGATATGCTCACATGCAGGGTGTGACGTTAGCCTGCACACAAAAGTTCCGCTGCCCGCAGTTCCAGCGAGCGGGCACGCTGCGACTGCATTGCACATTACACAGGTGGCCCGCCTATATGCACAGCATTACGTGGCCCCTGCCTCCAGATTGACTCAAAATAGGTACCTACTTAGGACAAAGTTTTTCATCGTGTTACACTTGACAAAAACCTTCCTTCTATAGTTGATCTCCCGTCACCATTATTTCCGTAACACCCTGTATACAAAATATTTTTTTGCAGCGGCACATAATGAGACACTAACTAGAAGATTTAGACCATCCAAAATCAAAAGTACGAGATCCATTGTGTCCATGCAAAAGGAGATATATCCTTTTTTCTGTCAAATATCTCTCAAAAATATATTTTTAACAAAGTTTGTTTGGTTTTTGTTTTCTACAAAAAAAATTATATGAATAATTGATTCCGGTTGAATCAATTAAAATTAAGTGGTCCAGACTCCGTAAATTAGGTGGTATATACCTAAGCATCGTCGTTCCGCCTAAGATTTCGTCAAGTCAAGTAGCTTGACATTTTAACAAATAACTTGACTTGACTTGATAATCAAGCTTTTGATAAATTACATATTTGACTTGACTTGATTTCAACTAGTTATTACTTGACTTGATATCAAGTAATTTCAATCTACTTGATATTGCTTGATCTTAATGACGAATTACGAATCTATATTACTAACACCCTTGTTTATACAGAATAAACAACGCAACACGGCATGAACCATTTCTGCAAGCTCCACATAATCTAAATGATTATATAGCGCAAAACAAGTTGAGTTTTCAATGCGCAATCGATTAAAATCGGAATATTTATCTATAACACTGGTTCTCAACCTTTCTTTGAACAGGTACTACTAGAACTTTTTTGTTCGGTGTGTGTAGGTAAGGGCCCCAAAGTCGAAAATAAACAGTTTGAGGATTTAAAAATACATTTTTACTTATCCTTGTCCCACACTCGACCCTCCAGTCCAGCGAAAAATTCCTCTAACTTTATTTAGAGTACCTGAATTTAGTGATCCCCAGGTGATCAGCGGGCGGAACACTGGTTGGGATTGTTGGGAACCTCTGATCGTGGAAAGCTTACGTTCGCGCCAGAGAAATGGAGGAGAGGAGAACGCTCTTTGCCCTACTGCGGATCCTGATTTTCGTCTACAATCTGCCGGCCATTTTGAAGACACTTTTGTGCGGAGTGCTTACCTGTTTTTATTTGGAGTTTTCGAAGTAATTTCGATTGATTTTAGCGTTATGTCGTGTTCTGTGACAGACTGTATGAATTTTACAAGAGAAAGACGTGAGTGAATATCTTTTTTCCGGTAAGGATTTGCCAATAGGTTTGTTTACTTTTTTCAGTGCTCAGTGTCGTAACTTTCTGTCCCAATTACATTTATTGCTAGAGAGATTAGGAGGATTAAATTTAAGGTTTTTATTAATATACGTATATAAACTGGGCGAAGTGTCTTCAAAATGGCGCGAGACAAAATGAGTAAGTTCGCGCAGCTTGACGCTCATTCTCCCCACCTCCATATCTCTGGTTCGTGCTCGTGCGGTAGTTCCCCGAGCTCCGAGCTGAAAGAGACAGAAACGATTACGCGTTTGCATTAGTTGCGTATTTACCTACTTGTAGGTTAGGTATCTATCTAATAAGTCTGAAATCTGGGTGAATAACATTTACCCATATTGTCTGCATATTACATTTAAGTGTACCATGCAAAGGTTTATTATTATTATTTACCTAACTGTCCTAACTGATAATAAAATTTGAAATTGATAAAAAATCAAGTAATCAAGTATAGCTTCAAGAAAAACTTGATTGTTCAATTACTTGAAAAATAAATACTTGACTTGACTTGATATTGGGAAATTACTACTTGACTTGAAATTGACTTGATTTCAAGTCAAGTCAAGTCAAGTAGCTTGAATATCAAGTCAAGCCATGAATCTATAGTTCCGCCGCTGATTATTCCTGTTTCGTCGGTCTCCTTCGGTCCCCCTTCCGTACCGCAGTGCCAGTTCTTTCTGCCGCCCCGAACTCAAACATTTCACCCCCAACGACACCATTTAGGGATGAAATTCGCCGACCGAATTCGCATTCCCTCAATCGGGCGCCACCCCAACCCAATTGAAAACGCGAAATGCAAAAAATCAAATCATCTATGTAAATTTTTCTCGGGTAATAACGTTTAAAACGATAAGTTGCCGAATTGGATGTGCCCCCAATTCCGATTTTACTTTCTCCGTGACGAATCTTTCCAGGGCAGAGCAGTATTTGGATATTTTTCAGAATTTTAGACTGTGATCTGGCAACTGCATTAAATCTATAAATTAATATTATTTTTCCTGAGAACGTCGGGCTGATTGAAACAGAAAAATTGGCAATTGAATTTGTTAAAGAACCGTCTTTTTTCCTTTTGTCCAAAGGTCCTTATAGGTATTAAAGGAGATGAATGATGGGTCTAAATTTTTGATATTACAAAGCTTGTTCGATTTTGTCGATATAAAACATAAAATGTGAATGCCGAGGGAGCTTTCTAAGGGCCAAATCAGGTTTGACCCAATCAAATTATGTAAAACTATTTTATTGTATTTTATACTATCCTCTTCCAAATTTGAGCAAAATCAGTCAAGCAATCGAATAATTGTAGACGAAAGAAAGGAAATGTAGGCCCATATTCTAATAATTTTACAATACCTAACAATAGCTTGTAGGCGGATGGTACAATCAGTGTCCACTTAAATGTTTATTATTGTCTAGTACAATTTGTGCCTAATATATAAAACTAATACCACATCAAAAAGAGATTCTCAAATATATCCCAAAATAAGAATAATCTGGATTAATTTTTCAATAGATACCATTTCGTTAAACCAGTAAAATAGTAGTAAGTTATACGGACAACCCGAATAAAATCCTGCACAACAATGCTAATTTATTTATTCAACGTTACCAGTAATTATTACAGAATGAATATACTGATTTATAAATTTACAACAGCCAAAGTTAAACAGTAATGTAGTTTAATTATAAGGATAGTGCCTAGGTGGAATTCTGAACAATAATGTGAGGCGTGAGGACTGTCAGAGTAGGGAGGAGCAGCTCGGATTGAGCACGCCTATAGCAGATATAGATTCCATAATGTACTGCCGGGACAAGTCAAGAGGAAATACCTAATGGAGGATATACTATGACTTCTTTGAAATTGACGTACTCCGTACAGCTTTTTTTTGCTATGTTTAAAAATAAGATCGAAGGCTAATTGATAAAGCCAAAGAACATGCTTTTTATTGTTAACAACCATTAATTCTGATATTGTACTATTTTTAGAACTATTGGGAAATAGTTGTTTGATGGCAGAAATTAGAACGTTTTGGGAAAGGACATAAACGGGCAGGCCTTAGCTAGCTAGCCGTGATCATAGAAAAAAATTAATGAGCGCCACCTGTCTTCAACCCTGTACTGTTCTGCCCCAAGGAAATGGGCTCCTGCCTCCCAAAGTCACTGATCTAGTAATAAAGGAAGTCCAGTAAATCAGGTATAATTTATTGGGCCGCTAAATAATGCATAAAATAGGTAAATCACAGAGGTATTAAAACAAAAATGAGAGCTGTCACAATATCAAAATTAAATATCAGAACAATTCGGCGTTCTAGGCAAATAAAATTAAATATAAAAAAGTGCGCTGCGTCTACAAGAACTGAGTTACAAGGTAACATGTATTTGTATTAGTTTCAATAATCAGTACTTATGACTAAGTAGTGGTAGTAAATAGAAAAACAAATATGTAATAATATGCAATAATAGTTCGGGATGTAGCTCTACATCCGAGTGACATGGTTTTAAGCATGCTGCATAACCTTTTCTGGTTTATAATTTATTTTGCTATTTACAACTAAATTATAGCAAAATTATAGAGCTCCAGATGGAATTTAGACTTATCTGCATGGGTCCGGTAATGGACTCGTTGGAGAATCGTGCGGCACAACAGCCACGTCTCTGGAGATTGCTGTGGTGGATGCCTTGTGCTCGGCAGCTGGACGTGGTTGGAAACTGCATAAGGCAACGTCGAACTGGTAAGGCTTGTTTATAATAAGAGGCCTGGGGAGAGAACTGGCACAAATAGAACCTAAATTTAAAGCTTTCCAATTCCGGGAATAGACATACCTGAAGTGGTGCATAGCGATGGAAACTCCATACGATCAAGAAAACCGGAAAAGTGGTCAAATCAAACCGTCAAATAGGGCCCAAATAAATATGATTTATGGCAGCACTCGATTTACTGAAGCCGGAAGGTGAATTCGTTAGGTCAAAAGGGGCTTTCCTCGGCACAGCGACTAGAATTGGCGTATTCGACGTATTTTATAAATACACCAAGCGGTCGCAGATCTACAATACTTAACAGCCCAAGAATAGTACAAATAGTATCCATTTACGAATAACAAATATTAAAGCC
The DNA here is from genome assembly GCA_963920635.1 of Pseudeuparius sepicola. Taxonomy (NCBI): domain Eukaryota; kingdom Metazoa; phylum Arthropoda; class Insecta; order Coleoptera; family Anthribidae; genus Pseudeuparius; species Pseudeuparius sepicola. The sequence continues at coordinate 29,623,401 of OY987303.1, forward strand.
TACAAATAAAATTAATAAACAAGAAGAAATATTTTCACTGATCTTAGAATCTACTGGGAGATAATAGGACTAACAATATTATTAATGAATTTCTGCCTCATTATATGGAGGTCAAGGATCTCTTTGCTTTGTTTTATAGTATAACGAAGAGGGTAGCTCTTCTTTATTTAACTTCTGCGATATGCTTAATCATTAGATTAAGCATATCGCCCCTTTTGGATTTTTAAAACAGTTCATGGCTCACTAGATATTTTGAAAAAAGTGATTTTTTGCTATTTCATCAGATCTCTGTAGCTCCGTTATTTCTGATTATAGTAGAGACAAAAATTGTAGATAATTTTGGGCTTAATAAGATAATCTTATCAAATTTTTATGTTGTTTGTGATTTTTGAGATGTGACATAGACATAAACTTGTGTTTTTTTAAATGTAAATAATAGTTGGCTGTGGCCTTATAAAATCGGCCATTTCTTGAGCTTTCCAAAGATATAATACTCGGCATAGTTATTATAAAAAATAAAAGAGCTATGGCTAATTTTCTGATTTTTTTTAATTTTCACAAGTCAGCCATGGAATATTTTCATAATTACGTTCTATTTTATAATTAGACATACTTAAAACTTTCTAATATTTTGTTTTTAGCTGGTAACAAAATAAAACAAAAATTAAAAACTCAAATTCAAATTATTATTATTTTAAAAGGTCACCTTTTAAAATAAAAAAGTGTTCAAACAATGCACCATTATTATTTATGCAAATATTTCATCTTTTAAAGCTGAATTTGTAGCCTTTCTTAGAGAGCGCCTGTCAATACTGGCAATTGCTTCTAAAACACCTGCTCTTAATTCAACAATTGTCTCATACTTTATTTTGTACTGTTCCCCACAAAAAGAAAACCAGAACAGACAAATCGGGGGATCGGGGCTGCCAGGAAATAGGTCTATTTCTCCCTATCCAACTATTTGGACTGGTAGAGCTAATCTAGGTAATTTCTTACGGGTAAATAATTATGTGGTGGAGGTCCATCATGAAGTATGTCTTATTATACAATAGAACGTAATTATGAAAATATTCCATGGCTGACTAAGTGAAAATTTAAAATAAAACCGACTATAAACGCAAGCAGGGAGGCATGAGAAAGGACTGGAACCGGACGGACACGCGTTGACTACGGATACATTGGAACGCCTACTTTACATTGGTCATGCCCCCAATTAATGTCATTTCCTGATTTTCTAGTAATGGCATCTAGTTGGGTGGTCCTTCTCGTAAAAAAAAACTTACTTGTACACTTAAATATACATCAATAAGTTCGAACACAAGCTCATTTGCATGTGGGTGCATGCAAAAAATGATTTATAATGTGAAAAGATCTGTTGTTATGTAATGACTGTTTTGCAATTAAGGACCGGAACCGTACATACACGCATGCGCTTCCTGCTGTGGTCCACTGGGCACAGATCCTTAGGCGGCCGCAGTCCCGAAAGGGATAATGGGCATCGAAAAAAACTCACCCTGTATAAGTGACAATTTTCTAGTCTCATAACATGCTCTATACTATAAAGTTAAAGTATTGCCACATTTGGGGGAGTTTTAATTGCTCCGAGCGCAAGTCCAGGGGGATTTCACAGCCTGTCTGCCAGAACTTGCCAGGATCTTTCTGCAGTGTGCGATCGACATTGGTACTTCCTCTGGTCGGTCGTCGCGAAGAAGATAAATTTGGGGTCGTAACAATGCTTATTCACCACAAGAGCAACATCTGACCGCCGGTGATCTAGGCTGGGCGGAGGTGGCGCGCAACGGAGAGAGCGACTGCGACAAATGGGTGCAGGAGCGTTGCTACCCGTAGTGCGAGCAAAAGTATGCGCCGAGAGGAATCTTTCAGTTCATTGGACCTTCTATGGAAACACCACGCCAGAGACACGAGGGACAGGCCCGCTGAAGCCTATTGTCCAGCTTACTAGTAGGAGCCGTCACTCGAGCCGTCACTAACCACCACACCAAGGAGCCCAGGCCCATAAACCTATAATGTCTAATGTCCTTAATTCAATCAGGGAAGAGCAAGTTGGCGATCCAAGTTGCGGCCTGTAAATCAATTAATTCACTGCATGATTTGGCGGCGGAAGCCCGAAATTTATACCAAAATTACTTATTTTTTATTTTAAATTGGCATTGTTTACCATTATATGTTTTATGTTTTTTTTTAGTTTTTTAATTTAGTTTATTAATTAATAGATGACACTATTTTTAAGTTATCATTGCTCCAAAGTTGCCGCTTTCCTTTTATAAACTCAAACTTTAATTTTAATTGATTCGTGACCATTATGCTACCATTGCTACCTGTAGATAATAATCTGTTTATTTTTATATAATTTATCTCACAATATTCCTATTTCTTTTATTCTACACAAGTTCCTCTCGGAGTGCGGTCCTGGCTCATCGACGAACTCTTCGTTTATTCCTCCCTTCATCCCCTGGGTAATTTTAGATATATTAGGCTGACGTTTACGATTCTTATTGAGGTTATCTTTCATAGACAGATTTCGGGAAAAACCGACATAAAACCCGATCGGAAATCAAATCCAATTCGGCGGAAAAGCGATCGAGACATGGACGTGACCTTTAACGTGGATAATTTTGGTCCAGGGCGCGGTTAGCTAGTCGTACTCTTAATTTATCATTTCTATAGATATTTAAATTATTTATTGGATGAACTCGGAGAGCGTGAAAAGCAGTGTATTATTTAAGGTAGTATGGGAGAGTGGGGGAATGGCGGCCCCCTAAACAATTTTGAATGCCATTGACACATTTTCAACTGAAAAGTAATGGTGGGGTGTCAAATTAGAGCTTAAGTCAGTGAAGAATCAAAATAAATTTTAATTCTAGATAAAAACTACAAACCAAAAACTATATATACCGTTATATAAAAAATGTAGTGTTGGCCGGTATTACCCACACTCATGAGGTAATACCCTTGTTTATGGATACTCTAGTTAGCCAATGTCTGACACTGACATAAGGACGTGACAGAAATACAGTAGATACAGAGGGCAGATTTTGCAAAAAATAAAGTTGTCCAGATGTTTTTTTGGTAGATTTTAATAGTAGAAAATTAGTAGGCAATGACTAAGCCACTTTAATTTTTGGCGCCGTCTGTTGCTTGTATCCAATATTGCTCTCGTATCCTCATGACTCTGTCACACATTGTCTAACTAGGGATTCCATAAACAAGGGTAATACCGACCGCAGGCCGTCATTATCTCAAAACAAAAAAACGTCAAAAATATTATAATTATTTATTATTCACAAAAGTCACATGATATTTGTTGTCTTCCTAAATGAGTTTTTCAAAAGTTACCATTTCTGCGTCTCTCTTGCAAAGACGACCTTGGTATGTTAAAACTTCTCGACATTTCTTTTAAAGTGCGACCCCCCTCTTGTAGCATCCATGGCTGCGTGTAAACTTTCTGGAGTCCGCGAAACTTTTTATGTTTTTCTGTGTATTTTCGCGGCATCTAGGGACTAAAAAATAATAATCTATAATAATATGTTTATGATATCTACATGTCTAGGTCGCCATTACCCTTAACATTAAATAAATAAATAAATAAATAAATATCGTCTTTATTCATGAATAGTGTACAGTGGCAATTAAAATACACAAGATAGACAAACAGTGTAGTGGCGAAGTCTAGCCTAGGGCTATTCTACTCAACCACCACACTAAGAGAAAAACAAATTAACTTTAATCCTTACATATATTAGAACTGGCACACTAGATACAGATCAGACATCTGCATCTAATGTGTTTCTACAACTTGATATTATTATTAAAAATTAATGTGCTGCTGGGCCAACAAAAACTTCTTGTATTTACTCTTGAATACATTCTTTTTACAACTCAAAATATCTACCGGGATCGAATTATACAATGTTACAGCGTTATACAGGGTTAACTATCACTTAGTACAAAAATTTTTATGGCAGATAAAGAAAAATTAGACTTGCTAAAATAAATTTTCAAAAATTTTCTAACATTTGTCTTAAGCCTAAAAAAATTTTTTTTCAAATTGTATTAAACCCCTCAAAAAACGCCGCCTATGGACGCCCGCGCGACATGTCTAAAAATTTCGCATATGTCAATAGCGCGGCGTTGCCACGTCTATCAATTTATCCGATTATTCACCACAAAATTTCGATTTCCTTTTAAAAACGATTACTTTCTAAGGAACATGTAGAATGCCTATGAAACACCTACCTTACTGACATTTCCAGGATTGTTTGCACCATTTTCTGTTTTCTTGCTTTTTTACATTGAAAGTCACACAACACAACATTCACATTTTTTAAATCTGTTGGGGATCTCTTGGTTTCCCTCTGCTATTCCTTTTGTTTGAAGCGAGGTACTCAGCCTGACGACCACGACGAGGTAGATCCCCTCCGCCAGGAAAACCCCGAAGGGTAACCGAAAAATCACAACTGCACTAGCACACATTGCACATGCAAAGCACTACAGTAGCTGTTCAAAGAGGCCGCCGTTAACTTCGATGCACAAATTCACTCGGTTAACTAAAGAAGTCCGGATACGTGCAAAAAGTCCATGATTATTCCGGATTTGAACAGCTGCACCTTCAATTCGTTCACGTAACTGCTGCTCGTTGTCGATTTCCTGCTCGTACACAATCGCCTTCATGAATCCCCAAATACAAAAATCCATTGGATTCAAGTCTGGTGATCGCGGCGGCCATGCAATTGGCCCTCCTCTTCCGATCCAACGGTTGGGGCATTGGTCGTCTAAAAGTGCACGAACAGGTCTCGCAAAATGGGCTGGTGCACCATCGTGCATAAACCACATGTCATGCAGTACTTGTAGTGGCAAATTATCAAACAAAACATTTGTCAGAAAATACAAGTATCGTTCAGCGTTTAAATTTTCCGGTAGAATGTATGGTCCAATTAATCGATCTCCATAAACTCCAGCCCAAACATTGATGGAAAACCGACGTTGGAAATTAAACCGCCGAACAGCATGTGGGTTCTCATCGGACCAAATATGGCTGTTGTGTCTAAAAAAAAAAAAACAAAAATTAGAAATATTCACAATTTTGGCGAAGGCGTTAGGATTGACATAGCCAATTTTATAATAAATAAAAAAGATAATATGGAGGAGAGAAAGCTATAAGTAAGTAAAAATTTACATACGTGTTTAAAACCCCAGCACGTGTGAAGCAGCATTCGTCTGTCCAAAGAATGTTGAAAACAAAGTTTGGGTCTTGGGCGATTCGATCACGTAGCCAAGTGCAGTAGGTCATTCTCACCGGAAAATCATTTGCTTCTAATACTTGGACCTTTTGTATGTGATAAGGGTGAAGGCCGTTTTCCCTTAGAATCCTCCATGCCTGTAAATAATTGTATTGTTACATTTTAAATTTTATGTAGGTATTAGGTGCAAGCAAAGACAATCCCATCACATGGGATAGTCTTTGGTAGAAGTCAGTTTTATTGGTTTTATTTTACTTGCCTTGTTCTGAGATATTCCCAATCTCCTTGCAATAGCTGTAGTGCTTATGGAAGGTTGCTCTTCCACCAAATCAAGCACTGACTCAACATTTGCCCTCCAGGCCCACCCCTTCGAGCTTGCAAAACACCAGTGTTTCGCATACGTTGTACAATGTTCACGAAAGTACGTGGGTTAGGCATATTTGCCCTGTTAGGAAAACGAATACGGTATTCTGCTGCAGCTCGATGTGCACTTTCATCGCATCTCCCGTACATTATAACCATGTCCGTTAACTCGGCGTTCGAATACTCCGGCATTTTCACAAAGACGCGAAATCAAGACCAAACTGGGAAATAACGCCATGTTACATTCGTAAATGCCCTCTGTCGGCTACTAGCCAAACTTGAAAAGGTTTGTTCCAACAGGGCCAATAACCGTGCTCAAGCACGTTCAGCGCATGCGCACTACCCCGCTGGCTGTTCCAACTGAATTATGTACCTACCGACACGGGACGATACACGCACTGTTCCAGCCGATTTATGGATCATTTGTGTATCGTCCTTGTACGATAAAAACGGTGCCTGGTCTAAAGCAATAACCGCGTGTACTGACATGCGCAATGTATAGTCATGTGACAGAGATAAACAATAACCTCATATTTTTGTTTTTACGTAGATAGTTTTAAATCGATGGCTGGGATCGTGTTTTTTATTTCTTGTTGGTTTTTGGCTTGTTGGGTAGGGCGAGGAATCGTTGAACAATAATTTTTTAGAGTGAAGAGTGAGGTTAGCCCACCGAACATTCGGTTAGCCACATATTAAACACGCAGGTTAGGTGCGGTCACAAAACGTGATTTGGTCGATTTGATTCACAATCCGTTCCATCTGAAATTTTCTTTGGGATCGCACATGAACGGTGCAAAACTAGCGCATGCGTTCTTTAAGGGTTATCATCTAGTTCATGTACAGTTCTGTGACGGTACGTAAATTCGAGTTGGAACAAATGATCCCAAAGAAAATTTCAGATGGAACGGAAAAATTGTTCAACGATTCCCCGCCCTACCCAACAAGCCAAAAACCAACAAGAAATAAAAAACACGATCCCAGCCATCGATTTAAACCTATCTACGTAAAAACAAAAATATGATGTTAATGTTTATCTCTGTCACACGACCATACACTGCGCATGTCAGTACACGCGGTTATTGCTTTAGACCAGGCACCGTTTTTATCGTACAAGGACGATACACAAATGATCCATAAATCGGCTGGAACAGTGCGTGTATCGTCCCGTGTCGGTAGGTACATAATTCAGTTGGAACAGCCAGTGGGGTAGTGCGCATGCGCTGAACGTGCTTGAGCACGGTTATTGGCCCTGTTGGAACAAACCTTGTATGTACAGTTAGTTGCCTAGCTAGGAAGTTATGAAATGACGAACGGGGCAACGCGGAGCAGTCGAAAAAACGTTTCATAGACTCGACCGGGCCGATACGTCGCTTAATTCATACCGCCGAGGCTTCAGAACAATAAATCCTTTATCTATGCTTCAGAAGAGGTTAGATGGTGGACAAGAATTCATCAGAGGAGCTCCGGGGGTATTAAGGGAGACGGCTTGTGGTGTCGCGGTAATGAGCTTTCCGCGAGACTAGGAACCGGTCCGGATACGAGCTAAGGTAAGGGGAATCTAATAGCGCTGCATCTGTACAGATTCAAATCGATTGTTATTTATGTATTTTTTAAATTTGTTTGAGTAAAAAGGTATTTTCACCGTTCCTAAATCAACGGCAACACCGCGGAAAATCACTTCAGCTGTCAGTACCTTCAGAAGCCAAATTGGATGACGTCATTAAAGGCGGCGATTTACAGGGAAAATAGGGGTCTTTACCCGTTTTTTTAAAGATCGTAAAAAAAATCTAAAAATATTTTTCTATGTTTTCTTAAGCTTTTGTACTAAGTCATAGTTAACCCTGTATATGAAACTTCTCCGAAAGAGGGCAGTCCGATGTTGAGGCATGGTTAACTTATTAGCAAATCTGACAATTCTATCGTGAATGTCAGACCTTGTGACTAGCTTAGTCCTTACGAAGGGAGGGGGTTCAGTTGACTGCACAATATTGTGAACAAATGTACCGAGATGAAATTTCATCCGGTTTCTCATATTTAACCAGTTAAGATTTGTTAAACTATAGGAGATATGATCATACTTTCTTAGGTTGCAAATTAAACGACAACAAGAATTCTGTACTTTTTGCAACGGGTGCCTGGTCAACTCGTCAAGGCAATTTCCATAAATAAAGTCACAATAGTTGAACCTGGATAGGACCAATGAATCACATAGAGTTTTCCTGAGCTTAAAATTCAAAAACTGACGACTAGCATATAACAACTTTAATGATAGGAAAGATAACTGAAAAAGCCTCTTAACGTGATCTCTAAATCTAAGATCAGTATCCAAAATCAGACCCAGGTTCTTACCGGAACTCACCATCGGGAGAGTGGAGCTATTAAATTTTAGATTTTAGGTTTTCATTGAGAACTGCCACATGATTTCTGTTAGAAAAAATTAAAACTTTGGACTTTCCGGGATTCAAATGAAGATTATTATCTCTAGCAGAGAGTCTCAAAGATTCAAGATCTTCATTAATTAGCAAAGCAGCTTCTTCAAAGTCATCGAAATTAAAATCCAGGTACAGCTGAGTGTCATCAGCGTACGCTTGAACTTTACAACTTGCAACCGAACGCAAAATATCTGCAGTGTAGATAAGAAATAGTAGGGGCCCAAGAATTGAACCCTGAGGAACACCTGAGAGGATTTTAGTAGAGTCAGATAAATTTCCCTCAGAAAGTATTCGTTGAGTACGTTTCCGTAGGTAAGACCTGATCAAATTAAGCGACTCATCTCGAAAGCCATAGAACTTTAATTTTGCTATAAGTAGGTCATGGTGAATGGTATCAAAGGCCTTCGAAAAGTCCAATAACAACAAAGCACAATCCCTACCTCTATCTCTTGCAATGATAATGTCATCGACCACAGTAGACAAAGCAACAGCTGTACTGTGGCCTTTACGAAAGCCATTCTGACAATCCGGCAAGATATGGTTTTGATTAACATAATTAGAGATTTGTTTATCTAAGACTTTTTCATAGATTTTGGACAACACAGGTAAAATACTAATAATTCTAAAGTCGTCATAAGGTTGTGAGTTTGTTGTCTTCGGTAGAGGTATGCCTATGGAGGATTTCCAGGAATCAGGAAAATAGCTGGCTTCTAAGCAGGAGTTAATTATGTGTACGATATATTTGTCAATAAAAGGACTGCAGTACTGTAGCATGCTGATAGTCACACCATCAACCCGCAGGCTTTAGAAGAAATATTATGCAAAATGTCATGTATTTCAAGAGTAGAGGCTAAATTAAAAGAGAAACTATTTACTTCGTTAAATACGCTATGATTAAAAGATGCTATTTTCTCCTCACAATCTCACATTGTGTCCGGTATTCCCCCAATATACCTTATTTTGGTTAGTCAGTTAGAAATTTGAAATATTTGGGATTATGTAAAATTGTTAATTCCGATGTTAATCTACAGGCTCTACCGAATCCATTAATATAGTCTCGGTAGTTCTAGTACTTACTAATGAGCTAATTATTACCTTCAAAGCAACTAACTTCTTACAAGAAAGCCTAAGTTTTCAAAAATACGTCTTTAATATCGCGCAACACGTTCACTATAAGCTGTCCAAGTCTAACTAAAACTAAAGCTTCGTTTCAATAACACGAGATGGCGTTGGGTGTAGCGGCGGCCAACAATACACGCGCTGGCAAGAAAATTGACGGCCGGAACTACCCCAGGGGCCCGCATTCCCCCACTCTCCCCTAAGGTTCTTTTCCTGCTCCCTCCTCTGTAAGTACACTTTACGTACCCTCCAGCACGCCCGAAAGCAAAGTCAATGTTTTCAGGTGCCCTGTTATTTTGATTGCTAGCTGCGAAAGTGGTTACTAAGTAAAAAAAAGTAATGCCTATCAACCCTTTCGCAGCAAGGTCCTTAAAACCAATAATAAAATATATTTAGTATAATCGTTTCATAAACCGGTTTTGATCAAACAGAACCCGAATTATGGGAGAAAAAAATTAATTTTCCAGTGTCAAATATTAGCCGCCTAACAGACCAGAGAATTGACAACCACCTATTTGGCCGAGGGTTATAGAAGGCTCAGCTATACATATAAGTCACAGGTCACGGGTTCAAGTCCCACGCAAAGCTCAACTTTTTTATCACTTTTTTATTATCGCTGCATTCTGCCTCTTATATTTATCACTGAAAGGTTATTATGAAAATTTGCATAATATAAAATTGTCGGTAGCAGGAAAAATGTACGATGCGTACCTGCACACTTTTTGGTCTCGGAGATACCTACTTTTAAGGACGGTGGCAGTGTCCCCGTTGTCAGGGTACTTAAGCAACCTCATCGGCCAAAATAGTTCACATGCATACGCGTCTTGCAATGTAAATAACTATTGTTTCCGAATTTACGATTTTCAAGAAGTTAAACTAACTAGAGAACATATAAAATCATAAAATTATAAAAATATTATCGGCAAAATCCCAAAAAAAATAGTAAACGACGTAAACGCACTCGTATATGGCAAACTAAAAAAAGAATATAACGTAAATACCAACAAAAACTCTACTACCATAAATGAAATCTTAAATAAGGGATACAAAATAGACACGGATATTAAGAGGATTGTAAAAATATATATTATTATAATGACCATTTTGCTACAGTTTGAGAAAGAATGGCCAAAGAAATAACAAATAATAAAACAAAGAACCAATAATATTATATTAAAACCAAACAAAAATATGAAAAATTCTATACTTTTATTTTCCAGTTACCATAAACGAAATTGCCAGCATCATAAATTCATTAAACTACAACCTTATTAAAAGAAATACAACCACATATTACTCAACCCCTGTGCCAGAGGACAATTTTTTCTCGTCAGAATACTGGATACGAGACGAGAGAACACGTTTCTCTCGTCGAGAATTCTCGTTTTCTTGGGGTCTCTCTTGAAAGACGAATTATCAAATATAATAATAGTGTACTTGTTTTGTAGTTAGGTAAATATTTTCTTTCTTTTTCATACTCCTATAGAAATAAAAAGTAGGTACTATAATACTCCCTTCGATCCCAACATACCTTAGATCAATACTTATTGAGATCTGATGCTCATAACCGAAACACGCGTTTCAAGAATTTGTTGGAGATCCCGAAGCATTCAACCTTTTTATTCAGACGTTCATTTAGTTATCAGGCCGTTAAGTTATATAATGGAATATCTCCCAATCTCAAGCCGTTAAACATAAAACGATTTAAACAGTTGTACAAGAGAAAACTGCTGTCAGCACAGTTTGACCATTCCTAGTAATGGTCCAATTTATATGTCTCATGTCTTTGTTAATTTTTAGGAAATTTTAATATATTGCACTCGCGGTTTGCACCAGCATTTTTTAGAATAAGGTATATATAGAATATAAATGAAACAGATTAGTTAAGGTTTAATCTTTAAGCAATCAAGGTTAGGTGGAAGAATAGCCCTAGGCTAAATCTCGCCTTGATTTTATGTATTAGGTATTACATGTTTTGTTGAAATTCCTATATTATTCTTTGTAATATTTCTAAATAAAGGCTATATAATAATAATAATAATAATAATAGTTATTTACGAGGGTGGTATGGTAACTGATGAGCCTACCAATGAAAGCATTATTTTTTAATATTTGTATTGTTTTATTTTTCAACATAGTCCCCTTTTAAGGCGATACACTTTTCCCAACGTGGTTGGCCCTCAGTAAGATAATGGTGTAGGGATATCTGCAAAACACTCATCCATGGCAGCTATGACCTCCTCAGTCGACGTGCAACGCTTACCCCCGAGCCATTTTTTCATATTTGGGAACAAAAAGAAGCCGCACGGGTCCAGGTCTGGAGAATACGGAGCATGCGGCAGTACCTACCTCATACGAGTAGCCCAATTTGGCCGTGGCGATTCGGGATGAATGGAATGGAATGGAATTAATTTTATTGGACAGTGATTGGTTGACAAGCAAGTACCCATTTACCAAAGTATGCATTTTTTCTTTACAATTCGCGCGACAAGCTTTTCAATTTGCAAAAACTTGTCGCAATTTGGAATTGAATTATCTTAACGAAAACCTAAACTTGTTTTATTCGTTTTAGTACATGGCTTAAATAAAAGCTTGTATTTAAAAAAGTTTTCTTATTTTCAATTTTATTTTGTGCTTTTTAGCGTTGATTAATTCCTTCCTCCATCGACGTTTTTAGTAAACATTTGATTCCCATGTCAGGAGGGTAGTAAAGAAATTTAGCCCGCCATCTTGGGGCGGCCGCCATATTGGATTTTGTATGAAGGTATAAAAAAATTGCTTAAAACTGTATTGTTTGGTACGCAGATTACTTATACTTGGATGTCAGTGATACCTGTAATGCGTTGCAATGATTCGTAAATCTGACAATTTAAACTCTCTAGCAACACATGTTATATGTTTAACAATATGGGCCGAATATGCAATTGTTGTAACGTATGAATTTACCATAAACGATGAAAATTTTATTGGTGACGTCGCATTATCGCCAGATATTATTCAGTATGTTGATTTATCGTTTTTATTCACGTCAAAAGCTCTATTTTAGTGCTGCGATTGTCGCTGATATTTGGAGTATATTTCAACTGCGACATTAAACGTATTTAAATGTTTTGAATGTAATTAAATTGACCTCGACAATCGATTTATCATAATTTTATAAACTGACAGCATTAGCGTGTGGCTTTAATACAAGTTTGAAAAGATGTTAATATGTAATTCGCATCATAAGGGGAACATTTTTGTTTGCAGAAGTGTTCATTTGACTTTACTAGCAGTTTGTAGCTCATAGAAGTATACAAAAATTAGGTACACATTTAACTGTCAACTTTAATATTTAACAAGCAGAAAAACTTCAAAACGCTAGTTATTTTCCGAAATATCGACTTAAAAAATTAGTGTGCCATTCTTTATCCGTACACCAATTTTCAAGAAATAATATTTATTTTTTGCCACCTAGTTCTTAAATTACCTTTAATTTAAATGTATTTTCACCATTATTCCGACTTGAAAAAAATCAAAACTAGTTTCATGTAGAATTTGCACATCAACTTAAAATTACTACCTCTTGTCATAGCTGTGGTCTCTGGAATTTTTCTTATTCCAATTCTAGTTTCTACCAACGAGCCATGTTCAGTCTTATATTTTGTAGCTGCTCCACCTGGAGTCACCTTGTCATAGACACAGGCAGACTTAAAGCTGACTTAATATACCTACTTAATATACCTACCTAAGTTATAAAATTATCACAACTGTGATCAATATACCGCTTGTGAAAATTGTGTCATACGATAATGACTTCGTCCATAAGTGTCCTTACTTTTGCTAGACCAAAGACTTTATTTTTACATTAAAAAATGTACGCACACCGACCAATTTTGATTATTCCCAGTAACACTGGATTTCTGTTGCCGTGTGTTCTTCACTACACCTTTGTAGCCTCAAAACTGCAGCATGCATACAACCACCTAAAAATTAGGAAAAATTTAATTATATTGCCGATTACACATAACTAATGTCACTAATGTTACCACGCAGATTCTGGACGCAAACTGATCCATTTACTAACTAATTATTATTTGATTAATTTATTTTTTGTTCAATTAAATTATTGTTACTTTGATTTTACATTGTTCTGGAGGACAATAAGAGATTTGGTCTCAAAAAGTTGAGAGAATCAAAGTTTGTTAAGACGTTTTTGCTGGAAATTTAAATATATTCTGGAAAAAGTTTGTTTCAGATTACTGTGGCGAAAAATCCACACTTTAGACACTTTTTGAACCTGAAGTAGAATGGGTAAGTATGTTCTGTCACACTTTTACAGAATATTAATATTATTATGTGATGTGACAGAATGTTTTCAGGTTCAAATTGTGTAGCTGCCAAAGTAGTGTTAGATAAATAATATAGGTATATAGGTCGATATACAGGGTGTAATTGTCCATAGACTGCATATATTTGGGGAATGATCAACAGGACGACTCAAAGTGTTGGTGTGCAAAGATTCAATACAAAAATGTACAGGGTCTTTTTTTCTGGGCGATGTCAAAATGCTGAATTTTTATTAAACTTTATACTGGTCAGAAGTGCTCTGGAATCATTGAAAAAATATTAATAAACGCAAAAGCAATTTATTTCTTTACATCATCCAACCAACAAATAAAAACAATTCAAATTGTTGGACCTTTATCAATAAAGTCACTGTCTAAGATGATCCATTTTCTGTGCGTTTCCTGTTGTGGCACACCAGCCACCTTAACTTATATGGACTTACTGACTGGCAGGCTTCTGTATTTTTTAGACTAAGTTCGTTTGTAATGTCTGGGGTGGTTTTAATATACCCGATTTTTTACCTGTATAAAGTTTAAAAAATTCAGCATTTCGAGTTGCTACAGAGAAGAACACCTTGTATATCTTTTATTGGATCTTTGCACATCGACACTGTGAGTGATCCTGTTCATCATCCATTTGTTTCGAAGTAATGCCATGGCACACTTGACTCGCCAGATGAGTTTAAAATTCTTATTTTGCTCAACTTTCACACCTTGCAAAATGAAACTCCCTGTATATTTTTTGTTCAAATTTGGTATGTAGGAGTTTTGGTGTGTCCTAATTAACGCTGTAATGTCATATTTTAAATAAAAACATTGCTAAATGATTTTCTCAATTTTTTACTAGACAGAAAATCGTAGTAGGCCTTGAAAATTGAGATTAAGAACTGAAATTTTGCACCAACGTAAAAAGAGTTTTTTGTGGCCTATTTTTAGAAAAAACCACGGCTAAAATCGGGTGAAGAATACAAATTTTACGGGGGTGTTCGCACTTAAGATGAAACACCATGTATAGCTTGATCCAGATTTTAAAAATTCATACAATTTTAAACCAAAGAACCATTAATTCCAGACTTTTTCCAATGAATTTTATACCGATTTCCTAGGTGTTTCTTGGGTTAAAACTCGGCCTCCCGAGCAACTTTTCTAATAACTTTTTTGGTCGCTGTTTTTTCGAAAATCCGTACTACTTTTCACTTGTCACAAATGCTCTAGAAACGTCTAGAGTTTCAACAAAATTTGTGTGTTCCCAGCGTGACCCTCGACATTTCGACAATAATGTTGCTTTTAATTGCTCTAAGTGGGGGCGGGATATTAGTTTTTTCCTGCGATGAGAAAATTCTAGGAAGATGAAGTTAGTAGGTAACGGGAATGCGTGCATGGGGGTGGATTACTGTCGGGCAACTACATGGCAGGTGGCCGAGGGCGTTGATAGAGTATATAGGTACCACTTCTAAGACCTCTTCTGATTCAAATTCAAGTTTTTAAAAATTGCACTTTTTTAGCTCAAGACCCACTCAGTAATTTTTGTTTCAGACTACCACCTGTACATCTGACATGCCATCGCTAAGCCAGGATTTGTCACAGGTGTCCCAACTCACACATCAACCCTCAACTTCTAGTGGCTACCGGAAACCAATAATTCAGAGGCACATAATAACACGAGTATCTAAGTGTTTTTTGTGCTAAAAAGCCCTCTACGAACATCGAAATTTTTTTTGCACTTTTTATACTAAAGATCCACTCAAAAATATTTTTTTTCGGTCCACTACCTGTCCACCCTTGCAGATACAAGATAAAACATCGGGCCCGCCGGTGTCTCAAACTTGTCGCGGTTCGCCCTATCGCTATGGTATGGGTGCGGCCTCAAAAAATCAAACTGCAAGACGATGATGCATATAACGTAATTAACATGCCAACCCAGAATACAAACAGCGAATACGAATTTGAAGACCTCGCTGGTGGCAATGGTGACATGTCTTTATTCGTAAAGGCGTGGCAGCGGAACTTAAACGGAAACATGAAGCCATGAAAAGGAAGCTACAAGCTGCACTGCACAATAAGGCTGAGAAGAAACGCGAAATAGAGCGTATAAAGAAGCAGGATCAAAAGGATTGTTCCTGCTTTTTTAACCTTTTTTTGTCATGTTTCCTTTTTGTATAAGTTTATTATCTTTTTTTATCGCTTCCTTTTCGACATACATGTGACCCACTTAAAACCGAAACACCCTGTCGTTTAGAAAAAACGATCCGAATCGGACGACAATTACAAATTTTATGGAGGTCACACACTCACTGAATAAACACAACTATTTTTTTATTTATACCAGGGACCCTTTAAAATAAGAAGGGTCCCTGATTTATACCTACGGGGAGCACTTTACTTTTACAGTGTGGCAAGTGGATTACTTTATCAAACATCTTTATTGAGGGAGAATAAATAAACCAGAGGAAATGCATTTAAACGTTTATTTGATAATCAATTTTATATGTTAATGTATTTTATTTACTTGTCAACTTCTTATATCGTAATTTCACGCTTCAACGTTTCTAATTTTTTTAAATATTGCTCCCGTTTTCTTCTATAATACAACTTATCCATCCTTCGAGCGTACAAGTTTCTACAATAAATTAGATATTTTTGTAGTCCTGCCGACTGGCTCAAGACTCTTCAGGTAATACCTCCTTCCATTGCCGATGTATCTGTTTATCTCCTCGATCAGCGGGAGTGTAAAGATGTAAAGATTACGGAATATGATATAAACAATCTTCATCCAGTAACTCACCATTCTAGGAACCAGCCGGTGCCATTAAAAATTGAATTTGTTAGATATCTAACCAAGGACCGGATCCTCTATAATTGCTCCAAACTTAAAGGAACAAGAATATTTAATTCTGAAGATCTTTCTTGGCAGGACCGCCAGGACAAAAAAGTTCTGTTAGAGCACGTTAAATTGGGCCGTTCTAAAAATTTACCTGCAATGATTATAAGTAAGAACAGAGTTCTGATCAACGGAGAGACCTTCTCCAGTGAGCAACTTAAATCTAGTGGAACATCTGATGAAGAAGGGGCTTTAATCGATGGTGTAGTGCAGCGTCCAAGTAGTGCTCCCTCTACTCCTGTAGAGTCAGTTGTTGTTGGTAATGGGAATGGTGGTAAGGTGGTAATCAAAATCAACTGAATTACATTGATAGGTAACTATTCAGTTAATAAAGTGCCATTAGCAAAGAATATTGAGAAGAGGAAATTGAACGATATCGACGTGCCTAAAACGCCAACCGGTGAGCTTGATACTGGCAGGAGTTTTGGCTCTTCATGACAATATGTCGTATACCAAATCCGGTTCAAATATCTTTTCTTGTTTCGGAAAAAAAGCAAAAATGTTTTTTTTTTCATAAAAATTTCTACACCCATTATATTGAAAACGGTTAACAATTGGATAACAACATATTGGGCTAAAATATTATAGTGCCTTGGGACTAAAAGTGGAAATTTAATCCCTACAATGAGGGATTGAAATGCATGTGTTAGATCCCGCCGAGAAATAGTTATTTATGTACCAAGGCACTGAAGTTAAACTTTTTATGACTCATGTGGAGTTTAGTTGCCGAGGCCTCTGGCCGAGGCAAATAAACCACATGAGTCATAAAAAGAACTTCAGTGCCGAGGTACATATTATATTTTTTTTGAAATCGGAAAAAAATAGTTTTATTAGGCAAGAAAATAATAATAAGGGATCACCCGTCCACGAACCGACTACGCGCGGCGTTGCTTGATTTCACCGATCGCTCTACCTAGGACAAGTATAATGACGTACGGCACCTTCTGACAGGAAAACCAAACTGCTGCTTCTTGTGCAGCCTACACAACAAATCTATTGATTTTCAAATTTACTAAAATATGTATACTGAAGGATTGCGCTTCTATAGGAAACAATTTCGCAATGTGTACGAACAGTTAAATGAGCCTTTATCGGCCGGGTTTTGAATATTTGGTCACTTTTGACGGGCGATTTCTCCGCGTCTGACGTTTGATGTTTACATCTCGCCAAGGCCTACTTATTGAAAAAATCGTACAATAATGGGCTACATTATTGTACGATTTCTGTGCTTTTAATGACGATTTTGGGACATTTTAATGCCGATTTCAAGGAAAATCAATTATTTTATAATCGGACCATATAATTTAATCATAGAAAATATCACAAATCCATTTATCTCGGAAGGCCAGTTCCCAGTCTCGCGGTATATCCAACCGCCCACATCATTTGCTGGATCCCCGATTAACTACGATAAATTATTGGGAACTTCACTTTTGCACCTTTTGGGAAGTACGGCACGCGCTTACGCACAAAAATGCCATAAATTGCCACAAGATCTATACGCTCGGATTCGTGAAATATATCCCTTAGAGGGTTTGACCGTTTTTTCATGCTGGGACCGATCTGCCCCCCGCCTCAAGCCACTTAATTATTATCGGGGATTTATTGGTATAGAGACTGAAATGTAGAAGCCCGCACTGATATGTTGCCGTTTTTTTAGGACTAATTAAAGCGCATCTATGAACAGGGTGTGCCACTATATTTTGCATTGCCTTCCTACAGCCTTTATTTTTTGAGTCAAACATATATACGAGTAAATAAAAGTTGTAGAACTATTTCTGAACCGCGTATCTGTCACCAGGCGAAACAGAAGAACATCAATTTGATTTAAATCGACGCAATAATAAAAAAATATGTTTTGCTTTCTTAGATGTTAACGAAATTCTAATATAAAATAATAGCATAAAGTTTTATATAATTTAATTATCAATGAGGAGTAATTTTAAATTGCAAATTTTGAAGTATGATATTTTCATTTAAGATACCTATTTAATTAGTAATAAGTTTCGCGGATGATTTAGCCCTATAATACATACAGTGCAGATTCATGGATTAATTTTATAGGTGATGTCGAAAATGGTCATCAGGAATGATTGATTTATTTAATTGGAGTGTTGACAATCTTTTAAAATTAACGCCCAACAAAAGTTTTTTCATCCTGAAACCAACTTAGTAACTTTTTGCTTTCTTTGGCACATTATAAATTTTTTAAAGTTGGCACATTATAAATAATTTAAAGAAATTCGAAATAATGATGTTTCTCTAAAACGCTTAGGACGTAAAATTAAATTTTAGCTAAGTCTATGCTCAAATATTGCTATTAGCGTCAGCACTGGTACTGGGATAAGGGGTTGTGTTAATAGCTGAGAATAACCTATTAATTATTTTTTGTGACACTTATAACAGCTGACATACGGAATACGGCAGTCCAACAAATGATTACGATCAGCTGATAATAGATGCCCTAGGACAAAAGTTTAGGTACATTTGTTGCAGCTCCATGTTTCGTTTCAATATTAAATTACTGTTTAATATGCTTCGTTGAGTAATGGCCGGCAATTACACCTGAATTCCAGATATTTATTTTCGATTTGGTGCGGTGCGAAATACAAAAAAAAAACAAGAAGAATCTCATACACCAAAAATAGTCGTCGGTGTGACGCAGCTTCTAGTACTAAAACTAAATAGCACAAATAAAATCATACGATTTTCCAACATGAAACGCGTCTCAACAAGCAATTGGACCAACAAATATTAAACCTGCCTAATTATTTCCACAGGCAGGCCAACAGTTCCACACTTCATAAAGCTATATGCGGAGCAGACGTCTCAACACCGCTACGTCTGATGGAACACGAGCATCAAAATCACCACCGAACCGACAATCATAAACTACAGATGCGGCTAGAAAAGCCTCTGCACGGGAGACATCCTAATGAGGTTAACCAGGAACATGTCGACAAGTTAGCGTTGAACTATTGGCTGACCTCGAGACGAATGTTCCCCGAAACGGAAGGCTTCTTACTGGTCATACAAGATCAGTTTATACAAACTCGTAACTACCTAGAATTCATTGTAGGAGATACATCTGTATTGAATGACAAATACCAAACTTCAGAAACAATCCAGCACATAACAGGAGGATGTCAGATGTTCGCATTAACAGAACATAAGGAACGACATAATTCGGTTTCCAAGATCTTGCACTAGGAACTGAGAGAAAAACTGCTACTTGTGCAGGCACAAGCTACACAATGGAGTCTGTTCTTGGAAAGAGCAACCACAAGATGTACTGAGATCAGTACAGTACAGTACTGACAGATCAAAGAGTTGCCGGACTTTATAATAGGTAGCTGATAAAATTTCTAGGAAGACAACTCTGATTGATGTGGCCATCCCAAACAACAACAACCTGCGTGTGAAGCAGGCCGAGAAGATCGCGAAGTACGGAGACTTATAAGAACGAATTAGAAGGCAATGGGAAATGGAGAACGTTTAGACGGTTCCAATCAACGTGTCAACAACTGGCGTTATACCAAAAACTTGGCTGAGAAACATCAAAGAGCTGGGTATAACTGATCATCTTTACAGGTCCATGCAGAAAGCGGTACCACTTGCGACATCCCGCACCCTCAGGAAATTCATGGGGAATGTAGGAACATCCAATAACATCAATGTCACCTGAGGCCCGATAACAGGGCAAGGGTCTCATCCTCATGGTACCCAGGTTACCTACCTGGGATTTGAGTGAATGTTTCCCGTAGAATCACCGCTAAAGTGCGCCACATAGCGGCCGAACTAAGGCGAGTCCATCACACACGAGCGCAGCACAACCTGCAGCAACAGTGCTGCGATAAAATACGGATGCTAGTGACGGCGAAGAAGTCACTAGCGAGGCGAGCGAGAGTGCAGGTGGAGAACCAATTCTTCCGCGAGAATCCCTCTCGCTTATTCCACCCGCCTCCTCGTGTTGTCGATAATCCGACAGAGGTGGAAAAAGTGAAAAACTTTTGGAGGGGTATATACGAGGCAACGCGGCTGCTTAGATTAGACTCTCCAGCCCTGGCATAGTTCTAAACCTTCGCGAGGGTTTCAGCAACCGGAACAACTGAGCCAGCCGAGAACCAGCGAGGCGCCCCTGTCGGCGCTAAGAACTTTGCCGCCCCGGGGCCTGATGGCATCAACACCTACTGGTGGATGAAATTCCCCAATACCCATCGTATTTTTAACTCTTTGGTTAATGAGAGGCGGCCTATTCCGAGCTGTTTTATCGAGGGGCGAACCATCCTACTCCCGAAGAACGGAGATTTGTCTGACCCGAAAAACTTCAGGCCAATCACATGTCTAAACGCCTGTTACAAGTTGCTTACCCGCATCTTGAACGGGCGGATACTCAACGCCATAGATCCGGTGTTTCGGGGGGTATACGAGCAGCGAGGGTCTAAGAGGGGTGTAGCTGGCTGTAGGGAGAACCTGCTTATCGACAGATGTGTAACACAGGACTCCGTGCAGTACAAGCGAAACCTCTCGATGGCCTGGATAGATTATCGCAAGGCCTTCGATACAACTTCTCATGAGTTGATTATTATATTATTATGCCACTCTGGAAGACTCGGTTCACCATAATATTCGGTGTAACCAGAGTTAGTACAGACGTGGTATACTTCAAACGGGGAGTCTTTGAAGGAGACTTACTAAGTCCCTTCTTGTTCTTCATCTCACTACTTCTGCTATCAGTTGCCCTTCGAAACACTCACGGATACATGTGCGTTACTCCCGGAAACCGGAGGCATAAGGTCACCCACCTTCTTTATATGGACGATTTAAAGATCTATGCCTCCGGTAAAAGAGATTTAGACCCAATCCCTTCGGGTGGTGCAGGAGTATACCCATGCGGTCGGAATGGAGTGTGGGATGGACAAGTGTGCGACAGTTCAGCTCGAGAAGAGACGTCTAGCGGGACACGTCGAGAACGCGCAGTTTGTCGACGGAAGCATCCTACGACATCTGGATGCTGGAGAGAATTACACCTACCTGGGCGTGACGGGAAGTCACGTGACTTTGCGTCACGCCCAGGAGACCCAGACGGTGAAAGAGTCTCTTCGCAGCGAATATCAGCGGCGACTCAGACAGATCTGGTCATCAGATTTTAGCTACTAGCAGCAACACCAGACCTTCCCTGACGTTTGGAAGAGGTCAAGGGTGTGCCCGGTTTTGAAGTCTGGTGATCCTTCTGATGTGCGAAATTATCGGCCTATATCTATTTTGTCGAACTTTGCCAAGGTTTTCGAAGTCGTTTTGTATAATAGAATTTATCCGTCTGTATGCAATGTCCTTTCTCCAAATTAAGAGGTATTTCTGTCAAAGAGATCCACTGTTACGAATTTAACCTGCTTCACTCAATTTGTAGCGAGCCGTCTTGACAAACAAAAGCAAATTGCTGTAATATACACTGATTTTGCAGAAGCGTTCGATAGACTTAATCATGGTATACTCATAAAAAAATTAATATGTTTGGTTTTAATTCCTCTGCATTAGCCTTATTGTGCAATTACCTTGATCAGCGTAAACAGTCTGTTTTCTATAACGGATTTCACTCGTTTGAATGTACTACAAAATCAGGTGTCCCGCAGGGCTCAAATCTGGGACCCTTATTGTTTCTCTTATTGCGAGCTCGCTCAGTTGTGGTAGAGTGCTGTTTGCTGATGATCTAAAATTATATGCCGAGGTTAATACCATTGAGGATTGCATACACTTACAGCTTGATCTTGATCGTATCCATCAGTGGTGGAATGAAAATCGGCTTCACTTGAATATTGCTAAATGTAGAGTCTTGAGTTATGCTAAAAAACAATCGAATTTGGCACAGAACTATAGTGTTTCCGGATGTGCTCTCTCTCGTTCCGATTCAGTGAAGGATTTAGGTGTCATTTTTGACTCAAAGTTGTCGTTTGACGACCATATTTCTTAGAAGGTTACCCAGGCCTCTAAGGCATATGGCTTCATAGTAAGAAATTGTCGTGATTTCACACAGTTCAGTCCTCTGTTTGTCTTGTTCGCTCTAAACTGGAATATGCCTCAATCATATGGTGTCCATTTTATAGATGCCATAAAGTGGCCATTGAACGCGTGCAGAAAAAGTTTCTAAAATTATTTAATTATTATAATTTAAATTAGATTTATCCCATGAGGGGTACTCCATATGTTGAGCTAACAACTAGGTTTCAGATTTAGTCCTTAGACTTGAGAAGGAAATGTGCAGCACTGAAGTTTTTGTATAATATTCTGCATAACGAGATAGAGACATGTGATGTCGTCTCTGAAATTAATTTTTATGTTTTATCTATCATTAGAACTCGCAACACAAACACTTTTTATTGTGATAGAGCGAGAACAAATTTATTTTTGGAACACCTTTGTTCTTAATGTGTGATAACTTTAATAAGCTGAGTGAACACTGTAATATTAATTTTCAGAATCTGAATCTACCTAATTCTAAGAGCGGCTACTGATAATTTGGATGACTTCACTTTTTAAACTTTTCTGGGTTCTGTGAATAAAACATAAATTATTTGCCTTCGTTCACTAAAATGTTTTGTCACTTATATCCTGGCTTTTTTCTTCTTTATATTGCTTTTTTATCTTGTTTTTTTTATGTAGTCTTTTATGTAGTTTATTAGTACCTAATATTCATATGTGATTCTCTTACTCGTTATTATATACATGTCCTGTAAATGGGGGTTACCTGTTGGCAATAAATGCTATATTATCAGAGCTGCGGATAAGAATAAAGTCGCCGCCACTAACATCTTCGCCGTTCCGGTAGTCACCTACTCTTTTATGAAGTGGTGAAATGGAGACTTGACGAGCTACGACAATTCGACGTGAAAACCCGCCATATATGATGACATAGCATCGTAGTCGTCATCCAAAGGCGTCCGTCTCCAGGTTGTACCTCCCACGCAACCAGGGAGGTCGGGGACTCTTGAGCTAAAAGTGTCTACATAGAAGAGTGATCTTGAGTGCTAGTTGTGCGGGGAGCGGATCCTCTTCTACGGATGGTCTGACACTACGAAATTTCAGGTGTCGGATCATTCTTATTTAAGGCGGCACGTAGAGCGGCAGATGAGC
This sequence comes from Pseudeuparius sepicola, assembly GCA_963920635.1. Lineage (NCBI taxonomy): Eukaryota > Metazoa > Arthropoda > Insecta > Coleoptera > Anthribidae > Pseudeuparius > Pseudeuparius sepicola. The sequence goes on from OY987303.1 coordinate 29,646,916, forward strand.
TCGACTTAGACTTCGACGAAGGGCGCGCGCGAGAGGGCACCATAACGGAATTAGACAGCGCGCACCTCAGAGACCACTTGAAGAGGGCGGAGGCAGAAATGCTTCTGCGTACTCACCTGGACAAGTCACTGCACGGCGTCTTCTTTAAGACCCTGGAAGGCAGAGCCTTGTCCAGGGAACTGACCTTCGCCTTTTTAAGGTCCAGTGGTCTCAAGTCGGAGACCGAAGGGTTCATCGTTGCCTGTCAAGATGGTGTCATCAACACGTTGGAATACCGTAGCCGCGTCATGGGTGTACACTGTGTACAGGTCCCTGATACCAGCTGCAGGGCCTGCCGTCAGGCGCCGGACACCATTATGCACTTGCTTTCTGCATGTGACACTCCATACTACCATCTTAGACACTCGTAACGGTATTTACGACACCCCCAAGCTGCCTTATGCTCCCGGAGATATACCGTCCGTGGTGGGAAATGACAGGGCCACTATCTATTGGAATTTCCCTTTCCACACCTTAAGGCTTGTTGAAGCGAACAAGCCCGATGTCCCCCTTCTTGACAACAAGAACAAGGCGATGTACGTCATCGAGTTCTGGGCTCCGGCTGAGACGAACATCGCCACCAAGAAGGACGAAAAACGGACGAAGTATCAGGATCTGCTCTCTGAGACCTCCGTAGGATGTACAGGGACCACTCTGTGAAGCTAGTGGTGTTGATCATTGGGGCCATTGGGGGCAATAGGCACACGCTGCTCTTATCACATAAGATCATACCAGCCTACAGAGACAAGTCAGGCCTGCTAGCAGACAAGATTCAAAAGGCCGTCATTCTCGGTTCGATCCGTTTACTCAGGGCACACGATTCCGGTTTCCACGATTGCTAACCGCACGGACGTGCGGAGAAGTCATGGTTTGCGACAGGCCAGCTCCGTCGCTGCTCGCGTGAGTCGGAGAGCGCGATCTGGCGGCGGGGTTGCCAACGCCCCTGCGCCGCATATCCTTCGAGGATGCGTGGCGCAGGGACGCAGGTAAAATCGGGGTAGAAGCCTCCCCAACCGGGGAAAAATAATAATAATAATAATGACGCATCATAAACGGACAAACTTGCTTAAAGCTCAACTACCAGGTCGTTTCTATTGCAGCGTATTTTGTTTGTGGCCATTTTTTAACAAACAATGGAGATTTGTAGAATATGGCGTACTCAGAATTAGCAAGTTCGCGCATCTTGAAGCTCATTCTCTCCCCTTTATTTCTCTGATTTGCACATTGCTTTTCGACTAGTGTTAAGGCTTGACGTTCTTATATCTTAATAAATTCTTCTATTACTATGCTAAGAATATCCAGGCATTAAAACCGGTTTCTTTCTAAAAGTACATTAAACAGCATAAAATCCCAAATACCCAATGAGCCGCTCTGCTGCACCCTTGTATAATAAAGCCAGTTGCGGGTGCAGTTTTCAATGTTAAAAACTTTTTTACGGCCGCTTTTATTTAGCGCCAAATGAAAACTTAACGGCACAAAACACATTAAAACAACACCATTATCCACATACTCACGTAATACTCTCCACACATTTGCATCCGGGGCCAACAATAAAATTGATGAAACTTGGGGATAGTTTTTTTGCAGTACCTACCACCGGAAATTTCAGAAATTACTTTATTTCCGCAGTTACATAAGCACAACCGCATATGATTTGTAGGAAAAAAATGAATTTTTATAAATGCAAAGTTATAATTTTTTTTAACACAAAAGAAACTACTTGCTAAAGTTTCAATTTATATTTCAAAACCTTCATGGGAGCTCTAAATAATAGCATAGACAATTATTTTTTTTAGAAATACAGAATGTGTTGAAACTAAAATTTTGGTGTTGCAGGTCTATCATTTTAGTGCATCTTTTCATCGTGCAACAAAAATATGCTCCTGTTTCATAACGATAAAATCAACTGTTTGCGTTGAAGTTGGCAAAATATGCCCCAAAACACAGGTTGCCTCCAAAATTGAAAAATAAAATTTGTACCTACTTACCACTTTCAAATGTTACAGATTAACTGTACCATATAAAGTGAGAGAAAAATCGAATTTCCTGAAGATCAAATTCTTGTTCAGGTGATTCAGGAACGACTGCATTTTGAACTCGGCAAATCACACTTTTCAAGTGTATATAACGGGAAACTGCTCTTGCAAGAAATTGTGCTCGAATATATAGACTTCTCCCCACCAAGCCGTTAGAGTGGGGTTGCCCCGGCGTTGGAGTGGGGGCTGAGGGTTCAATTGGGTGTCACACGTGTCCCAAAGTTCAAAGGTTAACCTTTCAAGATCTAGGGTCAACTGGGGTCATCCAGTGACCTCAGGCGTGATTAGCAACTTTACACGTTTTTTCAAGATCGTGAATTAGAACTCTCTTTGTATTACTACTGTAGCGTATTACACAAATTATGGAAAGTTTTATTACTGTTTTCAAACCTTTTTCGTTTTTTGAAATCATTGGGCACCCAATAATTACCTACAAAAAATTGTTTCCGTAATCGATAATTTTCGAAAAAAATTCATAGAACGAAATTGAAATAGAAACTCTGTATTATGCATTTTATTCGAAAACAATCGATTACCAAACTAATTCCTTCTAATCTCTAGGTGGCCAGTGATCTCAAAAAACTTTCGTGTGAATTATTTTCTTTAATAAATGGAACAGTAGCGAAAAGGTCCACAAATTTTGGTGAAGTCGCCCGAGTTGTTTTTATTATTAGATTTTTTGAACCATAGCCGTGGCCTATGTTTTGGGTACACTATTGCACCTAAAAAAAGTTGTTACAGCACACCCTATGCTTGACAAATATGACATTTAAAATTAAATATTGGGAAAAGTCTGGTTTGCCTTGGAAATATCGGGAAAGAAATATTAAATAAATGTGTTTGTATTGTATTACTGTGCCCCTATGCCAATTTATAAATATAAAATATAAATAATATAAATAATATAAATATAAATATTTCAGGTTATTCGTTTTTTCTTTCTTGATATTCTTGGAATTGAAATTGAGGCCATAAAATTCACTACAAAACTGTATCTTTTCACTGAGTCCCATCATATGGATGTGTTTTATGTAAAAATATTGCAATATCTACTGGTCCAGGGAATAAACTTAATTTAAAATAAAAGAGTCTTTGCACGGCTATTGGGTTATTACCAACCATTTTTAAAAATCGTATGTTTCTCCTTAATTTTGCGTTTAAATTTATTTGTATTGTTATGATTTAGTAAGAGTAAATAATGTAAATGCATGTAAATAAATGCCTTAGGTTATTTGTGGGGAAAAAGATCTAGTACCGATTTAAAGAGAAGTAACTAAGAAAAAACAATCATCCCAATATATTCCTGAAAATTGTCATAGAGGCAAAATAGAACAATAGGAACACATTTTCTTAATAATTCTTTTCGATATTTCCAAGGCAAACCCGATTTTTCCCACTTTACAATTTTAAATGTCAAATTTGCCAGGCATAGGATGTAACTTCAAGTAAATAAAAATGTATCAATAATTAGGATATGTTGAAGGTGTCTAGGCGGACACTATATACGATATCGGGGCGGAACACACCACTGGCCTTGAAAGTGAATTGAAAATTAATTTAGTTTCACAACAGAAAAGAATGTCTAGGAGTTATGCATTGTTTCATAATTTAAAAATAACAATTCTGGATTAGCTATTTGATACTCCAATAAACCACTTTATTTTCATATTTTGAAAGCCCACTATACGTCTACTTGAATTTAACGTCATACTAGGTCTGTGGTATTACCAATATAATATATTTTTTTCAAATTTGTAGATATAGTAAATGCTGAACAACCTAGGGAGGCGTGAAACATCAAATTAAATGGGATATTTCGCTTTTTCAAATAATCTAATTTTTGATTCCAAGGGAGCTCAGTATCGTAGACAAGCTACATTGTTGAACTTTCCGCACGCTACACCAAATATTTTGCATAAAATTTGATATAAAAGCTAATAACTAAATTAAAATAGCTATATTTTAACCACGTAGTATCAGGTCCTAAAAATTGTGAGGCCCAAAAATAGTCATTTTATAATATTCTACGTTTCCATACTTTTTATTCAAATACACATTACATTGTCTGATAGATACAAGAAAACTAATTTCAATCTTACATTCGATACCGATGAGATGAATCCCCAATAAACTGTGAGGGAATAATAAAAAATACCCAACTTATAAAACTTCCACCCCGTATCACTCCTATTTTATGATTTTTTTTATTTTGCTTCCTACCAAAGCTCTTCGGACGGAGTTTACAAATTCCAAAATCATCGTAGGTGTAAGTTTTTATAAGTTTTTTATTTTTGTTTCTGGCGTTTTTTTTTTTCATTGTTTAAGAGACAAGAACAATTTTATTAGACAAGTTGATAGTAATAAAAAATTACACACAATTACAAATTGTTACCAAATCTGAATACCAATTTCAGTATGGTTTAATTTTTCATTTTAGAAAATACCGAGAGTGACATAAATCAAAGTAGACTGATTAGGTAATTTTATTGAAATAGCTGGGATTATGAAATGTGGTACCAGGGTCTAATTTTTTATTATTTTTGAACAAGTTCCTTTTCGAACACTTTTTGTAATACAATTTTTCGATATCTCTTACAAGAAAAAGACGCCGTAAAATATATCAATAGAATTTTTACAAATGTTACTTTAAGGTGATTCTAGAATTTGTAAACTACGTTAGAGATCGAAGGCTTTTATTTTAGCGCCACGAAAAAAATCGGCCGAAACATAAAAAACGTACCTACGGTGTGTGGAAAAACGACCTTGGCCAATGACAATAATGATTTAATAATTTCTATATGCAGGGTGATCCATTTGAAGCACCCCCGTATTTTTTTTTATTTTTTATCCGATTTTAGCAGCGTTTTTTTTTTGAAGATAGGTTGCAAAACACTCTTTATTTTAATTTGGTGCAAAATTTCAGGTCTTAATCTCAATTTTAATGGCCTACTACGAATTTTTTTCTAGTAAAAAATGACGAAAACCATTTAGCAATTTTTTTATTTAAAATCTGACACAACAGCGTTAATCACGACACCCTAAAACCCCCGTATACCAAATAAAAATATACAGTGTATCAAAGCTGAGCAAAATAGGAATTAAGGCACCTGGAGAGTCAACTGTGCTATGGAATCCCGTCAAAACAAATGAATGATCAACAGGACTGCTCAAAGTGTTTGTGTGCAAAGACTCAATACAAAAATGTACAGGGTCTTTTTCTCTGGACCATCTCAAACTGCTGAATAAACTTTATACCTGCCTACTGGCCAGGAGTGCTCTAGAATCATTGAAAAAATATTAATAAACACAAAAGTAATTAATTTCTTTACAGAATGCCAAGAAACAAATAAAAAACAATTTATATTATTGGACTTTTCTCAATAAAGTCACTGTCTAAAATTATACATTTTCTGTGCGTTTCCTATTGTGGTACACCAGCCACCTTAACTCGTAATATGGACTTACTAGACTCTCAGGCTTCTGTATTTTTAGACTCGATTTTTGACCCCAAAAGATTCATTATTTTGAGATAGCACAGAGAAAGACACCCTTTATATTTTCTATTGGATCTTTACGCACCAACACCATGAGTGGTCCTGTTGACCATTCAAATCTTTTAAGGGGATTCCATGGCACACTTAACTTGCCAGATGCCTTTAAAATTTCTATTTTGCTCAAATTTGACACCCTGCAGAATGGCACTCCCTGTATATTTTTTGTTCAAATTTGGTATGTGGGGGTTTTAGTGTGTTATGATTAATACTGGGGTGTTACATTTTAAATAGAAAAATCGCTAAATGGTTGTCGTCATTTTTAGGCATTTAGTAGGTCTTGAAAATTGAGATTAAGACCTGAAATTTTGCACCAAAGTAAAAAATAGTTTTTTGTGACCTATCTTTAGAAAAAAAAAAGGCTACAATCGGATTAAAAATAAAAAAATTACGGGGGTGCTTTCATTTCAAATAGGTCACCCTGTAGAAGAACATTGATATTGTATTGTGTAACAGAATTAAAATAGACAATATTTATTGTAAATATGAAGATTTATAAAAATCAACCAATTCTTTTCTTGAAACCTGCGGGTGCCGCTATCTCCGAAAATTGTGCAGTTGTAAGTGCTCCCATATAATTTATCGGGGCCCCCAAATGATTGGGCGTTGGGCGGGCCGGCTTAGGCCAAAATATACGATACACCTGCAGGATTCCGAATGAGGCATCTGCCGCACTGGATAAATGGACAGTGTTTCCCCAGATGTTTCACTCCACAACTCGGGAAGTGTTGGAGAAATAACCCAGAGTTAGGTAAATTCACAGATATAAATATTAGGAAAGACTTAATACTTACTTACTTAATCTTTTAAAACAATATTTTTATAAGAAAATGCTTCCCAAATAAGGCATTTTGTGTAAAATAACGCTTATTTAAATATTTAGATCTCACACTAGTAGTGATCCAAAATGGCCGCCAAGGTCAAGTGGGTGGAGCCTAGGGGTTTCTGGGAATTGTGGTTCAAGGTCAATGGGCGTAGTTTCCGAGAATCGCAATTTCTGGGAATTGCTCTCAAGGTCAACCCATCTAGAATTCGGAGAACTGCTTCAAGATTGATTTCTGATAATCGCTTCAAGGTCAAATCACTTTCAAGGTCAATCCATCTAGATTTCCTAGAATCAGTTCAAGGTTGATTTCGGAGAATAACTTCAAGGTTGATGGGGAACCGTTTTGGAGGTCCCCCCAGCCCTCTAGCTTTGATGAAAGACATAATTTGTTGTAAAAAATTAAATAAAGCAAACCTTCCAGTCGAAACTCCACAAACAGTTTATAATAATTTGCTGTTGTGTGGAGTTCAGTAGCCGAGGTGAGCTAAGACGTGATGCCTTGCAGCAAAGAAACGGATTTGAAAACTATCGACAAATTTTGTTTCTTGTCTTAGAAACCGACGGTAAAATTGGCGGAAGTGGGTGAAGGTGTGCCGATGAAAATTTTCTCGGGGAAGGTGGTGAAAACAACGTTCGGGGAGACCATTTAGTTGGAGTTGGAGCATGGTGTCGTTTTTCTGCCGGGCAGAGTGACGGAGGCGTGAAAACATTGCCTCGAACGTTTTTCCAGTGAAAAATACTCGCTGGTTTACAAAGGACAAGTGAATATGGGGAAAAACCACGAGGCCAATCAGTTTGAAATAGTAGAGAATTATCATGTCCCCATGGGAGAATAGAAAATTAACATAGGGAAATTAACATAGGGAATTCTGAATATTTTTAATTTGAAAGTCAACTTCGACGTGTACTACAATTCTATGTATCTCAAATAAATAGCCTTGCGGTAATTTGCGTTTTATTATTCTTTGCCATCAATGTTTTTAACTGTTTATAGAAAGCTTGTAAAACAAATCATCCTCCGAATCCCGATGTGAAGGTTCACAAAAGGGCCCTAAAACCAAGTTCCCTTAAAAAACCAAGAGCCCTTAAAAAACTAAGAGCCCTTCAAAAACTAAGGGCCCCTAAAAAATTACTGTAGAAAATATCTCAATACTTAGAATACAAAACATCTAACTTATGTCCTTCTTACTCCCATGGAACCCCATGGAACCCAATGTTAGAAAATAACTTGTAATTCTCTCATTGGAGTAAAGGAAATGGACATCATCCAGTATTTTATTATGAGTAACGTTGAATCAAAACTGTTGTAAATAAAACGAATCATTCGAATTCCGAACTTTATTTGCTGTGAATAGTTAAACAACGGAAGCATGACTCACAAAGTAGCTGGATCAAGCGATCCATAATTCAATAGCAATGAAAAACAGCAACCCATTCATAAATCGCGGTACTTTTATGAGTCACATATCAGTTGCAAGGCTTAGTCTAAATTGAAATTATACTAAATTAAATATTTATGCTAAATGAACACTAAACGAAGGCGTTTTAAACTTAAATTAAAATTCAGAGTTATCCCTCGCTGGCATCGACGAACCAATGTTTACATAATTATTAGTGGTGAACTAAAGCAACTTCAGCATGCGGGTCTACAATAAAACATTCTTTATATGAAATTAAACTTTATACAAACAGCATTTATATAAACACACTTTCCAACATCGACGTCTGACTAACTTTAAGTAAATCTTAAAATAAAATCAACGCGCTCAGTCGACGGATATTATATAAACATTTTTGATACGGTGAACATTTAAAGAATAAACACTTAAATTGGAGAATAAACAAGTTTGGGGAAAATAAAATTACTAATGATTGAGACTTTGTGTTGCGGTTTTCAAACTTATAAATATATTTTCGTGTAAAGACTTGCGTTCAGTCTAATGTTATCATTCACAGGAGACGGTTTGGTTAATACATTTATGAGCAATCTGCCAGTTGAATTGCACATTCCTGGGTATCAATATTGCTTCCTAAGCTAAACAAGAGATTAGCTAGGGGAGACTCTGGCATAAACCCCCTCGACGTTGCGTGCAAGGAACACGCCATGGAGTATTGGAAAATAAAGCTTGGCAAAGAGTTAAGTCTAAGGACGCAAAACTAGGTAAAAGGGCAGCTGCTTGATTTGTTACTACAACAATAAAAACTAAAAGCAAGTTATGCATGGACTTAAAAAAATCGTTCAAACATAATTCCGTTTGTGGCGAAGGGTGGGTTTCTTCCGTTGATTCCAATCCTAGGTGCTTTGGGGGCTCTTGTATTGGTGGCAGGCGGTGCTAGCGCAATTGCTAAAACGATTATCGCTGCGAAAGGTATGCAGAAAAAGATGGAAGATCAAAAACGTCATAATAAAGCGATGGAAGCAATCGGATCGGGACTTTACTTGAGAAAAAACAAGCGACGCTTTGGTTTATTTTTAAGGAAACAAAAAAAAACTACCAGCGAAGCTACCCAAGAGACTATTAACTAACGTTGACCTCGAAAAATTTAGGAAAAGTTAAAATTGTATAATTTACTTACCTGTCACTAAACGGGAAATAAATAATATAACCTTATCGATTTTGGATCAAAATTTTCAGTTAGTAAATTTCCGTGGAGAAGAAATAATTGTAAGATTGGAAGTAATGGGTCTCGTTTTCGGTGAGGGTCTCACATATAAAAGTAAGTTAAACCACTTTATAAACACACACTCGCCTGAACTTCACGAGCGTCAACCTCGCAACCTGACGCTTACGCCTAAAAGCATAAATATTTTAAAGTCGCTCGGATATAATGTCGTTGGCACCAAATGTATTCGAAGTATGATGAGTCAATCCAACGCATAGAAAGCCGTACTTACTATCTTTTCGTTATGTCTTTTATGAATACTAGCATCATTGAAATAACAATTAACCAGAGAGATGCTTGGTTGTTAATGTACGACGCCGCAATTTTTGAAAGGAGAACTAAAGCCTACCCAAGGAGAAGGCACTTGCGAATTAGTTAATAATGCCTCGGCTTTCTTCGACTCTATATCTTACACTGATAAAATTAATTACTTCAATCAAAAAAATAATAAGTTTATTTAAACAAATATTGTTTTCATAATAGCCGAATAAACCCTTGTTTGATAATAATTCGCCATTTATTTGACTTGGCAATTTCATGTTTATTTGAACTAAATTCTTGTTTGTTCGGAATGACCAACTTAATCGAAAATATCTAAGAAATATTTACTTGATTTCAAAAATATTTTTTTAAGCCGATGGCTATATTATTTGAATCGAAGAAAGTTTTTATTTGAACGAAAGTAATATGTACCTTTGGCTGAAAATTATAATTCCCATTTGTTTCGAACAACCAACATAATCAGAAATAATAAATACAGATTTACTTGATTTCAATATTATATTTTCTTAAGACAATGTCATATTGTTTAGAACAAATTAAGTTCTTCTTTTGAGAGAAACTAATACGTGGCTTTATAAAACAATTATTTTGTTCAAAATCAATGAACATATTTATTTGGATCAATTATCTTTGTGAACAAATTGTTTTCGTTTTAAAATTAAAATTTGAGACTTTAAATATGGGAACGATATTCGAAAATCAGGATTAAGCTATTATAGACATGGAAAACATACACATTATTTTATTGCCATGGAATTTATTAACTAAGTTAAAAACAACATTTAGTTAAAATATCCTTAGATTAATAAACCTAACAAATAAGAGCATATTCTTTATCACAAAAATCAAATGTCATTCTTTATAATTAGAATACAGCAAATAATCCCTTATTATCTACGAAGGTAAAAATAAGACATCATAGGCTTATACCTACTTGGAATAAACCTAATATGTACCGGGGTCATCACTCGAAAATGGACACCCCCTTAACTTTTTTATTTTTGGAAATAAATAAAGTGGTAAAGACAAAAGTGGTGAGGGATCAAATAAATGTTTTAATGAGCATACTCAAGAGTATACAGGGCGTTTCGTAAATGCGAGGCACACCAAACTTGCATTTTTTTAAATGGAACACCCTATATATTTTTGCATTTTTGAATTCTGCTCATCAAGGCAATGAAAATGATATTTAACTTTGTGTCATTATCTTTTTCCGTTTTTGAAATATTCCGTTTTCAAATTTTAGACTAAATTTATTTAACTTGAATTTGTGGATCTCGTGATAAAGATAGACTATAAATGTAATAACAAAAAATATTTGTTTTAAACAAGAGAGTAACATAGTGAAACTCCAAAATGTTTAGGAGCCTTTTCAAATTTTACTGATTATATTCTCGAAATAAAATACCTAGGTGGTACCCATGATACTATAACCATAATAGTATCATGGGTGGTACCTACCTAAGAATTTCAGGAAAATCCTAAAAGCTGCTAAACATTTTGGAGTTTCACTATGTTACTCTGTTGTTTAAAACAAATATTTTTTGTTATTACATTCATCGTCTATCACGAGATCCACAAATTCCAGTTAAATAAATTTAGTATAAAATTTGAAAACGGAATATTTCAAAAACGAAAGAGATAATGACACAAAGCTTAATATCATTTTGATTGCCTTGATGAGCAGATTTCAAAAATGCTAAAATATATAGTGTTCCATTTTTAAAAAATGCAAGTTTGGTGTGCCTCGCATTTACGAAACGCCCTGTATACTCTTGAGTATGCTCATTAAAAAATTTATTTGAGCCCTGACAACTTTTGTCTTTAAAAATAAAAAAGTTAAAGGGGTGTCCATTTTCGAGTGATGACCCCGGATGACCCTGTACATGTCGCACAAAAGTAAAATATTATTCTTTATAATAAAATACAAATGATAATGACCATCACTTATTTACAAGTGAAATAACAGATTTTCCTTCTCCTGTGTAATGAATACTAAGGGGACGCAGACTCGCTAAGGACTCATACGAAACAATGTTTAAATTATTTTTATTAGTAGAAATAACTTCAAACGCTTGAGCCCTACTACTATAAGTTATAGTCCGCAATAATAATATAATAAAGAATATCTTATTATCACTTAAAACAACAGCCTTTATCTCACCGAAAAGAGGAAGTATATCATCATTATTTAAATAAACAGCTAATCCAGCTTTAAATAGAACGTTTTTGACATTAACCCACCGCACTGTAAATGCACTTTTACTGATACGAACATTCTTAAATTGGTCTAAATCAAAACTGTTAGATATAATTTGTCCATACTCCAAATTACTACTGAATCCTTTATTATTAATTAGTCTGTTTGAAAATCTAAGAGAATCTTTTATAAACATTGTAACCAAAAGATTTTTTCTGCATGTCACTGCTTTTGCAGTCGACTTCAAGAGTTTATGATACGCTTCATATCTCATGGCCCAAAAATATCTTGGGGGGCCAACATGTAATATTAATTTCGGATAATGGAGAAGAAAATGGTATTTTGGTCTCAAATGAGTTTTAAATAAGTTACAAAATAGAGAGTGATGTTCTTCAATCAGAAGCTGTAAATATTCTATTTTTTGTTTTGAAAATAAACGGCTTAGAAGAATATCTAGAATTTCTAAAGTGATGGCATAAAACTTCCAGGAAACTTCCTCTTCCGGAACCAAATCTCCAACAAGAATACCAAAATATACGACAAAAGATAACATTTCAGCAGACGACATGGTTATCATATTGTTTTTTAAATGATTAATTTTGATTTGGGGTATCCCGTTACCCACATCGGCTTTTGAGCATTTGAAAAATTTTATTCTGTTGTTTAAGTGATCTAAATCAAAATATTTTTTTCTTATTAGCTCATTTATTAAAAAGGCCATATCATAGCGTAAAACGCCTTCCAGCATATCATGCATTAAATCGCAGGCAAAATTTTTTGCTGCCTGGAAATTGGGTAATATATTCCAAATACAAGGTTCTTTAATTCCATGGCTGTGGTCAAGAGAATGTGTGTTATAATTTTGTTCAGTGCGAAGTGCAAAATTACATTCTTTTACTTCTGTTTTGGTTACATCCTTATGAGCCGTACAAATTCGACAAAAATATTCAGAATTGAAGCTTGCCGAAAAACCCATTATAGAATTGACTCCCAAATTATCTCCCAAAATTAACAACAAGTTAAAATAAACTTGCTGAGGGCCTTTCTCAGTGCACACAGTGATACCTTCATTCTCTAACTGTAGCAAGTCTTCGAGTAATTTTGAAAATACTTGTTTATTACCGTGAACTTCTCTATCAGAGGAATAAATCAGCTGTGCTAAAAATATGTTCTCTAAAGAAGATGAAAATTCTGGGGGTATGCACGCTAAAGATATATATACAGCTCCGATCTTGTACAAACCGGCTCTAGAACCTAAAGCGTTGCAAGGCTCGAAATCGTCAAAAAAAGGAATAATGGAAACATTATTCTTCCAACAAAATTATGTTCTAAAGATTTCCAAAGAGCACCTTGGTAAATGCTAGAAAGTATTTCCTGAGAACACATTTCTTCCTTTATGTACGACAAAATACTCTCAATAACTTGAGGCAATTCCAAAAATTTTTTTAGTTTTAATTGCAAATTGATTTTTTGTCCTTCAACTCGTTTTACATCAATTTCCGGTGGGCCTATGGCCTCAATTCTTTTTAGTGTGGTTTTAGTTCCTATATAAACTGGTTCTGGACTAAAAAAAGTTTCCAACATTTTGAGATGCTTTAATCTAAAATGCTCTGTTTTAAAATGATCAAATGTTTTATTTACATCACTAAATAACTTATTTAAAGACAACTGACACTCATGACTGTTATTATTATTATTTGCGGAGTGAAAAATATCAGCTAATAACTGTCTAGTATTATCAATAACAGTTTGTACTAGATTTCTAGGTAAGGACGGGTTTTCGTACAATTCAGAAACAAATTTTACAACAGAACCATGAATATCTAAAGTGACATTGTCATGAATATGATCATTAGAATTTCTACTTTTAACCTCGTTTGTATTACTTGGAAAAGATATAGCGGAAGACGAAGGATGTTGTTCTAGATTTGCATTTGTCTCAATGATATTATTTGCATTTGAGTAACAAGGCAGTGCTGAACCACAGCGACCATGCTGATAATGCTTACGTAATCCGCATATGTCTGTAAACGAGCGACAACAATTATTTTGGTTACATTCGTATCTATTTAAATGGGGGTGGCTAAATCTTATGTGCCTTATAAGTGATTTATATGAAAAAAATATTTTTTTGCAGTTAAAACAACTGTTTCTTCCTTTATTCATAATTCGAATAGGTATTCACAGTGCAGTGGGCTTAATATCGTGGAGTTTACAAAAACTCCGATATAAATGGTATTTCGGGATCTCTTTTTGTGTGATATTTATATACACACCATTGCATCAGGTACCAAAGATGTTGAGACTCATATGGATACTTTGCATCTAATATCTGATACAGTTTGAAACAAAAATTGAGTGCATCTATAACCGAGGTGCATTTATATTCTGAGCGATTTACAATAACTATTGCCGCTGTAACATTATTTAGTGTTGGCCCTAATAATAAAATATAAGGTTGTACTGTGAGGCCCTTAGAAAACATAACATCTACCCTATTTTGTTTTGCCTTCTCTACATCCCCGGGAGTTTTTACATGAACATATATGGAATCTCTTGATTCCGATGTCGATGGTTTCCAGTTTTGTTTGTTAGAAAGTCTTTTTCTTCCTTTTGGGGGTATTAATGAAGGTAATAGATGTAGTTGAATGGCAATTTTAGAGTCTGAAAAACATCAGATTGCATTAGATTATTCAATACATTCAATTTTTTAAACCATAAAATTTAGTGGTAATATCACAGAAAATATACCATACAGACACCATAGGTGAATAGGTTATCTATGTGGTAGGATACTTGTTTTTTGGTGTAACTTTTTCCAAGCAAATACCCCAAGTATAAAAACAAACAAATGGCTTACCGGTTGTTATTTCTGATCCTAGAAGTTCTGCTATTGTGGTATCTGTAGGGTTCAAGTAGGTTCCTTTGATTTCGTAAATTCGATTAAATAAATCTTGAAATTCCCTTTCTATATCAACATCTGATAAGGAATGCACATGTTCAAAATCATAACTAACCTGAAAAGTGAAAATACAAGCTTACCTAGAGCACACAATAAAATTATAAAAAGCATTTTTTTGAATAAAGTAGGTAAGGAAAAATAATCAAATCACTTAAATATTTTCCACATATTAAAATAAAAAAAAAACCCTACATAAACTATAAAAACTATGCACTGGAACCAATTAATCCCTAAATATTTGAACATGGAAATAAAATCTTGAATGCAGATTTTAGGTATATAAATATGTTATGACAGAGTTTACAAAATTTAACTTCCAAAGAGCAGGTAGATTATTGAAGGGTTACTTAATAATTCTCAATGAAATTTTAGACTTACTAATTCTGGTGCAATATCCATTTGTAATACAGGCCACTCCTGTAAATATTCATCAATTGTCATAGACTTGTCAATTTTTCTCAAAGGATACGAAATCCTCCAATGGTAAAGAATATCCTCTGTAATTGCCTCGAAATTATTTTTAAGCCAAATGTGGCTATCTTTGGCTTCGCGAGGTATATCATCTGAAACACGAGAAACTTATTAAGAAAAACACAATTAGGAAGTAAATAGTGCAATTTAATTTACCGATTTTTGATGCTTTTGGATTTTTTTCTACTGCCGTTATTGATGATTCTTGTATTGTTCGAAGAAGGTGGAGTCTATTCCTGTATTTCTCAACTAGCTTTCCTCTAGCTCTTTCTGACTTATTTTCTCTGGAATCCCTTTTCTTCACTGGTTCTACAAAGTAGGTGCTTTTTTTCTCGTTCGGCATGATTTCAATAATTTTCTGTGATAACATACGAAAATCGTCATGATCCATCTTTTTTTTCTGGTTTAAAAAAGGAGTTATTATTATATCTGACAGTTTATCTCTGTCATAGTTAGATAATAATTTAGATTTCGATTTTTGAATAATAGCAGCGCCAATGATATCTGTCATAAGTAGGCCTTGTAAGTCTATGTTATTTGACAGTTTAAGATCACCTAACTGTTCAGTTGAACTTAAACTGCTTATGTCAGAGTCTAGTGAAAGAGTTGAGGCAGATGCTATACTGTGCTGTGCTGGTGGCGTATCAATAAATAAAATTGGAATATTTAAATCTGTGTTTTGGTTGACAATAGTATCCTCAGAATTCAGAATGTTTTCCTGATATTCTGGCATTGACTGTAACGGAGTAATTTCTTCATGTGTCTCAGATGGACCAACACTAGCTTCCTCACGGTCATCCTTACTATTATTTTTGGATTTTTTTCTTTCAGGTTGATAACTCATTTCATTTCCCTAAACAAAATAATATTTGAAATTATTGCAATTGTTATATGCTATTAAAGATAAACCTTTTTTAATTCTTGTATCCCCCTTTTTAATCGAATTCGGTCGCCCATTACATTCTTCGTGAAAAAATCCAATTGGTTTTCTTCTATATTTTGGAGGACTTCAATTTCGTCTATTTTTTGATCTAAAATAATAATAATTGTCCTCATAAAAAGAATATACCTTAGAAGTAGTGAAAGTTTTTGACACCACTTCAATTTTCAAAATAAGACTTTTCACGGAGGTAGTATTGATAATAGCGAGCATATAATATTATAATATCTATAAATACAAAAATGAATTTTGTCACCGAAAGTTGTTAAAATATAAGTTATAGATACACTTACATTTTGTTAATAAAATTGGTATTGTCACATTCCAACATAAAGCTAGTATTGTTATCTACATCACAACATAAAATTGGCATTGTCAACAATTTTATTCACAAACTGTAAGTAACCCCTACATTTTTACAATTTTCTGTTCCAACATTTACTTTTACAGAGGTCTACCGTTTTGTAGATCCCTGATGATGTCCGTAATATAAATAAAGAAAACATTGGAATCTATATATCTATATAGTGTATCAATAGTTACTATTCTTGAACTCCATCGTCACAAAAACTTTCTGATATCAATAACTAAGTACCTATTGGACTATTCTGCTCTTTGGACGTGTTTTTTAGAATGAAACGTGTTGGGTACCTATACGTATGAAGAAATAATGGTAGTTCTTTACGCTTTTACACCATGCCCAGATTTTCTTGAAATTTCGGCTACCCCCCTATTTTCGAGGTCCCTGAACACGAATCTGACATTAGTTTTTCCCGGTCGGACGTAGTTTCCGAGAAAATGAATTTTCAAATTTCCTTTTGACACTCCGCCTCGCCCCCCGCATTTCACGGGAATATTTGTGGTTGCAATCGGGATGAATTTTTACTGTACGCAGCTCAAACTAATCACCACACTATTTTGCACCTTTTGCAACATCGAGACTTCGCGAAAACCCGCGGAAAAACCGAAATTTTCCAAGATTTATGCAATGTTTTGGTATTTAGGAGACGTTAGCTTGACATTCGGCTGCGACTGCGCGGGGGACACTCGGCTGGCGCCAACAATGTTGCGAGGTTAGAACTAGAGGGAATATGTTCTCCATAAAAATAAAGTATCAAAATTAACAATATTTACAATAATTCTCATATAATAATTTTCAGAAAATACATTTAAATATTTTATCGTATTTACCATGTATTAGAAGACGGCTTAACCCTGGTTAAATCATAAAATTAATATTTCCCGCCTATTATTTTTTCCCTCCATTTTTCATTCACTGCAGCTAATTTAAAAGTAGCGTGTGGTAATTAAGATTAAGAATTCGCCTACTATCTTTCCCTCCATTTTTCTTTCGCTGCAGCCAATTTTCGCCAATTTAAAATTGGCGCGCGAGAATTATTGTAAATATTGTTAATTTTGATACTTTATTTTTATGGAGAACATATTCCCTCTAGTTCTAACCTCGCAACATTGTTGGCGCCAGCCGAGTGTCCCCCGCGCAGTCGCAGCCGAATGTCAAGCTAACGTCTCTAACGTTTTGGTATTTACCAAAACATTGCCTAAATCTTGGAAAATTTCGGTTTTCCGCGGGTTTTCGCGAAGTCTCGATGTTGCAAAAGGTGCAAAATAGTGTGGTGATTAGTTTGAGCTGCGTACAGTAAAAATTCATCCCTATTGCAAGCACAAATATTCCCGTGAAATGCGGGGTGCGAGGCGGGGTGTCAAAAGGAAATTTGAAAATTCATTTTCTCGGAAACTACGTCCGACCGGGAAAAACTAAGGTCAGATTCGTGTTCAGGGACCTCGAAAATAGGGGGGTAGCCGAAATTTCAAGAAAATCTGGGCATGGTGTAAAAGCGTAAAGAACTACCGAAATAATAAACATCAGAGTATTTTACTTTGCTATACTCCAAGACTCCTTCAAAACCATAACAAGCAATTATTTGTTTGGTTCTAACTATGTCAAAATTGTTTAGTCATTTCGTGTGAAGTAGGATTTGTTTGATTCAAACAATGTGTCATCACATTAAATTAGCATTAGATTAAAGAAACAGGCAATAACTTTTGGGTAGTGATCTTCTTCTCGCGCAGGACGCTAAAATACAAAGCCGCCATTGCTGCATATATGCCCGCACTAGACCTATTAACATTGCCACATTTGTGTTACAAAGAATTACTAAAAAACAATCTTAAAAGATTCGCTGTGTTTCGTACTTCAGCTTATTACTACGGCACATACATTCATACAATAGACAACATGCCACGAAGTATATTATTTGTAAATATAATATCCGGCTTGGTTTTTACTTGCCCTAATATAATTCGATCTATACTTAATTATATTATGAAGATGCACAAACATGTACAAACTTACCTTCAAACAGATGCCACAAGTGCACCAGATTCCATTTTTCCAGTTGTTCTTTTACTTCCATGTCTAGTCACACGTGCCAACTGCCCACAACAACACACACAACGTGTCACAATACCATGTGCCGCGCAATGACGCCGCACGCCCGGAACTGCGAAGCGGGTGCGTGAACGACGCTATCCCCCCACTCCTCTTTTAGTCACTCCAATCCACCGTTTGTTTGTTTCAAATGTTAGTCCAAAGATGATATTTTGAAATCATATACATTTATTTCATGCAAATCTCTGCGAGTTTGAATGAAATTTGTAAATCTCAAACAAATATTGTACCAGATTCAAATAACTCAACTTACTGTAGACAAAATATCTTTGTTTAATATGATGAAATTTTGTTTAATTTGAATTAAAACCACTCAAAGCAATATTTATTAACATACTTTAGTCAAATTTTTATCTGTGTACGAACTTAACGGACAAGAAGTAGATTCTGTGAGGGACCCCGGCATATTAAGCAGTATCAGAGCGTATCTTTGATACAACCCTACTGATGAAAAACGCACCTCAAGTTGGTTATACCCCGGGAAAAAAACATTTTGAATAGAGACTCAACTTTTTGTGTTAGAGTTCCACTTAAACACCTGTTTGGTGTCTTTAACGATTACCAACATGCAATTTCTGGTAAACAAACAATATGGTTAACTCCAGATTTAACGGTTGAAGTCGTCATTAGTAGCATCGCGCTGAAAGTAAAACATATAATCCCAAACGATAAAATTAAGTATAACTTATTGCAAGCCCTCGAGAGTAACAAACCCATCTTGGTACCGTTTCCAAAATGGGAGTTACACGAATTTCCTAATCTCACCCTAAATGCAACCAAAGAAATATGGTCCGTTAAAACCTCTGCTACAGTGGAAAGCCCAAGGGTTGTTATTGTCGGCGTTCAGACCGACCGCAAAGAAAATTCAAAAGTCGATCCCACATACTTTGATCACGTAAATATTTCCGACGTACGCCTTATAATAAAAGGCGAATACTTTCCGTTTGAACGCTTGCGGCGAGAGATTTCAAGAGGGTTTACTTGGAAATTTACAATAATTACACAGACTTCTACCCAAGCTTTATGAATACGCGCGACAAGAGCCCACTACTTAATTATGCTGAGTTTAGAGACCGGGGGACGCTGTTCGTTATCGACTGCTCAGTGTTCACGTCGGAATGAAACAATTAAACTTAGCAGGTATCCGCGGTGCCCTCTATTGGCGGTTCGGGCGGACACTTTTGGGCTAGGGCTTTGTTGTGAGATGTAAGCGGGAAATTTGGCAAAACTTAGTAACTTCGTTACAGAATATTTATTTATAGCTTTACGAAAGAAAATAATGATATTTTTATACCTATTTGTAAGGAATCGTTCATATATTTTGGAACTGAAATAAAGTATTTTCTTTACTTATTACTGTTTATTATTTCCTACAAATAATTTAAATTGAAGACCAAGCACATATTATGCTTGGTTTATACAGCTTCTTTATCTTTTAGTTTTATTTTATTTTTACAAATTACACATTTCTTTAATTTCAACTTTCCAATGACATTTGAAATTTCTTTAAAATAAAGAATATGTAAAACGATAAGAGAGAAAGAAGAAGAAAATGGGAATACCAAATAAATTAAATTACACCATTTTGACCAAATTGCGTGTAAAAGTTACACAAAATCTTAAATACCAAATATTTTAAACACAACGCACCGCGTTAAATATTCACACCAGCATAGTTCTTATTGACACCAGAACTTTTGGTGAAATTGACCAAAAAAAGTGTAAAATTTACCAGATATGGTGTGGACTTATATAGACCACTTTTCGTGTAAAATTTAACACCGGATTTTTTAATGTGTATATCTACAATTTTAATAAACTGTGTTTGTGGAGCTGAGACTATAAGCTTTACCCTTCTCGTCGTATTCTGCTACTCTATGGATATAATAGATATGGACTATTTCCTCCGATTAGTATTTATAGTTGTTTAAAATCATCCAAGGCCCGCCGATCATATGAGTTTGTATTTCAGAATTGTTATGCCGTGGTCGATCCTTCCAGAGGTTTCGTTATTTGCAGCTGCCAGCATTTGCAGCATTTAGCGTTCCCAGCCTTAATAATCAACGGAAGCGTAGAAAGGCCACGTAGCCACGTAGTAATTTTTTTAAAATTCAGACTATTTCTCAAAATTATGACTTTATCCTCAAAATTTTGAGATTTTTCTCAATATTTGGACCTTTTTCTCAGAACTTAAAATTCGGACTTTTTCTCAGAATTTTAAAATTCAGACTTTTTTCTCAAAATTATGAATTTTAAAATTCAGAGAAAAACTCTAAATTTTAAAATTCTGAGAAAAAAAGTCAAAATTTTTGAGAAAAATCTCAATTTTTTGAGAATAAAGTTAAAATTTTAAGAAAAAAGTCTGAATTTTGAAATTCGGAGAAAAAAGTCTGAGTTTTAAAAAATTTACTACGTGGCTCTTCTATACGCTTCCGTAATAATATCTTGCTTAGGGTAAAGTAAGGAGAGATGCCGCAGATCACGCGACGCGAAAACGATATGCGCATGTCTGCTAGTGTCGACGGAATCGAAGAGCCATTTGGCCAGTATTGTTTTGTCCGTTGGCGGTATTGGTATAGAGCACGTGTTTAAATAATAAATGTGGAAATAAAGTTGGTAAGTTATACTTTTTTGCCTAAAATTGATTTGTATGTTTTTAATAGCATTAGCGAAGTATGTTTTAAATAATAAAATGGGATTATTTTACTTTTATAATATAATTGTACAGGGTGTAACTAAACTGATGGTCAAAAATGATACCACGTATTCTTGGAGTCAAAATAAGGGCACTTCTTCATATATTTTTTTCTCCTACGGGCCATAGTTTTTTTTATACAGAGCGTAGAAGTTTGGAGAAAAATACACATATTTCTTAGTATTTCTAGAAGTATACGAGATATTTTCTTCAAACTTGGCGTGTCACATGAGCAGATGAGCCGTCAAACTTAAGGTTGACATGAAGCTTCTGAGGCTCCCAGTTGCGGAGATACAGGGTGTTAGTAAAATTAATTAGTTCAGAAAAATATGAATACCCTGTATAATCGCATTTTTTTAATTTGTTTTGAATGGTAAATTCAATGGTTAACAAAAAGTATCTCTTAGTATTTTTTTCATATTCGCAGCCGTTTCTTACTTATTTTCGAAGAACGGCAACGCTGCAATGAACAATAGTCATTTTAAGAATAAATCTAGCAATCTGTGGATGTCAATTAAACTTTATTTAACAAAATACAAAGGCAAAAACAACAATAAAAGAAACGTATTGCTATTAGAAAATTAAATTATTAAATGTTCGAAATGACCGCCGTCTCTTTCAATACA
This sequence comes from Pseudeuparius sepicola, assembly GCA_963920635.1. Classification (NCBI taxonomy): domain Eukaryota; kingdom Metazoa; phylum Arthropoda; class Insecta; order Coleoptera; family Anthribidae; genus Pseudeuparius; species Pseudeuparius sepicola. The sequence goes on from OY987303.1 coordinate 29,668,678, forward strand.
CGCAAACTATGCGTTTCCGCATGTTTATTATTGCCATTCGCAAGTCCATAGCAAAAGTGCATAACAGTCAATTCTTCAAATGAAAATATAATTTTTCAAAATAGTGATACTAATGTGCAAAGTTGGCAGCCAAATGATTCAAATAATGCCAAGTTTAATTGACATCCACAGATTGTTAGATTTATTCCTAAAATGACTTTTTTATTGTTGTTTTTGCCTTTGTATTTTGTTAAATAAAGTTTAATTGACATCCACAGATTGCTAGATTTATTCTTAAAATGACTATTGTTCATTGCAGCGTTGCCGTTCTTCGAAAATAAGTAAGAAACGGCTGCGAATATGAAAAAAATACTAAGAGATACTTTTTGTTAACCATTGAATTTACCATTCAAAACAAATTAAAAAAATGCGATTATACAGGGTATTCATATTTTTCTGAACTAATTAATTTTACTAACACCCTGTATCTCCGCAACTGGGAGCCTCAGAAGCTTCATGTCAACCTTAAGTTTGACGGCTCATCTGCTCATGTGACACGCCAAGTTTGAAGAAAATATCTCGTATACTTCTAGAAATACTAAGAAATATGTGTATTTTTCTCCAAACTTCTACGCTCTGTATAAAAAAAACTATGGCCCGTAGGAGAAAAAAATATATGAAGAAGTGCCCTTATTTTGACTCCAAGAATACGTGGTATCATTTTTGACCATCAGTTTAGTTACACCCTGTACAATTATATTATAAAAGTAAAATAATCCCATTTTATTATTTAAAACATACTTCGCTAATGCTATTAAAAACATACAAATCAATTTTAGGCAAAAAAGTATAACTTACCAACTTTATTTCCACATTTATTATTTAAACACGTGCTCTATACCAATACCGCCAACGGACAAAACAATACTGGCCAAATGGCTCTTCGATTCCGTCGACACTAGCAGACATGCGCATATCGTTTTCGCGTCGCGTGATCTGCGGCATCTCTCCTTACTTTACCCTAAGCAAGATATTATTACGGAAGCGTATAGAAGAGCCACGTAGTAAATTTTTTAAAACTCAGACTTTTTTCTCCGAATTTCAAAATTCAGACTTTTTTCTTAAAATTTTAACTTTATTCTCAAAAAATTGAGATTTTTCTCAAAAATTTTGACTTTTTTTCTCAGAATTTTAAAATTTAGAGTTTTTCTCTGAATTTTAAAATTCATAATTTTGAGAAAAAAGTCTGAATTTTAAAATTCTGAGAAAAAGTCCGAATTTTAAGTTCTGAGAAAAAGGTCCAAATATTGAGAAAAATCTCAAAATTTTGAGGATAAAGTCATAATTTTGAGAAATAGTCTGAATTTTAAAAAAATTACTACGTGGCTACGTGGCCTTTCTACGCTTCCGTTGATTATTAAGGCTGGGAACGCTAAATGCTGCAAATGCTGGCAGCTGCAAATAACGAAACCTCTGGAAGGATCGACCACGGCATAACAATTCTGAAATACAAACTCATATGATCGGCGGGCCTTGGATGATTTTAAACAACTATAAATACTAATCGGAGGAAATAGTCCATATCTATTATATCCATAGAGTAGCAGAATACGACGAGAAGGGTAAAGCTTATAGTCTCAGCTCCACAAACACAGTTTATTAAAATTGTAGATATACACATTAAAAAATCCGGTGTTAAATTTTACACGAAAAGTGGTCTATATAAGTCCACACCATATCTGGTAAATTTTACACTTTTTTTGGTCAATTTCACCAAAAGTTCTGGTGTCAATAAGAACTATGCTGGTGTGAATATTTAACGCGGTGCGTTGTGTTTAAAATATTTGGTATTTAAGATTTTGTGTAACTTTTACACGCAATTTGGTCAAAATGGTGTAATTTAATTTATTTGGTATTCCCATTTTCTTCTTCTTTCTCTCTTATCGTTTTACATATTCTTTATTTTAAAGAAATTTCAAATGTCATTGGAAAGTTGAAATTAAAGAAATGTGTAATTTGTAAAAATAAAATAAAACTAAAAGATAAAGAAGCTGTATAAACCAAGCATAATATGTGCTTGGTCTTCAATTTAAATTATTTGTAGGAAATAATAAACAGTAATAAGTAAAGAAAATACTTTATTTCAGTTCCAAAATATATGAACGATTCCTTACAAATAGGTATAAAAATATCATTATTTTCTTTCGTAAAGCTATAAATAAATATTCTGTAACGAAGTTACTAAGTTTTGCCAAATTTCCCGCTTACATCTCACAACAAAGCCCTAGCCCAAAAGTGTCCGCCCGAACCGCCAATAGAGGGCACCGCGGATACCTGCTAAGTTTAATTGTTTCATTCCGACGTGAACACTGAGCAGTCGATAACGAACAGCGTCCCCCGGTCTCTAAACTCAGCATAATTAAGTAGTGGGCTCTTGTCGCGCGTATTCATAAAGCTTGGGTAGAAGTCTGTGTAATTATTGTAAATTTCCAAGTAAACCCTCTTGAAATCTCTCGCCGCAAGCGTTCAAACGGAAAGTATTCGCCTTTTATTATAAGGCGTACGTCGGAAATATTTACGTGATCAAAGTATGTGGGATCGACTTTTGAATTTTCTTTGCGGTCGGTCTGAACGCCGACAATAACAACCCTTGGGCTTTCCACTGTAGCAGAGGTTTTAACGGACCATATTTCTTTGGTTGCATTTAGGGTGAGATTAGGAAATTCGTGTAACTCCCATTTTGGAAACGGTACCAAGATGGGTTTGTTACTCTCGAGGGCTTGCAATAAGTTATACTTAATTTTATCGTTTGGGATTATATGTTTTACTTTCAGCGCGATGCTACTAATGACGACTTCAACCGTTAAATCTGGAGTTAACCATATTGTTTGTTTACCAGAAATTGCATGTTGGTAATCGTTAAAGACACCAAACAGGTGTTTAAGTGGAACTCTAACACAAAAAGTTGAGTCTCTATTCAAAATATTTTTTTCCCGGGGTATAACCAACTTGAGGTGCGTTTTTCATCAGTAGGGTTGTATCAAAGATACGCTCTGATACTGCTTAATATGCCGGGGTCCCTCACAGAATCTACTTCTTGTCCGTTAAGTTCGTACACAGATAAAAATTTGACTAAAGTATGTTAATAAATATTGCTTTGAGTGGTTTTAATTCAAATTAAACAAAATTTCATCATATTAAACAAAGATATTTTGTCTACAGTAAGTTGAGTTATTTGAATCTGGTACAATATTTGTTTGAGATTTACAAATTTCATTCAAACTCGCAGAGATTTGCATGAAATAAATGTATATGATTTCAAAATATCATCTTTGGACTAACATTTGAAACAAACAAACGGTGGATTGGAGTGACTAAAAGAGGAGTGGGGGGATAGCGTCGTTCACGCACCCGCTTCGCAGTTCCGGGCGTGCGGCGTCATTGCGCGGCACATGGTATTGTGACACGTTGTGTGTGTTGTTGTGGGCAGTTGGCACGTGTGACTAGACATGGAAGTAAAAGAACAACTGGAAAAATGGAATCTGGTGCACTTGTGGCATCTGTTTGAAGGTAAGTTTGTACATGTTTGTGCATCTTCATAATATAATTAAGTATAGATCGAATTATATTAGGGCAAGTAAAAACCAAGCCGGATATTATATTTACAAATAATATACTTCGTGGCATGTTGTCTATTGTATGAATGTATGTGCCGTAGTAATAAGCTGAAGTACGAAACACAGCGAATCTTTTAAGATTGTTTTTTAGTAATTCTTTGTAACACAAATGTGGCAATGTTAATAGGTCTAGTGCGGGCATATATGCAGCAATGGCGGCTTTGTATTTTAGCGTCCTGCGCGAGAAGAAGATCACTACCCAAAAGTTATTGCCTGTTTCTTTAATCTAATGCTAATTTAATGTGATGACACATTGTTTGAATCAAACAAATCCTACTTCACACGAAATGACTAAACAATTTTGACATAGTTAGAACCAAACAAATAATTGCTTGTTATGGTTTTGAAGGAGTCTTGGAGTATAGCAAAGTAAAATACTCTGATGTTTATTATTTCGGTAGTTCTTTACGCTTTTACACCATGCCCAGATTTTCTTGAAATTTCGGCTACCCCCCTATTTTCGAGGTCCCTGAACACGAATCTGACCTTAGTTTTTCCCGGTCGGACGTAGTTTCCGAGAAAATGAATTTTCAAATTTCCTTTTGACACCCCGCCTCGCACCCCGCATTTCACGGGAATATTTGTGCTTGCAATAGGGATGAATTTTTACTGTACGCAGCTCAAACTAATCACCACACTATTTTGCACCTTTTGCAACATCGAGACTTCGCGAAAACCCGCGGAAAACCGAAATTTTCCAAGATTTAGGCAATGTTTTGGTAAATACCAAAACGTTAGAGACGTTAGCTTGACATTCGGCTGCGACTGCGCGGGGGACACTCGGCTGGCGCCAACAATGTTGCGAGGTTAGAACTAGAGGGAATATGTTCTCCATAAAAATAAAGTATCAAAATTAACAATATTTACAATAATTCTCGCGCGCCAATTTTAAATTGGCGAAAATTGGCTGCAGCGAAAGAAAAATGGAGGGAAAGATAGTAGGCGAATTCTTAATCTTAATTACCACACGCTACTTTTAAATTAGCTGCAGTGAATGAAAAATGGAGGGAAAAAATAATAGGCGGGAAATATTAATTTTATGATTTAACCAGGGTTAAGCCGTCTTCTAATACATGGTAAATACGATAAAATATTTAAATGTATTTTCTGAAAATTATTATATGAGAATTATTGTAAATATTGTTAATTTTGATACTTTATTTTTATGGAGAACATATTCCCTCTAGTTCTAACCTCGCAACATTGTTGGCGCCAGCCGAGTGTCCCCCGCGCAGTCGCAGCCGAATGTCAAGCTAACGTCTCCTAAATACCAAAACATTGCATAAATCTTGGAAAATTTCGGTTTTTCCGCGGGTTTTCGCGAAGTCTCGATGTTGCAAAAGGTGCAAAATAGTGTGGTGATTAGTTTGAGCTGCGTACAGTAAAAATTCATCCCGATTGCAACCACAAATATTCCCGTGAAATGCGGGGGGCGAGGCGGAGTGTCAAAAGGAAATTTGAAAATTCATTTTCTCGGAAACTACGTCCGACCGGGAAAAACTAATGTCAGATTCGTGTTCAGGGACCTCGAAAATAGGGGTCCTAAAATGACTTTTTTATTGCAGCATTGCCGTTCTTTGAAAATAATTAAAAAACGGCTGAGAATATGAAAAAATACTAAGAGATACTTTTTGTTAACCATTGAATTTACCATTCAAAACAAATTTAAAAAATGCGATTATACAGGGTATTCATATTTTTCTGAAGTAATTAATTTTACTAACACCCTGTATCTCCGCAACTGGGAGCCTCAGAAGCTTCATGTCAACCTTAAGTTTGACGGCTCATCTGCTCATGTGACACGCCAAGTTTGAAGAAAATATCTCGTATACTTCTAGAAATACTAAGAAATATGTGTATTTTTCTCCAAACTTCTACGCTCTGTATAAAAAAAACTATGGCCCGTAGGAGAAAAAAATATATGAAGAAGTGCCCTTATTTTGACTCCAAGAATACGTGGTTTCATTTTTGACCATCAGTTTAGTTACACCCTAGGGCATTTTGAAGTTTTTGTTTTGTATTTTCCCCTTGTGACCCATGCAGAGCAGGCGAGGGCTGGGGAGGCATCTATCCGTACCGAAAAGCAAAGATGCCGCACGGTACGGTACGGAGAGATGCCACAATATTTTTATTAATAAAACACCATAATTTTACATTTTAAAGGTTATATAGGGCATTTTAAAGATCTTGTTTTGTAGTTTTTGTTATGGACCCACACTGGGCATGCGTGGGCTGAGGAGGCATCTCTGCCACCTTTTTTTTTTTCAACTCTTACCTATTACATTTTTTAGATTAACTATGCCAAGAAAATCCATTCGAAAGCCTTCGGCTAAACCAAGAGGTGTCTATACAGAGGAGCAATTGTCTACTGCGATAGAAATCCATGCAAACGTGCGGAATTAAAAGAAAAATTGGCGGCGTCTCCCCCTTATGGTACCTAATTAGCATTGGGCATCTCCCCGTACCTAGGAGGAGAGTTGCCGGAAAATCACATTTTCTTACATATTTTTTTAGTAGCAGAGTACTTTTTACGTTGTTTAAAGGCCAATATTTCAATAAGAGATAGTTTGTAGAATGTTTTTATATTTTTTGAAATAAAAATTTCTTGTTGATTGATTCTTTGGATTTTTTTTTTCAAAAAGTGCGGCATCTATCCGTACTTTACCCTACTATTTGGAGTTTTGGTTTTTAATGCATCGTCTTGTCGAAGATTATGTCGCCTTATTTCCAATGCAAGGCTCTGTATAGAACCTTTTTTACTGAAACCGTTATGTCTCCAAAATATATTATTATGATGTTCCTCCCAGGCATATAGGTAACCTACTTCTGACTCGGAATATTCAAGTCACAGCCCATTTGTTATAATTTCTTCCTCACTGAGCATTGTTAGTAGGTACTCAAAAAATTATCTTCACTCGTAGAAAACCTAAAAGGGAACTAATTTTTATCTGATTTCCTTGCACTAGAATGGTACATATGGAAAGTCACTTTTTTTGTAAGTAATGGTGGCAATAAATTGTGTTCTTTTAACTGCGACGATAAGATTGTGGAAACAACTTCCAAATATATCACATTATTCACGTATTTGATGAAAGTGGAGAATTTTGTGACAAATTTGTTATAGATATACATATACAGGGTGTAACTAAACGCATGGTCAAAAATGAAACCATGATCTTGGAGTCAAAATAAGGGCACTTCTTCCTATATTTTTTTCTCCTAGGGGCCATAGTTTTTTTTTATACAGAGCGTAGAAGTTTGGAGGGAAATACACATATTTCTTAGTATCTCTAGAAATATACGAGATATTTTCTTTAAACTTGGCGCGTCACATGAGCGGATAATAATTTTCTAGTAGCATTAGGTAAGTTTCTTTCATTATCGTTTTTGCTTTCGTATTTTGCTAAATAAAGTTTAATTGAAAGCCACAGATTGCTATAGATTTATTCTTAAAATGACTTGTTTATTGCAGCATTGCTGTTCTTTGAAAATACCTAATTAAGAAACGGCTGCGAATATGAAAAAATACTAAGAGATACTTTTTGTTAACCATTGAAGTCACCACTCAAAACAAATGTAGAAAATGGGATTATAAGGGTATTCGCATTTTTCTGAACTAATTAATTTTAATAACACTCTGTATCTCCGCAACTGGCCTCAGAAGCTTCATATCAACCTTAAGTTTGACGGCTCATCCGCTCATGTACCACGCCAAGTTTGAAGAAAATATCTCGTATATTTCTAGAGATACTAAGAAATATGTGTATTTTTAAAAATATATGAAGAAGTCCCCTTATTTTGACTCCAAGAATAGGTACGTGGTTTCATTTTTGACCATCCGTTTAGTTACACCCTGTATGTGCAGTGAACACATTTCCTTGTTTTCCGAATGCAATTTTCTAATCACAGAAATGTGAAGAGTTGCGATAACGAGCTAATGCATTTCCTATCTTCTCTTTTGTATAGGACCCATTGCGTCCAGCTACCAATAAATCCCAGATAATTAAGCTATTAAAAGCCGCCAACCGACCACCCTAGAAAGCTTGAACGGAACACTGTTAGAAAAACCGGGAACCCTCTAAGGGAGATATTTCATGAAACCCTCACATAAATCTTGGGGTGCTTTACAGCATTTTTATAGGCACGCGCGTGCCGCGCTCACCGAAAGGTGCAAAATTGTAGTTCTCCCATAATTTATCGGGGCGGATCGATGGCCCCGCAAATGATGGGGGCGGAACGGGGCAAAGGTCGGATACACCTGCGGGTGCGGGGCCCCGAATAAAAGGCATCTGCCTGCCGAGATAAATGGAAAATATATCTTCTAGGATATTTTACTCTACAATACGGAATCGGTTCGACTACATCTTGCGGATAAGAAACACCGATCGAAACTAGGAATTATCAAAATATGTCTTTGAACAGTAGGTAAATACGACATTTTATTTTGTATATTGCAAGTAATAGCTTTGATAAACAAATAATTTACATATATGTATCATTTGCAATTTGCATGACATGTATCTACTTTGAGTTAATGTGGATATAGACTTAAAAAATATATATATACAGTATGTCCACGGATAGACATCACAAAAGGACAAAAATGGACCAAAAATTTAATTTTACGGCAAAATGTCATTCTTGGTAAAAAAGTCTGCTTGTCCTTAAAATAAGATTGGCATGAAAAAAGTTAACATTACTTAACAGTAGTTAGGCTCCTGCAAAATAAAAACGAAAAAAAAACATTGTGTAAGCTTTCTGCCGGTCACTGTTATATTTTTAGAATCCAAAAAATATTCCTAAATGATATTTTGACTTGACTTTATTTAATATGCCAGTTCCGTTTCAGAAAGGATTTATAAAAGTGAGTGCCATAAAAATTAATTTGTTGAACAGTAGTTAGATGTGGCTCCTGAATCCAAAAACCCTTCCTAAATGATATTTTGACTTGACTTTATTTACTATGCCAGTTCCGTTTCAGAAAGGATTTATAAAAGTAAATGCCACAAAAATTAATTTGTTTGAACAGTAGTTAGATGTGGCTCCTGCAAAATAAAAACGAAAAAATAAAAAAAAAATTGGTGCAAGCTTTCTGCGGTCACTGTTATATGTTTAGAATCCAAAAACCCTTCCTAAATGATATTTTTACTTGACTTTATTTAATATGCCAGTTCAGTTTCAGAAAGGATTTATAAAAGTGAGTGCCATAAAAATTAATTTGTTGAACAGTAGTTAGATGTGGCTCCTGAATCCAAAAACCCTTCCTAAATGATATTTTGACTTGACTTTATTTACTATGCCAGTTCCGTTTCAGAAACGATTTATAAAAGTGAATGCCATAAAAATTAATTTGTTTGAACAGTAGTTAGATGTGGCTCATGCAAAATAAAAACGAAAAAATACAAAATTTTTTGGTGCAAGCTTTCTGCGGTCACTGTTACATGTTTAGAATCCAAAAACCCTTCCTAAATGATATTTTTACTTGACTTTATTTAATATGCCAGTTCATTTTCAGAAAGGATTTATAAACGTGGGTGCCATACAAATTAATTTGTTGAACAGTAGTTAGATGTGGCTCCTGAATCCAAAAACCCTTCCTAAATGATATTTTGACTTGACTTTATTTAATATGCCAGTTCCGTTTCAGAAAGGATTTATAAACGTGAGTGCCATATAAATTAATCTGTTTGAACAGTATATATGGCTCCTGCAAAATAAAATCGAAAAAATACAAAATTTTTTGGTGCGAGCTTTCTGACGGTCACTGTTATATTTTTAGAATCCAAAAACCCTTCCGAAATGATATTTTCATTTGACTTTATTTAATATGCCAGTTCCGTTTCAGAAAGGATTTATAAAAGTGAGTGCCATAAAAATTAATTTGTGGAACATAGTTAGATGTGGCTCCTGAATCCAAAAACCCTTCCTAAATGATATTTTGACTTGACTTTATTTAATATGCCAGTTCCGTTTCAGAAACGATTTATAAACGTGAGTGCCATAAAAACTAATTTGTTTGAATAGTAGTTAGATATGGCTCCTGCAAAATAAAAACGAAAAAACACAAAATTTTTTGGTGCGAGCTTTCTGACGGTCACTGTTATATTTTTAGAATCCAAAAACCCTTCCGAAATGATATTTTCACTTGACTTTATTTAATATGCCAGTTCCGTTTCAGAAAGGATTTATAAAAGTGAGTGCCATAAAAATTAATTTGTTGAACAGTAGTTAGATGTGGCTTCTGAATCCAAAAACCCTTCCGAAATTATATTTTGACTTGACTTTATTTAATATGCCAGTTCCGTTTCAGAAAGGATTTATAAACGTGAGTGCCATAAAAATTAATCATTTTGAACAGTAGTTATATATGGCTCCTGCAAAATAAAATCGAAAAAATACAAAATTTTTTTGAGCGAGCTTTCTAACGGTCACTGTTATATATTTAGAATCCAAAAACCCTTCCGAAATGATATTTTCACTTGACTTTATTTAATATGCCAGTTCCGTTTCAGAAAGGATTTATAAAAGTGAGTGCAATAAAAATTAATTTGTTGAACAGTAATTAGATGTGGCCCCTGAATCCAAAAACCCTTCCTAAATGATATTTTGACTTGACTTTATTTAATATGCCAGTTCCGTTTCAGAAAGGATTTATAAACGTGAGTGCCATAAAAATTAATTTGTTTGAATTGTAGTTAGATATGGCTCCTGCAAAATAAAAACGAAAAAACACAAAATTTTTTGGTGCGAGCTTTCTGACGGTCACTGTTATATTTTTAGAATCCAAAAACCCTTCCGAAATGATATTTTCACTTGACTTTATTTAATATGCCAGTTCCGTTTCAGAAAGGATTTATAAAAGTGAGTGCCATAAAAATTAATTTGTTGAACAGTAGTTAGATGTGGCTTCTGAATCCAAAATCCCTTCCGAAATGATATTTTGACTTGACTTTATTTAATATGCCAGTTCCGTTTCAGAAAGGATTTATAAACGTGAGTGCCATAAAAATTAATTTGTTTGAATAGTAGTTAGATATGGCTCCTGCAAAATAAAAACGAAAAAATACAAAATTTTTTGGTGAGAGCTTTCTGACGGTCACTGTTATATTTTTAGAATCCAAAAACCCTTCCGAAATGATATTTTCACTTGACTTTATTTAATATGCCAGTTCCGTTTCAGAAAGGATTTATAAAAGTGAATGCCATAAAAATTAATCTGTTTGAACAGTAGTTAGATATGGCTCCTGCAAAATAAAAACGAAAAAATACAAAATTTTTTGGTGCAAGCTTTCTGCGGTCACTGTTATATGTTTAGAATCCAAAAACCCTTCCTAAATGATATTTTTACTTGACTTTATTTAATATGCCAGTTTATTTTCCGAAAGGATTTATAAACGTGAGTGCCATACAAATTAATTTGTTTGAACAGTAGTTACATTTCACTTATCCCAAGATCCCCAATGGGTCAAACCGTAGCTAATTTTTTTATTTTTTAAGTACTGTCTAACTTATCAGCTGGGCAACGAGGGAGAGCATTTTATGACTAAAAAATTATTTGGTCTAAAAAGCCATATTTACTTAATTAGGTACAAATTTTTTCCTTTATTCCTATAAAAGTGCACTATTCTATCTTGGATTTACTTTTTTATGCTTAGGTAAATAACTGTAACTTGGAATAAGTATAACCATACCATATAATGATGTTAATTAAAGTTTAAATTTTTCAGAACTTTGTTTTATTATCTTAGTCAGGGTGGTTATCAACTGAATTTGTTATAGATGGGGATCGTCAAATAAGAAACTAAATATTTTTGAAAATTTATTTTTTATATATTTATTCTAATTGGGTTTTTCGCCACCAAACTGATTAAAAGACAACTTTTTCCAGTATCCTGGAAAATTTGTAAATTCTTAAGAGTAAATGGACGAAACTTTTAACGTGTAACTTAGAAAATAAATTCAACAAAAAATTTGTTTTCTGAGCTTTCGGAGAATAAATCTTCCTCCTTTCTCAAAGATCATGTCACGTCAAAGTATTGTGTGCTCAGAAAGGGCTTTTCAACAATATACAATATTTGGTACCTACATTTCTCTGACGGTTTTTTAAATATTAACTATTTTAATTTATTTTTCGGTAGCATTCTCAGTTGTCCGTGCCCTTAACTGTCAGATAACGCTTCTTGCTGCGTTTTTGGTATTTTGTGGCGTTGTGACATCTATGTCCTAGAATTGAACCAAATTTTCATTCAATAATTATTGTTTTAAATTAAACGTAATTTGTTTAATAAATCAACAAGTTGTATATCAAATTGGGAATATGCGAAAATACAGCTATATTTTAAGGGGGAGCTTTCGTCTATTATACCCGTAAAGGTTCCATTTTCGAAGTCGAAGTTTCAAAGTCGAATACCTTCCAAACAGCTGAACCAAATATATAACATCTAAATATTGTCGGAATTGCAAAAATACATGTATGTCAAATACAGAAAAATATGCAGGGTGTCCCATTTTAAATACCCTAGTTATAGCTATATTCCTGTGATTCCATGTTTAATTGTTTTTCCGAAAATGCAGTAAAATATCTGTGTTGGAACCCTACAACTGTTATATTTAACATTTTTTTAAGTCAAAAGGTAAAAAAGTTAAGGGGGGGGGGGTTACAAAATAAATGCGAACACCCTGTACCTAGCTACTCATATTAACTCTTCTTTCCTATAATTCGTTTTTCCTTTTAATCAAAACCAATTTGTAAAACGATCCCTGTAAAAAATATTAAAATTATTGACGTAAGTTTCATATGTGTGACGTAACTTTTTTAACCACTACATTTCAACAGCTGTTAACTTGTAGTTCACACTTGTTTGACAGTTGAACTTATTTTAAATAAAGTTGAGGAGTTATTACATTTTAATATGAAAGATGCTAATAAATGATATGCAAAACTTTTGATATTCTATAAGACAGGTAAGTAATATGATTATTTATAATTATCCATTACATTAATCTGGGATTTTTCTTTTAGGGTCCATTTGAGATGTAAATAAATTGGAACGGACTTACTGCTTCGAAGAGTGCTTCCCGTGGTTACATAATAATACGGTGAGACTCTCTGTTACTTAATGGATTGGTACTTTATCTCTCAGCAATCAGGAACACAGGTTTCATCTTACGAACTCATCCTCAACCAGGATCAAGAAGAACAAGGGAGATTCTGCGTGGTGGAGGTGGACAGCTTTTTCAGATGAGTATCATTTTTATGCGCGTTGATTATTTTTCGGAGGCATAACGGTACTGATTCGTGCTTATAAATTGCTTTCTACGTGCGTTCCATACCAAGGATAAAGAAAAAAACCTATAAAAAATAGATAAAAAAATGAAAATCTCAAAATCTTTGGAAATTTAAAAAGAGTAATAACTTAGTAGTTACCTTAGCTCTTCTTAGGCCATTATCACCAAAATTAACGGTATTTTATCTATTTAAATTATAACTTTTGCCAATGCATGCTTCTCGAATCGTCGCCTCACGAAAAAGAACCTATCTCTTCCTTTCTTGCCTTTGAAATTTTATTGAATGGTTATTTACCATACTTTTAGGAAAGATGTCCACTCCACAGAGTATGAAAAATGACGTGTATGAAAATAGACCTATAAATTGCTTTAAGAGTATTGGCTACTTGGAAAAGTAAAATATCTCATTTTAGAAGTAATAATAGATGCCAAAAATCAGGAAATGTATTAATATTTAATTATTTCAGGTGCTGGCATTATACTAGACAAGAAAACATAGAAAGGGACATCGGGACCCGATATAGGAAATATAGAAATACACAAAATTATTTTAGGACTAATACTCTTAAGAATTTATGTTACTACTATCTATAGGCAAGCATATATACACTGTACATTGAACGAATTTAAAATTTACTTATTTATATTACAGTTTGATTTTTTCTTTTTTCCAAATTGGAAATATAAAACCAAACCGCTACATATGGTTACATAAATTTTCTTTGTGGTTTTAAGGTTAATGCTGCGTTGTTAGGCTACACTTTTCGTACCTCTTTCGCACCTAGAAACCGTTTGGTTACAGGGCACCTCGAACAGGGCACCACGAATATTTGACTTACAGAAAGGGAACAAGCTTTTTGTTCGTATAGTGTCAAATGATGACATTTTTCAGACGGAACCTATGATCGAAAAGAAGGTGGGTTGTGATAGGTCCGTGAGCATCCGCAAAATTCTGCTTGCGGACCTATCATGACACATCATATAAATGCCTTTCTTCCTTTAACTTGAGTTCTAAAGCCCGATATTTTAGCATTAGTTTAAACTAACCATATTTGATACGAAGGGTATGACTTACAGTCTCAGCTTCACAAACACAGTTTATTAGCAGGAAAAACTGTACATATGTTTCAACCCACCTAGGGAGTCATCTTCAGAAGTAAAATATTTTGGTAACCTAACAAAGCTTCCTAGACATAGTTTTACCTTAGTAGTGATGATTTTTCGACAATCAGCTTTGGTTGATGGAGCTGAGACTGTAGGTCACACTCTTCCTATTAGATTCTCCTATTCCACTTCAAGATATTGACTATTTTCTCCCCTTACTAACCTAATTTGCTTCTCTTATCTCCGGAGGTGTGCCCCATAATGCTTCCCTTGGAAGGATCCTCATTTCTGTTCATTTTTGCTGTATTTTCTTTATTAAAACGATTAAAACAATTACTTTTGACCTGATTGACATAAAGCACATTGACAGTTCAATCTGCCGACTAGAGGTTCATAGGTAACTAAGATTTATTATGACGAAAAAATAAACATCATTTATGATTTTAATTTTCTACTTTTCTAAATATATCTAAGCACATTTGAAAAATATTGTATGATACACTGACGAAAAGTAATTTTTCGTGCTCTTGCTGTTCGCTAGCCGCGACTGCGACTCGGCCGGCAAACTCCGCAGTCGTCCGAAAAACTCAACTTTTCCTCCTTTATAAACCATAAACTACTATTTAAACTCCTTTGGAGAGAAAGAGAAACTATTAAGAACATTATTTAACTGGTAGTACCTACAGTTTTTATCAACAACAAGTAGGTATTGCTCAATGCCCAATAATTAAGCTGTTATAGGCCGGTGATGCGGAAGGCAATCCTCTATAGAATATATTTCATGATACTCGTACATAAATCTTGAATTTAGAACGTTTTTACAAGAAAGTGTGTGCTGCGCTCCTCGCAATTTATAAAAGTATACAAGTAGTTGGTCCTTGATTTATTGGGGCTGACCCGACACACCCCAAATGATAGGAGCAGGCGGAAGTAAAGGGCGAATAATACATAGGTAGAGCCTCGTCTAAGAACATTCGTCAGTTTGTTGGCTGAATGCTCTGAAACTATTTGAGGGGATAAGTAATATTTTTACCTAACAAGTATTATTTGATCAAAGAAGTTTATTATTAGAAATCAAGTAGTTTGTTAGATACTACAAGTTATCTAATACAAAGTTCTTCTGTTTTATAACCAACCCAAATTTACCTATTCCCACAAAAATATTCATGGTTGATCTTTTAATATAATTTTTCTACTACCTCATCCGTAAGTATTAATTTTTGTGATAAATAATTAATGTCTGAAACACCAGTCTTGTGTAGCTTTTTATAAGCAACTGAATGCCATCAAGAAAAAAGCTGTTGAATTTGAAACAAAAAAGTTATAGCCAAATAACCGATTTTTTTTTTTGAAAATGTAAGATGGCTATTTTGATGCACTTTTTCATTAAAATAGTAAATTGAATAAAAAATCTGCAACGCATGCTTGAAGATCACTTCTTGTATAGCGGAAGTGACTTTTTTGTCCCAGACTACAACAAATTAATACTAATTTTTTAACAAAAACCACCTCTTCCTCTTATACCGGAAGTGACATCACGCGTGCGGTGATTTTTTTTATTCGATTTACTAACTAATGAAAAATGCAAGCAAATCGTCATCTTTATTTATCCAAAATTATTTAGTGATAACTTGTTTGTTTGAAATTCAAGTGCGTTTATCTTGGTGGCATTAAATTCCTTGGAAGCAACTGGGAAACTTTGTTGTTTTTTCTTGACATTTTCAGTGATCAATTTCACTTCTATAGTAGTGACTAGGCAACCACATATACACAAAGGTGTCTCAAGGTGCCTACATTCTGTTTTTGGATTTAACTTGACGTGAAATTGTTCGCTGAAATATGTCAGTGAGACTAATTTCAGGACTATTTTTTATAAGTTGGCCGCGCTTTTAATTTTCGTTCTCCTAGCTGACATACCGTTATCTG
This sequence comes from Pseudeuparius sepicola, assembly GCA_963920635.1. Classification (NCBI taxonomy): domain Eukaryota; kingdom Metazoa; phylum Arthropoda; class Insecta; order Coleoptera; family Anthribidae; genus Pseudeuparius; species Pseudeuparius sepicola. The sequence continues at coordinate 29,684,652 of OY987303.1, forward strand.
TGTATCGTGGTTAGGACTGATATGCGCGGCACGTGTCGCACCTCACTTTCGCGAGTTTAAAAGAGAGGGGGGGAGGTTCATTCGAGCGAGAGTATGGTCCCGTCGGAGCTCTGAGCAGGTAGTTTTCACATACATGTACATTACAAGTTATTTTAAATAGCGATTGAGGTATAACTACAAATTCTTTATTTTTACTCGTGGTAATATATCATTACCTAAACTACAAACTTTACGTTCATTATTTCCTCTCACCTGAAAATTTGTCAGACAATAGTTGACATTATGCTTGAAGTAATAAAAAAAAATCAGCTGGCTGTGTCCCGGGGGAAACCCCGTCAGCTGATGTATTTATATAAGCGAGCGGCTTTCACACCTGGCTTCCGCGCCACACCTTTCACTGCGTCAGGTACCTTTCCCCCGACGTACAGCTAGCTGATTTTTTTTTTAATTTAAACAAACCTCCAAGTATACTTACCAAGCGACAAATTTTCAATCGAGAGGAAATCACTGAAAATAGTTCTCTTTTTTCATGTTCGTATGAGCAGCTGACGTATAGTCCACCACCTTAGGCACCTTATATTAACTATTATCTGACTCATAAATGATTGAAAATACATATTTTTTTACATGTTTAGGAGGGTGCCATTGTCCACCCACCCAGCTGACGTTCACGATGCTTCATAACATAAAAATCTGTCACTGGCTCCCGGGCAATATCTTGTTATGTCATAGTATCATGGAAAAGAGTGAACCATAAGAACTGAATAAATTGTCAAATGTCAACAGTTATTAGCACCCCAAAATAATAATTAAGCCCAAAGAAAATATATGCGTAGATTTAACAAAAACAAAATTAAATTAAGAAAATCCCAAATAATCTATTTAAAAAGTGTCATGCATTATTCCATTCGTTTGCCCAACTTTTATGATATGGTGATATATTTTAGCTTTTATATCGCATAATGTTTCTCTTAAGAATATACCGATATATAAATAGAGTTATTTATTATAAGTTACAAATGAATTCTCATTTTCCTAAACGATGACATTTATATACGCGCGATCTCAGACAAATAATAAACATAGGCTAATAATTCAATTCAATACAGACCCTGCCAAGATAAAAACATGTTTAGTAACATTATTTCTCTGAGTTAGTAACAGAAATCTAAAACAAAACAATGCAATGATTGCACCATTGCCAAACTTATTCATAAATGTGTCTTGTACGTACCAACGTTAAAAAAACTTACTACTACTACTAACTTTATTATGCCCCAACAGCTGATCCATAGTTCGTTGAGATTTAGCCGGTTTGTGTTGATGTGTTTCGAGTGTATACTTTTGGGTTATTCTAGTTTTTTCAGGAGATTTTGGGGTTATTGGACAAAAAACATATAGTTAATTTAGTAATTAGTGAATTAGTGTAGATTTAAGAACGATGGGAAGAGTAATGTGTTGGATTTGTGGCATAGGTAGGAAACATAACCTCTAGTTATCATGATGCAGGCTTAAGTGTAAAATTTGTTGTTTTTGTTTTGAGTAGGCTTTTTATGATGGCTGATTACAATGCAGCCTTTAGGTTAGTTTATTATTGGTCCGAGTATACGGTATACGATATTAAAGTAATCCGTATACAAGGAAGAGAAAGACTCGCAACGGCTTTTAAATCTTAACGCGAACAATATAATGTTTTGTTGGATCATGATTGTTGGCGGTGAGATTCGAACTGGCCACACAGAATAAGCGGAGCATCACGGGAACCCCAGTTTTGGCTAAATCCCAGGAGGCCCACCTTCCGCTGAAACGATATCTCACCAAATCCACCTTTAATATAACAACGTTGTGTTGTACAGATGATCTACTAGAGCATCACGGGAGCCCCACTAATTCCCGTGAAGTCTAAGTACCAGAAGCCCCACTTTCCGTTACAGCGCTGTCTCGCCAGGCTCACCTTTGATATTTGATATTATGACAACGGTGTATCGCACAGAGATTATGTACGCCACAGAATCTAAAGTGTTCCTTTTTTGCGGCGACATTATCGTGTGGCACATGCGGTGTTGTGCAGTTGGGCCTGGAGAGAAGTGGGCTTGGCGAGAACTGGGAGTGCTGGGATTTAAAAGTCGCAGTAAGTACGTGGGCCCCAAAATCTAAAATATTCCTGCTTTTTGCGACGATATTATCGTGTGGCTAATGCGGCGTTGCAACAGTGGGCCTGTGGAGAAGTAGGCCTAGCAAGAATTGCGAATGCTGGGACTAAGAAGTCGTGGTATATAGGTGGGCGTCGCCTAGCGGACTGCAGAATAAGCGGTGAGTTGAGAAATGTCAATTTGATGTGCTGACAATTTTAAACCATGCGTTTTTCCGCTGGTACCTTTTTCGATGTCATGCCAGTTTGCATCGGCGCTATGTTCCGCCGCCTCTTATTGGGAATTCAAGCTAAGCGATACGCCACCTGGTGGTCAAATGTAGAACTAGTCTCAATGACATTTGTTTGTTTCCTGCGTTTACATTTGCCGGCCGTGAATTTCACCATTTTTATCACATTTTATTGTTATTTTTTTGTTTAGCTGTGTTACATTCTTGTTTATTGTTATTAAATTCAATATCTATGTGATAGGAAGTTGGTTTTACCTGGATAGTACAAAGAAGACCAAGGTAAGGAACATGGCTTCTAACAACGGTTATTGTGTGCCCCAGTGCAAATCCTGGGCCAAAAAGAACACTAAGAGAAAGTTAAGCTATATGCGTTTCCTAGGTAAAACGCAGAAAAAGTCTATGTTGAGACTTGAGACTATAATAATGCGATAAGAGAATTACCTAACTCAGGCAGATTTTTTTTATAAAAACAAAAACACAACAGCTACAAAACACACAAGTAGTAGTATTCATTTTTCAATTGACATGGCTCGATATAATGCCTTTTTTCTTGGAAACCTTATACACCTGTGACCTCGTCAATAATAGTATTATAAAAGCCGAAATATGCTTGCATTATCCTCCAGCTCCTGCCTTGCATAAACAATGCATTTTTTGCTGAATTTTAGCAGTACGAATCTTTAAATCACTAATTATCTGATGGAAATCTGACTGAAAAGCACTTGTTTGCTAAAAGTAGGTATCCCATTCGTATATGCCATGCAAAATAATGTGCCCTGTAGCAAACACTTTCTCCGCCTTTCTCCCCTTCAACTACTGATCTAGAGTTAATATCTATTGTTAGGTAATATTGCCACAATCTAGAAGGCCAAGAGTTATCCGAGCCATTTCTGTTCTGAAAATTCTCGAAGACAGGAAGAATTACGAAAACTGAGTACACACCTGCCCTAGAAACAACCTATAACCACTGTTGGATTTATGAACCTATCTCAACAAAATTAACAACAACAAATATATACAATTATAAAATATCAACATATAAACAATAAACACCCATAACAATTACAAAAATACATAGGAAAACTAATTAAATTGTTAAAAATCATCGACGGGAAATGTGAGGTTATGAAACAATGTCATCGACGTTAGTTCAACTAATGGCCACTTGGCGCTGCGATCTTAATTTGAATTCCCAATTAGGTAGATTACACACTAGCGGAACTTCTTTCATAGATAAGCAGTACTAATTCTTACTGCCATAATATTTTAGTCGCCAAACCTTAAAAAATGTATCAAAACCGCTAGAGGCTACTTGAATGGACGTAAGGGGAACGCCTTTTCTGCAGCTCCACTTTATGGGTATTTTAAACTACGAAATTTAACGGCTGTAATGCAGGGCATTATTTGAGCACAAAATTGAATCGCGGAGGATGCTTTATATGCAAGGACCATCTAGCCAGGATTTTAGTGGACGGCCCCGTGGAATTAGAGAAAGAAATGGGGGATTAGTTGTCGCGTATTGCATTCTTACTAGTTCAATTTCACGGGGAGATGAGCAGCTCTCCCTCTCTGGGACGCTCTAATTTATTACTTATGTCACAAGGATAGAACAATTTTATAATTTGGACGACGCCGAGCACTGAATTTAAAACCCACTTTGTCACTAGAGAATGGGGGAATTTGTACTTAGCTCGTAAAGTTTGCATTTTACTGAGCAGATTATTTCTATTTTATTGCCGGTTAGGATTATTTGTTTAACAAGGATTTATCTCGTTAATTCTTAGCCTTTGGATACTTGCAGATGTTTAATATAATTTTTAAGTTATAATTGAAATTTTAATCATAGAAATACACCTATCAGTTACTTCGATTAAAATTTATCATCACTATTCAAGATTAATTATTATACAGGGTGTTCCTAAATTATGATGCCAACGTAATGTGACAAGTAGAAAATTGTATTTTAAACCAAAAGTTTCTTATAAATATGGGTCCAAAAATGCACAATAAAAAGTTACAGGGCCATAAAGTTACAGACGGAGGAAGGATAGCACAATGCGTTTTATACTTATAGTTCTTTTGAACTTTTCTTTTTTGTCTTGCAGGTTCATCATTTTAGTGCATCTTTTCGATATACCAAAAATTATTCGCTTTCAAAATGGAACGGATTGAACTCCCCATAATGTTGACACCCTATTTCAAGAAAACCAATGATATAGTTACTACCCATTTGGCATTTTTTTTTCCTAATTTTGAATGTACAGGGTGTCCCAAACTCGACGCCCCAGGGTTATTATAGGCAAACAAAAACAGCCTGTAAAAATTTGACTTGTGGGTTTCTTGTAGGACCACTCAAGCTTGCTTTTGGTCCAAAAAGATAGTTTTTAGGAATTTGGGAAATATAGGTTATGACGTCATCAAATATATGTTTCCCAAAACCATACCTGTTTCTCTTTATATATTTGGAAAGATCACGTTTTTCTGATAAACGTTCGTAAATAATTTTTGTTGATATCTTCTTTCCTTAAAAATTTATATGCTTATTATTTGTAAAAATATGAAAATGATGCCGTGGTATTTTTTTAATGAAAATAGAGTTAGCCATGACTTAATGAAGGTGTATTTTTGGCAGAAACAGTTATTTCCCTATAGAAATCAGCTTAATTCAATTATGCATAGGGGTATCCGGTTACTCTTTATGTAAATGATTTATCCAAATGACAAACCGTCATAATCAAGATGTAACCGAAATTTTGTCTCATACCATTGCAGCGTTTTAATTTCAGTAAATTTATCAATTCATTATTGAACCACCCCTGTAACCGAAAGATAATGCTACGCCTATCGCGCATACGATTAGGCTCTTCTTCTTCTGACAGTAATTTGTATTTTGTGGTTGTGTGAATATTGGTCGGCGAGCCAGATTCCAAAGTTCAGGTATGTAATTAAATAATTCCCGTCGATTGCCTGCTCGTGTAAAATACCTTTTAATTTATTGTGCTTACTTTTGGAGAATAAATACCTGATACTATTCCGATCATATCAAACTTATCTAACTAAAGTGATTTGTGTTTACAGTCGACTCCCCGGTCAAGTGTCAATTTTGTCGTTCATCTACCTAACCTTTTTTGTGGTACGAATCACAAACGGAAATTATATTCAAAATGTTAGTTTTTCATAGTGCTTCTTTATTAAGAATTTTCGCGGGTTGTCCATAGAATTCGATAGAACATTCCATAATCTAGAAACCGAATATCGTGCCACAAAAGGTTCTGATAAGTTCTCGTTCCGAAGACACTTTTCGTTGCGTTCTTGAGGTGCTCGCATCGTGTTTTTGGCTTGGCCACTTTTGCGATTTTTCAACCCTAATTTAGCGGTGTGATCAAGAGTGTATCGTTGAAATTTTACCATTCTTTAAGTAATATCTGTTATCTTTCAATTTCATGTGAAACTTATCTACTGAAGCCCTGGTTTTCTGGCGTGTAGTCAACCACGTGTACCGCCCCAGGAGTTCAGCTACATTTCAGCCAGCACAGGAGGGGTCCACAGGGGCTCGAGCGCCGTGGAAGTCCGTGGAAGCCCTGGTGAGTAGATTTTATCTAATTTATCTTTTTCTTACCGTATCTTAAAATTTCTGAACTGTCAACGATACTAACGATACCACTCTAGGTCTGATCCCCGAAGGAACGTAACGGAGAGTCGCCTCATTTGTTTTTCTTACCCAGAGAACATATAAGTGTGTGTTAATATAACTTTTAATAAAAAACAAAAATCATTCTCTTGTCCTAGTCTGAGGTTCAGATTTCAAATTGTATATTACATTTGTACAAGTAAATATTTTGCATTATTTTCGCTATCTCTGTGCACAGTGTTTTTTTTAAATAATTATAAATATCGCATTAATAAATTAGTCCTACATTGTTGTAATTAAGATAGTTTTACTAACTATACAAGTTTTAAATTATAACTAAATAGAAACAATATCGCCTATAGTTGTCTAAATATTTTCTCGACTTAAGAGATTGGGTACTGCTTGGTTTTCGACTTCACAGATACTTCTAAGCTGTTACACCTCACTTCCTCCTATAGCATCACAAGCTCTGGTTTGGTCACGTGCAGCTAAGCGACAGATCCACCAGTCACAACAAAGACCTACGTCCCAGCTAGTCGGCACTGCAGCGTTGCAGCTATAAGTGGTCTGGTTTGGTTCTCGCACATTGGGCACAGACTTACTCGAGTGTGGAGTTGAGGTATTGTGTTAGACTAAATCACCTTTACCCAAGTCGAAAGGACAGAATCGAGCCACAGTAAAAATCTCAGTCGGTGTAACCTAAGGCGATTGCTTAATCTCAAGTGTCAAATTCACTTCTATTTAAATTTCAAATTTATTGCTGTTAAAACTTTCAAATTTATTTCTATTTAAATTTCAAATTTATTGCTGCTAAAACTTTCAAATTTACTTCTATTTAAACTTTCAAATTGTAACCCTCTTTTGTAAGGCAATTTAATGCAAGTTACTATCAAATTATTGTAATAAAACTTGTTTTTAGAATATTGTGTTTTATTTGATCGCCTCATAACTAGTTCCAAAAGAAAAACTTGCTCTCCGCATCTCGCTCTCTCAATATTTTTTTTGTCGTTTTTTGTTGAGTAACAAAGGTAAGAGATCGTCTGCCAAACAAAGAAGTGAAAAAACCAGCGCCCTAATATTAATATTTACTTAGTTATACACCACTATTTCATTTTTATCTAATATTATTAGGTAATATCAGCCACATTCACTCCGTATATGTGCACTGTCACGCCCTGACGTGCTATCGGCATCGCTCTTCAAAAAATTTGCACTTTTAAGTTCAAAAAGCCATTTAAAAGTATTTCGTGATAACGTAGACCTGCCCAAGGACCCCCCTCAGACCCCCCGACAAGAGCAGGACCCAGCCGAAGCCCCGGAAACCCACAATGGGCGACTGAGTGGCGCCGGCCCCCGTCCCTTACCCCCGCCTCTCCCGAGTAAAGACATTTGTACCCCTGCGAAACTCCCCGACCCTCCAGAGACATTTGCAGACCCCGCTTTCCCTCAGTTTAGGACCTAGTAAGGGTGAGACAGACATACTAGTTGCTTTAGTGTGTGCTAATCTCGCTTGTCATATTTTTTAATTTGTCATATTTTTTAAATTTTTTATATTATCCCCTCCTGCATCATGTCCACCTCCGAATGCTCTTTCGAAGGTTCGGATAACAATGAGCTAAATTTAAAGTATCTTATCGAACAGCAGCAATCATTTATCCAGCAAATAAAAGCTAAAGACCAAACAATTTCTGAATTAACCAGGGAGGTTGCAAACCTCTCAGCCTAACTCAAAGAAATGTCGGACTATATCGAGTCCATCAAGTTATCCGAACCACGAGAGCGCAAGAAAAGCGGCTTCTCGTCGGATTCTTCGTCCGTGTCAAGTAAAATAACGGTTACAAACTCGATCGATGCAGACGGGTTTAATATCCCAACTATTACCCCCAAAAAGGTCAGATCTAGATCCCAATCCTCAACATTGTCGGCAAATGGCTCCAAAAAAGCCCCCAAAAATTATGTACTAGTCGATAAGAATAATCCGAAAAAAGCCATTGGGAAAGAACAAAATAAACAAGTTAAAAAAATTGCAAAAAAACCAAAAGAAGACAAAAACAAAAAAGATATAACAATGCAAAAAGAAGCCATCGGCTCAAATTTAGACATCATCATTTAGCAATCAAAATGCGGATACAGGTAATTCGCAACAATCAAACGTTAACAATGAGGTAGACGAATACATGGAAGCAGAAAATTATACGGGAAATGTAACAGACACCGAGGAAACTCAGGAAACTACTGAAAAACCCATAACCCCTATAGTTTTGCGTAATAAAGAAAAATGGTTAGACCTATCTAAAACATTTAAAACCAAAAATATTTCCTATAATAGAGCTTTAAATACCTCTAACGGTATAAAAATTTTTCCATCGTCTTCAGATGATTACAGGGCGATTCAGAAACATTTTACTTTAAACAAAATAGAATTTCACTCATATCCACTGCCAGAGGACAAGTCTCTGCACGTTTTTGTACGTAACTTTCCACTTGAATTTAGCACGGATGTCGCCAAAAATGACCTCACTGAAAAGGGTTATGACGTCAAATCCATTATCAGGCTCAAAGGTAGAAATCGAAAACCGACTAACAATTTGCTTGTAATACTACCCAAAACAACTGAATCGAAAAATATATACAATGAGGTTGAAATTAGCGAAAATTGGGTAAAATTTGAACCGAAAAAATCCAGGCCTAAAATCACGCAGTGCCATCGCTGCCAAAAATTTGGCCACTCACAGACGTATTGCCATGCCACCCCTCGAGGCCTAAAATGTGCTATGACACATAACACTTTTCAGTGCAAAAAACCTTATGACATCCCCTGTAAATGTGCCAACTGCGGCGAAGCCCACCCCGCCAACTTTAGTGGGTGTGCATTCTTTCCAAAAATACAAAATGAAGTCGAAACTTACCAACCTAACTATAGACAATTATTAAACTCAAATATTTCTTACGCCAATGTAGCAACTAAAAATACTACTAACATTCCAAATTATTACCAGAATTCAAATCAAAATCAGAATCAAAATCAAAGCCAACACAAAAATATACAGGACGCTCCCTCTCAGGACGTCCTTAAAGAACTCGCCAGCCTTATGCCGGCTTTAAGGAAAATTGCCGCCATAATATGAATTGTAATAACTCTCTTAATGCTTAACGAAGAAGGATCTAATCTGCCGGTGAAAATTAAGTTTGTTACGTGGAACGACAACAGTATTTTAAGGAAAAAAGATGAATTTTTATATTATTTACAAGAAAATCAGGTACAGGTATTTGCTATCCAAGAAACGTTTGTAAAAGCTTCAGACAAATTTAGAATGCAAAATTATAATATTGTCAGGAGGGATAGGCCTGACGGTAGAAACGGTGGAGTGCTCCTCGGGATCCACAAATCTTTACTATTTTCTGTGTACAAAATTTCTACCGCCGATGAAAGCGTTGAATACGTTTCTGTTAAATTGAAAATGGCAGATGATCAAGTGGTAAAAATCTTTTCGCTTTACAAACCACCTGCAACTAACTACGTCATTGAAGACCTAAACAATATATTTGACGACCGGTATGATAATTCGCCAATAATAGTTGGTGGCGACTTTAACGCCAGGTACAATAGTTGGTCCCCACTGCCCAACAATCAGAGGGGAAAGGAATTAGAGAGGTACATTACTGGTAATAACATACAGTTCATTGCACCTTTAGAGCCAACGCACTTTCCACCCATCGGTACCGCCCTGTCCTCGACTTTTTTCTAGTCAAAAATTTCAACTGGCCGCACGAAGTTTATACCTCATCTGACCTTGGTAGCGACCATAATCCGGTTGTTGTCGTTTTCGGGGAGTTAAACAATGGCGATTTTATAGGCAACGAACTTAATAAATTTGTAACAAATTGGGAACTTTTCAAAACAATTCTATATCAAAATCCACCACCTCTAAGACATATCGCGGACGTAAACGACGTTGAAATCTACGCTGACATCTTACAAGAATCTGTAAAGACTGCACTGACGACAACTCTAAACACTTTTACTCGACACAGACAATGTATTAGGTACCCCCGAAATAAGACAGCTAATTCATCTAAAAAGACGTGCTAAGCGACAAGCGCCAAGAACGGGACACAATGCGGAATACAACCGACTAAACAGACAAGTACGAGACGCCATACGAGAACTGAAAAACGCAGACTGGCAAGAAAAATTAGAAGTCATGACTACATCTTGAAAAAAATTTTGGCAACTTATTAAGAACTTAAAAAGAAACTCTCAAACTCACTTACCCCCTGTATATGGTGAAAACGGCGTTGTCTTCACGCCTGCAGAAAAAGCCGAAGCTTTCGCGGACTCATATGAACGGCAGTTTATGAAAAACCAACACCCCGAAGACGACCTCGACTGGGAAGATGAGGTTATAAACACAGCCAGAAGGCGGCTGGCCAACGCGCCTGTTGGTCAGTTACCATTCTGCGAGCCAGGCGAGATTGAAGCCATTATAAAATTTCTACCAGTCAGGAAAGCGCCCGGTATCGATGGGATCAACAACAAAGCGCTAAAATTATTACCAAAAAAACACAAACTGGCTATTTTACATTTAACAAATGGCATTCTTAGGACGCAACATTTTCCGAGAAATTATTACCATACCCAAGAAAGCTAATTCCCCTTTCCCTTCTGATTACAGGCCAATCAGTTTGCTTCCATCTATATCCAAAGTCGTTGAAAGAATTGTCCTCAAAAGGCTCAATGACGAGTTGCTAGATCTTAATATAATTCAGCCAGAACAGTTTGGGTTCCGTGCTTTCCATAGCACGGAACTTCAGGCTTGTCGGCTGATTGAGTACATAACCAAAAATCTACAGGTGGGTAAAAGTGCTGGATTGATACTACTAGACATTTCCAAGGCTTTTGACAAGGTGTGGCATTGGGGACTACTTTACAAAATGCTGCGAGGCGGCTTCACAATCCCAATGGTGCGCCTTGTCAAGCAATTTCTATTTGACAGACGTTTCTGCGTCAAAATCGACGGTATAAGTTCGACGCACAGAGAAATAGAGGCGGGGGTCCCGCAGGGGTCTGTCCTCGGTCCCGTACTCTACTCTATCTACATATCCGACCTTATCCCTCTTGAAAATACTCAAATTTACTTATATGCTGACGATACAGCAATCTTGGCTACTGACAAATCACTAAATTACATTAAAATTTTTCTGCAGAACGCAATTGAGCCCCTCCCCGAATATTTTCTCAAATGGAAAATTAAAATAAATGAACAAAAAACTCAGGCAATTATAATTTCGAAAAAGAGAAATATTCCAAACATCGGCCGCATCGTGATCAATGACAACGAAATTGAATGGGCACAAACTGCTACTTACTTAGGCGTTATCTTGGATTGCAACTTAACTTGAGCGCCACATATTAATTCCAGAGTGAACAAGGCCAAAGCGGCCTTTGTAAACCTACACTCTCTCTTAGCAAAAAGATCAAAACTAAGCATGAAAAACAAACTACTAATTTTCACTCAGATTATACGACCCATTCTTCTTTATGCGTGTGCAGCATGGTGCTTCGCCGCAAAAACACATTACAAAAAGCTACAGTTTTTACAAAATAAGTGTTTGAGACTTGTCGTCTGCGCAGAATGGTACGTATCCAATCGTACCATTCATAATGACTTGAACGTACCACCAATTCTTGAATTTGTCCAAAACCATACAGATAGGATTTACAACTTAAAAATTCGGAATCACCCTAATAATCTTGTCATTGCGCATGTACCTACATGGTAAATAGAAGGCTACCGCATAAACGCATTAGACATTTTTTGGAGGAAGACTTATAACGACAAATTATGCCTTTTTAAATGAAAATGCTAATTTACTATCTCACCTCCTAACATATATTACCTTTCTCAGCACCATTAAACTAATTAACCTTAGTCTTACTATTAAGAATATTATATAAAGCACACACTAAAGCGATATAGTCTACAGAGGGTCCACCCTCCTAATTCAGTCTGTCTTACCTAAAACCCCAATTTTTTAAAGTTACCAGAATATTATTGTCACACAAGTTTACGTGGGAGACGCGTGGTGCAGCTTGAAGACTGCGCGCCTCCACCACGTGTCACAACTGAGTGCCTTCACACGGAGCCTTTACCATGTGACGCACTACTTGTGTGTGCCGGAGGGTTGGATTAACCCTCACAGCTTGCCGGGATCACTGGGTGCAGGAGTCGCGAAGCGCAGAAGAAAGACAGCAGGTACAAACTAGGGTGATGTTTATTCTTGCACTCACAGATATGCCTCTAACAGTATCTGGACCATGTCGGGGGTAGCGCGGACTGTGGACCGACGCGACCGATAGTACGTGGAAGTGACCGGGACGCGAGCTGCGCCCTTGACCCGACGGCGGGGTGCCGCTGCTGACCCACTGACGATTTCAACAGTGCCCAAGGGCGCTGTCGTCTGCCCCTCGGAGCCCGTCCTGAACAAGGAGGCTACTTAAGCGGGATCCATTGTTAGGTCAGACCACCGAGGTTGGTCAGTGATCGAGCAGCTGCTAATAAGCGGGGCTTACTGATCCCCAGCCTGTGGCTGGTGCCGGATTTATACTCGCAGGTTTTGCCGACTCGGCGATTGAACTTTGATTTATCTAATGTTTATCTTATCGAGTAATCCTCGTATATTTTGTTATTGATTGTCCCCTGTATTTGTATAATGTTATCTTTATTTGTTATGATTCAGTAGAAGTAAGTTTGAATGGTTTGGCCATCGATCCACAGATGTCACTTTGTTGGCATTATAAAGGGAAAAAGACGTCACTACGTCGACCCTATTCAATGCCAAAAAACGATAACGAATATCAGCCAGGTTATATAATAAGGTTTACCCGAACCAAACTTCACTTGTTACTCAAACTTCAGTCACTCCACAACGGAGTGACCACTTTGTACTAACTTGTCACTCGTCTTTGAAACTTCACACGCTCCAAACGGAAGCGTCAATCGTCATTGTAACTCACGTGCAACAATAATATAGTCCCGCATATTTTCTCGGAAGTTGCTCTTTAATTTACCATTTGCTTAGGTAACCCGTTCCACACATCGGATGCGTTGTGGCATCGGAAGAAGACAGCCAACCTAGGAGAAATATCGGCAGCAGACATACAGCCTGGAGGACATACACGCCGCCAGCACTCATCTAGCCGGAGCCCCCAAGCGCGCGGCATTGCAGAACGACAGAAATCAAGAAAACAACTCAACAACCCCCGGCCCCTTACGGTGCCGAAGAAAGGAAGCTTTAATTGGCAAATGTATTGGCAAATGTAAATGTATAGTGTATTTTAATCGGTTAGGATCTTCTTCCTATGTTGTGTTTTGTTTATTTGCAACCGTGGTAAATTTAAAGTATTGATTGCATATTTGTTGATCAAACTGTAGAGCACAGCCATAAACACTTGTCCACCTGTTCTTTTATGGTATTTTAGGTTTTTAGGCTACCGTAATAAAATTCGCGTTTTGACCTAGTTTGCATAGTCAACTGTTTCGGCAGTTAGGAAAAATAGTAAATAAGATAAAGATTTTTTGGTTGCATAATTAATTGGTGTGTTTTATTAATTATGTTGCGGTTACGACCCGACTTCGTATTACATTGTGTTGGTAGGGCACGATCCCGGACATGGCGAGGAAAACCCAATAAAACCCCGCCGGACTCCCAACGAAAGTCTAACCGAGGCAGTGCGTACACAACTTACACTCCTTACACTCCACAATGCACGTGCGGGTAAGCGCCGGAATGCACGAGACTTACACCGGCGAGTGCTCCGTCGATTGGTACAGGCAGCGCCTGAACATACAGGGTTAACTATCACTTAGTACAAAAAATTTTACCACGTGCGCAGGGTGGCTTAAGAAAACATAGAAAAATATTTTTAGATTTTTTTACGATCTTAAAAAAAAAGGTAAAACCCCAATTTTCCCTGTAAATCTCCGCCTCTAATTACGTCATCCAATATGGCTTCGGAACGTACTGTCAGCTGGAAGTGATTTTTCGCGGTGTTGCCGTTGTTTTGGGAAGGATGAAAATACCTTTTTACCCAAACAAATAAAAAAAACATAAATAACAATCGATATGAATCTATACAGCTGCAGGGCTATTAGATTTAACCGAGGTTCGTCCGAATTCCCCTTACCTTAGTTTGAAATTTGAAAACAGACAACCGGATATGAATCCCGAGTCCGGAGGCTCATCTCGAGCTCGGTCCAGAGGCTAGGTAATCCTGAATTCCTAGGCGTTTCTTGTTTTTGCATTTTCACATAGCAGCGCCAAGGAATTACAAAACTACATACACATTTCTCGCCTCGCGAAACCACGAAAATTCCGTAAGGATTGCGGACCGTCAGATGTAAAAGCTGGACATAAACGCACAAAACAGTATAGGTTGGGGTGGTGCGTAATAATTATCGATATCGATGTCAATGTTAGATTGCGTCTCCAAAAAAATAATTTCCATAAGAAAACTTATTGAAAATCTATCTAAACTAAACAAAAAGAATTGTGTGATTTCTTAATGCCGGCGTTATTGGACTGAACGCTTTGCAATACAGACAGAACGTCGATGTGTATCGAATCGATACATAGTTTTGTTCGACGTCGCATCTTTATGCCTGCGTCACACTTCAGACTACCTAGTTGTTGCGCTGGTCTGGTTGCCTGCATGCGCGGGTAAATCATCGCATTTCGGCCGATATGTTTACTCGACGTTTCCCTGCGTCCCTCTGAATTTTCTGCGATATTTTCCCGTATCTGTGTATTTTGGTGCGTTTTAAAGCTATTTTGCAATTAATTGAACGCCAGGCTTTTTACTAGTGCACTAGGACCGCAACATTACAGGTTAGAAGGGCTAAAATTAATTTAGTTTTTAAAGTAGGTATGTGAAATAGTGAAACAGGTTTTTAGGCGTGCGACCAACATTTTCCACTGAGTACTGAGGGTGAGGATATTGATGAAAAAAGAAATACGGTAGGATTATGTACTTTGTGGAATCGACCAGGCAAACGTAACGGCTAAGTTGCGAAGCACCCTCGCTTGGTCAAGGTAATGTTTTTATTTGATAGTTCTTATTTGTTAGTAAACGGATAATATGGTTTTAGATGCAGTACCATTTACGGTATACTGCCAGCAGATTGACCCACTTATTTGGCCTGGCCCAGAATAAGTAGAAGAGAAGATCCGGAAGAAAAAAATGCAAACATTTTTAATTTAATTAACCGAGTTAATTTCTGCATCGAGGTTTAAGGCGGCCTCTTTAAACAGCTACTGTATAGTGCTCTGCATGTGCAATGTGTGCTAGTGCAGTTGTGTTTTTTGGTTACCCTTCGGCGTTTTCGTGGCGGAGGGGATCCTCCTCCGTGGTCGTCAGGCTGAGTACCTCGCTTCAAACAAAAGGAATGGCGGAGGGAAACAAGAGGTCCCCCAACAGATTTAGAAAATGTGATGAATGTTGTGTAGTATTGTGTGACTTTTAATGTAGAAAAGCAAGAAAACAGAAAATTCAATCCTGGAAATGTCAGTAAGGTAGATGTTTCATAGACATTCTACATGTTCCTTAGAAAGTAATCGTTTCCAACAGGAAATCGAAATTTTGTGGAGAATCCTCGGACAAATTGATGGACGTGGCAACGCTGCGCTTTTTCACTACCTGTCATTACTAGAGGCCCTGTATGACACGAAAAGTGACAGTTATTCGTTTTAACAGAGGTTGGACAACAGATTTTGGCAGATCTAGTAGCATTGTTTTTATTATATTTTTATATTGGCGGGTGTCAGTTTGTCAACAAACTGTCAACAAATTATTGAGCATAGATAAGAAATAAATATACGATTATTGAGCGTGCTAATTTTCTTTTGCAAAAAGGAGTGTTAAAAGGTAAAAATGACATCTTGCGTAATAAGAAACTGCAAGAATTCTGAGCAGGATGGATTTTTCTTAACACCCTTTCAAAAAAGCGCAGAAGAACGAGCACGATGGAAAGTGCAAATGAAATACTCTAACATGAGAGTTGGAAATGATACGAAACTTTGCGAGGTAAGTAAATTTAATTACATACCTAAGTATCTAGTTCCTTTTTATTTTTTGTTTGATCTGTGATTTTCATCTGCAGAATAATTTCCTTAATCTGCATCAGCAACATAACATAAGGTACCTAAATTAATATTACATATTAGTACCTATTTGTTTTCAATAAAAGTCCATAAGGTTATACAAACCACTTATTAGAATTCTTATGAAAATTTCCCAATGTTAAAGAGATAATTCTAAAGTTTTTGTCTTCAAGGAGGTAAAACCTGTTGGGTATAGGTATTTACTGGACCAGCATAGGCATTTTTCGTTTCATGGAATAATAAAAAATGTATTTATTATATAAGTTGTGCGTGATAACTTTGAATTGGTTTATAATATTTTGTTACTGTAAAGGAAATTTTTCTACGACAAAATTCTCATAACGAAGAGACGTATATTCAAGAAAACTATACAGGATATTCCACATCAAAACTTCCACCTCCATAATTTTTTGACCTATTTTGTTAATTTTTTAAAATTTTCGTTGCTTCTCGAAAGGAGAAAACTAAAAAATACGAAAAAAGTTGTTTGCAATTAGAAAATTCTTCCTATCGTGAAATTTGGAAAGAGACTGTAATATAATTTAATTCGTAAATACTTGTTCTAATACATTTTTTCGAAACCTCCTACAGGAAAAAACGCCACGAATAGCAATAAAATACTTACAAAATCTTACTTGTAAGGATATTTTAGAATTTATAATAACTGTTAGAGAGAGACAGTTTTGAAGGAGCTTTATTTTCCACTAAGACCAACAAAATCGGACAAAAAAGAAGTTAACACGGGTGGGAATTTTATATAAAGAACCCTTTTTGTGTAGTCAGTTAAATGTGTGAGCTTATTTTGTATTAATATTCCATTACAAATTTCTTGCTGATAAAAAATAGCATTTGATGGCAGCGTTTTATTATGTTTAGGTAGCTTAAATTTAGTTCTTTAACTTTCACAGGTTCACTTCTCCGACATGGATTTTGAGTGTCAGGTTGTGCTGAAGAAACGATCCTCTCCTGCAGCGTTTGATGAACGTGACTTTAGCAAGAAAGAACCATTAAATATGTATAAATTTCTGAGAACTTGTACTAGTTTGATTTTTCCTATTTACTTACAATATATCTTTGAAAACAAAAATACTGTTGTCTTCTTTTTTTGAAATATAGATGATCTCTCTTGCATTGAAAAGTTATTAACTTTTATTTACAAAAAATGAAAGAAAGACTAATATCGATATTAAATACCTAGGTACTAATTTTTTTATTCAGCCTAATTCTATTAACCATGTTTTTCAATAGTGGTTGATTCATATTACCAAAACAAACTTTCCAACTTTTTATTCCGTACAAATTTCAGTATTAATTGTCTTAAAATTTTGACGGTAGGTATAAGAAGAGAGTTTGAAGAAACGAAACCATACAGTTTAAACCATTTAAAAGACCTTTTTGATTTTTATTTTTAAATGAAAGGAATAATAATTATTATTGGAGCTACGATTCCTATTGAAGAAATATTCGAAAGTTTAGTTAGTTGGTATGCTAGAGCCTTGTTTAATTTTATGTATCTACATAAGTATACCACATTCCTACAAAAATTTAATAAATGTTTTTATCCTGATATCCTAAAATTGCTGTTTGCTTGGAACAAATTATATGTTTCTTCACTTTTCCATTCAAACTTCAATAATAATTATTATTAGTGAAGCTTTGCAAATAATATACTTACTACCTACCCAATTTATTGGTTTTATCTATATTTTTATACATTTTAAACTGTGCCCTCATCTACCTACGTTTATGGCAGTTAAATGTCGTTAGCTTAACCTTAAAATCCAATTTTGACACATCCTGCTGCTAGGGGAATGATAGAAAGAGCGAAAAAATATATGTCTGTTGCACAAAATGAATTTCATAGGGAAAATAAGACCCTCGCCAGAGAGAGATATCCGATCGTTGTCCAACCTCTGTTAAAACGAATAACTGTCACTTTTCGTGTCATACAGGGCCTCTAGTCACTACCATTGACATACGCGAAATTTTAAGGCACGTCACTCGGGCGTCCATAAGCGGCGTTTTTTGAGGGGTTTTATACAATTTGAAAAAAAAATATTTTTTAGGCTTAAGACAAATGTTAGAAAATGTTAGAAAATTTATTTGGCAAGTGATAGTTAACCCCGTATAAATAATATAGACACCTATAGAATCGCGGCCGGCGTTTCCTGGTCGCGGGGGACCTTTTGGGCCCTCTCTCGGGGAGAGGATAACCAGCTGTTATGACAGGGCAATGATCTATATACCTAGATCCATAATCCAATATACAACTTCGGCATCAACATTTTGGTGTTTATTTACAAAATTTTTCTGGAGAGTTGCAACTTCCCTAATGTGACAAATAATGAAAGCACTTATTTCTTACAATGTAAATATAGCAAAGTGATCAGAGATATATAATTATGTTAATATTATCTATTCATTATATAATATATCATATGATAATTGGTAATATTAAAATACACATGTTGAAAATATATTAAATTATGTACTAAGCCTGGTTGCACAGAAGGAAAACTGGGGCAAGCGTAATAGATTTGGCAACGACGCGGCTGGACCGAACGCCTGTCTCTTGTTGTAGTGCGCGCCGAGTACAGGTTAAAAACGCTAATAAACTCTTTACATTTGTTTAACTATCAACCTATTTTAGTGAATAGTGATGGGGCGCTTAAAATGCGTCGTGTGTGGTGCTTTCCACTGGTGGGCGATATATTTACGGATCATCTGTGCACCACTACAGGGTCTTTGTTTTGATATTTTATTGTATATCAACGTGGATTACAATGCCATTTGAATGGGTCATCTAGGTATACAGATAATTGTGACAGGGTTTCTCCTCTCTTCCGGTAACGACTTAGAGCGGGGATTCAGATATGTGTGTGAGAGAGTATAGGAAGAATCGCGGCCGGTGCTCCCAGGTCGCGGGGACCTTTCGGCCATCTCTCGGGGCGAGGATAGCCAGCTGTTATAACAGAGATTCTCCTCTCTTCCGGGAACACCTTACGGCGGGGATTCAAGTGTTTGCAGGAACGAAACCCGTTCAACCAAGGACCGCTAAAATAAATCGAAATCACTTCGAAAACTCCAAATAAAAACAGGTAAGTACTCCGCACCAGCCGGTAAAATGTCAAAAGTGTCTTCAAAATGGCCGGCAGATTGTAAACGAAAACCATGCTGTGCATTAGGGCAAAGCGCGTTCTCCCCTCCTCCATTTCTCTGGTATCATTGTGTTAATAATTTGTATTATTAGAAATGAAGGGTGCTTTTTCAAATGAAGAGAAATTTAACATGTTAGCATGTTATATCTTGTGTCACAGAAATAATGTAGAGGGCAGAGGCCCAACAAATGTATTGTTGCAATTAATAAATGGCAAAAGTTGTTGGTTTCATTGGCTCTTTTTTCTCACAATTAGAAAAAGCGAAGAATTTACTCCAAAACACAATGCGACACTGTTTGCTGTACAACGACAGAAGAAGGCACTAATCAGACAAATATTAAGTTTTCCAAGTAAAAATAAACTGTAAGTTAAATTGACGACAATACTGATTAATATTTAGACTTCTTATTATTAAATACAGGGCCGCAATAGCAAAAAGTGAATGGAAAAAAAGGAATTTTCAGTATAATTGACTCAAAACATTTTAAAAATATTTCGTGTCATACATCATTTGCAATGAAAATGCTTTCAAAATCTGAAAAAAAGCCAGGTGTTTATTTAAAAAAATTAAGTTGAAGATGGTTTCTCAAAAACGAAATGTTGTAGAACAAATGTAAAAAACTCCATCTTAAAGCCCGTTAAAAAGTGGCACAAGAAAGTGTTTTTCTTTTTTTCCTATCTGTGATAACAACTTTTTTTCGCAACTTTTTCCCCATTCAACCGTTGTTTTATATCTCACCGTTTGCAAGATCCCCATGCTGTTCATTCTTATCCGGGACACATTATATAATATGTTTTGTTCTATTACCGTCCCCTTATAAAAAAAACCGTTTCGTTTCTCTAAAAAAAATGGTTTATTGCGAGGTATATTTGTTGTAACTTTTTTGTTTGGCGTCCGATTGTTTTTTATTTTCTAAACGGCATTAGATTCCTTGGAAAAAACTGCATCAGAATGGTTTTTAAATCATGAATTAATTTATCCTAAAAATTACGGAATAAATCCAGTGTATGACCTTCAGCCAGACACCATGTATCTACCTGGTAAAACTTTTTGGAACAGGGTACCTACTTGACCACTTCTAAAAGTACCGTGGGTAAGCTACTTTCAATAGTGGTTCTTTCGCTTTTTAACCTTATTTAAAAGCACCTCTAACGTAACTGATTGGTACATACATTAATTTGGGAACTCGGTCAGTCTAAATTTTATGACTATGATCTCTCCAACCCTTTTTCAGCTGCAAAACTTTATACAAGGTACCGAGAAGACAGAAAACACATAAACTCTTTTTCCAAATGTGTTAAATTGAGCCCGACTTTTGCCTAATTTTCCACACACCTGATACACTCTGTAGATACTATAGAGTCCAATTATTTGATGAGCTCTCTGTACTCTGCTTCTTCCCTATCTACAAGGATATATTACTTAAGGTAATATACCTAACCTAAAAGTAGAGTGTGGTTTCCAAACCATTGAGATCATAGATGTTTCTATGGTGGTTTCAAATAGCGCAAAGGCATTCTAGATAAAGGTAAAGAATTGCTATTGCATATAAATTTTCATTAGAATGAAAATATTGTGAAGTACCCTCTTTGTAAACTTGGAAATTTAATAATAAAATACAGTTTATATTATACTTAACAAATTATCGTCATGTACCTAGTTAGTAACTTTTAACTCAAGCATCTGATTTGCCCCATAATTAACAAGTTTTGAGTAAATAGCAAAAACACTTTTGCATTAAAAATAACATTTCAAAATTTTAACAAACCTTAGGAGTTTCCACAAATCACTACTAAGCTGTGTAAAACAGTTTTTTATTAATAATCAACAAAGACAAACCCCGTAGACCAATTAATTTAAAAATCCTACGAAATGTGTTTGAGAGAATCTAGAAAAAACAAGGGACGATCGTTCCCAAATTTGATGTAAGGGTAAATATGTTTTCATTATTTTATATCTTGAACATAAAAGACTGGATCTTCAGATAAAATAGATAAGTCCCTTATGCTTCCACGTCTCAAGCAAGTCTTAGATCGCATCTATTTGAAATTTTATCTCCTCACGCTTCTTTGTTCACATATACAGGTTTAACTATCACTTAGTACAAATTTTTTTTATGGTAGATAAAGAAAAATTAGACTTGCCAAAATAAATTTTGAAAAAAATTCTCTAACATTTGTCTTAAGCCTAATTTTTTTTTCAAATTGTGTAAAACCCCTCAAAAAACGGCGCCTATGGACGCCCGCGTGACGTGTCTTAAAATTTTGCGTATGTCAATGGTAGTGACAGGTAGTGAAATTGCGCAGCGTTGCCACGTCCATCAATTTATCCGAGGATTCAATACAAAATTTCGATTTCCTGTTGGAAACAATAATTACTTTCTAAGGAACATGTAAAATGCCTATGAAACAGCTACCTTACTGACATTTCCAGGATTGAATATTGCACCATTTTCTGTTTTCTTGCTTGTTTACATTAAAAGTCACACAACACTACCCAACACTACTCAACATTCATTTCTAAATCTGTTGGGGACCTCTTGTTTCTCTCCGCCTTTCCTTTTGTTTGAAGCGAGGTACTCAGCCTGACGACCACGGATGAGGATCCCCTTCGCCAGGAAAACCCCGAAGGGTAGGTAACCAAAAAACACACTGCACTAGCACACATTGCACATGCAAAGCATTACAGTAGATGTTCAAAGAGGCCGCAGTTAACCTCGATGCACAAATTCACTCGATTAATTAATTTAAAATTGTTTGCATTTTTTACTTCAGGATCTTCTCTTCTACTTATTCTGGGCCAGGCCAAATAAGTGGATCAATCTGCTAGCAGTATACCGTACCTACATGGTACTGCATCTAAAACCATATACTTAATCGATTTACTAACAAATAAGAACTATCAAATAAAAACATTACTTTGACCAAGCGAGGGTGCTTCGCAACTTAGCCGTTTAAGTTTACCTGGTCGATTCCACAAAGTACATAGTCCTAAGGTACTTCTTTTTTTCATCAATATCCTCACCCTCAGTGGCAAAATGTTGGTCGCACGCCTAAAAACATGTTTCACTATTTCACATACGTACTTTATATCCTCACCCTCAGTGGCAAAATGTTGGTCGCACGCCTAAAAACATGTTTCACTATTTCACATATGTACTTTCAAAACTAAATTAATTTTAGCCCTTCTAACCTGTAATGTTGCGGTCCTAGTGCACTAGTAAAAAGCCTGGCGTTCAATTTATTGCAAAATAGCTTTAAAACACACCAAAATACACAAATACAGGAAAATATCGCCGGAAATTCAAAGGGACACAGGGAAACGTCGAGTAAACATCGGCCGAAATACGATGATTCACCCGCGCGTTATCTGGCCTTGTCTTGCAGGCAACCAGACCAGCGCAACAACTAGTGTGAAGTGTGTCGCAGGCGTAGAGATGCGACGTCGAACAAAACTATGCATCGATTCGATACTCATCGACGTTCAGTCTTTGTATTGCAAAGCGTTCAGTCCAATAACGCCGGCATTAAGAAATCACAGAATACTTTCCGTTTAGTTTTGATAGATTTTCAATAAGTTTTCTTAAGAAAATTATATTTTTGAATACGCAATCAACTAATCTAACATTGACATCGATATTGATAATTATTACGCACCACTCAAACCTCTACTGTTTTGTGCGTTTTGTGCCCAGTGAAATGTGAGTAATCAGTAACCTACGATAGCGCAGTATGTCGAATGAGTTTGGTTCTACCGGTCCCGAAATCGTGGTTTCGCCAGAAGTGTATGTAGTTTTGTACTTACTTGGTGCTGCTATGTGAAAATGCAAAAACAAAAAACGCGTTGGGATTCAGGATTACCTACCTAGCCTCGGGACCGAGCTCGAGACGGGCATCGGGATTCATATCCTGTTTTCTGTTTTCAAATTTCAAACTAAGGTAAAGTGAATCCAGGCGAACCTCGGGTAAATCTAGCAGCGCTGTGGCTGTACAGATTGAAATCGGTTGTTATTTATGTATTTTTTTAATTTGTTTGAGTAAAAAGGCATTTTCATCCTTCCTAAAACAACGACAACACCACGAAAAATCACTTACAGCTAACAGTATATTCCGAAGCCATATTGGATGACGTAATTATAGGCGGAGAATTATAGAGAAAATTGGGGTTTTTACCCTTTTTTTAAGATCGTAAATAGTATATTTCCTAACAAGTGCGGAAAGTGCCACTTTTCCGCACGCGATTGCAGTTCCGCTACGCGTCGTTCAGCCAAGAAATCGAGTGTGGAAAAGACACTGTCCGCAAGCGTGCGGAAAAGTAAGACACTTTTCCACACGCATTTACTTTTCCGCACGCATTTTAGTTTAGAAAGTGTCACTTTTCACTATAAAGTACTTTTCCGCACTACTTTTCCGCACTAGTGCGGAAAAGTGACACTTTCTAAACTAAAATGCGTGCGGTACTGTACGGTAAAGTGTACTTTTCCGCACGCTTGTAGAAAAAAAATTTAAATGTTTTCTTAAGCCGCCCTGCGCACGTGGTAAATTTTTTTGTACTAAGGGATAGTTAACCCGGTGTAAAAATAATATTTTTAATAATAAAAGAAAGAATAAATCCATAATATCATGATTGTGGCTCACTCATATTAAACTCCCATAAGCAGTTTATATAGGCAGTATAGCAGAGCTTTGTGCTCAGATAAACAGAAACTAAACTACAGTGCCACTACGTCACGCTAGCCAATTAAAGTTTTTAGCACTGTCGGAAGCCACAGAGCCATAAAAACCACCAAACTGTCCTCAAGAGGACATAAAGGGTATACATTCTCCATTTCGCTTTACTTTATGAGTAGTTTAAGTGGAGAAATTTAACTCCGGCGAGGTAATAAGAGGGGAGGGACGCCTGCACACATTACTCCAGCCCAAAATTGAATCGCGACGGATGATTTCTATGCAAAGCCCGTCTCTCGTGGATTTTAGAAGACGCCCCAACGGAAATAGAGAAAGAAATGGAGATTAGTTGCCGCGTATTGCATTCATACTAGTTCAATTTCACGGGGAACTAGGCATCTCGCCCTTGCCAAAGGCTCTAATTTATCGCTTATATCGCAAGAACGGGCGAATTTTATAATTTGATCAGCGCAGAGCACTGAATTTAAAAAACTCACTTTGTCGCTCTCGCAAATAATGAAAGGTTTGCACTTTAAATGAATCATTTCTATCTTTTTCCAGCGCGGCTTTTGTTTATTTCATCATACAGGTTATCCCCAGATTGACTGCACATCTTTTTGATAGGTACACCTAATTACAATGGAAATGTACCTACATAATTTGTTCCAAGTTTGTTATTTCTTTTATATTGTAGGATGTTGTTCTTGGGTAAAATTGCTTTAAGACCGATTATCCGAAATATATAATGTTTAATAAAAAAATTAAAAAATGCATTCTTCTTCTTGATACTCCTGGTATTCCCGACTCAAGTCTTTGTTCATTTTCGACGACCCCATCCATAAATTGTATTTCTTCAATTTCGAATTCCCCCTGGTCATCCCACAAAGATCGCAAAAACCGTTTTTTTTTTTTGTAAATATCTTATTTCTTTTGCTCTAAATGACATTTGGAGTTATGAGAATAGAATTTGGACTTATACCTATTCGGCTCTAAACCTTCAAAGTTTCAGGTACATATTTTCTTTCTTTATCAAGATCATTTCGATATGATGAAGGTTGAGGCATGCTTGTCCGTTACAGTGACCGCAAACTGCAGAACATTGCAACCCTACTTTTCTACATCCGCAACTCGAATCACAGCCTTTCTTCAAATTTCAGAATATCCTATTGGTAATAATGTTATTGTCGGTTCCAGGGTTTCATTTTGCAATTCTCATCCCCATTCGTGGGGTTCTGAATCTTTCCCTAACCAAGGATCTGTTAGTAGATACAATTTATAATGCTGTCGAGCTGCTGCACTAGAAGACATGATAACTTCACCGGTTTGTTAAGTCTTGTTGATTTTATGAATTGCGTATATCGAAAATTATCCATGCTGATTTTGGAGCATTATACATTGCTAGAAAGGCAACTACTCCATTTTCAAACAAAGTTTCTTCCCACTCTTCGCGCTATATCTCAAGAAGGGTTAATTGTATAAAATACTGCCTACGATCAAATTTGTAGAGAATTGTATGATCTACAACTTTTCTCATAACTCAAAATGTCATTTAGAGCAAACGAAACAAGATATTTGTAAAAACACGGTTTTTGCGACGTTTGACCTTGAATATCTTGACTCGCGTACACAAAATTCTATGAGACTTTTGGGGTAACTTGTAGAATGTCAAAACAAAGATTTATACAAGTTTGTAATTTATTATCTTTTATTCCGAGGTTAAGGTTTACGTACAAATAAAGGGGTACCTATACGGTATACTAATTCACGTAACCTTAGCGTCCCATGACAAATAAATTGAGAATTTTTTATAAGATCAGATCAGGGTTGGAGTATTCATATGACGTGTGGTCGCTTCTATTTGAAGTGCACATCAGATCCATTGAAAACATACTAAGAAAATTTTTTAAATATCTTACCTAACAAACCGGGGTCTATCCCAAACGGTATGATGAATTACTCGAACGGCACCATTTCACGTCTTTCAGTATCCGGAGAGCATTAGCGTAACCAGGGGGGGGGGGCTTTGGGGGCTTTAGCTTTAGTGACAAAGTAAATAATGTGGCTCGTAAAACCTGCAATAAACTGAATATCTACATTTTTGTTGTTATTTCCGCTTGATCCACTAAATCAGTTCTGCCTTCTGCCACAGAAAATGCCAAGATATAAAAATCTCTCGTCTAACTTTCATTGCTAACCATACAAAAATTTGGCATAAAGAAAAACAGTTTATATGTTTGTTTAAATACAGGAATATTTTCGCAAAATAACAATCCCTTTACTCGTCTGAGACATTCCACAGATGAAACCTAGGACATTTTGATTTTTTTTCATCACTTAAACCTACGTAACCCATTTTTGGACACACTGTATATCCATCATCGGAGAATCGAGTCATTACGGCATGTGCTTTGTTACATGGGTATAGTATATTTCCTAACAAGTGCGGAAAGTGCCACTTTTCCGCACGCGATTGCAGTTGGCTGAACAACGCGTAGCGGAGTTCAGCCAAGAAATCGAGTGTGGAAAAGACACTTTCCGCAAGAGTTAGGAACACTTTTATTTCTACAAGTGTGCGGAAAAGTAAGACACTTTTACTTTTCCGCGCGCATTTTAGTTTAGAAAGTGTAACTTTTCCGCACTAGTGCGGAAAAGTAGTGCGGAAAAGTAGTGCGGAAAAGTAGTGCGGAAAAGTGACACTTACTAAACTAAAATGAAAAAATATATATTTCCAGCTTTGTAAATTTCCCTTATTTTGCAAACTTGATAGCTTCTTTTGACAATCCCTTGTCTCTCTGTGTAGGTTGTAAATAGCCTGTGTTTGGAGGTTTCGTGACTTGTACCTATTAAAATCTAGAACAAAATAATAATTTTACATACCATCTGTCAAGTGAAGTCTACATCCGAGTCTACATCATATTATAGGAAAATTTTTTGTTTGCAAAAATATTTAATTTTTTTACCTGTAGTTTGTGCATGTACAAGAATTAAAAATAACGTATGCAAAAGTGGTAATGTGACTTGCGGTAACTGTCAAGTATGACATTTAACAAAAAAAAACTTCAAAAACGCCACTTATTTGTCGAAATATCGAAAAAAATTAATCTACAATGTTATTTTTTTGTCATTTTTAAAATTATTTTCTTTCAATTTTATCACAGATTCTACCTACATAAGGTCCTTTATTTTAAAGAAACATGAAACTCGTCGTTTAAGTAAATACTTTTTCCTAGAATATATTTTATAGCATAGATATTTCCGAGCATATTTCTGAAGCTTGCAAATTTTGTCTCCTTTAGTCTCGCCAACACAGTGGCATCTTCAGATGTGGAGTACTTGTATGCTAAATAATGGAAAAATAGCCACCGTCATACACACGCGCTTCTAGTTGATTAGGGGAAACAGCCATGCTGGATAAGGATAGGAATTTTCGGAAAGCTGTAAAGGAGCAGTATTTAGTAAACTTTACTCTTCTTTCACAAATAACGGCATATTCTATGGTTCTTTTCAAACACACTCACACAGCAGACAACAGACGCGTACTCAAAAAAACAGCTTCCACACTGCGTTACTGGGCGTACAGTTCCACCCGAACAGGCGCATCAAGGATCTCCGACTCTTTTGGGATCATTTTTCCTGATAATATGTCCATGTTGGAATGCATTTTGGATCACTCATTCTGTTCCAAGACTGTAAATACCTATTATTGTCATAGATAGAGGGCGATTCCGACGTCACCGGAATGCTGTCAGATGATGAACTTGGAGACATATTATTATGGTGTTGGAGACATATGGTATTTCGCCATTGCTGACACTTTATTGTTGTCAGCATTCCAATAGCGTCATGACAAATGCTTTTCCTTAACAAGAGGCAACCTTTTTCTTACGGATCTTAATTCTGTTCATTGTTCTGATGTTCATTATTTTTCCCTCCAGGACTCTGTAAGTATGTTAGTATTAGTTGGCGACGAATACCTCGTTATTATATATATTTTTGTCTAATAACCTCAATGTATGTGATTTAGGGGGATTTATGATGTCTCAAATCTCAAACATCGGCATTCTAAAAGAAAAAATCCAATAGAATATGTTCGATGCTCCGAGAATTTGGATAGAAAAACAGAAACGATTCTCGAAAACCGTACCTGTGCAGATTTTCCGGCTGGCCAATTGTTGCGTAGAAAATACGGCCGTCAGAAAACCGCTTTCATGCCACCACACAATAAGACCGGACAAAACGTAGGTGGAAACCTGTCTCCTCTGCAAGCGTAAACACGGAATTTAATTAAACATACGAAACAATCGTGGCGTGAAATCGGGCGGGGCGGATGTGCGTTATTGCTTATTAAAAAATAATTTATTCGCGAGGGGAAGGGGATTTTCGAGAATTAATTGCCGAGGCCGGTCGCCTAATTAAATCATCGCCGTTCGCT
Source organism: Pseudeuparius sepicola (assembly GCA_963920635.1). Lineage (NCBI taxonomy): Eukaryota > Metazoa > Arthropoda > Insecta > Coleoptera > Anthribidae > Pseudeuparius > Pseudeuparius sepicola. The sequence continues at coordinate 29,713,084 of OY987303.1, forward strand.
TCCCGAAAAATTAAACGCCTTTGTTCAATTTACGGAATGGAAAAGTTCTTTGAAGCTGTTCAACGCGAATTTTCTTTTTGATAATAAATTTATTGTTTAACGAAATAAATTGCACGGTTCTTAAAGGCGCGAATTTTTTTCTCTCTTTCGCGATACGTCATTCGAAGTTAGATCGAACGTTAAGACGTCTGTCAGTAACTCTAGCAAAGAATCAACTTAGCAAGTCATCTCTAACTTCTATCAGTGACTATAGAAAGAATTATAGTGCTGCTTCTATGTAGTAAGCCATGCAATGATCTGAGACTTATAGATCTAAACATAAAAAATTTCCCAGCCACCATTCTTCACAATTCGATTCTTACGTTTCAGTTCTTGCAAGGATTCAATATCCAACGCAATATGTTAATTAGTATGTTTTAAGTTTTTTTAGTTCCAAGATGGCCATGATTAGTGTACGATTGTAATCTCTTGATTTTATTTTTTCCCGGAATTTGAGGCATAATGAAGAAGCGTTGTGTAAGTGGTTTTTAATATAATATGCAATTAGTATTTAAAAATTAAAATACGTTTTCGTCAAGGTGAAGGATATTATTAATGGATTTACAGTGAGAAGAGAAGAATCTACATGGATTCAGTAAGCTTGTAGAAACCAAAGAAGGTATTAAGAATAACCTGTAGGTAACGATAAATTAAAAAGGGAAAATGAGGAAATCTCAGACGCACTTATAAGGTGCCTTCCTGAAGATTGTAGAAGCCAGTGCTGGCTAAATAAATAGGCCGTTAAATAATAAAAAAACAACAGTATATATTTTTAAGGCATAGATTAAAGCATACTGAAAAGTGACCTTAGAATAAACGAGCGATAAGCGAGCGAAGGCATTTATTTACACACAGTAACAAATTCCTCTGTAACTTTAACATGTCTGACACTGGAAATAAAATGCCCGAATTGTAAAATTACTTGATCCTGCAGATTCATAAAATTGCTCATAAAAACATGTAATAATTTTCCAAACATTCCATTATTTTAAAGTTAATATTTAGATGTTAAAATATGTAATAATATGCCACGTTTCATTAACTTACCTGGATTTTACATGGCCTTGCAAGGAAAAATCTATTTTCTACGCAACAATTTTACTTCAAAAATAATTTTAAAAAACTTGATCATACATGTATTTTTACAGTAGGTTCCCGGAAGTGAATTCCATTTTCAAGAAAATATCATTGGCTGCAATAGCAAATTTACATGAACCTATAAATAAAAAACTTCCAACTGTACACACCTAAAACTGGGTTTATTGTTCTGGAACGAAACAACTGAAACAAATTTCTGTGAAATCGTTGATGGTATATTGTATTGTATTTCACAAGAGTAGATAATCTGCTATGACACACTGTGCAGTGTTGCATCTCTCCATATTTACTATATTCTTAAAGACGCACATATATCAGTCTTCTATTACAATTTTCACGGTTCGCACGGTACTATAATATAAATAATAATAGATTTGCACTCTTACGAATTGCACTGCGGAGACTGTCGTCTGTCTAACACCTACTGCCGAACTGATGCGGAACTGTAGAAATTCGGGAAAGGCTGGCTAAGTAGCGTTGTAATCACATGTTTATATATTGATTTCGATTTCTTTGGTAATGTTCAACTCTCCTGCATGTAAAATATATAAACCTGTAAATAATGTAATAAAAGGGACCAATAAGTTATTTAAATGTAATTTTACATAGATTACGTTTAAGATCATGCAAAGTCTCGTAATTTCTAGGAGGTATTAGATAATATTAAATGACACTGCAAGTACATTTTTAGTTGTATAAGTACCTATAAGTAGAAAGTACATATAATAGCTAGTAAAAACAATGGTTTTAATAAAAAAAAATTCAGGTCTCGTGTTTACTGTGCAGAAGATAAGTCAGCGAGAATAGCAAAAGGAACTCGAACCAATTCCTTGGTTCTGGTTCGATATTCTGTCGTAATGCTTGTATATTATATATTTCTTATATCTATGCATAATGCAATGACGTCTGCATCACCTGCAAGTTATACATCAAAATATACAATGTATCCACGGAGGGTGGTGTTCACAAGAGGATAAATATTTCTATCATTTCTTTTAGAGAAAAGTACCATTATATTATCAGAGCATATAAAACAACCATCAGTATAACTTACTCTTGAGAAATCATCGGCAAATTCAATGACCTTGAGCCATATTGGGGTAATAGAAGTCAGAGGTGTATTCGGGAAAATCAATTCAGAAATACAGAGTATTATTAGTAAAGTATATAGTGTGTGGTAAGCACAAGCAGCTTTGACTCCTTCCTGGAATACTTTATTGAAAGATACTAGCACAAAGCGCAATAACTTACAAAAAGCACACTCTAGGGCACTGTAATATCTCTCATACAGCCAAAAAAGAAATGCCCAATCGCCCCGACACTGCATCCATTTGACAGAATCTATTCCCAAATGGCGGCTGCGCGAACAGGTGCGCAGAATTTTCCCGCCATGGGGAGAAATACTGCTGGTTGTTTTATATGCTCTGATATTATTTTACACAAAATTTTTAATAAAATAAATTGTTTATAATCGAGAATAAAGCCTCAATACAAAACTTGAAATTTTTGGATCTTATATTTTTATTTTTCAAAGTTGGATTTATGAAAACTGATAGAGAAATAAAGTAGATAACATTGCAATTTCCGTTTTCGACGATTGTGACGTAGGGATCAAGTTTCGTGATATCCACTTATATGGGGATATGGAGGATATGTGGAATATTTTTTTCCACGATTGTACAAATTGTTATATCATTTTTATTGTTCGTTTAACAACACCATTTTTATTTTGAGTTTTCATAATTTCCACTTTACAAAAATAAAAAATATATATTATATAAATTCAGGATTTAAATGTGTTATTAAGGTTTCTTTTGGATTGTTAACAACTTTTTTATATAAATATTTTGTCTAAAATAATAAATAATTGGTAGTCTGCCTATCTTTTTCTTGGAACATTTTCATGTTTTCTTAATATTAACACCCTGTACTACAATTTTTATATGGTAATCAATCAATAATATTTTTCTGCTTTGTGAACATCATCCGTGAACCCATTGTATACGGAGCACATCGTTGTGTTTTACTGAAAAGTACCGCAAAAATTCCATTATCACACTAAGTCTATAAAGCACGCATATTAAAACACATAGCGTAAAAACCCCTAATTACCGCACCGTGTAAAAATGTATATTTTGTATACCTATACTAATTAAATTGGATTTTTATCGGATTTAAATTTTCCTGTATATATTTTTTTAATTATTCTACCCCTTTTTTCGCAGAATTATTTATCCCAGATTGTTTGGTCCTCATTAACAAAACGCCAGTTAGGAAAATCAAATTAGCGTTACCATAACAAACGAATTATTTGGAAACATATTCACAAAACACAAAATACCCCAAGATAATTACCATGTTTGTGTGTCTGGAAGTTTCAGGTAGGTATTTAATAAATTGTCCAAATTTAAATTGAAATAGACTAGTTAACAGGGTTTAGCGGCAGTTATTTCGACTTTGGGTTCAATATTTTTTGGCAACTAACTGAAAAAGAAAATACGAATACAGTTTTTGGAATTATGTTTACAGGGTGACTCAGTCATAATGTAAAGAATTTTAACGATACAATGCTAATATTTTTTTGCAAAATTGAAAACGTGAGGCAAATCAACCTTAGCACCCGAGAAACTCGCCGCATCTGATTCCAAGGAAACCTCTGTGGTGAGCGATGTTGGCGCATTTCATTGTCAGTGTTCAAACTTATTATTGAAAGTTAATTTAGAGAAATGAGAAACACTTCCTTAATGGGCAGTATCGGGGTTGTCAGGTTTGATTCTTCAAATGGCAAGCGTTATAGCACTTGACACACTTTGAGAAAATGTTTTATTCCACCACAATCACTTGCATTTAGTTGAAAAGTTTTCGCCCATAGCTCTCAAACTCTAACGGTGTCTGTCCGTCTTGCGCATTTTTTCCAGCGACTAACGTTGTTGACATTCACGCGTTCACTAACTTCACTCTTGTTGACACTAGAGCTTCAGAGGTTGTTACAGATTTCTGTATAAGTATAAAAATCTGTAACAACAACCTGGCGTATACAGAAATATTTAACGAGTTCTGACAACAACGCCCTGTAGATGGCTCTAATGTATTTTTAATAAGCTGTACACCTAGTTCTTTTTGAAAATGTATAATTAATCGAAAGCTATAATGTTAGAATGTATCAGTTTGTTAATTTATATTTTTGTAAATTTAAAGTCAAGAAAAACTATAATACATGGGTTTTTTAACCTAACGCCATCTAGTGATACAAGCAGCAGCAACAACACCTTTACATTGTGCAGGTCAGTAGTTAAGTAAAGCGGATCCTGGCTCAAAGATGGCCGCCATATGTGAGCCAGCTTCCGCATAAGGGTTTTGAGCCAGGATCCGCATAGGGTTTTTGAGCCAGGATCCGCATAGGGTTTTCGGGGATAAAATCTAGCGGTGGGGGATTTGTGTGGGGGGATCCCCTCCACTTTTTTTTAGTATATATTTCGATGGTTGATTGGTAAAGTACACAGTTCTCACTTTTAACTTGACTAAATAAGATTAAAAGTATGGCATCGTTTGTGACCCATTTAAATAACAGTTTGTTCCTGAAGAAATTCATTAGGGTCCAAGATTTGGAAGTCAACCGAAAGTTTGAGGTACATGCATTTACGAAAATAAACACCAAGTTCGGCGAGAAGATATCCTTGGAATTCGACGATTTCAAAACAATTTTACCGCAAAGGTTCACGGTAGAATTTACAGAAGAACGAATTGAGCAAGGACATTTTCAACGGGCGAAAGTATTATCTTATTAGTTATGGACCTGTCGGGAAAACAACTAATATTCAATTTTCCGTCCAAGAACCGGAACAGCTATAAAAATACTTTGGAGTCTCACATTCGAAAATTACAGAAACTAAAATATGAAATTGATATATATGAAATTAATAAGAACTTTAAACAATTAAAAATAAAATATATATAGCATAAGAGATGTTTCATTTCTTCTACCCATAGTAAATTAATAAAATAACAAACTACCCAGCAGGTGTACAACAAAGTAATAGTATAAAAAAAAGTGCAAACTGAAACTTGAATTAAAACCAAACACAATTTTTTCTTGCAGCTTGATGTAGCTCCAAACAAAAAATAATAATGCCTAATGATAAAAATTCTAACAAAAATAATAATTTCTGTGCCCTCTAAGGAAGTCCATACATAGTCCCCATGCAAATTCCCCATGTAAAGTCCCCATTTTAAGTCCCACTTAAGCCGCCCACTTTAGACGCCAACTTTCGACGCCAACTTTCGACGCCAACTTTCGACGCCAACGTCTCAGTTGGATGCAGTACTTTTATAAGGATCTACTAAGTAGGAGGAAGCTTTTCAGTTCCCACCTACAATTCTATAAACAGCCAATCCAACGCAGATAGTGACTCGAACCATTTTTGGCATAATTCCAGAGAAAGTTAACCCTTTCAGAGTTTTACACCCGACTGTTCAAATTAGTTACACCTTCACCTGGTTTTAGTACCTTGAATCTTTTTGTGCCGAGTCAACAAAAATGCAGACAAGTTTGCCCCCTTTTACTTTTATAGCAGGCTGTTCACATTCTTTAGACTTTCACCTGTTTCTAAATCTTCTTGCGCGACCCTTCCTTCAAGGGATGATCTTACATAACAATGATCCACTTTTAAATGTTTTTTGTCAGACCTTTTTTTATAGTCCTGTAAATGGCATGTTATAAAAATTTACTGCCTGGTAGTTTTATAGCAGACTGTTCAAATTATTTAGATTTTCACCTGCTTGTAAATCTTCTCGTGCGACCCTACCTGAGATTTTAATAAAAAAAGGCTTTCAATGTTAAAACTTAAATGAGAATATTTTGCTGTTATTGTTATTTTAATAAAAAAAAAACTGTGTACATTATTAATATTCCACTTAAAATTCCTCGATAAAAATATTGCTTTAAAGTGGGTTAGTAAGGAATAGGTAAACAAAACTAAACAAGAAACCAGTATATAAATAAAACAAACTAAAATTAATTAATGTTTTGTTTTATTAAAATAATTCATCTATTTTGTTACAATAAACTTATATACAAATATTAGCACTGTCGTTGTCTGCGTAGACGGTCGAACCAGCCTTCATAATATGCATAATTATAAGTCGTTCGATTTCGTATTATGTCCTCATTACTCGCAAATCGAAAATACCCTGCCACATACCCAGATTCGTATTCGATTTGACGCTGATGATTAAACCACCCTGCGTAGTACGCCTTATTATATGCAATGATATTAGATTTAGCCATGTAAATGTCATTAGCGTCCACAAAACACTGACCGTATCTGATCCATCCATCTTGATATCCTGCACCATATTGAACTTTATCCATTTTCACGTCACCCTCCAGAAAACGCCTATTCTTACCAGCCTGATGATCAAACCATCCCGCGTATAAACCTTCATTATAGTGCCTCACATGAATGTCCCTTAATCGCCTAATTGGATTTGCGTTTTCTTCCGTTTTCCACTGACCATACGAACTCCATCCTGCACTGTATCCATCATCTGTCACTTTTCTTTTATTCTGAGAATACATCTCAACGAGTGTTATAAACTTTTGCTACAATTATCTAGCTGAAGCAATATTTAATTCTTTGTATTGAATTGAATTTAGTGAATTTTGTTAAGGATGTGGCTGCCTTTTATATTTAATGTAAGCATTGCCTATCCCCACTCAACAGCGTTGCCGTCTAATTAGAAAATAGAGCAATTTGAAGTAGAAAATTTTTTGGCAACGCCGAAGGGGTGGAGTTACCCCCACTCCCACCAGAGCAAAGTTAACGCCTAAATTAAAAAGTAGCAACGTTGAGAGCCATCCCCACCAACGCATTCATTTTAAAATCTACAAAAGGGTGTAGAAATTCAGCAAAAGCATCAGTTTTCTAAATTTTGTTAAATTGTGTTCGAGTTTTGTCGTGTGTTATTTTTAAATTTATTACTTTGCTTATAATTATGAGTGTGTTCCAAACTAAGACGATTGTCCACTACAATGCTGTTGTGAGGGTAAGTCAAAACTTTTTTTTTTATAATTATTAAATACGTTATTTCAATTTGCTTCGAGAAACTATTTTGCTTTTTCGCATCAGAAAATTTTTAGCCAACTTTTTTCTTGTTAGCCGCAAGTTGGAGATTTTCTTATGCGAAAAATATTTTTTTATTTGCGATATACTAACATTCAATAATTATTATAGTCACCATCTGCTTATAATCTCATCGAGACGCTTGCGGCAGAGGGGTCAGTTGAAAATTCATCTGAAGAAAACAATGTTGATCATGTAAGTAGACATGTTTATGAATTCTAACAAATAATAAATGTTTATCTTATACTTATAGTATTCCGAAGTGGACGATGAAAGCATTAGAAGCGCAACATCGTTTGCTGTGTCGCAGATCGAGCGTGAGCTGGCACATGAACAATCGGCATATGTACAGCCTGCACAACCTGCCGAATCGGCACATGTGCAGCCTGCGCAATTGACATATGTACAGCCTGAACAACCCGCACCTGAATATTCGGCATATGTACAGCCTGCACAACCTGCGGAATCGGCACATGTGCAGCCTGCGCAATTGACATATGTACAGCCTGAACAACCCGCACCTGAATATGAGCAACCCGCGCAACCTGCAGGGCATGCGTCGCCTGCCCAGTCTGAGCAAACCCACCGGCAGAACGTCTCCAGTCCTGTGAGGACTGTTGGCAAAAATATGGAGACGTTGAGAGCGGTTTATAACAGGGGGCGCCGCACAAACAGGTTTCCGGATGACAGCTTCGATTTTGAAAATCCAACAGCTGGAGGACGTCACAATTTGGAACTTAATAAAGTGCTGGAAGATAATGTTGTCGTCTTACAGCTTCAAAGTAATAAGCTGGCCAAAAACAAGGCTGGTTTAAAAAATAAAATAGATAGGTTAGATAAATTAAGAAAAATTTTAGTAAATAGGATTAGTATAATAGAAATAGATGAAGCGCGTGTGAATAAAATATTAACTAGTTATAAGTAAGCATAAGTTGAATCATATATATATAATATTACACATAGTTTTAAACCAACGCTTTGTTATTCATTTCTCACCCAATACCATTATAAACACCAAGCAATAAAATTTTATTACGTGCAATACAGAGTCGCTCGATAGCTAAATACAAAAGTAATATTTTTCTCCTAAGCAGACCATACTTTAGCATAAGCGTACGTGCACACTTCCGGCCGAGGGAGATGTAAGAAAGGTAAAAAATATAGTCAGGGGATTTTACATAGCGATCGTCCTCGCTCGAACTCGCACGGACAAGCGTCTGGGCTTCAATTCAGGTGATCAAAAGATTGGTTATAAAGGCGGACATGTGGAGTTGGATCTCTTAAAGGCAGCAGGATTTGGACATTTAGCCTATAATATAGAACAACTGGGATGTCCCAAATTTGATATTATAGTCGGGGAAAATCCTGAATTATATAATCAGGTTAAAAAAAAACCAATGTAAAAGACATTTGCAAAATTTACGAAAACCCGTGCACTGTCCTCAGGTAGAGTTATGTGTTTTTGCAGAATACATTTATAAGTGTTTGTAATATATTTAGTTAGTAATAGTTTTTTTAATACGTTTTTTATATTATCCTGTACATACAAATAAATATTTTAACATATCTTTTGTGTTTTATGTCCTATTTAAATATATGCTATAAAAAGTGATACATTTTTTTAAATTTTAATTCCTCCATTTCAGAAAACTGTATTTTTGCTGTTTTTTATTTTGAAATAAATGGAACAACTAATCTGCATATTTGAGTTATTCCAAATTTCATAAAGATTGCAACTACTGATTTTCTTTTATGAATTGACGTGTGATCAATACAATGAAAATATTAGATTTTTAATACAGGTCGTGCCCTCTATTTCTGTAGGGAAACAACTACAGTCGTGCTTCAAAAGTACTACCAATTGATCGATATTTCGCCGAATACTTTACCCTTGCAACAGGTATGCGCAAGGGGGTTCGAAAGATACCGCTGGGTGGTTCGAAGGCCCCGCCGTCGAGGGCGCGCTATGAGTCTCAGGAACGCGGCGGCTGCGCAGTCAACTGGGTTTACCTGGCTGCGGGCATTCTCTATGAATTTTACTATTTTTGTTGCATGATTGTATTGTGTGCTTGGAGAAGGGACCATCTTGCCAACCCAGTATAGCGTTGTCACTTTTAAAATACAAATATGAAATAAAATTCAAAATATTAGTAAAAGTTTTATTTTTTACAAGTATATTAGTTACAATATGAAGGTATTTAATAGTGCAATTGTCTTTCTATAATCGTCCACATCTTCTGAGGGCCATGGAGAACAACAAGGACCATCTTGCCAACCCAGTATAGCGTCAGGATTTTCTTCGTACTTTTTTACGTTTTTATTTAACCATTCCATAATTAAATGCACTTTGTTTTCAGACGGTTGAAATTTGTAATTTAGTTTCAACTTAGTTAATGCAGCCTTAAAATTTTCTATATTCTTTGGAATTGCCATATATGCAGCCGCACATATGAAATCGTCAATACTTTTATATATATCGTTGTATTTTTTTTTCATATTTTTCACTTGATAGGCTTCTATTTTCGGATTATACGGTAACTCCACACCATCAGCATCGTAAAGTAAATTAAGGACGTACAATTGGTGTGCAAAAGTATCTTTTAAACAATGATCCCTCAAAAGCTTACCAAGGTCAACGGCATTGATTTCATTAATGCCTTCTCGCTCGAAAATATCACCAAGTATCCGTATAAAGTTATCCATTCTTCGCTTGCTCTCCAGCATCAAACAATAATCGGCCTCGTCGCACTCTTTACTTTCGGCAATTGTTTTGAAGCACTTATCAAATATTAAAAAATTCGGTTTATTCAGGAGAGAAATTAAATTTTTACCGTAACACGAACGTTTCATTTCGTATAGCGCGGCTCTGAAAGCTCTGAATTCAACTGTAAGCTGCACCATTTTGATACGTATGGTAGGCAATTTCAACATCTTATATTGCCAGCTCCCTATCCCCTCCCCTTTCGTGCCGAAACAGATCCTATGAGAAAACAGTGGGGAAAAATAGATTAAAAAGGCATGCAACGCATATAGATTTTCAAAACGTTTCGAAACAGCTAAAGCTAAGAATAATTTATTGCTAAGTTTTCATTATGTCATTTGTTGAAAGTGACAAAATTGTTCAAACTTTCGAAAAAGCATTGGATTTATTAAGGGACAGCACGCAGGAAAGAGTTTTAGAGCAATGGACAAAAAAATTACAAGCAAATATTAAATTACATAATACTGCAATAAAGAAAGGAGACTATAATCACAGTACGCTGATGAAACTTCAGACAAATTTGGGTCATCTGAAAAGGATCGGCGTATACTTTAAATCATGGAAACATACGGGAGCTGGTCAAAAACGTGAAAAGTGATCTGATCGATTGAAGTGGGAAGACACTCAGTCCGCCTTTCAAAATAGAATAAGGTCAGGTATTATAGTAAACATACTTCACATAGATATAGTAAAGTTTTTAAATGACGCATTTTTTCCTTTTAAAAATCGTATAAATCAAATTTTACGTTCTCTAAATGTAGTTAAAGTAAATACTGTCTTCTGTGGTGAATTTGTGAAAATATCTGGCGATAGTGAAATCTTTAGTAACAAGTATTTTAATACAAAAAATGCTGCAATCGATGGTGGCGTTGATATAAAGCAATGGTTTAATGACAATGTTAGCGCTATTATTTTGAGAAAACTTGACGATTTTGAAAATGAAGGGTCCAACTGGAGCTTACATAAAATATTAAGTTTAGAGGTTAATATAAACAAAGTTGAATTTGGAAACGGTGGAACGTCATACATAGCTCTGCCCTACGAAATTTCAAGTAAAAAAGCGTGCATTAACGTCCAAAATCAGGATGAGGCTTGTTTCGCGTGGGCTATCGTTTCAGCGCTTTATCCAACACATTCTAATGCGCATCGAGTAAGTTCATACCCTCATTACTCCACAGTTTTAAATTTTGAGGGGATAGATTTCCCGATGACATTGCCACAGATTACAAAATTTGAGCAGTTAAATAAAATATCTGTAAACGTGTATGTTCTGGAGTTAGTGGGCAAAGAAAAAACATCTAGATTTATGACTGTACCTGTCAGATTAACAAAAAATAAACTTGATAGACGTGAATTAACTTCTTATTCAAAATGAATATTCGCCAAATATCGGGGAATTCGAAGCTCCCCCTCAAGACGAGTCGATGGATAATATAAAATGTCATTTTTGTTGGATAAAGGATCTTTCTAAATTAGTCTCAAAACAATTAAACAACCATAAAAGACGTGTATTTATATGTGACAGATGCTTAAATTATTTTACATCTCAAGATAAATTGAACGAGCATGCTACTAGCTGTGAACAAATAAATCAATGCAAAATTGAATTTCCCAAGGAAAAATTTATTGAGTTTAAAAATTTTGCACATAAAGAACATGTACCTTTCATAATCTACTCAGACGTGGAGGCGATGCTAACACCCGTCCACGATCTGCAAACCGAGACGAAAACTAAAAAATATCAAAAACATGTGGCCTATAGTGCTGCATACTATTTCAAATGTACATTCGATGACTCATTATCTTTCTACAACAGCTTTCGTGGACCCCAATGTTTATCTTGGTTTGCAGATCAGCTGGATGAGACCGCGAAATTTGTAGCCTCTAAATTAAAAATTGTGGAGCCTATGGACGAAACCATTAGCCTTAAGGATGCTAGCGAAAACTGTCATATTTGCGAGAAAAAATTCATAGACACTGACTTAATTGTGCGCGATCATTGTCACTTAACCGGCAAATTTCGCGGCTACGCCCACCAAAATTGTAATTTGAATTATAAGAACTCTTTTATGATTCCCGTAGTATTTCACAATCTAAGTGGATACGACAGCCATTTTATAATAAGGGACCTTGCCAAAAGAAATCACATTACTCTGCTTCCGATAAACAAAGAAAAATATATTAGTTTTACTATGTTTGATAATGAGACAAATATCAAGTTTCGCTTTATCGACTCTTTTAGATTTCTAGGTTTTTCGCTTGATACTCTCGTTTCCTCTCTAAAAAGTGACGATTTCGTAAATGCTAAAAAAGAATTTCACCATTTGTCACCTGAAAAGTTTACATTGTTAACCAGGAAGGGCGTTTTTTGCTATGATTACATAGACTCGTTTAAAAAATTAGAGGAAACCTCATTACCTTCAATCGATCAATTCTATAACAAACTAAACGATGTTGAAATCGACGAAAAAGACTACAGACACGCACAATTAGTATGGGAAAAGTTCAATATAACTAACTTGGGCGAATACTCCGATCTGTATTTAAAAACCGATGTGATGCTGCTTACAGATGTGTTTGAGAATTTTAGAAAATCGTGTTACAAAAACTATGGATTAGATCCTGCTTGGTATTACACATTACCGGGATACACTTGGGACTGTATGCTCAAATATACCAACTGCAAACTGGAGACATTCCAAGACATCGATATTTTATTATTTTTCGAAAAAGCTGTAAGAGGTGGAATAAGTCAGTGTAGCCATCGCTTTTCCGAAGCGAATAATAAATATATGCGAAGCTATGACTCCACCAAACCTTCCAAATTTATTGCCTATTTCGACGTTAACAACTTATATGGCTGGGCGATGTGTGAGCATCTCCCTTATGGCGGATTTGAATGGATTGAGGACTCAGAGTTTGACGTTACCAAGATTGCCGACGATGCAGACGAAGGCTATGTCTTGGAGGTGGATTTGTCGTACCCAGATCATCTGCATGATGTGCATAAAGACCTCCCGTTTGCAGCAGAGCAGCGTTTTCGCCAGGATCGAAATTTTCCAAGCTTATGCCCACACTTCATGACAAGAAGAATTATATAATTCATTACAGAGCGCTTAAACAGGCTTTGAGAAACGGTCTAGTTTTGACCAAAATCCACAGAATTCTGAAGTTTAAACAGGCCCCCTGGCTAGCTCCTTACATACAGTTTAATACACGCTTGAGACAGCAAGCATCGTTAGAATTTGAAAAAACTATAATCAAACTCATGAACAACGCAGTTTATGGTAAAACAATGGAGAACATAAGGAAACACAGGGTTGTTAAACTATTACGCAAATGGGCTGGTAGGTTTGGAGCAAAACATTATATTTCTAGCCCACGTTTTAAGAGCAGAACCATATTTGATGAAAATTTAGTTAGCGTAGAACTAAATAAGACGAGTATTATTTTCAATAAGCCCCTCTATGTGGGAATGGCAATACTCGATATCTCAAAAACATGCGTTTATGAATTTCATTATGAATTTATGCTACGCAAATTATCGCCATCTGACTGTACGCTCTTGTATACCGATACTGATAGCCTAGTATATGAAATACGCTGTAATGACGTTTTTAAAGACATTATTAAAGATAATATAGAACGTTTTGATACTAGTGACTACCCCCAAGATAATAAATATGGTATTCCATTGGTAAATAAAAAAGTTCCGGGATTAATGAAAGATGAACTTAATGGTAGCATTATAACTCACTTTGCGGGTCTTAGATCTAAGATGTATGCTTATCTGATTGAGGGGAAAAAAATTTGTATTAAGAAATCGAAAGGAGTCAAGAAAAACGTTGTATCGAGACATATAACGTACAACGATTATGTAAGTTGTTTGTTTGACAAGAAACAAAAAATTATAAACCAACGTTCTATACGTTCGTTTGCTCATGATGTTTTCAGTCTCGAACAGTCTAAAATTGGCTTGAATCCTTTCGATGATAAGCGATATTTAGTTGATAGTATTGTAACTCTTCCTTGGGGACACAAAGCTATAAGGCATATTGAATGTAATATGTAAGGATGTAAAAATAAAAAACCCATATTTGTAGAACGTTGTTTTATTAAACCAACCTTCTCCTATACAAATCAGCCAACAGAAACTCTTTGTAAAAACAGAAGAGTTCAAAAATACAAAAGGTTTCTATACTAAATGTAATATTACATAATGTTAATATAATGTCTGTTTCATTTAAGTTACTACTTACTACTAGATGATTGACTTTATCTAAGAAATTACAATAGAAATCATAAAAATCAAAGCGGAGCAAAAAGCCAAATCTCAAAGATGCACTTATGCTAACGTTTAACAATTCAAAAATATCTGCCTCGGTAAAATAAACATACACATTATTTTTTCTAAGCGACACGTGCTGATTTCCATCGGCGTCAATCACCGTACTTAGAACCATACGTGAGTCGAATCTGGCAAACATTGGAGCTCCACCATTATTAATAAATTCACATACATGTTCCAATAATTTATTCCATTCAGAGTAGTTCAAGGAAATTACTCTCCGATCATGACAAAGGTATGTGATGATTACTGCTGGCTCAAAATATTTCTTGAGACTCAACCCTGTATGAATGAATAATCCATTAGTTGATTTGATCGGAAAACATGCTGCCAAAAGCAAAGAATCTTCTGCAATATCATTTTCACTGCTGCTTACATCGGATTCGTAACCACTGTCAGACATTTTGGCGGTTCGTTCACCGAGAGAACTACACAATGTTTGTTTCGCTTATCCACGAGTCGTGGCTTTTATCTAACACGAGCCATCGCACAAGAACTTTCCCCCTCCTCCTTTGAAGCACTTTTTCCACCAAATAGATGTCAGGATTTGCCACTTTTTGCAATTCTTCATTATAAAAACCACCCTTTATAGCTCTTCCACGTAAATCTTCTAACAAATATGTGGGAGGATTGGTGTGTTGTACTTTGATTATTTTGAACAACTCCGTTGTCCAATTAGGTCGATATCCCTTGTCAAATACATGTCTAGCTTTACTTATTCTCACAATGTCACCCTTCCTAAATTTACGAGTTTTGAAAACTTTTAAGTGACTGTTGTACACATTGGTGACTAAATGTTGCTCGTTGTTTTTGTTAACTTCACCAGGCTTCATTTGTATCGTTCTATGTTTCCTATTATTGTACTCATTTACTACAGTAGGCAAAATATCAATCCACCTATATTTTCCATTTAGACTGAAATACTTGAATAATTTTTCTTTCAAAGTTCGTATTACTCTTTCCACTATAGCTGCCTTTTTGTCGGTAAATGTACTGTAGTGATTAATTTGAAAAGTTTTCATCAATTTCTGGAATTCAGAGTTGTAAAATTCTTTGCCCTGATCGGTTTGTAAATTGTGAGGCTTGCGTCCCCCACTGTTTTTTAAAATATCTTTAAAAGCCTTTGTAACATCTGCTCCAGACTTGGATTGTAGCGGTCTACACCAGACATATTTGGAGAAAGAGTCAATTACAACTAATATGAATTTATTACCTCTATTACAGTAAGCATATTGATCTAACTGAGCAAGATCGGCTTGCCAAAGATCATCTAAGCCTTTGATAATAGTTCGACGTCGAGGATAATTTTTTCGAGCTGGTTTATGGAGTTCCCTAACTAACCGAACTTTTTCATCACTATGACCGAAATTCATTGTTCAACTGCTCAATTCCAACTTAAAATGAAATTACTTTACACCACTCTTTTGTTTATCCAATTTCAGTTGTTCTTTAATCACATCCTGCTCTTGTGTTATTTTCTCTATGGCAGTTTGCAAAGCAACAGTATTTAATTCTAACAACTCTTTAAAATCCTGTATTTGCTGGGAAACGTTATTTTTAAAGTCGTTTACTGACCGTAATAAAAAGTTATGACGCTCATCTAATATATTTCTAAGCTTTTCGTTATCTTTATTATATTGAAATGAAATAGCTGAAGCATCGCTATTCAATTTTTGGTTTTGGGACAAAGGAGAGTGCACAATGCCGCTAGCCTTTTTGTATTTCGACGAGCGTCCGAACTTGTTAAGAGTCATTTTGTAACTAACTGTATATTGACAGTAATTATACTTCTAGTAAATAACTTTAGCTTCCTTTAATTCATTTAAGATGGCTGCGATTTCGTTGTCGTGAGAAGTGTTTCCGGCATCTTTAGAAGCTACAAGTAACTTCAACCTATCTACTAATTCATTGACATTATCCCAGTATACGTACTCTATGGGTTTTGTGTTATAAGTAAGCTGCATACCTGTACCTTGCGCATCTTGAGTTTTACTTTTTATTAGAGGTCTAATGATATTAAGGTATTTGGTCTTGTGAGAACCCCTCAATTTACCATTCGATGTAAGGTGAACACCAGTTAACATTAAAATTTTCTTGTAATTTAACAAATCCGCCTGACTGTATTCTGGATATTCATAGAAAATGAGTTGGTAAAGTCCGTCGGTGCTCTTGAAATTAGTGTTATCGATTATTATATCTCCCGTGTCTTTATCAAAATCGATATGTTTATTTCCTAAGGTCCATGTGTAGGTACTGCGATCAAGTTTAGGACCATAAGTATTATCAATATCAGCAGATTTTGAGATGAAATTTTGAATGTATGGTAAGGCCGTTTCAGGATAACCATAATCTGCGTCATCTTCAACATCATCATCGTATTCAGTTACTTGAGATGATTCTAAGACCGTTGTAGGTAATGTATTTTCTCCCGATATTTCAGACGGTAACTTTTTACTTGGCGTACTAGTAAATAATTCTATCTTAGGTTTTATCCGAATTGCAGTTTGTTGCTTTGATCCTACCTTAACTTTCATATTATTTTTTATTTCGCTTAGAGAATCTTTTACGGGCTTGAATATCTTATCTAAAGTCTCATCCATCTCAGATTTACCCGTTTTTAACGCAGCATATTTTCTTCTAATAGATCTAGTTAGCTCTTTAATTTTTTTAGCACGCTGTGCTCTCTGAATTTGTTCTTGTGATGTCAAGGGCATGTTGGCTACTAATAAAGATACCGAGTCACTAGAGTTTTATATAGCTATCAAATCCTTTTCTGTATCGCCCATTATCTAAACTAAAGTCTTTGGCTATCACTAATGTTCCAAAAACACTACCATTCCAACAAAATGAGCAAAGGTTTTTAAACTGCTCGTAGGTGATATCTGGTGACACATGTTCATCATAGACATGCTTCAGATTAACGTCATCCTGTTTGAACAGAATAATCATGTTACAATTGTCTCGTATTAATTGCTTAGGAATTTTAGAATATGTCTGACAAAGATAGACAACATCTATAGATTTATGACGTCCCATTGAATAAAATTCTCTAATTTTATCTTGTTTATCGCAAGCCACGTCATCAAATATGAAAACCGAATTTTCTCTAGCCTCTGATGGACCAATTACATCATCGTTTGAGTTAAAGGGAAAATATCCAACGCCACTAACTTGTTTAAGCACGTCTTGCAATAACTGATACTTGGGTTGGTACAGTGACTTACTGTACAAGTAAATATTCTCGAATTTTAGTCCGTTTTCATTAAATATTAAACTAAGTAAAGCGTTGGTTTTTCCACATCCGCTAGGTCCACAAAAAATTGCCCTAAATGAGTTTGGAAACAGTACACCGTGTTTAGATTTAGCACTACTTTCTTGCACAATATCTAGGTTTTCTACTGGAAGTGAAACTGTCTGCTGATGGATTTGCATCGCGTCTTTCGAATCGTTGTATCCAACGACCTCGCTAACAACTAAGTCGTTTTGAAGTTGGTGGATTCTTTTATGAGTTTTTAAGTTATCTTTTCTCGAAAACGTTTTACTACAGAATTCACACATAAAAATAATAGTTCTGTGAATATTCTTGTGTCTTGTAAAACTATCCGATCTACAAAATGTTGTACCGCAAATATCACACATATACGTAGGTGGGGAATAAAACACTGACAATTATACTTAATTTTATCTTTATTATATACTAACACATTGTTACAATAAATTCATACTATATTTTTAATTTGCCTTTGGATCATTTGCCTTCGGATCACTTGCCTTCGGATCATTTGCCTTTGCCTTCCGATCATTTGCCTTTGCCTTCGGATCATTTGCCTTTGCCTTCCGATCATTTGCCTTTGCCTTTGGATCATTTGCCTTTGCCTTCGAATCATTTGCCTTCCGATCATTTGCCTTTGCCTTTGAATCATTTGCCTTTGCCTTTAGATCATTTGCCTTTGGAGTGCTCCAAATTTTCAGTTCCATATCTCCCATCTCTCTCTTTGTGTAAGTACTATTTTAATCATGAGTTTTGTTACTAACAGCGATGAGCACACCGTAATGTAATAAACCAGAGGAACAAGAGTAATTTCCATATTATATTCCTTTTGTTCGGGGGTTAATTTAGGTGCAGTCGGGGTACTTTTTGTAGTATTTGTAACTTCAGAAATTTTCCTCCATCTAGTTTCACCAATCGTATGGTTTTTAAATTTAAAATGAAATTTAAATTGCGTTGAATTTTTCGGAAGGATAGCCATTGAAATTGCACTTCCAATAGAAATAAATGGTGAGCATTTATCATTGCTTCCACAAACAGAGATGTTAGTCTGATTTAGCTCATTGTGAATATAGAACACATTATTAATTATTGCTAGCAATGTAATGTGACCCGCTCTCAATAACATCTTGGACAGGACTGTTGGATTTGACTAATTGTTCTTAATTTACATTACATCTCTCACAATTTCACTTAGTGGTAAATACTCCATAGTACAATCATGTATAATTGTGCAGTAGGCTCGAGTTTTGGCTGGAAATCCTTTATTGCTTTCTATGTCTAACTTAACGTCAACAGTGTTTATTTTTATAGACTCATTTCTTCGAGAACAATCGATAACAAACAGAGGTACATACGATTTATATTCCGTATAGCCAAGTAGGGGTCGTCTATCTTTATTCATATAACTCGAATAAAAATCCACGTAATTGTGATAGGCTTCCTGAACATTATTTTTATCAAAATCTAACCTTAGACGTTCAAAAGGAAAGCATTCGCCGTTTAAAATTAATCTCACATCGGTTATATTTATGTGATCAAATTCTGCAGTACTGGATTTAGGATTGTCATTGCGGTCAGTCTGGAATGCCACGATGACGTATCGAGGAGAGGTTAATGCACTTGATGACTTTACAGACCATATCTCCCTTTGAGCACCGGTAGTAAGAGCTGGCAATTCATGAAGTTCCCATTTGCGAAAGGCAAATATAATTGGACGATCAATTTTCATGGCCTGAAGAAGGTTAAGTCTAATTAAATCGTTCGGTTGTATATGCTTAACTTTTAATTCTATATCGGAAATTGATATTTCACAAGAATCGTTTGCAGTAGGTAGCAATAAAACGTTGTTATCATTTCGAGCTCGTATCAATCTCACAGTTTGTTTACCACAAACAGCCAACTGATAATCATTGAACATCCCAAACAAATGATTCAAGGGGATTCTGGAAATAAATGAGCCATCGGTGCTGTCGCCATGCACTTTTCTTCATTAGGAGAATAACACAAGTATGATCTAATTGTGCTCACAATTCCAGGATTTCGCACTGTTTCTATTTCTTTGCCATTTAGCTCGTAGGAAACAGAGTCAAAGAAAAATGCAGGTGCATTGTTAACAAAGTTACAGTCCCCTTGCATGTCGGTTAATTTTTTTAACATAAATCACAGCATCATACATCAACAGCCATGCGTCTCCCTGATTGACAGTTATTTCCACAATATCGTTGTTTCGAAAAGATTTTACAAATGGGTAGTAGGTACGTTTTTCCAGGCGTTGAATAGATTCATCATAGTTTGGACTGCGATGCACATTGAACACCTGAGGAGTTAACGACATTCTGACCAATTGATTTTAAAAACTGAAGATTTTCGAAAGTAAGTACACGGTTGCGACCAGCACCTTTCAAAATTGACGACTTTTTAGAATGATCTGCACGCTTCGACGATTTCTTCGTTAATGACTTTTTACAGAGAAATGACTGCAATTTATAAGGCTTATATGCGTCCCCAAAAATCAAAACCATTTTTAATGAGTTAAACGTTTCAATTCTAATCTCACAATTATTTCCTCGCCTCGAAAATTTACCGGTCTGAAGTTCTGATCGAGAATGTTTAATGTTATGTTATAGATCTCTCGCTTTGTCACTGGTATATATAGCAAATTTTTTGGCGTTTCGTCTATAGCATACCCAGGATCATCAACAATAGCAAATTCATAAATGGTATGTGTTGGTTGATTTTTATAGTATGCTCCAGATGTTATGTTAGAATCTATGTGTATCGTTCTAACTTTCACTATATTCACCGGCAAATCGGAGATGTGTAATTTGTTCGATTCTAACAAACGCTCGGAGAATCCCAGCAGTTTTCCAATAGAACCTTCTTTTCGGAAATCGATAGCGAAATTTTCACTAAAAATTTCACACTTTAAGGTGCTGTTATTAGGTTTTAATATAATTCTATCTTTTTCGACAAAGTTTTTTCCAAATTTAATTTTTAAACTGTTATTTATACACTCTTCTATTGCTCCTATTTCATACGATCCTGTAGGAATTTGTATAGTTATGTGTCCCTTTTTACCAACAAGATATAGCTTGTCTTCTTCACTCTCGATATTCGGCACGCTGTTGTACGAATGAAATCCCAACAATGCTAAGCCATACTCATAATCCTCATCTAAATATATAGGACTGGTAAAGTCAATAGACAGCCTTGAACTAAATCCATGTAAGGTGAAAAGCATAGACATCGTCTTCTCGTCTTAACTGTCACCTTTATACAGAAACTCGAGACACAAATGCCCGCAATTTATTTCATCAAAATTCTGATAAGAATCGTTATTATATATTATTTTTACGTTCTTTCCCAAATACTGAACCAATTCTTTGGGCGGTTTCAAATTACCAAAACTGTCAAAGTACTTGACGATATTTCCTCTTTTCTGATAGGCTACCCAGTGAGTTCCCGGATTTCGCTGAACATCCAAATTTAAAATGACCGACTCGTTTTTTCTCACCTTTTTAGGTAGCGTGTCTCTCATAAATACGCCTTTAAAAAATGGTATGTTAAGCTTTGCCGCGAACTTTATTAAATCTCTATCTGTTAAAGGTCTGTTGGGTAGCCTCAATGAGAGTTTTTTTTCAAAAATAGTCCGAATCCTCCGCGTTTATTTCTTCTTAAATAAAGACCCGAACCTTTTTTGCCAACAGGTTCTATCGACTGTTTCGTCACACTCTTTTTAGCATTATTTACATCCAAAATGGTTTTAGCTACAGCACTTGCTCCACCTGCCAAAGAACCCAATGCCCCTAGAGTTCCTAGAATAGGAATAAGAGGAAGAAATCCGCCAGTTTTGCTTTCGAATGGAATCAACCTCGGTATCCTCAAATTCTTTTTTCCAATCTTTTTAACAATCATACGGGCAGCTCTTACAGCAGCCAATGACGATTTTTTCAAATTCTGAGTGTTATTCAAGTCCTTAGGAGTAAAAGATTTTCTGAGATTTTTTTCCACTTTTTTTACGATGTCCCTTCTAAAAGAAATCGGTCGTCGTTTTTTAACTCCCATACCCAATTTTCTTTTTACTTTCATGGCAGTTGTTACAAGCCAAGAAGCAGCCTTCTCACTAAATTTAGCGTCTTTGGATTTTACTCGATCCCAAGCACGATTTTCCAATTCTAAATCAGCCTTGTGTCGATCTTCTAATGACTTGCTGTTTGAATACAAAATATCGTGGGTCCTACACGCTGCGTCCAATTTATTTATACCAGAATCTCCTCTCGTCAGACGTTTCTCTAACTTAGTTCCAGGCCCACAAAACTGATATTTAGGAAGGTGCAATTCAACTGGTAATTTGTCGATTAAGGAATTTAGTAAACCTTCCCCGTGAACTGACAACATCCCACTGATTCACAATACACATAAACTTATAAAATAAGGTCACCCGAAACAGGACGTTAAATCAAGGAAAAAATATTCTAACCGCGGCGTTTATACCTGCCAACCGAACCCCGAAAGCCCTATGCGGATCCTGGCTCAAAAACCCTATGCGGATCCTGGCTCAAAACCCTTATGCGGAAGCTGGCTCACATATGGCGGCCATCTTTGAGCCAGGATCCGCTTTACTTAACTACTCAGGTCACTTTCATACCAGCTAGGAGCGTTGATTGACGTGTTAGTAAAGACTGCGCACGGATATCACGTCCGTCAGTTTTTTGCCTCGCCATGCACTTTCCGGAGACAAAATGCAATGCTAGCCATCAACGCCATATGTTTTTTTAGAAAAATAAGCTACGGCCGTGAGAAGTCTTATAAATACGTCAGTCAACGCTATAGGAGGGTTACAGGTTTTGTTGTATGGCAAAGGCAGAGTTTTATGACACTACGTCCATAGATGGCACCGTCTGAACAGCGCATGTCCTAAATGTCTTATTATGACCTGTGGGTTTTACTTGATATAAAAAGTGTTTCTCGGATTTTTCGAGGTTTGTGCATTGTGTATATCATATTTGCGTGCGTGCAACATGATCTACTGAAATTCCGAGTTGCCAGACATAGTACTAATTGTGGCGCTTTTAAAAAACAATATACCAAATAAATAAACAAATAATGTAGAATAAACCTCGAAGACTCACGAGCAGATTTCACGAGCACGGCCGCCAGCTTTTAGACAGTGGAGATGGGCTGTATAGCAAACTGCAAAAAAATAAGGGCGCCACTTGTTTTGTATAACATGCCGATACGCGTACTAAGCCAAAAACAAGAAAAACTAGGTCTTCCTAGATTTACGTCGTTTATTCTACTAAGTGGTTTGCGACAACAGTTTATATTCACTTCACTTGCCTACTATATTTTTACTTGATAAACAAATTTAAGGTTACGCACCCTACATGCCATGTTAAAACATAAGCGCATGGTTCTTACAAGCCGGTTTAATTCCCCAAACGTGTACACGTACGGTTCACACGACATTCGCTACAAGTCACAACGTACGCAAAATATAATAACACAACGTCCACAGTAACAGTAGTACAACGTAATAATGTGTGTCAAATGTACACGTATTGAATTCAGCTATTCTAATTAGGGCATAATAAAAAGTACAAGTAAAATATAGCAAGACTTAGCTGTCGTTGGGTCTTCCAAACCACGATGTCCTCCAGTAATCTTCGATGACACTTCAGAATGGCCAGATGGTCACATATAATGTTCTCAACAAGATATATTCATGTAGGTCTCAGCTATTCTTGACCACACTCCAGATTCCAAAAGAAAATAACATGAGCTGGCTCTAGGTGTTGGCGTCCAAGCTCCCAAAAGATAACACAGGTCCTAAGCAAACGCATAATATGTCCAACACACAAAAAAGACTGGTCCACAAAAAACTGGCCCATAGAAAAAACCTGAAACAAAAATGTCCTGTCAGACACCTCACAAGGTCGCCCAAGAAAACTTACCTCTGGTTGAATGTTTTCCTTCAAAAAAAAACAACCAATCAACCCCTTCGTGGTTGAATCTAATTAACCTTCGCGGTTACTATGCAACATCTCCAAGATGACCCAATAAAATGACCCTGAGATTGTGGTGGACGCTCAAAAACCTGGTTCTATTTCAGATGAGGTGATTCAGTCAGATGGAAAAATAAAACGGCACAGTAACAAATCGTGAGTGGCTATCTAGCTCCCAGAAACTGGCGGAACCCCGAAGAACCAAAACTGCAACAATTACCAGTATTCCAAATGTCTTCAATGTTGGGTGTTCCTTTAGTGGATCTAGCGATTCAACTCCCTCCTTGTGAGGTTCACCAACAATTCCAAATGGTGAATTACTAAAAATCACTTCCACTTAGAAGCCACCAACGAACGACCTTTTCAATTCAACTGCCGACGACCGAATGAATTAGAATCCAACATCCACGCGGTCACCCCCCTCTCACTTTGACGGAAACGGAAATAGTAGACACCACAAATCATCAAAAACTGCGTCAACACTATAGAATTTCAAGGTAGTGTCAATTCTGCCAGAATGTCAAAACAACGTCAACAGTGTCAAACGACTATCATAACCTCAACCTGTCAATCAGGCCAAAACAATACGAGAAATAACTTCGAACAACATTTAGACCAGTACCTCCGGAAAACGAACAAAGAACGACCAGCGACTGCTAAAAGTGAAAACATGCATGCTCCCAAGCGGCAGCGATCAATCTCGCGTCACCTGTGAGCGCTTTCTGGGCGAGTACCAAACAAAATATGGTTGCAACAAAGCGAATGCCGAGCAAAGTGAGTTAGCTATTCCCTGTCCTTCCAAAAACTTAAAATCACCCTTGTGACACCGTCACATAATGTAAAAAAAAAGATAAAAGACAAGAAATCCGAAGCACGTAACTTGAAAAATTTGTTATTCAGTCACTTCGTATTTCGCTAATTTTTATCCACCAGCGGTAAAAAATTTCTGAATCACCCTGTATATTGTATGATTTTTTTTTAAAAGTTTAATGTCGGTGTCCTCAGTATTGTTTCCATTACCTAATTAAAATATATTATTTTATTTTTATTGGGCAAAAGACAATGCAAACAATACCGGACAAAAATACAAAAGCCATCACCCGGGGTCTAAATTTTATATCCAATTGGAAGGCGAAATAAAAAGTTAATGCCTCTTGCTCTTCCACTCTCTGCAATCTAGAAAATGTGTCTATTAAACTGGAAAGGGTCATCATAATTCTCCTCTAACGCCTTTTTTTACTTTTCACCTCTTTTATGGGGACCCAGCCATATGGCCCTGCATGGAGCCCTGGAGAAGTAAATAAAAGGGCGTTTTCAAATTTCATCACACTAAATTGATTCATAAAAGGGCTTGAAACTAAATTTTGTGTTTATTGCTACAAATATACCAAATACAAATATTTCGTGGACAAACTGTTGCTGAATTTGTAAACTATGGGTTCGAAAATGCAAAGCCCTTACAATAAACTATAAGAAATATATTTATATATTTTTTAAATTGTAATTCAACGTTCGAAATTTGCGTTGTATACTCATCTGCATATTTATTTAAATCGACATTAAATTTTTATAGTTCAAAGAAAATTTGTAGTATAATTCACATCTTGAACGAAAATGAATAATTCTATTTAAAATAAGAAAGTCAGTGTCGCTTCCGGTTAAACCGGAAACAGTTTTAAAGATCTAATTGGACGAAATAGTGGGTACTTCAACACAAGTGAACACCCAAAAATTTCAAAATTGTATTGCATATGCGGAGTAACTACCTACTTATTGTGTCAGTTGGTATTTGGCACGTAGGTATTTACTTCTTTTGTGGCTAAAATATATAGGTAATTCACTGGATGAACAAAATAATTCTTGCAATAAGAAGCTATAATTTAAAATCATGATTTAATATAGATAAACTCATTTTTTCTTAAGCGCAACTTTTATTATATAGGTAATATAATTTCTATGATATTATTTAAGTAATTATTAGAGTAGTATTCATGTCAAATACAAGTTAGATTGTATCAACTACTTTTTACTCGACTGAACTAAACCCCTATTCCTATTGCAAACAAGTGAATAAAAATGGGAGGGGATCGCCGGCGACGCCGCTTCACGGCTGTGGTTACTGCGCAGTTGAAGTTACCAACTGGCCTAGCGTGTTTCGTGCTCGTTGGGTACTTCGTAGAGCTGATTCAAAACCTCATAAGGTACGACCTTGATTGGCAATTTATCAAAACGACCATAATCGCGAAGCATTTAGCAAGATCAATTAATAACGAAGACATAATACATGTGCAATATTTTAGTCTTGCTAGTAGCGCGTAGCATATTATAAAAATAGTTTTTTTTTGTGAGCTATATCTACTGACGGTGAATATACAGGGCGTTTCTTAAAAGCGGCGCAAACTAAACCTTTGGTTTTTAATGGGAACACCCTATATATATCCAGTTTTTTTAAATCTTCTCACAATTGTGCTTGAAATGGTATAAAAAGTTTATCTATTGTCTCTTACCGTTTTTGAAATATTTGAATTTCAAGAAGAAATGTTTGTTTTAGCCTAGATGCTATTTAAATTAACCATTCTTTGTTATTACACTGACCGTTCATCACAAATTAAAGTTAGATTTAGTATAAAATTTGAAAAATGAATATTTCAAAAATTGTTAATATTAAGGGTTTTAAGTTGTCTACCGTTTCAACTGTATAGACGATTAGATTTAAAAAACTGAAAATATATAAAATGCTCCCATTCAGAAACGTATACCTACCTATTTGATTTGTCCTGTTTTTAACAAACTCCCCATATATTCACAGTATAGCTCACAAAAACCATTTGTAATGCTTTGATTGAGAAGTTTTTTTGGATCTCAAAAATTTAAAGAATTAATAATTGCTTAATATTAATTATTTTTCACCTAAAAAAATTACTAGATATTTTGTAGGGTTATAACAGTAATTATTTTTTCTAGGTAAAAAAATAAAAAAGGTAAGGGATTAAATATAACCCTATGCACCCTATACAATTATTGATTCAACGCATTTTGGGATTGTCGCGAGGAAGTTTTCTCGAAAATAAAGGAAAATACTTGCCTTACAAGACATTTTAATGTCACGTTTACCCAGCTCAACGGTTTGGACCTATGATTAAAGAATCCCAGGGAGGAGCCAAAGCTCTATGTGAATTATAAAATACGTGAGACGGAAGTGAGTAGCAAGCAAGTTTTGACACAATATATGGATATTTGACACAATATATGGATATTTGGCAAAACAATATATGGATATTTGGCGAAAACCGCAAATCGATATCTGTCACCTTTCTTGAGTTACACGGCGTTTTTAGAAAATGTGCGTTTTCAAAAAGTAGCCGTAACTTTTTTCGGGTTGAAAATTTTGTATTTCGGTTAAAACATTCCTAAAGCAAAGTCCAATGTTGCTACTACATTTTTCCAATGTTGCTACTACATTTTTTCGAGTCAATGGTTCAAGACTTAGGTACCGATGAAAAAAATTATTTTTTGAATATTTTTACATTTTTTAATAGAGCAAAAAATTACAATTCCAAAAATATATAACACTTAATGATTTACCCTGTATATTTTTACATTTTTAATAGAGCAAACAATTACAATTACAAAAATATATAACACTTAATCTATTTTTGTAAACTTTATAACATACCTACAATGAAATTTGAAAGTTATGAAAAATGGGATATGATGATATGATAGTCTGTTTTATACAATCCGGGGAAAATGTCTATCTCTGTTTAACTGGTACCACTTAGGCCTATCCTTTTCAAAGTGCCCACTATTAATCAAATTGTGTCGCAATTTTGCAAAAATGTCCGTCAATTGAAAGGATGTCTTCTCTCTGGACACCGTTCGTAGTATAAATTGGTCATTGCATCTACATTTTCCCCGCATTGTATAATCATATTCCATTTTTCATAAGTTTCAAATTTCATTGTAGGTATGTTATAAAGTTTATAATTACACAAAAATAGAAAAATCTTTACACTGCCTAAACAGCTTAGCTGAAAATTTGAGAGGTTACAGTAAATATTTTTCCACGGTTTCATTGTCTCAGCGTCTAAAGCCTACTTGTTGAAAGGGCGCGTTTCCAATTATTATACACATGAAGTCATAAAAGCTGTTAGTAATTGATAACTACTTAAGTAAATTTTTAAGTGTTATATATTTTTGGAATAATAATTTTTTGCTCTATTAAAAAATGCAAAAATATACTGGGTGTATTTAAAAAATAATGTGTTTCGTCGGTAACTCTTAAACCATTGACTAGAAAAAAAAGTGGTAGCAGCATTGGATTCTATGTAAAAAAGTGCTTAGGAATGTTTTCACAGAAACCCAAAATTTTCAACCCGAAAAAAGTTACGGCTACTTTTTGAAAACGCACATTTTCGAAAAACGCCCTGTAACTCAAGAACGGTGAAAGATATCGATCTGTGCTTTTCGCCATTAAGTTTATCATAAAAAATGAGCCTCAGACACCGATACCAGTTTGCGTCTCTCTCTGTCAAAATTAGGAGTTTCCCTTTAAAAGTGTCCAATTGGCCCACCCTGTACCTACTTCTTCATAATTGGAAATTTAAAATGAGAATAAGTGCTATATTATGATGGATTTCTAAACTTAAATAAACGTGCCCTTTTTGCCTGTATTGTAGGTACTGATTGCACGAAAAATGAGGATTTCTACCACGATTACTTTGTCGAAACAACTCAAAGGTGCGTGCGGGCCAATCTAAAAACGGTATCCCGCCACATGCAGAGACTGTCCCGGTCGAGCCTTAAGCCCTAATTTGCTCCATCCTGGGGTTCTATATTCAAGGGTTCGGACTGACTTGCGGTAACAAAGGTTCAACAAATTTTCTTGCAAAATACAGTGACTGGTGCAACACAAATTGTTAACAACAATCATTTCTAAGTTGGATTGTTTTTCATAAAATAACAAACAGGTGATAAATCTTCACATGTCTCCAACATTAGATAGTATTTTGAATGACTTAAGCAAATGTAATTCTGCTGTGGCTAAATAATTCCTCTACTTTTTGGATAATGCATTTATCCTCTCGCTTGTCTAATAACAAATCCAGTAATTATTGGGACGTCAACGCGAGCAACCTTAAATGTAATTTCTAACCAGCGACGATAAAAAAAACTACACGATTAAATGGTATTTTCCCGGCACTCCAGAAATTAGCCCGGGTTAATAATAAATTATAAAACACTACATACTGGCGTCTTTGTTTGCACCCTTATTATTTTCCGATTACTTAGTTTTTGGTTAATTATGCTTGACATCAGCTCGATGATAAAAGGATAATGTTTTGCTATTTTCGTCGTCAAACATGCCTACTAAAATAGGAACAATTAAGTAAGAATTCGGTAAAGCCTCGTCTCGTATATCCTATTTAGATTATTATTTAGACATGTATATGGGTAGTTTGACGGTTTTCCTTAAAAATATGTTTTTTTTACCCTGCCTTATCAAGATCGGAGAGTCCGTAGTCCGTAGGATTTTGGATGAAGGAATGGTGTGACTGTATGGGACTGATAGGTCATGAATCACATAATCAGACACTACCAGGTGTATTGTCCGATTTTGGGACAGAGGGCCTGTATAACGTTATAATTTCAAGATGACCGGTAGAATGTAGGTACCCTAGTATCTTTTTATCTTTATCCCATTTGCGATTATTTTTATGGAAATTTTGCTACATTTTTTGTTCCTAATGAAATAAGGAACAAAAAACGATATACAAATTTTTGATACCTATTTCTGAGATATAATTTATTATTCCATCACTGAATAATGAAAATAATATTCCATTGGATTTTTCTAAGAATCACAATCATTATTCATTATTCTATAATCTGTACATTATTATTTCATACTGTAATAATAACTGATAGGTAAATGCATAAAGAAAGTCTCACAGGTCGACCTGAGAGTCCTAGGGTTCTTTTTCATTGTCTGCAAGGTCATTGTTATTGCAAATCTGTTCATCGCCACCACACTTACATGTTTTTGTGCATCTTAAATATAATGCTTTACACTTGCAATTTACAACACATCGTCTTTGAGAAAAGCTACGACCACCACAGTGAAGTGATAAAAACAACATTGTCTGAGGAATATAATATGGTCACGTTAGTATGATTATGATGTAGGTACAATGAATGCAGAATAATTTTTATGTCCGCTTTTTCTTTTGTGTTTTAAAGTTTCCTAACGTCATCTGCCTCTTTCCTCCAACTATCAGTTTTTGTTTAATCCTCTGTGCATGCTACACAGCTTTATTAGTGAGATATGTTGTTAACTCTTCCTTAGTTTTAGAATGAGATAAGAGAAATCTCAAGAGAGAGTCTGTGATTATGTACTCAACACGAATTGCTTTTTCAGCTATTTTTTCCTCGTTCCTGAGTAAATCTTGTAGGAAATAAAAATAAACCAAATTCATCCGCAACTTCAAAACATTAAATGATAAGAAGCAGATACAAAAATTATTCTACACCCATTGTACATCAAAATCATACTACCCTGACCATATAATATGTCACAGACGGTATTGTTTTATCCTTTTAATGTGGTGAGCGCAACTTTTACAAAAAGGCAGCATGTCTGTCACAGGAGTTGGTACTAAGAGACGATTTATTGTGTCGATCTTGTTTATTCCAGTACAGGACCCACAAAA
Organism: Pseudeuparius sepicola; assembly: GCA_963920635.1. Lineage (NCBI taxonomy): Eukaryota > Metazoa > Arthropoda > Insecta > Coleoptera > Anthribidae > Pseudeuparius > Pseudeuparius sepicola. Next base: position 29,743,438 of record OY987303.1, read on the forward strand.
GTTGAGGCATTATTAACTCTTCGTGCATTTTCGAGCTGTAACATTACCGAGTCCTTCAAGAATAAAGGCACACTATCTTTTTGGTAGCCTTTCCAGGCAGCAGAGAGAGTTATTAATAATAATAATAATGATAATAATTCTCACCCTCACAATACTCCAAACTAGGAGTACCCCAGAAGCAACCACATGCTTGTGCGGGGGAGAGGGGCAATTACTATTATTTTGTCTTCGTTGCCATTTGCGGCTAGGGCCGACTTGTTTCCCGATAGAACGAGGATAGCATTCGCTCAAGTAGGTACTACGGAAAACCCTAGAAAACCGTAGTAATCCCAGTGAGTGTTGGACAATTAGTAAATCACACGGATAAAGCCTATTTAGGAGCAATACCGTGAACCCACATTTGTCCAGCGCTGTTGGCCATAGCGGTGTTTTTCTTTAAAGACATATGCATGCGCCTGCCTCGAAGCAAGGTCGATCGAAGGCAGAAAAACATGCAGTCTAAAAAGTCAGCGACGGTACGAGCGACGCCACCGCGGCTTTGACATTTCTTGGATCTCTAGAAGAATTTAAACCAGAAGTTTAACAACGAGTCGAGCAATTCATTTGTCAAGTTGACTTGCCAGGAATAAGAATACCAGACATTAACACTTATGAATTGCGAAGGTGGATATTCGCAAAAAGTGAAAAGGAAGCAGCAGTTAATTAAAAGATTGGTCAAAGCAGTAGGCTTTTAAAAAACTTTATTCGAAAAGCTTTTGACATAGATCGGTCTTAATCTACCCGCGCTTTGTGATAGAAACAAATATATGAATGTTGAGTCCGCAGGAGACGCCACGGTTCTGAAGTTTCTATAGTTTTCTTGATGCTCCAGGGAATTCGGCTTAGAAAACTCCTCCACCCTTAAGAGTGTACAAGATCGAAATAGCCGAAACTTATTCTTGTTTCTTCACTTTTGCTTTCTGGAGCTTCCAATAGTTCCAAATTCCATATCTACCCGATTAGTGTCCATTACCATTATTATCTATAAAATCCAATTTCTTGCCTAAGTATTTGCAACTTCTTCGTCGATCATAGGTGTAATATAGTTCATACTGCCTGCGTGGCAGTGTCAGGCATGTAATTATTTGATTTTTCACTTATCTTTGTGAGAAATCGATAGGTACCTATGTTTATGAAATAAAGACTCTGAACGGAATGACAAGAAGTGCACATACCAAAGACAGTTTCGCGGCGGCGTATCCCCTCGGATACGTTCTGCCAGTTCCAAGAGGGTCTGCTATCGGTTGCAATGATGTTGGAATACGATATTGAATATTCGTGGAAAAAGTTTCGTATACGGATTCACTTTGGGCGAAGTCTCACCCACTCGGCGTCTATACTGTCAAAATGCTAACTACCTCTTGACAACGGCGCAAGAGTGGTGATTGACACACCGCGAGCCGCAGATTACTAACTTTATAAGAATAAACACCAATGTTTCCCGAAATTAACTCTGCTCACTTGCAGTGTATTTATACATAAAAATGAATACAATTTTATGTGAAAGGTTACCAAAATTGTCACATATACATTTTTATATTTCGTCAGATATATCCCAGCACTAGTAGGTACCTACTTAAAGCTTGAAATCACGGACTTTTGTGTTTTCTCCCACAATTTTCAGGGAGCTGTATTTTCCAAGTTATTCCCCTGTGTAAAGCGCAGCCGGGGTGGAAAAAATATCCATTTATAAATTTTCGTCGGTCGTATTTTCGGGACGCGTCTCGCGTTCGTTTAAACTTTCCACCATTCGCAATAAAATTGAATCTGGAAGACAATGTTCGCGGGGAAACTACCGGCGCTCCGGCGTTCATCAAAACTTTTATAACAACGCTGCGTAATTGAATAAAAAACGGCTTAATAAAAAAATGGGCGCCGTATCTACAGGAATTCCCGCCAGCACGATACGAAAATCGTAAAGGGCGCTTTAGGCGAAGCGCCGGGCGTCGTTCTCAAATTCTCGACCGTAAAGTTTTAAGATTCATTCGGCATATGCAATCAAAGCCACGCGGGGCGGGATACGGCGTCATAAAAGCTCTCTCCACGCCCCCTCATTTGCGATTTTTTTGCGGAAATATACCCAAAGCAGGGAGACATAAAATTTTTGCTGACGGCATGATAGGATCGTTTATATCGTTATGCCTCATTAAGAAAAATCTGCAGTTTTGACAAAAACACGCGGTTTAATTCAATGAGATGTTACATACAGGGTGATTCAGTCATGATGTAAAGAAATGTAACCACAGGTGAAAAAAATAGCTTAATACGAATCCAAAATTAAAGGCAACCAAAAAATATAAAAAAATATTTTCAGAAGTGTATTAAAAACCCTTATTAACGGCGCTCACCTGATCAGCTGCTAAACTCGCGCGTCGAGGCCGGCCGTCCTCGGGGCTCTGAGTTGCCAGGAACGCAACGTAAAAGCCGGGAAAAATCGGAAAAACACGTTCAACGTTCAATTATGAAACTTGTGAAAGTGACAATCGGATTGTCACTCCCTATATTATAGCGCCAACTATTAGGCAACGGTGAATACACCGATGTCATCGGGGTTGCTTATCTAGTGATTTTTTAGATGCGGGCAGGCGAACAGACAGCTGTGACAGCGTCTAGTTTAGAATTAGATTATTAGAGGTTAGAGGCCCACTGGCCAGTAATCACCACAAAAGCGTGCAACGGATCGCAGTGTAGATGCAGTTTCGTTATGATAGTGCTGTTGCCGTGCAGGTAGCAACTTTTTGATGCAATTTAAAAATACTTAGTGAGAAAATGTGTGTGCCTTCTGTGGTCTGCGGAAACTCGCGAAAAGTTCTCAATAAGTGCTGGTGCTTATTTAAGTTTTATAACGCTAATATTTTTCATATTTTTCTTTTTTAGTGGGCTTCCCCCGCTATGTGGTTAATTTTTTTTACACCATCACTGAATCACGCTGTATACTTAGTATTCCTCAAACACAATGACATTTCACTCACAGAAGCCTATATCTGGTAACTAACAAGTGGATGAGTGGATGCAAGTTGTGGTAACCCCCAGTTTATTAATAGACGACGGGTCGTAGAGCCGATTCAAAGCCTTACCTGAGCGATGAACCAAAACGAGGATAAACGCTACAAATTTTTTGGGAAATTTAAAGGGGGTGGGATTATTCTCGGGGCCTACCTACCAGTGTGTTTTTGTAATGATTTAACACAAATATTAAATTTCTTCAAAATGTAAAATATATGAATTTGAATTTTTAACTAGGGACGGTATTCATCTTTTTTTATCGAAAAATACGTTTATAATATTAATGCGTACCTATACCTAATTAAAGAAAAAAAGATTTTGATCTATTTACTTTTTAAACAATTTAATTGATTTTTTCTCTTAACATGTTCTTTATATCAAAAGTCCCCCAACTTGAATAATTTTTTGGAGCATGCGGTTGGCGAATTGAATTAGTGACACAACAAGGTTACCTAAATATCATGGAAAATACAGAAATTTTTAACAAAAATATCATATTATATTATACTGGATTTGTTCTAGCGTTGGCCTCTTTTTACAAGCTTTTATTTAACTTGCAATGTATGTATGTTTAGGTCAAATCTTGCAAGCTGAATTAGAACCACTTCTTGACATCCGATTGAACTGAAATTTTGCATACACCTTCAGTTCCGGTGACAATACAATATACAATACTCAATATTGTAATACTTACAAAATGGCCGTCGCCACAAGATGGCGGATGATGTATTTTTTGTTAACCCCCTTAATATGGGTATTAAATAAAAGGGCTTGAAGAATATGGCCGCCGCTCCAAGATGGCGGATAATGTATTTTTTTGTAAACCCCCTTAATATGGGTATCAAATGAAAGGGCTTGAAGAGTAGAAAACGATAGAGTTAGTGACATCACACTAAATTCAATATGGCCGCCGCTCCAACACGGCGGATTACATTTTCTTTTCCCTTAATATGGGCATTAAATGAAAGGGCTTGAAAAGTAGAACTAAAAAGTTGAAAATAAAATTAATATTAAAAATATATTTTTAAAAACAAGCTTTTATTTAAATGCTCTGAAAAGAAGAAAATAAACTTTATAATAAATCAAACCAAGGCAAACCCATAATTTTGTTACATTATACAACTGTATATGATATAAAGGCTTGTCGCGAGAATATATATATCTCGAAAGTAATTTTAAGTAGAAAATGTATTTTTCTATAAAAGAAATTTACATTTACTATTAGAAAAGAAAGCGGAATTCTCTGTACCTAAATAATTATCAGAATTATATACAGAAGCGGACTACCGGTACTTTCTACGGGAACGGCACCGGTGGCAGCTACAGGGGGAGGCAAGGCAGGGGAAGACAACATACTTTTTTATGTAAGTAGAGGAAATCCTTTATGAACACAACGCGAATAGGAATTTGCGTGGTAGTGTGGGAATCATTCCCGGGGAGGCATACCGACTAAAACCTCTCCTCCTTCAAGGACAGACAGAGTCATTACGCCTTATGTTGTTGGACAGTTGGAGGTTGTGTTGGGGTGAAGGCTATTTGAAGAAACCTTTGACGTTTGAGTGTAATTATTTGGGGTCGGAAGTTTGCCAGAAGGTTAGGCTATTAGATAGTTTCATGTAACTAGTAACTGGGGTGTTATGTTAGAGAGTGTAGTGGTCGTTTGATATGTAGTTCGTTGCGCCTCTGAGGAGAGCGTTTGGATATGTTTCCGTCTTTCGGACCGGACGGCCGGTATCTTATTACCTGCGAGCTAGCATGCAGCGGTTAGACACCTACTACTGGCAGCGCCATCTATCGACGGTAGGGCGGACTCAGTGGTGACGAGGGGTAACATTTGCGGACTTCAGCTTCGCGGTGAGATGTTATAGCGGAAAACTTGGCAAAATTTGGTAATTTCGCTACAATTGAATGACTGAAAATAGCTAGTTCGAAATTTGGAAGATGTTTACACTACATCTCCAAATGGTCAGTATCGGAGGCTTACACTATACCAAGCGATCCCTCTCCCGGGCGGCCAAAAACGTTGCCGAAGACTGATCGCCCCCTATTGGTTGGTTCCAGCCTCGTTGTTCCAAGGCGTCATTTTTATTTCGCTGGATCGCCGGCATATCATCCCTGTTTCTCAAAAACAAGGGAGTTCCAAGCCTGAAGTTCAGCCCGAGATTTGATCCTACCCATAACTCGGTTCCCCCAGACTCTTGGTAGTTAAGAAATACTCAACGATTGGTGGAAGTTCGGAAACAGTGCCGCTTTTAGGGGGGTGCTAGGCACTAAGAGCACCTGGCGGTTAATCTTAGGAGGCGGTATACCTAAGGTGGTCTAATAACTAAAAATAAATCACATTTTGTTGCTATGTCACTCACGACGCGACACCTTCATTTTGATCGTCGTCTGCAAACATAACATTTGAAACGTTCTCCTATTCATCGCCTTATTCATCTATACGGTGAAGATTTTACTCCCCCCTGGATTTTTGGACGAAAATAGGAATTTCTCGGTGAAAATATCCTGAACAGAGAATATACAGGGTGATTTATTCATAACTACATTAATTTTAACAGTGGGTAGGGAAAAATACTATGAATGCGAAATCGCAATTAAAAAAATTCCAACTTTTTTTAAAGCCGGAATTATTTTTTTCTAAACCGCATTTTTACCTATTTGGCCCTCTATCAGGGCGCATGAGGCATCGGACGACGCTTGCCGTTGCGCGCGTCAACATTGTTGCCAGATGTACGCAACTTTCGTAAATTTAAAGGAATGTTTTCAGTACATAATTATTTGTATTGTAGGCGAATGTTCCGCCAAATGCTTGCGGAAATTATGGACAAATGTTAACGCTTACCTCTTGTAACGGTTAGTTTTGCCCTGAGACACCTTAAGGCGAGCCTTAAGGGATAAATGCCAACGAGAAAAATAAATGAAACGACTGCTTACGTGACCTTTTGATTTTTGGATGCTTTATTAAGTAGGTACCTACTCAACTAGGGGGCTTACATGATTTCGTGGACCTCGACACCACTGAAGACGATTTTTTCTCGATAAAACGAACTTCACTCACTTTCGCTTGGGGCACTAATATTTCCGCTCACTAGTTCACTGATAATCCTTTTTACTACACCAAGACGCTCCTAGAGTAAGTAGTTGTGTTCTGTGATTGTTCTGCTTCCTCTGAAATAAGAACGTCAAAATTAGCCAACATCTCTGGGATACAGTTGCTTAAAATTACCTTACTTTCCGCTTAAGTTGGTTACCATCACCAACGATACACTTCTCATTCCTTTATTTCTCGTTATGTTTGCTTTTCATTGTTACTAGGGATCCATATTTGCAATAGAATCGTTTCCGAGGGGGTGGTCCTCCTATGTGACATTGGTTCAGTCGTAAGTACTTGAATCTTTCTAATTTCCACCTTTCGATCTTTACAGCTTTTTCTAGTTTCTTTTCCTGCCGTTAGGTATGTTACCGGGTATAGCCTGATGTCTAACCTACCGAGTCTTAGTATTATTTCTGGGCGAGTTAGGGATGATGGGTTGCTAAAAGTCCTTAGCTTTCTTGACTTCTGTTTGTCACAACCCTTGTCGTGCAGTCGTTAGTAGGAGTAGGAGGATGTGTGTAGCCCGAACTCCGCAAAAGGAGCTTGGCGATTGCCCGTGGCCGAGAATTTCCGGCACGCGGCGCGTTGGTGTTTGCGGCATTGATCCTTGCCAAGTTTCTGCAGAGTGCACTGTGAATTTCCTTTCGTTTCTCGCACTCCGCCTCACTAATCGCACATGTGATGTTATTGTTTCCCGTATTTCACAGTGCACATTCTCCGAATTTTGGTTTGGATATTTTTAAAGGTTATGTCCCATGTCGCATTCATTGACACTACTTCGTTCGTAGAAAGCATTCCCGTAATGAAACGTCGTTGTGGTTTCGTACTTAGTTTCGCTACCTGCCGATAGGTGGCGCTCTTCTAAATAGTTCCGCGGTAACTTGACTGACATTCTGCAGGCATTCTCCATGAAGGATCATTATTATGTCTATCATTTCCGCATTTGTCTAGAGAACCGTTTTGGTAAAAAAGCAAAAATGTTGCACAAAGAGTACCGAATATACCTACAGAATGTAGGCAACTCTGGTTTCTGTAGTACGTGCTGCCATCTATTAGAAAGGTTCGCTAGTTACCGTGTCATAAAGCGCGCTGTAGACTTTCGGTTTTGAACACACAGAGGGTGACTGAGAGCTCAACCACAGATTCGGCGACGTTAATACCAACGAGATGGCGCCACATACAATAGAAACCGGCAGCAGATCCTTGACAATGACAAGTTTGACGTAATAAATAATAGTTGTGGAATGCGGATGGGACGCCTGCGTTCTTTTTAATAAAACTTTTGTCTTAAATCTCAAAATCTAGCGAATTTCGGAGACAGTTTCAGTCTTTTGAGGTTTCAGTATTTTCCACCCTCTGTAGACACTGAGTGCGTTTTGTGCGTGTAATTGTGAAGGCCTTTTGTATTGTTATAGCGGGTGCTGTGAAAAGTGTAGTGATAAGGGTCTCTCGAGTTAGATGCTGAACACGCCAAGTCCAAGGTGTGCTAACACCCTGTTATTGGCATATCAACTAGGTAAATAATTCATAAACTGAATATTTTTTCGTAATTAAATTATCAATAAATAATGGCAACGTCGCGGCCGGTGCCATGTGCTGCAGCATAACGTCGTAGCCACATGCGTTCAGGTGCGCCTCGTTACGCGGGATTTGGGATAAATTGCCCCATTATTTAAACATGCAGCAAAAAATTTTTTTTTGCGTTTTCGGTATATATGTACCTCCCTGATGACGTGGTTAAAATTAATGTATTTATGAATAAATCACCCTGTATATTCATTGATTGAATATAAGTTGAAAAATTGTCATGTAATAATGTGTAACAAAGATACATTTATTGAAAAATATATTTTTTATTGTCAAGTAGCTAACTACCGATTCCACGAGACCTGGAGTTTCCCATACATAAGCCCAGGGCTGTATATGGTTTGAGGGTTCAAGCCACCTTAATTGAGAAAATACGAAAAATACATTATTATATATATACATACATTACTGTTATGATTTTGTAATTTCCTATACTTCTTTTAAACTATTTGTGCTTTATATTTCTAAAAATTTTCGCCTACGGCGCATTTTAGTGACCAAACACCTCTGCTTTCTTTTGTATAGCCGGTTTAAAAAGCAATGATTTTTATGGGCTCACACTAAAACAAATTTCGAAATTTCTATTGGTCACAGTTGTTCTATAAAAGAAGACTGAGTAGGACTTCTTGGCTACAAATGTTATGAGTCATAGTGAACAAAAGAATGCCACCAGTTAACAAGATATGTTTTGCTTGGAATTTCTTTTCATTAGTTTAAACTTTTTGACCATGAATATTTGAAAAATTTTCTCCTGCGGCGCAATCTTGTGCCACAAAGATTCCATTTTTTTAATTTCTGACTACCTCCCAAGTAAAAAGTTTAGCTTTTTGGGCAAAAGTAAAAAATTTAGAGGAAAGATAACGCGTTTTTTTAAACTTATAGCACCCGGCGGTAGTCAAGCTGAAACCAGCGCTGGTCGGAAACAATCCTCAAAGCTAAATTTAACTTAATTAAATGAACTAAATAACCCCGGTTCTCTCTGTGTAAAATTTCGGTGTAAAAAACCCTGCAGGCGGTTGGCGGCTTATATAGCTAAAAGATAAATAATTAGGTTTAAATTCAAAATAGAATCCTGGAAATAATCTAGTAACTTCGTTACAACATTGTGAGAAGATATGTTTTACAAAACTTCACATCTCCGTTCAATACCTACTACAGAAAAATCACCATTCCTTTTCACTGCTGAAGGACTTATTGGCTCTGGGTGGCAGCTCATTTGCGTGGGGCTGGTCCCCAGGGACGGGCCGAGAACGAAACCCAGACCCCGACGCTTATCTGGGCCATGCATCAGCGGAGATCGCCAGGGGATAGCGGTTATGGTTCGCAGAGGAACTTCCTCGGGGTTTGATGGGTGCGGCGGTGCCCTGAAGGGCGTCGTAACACTAACTTTCTTTTCTCCTTAAGTAACGCGAAGACAGAGGTTTAGAAGCCACCCGCAGAAGCATGAAAAAGGCGGTTTTGGAAATTGTATGGATTAGTTGGTGCTGGTGCAATAGGATAGTAGGCATAGCAAACAACATGTTACCTATTTAGACGGGATTTTTGAGCCCCTTCACATAATCTCGATATCAACCAGCTTGACGTAAACGTGCGCTCGCCGGTGAATACTGACTAGGACTTAGAAACAGAGGGTGCATGCATTCGGTACTAGATGACACAATAATTAGCAATTTGTAAAGTTAGCATTTCCATAATATCTCCTTAGGTTGTAAACATCTCTGCTACTTCCAACGTTTAAGAAACGCTTAATGCTCACTTACAAAATGTAGTTGACAATCCGCTCAAGTAACACAAAACACAAAGTTTTATAATTTATAATTATAAGAGTAAAAAAAACTTTATTACTGCTATGTTATTACTTTATTGGCAAGAAATGATTTTATAAATTTTATTATCGAGACGAAAGGCCTACATAGTTCAGAATGTTTGAAATGCGAGTCTTTAGAACGTTCTATAGACAAAATTGTAAAAATGTTTTAATCTTGCCGCGAAAAAAAATTTAACAAACAAATTAAAACCGACTTCAAAAATTTGTCCGTATGCACACTCCACTAAAAATTAACAAAAAATAACACCGATTTCAGAAATTTGCCCGTATGCACATTTCAACTAAAATTTTAGAAATATTTTTCTCTTTCTAAATTGAGTTATCTTTGGATTTGGTGACAGTCAAGGCAAGGACTTTAATCTATTTAGATATGAATACATCATATCCTACATACATCATACATAACTTACTCTCACCGACTCCAAAGATAACTCAATTTAGAAAGAGAAAGATATTTCTAAAATTTTTGTTGAAATGTGCATACGGGCAAATTTGTGGAGTCGGTGTTATTTTTTGTATTTTTTTTTTTAATTTTTAGTGGAGTGTGCATACGGGCAAATTTTTAAAGCCGGTTTTAATTTTTTTGTTAATTTTTTTTATTTCTTATTTTTTAGTGAATTATTAAGAATTATCGAAACCGGTCCAATATTAAATTCCATCCCCTATTTGTCCACCCTTAGGATAGGATCAAATTTAATTTCTCTTCAAATTTAAATGTGACCACCCCTAAGGTAACGTCTCTCTAATAAAATAAGAATCATCCAAATCGGTCCAATATGAACTTTCATCCCCTATTTATCTACCCTTAGGAATGGACTTTTTTCTTTAAATTTAAATGGGACCACACCTAAGATACCCTCTTTCCAATAAAGAAAGAATCATCGAAATCGGTCCAATATAAAATTTCATCCCCTATTTTCCACCCTAACGGTGGAATTTTTTCTTCAAATTTAAATTGGGCCACTCCTAAAGTAAGTAATCCCTTTCTAAAAAAAGAGAATCATCGAAATCGGTCCAATATGAAATTTCATCCCCTATTTTTCCACCCTGAGGGGTGGAATATTTTCTTCAAATTTAAATGGGGCCACCTCTGAGGTACTCCCTTTCTAATAAAAAAAGAATCATAGAAATCGGTTCAATATGAAATTTCATCCCCTATTTGTCCACCCTTGCGGTAGAATTTTTCTTCAAATTTAAATGGGACCATACTGTAGGCACACCCTTTCAAATAAAAAAAGAATTGTCCAAATCGGTTTATAAATGACGGAGTTCTGAGGTAACAAACATAAAAAAATAAAAATACAACCGAATTGATAACCTCCTCCTTTTTTGAAGTCTGTATATATTGATAAATGTTCTTGTTATCTGGTTTGGCTTTGGGAGAAAATGGTTTCATTAGCAGTACCTATATACCTATCTTAATAACGTAATAATAAACAGCTAATAAATCCGATTTAAATTCGTTAGCTAAAACATTTTTATAACTAACTGTTCTAATAGTACATCCTTTAAGGGTTTTCAATTTTTAGGAGAAAGATGTTATATTAGGGTTTTATATGGATATCAGTCAATGCATGTAAGGAAAAGTGATTCGATAGAAGATAAAGATATTTTTTAGGTATAGTATAAGGTACTACGAGTATATAAGAGTATGAGATTGGTTTATATCAAACATGCAGTACAATTCCAGGCTATTTTCATTTTCGTACAGGAAGTAGACAGTTGGTATATATGTATAGTACCTAAACCTAATAATACGGTAATTGTTTTATAAAAGCCGTAGTAACGTTTCTGTAGCCAATAATTAGTCGCAAACATCCTTATAACGCTTATAAAATATTGTTGTGTTACTTGTGAAGATATTATTGCGACTGTTAAACGGGTCGTCATAAAAATTAAGTTTTATATTATTGTAAAGAAAAATGCCTCAAAAGTTGATTTATCAGCTTTTAATAAACACATGTTCACTGTTTTCTAGCCTGTTCAATGATTTGGCAAATACATTTTACGTTTTGGTATTCTACTTACAGTTTTATGGTTTTAAGATTAGTTGGGAATCATTTTCCGTTACAACCAAGTAGAGCACCTACTCTAATTTAATAACTAATTTAAATTAGTTTAGTTTTAAAGACCAAGTGCGGTGATGTGCGGTATGCATATAGTAGGCCCTGTCGTGATGGCGCGATAGTAGCGTTGTCTGACACGTCAGTCAACGATAGTAGGCTAACCGATTTGACAGACACTGACGTTTGCGCAGAAACATGACAAAACAAAAATATGAAGAACAGCGTTGTTAGGAAAAACGAAAAAGGGAGCTGCGAAAATGCCAAGCTAGTTAAAGGAGTTCTGAAAAGAGAACCACAAAGGTAGATCGCCCCAGAACGGTGTGCTACAAAACGCCTGGGTCATCAGCAGAAGTCAAAGTCAAAGGAGAACTCACGGCCGAAGATCGCATGACTGGGTGCGCTATACCACGTCGGAGACCTCGTCATTGAAAGTCTCCTTAGAACAACGTGGTTGTTAACCCATGAGCACTCCATGAGCAAAACGTACTTAGAAGACATATCTGTAGTAAGTCTGTTCTTTGTTAAAAGTGACATTGATTCGTCGAAAGTTAAATTCTGTTACGGAACTGAGTATTAGTACTGCTTTTGAACTTATAATCCTCATTGACCGAAGTTAGACTGACTACTAATATTGGGAATTTTAGATGACCTAGGTTAGTTTATAGGTGTTTATATGAAAATTTGTAGAAACGTGTAGTACTTCGGTGTATTAACAAATATACTGAAATGTAGAAAGCGGCTGTGCAAATTTGATTTTAAAAAATTCGTAGTGGCCGTTATTGTTGACATTGACTGTTTATTTTTTTTAAAATTGTATTTGATGTTGGTCATAGTCTTTAGTTGTGTGGAAGCTGAAGAATTATGTTTGTTAACATTCGTATACCAAGGGTATCTACTTACTGAAAACATGGCAGGTTGGAAATTAAAAACATAATGTCAAAAAGAAATAGAAAAGCGAATAGAAGTAGCTTAGGAGAGCCCAGTGAGGACAATGAGCTTTGTGTAGGCTAACTGAGGTATCTAAATACTGCTTTGGGGGTTTTAACTATGCGATAATTTCGAGAAGTTATTTTCAAAAATGGAAAAACAAGTAGTAAATTATGGTCCACAGATTTTCAGCAAAATCAATTGAATTTGGTTGGTGGCCAAATTTACTCTGAGTTACCTAACGCCGGCGACCGATGCAAGGTTTGGAAAGATCTCGGGGGTAATAATTTGTACTTTTCACCTACAGGAAACATTCACTTGGCATATGTTATAAAAATATTGAACAAAATAATCGAAGAAGCGGGTGTTTCACCTGAGAAAAACTTGTTTTTTGCGATTAATTGCCTACGTGAGTCTGCTCATTTAAAAATTTAGAAAACATCAAAAGCTTGTTTTTAAAACGTTATTGGAGCACAGAACAAGAGAGGGCCATGTTGCTAGTAATTAAGTAAAATACGGTTTATATGAGTCAGGTTCTCGTGCAGACTATTTTTGAAAGTTGATAAAGGAGGCGCTTTATCTTTCTCAGCCTTTTTCCGACTTAGAACTTATAGAAATGGTTACCAACCATTTTCTACCGGAAATCCAACGAGGGGGATTCAGATCTCTAGATGTTATATATGCTGAAAGATAGACTCTAGATACCAGGGATATGCAAGTTCTACAGGGGAAAAAATGTAATATGACTGATGAAGTTTTTTCAGCGCAAACAAATAATTCGACATTTAGAACAATCAATTATTTATTAGATTTACCTACCTCATACGATAGTACCAAGCACCCTGTAGTCAACCAAAAGAAAAATGTGAAAGAATCGGTTTTTTGCACGTTTATTTATTATAAAAAAAATAAAAAAACAGACCTACTGATATCGGTTTAATTCCAGAAGTGTTCAGCCTTCTATGTGTTTGCAGCATTCTTCCTCTCAAAAGGAAAAAAAATTCTATTATTTATGTTTTTTAAATTTTCGAAATTTAACATTAAGCTATATCTAGATCTATCCAGTGAAATTGTTTTTATCGACAGAAGAAATCTACTTTTATGTGTAAGTATCTGCTATAATTAAAAGGGGAGGAATTTTTCTCTTAATTTTAAACTGTTTTAACTGTAGGAGTACTAGTTTTGTTTGTTAAAGTACAAAAAATTTTACTTGTTTTTACTTTTAATAATTATTTATTCAAAAATTGTAGTGTCCTGATGAAGACCAAATAAATAGATCGAAACGTCGACAAGAATGAAATATTAGTTTTCTTACGTACTAAAACCAACACCAACCAACCAACAAAATTGAACCATTGTTTATTGTTAATCAGCCTTAATCAGCCTAAACAAATTGTTTCGTTACCGTTAGTGGAAGAAGATATTGAGTCTCTAAAAACTGTGGCAATGATTAATGGAGGTAGTGAGGTAACAGGGGTAGTTGAAAAATCTTTGAATTAATGACAAGCAACAATAACATACCTGTTTTACCGACTACATGTTTGGCAGTTGGAGGTGCTATAAACGGTAAACTAGTAAAAGTTATACTCTCCAGGAATATTTGGTTGTTAACATAGAAAAATTGAATTTCGAATAACTATCCACTTTTAATTCTTCCAGGGCTGCTTAGGGATATAGTATAGATTGGATAAAAGATTCTTGGGTCATTGAAACTTTCGAGTATCGCAGTTTTAGCCAGAGGTAAACCTATCGCCGATTTTCAAACGTCAGGAAATTGATTATGTATGTAATATACTTATCGATAGCGTTGGCCTTAATTGTGAACAGTGCATCATGTATCTCTGAAACAGTGGAAAGTTTGAACTCAAATCGTGTCTCTAACTGTTGTTTGTTATAATAGTTAATTTGTTCTTGTCAATTTACTGGATTCTGAAAATATTGGCTAAAGCAATAATTGCTTGAGGTCAATAATTATTATTGACCTCATCTGGATTTGCAAGGTGTTCAGGTATGATGGGTCCTCTTCCTAAATTCAGGCGGAGTTGTATACATAGGGGTATTTATCGACGTCTTTAGTGAATTAGTGCGTTTCTTTCCGATAAAGAGAGCTACCACAAAAACAATAGTCCGCTGTTTAGATTTGTACATTGAGGAGATAGCAAAACCAGGAGCGGTTTTATCTGATAATGGTAGCCAGTTCTCCGATAATCAATGGGGAAATGCTTTAAGGGAACGAGAAATTAAATCGGTACATACTTCTACATATTCTCCTCGAGGAAATTTAACAGAAATCTTTGCTTTTCTAGCCACAGTAAAAGGGCTACTGTGCTGCCTAAAGTTGAGTTTTGGTTAAATCACTCCTACTACATACTGGTGTTCGAAAACTTAACCCATTTGCAAGACATATCGTGTTTCCGCATGATGATTTTCCTCTTCCCAATCCTGGCTAGATTATTGTTTTGGTTCATAGAAAAATTGTGTAAGACGTAAGATTGACTACAAACGAAAGGTGAGACCTGTTAAGTTTAATTGACGTTTGCGTAGAAGCATGACAGAAAAAAATATGAAGAACAGCGTTGTTGGGGAAAACGGAAAAAGGGGGGCAGCGAAAAAGCGAAGCTAGTTAACGGAGTTCTGAAAAGAGAACCACAACGGTAGATCGCTCCAGAACGGTATGCTACAAAAAACGTACGGGTCATCAGCAGAAGTAGGAAAGTTAAAAGAGAACTCACGGCCGTCGATCGCACAACTGGTAGTGTGCTACACCATTTCGGTGAAAGTCGCCTTAGAACAACGTGGGTGCTAATTCACGTCGGTGTCTTAGTAGGTAGCTGCTAGAAGTAGCGCCCCACGAGCAAAACGTCATTAGAAGATACATATGTAAGTCTGTTGTTTGTTAAAAGTGATTGATTCGTCGAAAGTTAAATTTTGTTATTGAGCTGAATATTAGTGTTGCTTTTGAACTCACAATCCTCGAGGACCGGGTTAACACTGATTAAACCTACTAATATCGGGAAATTTTAGTTGTTGGCTAGTTTAGATGACCAGATTAGTTTATAGGTGTTTAGCATAGAACGTAGAAATATGTAGTACTTAGGTATATTAACAAAAATACCGAAATGTTAAAAGCAACGGTGCATATTTAATTTAAAAAATAATAATAGAAGTTAAACCCGAGCTAGCTGTCCTCAACCATGTTGGCCTGAGGCCCCAGGGCCCCATTTTTATTAATGTTTCATTGTTTTCCCTGTAGAGTTTCCATAGGATTCTAGAAATACCCTCGAACTTTATGATTTATTAATCTCTCATTGGAAAGAATATTCTAGAATAGTCTCCAATCTTCCATTCCATATAAACCCTGAGAATTGGGTCTGGAGGTAAGGGAAAGGTTAGAACGCGATAGGTAACTTTGCAAATTTTGGAGCGACTGTGTCTGACAAGAAGTAATAGTTTGTGAAAGCTACATTAAAGGTGGTAACCAAGGAAATGCGTTTGGACCGTTATTGTTGAAATCCAGTACATTTGGCGTCGGACGCGGAATTTGAACTGAACCCCAAGTTAATGCCCACAACGAGAAAACAAGCCGCAATAGAGATGGGCAAATTGATGGAAATGTGTATAAAGAAGTTTGACGAAATGGATAAGATACCACGTTAATAGTCAAGACGGAAGAATATAGAATATAGAAATATGAAACAACAAGAAAAACTTATGAGTGACCTCAAAGGAGATATGGAGTCCGATCAAGAAGAAATATAGAAGGAAACCAATATCTGGAGGAAATAAAAGAAGACCTAAAATTGAGCTGCAGACCAAAATTAACCGATTTTGAAGAAGTCGTCCAAGAAGTGAATCAAGTAAGATATTGGTAATGTGAAGACTGAACTTAGTGTGAACAAAAGCGAAGTACACAATGAAATGAAACAAATGAGTGGCTTTGAAGGAAAAGTACAGGCATTTGAAGTTTAAACAGTTGTCAATACAAAGTGTTCCAAAAACTGAAGCCATCATGAGTTTGAAGATGAAGCCCCCAAAATTTGATAGAAAAGTGGTCCGCAGCACATTCCTCAACCAATTCCAAGCTGATGCTGATTGTTGTCACTGGACCGAAGAAGAAAAAGCCCGAAATTTGAACCTATGCCTACGAAGTTATTCCACCGAAGTGTTGCGAAAGATGCCAGTCGACGCTTAGCATGATTATGATGCCCTGGTTAGAGCCCTCGAAATGCATTATGGGGACGCCCATCTGCAGCATTTATACCAGGCGCAACTGAAAGGTACGCGACAACGTACCGTTGAGACTCCTAAACAATTTGAAGCCGACGTTGCCCGCCTGATAAATCTGGCTTATCCATCGACCCCAGTCGAATTCCTGTAACGAATTTCGGTAAACGGCTTCATAGCCACAAAAACATCTCGGAAGCCCCAGCCAGCCCATTACCGGTTTCATCCTCTTTGGGAATCATCAGATGGACGTAGGCAAAATCCAGAGTGGATAGATTCAAAAGATAGAACCAACAGAAACAACCGATGAAACCGGTAATGGGCTGGCTGGGATCATTGTGCCTGCAGATGATTGTCAGGACATGTCCCAACGAAGATAGCAATATCTTTGATGTTACGTTGGTGAAGGAGGGAACTTCGATCTGCAATGTTTATTCCCAACGAAAATCAAGAACCAATGGTGTAGTTCAATGCCGGTAGGAGTATTAGCCCTCGGAGTAGTTGTTTCTGTTGGTTGTATCTTTTGAATCTATCCACTCTGGATTTTGCCTACGTCCATCTGATGATTCCCAAAGAGGATGAAACCGGTAATGGGCTGGCTGGGATCATTGTGCCTGCAGATGATTGTCAGGACATGTCCCAACGAAGATAGCAATATCTTTGATGTTACGTTGGTGAAGGAGGGAACTTTGATCTGCAATGTTTATTCCCAACGACAAACCAATGGTGTAATTCAATGCCGGTAGGGGTATTAGCCCTCGGAGTAGTTGTTTCTGTTGGTTGTATCTTTTGAATCTATCCACTCTGGATTTTGCCTACGTCCATCTGATGATTCCCAAAGAGGATGAAACCGGTAATGGGCTGGCTGGGATCATTGTGCCTGCAGATGATTGTCACGACATGTACCAACGAAGATAGCAATATCTTTGATGTTACGTTGGTGAAGGAGGGAACTTTGATCTGCAATGTTTATTCCCAAGGAAAATCAAGAACCAATGGTGTAGTTCAATGCCGGTAGGGGTATTAGCCCTCGGAGTAGTTGTTTCTGTTGGTTCTATCTTTTGAATCTATCCACTCTGGATTTTGCCTACGTCCATCTGATGATTCCCAAAGACGATGAAACCGGTAATGGGCTGGCTAGGATAATTGTGCCTGCAGATGATTGTCAGGACATGTCCCAACGAAGATAGCAATATCTTTGATGTTACGTTGGTGAAGGAGGGAACTTTGATCTGCAATGTTTATTCAGACAATCAAGTGGGTTGTCAATTCAACATTTCTACTTACCTGTCATATTAATTATTTTAGTGGATCTAAATCTATGCACGAGACAGAATTCGTAAGAGACCATCTCTTAAATTTTTTCAAACTGTTACTAGTAACTTAAGCTTCAGCAACAAAATTTGAAATTAATCTGATAGGTAAGTAGAAATAGCCTACTTGATTGTCAGTTTTATTGTCGTGGCTGAGTTGATTTTTCATAAATCTCTATCTAATTGAATCGAACATCAGACACCATGACACAAGAGACCATGTTATTAAGTTTCTTTGGTGAATATCTTGGAAACGGTTGGACACAATTAGGCTGAATTATATATCTTTGGATTCAGAATTGAAAAAGGAATGGTTAAATGAAAGGTGTAAGTTGTAAAACGCAGAAAATAACTTTCATTTCCACTAAAACCGGAAGTTACTATTTCAAAAAACTAAATATTCAGGAATGCTACTTAAAGGTTCTCTGATGGTTGTGTAGGTAAAACATTAGATTATATTTTGCAAAAAAAAGAATTTTGGTGCCTTATACTACAAAGTGATTTTTTGAATGGTGATTTTATGTTAACCTGTCTCCACGTAACAATTTTGTTCCTCTTGGATTTTTCAATTGGACACTTTTAAAGGGAAACTCCTATTCAATCACTCTTAAACGGTTGATTTGAAAAAATCTACGTGGATTCTATGTAAAAAATTGCTACAGAATTTTTTCATAGAAACAAAAAAATTCAACAGGAAAAAAGTGACGCTTTTGAAAATGCACATTTTCGAAAAACACCCTGTAACTCTGGAACGATGATATAAATACATTGATTTACGGTTGTCGTCATTACGGAAATTCACCCTCAGCCACCGACATCAGTTTTCGTCTATACTAAAATCGAGCAACTCTTACGCCTGGCGTAAACAAGAGCACGTGCGTTGAAATATCCGCCATAGCCGCACGCAGGTATGACCTTTATTTAATTTTCGTCTTACAATTGTGTAGGTACATCAAAATATTTCAGACAAGAATTATTGGCTTAATTAAAATGGTTCAAAACATCGATAAAATTATTTGTGGCAGTGTCTAAATAGCTGAAAACAACAAGATAAAACCGAATATCTACACTTTTGCGATCGAGCACGTGCCTGTTGCAGAGTCGGGTGAAATTTTATAGCCTACCGGCCAATCGCGGATCGTCATTGAACACGTGGTTTTATTTACGCCAGGTGTACGGATTGCTCGATTTTACTATAGCTCCATAAAAATGTGTCCAATTTGGACCACACTGTACATATAGGTATTGGTGAATAAAATATTTATAGTCTGATAATTTTAAAAATCGTGTTGTTGTATTCCCTATCCCCAATTATGTATACATTAGACATTAAGTTTAGTGTCCTAAGTGGTTTAGAGGCCGAGATATTATCGATGATGTCATCAACCTAATTTCAAAACGCCTGCTAGAAAATCCAAGATGGCCGACGGATGAGTTGGTTTCGATCAAAAGTTGAAAGCTAAGTAACTAACTACTACCTGGAAAAAATTTGTGGTTTTGTCCATTGTGTCCAAAAGTTGTTCACATTTTATTAATTAATTTATGATGTGTTGATCCTTTTCATACACAAATCCTTTGCTTATAAGGTATATAATGTAGAGAATTCAACGCCTGCCAATATGAACCAATGAAATGATATGATTTTTGAAATATTAACCAATCAGGTGATGATTTCAGCGATAATACCACTAGTGGTATTTTCGTATGTAATCACAAGTGCCGGAAATTTTATCGATAATTTTTTCGAAAGCGCTATTTTGCCTAGAAAGATCACGAGTATAAATCGGTCTTTTATCTCTGAAAATAAAAAGCCCAATTTGTACGAGTGGTTTTGCTAATGGGCAAAATAGGGCTTGAGAATAAAATTATCTAGAAAAATTTCCGGCACGAGTGGTAGGTACCTATTTGTCGAGATTATTTCACGAATACGATTTAATAATTTCTGTATTATTTTTTTCTATGTTTACATTTCCAAAAAGACTCATTTTGAACGAGTTTATTGACAGCTTCAACTGTAGCGTTTGAGTAAACAAACATGACGCTTGGGTATCTAAGGCAAATGCGATTATACCTACACCCTGTCGGCGTTGGTTTATTTTCTGAATGTGTCATAAATTTAAACGGAGGCGGAGGTCTAAATAACAAGAATTTAACAATGTAAAAGTTATATAAATTCATTGATATAATGCTTAATAATACCGCAACATAATTTATAAGCTGCATAATTTAGAACAGTGTGAAACACACAAACTTTAAAAAGTAGGTACGTGTTTGTATCCAACAGATTCGCGGTTGCTAAGCAACGAAGTGATAATTTGCACAAATGCAGTTACCGGTAATTGCACTAGTGCAAATTATCGCTAGCAGAGGCATATATCATTGGTTGGATTTTTATGGAAGGAGCTACCTTATTGAATGCAAGCAGTATGAGGGAAATAATCGCTAGAAGAGGCATATGATTGGTTGGATTTTTATGGAAGGAGCTACTTTATTGGGTGCAAGTAGTATGAGGGAAATAATCGCTGAAATCCTATCTCTTAGTTACGTCCTAGTTACGCTAAACCAATATTGTGGCAGCTAAAACTGATAACCCGATAATTTCTTCACATTACCAAATTTAATATAGGACTAGAATATATGTTTTCAGTTAAATATCTATTAGCACAAAAAACATATTCAGAACCGAAAGTTAAATCTAAATGACAGCTAGCTGTCAAACTAACTATTTGCAGTTGTTAAATTCTCTTTTTAAAGACAACTTGTGGTATGCCTAATAAAAGATAATACCTTTCCTCAATTTATCCCTAATTATATTCCCAATGCTTGGGATTATAATTCGTAAAATTAACGAAAGGTTGTATCGATAATAGGCAGACCACTTGTTAAATTACCCCTGATAAACGCAATACAATAAACAACAATTCAATCAGAAAGCAAGATGGGATGGAGAAGGCGAAACAAATTAATTGAGACTTGAAATAAACGTTACATTAGCATAAGTGAAAATGATTTCCCTTGTGGGTTAACATACCTATACTGCACGAGTATTTTTTCCCGAATATATAATTTTTGCCAGTGGCGGTGGAGATCTGTCACGTTATGATTTGCGGAATTCGTTCTCCGCACGCTGGAACGTCTGATCCGCCATCCGGGACCTAATGTAACAATCCCTCATGTCGGTTTCTACCTCTCCACCGCGCCGAATTCCCGCCCTTAGCACCAATCTCGCCGGATAATGGAAATATTCGTCTAGGCCGGAAAAACCGGGTCGCCGCCCTAAGTTTCCCGTCATGGGACAATTTCCCGAGAGAATCATGGTTTGTCTGCCATTTAATGTTGTAATGGACCAGAGAAAGGCCGCCAATAGAAAAAAAACAAACATAGTAAAAACAAACATGGTAATAACTTACCGACATTTCATTAAAAAGGGCAGCAGCATAATATACATATCCCTCTTATATTTAGTAGATTTCTTATTATTCTTGTTGTTTATTTTATACGAAAATAGTGGTAATCACGCTAATTTCACCGCTACTAGTCATTACTACATAGTTGCATAACTTTTTAGTGGCGCTTAAGGTGTTTGGAACGTCATGGCTACTACCCAAAATTACCTTAAAGTTTTTATACTTTCAAACTGGAAAATAAAAGTAGCAGTGAGTAAAGTGTATCACTAAAATATATCTTAGAAATGGTGGCAACTGTATAGCTTGCGCGCGTGATAATGGCAACCATGTTTTGATCACCTATACTAAACCTTAAAAGTGGCGGAACTTGTTGGTGATAAATAGTGGTCGACGACAGGTTTTTGCCACTTGTAGAAGAGATTTGCACGTTCCCATATGACATCAAAGCCACCACAAAATTATTGTTACCTTTAAAATTCACTATATAATGACCGTCACTATATATCAAGTGCGGCTTCCTTGCTGTTTTACTGCTAATGCCGTGTGAATGTGTTGATTGTAGTGTAGTGTTTGTTCATTGAATTATTGATTCGATGTGTGTGATTTAAAAAATACGAGTATAGTGTTTATAAGTCTAGTAGCCAATGTGAACGACATGATGAGGTTCATATTACACTCGGGGAAAGGAGGACCTGCTTCCAGAATATTGTCACTTGAAGAAGTGTTAGAACGGGCTAAGCTTCTTAGGGTTAAGGATCTTTAAGGAGCTACCACCTCTGGTATCTGAGCCACCACTTCATTATTAAGCAATTTTTGCTACTCAATGGTGTCAATGGTTTTTACTCGGTGGACGAATTCTTGAATAAAACCTTCGCCTAAATAAGTGAATGGTATTGTGGATTTATTATTGTAAATTTATTTCGCCTTTTTAACTAAATGTAAAATATGTGTAGGTACTATGTAAATGCCTGCTCGTCTTATTATTGTTATTATTTTTGTACTAACTTGTGTAAATGCTTAATGTATCTTAACACGAAATAAATCATTTGAATTATTGTCGTTGCGAATGTTTGGTTTACTAAATTTTGAGGTTATGGAAATTGACATTCGCACTTTACTGCATCGTGTGGCGATGATAGTGGCTGCAGACGCTGCAGTGGTGAAAGTAATTATGAAGTGGAATAAGACGTTTTTGCCATTATTACTGCCACTAATAGGTCAAGTAAAAACACAAAAATACGCCAATATAGGTATGTGGAAATCTACGAAGCCGTAGAAGGACCACTTTCTATTTTATTCCTAGATCTCGACTTTAAAGTCGAGATCTAGGAATAAAATAGACTTTATAGTGTTTATAGCAGACTTTAAAGTCGAGATCTAGGAATAAAATAGATCTAAACCTACCCTTATGAACATTTCGCGCGATAAACTTTTTGCCATTTGGTATTGAATTATCCTAACGAAAGCCTACTTACTTTATCCGTTTTAGTACGTGGCTTAAACAAAAGCTTGATTGTAAATGTTTTTTCTTTATTATTTATTTTGTGCTTTTTATTTAGTAAGTATATCTTAATCTATGCATTTGTAATAACGCATCATGAATGCCCCCCATCTTGGGGCGCTCTCCATATTGAAATTAGAATGACGTCACATATTCTGTTTTACAAACCCTTTAATTTCATACCCATGTAAAAAGGTTGTAAAGGAATAAATAATCCACCATTTTGGGAGGCCGCCATATTGCATTTAGTATCAAGTCACTCACCTTCATTTTCCACTCATCAAACCTTTCAGTTAATGTCCATATCAAGGGGGTTGTAAAGAAAAAGATAATCCGCCAAGTGTGTGTAAAATTTCAGCTCAATCGGTTGAGTGGAACTGGTTCAGTTGCAATATTTAACCCACACATACTAACTAACAAACTAACAGGTGAAATTTTATAAAAGCTTGTAACAAATTTTTAAGATACTTATAGTATTTAAATAGAATAACCCTCACTTGAGTAGGTACTGATCTGAAACACAGCCACGCTTGGAATTACAAAATTATAACTCCTAGTCGCAGATTATTCTTTTACATTATTTATTTCTGGGTATTTAAAGTAACTATTGTCTGTACCTACTTATATATACAGGCACAATCTTTAGTAAGATGAAAGGATCAGTAAAATCATTTTTAGCCGGTTTTATAAAAAGAATGTGGAGAAATTAATGTTATATCACTTTCTACATTTTTTCGATTTTCTCCCGATGGAATTTTTCTTACTCTGGCTTTGACAAATAATACCTATACTGCTCTTTTATACTTCCTGGAGGAGGTGATCAAAAGATAATAGCTAAACAATTTTTACTTTATGCTGTTACGTGCAAAAAAGGTATGGCCTTTCGACTGGGCTCAGAGTATGAAGTGACACTCACTCTGCGCAAATTCTCCAAACAAGTGACCCGAATGATAATTAGTGGAGTCAACGTAGACGAAAAAGGGTGTTAATTAGGAATTAATTAGGGAAGTCATGGATTTGAATAAAACCTTTTGAAACACCTTCAAACATACTTTTATTTAAAAGTCCGCAGGTTGAAAAAGTGCGCTTTTTATTTTAAAAATAAAAAAAAATCGATCTTTCACCGAAATTTCTCAAAAATTGTCTACAATTAATTGTAGAATCATTATTTTTCAACGAAAAT
Source organism: Pseudeuparius sepicola (assembly GCA_963920635.1). Classification (NCBI taxonomy): domain Eukaryota; kingdom Metazoa; phylum Arthropoda; class Insecta; order Coleoptera; family Anthribidae; genus Pseudeuparius; species Pseudeuparius sepicola. Next base: position 29,767,616 of record OY987303.1, read on the forward strand.
GTATATTTTTATGTTTTTTGAGATGCTGATTATGAATATGAAGTAAAAAAAATGAAAAATAAAATGACGCCTAGTAAAAATGAAGTTGAATGCAAGAATAATCGAATTTTAAATTTTTATTTTTTTTCCGAGATGATCTCATATCAATACGACAGGTAAGGTAAGTAAATTAGAAATACGTTTAAGGGAATAAAAAGTGAAAATCTAGCTATTTACGAAAAGCTCAAGCAGATTTTTATTTATGTATTTCATGGCATGCTTGACCACGAAAATCTTTGAAAACAAATAGCTACCTTCTTTTTTCAAATAACATGTTAATAATTATTCTTTTGGCGATAACTCCGAAACTAATGAAGATATCAAAATACCAAAGTATTTTTTGTTGTAAATGTAATGTACTTTTCGATTACAACAGAATAAATGTCATTGAATTTAAAATTTCGGAGAAAATTTTAATAAAAGGGAAATTTTTCGAATTGCGCCCTCTAGCGGTGACCACGAAATTCGAAATGATTTTACTGGTCAATCATTTGATAGAAGAAGGAAATCTCTCTTCAACAAGCCCAAATTCAACCAATTCGGATAAACCAAACCGAAGTTAGCAGCATTTTTCAACTCAATATTTATCCGCCCGTCAAGAGCAAAAAATCCTTAACGAAAATTGTTCAGTATTTGCTGAAGAGTGCAATAAAATTATTTTTGATATTTATTAGATTATTTTTTGAGAAAACTCATTTTTCAAATTTACTGTTGCGAATACGACCCCTAGCGGCCGACCCACAAACTTAAATATAATTTCCAGCGATTTTTCGTGACCATATTACTTAAGAACATTTTTCCCCAAAGCTCCAGAACTATTAATGCCTGAGATATGGTACCTCTTCACCCTTAATAAAACACCCTGTATATAGCTTGGATTTTCGGGGGGGATATATATATATATATATATATCTATATATCTATATATCTATATATATATATATATATATATATATATATATATATATATATATATATATATATGTATGTATATATATGTAGTATGCGGTTACTGGTTTTTTCTTTTTGTTAACTTTGAGTGTTTGCCCATTATCGCCTTTTCTTGTAATTGTTACATTTACACTCGCTAATCTTACATCCTGATTATATATATATATATATATATTTAGGCTGTGCCATTCATCCCCACGTCAATACAAGCTGTGCTCCAAGGGAGCAGAATAACATCTGCCGACTACCTGCCAACTAACACGCCTCACAAACGCACGCACATACATATACATATACACACATACAAATGCATGTTCTCAGTGGATCGAAAATGGGGACTATAGTAGTATACAAACATGTATGAAGTATTTACGAGAAAGAAAGTGGAAATTATTATATTTATTATTGAATTCGTATTATTGTATAAAAGCTGAGAACACATGAAGAGAGGTTTTTTTTTCCAAAAGCTGATAATCACGAGCGGAAATTATGTAGAAAAAATCTTTTGACTAGAAAATCGGAAGTTTAAAACGTGTACTTTCACTTAGGATTCGTCTCATCCCAGTAAGAAACCTCCTTCAGCTTGATTCTTGGATTTAAAAATAAGAAAAATTGAGTTCTGCGTTTTGGGAAATTAATTATAACGCGGTTTACTGAAAAAATAAAGGAGAAAAAAGAGAAATACATTAAAATAAATTATGCTATCAAAAAGCAAACGTTTTAATCTTCAAAAAAGTCACCTATTGAGTTTCGATATCTAATTTTATGTGGATATTATGAGCGTTTGAAATAATTATTAAATATACTATAGCAAGAATTTATGAAAAATCTCTATGTTCAAAATGAAAAAAAAACGAGGTTTGCTATCGTAATCTTATATTGCTCATTCAAAACTACATACATTTAGTAGAAACATTCTGTAATATTGCTCAAAAATATTACAAATTGACCATGTAACGTCAATTATTGTGAAAATGCATGAAATTTTGATCAATGTCAACTTTACAATAATATGACAGGCGTATCCCTTCATGGAAATTAATGCTACAAGATTTTTTTAATTGCTTTATGGTGTCACTTTCCAATAAACTTTGTTGCATATGAATTAGTTGTGTGTGTAAAAAGTTATTACTGTTTAACTGTCTCGCGGTCCACGCGCCGCTCTCAATTTCGGCTGCCTCTTAAATACGAGGAAGCATGAAACATATGATCTTAAAAAAATTCTCATTCATTACTTAATTATTTTACAAAAAATATGTAAATACATTTTTTTGGAGAAATTGCCTGCTCTTTCGAATGGTCTTACTTAAATTCTATAAAAACGCTTATTAAATAAGTTATTAACAAAAACCTATATTTTTGACAGTTATTGTCAAATAAAAAAAATCGCACACTATTTTGCTCTGCGGACTCTTCGGATTTTGTTTCAAGACATCAAAACGAACACATTCCAACAAAATCTAAGTTGACTCCACATTGCAGCTGCTTATCCGCAAAATGGGTACTTTAAGAGAAATAGTGCTGCAAAATTTGACACAAGCTCGACAGGTTAAATAAACAATTTTTTATTATTATTTTAAACAAGATGCAAACCCTAAACTATGATTGATCCTGATTTAAGGTAAAATTTTAGAAATATAGAGGAGGACGTAACAATGTTTTTATAATAGAGAGGTACAGGCGCGGCCTCATATACAGTGTGTCCACGGATAGAGTTCGGATAGGGTGTAACAAAAAAATTTCGAGTTGAAATTTGAGCTTCTGGGGATAAGCCCTGCTTGGTTTGCAACTAATTTGTGACGTAATTTTATTTTCGAAAAATCACCTATGCCTTGGGAATTTTGAAAAACCTATTTTTCACATCAGTAAAGCGCCCTTTCTGTAGGTTTTACGAAAAAATGTTATTAAGGAAACTTGTTCAGAATAAAGAACTGAGTAGGTTTGCGAAATTTCGAAAGTCTAGGCCTACTTTGATTTTTTGGCATTTTTTCTTACTTTTCTTTAGAAAAGTACACTTTGTGTAGCTTTCACATTAAAATATTATTAAGAAAACTTGTTCACAATGAAAAACTGGATAGGTGTGAAAAATTTCAAAAGCCTAGGTCGATCTTGATTTTTTTTCTGCTAAAAAATTAAAACGCAAGTAAAATTACGTCACAAATTAGTTTCAAACCAAGCAGGGCTTATCCCCAAAAGCTCAAATTTCAACTAGAATTTTTTTTGTCATTTACGCCCTATCCGAACTCTATCCGTGGACACACTGTATAATATGTTTCCACTAGGCACGAGAAATGAGCAAGAAATCAAGAATTTCGGCAACGTTGCGCCAATTCCACGGCTTCTTAAATCAACAACTTCTCATTCCCTCATACCACCCCGCTCCACCCCGTAGAAAATAAAAATTGCGTTAACTGACATATTAATACGCCAGTCAACAAAAATAGGTTATTATTATATTAATTTATAAGTAGATTAAAAGTTTTACCGTTGACTGACGTATTAATAAGATTTCTCACGGCTATAGCTTCATATTCTGAAAAGTAGATGGCGCCTATGGTCAACAATGTATTTTGCATTGTATTTTGTCTCCGGGAAGCGCATGGTGAGCCAGAGAACTGTCAAACTTGGCAGCCGTGAGCAGTCTTTATTAATTCGTCAGTCAACGGTTTTACGCTGTCCCTTGGTGTTTTGAGATTCACGTAACGTGACTGTCAAAGTGGTATTAGTTAAATAAGGTATATCTAGGTATGGTTGTGTTATTATAGAAGAATCCCGTAGTGGTTTTTTACATTGGTTTATTACACTTCTTTATCTTAACCGCGAACCAAAACTTTGATTTATTTGAATTTTTAAAGCTTCCCGGGAGTCTTCGGGTGAGGTTCTGATGCTTCACGGGCCTCCGAAAAATCGAGAAATATGAAAAAACACGCAATTTCCAAGAGTGGTTTCAGAGGATTTTTCCGTCGGTTTCGTTGATTCTACAGCCGTCCGTTTCTCGAAAGTGGTTAATCGTGAATCGGAAAATTATCTTCGATAAGAATAAAGTACGACACCCAATTAAGACATTTACCACCTCCTTCGATTTTTAGAACGGCTCTATTCGACGTTGTCGAAAGACTTTTGCGAAAAAAGCCGCCAGTATCCGTGCGCAGGGTCGCACTGTAACTGGCAATGTCACGTAAGGAAATGTCGCGTAATAAGAGGCGCTTTCGGGTATGATGTGTCAAGCTCTGTGTGTTTGAGACTCCGTTTTGCCTGTGTGCCGTTCATACCCGAATAGAACGCTGTATAGGATCCAGTTATTATTTTTGTTTTAGGTCTATGAACTAACCTTAAATTTACGATGCAAATGCTATAATTTGCAAATAGAAATGGAAAAAATGGCTGCTAGTGAAGTTATGGTAAGTTATATTTTTCGTTAATTAGCATTGACTCCGCAAGAGAATCAAGCGAAGGTCCATAAAACATGAAACTGACAATCATGACTCTACTGCGCAACTGGGAGCGTCACGTACCTAATACACGGCTGGTGCCCGAAGGGGCAGGGGGGAGGAAAAAAGAGCAACTCTGGAGCATCAAGCTCAAGCATACCCGAAAGAATGAAATGGAAGTGGAGTACTCCTGAGTAGCTCTGGAGTGCTCTAAGTGTAATACCCGAAAGCGACTAAGATGTTACATCTGCCGTCACTTACGCCTTTGAGGTTATGGCTGGCTTTCAAACTACGAGAGAGGGGAGGGGTAATTGAAACGTTGTCAGTTGAACGCCTTTGCGACCGCACGTATTGGAAGGCTTTCAAGGGCCGCGCCTCTACGTAACTAAAATGCTAATACAAGTCAACTCCAAGGTATATTATTTATAGATACTTTCATTTACCTTCGCAGGAAAGCTCGTAAATGCCACGGACTTAAAACGATGTCTATTATCACAGAAAATATAGCCCACGGCAACAGGGGGCGTTTTTTACTTTCCTGTACGCCACTGGTGATCTAAACCAAATGCCGATACCTTCGTTTTATTTCACGTTATACTCGCATGTCATGTACCAATTTAAAATTAATATCGATTGTCATTTCCCAGATATATATTATTAAAAATTCGTTTAGAAAATGAACTTAAACATCCGTATCCCCTTTATAAAGCATTTCCGGACACCAGTTTATTAGAATTGTTTGTTTACAATTGAATTTTCTGTAAAGGGTTAACGAATGGGCTTTACATTTCGGACACGTTGCATGTCTATCGGATTTTGTCTAACTTCTCAATAAAGAGACATTATGCATGGATGCAGAATCGTAGAGTCCTTCACTATTCGAAACCCTACGGCGGCTCTTGTGGTGGGTGCCGTTACTGATTCTCATTCATCTAACCGCCCGCGGTCGACCTTTGCCATTTTACTGGTATGTGAATCAATGGGTAACATAATAATATGCACAATCCGGCAACAGGGTACCAACACTTGACCGTCGAAAACTTAACCTGATTGCCGCGCCATCTCTTCTAGAAAGTAACATTAGCTGCATTTTAATTTGAGCTTCGTACCTGGATAGAAGCCCTCCGGCTTCCTTTTGTGTACTCCACGAATTATATTGGACTAGACTGGTGTTGCCGTAGGCTATATTTTCTGTTGTATCGTATTCATGAAAACATTAGTATTTTAACCCCAGTTACCTAACAAGACAGCCCGGACGGTGAGGGACTGTCGAGGTATGACTTGCAAAATTGGTTCTCCGCACGCTGGTGCCTCGGATGCGGCATCCGGGACGTAATGTAACAATTCGCCAAGTCCGTGTCTACCGTCTACCTCCTTGGAGAATGGAAATATTCCTCTCGCCCGGAAAAACCCGGGCACAGTTTGTCAGCCGAAAAGTAATGCCGGCAATTTGTTGGAAAATCAAAGCGTCAATAGTCGAAAAGAGCAAAACAAGGTAAATAACTATAGCCGTTCCAAGAGTTAGAGCAACAGCACTATATTTGATGTAGACTGTTCCACATGTCCTTTTTAGCAATCTTCGATTTGAACTAATTTATTAGGTCATTTTAGTGACTTCGTGGCCAGTGCTGGATCTTGATAGACGAATCCAAGCAGGCGCAAGGTGGAAACTGGTTCTTTAACTTTTTCGTAACGGTTAGTTTTGCACTGAGAAATTGGATAAGAAAATTGCTACTAAATAAACTGACTGTCATGATTTTACGACACTTTATTGAGTACTCGTCTAGGTACTTATATTTTTGCGTAGGTAGCGTATCCAACTACACTCCCGCTTAGAAATTGTTTACGCACTTTGCGCACTTTCACTTATGGTATTTCACTTATCACTAACTTGAATGCTGACTATCCTTCTTTCCGAACCAGAGTAATCCTGTGGTATTCGACGGTGCAACAGTGCTCCGCCTTCCTGAAATAAGAACAAGAAAATCGGTCAACCTTTCCGGGATAAATATCCCTCGAAATTACTTTACGTTCCATCTAGAACGCCTCCAACACCAACGGCACGGCACAGTATTCTCGCTCCTTTCTTCCACGTTATGTTTTGTTGTCGTAACTTAGGGATCCATATTTTCAATAGAATTGTTGCTGTGGGAGTGGTACTCCCCTGTGAAACCGGTTTAGTCTTAGTTACTCTTGAATCTGTTCTAACCGAGTGTTTGCCTTAGGGCGCGGGGTTTTGCGGTGGTCTGGAGGGTCTCTGTTTTAATTTAGATATTTAGAGGTTATGTCGGCTTTGACACTGGTTTGCACCACGAACTCGAGGTCTTGCTAGAAGCCTTCTCTCTATAAACCGGGAGAAAGGTTCCGAATTTACTGTGCTTCCTTAGTTTCGCTATCTGTCTCTGCGTGCTGGAGCTATGCAACGACTTTGGATTAGTCCAGTTTGACGCCAGTGGGAATAAGGTATATCGGACGATTACCTGGCTGGTGGAATGCCTCTTTTATGTAAACTTTTTCGCGGATAGGTGCCGCGCCGCGATTTGTTTCGTTAATTTCGAGTTTGGAACTACGTTTTTTTTTCGGCATTCAGTCTTCGGAAACTACACCAAATTGATCTGGTGAAGTATGAATTGGTGATTAACCGTGGCAGTTATTTCGAGTTTCTCGATGTGGTTATTTTAGCTACCCTCGCCACGTGAAGGTTTGCCAAATATATTTTAACATCAGACTGGATCGCTTGGATGTAAGTGGTGATTTATTTCTCGAAATTTTAATTGTTTAGGCCTAACCAAGTGCGACATTTATAGGAAACCAACCAAGATTTGTCGATGTGCCGAAGTATAGTATTCATTTTTATTTGTCTTTGGGCTGTTATTTTTGTGTCTTCATAGCCTGAAGAATATTTAAATTTGGAGTTTGATTTACTTGTTTATGTTGAACGGAAAAACCCTCAATTCAGGTAAGCTTTGATTATATATTAAGTTTCTTCCTCTGGAGTTCTTTTGGAGTGTTCTACTGGTAGTTTTTTTCTTATGAACATTAAATAGGTTTTCATAATTGCAATTTGAATTTTTGATGGATTTCTGCCTTCCAGCTGTCGAGTGAATAGGTACCTGAAGCCTAGTTTTTCCACAGCGGTAGTGTGCTGAAGCTGTACCAGAGCTGCCAGTCCGACTCCGCTATCTAAAAGCTTGCGGCCGTGGTCGACATATACAGGGTGTCCCGTAATTCTCTATACTTGGCCTCAATAATAGCCACTAACCACCTTTAAATGGACCCCTCTGGTATACAGAGTGCTTGTTTTTAGTTGACTCACGTTGGTTTTTGCGTCAAAACTTTTTATCGATATGGAAAGACACTGCAGAATAATTTAACTCTCTTGGACCTTTCCCATAAAATGCACCATTCTCACTAAAAATTACAAAATTCAAACCTTATCACTTCACACCTATTATTAAACACAACTGGGTCGGTAGGCTGTGCCTCTGTTACGTTGCATAAAGAACAAACTGTCAAGCTGTGATGCTTAAAGCTGTCAAGCTAAGAGGAGTGATTTTTATTTAACATGGCTTTAGTTTATACCTTCTCAGAACAAGTCGATATGTCGCTGGTGTTGGGGTTTTGCCGATGCAACTACCGCCAGTCTGTGCATGTTTATTAGCAACAATTTCCAAATCGGGGGACACCTTCTCACTGCACTTTTAGGGATGTCGAGGCAAGAGCTCATGAAACGGGTATGTTCTCTTCTACAAAAACAGTTCGTGAGCGTCACTGACAAGAGAAAAGAGGAACACATCTTCGAGATATTAAATGAAGCACTTTCCACAAGTAAGTATACGTAAAGTATCAAATAACCTGGGTATATCAAAAAGTGTTACTTACTCATCGAATAGTATAACAAAACCTCTTTCATCCGTAACAGATTCAACTTGTCCAAGAGCTAACTTAGCCAGATTTTGAGTAATGGTTACATTTTTGCAAAGTTTTGCAAAATAAAAGGAATAGAGTTCCAAACTTTTATAAATATATTTTTTACTGACGAATGAAGTTGAACGCCACGTGGAGTTAACAATCTCCATAACGAACATGTATACGCATTGGAAAATCCTCATGCTTTTAAGTAATAATGTTCAAAGAGCATTTTCCATAAACGTATGGATGGGAATCATAGCTAGTTGCTTAATAGGGCTGATTCTGCCAGTCTTATTAAATGGTGAAAGCTTTCTAGAGTTCCTACAAGAAAATTTACACCATACTTTGGAAGCTGTTCCACTTGCCCTTAGAAGAGACATGTGGTTTATTCTAGATGGTGCTCCACCACATTTTTCTCTTAATGTTAGATGTTATTTAAACATACAATTCCCAAATAAATAGATTGGAAGTGGCAATGATGCTCCCATACAGTGGCCACCAAGAACCCCGGATTTAAATCCGTGCGACTTTTATTTACGGGGCACTTCAAAATCTAAAGTGTAAAGTGCTCCAGTTGGTACCTACAATAGAAGATCCTTATCAATGGATTCAAACGGCTGCTAATGAAATAAAAAACAACTACAATATTTGAGAATTTGCTTTTAATTCTGTAGTAGATCTTTACGTTTTCATCATCGGTTTTACATTGACCTCCATTTTCTAAATAAAACTTGTGAATACATTTGACAAATTATCTTTTACTTTTAGGGAAATTGTAATAGACGATTATGCACCGCACCAGTAGGCGTAGGCTGTGCTGTGTAGGTTATTTAAAAAAACGGAAAAAAATCAATTTCAACACCCTGTATCATTAACATTTCCGGACACAAGTTTATATAATTTTTTTTCTAAAAATTGTCTCAAAAATACGTCATTTAAATATTTTAAAGTACTTATGTTACACCCTGTACAGTTTTGCACTTTTTCAACTTTTTTTATACCTTTTTTCCACACGCTTGCAACTTTCTCTACTTTTTTCTACTCGTTCTACTTTCCTCTACTTTCCCTACACTTTTTATACTCTTTTATACACCATTTATACTCTTTTCTACACCATTTATACTCTTTTCAACACTTTTATACACTTTTCGACTATCTTTCTACACCTTTTCTACACGGTTCTACTATTGTTCTACTTCCTTCTATACTTTTTCGATTTTTTTACTACACTTTTCTACTTTCTTCAAATTCAAACATCTAGCAATTAGTGCAACCACTGAAGGGTGCAGAAAACAAACACGGTACCTATAAGCAAAGATATATGGTTGTATGTATCTTTGCTATAAGTAATAGAATATAAAATGAACATGATTTGGTATGGCAATATGGTTTATCAGGTATATCAAAAATAATACATAACACAAATACATAAAAATGAAACATTATTATATTCACCGGTAAAAATCACCGGGTGTGATATTTTCATGTCAGGGATGTTTGTATTTGTACGGACCAGCAGAAAAATCTCCAGCAGCAACCAAAGACAAAATGCCGGTAACCGTTTTTTGGAGACAGGGGGTAGTTTGGGGGTGGCAAAATTAAATGGGTATATTTTTCGTGTTCGGGATGCCTATCTAAAGCAATGTTAAAAAAATTGCACCCTGCTACCTAAAATCAAACTGCCGGTGGTAGTTTGAGGGTGTCAAAATTATAAAGGTGACATTTTCGTATTCGGGACGTGTGTACGGACCAGCAGACAAATTTTTACCAGCAACCAGAAAACAAAATGCTGGCAGCTGTTTTCTGACGATCGAGGGTAGTTTGGGGGTGGCAAAATTAAAAGGGTGGTATTTTCGTGTTCGCGACGTCTGTACGTACCAACATGAAAATAGTGTCCAGCAACAACCAAAATACGAAATCAAGGCAGCTGTTTTTTTTTGCATTCCCGGGGTAGTTTGGCGGTGGCAAAATTAAAGCAGTGATATTTTCATATTCGGGACCAACAATCTCCAGCAGCAACCAATTAACATTATGCGAACTATTTTTTAAATACCGGGGGTAATTTAGGGTGGCAAAATTTTAGGGGAGATATTTTCGTAAGAAAGCACTTACTGCAATCTTATTTGTACCGACCTAAGCGAAAACACTTTAATCGATAATGATATTTTTATTTTATTCGGAAAAGTTACATTTTTGTATTTTTTACTCACCCTGTACTACCAAATTAAAGTTTCTCATGGTGAATCGTATTTATTTGGACATAAATATTTCCAATGTAAAAATGTCAAGACGCATACGTACGTATACTCGATTCTCGTATACCTGTGTAGTTTCCCTTTGAAAATATAACTGTGTGGAAAATACATTTTTTGAAAGGTCTAAATCAGTATTTTCTTGAAAAAATAAATTTTGTCTGTACCCATACCTCCGCCAACGATTGGGCAAATATATGACATATAATAAAATAAAACGTTAACATTTTGGGAATTTAAACAGGCGGATGTGGAAAAAAGTTAAGTACACCTACCTATAGGTACCTACCACAAAATGATTTTCTATCGCGTAGGTATTGTAATAACCCAGATTAAGTAAGTCCAGTCCGACACACGAGAGAAGTCCGATGAAAAACTCAGTCTGAGCGCCATCCGTATATTATTAATGTGAGCATGGGCGATTAGACTGAGTTTTTCATTGGACTCCTTTCGTGTGTCGGACTGTAGGTAATATTATTAATGGCACATCGTAGATACCTACTGGGAACTTCTTCTTCGGGGCCGTTGAATCATAAAAACAATTGTTGTGAAAATGGTTTTCCGTATCCGTGTTGATCTTGATAATCAGTATATTGTTACCACAATTTTCAAGCCACAGTGGTTTGGCCACTGCTTTTTTACGGAAATTTAAAGTAATGCAAGTGGGGTCTATCTCTTCTAGAGTTCGAACAACCACTGTACCTACCTATACACAAAGATAACAGGAACAAATAAAAAAATAAACGAGAACCGAAACAACTTTATGGAATAATAATAACACACGAACAAAGGCAATAATATCGAAACGATAGCGCTCACACCGAGGAGAAGCAAGTCGCTCAAAGCTCAAACCGCAAATGCACATTGCATGCATCAATCATAATTTCAATCCTGAAATAGCTAGGATCAGCTATGAAATTATATTATGAAACCCGAGTTGGGACATCGCGGAAACTACCCTATAAAAAATCTTCTGGTATTCTTCGCCCGATCGCCCATCTTAGTTCCTCTACTCCGCCTATTAGTCGATAGATGGCCCTGTCGTACATTCTCATGTAGAATGGCCAAATAGTTCTTTTTATACAGTGTGTTTCACTTCAAGTCGAGACAATTCATTATTTTTTTACGGGTTGACTGATTTTCAAAAACTTCTTTTTTAAAAATATAGTGCTCCGAAAGATCTACATTTTGACACTAATTTTTTTTCAGATTCGCCTTTTCCATTTCCATGACCTACTACGAGCAAAATTATACCCCCAAAAACTGCAAAAGTACATTAGACATTTTTTTAGGAAAAAAATGAATAGCACAGTCGTATTGGCCATACCGGCAAACCACACATACCATGTTTCACAGACATAGCTTATACAGGGCGTTCAGAAAATAGCTTCAAACATGGCAAAAATACGGTTTTTCGAAGTACCCTGTACAAACACCGAGAGATATTTTAAAATTATTTCTTTGCAGTTTGATTGTGGCTCACATAAGCCATCAACTCCCACGATTTCATGGCCCTGCCTTAGATAGGGCGTTCGCATTAAAAATTAAAAATCGAAAAAAAAAAGATTTTCCTCTTGGTTTTTTTACATTTTTTTATTTGAAAAAATTTAAAAATTGGTTGGTATCCAGGGTGCTCTTTATTGAAAATACTTTCCAAAATTTAATATTGATTATGTTTTTTAATAGGCATAAGTTAAAATTGTTGAAAAAAATGTAAAAAAAAAAACACCAAGAGAAAAGACGATTATTTTCGATTTTTTATTTTTAATGCGAACGCCCTATCTAAGGCAGGGCCATGAAATCGTGGGAGTTGATGGCTTATGTGAGCCACAATCAAACTGCAAAGAAATAATTTTAAAATATCTCTCGGTGTTTGTACAGAGTACTCCGAAAAACCGTATTTTTGCTATGTTTGAAGCTATTTTGTGAACGCCCTGTATAAGTTATGACCGTGAAACTTGGTATGTGAGGTTTTCGGGTATGGTCAATACGACTGTCCTATTCATTTTTTTCCTTTTGTAGCTTTTGGGGGTATAATTTTGATCGTAGTAGGACATGGAAAAGACGAATCTGAAAAAATTAGTGTCAGAATGTAGATCTTTCGAAGCACTATATTTAGAAAAAAAGTTCAACCCGTAAAAAAATAATGAATTGTCTCGACTTGAAGTGAAACACACTGTATATCTTTGGTAAAACACATCACGTAAAAGTACCTATACAGGGTGATTCACGTAAGTGGTTCATTAGAAGTTTACGGGGAAGGAGTGCGAATTTTAATTTGAAATTTTGGTCACTTATATAACAGGTTGTAAACTTTCTTTCTAAAATATTTTCAACTTCCGATCACTTCCGGTTATACCGGAAGTCGATAGCAACTTTGTTATTTCAAATAGAACACCCTATATATTATTACACCATTTGGTTCCCTATTAAATTCCAAATCTTTTTCCTGAATATAATGTGTAAACTATTCCTAACCCTTTTCGAGATATTCGCAAATTTTTGATTTTTTTGAGTGTTGCAGCCATCCACCATAGTGATCATAACTTTGAAATTTATGAATCTGGAAAACTGAAATTTTAGACTCTCGTAGGCGAAAGTCAACTGCCATTTCAAAATATAGTACAGGGTGTTCGGGAAAAAATTCCCAATATCAACATCGAAAAATTGAAAAATCTCAGTTTTTTCAAATGGAACCCATATTTTTTTATTGCGCCATTGAAATGCTTGTGAAAAGGCAGTTCAAAAAGATATAACACACTATATGTCTAAATGAAGCGGTTGCTTCGTTATTACGCAAAATACGTATTTTTTCTGCTCTGTATCAACAAAGATGCCATTTCTCAAGGAGCGTCACATTATAGGGGGCCATGGAAAATGAAATAACGCAATTACATGACAAGGTTAAGGGCTATTTAATAATATTTTTTCCCTGAGAAGCAACAATACAAAATTCAATAATACTAACAATTACATAATAATAGGTACTAGAAGAAAAAACAAGAAACTACATCTAAGTAAAACACTTTATTCATATTATGATATTTACCTGTTACGTATTTACATTTGCTTCTCTTTATTTGGACCTTGCCACGGACTATGAAATTGCGTTCGAAGTTTCTGAATTTTCTTTTCGTCAAAGGTGGTAAATGTAAATGCCTTTCATTAAAATTGTTCTTTCTAAAATTCTATTACACTCCATGAGTGTAAAACATATTCAAAATATCTTCGTTAGAATAGTTAATTTGAGCCATTATTGTCAACAGTTAATATTTTATTGTTTGAAACACAATAAATGGCAATCATAAATGAAAAATCCATGGCCGCCTATTAGAAAAGGTCCGTTGTTTCTTGATATGAAGCAGCAAAAATACGTATTTTTCGTAATAACGGAGCAACCGCTTCATTTAGACATATAAATAAATAAATAAGCAGTTTATAATTATGTACATATACAGGGTGTTTCATAATTGCATGCTGATCCGGCAGGGGGATATTCCTTGGGCGATTTTAAGACAAAATTTTCATATTAACATAGGTCCGGAAACGCTTCATTTTCGATATACAGGGCGGTAAAAATTGAAGAAAAAATCGGTTTTTCTTCAATATTTCGGAGACTGGTTTAGATATTTTTTGATATTCAGTACACGATATCTGCGTATAAAAGCAAGTATTTTAACAAAAAAAAAAACATTTGTTCTGATTCCACCAGTGGCGTCCCCACAAACAGATCGATACACATTTTTGAGAAAAAAAATGTGACGCCAATGCTATTTTTCAAAATAAGAATTATTTTCCTAGTCTTTGTTGTGTGTCTATCAAAAATGAGCTCTTGACTTTTTGGCCTACGACGGACGGTTTCCGAATTAAAAAATAAAAAGCATTTACTTGCTATGCCGCTATGGCAGATTAATTTATTATTGAAATCTTAACAATGAAATTAATTAAATCATATCAGGTGTTGAAAATGTCGACCACCTGCAAGTATGCACGCCTCAACTCTTCTTCTCATAGATTCGCGTACTCGTTGAAAAATTCCTGGCGTATTTCTTATAGTGTTGCAGGAATCTGTTATGCGATTTCTCAGTTCTTCTTCAGTTTGGATTGGGGTGCTATAAACTAAGGTTTTAAGATGGCCCCATAAGAAATAATCTAGACTGTTCAGGTCAGGGGATCTAGGCGGCCATAATTCTGTTCCTGCTCTGCCTATCCAGCGATTATTGTAATTTTGGTCCAAATAGGCACGTGCCAAAACACTAAAATGCGCAGGGGCACCATCGTGCATAAACCACATTCGATTTCGGATTAAAACGGGGACATCTTCCAACAGCACTGGTAAATCATTTTCAAGAAAGTGACGATAATTTTCTCCATTTAATCTTTCTGGCAGAAAAAAGGGTCCAATTAAATAGTCGGCAACAATTCCTGCCCACACATTTACCGAGAATTGTTCTTGGTGATTGACTTCGACGATTGCATGCGGGTTCTCTTCAGCCCAAAAGTGATTGTTGTGGAAGTTTCTAATTGCATTTCGGGAAAAACTGGCTTCATCGGTAAATAATACTTCTCTGTCAAATAGTGGATTTTCAACAATTTTTTGAATAAACCATTGGCAGAAATTTATACGAAATGGAAAATCCCGAGGCAGTAAGGCCTGAACCCGTTGAATATGGTAAAGGTATAACAAAAAATCGTGAAGTATCCTCCAGACTAAAATATGGGAGATATTCAAATTACTAGCAATTTTCCTTGTGCTTATTTCGGGATTTTGCTCAACTGAATTAAGAACAGCTATTTCAGTTTCTTCTGTTCTTGCGATTCGTTGTGCCCCTTTTAAGTGGTGATCGGGTTTAAAACATCCCTTCTCGCGTAGTCTCCTATGAACGCTTGAAAAAGTTCTTGCATCTGGCACAATTCTTTGCGGAAAACGCTCTGCATACAGTCGCCTGGCTTCAAATGCATTTCCATCCGTACATGTAATGAATATCGGCAAACTCGGCATTCTCAAACATATTTTCTTATACTTATATCAATCACTCACATTCAGATAAAGTATTGAAGTGAAAAATTTGACACTTGGTTGTAAACACAAAACTAAATCTAACTAGATTTTAAATAATAAATTAATCTGCCATAGCGGCATAGCAAGTAAATGCTTTTTATTTTTTAATTCGGAAACCGTCCGTCGTAGGCCAAAAAGTCAAGAGCTCATTTTTGATAGACACACAACAAAGACTAGGAAAATAATTCTTATTTTGAAAAATAGCATTGGCGTCACATTTTTTTTCTCAAAAATGTGTATCGATCTGTTTGTGGGGACGCCACTGGTGGAATCAGAACAAATGTTTTTTTTTGTTAAAATACTTGCTTTTATACGCAGATATCGTGTACTGAATATCAAAAAATATCTAAACCAGTCTCCGAAATATTGAAGAAAAACCGATTTTTTCTTCAATTTTTACCGCCCTGTATATCGAAAATGAAGCGTTTCCGGACCTATGTTAATATGAAAATTTTGTCTTAAAATCGCCCAAGGAATATCCCCCTGCCGGATCAGCATGCAATTATGAAACACCCTGTATATGTACATAATTATAAACTGCTTATTTATTTATTTATATGTCTAAATGAAGCGGTTGCTCCGTTATTACGAAAAATACGTATTTTTGCTGCTTCATATCAAGAAACAACGGACCTTTTCTAATAGGCGGCCATGGATTTTTCATTTATGATTGCCATTTATTGTGTTTCAAACAATAAAATATTAACTGTTGACAATAATGGCTCAAATTAACTATTCTAACGAAGATATTTTGAATATGTTTTACACTCATGGAGTGTAATAGAATTTTAGAAAGAACAATTTTAATGAAAGGCATTTACATTTACCACCTTTGACGAAAAGAAAATTCAGAAACTTCGAACGCAATTTCATAGTCCGTGGCAAGGTCCAAATAAAGAGAAGCAAATGTAAATACGTAACAGGTAAATATCATAATATGAATAAAGTGTTTTACTTAGATGTAGTTTCTTGTTTTTTCTTCTAGTACCTATTATTATGTAATTGTTAGTATTATTGAATTTTGTATTGTTGCTTCTCAGGGAAAAAATATTATTAAATAGCCCTTAACCTTGTCATGTAATTGCGTTATTTCATTTTCCATGGCCCCCTATAATGTGACGCTCCTTGAGAAATGGCATCTTTGTTGATACAGAGCAGAAAAAATACGTATTTTGCGTAATAACGAAGCAACCGCTTCATTTAGACATATAGTGTGTTATATCTTTTTGAACTGCCTTTTCACAAGCATTTCAATGGCGCAATAAAAAAATATGGGTTCCATTTGAAAAAACTGAGATTTTTTGTTTGTGGGGACGCCACTGGTGGAATCAGAACAAATGTTTTTTTGTCAAAATACTTGCTTTTATACACAGATATCGTGTACTGAATATCAAAAAAATATATAAACCAGTCTCCGAAATATTGAAGAAAAACCGATTTTTTCTTCAATTTTTACCGCCCTGTATATCGAAAATGAAGCGTTTCCGGACCTATGTTAATATGAAAATTGTGTCTTAAAATCGCCCAAGGAATATCCTCCGGCCGGATCAGCATGCAATTATGAAACACCCTGTATACAGGGTGTAACTAAACTGATGGTCAAAAATGAAACCACGTATTCTTGGAGTCAAAATAAGGGCACTTCTTCATATATTTTTGTCTCCTACGGGTCATAGTTTTTTTTTATACAGAGCGTAGAAATTTAGAGAGAAATACACGTATTTCTTAGTATCTCTAGAAGTATACGAGATATTTTCTTCAAACTTGGCTTGTCACATGAGCGGATGACTTGTCAAATTTAAGGTTAATATAAAGCTTGTGAGGCCCCCAGTTGCGGAGATACAGGGTGGTATTAAAATTAATTAGTTCAGAAAAATATGAATACCCTGTATAATCGCATTTTTTAAATTTGTTTTGCTGCAATAAAAAAGTCATTTTAAGAATAAATCTAACAATCTGTGGATGTCAATAAAACTTGGCATTATTTGAATCATTTGGCTGCCAACTTTGCACCTTAGTGCAAATATTTTGAAAAATTATATTTTCATTTGAAGAATTCACTGATATGCACTTTTGCTATGGACTTGCGAATGGCAATAATAAACATGCGGAAACGCATAGTTGCGTGTATTGAAAGAGACGGCGGTCATTTCGAACATTTAATAATTTAATTTTCTAATAGCAATAGGTTTCTTTTATTATTGTTTTTGCGTTTGTATTTTGTTAAATAAAGTTTAATTGACATCCACAGATTGCTAGATTTATTCTTAAAGTGACTATTGTTCATTGCAGCGTTGGCGTTCTTTAAAAATAATTAAGAAACGGCTGCGAATATGAAAAAATACTAAGAGATACTTTTTGTTAACCATTCTATTCACCACTCAAAACAAACTGAAAAAATGCGATTATACAGGGTATTCATATTTTTCTGAACAAATTAATTTTACTAACACCCTGTATCTCCGCAACTAAGAGCCTCAGAAGCTTCATGTCAATCTTAAGTTTGACGGCTCATCTGCTCATGTGACACGCCAAGTTTGAAGAAAATATCTCGTCTACTTCTAGAAATACTAAGAAATATGTGTATTTTTCTCCAAACTTCTACGCTCTGTATAAAAAAAAACTATGGCCCGTAGGAGAAAAAAATATAGAAAGAATACGTGGTTTCATTTTTGACCATCAGTTTAGTTACACCCTGTATATATAGTGTATATTATGAAGCAACCGCTTCATTTAGACATATAAATAAATAAATAAGCAGTTTATAATTATAATTATATTTTTGATATTTTTTGATATTTTTTTTGATATTGATATGATATGATATGATATTTTTGAACTGTCTTTTCACAAGCATTTCAATGGTGCAATAAAAAAATATGGGTTCCAAAAAATGAGATTTTTCAATTTTTCGATGTTGATATTGGGAATTTTTTCCCGAACACCCTGTACGATATTTTGAAATGGCAAACAGACCATTTAATAAAGTTGACTTTCGCCTACGCCAGTCCAAAATTTCAGTTTTCCAGATTCATAAATTTCAAAGTTATTGTAGTAAGGTAGGAAATAGTTATTATTATTATTATTGTAAATATATTGTAGTCGTAAGTATTAACCTACTTATTCAACAACGTTGCTTTTATCAATAAGCTAAAATACTGTTATGGAAAATGTATGGTAAAGTTGCAACGGAAAATCCGAAGAGAAATTGTAAGAAGCCAGGAACTGGTATGAAATAAATGTGGCTATATGGTTATGGATATGGAAATGGTGATAATAAATTAATGGTAATAAGTATGCTGATATGGAGATGGAATTTATGGTATAGAATAAGTGCTAATGACAATTCCGAATAACCTAAGGTATTTATGGGAAGAAGTGCGAGTGTTTCACAGAAATCTGGGAAAAGAAAGTTTAGAACGTAGGAGAGATAGAAATGTTTGTACACGTAAAGTTGAAAAATTTCATAATTTTAGATTGGAGTTGTTAAATATAAAAGATAGTATTAAGAAGTCACAGTTAAACTTCACTGAAGATAGTCTTAGTGAAATTAAGAATTGTGCATTGGCTGTAGAACGGTATTTAGGCGAAATAGAACAAGTTTTGAAAGATAGATTAGAACAAAGTCAGGTAGAAGAGCATCTTATTGAAACCATGGGTGAAAAATTTGACTTAAAAACAGCTTGTAGCTTAATACCATCCATGGATGGCACAGAAACAGTAACTAAGCAGTTGATTGATGCGATTGACTTATACGATTCATTACTTGATGATGACGGTAAAAAACTACTTACAAAATATGTTCTTAAAACTAGGTTAACTGAAAGTGCAAAAATTCGTTTAAGTCAGGAGTACCTATCAAATGTGTTATTAATTAATGATTTGCGAAGTCACTTTTTGTCTATAAAATCTGCGGCTACTTTGTCAGTTAAACTTAATACTACAAAACAAGGTGTAAAATCATTAGAAGAGTTTGGGAAATCGATCGAGGAGTTATTAGTGGATCTAACGATTACTCAGGCAGAAGGAAATCAAGACAAAGTTGAAGTTGTAAGGCCAGTTAACGAAAAAATAGCAGTCAATTCATTTGCAAATGGGCTTCAAAACAGTCAGTTACGTGCAATAGTAAAAGCTAGAAATTATACAAAACTATCTGATGCTATTCGGGGTGCTAAAGACGAAGAATTATTGTTGACATCGCCTCCACAACAGTTTTTCCATATGCGCGGAAGAGGTAAGAATTTTCATAGAAGTGCAAGAGGTTCTCATGGTAGTCAAAGATATACTAACAACTAAAATAATAGGGGTATGACTTTTAGGAATACAAATAGAGGGTTCCACTCACGGGGTTTCCCACGAGCGCAAACTCAGACCTATAATAGAGTTTATGACAGAAATGCTAGGATACCTCGTAATAGTTTTAACACAAATTTCAGAGGTAACATTTCTAGGAACCATTTTTTACAAAATTCTGAAAACGTAAACGAAACATGCAGTGCTGTTCCGAAATCTACTCAGTTAAACTCTAATCTGTTTTTTCGTCACCCCTCCGAAAAGTAAATTTATATCATCAGAAGTAATTTTAAATCTCAATGGATTGCATTTTATTGAAGCTACATACGGAAATGAAAATATAATATTTTCACTAGATACTGGAGCACCAGTAAGTGTATTTTTTAAAAAATGTCTTAGAAAAAAAATGAAAAAATTAATTATTCAAATAAAATAAAGGTAAGTGGAATATCTGGGTCAACAGTATCAGAGGGTTCAGTAAACCTTGATTTGTTTATAGGCCAGCATAATGTATATGTCATGAATTTTTGCTACTAGACGCTTTTGAGGATGGAATGCACGGTGTTATTGGATCTAATTTCTTTCATAAACATTTTGCAACCATTAACTTTGAAAACTATGCATTGACTTTTTGGTTGCATAATCAAAAAATTTAAGTCCCTATGTTTTCTAAACATGAAACATATACTATCATACCAGCTCGTTGTGAGATAATAATTTATTTTCCCGTTGATACAGATCAAGAATGTGTTGTTTTTTCTAACGAAATTTGCGAGGGAGTTTTCATAGCTAGTACGGCAGCAAAGCCAGTTTCTAACATGATGCCAGTAAAAATGCTTAACGTACGGGAACACGACGTAAAGATAAAAAATTTTCAGCCACAAATAGAATATTTAAAAAACTACGAACTTTGCGAATTTAGCAGTAATCCTCAATCTGTCAAACGTGTAGAACAATTACTTACATCGTTAAAGATGGATCATCTCAATTTTGAGGAAAAGAAATGTTTGCAAAAAATTTGTGCCAAATATTCAGACGTATTTCATTTAGAAAATGATTCTCTTTCAACCAGTAATATTTATAAGCAAAAGATTGACTTACATCCGTCGGTAACACCTAGTTATATAAAACCGTACCGGTTACCCTATGCGCAAAAAGAGGAAATAGACAAACAGATACATAAAATGTTGAGCGAGAGTGTAATTGAGGAAGCTAGATCAGCATGGTCAGCGCCTCTCTTAATAGTACCAAAGGAAGCTGACAATAACGGTCTTAGAAAGTGGCGATTAGTAATAGATTATAGGCAGTTGAATACATAAATACAAGATGACAAATTTCCATTACCTTGTATTTCGGAAATTTTAGATTCCTTAGCAGGTGCTATGTACTTTTCACATTTAGATTTATCGCAAGGTTACTACCAAATCGAGTTTGACGAAAAAAGTATGCCCTGTACTGCGTTTTCGACAAATAAAGGTCAGTATCAAATGACTAGGCTCCCAGTGGGTCTTAAAATTAGCCCTAGTTTTTTTCGAGAGCAATGACAATTGCCATGTCGGGTTTAACTTACGAAAGTTGTTTCGTTTATTTGGACGACTTGATAGTTTTTGGGAACAATTTGCAGAACCATAATAAAAATTTGATAAAAATATTTCAAGGCCTTCGAGATGTAAACTTAAAATTAAATCCGAGCAAGTGTGATTTTTTAAAAAAAGAAATATTGTATTTAGGACACACTATATCGGCGGCTGAAGCGTCACCCGACCCCGAAAAATTAAAGCTATTAATTTGTATCCGATACCTAAAGATGCAAATGAAACAAAACGATTTGTTGCGTTTGCAAATTATTACAGGAAATATATGGAAAATTTTGCTCACATTGCACATCCTCTAAATTATCTAAGTAAAAAAGATGTTCCATTTAAGTGAACTAATGATTGTCAGGAAGCATTTGACTTGTTAAAACAAGCATTAGTAAGCCCACCTATTTTGCAATATCCAGATTTTTCTCCCGAAAATAGTTTTGTAGTGCGAACAGATGCCTCAGGAGTTGCTCTAGGTGCAGTTTTAACAAATGACAATAACAAACCTGTTGCGTTTGCGAGTCGGTCCTTAAACAAAGCCGAAAAAAGATATTCTGTTATAGAAAGGGAACTTTTAAGTATAGTGTATGCAGTCAGTAACCAGGAGTTACTTATTTGGTAGGAAGTTTTTGGTTTATACCGACCATAGGCCACTTGTTTATCTTTTTGGAATGACTAAATCCGACAAGTCGATTAATTAAATTTAGGCTAGCTTTAGAAGAATATGACTTTGTAGTAAAATATGTTAAAGGTAAAAGTAATGTAGTAGCAGATGCACTGTCAAGGATAGAGATTTCTCCCGACGAATTAAAACATATGTCGAATAAAACTTGTGCAAAAACGTACGCTTTAACAAGGCAACAATCTAGGAAAATAGATAAGAATGAAAGTGAAAAATCAGACGACGGCGTAGATCCACACGCAAGGATTGATCACCCTGGCGGAGTAGAGTTGATTAAACGTCCTGAAAATGGATTTTTACTTTCACCTATCTCTGAAAAAGAAATGAATAAGTTGGTTTTGAATAAAACATATGACTAAATCGGAAAATTTGCTGATTATTGAAAAAAATAAAGTGATTTATATCAAGCGCCATGATTCTGGATCGGCGTTCGCACTAGGTGCATCGTTGACAGATCTGGCAATAATTGAGAAAAAATAGAACATACAAGAAATGTTATAATTAAAAATAAAGAAAGCGCGCTATTAATAAAAGAAATATTAGGAGTACTCGACAAAATAAAAAATATTGGAATTAAAATTTCTATTGTAAAAGACGTAAAAAGAGTTGATGACTATGAGACTCAACAGATTATACTCAATGATTTTCATATCTTGCCAACAGGCGGGCATGCGGGCATAAACCGCATGTATAACAATGTAAAAAAAAATATTTTTATTGGTCTAATTTACATAACGACGTTCAGAAATTTGTAAAACTCTGTGACGATTGTCAGCGTTACAAACATTCTAAAGCCAATATCCAACCAATGATAATAATTACTACAGCAACAACGGCTTTTCAAAAAATTTTTCTAGATCTCGTAGGTCCTTTAGAGCCAGATAGTGAAGGAAACCGTTACATTTTAACGATACAGTGTGAGTTAAGTAAATTCGTAGAATGCTACCCATTAAAAAATAAAGAAGCTTTAACAGTTGCAGTCCTTTGTGACAAATTTCATTTTAAGGTTTGGTATTTGCGACACGATTGCGACTGATCAAGGAACTGAATTCATTGCTAAAATTTTAGAAGAAACTTGTAAAATTTTAAAAATCAAACACCTGTGCTCTACAGCATACCACCACCAATCTTTAGGATCACTTGAAAACTCGCATAAGTGTTTAGCAAATTACTTGAGAATCCAAACGGCCAAACATCCAGATACATGGAGTTCTTGGGTTCAATTTTGGTGCTTTGCATATAATACAACGGTACACACAGAAACCAAATACACTCCGTTTGAATTAGTTTTTGGGAAACTTTGTAAAATTCCTTCTAAATATATGTAATCAGGTCGACCCACTATACACTTTCGAAGATTACCCCTTAGAGTTAAAATATAGACTTCAGCAAGCATCACTAGATGCGAAAAATAACTTAATCGTTTCAAAAAACAAAAGAAAAGAAGAGTACGACAAAAAATCAAAAATAAAAAGTTACCAAGAGGGAGACCAAGTAATGAGTCAGGTAGTAAATACGATGCTACACTGGACCTTACGTGGTTGTGAAAGATAAGCCACCAAATGTGTTAATTAAGATTAAGGTGTTGTGGAATCAAACAGGTTGGTTGTCGATGTCACATCTTTATTCTGTGAATGCTTCAATTCGTCTCCACATATACAATAATTGTTATAGTTACCTACTTTAGTGTCCTACATTCTAAACTGCTGAAGAGCTATATTTATGTTTAAACTAATAAATAAAATAACGATATGGATAATGATAATGATAATTATAAGAAAGCACTACAAAGGCTAAAAATGTAAATGTACATAAGAATAGAGCAAAACTATATTATAAATAGGTTTCAATGACGTCATTGGGCAGTTTTTTTTAAATAAATAAGTAAATATATAATTAGGAAATTAGATTAAGTAGGTATATCATGGGGAAATTAGATTATTATAGGGTATAATTTATGTAGGTTTAAAAAATATATAAATATATTTTTTCTAATTTGCCCGAGAGGTGTAGCAAGGTAGGAAATAGTTATTATTATTATTATTATTGTAAATATATTAACCTACTTATTCAACAACGTTGCTTTTATCAATAAGCTGAGTTAGCTATATTGGGGAATAGACCCATATATAAAATTCATCATTATCAATATAGACATGTAACTAAGGAGAACATCCTATTATTGAAGAGCTCCCTAACCAAAAGTAACGTTATTTCATTATGATCACTATGGTCGATGGCTGCAACACTCAAAAAAATAAAAAATGTGCGAATATCTCGAAAAGGGTTAGGAATATGGTACACATTATATTCAGAAAAAAGATTTGGAATTTAATAGGAAACCAAATGGTGTAGTAATATATAGGGTGTTCTATTTGAAATAACAAAGTTGCTATCGACTTCCGGTATAACCGGAAGTGATCGGAAGTTGAAAATATTTTAGAAAGAAAGTTTACAACCTGTTATATAAGTGACCAAAATTTCAAATTAAAATTCGCACTCCTTCCCCGTAAACTTCCAATGAACCTCTTACGTGAATCACCCTGTATAACCATCTTGAAAGTAAAGTGCCCTTTATCTAGGTTTTACGGCAAAATGTTATTAAGGAAAGTTGTTCAGAATAAAACTGAGAAGGTGTGCAAAATTTCAAAAGCTTAGATCTGCTTTGATTTTCTTCTGCTAAAAAATTTAAACCGCACAAAAATGAATTTTTCCTATACATTTTCCAATAACAGATCAAGAATGTTTTTTTCTCAGAATTAATTGGGAAATTTAGTGAAGGCAAAAAAATTCCAGTGGCGTACCACTTTTTAATAAAAATATGATGGTTGACAACACCTCTCCGGCACTGGTGCAAGTAGACAGGTCGAATTATTTTTAATTTATAGTATTTAGTGTTCGCCTAGACTATACCAAATATGTGTTTTTGTCTTAATGTGAAAAAATCTATTTATTTTAACGTTTTCCATAGATTCCTGAACTTTTGCCTATAAAATTTAACTTTATTATAACTGGTCTTAGTCTCTCCCTGTAGATAAAACCAACGCTCTTGAATAAGCTTGATTGTATTTTATTTCTTTAAGTTTAATAAATAATGTTATTTTGACCAAGCCAGTATAGTCACTTTTCTCTATACCAAGCGTGACCAAGTCTAGATTTTTCTTATATAAAAAAAACTGGTGGATATTATATTGATTAATTTTATGTGTGTAATTTCATATCTCGTAATAAAAATGACACAAGAAAACTTTAGAACGGTGTTGTGTGATTTATTAAAAACAAACAAACTGTATTGATCTTTTGGATAAAACTAGATATTATTTTTGACTTGGTCACTTTTCGCAGTGTACCCTCGATGTTACACTCAAATACGAATTATAAGTTAGCTGTTGGTTTTAATAAAGCAAATTTACATACATGGCCAAGAAGGACAAAGCACAGAATGTGGAGTGTGTGGTGTGTGTACGTTCGGCAGTATCGCGTTTTAACGATCGACCCCAGTGCATAAAATATGTCTGCAATAAAATTTACATTCAAAACTGCGTCAAGGCCGTGAAAATCGGTTAACGATACAATATTCCTGAACTTCCGGCACTGTATGAAAACTTTATGTTCGTTTTCACATCCATGTCAAAATTTCTCTCTAGAATGACCCGAATAGGAAATCATATTTATCATATTTTAGTGCTTGGCACGATATAATTTTCACATCAATTTTTAATGCAAAGTTATATAATAACATAACTATTAGGTATATTAGGTATAAGTATACATTTTGAGACTTTTGAGAAACTCTTGCTGCAAAATCGCAGAAAACTGAAAAAACAAAGTTTATATAGGATGACTCAAAGAAGACTTTCACAAAAATTTTGTTTGGATGTGTGAAAGCTATTCATTTGAATTTGTACCAATAGTTTTGGTGATAAGTCCAAAAAAGCTCAAAACAATTGGATAAACTTCTAGAGGTTTGCTCTTAAAATTGGAACACCTTAAAATTTTTGTAAGAAAAGTCAATCAAAAAATTTACATAAGAAATTGAATCCATTTTATTGTTATACAAGGTGATTCACTTTTTTTCTAAAAACAATTGTACCAATTACCCACTTCCCCGCCAACTTGTATTTTAATGCTTAATTTTTCCACGTTTCTGAACAGGCTGCGAATGATAGCCTATGAAAGTTCTTGTCATAAAACTGCTGAAGAAAAGATGACATACCGTTTGCGCATGTCCATGTACACTTTACATCGAATAAAACGTTTAAATAACATTCAATATAAACTGTACTTGGACATGCGCAAACGATATGCCATCCTTTTTTCAGCAGTTCAATAACAAGAACTTGCTACTTCTCATTGGCAACCTGTTTAGAAACGGAAAAAATAATGATTAAAATACAAGTTCACGTGACAATAATAGCCTTTGGGCCCGCATCTTTTCATTCTGCAAGAAAAAGGTACTCTTGTTTCATAACGATTAAATCAACCGTTTG
The DNA here is from genome assembly GCA_963920635.1 of Pseudeuparius sepicola. Lineage (NCBI taxonomy): Eukaryota > Metazoa > Arthropoda > Insecta > Coleoptera > Anthribidae > Pseudeuparius > Pseudeuparius sepicola. Next base: position 29,794,311 of record OY987303.1, read on the forward strand.
CGTTGAAATTACCAAAACGTGCCCCAAAACACCTGTTGATTCCAATATTCGAAACATAAAATTTTCACCTACTGCTTTCGAATGTTACAGATCAACTGTACATTCAAAATGATGAAAAAAATGCCAAATGGGCATTGGTCAAAACACCATTGGTTTTCTTGAAATAGAGTGTCCAAATTTTGTCAAATTCAATCCTTTCCATTTTGAAAGCGAATAATTTTTGGTACATTGTTCATAGGGATTTTTTTCCCAGTTTAAATGGTACAGTTGATCTGTAACACTTGAAGGTGGTAGGTGAAAATTTTATGTTTCGAATATTGGAATCAACAGGTGTTTTGGGGCACGTTTTGGTAATTTCAACGCAAACGGTTGATTTAATCGTTATGAAACAAGAGTACCTTTTTCTTGCAGAATGAAAAGATGCACTAAAATGATGGACCTGCAGGACCAAAAAGATAACCTCAAAAAAGTTACGAGTAAAAGCGTGATCCAAAAAGCAGCGCAAGTGGCGCCCTCTGTGGTATATATAGTATATATATCCCTAAATTATTTCCACTTCCATCTTCGGCGTTGACAAGTTATAATTTTTTAAAATATTTTTTGCTAAATACCAACCGCTCATTAATATTGGTATATTTTTCTTGCGGCTTGATTTTTTCTCTTGAAATTTTGGTTGTGAATTTACACTTAACCATTTTATTAATGACTAGAAACCAAGTTGAAAATTTTTGTACAGGATGTTTCACTTTTTTCGGCCAAAACTCCGACATTTTAAAACTTAATTTACTTTTTTTTTCAAATGGAACACCCTATATCTAACATTTCTATTGGATAGAGCATTCATTCAGCTTTAATTTGATACCAGTTCCTGATATAACTGCACATGGTATGGGTGAAATTTGTTACGCTTAAGGCATTGTCCTACTGAGGACTTTTTTATTTCTAAATCCCGACTCAGTTGTCTTACACTTATTTCAGGGTGTTCCCCAACAGCCAATGTTATAGCTAACTGATTTTCTTAATTTAAAAATTGTTTTGTTCTAGTTTGCTTTTCAAAAGCAACATTTCCTGTGCGATCGAATCGCTCCTTTAAGTACTGCAGCATTTTTATATCAAGATGCCTTCTATCTGGGAATTTTTGGGCATAAACTCGAGATGCCAAAAAACAATTTCCAAAACAGTCACCAATTACGTAAATCATACTTAACAATTCTTGTTTATAATTCATTTTGTGACAACTTTTTGCTGTTTGAAATTAAACACAGAATACAAGCAGCAAATGAAATCTTTCCCAAATGTCAAACTAGAAACAACACCATGGCCACCTATGAGTTCTCCTAAAACTTTTAACTTTTATAATTTAATATTCTATTGCAGGTGTAATAGGTATACAAAAATATGGTAAACTACTAACTGGTAACTGGTCCTAACGCTTTTTTGATATGCAGCTTTTTAAATAAGTACAAGTTTGATTCCCGAGTAATTTGCATGTATGTAATAAGTACAAAAGTTGTAAATTTTCTTTTATACTGGATTTTTGAAAAAACTGTTATAGGTAGAAGTACTGTATTAGGTATCAAATTTAAGCTAAATGAATGCTCTATCCAATAGAAATGTTAGATATAGGGTGTTCCATTTGAAAAAAACATAGTAAATTTTTAGGAAATAATTTAGGGATATATACTATACTTTGATAGGCTTCATTTGCGATAAAAAAATCTAGTCATTCCATTTAAAAATATATATTTTTTTGTCGCCACACTTTTTTTGGAACACCCTGTATCTATATACCAAACTAATTTTAAAATGTGCTCCATTATCCCTTATTTGGATCCCCCGAACCGATTTATTTTATCCTTAAAAGTATATCCACAATCGAAGAAGGGAATAGTAAATGGACACGCATAATGGATTATAACTCGTAAACGGTAGAAGATATGGAAAAATTAATAATTACTAAATTTGTTCGTCTGCTCAGTCAGAATAGAAAATGTTTTATGCACATTTTGGGTATGAGCCCTCTGGAAGGAGTTATTCTGGATGGAAAGAATAAATATCTTGCATGGCGGCCATATTGGAAGGTAAACACCCGGTACTACGCCATTACGTAGCGTACAATAAATTGATTCCACATAGTCGCAACTGCCCTTTACAAAAAAAACCCACGGAGTACAAAAATTGCATTTTTTTAAATAAATCAATGGAAAAATAAATTAATGGAAACTATATAAAAAGCAACAAATAGCATTACTTAATTAGTTTAGGTAACAGTAATACATGTCCAAAGCCTACTATTTATATTCTTGCGGTAGACTCGCAAAATAATTTAAAATATAATTTGAAATTTTGTACGTTGGTGCGTAAATTTTGTCCAGGAGAATATTTCGATATATCGAAATTTTTGATGATGTGTCGAAATTCCGATATATTGATATAGTAAGTATATAGCATGCTATATAGCATACATTCTGGTGGTCTAATACCGGCGGCCGGCGAAGGAAAAATATGGATATGGAAAAATTAATAATTACTAAATTTGTTCGTCTGCTCATTCAGAATAGAAAATGTTCTATGCACAATTTGCGTATGAGCCCTCTGGAAGGAGTTATTCTTGATGGAATGAATAAATGTCTTGTATGGCGGCCATCTTGGATTTATGATGTCACAAAAACCAAACACCGCAACTCGAAGGTAAACACCCGATACTACGCCATTACGTAGCATGCAATAAAAAGATTCCACATAGTCTCAACATCCCTTCACAATAGGTCCCACGGAATACATTATGCTCCTATACTATATTATGTTGGTACATTAATTTTGTCCAGGAGTTTATCGAAATCGAAAATATCGATATAGTGAAAATATCGATGTATAGAAGATATCGATATATCGAAAATATAGATATAAAATGATTTAACAGTCGTGGGCAAAGTATAGATTTCTGCACCTCTTATAGGTTATTTTCTATATTACTACATCCCCTATGCGTCTCCCAAAAATATCTGTGTGATTAAGATTGATTTACAGAAGAAGAATATTTTTGAGATTTTTTGCGACGCCACTGTAGTTTGTCACGGCACCCCTACAGGTTTTTTTCTATATTACTCCATCCCCTATGCGTCACCAAAAAATATCTTTGAGATAAAGATTGATTTACACAAAAATAAGTTTTGGAATTTTTTGCGACGACACTGTAGTTTGTCACGGCATTTCCGACAGGTTCTTTTCTATATTACTACATCCCCTATGCGTCTCCCAAAAATATCTTTGAGATTAAGATTCATTTACACAAACAAAAAGATTATTTTCTTGGATTTTTTGTGTCGCCTCTGTCGTTACTCACGGCACACCTACAGGTTTCTTCCATATTTACTCCTATATTCATTACGTGACCACGAAAATATTTTTGAGACTAAATTGATCTACACAAAAAACAGTTTTTTTTGGGATTTTTTGAAACGCCCCTGTCTCCATCTCTTACGTGCCCCCCAAAGCTGTCTTTAATAAGATTATAAAATTTTAGAAAGTTAGCGGCTTTATGGGACTATAAATTTCGGCAATGGGTAATATACCAACATCCAGGTTCTAATGGATGTGCCTGTGTTTTCATATTTGAATCGTTCGAGAATGTAGACTACGACAGCTGTTTCTTCTTATTAGGTTCATCAAGGCAGCCATATCCTTCCCGAACGACTCAAACCGAAATGGTAGCAGTTATAATAGTGTAACTTGCACTTGGATGTGAGAAACCAACCAGTGGCGCCATCTAGTATCAAGCTGATAGTACCAGAGCCGAAATTTCACAAAACATAGTAAACGCCAACAAGAACAAGTTAGGTTGGTGTTGAATCCAGAAAAGTACAAAATAAATGTGAAGAAGAAGTGACACAGGAAACAGGTTCATTGGCCGGCCCTTCACCACAGTATATTCCAAATTTGTGGAAATCGACAATAAGGATCTGGCCGGGAGCCATATCCTTGTGAAACTTGCATCTTGTAGCCGAATAAATATTAAAAAGATGAAAAAATTTTACGTCCCCAATAGATTTTTACAAATAGAAAGTCAGCTGCTTTATCTACCTTCTCGAACTATTCAAATATGAAAACACACACATCCATTAGAACTTGGAGGTTGGTATGATATTACCAGTTGCCGAAATTTATGGCCCCATAAAGCCGCTAACTTTCGTTTCTAAAAATTGGGGACGTGAAATTTTATCATATTTTTAATACTTCTTCGGCTATAAGTTTCACAGGGACAGGGCTACCGGCCAGATCCTTTTTGATTTCCACAAATTTGGAAGATACAGTGGTGAATGGCCAATGAACCTGTTTCCTGTGTCACTTCTTCTTCACATTTATTTTGTAGTTTTCTGGAGTCAACACCAACCTAACTTGTTCTAGTTGGTGATTACTATGTTTTGTGAAATTTCGGCTCTGGTACTAGAAACTTGATACTAGATGGCGCCTACATCCCTTACGCGTCCGTCGAAAATATCTGATTGAGAATGATCTACACAAAAAGAATCAGATTTTTCCTTTTGGCGTAATGTGGGCTAAAAAGTGTCAGACATGACAGCTGTGAGCAGTATTTATTAATAAGTCAGTTAACGCTGTTACCTATGCCTAATAAGCGTTGAGTGAAACGATTTGAGTTTTATGATTTAACACATGAAAATTTTTGACACCCTGTAAGGTGACATTTTTTTTTTCATTTCCGATGTATTCATCAGTTATTCCTACTTTGTGTTACGTTACATTTTTAGTACATATTGTTTTTCTCAAATAAATAATACCTATACTTATGGGACCCTTCATTGCGGTTTAATGTTTATTTTAAATAAATAAATACTTCTACTGCTGTGATACACATCTCACTATCCTAAATGGGAAAATATATTTGCTGATTTAATGACATCTAGGTACTGTGCCAAACACTCACCTTTTAGCTTTCAATTAACACATTTCCCGTTCATTACCCGTTTGCGTCGTTCGGGGGCACCGCAAGCATCTGCATTTCACCTGAAGACTTGAGGGAAGCTTTAAAAATTCCGACCCCAGGGCCCCGAGCCGAAATAACTTAGCTGTAGCTCGGCGAAAAAACGCAATTTCTGACAGATTTCGGACTTTGGCTTTTAGGTGACGGGAAATGCCGACCAATCGCGTAAAGTAGATGCGTCCTGCGTCCCACCTGTGTTGGTCGTTTTTTTCGCCGAAAATTCTTTCCTAATTTGTTCTATAATCATATAAGAGTAGATTTTCCTAAAAATTAACCACAACTTCTTTCAATAACAATGATCGGGCTCATATTAATTAAGGCAACCTACTCGCTTCAAGTAAAGAAATGTACTGTTTACATTTTACATAACATCTTATTCTGTAATCTTATGAGAGATGAAATCATGCGGCCGGCTCTCATACTATTGTAGTTGGTTCCTAAAAAAGAAGGTATAAGTTGACGGTCATGCCTAGATAACCGAGGGTGTTCTGTATGCCTAAAACGTAAAGGTAACCATTTCATTTACTTAGAGGTTCGATCTTCGTCGCTGCTACAGATTACCCCCAAGCTGGTCGGCTTGAAACCCTGTCCTCCTCTCTCTAGTCTGTAGGGCAGGTTTAACCGGTAAACAAATAACTTTGTCCCTGTACTGTACGGCATTAATTTTTTGGATTTCGTCAAAAGAAGCCAACAGATATTAGGGCGACAAATATTATACGTAACCTACAGCTTGCAGTGCACCTAAAATGATAACTAATATTATCAAAATAAAAACAAAAGCTACAGCGCGCGTACCTACCTGCGTTCTGCACAAATCAAAGTATTCTAGATGATGTCATTAGAATGCTGACAATAATTGTAGGCAAGGGCAACATATGGGGGAACGCCAACCACATCACCTGACAGCATTCCCATGACATCAACATCTCTCTCTCTCTCTCTCTCTCTTACTTTACAGTTCTTGGTACCTACCTACTTAAAGTACTCAACCGCAAAAAAACTCACTTGGATGAAATTCTTTGTGACCGCCTTTTAGGAACCATATTTTCAATATCTTGCAGAACACTGTCTTGATCTGAATCAGAACTAGGATTACACTTTATCCTCTTCCCATTTCTTTTTGATGACCTTTTGTTCTTCAAACTTGTGTCCGACTCCTCTTCCTGTTCACTGTCTAAGTCTTCGTCTGAATATTTACTTCTAGGGTATCTAGTCCTTCTCCTTGCATTGGCCAAATTATCCAAGATTTTCTGAGTGGTTTTAAGACGTCGCGTAAGTCTGTGTGGCTTATTTGTAGCCTCATGAGGCCTTTTGAGGGCTATTCTAAATTGTTCATCATTTGAATTTTTTGTTCGTGGCAAACGTTTGGTGGGAGATGGCAGTTCCTGCGGTTTAGAATGTAACTCGGTAGTTGCAGATTCTTCCGCGAGTTTTTTTATTTCTGTCAAAGGTTTCTCATCTAAATCAGTTGAGTGAAAAAAAGCTAAACCGAAAATCGGAAAAATGGCCCAAACGGTCGAACTGCTTTTCCGATTGGGGCGTCTTTCGACACGAGAGAGACCCATATAGGTCCGGGGCCCCATGCCAAAGTTGATCTCGATCGACGACCTAGTTTCTATACGACGGCCTTTAAAAAAATCGAAAAAAAAATCAAGGGCCAAACGACTTTTCCAATTCGGGCGCCCTTCAGAAAATCGAAAACTGCGCCCTACGAAACCACACAGGCGCGCGCGCGCGCTCACACATCTTATGCCTCTACTAACCTTGCCTACCTAGTGTATGGCGTAATCGGATGAGAAAAAATCTTGCGTCAAACGTTATCTTTTTCACGGAAATGCCAAATGTCTGAAATAATCTAGCACGTATTGATGCTCTGTACACTGCAACAGAAACGTCCAATAATTGATCATTGTAAATAATTCGCATCAATTTCGAAAGCCCGTCTGTTATTCTGCTGGCCATTAATGGTATCCATCCAATTTAGTTATAAACTATTAAAGGGGGTTCAATACTTATCTGTATACCACTCTGTAATCTGTAAAGCGTCGGATTATTCCAGTTGCTGGTGTTATTTCCAAATTAGTATTGGACGAACAGTTAAATGAACTACATATTTAGCAATAATAATAAATAAGTCGTCTTGTAGTATACTAACCATAATTTGTTTGGGTGAAAGACACTTTGATCTAAAATCCCTATGTTTTAACATATTTTTCTCGAAAACTTTTGTTGAAGGTGCCATATTCTAATAGATATATTCAGTTGATCTCCCGAAACAGTACACGTTATGCAAAAAATTAAATATTAATTAACTATTACTCAATAAAGTTACTAAGGTCTGGTCATAAAGTGACATGTCAAGTAAAGGAGTATGAAAGGGGCAAGACGGTGAGGGTCAGTTAGGTCCTTAATAATTTTGACACGAAGTCAAGGTATTTTTAGTAACCTTGGTACGAAATCGAAGATAACTTTATTCTTCTGATTTTTGCAAGTCGCTAGAGACAAATAGGGTGGGGCAGTTAAATATGGAGGCATAAAGATGGCGGATATCCAAACTTCCCTTTTTGGTAACCTTGGTAACTCATATTAGATATCAATAAAAAAAATTAAACTTATTAAACTTACCAACATGAGTCATCTAATGTGCAAAACTTAGTTGGGTCTGCATTAATAATTATTATTATTTCATTAAGTGATTTTATCAATGTAAATATGTATGTTTGTTTATGCAACCAATAGTGATGTCGGTACATTTACGTTATGGGCTTTTGCTTTTCTTCCGCTTTCTATCCAGTGATAATGGTGTTTGTCAAATCAAAGATGGCTAACCCAAAACTCGTTAGCTTTAAGAAATCCATTTCACGTCCTATATCATCGCCTGCAACAAAAGCCATTACGGCAATGGATCAGGGCAATATTAATTACCGAAATCGCCTCCATATATCTAGAGGGCTTGATTTTCCTATATAATTCACCCTCACTCTGAATAAATCAACGTGAGAGGTTTTACTGCAGATGCTGCAATGGGCCCGCTAAATGTGCAAAGTCCTTCTGCGTAATTTTCTGAAAACTCCCTCGGTATACCTGCTATGCATATGGTAATAGGTGTATTCTGGATTTATATGTTATATTATGCGCAACATGGAATCATACACTGAAATAAGTTCTGTGGAGCTATATTTAACCATTGACTATAGTTCTATAATCACTGATTTAACCCATATATCCTTGTGAGTCTATTCTTCCCACGTGAGAAGGCTTATTTCTTTGAGTGGTCTACCTATAATAATGTAGAATAATCATATATTTCGGAGAATAGTGATTGTGATTACCTATACTTACTTTTTCGACCTTATGTAGAATAGCACTGAGATTTATTATTTCTAAATTTTAAAAGGTAATAAAAGGTTCTTCTACTGCTCTTTAATAATTTGTTTATTATAAGGGCGATTCTAAAAAGGTAATAAGTAATAAGTTGTAATTGTATAGGTATAGTTTTTTTAACGAAATGACTCCCCCGTATGTGCTTTATTTTTGACAACAGTTTTTTTAAGTAGGTATATAAAAGTTTGATGAGATTTTGCGAGCTTTTAATGGGTAATAAAGTAACTAAGTGAGTAAATACATATGTGTTATGTTCAACTTGAATATAAAAAGGAACCAAGTAATGTAGTATTTTATTCCTATTGATACAGTAACTACAGGGTGTCCCAGTTAATGAGATAAACCCGATTTTCTCGGTAATTATAAAGATAAACAGTGATTACCTATATCATGAATCACTGAGACAAATGATTGGGTCATAAACCAGACGTATGTAGAACTAAATTACAGCATCTAATTAAATTTGCGAATAAAAATTAGATGTATAGTCTACCTTACCAGAGAATACGAGCCTCAAGAATGCGAGTAAAAAATTTCGAATGTTGCCAAACTTCCAAATATAATTCTCTTTAGGAAATATAATAAACCGAAGCCATTACGCTAGTGCACCAGAATTGTACAGGTTTTTTGCGATCCGGCAACGCCTAGCAAGCCCAGTAAAGATTCATCCTGCAATCAGTATTCCAAGCTGAATATTTCTTAGAGCGACTGGCGGTCGCAAATATCACGAACACTAGCCTTCGCTTCATAGCCGTGCGCGAAGGAAGACAATTTGAGTTTTGCGGTGTTAGTAGTGGTTGTATAATGACCAGTGTCCGCGGAAAGACCATACATAGCCAAGCCAGGGAAATTATCGCAAACGTAATAAGGGTTTGCGATGAGGAGGCAACTAATAACGCTTTCAAATTACTTATTTTATCAGACTCCTCAACTGACTACCTAAATTTTCACCGCCGTTATTACCGACGCCTGTGGCGGCAGCAATTTTATGGCATATTCACCCGTTTTTTATTTTACTTCCCCTCTGCGTCTCTAGCATTCTCTCCTATGTTTTACTATAGGACTTTTTTTATTTCAAAGCTTACCTTGATAACTTACCAGTGGCAGATTATTGGCAGTGGTGGTCGAGGTCGTACATTTTGTTTTTTAAACTTATGTAAAGATATTGAACAGTATATTTTTAGCATTCCATGCAATGATTGAATTTATCATATTTAACGAAACTTATAAAAAAAATTAAAATTCGCTGCTTGGTTATTTCTAGAGATTATTATATACAATTATATACCTATAGTTGGAATTGGGAGAACATAGGCAACCTATAAAACCAAACATACAGGGTGTCTAACTTTAAAACTGTACAAATCCGTAAAATCTTCATTTTTGGAGATAATCGCCTAAACTTTTCTTTGTTTGAAAGGCCTTTAAAAACCGCTTCTTTTGACCTTCCTGCCATTTTCAAAATGCAAATCCAGGGTCGGCTGCGATTTTTATATTCCCCCGATATTCACCATTTATCGATTTTTTTATTTAAAATCTGATAGAACAGCATTAATCAGAACACCCCAAAACCCCCATATACCAAATTTGAGTAAAAAATATACAGGGAGTTCCATTCTGCAGGGTGTCAAAATTGAGCAAAATAGGAATTTTAAAGGCATCTGGCGAGTCAAGCGTGCCATGGAATCCCTTCAAAACAGTTGAATGGTCAACAGGACCACTCAAAATGTAGGTGTGAAAATATTTGCTACAAAAATATACAAGGTATTTTTCTCTGAGCCATCTCAAAATTCTGAAATTTTATGAAACTTATACGGATCAAGAGTGCTCGGAATCATTAAAAAAATATTAATAAACACAAAAGTAATGTATTTCTTTACAAAATGCCTACTAACAAATAAAAACAATTTAAATTATTGTACCTTTCTCAACAAAGTCACTGTCTAAGATGATACATTTTCTGTGCGTTGCGTTTCCTGTTGTGGCACACCAGCCACTTTAACTGATATGGACTAACTGACTGGCAATCTTCTGTATTTTTTTAGATTTAGTTCGTTTATAGTGTGTGGAGCAGTTTTGATATACTCGACTTTTGACCCGTATAAAGTTCCAAAAATTTAATAATTTGAGATGGTCCTATTCACCATTCAACTGTTTTGAAGGGATTCCATGGAACACTTGACTTGGCAGATGCCTTTAAAATTCCTATTTTGCTGAACTTTGAAACTCTGCAGAATGGAACTCGCTGTATATTTTTTATTCAAATTTGGTATATAAGGGTTTTTGGGATGTTCTGATTAACGCTGTGGGGTCAGATTTTAAATAAACAAATCGCTAAATGGTTTTCGTGAAAATCGGGGGTATAAAAAAATCGCAGCCGGCCCTGGATTAGCATTTTGAAAATGGCCGGAAGGTCAAAAGAAGCGGCTTTTGAAGGCCTTTCAAACAAAAAAAAGTTTAGGCGATTATATCCAAAAATGAAGATTTTACGGATTTGTACAGTTTTAATGCTATGCTCACTTCAGGTCAAACCGGAAGTTAGAAATGAGAACCGACGATATTTTGTCACTTTCCGTATAATATTAGGTCCTAGTCCGTGTTTAAATCAAATTTCACAATTGTTTAGAAAAGGGTATTTCTTAAATAACTTTGTAAAAACACCCTGTATATTAAGTTTGACATCATATTCGAATTCCTCGGGATTAATAATAATATACGTGTTTGTAAACACAACGAACGAGATTCATAATGAGCGTGATTACAAAGTCAATGGATAAATTTCATTGTTAAAATGAATTAATACAACAAACCAACGAATTGTTCATAAATATGCGTGATGTTAGTGCTGATACTATTAACAAAGTCTTACATTAAATTAATAAATCGTACATTGAATCGATGTCCTACTTTACATTGGGCTGATGAAATATTTCATTGGACAAATATTGATGAAATATTCATTGGGACAACTTTATTGTTTCCGTGTACCTTATTAGTTATGTGTATACAGTGTGTCCCAGTTTGATAATAGACTCCTCGGAAATATATGAAGGACAAAGGAAACAAATTATGCTCTCTATATTTATTGTTAGTACCAAGAGAGAGTACCTATCTCATAGGGGGTAGTATTTGAATGGGGTTTTTATTTCATAGCCTGCTATGATTTTTTAAAATAGCGAATTTCCAACAAACTCTATTACCGATTTTTACAGAATATCTAACTTTACGCAGTACCTTTCAAGATCCTCGTATATCTACCAAATTTGGCAAAAAAAATAACTCAACGATGTTATACGCTTTAGAACAATAATTAGGATTCAAACGTCAAGTTGGTATGCCGTAAAAAATCAAACTTGGGATTGCCGTGCAGGTATAATGACAGTTCTTCCACTCAGGGCCGTGTTAAGGGGGGAGGCGAAGGGGGTGTTCGCCCCGGGCGCCCTATTCAAGGGGACGCCAAAATAAACAAAGGCGCTAGTACTAATAATTTACTGCTTCAAAAAACATTTAGAATTTTTAAAATTTTTCAGTTACCTACCGATTTTTATTTTTCTAGGACGATGATTTCGCATAAAACTACTGAAATCTTTGTAAGTTGTGAATTCGGAACTTGTCTACGTCTACCGATGTCTATGTCGAATATTTTAATTGATTTCGCTATTCTCCCCGAGATGACGCGGTGGCGGCCGGCGCTTGACGATTTGACGCAAGTACAATAAGTACTTTTACATTCATATTAGCTGAATCCTGAATCTGTAGCATCTAAGGAAACCCTGTTTTAATGAAGACTTGGTTTTGTTGAACTTGAATTTTAATATTATCGCTCAATTCTTAATATGGCAAATAGCAAACGTACTAAACAATCACACACTGTGTTTAGAATAACGTACCAACCTGGTGGTTTCTATTGTGACAAATTTTCGTATCTTCTAAATTGTAAAAATGTTCTTTCTGGTATATGAGGTTCTGCTTTCTGGTGCAAAATAAAAATTAAAAGTTATTTGCTCTTGTGAAGTATAAATGAAAAATATGTAACTAAACTAAAATCGTTCTTTAACTGTACACTAGATTGTGACAGGTCAATATTTAATGTCCCTAGAATTCTGTAAGCGGCGGCCATATTGATATTATTGACAGAGGAAAGGACCGAAATCAACAGAATTGAAGCGCACGAATTCTAAATTTAGGTAGATAGAAATTAACATTAAACTCTGTTCTTTGAAGTACATAAAAAGGCTATAGTTATAGTTTCTGTATTCTAAGTTAGGTTAGAACCAGGGACTCTTTAAAATAAGGGGACCCAGCATTTCACAGTCTATCACATAGGAAAAGTGAAGCCTTGAGGGGAAGTTTGTTTTCTGTAGACTCCAAGGAGACCACATAAGTGGGCTGGTACAAGGTTATGTTATATGTCAGTGTCAAACTGCCATCAGGTTTTATGTGATAGATAGTGCCATAGATTCTAAAGGAGGCAAAAAAATTTCCCATCATAATTCACAATTTTTAAGTTTTCTAACTTCCAGATACTCAGATGTGACAATTAAAGAATTTCAACTATACAATAAATTTGTTTCATTTGACAGTTGCCATATTCTGTATTTGTAGACACAACATTGTCAAGTCTAATTTTTAGAAATCATGGAAACCATTATTAATTTTTACTAACAATCTAAGTACCTGTTATATTCATAGATTCTCCAATAAAATGACATACTTGGCATCACTGATACTATTAGAATGATGAAAGAATAGACCTCACTTTGCAAAGTATAATGCTGGGTCCCCTTGTTTTAAAGAGTCCCTGGTTAGAACCATATATAATATCAAGGTTAAGGTTAGGCCTCTGTAACAAGAATTGACATTTCTGCCAGACATGCTAAATACGCACCTGGAGGCGCCCAAAACAAGTATGCCAATTATTGTAATTTCTGGTGTACCTACAGTTAAAGAGAGATTTTAGTATACATATTTTATTTAATTTAATTAATATAATTTTGATTTGGGGGGGCGCCAAAAAATAACTTTGCCCCGGGCAAATTTTTACCTTAACACGGCCCTGCTTCCACTAGAAGCTAAAATGGAAGGAGATAGACAGTTTAGTGAAAAAAATAGCTATTGTAAGATTAACAAGAGAAAATACTCTTAGCTGTAGATAAGTAGCACAGGTATTTAATTTAATTTATCCAAATCGACCACATATTTCAAACAGTGATGTGTCGCGAATTAACAAAATGACTTTTAGTCCGAATTAAATTAGCTCCTAGTGGAAGAACTGCATGGCAATCTCGATTTAATTTTTTTATGGCGTTCTTGACGCTTGGTGAATTATTGCCTAATTGTGCTAATTGGTATAAGTACCTACCGGGGTTTAAAAAAAAATCATAGCCGACCATGAAATAATTACCCCAACCAACTACCATCTACGGAATACTCTCCCTTGGGACTACCATTAAAAAATAGAGACCATTTGTTTTCCTTGCCTTCATACGTTTCTGAGGTGTTTTGGAATTTATGGGAAACATTGGTAGCTTCCTATATTTTATTTTCTTGCTGAAGCAAGACTCCCATTTGCCGAATATATAGTATTTACCTTAGTTTTGAAAGAAGTTTAAAATCGTATAGGTAAGCTCTTCATTAAAACTTTTGATCAATTCCAGCTCTAGGCATAAAGTATTATTCGTTTCGTTTTTAACAATGTCTCCAGCTCTACATCTAATTTTAGGACATAAATCCTCTCTTAATAATTGAATCGAGTTTCGAGAAAAATTAAGTGCAAGTATGGCAGCGGAATTATGAAGAAAGTAGCAAGAAACATAACTAATGTTAAAAGTTTGCAATTAAAATGGCCAACTTCTGGGACTCGTTATTCTCTAAAGTGAGTTATAGAGTTTATGTGCACTGAAAGCGCATTACTAAACTAGGAAAATGTTTGGTTTAATTCAAGATTTTGCCTAAATAAAACAAGACTTTAAAACAAATGTTTTTATAATAGGTATCTCAGTATTACTTTTGCATAGGGCACAGTGAGAAAGCAGATCTTGATAATATTTTATCATGAGATGAGTACCTACGACAGTGAATCCGGAAATGCAGAAATTTTAAATTTCATATTTCTACTTGCATCACTCTGAAGCACACGAGTAACATACGTGACAGATGAACTCGGATCTCCCATATTTCTGATTGCAATATCAGGGATGGAAAATTGAAATGATAATTTGATATCTTACAATAATTTCCAAATCCAAAGACAAATTCAACTAAAATATTAAAAAATCTTAATATTGTAATAAAATAAAAATATTGGTTTCGGTGGCGTTGTATTTGTTCATGTATTACTTAAGATTAATAACATTAATTACTTATAATCGTTGTCAACATCTAAATCGTCTTGTTTTTGTGATGTTATACTTGTATATAGATATAGCAGGATTGCTATGAGTTTGTCGAGTAGCATAAAAGAAGTGGTTTAGATAGTTATGTATTTCTACTCAAAAGCCTATAACAGAAAAAAAATAATTATAAATTATAGTTACTTTCAGAAATGATATTTCAAAATAATGAAAAAGATTTTAAACCAAACTTGCAATATAGCTTTACAACCTTTTAATTTACAAATAAGGCAACTGGTTACAGGTACAATAATTAAGGCAAGGGGTAGTAGATACAGATAAAACTGTAGCTAGGACAAGCGAACAGCGATAGCTATCTAACCTGTATGAGAAATAACAAATTGCGATGAGGTATGAAAATCAGTAATTGTCAACTTTTTAATTTGAAGATGGGTTACCATGGCCATATTGGTCAATGCAATGACTTGAATACCTAGAAATCGCCTCGGCTTTTTTATTTTTATTTTATGAAGAAAATGTGAGGGCGATAAAAATGGGAAAGCTTTGACGAAAGACGACGATAGGTCTGCGAACTACGAAATATATACCATAGGTTGTTAATAAAATTATGGGAGCAGTGTCTTTTCTTTTTGCTCACAGATCCATATTATGAGAGATTTGAGCCTTTAGAAGTGGACCTAAATTGCTAATTCTATCAGCCATATCAAGTTTAGCCCCATCAGATTATGTGCAACCATTTTATAGCAAAATTTAGGCAAGCTAGCCCAACATATCAAATAATTCACCACCATAGCACTCATAGGTTAGACTTAAGGCTTTAATGGTACAGTCGTTCTACATCGCATAGGAAAAGACCAAAGCTTTTGCAGACTAGTGCAAATGGCCGTTCGTACCAAATGTTATTATACCTACCTACATTTATGTAAAAGTACGGACCATGATTTAGACTGGATGGAATCAATCGAAAATTGGGATTAGCAATATTTGCGGAGCACCCCTCAAAGGGCCTGATGGTTCTAGTGAGTACTTAAATAAAAATAAAAAATATTACTTATGGATACAACTACTTGAATATATACTAAATATTAAAATTGAAGCGGATACGTATACCTAGCCAAATCGTAGTAGGTGTCAACTAATAAACTAATACAAGAAATCACCCCATTGGAACGAGAATCTCTCATCTATATTTCAGATTTCAAATCAGCAAAATTGCGTTCGTAAGAAAATCAAAATTGTGCGTCTTATCTCAAAAACGAAAACCTTTTTTAAAAAACTGTTAAAACGGTTGGATAAAAAAACTGTTAAATGGTTGGATAAAAGTGCCCTAATACTGGCCAATTCTCGTGTTTTCGTAACCATCGGTTTCTAAAATATTTAGTATAAACGAAAATAGTACAATTCAGTTTCTTTGGCAATTACTCGATCGCAGTTAGCCTTGGTTTTCCAGCTGCATCAGATAAAATAACCTTTCCCATTTAATCGACTCTCTCTATTTCTTCTAATTACCGAGATCCCAATGGTGAGGGTCCAATTTGGGACACACTGTATTTTATAGAAAATGACAAAAGTATTTCACCTAATACCTGAGATTTTGAGAAATATTGCATAGAGAAATTACAATAACAACCGCGGTCTGTTTGAAGTAATCAATAGATAATTTGATCAGCGTTAACTTTTAACGAGGCAATACAGACATAATTGCAGCAAGACTGAGAAACCCTCTCATTAGGAGATACTAATTAGTTGGTTATTAAGTAGAGTATTAATAATGTCCCCAAAGATTATCCAGGGAATCTTAAAATAATCATCATCTCACACCACCAAATTAACGAAATTAAAGTTCCTTGAGATATTGTAGGCATTTAGCATCATATTTTCGGGTGAATCCTGAACATTTTTAGCTACTTAAATTTTTAATTGTGGTTATTAAGTTTCCCTGGTAAATGAAATAAGTTTGTTCAGCGCAGCGGGTGCCTTTAGAGAAGCGCCCGTGAATGTTTTCCCACTTTTTTCTTAAAAATCTAATTGAAAAAGTTTTTTCTCCCCCGAAACTCTGCATATCACCAAGATAATTAACTGGCTAAATCTCTGATAATCTTACGTAGATATCTTTCAGGAATGAAATTATTTCTCCGAAAACAAAATAAAGGATGATTTTTCTTGTTCTACTACCACATTTTTTTTGCATATTTTGCACTCCACAAAAAAGTAAGAACTAAAAATAGGGCAATTTTGGATGGCTATAGGTGACGCGGATAATGAAATCTGCATCCATCATGGCCAACTTGTAGTGCGTTATAAAAAAAATCAAATTGGGCAAAAGTAGGCATTAGTAGGATGTTTATTGCAAGGGATAGAAAAACACTTTTACATTGAAAATTGATGGTACTGAAAAGATTTAGCAACTGTGAGATCAAATAGTTTCAGAAAATGACACAAGATCTTTGGCTCTCTTGAGGCCATGAAAATTTTTGTCGATATGAGGTTTTTTTAGTATTGCAAAAGTTGGCCATGAATGCCCATTTCTTTTGTAACGCCGCCTAGCTGTCCAAAATTGATATATTTTGTTATCTTACCTTTTTTGTGGGGCGCAAAATAAACGAGAATGTTCTTTCAATATAAAATAATTACAAAAATTCATAGCCTGAAGAAAGCCGAAGGTCCTGTGTAATTTCCTGAAACTCTCTGAACACGCGGTTGCACAAACCTTCTCAGCGCATCGCCTAATAATTGTTTTGTCCAATTTAAGTTTTTTTATACTGCGCGACAAGTTGGCAATGGATGACATTTCCTTTTCAGCTCGCTCTCCGAAATTTCCAGGTTTTTGTTTCTTACTCTTTTTGTGGGACGAGAAGATCGCAGTGGTACTCCTAAACAAAATCATCCTGTATATAAAAACTTAATAAAAACAAAATGTACTTAATAACTATTTCGAATGGTTAATCTTTTGCCCAGACCCAACTCTTCATTTCTTTCATACTTACATAGGTACTCAGGCACTTATTGGTCCCAGTGTCGCGACTAATCTGTGTTCGTATGGCAGAAAAAAAGGTATTAATTATTTTTTTATTAGATGTACCTACCACCTAATTATGAAGTTTCTTCAAAATGTCTCTAATATGGTTTAATAAATAACGGTCCAATGAATCTTCGGCACCTTAATACATTTTCTGTCGACTTTTAATCAGTTATATTTTAATTACAATTATTAAGTTATGTTGTTAAATGGAATAAGTTTGTTCCGCGTAGCGAATGCGTTTAGAAACGCGCCCATAAATGTTACCCCGGTTTTTCTTAAAATTTAATTGAAAAAGTTTTCTCATTTTAAACACTTTTTATGTCACCGGCTTTAGCTAATTACGGACTGTTTTCTCTCCCCGTTACCGTATTATGTGACATCTTGCACAAGAGGATTAATTGAATTACTTTCTTTTTCTGAAGTTATTTAGACAAGATGGCGCGGATATGAAAAATAGTCTGTTTTTAGTCGATTTGTT
Organism: Pseudeuparius sepicola; assembly: GCA_963920635.1. Lineage (NCBI taxonomy): Eukaryota > Metazoa > Arthropoda > Insecta > Coleoptera > Anthribidae > Pseudeuparius > Pseudeuparius sepicola. The sequence continues at coordinate 29,812,550 of OY987303.1, forward strand.
ATGAAGCTCCTCTTTATATTAATGACAAAAATACTCTGCTTTAACGGGATCATCACTTCCTACTTATTGTGAAGTCCATCACTCCACGTTGTATAGTTATAAACATAGCTTATTAACATTCTAACAAGTCTTTTTACAAGCTTTTATTTAACTTGCCCTGTTTGTTTTCGGCAAGGCCCTAGTTCCTACACCAACACTGCCATCACCAACCGACTAGGGTGGGATCAAGACCAGTGACGTGTATGAACCTCTCTGGAGAACGCTACCCGAGTCATCCATGATCTTCAGGAAGCTCGTCTCTTACAAATGCAAAGACTGCATGAAAAAGTGCAAGTGCAGAAAGGCCGGTCTGGAATACACACCACTGTGTGCTTGCGACGGGGCGTGCTCTGAGAACTGAAGTTGCACTCTTAAAATGAATGTTCTGAATTGGCAGTATACTGGGACTGTAAAACGTATTATTTTTACTAGTTTGGCTTTTAATTTTTTAATACAAATGGAAAATGTACAGAAATGAAAAAGTTTAATTTAATGTAAAGAATCTTAGTTTTCCATTACTTACTTTAAACATTTCACCTACAATATACTTCAGAGTCAAATTTTAAAGTTAATTTAATATTTGGTATTGTATTTGTTGAAATAATTTAAATATAATTTGAAATGTGAAATATAAAATTATTAAATAAATATACATGTAAACTTACAAACTATCTGGCTGTTTTCATTCGAAACATCTATTAATAAAAAAACATTCACTAAAACCTTCAGCAGCAAACTTTATCTAATTTTTGTTGCCTTTCGGGTATCTTTCGGGCGTCCCTGGAACCGTGGCGGCCGTTTTCAAAATTTGTTCATATTACATCGGTCTAGCTCTGTGCCAAATTTGGTGCTTTTATCAAAAAGTGCACAATATGTTGAAATATCCTAGCTAAACTGCCGCACTAGAAAGACAATTTGGATTTTGAAATGATATGTCAACTGAGGATGCAATTATATACCTTACGAATAACATTTGTGAAAAAATTGACAACGAGAGAGCAGTGATATATGTATATTTCTTGACTTGGCAAGGCGTTCATACGGTCAAGCATGTCATTCTGATTGATCGGCTCGAGTGCCTGGGCATCAGGAGTGTGGCGTTGAAATTATTGACAACATTTGAAAAAACACATTGAGTGTCGGATGTAAGGTGAGATACGGAGTCCCCCAGGGAACAGTACTGGGAGCCATTTAGTTTTCCATATACCATTTGGTTTTCCATATCGATAATGGATGATGAGAGTACCTGGACTCGAGTTAAAGAAAAGACTGAACAAGTACAGACCTCGGAGCGCCACCAACTTGAGGGGTGCCAAGTTGTCGCCGCGCTGAAACCGCGGCAGGCTTATAAACGCCTACGCGCCATACTCCATTTGTTAATAGATTGCTTTTTCCCACGTATCAAGTTTCAAACTCCTAAATTGATGAAAATAACAAGTTGTCAATTCCTCTATTATCTTAAAATTAATGAAGTAGTCCATTTGTGGAAAAAAAACAAATTTAAAACTTGATTTTCTGCGCCACGTTTAAATCAAAATGAAAGAGAATTCTTTGCTACATATATTTAATATGTACATAACAGAAAATGTAAAGGATACTGATATTAAAACAAAATAATGCCAATATCCTAACCAAACATCAAATTTTCTGAGTACGAGTAGTATCCAATTTTACTTTACACTTTTAAGAATCATTTCTTATTTATAATAACAAAAATATAATTTGCAAATTTAAAACATTTTTAATAATCCTCATTTGGGCAGTGTGTAAGAGTGCGACGGGGATACTACACTATACCTATTTCAGTCTGCCTCACTTCCGCGGCGTTACGAGCGCGTTCCATTTGGTTATTCATTTCACTGCCCGGAAACGGCATTGCACGAATGACAGATGACTCAGTAGAACCACAAAACATTAAATCTACCGATTGTACCATTCGAGAACGCTTAAACCCGGAGGCTATTCATCCTTATATCTTTCCCAGCCGCAACTATACTCGAAGAAGAAACACAACGGTCTGGCAAAATATACGAAATGTCAAACCGATAATAACCCCACTTAATTTACTTGTCAGATCATTATCAAAACAAGTGTTCGAGAAAATATAAAATGGAACTTTTCCCATGACCTCCGGCATGGTAATTCACATTCAGCGATCCCTAAAAACCCCATTATACATCACAAAAATATTCCACAGGTATCAAATGGTGAAATACTGAGAATCAAGCCCGGAAACGGAGCAAATGACTGCCAAGTTTACCAGCACTTCCCAGCAGTACCAAGGCCTCGTATACAGGCTAAGACTGTGGCCCGCAATGCAGGAAACAGTAAGAATTTCTATTCTTCGACCTTCTGGGGTTTTAATAACGACTCTTTTTAGTATTCGATCAACTAGATACGTATGCGGTTAGAATGGTGCCCGGCGACAGTGATTGTGATTGGTGAACAGATGCCGATGGCAAATACAATGATTCAACTAAGTACTGTGTTTGTTCTTACTTCGAAAAAGAAGTCTGTTCGAACCCCATCGAATCTTGACTAAGAAAGAGGCTACTAAGCGTTAACTTCTATAAGGACAAATTCCACTCGTAACATTGTACAAAACTATGACCATCATCGCTCTGCAGGTGTAGAAACCAGAAGGTTTTTTTACAATTTCAAAAGTGGTATTGTAGGTGTATGAAGAAAACCGTTGACATAAATAATAAAAACAGTTATGTCAGAAATATAATAGACCGTCAGATAGTGACAGATTTAGGTGCCCTATTTTCGCATACTGAAAAGTAGATCGATAGGGAAATTTACGAGTGGCCCCTGGGGATAACATATGAAAAATTCGATTTTCCTGAACAGAAATAAAAGGTGTCTGTTGCCCATATTTCCACGCTAGCCATGTTCACTAAATTATTAATTAATAGAACCTGGTTTCGGAAAACCAAAGGCTTCAGTGTTGCAGGTGGCTAAAGGGTTGAAATAAGGGCGTAGTTTTGTAAGGAAAAATCGACATTTTGACCGATTTTTCCAAACAAGCCCATGGAAAGTATGAAAACGTACATCGTCACTAGCCCGAAAAACATATTGGCTTTAGTGGCGGGAATGGATAAGTACATTTTGGGGTCGTAAAATTTAACGGAAATTTTTTTCGATTTTTCAGTTATTTTTCCATGAACTAAATTAATTGAAATAAAAAGTTATGAATTTCAGAGTATTTAAAAAATTATGGCTTGAGAGTAGAGCGTGGCCTTCATATTTTCAGAAAACAGAAAAGTTGCAGGAAAATTTATGAAAATTGCCACCATTTTCTCACGCAAGCCGTTTGAGATATGCTTAGAAAAAGTGATTCTAAGACTATATAACAAAAGGTTTGCGTGTCGGACATGGTCATCACATTAATAATTATATATAATTTAAAAAATCTAGAAATTTCCACCATTTTCTCATACAAGCCGTTTAGCATATGCTTAGAAAAAGTGATTATAAGACTATTGTAACCAAAGGCTTGAGTAAAATTGAAAAAAAGTTGAAATTGGCAAAAATGTGTCCCAAAACACCTGTTGACTCCAAAGTTCGAAAAATAAAATTATTGCCTACCTCATTTAAATGTTAGAGATGAATTGTACTTTCATCACTGCTTTTCTTGAAATAGGGTGTCAAAATTTTGCCGAGCTCAATCCGAACAATTTTTGGTATATTGTTCATGTTCATAGGGAATTTTTTTGTCACTTTAAATTGTTAAATTATTCTGTAAAATTTGAAACCGCATTTTTTAATATAACCCAATTTGTAAAGTTAATCAAGAAAGTAACTCATTTCATTATCAATATTTTTAAAATAAATTGTAGATATACTTTTTATATGAAGGCAATATCCGCCGCACTATTTTCATAATATAAAACATTATTATACATAAGCAAGGAAATGTATGCGAAATTATACATTCAAAATAATAACTCTGCATAAACATTTCTAGATTTTTGTCAGCTCTTCTTTGCACATATAATAATATGCTCCATGTCCGGCACGCAAGCCTTGTCTTACAATCACTTTTTCTAATCATAATAATATGTCAAACGGCTTGTGCGGGAAAATGGTGGAAATTTCTAGATTTTTTTGTAAGCTCTTTGTTAAATAAATTATGTATAATTGTGACCAGTGATGTTTTAGTCAATGCCTATTAGGCATTTTTTTCTTAGTTTTGAACGTACAATTCATCTGTAACATTTAAATGAGGTAGGCCATAATTTTATTTTTCGAACTTTGGAGTCAACAGTTGTTTTGGGACACATTTTTCCAATTTCAACTTTTTTTTCAATTTCACTCAAGCATTTTGTTACAATAGTCTTATAATCACTTTTTCTAAGCATATGCTAAACGGCTTGTATGAGAAAATGGTGGAAATTTCTAGATTTTTTAAATTATATATAATTATTAATGTGATGACCATGTCCGACACGCAAGTCATTTGTTATATAGTCTTTGAATCATTTTTTCTAAGCATATGTCAAACGGCTTGCGTGAGAAAATGATGGCAATTTTCATAAATTTTCCTGCAACTTTCCGACGCAAGTCTTCGTTCCGTCCACATCCGATAATCATGCCAATTGCATTATAATGTCTAACACATCAACAACTTTCTATAGTTTCAAAGGCTTGTATGGAAAAATAACTGAAAATCGAAAAAAAAATCCGTTAAATTTTCCGACCTCAAAATGTACTTATTCATTCGCGCCACTCAAGCCAATATGTTTTTCGGGTTAGTGATGTTGTACGTTTTCATACTTTCGATGGGCTTGTGTGGAAAAATCGGTCAAAATTTCGATTTTTCCTTACAAAACTACGCCCTTATTTCAACCCTTTAGCCACCTGCAACACTCAAGCCTTTGGTTTTCCGAAACCAGGTTCTATTAATTAATAATTTAGTGAACATGGCTAGCGTGGAAATGTGGGCAACAGACACCTTTTATTTCCGTTCAGGAAAATCGAATTTTCCATATGTTATCCCCAGGGGCCACTCGTAAATTTCACTTCATTCTACTCAGCATCGATGTACTTTTCAACCCTCTTCGAGGCTAGTATGCGAAAATGGGGCACCTAAATCTGTCACTATCTGACGGTCTATAACTACACCGGCAAATTTAGAGGATGAAAATATTTGCATTTTTTTTTTGGTTTCTATTTGTTTTTTTTTTTGCTTTTGTCATGAACTAACGTGGTAAGAAAATACAAAATAAACGTCAAATGTAGTAACAAATGCATGGCTCTGTTTAGACCTAGGTAGCATATAAAACAACTAAAAAAATATCTTTAATTTCTAACAACTTATCTCCGTTTCTTTAAAATTGCCGGTGTTTATTATTTGCCTTTCATTTAGTCCCCTAAGAATTCAATTTAAAAAATATAATATATAAATACAGGGTCCGAGTAATATACAAGGTTTGCAATAATTTTATTTTTAAAACCGAAATAAAATGAACCCAGAAATTAGATTATCGCTTCGAGAGAATTTATTAAAACTTATCACATATTTTCTAAAGCAAAAATTTCAGGGAGGAAAGTGTATTGTTCCCTCCCGTGTTTTGTTTCAGGGAGTTAAATACATTCTTTCCGATAGGATGGAGAGGGTCGAAAACGCTATTTTCGAAAGGGGTCGCTAGTTATTCTGTGCTTATAAAAGTTACTGTGACAACAGGAAAAAAAAAATACTTTCCTCCCTAGGGAGGGAAATACATACTTTTGGATAGGTTGCAGAGATTCGAAAGTGCCATTTTCGGAAGAAATCCTAGAAAATATAATTTAAACGAATAAAAAAATAGTGTCAAAAATTACATAAGGGTTTACCAGACACATGGATCTCGTAATGCTAGAATTAACTGGTACTAGGTACCTACCAGTCAGGGGTGTGTGCGGTAACCTAAAAATTTCCATAGCACTGGAAACCACTACCACAGTGGACGTGTTAATATATAGACTTAAAATTTTGTGTAATATGTAATCTTGAATTGCTTTTGGACAAAATAATAAAAGTAAAATAAAGTTAATGTAATATTTTCAATTTTAGTTAACAACGATGACACGGCTAACTAACTAGTATCAAACATTTCTGAAAGAGCGGAGTGGCGCAGTGGAAGCGTGCTGGGCTCATAACCCAGAGGTCCGGGGTTCGAAACCACGCTCTGGGACAAACTTTTTTATTTACTTTTTATATTTTTTACTAAAGTATTTTTAAATAATATGTAGTGTTAAATATTGTACGGTGGTACGGAACCCTTCGTGTACGAGTTTGACTAGCACTTGGCCGATTTTTAACTTTATACCTACTTACTTGTGTATTCTTATAGATAGTTACAGTATTTGGCATTGCAGGAGCATGCCGCAGAGGCGAATTACAGAAATTACCGATAAATGATATTCTATTATATTCTATCATAACTGTGAAAATTTCCGATAGCAAGACAAACCTCGATCATTATTTGTAATAAACGGTAACATTAAAAGTTTTAATTTTGTTGAAATGTATCGCAAATATGCATCCCTTCGTCCCCAGTTTACTAGTCACACTAGATTTTTTATAAGGTATTATAACGGAAAATGCTCCGTTGAACCTGTTGGTGTAAATACTATTAGTAAAATACTTAAAGATTGAAAACCCAATGCCATACACAGGACACTGTTTTCGCAGATCTTCTGCAACATTGTTTGTGGAATCTAGGGCAGACCTGTTAATATTAATCATTAAAACGCCAAGGAGGATGGAAATCTTCAACTGTAGTTGAGGGCCACATTGAGGAGTCGATTTCTAAAAAAACTAAAATAGCTGCTCAAATTCTGGAAAGTGAAACAAGTACCAGTACCGGAAACTTCACAACAATCCGAAAAAGAGTTTTAAGTAAAGAACTTGAGACCTTCACAGGCAATGAAGAAAACAAAATTCAAAAAATTACTGGAAATAAAGTTTGTCAGTTACCTCGACTGCGTCTCGAGCTGAAAACTTCATGCCTCGTGCAACAAATTGCACTTACTTTGAGAGAAATTGGTTTTTTGATGAGCTAACTTTGCGTAAAAACACACTTGAGATACATGGCCTACTTTCCAAGATATTTTTCAAAATCCCGAAAATCGCAGAAATTTCTTCGGCATGTAACTTTTTTGTTTCAAGAGTTACCGAAAAAATTTCTTAATGAAATTTGTGGGAAAAACTGATTCCTTTAAACCTAGTTTATCAGAATTTGGAAAAATACCATGATTTGTTGTGTGCTCTCTTAAAACTTATTTTTTTTATTCATAGCTGTCATGCATACTAGAAAATTTTAAAAATGTGCAAGATACCGATACCTCGCAAGAAATTTTCAAGATTTTCAATGTATACTACATTGGAAAGGCCGTCACAGCCTACACTGAAATTGTCAAAAATTTCGTTATGTTGACAAAAATTTCCATAAAAATATGTTTCAAGTTTGAACATTGCACAAATTTATTTCAATTATTAAATAATTTCCCTTGTTTTCTTCCTGGTAGTTATAGAGTATTTCAAATAAAATTCCTGGGTATTCTACCAATTTGTATTTAAAATGAAGAGCCAAAAGCTATCCTTTTTTTTATTTTTAAAATATTTTACAACGTACGTTTCGGCTTTTAAGCCATCTTCAGGTACATGTTAAAAATTGTCAGTCTAAATTTTTTTTTAAAAAGTTCTATATAAATATAATACTGAAAAAGGAACACATAAAAAGTCAGAAAAACATTAAAATTACTTACATTTTTTAATCATAACGACTATGAACGTTATGTTATAAATACTGTTGTTTATATAAACTTCTACGTCGATTTCAAAATGATCAACAAGTTTCTTCAAAAAGTCAAAATAATTTAAACATATCTGTTGAGGAGGATATAATTGTTTTAAACAAAGAGATGTTTCAGAGGTGGCTACATGTTAGCAAATGGTTCGAAATGTGTTCAGGTATGCTCTGTGTTAAAATATGTATAAAAGTATTAAATATGTATAAAAGTATTAAATATTTTAACGCAGAGCATACCTGAACACATTTCGAACCATTTGCTAACATGTAGCCACCTCTGAAACATCTCTTTGTTTAAAACAATTATATCCTCCTCAACAGATATGTTTAAATTATTTTGACTTTTTGAAGAAACTTGTTGATCATTTTGAAATCGACGTAGAGGTTTATATAAACAACAGTATTTATAACATAACGTTCATAGTCGTAATGATTCAAAAATGTAAGTAATTTTAATGTTTTTCTGACTTTTTATGTGTTCCTTTTTCAGTATTATATTTTTATATAAACTTTTTTAAAAAAAATTTAGACTGACAATTTTTAACATGTACCTGAAGATGGCTTAAAAGCCGAAACGTACGTTGTAAAATATTTTAAAAATAAAAAAGGATAGCTTTTGGCTCTTAATTTTAAATACAAATTGGTAGAATACCCAGGAATTTTATTTGAATTATTAAATAAATATTCAAACTGGATGTTTATACTTCATAGTTGCGGAGGTAGGGTCTAATATGAATGAAATGAAACATAGTATTCGTCAATATTTCTCCAGAAATTTTAAGCAAAGTCCAACAAGAATTTGTTAACCGCTTAGCATATCTACTGTCAAGCACAAGATGGTCTCCACTTCGAACATTTACTTTAGTAGTACCTAGTCAATTATGTTCTTTACTATTGCATTTAAAACTAAATAGCACATTTTGGCTTCTACTTGAAATAAATAATGGAGGAAAACATTACTTGCATAATTAAAGTTTAAAGTGACAGGTGGCAGGTATTTATTTAAAACTAAACGTTTTTCATGTCTTGAAAAATAAATGTATGCACTTTATTGGTGCCGATTTTCCAATTTTGTTTATAAAGCACCCTGAAGAACAGCGAATCAGCTCATTTTTTGTATATCTTAGTTTTACAAGAAGCAGGAGTTTCTCGTTACATTTATACAGGCGCACACATACGAATAAATTATAAAATCTATAGGGTTCCTCGATGCATAATATTCGGAAAGACTCGAAAAGTGCACTTTGGTGCGTTCTCACCAAAGTTAAAAACAGCTTCAGAATATAGTTCTGAACTTCAGTGTGTACAGCGAGTTCCGAATTCCGGTAGCGGTAAGATCATAGGCCATCGGTTCGTAACCGGTCCTGAACTCCGTGCCTGTGCGGACACTTTTAGAGCCGGCTTGTGTTAACAAATAATTTTCATAAAATTTCGAACCGGCTCGCGATACCTGTTCTGAATCGTGTTCACAACTTTTGAAAATTTGGTGTGTACACTTTATAAGCTCCGAACTCGAGTTCGGAACTTGTTCAGGGTTAAGTTCTGAACTTTGGTTTCGCTGAGTATAGTATTTCTAAAGTCATTTGAAATAGCAAAAAAACTTTAATTGCCGCCACAAAAGCATATGTATGGGACAAGCAACAAGCAACAAAATATTTCATTTTTAAGGTTTTTTTAAGGTTGTCGTCAAACACAACGTAAAGGTTAATGCACCATATAATATTGTCAAAAGGTCTCTAAAAAGCCATATCGATTATAACTATTTACGCAAGTATATCCTAAGATCTGTGAAATTATGGCACGTCTAGCCACCGCATTTCGCTGCACAAGTGGCCAGCTGTCGAACAGTGTAACCCATGCAAGATGCAAGTATTGGTGATATTATATTAGGCGGGCATGCAGTCACTTGTTTTTACTACAATATCTATCTTCTCTGTCTCCTTCATCTCTTTTGACTGCTAATACCAGGTGCGGTTTAATATGGTTAAAATATTGTTTTGTCTCGTATTTTATTGCCAAGGCGCCTGTTCTCGAGCTACCCTGGTAAAATATAAATGAACTCACTTGGAACACAGTGAGCATGCAGTCACTTGTTTTTACTACAAAATCTATCTTCTCTGTCTCCTTCATCTCTTTTGACTGCTAATACCAGGTGCGGTTTAATATGGTTAAAATATTATTTTGTCTCGTATTTTATTGCCAAAGCGCCTGTTCTCGAGCTACCCTGGTAAAATATAAATGAACTCACTTGGAACACAGTGATATACGGGGAGCGATCTATTTCATAGCATTTACCACGCTCTGCTACTGGTAAAAATACCAGACTTATCAGCAGAAATCACCCGTATAATAATCAAAGGCTTTTATGCTGTTCCAAGTTACTTCATTTATACCATACCTACGGACCTTTAGACTAACACGTCGAAGATTTACCATTTATCTTGTAAGTATTTCTTTTCGCTGTAATTAAGATTTATTTGGTTGGTTTATTAAGGTGTGGTCTGCGGTGTACAGTGATTTAAAGTAAATATAAATAGGTATATCAAAGCTAAAATATATTTTTTAAATAACTTGCCAGGTTACCTACATTCACCAAAAAAAATATCCTGAATGTGTCAAAAATGGTTTTTTTTTTTCAAAAGGTTCCTACAACACTATTATTTTTTGTTTCGAACTGTTATCAATAGCAGGGTTAATCAAGGTTGCGTAAAAAAATTGGAAGCTTCGAATATAGAATTTGGTAGCTGTAGCATTCGAAAAACTGATCTAAGGTAGGTACCGACTTTCACGAAATTCATAGGGGTTATATTTCGATATTCGGGGTCAGTCATGAACTGATCTATCGGCCCTCCAAGGGATGACGTTGGCTTTTGGGACACCCTGTACTTCACTATGAAAAAAAAAATTAAAACAGACAATGTTTGACCTCACATTGTCATAGTAGCGAGAACATGTAGTTTCCACTACTATTATATCCCCAAATTTCAAAATTTCTGGATCAATGCTTAAGACCTAAGTTTTTAACAATGTCCGCTTAAAGCAGTAATTCTCTCGAAGAATACGAATTTATGCTATTCTGGTTTGGGAATAAAGAAAATTCCCTACCCTCGGAAACTCCAAGTTTAAACACGGTTTTATTTATACGCTTTAAGTCTTTCACCCCTGGGTTCTCCCAACGGACGAACGGGTGCTTTGTTTGCCTTATCCGCCGACATCTTCGATCCCGACCCCGCACTTTCTGGTTTTGCTCTCTGATTCGCAAGTCCGACATCGAATCCGAATCGGAAATATGCAGGAGGGTAATGTTATATCGTTTTGCACCGCAAGGGCTTTTACCTGGAGTGAATGTCCGTCTTTAACAAATTTATTTCAAGTAGCACAAGTGCAATATCATGCAATAGTGTAGTAACACGTAGCACATACAGTGCATCCCAAGATAAGTGAAAAAGAAGTTTGAAAGGCACAAAATTTAAGAGTTGAAATTTGACAATTTCACACCTACGATTTATTTATTTCCTGTGTCGATAAAATACATTTTGTATCCAAGCTTTCGAAATAGTAGTTTAGGTATGGTACAAGGGGGAAAAGTTGAGTTTTTCGGACGACTGTGCAATTCACCGGCCGAGACGCAGTCGGATCACAGGAGTACGAAAACTGGGAATGGGGGAACAGGCGAAAACGAGGGAAAATTAGCTAATGATATGATTTTAGCGTGATTGGTTTTGGCGAGTAGTGATTCGAGAAAAACGCGCGTCAACAACTACGTAAAAATAAACCCTGATCACGGTTTAGATTGTTAGGGTGTTTTAGTATTTCAATGGATTCAAGGATTTTTCTTTGGATGGGATGGGCCGATTTTGATAGGACCTTAGTACCTATCACTAAGCAAGACTTGGTGCCCCGTGTCCAGATAATGTTCGGCAAGTGCAGAATGGCCCGGTTGACGCAACCATATACTGTCACTTGCCCACACGAGCATGGCACACGATACACACCACTCGTACTCAATGGTATAATATCCTTAATCGGTTGGTAATATTGGGATAATTTATGGAGCTTGGAAAATCTTGTTAGTAATATTACCGACCGATTAAGGATATATAATATCCTTAATCAGTCTGATTAAAAAAAACATTATTATAAGCAGGAACAGTTATGTTCATATGTTAGGTCCTTTTATAATGCACAAAAATTTGACCTAACTGCAGAGCTTTTTAACATACTGTAACAAGGAAGAAAATTTAAAAATACTTTTAACGGTAGAAATGCACAAAATAGCAGAGAACATGACAAGAATAAGCTGGTCGAAACATAGCTTTAATCGACGCAAAATATGATTTATTTAACATCATGCTGTTAACATTATGCTGTTAACCAAAATCAAAACTTTATACCCCTAAAACTCTCAAATCCAAACTTTATTCAAATGTTTATCCATCTCTTATTCCCAGTTCCACCGCTCCTCATACTTATTTTCGCTTGTCTTAAAAAGAAATTCGATATAACGCCTCGTCGGCCCCACATCCAAATTTATAATGGGGTGCACTAAATTTAATCTAAAATTCTGCCTACGTAACATGATTTACTTTATTATGTGTTGTATATGAGATAGGTAGATACTCTAGAAATTACTTTTTTCTGGCATTTCTCCCTCCCCAGTTTGCCGGTGAATAGAAATTGGACGGGCGTTCCTCAGCTAATGAGAATGTTTTAATATTTCAGATTCTTCGAGGGCATATTACGTATCTACAATAAGGTAAATTTGAAGGTATGCCTTATATTTACATAGTAAATGACTATGGGCCAAGCGAACACAGATAAATGGCATATTGGATAATCAATGCTTCTGCGCCATATAAGATTTTTTTGCTACAAATCTTCTAAAATTGATCAATACTTGTACTCGCTTGTGGATGTGAAGGAGTAAAATGTATTTTTTACTATTAACGAGAAAATATTCCTACACTGCGGAGATCGGAAAATGGGCATGGAGGATTGGCAAAAGAATAAACAAATATTTTTCCAATTTCTATTTTTTATTTATGATCATTGTTTGAAAAATACTGAAACTTGTGGAAACTTCTGTTTTGCCTTTTTTACTTACTTTCAGACCTGGGACGTACTCGAGTACATGTACTCGCAATTGTACTTAAGTACTCAATTGTACTCGAGTACATGTAAGTACTCATAAGTACAATTTTCTATGTGTACTTAAGTATATACCGATACTCGCGAAATATTTTGATGTCGGTACTCTAAAAATGTACTCGAAAAGTACTCGAACAACATTTTGAATCAAAATAATACTTTCCTGACTATTTATTCCAATCCATTTGTTTCCAAACTAATCATTTAGAAATTCTTTTACAATGTTGGCCTTGTGCTGGAGCTCCTTCATGTTGATTGAAACCATATGATTCTTCTTAACTGCAATGGCACATTTTCCATGAGAACTGGCAGATGTTGTTGTAAAAATTGGACGTATGTTATTCCAGTCAAAACTCCTTCGTAAAAATATGGCCCAACTAACTGATGACCAATTAAGCCACACCATACATTAATGCCGAAGTGTCCCTGATTCCGAATTGGAGATTTTTAGTGGACCAGCAACAATGTTCGTTTTTACGGTTAGGTAAACCATTACTAACAAAATGACTTGGGTCTGTCGAAAGTATATGTCTGAAAATAAGCTTGTCAACAATCGGTCATCACTATGATTTCAGCAATATAATCGAGCCTTTTTTATTTATTTGCCTCTCCCAAATCTTCTAGGTAATGTGATTTAAAGTCACGATATTTGTGTTCTTTCATAATTTGTTATATGAACGACTTCTTCAAATTTAATTCTCTACTAGCTTGTCTAATTGAGTTGCTCAAAATATTGGAACACTTCAACTGTTGCATCATTGTTGCGAACTATTCTTCTAATTGATATGCCTTTGCGGGTAGAAAATGCATTTTGGTTCTCCCTTAAGTTTTTTCTAATCGAATAAACATTTTGTGGTCATGAACGTGACGTTCAGGATATTTCGCCCTATAAATTCTAACGGCTCTTCTAGCATTTTTTCAGCTTCTCCATAGACTAATAACATATCGACTTTTTCATTGTGTGTTATACGTTGATACAGTTATATTTTTTATAACTATTAATAAAATTTTAATACTTTTTCCATAATACATCTATCCGAGCATCAGTCAATTGTTTCTGTCAAAAATATACCTCATGGCTGACTCAATTTTCATTTAAAAAATACCATGGCATTTTTTTCATATTTTTACAAATAATACGCATATAACTTTTTAATGAAACAAGATATCAAAAAATATATATTTACGATAATTTATCAGAAGAACGTGCTCTTTCCAAATATGAAGAGAAACAGGTATGGTCCTGGGAAAAATATATTTGATGACGTCATAACCTATATTTCCCAACAAAACATTTGTTGGTAAAACATTTTTTGTTTCGTTTAATTGGTTGTAAGAGACACTTCCTTATTCTATGCCAACATCATAGAAGACGATAAGGTAACACTGCATTATAATGTTATATATTTCTTAAAAAGTAATTTTAAGGGCTACACGTATAATGCCCTTTTGAAGTACAGAAAAAAAACTCAAAAAATATGTATTTACTTCCGGTTAAACCGGAAGTTATATTTAGATTGTAGATGTGCAGAATTTATTACCAAATAAGATGATCCACTGTATCGCTGCTTAAAAAAGAGGCATCTCGATTTGGAATCCGTCGGAAGTGTAGGTTTGACCGCAAGTGAGCATCAGATTTTTTGAGACATCCTGTATATTTTCCCTCAAAATATACAGGGCGTTTCAAAAAAAAGTGATGCTCGTTTGGGGTCAAACCCTGTATATTTTGCCGCAAAATATACAGCCCGTCACCAAAAACTGTGATTCTCACTTGCGGTCAAACTTTTTTGAGGCACCATTTTGCCGAAAAATGTACATGGTGTGTCAAAAACTGAGACAATCACTTGTTTTTAACGGATTCCAAATAATAGTTACAAATCGAGATGCCTGTTATTTAAACGTTATTCCATATTAGAGTAGGTGCCTCTTATTTAAGAATAAATTCTACACATTCACAATTTGAATATTACTTGGGACATAACCGGAAGCTAATGAATATAAGAACTCAACCAATGTTCGTTATAATAAAACGTATGTTCTCCATTGCCCCAGCAACTTATTTGTTTTTAAAAATAAAAAATGGAAAGAGAAATATAAAGTGCAAAGAAAGTTAAAATTCTGGTTCCATAAGTTTTCATTTAAATTTCGTACAACGGGAGTATCTACCTTAGTAACCGCCATCCGATAACAGATGACCGAATTTCCATTGGAAGCTTTATTGTGCATCTCCAGGTAAAATAATTAAGTCGTTTAAATAAATCAGGGCAATACAATTGGTTAATGTAATAGCTTTGTATTGTAACTATTTAATTAAGACCGTATCCCTAGCAATTTATGAGATCCCCATACATTTGCCTAATAAATAGGGATCCCGTCCGACAGAAACTGGTAGTAAATTTAAGTGTATAGCTTCCTTCGTTTAAAGACTTAGTTTGAGTGGGACGATCGGATAAGGCGGAATAATTTTAGAAAGACCGAACATCTGAAGTATAGAACGTAACCATCTTCGAAATAAATTTAAATCCCGATACATCCCACTTTCAATATTATTTGTGTTTCGACTTTAGACACTATTTATCTCTTTACTAGCACTTTTACATAGTGTAAAAGTAATATATTATGGATTCCACTAGTGTTATGGGGATACGTTGTGTTAGATCCACCGAGACGCGTATAGCTTCGAAGTCAAAAATATCCCGATGATGTAATGGTATTTTTCTATACGACTATAAGGAAATGGCTTCAATGTATGTTCGTTTTGAGGGGGTTGCCGACAGCGAAAGTGACGTTAGATTTCGTATTTTTTAAGTTGTATAGCATAAAATCTAATAACATTTTACCTGGCAAAAATTTAGTACAAACATCTCTGTCTTCATTTTAATCATAAGATGTTAAAAGCATATGAACTGGAATTATTATTTTTCCCAAGGTTTTCATAACCTATAAAATAAAACACTGCTTGTAATATCTTATGATTAAAATGAAGACAGAGATGTTTGTACTAAATTTTTGCCAGGTAAAATATTATTAGATTTTATGCTATACAACTTAAAAAAATACGAAATCTAACGTCACTTTCGCTGTCGGCAACCCACTAAATATACTACATTATACAGGGTTCTCTGCAACCGATGCTGGAATATCATTGTGCGCGGGTTGCCACAGCGACGGTGTGGGGATATAATTGTACAGGGTGGTCAGATAAGAATGCAAAGTGCTGTATCTCGGAAACTATTCGTCGTAGAGACTTGCGGTAAAAAAATTTTGGAATAGAGTGGTCAAGAGAAAAACCTGGAAATTATTTTCAGATTTCCAAGGTAGTCACCAGGGGGCGTAACCGCCATCTTAAACTTTTAAAGTGATTTTTCACTGAAATCCACCTAGTAATGTTACCAAAATAATATATGCTTTGTAAAGGTAAGCTTTATTCGAGTAATTTTTGTTTAATACTTTTTGACATATCTATTAAAATAAAGTGGTGGGGAGTGATTCAATGTTTTTTTAAATAGACAGCTGTAACTCCTAAATGACTGAACGGATTTTAACAAACTTGGTCTCGTTGGAAAAAGCAATTATTGGTCCATCAAACCCATCCTACCCGTGATATGTCTAAGTCTCAGTGATGCCGCTAGAGCGCGTTTTTTGATATAATAACAGAAAATTGCAAAATTCTCGAAAAAATTAAATGCAATAGGTAATATTACTTTTTTTTTCATAAAAATGTAGTGAAATGATACCTAAAAAGGCTAGTGAAAACCGTATCTCGATATCCTATTCCTAGCTGA
Source organism: Pseudeuparius sepicola (assembly GCA_963920635.1). Classification (NCBI taxonomy): domain Eukaryota; kingdom Metazoa; phylum Arthropoda; class Insecta; order Coleoptera; family Anthribidae; genus Pseudeuparius; species Pseudeuparius sepicola. The sequence goes on from OY987303.1 coordinate 29,829,321, forward strand.
AAATATCAAAGAAAGAAAATTTAGTTTTATCATAAAATTTTAAAAACACGCTGTTACACCGGTAGTTATTCTTATTTGTCTTTTTTTAAGATTTAATGATAAACTTTCATAATTTTATCATTTTTTAATTATAACAGTATACTTAGTTCAACAAATTAAAAAAAGAACGTGTAGTCAATGCATTTAATATTCAAGTGCAAGGTAGGCAAAATACGAAGGGTAGGCCATGGAGGAAAAACAAATGCCTAAAATTAACTTGTCAACAAATATTAAAATCCTATTCCTAACTGAAATTTTTTTTTAATAAAACTAATGCTTCCTTAAATGCTCGAACTGTCTTCCATCCAATGTTGACAAGTTGATTTTAGGCATTTGTTTTTCCTCCATGGCCTACGCTTCGTATTTTGCCTACCTTGCACTTGCATATTAAATGCATTTATTATTATGCCCCTACACGTTTTTTTTTTAATTTTTTGAACTAAGTATACTTTTATAATTAAAAAATGATAAAATTATGAAAGCTTATCACTAAATCTTAAAAAAGACAAATAAGAATAAATACCGGTATAACAGCGTCTTTTTAAAATTTTACGATAAAAACTAAATTTTCTTTCTTTGATATTTTCAGCTAGGAATTGGATATCGAGATACGGTTTTCACTAGCCTATTTAGGTATCATTACACTACATTTTTATGAAAAAAAAAAGTAGTATTATTGCATTTAATTTTTTCGAGAATTTTGCAATTTTCTGTTATTATGTCAAAAAACGCGCTCTAGCGGCATCACTGAGACTTAGACATATCACGGGTAAGATGGGTTTGATGGACCAACGACACCAAGTTTGTTAAAATCTGTTTAGTCATTTAGGAGTTACAGCTGTTTATTTAAAAAAACATTGAATCACTCCCCACCACTTTATTTTAATAGATATATCAAAAAGTGTTAAACAAAAATTACTCGAATAAAGCTTACCTTTAAAACGCATATATTATTTTGGTAACATTACTAGGTGGATTTCAGTGAAAAATCACTTTAAAAGTTTAAGATGGCGGTTACGCCCCCTGGTGACTATCTTGGAAATCTGAAAATAATTTCCAGGTTTTTTTCTTGGCCACATTATTCTAAAATTTTTTTACCGCAAGTCTCTACGACGAATAGTTTCCAAGATACAGCACTTTGCATTCTTATCTGACCACCCTGTACACGGATCTCCTATACCAACTTGGGTGTGGAGTAGTAGGGGGCCATGGAAAACAAACACGTCAATACACGGGCGATGGTGAATGTGACAGTTCAGCTTTATTGATTTATATATTTTTTCGTATATTTTTAAAGTGAAAAAATTAAATTAGTGTTGTTACAAAGCGGCATATTTTTATTATATACATATTTCTTATTCATTTCATATTCCTTTGCATAATTATAATTAACAAACCAGTTTAGGGATTTCCAAATTGTAAATTTAGTTTACCTGTAGTCCTAAAATAATATTTCGTCCACTCAATAGCATTAAGTATAATATTGTACGGAAAGTCCAAAGGAGTTAAATTCTTATTATTCTGTTAAGTATAGATATCAGGTAAATAGTACGAGAGCCGGCCGCATGATTTCAACTATCATAAGATTATAGAATAAGATGTTATGTAAAATGTAGACAGTATATTTCTTTACTTAAAGCGAGTAGGTTGCCTCAATTAATATGGGCCCAATCCTTGTTATTTAAAGAAGTTGTTGTTAATTTTTAGGCAAATCTACTCTCATATGATTATAGAACAAAATAGGAAAAAAGGCCCATGGAGCAACAATAAAAAAGAGTCCCTTGGTCCTTTAGAAATCCGATAGGCGTATTTTCGGGGCCCCGCAAATCATCCGCTGTTAAATACGGCGCGAAAGACGGGGGCAAATCTGGACCTCGGGGACGCGAGTTGTGTGCGAAGTACCGCTATACAGCCAGTGCCATATACCGTTTGATGAACAGGAAATTTTTTCATCAAACGCGTTTTTCGGTAGATCTGATGGTACGGCAAGATGGCCGGAGGGAGGGTCAACATACTTAACGAAACATTTCAGGTCAATTATTTCCCGTTTTCGAGTTACTAAGGATTTTCGGCAAAAAAAAAACGACCAACGCAGGTGGGACGCATTTTTTTACGTGATTGGTAGGCATTTCCCGTCATCTAAAAACCAAAGTCAGAAATTGCGTTTTTTCGCCGAGCTACACAGCTAAGTTATTTCGGCTCGGGGCTCTGAGGTCGGAATTTTTAAAGCTTCACTCAAGTCTTCAGGTGAGATGCAGATGCTTCCGGTGCCCCCGAAAAATAAAAAAAATAGAAAAAAACACGCAATTTATAAGAGCGTTCCCTCAGAATTTCCCGTCAATTTCGCCAATTCTACCGCCGCGCCGTCCCGTTTGTCGAAACTTGAAAATCGGGAGACGGGAAATTTGGTTAAATATCGGATAATCGAGGCTTCGTTCGGTACTGGAGGAAAGTACAAGACCCAATTAAGAAATTTACCACCTCCTTCGATTTTTAGAACGGCACTTTAGGAATTTATCAAGAGGCTTTTGCGAAAAAGTAGTAAATATTATGTTGTGGGACGGATTGTACCTATTAAAAAATTAAAAATTAACCACAAGTTCTTTAAATAACAATGATCGGGCCCATATTATCTGAGGCAACCTACTCGCTTCAAGTAAAGAAATATACTCTCTACATTTTACATAACATCTTATTCTATAATCTTATGAGAGTTGAAATCATGCGGCCGGCTCTTGGACTATAAATTGATACCGAGGTAACTTAGGATCCAGAAACGACGACCCGAAATAGTTGTTAGTTGTTAACCAATCTTTAGTCAGTAAATCCGCGCTCGGTACCATTCATTCTTTGTACCTTGCTTACATCCACACCTTTCAGCAAGTGGTGACCCCTGACGTGATAAGGCAACGCCGAAGCGATACGGCAAATAAAGTGCGAAAACTGTCCGACTGTAACAGTGCAACAACTACACAAGTAAACTCGCAAGAACAACCCGCGTATGCAACCTAGCATCGGCTAGAAAACAAGCTAGAAGCAGAAAATGGCCCCACCGATAAACCCCGCCGAAGGTAGCGCCCGGTTCGAGGTCCAAAAAGTAGGAGTACGGAGTAACTACGGAAGCTACGAAATTCGGGTACGTGAGCACCGCCCTAGAACCAAGGTATGCGACAGAGATCAAATATATCATCCTCAATCCTCCACCATTGTAACCGTACACCGCGTTAAAGACCCAACCACTGAAGCGTCTTAGCATGTCTACTAGAACACGAATAAATAGACGACCTCAATTTCTACATCTCTTCAAAAATCTGGGCGACGAGATGTCAGACAGCGTCATTCGCACATTATGGGCTAGTCGACTACCTGCTTCCACACAAGCTATACTAGCAACTGACTGGAGAAAGTAGCCGAACTAGCCGACGCCAACTTGGAAACAATGGGTACCATGCCATAAGTAGCAGCCGTTCAGCATTCCTTTATACGCTGTATATCATGTCCCATACATAATATCTCCATATCTTCTAGCGTTTTCCACGAACAGAGGCCGGACATCTAAAATGATCACTATGTACGATAATTATTATTTTAATAATATATTTCGTGACCCAAAATTGATTTTTAAAGTACAAAGTGGTTGGGATTCGGGGTGGTAAAAAAAGGCAGCGTAAATTTAAATCATCTCTTCATCAACGTTTCGGCTGATATACAACCATCTTCAGGGTTCAAGATATTATTTTACTTGTCACAACTAAACAATAATACATGATTCATGTGTAGAACGTTTCACAGTCAATTTGCTTTTTAAGACAAATAATAAAATAAAACTCATGTACTTGATTGGATTGTCTAGCTCCAATATCGGCTTCAGTCCTGTATATTTATTATTGTTTAGTTGTGACAAGTAAAAGAATATCTTGAACCTTGAAGATGGTTGTATATCAGCCGAAACCTTGGTGAAGAGATGATTTAAATTTACGCTGCCTTTTTTTACGACCCCGAATCCCAACCACTTTGTACTTTAATAATTATTATTAATGGAATATTACCTTCACATCGTCACGTGTGGGGAAGTATTGTTTGGGCAGAAAATGCCATTTTTTTATGCGTTAAATGGGCTTAAAATGTTCTAAAGCGATTATAAATCCTACTCTGGACAAAAATTGTTATAGTAGCATGCGGGCTTGAATATCAAAAATACAGTGTGTCCCAATTTGATACTGGACCCATCAGAAATACATGAAGGGCAAGGAAAACAAATGGTCTCTATTTTTTTTATTTGTGGTACCAAGGGAGAATATCCCATAGGCGGTGGTATTTGGATGGGGTAATTATTTCATGGCCTGATGCTATGAAGGTAGCAAATTTTCTATAAACTCCATTAGGGACTTTTTTACGACAAAATGTTATTAAGAAAACTTGTTCAGAATGAAAAACTGAGTATATCCGCAAAATTTCAAAAGGCTAAGCCTAATTTGATTTTTAGATTTATCTCCCACCTTTTTGGAGCTTTCACGTCAAAATTTTATGTTTTCACGATGATCAAGATTCGTAATTAAAATTTTGACGTGAAAGCTCCAGAAATGACACATTTCTAAGAAATAAGTGGGAGAAAAAGACGAAAAAGCTACAAATCAAAGTAGGCCTAGACTTTTGAAATTTTGCAATTCTACTCAGTTTTTTATTTTGAACAATTTTTCTTAATAACATTTTGTCGTAAAGAAATAAATCCCTAATAGGGTTTCTTGAAAATTAGCTATTTTAAAAAATCATAGCAGGCCATGAAATAATTACCCATCCAAATACCACCGCCTATGAGATACTCTCCCTTGGGACTACCAATAAAAAAATAGAGACCATTATTTGTTTTCCTTGCCCTTCATATAGTTCTGAGGTGTCCAGTAGATATCAAATTGGGACACACTGTACATATTACGATTCCTTTTAGATTTAATTCGGATGGAATGAGGTTTGACTGAATAGGTATATCTTCTAAACTACAGGATACTTCGTCGCCCGCTTAAATCATCGAACCCGGATATATCTGTAATGGTTCCCAGTATAGGGTAGCCACCTGCGGTTTTCGCTCTATCGTCAAACGCGGCGGCGGGGGTGGTCGGGGAGGCCGCTACCCCCACCCCTTCCCCGAAGTTTCGCAATTAAGGGAGGGCGGGAGTGTTCCCGTCCCGGCCGCCCTTCGATTAGTTCCGATGGCAGGCGGGCCCCCGTGACGGCCCGACGCCCTTAGCCCTAATTTCATTCAAAAGATGTCGCCGGCGATCGCAATAGCCGCCACCACCGCCGACGGCGATGTTGGAAGGCCTTTTAATAAAACCCGGGCCTTAAAGGACAAAAAAAATCTCTGGGGAGAGGTAAAATAAATTATTTATTCCAAAATATTTTTACGAATACTCTGTATGAGCTACATTGACTATGACTACGTTTATCTCGACGCGATTGAGAGAGGCTTGAATTCACTGGAGCGGACTCAAATAGACGGCATAAACCCTACAGATTGAAATTCAATCATATTTAAAATTTCAAGTCAAGCCGCTATTTCCAAACAGAAGTTGGCCAGAATGTGCACCAACCTACTGTGGAATAAGTATAATAAGTTAATGTCCCTAGAGAGGATTGAAAACCGTAGGATTCAATACTGATGATGTAAACGTAGAATTGTAAAAGATTTGACATAACTCAATCGGAGCCATTTCAATCCGATCGAGTTGTCACGAGCTAAACGTAGTCTATACTATCTAAAATAATAACCTTAGACAAATATTAATCGATTCTCTAAAAAAAGATCACCAAAATATGTCCCGTGGTTTATCCAGAGTACTCCGGAAAACCCAATTTTTTCGATTTTGGTCCCATTTGGTGAACACCAAAGGGTTTTGAACTATGGCCAATTCGATGGCACTATCCATTTTATTCTTCCTCCTTTCTCAAAAATAATGTCACGTCAAAGTTAAACGACAGAATAATAAATGTCAAGTTAAAGTGTCATGACAACAGACATCAGAAATCATGGCCTAGCCTAGTCTGATATTTCTACCCTGGGTTCTATATAATTATCTATACTAACTTCTCTTTGAATAACTGCCAATAATATTTTACTGAGTTCCACTGAACATTCAGCAACACACTTGTCCGTATTTCCTAGAATAAATGCCGAGTCTTTAATTTTTCGCCTATCTCCTACTTATTATTCTTTGAGAATTGGTTGAAAACCATTCCACAATATTCTATGAGTATTGTTAAAAGAGTGTTCACATATTTTTGACTTTAAAATTTAATTTTGCCCGGTATAATGTTTATATTCTTTTAACAAACGTTAAATAATTACTTACAAATCTCCCCAACATAGAACTATCCACATTCACAAGGAATTTTATAAATGCAATTTTTTGAACTTTGCACCTCATTAAATCGTTTCGTTTTAACTAGCATAGATCATAATGTATTTTTGGTTTTAAACTTTGTTCTAGCATTAAAAACATTGCCTATACGTTTTAGCTTATCTGTCCAGGAATATAAGGAATATCTAATTAAATTTACTAGTCAGTCCACCAGATTTATTTCCCTAATTCTATTAGCATCAGTATTTTGTTGGCAATCCTGAAAAACTTTATCATTAATTCGGTAGGATAACTATTCTTCTTAAGAACATGTTTTATATGTTTAATTATTCCTCCTGGAATTTTGTCCTATTAGAACAAATCGTTCTAGCCCTGTCATGCAAACTTTTAATTACTTCTTTTTTAAACTAATATGATGACTGGAGTTAAAATGGAGATATCTATTAGTATGTATTTGTTTTCTATAGACACTAGTTTTACTATAAAGGTCTAAGGAAGATAATTGATTATTATTTTCCATTTCTAGAATAAACTTAATAGAAGGTTCTTGTGAGTTTATAAAATTTAGTAATTTATTTCATTCATCTACTCCATGTTCCCATATAATAAAAATGCCATCTACATATCTCCACCGAACATTAGGTTAGTGAACATATCTAGAACTCATTCTGTTCAATATCTTCCATGAATAAGTTGCTTATAAATGGTGATAAAGGAGACCCCATAACCATTCCAAATTCCTGCTTTTAAAATTCATTTCCTAGTTGAAATAAGTGGTTTTAACACATAGGGTTGTTAGTTATAATATTGCATCTATATTCAAATTTGTCCTTTCTACTAAAGTCTGATCATTTTCTGCGTAAAATATTCAATGACTTGTCAACAGAGACATTTATTAAAAGACTGACAACATCAAAGCTAGCTAATATAAAATGATTCGAAAATTAATGTCCACTAAGTTTTCTAAAAAATGATATTACCCTTTCTGATAAATGAATTTAAGTTTCCTACTAACGGATTAATAATTTTAAGTATATATTTGATGAATTTATTGAATACAATACAATAGAGCAAAGAGAAATGTTAGTTTTGAACATTTTGGGTAAACTATATAAGTGTGGAGGTGTGGAGTTAAGAGTTTAAGAGTAGGGTTGCCACCTTTCCTTTTTTGAAAAGGACAGTCCTTTTTTCAAACAAATTGCCCTTGTGACTTTTTTTTAGCCCTAAAATGTCCTTTTTAATAACCTTATCGTTTTTATCATCGTTGTAGACTTTACTGGATTACTTATGGTACCTAAGTCCATTTTATTATATTGATATTATCAAAGATCTATCCAACCTAGATATTCAGAGAATGTTTTTGACAAGGGCAATGAAAATGTAACCCAATTTTCGCCCACTTTAGTGATTTAATTACTTAGATTTTTGACAAAATTTAAGTGCATTGCTCTTTTTTCTTCATGTGAAATGTTTGACTTTGGTTTAAAATCTTTTTCTAAAATTATTTTCTTGATCTAGTTCCTCAGTTTAATACCTGAGCTGTTTCCTCTACCACTGCTACTTTGCCAAGCTTATAAATTTTGTTGCCAACAGCAGAAAAATTTAACCCTCTTGCCAAAACTAACTTTTCTGAAATTGTAAGTTCTCTGTTAGATAAACTAATTACTGTTCTGTTGACGAAATCATTGTCTATTTAATTAAATTTCTCACTATGCCTTTCCTCAACCATTCTTTGGAATTTGTTAATCTGTCTATGTTTAACTCTATCAAAATTCATATTATAACTTATGCTAACACAATTTGATGTGTAATTAAAATCATAAAAAAATACACTTGCTCTAATGTTTTCCTGCATTTTATTTATATTCCCCCATATTTTGTTTTTGTTACTTCTTTGGCTCTGGAATCTTTCTCTTATCAGCATCATACTACATCTGAACAATATTCTGCTACATCTCCTACAACTAAAATGTTCTTTTATGCATACTCCTTGTGGTACAATATCAGCTTGTCTACATTTACATAAAAACCATTTTATGCGTTAAATAATTTGAAGAAATTCTTCTCTAATAATCTAAAATAATTGAAAACATCAAGCCCATCCATACCTTTGCTCTAAATATTGTCGGAAATTTCTTTGTGGCGCAAACAGATCCATTTAATTTTTAATTGGGTTTTTCGCCACAGAACCTAAACCAAACTGACTAAAAACACAACTTTTTCAAGTTTCCGGAAAAATTCATAAATGCTTAACAGTAAATGAACGAAACTTTGAACACTTAACTCAATAAATAACTTCAACAACTTTGCTTTCTGTACTTCTCAAAATTTTCAACATACTTTAGTTTTAAATGGAGTTTAAAACGAAGATGAAAATTTCCTAAATAAAGATGTTGTAAACTTAAGACAGAAACCTAACGAATCTCCTTAACAATTTCACGAAGAAGTTACTAAATACTATTTGTAACCACATCGATCTAAATTATGATGAGTTCATCGTCTAATAGCGATTTTTTCACAAAACAAGCATTACAAACTTTTCCAGAAGGTTTAAGAGAACTCCTTGGACCCATAATTCGTGCTATAAAACCTACTACTCTAGCATCTGCTTTACAATTTATTACAGAAGAAGAAAAAAAAATCTTATCAGAAATCTAATACATCTCAAACTCAAATTTTAAGAAACCTACTCCTGTCCGATATTTTCAACCACAACAACGCTACTCGTTGCCGCAAAATCAACCCTAAACAATACAAAGGCCGAATTGGGCACAACCCAGACAATTTAATTCTCAATTCCAAATCCTCCACCACAGAGACATTCCACAAATTCACAAGTATTTGGAAGACCCCAAAACCAATTTAAACTAAGCAATAAACCACCCACTAACATACCTATACCAATATCTTGAATTAGTCAAAAATTATTCCAAAATCAAATTCTAATATTCGACCAAATTCTTATTTCCAAAATTATGGAAAAAAATCCAATTTCACATCTGTAGAATTGACTATAACAATCAACCTTACCTAAACCAATATGAACCCTATAATGACACACTCTCCGAAGCCGGAAATAGCGACCAGTTCTATGAAACGCACAGCGAACAAGACGGAAATTTTCAACAAATTCCAAACTACGATTTTTAAATGTAATAGAATTGCAATATTTCCTTGACAGAAAAATATTTCCCTATATTTGTATCTCTAGCCCCCCCAAATCTAACACTTAATCGACACTAGTTCCAGAAAATCTCTTATTAACCCAGATATTGCTTTTCAAAATTTTAAAAGTTTTATACATCATGATCCATTTATTGTATCTTCAGTTTTCCAAAGTTATCCTCAAAATTATTCCGAAAACATAGCTTATTATTTAAATTTAATTGTACCTCATTAGGTACTCATCTACACAAGTTTCATATCTGATTTAAAATATTTTTTCTAGTTTTAATATTCTTTAACTTCACACTGCTGATGATGACTCCCTAGGTGAGTCGAAACATATGTACAGTTGAAAATTAAAAAGAACTGTGTTTGTGGAAAAGAGACTGTAAGTTTTACCCCTTCGTCATATTCTCCTACTCCACTGCAAGACATGGACTACTTCTTCAGTTTATAGCTAACAAGTTGTCAAGAATTTAAATGAAATTTGCCAGTAAAATTTTAACTTTTCCATTTTTACAAAACTTATCAGGGAATAATTGCCAAAGACAATATAAAATTGTTAATTGTTAAATTTTAGAGACCAATTAGAACCGCTGCAAAAAATACGAAATCTAACTTTACTGAATCAAATAAAACATGCCATTTATACCAAATCATACATCTTACACACTCAAACTCGAAGTTCAAAAACAAGTATCCTCAATGTTGAAACAAGGAATCATTTGTCCTAGTAATTCACCTTGGTCATCTCCTATTTAGATTGTCTCAAAAAAGGCAGACGCCTAGGGAGGATCGTCGTAGACTACAGGAAACTGAAGGAAAAAACGATTGACGACCGTTACCCCTTACTAAACTTTACTGACATTTTAGACAAACTTGGACGATGCAATTACTTCACATCTTTATACTTTCCACCAAATAGAAATGAATCCCGAAGACATTACAAAAACGGCAACAACTAAAAAAATGCCCCAACAAGTTATTACTCTTAAAAATACTCCTTACCAAAAACAAGAAAAGAAATAAAAGGCTTTTTAGGTTTATTAGGTTATTACAGTATCACTAAACCTTTCACTTTATGTTCAAAAAAGGACGCAAAAATCAAAATATCTCACCAATATGTCAAATGCTTTGAAGACTGCAAAAATCTCTTAATGAATGAACTACTCTTACAATACCCTGACTTTGCGAAACAGCTTAACTTCACTACTGACAGCAAAACATCGTGATCGGCCCTACTTCATCCCAAGGACTTATCGGAAATGACAAACCTATTGCATGCGCCTCTCGGGCTGAATCAGAGCAAAATTCGAGCACCATCGAAAATGATCTTTTAGCGATCGTATAGGCAATGAAATATTTCAGACCGTATTTATTCGGACGCAAATTCAACATCTTATCAGACCATACACCTCTCATGTGGCTTATGTCACTAAATAACAAATCTCTCGAAAAATCAAAAGAAAAAAACTGACAATTTTTCGACTACAGGTAACATTGACAACAACCAAACTTAAATGACGTGAATGAACTATCTACAAGCACAACCAATGTGCAAAACGAACCTACGACAAATAATGCACAAATTAATAAAGACCCCAATCAAGGACCTTCATGAGAAGAAACCACATCAGCGGAAGAAATCGACGATAACGCAGTACTAGCCATGAAAGTCCGATAGAAGAATTACCCTCGACTGATAACCAAATTAAAATAAAATTCGTTTTACACTCTCCAGCGACGCCCACACGCGAAAATACTTTTCCTAATAAAATCGCTTAAATATCCAAATTTCCATAAATACTTTGTATTAATACTTTTTAAGCAGTCATTCACGCATTTCTTGCGATGGAACATAAAAAACAGACACAGCTGAACATATAGAACTCTAACGTTAAGTATGTTAGTATGGTATAGCAAATTGTATAGGCCACAATTTTTCTTTTTTAAATAAGATTTTTAGCAAACTGTTCTGCATAGTGTGTAGAGACTGAATGACAACATTGAATGCTCCTTCCCAGACCACAGTGCAGTATGACAAAATATGCTCGGCCAACAAGCGATACAGGATTTTTAAATTTTTCTCGGAGAGAATCTGTCCCATCATGTTAAATTTATGTGTTAGAGCTTGAAGGCGCTTTCGAACCTGCGACACATGATCAGCCCATCTTAAATGCCGGTCTAAGACTAGACCCAGATATTTTATATTTTGTGTTGAAACTATCAGAGGACAACTACAGGGATTATTTTTGTTATTACAGTCACTTTTATATACCTATGGTAAGATGGTTTCTGTCAGGAAGGTCCCTAAATTTAGTTTTTGCTACGTTCAGGGTTAATACATGGTAGTTAAGCCATTTTTGCAAAACTTTTAATTCTATTTGTGCTAGTGAATATATTTCATTCCATATGTTGCCTGTATAAATAATTGAGGTATCATCGGCATATGGTATGAAGTGACCCCGTAGACCTCTAATACGACTTGTGCTAATTATATAAATAATAAATACGATTGGTCCAAGTACCGTCCCTTGGGTGATTCCTACCTTGATTTCTTGTAGTTCACTCATGACCCCCACCCACTCTTACTCTCTGTTGTCTACCCGTCAAATAGTCCCGAAATAGGGATAAGCATTTACCTCTTGTTCCATATTTTTGTAGTTTTTCTAATAAGATCGAACCTTGGCCAAGTCTAGAAAAATTGCCAGGCATTTTTTGTCAGACCGGTTCCAAGGCGCTCACCGCTTCCTAGATAATCGCGAGTGTGGCCTTCTCTGTATTCGAATTTTTTATCAAACCATATTGTCGGTTACTAAGAACATTATGTTTATTTACGAAATTTAGAAGCCTTCTTTTGATAGACTGCTCGAACACCTTCGCCAAACAACTTATCATGGATATCGGTCGGTAATTACTGAGCTCGGCATGCGAACCAGCTTTGTGGATGGGAGCAACCACTGACTCTTTCCACTGCGATGGTATCTCTCCACTTATATGCCTAAGTGGGTCAATTAGAGGCAAATGGACGGCTTTTATAGTTATTGAGCTTATATCATCCAAACCTGGGGAACAGTTTGTTTTTAATTTTGATGTAATTTGAATAAGTTCTTGTTTTGTTATGGGTTTCATGAATAGCGAAAAGGAAACGGATATGTAGGCAGTAAAGTTATTAGGAAAATCATCACATTTTTGTATTTTATCAGCCATTTCCTGTCCGACATTAATAAAGAAGTCATTAAACATTTTAGCCTTTGCTTGATTATCCTTAACCACCTCACCAACTAGATTTTTCATTTCTATGTTTTCAATTGATAAATTATTACGTGTACTTCCCGTTACACTATTAATGACTTGCCAGGTTTTTTTTTATAATTGCCCTCCACCAGAGCTCCACTCCAATCTCGCAAATGTCAAAAATTTCAAAAAATGTTGAATATCCCACAAACTATGAGGTTTAAGTAGGTATGCAGTTCATTAGACAAACTGACATTAATATTTAGCAAGGAATACGAATATGTAATAATATGTAGGATGTTCTATTTAAAATTAGCAAGTTTTTGTCAACTTCCGGTATAACCGGTAGTTGCAGAAAGTTGAAAATATTTTAGTTCAAGTGGCCGGGTCCGATAACCTAAGTATACAAATTTTCAGGTTTTTATTCGGTTCGATTCTCGAGATACTTTTAATGCACGGTCTTCGCGCCGCACCCTGTACAATAAGTGTGATCTTATTTTGCAAGATACGTAACAAAGTCCTTCTCGATTAAAGTTTTTGCTTGTTCAAAAATACGATTCACCATAAGAAACTTTAATTTTGTTGTACAGGGTGGGTAAAAAAAATACAACAATGTTATTTTGAGTAGGGGAAAGGCTCCAATATTGAACCACTTAAGGAAATATTGCCGTTTCTTTGTAAAGAGAAAGAATAAAAACTTTTTTTCTTTTCATAACTTAATGATCGAACTACTGATTTCTTATCTTCAAACATCAAAATACCTTTCTGATTTTGAGTGAGATTTGAAGAAAAAAAACTCAACCGTTCCAATTTAGGATACCCGTCCCCTAAATTGGACCACTAGTATTTTTTTTAATTTGGGGAGTCTTGAAAGAGATTTAAAAAAAAACAGACATAAGGTTAAAGTTTAACATATATTATGTACCTGTCTATAAAATAACTATAAAACTTAAAACTGTCTTCTTTGGTATAAAATAATTTCTAAAACAAAAATTACAGCTAAGTTGTGGTAATCACAATCATAGCCTAGTCAGAATCACAATTTTGACATGTGTAGGCTAAAGAGCCATCTGTGCATGCTAAATGCGCCCATCCCTTGCAGGATATGCACTGAACCCATTTTTTTCGACTTTTTGACTGCGAAAAGTGGGATAGGCAAACTAGACAGAAACAATGGTCCTCGCTGGAACTGCCAGAAGCATCTTCATCGGGCACTATTTTTTTTAACTCTTTCTTTCTTGGCTCCAAATTTGGGTTTGGAAGTTCCAGACGTTGATGATTCAAATAAATTTTTGACAGTCTCGTGGCTTTCATTATTTTTTTTATTTCTCATCTCCTTTGCTCTTTTCTATTCTAATTCTTCTTTATTCGGAGTTGATGTAATTATGAGAGTTTTGTTTAGACGTTTTGTCTTCTTTTTTATTTGAGGCACAGGGGAAATATCTATCACTCTAACTTTTGCCTTTTCGATAGATCTGTTTTCAGCAAAGCTATCATTTTCCTTGCTAACAAACTCATCTTCATTTTCTGCATTAGGATTCTCGAGTATTTCCGCTTCTGCAGTGACATGTACGTCCGCTTGACTTGGAATCTCATCAGCAGCGACAAATTCATAATCTTTAAAAACATTTCTGTCCAACGGCCAAATTCCGGATTTTGAAAACCCATGCACTGCATTGCCCATAGTGGCAGCTTTATTGTAAGCTTCATTCAGTAGCTGAGAAACTTCAAATTGTGTGATCACTTGACCAGAATTTGTTCGCAGCCACTTGTCTGCCGCTTCGTTATAATATGTTGACAAGGGCTTAAAAAAGGAAACGTCGAGGGGCTGTAATCGATGAGTGCAATGGGCTGGAAGCGATAGCATGAGGATCCCATTCTCTCTTGCTAAATTTATAGCTTCGAGATTCTTGGTGTGTGTAGTGTGTCCATCAAGAATTAACAGCACCTTATCCTCATTAGACGGTTTTACATTGGCAATAAAATGTCTTAGCCATTCGGCGAAGAGCTCGCTTGTTATCCACCCTGACTCTGAGCAAGCAAATTTGGTCCCAGCGGGCGCTCCAACTTTCAATTCGTCTTTAAATCGAATTCTCTTGAAAATCAGCATAGGGGGAATATATCTACCAGTGGCACTCATACAACATACGCACATGGTATTTACTCCTCTTTCCCCACTTGTTATAGCACCAACCTGTCGTCTACCTTTTTGAGCGATCACTTTTCTGGGACGTTGAACTGTTGAAAGTCCCGTCTCTCCATGTTATAAATATTGGCGGATTGGAAATTATATTTGTCATATATGTTCGTTAAAACATCAAAAAAATGACATAACATTATCTTTAGAAACCCCACTTGCCCTAGCTGCAGATGTGGATTCAGGTTGACGAAGTGACAATTGGGGATGTCTTGCCATAAAACCTTGATACCACTTTTTACCAGCGCTTTGATTAATAAACCTATGACTGCTCCCATTTGCCTCAGCAACATCATAGGCTAACTTCATGATTTCTCGTCTGGAAACTCCAAACAACCTTTTTTCCAAATCAAGGGCATGGTTAGTAATTTCATTTTCAAGTTCTAGCGGTAAGTCAGGATTTCTGCCAAAACATTTTTTTTTTCACCTTTAGCATATTTATTAACATCATCTAAATGCCGTTTCAGGGTTGCTTTTGGAACATTATATTGTCGCGCAATATAGTTGAGGCCACCGTCACCATTTCTATAAGCTGAAATGGCCCTGTCCATTGTTTCTTCTGTCCATTTCCCATAAGGGCTTCTTTGGGCCATGATTACATCCTGCGAAAAAATTTGCTGTTGTTCCCTATTTTTTACGAGATCGCGAGTTCCCTAATTTGGACCGGTCCAAATTGGGAATTTCTACCTGGTCCAAATTAGGATATTATAACCTCTAATCATATTCTGTATTTCTACTGCACTAAGTTAATAAAACAGGTTAATTATTCGCATGATCTTTTATAATAAGCATTATAATCGACACATAAAAAAAACCATTGGGATAATACTTACAGTTTTAAAGCTGTGCCTTAAGAAAAACAAAAGGGATCTTACATCAGCTCTAACCCAAAACATATAACGGCCGCCATTAAAAGATTCTCTGCGCAATCGCACCTGCAAAACATCTGAAAGGTTTAGTTAGTAGATAGTTTCAAAAAATGATAACAGATGGCGATTCGGTATATAAACTTCAGAGAAATAGCAATGGTTCAATTTATGCACCGGTCCAAATTGGGGGCCTTTCCCCTATTTTGTTATTTAACGCGAAACAAAAATATTTAGTTAGGTACTTGAATTTTATTCATATGCCTAGCCCGGTGAAAATAATAATCCTGATAAATGGGGTGGGTTCTTCTTCTTTCTAATAAAATAACTAAACCTAGTCACAATTAACTGTACGCTATTATTAAATATCAGCTATTTCTTTATATGCATTATAAAAATTAATTATTAATAAAGCATTACTATTACAGCATTGGATCTACAACAACTGATTTACATACAAATTGTGAATACCCTATTTGTTTGTTTGCCTCTCGGATAAATCGTGTTCGGCAAATTGCATTTTAATAACAGCAAATTCAATAAAATGTAATGAGAAGACTACCGTTAATACGGGTGGAAACAATACTAAACACAAACAGCATCCGAACAAAAATAAAATAATAGCAATACGATGAAATCCAACAAATATTAAAACAAATATAATTGTGCAAACCGATATAGGTATTATTTTCCATTGAACTTTTAATTTCGTAAAATCGCAAAATAATAACCTTTTTGCAGTTTGAACAAAAACGTCATGAAATGGAAGACTTTATAAAAAAGAGTATTAGATGATATAAACAATTGAAACAAAGTAGGTATAGAATGCATCGAGAAGTTTTAACTGGAATAACATACCTCCAATTTTTGCAGCAACAGCTTCCAGGTCTCCTGGAAAATGTGCCATTGCAGTTAAAAAGAATCACATGGTTCCAACATGACAGAGCACCAGCACACAAGGCCAAAATTTTAAAAGAATTTCTAAATGATGAGTTTGGAAACAAATGGATTGGAATAAATGGTCCCATAAAATGGCCAGGAAAACACTGTTTACTCATCTCCATCTCGGAATATTGATCATTTAATAGAAAAATAAAAGATGCCTGTCGGCAAATAACACCAGATGTATTAAGAAAGGACACTAAGACAGAAGTTAGACGCGTTAGACTTATGTTTATTAAAAGATGGTAGTCACATTGAATATTATTTATAAGTAAGAACCTACCTAGCATTTATTGTTATATTGTTGCTTTTTGTTTTTCGCTAAAATCGTTAGATTTTCAAATATAATACATAATAAATGTTAAGAATAACAGTTTTTCTTAAAAAGGCGTAGATGCAGTTCTGTTTTTATAACTAATAGGTATAACTAAATTTTAACACTTTTTCCATAATACATCTGCCCGAGCATCTGTCAACTGTTTCTGTCAAAAATAAACCTTCATAAGTTGCGGCTAACTCGATTTCCATTAAAAAAATACCATGGCATCTTTTTCATATTTTTACGCATAAGCATAATTTTTTAATGAAACAATATAAGTATCAAAAAAATATTTCCGAAAGTTTATCAGAAAAACGTGCTCTTTCCAAATATAAAGACAAACAGGTATGGTCCTGGGGAAAATGTATTTTATGACGCCATAACCTATATTTCCTAAATTACTAAACAATACATTTTTAGCGTAAAAGCAAGCTTAAGAGGTCCTACAGAAACCCACAAGTCAAATTCTTACTGTCTGTTTTTGTTTGCCTATAATAACCCTGAGGCTTCTAGTTTGGGACACCATGTACAATATGGATATCAGACGGTGAAACGCCATAAATGAGCGCTATAAAAATCTTCCATTTAGTGTAATTATTTAAAAAGAAGTGTATTTAATGTTCTTGTAATTTTATTGAGAGAATGGCAAAAAAATCAATTTTTAAAAATAAAAAATTTGCAATATAATTCTATATCTTACGTTTACCGTTATTTCCATATTAGGTGACAAGGAAGACACTGCTCACGTCCTCCTTCTTGAGTACCTATACGTCTAATAGTTACAAACACCAACCGCAATGCAAATGTTTCAGTTTACCACTAACAATGTTAATTGGAGAAAAACACTGTCAGCAACACTCCGGACAAACAGAGATACACTGTCTCGTCGTAATATTCGCATAACGATATCAGTTAGGACAGGTTAACTTGCACGCACTTTTCAAACCAACTGACAGGCCATGCGAGGACAGGACCGCGTTGGGCGCGCAAGCCTCGTTGCCTGTTTTCTCAGTGCGTGGCTTGGAATGTAAGTCGGCTAGGGTAGACGTCATTCTATTGTTTTCAGAGAATAAATTATATACACGGAAAAATGTCACAATACAATTTTTTTAAGTTAGATACAATAAACTCGTCCAATTATTAATTTTTCTAATGTGTTTTTATGTATCGTGCCTTTATTTCAATTTAACATCAAGTTGGGGCTGGAAACCCAAAAATTCATATTAAAAAAAACTGGAGCAAATCCTCTTCGTGTAAGTGGTGAAAGATATTCGATGAAAAATTTACACAAAAATTGGTGGATTCCAAATATCTTAACCAAACCTGGTTTGGTAAAATTCACACTACAACAAATTCGTTAATTTTAAAATTTAGGGGTGTAATTTTTTTTACATTTCTAACACGGCTTCGTGTTTGTTCACACCACGCGGTGTTCCTTAACACCATTCGGTGTCCTTTAGCACTAAGCGCTGTTAAATTGAACGTATTAACACAATTTCGTGTTAGGGTGATGAGAGGGGGAAGGCATTTCACCAGTTACGGGTGTAAAATCTTAGGAAATCAAAGCTATGGCATCAGTTGTTTGTCGAACGTGTGGCGCGACGGAGCTTATCGGTTTGCCTGACGTGTGACCCGACCGCGCGTGGCGCGTATAATAGGTATAAAAGTGATTCTATCGACCGCTAGTGCAAAAATGGTGTTGTTATGTGAAGTAAAATTTAATAGTGAAGTCAGATGGATTAAAACGACAGGCGAATATGCAGATGTGACGAAAGGTACAGTGTGATGACCGAGGTGATAGCCCCTAACCTATACCTACTCATCGACTGTGTTGATATGAGTTTGTTATCACCGAAATCAGAAACCAGTCGCGAATCTGATTGACGGATTTTAAATTATCTGACTGTTCTGATTGTTTTGATGCCGGCTGATTGGCTCTGATTTAGTTGGGATCTGCTTGTGCTTGTGAGAGCAGGTCTATCTAACTAAATCGCTGTGTCACAGCGTTTGAAGTTTGTTTTTGTCTCAAACGGACAGTTGTGTAAGGCAAATAGTTTGGTCAAAATATCGTACGAATTTGTAAGAAAATGCTCTTTTGCAGTATAAGTATAAATAACCTCCTAACATAAAACATTTCTTGTGTTTGTGGTTAGGCACATTGTTACGGGTCCAAAACGGCCTTACAATTAATTTATGAATATTAAATTCAGGGCCCTAGGTGACCCCCCTGTATAATGCAACCCGAACAAATTTATTTTAGAGTGCGCCGTCTGAGGCCACAAAAAACAAATTAAAGTGCAGACGGTCCACTAGCTAGCTCTGTCGGCGTAATGGGGTGGTTTTTATATAAGTGACAGTTGCGCAACACCGGGAGATTTTAAATGATTGAAAGGAAAATTGTAAGAAATATATTGAATAATTAAACAAATTAAATATACACCCTTTTAACCTCTTGTTGTTGGTATCCCAGCTTTCGAAAATGTTGGTAACCAAAGTAGGGATAGAACTTAATCAAGTGACCAGTTCTCAGGTGAGCACGGTTTATAACTGTTGAATATTGCTTTATAAAAACAACTAAAATTTTAGAGACCAATTGCTTAATAAAAAAAATGTTGAATATTTTCGAGTGTCGTGGTACTTAAGCCTCGACAAATTAATATAACACATTAAAAATTATATACTACTTATATACTACTGGAAAGCTGAGTGCAGCCACAGGTGTAGCTATAAATGGAGTTTACTAAACTTAGTTCTTTGGGAAAACCCATACGAGTTCGTGAATGGCTTATTATGTGCTAGACTTAAGTATCTGGCTCTCCCCGTTGTAACGGAGTTTGGCAGCTCCGCCGCCGTCAGTGGAGCCTCCGGTGCAGCCCTGGACACGTCAACAATCGCCCAGCATCCGGTTCCCACGGTATGTCCCAAACCACTGACGTTTGCCGCCCAGCAGACCCAATAAGATCACGTAGAGATCAGGTGAAACCTCCCAGAAGAATTAAGGAGGAAACTAAAAGCCCTCAAAACGTAGTTACGTAATACTTGCATGAGTACCTTGCAAAATTAATGCCTACTTAGTTGGAGGGTGGCTTTGTAGCATCCGATTATTCACGAGAATCGTGTAATGGATTATCTTCATCAAGACCTGTAAAACGAAAGGAGTGCAACGTGAATCGCCGGCCCAGGGCCAAAATGGTGGATAACTTACCAGTTCAACCGAAGAAGATGAGACAGAAATCCGGCAAATGCCGCAGTCACGCGCCCATACACAAGGAACACATCAAAGAGCCATGCGTGTGACTATTTTACAATTACTTGAGCAATATCCTACTTTGTTATTAAAATTCGTGAGTATCGGTCATAATATTTATTCTTTAAAATTTTATTTTACGACGTTTCGACAACTCAGTTGTCATCATCAGGTATTTTTTTAATAATAAAAACAAATCTTTTCCACATACAGACACATTAAAAATAGATTTTTAAAAGCTAAAATGAAAAATTGAATTTTAGTAGGTACATATCAATGCTAAAAATTATTATACAAGTTGAAAAAAGTAATAATACAATAAGGATATAAAAAGATTCTCTATATAACGGAACTTACCAAGAAAAGGCAGCTAAGTTTTTGTTTTAAAAATCATCGGGGTAGTAAAACATAAATTATTTTTTTTGTGTAGATTACTTATTTGTTTCTAGAACATTTTTGTTTAATTATATTCATTTCAAGAGGCAGGACGAGAGACCAAAGAATAGTTGGAAATATTTAAAATTTGAAGCAGGCCAGTCTGTTTTTTTAGGTTTCAAAGGTAAAAAATATTGTGTATACAGTATGGTGCTTTATGGGTTTGGATAAGAAAATAGATGGTTATTTGTTTGTAGTTGTAAATTACACATATTATTTAAGAATTCATAATTAAATTATTGTAAATGTGAGACAACTGATTAGTATCAGAACGGAGGTTTATTGTATTAGGATGTTTTTTGATATTTATCATTTCCAAAACATTTCTTTTATAAAAATCATTCTCAAAATCTAAAATTTTGGGATTGTTGAAATTAAAGGTATGTAAATTGTCGAGTGCATGTTTACTAAGGGCAGTTGAGTGTTCATTGTTGTTTCTGATATTTAGTTTATGTTCATAAATTCTTTTTTCAAGGTATTGTTTAGTTTGGCCGACATATGATGCATTGCAATCAGTACAGTCAATCTTATAAATTAAATTAGAACATTTATTTGTTTCAATAGGGGGTTTTAGTTTAGTAAAAAAATTTTTTGAGAAGTTATTAGGTTTGTGTGCAAGTGTAATACCATTGTTGTGAAAAATCTTTGTTAATTTTTCTGAGACGCCATTAATATAAGGTATGGAAACATATTTATTGTTTTGCATTGGTAAATTGTTATGAGGTAGTTGTGATTGGGATTTAATTATATGATACCGTTTGTTAATAAATTTATTATAAAAAGAAAAAGGATAATTATTATTGTGTAGGATATTTCGGACTTTATTTAAATTTTGTTTATGAAATTTAGGGTGTGAAAGTTTAATAGCCATATCAGTTAAGGCGTATATGACGCTAATTTTATAATTATTAGGCACTATGGAATCAAAATTTAGGTATCTACCTGACCAAACATTTTTTGTAAACCAATTTGTCTCAACAGTACCCGAAGTATTGTAGTTAATAGTAATGTTTAAGAAATTTATAGAGTGATTTGATTCTTTTTCGTAAGTAAAATTTAATCTTTCATGAAATGAATTAAAAGTGTTAAGTGTTTCGTTAATATGTTTCTCTTCAATACAAAGTAGGCAATCGTCAACATATCGTTTATAAAAGAAAGGTTTACATTTTAATTTCTCTAAAACGCTATTTTCTAACTCTTCCATGACTAGGTTGGCAATGGTAGAAGAAATTGGAGAACCCATTGCAATGCCAAAAGTTTGTGAAAAAAATTCACCATTGAAACTAAAATAAGTAGAATTTAAACAAATTTTGATTCCTTCGATAAAATTATCTAGGGTTAGGTTTGTACAACTGAGTTGTCGAAACGTCGTAAAATAAAATTTTAAAGAATAAATATTATGACCGATACTCACGAATTTTAATAACAAAATACACTCTACGGTCAAGAAAATTGATTTATATAAAAAAAAGCAATATCCTACACCGTAGTGTCATAACCATTGCCTTCACTTCGAGAAGTACCGGACTTGGAATGGCGAAACCAGAGTGGGCCGGAGCGCCACGTCACGGCACCGGAAATGGGTTCACATGTAGAGCGGCAAATGTTCACAGAGAACCAACGGGAGACCAAACTAAAATTGCAACTTAAAGGAACAAAGGGGACTCGCCCAGACCTTCCCAGCCACAATTTCCCAAGTCATCATTGCGTGGAATATCGAGTAGCGGCCATACGAACACCAAACAGCCCTAACATTTGACAGAACTTCCGCCGACGTCATGCGCAGAGGGCGGGCCGGAACCACCGCGCACAGCAGGCCGCTGCCGCCGAAACGGTACCGCCGAACGACGGGATTTCGACAGTCGCCAAGAAAACCATCCCAGCTGCCACAGACTCGTTTAAACGAAGGATCCTTCATCAGAATTGGTATAACCAACACATTCGGTATAACCAACACATTTCCCTGATAGTTGAGCATTTCAAGAACAACTCGAAATTTTCACTGAGTAAACAACCTCCCCGTACGAATTCGGACCATAATTTCGGTATTATTTCAGGTAAAACGATTCCAAATCCAGCAATACTCAATCGTAACCCCCAAAGGACACCCAGTAATCGACCGAGAGCCAACAGCCCTGCAAGACTTTGAGGGAAAACACCTAATGGTAAGTAATCGATTTTTATTCTATTTCAGTGATCATATTTTTCCTTAGAGACGGTTGAACGCACATAGGGGTCCACCCAACACACCAGTTACATAAGGAACGGAGACCAAGCACAACTCCATAATGGGATAAATAAATTAGCTCGGAATTGATTTTGTACCACATTTAAAACTTCTTCAGGTATTGTTATTTAAAAATTTAGTATTATTTAACTGTTGTGCTATACTCGTGAAGCAATAGTAACAATAGATAAATTTAGTAAAATTTGACTTTAATTGTTACAGTTATTTTCCCCCAAAACAGATAAATCAAAGCAAGGAAAATTCCAGCCCCCAGTAGGCAAACCAGCGCCTCCGCCACAATTTAAAATGAACCAGTAAAACAATAAAATCGTAACAACATTTTTCTTACAAATTCGTACGATATTATATATATACATTTTTATAACCAAATATTTTTGGCTGAGAGAAGGAATATTTATTTATAGCTTTAAGAAAGAAAATGTTGACGACTTATTTGTAAAGAATCGTTCATATATTTTGGAACTGAAATAAAGTATTATCTTTACTTTTTACTGTTTATTACTTCCTACAAATAATTTAAATCGAAGACCAAGCACACATTATGCCTGGTTAATACAGCTTCTGTACCTTTTCTTTTAGTTTTATTTTATTTTTACAAATAACACATTTCATTCATTTCATTTAAAATAAAGTACCTATTTGTAAAACTATAAGAGAGAAAGAAGAAGAAAATGGGAAAACCAAATAAATTAAATTACACCATTTTAAGTGGAAAAATTACACAACACGGTGTTAATCTTACACAACGCCGTATTAAATATTGAAACCAACATATTTCTTATTGACACAAGAACATTTGGTGAAATTGGCCAAAAAAGAAGGGGTAAAATTTATCAGATATGGTGTGGAAAATTGACTTACGAGTATTTCTAAAATTAAAAACTCTAAGAGCCAGTATTTGTTTTATTAAGTATGTTTAAAATACTGCAATCATGTTTACTTAATAAATCTCTTCATTAGATTATATTAGGCTGTTATTGTCATATTGGTGGAATGTACTGAGTCATCCTAAAAATTATACCTACATTTTATTATTGTTATCGCTTATCGCAATCTCAACATATTTTAGATAGCATCGATCTAGAAGTAAACCAACAAAATGGTTGATTCACAATTTTTCGCTATAAACAATCTACTCTCAAAATTTTCCAAGCTGCAAATGCAATTAAATTATAGATACAAAAGAGTACATTAGACCGACACAATAATAAAATAAAAAGATATCTGTCAATTTGGAACAATTATTTGCTACTTTTCCTTTAACAAACATTGAAGGGCAATTTTGTATTTGTTTTATTAAGTATGTTTAAATACTGCAATCATGTTTACTTAATAAATATCTTCAATGGATTATATTAGGCTGTTATTGTCATATTGGTGGAATGTATTCAGTCATCCTCAAAATTATACCTACATTTTATTATTGTCATCGCAATCTCAAAATATTTTAGATAGCGTCGATCTAGAAGTAAACCAACAAAATGGAACATTGTTCATATACGTTAGGTTAGTATAAATGCTGATTCCGTTCCGCCCGGTGCACTGGTATTTCTAGTATATTCTTGAGTGACCATCGTATACTACTCCGTAAGTATATTCAGGATATATGAAATACGTGATTGTTTTAATAGGATGTATCCGCATTAGCATGGACGAGCTGAAGCGAATATTCAGCAGACGTCCCGTTTCTTATGAATTTTTACTTTTGCCCCGACGGAATACGTAACGAATTTCGGTATAAATGCATTCGGAACACTATATGAAAACCCGGAAAATACAGTCCCGGAAATATGTTGTAAAATGACAAAAACAAAGACCACACAGCATGCCCGAAACTGGCCGGAATATTAAGTGGCCCTATATGGACTTGCTTTTGTTGCCGCGTTTTCGGTGGATGTAAAATTAATTTAAAATAAAGAGAACACAAGATATTTGGATATGCCTGGAGTTACAACGAAAATGCTCCAGCAAAAAAGGTGTGGTTTAAAATTGTCAGAACATCGAATTTACTT
Source organism: Pseudeuparius sepicola (assembly GCA_963920635.1). Classification (NCBI taxonomy): domain Eukaryota; kingdom Metazoa; phylum Arthropoda; class Insecta; order Coleoptera; family Anthribidae; genus Pseudeuparius; species Pseudeuparius sepicola. The sequence continues at coordinate 29,854,387 of OY987303.1, forward strand.
TTGGCAACAATGCGATCTGTATATTATTCTTCTTTAAACTACGCGTTTTGACGATGGTTTAAGATGCGACATTATGCATTTTTCAAAATCCTGGCAATACAATGCCGCACTTTTTCAATTCCCCACGTATTATGTGCAGCCAGATTTCGCGATCAAGATAGGCACTAGGCAAATGAACCGAAACGTCCCGCAAGGCAGAAATTTCGCGAAACCTAAATCCGATATCTTCCACCAAATCGTCCTCCAGCGAAGCCTACCTTTAAAATGACAACGTAGCATCGCATAGATGATCTTCAAGAGACATAAAGTCTGAATGCTGGTATTTCGGTGTAGAACAAAACCGTATACGATATCGTGTCGAATTCGGTGTTGGGAAAGTCTTGGGCTTTTGGAGTAGAGGTAGGTAGGTGGCGCGTAGCGCATTCATTGAATTTTGATAACGCATGGATACCTCACTGCTTATCTTGGCACGAGGGTACGCTGGCCGTGAAATCTTATCATTGGTACAAGAACTTGCTTAATACAGGGTTAACTATCACTTAGTACAAAAATTTTTATGGCAGATAAAGAAAAATTAGACTTGCTAAAATAAATTTTCAAAAATTTTCTAACATTTGTCTTAAGCCTAAAAAAATTTTTTTTCAAATTGTATTAAACCCCTCAAAAAACGCCGCCTATGGACGCCCGCGCGACATGTCTAAAAATTTCGCATATGTCAATAGCGCGGCGTTGCCACGTCTATCAATTTATCCGAGGATTCACCACAAAATTTCGATTTCCTTTTAAAAACGATTACTTTCTGAGGAACATGTAGAATGCCTATGAAACACCTACCTTACTGACATTTCCAGGATTGTTTGCACCATTTTCTGTTTTCTTGCTTTTTTACATTAAAAGTCACACAACACAACATTCACATTTTTTAAATCTGTTGGGGATCTCTTGGTTTCCCTCTGCTATTCCTTTTGTTTGAAGCGAGGTACTCAGCCTGACGACCACGACGAGGTAGATCCCCTCCGCCAGGAAAACCCCGAAGGGTAACCGAAAAATCACAACTGCACTAGCACACATTGCACAAATGCACATGCAAAGCACTACAGTAGCTGTTCAAAGAGGCCGCCGTTAACTTCGATGCACAAATTCACTCGGTTAACTAAAGAAGTCCGGATACGTGCAAAAAGTCCATGATTATTCCGGATTTGGACAGCTGCACCTTCAATTCGTTCACGTAACTGCTGCTCGTTGTCGATTTCCTGCTCGTACACAATCGCCTTCATGAATCCCCAAATACAAAAATCCATTGGATTCAAGTCTGGTGATCGCGGCGGCCATGCAATGGGCCCTCCTCTTCCGATCCAACGGTTGGGGCATTGGTCGTCTAAAAGTGCACGAACAGGTCTCGCAAAATGGGCTGGTGCACCATCGTGCATAAACCACATGTCATGCAGTACTTGTAGTGGCAAATTATCAAACAAAACATTTGTCAGAAAATACAAGTATCGTTCAGCGTTTAAATTTTCCGGTAGAATGTATGGTCCAATTAATCGATCTCCATAAACTCCAGCCCAAACATTGATGGAAAACCGACGTTGGAAATTAAACCGCCGAACAGCATGTGGGTTCTCATCGGACCAAATATGGCTGTTGTGTCTAAAAAAAAAAAACAAAAATTAGAAATATTCACAATTTTGGCGAAGGCGTTAGGATTGACATAGCCAATTTTATAATAAATAAAAAAGATAATATGGAGGAGAGAAAGCTATAAGTAAGTAAAAATTTACATACGTGTTTAAAACCCCAGCACGTGTGAAGCAGCATTCGTCTGTCCAAAGAATGTTGAAAACAAAGTTTGGGTCTTGGGCGATTCGATCACGTAGCCAAGTGCAGTAGGTCATTCTCACCGGAAAATCATTTGCTTCTAATGCTTGGACCTTTTGTATGTGATAAGGGTGAAGGCCGTTTTCCCTTAGAATCCTCCATGCCTGTAAATAATTGTATTGTTACATTTTAAATTTTATGTAGGTATTAGGTGCAAGCAAAGACAATCCCATCACATGGGATAGTCTTTGGTAGAAGTCAGTTTTATTGGTTTTATTTTACTTGCCTTGTTCTGAGATATTCCCAATCTCCTTGCAATAGCTGTAGTGCTTATGGAAGGTTGCTCTTCCACCAAATCAAGCACTGACTCAACATCGTCCATGTTCATTTGCCCTCCAGGCCCACCCCTTCGAGCTTGCAAAACACCAGTGTTTCGCATACGTTGTACAATGTTCACGAAAGTACGTGGGTTAGGCATATTTGCCCTGTTAGGAAAACGAATACGGTATTCTGCTGCAGCTCGATGTGCACTTTCATCGCATCTCCCGTACATTATAACCATGTCCGTTAACTCGGCGTTCGAATACTCCGGCATTTTCACAAAGACGCTGAACGATTTGCCGCGAAAATCAAGACAAAACTGGGAAATAACGCCATGTTACATTCGCAAATGCCCTCCGTCGGCTACTAGCCAAACTTGAAAAGGTTTGTTCCAACAGGGCCAATAACCGTGCTCAAGCACGTTCAGCGCATGCGCACTACCCCGCTGGCTGTTCCAACTGAATTATGTACCTACCGACACGGGACGATACACGCACTGTTCCAGCCGATTTATGGATCATTTGTGTATCGTCCTTGTACGATAAAAACGGTGCCTGGTCTAAAGCAATAACCGCGTGTACTGACATGCGCAATGTAGTCATGTGACAGAGATAAACAATAACCTCATATTTTTGTTTTTACGTAGATGGTTTTAAATCGATGGCTGGGATCGTGTTTTTTATTTCTTGTTGGTTTTTGGCTTGTTGGGTAGGGCGGGGAATCGTTGAACAATAATTTTTTAGAGTGAAGAGTGAGGTTAGCCCACCGAACATTCGGTTAGCCACATATTAAACACGCAGGTTAGGTGCGGTCGCAAAACGTGATTTGGTCGATTTGATTCACAATCCGTTCCATCTGAAATTTTCTTTGGGATCGCACATGAACGGTGCAAAACTAGCGCATGCGTTCTTTAAGGGTTATCATCTAGTTCATGTACAGTTCTGTGACGGTACGTAAATTCGAGTTGGAACAAATGATCCCAAAGAAAATTTCAGATGGAACGGAAAAATTGTTCAACGATTCCCCGCCCTACCCAACAAGCCAAAAACCAACAAGAAATAAAAAACACGATCCCAGCCATCGATTTAAACCTATCTACGTAAAAACAAAAATATGATGTTAATGTTTATCTCTGTCACACGACCATACACTGCGCATGTCAGTACACGCGGTTATTGCTTTAGACCAGGCACCGTTTTTATCGTACAAGGACGATACACAAATGATCCATAAATCGGCTGGAACAGTGCGTGTATCGTCCCGTGTCGGTAGGTACATAATTCAGTTGGAACAGCCAGTGGGGTAGTGCGCATGCGCTGAACGTGCTTGAGCACGGTTATTGGCCCTGTTGGAACAAACCTTGTATGTACAGTTAGTTGCCTAGCTAGGAAGTTATGAAATGACGAACGGGGCAACGCGGAGCAGTCGAAAAAACGTTTCATAGACTCGACCGGGCCGATACGTCGCTTAATTCATACCGCCGAGGCTTCAGAACAATAAATCCTTTATCTATGCTTCAGAAGAGGTTAGATGGTGGACAAGAATTCATCAGAGGAGCTCCGGGGGTATTAAGGGAGACGGCTTGTGGTGTCGCGGTAATGAGCTTTCCGCGAGAGTAGGAACCGGTCCGGATACGAGCTAAGGTAAGGGGAATCTAATAGCGCTGCATCTGTACAGATTCAAATCGATTGTTATTTATGTATTTTTTAAATTTGTTTGAGTAAAAAGGTTTTTTCACCGTTCCTAAATCAACGGCAACACCGCGGAAAATCACTTCAGCTGTCAGTACCTTCAGAAGCCAAATTGGATGACGTCATTAAAGGCGGGGATTTACAGGGAAAATAGGGGTCTTTACCCGTTTTTTTAAAGATCGTAAAAAAAATCTAAAAATATTTTTCTATGTTTTCTTAAGCCACCCTGCGCACGTGGTAAAAATTTTTGTACTAAGTCATAGTTAACCCTGTATAATTACCGACCTCGGAGCGCCACCAACTTGAGAAGTGCCGAATTGTAGCCTTGTGAAACCACTGAAACTATTTGATATACAGTGTGCCTCACTTTAACCCGAAACAGTTCAATATGTTTTAAAGGGTTTAGCTATTCTCAAAAAAATCTATAGTACTCCAAAAGATGTACAAACTGATATATAATTTTTAGAAATTTACATTTTCCACGGCCTGCTAAAGTGACAAAAGTATATTAGGCAGTTTTTAAGGAGAAAATGAATGGTGCAGATGGTTTCGCCATACCTCAAAACCCCCAAATACCGATTTTTAATACAATATAGCTTCACAGAATAGCCATTACGTGTGACTATTCTGTGCTTATATATTATACAAACAAAATAACACTGTAATGTTTAAGTAAACATCCCATTATGGTTTCCCACATTATACATACAGTGGTCTCAAAAATATTTTCAAAACCCAGTGTTTGGATTAACGTCTACCCGAGCATGTCTACTTTCAGCTCGTGAGGATCCTGTTTCAACTGGATAGGGTATTTTCCGCACGATACAACTTTTAAAAATTTTGTGATAGTTAAAAATAGTAAATATTAAATAAAAAAAATTAAAAACAGTATACGCGAAAAATACAATATTGTTTTGCTGCGGCAGAGCATCTGGGACTGGGCCATATCCGTCAATTTTTTTTTGTCATTTACACCTACTCCGTCACTTAATCAGGGACACACTGTATATGTGTAGTATTTTGGAATTTTTTTCTTAGACGTGGTGGGCGCGATCAAGCCTCCAGAAGCATAAACCTTCTTGAAAATGACTTGAAGACTTAAGCACTATTACTTCTGGATCAATTTGTCAATCTGAAACAATAAAATATGCATAAAATGTTGTTAAGTATAGCATCGTTAATGTTTTGAAAGATCACTCGAATCTTTAATTTCAACTTTAAATACTTTATTCATATACTTAATTGCTTAATTTGACTTGCATTAAATCCCAAATTATGTTTTGTCTCCGAAATTAACCATGTTGTTAAAGTGAACTAAATTCCATGAAAAAAGGCTTATAGTGGAGTCAACTAGGAAAATAGCTTCGAAGAAATTCCGGAAGTCTTAGATTTTGTTGGAATGTGTTCGTTTTGATGTCTTGAAACAAAATCCGAAGAGTACGCAGCGCAAAATAGTGTGCGATTTTTTTTATTTGACAATAACTGTCAAAAATATAGGTTTTTTCTTAATAACTTATATAAGCGTTTTTATAGAATTTAAGTAAGACCATTCGAAAGAGCAGGCAATTTCTCAAAAAAAAAAATGTGTTTACATATTTTTTGTAAAATAATTAAGTATTGAATGAGAATTTTTTTAAGATCATACGTTTTCATGCTTCCTCGTATTTAAGAGGCAGCCGAAATTGAGAGCGGCGCGTGGTGCGCGAGACAGTTAAACAGTAATAACTTTTTACATACACAACTAATTCATATGCAACAAAGTTTATTGGAATGTGACACCGTAAAGCAATTAAAAAAATCTTGTAGCATTAATTTCCATGAAGGGATACGCCTGTCATATTATTGTAAAGTTGACCTTAATCAAAATTTCATGCATTTTCAGAATAATTGACGTTACATGGCCAATTTGTAATATTTTTGAGCAATATTACAGAATGTTTCTACTAAATGTATGTAGTTTTGAATGAGCAATATAAGATTAGCAAACCTCGTTGGTTTTTTTTTTTTTTTCACTTTGAACATAGAGATTTTTCTCAATATTTATTTCAAACGCTCATAATATCCGCATAAAATTAGATATTGCAACTCAATAGGTGACTTTTTTGAAGCTTAAAACGTTTGCTTTTTGATAGCATAAGTTATTTTAACGTAATTCTCTTTTTTCTCGTTTATTTTTGCAGTAAACCGCGTTATAATTAATTTCCCAAAACGCAGAACTCAATTTTTAAATCCAAGAATCCAAGCTGAAGGAGGTTTCTTACTGGGATGAGACCAATCCTAAGTGAAAGTACACGTTTTAAACTTCCGATTTCCTAGTCAAAAGATGTTTTCTACATAATTTCCGCTCGTGATTATCAGCTTTTGAAAAAAAAACCTCTCTTCATATGTTCTCAGCTTTCATACAATAATACGAATTCAATAATAAATATAATAATTTCCGCTTTCTTTCTCGTAAATACTTCATACATGTTTGTATACTACTATAGTCCCCATTTTCGATCCACTGAGAACATGCGTTTGTATGTGTGTACGTATGTGCGTGTGTTTGTGAGGCGTGTTAGTCGGCAGGTAGTCGGCAGATGTCATTCTGTTCCCTTGGAGCACAGCTTGTATTGACGTGGGGACGAATGGCACAGTCTATATATCCCATCCCCCGAAAATCCAATTTATATACAGGGTGTTTCATTAAGGGCGAAGAGGTACCATATCTCAGGAATTAATAGTCCTGGAGCTTTGGGAAAAAATCTTCTTAAGTAAAGTAAATCGCTGGAAATTATTTTTAAGTTTGTAGGTCGGCCGCTAGGGGGCGTATTAGCAGCAGTAAATTTGAAAATGAGTTTTCTTAAAAAAAACTAATAAATATCAAAATAATTTTATTGCACTCTTCAGCAAATTCTGAACAATTTTCGTTAAGGATTTTTTGCTCTTGCTCTTCAAATAGAGGTGAGACGGGCGGATAAACCTTGACTTGCTGTTAACTCCGGTTTGGTTTAACCGAATTGGTCGAATTTGGGCTTGTTGAAGAGAGACTTCCTTCTTCTATCAAATGATTGTCCAGTAAGATCATTTCGAATTTCGTGGTCACCGCTAGAGGGCGCAATTCGAAAAATTTCCCTTTTATTACAATTTTCTCCGAAATTTTAGATTCAATGACATTTATTCTGTTATAATCGAAAAGTAGATTATATTTACAACAAAAAATACTTTGGTATTTTGATATCATCATTAGTTTCGGAGTTATCGCCAAAATAATAATTATTATTAACATGTTATTTGAAAGAAGAAGGTAGGTATTTGTTTTCAAAGATTTTCGTGCTCAAGCATGCCATGAAATAAATAAAAATCTGCTTGAGCTTTTCCTAAATAGCTAGATTTTCACTTTTTATTCCTTTAAAACGTATTTCTAATTTACTTACCATACCTGTCGTATCAATATAAGATTATCTCGGAAAAAAAATTTAAAATTTAAAATTCGATTATTCTTGCATTCAACTTCATTTTTACTAGGCCTCATTTTATTTATCATTTTTTTTACTTCATATTCAAAATCAGCATCTCAAAAACCATAAAAATATCATTTTCATTAAAAAATAATGAGATTTGACTGAGAGAATAGACGATTTTTGAGAAATTTCGGTGAAAGATCGATTTTTTGTTTTTTTTTTAATTTTTAAAATAAAAAGCGCATTTTTTTAAACTGCGGACTTTTTTTAATAAAAGTATGTTTGAAGGTGTTTCAAAAGGTTTTATTCAAATCCATGACTTCCCTAATTAATTCCTAATTAACACCATTTTTCGTCTACGTTGACTCCACTATTATGCCATCTCGCATTGTAACTTAATTTTGGATAAGTTTATTTTAAGGTACTACCACCAGCCTAATTTATGTAAAGTTCCCAATTCTAAGGAAAAAAGTGTGACGTACAATTCTTCGTTTTCGATATTACGGGGTGCTAAAATTTTCTAAAAAAATCGTTTTTTCCCCATAACTTTTTTACTGTTATTTTGACTTAAAATCGATTAGGTCATCTTGAAACCTCAAAAATTTTGTCTTTAATTGAGAACAATATTGTCATTTTTCCCTAAGGGGAAAAGACGATTTGTTAGAGAATTTTAGCATCCCGTATATGGGAAACGAAGAATTTTGGACACATGTTTATGTTAACTTTTTTTTAGTAATGGCTGAGTATCACCACTCCGAAATATTTTGACGTACCTAAGTTACACCCTAATACAGGGCGTTAAAAATTTAAAAAAAATTATTTTATTTTTTTCAGTTTTATAAACATATATTCAAACCAAATTTGGCACACAAGTTGTATGTATTGGATGGACATAGACTTGAGCCGGCCTTAGAAGAACACCGGGAAGCCATTATTAGATAGTTGCGCAGTAGAACATATTAGCTCCACCCCTTAGCAACCAGGGTATTTGCATGGCAACGACGGGCAAACGACGGGCATCATTGGCGTATCCCTATGCTAGCGATAAAAATGTTAATTATAAAACTACGTATTTTTCTATAAGCGTAATAGTATAGGTGTACATAAAAACACCTGTCAAGGATTAATAAATTTAATAAATATAATTACTAAACTTATATTATCTACATCATAATATTATTTGTTATTTATGATTTTTTTTTTTTCATTCTATAGGTACTGAATCTATAATGTGTTTTGCATAACTTTCGTTTACCTAGAAACAAAAAATGAAAATCCATACCGGGAATTCTCTAGTGGAATTTGTAATCCGTTTGCAGCTTCTATTGCCATACATTTTTTGATGTTATTAATGACTCCCGCGAATACCAGTTTTTTTCGGAGGAATTTTCATATTGTTACCACTAAGCACTAGGTAGAAACTTCACTAGAAACACGCACAGAGGTCGGTTACCAAATAAAACATCTTATGTTATATTTCCATTTATAAAGTAGAGATCGGTACAGCAGAATTTGAATGACAAGTGTCGGGTAGGTCCGTCGTAAATTATTATTTATACCTACAAGACCAGCACCTATGAGGCGCCATTTCGGACTAAATTATTATTTTTGAATATATAAATTTCTCGCACTAATATATTTTTTTAATATGATATTTATAGAAATTTGCGTGAATAATCTTTTTTTAGTCAAATTTATATATTACGCATCGCCCAAAAGTATATATTACAGTAAACGCAAAAAAATATATCAAAACACGATATATTAATTTAGTGCGCCAATATATAATAATTTAGGGTACCACTGGTCGTCACCAGAGGTCGCGCCGTGCATCCCTAAAGTGCACCGGCAACGCTGCAGCCGAAAGGGCAGAAGTCCGAAGTCGAAATTTTTTTTTTATATGATATTTATAGAAATTTGCGTGAATAATCTTTTTTTAGTCAAATTTATATATTACGCATCGCCCAAAAGTATATATTGTCACGAATGAAAAGTAAGCAATTAAATTATAACGAAATAATTCAATGAACTCGATTGAGTTCAGGCACCGCCGGTATTATCGAAACTTAACATAAAAATCGCTGACTGCTGATTCCGCGACAAAATCAAAGTTTACCTAAAACCATCGATCGGTTCAAGGCGGCAGTCAGTCCGTACGAGTGCTAAAGAAAAGATCGACCAACCGGCGGGGCCAACCAGCAACCAGGTATTCCAGCTGCGATGACGCCTGCCCCTGCTGTCTCTTCACAAAAGTAAGTGTCTTTCTCTAGTAGAGATACTAAGAGAGCACCAGACCAGACTTGTCGAAACGTGTCTGGTCCGGTACTCTCCTAGGTTTTGACCGTCTCCCCACTCTCTGCCCACTCCTATTAAAACAGCTAAATAGGAGAGGTTCAACTAAGATCTCATCAGACACGCAGATCATTTACAACATGTCCTTCTTAAATAGTTTAAACAATTTGCTGGTGAAAAATCTGGTGAATGTTCGGGATTTGGAAGTAAATAAAAAATTTGAGATCCAGTGTTTTAAGAGAATAAATACCAAGTTTGGGGAAAAGGTAGTGGCGGAATTTGCCGACTTCAAGACTATCCTGCCTCAGCGTTTTACGGAGCAATTAACTCGAGAGCGAATTGACGAATTGAATGGTGACGACAAAAGGTATTTTTTAACAAGCTTGGGGCCCGTCGGCAAGACTACAAATATTATATTTTCTGAAGCATGAGCGAGAGACTGCGGCGATATATGGAGGCACTCGAAGAGCTGAGACGCTTGATTATTATGTATGAACTAATTAAAAAGTTTAGAAATGTAAAATTGTAAAAATAAAAAATATTATTTGTTTGTGTGTTTTTTATTTCTCTAAGAGGGTGTGATTGAATAAACTTGTGTCAATCCAATGCCGGTTGTTAGGCAATTTTGCTTCAATTATGTCCGGACACAAATATTCTGACAATTTAAACAGCAAAACATAAAAAATTGACTAGTGAATTATCCAGTGAGAAAATATTCTACATAATATCCAATTGGGCAATTGCTCAAGTCGGTCCTCCAAATTTCTCGAATATGCGTTTTTCCAAAATATTGTTTGTGTTTTTTACTTCGGATTTGAGGGGTATATCGATTGGTTTGATGCCGAGGGGTGAGAAAATATTGTCTGTGTTTTTTACTTCGGATTTGAGGGGTATATCGATTGGTTTGATGCTGAGGGGTGAGAGGTTCGACCAACAGAGAAGTAAAAAATTCTAGAGTTTTAAGAGGATAAATATTAACACGTTGACTGCCATGTGTATATATATTATGCACAGATTGGTCTGGTGCTGCGGGTCGATCAACAGAGAAGTAAAAAATTCGAGAGTTTTAAGAGGATAAATATGAACACGTTGACTGCCATGTGTATATAATATTATGCATAGATTCGTCTGCTGCTGCGGTTCGATTAACAGAGAAGTAAAAAATTCGAGATTTTTAAGAGGATAAATATTAACACGCCTTGTGTATATATATTATGCACAGATTGGTCTGCTGCTGCGGTTCGATCAACAGAGGAGTAAAAAATTCGAGACTTTTAAGAGGATAAATATTAACACGTTGACTGCCATGTGTATATATATTATGCACAGATTGGTCTGGTGCTGCGGGTCGATCAACAGCGAAGTAAAAAATTCCAGAGTTTTAAGAGGATAACTATTAACACGCCTTGTGTATATTATGCACGGGTCTGGTTCTGCGGTTCGACCAGGTAAAAAATTCGAGAGTCTTAAGAGGATAGTGGTTGTCGAATTTGCATGAAAAAAATTTGTGTGAAAATTATGTGTTTTTTACTACCCAATAATGGCTTTCAGGCTGCGGCCATGGAGGCAATGTCTGAGAAGCATGATTATGAGCGAAATAAAAAGTTTAAATTATGAAAATATTTGTTAATAATAGTTAAAATAGTCCTCAAGTTGTGTGAATTTCAGATGATAGAACTTGTCAGGAAAAAATCAATACTACGGCAGAGCGCCCATAATCGGCCGCCGTAGGGCTCCGCATCATAAACCCTCTAAAGGGGCCATTTACCGCAAAGGATTGCTTCAAGAATTTTGTCTGAAGTTTTAAACGTGGGAATATGTCGCGTATTTAGTTTTTCTACATAGATGATTTTAATTTGGTCTGTAGTACCATGATTGTTTAAATCTAAAAAATAACTTATTATTTGTTACATGAGTAGTACCATGATGGTTTAAATCTAAAAATAACTTGTTTATTATTAATGAGTAGCACCGTGATTAAATCTAAAAAATAACTTTATATAGCTAACGCCCTCTGGGTGCCAGCGTCTGCTTTACTAGTCGAGAAATTTTAACCGTTACTAATGGCGGGTGGCTTTCTATTGAGACTATTCGAGCGCCGGTATTTTGTATTCTTTTTTCTTCCTCGGTCCGCCAGATGGGTCTAGTGTGCAACTTCCCGACACGAGCTTGTTTGAAATAGATAAGTTCTTGTCCTGGACCTCTCAACGGTCGAGCTGGGGTTCAAAAGGTACAGCACTATTAGATATTAGTCAGTTATCAAGGAACCCCAATCAGCTCCCCGCCCCTTCTCCGTCACAATTCCGTCCGATCTGTACAGTTCCGGAAGGAATGGTCTGTCGGTTGGGGAACCGCCACCCTTTTTTTGGGTGGCGGTGGTGGTTATTAAAAGCTCGAACCCCCCGCGCGAGGCTCGGCAATAATGTATCTGCTAGATCCAGCTCTATGTTAAAAATGTTCGATCTAATGAAGTAAACATTTTTGCAGTCCTATTGGACTCTAAGTATATCCTGACTCGAAATATAACAGTCACATTCAAACAGAATTATGCAATAACTTTTTTGAATATCCATGTTTATCATCCGGTATATTGTCCGGATGCGGCACGTGCCAAGCAGAGGATATTACCTAGACCCATAGACCTTACTCTCCCTTCAAGATTTATGACTTGGCAATTATAGCTTCTTCGGTACAATAAGGTACGTAATAAATATTCTTGGCGATAAAAACCTTAACACGTTGAGTGTCGAACTTGCCCAACGCGCCATGTGCATATTCAGGCAGCGCTTTATGTCAGGCTGCGTAATGTACATATGTACCGTGCAGGAATCTGATGGTGCGGCATGGAATTAACACCATCTTAGTTGGTGATATCTTACTATTTTGATTTTTGTTAGATATTAGCTGTGGTAATATAAATAACTAAATACAGGGAAATAAATGAACTGCGGTGGTGGTTAAAAAAGCACGAACCCCTCGCGCGAGGCTCGGCAATAATGTATCTGCTAGATCCAGCTCTATGTTAAAAATGTTCGATCTTATTATTTTGTCAGTTTAGAAATCCTACTCTCCATTCAATATTAAAAACTTGATTTTCAAACAAATTATAAAAGGAGCGTGCACGCTTAGATTCCCTGACTTAGAATAAAATTTAAAATATTTGTTATACAATTTCGAATCTGACGCTGAACTTAATCTACTTGAAGTATTTTTTCAAAATATGAAGATAGTCAAATTCTAAACACATTTGCAAGTGATCATCACATGTTTGAATACACAATGTATTATTTCAAATGTTGGATCTAATATAATAAAGTAAAAATTTTGACAGTTTACCTAATAGCACAGAATAAATAGCTTTGCAACAGAAGCCTCCTTACGGACATGTATCAAAAATAAGCGAGTCTCCATTTCAATTTACAGAAAGACAAACAGTATATTAATCATAAATTTGGTTCTAATACAATCTCTTTGCTATGTAGATTAACGTAAAATCGAATAAAATGCAAATTATTCATGACTTTAGAAGATATTTCGCTAAAAAGCGAGTCTCCTTTTGACACATGTCGCTAAGAAATTGTCTGTATTACTCGTTAGTCTGTGCTAATAGAACCTCCCAACTCGATAATCCAGCTATAAAAGTCGCATTCAGGATTATGCTTTTTCAATATCCAGGTATATCATCGCGGCACGTGCCGCAGAGGGTATTAGACCTATAGACCTGTAATTATTATTCTCACTTCAAGATTTATGACTTAGCAATTATAGCTTCTTCGGTACAATAAGGTATAATAACGTATTCGAAGTTCTCGGATTGTAGCACCGTGTATGTTTAACATTAATAGGAATCTTAGCATAATAAAATACAGTAAAATTTTTTAATTATTTATTAATGAAATATATTCTTATTCTAATTTTGTCTCATATACAAGAGGATTGAAGCAAACTTTAATTTTAGAATCTATGCAATTTGAGTTCGATGTTGTCGATATTTATAATCGAATTTAAATAATTACAACCTATTAAGTCTCACACATCACAAGTTTTACACAATTTGTATGCAAAACCTTGTATGAATGTATGCAAAACCTTGAAAGTCGCAAAAATTGGACGCAACTCGCAAGCAACGCAAGATGTATGCAAATCCTTGAGAGACGCAAAAATTGGACTCGCAAGCTGTATATATAGTACGCAATTAAAAGACATTTGACCTACCTTGAAAGCTAATGGACATTTTTTCGACTTTTAAGTGTTAACTACTATAGTTACTTTTCGAAAGAGAGAGTACCTGCGAGCTATTTCAACAAACTGAGCGGTATAATACATGTAAAAAATTATAAGTTAAAGTTTAAGCTTAGGAATCATTCATAATATAGCAATTTTCCGATTATGAATTCATACTTGCAAAAACATCTTAGTTTGAGGGAAGAGTCGCGTATAAACATAATAAGTACCACATACCCACCAAATATTTCACCAAAATTGTCATATTTTCTCACCTGTTGTGTGGAGAAATAAACAAAACATCATAGCCTCAAGGGAGCCGAAGACCCTGTGTAATTTCTGAAACTAAGTATCCAGTTGTGCCATCAAAGTTTTCTTCTTCTTAAAATAAGCTACGTTTTTGCTAAATTTGTTTTTTATATTGTGCCGATTTGCAGCATCACTTAGCTGTCTACTGACACATCTTTACGTTTTAGGACGCAAAATCGAGGTACTAAAAAATCATCCTGTATAGAAAAGTTGATCGGTTAAAGTTACAAAAACAGATTCTAAAAACAATAATATGAATGTTACACATCCAGATCCTGACGTTTCACTATGCATTAGTTATCATATTTACCACGAATTGCTCTTTCCCGTATACAGATTTCTGTTAATAGTTCCCAAATTATACTTATGTTTTTCTCTAGAAAGATCTATTGTCTATGCATTTTATCTCAGAATCAAGAACCACATTCAGATAGAAGATGGCATTCATTAACAGATAGTACAGACTATTGTTATTCAGTTCGGATAGTTTCTACTTGTGTGCCATTCGACGAGCCCAGTGTATAAATCCAATATACTTTTTTAAGTACAGGACCAACCGCCGGAGCGGCCTCCCGCGGTGCCCGGATTTAAACAAAAATTGTAACGAGTTTCTATAGTCTACTTAATAATAATAATAAACTACTTACTAGATTAGGGGATGAGATTTAGCATGATGCTACTCTTACGTCTAACCCCAATACATGATAATATTAAATTAACTTAAACAGGTATAAAACTATGAAACATTCTTATTAATTAAGTAAAGGTAAATTCGTTATAAATTCAATGTGTCTGCATAGATAATGATGTAGTGAGAACCAAGAGGTTTGCGCTTTCAAAAGATGTCTTTTAAGTTTTTGTTTGAACATGAATGTGGATCCGCTTATTTTTATTTCATTATTTAGACTGTTGTAGAGAACAACTGAATTATATGTGTCTCTCTTTCACAACATATTATGGAAATTTTGTAAATAATACTTGTAAAATCTTTATTTTTTCATCCTAGCCGTTCGTAAAATCCGGCAAAATTCTAACCATACAGAAGTATTTGTAACCCGCAATAAAACAGGTAAAATGTGAGACCCATCGTAAAATACCTAGAATATATGTTTTATGGTAGAATTAAAAAGGTGTATTTTCGTGAGATTGACCCACTTGTTAAGCACGGTAATTTTCCATCGCTTTCCAAAGCACCACATGTTTTAAACTCATATTTCTTGTCACACTCTGGCGGTACCCTGTATATTACAATTTTTTGAAGTAGGTGAAAGCGGCATTTGCTAATCTAGAACGATCCAATTGCTATTGTATTATTTTTGGACAAAATCTATGATACCGACGGCTTTACACTATTAGGTAAAAAGGGGGTATCGCTTCAGACGTATTGACCCCCATAAAACATGCCTAGTTAACAAAAGTAGACATATTATCAAAGTCTAGAGAGTATTCTCTAGACTTTGATATTATTGTCCGTTTTAGAAAGTCACATCCGTTATTTTTTAACATGTTGACTGCCAAAGCGAATTTCGTGATCGGGTCCGCTGCGCCGAAGTACTCGTAGTTTTATTGAAAATTTTATTTATTTTTACGTTTTGGGAGCAAAATAGTTTAAGACTGAATACAAATTTATACTTATAGTATGCAATAGAAGTGTGCATAAAATATATGCACATGGCGCCTGATTAAATCATTTCAAATTTCAAATACACCTTGTAAACAGGTAAAGTACAGCCCTGTCGTCAATACCGTTGACGACCTTCAACGATTGCGCCAAGTCAGAGTGGGCTGTTAGCGTGAGCTGTATAGACGTGTGTTTGACGTTTACACGTGACAGTAAAATCGTCGTATTGTTGTCAGTAAAATCGTCGTATTGTTGGTTCTATCGGCAGTTATTAGTTACTAATAACTTATTGGTAGTGGTCATGTCGCTCGCAAGTCAAGAAAAGAAAATAAGAAGGTTAGAAGTACTAATGGAAGAATGTTTGAAGGACTGTGACATAAGTGATGAAGAGCCGTTTGCCGCCGACTCTGATGGCGATCCGGAATATGTGCAAGAAAGTGAAAGTAGTGGTTCAGAGTCAGGGCAACAAGTACCAAGAAAGAAAGAAACAGAAAGTTGATATTAGGCAATCCGTTCCTTTAACTTCAAATACAGTAAGTAGCAGTAGCTCAGATTCAAGTTCTCTCTCCGATACCGAGGATATTGATGATATACCGAACGTAGCCAGATGGGGACCCATTGAAAGAAAATTTAAAGATTTTGCATTTGATGTACCTGTCGATATACCTGTAGATCTTAAAAAGGAACTTAGAGGTCTTAACGAATTGGATTGTTTCTTAAAAATTGCGACTGAAGAAGTTTTTGAGTTAATGGCGCAACAAACTAATATCTATGCCGAGCAGAAGATTGTCGAGAAAATTGTTGATAACAGTATAGGAAGAAAATCAAGACTCAATAACTGGATACCTACGAATGCAGCTGAAATGAAAATGTTTCTGGGAATAATTATTTGGATGGGACTGGACCGAAAACCTACTTTGAAAGATTACTGGAGTCGATGGCATTTTTCAAACAATAAAGAATGTCCTCCTGCAGACAGACTTTATAAAATACAACCACTTATCGACGTTATAAATAAAAACATTAAAGTTTGTAGGGTTCCTGCAGAAAATGTTTGTATTGAAGAAAGCATGGTACCGTTCCGTGATCCAATATCTTTCAAACAATATGTGAAAGGAAAGAGACACAAGTTTAACTTTAAAGTTTTTAAATTGTGCAATAAAGGTGGTTACACATATCATCTAAAAGTTTATTGTGGATTTGAGAAAACAGATGGCATGCCAGTAGCTAATAATGGTGATGAATTAACAGAAGCTCCTGCCAGAGAAGGTATCCCAATGAAGGCAACAGCTATTTGTGCCTATAATTCTGCAAAACCATACATATATGTGGCTGACCAAATGTCTTCATATTCTACTTCATTGCATAGGTGGTAAAATGGTTTCGTAAGATAGCCGTAGAGGTATTGACAGAAATATCGCTGGTAAATGCTTGGCATTTGTACAAAGTTGTTAATAATTCATCTATGCAGATTACAACTTTTAGAGAAATACCTTGCATGCTATTATTGGAGAGTAATAAACAACCGATCCCAGAAGAAAACAATACAGATCATAAAATGCAGACATCAGAAAATAGACACCGATGTAAGTTTTGTTATAAAAAGCATGCAAAAGACCATGACAGAAAATACGCTATAGCTCACAGTAAGCAAGTTCTCTCTACGTACGTCCAGCTTGTTCAGGAAGTCCAGCGATTTGTGTGGAATGTGTTTTTACTGTTCACAATTCAAAATTAAAATAATCTTTTTGTTTGTATACAGTAGGTATATTTCTATGTCAATCTATGTAGAAAAACATTTTTTGTTACCAGAAAAGCCATTTTTTGTTGCCAACATTATTTACTTTTGCATAAAACTTGTCGACAGAAAATATAACTTGAAAGGGGAATATTGCAGTACATTTATTTTCCTGTATTTAGTTATTTACAAGAATAAATATCTTATAGACTGAAATTAAAAGTTGAAAATTTGTAACAAAAACGTAAATGGTAAGATATCACGAGACCAACTAAGATGGTGTTAATCACATGTCAACAGATTCCCCATAAGAAATGCACGGTATGCACATTACGCGGTCTGACATAAAGCGCTGTGAATATACAAATGGCGTGCAAGTTGTCTGTGCATATATGCACATGACAGTCAACATGTTAAAAAATAGATGGTTTTGTATGAATTGAGAGTATATTTTATAAGTATGTTGTTTGTTACAACTTCTTCTACACAGCAAAGATTTTTTCTGTTAAAAGCATCTGAGGTTAGTTTATATTTTAGGAATTTTGTTCTAAATTTTTCTGTAGGGTTCATTTCTATCTTAATAAAAATATGTCTTATAATTACCTCGAGTTAGAGTACGAAATGCTGCATATGTAGCAAATATACATGTTTTTTTGCATAGAGTTATTGAAGTTTATACCTAAGCACCTCGAGTTAAGGGAAAATGGATACATGTATATCTACAAATTGCCTGTATATTCTAAATGATTTAATATTTAAACAGCTCGCTTTGGGGATGTTTGGACTTTCTAAAACGGACAATATACTTTTGTGACATGCTTTATGGTGGGCAATACGTCTGAAGGGGTACCCTTCACCTGATAGTGTAAAGCCGTCATAAATTTTGTCCAAAAAATAATACAATAGCAATTGGATCGTTCTAGATTAACGTCGCTTTCACCTGCATCAAAAAGTTGTACCGCCAGCTTATATGAAACATGTGGTGCTTTGGGAAACGAATAAGTTAAATACACCACAATTCTACCATAAAACATATATTCTAGGTATGACAGGTCTCACATTTTCCCTGCGCATACTGTATGGTTAGTATTTTGCCTTACAAACGCCTAGGATGAAAAAAGATTTTACTATTATTTACAAATTTCCAAGACAAGTAGACTATAGAAACTCATTTCAATTTTTGTTTAACGTCTGTTTAAGTTTTGAAACGTCAGGATCTGGATGTGTAACATTCATATTATTGTTTTTAGAATCTGTTTTTGTAACTTTAACCGATCAACTTTTCTATACAGGATGATTTTTTAGTACCTCGATTTTGCGTCCTAAAACGTAAAGATGTGTCAGTAGACAGCTAAGTGATGCTGCAAATCGGCACAATATAAAAAACAAATTTAGCAAAAACGTAGCTTATTTTAAGAAGAAGAAAACTTTGATGGCACAACTGGATACTTAGTTTCAGAAATTACACAGGGTCTTCGGCTCCCTTGAGGCTATGATGTTTTGTTTATTTCTCCACACAACAGGTGAGAAAATATGACAATTTTGGTGAAATATTTGGTGGGTATGTGGTACTTATTATGTTTATACGCGACTCTTCCCTCAAACTAAGATGTTTTTGCAAGTATGAATTCATAATCGGAAAATTGCTATATTATGAATGATTCCTAAGCTTAAACTTTAACTTATAATTTTTTACATGTATTATACCGCTCAGTTTGTTGAAATAGCTCGCAGGTACTCTCTCTTTCGAAAAGTAACTATAGTAGTTAACACTTAAAAGTCGAAAAAATGTCCATTAGCTTTCAAGGTAGGTCAAATGTCTTTTAATTGCGTACTATATATACAGCTTGCGAGTCCAATTTTTGCGTCTCTCAAGGATTTGCATACATCTTGCGTTGCTTGCGAGTTGCGTCCAATTTTTGCGACTTTCAAGGTTTTGCATACATTCATACAAGGTTTTGCATACAAATTGTGTAAAACTTGTGATGTGTGAGACTTAATAGGTTGTAATTATTTAAATTCGATTATAAATATCGACAACATCGAACTCAAATTGCATAGATTCTTAAATTAAAGTTTGCTTCAATCCTCTTGTATATGAGACAAAATTAGAATAAGAATATATTTCATTAATAAATAATTAAAAAATTTTACTGTATTTTATTATGCTAAGTTTCCTATTAATGTTAAACATACACGGTGCTACAATCCGAGAACTTCGAATACGTTATTATACCTTATTGTACCGAAGAAGCTATAGTTGCTAAGTCATAAATCTTGAAGTGAGAATAATAATTACAGGTCTATAGGTCTAATACCCTCTGCGGCACGTGCCGCGATGATATACCTGGATATTGAAAAAGCATAATCCTGAATGCGACTTTTATAGCTGGATTACCGAGTTGGGAGGTCCTATTAGCACAGACTAACGAGTAATACAGACAATTTCTTAGCGACATGTGTCAAAAGGAGACTCGCTTTTTAGCGAAATATCTTCTAAAGTCATGAATAATTTGCATTTTATTCGATTTTACGTTAATCTACATAGCAAAGAGATTGTATTAGAACCAAATTTATGATTAATATACTGTTTGTCTTTCTGTAAATTGAAATGGAGACTCGCTTATTTTTGATACATGTCCGTAAGGAGGCTTCTGTTGCAAAGCTATTTATTCTGTGCTATTAGGTAAACTGTCAAAATTTTTACTTTATTATATTAGATCCAACATTTGAAATAATACATTGTGTATTCAAACATGTGATGATCACTTGCAAATGTGTTTAGAATTTGACTATCTTCATATTTTGAAAAAATACTTCAAGTAGATTAAGTTCAGCGTCAGATTCGAAATTGTATAACAAATATTTTAAATTTTATTCTAAGTCAGGGAATCTAAGCGTGCACGCTCCTTTTATAATTTGTTTGAAAATCAAGTTTTTAATATTGAATGGAGAGTAGGATTTCTAAACTGACAAAATAATAAGATCGAACATTTTTAACATAGAGCTGGATCTAGCAGATACATTATTGCCGAGCCTCGCGCGAGGGGTTCGTGCTTTTTTAACCACCACCGCAGTTCATTTATTTCCCTGTATTTAGTTATTTATATTACCACAGCTAATATCTAACAAAAATCAAAATAGTAAGATATCACCAACTAAGATGGTGTTAATTCCATGCCGCACCATCAGATTCCTGCACGGTACATATGTACATTACGCAGCCTGACATAAAGCGCTGCCTGAATATGCACATGGCGCGTTGGGCAAGTTCGACACTCAACGTGTTAAGGTTTTTATCGCCAAGAATATTTATTACGTACCTTATTGTACCGAAGAAGCTATAATTGCCAAGTCATAAATCTTGAAGGGAGAGTAAGGTCTATGGGTCTAGGTAATATCCTCTGCTTGGCACGTGCCGCATCCGGACAATATACCGGATGATAAACATGGATATTCAAAAAAGTTATTGCATAATTCTGTTTGAATGTGACTGTTATATTTCGAGTCAGGATATACTTAGAGTCCAATAGGACTGCAAAAATGTTTACTTCATTAGATCGAACATTTTTAACATAGAGCTGGATCTAGCAGATACATTATTGCCGAGCCTCGCGCGGGGGGTTCGAGCTTTTAATAACCACCACCGCCACCCAAAAAAAGGGTGGCGGTTCCCCAACCGACAGACCATTCCTTCCGGAACTGTACAGATCGGACGGAATTGTGACGGAGAAGGGGCGGGGAGCTGATTGGGGTTCCTTGATAACTGACTAATATCTAATAGTGCTGTACCTTTTGAACCCCAGCTCGACCGTTGAGAGGTCCAGGACAAGAACTTATCTATTTCAAACAAGCTCGTGTCGGGAAGTTGCACACTAGACCCATCTGGCGGACCGAGGAAGAAAAAAGAATACAAAATACCGGCGCTCGAATAGTCTCAATAGAAAGCCACCCGCCATTAGTAACGGTTAAAATTTCTCGACTAGTAAAGCAGACGCTGGCACCCAGAGGGCGTTAGCTATATAAAGTTATTTTTTAGATTTAATCACGGTGCTACTCATTAATAATAAACAAGTTATTTTTAGATTTAAACCATCATGGTACTACTCATGTAACAAATAATAAGTTATTTTTTAGATTTAAACAATCATGGTACTACAGACCAAATTAAAATCATCTATGTAGAAAAACTAAATACGCGACATATTCCCACGTTTAAAACTTCAGACAAAATTCTTGAAGCAATCCTTTGCGGTAAATGGCCCCTTTAGAGGGTTTATGATGCGGAGCCCTACGGCGGCCGCTTATGGGCGCTCTGCCGTAGTATTGATTTTTTCCTGACAAGTTCTATCATCTGAAATTCACACAACTTGAGGACTATTTTAACTATTATTAACAAATATTTTCATAATTTAAACTTTTTATTTCGCTCATAATCATGCTTCTCAGACATTGCCTCCATGGCCGCAGCCTGAAAGCCATTATTGGGTAGTAAAAAACACATAATTTTCACACAAATTTTTTTCATGCAAATTCGACAACCACTATCCTCTTAAGACTCTCGAATTTTTTACCTGGTCGAACCGCAGAACCAGACCCGTGCATAATATACACAAGGCGTGTTAATAGTTATCCTCTTAAAACTCTGGAATTTTTTACTTCGCTGTTGATCGACCCGCAGCACCAGACCAATCTGTGCATAATATATATACACATGGCAGTCAACGTGTTAATATTTATCCTCTTAAAAGTCTCGAATTTTTTACTCCTCTGTTGATCGAACCGCAGCAGCAGACCAATCTGTGCATAATATATATACACAAGGCGTGTTAATATTTATCCTCTTAAAAATCTCGAATTTTTTACTTCTCTGTTAATCGAACCGCAGCAGCAGACGAATCTATGCATAATATTATATACACATGGCAGTCAACGTGTTCATATTTATCCTCTTAAAACTCTCGAATTTTTTACTTCTCTGTTGATCGACCCGCAGCACCAGACCAATCTGTGCATAATATATATACACATGGCAGTCAACGTGTTAATATTTATCCTCTTAAAACTCTAGAATTTTTTACTTCTCTGTTGGTCGAACCTCTCACCCCTCAGCATCAAACCAATCGATATACCCCTCAAATCCG
Organism: Pseudeuparius sepicola; assembly: GCA_963920635.1. Taxonomy (NCBI): domain Eukaryota; kingdom Metazoa; phylum Arthropoda; class Insecta; order Coleoptera; family Anthribidae; genus Pseudeuparius; species Pseudeuparius sepicola. Next base: position 29,876,988 of record OY987303.1, read on the forward strand.
AAGTAAAAAACACAGACAATATTTTCTCACCCCTCGGCATCAAACCAATCGATATACCCCTCAAATCCGAAGTAAAAAACACAAACAATATTTTGGAAAAACGCATATTCGAGAAATTTGGAGGACCGACTTGAGCAATTGCCCAATTGGATATTATGTAGAATATTTTCTCACTGGATAATTCACTAGTCAATTTTTTATGTTTTGCTGTTTAAATTGTCAGAATATTTGTGTCCGGACATAATTGAAGCAAAATTGCCTAACAACCGGCATTGGATTGACACAAGTTTATTCAATCACACCCTCTTAGAGAAATAAAAAACACACAAACAAATAATATTTTTTATTTTTACAATTTTACATTTCTAAACTTTTTAGTTAGTTCATACATAATAATCAAGCGTCTCAGCTCTTCGAGTGCCTCCATATATCGCCGCAGTCTCTCGCTCATGCTTCAGAAAATATAATATTTGTAGTCTTGCCGACGGGCCCCAAGCTTGTTAAAAAATACCTTTTGTCGTCACCATTCAATTCGTCAATTCGCTCTCGAGTTAATTGCTCCGTAAAACGCTGAGGCAGGATAGTCTTGAAGTCGGCAAATTCCGCCACTACCTTTTCCCCAAACTTGGTATTTATTCTCTTAAAACACTGGATCTCAATTTTTTTATTTACTTCCAAATCCCGAACATTCACCAGATTTTTCACCAGCAAATTGTTTAAACTATTTAAGAAGGACATGTTGTAAATGATCTGCGTGTCTGATGAGATCTTAGTTGAACCTCTCCTATTTAGCTGTTTTAATAGGAGTGGGCAGAGAGTGGGGAGACGGTCAAAACCTAGGAGAGTACCCGACCAGACAGGTTTCGACAAGTCTGGTCTGGTGCTCTCTTAGTATCTCTACTTTCTCTGATTGTGTCAATTGTCAATTGTGTCAAGCTTTCTTAACCCTAAATAATAAATTAACCTATGTGAAATTAAGGCCAATTGTTATTATTTGCTACGCTCCCAGTCACGGCTATCCAGGTCGTGACATATGGTGGAGGCGCCGGTTCATTTTTTATTTCCAAAATTTTGATAATAATTTTTTTGACACTTACATCATGTTTTATACTAAACTCAATTCATTTTTTCTTAACACAATTGACATTTACTTGGCAATATTAATGCTTTTTTATTAAAAAAAAAACACGTCGTAAAAATAACGTTTGTCATATTTTATTTTTTTTTAATTGATGTAATCCTTTTCCAAATACAAAAAAAAACAATGTTTATTTATACGACGGGTTAAATTTCATTGGGTGCATTCTGTGAACTTTTTCTCCGTATTTTCTTTGCTTAAAAGCGTTTATTTCGTCAGAGTTAATGCAATTTTTTTTTCCGTACCTTGTTATTATTTTTAAGGATATTTTATTGTTTCTTGATTTAATAATATATACAAAAACTAAATTGAATGAATAAATGACTGAGCCTACAGCTAACAAGCCCGTTACAAGACTCCAAAATAAAGAAAAAGCAAAAAATCTTAGATTAAATTTAGAGGCGGATAGTTTTAAAGATTTCGAACCTCGTCACCGCAGCACAGACATAAATCCCTTTCAACCGCGAGCGTCACTATCTCGAAGTCCAAAAGATACTCCGAAGAGTCCTAGTTTAACAAGTCCTTTTAGCGAAAAATTTAATTTTGAACACCCTTTACAGTTAGCAGAGGCAAATCAATTTGTAGATTCTTTAGCAAAATTGCCAGATAATTTAAATTTTGATATAGGTACACAAACAGCCCAAGTAATCACTATAAATCGTAGGGTACAGACAGAAATAAAATTTACAGAAACTCCCTCCCACCCTAACAAAGACATTCGATACTAACGACAAAAAACAAAAACAAACGCCGGTAGAAATTGCGGACAAAGAAAAATTACAAAAAATGAATACTACTTTGGCAGAAGCCTTAAATGACGCTAGAAACCCGACAGTGCCAAAATTTATTCCCCCTCCTAAATTTGACCCCGCTCTTGACTCACCGGTTAATTTTATAAAAAACTACGAAAGCTCGTCAACAGCAAACGGCTGGAATGACAATTACAAAATAACGTATCTCGGCAATTTTCTCGTAAGTTCTGCAAGTGTATGGTACCAAAAGTACACAAATGACGAAACAAACAGAAACAAACACTGGGGAGACAAAAAAGAAATTATCCACGTGAGCAGGATACTCCCGTACTATGATCCCTGGACACCAGACACCCGCCCGAGACCGTAACAAACGACAAAACAAATTTCGCCTGACAATACTTAAACCGACAGCGTACCACAAATATAATATAGGCGTATTTTTATTATTTAAAGCTATATAGTGAATAGCGTCTCGACAATGTTAATATTATAGAAAAATATATAGTATAGGTATTATTTTGAGTAAGAAATAATAAGAATGGGAATACATAGGTATTTAAAATTAAAAGTTTTAATACATATATACTTAAAGATAAGAATATTATACTTTAGACAATAATATTAGGCATAGAGATAACTGAAAAGGGAAATAAGAAAATTTGAAAATAGAATATTTTAACATTTGGAAATAATCTTAACGCTAACATAAATTTTACTTAACAGGATGTTACTTACTTTGGGGATGTTATGTTTTCCAATACAAATGCACTGTAAATTGGAAATAACCGCAGGTGCCTTCTGGAGAGCACAACCTGACACCGTAAGTTACGAGTCACCGGTTCCTTTAATTTACCAATGAAATTGGGTTGAAAAGCAAAATTACGACAAAATTAACAGGACATGTGGCAGCGATAGTGTGGAGTGTACATTTCTAAAAAATTTTACTGCTTTGCAAAACGCTTATATTACCGATTTCAAAAATTTAGAAAGATGATGGAGTCCATTATACTTAAAAAATCACACACATGAATCAAATCATATACAGAAACGCTCCTTAGACTTTCTAGGAGAAGGACTTGCATGGTGTTGTGGTGTTGCTACCCATCATAATTTAGATTCTTTTATAATAAATGAGGGAGATTTGGAAAATAAAATTTTTAAATTGACAAATGCATTTTCAAACTCTATTCAAGTAATAGCAAATAATTCAGAAAAGTTCAGCGAATATCAAAATCAATCTACACACACTTTCCAAGAAATAGAATCCCCTATACACAATATAGAAAATTATTTTAATGACATAAAAAGTAAAATAAAAATCAATAAGACACAAGTGACTCAATATTAGAAAACCAATTTATTAATTTGAAAAATACAGTTTTATTATCAAGAGCGATTAAAAATCAATATGTAATAGCATCATGTAAGCAACACCATATACCAAGCGTTATTCTCGAGCCATTAACATTAAGCCAAGACTTAAGAAAACTTTCTGAAGAATTAATAACTTTTAATCAAGAATTGTCAATACCTAGATCACAACTTTCTAAATATTACCAACTTCCAATTTCCGATTGTACATTTACTGACGAAGATATAATTATACACATTAGAATCCCCATTAAGCAAAAACTTAGACGCTGGAAACTGTACCAGTTAATAACCGAAACGACGCAACAAGAAAACTGAAGCATCTTCAAAAGAAAAAAAAATGCTGAGACCAGCATTTGCAATCCCAGCAACCGCAGGAAACGAAGGCCACCAAAGCAATTCACGGCTTTATTACGCCCGCACGGATGGAAACAACGAAAACATGGCATTCTCGACGGAGGCGAGTACGGGCTTGCTAGCATAGTAGGCCTAGTTCAGTAATTCCCTACATCAAGACGAGGCGCATACCGGTAGTATTTAATTGGTACTGCCTATCCACCAGAAGATGTCGCAGCGAGTCCCAACCGAAGGTCCAGCGTATGGAAGGTAGATCATCCATAGTCCAACGCTCAGCATCCAGTATTCGAGAGACTATTCCGAGCCAAAATACTACAGGGTGCAAGTGTATACGCGAGACAAGCCAGTGCAGTGCGGTCCGTGAGAAAAACTTCATATTAATTTTTTTTTATTATATACCTACTTTTATTATTTTTTTTTATTTAAAAACACGATAAACTAAAATTTTAATTTTCTCTTTATATTCATTTCTTTTTTTAATATCATAAATAAGTTATATTTGTTTTATAATTTTTATAATTTTTCTTTTATTTTATTTTTACAATTTATTTTTTTAGCTGGAGTCCAGCTTTGAAGAGACGGGGGCATGTGTCACGAATGAAAAGTAAGCAATTAAATTATAACGAAATAATTCAATGAACTCGATTGAGTTCAGGCACCGCCGGTATTATCGAAACTTAACATAAAAATCGCTAACTGCTGATTCCGCGACAAAATCAAAGTTTACCTAAAACCATCGATCGGTTCAAGGCGGCAGTCAGTCCGTACGAGTGCTAAAGAAAAGATCGACCAACCGGCGGGGCCAACCAGCAACCAGGTATTCCAGCTGCGATGACGCCTGCCCCTGCTGTCTCTTCACAAAAGTAAGTGTCTTTCTCTCATTGTGTCAATTGTCAATTGTGTCAAGCTTTCTTAACCCTAAATAATAAATTAACCTATGTGAAATTAAGGCCAATTGTTATTATTTGCTACGCTCCCAGTCACGGCTATCCAGGTCGTGACAATATTACAGTAAACGCAAAAAAATATATCAAAACACGATATATTAATTTGGTGCGCCAATATATAATAATTTAGGGTACCACCGGTCGTCACCAGAGGTCGCGCCGCGCATCCCTAAAGTGCACCGGTAACACTGCAGCAGAAAGCGCAGAAGCCCGAAGTCGAAGTGATTATGATTACCGACGTACTGGATGTTCTTTTTCTGTATCAGGTTTGGGATTTGATGTTTTGTGGTGTATAACCCCACAATCATCTTACATATTAGTTTCCCGCCCGCATGATCGTTTTCGTTTCGCCTTCATTTTGTTGTAGGAAGTGGCTATTTATACGTCCGACGTATATAAAAGTCGGTATAGGTCTTGCACTCTCATTGGTGGATTGAGTCACATGACTTCTTTGGACAAACATTTAACCACAGTAAACAATATCGTACACGTCCGAAGCCGAAGTAAACATTTGATACGTCTACGTCGGAAGCCGTCGGAAGTGCATTTTTCTCAAGCATCTTTGCAATAAGGAGCGTATTCCCTCCTTTTTGGGGGATAAGCGCTGCCGTATGAAAAAAGAAGGGGACATTCCCATCATATTGTGGCAGTCGGCAGCGATGCGCGCCGCCGTATGAAAAAAGAAGTGGTAATCTTTTCCAATGGTGTAACGTCGGGCGAAAATAGGGGATAGGAACCTATCTAGCCAAAATTTCAAGAAAATCGGGGGTGGGTTTTACACAGGGACCCTTTTTATTTTAAAGAGTCCCTGGTTTTACACCATTCTGCGCTTTCTGCTGCAGCGTTACCGGTGCACTTTAGGAATGCGCGGCGCGACCTCTGGTGACGACCGGTGGTACCCTAAATTATTATATATTGGCGCACCAAATTAATATATCGTGTTTTGATATATTTTTTTGCGTTTACTGTAATATATACTTTTGGGCGATGCGTAATATATAAATTTGACTAAAAAAAGATTATTCACGCAAATTTATATAAATATCTGTCGCGTCTTGCCATGTTAAATAAGCTAAATAAGTAGTATTTGCAGTTGCCTAATTGCTGCAGGACAATTTCCTTAAAATTGCTATCCTTATCTACCTTTCCATTTCCCACCATGTGTCCAATCAGCAAGAAGGAAGAACCCGCGCCGCCTGCGCATTGAACCGGAAGAAGAAGCTGAAGCGCACTTGCCTTTGTGACTTGTGACAGTGACCAAAAAGAAAAAGACGCATTTTAACTCCGAACGAAAGTGTCGGGATATTTCTCACCGTAAGTGCGGTTTACCCCCCAAAATTAAACTAAACTATACAGTTGAACTGTCTCGCGAGATCGCGGCCGCGAATTGAAGACTCCGGGAACACCAAACACCCAAGAGACCACTTGTCGGCACACGGCAGACAACGACAAAAGGTAGGACGCATGGAAATCTTTTTCCCTTGAATCAGCGCCTCCTAATCTCTATAACCCGGACCCTACCGGTCCTAATCAATATCATATAAAAAAAATATTTCGACTTCGGGCTTCTGCACTTTCTGCTGCAGCGATGCCGGTGCACTTTAGGAATGCGCGGCGCGACCTCTGGTGACGACCAGTGGTACCCTAAATTATTATATATTGGCGCACCAAATTAATATATCGTGTTCTGATATATTTTTTTGCGTTTACTGTAATATATACTTTTGGGCGATGCGTAATATATAAATTTAACTAAAAAAAGATTATTCACGCAAATTTCTATAAATATCATATTAAAAAAAATATTAGCACGAGAAATTTATATATTCAAAAATAATAATTTAGTCCGAAATGGCGCCTCATAAGCACCCTACTTTATATTATTTTAAATATTATGACTTTAAGCTCTAATAAATAAAAAGCTTTTGTTGACATATAATATGTGGCGACAACCCGACATAGCTTTATTCTATTACAGTTTTATTATTTTTACATTTCTTTCTTGCATTTTATATCCCAAAGTTTTGTCTAAAAATTACCATTAGCATAATTATTATTGTATTAACAACCAGTGTTATAGGAACCAAAATGCAAATTTAATATCTGTAATCCAATAGTATTAAATATTATTGAATGGAAAGTTCCCAAACAGTTAAATTCTTATGACTCTGTAAATCCAAACCCAAAATGGCAGGTAAATTCAGACCCAGGAGCGACGATGTAGGGAGACAATTAATAAAAATTTTTGGTAGTTTATAAATACTATATAGGTCTACAAAAATGTTACAAATTAAAAATTACCTACTTATCTAACATTCTACATACTTTCAAAACGCAAAACAAAAATATAAATAACTTGAATTTTCAGTGGTTTGGACGTACTAATTTCGCACGCCGCTGGGTCGGTTGGTACGTAAAATTCGGAGGCGGTTCTAACTCGGTTGGCGCAAGCCACGATGACGTAGGGGTGTTCTTCTTAGAACGGCTCAACTTTAACCATGTATAATACCAAGTTTCTAAATTAACCAGTGGTGGAGATATGGGTAATCGGTACTAGTAATTTGATAAAAAAATTAGTACAGGTCTGAACAGAATAAAAAAGAATATCATTTTTAGGGAGGATTCGATTTCGAATATTGCCTCTCGACATTTTTTCATGTCACTGTTTCACCGCAATTTTTTGCATCAATTTTTGCCACGAAATAATTTGTAAAAAATAATTTTAGAAATTTTTCCAGTGGCGTTACGCCACAACATATTGTTAAATTATTTAGGTATATAATTTACATATTTGAAAATTAATCCCACACTTGCGTATGTCTACACCACTGGAAACATTGCTAACATTATTTTTTTTTTCAAAAACCAAGTAATTTCTATGGCAAAAAACACATTAGTTACAAAAATTGATACAACATACAGTGTGTCCCGAGATAAGTGAAACGCCAGGTGTAAAATAATTAAATAATAGTTATTTATGTACCAAGGCACTGAAGTTCAACTTTTTATGACTCATGTGGAGTTTAATAAACCACATTAGTCATAAAAAGAACTTCAGTGCCGAGGTACATATTATATATATTTTTTGAAATCGGAAAAAAATGTTTTATTAGGCAAGAAAATAATATTAAGGGATCACCCGTCCATGAACCGACTACGCGCGGCGTTGCTTGAGTTTGACGATCGCTCTACCTAGGACAAGTATGATGAGACACGGCACCTTCTGACAGAAAAACCAAACTGCCGCTTCTTGTGCAGCCTACACAACAAATCTATTGATATTCAAATTTACTAAAATATGTATAAGAATTGCGCTTCTATAGGAAACAATTTCGCAATGTGTACGAAAAGTTAAATGAGCCTTTATCGGCCGGGTTTTGAATATTTGGTCACTTTTGACGATCGATTTCTCCGCGTCTGACGTTTGATGTTTACATCTCGCCAAGGCCTACTTATTGAAAAAATCGTACAATAATGGGCTACATTATTGTACGATTTCTGTGCTTTTAATCACGATTTTGGGACATTTTAATGCCGATTTCAAGAAAAATAATTTTCACCATATTTTTAATTTTGAAAAATAAAGTAGGCCCTCAGGAACGATTTATTTATTTTCTGTTTTCGACAAGATATCGAAAAATGTCATTATAAAAAGTTGCTGAGAATTGAAAATTATGTCCCTATGCTAATTTTCAAAATAATTGGCCTACTTTGATTTTCGTCCATTTTATTTCCTATAGGTAGGTGAACTATCCTTGTCGTTTAAAATATCGAAAAATTTCATAAGAAAAGGTTGCTTAGAATTGAATACTGTGACCGCGTGTCAATGTTCAAAATAATTGGCCTGCTTTGATTATTTGACAATTTTTCGATATTTTAAACGACAAGGATAGTTCACCTACTTATAGGAAATAAAGTGGACAAAAATAAAAGTAGGCCAATTATTTTGAAAATTGACACAGGGTCATAGTTTTCAACTCTAAGCAACTTTTTCTAATGAAATTTTTCGATATCTTGTCAAGATAAGGCACCTACACAGAAAATAAATAGACCGTTCCTGTCAGGGCCTACTTTATTTTTCAAAATTAAAAATATGGTGAAAATTATTTTCTAGGCAAACAGGCTTGGACCCCAAATTGACAAATTCGAACTCGAAAATTTTTGGTCTTTTACACCTCTCGTTTCACTTATCCTGGAACACACTGTATATGAAAAAATGTCGCCAGGCACTTTTTGTTCAAAATTAAGTCCTCTGTCTAAAATTAGTGATGTATGCTAAAATTAATCATATATTTTTCGAAAAAATAAATGTATACCTAGCTAGGTAATTAAAAAAATCGAATGTCCCTTCTTGTTGCGTTCGGCAGCGCCTTAATTATTTTAACTTTTATCTGAAAAATGTAACAGAGTACCAGCCGTTATTAATTTTAGCATTCATGCAGTGGTAACATTAACGGCACGTTAGCGTACCCCGAGTCACGGCCTTCTTTAAATTATTGTCTTATACCTCGGATTTGCCCTATCGTTCGCGCTTCGTGTTCAAGATTGTTAAAAGATTTCTAAAAATTCAATTCTATTTGCAATAACTTGCCTACTGTGATTTTTTTATACTCCCAAAATCCTAGAAATTGTATTAGTAATTTTTTATGGATACCTATTTTATCTTTTTTATACCTTTTTAATAAATTAATTTAATTGAATTAATTTAATAAATTTAATAAATTACTAAAATGATATTATCTAGGATTTTGCAAGTATCATACCCAGTGCACCATGAAAGACTAATAATTCACCAAGAAATTCATCCGAGGATTTACCCAATAAAATTCCACTAATAGCTAGTAGGTACCTACTAGTTGCGAGTCCCCTGCCGCTGAACCATCAATACTTGGAAACATTTCTTCACCGGAAAAACAAAAAAAAGTATATAGATTTTAGATTTTATCTATTTAAACAATACATTTCTTTCTTAATTTACTTATAAATAACCTTAAGAATACTAAAATGTAATATATCTATGATGTTTGGCATTATTGTGTATTACTGTAATATATAAAATTATTCCCGTATAATTTTTGCTTTCATTATACCTATCCTAATATTATCACTTATCGCGTTTCAATTGTGTAACTCGACATAGACATAGCTATTTATCATATGTATATGTGGTTATAAAATTAAAAGTGTCTTGAAAATTGTAACTATAAAAGATTTCAAATTTCCCGCTTAAAAATAGTCTAGTTCGTACTTAGGCCACCAGGGGGCGTATGGCATCCAAAAATTATGGGGAGTTGCCTATCTATCCCTATATATAAATCCTTTATCTATGTGTATGATATTTGTGTTTTATCTTGTCAGTGACAGTGGAAAAGAGATTATTACCTGGAAGTTCTCCCGATATCTTCGTCAGCAATAGTTACATTAATTATTTTTCAGAAGCTATATTTTCTCTTAAGTACCTATTAATATTCAAAACTATTTGTGCACTTTGTATCTACAGGGTGTTTCATCTTAAGTACGAACACGCACGTAAAATTTGTATTCTTCATCCAATTTTAACCGTTTTTTTTTTTTCTAAAAATAGGCCACGAAAAACTCTACGTTAGTGAAAAATTTCAGGTCTTAATCTCAATTTCAAGGCCTACTACGAATTTTTTGTAGTACAAAATGAAGAAAATCATATAGCAATTTTTTTTATTTAAAATCTGACACATCAGAACCCCCGCATACCAAATTGGAACAAAAAATATACTGAGAGTTTCATTCTTCAGAGTACCAAAGTTGAGCAAAATAGGAATTTTAAAGGCATCTGGCAAGTCAAGTGTGCCATGGAATTACTTTGAAACAGTTGAATAATGAACATAAGACCACTCACAGTGTCGATGTGCAAAGATCCAATAAAAAAAAATATACCTACAAGGTGTTCTTCTCTGTAGCAACTCAAAATGCTGAAATTTTTAAACTTTATACAGGTAAAAAAATCGAGTATATCAAAACCACCCCAGACCCCAGACATTATAAACGAACTAACTCTAAAAAATGCAGAAGCCTGCCAGGCAGTAAGTCCATATGAGTCAAGGCGGCTGATGTGCCACAACAGGAAACGCACAGAAATTTTTTTATCCTAGACTGTGATTTAGTTGAGAACGGTCCAGTAATTTATATTGTTTTTTATTTGTTGATTAGCATTTCTAAAAAAATAAATTACCTACTCTTGTGTTTATTAATACTTTTCAAAAATTCCAGAGCATTCTTGACCCATATAAAGTTTCATAAAAATTCAGCATTTTGAGATGACCCAGAGAAAAATACATTTTTTAATTGAATCTTTGCACACCAACACTTCGAGTGGCCCTGTTGTCCATTCAACTGTTTTGAACGGATTCCATGGCACATTTGACTTGCTAGATGCCTTTAAAATTCCTATTTTGCTCAACTTTGACACCCTGTAGAATATAACTCCCTGTATATTTTTTGTTCAAATTTGGAATGTGAAGGATTTGGGGTGTCCCGATTAATGCTGTGGTGTCAGATTTTAAATAGAAAAATCGCTAAATGATATTTTCTTCATTTTTACTAGAAAAAAATCGTAGTGGTGTGAAACACCATGTATTTTTGTTGCACTCTTCCTCGTACGTGTTTTTGATTTTACTAATTGGACTCGTAAAATATAGAAATGAAAAGATGCTTAATAAAATAAAATGGAAATTAAACAACAAAACCCGCAGCTGCATAGTGCACAATATACGCATGTTGGGGCGCATTTTCCTGGTGACCTGTAACGTTATTCAAAAACATAATATTATAGTGCCAGCTAGTAAAACTAATAATTACTGTTTTGAAATTGGCCCAAACATGTTAATGAAATTTGCTCATTTTATGCGCCCAAATTCGGATTCATTATACAGATTTTGAGCAAACATTCATGTTTTATTCATTTATATAAACCATAAAATTATTCAATATGATTAACGAAAAAAAACAGTTTGTAAAATACGTCGCAGTGGTGATTAAATTTTTAGAGTTAATTTGTGGAAAATCTAAAATAAAGTTTTAGACCGTCAGATAGTGACAGATTTAGATGCCCCATTTTCGCATACAACCCTCGGAGAGGGTTGAAAAGTACATAAATGTTGAGTAGAATGAAGGGAAATTTACAGGTGGTCGATTCGATTTTCCTTACCAGAAATACTTAAAAGGTGTCTGTTGCCCATATTTTCACGCAAGCCGTGTTCACTAAATGATTAATTAATAGAACCTGGCTTCGGAAGACCAAAGGCTTGACCAAGGCTTGTAAGGCTTGTAAGGAAAAATCGAGATTTTGACCGATTTTTCCACACAAGCCCATGGAAAGTATGAAAATGTACATCGTTAGTAGCCCGAGAAACTTAAAAAAACATATTGTACATAATTAACTTATTATAATATATCTATTATATAGGAACATCGAATTTTCCATATGTTATCCCCAGGGGCCACTCGTAAATTTCCCTTCATTCTACTCAACATCGATGTACTTTTCAACCCTCTTCGAGGCTTGTATGTGAAAATGGGGCACCTAAATCTGTCACTATCTGACTGTCTATTTGTTGAGATAAAAAATATTGATGCTAAATGAACGCACAAACATATTTAGTAAACTAAAAAAAGTAGGTAATGGATTTTGAGTAGGTGCATTTAAAAAATATAGTATTTGGGTCACCCAAATGCGCCAGAGGTGAAATTTTTCAGAAATATTAAGGAAAAATCGTTGACTGAAATACTTTATAAGTATTTGGAATTACCAAAAACTAAAAGCTGCAGTAAATATTTTCAAATTACGAATTAATTTCGGGGACGACCCAGCTCCTCCCTACATACGCTACTGAACACAAGAGTAAAAGCTTCATTGTTTTAAAACGTTTTTATATTAACTGAAATAAACAAATTTCAAAAAGCTACACAAAACTATATTAAAAAGGTTATAAATAAATTTTAATAATAATCATAATTTACAAAAATCCAAGATTTGACACAATACTTATTAAAGCTTGATTCATGTGGCGTTTACTTTTTGCTTCCTTAGAAACCAAACGATTTTGTTTCATGGCTTACTAGATGATTTCCGACATAATTTCATGTCAATACGGCAGGGGAGGTAAGTAAATTAGAAATACGTTTAACGGAATAAAAAGTGAGAAAAACAGCAATTTACGAAAATCTCAAGCAGATTTTTATTTATTTCATGGCATGCTTGACCACGGAAAACATTCATAACAACATACAACATAACTACGTTCTTCTTTTAAATAACATGTTAATAATTATTCTTTTGGCAATAACTCCGAAACTAATGAAGATATCGATTTGAACCTTGGGTATTTTTTGTTGTAAATTTAATCTACTTTTCGACTGTAACAGAATAAATATGTTATTGCATTTAAAATTTCGGAGAAAATTGTAAAAAAAGGGAAATTTTTCAAATTGCGCCCTCTAGCGGTGACGACGAAATTCGAAATAGCCTTACCGGACAATCATTTGATAGAAGAAGGAAACCTCTCTTCAACAAGCCCAAATTCGACCAATTCGGTTAAGCCAAACCGGAGATAGCAGCATTTTTTCAAGGCAAGGTTTATCCGCCCGTTTCACTTCTATTTGAAGAGCTAGAGCAAATAATCCTTAACTAAAATTGTTTAGAATTTGCTGAAGAGTGCAATAAAATTATTTTTTATATACCTTTATTAGTATTTTTTTTTTTTTGAGAAAACTCATTTTTCAAATTTACTGTTTCGAATACGCCTTCTAGCGGCCGACCTACGAACTAAAAAATAATTTCCAGCGATTTTTCGTGACCACATTACATAAGAAGATTTTTTCACAAAGCTCCAGGACTATTATTTCCTAAGATATGGTAGGTACCTCTTCACAAAATATCTACTTGGACGAAATAAACTGGTTTGTTCCGAGTTAAATCTTCACCGGAACGGCACAGACCCTCACTGACAAATCAACAAAAATGTAGGAAAACACCAATTTAGGACCTACTGAATTTAATCGAATAATATCAAGGTCAGTTCCCTGTCGTGCAACCTAGATATAAACCCTACGCCATCCACGTGAAAATTTTAAACGGGAATTAGGGAGATCGGGTAGACGTGCCACCGTAAACGCGGACATAGTTTCCCACCTTAATCCCCAGGGATGCCAGCCGGCTGTTCGGTAAACGGCGCTACAGGGGGCATTACTTAATTAGACCTAAGTTCCGGGCGACCCCTGGAATTAGTAGGTAATAGAGCCCGGTGTTTTTATTGCGATGTGTGACCTCCGTTATTGGTGTCAGATGCATCATTAAATCTTTGTGCCTTTGGCGATAGCTGATTGTACAAATAGGAACTCAACATTAGAGTAGATACAGGGTGTCCTAGAGTTTGCGCCTCAGTGCTATTGTAAACAATTCAAATAAAATTCCTGGGTATTCTACCAATTTGTATTTAAAATGAAGAGCCAAAAGCTATCCTTTTTTTATTTTTAAAATATTTTACAACGTACGTTTCGTTAATAAAGGTAGCATTATTACAAATTGGTATAATAAAAATATTTGGTCCGAAAGATACTTGAATTTCGAATCTGACGTACCTATCTCTTATAAAAAAAGTGTTATAAACTATCTCACAGACCGTGCCATTGTCTTATCACATGCACAACATAGACCTAAAAATTTAAATAAAGTCAAACACATACTAGCAAAAAATAATTATCCTAGATCTTTCGTAAACCCTATAATTAAAAAACGGATCCATAAAATTTATAATAGAAACATAACTTCTGATAACAAAAGTAACAACAAAAAATATTTCTCTATGCCATATGTAAAAGGTGTGTCTGAACCAATCGCAAAAATCTTCAAAGAATTTAATGTTTGTGTAGCACATAAAACCCAAAATAATTCAAAAATGTTTTTCTCAAATTTAAAACTAAATATTAATACTAACTTCCAAACAAATCTTATTTATAAAATAAACTGTTCAGATTGTCAAGCTTCTTACATCGGTCAAACAAAACAATATTATATTTGCAAAACAAAGAAAATGTTCTCTCTCCGTTTTAGTATAAAATCTACAAGCAATATGGTCTGAAATAACTGTAAAAAAATCAAGTTAGCTGAGGCTCGATCAAATGCTCCCATACCTATATCAATCAATATCGCGCAAAAGATACGTTCAACCGGGGGAATATTTGGCGGCCATTTCTAACCCTAAATTAAGCAGGTATTTTAAAATGGTATATACATGATTCTTCTCTAAATATAAATGTTTAACATTTTATACACAATGCAAAAATGATTTTCTGTTTGATATTTTATATGTTGTACAGTTTTTATTTCAATTATCATAATTATTCTGCTCGCATTTACTTGTTGATGCGACAGATTCTTCGTGTTCAGCATTTCTTCCAGCATTGACTATCTCTTTATACGTACCTTCTATATTTCTATATCCTGTATCCTTGGAGGGGTTGCTGCTTATAGCTAATGTAGTCAGCCATTCCCAAACTATGTATTATTTTGGAAACCTAAAAACATGAAGACTTCAACACATTGTAGAGCTAACTAATTTGTTCTGATTGTTCGAGTTCATAAAATTCTGACAAATATGGTTCATTATTATTTGATAAATAAAAAAATTTTAACAAAAAAATTAAAACCGATTTCAAAAATTTACCCGTAGGCACACTCCACTAAAATTTTTTAAAAAAATTAACAAAAAATAACACCGACTTCATAAATTTGCCCGTATGCTCATTTCAACTAAAATTGTAGAAATATTTTTCTCTTTCTAAATGTACATACGGGCAAATTTTTGAAGTCGGTTTTAATTTTTTTGTTAAACATTTTTTATTTCTTATTTTTTAGTGAATTATTAAGAATTATCGAAATCGGTCCGATATTAAATTCCATCCCCTATTTGTCCACCCTTAGGATTGAAATTTTTCTCTTCAAATTTAAATGTAACCACCCCTAAGGTAACCCCTTTCTAATAAAATAAGAATCATCCAAATCTGTCCAATCTGAACTTTCATCCCCTATTTATCTCCCCTAGGGGTGGAATTTTTTCTTTAAATTTAAATGAGACCACACCTAAGGTGTAAGTTTTAGCATTTCTAATTGCCTTTGTGGTTTGTTACTTTCTTCTGGAACCTGGAAAAGTGGAGTATCAGTATTAGTAGACTAATACACAACAGTAGGCAAGTTTATAGCAAAGTCTAGAGAATACTATAAGTCGGATCACTTCTTTGAAGTCGTCGGAAAGCCGTTGATTTTTTGCGGCGGTCGTAAATTAATGTCAGCTCGCAACTCCGTTATTTTCGAGGGTGGGCTATCCAAAACACCGTAAAGCTGGTTTCACCAAGTTATACGGGGGCACCTCTATATTGGCTTTCCATTATGGATAATGGATAATAGGGGTAATAGGTATAGCGGAAAAGTAAGGAGTAGACTATGTTTACCTAATAAAAATTCAGGTATTTTACTTTTTCCGTTTAAATAACGCAAGATATACCTAACTAAACATAGGGTAAGTTGAAATGTACAGATAGACATAAGTATGTACCACAAAAATATTTACATAGTTTACAAGTCTTGTAAAATTGTAGGTTTTGAATTGGATTTATTTTGTCTTTGAGTGTTTAATTTAATTTGCAAATTTAAGTGTGTATAGTAAATACGAACTCGCGTATATAATGAAACCAAATAGTCGAGGGGAAAATTTGCACACGGATATACAGTGTGTCCCACTTAAGGACTGACCACCCCTGTAAAATTTTTATTTATAGCTCGATTTTCATAAACTTTTTTTGTTGGATAAAGCTACAAAAATGGCATCAAACACATAATTCAGGTGCCTCGTGCGTTAAAGTCATGGCCCACTGAGACGGTGTTTTAGTGCTGAAATTTCGAGAAGTACTATTAGGGATTTTTTTTAGAGGAAAATTAATGCCAAACTCTTATTAAAAAAAGTTTATGGAAATCGAGCCATAAATAAAAATTTTACAGGGGTGGTCAGTCCTTAAGTGGGACACACTGTATGTATTTTACTGATCGGAGTTCCTTTAGTAGGCCTAAGCCATCCTGATGCGATAAGTCATTAAATTTTGATAAGAAAATATTTTCTAAATTGCTCACTAAATTCTCATGAAGGTACTGTCAAACTGACAAATGGTCCTGAACTGCTTTCATAGGATTTTAGTTCACAACATATTGTTGACTTGTCTCTGCCTGCCAGATTACGCATACGAATATTCCTCTAAGCATAAGCTTCTGATAATAATCTTAATGGAACAGCAGTTGTTAATAAACTTTGTCCGGACTAGATAAGTGAATGATTGGTGATCAAAATGTGCCTTACAAATTTTTATACATTTATGTGCCTCTTCAATTGCAATATTTGCAAATTTATAGTCTTTGACGAACCCTAAGGCCTTCTTCCATTGTGCTGACATCTGCAATTATCAATATTTTTATTTACAACAAAGAAAGAAACACACCTGTGGTATCTTGGCTTTATATTATTCAACATATACAATGTATATGTCATATCATATTATGCATAATACGAGTATTATGTAATAATATAATAATATTTCAGTGACTATAGAAATAATTGATTAAGACATTTTTCTTAATTATACGTCAAATTAATCTTACCTTTCAGGGTCTTTAGGAATTCGAAAAAGGACGCACAGATTTTGAATTGCTTTCACAGCCATCCGCACTGCAATAAGAACCGTGATAAGCCATCACTACTCAAAATTGGCAACAGTATTGGATATAATTTACGCGCACCCGGTACAATACGAAGCACACCGTTCCGAGAGACACTCTGTAACCAGAGAACCCTTCCTTGTTCTCTGCTGTAACCAAGTGACGCTCGGAATCGCCCGCTTAGCGGGATATCGATCGAGGGCTAAGGCAAAGGGAGTGGGATCGGGCAACAGGAGGGAAATATTTGTTTACACAGGCCCAGTGAGCGGACTTATAGTATTCTCTGGACTTTGGTTATAGGTTATGTTTTGATCCAAGCTTGGATTGGTTTTGAAGTACTTGGTCGAGGATTTTTGAATAATTATTGATATTCTACTCACTGCTATTGTTACATAATATATTCCATATTAGTTTTGTCCGGTTGTGTTGTGAAACGCTATCTTCCAAAATTAATTCACACTAATGCAAGCATGTTACGAAGTTTTGGGTACCTGTTGGTTGTCGACGCGCCATCTGTTAATTTCTGGCGGAAAGTTCTTCTGCATAGAGTGTTGCCGGGGAAAATATTCGTTGGTTTGCATAAGGCAGAATGTAGAAGGTACAATGGAGCCGGCGGAATTCGGTTCTTTTTCCCGCCGCCCAGCTTCTAGGTGATTTCGAGTTCTGATTTCAGTTGAATAGCACGGCAAATTTTCGGGATGTTTTCTCGGCGTCAGGGTAGTTGATTTCGAGTGTAGTTTTAGCTCGTCTTGTGTAACAAGGATTACTTCGACCCCTGGACGTGAAATTGGAGGCCATAAACCGGTTGTTCATTTGGTTGGTTGATGGTTTTTGGAGTTCTATCCACTTTTGTGGGATTAAACTGCTGTGCTAGATAACCGATGGATCTTGGAACCTACTAAGAAAACAACCCCATTCCACCCTTGGAGTAATCATATTACTGGTAAGCCGAATTTGTACTTTGTAAATAATTCATTTTGCTGATTGTGGTTTTTATTTTAGAACAGATATGTTCAGAAAGTTCCGACTTTAGTTCAAGGTTATTTCGAAGGAACCAAAAAAAAACTTCTTTCCGAGGTCGGTTGATTTTTTTTTGTTGGAACTAAATTTAGTCCAAAGTCGACTTGTGTATACTTGCAATGATTGACTTTTGTAATTTATTTTTAGGGTTTCAGGTTCAACTTTCAGGTTTTATTTTCAAGTTTTTTCGATATTTTCTGTCAACTTTTGAGTTTTAAGTTTTCAATTATGAACAACAAGTTCTGTTTGTTTTGGAGTTAAGAGTTAAGTTTTGGAGTTAAGAGTTAAGTTTTGGAGCGTGACTGCTCACTAACAGTGAAGACTTGGTGGTGCTCCCTACATTGTCCTGGACGTTCTGAACCTTGGAGTGCAGCCCGCTACAAGAGGAACTCCGCCCGGGGACATCAATATTTTGAAACCCCGTTGATAGCTAAATCTTGCATGCTTATTTCCTTTACATTTATCGTGCCTAACTTTTAAAACTAATTGAGAACGAACGCTGTTGTAGCTTACCTTTTTCGGACGTTGTGTTTACTATTGCGTTGTCGTGTTCATACTTTTACGGACGTTGTGTCCTTCTAATTAACAGCCCTACACGAGTTAGTTGTAATTCACTTTTAAAAGGGAAATACGACACCTGTTACTGTGGTTGAAAGGCTAAAATTCATGCAATTTTCTACTGACATAAAGTTCGGATTTTGAAGTTGACCAACAGATGGCGCCACAGGTTTCTTCTTGACAGCATGTGTTTTATAGGTTAATTAAGAACTGGAATGTGGAATGGCAAGATGACAGGTCAAAAAAATGAGAAATGTGATCGACAAGAGTTGTGAAGATTTTGTGGATGGCTGATTTGTGAGTTTTTTAACGTGTTTGACAACTCTCGTTAGTGTAACAACTCGTGTAACAAAAGATAATTTTGGAGTGTTAGGTATTCCTTTCCTAATAGAGTTGGTTTTTTAGTATTTGCGTGTCTGAGGATGTGAACATTGTAGTTCATGAAACCGGTCACACTTTTTACAAAAATAAAGTTTTTTGTGACGTAATAGGCTTCTTTGAAATAAACCCTCAAAAATATTTGTAGTTTAGTTTTTGTTCTCGAAGACGATATTATGTTACTTCAATGGTAATATAGTGTATCCCCAGATGAGGTACCGCACTCTTGTAAAGTTTCTTATATTTGATTTTTCGAGAAAAAGTCATTCTTGATAAAAAGTTTTGCTTGTTCTTAAAATAAGATTGGCATGGAAAAAGTTAACATTACTTATACTGGGTGACCGGAAAATTGAAAAAACGTTAATTATCTTAAGAGTAAACTGCCTCTATTTGTAGAGATAGTGAAAAAGGTTATAAAGAAAATTTGTTCAGCATAGTAAGTTACTTACGTGTACAACATTTCAAAAAGTTAGGCCTACTTTGATTTTTTGATTTTTTTCTTGTTTTTCTTTGATTAAATGGTTTTCTGTAAATAGTATGACAAAACTGTATTAACAAAATTTGCCAAGAATGGAAAACTGCCCCTGATGACAAAACTGTTACAATTCTAGGCCTACTTTGTATTTTGGAAAATATTTGAAGAAACTCAAAGTAGGCCAGGATTGTCAAAATTTTTTCATCGTACATAGTTTCCTACTCTGAGTAACTTTTGTTAATACAGTTTTGTCATACTATTTACAGAAAAACATTTAATGGAAGAAAAACAAGAAAAAAATCAAAAAATCAAAGTAGGCCTTACACTTTGAAATTTGTACACCTAAGTAACCTAACACGCTGAACAAATTTTCTACAAATAGAGGCAGTTTACTCTTATGTTAATAACCGTTTTTTCAATTTTCTGGTCACCCAGTATAAGTAATGTTAACTTTTTCAATGCCAATCTTATTTTAAGAACAAGCAAAACTTTTTATCGAGAATGACTTTTTCTCGAAAAATCAAATATAAGGAACTTTACAAGAGTGCGGTACCCCATCTGGGGACACACTGTATAAAAAAATCCAAAAGTTTTCTTGGTTTTACTTGAGAGCTAGTTGAAAAAACCTACCCCGCATAGAGAAAATTATCTGTGTTCTACAACAAAAGGAAAGTTATACATTTTTGCCGTTTTGCAATAGGTATACATCTATAGACACCTCGATAGACACTATACAATATACATCTTTTTTTGTATTTACATATTATAGGTACTTAATAACTAATGCAATAGTTATTTTTGTTACAAGTACCTAAAATGAAGTTTTTCAGGATGAATCATTGCTGTTGAGCCCTGAAAAACATTTTAGGTAGGTACGCACCCAGAATTTTGTTATACCTACGCTTTTTACAATTTTTCAGAACGCTTAAATTTGCAAATTTCACATAATTTTTTAAATCATAGCAACAAGTTTGTTTATTTGATAATTTTGTCATTCGAAATTTGTCAGAAAGTGACATAAATTTTAAAATGTTTCAAAATCCCGAATATATTGCTAATAAGGCCAAAGAAATCGTGTTGGATTTACTTCCTGTGAAGTCTCGTGCCATTTACCATAAAGAATATTTTAAGGAATTTTGGAATAGTCCGTAAAGGTTGCCATGTTGGCTTTTGGGGACTAGGCCGAAAGAGAAGGATTTTACGGACTTAAATGAGTCCGTAAAATAGCTATTTTTGGGAGCGTATGACAAAAATATATTTTTTTGTTCACTTAACCTTAAACTTGCACGTGACCCATTATTGCACGACAACGGGGTCCTAATATCGCACTGTGCGATATTAGGAACCTGGCCAATCAATGAGAACAATGGATAAGATGCTACCAGTGTTTCAAATGAACACTGAACTGTGCTCCAATTCTTCAAAAAAAAAAGAAGTTTGTATGTGATTTTTGTTTGACTGGTATCAGTGACTATAGCTATAGTCACTGCTGGTATCCTAATATCGCTAATATCGCCCCTACGTGCCCTAATATCGCACTACACATAGACTGTCAGAACCATTGTTGAAATTTCCGCACACTATAAAATTTTATGTAAAAACTAATAACTAAATTAAAATACCTATACCAGAACTATCGAGTCCTAAAAATTGTAAGACATTACAATTTATTTGTCTTAATTTGTTTTTGCTGCAAAATTAAAGTTTCAAAGTTGATGTAGCCGGATTTTTTGCGGACGGTTTCAACAATGCTTTTGACTATCTATGGCTCCTTTAATCTATGATCGCACGTACGATATTAAGTAACCATATTAACTTTTATTAAATTTGGCAAAAAAATTGTTTTATTTTTTTATCAAAAAACTGTTTATGTAATATAATTTCTGCTGGCCTATATTGTTTTATTATACTTAGACATAGTATATTTAAGGGCAAATATGGAAGACCTACGATTTTTTTTCTGCGAAATATGGATCAGATAAGTGTGTGATATTCGTGTACTTTTCTCTATTATTACACCTCAGTCAGTCCCTTAGTATTGATAATAATATGATTATGTTGGCGACATATTCATATAAAATTGCCTGATATCGAGGTCAACTTCATGTGGTGCTTCCTAATAAACCCCACGACATATAAAATACAAATATCCTTATATATTTGTTAAATGGACGACCTTGAACGATGTTATATTTCACACAACAACCACTTGTGGCGCTGTAGCTAGTTTATATTTGACAGATGTTAAATGTAAAGAAATTTGAAATTAATAAATTAGGTAAGGAAGTTAGGTTATATTTGGCGGCAGAAAACAAAAGGAAAATACCTAATTTTCCTTATACCTACTTTATTAAATTTTAAGTTTTTATTAAATGATTAACTGGAGATGAGGCTGGCCCGTGGTAATCTAAATGCAGAGTCGTCATGAAGTGTTATTTTTGATGCGAAAAACTTGTGATATCCTTTGTTGAAAATTTCCAAGAAGATATGAAGATATCTGATACTGATGCTGAAAATTTCAAGTTGGGGTTAGTAGTACTATTATTTGTTTTTTTTTGTGAAATATTAAATATTTTGCTTACTTTCTTTCAGCTATAAACGATCGTTTAAGACTGGATGTAGAGGCTGCACCGACTGCACAGTTGATTTTGTTTCTCGACAAATTGTTTGATAGCCTCAATGCCAATTCTAAAAATGCCCCAATTTGAGGTGTTTTTTAACGAGGGAAGAGGTTGCTGGTGTAGCTCCATTAGAAGAGCCCAATAGTGACATTGAGATTCCGGGATTTGTTAACATTTTAAAAAGAACTAGGGTTAGTGAAAATACCATTTTTTTATATAGCAAGTTATGTGGCTAGTAAGTTACAAACTAAATTCATTAATGCTTGTGATACTTGTAAGGCTAACCTAATGGCAAATGTTGGTACAAATCTCAGCTATTCAGAATTTGTTAATGTTCGTCAGTACGAGAATTGCAATTTGGTGAAAGCTGGAGGGTTTCTTCACTTTGCCGTTAGACAAAGCATATCTCACTTGTTTTATTTGCTTCCAAGGTTGTGCTTCAAAAATAATATTTCAAGATTGCTAAGTGTGGTACTTTCCGCCAATATAAATTTTTCTGATTTGTAATTTGTAATAAAATTGTAAGACCCATAATAATTTAGGCACGAATGTTAAAAATCTGATTATTCGATGTATTATTATATATAATTATAATAAATATACTAGCCTATAAGAAGTATATTTCCCGACAAAAAAAACGTAAGTAACTTAACTCATACCTATCATTCTTGTTTGTTTTATATTTAATTTGTATACCTAGCACTTTTTGTTTTATGCTTTCTATTTTGCATGCTTTTATTGTTTTGTTTTTATAGTAGTGCATATTATTACAACATTGTCAACGTGCTTTTTTATATTTTTATAAATATGAATGTATGTCGCTTCTTTGATTTTTTTACACAGCAATAAGAAACAGTGCAAATCCCACCACTGTATAATAAAACTGTTTATTAAAATGTCGAAGTGGTATGACGGCATGACAGAATTGTTCGCTTCCTATTTTTCACCGGTAAAATGCGGTCAAAAATAAAGACAAATTATTTATATATCTATAATATAAAAAGGTATGTTATGTTCAAAAATTTTGCATATATATTGCATAAAATTGGTAGTGAACAGTTCGTTGCATGTGAAATTTAAATGAATGATCATAATGCCCATTTGCGACATTTTGTTAAATCAGGATTAGTTGTAATCCAGGAATATTATTTTTATAGAAATGATTGTTAGGACAATGATTTCTATAAAAATCCTGGATTACAGATAATTCTGGTTTAACAAAATAAAGCAAAAGGGCAGTCTGATCATTAATTTAAATTTCGCGCTTAAGACAATACGCTGGCGACATCTAGTGCCCAATAAAAAAGGACATTAATTTCCACAACACCCGTTGGAGGGCGCTACAAAAGTTCTCAGACGATAACATTGACGTTTCCCTTATATTTTGTATTTTATATGCCCCACGGCCAGGTGAAAACTTTAACCGGGAATTACGGGAATCATGTAGACCTGCGACAGTATAACATAGTTTCCCATCTTGATCTTCACGGGTACCCGCGCCAGCTATTCGGTAAAAAGCGCTACAGGGGGGGATTTGGTAGGTAGGTAATGTCCCCCGCTTTTTTATTGCGTCGTGTTGTCTCTTTGATAAGTGTGAGATGCGTGTGTAAATTAATATGTCGCGGCATGTGGAAAAAATATTCTCCCATATTTATAAAACATTGTTACAATATTTTACGACATATGTTCAGAAACTGCATATAACCAAGATACATAAAAACCAAGATACCAAGCACCAAGATACAAGATACAATATATTTTTTAATCACAGATACAAATATAATATGCTAACTTAGTGGTTCTATAAATATTTACATATTGAATATTTAACTTTACAGGCACGTTCACCTTAGGAATGTGCAATTTTGGAATATTGCTGGAACATGCTAAATAGTATATTCATACAGCAAATATCTTATGAATGTTCACAAATAGTTGTATACAGGACATTCTCGATATAAGTACTTATCTTATGAATATTCACGAGTATCAATAACTGGAATATCATGACTCACCGAGATTCAGCTTACACTATTTTTAGGTAATATTTTCAAGTATGTCGATGGCTCAGTTGGTCAGAGCGTTGAACTTGTAAATCGATGGTCGTAGGTTCGAACCCTGCAACTGGCATTAGCTTTGTTTTTTTTTATTTTATAATATACACGTGAATATTAAATGGATATACATAGAACATACAAAAATGCTTCTGAAGTTTTCAAATAAATCTTCAATGAATATGTGTGGAAGATACATTTAAGATAGGTATTTATATATTTATAATACGTGAAATAGTACAGGGTGGCCCATCCAAGCGGAAAAAGCGTGCTTCGTGGAGACACGTTAACATAAAATCGTCATTCAAAAAATGAGATTGTAGTAAAAATTAAGGGGAATTCGAGGGTGTATCCTAATTTTTTATACGGGGCTCGGTAAAAAAGTTATCGCGAAAAAACATTTTTTGCAAAATAAAAAAAAATTTTTACCTACACATCCATTAGAGAACCTTTAAGTAGTATTCCCTAATATTCAGTTTTTTAATATAACTTCCGGTTATAGCGGAAATGAAAGTGGTTTTCTCTATTTTACAACTTACACATTTCTCTTAACCATCACAGGATTCCTTTTTTAATTCTGAATCCAACGATATATAATTTGACCTATTTATCTCCAACCGTTTCCGAGATATTTATCAGAGAAGCTCCATCAAACTAGATACATGGTCTCATGGTCGGTGTCTGATGTTCGATCTGAGTAGGCCAAACAATAAAACCAAATTTATGACAAATCAAGTCAGTCATGATAATAAAACTGATAAGCGAGTAGGCTGAATGTTAAAGTGGCTATAGCCATTCAACTGCATTCAACTTAATTAAAAATCTCGTGGAAATTATGAAACATTTATTATTTTTACTACTGTCATATTTATTATAACAACAACAATATGATTAGGGAGTTATTAAAAATTAGTTAGAAGTTCATTTACATTAAATGTTTAAAATGGTTTCCATTATTATTTACACATAACCTGTCTTTTTAAGAAATTTTTTCGGACATTTTCAAAGATTAAGGGACGATTGTTTAAACTATCAATTTCTAATTTTACTCGTCTTTTAATCTCCTCAACATTTTCGGGGCGGTTCTTATAAACTTTATTTTTTAAATGCCCCCACAAGAAAAAATCCAAGGGGGTTAAATCTGGACTACGTGGCGGCCACCTTATCGTTCCATGTTTACCAATCCAATTTTCAAACGAATTGTTCAAAAATTCCGTTATGGGCCCACAGTTATGGAAGGAAGCGCCATCTTGCTGCCATATTAATTGTCTTTCTTGGAGTTGTTTAAGAAAAATTAATGGCAACTGGTCAAAGTATTGTTCCAATTCGTTCTGGATTAAATGTAGGTATTTCCTGTCATACTTCCTGAATAAAATAGAGGGCCCATTATAAAATTTCCCGCACCAAACACCCACGGAATTTCTGCCGGATTTCACAACTTCACGAAATGCCCGTGGATTGTCAACAGACCAAAATATACTATTTTTCCGATTGTATATTCCCGCCGTTGTAAATGTAGCTTCATCGGACCAAATAATTTGTTTAAAAAATCCAGCTCCACCTCTTGCAAAATAAAAGTTTAACATTGTTTGACAATATTCCAGTCTTCTTGCAGCATCTCCAGGGAATAGCCTTTGAACAGGTAATATTTTGAAGGCTTTAAATTTGCTTAATTTCATTACCCTTTGTATTGTAGACCGGGGAATTTGTAAGTCTCTCGCTGCATCTCTCTGAGATTTTTCGTTATTTCTTCTAAAATAATTTAATTAATTACTAATTATATTTTTTAAAATATTTAAATAAGTAATAAGAAAATACCTATGTGCATGTTTATATTTGTCCCTTACATTCTTTTGATAGGTAGGTATTAGGTATGTGTAGAATCAGAAAAGTACACAGGATCTTCGTCTCTCTTGAGACTGAAATTATCCCCTTTATTTTTCATTAAAGCAATTTTCCTCGTTTACTCGCTTACTCGCCCCCACAAAAAAAGTTACATAACAAAATATGTCAATTTTGGACAGCTAATTGACAGAAATTGCAATCCATAACTAAGTTTTCCAGCACTAAAAAAACTCAAGTCTACTGTTGCATAAATCATCTCAGTGCCATCAATTTTCAATAAAAAAAAATGTTGTTCTTTATCCATCAATAAACATGCCATGGCTACTAATAGTTTTACCCAATTTGAGGGTTTTTTATATTGCGCGACAAGTTGGCCATGAATAAAGATTTCCTTTTCAATGTACCTAACCTATCTATCCAAAATTGCCACGCTTTTGTTTCTTACTTTTTTTGGGGAGGGCGCAAATTACGCGTGAAAATCGCGGTGATAGACATAAAAAACATCCTGTATAGTAGGTATATCAACAAACATGTAGGTAAGCACGATGAGAAATTAAAGTAAGCCAAGGGCTTTGTTGCCTAGCTTTTTAGTCTTCTGTGTATGAGCCTATTTCATTTTAGTGCAACATACAAAAAATATACTTAATATAGGATCGTCAAACTGCATGATAGATTTTGTTTATGAAATTATGGTTTCGCCCTTCATCTGTACGAGTAGGTAAATTCAATAACAATATGACTATTTTTATCTCTTCTCAGGCTTCACCATAGAAACTCTTAGATGAAAAAATCAAGCAAGAAGTATCAAAATTCAATTAGTCTTTATTTTTTCTGACTTAAATAGATTCGTTTTTCTTGTTAATGTTATACTCTTATTATTATTATATCGACTTAGCCAAAAGGCATTCGCACTCCCTCTACGGGGAACATTCACTCAGATCCCGGGCATCCCGGATACCAAAAGGATCTGGCTCGGACGAGACCCTTGCCATGTTATCGGGCCCTAGGTGACATTGATGTTCTTGGACGATCCTGCATTCCCCATGAATTTCCTGACGGTTCGGGCTGTCGCAAGTAGTACCGCTTTCTGCATGGACCTGTAAAGACTATCAGTTAGATTCAGCTCCTTGATGTTTCTCAGCAAACTTTTTGGTATAACACCAGTTGTTGACATGATGATTGGAATCGTCTGGACGTTCTCCATTTCCCATTGCCTTCTAATTCGTTCTTCTAAGTCTCTGTACTTCGCGATCTTCTCGACTTGCTTCACACGCAGGTTGTTGTTGTTCGGGATGGCCACATCAATCAGAGTTGTCTTCCTAGAAATTTTATCAACTATTATAAGGTCCGGTCTGTTATGGGCAACTCGTTGATCAGTCAGAACTGTACGATCCCAGTACATCTTGTAGTTGCTGTTCTCAAGAACAGGCTCAGGTGTGTAGTTGTAATATGGGACCCTTTCTGTCTGCACAAGCAGCAGCTTTTCCGCCAGTTCCCGGTGCAAGATCTTGGCAACCGAATCGTGTCGTTCCTTATATTCCGTTGATGCGAACATCTGACATCCTCCTGTTATGTGCTGGATTGTTTCTGAAGTTGGGCACCCGTATCTGCATCTGTCATCCACTACCGATGCATCTCCTACAATGAATTTTAGGTAGTTGCGAGTTGGTATAACCTGATCTTGTATGGCCAGTAGGAAGCCTTCCGTCTCGGGGAATATTCGTCCCGAGGTCAGCCAATAGTTCGACGCTAACTTGTCGACATGTTCCTGGTTAACCTCATTAGGATGTCTCCCGTGCAGCGGCTTCCCCAACCACCTCTGTAGTTTATCGTTGTCGGTTCGGTGGTGATTTTGACGCTCGTGTTCCGTCAGACGTAGCGGTGTTGAGACGTCTGCTCCGCATATAGCTTTATGTAGTGTGGAGCTGTTGGCCTGTCTCTGGAAATAATTACGCAGATTTATTATTTGTTGGTCCAATTGCTTGCTGAGGTCTGCCAATCCTCTTCCTCCTAGTTGACGTGGCAGAGTAGTTCTTTCTACGGCGCTACGGGGATGATGTTTATGAGCTTTTGTCAGTAGTGTCCTAACTTTTCGCTGCAGGTTGTTGATGTCCGTGTTGGTCCAATTCACTATTCCGAACGAATAGCTGAGTACAGAGCACGCATACGTGTTCAGGGCCTTAAACAAATTCCTGCTGTTAAGATCAGTTCGCACTACTTGTCTTACTCTCTTGATGAATTCATTCGTTAAATCAGTCTTCATTGTTCGATGGTCTATCCTTTGAGCTTGTTTCATCCCGAGATACTTGTATGTATCTCCCTTGCTCATTGCTTCGATCTCCTGGCCGTCCTGCATCTCGTGTGCGCTTTGTTCGAGCTTTCCCCGGATGATATTAAGGGTGCGGCACTTGTCCAGTCCAAACAGCATTCCGATGTCCCTGGAAAACTCCTCTACAATTTTAAGCATTTGCGTTAGTTGGTTTTTGGTTGCGGCGATCAGTTTTAAATCATCCATATATAATAGGTGATTCAACTTGATCGCTTCTGCGTTGTTGCTTTTGATAGCGAAGCCATATTTTGTAGAGTTCAACCGATGTGATAGAGGGTTCATCGCCATGCAGAACCACAGTGGACTGAGTGAATCTCCTTGGAAAATCCCTCTTCGGATGTTGATTGTGTCGGTCTCGATGTTACTGTCTGCAGTTCTGAGTTGTATCTTAGTGCGCCAGGTTGTCATAACGTGTTCTAAAAAGGAAACTGTATGATGATCTATTTTATACAGCTTTAAGATACCTGTGAGCCAGTCGTGAGGTACGGAATCAAATGCTTTTTTGTAGTCCACATAAGCCATGTGGAGGTTTCGTTGCTTGGAATGAGCCTGGTTGCAGATGACAGAATCTATGATGAGTTGCTCTTTGCATCCCATTGCGCCCTTCGAGCAGCCCTTCTGCTGCATTGCAATGATGTTGTTCCGCACGCAGTGAGCATATATTCGCTGCGTAAGGCAAGATGTGATTATCTTGTAAAGCGTAGGCAAGCAGGTTATTGGGCGGTACTTGGCAGGGTTATCCGTATTCCGCTGGTCTTTTGGTAACAGGTAAGTTGCACCCTGTGTAAGAAACAATGGCATTTTCAGAGGATCGAGCAAGACTTCATTAATTAAGGTAGTTATTTGTTCATGCGTGCACCACAACTTCTTAATCCAATAATTTTGGAGATGATCTGGACCTGGTGCCTTCCAGTTGTGGGAATTCTTGATGACATCGGAGACCTCAGCGGTTGTGAATTGCTCGTGTTGCATCTGGCTATAGTTCCGGCCCATCTCGCGTTCTTCGCTGATCCAGCTTGCACTGACATTGTATGGACCTGGTGTGGCAAGTTGATTTCTCCAGAAACCGTCGACCTGTTCTCTGCTAGGGTAACTCGCATTTGTGGCATCGGCGCTAGAATTAAAAGCACGGTAGAAACCCTTTTCTGATCGTTCAAAGAGTTTATTGTCTCGTTTCCTGTTGTTACCAGCCTTGTATCTCCTCATTATTATTATTATTATTATTATTATTATTATTGCAGTCGCATGTGTTACAAAATAATTTTAATCGCATAACAATCTTCAGGTGTCAGCATACTAAAATTAATCGTCTAAGCTAAATTTTGATGTAATTGAAAGATATGAACAATAATGAGCATGTTTATTACGAGTAGAGGCATGATTATAATGAGTACAACAAGCACGTTGCGGGTAAACTTCCCAGATAAAAATTTAAATTATAAGAACACAAAATAAAAATGCAATGTTACAAATTTATACAGTATGCAGGGTGGTTCCCTTTTTATGTGTATAACTCTAGCGACGGCGAGATCTGAATAAAATAAAATTGTTTTTGCAGTATGCACTTTTTTCTAGAAAGCCTTGCGGTTTCCAAGATGTAAGGCGTCAAAGTTTTTCAAAAATATTATATTTGATGTCTTTGTTTTTGAACCCATTGAGGTACTTGACACAAGATACGTGCATGAATAATACGGGAATTATTAATATTATTAATGTAGACTCCCTACCCTTGTTTATGGAGGTTCTAGTTAGCTTTTGCTTATGGCGGAATTTCTATAACCTTCAAATATGTCCTTATGGTCTGTCTGTCACATTCCCACTTGTTACTAAATGTTTCTGTCTCGTTCTCTTATATTTCACCGAGACGCGTCCGTACGGTGGCGACAAATTCCGAAACCACCGTTCGAGTCGGTCGATTAAGGAAGGAATCTTCAATCAACGGTTCGGCCAAAGCGTCGCACCGTCGCGCACCATTGACGATGGAAGGTTACATTTTACATGGCAGGAAACTGTATTTACGCGGGTATCGATCGACCAAGCGCTTGTCCCGTCCGATCCGATTACCAGCTGTTTTTGCCTTTCGTTGCCGGTTAGATTCTCGTTTTCTTATTTCCACTTATAATATTGTTACGACAGTGTATTTGGTGGATACAGTAGTGTGCGGTGGTGTTCTAGTCCGATAATTAGTGTGTGCATATAAAAACATTTCATGTTTTGAGCCATCAGATAAACGACAAATAGGTACAGAGGTTAGGAAGTGAAAATGTGTTGGTAATTATGGAATATACGGTATGCACCGCCCGATTTTCTTGAAATTTTGGCTACCTCCCCCCCATTTTCGAGGTCCCTGAACACGAATCTGACCTCAGTTTGTGGTGCTCGCAAGTAGTTTCCGAGAAAATGAATTTTCAAATTTCCTTTGACACCTCACTTTTCACGGCGTTATTTGTGGTTATAATCGCCGGCAGCCGGGCGAAAACAGCGGCCGGGCCGGGCGTAAACACGGCAAAAATCTTTCAAAATTTCGGGTTTTCCGCGGGTTGTCGCGAAGTTTCGATGTGGCAAAAGGTGCAAAATAGGGTGGTGATCAGTTTGAGCTAAATTCCATTTGGATTATAACCACAAATAACGCCCTGAAAAGTGAGGTGTCAAAGGAAATTTGAAAATTCATTTTCTCGGAAACTACTTGCGAGCACCACAAACTGAGGTCAGATTCGATGTGGCAAAAGGTGCAAAAGAGGGTGGTGATCAGATTGAGCTGCATACATTAAAAATTCATCCGGATTATAACCACAAATATCGCCGTGGAAAGTGAGGTGTCAAAGGAAATTTGAAAATTCATTTTCTCGGAAACTACGTCCGAGCGCTAAAAGCTAAGGTCAGATTCGTGTTCAGGGACCTCGAAAATAGGGGGGTAGCCAAAATTTCAAGAAAATCGGGCGGTGCATACGGTGTGTTCCATAATCACCGTGTTGTTGTCCCAAATTCGTCGATGGAGGAAGGAATCAATCGACGCCCAAATTGGAAAGGCAATTACCTAACCGGGCCAAAGCCAAAAGTGTCCGTTTTTGCCTTTCCTAAGGATCCAGTTTTGAGGGCAAAATGGGTGCAAGCCTTATTTATACAAACAAGGGTGCAAGCCATAAAAAGTGCTTACTTTGTAGTCAAGAAACATTCAAGGTATGTTATATGTTACATTTTTATATATTTTTTTATAAAGCTTCGGGTTATTGTAGGTCTGTGAACAACACTTTTTAACACAAGACATTGAAAGGGAGACTACGTGTGTTCGTCGATGGTCCTCAATTAACGGTGTGTTTAGAATCGACTGGTGAAACTACGTGCACCTTTAAAAATTCCATGTTTAGCTAAAGGTTTTAAATTTTCATGGCAAGTTAATTTTATTATATTTTTACAATATACTTACTTTTTTAGGTGCAATACCTTGTAAGTAAGCAGGTTGCCCAAGTTATTTGTCCAAATCGAGCACGAGTCGTAGGGAAGGTCCCAAATAAAAAAAAAACAAAAAATTGAACTTTTGGACAGGTTGAAAAAGGCATGGCCGAAAGCGTTGAGAGTTGTGAAGCTTAAAAGTCTGCAAAATCGTATTCAAACATTGAGGAAGCGTATTCAAAAATTTTTGATATTGCCAAGTGGGGTAGGCGTTGTTTGAAGGCGAAAGGAAGCGAAGGAAGGGGCACACGTAGTCACTGAAGTCTTTATTATCATAATATTTTTTTGTTGTGATATTTTTATTGTTGAATAATCATTTATTAAATAACTCTTAAATTGTTGCTGTATTAAAATATTTGTGTGTTCCACAGATTAGTTACTATGTTATGTTTGAAACTGTACCTAGTAGTATTTTACTTGGACACAAAAAAACGACAAACTTTGCAGAAGTTTCAGTTATTAAGTGTTTTTAAGATGCTAGAGTTGAACGTAAATAAAAATCGTTGGTATCGTACTGTCATGCTCGAAGATGTGCCTCAAAATAAGTACATAGCTAATATTAATATTATCTATTATACCTACAGCGTGGTGAATAAAAAATGCGAAAGTGTGATTTTTCTTCTTCTTTTGAGTAGGTGCCTGTGAATTCATATTTGACATTGTCTTGGGATTCCAAACAACTCTTCTTAGTGCCATAGTGCTGTAGTTCTAAAAATAAGGGTACTTTACTCTTGAGGAATTTTCATAAGTATTTTTCAACCTTCCCTGTATACGAATAGAAATTTTAAAATTTTTCGGGTATATTTTGAGTTTAAGCACAAGTACCAACTTTTATCAAGACTAAATTTTTTTCTGAGAAACTTCAAATATAGAAAATTCCCATTTGTGTCCAACTTTCTGGAAGACACTGTATATACAGGGTGAGTTTTTTTCGATGCCCACTATAGGGATCTCAGAAACTAGCAGAACTACAACAAAGGTTAAATGGGGAAAGAATTGCAGTTTTGAATACTCAATCTAATGCCCCTTTTGGATTTTTAAAAAAGTTCATGGCTCACTAGATATTTTGAAAATAGTGATTTTTTGCTATTTCATCAGATCTCTGTAGCTCCGTTATTTCTGATTATACAGAAAAACTGTAGAGACAAAAATTGTAGATATGTAATCCAATTTTTTATGTTGTTTGTGATTTTTGAGATATGGCATAGACTTGTGTTTTTTTTTTAATGTAAATCGTAGTTGGGTGTGGCCTTATCAAATCGGCCATTTTTTGAGCTTTTCAAAAATATAATACTCGGCATAGCTATTATAAAAAATAAAATAGCTATGGCTAATTTTCTGATTTTTTTCTTAATTTTCACATAGTCAGCCATAGAATATTTTCATAATTACGTTCTATTTTATAAGACATACTTCAAACTTTCAAATATTTTATTTTTAGCTGGCAACAAAATGTAACAAAATAAAACGAAAATTATCATGATGGAGCTCCATCACATAATTATCTGCCCGTAAGAAATCAGAAATAAAGGAGCTACAGAGATCTGATAGCAAAAAATCACTATTTTCAAAATATCTAGTGAGCCATGAACTTTTTTAAAAATCCAAAAGGGGCATTAGATTGAGCATTCAAAACTGCAATTCTTCCCCGCAATTCTTTGTTGTAGTTCTGCTAGTTTCCAAGATCCCTATAGTGGGCATCGAAAAAACTCACCCTGTATATACAGCGTCTGCCAGAAAGTTGGACACAAATGGGAATTTTCTATATTTGAAGTTTCTCAGAAAAAAAAAAGTATTCTTGATAAAAGTTGGTACTTGTGCTTAAACTCAAAATATACCCGAAAAATTTTAAAATTTCTATTCGTATAGATAGTATAAATTCCTCAAGAGTAAAGTACCCTTATTTTTAGAACTACAGCACTATGACACTAAGAAGAGTTGTTTGGAATCCCAAGACAATGTCAAATATGAATTCACAGGCACCTACTCAAAAGAAGAAGAAAAATCACACTTTCGCATTTTTTATTCACCACGCTGTATAATAGATAATATTAATATTAGCTATGTACCTATTTTGAGGCACATCTTCGAGCATGACAGTACGATACCAACGATTTTTATTTACGTTCAACTCTAGCATCTTAAAAACACTTAATAACTGAAACATCTGCAAAGTTTGTCGTTTTTTTGTGTCCAGGTAAAATACTACTAGGTACAGTTTCAAACATAACATAGTAACTAATCTGTGGAACACACAAATATTTTAATACAGCATCAATTTAAGAGTTATTTAATAAATGATTATTCAACAATAAAAATATCACAACAAAAAAATATTATGATAATAAAGACTTCAGTGACTACGTTTGCCCCTTCCTTCGCTTCCTTTCGCCTTCAAACAACGCCTACCCCACTTGGCAATATCAAAAATTTTTGAATACGCTTCCTCAATGTTTGAATACGATTTTGCAGACTTTTAAGCTTCACAACTCTCAACGCTTTCGGCCATGCCTTTTTCAACCTGTCCAAAAGTTCAATTTTTTGTTTTTTTTTATTTGGGACCTTCCCTACGACTCGTGCTCGATTTGGACAAATAACTTGGGCAACCTGCTAACTTACAAGGTATTGCACCTAAAAAAGTAAGTATATTGTAAAAATATAATAAAATTAACTTGCCATGAAAATTTAAAACCTTTAGCTAAACATGGAATTTTTAAAGGTGCACGTAGTTTCACCAGTCGATTCTAAACACACCGTTAATTGAGGACCATCGACGAACACACGTAGTCTCCCTTTCAATGTCTTGTGTTAAAAAGTGTTGTTCACAGACCTACAATAACCCGAAGCTTTATAAAAAAAATATATAAAAATGTAACATATAACATACCTTGAATGTTTCTTGACTACAAAGTAAGCACTTTTTATGGCTTGCACCCTTGTTTGTATAAATAAGGCTTGCACCCATTTTGCCCTCAAAACTGGATCCTTAGGAAAGGCAAAAACGGACACTTTTGGCTTTGGCCCGGTTAGGTAATTGCCTTTCCAATTTGGGCGTCGATTGATTCCTTCCTCCATCGACGAATTTGGGACACAACACGGTGATTATGGAACACACCGTATGCACCGCCCGATTTTCTTGAAATTTTGGCTACCCCCCTATTTTCGAGGTCCCTGAACACGAATCTGACCTCAGCTTTTAGCGCTCGGACGTAGTTTCCGAGAAAATGAATTTTCAAATTTCCTTTGACACCTCACTTTCCACGGCGATATTTGTGGTTATAATCCGGATGAATTTTTAATGTATGCAGCTCAATCTGATCACCACCCTATTTTGCACCTTTTGCCACAACGAAACTTCGCGACAACCCGCGGAAAACCCGAAATTTTGAAAGATTTTTGCCGTGTTTACGCCCGGCCCGGCCGTTGGCGCGCCGGCAGCCGGGCGAAAACAGCGACGGTGCGACGCTTTGGCCGAACCGTTGATTGAAGATTCCTTCCTTAATCGACCGACTCGAACGGTGGTTTCGGAATTTGTCGCCACCGTACGGACGCGTCTCGGTGAAATGTAAGAGAACGAGACAGAAACATTTAGTAACAAGTGGGAATGTGACAGACAGACCATAAGGACATATTTGAAGGTTATAGAAATTCCGCCATAAGCAAAAGCTAACTAGAACCTCCATAAACAAGGGTACTATGTACACTACATACATGCATACATCTGAAAATAATAATTGTATTGCTCATTTTGCAATCGTAATACGAGAGTACTTGTGCCAAAACTGTGACAGTACCTACCACTTTTACATATAAAAGAATTATGTAGAAGAATAGTATTATTAATATTTACTTTTTTAGTATTGTGTTAATGGCAGCCTGCGATTCATATTATCAGTGACTATAGAAAGGTTCTATAGTCACTGCTATAGTCACTGATATTATCGCTTTACATTAGTGGACGTGGGAAGCCCTGGGTGCCACCACGATAGTGTAGTGTTTGAAAATGCAGGTTTTGGCAGAGCTATCCTTAGCGATACCCTAGAACTACCACTTGACACTGCATTCAATGCAATGCATTGCCACTTCGGTGTTCTTTGAGATGGAGAATAAACAGAAAATGTAAATTTCTACGTATTTTTGGATGGTGCTTTCACTTGTAACTTTTTTGAGGTTATATTTTTGGTCTTGCAGGTCCATCATTTTAGTTCTTTTTATTCTGAATCCAAAAGGTAGGTACTCTTGTTTTATAACGATTAAATCAACCGTTTGCGTTGAAATTGAAAAAACGTGTCCCAAACACCTGTTAACTCCAACATTTCGAAACATAAAATTTTCACTTATAGACCAAGATTCCAGGGCCCCCAGACGTAACTTATTTTCTAAAAGACAAAATGTGCGGAATAGAGTAGTGTTCCTATGTACATTGAACGCATGCGTATCTGCTAAGTTGGGTAGACGGCCAATTTACAGGTAGCAGGTGAGAAAAGTAAGTAAAAATAGGACTCACTTTACTTAAATTCTAATGGCTGATTTTTATATATGTTTTGAAGAATATTATTAAAAACTAATATTCAGCACTGCCAGACACTTCCCGTCGGCCATAATTTCCGCCAGACGCTTTAAAGCTCCCAAAAAAATGATTGAACTTTACTTATATTCTAACGCTTGATTTTTATATATGTTACTTAGGGGACTATTTCAAAACTATATGTGATCAGCCAGACAAATTGTAGGGGCCAATCTTCCCCCAGACACAAAAAAAATTCTGCCGTGAGTAAGAGCGCGAGGGTGCTATATGCATGAGTTTCAGAGCGAGTAAGATATCTATGTGAACATAGGTTTATTAAATTTAAACTGGGATTGATGCAAATGAAAATCTTCAATAAGAACTTAATAATATTTAAATATACAAGGTGAGTTTTTTTCGATGTTTAGCATGGGGATCTCGGAAACCAGCGAAGCTAGAAGGAAGTTTAAATGGGAAAATATTTGCAGTTTTATGGGCCCAATTCAATGCGCCTTTTGGATTTTTGACAAAGTTCATAGCTTTCTAGATACTCCGAAAAAAATTATTTTTCCCTATTCCTTCAAATCCCGCTAGCTATGTTATTTTTGACTTTACTGAAAAAGTGTAAATATGTACAAAAGTTGTAGGGAATCATGTTCCTAATAAGAGGATCCTATCCTATTTTGCACGTGAGCTGTCATTTTAGAGATATGAGATATTACTTCGGTTTCTTTTAGATGCAAACCATAGTTGGCTATGGTCGCGTAAAATCGAGCATTTTTAAGCTTTTTAACGATATATTACTCGATATGATTATTTTGAAAAATATCGGAGTTATATGGCGCTTTTTCTGTTTAATTCTTATTTTAACCGAGTTAACCATGGAAACAATGAAATGCTAAATGCTTATTGACAAATGACAGTCCTGAGTTATAGCGGTGTTTCTGTTTCCTGTTTTAACGGAGTTAGCCATGGAAACAATGAAATGCTTATTGAAAATGTCAATCCTGTGCAGTTCGACAATTAGTTCAGTCATTAGCTAATTTTCTGCGAAAACTTCTAATTTCTACAAAAAGAATGTATTTTTCAATCCTGGAAAAACGTGATATTGTCGAGTATATTCGGTGTAACTTGAACGCTGTACGAGCTTCACATTAATATTATGAACGCTATGCTTTGATCGCCGCCAGCCTTGCCTGTGTAGAGGTTGTATGATAACTTGGGACAATATGGTTCCTTTAGTAGGCCAAAGGACACATCAAAACACATAAATGAAATTGCAGAAACAAATGTGCTAGCTTGTGTAATTCAGAATCAACACATCAACTTGCAGCAGAAGCAGCTCGAACAACGTTCAAGTTACACCAAATATACTCGACAATAACACATTTTTCCATGATTGAAAAATACATTCTTTTTGTAGAAATTAGAAGTTTCCGCAGAAAATTGGCTAATGACTGAACTAATTGTCGAACTGCACAGGATTGACATTTTCAATAAGCATTTCATTGTTTCCATGGCTAACTCCGTTAAAACAGGAAACAGAAAAACCGCCATAACTCAGGACCGTCATTTGTCAATAAGCATTTAGCATTTCATTGTTCCATGGTTAACTCGGTTAAAATAAGAATTAAACAGAAAAAGCGCCATAACTCCGATATTTTTCAAAATAATCATATCGAGTAATATATCGTTAAAAAGCTTAAAAATGCTCGATTTTACGCGACCATAGCCAACTATGGTTTGCATCTAAAAGAAACCGAAGTAATATCTCATATCTCTAAAATGACAGCTCACGTTCAAAATAGGATTGGATCCTCTTATTAGGAACATGATTCCCTACAACTTTTGTATTTACACTTTTTCAGTAAAGTCAAAAATAACATAGCTAGCGGGATTTGAAGGAATAGGGAAAAATATTTTTTTTCGGAATATCTAGAAAGCCATGAACTTTGTCAAAAATCCAAAAGGCGCATTGAATTGGGCCCATAAAACTGCAAATATTTTCCCATTTAAACTTCCTTCTAGCTTCGCTGGTTTCCGAGATCCCCATGCTAAAAATCGAAAAAACTCACCTTGTATATTTAAATATTATTAAGTTCTTATTGAAGATTTTCATTTGCATCAATCCCAGTTTAAATTTAATAAACCTATGTTCACATAGATATCTTACTCGCTCTGAAACTCATGCATATAGCACCCTCGCGCTCTTACTCACGGCAGAATTTTTTTTGTGTCTGGGGGAAGATTGGCCCCTACAATTTGTCTGGCTGATCACATATAGTTTTGAAATAGTCCCCTAAGTAACATATATAAAAATCAAGCGTTAGAATATAAGTAAAGTTCAATCATTTTTTTGGGAGCTTTAAAGCGTCTGGCGGAAATTATGGCCGACGGGAAGTGTCTGGCAGTGCTGAATATTAGTTTTTAATAATATTCTTCAAAACATATATAAAAATCAGCCATTAGAATTTAAGTAAAGTGAGTCCTATTTTTACTTACTTTTCTCACCTGCTACCTGTAAATTGGCCGTCTACCCAACTTAGCAGATACGCATGCGTTCAATGTACATAGGAACACTACTCTATTCCGCACATTTTGTCTTTTAGAAAATAAGTTACGTCTGGGGGCCCTGGGATCTTACTCTATTACTGCTTTCAACTGTTACAGATCAATTGCACCATTCAAAGTAAGAAAAAAATCCCAAAGAACAATGAACCAAAAATTATTCGCTTTCAAAATGGAAAGGATCATATAGACGTAACTATGTCGTATTTTTAGGGGGGGCTGATTGAGAGCACCGATTGAGATAGGATCGCAGAAGGCGCTGCCGGAGTCAAAAAAATTTTTTGGGGTGCCACACCCAAAAAAGTTAATTTTGAGGCTTCAAAAAACTTTGTATAGTCATGTTACGCGGACCGAGCGGTAAATAACTTTTTAAAAAATTATTTTTTCACTTGGTTTTTATTTAATAATTATTACAAGAACCCTTTTTTTACAATTGAACTGGATTTAATAATTGTTGGAAAAAATTGAACAATTGAACTGGACTGAACAATGAATGTTTTTAGATTGGTCTGAACTGAACAAGTAATGCTAATAATAATGATTGTTTGTTAGTGTCCCCGCCGAATGGCATCAGAGGCTTTTATAGCCTTTTGGTGCTTGGTAAGGGAAATGCTAGAAGCGCGAGATTTTTCCAGAGAGTCTTAGAACGGATGTGGAGTCTGTGTAACAGAAAAAGTCGAAGTTTGCAGAAATTTAAGAAGCGTGATAACGTATTTATTTGAGACGTAGTTTCTGTGATTAGTTAGCGTATTTTCTGATATAACAATTGCTTTTCCTTTATTGAAAAAGATGATGCCATGCAGCAGCTTTTTATAATAATAATATAAAATAGGAAATATAAAATATACAATAATTGAACAATATAAGGTCATAATATAGTACCTAAGATAAGATAATAGGGCTATTGGTTACAATATAAAATAGTAACATAGGTAGTATAAAACAATAACTAAATTGATAATAATAAGGCAAAAGTATCGGTTAATTATAGGACAGCTTAATACTAGAGACAGGTTTGTTTAGACTTAAGCTACGTTTTCATTAGTATTTAGTTCAACCTCCTCAAAGGTTTCATTTAGTTTTTCTTTAAAAGATCGTCTTTTCGACGGGATAAATCTTTGAAATATTTTATCTGTTTTTGGAGACTTCGGATTTTGGTTATCATTAGTGATTCTTATTTTAAAATCCTTAAAGCTACCTTTCTTTTTACATTTACAAAATATATGCAATATGATCAATAATATTAATAAAACAATTACGAAGTAGGTGAACCAGGGGTAGTATTTTTGAGAATAAGGTTCGTTTATCAAGTCATCTAATTGTTTCGAATATTCATTAAGTTTATGTTGTTTATTTTTAAGGGCTTTAGTTTTGGAATTTGTGTCTGAATGTTATTTGGTAACTTTTCACAACATTCGTAAGGTACCATAATTGGATGAAAGCTATAATTTATGTTTGAGACTTCTCGATTTTGAGATTTTATATAAATATCACCAATATATGCAAAACAATCGTCCTTTAGAGTTAAAATATAGTTACTTTTAATGGTATCTGAAATAACCATGTTTTCTTTACATTTTATGGTGATAGGAGTTTCGTCTATACTTATTATTAACCAAACATTTTCTTGTAGGAATTGAACATTGTATCCTCTAAAATCTACGACCATGTTTTCACAGGTAGAGGGTAATTGCATTTGGAATTTAAATAATTGCGCTTCACACGCAGAACTGGAAACAACAGGTGTTGCTATTAAATGTTTACAAATTTTTATGTTGTCTTGTAAATCTTTACATTTGTCTATTCAGAAACAATAACAAATTTACTAGAATCTTCATTTCTTGCGATATACTTTTTCTCATTTGGAAATAGCATATGGTACAGTTGGGTTCGATTGTCTTTTATGGGAATAGGATATAAGCGGAACATTATGAAATTTTCTGTTAGTGGAATCTCTATTGCGAAAACTACCTTTGTGTCTGTCTGAAAGGCTTTGAGTTCAATTATTCCAAAATAATTTGAGATAAGAGTTGGAAAGACTGGTAATGGTAAGTGATTTCTTTGTAAATTTTCTGATATGTAACGTAATTGATTAATAAAATCATTTTGAGTTATAATTGAAGTGTGCATTATATTTAAACGAGAAAATGTGATTGAATTCAAAATATCGTTTAATGTAACTTCAATAAAAGAATATGATGCCATTAGTTGTTCTGCAATTTCAAAAATTTGTAATTTTGATTCATAAAAACTTAAATCATCAACAATGTTATAAATACTTTCTTCAATTTTGACTATGTCTTCGTTAAACGTTTCTTCGTCTATCTGCAAATTTCTTAAAGTTTCATTGAAATTCTTTATAACCGATGTGGTTACTGAGATTTGATTTTTCATTAAATTTTCAATTCTAGTTTCATCTTTACTTATTTTTTCTATACAATCATTAAAATATTGTCCATCAGAAGCATCAAGGTTACCAGTCAAGAATTTAAAAATACTTCCAATACCATTTACTAGACCACGTTTTGACCTGGTAGGCACGTCAAATTCTAATTCCTTAAATTTATTTTCTATATCGTTTGAAATTTGGTTTAAGAGGCTAAGATGAGTTTCAACTTCAGACTTAAAGGCTTTCATTCGATTATTAGGAGCTGATGCTAACCTATATAAATTTTCTAATATAACATTATTTTTCTCAAAATTTTCTTTAAGTGTTGCCGTATCTTTATAAGTTAAAATTGTCCATTTGTCATTCGAGATTTTTACATCAAATATTTCGTGATAGTATAAGCCTATAGTGTTTTTTATTGGTTCTAATTTGTATTGGTGATTTTCGAGGGGTATTCCTAAAATCATGGCAAATTGTAACAATCTGAAAAGAGAAAATTTAAACTTGTATTATTGAGAAGGAATTAATTGCTTATTTTTTCATTTATTTTTCGAACTTTTTCCCGTTGTTCCTTTAAAAATCTATCTATTTCTGCTTCTAAATCTTCTGGAGTGATTTGTTCCGGTGGTATTTTGATTGGTGTATATTTTATAGTAATTTTATTATTTTCAACTACGCGTTCCCTCTTAAATTTCATTGGTTTTTCAAATTTTACTTTTCTTTGATTTTTATTTAAGGATATTTTTATTCTTTTAGGACCTATATACGGTTCGGGTTCAGGTTGATCTCTTAAATTGATGATACATTGTAACGACCTGAAAATAAAGGAAAAACGAAAAAAAAATATTTTTTATTCAACTTCTTGAGATTGATTTTTGTTATCTTCATTCTCGTAGTATCTTTTTAGCATGTCAAAATTCACCTTACTAGTTTGGTCAGTGAGAGGGTTATAAATTAGAGCAGAATTCCTATAAATTTCTCGAATTTCGAAGGGGCCGTTAAATTTGTTAGCTAATTTATTTTTGATTTGCGATTGTTTAACCCATACCTTTTCGCCTACATTGAACTCATGCTGTTCTGATATCGTTTTGTCGAAGCGCACTTTTGCTTTCTGCTTTTTAAGGTCTGTTCGAGCGCGTGCTATATTATAATAATGTTTCATTTTTGAACTCAGGTCACGCACGTATTTTGTTATCAGCTGTTCCTCGCTGTATAAGGTTTCTGGGTGTCTAGATGATGTGTGTCCGAATATTAATTCGTATGGAGTATAGCCGTGGGTGTTATTTATAGAGTTATTATAACAAACGCATGCGTATGGGAGCAATTGTAAGGGGTGTTCACCTGGTGTTTCGAGGGTCATAGATCTAATCATTTCTAATAATGTGGCGTGAAACCTTTCAAGATAACCGTTCGATTGAGGGTGATTTATAG
This sequence comes from Pseudeuparius sepicola, assembly GCA_963920635.1. Classification (NCBI taxonomy): domain Eukaryota; kingdom Metazoa; phylum Arthropoda; class Insecta; order Coleoptera; family Anthribidae; genus Pseudeuparius; species Pseudeuparius sepicola. Next base: position 29,919,923 of record OY987303.1, read on the forward strand.
ACGAAAATGTTAGTTTTATATTATACAATTTACAAAGGTGGCTCATAATTTGGTTATTAAATTCCTTACCGCTATCGCAGTGTATTCGCATAGGGGCACCGTAGTGTTGGATATAAAAAATGACTATCTGCCACTTCTCTAGCCGTTTTGTTCTGTAAAAGATATGCTTGGGTAAATTTGCTTAGTTCGTCCCTAATGGTTAGTACTAAATGTTTTGTGGGGATTTCTAAAATATCTAGGTTGATTCTTTCGAAAGGGGCCTTAGGCGTTTCCGTAATAACTAATGGATTTGATAAATTTTTTCGACATATTTTTGCCTTTTGACAAATCTCGCATCGTTTAATGAAATTTTCTACGTCTTTAGTTAGACCAGGCCAATTGTATTTTACTCGGATTCTTCTTATAGTCTCGTTAATTCCTCGATGGAAATTTGCTTTTCCCGAATGGTAATTGTCTATTATAATTGGTATTTGATCTTCGTCAGGTTTTTGAACTACGTCTTGACATACTACAAGGTTTAAATTAATTTCAATATATAGCTAAATATTTCGAAAATAGGTAGTTCTACGTTATTTTCTATGTGGTACGTTTTGGATTCTTCGAATACATGTTTACATTGAAATAATGATATGAATAAAACTTGAACAGCTGACTCGAAGTCATAGGGTAAAGGAATTAAATAATATTTTCGATTTTTGACTGACTGACTAGTTACGACGTTAACTTGATTTTGACTAAAGTCTGGGTTAAGTTCAAGAATATCTTCAAGAAGTTTTTCATGAAAATCAGTAATTTTGTCTTGCTGTAAAAATATAACAATATCCTTATGAGACTTATCTAATAGTTGAGAATTAAGGGATTGTATTTTAGAAAAATCTATTATTGATTGAGTTTTATATAAATTTATGAATCTTGTGAATTCTCTTGCTATAGTTTCTAAATCGACATTAATTTCTTCCTGCGGGTTTTCGACATTCGAAGGTCCTGCCAATGGACTTAAACCAGTGTGAAATATGTGATTAATTTTAATCCTTGATAAAGCGTCTGCGTTTTTGTTAATTCTTCCAGGCTTGTACAAAATTTCGTAGTTATAGTCTTCCATTTTTAATCTCCATCTTGCTAAACGTGAACCGGGATCTTTTACATTAAATAAATAGGTTAAAGGACGATGATCAGTAACTAGTTTGAATTTTCTACCATAAATATATGGCCTAAAGGTCTTACATGCCCAGAGTATTGCCAAAAGTTCTTTCTCGATAGTACTGTATTTTGATTCTGCCGAGTTTAGGGTTCTGGAAGCATAAGCTATCGGGAGATCCTTTCCTATCGTTCCTTGTGACAGGACGGCTCCTACGGCTAAGTCTGATGCGTCGGTAGTGATTATAAAAGGTTCTTCAAAATTGGGATAAATTAAAATTGGACTTTTGGTTAAAATATCTTTAAGTTGAGAAAACGAATTTTCGCAATTTATATCGAAGTTAAATGGAACGTCTTTCTTTAGTAGGCTTGTCATTGGTTTTGCAATTTTCGCGAATTCTGGTATGATTCTTCTATAGTAGCCGGCTAGGCCTAAAAAGGATTTAATATCTTTTGGATTTTTAGGTTGAGGAAAATTTACTACCGCTTTAATCTTTTCAGGATTCGGTTTTACGCCATCTTTAGTTACGACATGCCCTAAGTATGCCACTTCTTTTCTTAAAAACTCACATTTATCCGGTTGAATTTTCAAATTCGCTACGCGTAGTCTATCGAATACTTCAGATATTCTAGAGATATGCTCTTTAATTGTAGCAGAGTAAATTATAATATCGTCCATATACACTAAACAACGTTCATTCTGTATACCTGTCAAAATATTATCTACCACCCTCTGAAACGTTGAGGGGGCGTTCTTGAGCCCGAATGGCATCCTAGTAAATTCAAAATGGCCGTTTTCTACTGAGAAAGCTGTTTTTTCTATGTCTTCTGTTTGTATTTCTATTTGGTGGAATCCGGAAGCTAAATCTAGGGTTGAAAAGTATTGACACCTACCTAGTTGGTCTAAGAGATCATTTATATTCGGTAATGGATATTTATCATCTATTGTGTTGTGTGCTCATTTAATTTCCTATAATCTATCACAACTCGCCATTTTTGCTTATTACTGGCGTCCATTTTCTTTGGTACCACCCAAACGGGGGAACTCCATGGGCTAATTGAAGGTTTTATTATTCCTTGATCTAACATTTCTGAGATTTGCCTTTTAACTTCTGTTTTGTGAATGTGAGGGTATCTATAGAATTTTGTATATACAGGTTTTGCATTATTAGTGTCGATCCGATGTTTTATTTGATTAGTAAAGGTCAATCTATCTCTTTCGAGGTAGAAAATGTCAGAATATTCTAAACAAAGATCAGAAATTAATTGTTTTTCTTCTTGATTTAAGTGTCCTAACCTTAACTGATTCCGTATTTCATTTTCTCGATTAATTTCGTTAATATTTAGAATTGGAATAGAATTATTAGGTAAGGGATCAAAATCACAAATTATTACTTCACATGGCACCGATTGAAATAAAAAGTTTATCATTTGTTTTATTTTATACCATTTTAATTTATCCAACCCACAAGCAATTTTCGGAAGCGCTAACCATTTGACATCATCAGCAAGAATTTTTTCTCGTAAGTCCTTAAGCGTAACCCATAAAGCATCGTAGTTTGGTTTATCGTTAAAATGTTTTTTCGTAATTAAATAGTACAGAAATCTATCATTATCTCTTAACATGGCCACTTGTCCTACCTTCTTATTTTGGTTGAAAAGTTCAGCAACATTACCAAATTTTTGTTTAAATATTCTAGCTATTCCGGCATTAATCTTGAAATCTTCAGAAACACAGTGTCCTATAGAATATTTCTCCGGAATTAAAAATAAATCTACCTTTATTTCTTTAATTGTATCCGGCATAAAATGCTTTGATTTTTTGAAATTCTTAAACTCTTCATCAGTTCCTAAATTGAATTTTTGATAGGGAAAATTAGGTTCAACATTTTCTATTGGTATTTCCGTTTCATCGCATGGTTCTATCTTAATATCATTAAATTTGACAGTTTGTTCAGTTTCATTACTATTTAGGATAGTGGTTAAAAATTCACCTTTTTCGTTTATATGAACGAGTGCATTTGGGAGATAGACTTTATTTATTTCTTGTCCGAGTACAATTGCATCGACGTCAGTGAATTTTGAAGTAGTCAGTTTACATATTTTCTCAACTCTTGGTTCGATTGTTACAGCATTTATATTTGAAGAAATTTTTTGTTCGGTTGTTTTATTTTCGTCAGTAGTAAAATATAGAGGGATTTCAGCGTAATTTGTAATAAGTTTTCGTCTTCCATAACTAATATCTGCGTCGAATCTCATAAGAAAATCATTTCCTAAAATACCGTCAAATTCTAGAGGGAGTTCAAAAACATAAATTTTATGAGGGATCTTTTTTGACTCATAGGGACTATAACTGATTGAGTTATTAAATGTTCGTCATTCGATATGCCTTTTATTGTTATATTTTCCTGGTCGGAGTATTCTGAATAATTTTGGGCTACATGAGGTTTAATAATAGAAATTGATGCTTCCGAATCTATTAGAAGTTTATAATTTTGATTTGTACTTTTAATATAAACTAATCGTTCTTTAGGTACGACGTAAACACTTAGGTCAATTGCGTATTTTGGTTTATCGACAAGTTCTCGAAAGTTTTCTCTAAATTCCGGTCCGAGGCTTGTTGAGGAAAATTTATGGGTTCTCGTCTGTCGTTAGGAATAGTTCCGGATGTGGAAGGAGTTGGTCTATGTGTCATCGATACGTAGTTTGTCCTTTGTGGGTAGTTATTACTCCGGTAATTATTGTCGCTGTTACTGGTGGATGGTCTTTCGTTATAGGAATTTTGTCTAGGATGGTAAGTACTATTTTGTCTAGGAGGATTATAATTATTTTGTCTAGGGAAATTAAAATTGTTCTGTCTAGGAGGGTTAAAGTTCTTGTTTTGTCTAGGGTAATTTGAAAAATTAGGACGAGATGGTCCTGGAGAGTTATTTTGAGTAAAAAAATTCGTCTGTCTTTGCGAATTGTTATATTGTCTAGTACGGCATTCGTCAATCAAGTGTCCTGTCTTTTTACAATAGTTACAAACTTTAGTCGGCGTTTGTTGTGCAAATCTTTGCGTAGGTCTTGGGTTTGGATTTCGTGGAAAATCTTTGGTTTTCGAAATATGATAATTGCATTTCCCTTTTAATTCTGGCTACCGCATCTACCATGTTAGTCGGATTACTAGCTCGAATGATCTGGCCTATTTTTGGTTCTAGCCCTGTTAATAGAGTGTTTAGAGTCTTCTATTAATTGGACTTGAGCTTGCTTTTGCGCTCGCGTCAAGTTTTGTTTTGAAATAGCCGATTGCATTTTGGAATCTAAATTTATTATTTTATTACAGAAAGTTAAGGGACTTTCTTGCGGGAGTTGCCTAAGCCTCTGAAGATCTTGAATTAAAGAATTTAGGTCTCTCGGGTCGCCAAAGTGGACTTGTAATAAATTAGAAATATCCGGCCATTCGTTAATATCCCGACTGTTAATCAGCTGGGCTGCGCGTCCGCGAAGTTGATTTTTTATTTTTATTACGAGAAAGGTAACTTGATCTTCTGTACAGATATCGTATGCCGTATTGCAAGCATTGAGGAAAGTATTAAGTGCAACTGAATCGCCGTCATATTCTGGTATTAGCATAAATATATCTCTTAAATCGTAGGAAATTTGTTCAGTAGTTTCGACAATAGTTTCGTTAGGGTCAACATTATCATCGCCTTGTCCTGACATCTTTAAAATTATTCGCGTATTATGAGAGAAAGTATAAAGCAATCACAAAAATAAAATTACTAAGACTACCAAAGATTATCAAGAAATTATTAGAAATTGTCAAAAATTATTAAAAATATATCAAAAATTGCCAAAAATTGAAACAAAACACAATATCAAATAAAATAACTCACATTAGTGAAAACTTCTGCATCAGGAAGTAGCTCTGGAAGTCGATGTCGCCTCTCTGCCGAAAGTGGAGTAGTACGTTGGCTCACGCTCGATGCGCTGCTACTAGTGCCTCCGCAACTTCGCCGGTTCCCAAGGGATATGCGCCGTTGAAGTTGAATTTTCTTCTGCGACTGGAGTTTTATCTTGGAACTAGTTTTTCTTCTTTACTTCTCTTGAACTGGAACTTTTATTTTCTTCTGGAACTGGGACTTTATTTTCTTCTTTTCTTCTGGAACTGGGACTTTTATTTTCTTCTTTTCGTTGAGACGTAGGTAAGGATTTGCAGGGTAATTTTTGAGCCCTTTTTGCAAAATCCCCAAGCTGCCACCAAATTTGTTACGCGGACCGAGCGGTAAATAACTTTTTAAAAAATTATTTTTTCACTTGGTTTTTATTTAATAATTATTACAAGAACCCTTTTTTACAATTGAACTGGATTTAATAATTGTTGGAAAAAATTGAACAATTGAACTGGACTGAACAATGAATGTTTTTAAATTGGTCTGAACTGAACGAGTAATGCTAATAATAATGATTGTTTGTTAGTGTCCCCGCCGAATGGCATCAGAGGCTTTTATAGCCTTTTGGTGCTTGGTAAGGGAAATGCTAAAAGCGCGAGATTTTTCCAGAGAGTCTTAGAACGGATGTGGAGTCTGTGTAATAGAAGAAGTCGAAGTTTGCAGAAATTTAAGAAGCGTGATAACGTATTTATTTGAGACGTAGTTTCTGTGATTAGTTAGCGTATTTTCTGATATAACAGGCATATCTACTGGTAATTTTGAATCATTTTTAATTAATTTAAGAAAAAACATTATGAAAAAGTAGAGGTTGCCGAGCAGAAACCAGAGAAAAAATGTTGGGAATGTCTGCCATTTTGTGATGCAAGATTATTTACTGAAAAACAGTTATGGTAAATACAAGGTTTATTTTCTTTCTAAACAATATACATGCGATACAGTTTACTTCTAATATTTAATTAGAACATTTTTTGTAAGTGTATAAATAGAAATATTCATAGAGTGGGAGTGTCTAGCGTCGCGTCGCAGCGCGTTGCTTAGTATCTTGTTTAACTTGTCAACCGCGACGTTCAACGCAACGCTGACACGACGCGATGCTCGACGCTCCCACTCTGGATACTCCTTTATTCTAACTGAAGCAATCGCGTTTTGCGTTTAAACATATTGACAATTTCATCTAGATCCACAGAAATATGCCTTTCAATGTCAATTAAAGACAAGCAGCTGAACCTCTCTTGTCCCATTTTAATTCTTAGCTAATTAGAAATTCTTCGCATAGCCGAAAAAGATCTCTCACATGTTGTTGAAGAAACTGGTAAAATTATTGCCACTTGAAACAACTTTTCAATATTTGAAAATGTTATTCGTGATGTAGATATATACTTTATTACACTTGACATGCCAACAGATTCTCCTTTTTGTTCTATCAAATTTTTTAACACAATCATTTCGGCTTTTAAACTAGGTATTTTTACAGAAAACAAATCTGCATAATGATTTATAAAAACTTGAGATCCTTCGAAATCCAATTTCATGAATTTATCTATAGATAAAGCAACTTCTAGGCTTACAGATGAAAATCTCTTCTTAAGAAATCCAATCACGGCATCTAAAATCCTGTAGTATATATTTACTCGCCAATACTCTTCTGTTGTCAGTTCCAAATCTGAGCCTTCCTCTAAATCAATTCTAGATGTAATAACGAATGATGATGAAAGAGATCCGGGAACTTTTTTTTCTTTTTGACGAACTAGATGGTGCTTCTAAAGATATATCATTGGCCTCAAAATTTTCTAACACCCTGAATATCATTGCATGCATCCACTATTGCCAAATTCAAACGTTGTGCCATACAGTGGGTGTATATCGCAATTGGATATTTTTCTCTAATTTTTTACTGTACACCTGCCTTTTTTCCTGGCATCACCGCTGCGCCGTCATACGACTGGCCGACTATATGCAAGTTTTCAATGTTATATTTCTTCAGTAAATTAATGATGATTTCAGATATGGAAGCAGCGTCTCTCGCATTTGAACAATCTATAAATGTTAAAAACCGTTCTTTTATTTCCAAATCATTTGCGTACCTAACGCAAAAACTAAGCTGTTCTCTTTTGGCTGATCTAGCTTCGTCGCACATGATAGAGAACATTCCGCATTGTTTAATTTCAGATACAATTTTTTCTTCGATATTCATTGATATAATTTCAATGATCTCGTTTTGAATTTTCGGACTGGTGTAGTTCTTAGGATTTTTGTACATTATCTAAAAATCTACATCACACTTGGATAGAAAATCACAAGTTTCTTTAAAGTTACCTTTATTTAAAGATGTTTCCTCTTCTTGATTCCCTCTGTAAGCTAGACCTTGCCTGGCGAGTAACAAAGCAATGTTTGCAATGGACTTTACATATTTCCGGTTTTTTATTATACGATCTTTATGTGCAGATGAGAGCTGAAATGAAACGGCACCTGATTTTTTGGTTTCTTCAAAGTTTGTCAATTTTTCCATGTTTTCTAAATGATGTTTGCATGACCCATGTTTGTACAACTTTTCTTTAATTTTCTTCCGATTGGAAAATCCTTTTGAAATAAATAGATCAGACTCGTGTCCAATCAAGTTTCCCTTACCGAAATTTCGGCAAGGAAAACAAAAAACTGCATTTTCTTTAATACTGTACTCCAACCATGGATTATCTTGAAAATACTTGGAGAAAAATGACCTATTTTTATTTTTTATTATATTTTATTTATTATATTTCGTAAAAGGATACCTAGTTATCTAAAATGGGTTGCACTGGTCCATCATCTTTCGCTCCTAAATCCACCGAAGCCAAAACTGGAGTTAATGAATTTGTGGGTTGTTGTGCTGCTTGATTTTCTAGTTGAGTGTCATTGTCAACTGAGGTTGAAGGCAAGTGGTCTGGACTTGTTGAGATATGGCCAGACCATTTAAAAAAGTTTCTGATATCTTGCATTGTTTCTGAAAAAAAAAACAATCATTGTGGTACCTCATTATGGTGTTAGGTGCAGATTTATTCGCAATATTGTTATATAATTTTCAAAACATTACTCACAACTCGCACATTGATGGGACATAACATAATACATATTTAGATGGTTATATAACTGTTTATTTATTTTGTTCACAACCACACCACACCGGTTATATTCAGATATTCAGATTACTTAAAAAAACAATCGGAAAGTTGAACATTCCCGTCTAGCCCGGTAATGAATAATAATATTACAGGCCGCTAATTTAATACATATCTTTATCAATAGGTGGGGCGCCGGAGGCGCGGCATATCCACAATCAGCCAACTGTAATAACCAGTAGGTATTTATGGTTGCCTGCCATCACAGTGTGATGTGACCATAAATACACCTTCCCCAGTTGCATACACTAGCTTGCGCGTTGCCCAGTTGTTGTTTTAAAAAACATAAGTATATTATTATGAATATAAGGTAGGTATTATATATGGTTGTGATAGCCAACTTTTAGCCCTCGGCTGTCATCATGAAACTATGAAAGCCTTTCCACTTCCACCTCGACATGTAATATTAACATTACAACAACTATACATAATACATAAGTACCTATATTGTCAACGAGTTGGGTACGTACCTGTATACTATAGTTTTCCAAGTACTCCTACTTAGTACATATTATAATGAAACAACAATACACAATACACTGGATGAATAACAAAATATGGGATCTGGTACAGCAAAAGTACATTCTCCCACTCCCGTCTCGTCTCTCTCGGCAGCAGGCACGGTGTGTTCGCTCTCGCTTGCGCGTTTATATTTCAGTGGGATTTTGTTGGGGCGGAAGGCGCAAGATTCGACGATAAACGACATCATTAATCTTGTTCAAGACAATGTATGGTCCTTCCCAACTTCTATCGAGTTTCGGAGACCGACCTTTTGTTCGCCTGGGATTGTATAACCACACTTTGTCACCCACATTAAATTCAACACTGGTTGCTCTCAGATCGTAGCGGATCTTCATCTTGTTTCATGAACCAACTGGAGACGCTCTCTCTCAGGTGACTCATGTAGTCATCAGTAGATCTGGATTTTCTGGTCGGCCGGTTATGATGTCGATAGGGAGCCTTAGATTGTCTCCGAAAATAATCTTAGCTGGTGACTTTCCTGTCGTTTCATGCACAGATCAGAGTGGGACACCCAAACGACATATCCAATTTTGGAATAGGACCTCTGCGACTGTGGTGGCCTCTTGGTTGGGGATTGGTTAAACTTCTGGCTATTTGCTGAAGTAGTCCATGATGACTAACACATAACAGTTGCCAGCTTCGCTGGTTGGGAACGGTCCCGCTACGTCGATGCCGTTCCTTTCAAAAGGAGCTCCGACCAGGTATTGCATCATTTTACCAATAACTTTTTCTTGCCTTTCTTGCTCCTGGAAGAGCACTGCTCCAACACCAAAATTGCTGGCATCTGTATCCACGATGAATGTCTTTCCAGGAACGGGAAACGTCAAAATCGGTCTGAAATGCTTCTTTACAATCTGAGGTCCACATATAATCGATCCCATCCTCTGTGAGCTTATCTAGCAGCCTGGCTATGTGTGCAAAGTTTAGGACGAAAATCCTGTAATAAGGGCCAGGAAGCTCCTTAATTAGTTCATGTTTATCTTTTGGTCGCGGCCATTTTTCAATTGAGTCTATCTTTTGTGGGTCTGTTTCAACTCCTTGTTCTGAAATTACATGCCCCAAATATCTAACCTCCTTCTTGAAGAAACAGCATTTCTTCAAGCCTAGTTTTAAGTTAGCTTCTCGTAACTTCTGGAATACCTCTCGGACATTCTTCAAGTGTTCTTTAAATGTTCTTCCCGAAATAATGACATCATCCAGATATACTAAACAGGTTTTCCATGTCATCCCTCTTAGCACAGACTCCATAAGCCTTTCAAAGGTTGCTGGTGCATTACAGAGGCCAAATGGCATAACATTAAATTGCCATAAACCTGTACCACTAGAGAATGCAGTTTTCTCTTTATTTTGAGTGTGCATTTCGACTTGCCAGTACCCACTCTTGAAGTCCAAGGTGGAAAGCCATTTATAGCCAGATAGAGTGACTAAAGTGTCATCTATTCTGGGTAGAGGGTAGCTGTCCTTCTTAGTGACATCATTTAACCGTCGATAGTCTACGCAAAACCTCACAGAACCATCCTTCTTCTTTACTAGGACAACTGGAGAAGTCCATGGGCTCTGTGACGGTTCGATGACTCTCTGTTGTTCCATTTCTTTCAACATAGCTGAGACCTCTTCTTGCTTAGCAAGGGGTATCCTTCGAGGAGCCTGTTTGATCGGAGGGTTATTACCAGTATTTATCCCCTGCTGAACCAAACCTGTCCTTCCAAAATCGCATTCAGACGTAGCAAACACATCACGATTTTCTTCAATCAGTTTCCGCAGTTGATGCTGCTGCTCCATTGTTTAGTAAGAAGCGGCTTCTTCGACCATCTTCTTCAGACTCTCTGGTAGGGGCTGTGGAACCTACTGTGGTGCAACCTGATTTTTGATGATGGCCTGAACTTGGTGGCTTAATCCAATCTTTTCGCCTTCGCTCAAAGTTTGGTCATAGTTCTTCGGGTTAGCAATCCGCACAAATATTACACGCCCTCTTTGGGTAGTCTTTTATGCAGTCCGGATTCTTCTTCGGGTTACACACTAATTGTTTCGCCATTCAGTCCATCATAGGTGGCCTTGATAACCTTTTCTGAATTAGCCGGAACCGTGGTATCTTCATAAGCGGTCACAGTTCGGGTAGTGTTGCCAGGCATGTTAGGATGTGTCATCAGAATTTCTTCTGTCTTTGTCCTCAAAATCCTCTCGTGAACTTCTATCTTAAACCGCTGTTCTCTCATGACATCCAATCCTAATATAACATCGTCGGTTATTTCAGCCACAAGGACTCTGTGCTTGAACTTATTAGAGCCCATGGTTATGAAGGCGTCGTGCTCTCCTGTAACTAGAATTTCTTCACAATTTGCCAATTCCACGATGTAGTTTGGTGGTGGTGCAATCCTGCAGTGGGCTACGATGTTCGGCCTCACGATGGTATGACTAGAACCAGTGTCCACCACAGTGTCACATTCCCGGCCGCAGATCTTTCCTGGTACTACCAAGCTGCCTCCTGAATTCGGTAACCAGTTAACTTTTATCCTAATAGGCGGGGCTTGGTAGCACCCAGCCAGCTTTCGCCCCTCAAAGCTGGCTACTCGGAGTTTTCCTGCTTCTCACCATCAACAGGATTGGGGCACTGGCGTTTCAAATGCCCCTCAATTCCACAGTTCCAACAGCGCAGGTCGTAGCACGTGAAAGGATATTCTGTACCATTTGTAAAAGGATATCCCAAAGACATTATAGGTTACGACGTCATTGGGATATCCCGTACCATTTATTCTGCGTTGGTATTACCTGGACCGACACTATATTAATTTTTTTTAAACTGCCAACCGGTAGGCAGTTTAACCTGTGGGTTTAGTTTGCCGAGCAATTGGTCGCCATAATATACTTATTTACTAAAATACCTACCAACAGAACTAGAGTCCAGTCGTAGGAATAAATGAGGAGCCGGAGCCGGCACGGCGAGCGGGGCATGCGCCAGCTAATAGTAGTAGGCAGCGATGGGCGCTGCCGTATGAAAAAAGGAGGCATAGCGTTGACCGATATATTATTAAAGACTGCTCACAGCTGTCACGTCTAACACATTTTTGGCTCACTATGCGCCATCAGAGCCATCTGTTTTCCAGGACATAAAGCTATAGCCGTGAGAAGTCTTTATAAATACGTCAGTCAACGGGCATAGGCTCCTTACGGTGGCAGTCGGCAGCGATGAGTGCTTCCTTTTTTATAGAAGCCGGCTTCTTTTTTTATAGGAGCCGGCGCGGCGAGCGGAGCGTGCGCCACCTAATAGCAGTCGGCAGCGATGGGAACTGCCATATGAAAAAAGAAGGGGGCATTCGCCCCTTACGGTGGCAGTCGGCAGAGATGAGCGCTGCCGACTGCAACCATAAAGCCTTCTTTTTTCATACGGCAGCGCCCATCGCTTAGGTAAATTAAAATTGTGCTTGTGCAAATAATTATAAAAAAAGGCTGCCTGAACGCCCGCTTTATTTCTTTACCCGATTTTCACTAAAACCATTTAGTGATTTTTTTATTTAAAATCTGACATCATAGCGTTAATATACAAAGAATTCCATTGTCCAGGATGCCAAAGTTGAGTAACAGGAATTTTATTAAATTAAAATTAAATTAAATTCCTCTGGTGGTACCTATACAATGGAATTGCTTGAAAGGTCAACAGGGCCACTCAAAGTCTTGGTGTGCAAAGATCAAAGAACCAATAAAAAATATACAGGGTGTTTTCCCCTGTGCCGTCTCAATATCTCAAAGTGCTGAATTTTTCAAAGTTTATAAAGGTCAAAAATCGAGGTAAGTAATAAGTATATCAAAACTGCCCCGGGCAATTGGTAATCGATGAACTAATAGTAACCATAATAAAAACAAAGAGAAAAACCAATTATTAAGGGCGTAGTTTTGTTAGAAGCAGATGCAAGCTTTAGCCGTAATCTCCTTCGTTAAAATGCAGAACTGCACATTTTTAATTCTCCAAAGTCAACAGTTTTTAATGAAAAATTAGCCATTAGCATCAAGTAATAGAAGACCAACAATATTATATACAGGGTGATTAAAAAATTAAAAAATATTTTCAGAAGTGTGTTAAAACCCGGTGCTTTCCTAGTGAGCAAGTAAATTCGCCCATCAAGGCTGGTGCGCAGTTTCCAAATTCACAACATATCGTACATTCGGTTTTGTTTACGTTTTTACAGAAACCTCAAAAACTGTAGAAATATTGAGAAAATCCTAAAAGATCGATAATTTTGTGTGGTTTTAAAATTTTTAGGGATACATTTTTCTGATGTGACGAAAAACATCATTGTCTATAGGTAAGTTAATTTATTACCTCGCTTTTCTATTTTCCAATGACAATCATTTTCTTCTTTTGTAAATATGAATGTAATGTCCAAAAATGTGTGTTGAGCAACAATTATTATTAAAGCTGCGCACAAAATGTATAATCCAGTAAATTTAATCGGATTTATATGGGTAATAATGCAATTCATTGGGTAAGAAAATATTTTCCCCATCTATAGTAGTAAAGGGTTTTTCAATTATTGGGACAGGTCGATGTTGGCATGCTGTGGAAGCCATGTTGTTTTGGTGGCGTCTGTCTAATCTGGTGATTATTATTCAGTCACAATGGACCGGGAGATAGTGACAGATTTTTGGACGTGATTTTACTCAGTATGCCTTGCAAAGGGCATTATGTGGCACATATTCTCACAATAATAAGGTATGAATCAGAGAGTCATCCTGGGTTCTTCATGAGAAAAACTGAGTTTTCAATTATTCGAAAAATATGCGTTTTGATATGATTTTATACAGGCTGCCATGTGTTTTATAATGAAGTTCAAAATAGAAAATTCCTCGGAAAACCATAGGCATACCGTTAGGGTGGGTCCAAAGGGCTATTATTGCCACGTGATCTTGTATTTTAATAATTAATTTTTCCACGTTTCTGAACAGGCTGCCAATGAGAAGTATGCAAGTTCTTGTTATGAAACTGCCGAAGGAAAGATGGCATGGCACGTTTGCGCATGTCCAAGTACACTTTACATCGAATAACTCGTTTAAATGATTAAATAACATTCAATTTAAACAGTACTTGGACATGCGCGAAAGGTATGCCATCCTTTTTTCAGCATTTTCATTATAAGAACTTGCATACTTCTCATTGGCAGCCTGTTCAGAAACGTGGAAAAATTAATTATTAAAATACAACAGGATATAAAAATGCTCGGTAAATAATGGCTCACTTCTCAACCTAGGTGTATAATATACTATGTTTTACTACTAACCTCAGAAATCACCATTATTTACCTCATTTCTCTAATGAGAAGTAATATTTCTCTCCCTAGGTAAATAATGATAATAAAAAAATACCTAGGTAAATAATGAAAAATTTTCTATAACATTTAAAAATTAATTTCATTTTATCAGCTTGACAGCTGAACTCCCAGGCTAAAGGTGGATTTATAAAGTCGACGTTTGCGTTGGCGCTCCGAAGTTGACGGTGACCTTCGCAGTTTGCGTCCATAAATGTGAACGACGGAACGTGAAAGATGAAATTAGTTTATCTCGGACGGCATCGGACGCAGACGGCAACGTTCGACGGCGTTTATAAACGGTTACACGTAAAAATATTGGGATTGAATTTTCGACGCAAACGGCAACGGCGAGCGCCAACGCAAACGTCGAGTTTATAAATCCACCTTAAATATAAACAAATATGTAAAATATGGCAATATTCCAATGTTAGTAGTAAAAAAAATCAGCAAGACCATAGGTACTATATTGAAGCTTGAATCCACTGGAATGTGGTTGGGTGGAGCAATACAACTCATATGTTTTCAAGTGGTTTGAGGGATATCAACTTCCGTGTTTTATCAGCGATTTCATCATGGATATTCCAGGTAATTTTATTATGATATCTATATTTTATTTTAAATTTGCTTGGTTCACTTAACAAATCCAAACTTCATTTTACAGAAGCTGATTCGATAGATGGTGAGTAGAGTAACCCAAATGTGCAACACGCATATTTTGCATATTTAGCATATTACATGCAAAATGTGCAACACGCATATTTTGCATATTTAGCATATTATATGCATTTCTTAAATATTTGCATATATTCTTATAATATGGCACATTGTGCATAATTGAAAGAATTTAGGATAATTTAAATCTTTGGCAGGCGTTTCATTCATTTTTGGGAACAGGGGTCGGTGTCCTAGGTAGGTACCTGGTTTTCCCAAAATAATATTATTAAATTATAATTTTATGGGCACTAATCCTGGTGATCTAAAAAGGAATAAAGTAGGTATTTATACCTATTTAATAAAGTAAGTACAATTATTGAAAAGGACAGAATAAATTATTATAGATAGGTAAATATTTATATACGAAGTATAATCCATTTCTGCATTTTATTTCTGATTCTGCTTTTGAAGTGATCACGTCGGCCTATATTTTTGTTTTTTTTTATGTTGGTAGTTGTATTTTACTAAGTAAAATGCCCAAAGTCAATAGTGCGTCAGTGTGGATTAAGCCACTAAGAATAGATATGGCAAAAGTCTACTGTTCTGCGTGCGTTAAAATTGTAAGTAGTTTTTGAATATTCAATATACATGGTGTACCAATGGTGCAAAATCGTTCGAAAGTTAAATTCTTCTTGGGATAGGTACCTATATTATGGAACCTCATATATTTTGTATTCGTTTGTCTATCTATATTTTTTTATCTAGAAAAATAACACATATTATATCAACCGATTTCGCACCATTGGGACACTCAGGAATCGCGACACTTTCGTTTAACAATTCTATCGAAGTTCCTACCTACGTATCTACTGTAAACGAAGTTCGTTATTTTTTTTACTAGAAAGGAACGTATTTTTAATTTTTTTCTGCCGACCGCACCGCGCCGAGTATTTTTATTATTTTCACCGGCTAGATAGATGCATAAAAAGCAAGTAATATATTTTCATTTGAACAAAATCTTATTTTCCGTATTTTCGTATTTTATATACCGTGTTTTAAAAGTCGCTATTGATTGTAGGCGGGCAATATTTTTGAAAATATATGTAGTAGGAAATAATCGTTATTTTTAGAGGCGCGTTTCTTTTTGGAAAACCGATTCAATCTATTCATACTATTTAGTCTTATTATCGGAAGCTGCGTCGCATCGCCGGCTATTGGTGTATGAGATTTTTCTAGTTTTTTTTATGTATTTCGCACCGCGCACCAAGCCTCGATGCCGGCATAGCAACCGGGCTCTTTTTTCCGACCCCACCAGCCCGGCCGGACTCGGGAGTTAATGGTCGGGAGCGTAACGCGGTCTTTTTAAAAAATTATTTATTGAACATAAAGTTACAATACAAAGTATAGAATAAGAATGAGGTGTACAATATAGCAAAGTCCCGTTTTTATAGGGGACGCTTCGGCGGTGTCTTCTTGTGCAGCGTCAGCGCTTCTTCGGGATCGGTGGTGACATAATTCCTCCCTCCGCAGAACCAACTCTAGGGCACCGTAGGTTGTGGAACTTCTTTCTTCTCTTTGTTACGTCTTCTTGATTTCCATCTTCTGTAGCCGTAATAAATCGCTGGTAAAATCAATAAACCATAAATAATAATTGTCCAAAGGCTTGGTATATAGTGAACTTTAGCAAAAGTAAGTTCGGGGTTGTTTTGAAGAACTTCTGTCTTTAATTCTTGAAGTTGGTCGAGTTGCAGATTTTCTAATTCGGAGTCTAAGTTGAGCGTCGTATTGCTTTTTAATTGCATTTCTAGTTTTGGAAAGAGTACTGGGTTTTCGATTAAACTTGTTTCTTGTTCATTTATTATTTTTTCTCGATTCGTCGACAGCTTACAATTTATTGGAATCTTGAACATGTGAGAGGCGATGAGTTGTAGCGTTTCTTCTTGATTATTGCAACTCAGTTTAACTGTTACAATTTTTGGAAATAGACCAATGTATTGATTGGTTTCGCCAAGTTGTTTGATAACTGGTTTACTAATGGTAATGTCGAACTCTTTGCATGTAGTTATACTTCTTGAAGTGAGGAGTTGAATTCCACAAGGTGCGTCTTGTCGGATTTCTTCTAGGTCCAGTTTTTTACAAACGTAGTCTTGGGACTTCGTTCTTGAGCATGCCTTACTCGTAAATGCGTAGTGCAATTTATTTTTTAATAGGAATTTGTTTTTTGGAAAAACTGTCTTAAAATGACTCTCCGAAAATATAGGAGTAGAGAATAAATGAAAGTATTCAAAATCAAAAGGGAAAGTAATAGGGATTTTTAATAAATAAGTGATTTTGTTATTTAGAATATAACATTCAATATTAATTAGACTTTCAAAAAGTAAAATATTTTCTAAAGAAATTTTTAATGGGAATTGTTCAGGTTTTAAGAATTTTTGAAGTTTAAGAAGTTCCTTGTAAAAGTCTGATGTGTTAATGATGCTTGGATGCATAATTTTTAGTTTGGAAAAGACGATTGAATTTTCAATATCTTGTAAAATTGAATTGATAATTCCGTAAAGATTTATTACTTGATTTGTAATATCTTTGATAAAGATCGAGTTTTCTCTATAAGCTTCTTTTTGGACAATTGTTGAAATTTGTTTTATTTTGGATTCAAGTAAAAGTTCATTGTGTTTTATTTGTTCAATAGTGTTCTTAAATTTGTCGATAACTTCTGTCGATATTGAATTCTGACGTTTAATATTATATTCTAATTTTTCTTGATTTTGTTGCAATTCTTTAATTATGTTTTCGAAACGTTCGCCATCTGAAGCATCCAAATTTCCAGTCACTGCCTTGAATATAGAGCCTAAACCGTTTATTAACCCTCTTTTATGTCTACGAGCATTTGGCAAAATTTCTTCTACTTTAATATGTACTTTTGATCTAGTAAGATTTAATATTTTGAAATAATTAGAGATTTCGAGTTTGTAGCCATCATTCGAATTAATTAAGTTTTCAATCTGATTGGATTTATGATCCAATTCTTCAATTTCAGTAATCAAAGGGTTCAAGTCGTAAAAATGAATTAAAGTGTGGGTGTATTCTTGAATTTTCGCGTTTCCTAATTTTAAAGGTAGCATTCCAAAATTTTGGTCCAGATTTCTTATTTCGATTTTTTCTTGAAGTCCGAAGACTAGCAAGGGTAAGCTAAAAGAGAAAAATATGAAATTAATTTTGAGAGTTTGCAAAGGTATAGGTTTTCTTTAGTGGGCGTTTAAGGTTATCCATATGCACTTTATCTTGGGTGTCCGTTGACACAGTTTTGCGAGCGGTATCTACAGTAACAGCTGTTGTGGGTTTATTGAATTTGTTAGCATTTTTCTGCCTAATGTTTTTCTTGGTATATACCCGTTGTTGTTCGCTAAACAACTTTGGATCATCGCGATTTCGATTGATCTTTTCTATTAAATTTTGTTTGTTTTGAGACAGAGTTTCATTTATTTTAGAGTACATTAATTTGGTTCTGTCTTTATGGGAATTAATATAATCATTCGTCAATAGTTGATCTATATTTATGTCAAAAATGTTTTCCTCGCTAATATGGCCGTTTAATACGTCTATTGGTTTGAATTTGGTGGCCGAATGGATTGAGTGATTATAGGCTAGTATAGCATACGTCATTTTTAAAGATACTGGTGTTTTTAAGAATCCTTGCGTATTAAGTAAACGCATGTGTTCGATTAAAGTCGAATGTAAACGTTCTATCATACCATTGGACTGTGGATGGTTGGGAGAACAGAAATGAATTTTAATTTTGTGTAGACTCAAAAGTTCGTTTATTACAGAGTTTTTAAATTCGGTACCATTATCAGTTATTATTGTCGTTGGTACTCCATGGTGAGAAAAGAACTGAATTAGATTATCTACTATTTCGCTTGAAACTAATGACTTTAATGGGTATGCTTGAGCGTATTTTGAAAAACTATCTATAATTGTTAAGAATTTTATTTGTTCTAAAGTGAATGTGTCCATATGGATAATTTCGAAAGGTTTACTAGCGGTTGGTGTTATAGGTATTCATTTGCATTCTTACAGGGTGTCTTTCATACTTGCACTGTTGGCATAATTCACAATCATTAATAAAGGTTTGAATTGAATTTTTTAGTTGCGGCCAATAGTATTTTACTTTTATTCTTTGTTCTGTTTCATCTATTCCACGATGATTGGTTTTACTTTCATGGTAATTTTTTATGATATCGAAAATATCGTTTTTATTGGTGACATCAATAAGTTTTATTGTGCAACGTTTTAATTTCAGGGAGGGCCATTTAAAGTGTTGTCTAACAGTTTCGCAGAAAGGTTCGTATATGTCTGGATTTTCAAAATAAAGATGATATTGGACATTGGGTAACAAATACTCTTTAACAAAGTTAGTTAGGTACATCTGATTCAAAATCATTTTTGGAAATTTGAACTTCTATTCTTCTTTTCCTTTCAAAAAGAATTTTAATTTTTGGTTTGGCAGGGGAATGAAAAACGCTATAAATTATTACTTGATGAGAACCGTAATTTACAGGGGTTTCTGAAATAGGAATGCTGACAATTGGGTGATTTTCTGCATTAGAATGGACTGTTTCATTTTCATCAACATTTTCGTTTGTGCTTTCATCAATATCTAAAATATCGTTATCGGGTTGAACTTGAGTAGATAAAGTGTCTAAATTTTGAGATTGATTTTCGTTGTCTAGTTCCTCATTAAATCTGTGAATATAATCAAAAATATTTTGGGCATTATCGCTTGACTTAGTTTCTTTTGTGTTTATTTCGATACGAGACAAAGCGTCTGCGTTCGTATTTAGTTTTCCTTTTTTGTATATGATGTTATAATCATATTCATCCAATTTAATCCGCCATCTTAACAATTTTGAACTTGGGTCTTTAAGAGAAAACAGCCATTGAAGGGGCTTGTGGTCAGTAATTATATTAAATTTTCTGCTGTATAAATACGGTCGAAAATATTTAGTTGACCAGACGATACAGAGCAATTCTTTCTCAATGGTACTGTAGTTTTGCTCGGATTCGTTCAACGTTCGCGACGCATAGGCGATTGGTAGATCTTTACCAATAGGGCCTTGAGATAATACGGCGCCTAAAGCAACGTTACTGGCGTCAGTTGTCAAATTGAACGGTTTTGAAAAATCCGGATATTGTAAAATTGGCGAATTAGTTAACAGATTTTTACAAGTTTCGAAACATGATATAAATTCTTGATCGTGAATAATTTTAGCGTTCTTTTTTAAGCATTTTGTTAGGGGTTTTGTGACTTTTGCAAACGATGGAATGAACCTTTGATTTCTTTTGTAGATTTGGGAATAGGATATTGTTTTATTGCCATGATTTTGGAAGGATTAGGCTTCACGCCTTCTGTTGTGACTACATGTCCTAGATAACCTACCTCTTTACGTAAGAATTCGGATTTATCTACCGAAAGTTTTAAGTTTGCCTCTCTAAATCTATCAAATACTGATTTTAAACGATCTATGTGCTCTTGTAAACTCGTCGAAAAAATTATAACATCATCCAAATATACCAGGCACATTTCGTTTTGGATACCCCGTAGTATATTATCCATTATTCGCTGAAAGGAAGCCGGCGCATTCTTTAAACCGAATGGCATACGAAGGTATTCATAATGACCGGTTTCACAACTAAAGGCAGTTTTTGGGATGTCATTTTCTTCCATTTGAATCTGATGGAAGCCGCTTGCTAAGTCGAGAGTACTGAAATACTGGCAACGACCCAGTTTGTCCAAAAGATCAGTAATGTTCGGCAGTGGGTACCGATCATCGATAGTCTTTTCATTAAGACGTCGATAATCCACTACAACACGCCACTTTTGTTTGCCAGTCGCATCTATCTTTTTGGGCACAACCCAAATAGGTGATGACCATGGCGAACTACTGTGCCGAATGATATTTTGGTCAAGCATTTTTTCGATTTGATTTTCGACTTCTTTTTTGTGAATATAGGGGTAACGATAAGACTGTGTATATGGGTGATGAGTTTTCGTTGTAAAATATATCAGAATATTGAGATAATAAATTAATTAATGCTTCTTTTTCTTCGGCGTTTAGATGATCAAGCCTAAGTTTTGATATATCGAGATTAGGTGTGGGTTCGAAATTTTGAGTGTTAAAATTATTCAGATCAATATTTTCTAAACAATCTTGATCAAATATTTCAACTTCTAAAGGTTCCGAGAAATTTAGCATCACCTCTTTATCAGTCGGGTTTAGAATTGTAGTTATCGCATAACCGTTCTTAGAAGTTGTCAGCGACTCTGGGATTTCGCAATCTTGTACCTTTTGGTGTGGAATTACAATATCTCCGTTTTCTGCGGTAGTTTTAATTTTTATAACTTGTTTACAACGAGGAGCTACTGCTATCAGGTTTAGTGTTTTATGTTTAGTGTAATAGAAGTACATTTTAATTTTTGTATAGGGTGTTACAATAAATTTATCCACATAGTCTAATTTTGATTGCAATAATAAAATATTGTCTAGTCCTATTAAACCATCAAAAAGTTCGTGAAATTTGAATAAGTAAAACTTTAATAGTCTTCTTGGTTCAGGCAGATTAAAACATTTTGAAGCGGGGATCATGACACTATGATCGTGCGAAGATGTTTGCAAAGCGGTTACGATAATAAATGGGTCATACTGTACATTTTTCGAAAAAATTTTGAAAACTAAATCTGGGTTCAAAAATGAGCGGGATGCTCCGGTGTCAATTAATAATTTTAGATTATTTTCGGGCCAATAAATGTAAGAAAGTTTACTTTTGTCTAAATTATTTAGCGAAATAATTTCAGGTTTTTTAGTCATAGAATTCGAGTCAGGCGGTTCCGGTAAAGGTGGCAAATCTTTCGAAGGATTCATTAAACTATTAGGGGGTTTGATTAAAGGAGTTAAAAATGGAGTTTTAGTTATGGGTTTCGACTCGTAAGGAGTTTCATTGGAAATTGTGGGGTCGTGGACAGATAAGGGCATTTTTAAGTGGTTGGAAGTGTGTGGCAGGGAATAGGAAAATTTTCGTCATTGTGGTCACTATCATTGTGGTCATTATGGTCGAGCGGATTTTCGTAATCAAAATTTTCTTGTTCGTTATTTGTTTCAACTTGAACGTTAAAATGTGAAATTTTAGATTGATATTGATTTTCAGTTTCATATAAATTGGAAATATCATAAAGATCATCGTCATTGTTTTCTTCGTTGATTTCAGTATTGTAAATTTCTTCGATAATAGGTTGTTGACGAGGGCGATAGGAGGTAGAAGGGCGATAGGACGTAGAAGGGCGATAGGAAGTAGAAGGTTGGTAAGGCTTTTTATAACTTAGGTGAGTGGTGGTAGACATTGGCGTTGGTTTTGGAAATTGTCTATTTTGGTTTGGTCTGAACACATTCGAATTTTGTGAATTTTGCATTTGCGGTTTGCCAAATACTTGTGAGTTAGTCGGGAATCTTTGATTAGCGATTGGTTTTGGCTGAATATTGATTGGCTGCGACGGAAAACCCGGATTCATCGGAAAACGACATGGCTGAGGATTGTTAAATTGTACAGGTGGAAATTTGGGAATAACGTAATTTTGAGGGCTATTTAGCTGAAATTGTAATTTTGGAAATGGTGCATTTATTTTAGATTTCATAACATCACTGGCACTGGTCATATTTTGAAAATATTTTATATTGTCTTCTTGAGTTACTAATTGCAAAGCTTCGTTTAAATTTGTGGGGCGCATACAACGTATGGTAGTCCCAAGTGGTTCCTTTAAACCGGACAAAAATGTTTTGAGAGCTAAATTGTTATAAAGGGTTCTTTTGAGAATTTTTGCTTCTTGAGTGTCTTCGTGAATATCAACATAGTTAATAATTAAATTTAGGAGTTGTAGAATTCTATCATAAAATTGCTGCGGTCTTTCGTTATGTTGTTGTCGCAACATAACCAAATCCCTGTTGAGACAAGCTTCGTCTCTTTGATCGGCGAAATGACGATACAGTGTTTCCTTGATATCATTCCAGCAAGTGATAGTTTGAATATTTACAATAAGTTTAGCATTTCCACTTAGTTTCTCAATTAAAGAATGCATCAGATAAACATTTTGAAAACATGTTGGGTTTTTAGTGTCAAAAAATTGATTTACTATTGATTCGCAAACAGTCAAATATCGATTTAATTCGGTTGGGTTACCGTCAAATTCGGGAACACATTTTAAAAATTCGGGTTTGAATGGAGTGGTCATTTTTTGTGATTTTTGAGAAATATTTTCGAATAAAACTTCTGGTCGATCAAAATTTTGGATTTCAGTTTCAGTAAGTTCGTTTGAGTCACTTGAAGACAAAGACAAATTGGCAAGATCTTCGACAAATTTATCAAAAGACATCAAAATTGCACTTACATTAAGAGATGAGCAATTTTGGCCATCTGAAGTCTGGGTTCGGCGATGTGGTCCTCTTCCAAAGCTTCTGATTGGTCCGTGCGGGAAACAGACGATTTTGTTCTGATGACCGGCGACGGTTCGATAATCGATCAATCGTTGATACGATCTCGCGGCACGTTCGATACGCGGCGTTTCGATTATCCTACCGACTGCGACAGTTAATGGTCGGGAGCGTAACGCGGTCTTTTTAAAAAATTATTTATTGAACATAAAGTTACAATACAAAGTATAGAATAAGAATGAGGTGTACAATATAGCAAAGTCCCGTTTTTATAGGGGACGCTTCGGCGGTGTCTTCTTGTGCAGCGTCAGCGCTTCTTCGGGATCGGTGGTGACATAATTCGGGTATAAAAGGGGAACCGAAAAATACGAATTCATCAGATTTTGATCGACCGCCGATTTAGCAGTATAGGTAAGAAACTCTTGTATGATAACCATTTCACTTTGCTATAGTGCCCAAGGTATTTTCTTTGTTTGAATTTTGTCATTTATAAAAAGGTGATATCAGGTTTAACTGCCGGCCCTTGCTATTGTGAGTCCTAGTACTGCCATAGGCAAGAGGCCAGGTCCGTTGCAAAACCCGAGATCAACAGATAAATAGTTTGTACTTGACGTCAGGTGTAACTGCCGGCCATTGTCCGTAGAGTGCCAATTTTTGGTACTGCTAGACAAGCGGCCAGGTCGGTACTCTGCAAAGCCAGAAGTCCTGTTTCGGGCGTTGCCTCTGCCTTCATTAAAACAGGTAAAATTAGGTCCCTATACTTAGTAACAATAGACAGGTGATTATGAGAAGGGGCGGTGTGAATTATAATGCAAATGCGCTTATAAACTTTATTCTACATAATAATAATAATAATACATTTAAAAATATTTTACCCTACCATCAACTAAATCGTCAACGATTCGTTTTAAACGATCATCTATATTTTTTAGATCGTTTGGGAGTTTGTATGTACATTTCGTTTCTTAGAAATACTGTGTCATAAAATAACATCTCCTCCTGTAATGATTTCAGCAGTTCATATATGTTGGGGTGGGCTTTCCCGATCTTCTTGTCAAGCCTGTTATGCCAACCTTCGACAGCATTTGTAGTTCGATGTCGTTCTCTACAGCAGACCCACAGCTCTCTTCGTTTCATCCAAGTGTCCACAAAGTAATCATAAAATTTTGTGAGTGCCTCATCACAAGGGGAAGTTTCCATAATGTGCAGCCATCCATCGTCGACATATTCTATTGGAACATGTGCCAAAGCAGCAACCATCCTTATATGGTCTCTGATAATGCTACTTGTTCCAAAATGCCAATTGCTTGAATGTGATTTATGATATAGGTGAGTTGATACTTAAATATTATTATTATTATTTCCTTCTATCTTGTTTTTCCATTTAGTGGCCTTTTGAGCGTCTAATGTACTTTTTCTATCTTTTCCAGGTTATAGTTTCGAGGCTTCTGAACTTGTGATTTGGATGGCTCTCTCCTGTCGTTCTGACCTTGAACTGGACTACTGTATTTGGTTTTGCTGTATTAATTTTTGTAAGTGCTTTTCTTTTAAGATTTACTATAATTTGACTGAGATTTTTTTTTCTTCTCTGGATTATCTTTCGATCTGGCTGCGTGCTGTGCTCGAGATGTGGGCCCTTCCTCGAGCTACGTAGTCGAATCTGTGACTTGACCAACTGGATGTTTTGGACTTTAGGTAATTATGCTTTTTTATTTCTTAAATGTTTTCTTACACTGACCTTACACTTGACCTTGTTTCCACTTATCTAGTCCACACCTGATTGCGTTAACTTTTTGTATATTGTTTATATATCTTTGTTAATAAACTTATACTTGATCTGAACACATTTCGGTAAGTAGGTTTCTGGTGCTCTCTTTAAAAAAATGTATTTCTTTTATTTCTTTGAATCCTTATATCCTTTTCTTTTTCTACCTGTGCCTGCCTTTCTGGCGCGGTAGTAGGTACTCTCCTTGTGCACCTCTGGCACGTTTTTTAATATTTGGGTCTGCTACCCTTCTTGCCGCTATTTTCTCCGGACCTTCTGCCCTCGTCCGGACTGTAGCTGCTGTGACAACTAATCCGCTCTCCTTTCGGACCTCGTCTGTGACTTTGTCAGTCTTCTCGATGGGTGGAAAGGTGAAACTTCGCCGTCGATCTCCGTGCTCCGGTGGCGCGGTTTGGACGTGGCCAACACTACGTCATCTTCCTTTTCGGACCTCGTCTGGACTTTGTTAGTCTTCTTGATGGGTGGAAAAGTGAGTCTTCGCTCTCATTTTTCTGTACCTTTCTTCCTGGTACGACTTCTTAACACCTGGTGCTCCTTTGGCACTCGCCGCGTAGGTCTTTTCTTAGTACCTCGTCGAATCACTAACACTTCCCCAGTAACCTGTACTCTCTCTCTACAGCTGTGGACCAACGCGACCGATACTGCGTGGAAGTGACCGGGGCGCGAGCTGCGCCCTTGACACGGCGGCGCGGTGCCGCTGCTGACCCACTGACGACTTCAACAGTGCTCGGGGCGCTGTCGTCTACCCCTCGGAGCCCGACCTGAACACGGAGGCTACTCAAGCGGGGTCCATTGCCAGGTCAGACCACCGAGAGTGGTCAGTGATCAAGTAGCTGCTAATAAGCGGGGCTTACTGATACCCTGGTGCCGAATTTATACTAGTAGGTTTTTGGGTTTTAAATAAAGTAACTTACAAAAAGTTCTATTAAAGACGAATAGGTGTTGTGGGTTTCTACCCTTAGGATGCATTAGGTGCAAAAAGTAATTTTACTGTAGTCATATTACTTGCAGGTTATGTGTCCCAAAATTCAAGTTTCTAAATTCAACCGTTTTTGAGGAAAAAATCAAAACCAAATTTTTTTTGTCCCTCTTAAGGCTTGAATAACTTTGCAAGATTGGCTTAAATCAAAAAATTTTACGTGGAAGACTCCCTTAAAACCACCTGTTGAATCAATATGGAACACCCGGAACTTTGCCAACATTATGGAACACCCTGGAACTTTGCCTTACCATAAAGAAGAACGTAAAAGGAATATACATAATGTGAAATTGTATCGTTTATTTTAAATTATTCTATAAACTTCAACAACAAACTGTAAACTGCTTAAGTACTAGCAAAACTTTGACATTTGAATTGCACCAAGTTTCATTTAAATTGCATAACTTCTGTAGAAGTTATTGGGATAAAGATGTTTTTCAAACTACACTTTCATCACCCTGTAACTTTCTTATTATGCATTTTAGGACCCATGTTTATAGGAAACTTTTTGTTCAAAATGACATTTTCTATCTGTCATATTATGTTGGCACCATAATTTAGAAACACCCTGTATATCGTGAATATAATGGCGGTTTCGGCTGGATTGTGTTTTGAGTCTCAGCTTGGCAGTGCGCTTGTGTCTCCTTTCAATGAAGCGCCAATGGCAATAATGTATAGGAGTGAGAGTGAGGGTTGAAGGAACCTGCTGCGCCGCTGCAGCAAATATGGAGGAGGTTTTGCGTGCCATGGTAGCGGCAATGCCAAGTAGATGCCGAAAATTGAGACATTGTCAACTCGTAAAATGACGTCACACGAGCATTTTGTGCATCCACTTTTGAGCATATTCAGGGTTTTCAAGGCAAGGAACCTTTTTCGGGCTCATGAGAATATGTGCGTGAATAGGGGTAGGGAACGTTCGCAAACGTTCTTCAAGCACAAATGAAAACATTCCCTCCTGCACCTTCAATTTCCTATCGATTGAAAGTATTGTATACTGGGTGTCCCATTTGACAAAATGGAACATTTTTTAGATAACTCGCGAACACGACGTTCAATTTTTATTCAGTCTTCACTGTCTTAATGAGCAAATGAAATACTAGTAGCCTAGTATTTAACCGACTTTGTTACTTTTCTTATCATACAGTGTGTCACAACTAAAAGGGTCTACCCTTTCTGATTCACAGTTCTTTAAAAATCGCTCGCACCCATGAAATTTGCGCATGCACAGTTTTTGAAAAATGGCTCGCACAATCACACCTATTATTCAGCTGCGATTTATATTTCACCAATTTCATGTTATATAAAACATCACTGTTGGACCATGCGCTTTGGCTCAAAAGAAAACATTTAAAAAATGCCTCTGAAATACCTTCAATGAGTACATCAAAATGCCTCTGCCAATTACCCCTCGGACTTTTTCTATGAATATTTATACAAAATCTATATATGATTGCGGAAGTTTCATTATAGCCTCTTTTGATCTAACATATCCCTCTGCTGTAATGAAAGATTTTCTGCCTCGGTACATAATATACTATTTCTCCTCAGCCACAACCTTTATTTTACAATAAAATATACTCATTTACAAATTGACATTAAGCTTCTAGGTTGAACCGGTACATTTCTTGGGATACATTTCTTGTGGATTAAATATAGTTAAAAATCCAATATATTATAAATTTAATGATAAATTTCTAATAAATCATCTTCAATTTAAAGATTACAATAAGACAGCTTAATTACTACCATACACACATTTCTAAGTATACAAAGTATAACATTACTAAACTAAACTTTATGCATTCATTTTCTTATGTCTCTTTTGGTGGTTTGCTAAGTCTGATGAACTATTAAATTTTTTATCGCATAAATTTAAATCACAAATGTATGGCTTGTTACCAGTATGTATTCGAATATGGACTTTTAAACTAGATGATTGAGTAAATCCCTTCCCGCAAATAAAGCACGTGTATGGTTTTTCCCCTGTGTGGGTCCTCATGTGTTTTTCTAGGTACTGAGATCTGGTAAATTGCCGGTTGCATACACTACATGTCGACAAATTTTGACCAGTGTGTGTTCTCATATGCTCCTGAAACAAATACAGTTATTTCTGATAATTAAAACATTTACCGATTGAGAGTAAAAATGAATTTTCCTATTTATCTTATAATCAAATCAACTATTCTGGATGTTAAACAATCGAAATGCATAAATCCAGTGTGGCTACTCAATAAATTAAATTAAAATAAAATTACAAGTACACACATCAATACACCTTTCAGATAGGCACGCTGGAATGCACTGAAGGAATCACAAGACTCCTGAAAGTCGAGACAACATTGTTTAGGTACTCATCAAAGCTACAGAAATCTTTACATTCGAAATAATTGTTCACTTCCAATTTAACTTTCTTTGGTACTAACAGTTTGGTTGTTTCTGGCAAAACATTGTAAAATTTAAAAAGAATGGCAAATTTTAATTAATTCTTTAGATATTACAGAATTTTCAACGTCAAGCAGTTTAAATGAAAGGAAAGTTTATAATTATATTTTTAAAAAATTACTTATCCCACACAATATATTTTTTCCAAATTTCAAGATTAAACAATTAAGATACTACCTATGTAAGTGAACTATGGTGCGAACAACATATCTTTTCGTTTTTTTTTTCTCAATGGTGTTTGAACCCCATTGGGTTTGAATGCCACAAAACCCCCCTTATCTTCCCTGCCTGCGGCACAATTTTTAGCCGCAAAAATAAAATTTCAAATTTGTGAACTCTCCATTAAAAAAGCTATGGCCCTGTGTAAGAAAATTCTAAAAAGAAAACTTATTTGAAATGTTGCTGTAACATGCAAAAATATTGTATTTCTACTCCCACGTGGATATTATTGGATATAATTTCATATCAGTCCCAGGTAGGATATGAGATCTAAATCAAGCAATCCCATTTAAGATTTATCAGGCGCCTGTTATATAGTGTTGGAAAATCAAGCAACCCTTGAATTTATTTTTTTCCCAAAACGTCAGTGCGATTTGTTAAATTATTGTCACCCTTTATCTAGATAGGTATGTGTTTAGCAGCTATATCACGAAAAATATACCTACTGTCCAACTCAAGTGGCATGTCCCTATAGAACCCTTGAACGATCGAGCACTCTTGTACAAACTAAACTAGGTATCAAATTTCATGTACCTATTTCATATATTTTTGGGCACTGCATAGCCCATTGTATTATGTATTCGGCTTTTGGCTACTAGTGTTTTATTTTTTGGAAAACAAAACATTTTATAAAATATCATTTTTCCCATTCCATAGATATATAGGGTGATTCATTGGAAATGGGAAATCCCGATACTGGAGATAGGGGGGCCAACATATGACCATTAAGGCCAATATGCCTTATACAATGTTTGTTTAAGAGATACAGGATGTTGAAGTTCTTTGAATTATGGCTATATCAACCAATATAATCACGCTACTGAACTGAAATTTGGCACTATTTTCTGATTGTGACAAAGTTTTGGGTATAGGGTTCTGGATCGATTCTGAACAACTTTTTTTAGTATTTTTTTAAAAGCCTAATATGACTTTATTTATTCATTCATTCATGCATTCATTCATTCATTCATGCATTCATGCATTCATTCATTCATTCATGCATTCATTCATTCATCCATCCATCCATCCATCCATCCAGTCATTCATTCATTCATTCATTCATGCATTCAGTCATTCATTCATTCATTCATGCATTCAGTCATTCATTCATCCATCCATCCATCCATCCAGTCATTCATTCATTCATTCATTCATTCATTTATTTATTTATTTCACACAAGTAACCTACAAAGTAGGTATATGTACAATCAAATACATGGGAAAAAATACAAATTTCACTATCATAAATCCAGTGAAATAAATTGCTTAATAGAGTACGTGTTAGTGTGTGAGGTTGATCAGTTTATACAATTTCACGTTCTGTGTTGAAAGTATTCAGTTAGGGTATAAAAACAGTTTACTGACAAAAATTCTTTCAGAGCTTTTTTAAATTTCTTTAAGTTTACAGTTTCTTTGATATGATTTGGTAAAAGATTATATCGTTTTGCGCACATGTATCTAGGACTTTTAGTGAAGGTAGTTAAATTGAAACTCTTCTGGA
This sequence comes from Pseudeuparius sepicola, assembly GCA_963920635.1. Lineage (NCBI taxonomy): Eukaryota > Metazoa > Arthropoda > Insecta > Coleoptera > Anthribidae > Pseudeuparius > Pseudeuparius sepicola. Next base: position 29,950,036 of record OY987303.1, read on the forward strand.
GGATATGGTGGCTTTGTCGTATTGGATAATTGTGTAGCGTATTGATCTTGTCAAAGTTTGTGTAATTTAACTTTACAAATAAGACACATTCATATATAAAAATGCAACAAACAAAAAGGAGTTTGTGCTCAACAAATAGGGGTCTGCATGAGTCTAGTGGATTCTTAGAAAATATTAGTCTGAGAAGTCTCTTCTGTAGTACGAAAATTCGTTCAATTCCAGTTGCAGCTCCCCAAAACATGATCAGATATTTTAGGTGGCAGTAGGCAGACATTTTTTAAGTTTCTAATAGCGTAATATGCGGAGTTTAATTTGGATGCTTCGTAATTTAGGGGTTCATGCCAAGTCAGTTGCTCGTCAATAAAAAGCCCCAAAAATCTTCAATTTTCATGCCTTTGTATTGGTGTTGAATTTATGTGAAGAAGAATAGTAGTGTCTGGTCTCCTTTTACAAAAAGATATGTAACCGGTTTTGGAGATGTTAATGACGAGTCGATTTTCTTTGCACCATGAATAAAATTGAGAGAGGATAAAGTTGGATTTGGTTTCTAACTCCGATTCGGAGGAGGCTGATATTATCAAAAACAGGCCCTGTTTTGACGTTAGACAAGAAACATGCTCCCCATGTCAAACCAGTACTCAGAGTAATTTCGAGAAATTTTCACTCAATGGACACAGAGATAAAGTTAGTTTCTGGGTTTTGGATGCATTAACCCCCAGTTGACTGAATAAAAACCAATTCTTTATGTTCGGTTGCATGCCTCACTCCTTCCTCACTAGAAGCCCAAAGCCCTGCGCCTCATCAAGAGCCGTTGTGTCATCAGCAAAGAGCACAAGGCCATGGTGTGAGACAAGCAGTCAAACGGCTTGGTTAAATAAAAAAAAAAGCAAGCATTTGCATATAATTTTTTCCTCAAAACTGCCCTGTATAAAACTGGTAAAGGAGTTAATGTCCACAGTAGTTGACAAACCGCCCCGAAAACCGAACTGATATGGGGAGAACAGCTGATTTTCTGTGGAATACTCAACAATTTGAGATTTCAGCACCACCTAGAAGATTTTACCCAATGTCGGTAATAATGATATAGGCCTACAATTTGTAACTTCCTCAACATGTCCCTTTCTGTGCAGCGACATAACCTTTTCAAGCAATTTGTATTGGTAACTATGCAGTGCTTATAATTCGACAGAGTGGATAAACATATATTTAACAATTTTGATATTAAAATTGTAGGTGTCTTTACTGGGACTATTATTAATATTGGAAAAATATCTCTTAGCTCAATGTAGGTTACTTCCCTAAAATTCAACGTGCTCAAGATAGTAGTGTCTTGAGTGTCTAAGGGGTCTTTATTTGAGTTGGGAAGTGAATTTATTGTATCTTCTGCCACTGTTAAAAAGCAAAAAAAAACAAATCCATGCTTGAATGCTTACCTGCAAGTAGTTGGCTGAAGTAAATTTCTTATCACAAGTTAGACATGAAAACTTCTCTCCAGTATGTTTCATCATATGTGTTAGCAATTCCGAGGAATAGTTACAAACTTTATTGCAAACATGACACCTGTATGGTTGTTTGCCTGTGTGTTCTCTCATGTGCACAGTCAACTGAGATGAATGTGCAAACTGAGCAGCGCAAACCTTGCAATTGACTTTTTCGCCAGTGTGTTTCCTTTGGTGGACCTTCAAATGGGACGACTGTGTGAAGGATTTCTTGCATATGTTACAAACATGTGGCCTTTCGCCAGTGTGAGTTTTTATGTGTGAAGTCAAAATGTAAGTGCTAGCGAATTTTTTGCCGCAAGTATCGCATTCAAATGGTTTTTCACCAGTGTGGGTCCTCATATGGACTTTTAAGTCTGCTGATGATAAACACCTGCAAAAAATATACAGGGTGTTCGAATATATTGGAGGTAGCATAATGAATAAGTTTTTAAATCAATTGGATGTCCTACAGGCCCCTGATTATATTTGGATGATGCACATTATACCAAATTTGATTTACAAGGCATGAGGCAAAGTTATACTACTTAGTATAAATATTTTAAAAAAATGTGAACTTCTCTAAATAAATGGAGAATGAGCCTTCTATTAGTAATGTAGATATTTAAAAATAAATAAAATGCTCAAACTTTATCTCTTTGGAAGATATTTTAACTAAAAACAAGTCGCTAAGGAATTGTCTGTATCTATTACTCATTAGTCTATGCTTTAATTTTTAATTCTTTTAAATGCTTGAAGACAGACATATACAGGGTGATTCAGTCAAGATGGAAAAAAATTAATGAGAAAAAATAGCTTAATACAAATCTGAAATTAAAAAAAAACTATATTCAACCAAATAAAAATAAAATATATTTTCAGAAGTGTATTAAAGTGTAAACTCGGGCATCGAGACTGAATTTACTTATTTTTTACTTTTAACCAGACATTTTTAAAAATGTGATTTTTCAGTGACAATCCCTGACTATTCCTGGTTTTCCCTGGCCAAATATAATAGAATCACTATCATGTCTATGCCACACGAGTTTTCGTCTGCAACAAAATTTTATTTTGCTAAAACTTAATATTTAACAGCAAAAAATGTAAAATATCGAAAAGTCAAATTTCATGACTTTCGGCAGATTACAGCAAACTACCCTCATTCTCTTCACATTTCCCTGACTTTTCCCTCATTTTTTTGCAATATTAAAATTACCTGACAATTCCCACTTTTCCAGGAAGGAGGCAACCCTGAACAGTAATTTTAGTGGGGTGCGTAGGGGTAGGGAGCTCTTGTTTTTCCCACAACGTTTACTTGAACTTAAACTTGGATGCAAGTTCATGGCCTCGCGATACGCTCTACCTCTACGCCACACTCCGCATACCTGTACCAACACTGACTAAATAGTCGCCACTGTTGCCAGAGTCGGTATTGCCCCTTCCTACCGCCCTACCATTGCTTTTGTTTTGGGAATAGTTATTTAACCGCAGCTAGGACATATCGACGGAAGTCAAGGGGCTTTTACTGATATGAACTAGCTAAGGTTGAACAACTATTTGCAAAAACAAGGCTCCTACCTACCGACATCAAGATGAGTGGGGCCATCTATCCAGCAGTGTCAGAACTTACCCCCCTTATAATAAATCAATAATTTAATTACCGACTTCTGTCATCTCATGCGTGAATATGTCCCACAGCCAATGCCACCAGCGCCCAGAGGCCGACCAGTCAGTAAATAATTGTGCCATGATAACTACCGTCAGGCTCTTTAGTTGCTTAGAAAACAATAAAAAATGAAAACGTGCAGAATGGATAGTGGTAGGAGTTGTTATCTGTTGCCGGTAGCAATATTCTCATGCAATTTAAAAATTGTGATACAATGTGTGTGCAGAAATTTGTGAAAAAACCTCAAGCAAATACTGATGCTTATGATGTGCATACAGCATTTTCTTAAGGCGCTTGAAGTGTTATAACACTTGCCCTTTGTAGAATCAAGACGAAGTTCAGTTATTTCTTATTTATTCAGTTTAAACTTCGACAAAAATTTTGATTGAAATGTGGCAACAAAGTTCTACAGAGCCAACCTTAACAATTTACTTTGAAGCAGAGCGAAGAGTTACTCGTGTGCTAAGTTTCATTTGCCCCTATTTTAAACTTCAACTTTTTTTTTGGATTTTCCTTTCTAGTAGGCTTCCCCCACTCTATGGTTAAAAATTTTTACGTCATGACTGAATCACCCTGTATGCAGGGTGACTGGTACATTTACGTGTTCCTTTGGGAACATGCTAGAGGATCTCATTTTCCATTGAACCATTAAGTATAATATTGACTATCCAAAACTCAATAGTTTTGAGATAACACGAATTTATGTTCCTTTTTGTCAGAATTTCTCTGCCTACAACAATAATTTTTTCTGTTTCATCTTGTATTATTCTTTGGCATCAGTTTTGGGTGGACTCTACTTGCACAACAGTTCTGGAATGTACCAAACACAGATATGACCTTAAATTTTGTAATAACGTATTAATGTAATTAAACTTACCTTCTATCGCAAACATTACAGGCGAAGGGTTTGTGACCAGTATGAGACCTCATATGCATTGTTAATTCCCCCCTTATGGTAAAACGTTTACTACACACTGAACACTGAAATGGCTTCTCACCAGTGTGCCTTCGAATATGTTCCCTTAAGTGAGAAGAATGGTAAAACCTAAAATCGTATAATAGTTTGTTACGTGTTGAAACCACTGGTATCATAATAAAATATACAATAGGCAGCACCATTAGTACATAACGTTTCGTGAATAAATCTGCCAAACAAACTGTACAATAATTGGATGTACCAGTGCTTTCCCAAAGACAAACGGTAGAATTTGCTATTTCTTGTACAGAAGATGGTGCAAAACAAATCCAAGCGAAAGTATTGGATCCATTCTCTTATTAGAAGTGAGATCCAGTGTTCGATTTTTTTTATACAACATTTCAGAAGCTGATGACTTATGAAAATAAGTTTTTCAATTACTTTAGGATGGTAATAAATTCTTTTGATGAACTATTATTAAAACTTGAAGGGCACATAACCCGCCAAGATACCAACATGAGAAAATTGCATCCAGCAAGTGTAAATGTTGTCCGTAACACTCGGGTAATAAAAAAATCCCGTTCTATAAATACTTTTATTTGAAAAAAATCTCAAATTTAGAATGTATAATACCTATACCGGGTGGGCCAAAAATTTTTTTACTTTTTGATTTGGCCATAATTGTTTGTTTATGAACCGATTTTAAAAACGGGGCATCGTTGTTTGTAGAAAAGAACAAACTATTGACAGAAAACTTCAAATGGGCTGATAATTTTTGAAGAAAAAATATCTGAATGATGCAACCAATACAAAAAGTAAATAAAATGCGCCTTTCTCTATATTTTAAGACCACAGCGAGGAAAATCGGTCCATGGAAGGAAGAGCTATATGCAATAATATAAAGTCATTTTTATCATTGTTATGCTCTAGTATTAAAGCTGCCTTCGTTCTTTTGCCCATAATTTTTTATTTACTATCCGATTTCGATGAACGCTGCGCCATTGCTTGTGAAAATGACAGATTACTGAAAGAAAAGTTCAAAATGGCTAATTTTTTAATTCCAGATGGTGGCCATGCTCAAAAATTATATTTTCTGAATGTTGCACCATTGCTCGAAAAAAGAACGGACTATTAAAAATAGTTGATCTTCTGGATTCTAAGAATTCTTTAACGAGTACCTTGCTAAAAGTATTAATTTATTATTATTAAAGGGAGTGGAGCAAGGTTAAATTTTATTGTAAAATTTCAGGTATCTTTGTATTGCCTTTATTCATTCAATTAAGTATTATTTATTTTGGTTTACCTTATTTAATCGATATTAATCCCATACTGTAAAATTGTCCCTTCCTTTTTTTAGGCGAAAATGTTGGAATAATGAATAAATCAATAAAACGGGCCCTCCTCTGCAAGTTATAAGATGCCTTTGTTCTTTGCTCATCAAATTTTGTATTTCATGACTTAAGCACATCGGGGGTAGAAAGGGAAAATGATAAAAATGACGCTTTATATTATTGTTTATTATAGAAAATGGCGCAACGAGGGGGGGGGGGCTGCCGGGCTGCAGCCCCCCCGCCGAGCTCGTACCAACCAAGCGAAAAAGCGTTAAACAATGCTAGATAAAACAATACCGAATTATTTGTATTTTGTTTAACCTGTATTTATTAAATTTATGTTATGATTTATCAAATTTAAGATATTGAGGATATCGGATATCGGTGGTACACATTAGTAGTTGACATTTAATGAAAGATTAGTTGTCTGGCCGGCAGTCGGCACAGAACAGAAACACAAGTCACACGCCCACGCGCTTCGCGCCGCGGGCCTTTATACCTAACCAAACCTGCGCCGAACTTAAAACTAATCTGACCTGAATTATATGCGCCTGGCCTTCTGTTTTCTACTGTCCTTTATATACGGCATGGCCGTAGATAAAGGGGGGGGGGGGGGTTGAGTGTTCAAACCCGTCCCATTGAGAAAAAAAGAAGAGGAAACATATTGTGCTGATGTAACTTTACAATTTTCTACGCCTCAATTAAATTGTTTGTCCTTAAAATTTCTAAAAAACACCAACTTTTAATTCCTGCTTTGAAAAATCAATAATCATTATGAATCCACAAGGAAATGGTTCTATAGGAAGTTGCCTACCTATCTATATATTCTACATTTGGCCCAGAGGATGTGGCAATAAATTTATAGGCACTAAGTTATATTTTTACTTCCACATTACAATTCTCTCTCGGGCTTTTATGTAAAAAAATAGTACCTACCTACTTCTTACACTTACTCCATAGTTAAATTATTATTATTATGGTTCCACAGTTAACAAAGAAAAAAACTACAATCAGTTGCGTAATATTTTTTGCTAATATTAGGTTACTTAACTGAAAAATTAATGTAACTACTCTAATTATATATAAATTATTTTTAGGTCATCAATAGGTAAATAGGAACTAGGAGTTTTGAATCACCCTGTATACAGGGTCACCCTATATAATTAGAGCGGTTACATTAATTTTTCAGATTCTCCATCTGAAACTCAATGGAAACAAACGATATTGACATTTTCGATCAGAGCAACATCAATGAAGAGTCGGAGGAAGAATTCGACAATGAATAATGAATTCATTAAAATATTCATTTTACTGTATATTTTGTTTGTTTATCTGAATATTAATAAATTATAATTAATAAATTGCTTAATCAATCCAGTTTGTTAGTGTAATTTAATAAAGAATATAATGAAGAAGCAAGCTGTCACCTGCAATGTGGAGCGCGCGCCCGCAATATTTTTATTCCTTTTTTGTTGACTGACGGGCCTTGTCCCTTTAAATCGATGACTGTCTATTATTGTTAGATTAAAAATAATATTTAATACCCCTTCAAAAAATTTGAGGTGTAGTAAATGAATTGCACATTATTTATTTTTTGTACATACATGGCGCCCGACTGACCAGCTCCGTTCCCATAATCAGTTGACTGGCCATCACAACTTTTATCTACATGCAATATACAAGTTGTATAACAATTTTCAGCCTTAGTAAAATCATTTTATTACCTCGGCGAATACGACACCTTTGATAGCGCACCTGAGTCACCTGTTCTCGGTTTCGCTTGACTGACCGCAGTATGTTTGTGTACACGATCATTGTAGTGAACTATAAAAAAACTAACCTTAGTAAATTCAAACAGTTTTTTAGGCGGTGGCTCTTGGACTATAAGGGAATCCAGCCATTAACCCATTAGTGCATAATGTCCTCTTAAAGGGACGGCAATTTCTTAGTCAACCAGGCTCACACTATTCAGCCAACTTAAACTAGAATTTGTGAGAGGCATATTTTGACGTTGTCACATCTACTGTATATTGAAAATCAAATGTAATTTGTGTTTTGATTGTGAAAGATACAGTACGAATCTGTCATGGATCCAAGTTTATATTCGACTAGGCGCGGCGGGTAAGTGATATTGACTTTTTTATTATATACTTTGTAGATTTATTTACAAATTTCAGTTTTCTGTACACTATAATGTACAGACAAATGGATAACTTATTGTCTGGTGGTAGTTGATGAACCGCAGTGTCGTTTTTGTAGCCCAAAAATTCATTGTCCCTTACAAGGGACGTCATGCAGTAAATACCACTGACATTTTACAACCTATTTCAGGTTGGCTTTGCATGAACCGTTAGCAATTATAAAAGAGGATAACACGGAAAGTGCTGACATATTTATGGTGCCTCCCGATGAAGATGGTGACCTGGCAGATGCCAACAGCGATAAATCCGATGATGAACACGAAGCTGATCCGATTCATTTTGGTGCAGCAACCCTCAGAGCCGAGTGTGAAGCTATAATTCGCACAAAAACTCCTCCAGAATTTGACTCGGATGACGAAATTCGCCTGTCACATTACATAAGAACTAAAAGTCCAGAACCTATGTCTCCAGAACTTTGATGATGTGATTATTGTCCAGTGGAAGGACAACAAGATTGTAATCGTAGCATCAAACTTTGACACAGAATCATCTTTATCGACAAGATCTGTCATGCGGTATTCTCGGGAAACTAAATCCAAACTAAAAGTTCCTCAACCAGGTGCAATATATAATTACAACCTTGGAATGAGAGGACTAGATAAGTTGGACAATAGAACTCGGATGAGACAATGCAAGTGGTGGTGGCAAATTTTTGCTTACCTTTTTGACATGAGTGTTGTCAATGCTTGGTTGTTAATGAGGAAAATCCAGCCTGACAATCCCGTCTGTGCCAGTTTTCTACCATTTACAAGAAATATTGCTATTTTATTTTATTACATTTATACGGTGTCAAATCCAACAAAGGAAAAGTTATTCCACGACATCCAGATGTGAGATTTGATAGAGCAGATCATTTGGTTGATTATTCCCAGACTGATCGAAGATGTGCCTTATGTGGGAAACAGTCAAATTTTGTTTGTACTAAATGCAACATAGGGTTACATCCTAAAGAATGCTTTAGGTCCTAACATACTCGATAGTTACATTGCGCATGAGGTCCCTTAAAAGGGACGTACCTTATTTTTGAAAATTTAAGTGTGTTCTCTAGTTTATATTTTTTGTGTGTTTTAGGTATCTTTCAATAAATATATAAGCAAAATTAAAGTTAATTTTTCTTAAATTATAACCTCATGCACTAATGGGTTAAGGCCTACTCTTTTGACATCCTAATCTATGAATATAGCAGATACCTTGATTGTCAGTAAAATGAATAATGGTTTCCAAGTTTCCATGATTTCTACAAATTATATTTGGCAACCAAACGGTAGAATATGGCATCTGCCCTAATGTGGCAATTTTATTTTGTAGTTAAAAGTGATTCTAATTATTATTTCGGCGATTTAAAGGACTGAGAATCATGGGGCAGTGCCTATTTTGTAAAAAAACTTGATTATAAGCATCCAGATTTGACTTTCCACAGGTAAGAACAGATGTACAGTTTATTCAGGGAATGTTCGGCCCTACGTCACAACTCCCGTCCTTGTCTGACTCGTGAATATACGACTGATATCCATCGTACATTCATGAGTAAGACAAGGACGGGAGTTGCGATGTAGGGCCAAACATTCGCTGAACAAACTGTAGTTGTAAAATATACGTATCAACAATTTTCAGTGGTGTGTTTCTAGTCAGGAAGGTAGGTTTATTTTGTAAAAAACTTGATTATAAGCATCCAGATTTGACTTTCCACAGGTAAGAACAGATGTACAGTTTGTTCAGCAAATGTTCGGCCCTACGTCACAACTCCCGTCCTTGTCTTACTCGTGAATATACGATGGATATCGGTAACACCCCACAGAACCCCCATATTATACCAACTTTGAACAAAAAATATACAGGGTGCCAAAATTTAGCAAAATTGCAGTTTTAAAGGCATCTGACGAGTCAATAGTCAAGTATGCCATGGAATTACCTCAAAACAGTTGAATGGGCAACAGAACCACACAAGGTACTTATTAGTATGTAAAGATCCAATAACAAATATACAGGTTGTTTTTCTGTGTGCCATTTGTGTGCTGAATTTGTTAAACTTTATACGGGTCAAAAAATGCACCCTGGAATTATTATAAATTGTTGAAATGTATTTATAAATGAAAAAATAAATAATTTTTTACAAAATATCATCCAACAACTAAGAAACTATTTAAATTATTGGACTTTTCTCGACAAATCCATCGTCTAATAAAATTATACATTTTTCTATGCATTTCTGTTGTGGCACACTTACCCGCCTTAACTCATCTCAGCTAACTGACTGGCAGGCTTCTGTAAATTTTAGGCATAGTTCGTTCATAATTTCTGAGGAGGTTTTGATACATCTAATTGATTTTTATCATTCTTAATCTCTATCTCTAGGTAAAGTTTAAAAAATGTAGCACTTTGAGTCGGCACAGAGAAAAATAACCTGTATATTTGTTATTGGATCTTTGCATACCAATACCTTGTGTGGTCGACCATTCAATTGTTTTGAGGTAATTCCATGGCATTCTTAACTTTTGACTCGCCAGATGCCTTTTAAATTCCCAATTTGTTAAATTTTGGCACCCTGTAGAACTTCCTCTATATTTTTTGTTCAAACATGGCATAATATGTAAGTTCTGTGGTGTACTGATTCACGCTGAGTGTACGATTTTAAACAAAAAAATTGCTAAATACATTTAGTCAAAATTGGGGGTATAAAAAATCATAGCCGGTCCTGGATTTGCATGTTGACAACGGTAAGAAGGTCAAAAGGTGCGGTTTGAAGATCTTTTAGACAAATAAAAGGTCGGGGGAATATCTCCAAAAATAAAGCTATTGAAAATTCTACGTCCTCGATTAACAAAAAAATATTTTTTAATGCATTCTTGAACGATAACTTTTTAACGGAAGAGAATAAAAAAAATTAATTCACGAAAACAAAACCGCGCATGCTTCTGACAGCTGCTTTGTTGTGCTGAAACAGGCCTACTGCTTTGTTTGAGCATGCGTATTTTACAACACCTTTAGTTGACAACATTGTCAGGTAAACATGAGAAATCAAGAAAACTAAATGAAAAACAAAATAATACGAACCAAAAATGTGCAAAGAAAACGAAAATTGAAAAGAAAATTTCGGTGCCAATAGAAAATAGGGAAATTAGCTCTGATTCTTCAAACCAGGAAAATTGTACAAAAGAAGAAAAAGGCAAGAAAAGAATGAAAACTAAACAAAATACAGCGAAAATGGAAAATATAGATCCGGAAGTTGACAATCAACTCTGCTGCTCGAAATCTCTTGCAAAGTCGGAAAGAAATAAACGTCCCGAGATCTTACTCCTTGAAGGGGTGGAGAACATTCCAGAAGATGAACTAGATGAGTTCTTTCAAGTCCATGAATTGTCTGAAACACAAAACGCTAGAGGTACTCAAAATGGGCAACTTCTACCTGACATTGTAAAAACTGAAACTATAGAACTTCAAACTGAAGATAGGGAACCCGAGAATGAGGAGGACATTGTCACTCAATATCTATAACACACGTGGAGAGTGCCTGTTGGGAATCATCAAGTTTTTGATTACTCTACAGAAGCTGGTCTACACCCAAATTATGCTGTGGTGCTGTGGCCCTTATAAATGACTTGATATTCTGGTTATTCATATTTTCACCAACCGTTCCTCCAGCTATTTTCACCAACGGTTCCGCCAGCTAGGATAAAACAACAATACAATTTGGCTTGCCTTATAGGTAATTAAATAACAAAAAATATTTACTCGGTTTTAGAGATTGGGTTCCGTGCTCCTGTGTTCTTACATAAAGACCGCCACTGAGTAATGTTATTAACGAAACTTGTTCAGAATGAAAAACTGAGTAGGTTTGCAGAAAACTTTTTTTAGAAAAGTGCACTTTGTGAAGTTTTCACATCAAAATTATATTAAGAAAACTTGTTCACAATGCACAAAAATCAAAGTAGACCTAGGCTTTTGAAATTTTTCACACTTATCCAGTTATTCGTTGTGAACAAGTTTTCTTAATAGCATTTTGATGTGAAGATTACACAAAGTGCACTTTCTAAAAAAAAAAGTAGGAAAAATGCTAAAAAATCAAAGTAAGCTTAGACTTTCGAAATTTTGCAAACCTACTTAGTTTTTCATTCTGAACAAGTTTCCTCAATAACATTTTCACGTAAAACCTACAAAAAGAGCACTTTACTAATGTGGAAAATTAGTTTCTTCACAATATTATCCAAGGCATACGTGATTTTTTGAAACTAAAATTATGTCACAAATTTGTTTCAAACCAAGCAGAGCTGAGTTTTTGCGTCGTAAAAACAGAAGTATGGCCCACATTTGTTTCTGTTTTTTTTTTCTTATAGCTATTAGTATTGTTGTCATTTAATGCCATTATCAGATAAAAAGCCCCCGCTGCCACTACTACATTGTCGCTAAAAACCATCGTGCTCAAACCCAATCTGACGGACACCAAAAAGAAACAACTACTAAACTAAGAAAGGCCAAAAAACGATCGGAACAGCACGATATAAACGAGCACCGCGAGCTTTTGCTCCGTAGTGCTTGTTCAGTTCAGCCGTGCATGCTCGGTTCGTTCGGAGGAAATGCTCAAATCAGTACGCACCTCTTAGTGAATAAACAAATAAATACTAATATGAAACTAATCAAAAAAGTTGTCTTTATGCCTTGGTTCAGGAGGAAGGTAGGTACTGAAAATTTGTGTAGATTTACCTTTTCTCACAATACTTGCATTCATAAGGCTTTTCTCCAGTATGTGTTCTCATATGAACGCTTAAATTTGAATTTTTTCGATAACATTTTCCACACTCTGAACATACGTATGGCTTTGATGTGTCCTCTTTAGGTTCCACTCTCACCTGGATGCCTGTATCTTTCTTAAACACATTGTCTGTTTTAATTATAGCAGTATGAAGCAAGGGTATAGTTTCCACTACAACTGCAGGATCGTCAATTTCATCGCTATTTTCTTCTCGAATGTTACATTTAGAGTCTACTTTTGTTAATGTGCGAGCAACACTTTGACCAGTTGAGTCTAACTGAGGTTTCAAAAATTTGCTTGTATTTTCTTTTTCAACTTCATCAATACCCTGCTCTTCACTATCATCATCATCATCATCATTCAGGTGTCCTAAAACAACATGAATATTGTTTGTTAATAAGTCTGTCCTCGGTCATATGCAAATATTTCCATGATTTATGACATATGTGGCATTTTTGCTTAGGAAAGGGAGCGCAGAATGCATAAAGTATACAAACAACCCAAAATCTCATTATGGTCATTTTTGCACTTTCGCTTAGCAGGACATAAATCATGTACAAAATGTACTGTGAATAGTAAATAAGAAGGCAGTATCGTTAACGTATCAAACAAAAATGCAGAATATGCTGTTTTTAGGCACGTGCCAGATCTGCATTTTTGCCGAGGTTTTTGCTTAGCAAGTGATCAAGCGTTGTGTAATGTTATCTTTTTGCATCGTAGTTTTTCTTTGTAGTGGCAATACCATAATATCTGCAATATGCATTTTTTCCAGAATAGTGTTACATTTGAAATCTGACTATTTGTAGAGAATTCAAAATGTTAAAGTTGCTTAAAAATCAAGTATTTCACTACACACTTAACCGTAAGCGTTGACTGACGTATTTATAAAGACTTCTCACGGCTATAGCTTTATGTCCTGGAAAATAGATGGCTCTGATGGCTAACAATGTATTCTGCATTGTATTTTATCTCCAGAAAGCGCATGGTGAGCCAAAAATGTGTCAGATGTGACAACCGTGAGCAGGCTTTAATATAATATATCAATCAACGCCGTAAGGTTTCTTGGTCAAAGTTAAATTCAAAAAATTGAATATCTCACAATATCCATTTTGCACTTAGCAGGGCAATATACAGTGTGGTCTGTTTGTAATGGAGACGTCTGTAAATTTTTTATTTTTTATCCGAATTTAGCCGTTTTTTTTTCTAAGGGTAAGTCACAAAAAAACTCTTTTTTTATCTTGGCGCGGAGCTTCAGGTCTTAATCTCAATTTTCAAGGCCTACTACAATTTTTTTTCTAGTAAAAAAAAGACGAAAATCATTTAGCGATTTTTTTATTTAAAATCTGACAGCGTTAATCAGGACACCCCAAAACCCCCACATACTAAATTTGAATAAAATATATACAGGGAGTTCCATTCTGCAGGTTGTCAAAGTTGAGCAAAATGGCAATTTCAAAGGCATCTGGCAAGTGAAGTGTGCCATGGAATCCCCTCAAAATAATTGAATGGTCAACAGGATGGCTCAAAATGTTGGTGAAAAAAAAACGGCTAAATTCGGATAGAAAAACAAAAGTTCTACAGAGGTGTCTCTCTATCTAGCCTAGCTAGATATTCTGTGCAGCGGGTAGGTAACCGTAAATTATTAGGCAAAATAACCTACTAAACATATTTTGCACAATTACAGTGTGCACCGCTACGCCAGAAAGAACATTTTCAAAACTGAAAATTTTAAACATTTTTATTAGAAACAATATTAGCGAAAACCCACTGAATGGGTTAACATTCCTTTATGTGTACCCTGAAATACCCATATCTCCAGAGGAGATATTTGACGAGCTCAAGACCAAAAAAAGAATACTTGATTTTCTGATATAGATTTTACTGGTTCGAAGAAAAATTATTTTTATGTTATACAGGGTGTCCGGTAATAACTTAAAAAATTTAAAAAAAAAAGGAAAATATGACGAATAGTTCATATGAAAAAACAACAAGTTAATTAAACTGTCAAAAAATAAATGTGCTTGTTTATTTAAATTTTATTTTGAATTGAATTGCATACGAGTGTCGATATGCACCTGCATTGATGCAGAAATTTGAAAATTTCTCCGAAACAGTCACCTTTGGCATTATTCACCAAGTATACCTTTTTTGCTTAGAAAACGTTTGGGAAGAGGATACATCCACAAAATGTAGTAAAAGTTTACTGTCAAAAAAGTTTGGGCAAATTAAATTAAATAATGATAGCGTATAGCCCTCTACGGATTGCACCAAAAATAATACCAAATTATGACTTCCCTTCCCAAAAAAAAAACTCCGGCTACCAAACTTTGCAAGAAAATTGTGTCGTCTCAAAAAGTTACTTAAAAAAATTTAAAACAAAATTTCAATTTCAACACCCTGCATCTCGAAAACCAAACATCTGCAGACCCATGTTCAAATAAACTTTTCCATTTTTTTCAAGTTGGTGCATTTACACCCTGTATTTATTTATTTTAGAAAATATGTTTTTGTTCTGTTTTTATTCATTAACATTATCGACAGAGTTTTGTTATTCATAACTGATTGCCCCTCCCAGACGTTAATCCTGGATACGCCACTGGCCACACTGTATGTCTTATGATTGCTTAAGTCTATATATTATATTTTTAACAAAGTAAAATTGGCCATGGAAAATAGAAAAGTGAAACTGTCAAATTTGTTTTCAAATTTGCAACAGTAGAACTGTACAATATGGGACAGCAAACAAAAGCAGACGGAGCCTTTAGCTGAAAGTACTGTCGATGGTTACAACTACAGCAACCAAGAACATTAACCTGCGGCATATTGCCTAGGTACTTTTGTACCTTTACCACTGCCCACTTTTCTTTGGTGTCCCGTACTATAAGTTGATATGAAATCGAAACAAATTTCTTTTTACCGTTTTTTCCAGGGTAAAAAGAAAGTTAACAGGGGGAGAATACTCAGTGATTACTTCTGTACAGGGTATCCAGATTTGGTTGTAAATGCGGGGTATCTCGGTTATTTTTAGAGATAGGGAGTTGCGGTTTTCGTGAACCGTCTATTTTTTTGTGAAACGAAAGATACCGTAAACAGATTTTTCATAGCCACCTTCGTTTTTAGATACAGGGCGAAATTGAAAATTTGCGCTTTTGGGGCATATTTCATATCTTGGGAACGGTTAATGATATTGAAATGGCAAAAACTGTATCTTATAGACATTTTCACGTAGAATTCAGTGCCGTATTCAGTTTTTTACTAAAATTGATAGTGTTCGATATATGGACCAAACTTAGTTTTTTTTTAAATAAAACACCCTGTATATTTTCTACTAGTTATATTCAGATTGTCGTAAGCTTTACAAAAATATATAACACTATGTAGTTATCTATATTAGGCTCTAAAAATAACCGAGATACCCAGCATTTACAACCAAATCTGGATACCCTGTACATACATTGCTATTCATAAAGTTTACACCAAATAGGGAAAATGTTTATTAGATATTAGATGGGTTATTGTGTTATGCATGTTTTGGGTACACTATTGTGCCTAAAGATATTCGTGATAGGGTTTGCCTTGGAAAAATTGGAAAAAGTTATTAATAAAATGTATTTGTTTGCTAATTTTAAGAAACTGTAGGTACCTTATCATTTTGTTTCGCCAAATTTCAAAGTATGGATGGTTTTTATGTAAGAATATTTGCCAAGGGAATAAATTAGCTCAAGATTAAAGAGTCTTTGTACCAATATCATATTGGTACACAACTATTTTTACAATATCTTCTCCTTAATTTTGTGTTTTTTATTGTTATAATTTAATAAGAGAGATACCAGTAAATAAGTATCATAGGCTATTTGCAGGAAAAAAATAATGAATACCGATTTGAAGAGATCAATAATTAAGGAAAAACGAACATCCTGATATATTTCTGAAAATATTGGCAGAGGCACAATAATACAATACAAACACATTTGCTTAATAACTTCTTCCAATTTGCCAAGGCAAACACGTTTTTTCTCAATTTTTAATTTTGAATGTCAGGCATGGGCTGTGACGTCATGAATATCTTTAGGCGGAATATAGTGTACCCAAAACATGTACCAACATAGCCCCGAATCAGATTTTCAAAAAATTTAACTAATCTACTAAAACTCATTTCACTCGTTACGAGCCAGATCGCTTGACATTCTGCCGGCCCTCGCCCTTGGGGCTTCGGTTAGTGTGGGAGGAGTCGCGTTGCTCAAGTCTGGGGAGGTGCAAATCCGAGCGCTTTGCGCCAAGTTTCCATCTTTGAAAATGAAAAGTAGGTTAAAGAAATTTTTTATGGTTTTTGGGTATTCCAAGAAAATGAAGAAAAAAATGCCAAATGGATATTGGTCAAAGCACCATTGGTTTTCTTGAAATAGGGTGTCTAAATTTTGTAAAATATAATCCTTTCCATTTTGGAAACGAATAATTTTTGGTTTGTTGTTCACAGGGATTTTTCTCAGTTTAAATGGTACAGTCGATCTATAATATTTGAAAGCGGTATGTGAAAATTTTATGTTTCAAATGTTGGGTGTCAACAGGTATTTTTGGGCACGTTATGGCATATTTCAAAGCAAATGGTTGACTTTATCATTATGAAACAAGAGTACACTTTTGTTGCAAATGAAAAGATGGACTAAAATTATGGCTGCAAGACTAAAAATATAACCTTAAAAATGAATGAAAAATTGATATTTGCATCTCGGAAATGAAGAACTTTCGGACCTATGTTTATATGAGCAACCCACCTTACAATGAGTTTTTCTACAAAATGTCAAAGTCCTGATCAAAAACGTGGGACACCCCGTATAGGGAAAAAATGGTATATTTGTGGGAAAAAATATCAATGATGTTACAGCGGCCATTTTCCCAAACATCAAAAAAGCAAATATCCAATCATAATTGGACCTTAGTCCCATTTTTCAAAATTTTATTTTCAGTTTTCGTGTTCCCGCATTAGGCCTGGGGCGTCGAATTTGGATCACCCTGTACATAGCACTGTTATTTTTTGCAGAATAAGCATTATTTCTTTGAATAGGTGCCCTTAATTTCAACCCTCGCAAAAATGAATACCCCCGAAATAGTTCAATTGGATTGCCGAAATTAGTTCACTAAATCATGACTCTACTGTACTGTATTATGTTAGTAGGTAGAATATTTGTAGGTAGGTATTTATTAAAACCGCATGATGGCTATGTCCTGTACTGCTTTTATGAAGCCGCTTATAGTGTTTTGTTGTTTCAACTGCAGTGGCGGCTCGTGGCAATGGGCAGGGTGGGCAGTGCCAACCCAACCTGACAATGGAAAAGGAAAAAAAGAATTTTTTATTGTGCTTAACAATAGTATTAAATTTACCAATGACCTTCATAGACTCACGACTGAAACGTATAGGTATCAAAATTCAAAATTTGAATTTGGTGATTATTATGGGAGCGCGCGATTGAATTTCCCAAACTACGCGGTGCGCGGTTCCTCAGCCGTCCCTTGCCACTATTGCCAGGCTTTTCTGAGAGATGCCGAATGCCCCTTTCAAACACGAGTCACTCAAATATAAAGTTAACAAGAATATGAAGAAGAAGAATCACTGGGAAAAGCGGGGTATAAAATCCAGTGTATGGGTGGATGCAGGTCCTGGGTGCATTTGCTCTGCAGTGGATATAAAAAGGAAGATGTGGAAGGTCCAAGGAAAAAGGAAATTAAATGGACTTGTAAGGCGTGCATAAGTGAGGTTAAAGGAAGGAGGTCAGCTGTTGTACCTAACGGCAATGGCTTGACATCTGAATGTGAAGAAGAAGAGGAGGAGTCCGCTCAAGCCAACGGTGGAGGAAGACGCTCATCTAACTTCACATTGTTGACAACACCACAGAGCAAACACTCAATGTCAAATAGAGAAATTCCCGAAAATGTAAACAAAAAAATAGATTGTTTTGAGGAATCTCTAATTTTTAGCAATAACTAGAGAAAGTTTCATTTGAAATTTTCACATTTGAAACTTTCAAAAGTGAAATATTTCGCTTATCCCATGAAGTGGAATTTCAGTGAAATTTTCGAAAGTTTCAAGGGAAAGTTTCTCAGAAATTTCCTTAAAAACGCGAAACTTTCTATATATTTCATCAAAGTTTTGCGAAAACATATGCGGCAGCCACAATCCCTTCATTTAATTTGGAAGCACCCGCGCCGGCTGTTAAACGGGAAGTGATATAACAAAATAAACATATAATTTTTGTTCCACTAATGATTTATGACAAAAACCGCTGTAATCCGCCATTTTGATTTTTTCAAAAAAATAGTTTTTTGGTCAAAACTTATATTTTTTGCTCAATTGTTTTTCTTTACTGCATTCGGTTTCTTGGAAAAACTACACAAGTTTAGTTTTTGAACCATCAACTTAGCCTAAAAATTGCTGAGATAATCGAGCGTAACGTAACGTCTTATCTGACTTGTCACCTATACACTCTGTATGTTTTGTGATTAATAAATACTACTACTACTATCTCTATCTGGGAAACTCTATACCTATGCCACTTCATACACATACATAATTTTTGGGCTTGGGTGGGGACTGTTCGGGACTGTTTATAGGAAATGATTGCAAAATTGTCACGTAAAACTTTCTTTAAATTTCATAAATTTCAACATCACATTAAAAGTTTCAAATATTTCAAAGTTTCGCAAAAATTTCTATAGGAAATTATTGCGAAATTTTCACGTGAAACTTTCTTCGAATTTCATAAATTTCAACATCACATTGAAAGTTTCAAATATTTCGCGAAAATTTCTTTAAATTTCGAAAGTTTCGCGAAAATTTCTATAGGAAATTATTGCAAAATTTTCACGTGAAACTTTCTTCGAATTTCATAAATTTCAACATCACATTGAAGGTTTCAAATATTTCGCGAAAATTTCTTTAAATTTCATAAATGTCGAAAGTTTCGCGAAAATTTCGTAAATTTCGAAAGTTTCGCGAAAATTTCAAAGGGAAATTTCACTTTCGCTGGAAAAGTGAAATTTGCCCACCCCTAGCAATAACATAATTGAAGAACTGAAAAATGCCCTCAAAGAGATTAGAAATGAACATAAAGTGATAAAAAAAGAAAATGAGTACCTGAAAAATACAGTCAACACACTACAAGATCAGGTGGAAAAGTTAAAGAGGTCCGTAGAGGCAAGCAAAGAAGTGGAGAAGCGAAGTCAAAGTTTGGTAGTAATGGGTCTACATTATGAAAACCAGTCAGTCAGCGAAGGAGTGAAACAAATGTTGGATTTTCTGGAGATACCAGAGAACCAACAGAAAACTACAAGCTGCAAAATAATACCATCTAAAATGCCACACAAACCAGTACTACTCTACTTTCCCTCTAAAGATAGTAGAGATCTAGTCCTAGACAAGCGTAAGTCAAAAGGGACTTTAAACTCTAAAGATGTTGGACTGCCGGGACCGGAACGTAATATATACATAAATGAGGACATATCAAAGGAAACTAGAAGTCTGTTTAACAAAGCTAGAGACCTGAAAGCGAAAGAATATAAGTATGTGCGGTACAAGAACAATGAGGTGTTCTGCCGCAAGACAGGTGATTCCAAAATAATAAATAAATAAATAAATATAATGGAAGTTCTGCCCTAGAAATGTGTTAATGATTTTAATATGTCAGATGTAAGTAAAACAGGTGAACCGGGCATCTTGTATCTAAATGCAAGATCTATCCGGAATAAAATTAATGATTTGGAGGTCTTGATATCTAGTTTCAACAGACAGGTTAGTGTGGTCGTGGTAACTGAGACGTGGTTGCAGCAAGCCGAGGAGAAGTACTTTAACCTGGCAGGGTATAATGCAGTGTTTGCGAGCAGATCTAAGCGGGGAGGAGGTTGTGCAATATATGTCAAAGAAGAGATTGCCTTTGAAACAATAAAATCTATGTGTGCGAGTAACATAACTTATCTACTAATACACCTACCGAGCATGAATAGATATGTAGGTGCTCTCTATAGTCCTAGTGGTGCCAAACCGGAAGTTGATGACTTAACTGACTTACTGATGGAAGAATTTAGTTACCTTGGCAAGAAGAAAGCGATAATTTTGGGAGATATGAACATAGACCTGCTGTCGTGCAATGCAACGGATTACAAAAACCTGTGTGTGAGCTGTGGTTTCAGTCTGTTCAATACCACAATCCCAACGCGGAATGGATATTCACTAATTGATCATATCCTTGTGAGTATGGGTAATACTTACACAGTGGCAGTCATCAATTCTCATTTTAGTGACCACGATCTCCAGTATTTCAGTTGACCTGAGATACCAAAGACTCAGAAGACAAAACAAACATTCCTTGTCAAAAGATATGTTTATGCTGCAATTAAACAGACACTCAGACAACTGAACACTGCTATCTCCCACACCTGTGAGTGGAAGAAAACTACAATCTACTAATACAATGTTTCGAGGACCACACCAGTTATGTTGAGAAATAGGTAAATTACGGTGACAAGCCTTGAGTTACTAAAGAGATAAAGCAGTGTATGCATTCAAGGGACTATTATGCATCCAAGAGTAAGCTTCATCCCCACAGTGAATATCTCAAAAGTAAATTGGCAGAAATCCACAACAAACTAAGGACACTAATAAGGGAAGCAAAATGGTCCTATTATAGCAATAATGTTGGAAATGCAACACATAATCCGAGGAAAACATGGAAGGTCATCAATGAAATAATCAATAATAAGCCAAACTCTTCTGACAGCACGATCCGCACTCTCCAAGTATATGGAAATATATGTAAGGATCCTGAAATAATAAGCAACGAATTTAATAACTTTTTCACAGAGATTGGTGCAAAGCTCGCAGACCTCTTACCCCCGGGAAATCTGGATTTTACAAAGGAAGCTACATATTGTGACAGCATCTTTTTTGAGCCGGCAACGGAAATGGAAATCAAGAATTATGTGTCTTCGTTGGAAATGGGGAAAGCGCCAGGACATGACGGTATCGAAGTTAAAGCCGTGAAGGAGTGTAGAGAAGAGCTAGTGAGAGTTCTGTGTAAAATTGTTAATCAGTCCTTGAGTACGGGTGATGTTCCTTCTAGTATGAAGATCGCAAGAGTGGTGCCCATATACAAGAGTGGTGGCAGTGGTATAGTCAACAATTACAGACCAGTCTCGGTGCTGCCAGTTTTCTCTAAGATATTTGAACGGGCCATCAATAACAGACTGGTGAATTTTTTAGAAAAAAATAAGTTCCTATAGTATAACTATCAATATGGGTTTCGCAGGTCCAGCGATACTAGCTCCGCTACAATCGATATGGTGGCAGATATTTCAGAGAACCTTGATAAGGGTTTGAAAGGGGGTATACTGTCGCTGGATCTGTGCAAGGCCTTTGACACGGTCAACCATAGCTTGTTGTTACGCAAAATGGAGTTACTGGTTGTAAAAGGAACATGCTTAAACTGGTTCGTTAACTACCTCTTGGATAGGCGGCAATTTGTAAAACAGGGAGAGAAGGTAAGCTCGATGCGTAGCATCAAATGCGGTGCACCACAGGGCTCTATTTTGGGACCCACTTTGTTTCTTATTTATGTAAATTGATTGGCAGGTCTGCGACTGAGTGGAAGGTTATATGCAGATGATACTCTTTTATTATACTTTGATAGCTCATATGAAAAAAATAAAAGCTCATATAGACCTTGTTACACTCTCAGAGTGGTTTATCAACCATAAGCTAACCCTGAATGTCAAAAAGTCATCTTATATGTACTTATCAAAAAAGCGGAGACCACCCAGTGGCGGAACCTTAACAACTTATGATAATCAACATCTGAGATACTCTGATAGAATAAAGTACCTGGGTCTTACACTTGATGAAACTCTCTCGTGGGAACACCACATAAATTCATTGGTAAGCAAACTCTCTCCAACGGTAGGAATACTTAAAAGGGTAAGATTGTATGTGCCATCGAGTTTGCTCAGACCTGTATACTACTCACTCATTCACAGTCACTTACAGTACCTGGTTGGGATATGGTATGGGGCAAGCCTAACATTGATTAATCGTGTAAACGTCTTGCAAAATAGGGCTGTAAGAAATCTATACTCTTTACCTCGGTGTTACAGAACTAATGAATTGTATAACAATTTTAGGATAATGTCAGTGCGGCATCTATACATCTATCAATTGTGTACATATGTCCATCAAGTGCTGTGTAAAAAGAAGCATTCAAATATTACATTTATAAGAAGACAAGAAATCCACGATTACAGCACTCGGCAAATTAAAGATCTCTCGTTACCTAACATACATTCTATGGTGGCAGCCAAATCAGTTTATTGTAATGGTGTAAAATTTTACAACAAGCTACCAGGCCACATCAAAGACTTACCTGTCAATAGATTTAAAACCTGCTTGAAAGCACAAATAAGTGAGATAACCTTTTAATTTTGTATTAATCCTTGTAAGGTGATATGGTTGTTATAAGTGTGGTTGCAAGCCGTACTTCTTCTTTTTCTTCAATAAGGTTAGACTGGTATATTGTGATTTATTTTGTACTGTTTTTTTAATTGTAATTGTAATTAATTATTGTTTTTAAATTAGAGGATAAGCCGGATGAAATTCTTGTATTTCTTGGCTTTTTATGTGCAATAAATAAATTAAAAAAAAATGAATTTATTTTATTTATGAATAATAATTATGGGTACGCTACTGATCAGTGTTTAACAATTCCAAATCTACCTGAATTTTTATTATCAATTTGTTGTCTAAGATAATGCAAATAACTTCCGAATTTTCAGCCTAATATGTCTAGTACGATTATAGAAAACTTTCTGGTGAGCTACTTAAAAAAATGTTGTGACGAAACTCTTTGGGTCGTGGGATTCTTCGAAAAGAGTTCTGAGGTGCGATCCGTCAGGGAAACACAAGTAGGTACTTCGGGAACTTGGGTTTATTGAACACATGGCACAGTTTTTTGGAAAAGACAAAATGGCGGTCGTAAGCGATGCGACCGGCAAACTAAAATGACAATAATACAAATTAACACCGTGTGAAGGTGGCCTAGCACCTCTAACTCACCTAAAACGACAGACCAAACACCCCCGTCTCGAGCACCAATTATTCGATGAAAGGTAATCGGATGGTTCTGTACGCCCCAACCTGCCGTCCGCGATCGGTGTTTCAGTTCAGAGAATCGGCGGCCAGATCCGCTTGGCCAAGGACAAGCCCGGAAGGAGGCGGACGCACCGCCGGCAACGAATCCGCGCAAGAGACCGCGAATACGGTACCCGCATACGAAAAGCGAAATGTGGTGGTAGCGCTTCCGAAGGCTAGAGGGCGCGCACGGCTTCATTTCCCAATTAAAACTCAAACACACCCCTGGTTCCGCTACAATGTTTTGAAGCTAAGTAAATAATAACTAACCGGCTTTTTAGCCATGACATGGATGCGCGCCATCTATGGGACCCTTCAGAATTAAAATCGAAATCCGGCCTATTTTGGATGGTTTTATTATTAACGCAAAGCAATTAGAATATTGGCGGGGGTGGGTTATCGAGAGGAGATTAAACATCTATTTGTAAATTTAAAAATCCTAACTTTCCCATGTATGTTTGCGGTGGAGTCCCTCTTGTATGTTCGGAGTCATCCAGATCACTTTCATAGAGCCCGCCATTCGTATAGTACGAGGGGCTGTGGTGATATCCAGACCGAGTATACTCGGCTTTCTAGGGCTCAAACTGGGGCAAGATATTATGGAATTAAGTTTTTTAATTCTCTGCCAAATGAGATGAAACAACTACCTCCGGTTCTTTTCAAAAAAAAATTAAAGCATTTTTTTATCTGCAAAGCTTATTTTTGTCTAGAGGAAATACAGACAGGACTGTCAGCCCTATAGTTGCCTAACATCGCTATGGGCAAATAAATTAATGGTAGTCATGTCTGCCTGATGCGCTCCTTGTATGTTTTTGAATAGTCTCATTTCCTTTTCGCATATATATTTCTTGTTTTTTCTTTGTTGATTAATTTTGCAACATATTTTCTTATTTGCGATGTATTTCTCATATCCCAGTACATTGAAAATACTCTCTTGTGCGCTACATATTCAATTTATGTTTAAACAAAGGCAGGAACAACAGATTTGTTAAGCAGTGTCCGGTAAATATTTGGCGAATTCGCCGGGGTTGCTCATCCTTAATAAATCTAAAATCAATCTACTCAATGTTATTATTATTAATATTTAAGTAAACTCTCAAAACAAAATATGTTGTGTGCAACCTGAATTTAGGACCCAGTTGCATTTTAGAATGTTGAAATTAGCAGCTGGCAGTCCTATAAGGACTTCTTAAAAATAATTTACATTTTACAGGGCATTCTATTTTTTGCAGAAAAAAATTTTTCGTGCTGTTTTCCATAGCTACCTTGATTTTTCCAATTATTTTGCCATGCTTCCCTATATAATTTGTGTTAAGGGGCCTACAGACGGGCGAACAAGTATTAAGACATGAACGCACGTTGATGCACTCACATACATGATGTTGATGTAACTCTACACACGTAGGTACTTGTCTTCAGTCTTGCTGCTCTCATCATCGGGCTTGCGGTTTCACCATGTCGAGTGAAGATGAATTAAACTTAGTAGCAGTGGCGTGCGTTTGTGTTATAAAAAAAGACAACATTTATTAAATAAAAGATCTCGAGCTACGCTTAGATTTCTTCGAATCCTGAATTTTTTTGTTGCTCTACGAAAACTACTGCGAAGGCTATTTAGTTTTGTTTTAACCATTTCTTTTGTAGCATTTTCTTCAACTTCTTGAAGTTTCTCCAATAGCACTTTATAAGCTTCATTTTTTTTTGTCCCTATTCATATACTCCTTAGACTTTGTTTTCCATAAACATGGATAAGCCTTGTATAGTTCGATAAACTCTGTTACGAAGTCTTTAGAAAAACTTCTGATATCAGCCAGTGTGTCCAAAACAAACTATGCACCACAAAAGTATAATAAAAATAAGCAACACCACTTTTTTCCAGTGGTGTTGCTTATTTTTATTATTTCATTTCATTTTTATTACTCATACTTATCATTTCATTTTTATTACTTCATACAAACACTTTTGTGTCTACACACCTGCATACATGTGCGCGCGTTTATGTACGTGCGTGAATAAATTCAGTCGTGAACAGTAAACAAGTGCGTCGGTCTTTTATTAGGAAAATTGCCTACACACTGGCGAACATCAACGCGCGTGCTTCAACGTGCGTTCATGTCTTAATACTTGTTCGCCCGTCTGTAGGCCCCTTTACAAATGTTCTTAAATCGATCAAAATATTTTAAAATTTTCAGTGTGTTTTCATTTTTGTTTTGTCCATGTTTCAAGTTTCAAGGCGCACTTGACATTTAATTCGGTAAATTGTTGTTGCAATTATAAACCTTTATAATAAGAAAACTAATCTTTTCTTTTTCGTGAAATTTTGGTATATTAGTGAATGACTCCATGGGGTCAGATTTTTAATTAAAAAAATCCCTAATATTTTTGGTATTCTGAAAATTTACCCCACTTACATTTAGGTACCATTTCATCATAGCTAGCCATGAAATAATCACCCAATCCAAATAGTTATTAATGTCTGTGAGATATCTTACCTTAGCTCAATATAAAAAGTATGCAGGGTGAGTCAGAATGTATAATAAATACTTTAAAGGGGTGTTCGGCAGGTGGTTTTAAGGAGGGGTCTTTCAAGCTTTAAATGAATAAATTGTCTATCTATCTATCTATAAAATTTTTTGGTTTTTCTTCCCAAGTTATTCGGGTTTACAGGGTAACCCAAAAGTATTTTTTTGATTTATATCTCAATAACGGCCCTACTTAAAAATTTGAAATTTGGTACGTGTTATCTACTTACTGGAAGACGCCTTAGGGTAGTTTATTCATTTACACACTGCCCTAAAAAAGGGTAAAAACGAACAACCCCTATTAATTTTTTGCTTGATTTTTTTGTCAGTTATTTTTACGTTTAACAAAAATATGATTTGTACAATAGGTACAATATTTTTCCTACAAAAAATAATTTCATGCCAAATTTCCCCTGACTGTTCCAGAAAATCAAGTAAAAATTCATAGTAGGCTGCCGGCAAACAATTTAATTATTTTTATTGAACATTAAAACAAAAATATCAAGTAACAACAATTCAGCTTCGGGATAAAAAATAAGTTATTCTACAATAGATGGGTCACCCTGTAGACCCGAATAACTTGGCAAGGAAAACCCAAATCGAAAAATTTTATATGAAAGACCCCCTTAAAACCACCTGCTGAATACCCCTTTAAAGTATTTCCTATACATTCTGACTCACCCTGTATATAAGGCAGCGGCTATTTATACGTCCGACATATATTGTAATAGTCGGTAAACGTCTTGTGCTCTCATTGGTGAGTTGAGTCACGTGACTTCTTTGAACGTATATTGAACCCAAATTTAACTTCATATTCATCCGAAGTATACATGGCAATAAGGCGCGTATGCCCTTCAATGGGCAATGGGCACTGCAGTATGAAAAAAGAAGGGACATTCGCCCCATATTTTTGGCGAGTGCCGAATGTTGGGCAAAAATAGCGTACGTAAACAAGGCATAAATCTTTTAAAATTTCGGGAAAGTCCATTACGCTCCTTATTGCCAAGTTTACTTCGAATGTGTATGGAGTTAAATGTATGTCCAAAGAAGTCACGTGACTTAACTCGCCAATGACAGCACAAGACGTATACCAACTTTTATATGTATACGTCGGACGTATAAATAGCCACTTTGTATATATAACACCGAATTTTTCTCAGTTCAATCACTGACGCATTGACGCTCAAGTTATCTACATATGTGGCAGATGATGGAACATGAAACAATAATTCAATTTATTTTAACAATTTGATGATCGATTATTTTCTCTTTGAATGAGCCCACACAACACTACAAAGTATGCAACTTTTCTAAAATGCAGTCTACCAGTGCCATTCCCAAAGTATAAATAAATTGTATGAAAGCAAAAAGCCCCATTCCTTCTGATTACATCAACGAGGTGAAGATAGAGGAAAAACATGTGGGTAATACGTGCATAATTGTCTGAATTAAAACAAGGAAGTGGCTATTTATACGTCCGACGTATGTAAAAGTCGGTACCTATACATCTTGCGCTCTCATTGGTGGATTGAGCCACGTGTCACATATCTAACCTTATTTCTACCATCCGATGGATGATGCATCGGCTTGTTTACTAAATCAACTGGATGATGTCCGAGATTATTCAGACCTATTTTGTCTCATATTTTATATTGTGTATGCCTTCCTTTTTCGGCGTTGCGGTATGAAAAATGAAGTGTTAATTATTTCCAATGGTGTAACCCACCCCCGATTTTCTTGAAATTTTCGCTATCCCCGACATGCGGCGCCGCGCCGAAAATCGGGGGTGGGTTACACCATTGGAAATGATTACCACTTCTTTTTTCATACAGCAGCGCGCATTGCTGCCGACTGCCACATTATGGTGCGAATGCCCCCTTCTTTTTTCATACGGCAGCGCCTATCCCCCAAAAAGGACATACGCTCCGTATTGCAAAGATGCTTGAAAAAATGCACTTCCGATGGCTTATGACATATCTAAATAAGTTTACTTCGGACGTGTACGGAGTTAAATGTACGTCCAAAGAAATCACGTGACTTAACTCGCCAATGAGAGCGCAAGACATATACTGACTTTTATATACGTCAGACGTTTAAATAGCCACTGCCTTAAAACAATACCCTACCTTGTGTCATATCTGTTGAAGAACTAGGCGAAACCACTGTATTATCTATTAATTTTATTTTGTTCTTTCTTTCTTCAGCTGCATCTAAAAAATGCTTTACATTCATGTAATCTGTGTTCTGACTTTCTTCATGTATAATTGAAAGTTTGGGAGTAGTCCCCGTTGTAATAAATTCAAATTTTGTTGGAGTATTGAGTGCTCTCAATTCATCACCTTTTTCATTGCTACTTGTTTGCAGGAAACATTTTTGAAGGGCTTGGTCTGACTGAAGGCAAACATTGCGAAAATCGTAGGCATTCCTTAGTCGAGTTACACATTCATGACAAATGAAAGATTGAACGCCTGCTCGGTCCCAATACTAAAAATAATTGAAGATATCATATCAAACGACGATATCTATATAAATTACCGTACTTACAACTTCTGACACACAAGCCGACAGTTTATCACGCAACTTAATCATATCTTCGTCTGCACAGCCTATTGAAGTCAAGTCAGAATCAATCCTCAAGCAAGCCCTACAACAATCTGCTATGCTGGTTATATTATTTATGCTTAGTTCGACAAAGTAGGTCAATTCAGATTCCTCGGGCATTGTTTAAAATAATATTTGGGGCAACACAGAATAATTATTATTAAAAAATCAAAGAAAATTCATCTTTATGGGGCGATAACAACAACATCAACAAAAAACACATAACCACAAACGCCACAAACACAAATCACAGAAATAGAGGGGAGATAGATGATCTCTAAAGCTAAGTATTTCTTGGAGGGGGGAACTTATACCAGCGCATATTATAAGCAACCAGCAGTTGTCTCGCTATGTTGGGAAAATTCTGCGCACCTGTTCGCGCAGCCGCCATTTGGGAATAGATTCTGTCAAATGGATTCACTGTCGGGGCGATTCAGCCGTTCTTTTTTGGCTATATGAGAGATATTACAATGCCGTGGAGTGTTCTTTTTTATAAATTGTGCTTTGTGCTTGTATATTTAAATAAAGAATCCCAGGAAGGAGTTAAAGCTGCTTGTGCTTACCACACACACACACACACACACTATATACTTTACTAATACCGTTGATTGAAGAAGGGGAAGATATCCTCCCTTAGGGTGGCATGCGAATATGATCCTTATGGGCTGTCTGTCACATTCCCACTTGTTACTAAATGTTTCTGTCTCGTTCTCGTACATTTCACCGACACGCGTCCGTACGGTGGCGCCAAATTCCGAAACCACCATTCGAGTCAGTCGATGGAGAAAGGAATCTTCAATCAACGGTTCGGGCAAAAGGTCACTCCATCGACGACGGAAGAGCGCAGAAAACTACGCGGTCAGCGCACCGCCACCTATGGACAAGGCCATACAACTACTGTCGTCCGACGCGACGACGTCCAGCTGTTTTTGTTTTTGATCTGTATCTGTTCCTCGTTTTCCTCGTTTACTGATTTCCACTTATATTATCGTTACTGGGTAATGTGTGATTGTTATTACGTGTATTTGGTGGATACAGTAGTGTGCAGAGGACCAGTGGTGTTCTAGTCCGATAATTAGTGTGTGCCTATCAAAAACATTTCATGTTTTGAGCCATCAGATAAAGGATACCTAAATACGGAGGTTAGGAAGTGAAAGTGTGTTTTGTTGTATACAGAGACTTGCCATCAAGGCAAGTCTTGCCATCAAGGCAAGTCTCTGGTTGTATGTATAATATCAAAATGGGTGTTTTCTTGTGTTTTCTCAGCCATGCCCTAGAAGTGTTGTGTCCCAAATTCGTCGATGAAGGAACGAATTAATCGACGCCCAAATTGCCTAACCTAACCGAGCGAAAGCCAAAAGTGTCCGTTTTTGCCTTTCCTAAGGAGCCGGTTTTGAGGGCAAAATGGGTGCAGGCCATAAAAAGGGCTGACTTTGTAGTCAAGAAACATTCTAAGGTAAGTTATTATATGTTACATTTTTGGAAGTGGCTATT
This sequence comes from Pseudeuparius sepicola, assembly GCA_963920635.1. Taxonomy (NCBI): domain Eukaryota; kingdom Metazoa; phylum Arthropoda; class Insecta; order Coleoptera; family Anthribidae; genus Pseudeuparius; species Pseudeuparius sepicola. The sequence continues at coordinate 29,980,162 of OY987303.1, forward strand.
TATACGTCCGACGGATACAAACGTCAGTATACGTCTTGCGCTCTCATTGGCGCGCTGAGTCACGTGACTTCTTTGGACATGCATTTAACTCCGTACACGTCCGAAGCCGAAGTAAGCTAATATTTAGATACGTCGGAAGTGCATTTTTCTCAAGCATCTTTGCAATAAGGAGCGTATGCACTGCTCCTTTTTGGGGGATAGACGCTGCCGTATGAAAAAATAAGTGGTAATAATTTCCAATGGTGTAACCCACCCCCGATTTTCTTGAAATTTTGGCTACCCCCCGACATTCGGCGCGGCGCCGAATGTCGGACATTCGGCGCGGCGCCGAATGTCGGACATTCGGCGCGGCGCCGAATGTCGGGTGGGTTACATCATTGTAAATAATAAAATAACCACTTCATTTTTCATTCCGCAGCGCCCATCGCGGAAAAAGTAGGGCATACGCAATATAAAATGAGACAAGATAGGTCTGAATAATCTCGGACATCATCCAATTGACTTAGTAAACAAGCCGATTCATAATCCATCGGACGGTAGAAGAAAGGTTATGTGTCACGTGACTCAATCGACCAATGAGAGCGCAAGACGTACACTGACGTTTGTATCCGTCGGACGTATAAATAGCCACTTCCTACATTTTTATATATTTTTCATAAAGCTTCGGGTTATTGTAGGTCTGTGAACAACACTTTTAACACAAGACATTGAAAGGGAGACTACGTGTGTTCGTCGATGGTCCTCAATCAACGGTGTGTTGTAGAATCGACTGGTGAAACTTTACGTGCGCCTTTAATAATTCCACGTTTAGCTAAAGGTTTTAAATTTTCATGGCTAGTTAATTTCATTATATTTTTACAAAATATACTTACTTTTTAGGTGCAATACCTTGTAAGTTACCAGGTTGCCCAAGTTATTTGTCCAAATCGAGCACGAGTCGTAGGGAAGGTCCCCAATAAAAAAAAAACAAAAAATTGAACTTGGACAGGTTGAAAAAGCCGTAGCCGAAAGCGTTGTGAGTTGTGAAGCTTAGAAGTCTGCAAAATCGTATTCAAACATTGAAGAAGCGTATTCAAAAATGGTAATTATGGAGCATAGTGTATGCACCGCCCGATTTTCTTGAAATTTTGGCTACCCCCTATTTTCGAGGTCCCTGAACACGAATCTGACCTCAGTGTTTTGAGGTCGGACATAGTTTCCGAGAAAATGAATTTTCAAATTTCCTTTTGACGCCCCACTTTTTCACGGTAATATTTGGTTATAATCGAGATGAATTTAGCTCAAATTGATCACCACCATATTTTGCGCCTTCTGCAGCATAGGGTGGTGATCAGTTTAAGCTGCGTACACTAAAAATTTATCTGGATTATAACCACAAATGTCGCCGCGAAAAATGGGGTGTCGGGTGTCAAAAGGAAATTTGAAAATTCATTTTCTCGGAAACTACGTCCGGCCTCAAAAAAGGTTAGATTCTTGGTCAGGGACCTCGAAAATAGGTGGGTAGCCAAAATTTCAAGAAAATCGGGCGGTGCATACACTACGTTACATAATTACCTCAAAAATTTGTTATATTGCCTAGTGGGATAGTCGCTGGTTGAAGGCGAAAGGAAGCGAAGGAAGGGTCACATGTAGAGTAGTCACTGAAATGTTTATTCTCGTAATAATTTTTTTGTTGTGATATTTTTATTGTTGAATTGTCATTTATTAAATAACTTAAATTATTGCTCTATTAAAATATTTTTGTGTTCCACAAATTAGTTGCTAAGTTATGTTTGAAATTGTAGTAGTATTTTACCTGGACACAAAAAAATGACAAACTTTGCAGAAGTTTCAGTTATTAAGTGTTTTTAAGATGCTAGTTGAACGTAAATAAAAATCGTTGGTATAGTACTGTCATGCTTGAAGATGTGCCTCAAAATGCATAGCTAATATTAATATTATCTATTATACAGTGAATAAAAAATGTGAAAGTGTGATTTTTCTTCTTCTTTTGGATAGGTGGCTGTGAATTCATATTTGACATTTTCTTGGGATTCCAAACAACTTTTCTTAGTGCTATACTGCTGTAGTTCTAAAAATAAGAGTACTTTACTCTTGAGGAATTTTCATATTTTTCAACCTTCCCTGTATACGAATAGAAATTTTAAAATTTTTACAGGTTGATTTTGAGTTTAAGCACAAGCACTAACTTTTATCAAGAATAATTTGTTTTGAGAAACTTCAAATAAAGAGAATTCCCATTTGTGTCCAACTTTCTGTCATTATTATTATTATCTCGAAAACAGGGCGGTATTGGAAAGTTATACCGTAAAATAGTCTTAAGATACTGTATACAGGGTGTAACTGAACTGATGGTCAAAAATGAAACCACGTATTCTTGGAGTCAAAATAAGGGCACTTCTTCATATATTTTTTTCTTCTACGGGCCTTAGTTTTTTTTTATACAGAGCATAGAAGTTTAGAGAAAAATACACGTATTTTTTAGTATCTCTAGAATTATACGAGATAGTTTCTTCAAACTTGGCGTGTCACATGATCGGATCAGCCGTCAAACTTAAGGTTGAAATGAAGCTTCTGAGGCTCACAGTTGCGGAGATACAGGGTGTTATTAAAATTTATCACTTCAATTACTTCAGAAAAATGTTTAACAAAAAGTATCTCTTAGTATTTTTTCATATTCGCAGCCGATGGAGGAAGGGAACAACGACGTATCTGTTCTCCAAAGTTCTACATCAATGCTTTGATACCTTTAATCCTTGTTTATAATAGGTATATAATCAAAGTTTATATCGTCGATTCTCAAACAACGGAATATACTTATAATATTATCTTCATGTTTTGTTATTCGATTATCTATGTGATATAGGTACTGAAGTAGCATACCTAGTAAAGCATATCATTTATTATACACAATATTTCATAAGCATAAGTATTAACACTGACATACCTAAGTATAAAAAATATTATGTCTAGCTAAATTTATATAGTTGTCATTCATACAGAAAATTTGGTTTAGACGTCGATGGAAGATTCAATCAACGGTTTACAGCATAAATAATATAACAAAACTTTAACGAAAAAATTAAAACCGACTTCAAAAATTTGCCCGTATGCACATTTCAACTAAAATTTTAGAAATATTTTTCTCTTTCTAAATTGAGTTACCTTTGGATTTGGTGACAGTCAAGGCAAAGAATTTACATCTATTTAGATATGAATACATCATATCCTACATACATCATAACCAGGGCCCCCATGGGAGACCCCTCCGGCAGGGCGCCAAACGTTGGTCCACCCTGTACTTAAAACTTATAGTTTTTTTTAAATGTTTGTTTCATACATTACTTTTTGTAATATTTTTTATAAATTTTATATAACTGATCAACTTATTTTTTATATACAGGATGATTATTTTAGAACTATACCACCGCGATTTTCTCACTTATTTTGCGCCCTACAATAAAAAATCGTGAAGAAACAAAAATGTGGCAATTTTGGACAGCTAAGTGGTGCTGCAAAAGAAATCGGCAGCCATAGCCAACTTGACGCGCAATATAAAAAATACCTCAAATTGAGCAAAACAATTTAATAGCCCTAGCATATTTATTTTAAGAGATAGAGGAAAACTATCATATTGAAAATTGATGGCACTAAGAAGCTTTATGCAACTGGGTACTCAGATAGTTTCAGAAAATTACACAGGGTGTTCGGCTCTGTTGAGGCTATGCATTTTTTGTTTATTTCTTATTAAGCGATTTTCTCGGTTATTTTAGGCCGCACAGAAAATAGATAAGAAAATAAAATATGGCAATTTTGGCCAGCCAGGTGACGTTAAAAAAGAAATGGGCCTCCATGCCCAATTTTTCGCGCTGTGCTGAAAAAACTTCAAATCGACAAAAATGTTCATGCCCTCAAGAGAGCCGAAGACCCTATGTAATTTGTTAAAACCCAATTAAAAGTTACCACCTGGTACCAAATTTTGAAAGATGGGCTAGAAGTGGCTTCTAAATACAAGGTATCGAAAAATTTTATGAGAAAAAGTTGTTTAGAATTAAAACTTATTGCCGTGTACCAAATTTTAAGACAATCAGCCTACTTAATTTTTTCATTTTTTCTTTAGCGCCTTAGAAAAAAAAGTGGGAAAACAAAGTAGGCCGATCTTTCCAAAATTTGGTACCCTGGGGTAATTTTAATTGGGAACAACTTTTCTTAATGAATTTTTTTGTTATCTTTAAAGGAAAAGGCACTTCACCTACAATGAAAATAAATAAATGGTCGCTGTCGACGCCATCTTGATTTTTCAAAAACGAAAATATGCTAAAAATTAGTTTCCAGTCACTAGTCAAGCAAATCAGAATCTTTTTTGTTTCCCTTGGGTGGTATTTATTGGTTAAAAGCATGAACTAGATCAATAATTCTAACAAAATCATAAGTTGATTAAACTACAAAACTTGACAGTTGCATATTATAGGTAAAAAATAGCTAGGTACAGGGGCGGATGGACTTTACCTAACCAGCCCGGGCATTTGTCTCCCAAGCGACCCCTAAACATCTCATTTGGCTTTAGATTTTTCTTTTCTTAATTATTATCATAATAACAATTAAAAAAAAAACCAATGTAGATAATGTATTTTTTTAATAAAACAAAATATACATGTTTTATGAAAACATAAATAAAATCATAACTCTCGTAAAACAAATAAAACTTTTTTCTCTAAATATAAAGATATAAAAATAACAAAACATTCAGAAGCGTAGAAGGACCACACCGTTATTTTATTTTTATTGAATTCGAAATTCCGACTTTTAAAGTCGAAGGCCAACTTTGAAGTCAAAATTCCGACTTTATAAAGTCGAAATTCTGACTTTTAACTCGAAATTTCGACTTTGAACTCGAAATTCCGACATTGAACTCGAAGTTTTGACTTTATTAACTTCCAACTTTCAAAGCCGAAGTTCAAAGTCAAAATTTTGTGTTCAAAATCGGCATTTCGAAGTCGAAATTTCGAGTTCAATAAAAATAAAATAATGGTGTGCCCCTTCTACGTTTCCGTAAAACACGTAAAGAAATAATAGAACAAAAAATAACAAAACAAAAATAATTAATTATGGCCAGTTGCACCGTCCTATCTTAAATTAACTACCTACTTACAACAATTATTGTAACAATGATTGCCTTTTGTTTTGTCAAGTAGTTAAGACTGTCTTAAAATTTAAGATGCGATGGCCGATGAGCCTTAGAGCCTGCGGCGGCCCTCCGGGGCCCTTCGAATGACCGGCCCACCGGACATTTGCCCAGTGTCCCGGTGGTCCCATCCGCCCCTGGCTAGGTACCTAACTACTGTCCCGGTTTTCGTCAGCCAGGAGTTGGTCACCTTGTTGTATATGAATATTATAACCGTCGATGGAGGAAGGAATCAATCAACGTTATAACCACAGAAAATATAGCGTATATTTTCTGTGGTTATAACTCCATTATAAAAAGATTATTTTAAAAAGAGTCGAGAAATTTGTCATTAACAATTAATAACGTTACTCGCTACTTAAAAAAAAAAACGCCTCCATAGGCAAAGAGGGGGGCGGGGCCGCGGCCGGGCGACTCGAATCGAACGCTGGAATACAAAATCTAAAATATATCTTCCAGCCGTCGATCGATGGCGATGACTCATTCGTACCAGCACAAAAAACGCAAACAACCAAGGTCAAATCAACAGATTTGGCAAGCCGCGAAGCGCGCCATCTGCCGAACAAAAGTTCGTCTTGGGAAGCCGCATTACAAGTGCGCAGTGCGCCATCTACCGGACAGAAGCCTCTCTTCCACCTCAACGCCGAGACGTAATCCGAGGATGGTGCAAGTGCGCCATCTACCGAACAACCGTGTCGGACTGGGAAGCCTCGTTTCCCCCACCGCGCCGAGAAGTATTCGATGGTGGCTCCATCTTCTTCGGAAGAGTATTGAGTCAGTCGGTATTTCGCATTAGGAAACTAATCTTTACCTTCCTCCATCGACGCTAATACTACTCTATATTTCTGAATTGATTTTCCCGACCACACCTCTGACCAATATGGCTCAAGGTCATTGAATTTGCGGATGATTTCTCAAGAGCATTGAGGTAGTATGGGGGGGGGGGGGTGCCATAACATTACTTTGTCGCATATAGCAAACGGGTTCAGGGGGCGTGGCTAAGTCTGTGATCAATATGGCTGACACGCCAGGGTCTGATTAAACAGTATTCCTAGTAAAATTATAAAAAAGCTACGAAAGAAAATATGGGGTTATTTTGAATCAAAGGAAGAAACACCCTGTAGGCAATCCTTGAAAAATACATACCTATAAAGTTATAAAAGTAATATTTTTCTTTTCATAAAGTACCAAAGTGGATATTATAAATTATATTGATACGGCTCTGTCTATTGTTTACATTACCTGTAAAATGTAATTCCTGTGAATTTCTTTTTGTCCACTTTAGAATTGCTACTGCAACAACGTACAGCACATGACATATTTATTTCCAGAGGTCAATAGCTCGCAATAACAAGGAAAATTGCACTTTTAGCCACTTTTAATGCACTTTTAGCACAGAGTCAACAAATTGACGTTGTTCTGGTAATCTGTGACGTAGGTGAACCCGTTTTGCTCAAGAGTAATTTATAAAGAGAGGAGACGCCTAATTTTTAACAGCGCCGTTACCGACTGGCAAATCCGGCAGACCGGCACCATCGCAATGAAGGCGACGTGTACGTCTATAGGTCATCATAAGGAGGTAGTTTTTTGTGTAGTTGTATACGTTTGCTTGTCTGGTGATTTTCCTGTTTTAAACAACGTTTGTTCTGTTTTTGTGTGTTGGACTGTGTTTTTTGGTAATAAAGGACGAGGCGTTTTATTAATAAGGTAGTAAAACAGCAGTGATTCATAATAAAGTGATTAATATTCAATTTTAGGTTTTAGGTTGTGTCTATAGTTTCGGACTTACCTATTTAAATCAATCATGCCGTGGACGTGTTCCGTTCCCAACTGCAAGGGAAACTACATAAAGGCGGTCCTAAAGGGTCCGCTTTTTCCTCCCTAAAGACCCCATTTTAAAGGAAAAGTGGGTTAAAGGCCATTAAATGAGATTTTGTTCCTACACAGTCATAGCTTCATATTCTGAAAAGTAGATGGCGCCTATGGTCAACAATGTATTTTGCATCGTATTTTGTCTCCGGGAAGCGCATGGTGAGCCAGAGAACTGACAGACATATGACAGCCGTGAGCAGTCTTTATTAATACGTCAGTCAACGCTTCCAGGTTTTGGTTTGGACTGTTTGGACAATTAACAATTTTACATGATTAAACGTAACCACATTAAAATTAGAAAATTTTATGGTTTTATTCATTCGAATTTAGTTGTATCCAGGCACGCAAATAAGAAATAATTGGCATTTACGAAAATGTTACCAGTAGATATCTAAATGCATCAAAAGCCCTTGAAAATGTGACTTTCACTCTCGTAGATTATTATCCGTGTTGTAAACCATGAGCTATACAGGGTGTCCCGAAATTAGCCTGCCATAATTTACCAGCGTATTCTGCGACCTAAAAAAATGAAAAAAGTTCCTATAAACATGGCCTCAAAAATGCCCCTTAATGGGTCTATAGCCCTCGAAAGGGGCAGTTTCACAAACGGTTTTTTTCTAACTATTTCCAGAACAAAGATAAACTTATGAAATTTGGTAGGTGATGTACCTGTGAGATTTGACAATTGCCGAGATAGCGATAGTTAGAAATTTTTAATCATAGGCGTCCTAATAATGAGGGGTTCAGGGGTTAAAAATGCCCTTAATTTTTTGTGTGTGCTTTTTCCTTAATTTATTCCGAAATTATAAAATTTCAGGGAATTGTACGAAAAAATGGTGCTCTTGTTGAACTTCGATAACGTGCACCGTTTTCGAGTAAAATCGTATTGAAATTTTTTTGCAGAGGGCCATGAAAATGCGTATTAGAAATTAGCCTGCGATATTTTACCAGCGTGTTCTGCGACCCAAAAAAATGAAAAAGTTCCTATAAACATGGCCTCAAAAATGCCCCCTAAGAGGGCTATAGCTCCCGAAATTGACACTTTGGCAAACGGTTTTTTCTAAATATTTCCAGAACGAGCAAAGATAAAATTCTTAAATTTGGTATGCGACATACCTGGGAGAATAAATCATGAAAAAACCGCACAAAAATTTTTTTGGTTATTTTTAACCTCTTGACCCCCCTTATTTGGGACGCCTATGATGAAGAATGTCAAACTATCTCTACCTCGGTAAACGTCAAATCTCACATGTATCTCACACACCAAATTTCATAATTTGATCGTTGTTCGTTCTGGAAATATTTAGAAAAAACCGTTTGCTAAAGTGTCTATTTCGGGGCTATAGCCCCCTTAGGGGACTTTTTTGAGGTCATGTTTATAGGAACTTTTTTCATTTTTTGTACCAAAAAAGGTGGTGGTAAATTATGGCAGGCTAATTTCTAATAAGCATTTTTATGGCACTCTGCAAAAAAATTTCAAAACGAGTTTACTCGAAAAGCATGCATGCTATCGAAGTTCAACAAGAGCACCTTTTCTTAGTAGAATACTTTCATCTTTCATAATTTTGCAAGAAATCTGAAAAAAAGTATACAAAAAAAATATTGGGGTAATTTTAACTCCTGAACCCCCCATTTGGGATGCCTATGATTAAGAATGTCTAACTATCGCTACCTTGACAAATGTCAAATCTCACAGGTACACGTGCGGCCTCATAAATCGTTCCACTAGGCATGAGAAATAAGCAAGAAATCAAGAATTTCGGGTAAGTGCGGCAACGTTCCGCCAATTCCAGGGCTACTCAAATCAACAACTTCCCCTACATTCCCTCGTACCGACACGCTCCTCCCCGTAGAAAATAAAAATTGCGATACGTCAGTCAACGAAAATAGGTTAATAAATCGCTGCATTAATTATCATTATAATAAAGTGGATTTAAACTTTTACACAGTTTCTTGGTGTTTTGAGATTCACGTAACGTGAAATTACGCGGATTTCTTCCATTGTCAAAGTGGTATTAGTTAAATAAGGTATAATATTTAAGTATAATTGTGAATAGATGAATCTCGTAGTGGTTTTTTACATTGGTTTATTACACTTCTTTATCTTAACCGCGAACCAAATCTTTGGTTTATTTCAATTTTTAAAGCTTTTCGAGGTTGTCGAATGACTTGCGAAAAAGCCACCAATGTCCGTGGGCAGGGTTATAAGATTTTCCACTATTATTCAGGCAATCTAAGGCCAACCTAACAGCGCCGAATTTACTGTTTTTTGCACTGTAACTGGCAATGTCACGTAAGGTACCCCACAAACACTCAACTTCTGAATTTTTAATGGGCCATTGCTGTAATTGATGGATTTGTGATGGGATTGGTTAGCCTTCAATGGCCCATTTCAGCTAAAGTGTTGGAATACTACCGATGTAAATATGAGAAGAAAACACCAATGGGCCAATAATGGTTCTTTGCCATGAAACCATCAACAAGGGATGTGCAAATATATGAATGATGTGCCACTTGCGGTCCACTATAGGCAAAAGTTCATATTATTACCTGTGCATTTTATTTAAATTACCATAAATGGCAAAACCTGATGAGTTTACCGCGCTTGCACTGTGTCACTGTGGCCGTTGCATCATTTTTACTGCCGTGAGGCCGGCGTCGCTGGCGCCATATTGTGGTCGTGTGTTGCCGTGTGTGCGTGCACGCCGAGTTCGTTCGGTCCATAGTGCATCAAAATGTGGTCAAAATATAAGCCGACCTGCATCTGCATGTTGTGAGGAAGCGACTTTAGATTTGGATTATGGATTAGTTCATTGTGTTGTCGTAAATAGGTACCTACAAGATAAGGAAATTTAATAAACGAACCTGCTGGGCGCTCGCTATGCATACCTGATACCTGTAGGTTAAATCAAAGTTATCATTCTCACACTGATCCCAACGTAATTTTATTAATCAAACATCCAAAATATTTGCCGTTTTTAAAGACAAAACATATCTACGCTATAAATAATGATAATATAGATATCTCTTTACATGTAGCAATGCTAAAATTGGCTGGCAAAACAACATCTAACCATTTATTGCCCATCGAAGGGCACCCCTCGGAAAAAATTCTAGTTAAAATAAAAAATTAGTGTAGGTATTTGATAACTTCAATATTGATGTTCTTTCTCTTTTCAGGTAAACATCTGGTGTTTTATTACAATTTTGTATTTTTGTTCTTGTTTTTAATTTTTATAAGTAGTGATTTTGTGACGTTCCTAGATTGAAATGGAAATTATATTATGTCACACAGCGCGGCAGCTCCACAGTCGGAGGCTGGTCGTGGAGTCCCTATTATTATATTTCCCTTTTTTTAGTTTAAAGATTAAACTATTATTGTAACAATTTAAAGTGAAACTTGGTTTATATATTTTTCTATTTTTTTTTTGCCTTTGATGTAATTAGAAGTTGAAGTTAGTGGGCGCCACCAATACAAAAGTATTGGAAGGAGGGGAGTAGAAGACGCGCACAAAACAATTAAAGTGATTAACACAATTTAAAATCACCTAATTTATTAGAAGAAAATCCTGGCAAAGTTACATACTGATTCGCCACATATGGCGGTAAAAGACATTTGATAATTTTAGAACAGTCCCCGTACTCACGTACTACAAAACCTCGAGCCTTGGCTCCTTTATAACTTTTTTATAATTTAAATAATATCACAGAAAATCACATTTACAGGTAATTAATGGAATACCACTCTTTTGATCGATCAATCTGGGTTTACATAGCTATAACAAAATTACGTAATTAAATTTATTAATTTATAGAAAGTTTAATGAATACTTGAGATTCGTCGGATGCAAAAATCGGAAGTTACGTCAGCAGGTTGGGCATTTAAGTGGTGTTCCGCACGGTAGAGAAGTATGACAAATTGGTTCGGACTTACAAGAGGCTCATGTGGTTGGAGCTAGCTCTTCCGGGAGTCATGGGAATCTCGGAAGTTGATGGATACGGCGCAAGCCGTTCTCAGCTGCCTCACTGCGCCTCTAGTAGCTCACCCTGCACCCTCAGCGACGCCAAAGTAGGCCTCAAAACGATTCCAAAATGGCAATGGCGGATATAAAAATCGGTGTCGGTATATAGCAGGTTTCCTCCAATTTGCGTGGGCAATTGGGTAATCTAAATTGCCTGAAAGACACAAGTTTGATTGGAATAGGCAATAAAACAAAATTAGGAAAATTTCGTTACCTTAGGTGGTTTTAGGCACTTATTAATTTTAATTTCACCCACGCCTCGACACGGCACCGGAGGAACTGACCGAGTCGCCTTCCGAACCGTCGCGAGGCGTGGTTTTCCTATACGCCAAAATTCCAATATCAACCCTGCGTCGATCTAAATAAAAACGTATTTGAACTTATAAAGAAATACCTGACTACCCGGCGGCGATTTGAAAAGAAATATACCAAACTACACAATAGAACGCCCCAATAATTACTAATAATATACGAAGATAAGTTAGTTTCGGAATTTATATTAACTTCCACAAACAGGGACTGCTAGAAAATGTTACCGAAAAAATAGATACAGACAAAAGCAACTATAACTAAATTGCATTAGAACTAATTATCACTAGTATTAGTATTTAATGGACTAAATTAAATATGTTATTTTATTAGTAGGAATCTAACTATTAAGAATATTTTAGGAAATAAGGTGACAATAAATTGTAACCGTTATACACCCCCTTTTCACCCATAAAAAATATTGGATGTGCATCCTATATTTTTTTTGAGTATTTGAAAATACAAGGAACAATGATAGCCTATATTATCCTAGGAGTTTATTTCGACTACATCGGGAAAACGTCTTAAGTTTGGGTAGGTAATCATTATGTATATCCGCGCGGATCTAAAATTTTGACACATCCGGTTATCTTAATTTAATATTATGAATCATTCACCAATCCGTATCACAGACATACCTCTTTCATACGCGTCTCTATCATACTCAGTCATCATCAGGCTTTAAGTAAGCCTTTAGATCTTTAACGTGAAATCTGCCGATATTTTTACCATTTTCATTAACGAGTTCATATACTAAAGGTGACACAACCTTTTTTATAGTACATGGGATATACTTTGGTGCGAGTTTGGAGGCGAAGAAGTCCACACCACTGGACAATACAAAATTTCTCTTCCAAACCCGGTCACCAACATGAAACACATCGGCTGGCCTTTTTCTCAAATTGTAATTGGAGGCATTTCTTCGATAAGCATCCGCGAGGTGACGTCGAACGTCTCCAAAAACTTGCGGTAATTTATCGATGTCCTGTCCGTATTCTTTTCTATTCAAATTTTCAACGTCAATATCATTTACTGATTCTAATTTTCCATAAAATGAACCATCAGAGGGCACGTATCTTCCAAAATTTAGAAAGGTAGTGCTGTGACCAGTCGATTCATGTGTGGCGGTTCGCAAAGCAAAGGCTATTTTTTGTATTTCTTCATCCCAGGTGCGATGATTATTATTTTTTATATATGAGCGAATAGCGGAACCTAATACGCGATTAATCCGTTCCACCGCATTTACTTGGGGATGGTAACGCGCGTTGTAATGAATTTTTACTCCGTATTCATCGGCTAATTTTCGAAAAGTGTTGGCGGTAAACTGAACACCATTGTCGCAGGCTAGAATCTGCGGAGGGCCAAATACTAAGAAAACTTGTTCTTCTATAAACTTAATGACAGGTGCCGCTGTTACTTTTTTAGAGGATGGAGCAAACAATATTTCGTGAAATAATCAGCTACGAAAAGTAAAAATTGATTTCCGGCCTTCGAACGTGGTATAAGGGACCTAAAATATCGACTGAAATATACTGCCAAGGGAAGTTAACTCTTTTTGGGTGCCCCATGAACCCAGGACGAGAGGTGGTGCCTACTTTCTGAGCACGACAAGTTTCACACCGTTTTACGTAACTTCTAATGTCTTTTGCCATTCGCGGCCAGTAGTAAAGATCACGGATTCGACCAAGGGTTTTAAAACTGCCTAAATGCGCGGCCCTTGGGTCGTCACGACAAGATTTTAAAATATCTACTCTTTGGCCTTTAGGCACAACTAGTTTCCACTCCGGAAAGTTCGTTCTAACACCGAAATCTGAGGCAACGTATTTGTACAGTAACCCGTCTCTTATAGACCAATCTGGAAAATTTTCAGGTGAACTCTCGACTTTTTTTAATAAATCACAATACCATCTATCGGTTTCCACCTTGGATTTTGCTATAGATAATGAACAGAGTTCAAGAGGTGCCCTACTAAGCGCATCTGGAACCAGGTGTAGCTTTCCACGACGATGAACAATGTCCATGTCGTATTGACTTAGGCGCATCGCCCACCGAGCTAATCGTCGTGTTGGATTCTTTAAATTATTGAGCCATAATAAAGAGGCATGGTCGGTAATGACGGTAAAATGAACCCCGTCCACGTAAGGCCTAAATTTGTCTACGGCGAATAATACGGCTAAACACTCCTTTTCCGTTGTAGTAAATTTTCTCTCGGCATCGGAAAGAGATCTGGATGCAAACGCGATTATGACCTCGTGTGAATTGCTATTTTCCTGAGTAAGAACGGCTCCAAGGCCAACGTTCGACGCATCGCATTGTATATAAAACGGTTTAGAAAAATCTGGCGCTGCCAAGATAGGCGCGGAAGAAAGAGCATCTTTTATTTTATTAAATGCCGCGTCCGCTTCCTCATTCCAAATTACTTTTTGTGATTTTTTACGGCCCTTCAATAACCCGTTGATTGGTGAGGTTATCGTGCTATAATCTCTGACAAAACGACGGTACCAAGATATTAATCCTATAAATCGCTTGACCTCAGTAGCAGTTCTGGGAACTGGGTAGTCAATCATGGCTTTTATTTTTTCCGGATCCGTTCTTAAACCTTCTCTATCCACTACAAATCCTAAATATTTTAAGCTTGTTAAACAAAAAGAACACTTGTCTAAGTTAATCGTTAAATTGGCTTTGCGCAAGCGCTCAAACACATTCGTCAAAATTTCAAGGTGTTGCTCAAAAGTTGGAGTTGCCACGATTATGTCGTCTAAGTAGACAAAACAGAAAGGTTCAAGAGAGGGACCTAAAACGTTATCCATAAGTTTTTGTTGGGTCTGGGCCGCATTACATAACCCAAACGGCATTACTTGAAACTCGAATAAACCACGGCCAGGCACGACAAAAGCAGTTTTTTCACAAGATTCCTTGTCTAACGGTATTTGCCAAAATGCAGATTTTAAATCAATGGTACTAAGATATTGAGCCCCTGCAAGTTTATTTAAGATATCGTTTACCAAAGGTAGAGGGTACGCACATTTTTTGGTTACGGAATTCAATTTCCTACCATCGAAACAAAAACGCGGTTTTCCGTCATGTTTTTCTACGATAAGTACCGGACTGGCCCACGGACTAGTTGAGGGACGAACCACTTGAAGTTCCAACATTTTATCCAGTTCTTTATTTAGGATTTCTAATTTGTACGGCGAGATTTGGTGATGTCGTTGTTTAATTGGCTCCGCTTCACCCGTGTCAATTTTATGACAAATCTTATTGGTGCGGCCCAACTTCGCAGAAGAAATTCTTCGGGAGTTTTCTATGACTCCTTGTAAGCTATTTAGTTCGACCCGAGTAAGATCAGCCTTGGCGCAAATGCTATTCACCATATTAATTTCTAATAAATTAATATCATTCTTTAGACGGCAGGGCGAAAGTCTATTTCCCACAAGTAAAGCATTCCTAGAAAATAAAATATCCACCAAAAAACTCCTACAAAAATCCGCTCCCAAAATTATAGCGTGAGTGGATATGGATGGCACTACAAAAAATCGAACCGTGCGACAAACATTCTCTATTTTGACGGGCATATTCACGAACCCAATAATTTTTACCTGACTACCCGGCGGCGATTTGAAAAGAAATATACCAAACTACACAATAGAACGCCCCAATAATTACTAATAATATACGAAGATAAGTTAGTTTCGGAATTTATATTAACTTCCACAAACAGGGACTGCTAGAAAATGTTACCGAAAAAATAGATACAGACAAAAGCAACTATAACTAAATTGCATTAGAACTAATTATCACTAGTATTAGTATTTAATGGACTAAATTAAATATGTTATTTTATTAGTAGGAATCTAACTATTAAGAATATTTTAGGAAATAAGGTGACAATAAATTGTAACCGTTATAATTTATTTTAAGTTTTTTAGAATTTTCCATTTTTGTTTTTGTTTTTAACATATAAATTGTTTATTATTATTTGCCTTTGATTTAAAAATCACTGTATAGGTAAGTCGGAAATCCTAAAATATTCCTTTGATGGCCATTTGATGTGTACAAATTAAATGCCCAACAATGTTTGAAGTATAAAAGACCTTTAATGGTCCAGTATAGTTATAACACACAACCTCTATTGGTACTCCTATGGTGGACCAAAAGTAAATGTGCACTGGCCATCCATGCTGGAAAAGTGACTGATGGAACGCAGCCGGCCACCGGGACATTACGGACCCGGGCCAATGATGGTTTCCATCATCGTTCCAATGATGCAGTGATGGTTACCCAATACATTTTCACAAATGGCCCATTTATCAGTGTTTGTTGGGTAATGTCGCGTAATAAGATGTTAGATTTGCCGTCACTTACGCTTTTATGGTTATCGCTGGCTTTCAAACCGCGAGAGAGGGGAGGGGTAGTTGCAACGTTGTCAGTTGAACGCCTTTGCGTCCGCACGTATTGGAACGATTTCAAGGGCCGCGCGTGTACATCACATACCAAATTTCAGAATTTTATCTTTCTTCGTTCTGCAACTATTTATAGAAACCCGTTTGTGAAACTGCCCCTTTCGGGGGCTATAGCCCCATTAGGGGGCATTTTTAAAGCCATGTTTATAGGAACTTTTTTCATTTTTTAGGTCGTAGAACACGCTGGTAAATTATGGCAGGCTAATTTCGGGACACCCTGTATATGTAAACAATCATTTTAAAGTGTTTTTTTTTACCAAATTTACCAAGTTGACATCTTGACATTTGAATTTGGCGCCTTAGGCACACCTCCCTTGGATGACTCATCGTTATCAGCTGCCTGGTCTTGTCATTGCGACGGTGCGGGCACATCGCACGACAGGCCAGGCCAGATATCATGAAACGCGTTCTTAGCCAATATCCCGAAATGTTAAAAATGAAAAGATCATTAATTTTCACTTCATGTAATTTGAAAGATTGGTATTTATTTGTTTATTTGCAGATAATTTCCCAAATGTAATGCTAGTGTCAAGTGCTGAAATTGGTGGCGATTTCGAATCAATCATAATCAAATAAATAATGCACCCCCCATCCCCCATGGAAACTTAGTCCATATTTTATGCAACTATCATAATCAACTAAGCGCGCGCCGAATGTCGGGCGAAAACAGCGGCCAAGTCGGACGTAAGCACGACATGAATCTTTCAAAATTTCGTTTTTTTCGCGGGTTTTCGCGAAATTTCGATGTTGCAAAAGGTGCAAAATAGTGTGGTGATTAGTTTGAGCTGAATTCATCTCAATTATAAGCACAAATATCGCCGTGAAAAGTGATGAGTTGTCAAAAATAAATCCATTTTCTCGGAAACTACGTCCGAGCATCAAAAACTGTGGTAAGATTCGTGTTCAGGGACCTCAAAAATATGGGGGTAGCCAAAATTTCAAAAAAATCGGGGCAGACGTACACCACGGGGAACAATTACCGAAATACTTAATGGTAAATGCCTTAGATAATTTTCTTCATCGCGCGATCCTTACCGTGCTTTTGATTTATTTTTAATTAGAATGACTTGGTTTTCAGACGCACTTTTTAATCAGTTTTTCTTCAAACTGCACATTGGAAATTTTTAGCTGTTTTTCCAATTCACATATTTTTGTGTTGAGGGCAACTTCATTCTTTTCAAGATTGTTAAAATTGTTTTAAATCTTGATTTTCTTGTCCGAAAATTCTTAATTTTCTTCTTAAAATATCTACTTCTGATTCCAGATGTATTTCAGATTCAGACTGTACAACAGATGCATGTGTGTCCTTAGTTGTAACATTTTCTTCTTATTGAACTACTTCTTTATTAAGTTTTCGCTCTACGCGCTTGGTTCTATCCAAGTTGCTCTTGACCACGCTCTCATTACTTTTGCCCTCTGATGGAAGCAAATTTAAAGACGGCACAACTAAAAAGATTTAATGTTGTAATATAATAACAGATAAACTATCAACTTACCATTTATGTTTTTTTTCCCTATAATTTCGATGGTTGTCTACCCAGCAAACGATGAGCTTGTAATTCGTCTTCAAATTGTTCAAGTGCAAAATGATCACTACAGATCTTTTGGTGCGTCAAACCACCCAGTCTATCTTTTCGATAGCATTTTACACCCATTGCATACATATGACGGCATCTTTGTGGAAATGAAAAGAATATTATTTTCTTGAAATCGGCACTAAAGTGTCCCAAAATCGTCTTTAACAGCTCATAAATCGGCACTGAAGTAGCCCCTATTGTACGATTTTTTCAATAAGTAGGCCGATAAAGGCCCATTATTTCACTTTTCGTACACACTGCGAAATTGTTACCTATAGCAGCGCAATCTTTCAGAATAAATATTTTAGTAGGTTTGAATATCAATTATACTTCATCGCCTCGTCCGAACAGATCACCTTATTTTATGCACTTGTAGTAGTAATCTGAGCCTAGAGGGCGCCACACATTTGACAGAATTGAAAGTCATTTTTCCTCTTCTCCGCATTTGCCGTGCATTGCGCATGCGTCTGTATATGTCATTATGTTTTTTGTGTGTAGAGCGGTGCCACGTGTTTCATTCTAAACCCCGTTTTCTTTTAGGAAAATACTTGATTATATCCTTTTTTCATCCCAAAACATGGGTAAACGCAAACATAGATCGCCATCGAGCGAAAGGTCCTACAAACGCACAAAGCGCGAGCGGCACTCAAGGTCAAACAAGGAGAACCATTCCTCAGGCCGCGCAAACTGTTCTGGACGCACCCACGCGTCACAAGGGCACAAGGCGCACAATAGTCGGGACAGCACCCGAGATAGTCGGGACAGTTTCCGCCACAGTCGGGACAATACCCGCCACAGTTGGGACAATACCCGCCACAGTCGGGACAACACCTGTCACAGTCGGGACAACACCCGTCGCAATCGATACAGTTCTAGCTACAGTCCAGACAGCTCCCGCCACAAACGGGACAAAACCCGCCACAAGGGGGACAGCCCCCTTCAGAACAGATTCAAAGCCTGCCGCAGTCGAGACACCACTCGACATAATCGCGGCAAAACCCGTCACGCCAGGGACAGCACCCTCGATAGTGGAGATAAAACCCCCCTGGGTCGGGACATTGCCCTAGATCCAAGAGACAATAATAGTTCAGTCAGCACCCACAGCTCAGATGACCAATCTAACGAATCTTACCAGCCCCTAACTCCTTCAGGACCTGATTGCACAAACCCGGAAAATTCCGCAGCTCAGGATACCTTAGAAACATTCTTAGATGACGAAACTTTGATCGCTTTGGGGGAGGACCCTAATAAACCACAAAAGGTAGACTTCACAATCCATTCAGTGCTAAAAAATAAATGGATTAAAGTCTTGGCAGAGGGTCTGACCACCGAAGAAAGATAGGACATATTAGGAAAATATCAGTTACCAACAAATCTTGTAGAATTAGGTGCTCCCACGCTGAACCCAGAAATTCTATCAGCCATGTCTCCTTTCCAGTTAAATCGAGATAAGCACCAGTCTACTAGGCAGAACGAACTAGGCAAGGCCATTGCAGCATTGGGGGGCCATGTCAGCTTTAATCGGAGATGAATCTGCTAAAACGACTCGCAATACAATTTTAGCAACGTTGGGTGATACCGTGAAATTGCTCACCGACGTCCATCACAACATATCTGTTTCTAGAAGATCAGCTATAACCCCCTCTTTAGATAAAAATATAAAAGAGGTAGTGACCTCCACTCCAATCGAGGGATACCTCTTTGGTAAAGACTTAGTCGACAGGATTAAAACAGCCAAGGCTCTCGAAAAATCAGCCCGCGAACTGAAGGTGAAGGTGATGCAACCTCAACGGAAGCGTGTACCACTTATAACACAAAAGTTAAACTCCAGGGCCCCGAGGTTTCCCACCAGGGGGAGGGAACTTCAACAGAAGGGGCGAAACCCCCAACACTACCAGCGTTACCGGAAAATCAGTCAAAGGAGGGACTAAAGGTAAAAATCAGCTGGGAGACTAAGTCTTTTTTACCAAAACTGGAAATGTTTGACACCCAATAAAAGGCTACTAGGTTGGGTTAAGGGGTACAAAATACCATTTGTCCAACAACCTACCCAAATAATAACACACAACAGTGTTAAACCCTCAAAGGCGTTAATGAAGGAGGTAAAAACTCTTATAGACAAGGGAGCCATTGAGCGATGCACCAGGGCATCTAAACAATTCGTTTCGCCAGTTTTCTTGACAAAGAAACCTAATGGTGAAAATAGGTTTATCCTTAATCTCAAAAAACTTAACAGGTTTGTTGAAGGCCTGCACTTCAAAATGGAAGACTACCGTACAGTCATAAACTTATTGAATCAAAATTCCTTTATGGCCACAATAGACCTTAAAGATGCATACTTTTTGGTACCTGTCAAAAAGTCGTCAAGAAAATTCTTACGTTTTTCTCTCAACCACAATCTATACCAATTTACTTGCCTTCCTTTTGGTCTGTCAACGGCACCCTTCGTCTTTACTAAAATACTTAAGCCTATTCTCACACACCTTCGAGGGAATAACATTACGTGTGTAGCATACCTCGATGATTTTATCATACTAGCAAACTCAAAGGAAGAATGCACAACCAATGTAAGCTACACAATTAATTTGCTTGAATCTCTTGGTTTTATCATAAATCACCACAAGTGTAACCTACGCCCTTCGCAGGTGTGCAAATTCCTAGGGTTTATATTCAACAGTCAACAAATGACACTAGAATTAACCCCAGAAAAGCGGCAAAAGGTCCTCAACCTCGTGAATAAAGTCAGGTCACAGGAAAAATGTAAAATTAGATTCTTTTCAAAATTTATAGGCACTCTAGTCTCTGCCTCCCCGGCAGTGAAGTATGGCATTTTGTATACCAAGTCTTTTGAGCGGGTGCGATATCTAGCTCTTAAAAAATCTAACCAAAATTACAATGCAACCATGTATATCCCAACAATTATACATAGGGACCTAAAGTGGTGGACAGACAATATAGGGTTTACTAAAAATATGATACAAGACAACTTCGCGTGTGAAATTTTCACAGACGCAAGCAAATCAGGTTGGGGTGCTTATTGTAATGGCTCTACCACCCATGGTTGGTGGAGTTACGATGAGAAACAGAAACATATAAATTTTTTAGAATTGCAGGCTGTATTCTTTGGACTGAAGTGTTTTGCGGAAAACCTTCGGGGGGTTAACATTAATGTCAGAATAGACAACACAACAGCATTATCCTATATCAGAAAAATGGGTAGCGTTCAACACCCAGAATTAGGCCAATTGTCTAAAGAAATATGGCAATGGTGCGAACAAAGGGACCTCTGGTTAACCCCATCTTACGTTCAGTCCAAGGAAAATAAAGCAGATGAAGCTTCTCGTAAAATATCTCCCGAAACAGAATGGGAACTGTGTGATGATGCCTTCAGCGAAATAGTCAAACATTTAGGTCAACCCGAAATCGACTTATTTGCATCTAAAACCAATACGAAATGTGATAAATACTACTCTTGGTTTAGAGATCCCAATAGCTGTGGAGTGGATGCTTTTTCCATGTGCTGGTCAAATCTAAAATTTTACGCTTTCCCCCCTTTCTCTCTTATTTCTAGGGTGCTAAAAAAGATAATATCCGACAAAGCTGAAGGCATCGTCGTAGTTCCCAACTGGCCAAGTCAACCCTGGTACCCCCGTTTTAAAACCCTGTTAAAAGGGGAACCAGTAGCGATTGGTCCCAGTGCAAACCTATTAAAATCTCCTTTCAGGGAAAGGCATCCCCTCTCAGATACCCTTACCCTGGTAGCAGGGAGGTTGTCAGGCAATCATTCCTACTAAGAGAGTTGCCGGAATCCTCAGTAGAAACCATGCTGCAGTCTATATCACCAACAACATTAGCACAATACAACACTACCCTTAAAGCTTGGTGGCAATTCTGTGACACTAATAAATTGGACCCATTTAAATCATCGACTCCAAACGTTATAGACTTCCTTCAAAAACAATTAGAACACACTACTCATAAGTATGGAACATTCAATTCTCACAGGGCAGCCCTACCCCTAATACTATCAGAGAATATTTCTAATGACATTAGAATCAGGAGGTTCATGAAAGGTGTCGCGAAGATGCGGCCCCAAAGACCTAAATACGACTCAACTTGGGACCCGCAGATTGTCCTAGACTATATTGCCACGATGGAAGAAAATGATAAGCTGTCACTATTGCAGTTATCCCAAAAGTTAGCAACACTTCTTCTGCTGGTGTCAGGACACCGGTTACAAACTGTGTCTCTCACTCAAGTGGAAAATATCTTTTTCAACTCAGTCGGAGCCCAAATACACATATCAGACCCAATCAAATCATCAGGCATCAACAAATACCAACCGTGCTTAGATATTCCATTCTTTGACGAAAACCCTAAAATATGTCCAGCCTCAACCCTTCTAGCATACTTGGAGCGAACATCCCAACTTAGACCCACTAACCAAACATATCTGTTCATAATCTCAAAAGCCCCATACGTAAGGGCATCTAGGGACACACTAAGAAGGTGGGTAATTCAAACCTTAACATCAGCAGGCATAGACACAAGGATATTCTCTGTACACTCTACTAGACATGCAGCAACATCTAGGGCTTTCAGGGAAGGAATCTCGCTAGATATAATAAAGAGAACAGCAGGATGGACTCAAAGGTCCGAATCGTTCGCAAAGTATTACCACAGACCTGTAAGAAATGAAAATTTTGCTCACGCTGTTTTAAAACGTGCATAATATACTCTGCCAATAACAGTTATGTTTCCTTTTTTCCTTTTTGTTTGCTTTCGAGATTTCGAACCAAAATAAACAAGAACAATACCAACATACCAATATTTGAAACTCTTTAAAAAACTACAAGTGAATAAAATAAGGTGATCTGTTCGGACGAGGCGATGAAGTATAATGAACGATCAAAAGAACTTACCTGTGAAGTTCGATCGTCATTATACGAGGCGCCTCGTCCGAACAGATCACCTTCCCCCCCAAGGACGGCCTAAAAAGTTATACCGTACAATTTAATTCCCAGCGGAATCGTTATGGTTTTCTCCCGCCCCTCTTTCAAATATTGGGGCACTTTAAAATTATAATGACATATACAGACGCATGCGCAATGCACGGCAAATGCGGAGAAGAGGAAATGACTTTCAATTCTGTCAAATGTGTGGCGCCCTCTAGGCTCAAATTACTACTACAAGTGAATAAAATAAGGTGATCTGTTCGGACGAGGCGCCTCGTATAATGACGATCGAACTTCACAGGTAAGTTCTTTTGATCGTTCATAGATTTGTTACGGAGGCTGCACAACAAGGAGCAGTTTGGTTTTTCTGTTGAAAGGCCCCGTGTCTTATCATACTGGACCTAGGTAGAGCGATCGTTAAAGTCAAGCAACGCCGCGCGCAGTTGGCTCCTGGTACAATTTCTATTATCTGATAAATAAAATTGTCAAGGTCATTATTTCTTACGGTATAATTTCTATTATGTCATTTGATAATAAAAATTATATCATAAAAATTTGATTCTCGGTCTCGCTCTTTCAACAGTCTTCCATAGGCACTCGTCCAAGGTCAATAATTTTTATGTCATAATTTCCATTATCAAATTCGATAATAGAAATTGGTATCATAAAAATTGTATTTAATTTATATGTAACAATTTTTATTATCACATAATGTAAATACATTGAATAAAAATTCAAGTCTATTTTTATTATCGGAAAGACCACTCTTTTAACTACCATAAAAGTTGGTCGAATTTTTATTATCGAAATGCAACGAAATTTTTATGAAAGAAATTAGACCTGTACAAATTAAAATGATACTTGAAAGTGAAACCGTAATTTTCTTTCATAAAAATTCCGTTGCATTTCGATAATAAAAATTCGACCAATTTTTATGGTAGTTAAGAGTGGTCTTTCGTTTATCCGATAATAAAAATAGACTTGAATTTTTATATTCAATGTATTTTCATTAAGTGATAATAAAAATTGTTACATAACAATATAAATTAAATACAATTTTTATGATACAATTTCTATTATCGAATTTGATAATGGAAATTATATCATAAAAATTATTAACCTGCTTGGACGAGTGCCTATGGAAGACTGTTGAAAGAGCGAGACCGAGAATCGAATTTTTATGATATAATTTTTATTATCAAATGACATAATAGAAATTATACCTTAAAAATAATGACCTTGACAATTTTATTTATCAGATAATAGAAATTGTACCATAAAAATTCTCGACCTTGAGCAAATGAATTTATGTGGTAGTTTGATAATGGAAATTGTTCGAATTTGGATGTCGTTCAAAAGCCATGTCATTTTGATAATGAAAATTCAATTTTTATGATACATGGCTCCCGAGTATAATAAATGCTAAAACAGCGTTCCATACATTATATTCTGTGATCATATTTATCACTTCTGTTGTATTCTGTGTTCTGAACCGAGAAAAATAGTAATTCTCTAGTTCTGTCCGACGGACCTCCTAAATAAAGATCACATCCTAATAAAAAGAAGAAGAAGTGTAAATCTAGTTTTTGATAACATGACCTAGGTAGTTTATATTTTGTGGTTTTTGAAGCTAATTTCACGACAGTAACCACGTTTCTTTTCCTCTTGTCAACGAGCAATAACAGGCAGGTTGGTCCGTTTTTTACCTAATTTTAGGAATACTTCTGCTTTAAAACATAATTTAAAAGAGTTGGTTCCAAAATCCAAGTTTTGGGTACGTTTAAGTTTTTAAAGATATCGAGTTTATTGCATTAATGATAAGGGTTTCTCATAATTGCATATAATGTAGAAGGGCATGGGCTGTGGCCATTATTTTTGTTGTAAAATTGTAATTTAATACATGTTTATAGTGAGATAATACGTTTTATTTGCTTCAGGAAAATGCCTTCAGTGACACTTAAAGACGTTGATCAACACAAATTTGTCAAGGCATTTGCCCAGTTTTTGAAAAAGTAAGTAGTGCCTAAACGTTAAAAAATGGAAGTGGCTATTTATACGTCCGTATATGAAAGTCTGTACTTATACAGTTTGTTCAGCTAATGTTCGGCCCTACGTCACAACTCCCGTCCTTGTCTGACTCGTGAATATACGACCGATATCCATTGTATATTTATGAGTAAGACAAGGATGGGAGTTGTGACTTAGGGCCCAACATTCGCTGAACAAACTGTATGTCTTACGCTCTCATTGGAAAGTTGAGTCACGTGACTTCCTTGGATGTACATTTAACTCCACACACCCTGAAGTAAACTGATTTAGATACGTCGGAAGTGCATTGGCGATGGGCACTGTTGTATTCGGCGTGCGCCGAATGTCGAGCGGAAATAGGGAGGGTAGCCAAACTTTCGAGAAAATCGAGTGGAGTGGATTACACCATTGGAGATAATTTCCCCTTCTTTTTTCATACAGCAGCGCCCATCGCTGCCGACTGCTCCAATATGGTGCGAATGCCCCCTTTTTCCATATGGCAGTGCCCATCACCAAAAAAGGAGGGCATATGCTCCGCTCCTTATTGGAAGGATGCTTGAGAAAAATGCACTTCTGACGTATCTAAATCAGTTTACTTCGGACGTATGTGGAGTTAAATGTACGTCTAAAGAAGTCACATGGCTCAACTCACCAATGAGCGCGCAAGACCTATAATCACTTTCATATACAGAGTGTCTCACTTAAGAGTGAAACAACCCTGTAACTTCTTTAATTTTTAAACGACCAGAACGAAATTTTTACCAAAGGTAGATGGCATTGTTGCCTACTTATTTCCAAAAAATTAGTTGCCTACTCCAAAGTCAAAGACACCTGCAATGCCACAAACGAGGCTAAAAATCCGAAAGTCATATTAGGCTTTTTTTTTTTCAAAAAAATTTACTAGAAAAAGTTATTCAGAATCGATTCAGAACCCTAAATACAGAATTTTGTCAAAATCAAAAAATATTACATAAAAAAAATTACTTAAGTAAAAATTTAAAATTTTAATTTTTAAATTTTGTTTCGTAGCTTTTATTTTGAAATAATTACTTTATGAAAACATCTTGCCTTCAAAACTTCCATGGCACACTTTTCTAAATGCAGAAAATTATTAAATTGCTGTTTTTGGAATTTAAATTTTTTGGAATTTAAATTTTTTAAATTAATACCTATTTGATTTTGACAAAATTTTGGATTTAGGGTTCTGAATCGATTCTGAACAACTTTTTCTAGTAAATTTTTTTTTAAAAAAAAATGTCTAATATGACTTTCGGATTTTTAGCCTCGATTGTGGCATCGCAGGTGGCTTCGACTTTGGAGTAGGCAACTAATTTTTTGGAAATAAGTAGGCAACAATGCCATCTACCTTTGGTAAAAAATTTGTTCTGATCGGTTCAAAATTAAAGAAGTTATAGGGTTGTTTCACTCTTACGTGAGTAGGGATGGGCAAATTTCACTTTTCCAGGGAAAGTGAAATTTCACTTTGAAATTTTCGCGAAACTTTCGAAATTTATGAAATTTTCGCGAAACTTTCGAAATCTATGAAATTTAAAGAAATTTTCGCGAAATATTTGAAATTTAAAGAATGTTTCACGTGAAAATTTTGCAATAATTTCCTATAAACAGTCCCCACCCAAGCCCAAAAATTATGTATGTGTATGAAGTGGCATAGGTATAGGGTGTCCCAGATAGAGATAAGACACTACTTTACGCTCGATTATCTCAGCAATTTTTAGGCTGGTTAGTTGATGGTTCAAAAACTAAACTTGTGTAGTTTTTCCAAGAAACAGTAAAAAAAAAACAATCGAGCAACAAATATATAAGTTTTGACCAAAAAACTATTTTTTTGAAAAAATCAAAATGGCGGATTACAGTGGTTTTTGTTATAAATCATTACTGGAACAAAAATTATATGTTTATTTTGTTATATCCCTTCCCGTTCAACAGCCGGCGCGGGCGCGTCCAAATTAAATGAAGGGATGGTCGCCTGCCGCATATGTTTTCGGGAAACTTTAATGAAATATATGAGAGTTTCGCGTTTTTAACGAAATTTCTGAGAAAGTTTCGCGTTTTTAAGGAAATTTCTGAGAAAGTTTCGCGAAATTTATGAAGTAAAACTTTTGCTTGAAACTTTCGAAAGTTTCACTGAAATTTCACTTCATGGGATACCTAAGCGAAATATTTCACTTTTGAAAGTTTCAAATGTGAAAATTTCAAATGAAACTTTTAAACGGCACAACTCTATACGTGAAACACTCTGTATGTCGTACGTATAAATAGCCACTGACTTAAAAAATCAGGTTTGAGTTTTGTGTTTGTATGCACTTAGAATGCTCATGAATATCTTTCTGTTGCAGATCTGGCAAACTAAAGGTCCCAGAATGGGTAGACCTTGTTAAAACCTCTCGGGCCAAGGAGTTGGCACCGTACGACCCTGACTGGTACTACGTAAGGTGTTCATCCATCGTAAGGCACATTTACATCCGTTCCCCAGTTGGTGTAGGTTCGGTCACCAAGATTTTTGGAACGCGCAAGCGCAACGGAACCAAGCCCTCTCACTTTTGCCGGTCTGCGGGCAGCATTGCTCGCAAGGCCCTCCAGAGCTTGGAAAGTCTCAAACTCATCGAGCCTTCCCCATATGGTGGGAGGAAACTCACCCAACAGGGCAGGAGAGACTTGGACCGCATCGCTGCCCAAGTTAAGGCCAAGGAACGCAAGGCTCTTAAAGCGCAAGTAATTAATTTGTAATTAATGTTAGAATAAAAACAACTCTTTAATATGTTCAGTATTTTTATTTATATTTAGGCATAATTGTGCAAAATATATCAGAAATATGGACCAGAAAACATGAAAGAATTCTGGAGCTATGTCCATGTATTGGGCATGGGCATCTAATTATATCACTAACTATTTTAAATTAGTGGGCAGAGTTGGAAGTTCGTTTTCTCAATACAATTTTTGCTCTGAAATTTATATTATTGACTACATTTTACAGAAGAAAGAGTATCTACATTTTTAAGAATAGATGATGGACTGTGTAGTTCCAGGATAGTTAGGACTCACGGAAACAATAATTACATCCAAAAATATCTAATGATCATTCAAAAGAACATATTTTGATACAAATTATGTTAATGAAATATTGGCACTAGAGCTTGTACTGAATAAAGTCTGATGTCAAAACACAGACATCATACATTAAAAAAAAAACAATGATAAAACAAAATAAGTACACTTTGAGCTGAGACAATTTTGTATTTATCAAATAATTCGCTGAATTTCCTTTTTTTAACTATTTTAGGAACTCATAAATAAAGAGCTAGACTTTTTGGGGGTATATTTATTTGATTTGTAATAAGTAGGCCTATTCCATGGTCTAAGTACCTACTGGTATTAAGAGAATACACTCAAAAGTCACAAAATACGACAAAACTATAATTAGGCATTTTTCAAAGAATAAAATGATGGTAACATCAAATTGGTCATCGATCAAAACCCTTTGTACTCAATTTCAATACTCACAACTCACAAGAGTACACAAGATTTAGCCAAAGTTCGATAAAATAGGGTTTCTGGAGTACCCTGTATAAATCAGAGCATATTTATGTGGAAATTAATTTAAGCTACAGTACCTATTTCACCAACACCAAGTATAACCAGTCTAGTTCGTCACACATGACATTGAATATTATAGATAGACCTTCAGATAGTGACAGATTTAGGTGCCCCATTTTCGCATACAAGCCTTGAAGAGAGTTGAAAAGTACATCGATGTTGAATAGAATGAAAGGACATTTACGAGTGGCTCCTGGGGATAACACGAGCTGTGTTCACTAAATGATTAATTAATAGAAACTGCTTCAGAAAACCAAAGGCTTGAATGTTGCAGGTGGCTAAAGGGTTGAAATAAGGGCTTAATCTTGTAAGGAGAAATAGAGATTTTGACTGATTTTTCCACACAAGCCCATCGAAAGAATGAAAATGTACATCGTCACTAGCCCGAAAAACATAAAAAAACATATACATAATTAATATATATGTGTATTATACAGGGTGTCCAACTTTAAAACTGTACAAATCCGTAAAATCTTCATTTTTGGAGATAATCACCTAAACTTTTTTTTGTTTGAAAGGCCTTCAAAAACCGCTTTTTTTGACCTTCCTGCCATTTTCAAAATGCAAATCCAGGGCCGGCTGCGATTTTTTTATACCCCCGATTTTCACGAAAACCATTTAGCAATTTTTTTATTTAAAATCTGACCACAAAGCATTAATTAGAACACCCCAAAACCCCCATATACCAAATTTGAACAAAAAGTATACAGGGAGTTCCATTCTGTAGGGTGTCAAAGTTGAGCAAAATAGGAATTTTAAAGACATCTGGCGAGTCAAGTGTGCCATGGAAATCCTTCAAAATAGTTGCATGGTCAACAGGACCACTCAAAATGTTGGTGTGAAAAGATTTACTACAAAAATTTACAGGGTATTTTCTCTGAGCCATCTCAAAATTCTAAATTTTTATTAAACTTTATACTGGTCAGGAGTGCTCTGGAATCATTGAAAAAGTATTAATAAACACAAAAGTAATTCATTTCTTTTTACAAAATGCCAACCAACAAATAAAAACAATTTAAATTATTGGACCTTTCGCAACAAAGTCACTGTCTACGATGATATATTTTCTGTGCGTTTCCTGTTGTGGCACATCAGCCACATTAACTGATATGGACTTACTGACTGGCAGGCTTCTGTATATTTTAGATTTAGTTCGTTTATAGTATGTGGAGTGGTTTTGATATACTCGATTTTTGACCCGTATAAAGTTCCAAAAATTCAGTAATTTGAGATGGCACAGATAAGAACACTGTATATTTTGTATTGGACCTTTGCACACCAATACCTTGAGTGGTCCTGTTGACCATTCAACTGTTTTGAGGGGATTCCGTGGCACCCTTGACTTGGCAGATGCCTTTAAAGTTCCTATTTTGCTCAACTTTGACATCCTGCAGAATGGAACTCCCTGTATATTTTTTATTCAAATTTGGTATATAAGAGTTCTGGGATGTTCTGATTAACGCTGTGGGGTCAGATTTAAAAAAAAACGCTAAATGGTTTTTGTGAAAATCGGGGGTATAAAAAATAGCAGCCAGCCCTGGATTTGCAGTTTGAAAATGGCAGGAAGGTCAGAAGAAGCGGTTTTTGAAGGCCTTTCAAACAAAAAAAAGTTCAGGCGATTATCTCCAAAAATGAAGATTTTACGGATTTGTACAGTTTTAAAGTTGGACACCCTGTATAGGAAAATTGAATTTTCCACGTTATCACCAGGCGCCACTCGTAAATTTCCCTATATTCTACTCAACATCGATGTACTTTTCAACCCTATTAAAGGATAACGCGACCGAGAAGTTAAAGTTAAAATTAGGGTTATTTTTGGTAATAAATAAGGATATAGTTACATTTTCTCTATTAAAGGGCAACGCCATAAATAAGGTTATTATTGGGTCTCTTTCGGCACAACTTGAAACCAGTTTGCAAACGATTTTTCTACTTTAAAAACTATTTTGGTATAATTTTACTTCATGGTAATTTTTATAAGAAATTTTGACCTTCTTTAAGCCCTTTTTAATTTCAAGTCCGAAAAACTAGTTTTTTCGAACTTCACAGTATTTATTAGATTACCTACTGTATAAACGTAAAAACGACCAAAGACCTGGAGGGATATAAGAGATTGAATATAGAGATTAAGTTAACTATCTAACCTATTTTTGACCTAACGTACCGGGACAAATATTGAGACAAAATTTACTTATTTGTGACCTTCAGCATTTCTTAAATTATTTTTTGACTATAAGGGCATCTACAAAGTTAAAAATAAGTAAATATTGACCAAAAAATTGATGATAAAATTTTCCTTGTCTTCATAGCCTGATTTTAGGTAATAATAAACTAAATTAGAACCAAATAAAGTTTTCTAAAAGTTTGGCGTTTATGTAGTTTATAATTAGGTTAGAAATTTGTAGTTTTAGATAACAAAAATTTCTTCTTAGGGTTAGGTAGGGTAGGGTAGGTTTTCAAACTTTAAACGATTTTCTAAAGGAAAAAATTGGTAATATTTTACCTTCATAGGTAATTCTAACCCAAACATTGGTCAACTTGACTAGCCCTGTTTGTTGGGCAAACGCAGCAGAGCACATAGTGTGATCTTTACAGAACCTATGTTGACATGGAGATAAAATTTCGAAGAAGTCTAGAAAATTTACTATTCTCTTATGCACAATATATTCAATTTTTTTTATTTTTTATGAGTAGTATTACCTTTCTTATGTAAAGGTGTCGTGATGCCTAGCCCGAGTTCAAGCGGGAAACTTCCCGTTTCAAAAAATTTAATACGTATTTAGACAACGTAAAGGGAAACTTTAATCAACACAAATATTGGGACATCAGTAACTCCATTGGATATGCTATTTAGTGCATCTTCCAATTCGTTAATTGATACTTTGGGTAAAAATGATGAATAAGGTTTAAATTTAGTGCTGCTGGGAGAAGCTGACTTTTCACTTTGTTCATTATAGAAATTCTTTTTCTTTATATGAATCATTTTGAAACTCTTAAGAATATTGTATAGCTTATTGGTGTCCACAGAATTACAAATTTTAGGCAACCAAAACATATCTTTAAGCTTTTTGCTATCTTCCACAATTTCATTGTCAACCCTTTTTTTGGTTTTATAGAAGTAGTCTTTTATATTATACAACAGACTTAGGTGCGAGACAGAAAATTTAACAGATTATTTGTATTCTGATTGGAAAACTGTCTTTTCATTTTAGCAGCAGGTGCGGGCGGAAACTTATTGGTAAAATTATTGTGAGGGTGAGAATTATTATTCAGAATTTATGGTCAGAAATATAACCTGCCATTACTAAGTTTTTAATTGAAGTGTTATAAGTACTAGAGTAACAAATGTTAAGTCTCGAAGTGCCTGATGAATGTCTAGTAACTTCAGCCAGACCGGAATGTAAATCGAAACTCTCCAGTAAATCAAAGAGAAGCTTTTTTTTGTGTTGACAATGAATTTAAAAAATTATTCCCCAAAATGTAGAGCTCTTCGAGTACTATAGGTTAAAAATGTTTTTTGCAAAATACAACTTCTCTAAAAATACAGAATCGTCTCGACTCAAAGTGAAAAACACTGTATAGAGTGTGTCAGGTGTCAGAAATTCGAGGCTTACTATAATGGGTATATTCTTTAATAGTCGAGCTCTGATGTCGATCAAACGGGGAATGATTATTTGTGCAATTACAACTCCTTGTGGCTTTTTAGTTTTTAAGATATTGATAAAAGTGAATTTTGGTATCTTTTAAAATACCTTGTACAGGGTGGTTAAGTTATGTGGATCAACCCTTATAACTTCTTTATTATTAGAGAAAAATTTAAATAAAAAACGGTAGGGTTCCTACAGGGCTATTGGAGTGCATTTTCAGAAAAACAATTGAAAGAGTATCAAAGATATACTGGTGACCACGGGATGTGGCTCACCCCCAGTAATTTTTCTTTCATTTTTAAGATAAAAATTTGACATTTTGGGGTACAAGTATTTCATGTAAAAGGGGCTTTTTCGACATATAGTAATACTTTTTTCTACTTCCGGTTTTACCAGAAATAACATGAACTTTGGATTTTTAAAAAGAATGCCTTGAATATTTTTACATGATATTCGGATTCAGCATAAAATTCTATGTACCCCACAACATTTCTGTCAAATTTTAATAGCTATGTCAATTATTGTTATGTTTGCATGTCAATTATTATAATTTTGACAGCTATGTCAATTATTATTATTTTTGCATGTAGAAGACCATGAACTTGCTAAATATGCCTAATTTGCCTTCCTAACCACAGAAAAATTGAAATTTCAACAAACAATTTTTTTTTATATCTTTACAAGTCCTCTTACATGTAGAAATTCAATTGTTGCAAAATACTAACTTTTTTCGAATAGGACCACCAGGTCCTAATGTATTTATCAAAGAGTATTCTGTTGTCTAATTTGGTGAATCAATTTCTAAAATCAACTCACAAATACAGCTTCAGTGACCAACCTTTTAAGAAAGTGGCTATTTAAATTTGCACTGAAGATATAAATATGTCATGTTTGCTTCAGCAGTTTTTATAATATGTTTTTTTGTTTTCACACCCTGTATTTCGGAAACGAAACATTTGCGAAAATTGAATGAGAAAAAAATTAAAATCAGTGCCCCTAAAATGTTCATAATCATTTTGAACCCAATCTGAATCAAGGTTCGTATTTTCATATTTTGCCCTGGACTGGACTTTAACTTTTTTATATGGATAATTGTTAACGTCTTGGGGGCATAATTTTCATAATTTTTTCTCATATTCAATTTATCACCAAAAGTTTCGCTTCACTGACATAAGCCTACTGTGATAAAATAATAACTGGCATAAGCCTACTGCAATGAAAATACAGGAAATTATTTGCTCGTTGATCATGCCAGTTTATACCTACCCTGTTGCAACAATTTAATATTTGTACACAAATTAAGCGAAATATCAAAATTTTACAAGACACAGAAAAGTGTTTAGATAACTTGCCAGAGACCTTGGCCTGTATAATAATATTATTATTTTAAAAAAGCTAAAAATAAAAAGTTCTCGTAGTAAACTAGAAACAACGAAAATATTCTGGAATAGTTAAGTGTGACAAGTTGTACCAAAATTAATTTGTTTAACTAAAGTGGTTATCACAAAATAAAGGAAAATTATTTTACCCTTAGGTACTTTAATAACAGCTGTAACTTTTTAAGGAGGCCTTGGATTGAAAAATGTTATATCAAGGATCCCCTAAAAAATATGCCAAAGATTATAGTTTCATTTTTTACACCTAACCTATTTGATAACAAAAATTGTGAGTATTGAAAATTTCTAATTCGAAGAAACTATATAAAAAATTAACTATAAATGTAATCAACCTTTTTAAAAGATTGTCTTATAAATCTCTTGTGCTCTCATGTATAGTAAAATTATTATAAGAAGTCCTTACTGGGACTGTCAATTGGTAATTTTGAGATCCTAATAAGTTGGCATCGATGGAGTAAAAAAATGCAACCGGGTCAAAAGTTCAGGTCAGTAACGAGCCCATTTGCACAATGAATAACTACTAATAACACGAACAAGAACAACACAGATAACGGTAAAACTCACGAAACGTACAAAACCCGCGAATATTTCCACTGCCCAAAGTTTGATCCCTTTTGAACCACAAAATATATATAGGTTTTTACTTTCACAACACGGAAAACGGAAATAAAATTTGCCTGAGTACGCACCATAGACGCTGCCGCAAGTAGCCGATTTTACCAAAATACCAAAATGAAAGTGTTTCCATGACGTTTGAAATTATTATTAAAATGAGTTCAAGTCATAGTTATTTTTATTTGTAGCAGTATAATCGTGACTGCAATAGGGTTTTTATTTTATTATGTTCTTTTTTTCGTATCACTTGGGTAACTTTTCACATCATATATCAATGATGAGTGACGTCATTAACTGGTTGCGACGCATATACCAATGTTCAGAAAATTACTAGGGATTTTGTGGAGAATGTCATCTGAAAAAATCGGGACTTCTTACAGTAATCGGGGTATATCAGCTGCCTCTGCAATGAAGGATATACGCGACTGAATTTAAGATGCCAACGCCCCGACGGGACTATGCGAACTATTATATGGGCCATCGTCACCATGGGAACGGTGCTAGCCTTGGGTCTACACTGGTGTGTTCTTTGTTCTTGTTCATTGTTGCCATGGCCCATAGACTAGTTTAGCATTGAGCCTATAGGGGGCGTATTTCTTATATTCAATAGCGTATTTTATCAGATTCGATAAGCCAAACAAATGAATCGTAGACTGTCTTAAGCCAAAATGCCAAAAGGTTATGTGCCACCAACACAAAAAATATCAATTTCTGAATTTCTTAGTAAAAAAACAGCTTATAGTTTATACTAATAGATTTGTACTGTCATTTTTTCAGAGTAACTAGTAAACAGAAAATTTTTAAGGTACTCGAGTACAAGCAACATAAAAAGTATTCTAATAATGTACTCGTTAGAAAGTTGCCATTTTTGTCAAACCACACAAATATAAGGTATTTTTAAAAATGCTGAATTAACTTTTCTAAAATCATAAAAACGAAAAAGTAACAAGAAATTTGAAAGCTTAAATGCAAAGGTCAAGGTTCCCAAATCTTTCCCATATTTGATTGTGACATCGAAACTTATTTATGGAGATACAGAGCCTCAAATTTCGGACAGTGTATATAATATATATAAATTTACAAAATTTTAATTTCTATTAAATATTATATTTTTCACATATAAATAGAAAATCTCTATCACTTTTAACAGATTCAACTTACCAGTTAAATCATTTTAACATCACATAAAGACATTATTTATAGGAGATAAGTACAAAAACATTACAGGAATGTCATAAGAGTGAGCTATTTTTTACTGGATGCTTAAACTCTAAAATATTTACCTCTAAGACCATAGGATTAAGTTTATAAATATGACAGTAGTAGACGATATAGATAAGGCTTGAGAAATACCTGCTTGATATTTAGCAAAAGTACTAAATGATGATTTTTTCTGGGAATGACAAAAGTATGAATATTATAATAACATAATATAAATAAAAGTGAAGTTGAACAAAAACAATTAGAAATTGGAACCAAACTGACTAACTACAGGAAAGTTAGTTTCCAATAGATCACAGGTGTTATTTTATTCACAATCTTGCTATCATCTGTACAGGGTGGCCAAATAAGGGAGGACACTGGCATCGTGTAAAAGAATATATATTTACATAATATTTTTTTACTCAACGATGCTGGCTAATCTCAGAAACTGCTTGTCACCCTCAGAATCCCTCCGGCAGATACAGTGAAAAACACAAAGAGAGCAAAAGATATAGAAAAAGGTTTTTTCTAACGATACCAAGTTTGTTAAATTCCATTCATCCTAACCAGAGTTATTACCATTTAGAAAGAAAAGTGTAAAGATCACCCATTACTTATTTTAAGAGTTATAGGAAAATGTGCAGCAATCATTTTGTATTGGGAAAATTTCGGGAAAACCTTGATTTTTCTAGTTAGCCATGGACTTTGCCCCAATTAGCGGCCTAGTTCTACAACAAGCGGTTTCCAAGTTATAGCAGATATAGCCGGTGTCCTCTCTTATTTGGCCACCCGGTACATACATGGCAAAAACAAGTTGGGAAGTAGGTAATTTCCTTCCAGAGGTTAGAAAACACAAATTAGCCAGACAAGTAGTGTTTTCCAGCTAGGTTTCAATAGATAGTTGTCAATAGATGGTGCGGCATGCACGTCTTAATCATTTTTTGATTTTTGAAATGTGCTGCCACTTTTTCAACCAACTCTTTATTTCTAGAGCAGCACAATAAATGTATATTAGCTATGTTCGCGGAGCAATCCCGAATCAGTTCCGAACTAGTAACCGCCAATGTGATTGGTTCAAATAAATTCAAAAATTCAAACTCATCAATAATTATACAGTTACTAGTTCGGAACTCGGCAACAAAATATTATATTTTAGTTCCATAAAAAAAGGTTGGTAGAGCTCGTCAAAGACTTACTCGTAGGCTCAAATTGAATTTTTCTATTGCAAATTTTAGATGGCACGACGACACACACTTAACGGTATGTCTGCACGCAGTGCTGTCACATAAGCAGTGACCCTTATTCGACAAAAGCACTGCTCCCATTTATTTTCAAGCATACATTTTTAGTGAGCTAGACAACCACATATACACCAAGGTGCCAACATTGTGTTCTATAAATTTAAAAAGTATAAATTATTAAATTGAAAAAGGCATAAAAGGAATAAAATTAATGAATTAACACCCTGTAATGCGGAAACGAAGCCTTTCAGGGGAAAAACCTTATACCAAAAACTCTTTTTATTTTCAAAAATACTATCACATATTGTTGGGTCAGACGATAGAAATATTGCCCACCCTGTAATGTAATATTAATAATTATATCTGAATAATTACGGATACCTATAAACACCTACTCTACTTCCATTCACGTGATTAGTTTTGAATAGATTGTCTCCCCAAAAGCACCTCAAATATAGGTATAAATAAATATGATATTCCGTCTTCGAGTTTTAGTCATTATATTCAGAAAAAATACAATAATAATTATTAACCTAATTTTTTAAATTCTTGGGAAATGGCGAAATTTCACGTTTCAAGTTTTAGGCTGGGAGGAATATTTTTTATTCCCGGGAGTAAATCTAACTCTGGAACATAGTGTATTTAATTCTGAATTGACTAGTTGAATGAGTTTCCCTATTTTCTCCATCGTTTTTTCACTCCCTGAAGATGACGCACTGTATGTGGTATTCGGTTCCAATAGGTGATACAAAGGTGCGTAAAGGCATAGAAGGGCATTCTGCTCTTGGAAATTATCTAGATAGAAAGAGTTAATTATTTTCGTAGGTAACGTAGGTATGAACATTCGAGTTTACAGTGCCAAGATGTACATCGAACGGCTAATAAACTGTTGACATTTGACCCGTTAGACACCATATTTTAACCTGAAAAAATATAAATTTTATAAGCAACTAAATTGCAACAAATTAAAAAGGCTTTTTGTACAAATGCACCTATGACTAGAAGGCTAAAACTTGCACCTATGGTCAGAAATGTGATCAAGCCAGCATCTTCCATGCTATTGAAAAGAGAAAGAAGCATAATCAAAGGAAGATATGCCAAGTCCGCTTACTAAAAATCTAGCACTAGACAGCACTTTCTTTCGCCTGGAGGTGCTTTTAAGCACTATCTGTTAACGTCACCTGTTCAATGTTACAATTTACAAATCACTTTCAGATTTGGGGCTACATAATTGAACTCGGCCATTGGTCCATTGATGAAAAGTTTACTTTTAGTCTTTTAAATTACAAAACTGTCTGTTCTGTTATTATAGATATAATCTTTTAAAACATTTATCATCTGACACAAAATATTTACACTCTTTAATAATTTGTTTGCGACACACCGTGAAGAACAATTGTCTGTAATCGGAGTGGTAACAGCTCCATCACTCATTATGCGTCAAAACTTACTCCCACTATCGTTTACCAATGCTTCTGGCAAAAACAGAACAAAAAACGCCAAAAGGATTTTTTAAATAGTAATTAAAAGAGAAATGAAACTAAAACACCACACACTAAAGCCGAAAAAACGCTCAATTTTACTAGAACAAAACACCTACAGTCAATTTCATGCACCAGTAACCGGGAGTAAAACGAAGTCCTGACTTGAGTTACAGAACTTGACACCGTATTATAAACAATAACATCATATGGTGGCGTCACAACCATTTCCCCTGTTGCCGGACCCTCGTAAAAATGCTGATTTTCAGTAACCGATTATAAAACGGTAGGTATGTCACAAGAGAAACCATTTTTGATGTAAAGTTTTTGTAAAAAAACTGCTTATACAGCCTGTTTCTGTCAAATTGAAGCCCACTTTAATGTAAATTTCTAATATAATTTTATTTACGTTTTATTGAGGTTACAGTGAGGGACTACTGAAATCGAAATTGAAAATATTGTGATGACGCATTGAATTAGTTAGATCAGTGACTAGTAGTGGGGGGTAATTATTCGAGAGCTAATAATAAATCAAAATAAAGGTGTACAATTACAGGTTTTTGGGTTTTTGGATCCCTATGTTTAAAAGAAAACTAAATCTTAACTTGCTCTTATATTAATGAGATAGTAAAAGACAATAATATAAAAAATATCCTATGATAAGAAACGTCGGCAACATAAAATTTAGTTTTCTTTTTAAAATATCAATCCAGACCCCCCAAAAAAAAATAACAGTGAAATTGTATAAATCTTGGATCACAAAATCTACAATGAAATTGTAAAAATCACACAATTTTTAAAGCACAAGCACAGAATATTAGTTACGTGTAATCAGATGATGTAAATGTTGATTTATTGAGTTTCACTGGATTCATTAATGGACACCAATAAAACACAGCCCTAGAGTCTCATGGGTGACCCAAACATTATGCGCAACACTTCAAGGATGGAGAGACCACAATGTGAAATAAGATGTTTCCACGTAAATACTGTGTGTCCGCAGGGATAAAGAGAAAAAATGTAATATTTCATGATGAATAGTTTCTTTATACAAAATTCTGCTTGTTTAAAAAAATTAGGTCACCATAACAAATATCTGAAATATCTAATTTAAAGGTTTACCACATTATTATTATTATTATTCCTGAATCCAATTCCCTCAATTTGAATGACCGCATTGTTTATGATAAATCAATGGTGACTGAGGTGTTGTTTATAACTACTTCCTTCAGTAAAAAAGGTTGTTCCTCTGGGACAAATAAAAAAACATCACCAAGGCAAGGGCCCTAAAAGTCATCTGTGATGTTAACATTGTAGCACTGGGATTAGGAAGAAGGTTGCAGGGTACAGGATATAGAATATCATCTGATCAGACACCGATGCAACAAGAAGCTTATAGAAAAACTGTTGTGGACTATATAGCAAAAAACGCATCAGCACCCCATTAAATGTGTATTTTCAAAACGTGGGAGGTCTTCGTACCAAATTGCATGAACTCATGAAGTGACATGCTCTAGTTATTGATATTATTGTTGTGGTTGAAAGCAATCTAAATTAGTGTGCTTAGTTGTGATGGTTGTAGTATATTTCACTGTGATGGGAATTCCAAAACAACAGCATCACATCACAGTATAGGCCAGGCAATGGATATAAAAAAAGGGTTTCTATTCGCAAAAGGTTGGAAAGAAATGAAATTTGGTGGGATGGTAGGTCCCCTGATAGTACACCTGAGTTTGCGACCTCAGGGTGTTGCCGCTCGAGGGGCGGGGGGATGAAAACTCTGCGTCGGGACGCTTTTCAGGAAATAGCGCCGTTGTGGTAAGCACTATCAAAAAAAAGTTGAAATAAAATATGTAGAAAACAAAATTGTGCACAATTTTGGTATTTAAATTTTTCGTCTGCGACCAATAGTTTCCGCTCTACGACGTGCCAAATTTGGGGGTTGGTTTGCAATTTTCAACAAAATCAGAATTTCATCGCCGATTAAATCGAATATCGCTATTAAACAATTCTGTAATATTTTTTTTCTGAAAAAGTAATGTTTTCCTAGTCTGCAGATGCCTGATTTGATACATTTGGTCATATACAGTGTCTGCCAGAAAGTTAGATGCAAATGGGAATTTTCTTTATTTGAAGTTTCTAAAAAAAATTATTCTTGATAAAAGTTGGTGCTTGTGCTTAAACTCAAAATCCACCAGCAAAAATTTTGAAATTTCGATTCGTATGCAGGGTAGGTTGAAAAATATGAAAATTCCTCAAGAGTAAAGTACCCTTATTTTTGGAACTACATCAGAGTGGCACTAAGAAAAGTTGTTTGTAATCTCAAGACAATGTCAAATATGAATACACAGCCACCTACTCAAAATAAAAAAAATTCACACTTGCGCATTTTTTACTCATCACGCTGTATAATACATAATGTTAGATATGTATTTTGAGGCACATCTTCGAGCATGACGGTACGATACCAATGATTTTTGTTTACATTTGACTAGCATCTTAAAAACACTTAATAAGTGAAAGTTCTGCAAAGTTTGTCGTTTTTTGTATCCAGGTAAAATACTCCTACAATTTCAAACATAACATAGCATCTAATCTGTGGAACATAAAAATATTTTAATAGAGCAACAATTTAAGAGTTATTTAATAAATGAGAATTTAACAATAAAAATTATACAGCGGGATGAATAAAAAATGCAAAAAGTGTGATTTTTTTTCTTTTGAGTAGGTGGCTGTGAATTCATATTTGACATTGTCTTGAGATTCCAAACAACTTTTCTTAGTGCCACTCTGATGTAGTTCTAAAAATAGGGGTACTTTACTCTTGAGGAATTTTCATATTTTTCAACCTACCCTGTATACGAATCGAAATTTCAAAATTTTTGCTGGTGGATTTTGAGTTTAAGCACAAGCGTCAACTTTTATCAAGAATTTTTTTTTTTTGAGAAACTTCAAATAAAGAAAATTCCCATTTGTATCCAACTTTCTGACATACACTGTATAATAAAATATATGATTTTTTGAAGCGCGCCGCTACATACTGCGATATGGGTATTTTCTAATTGTTAATATCTACGCCGCCACATTTATTAATTTTGTGCATACATGAAACAAGAAAATGTCATTATCAACTCGTTTTCACACCACCCTTGAGGTAGAGTTGATTGGTGCATTTTTTTTAATGTGGTATCCCCAAGAGGCCTAATCCACGGTCAATATCGGAGTTTATTTCACTTTGAGTCTCAAGCGACATTGTATAGCTGACTCACCTTCATTGTCATCATCCTCGGACACCAATTCAGAGACAGAATCGGCAAACTCAGCGTTGTCTGTTTGGTCCTCATCGTCCTGTATCTGATCGGAAACGTTTTCGGCATCTTCTGTGTTGTCTTCGTCTAACGCAATCAGGTCGGGAATGTTTTCGCAGGACATCCCAGTACAGTGTAATCACAGAACCGAACATTTTAATCCTGCCTTCCGGCAACCACAAGCAGGTCCACAACCTTTCTGGCATCTGCACGAGATGCTCTTAAGTACAGATGCTCTTAAGTAAAACCTCTGGAGCTGGTTCCTTTGTTCTTCACCATCCATGATCTTCTGAAAGCTTCTGAACTCCCCGCCAGCTCTGTATGTACTTGACAATATGTACACAATGAATGATGATGGCATGCGTCGGATGTTGGTGGCAGCTCCACGAGATTGAAAAACACTAACAGACGCAATTCGGGTATTTGATGACCCCAATACAGAATTAACGGAAGTCGTAGCCGCTGGCGAACTGTTTATGTTGAGGCAGTATGGTGCAGGAAGCGAACAGCGTAAGTTGGACTCTCTGCGGTATACGAACTTTGTACGGGCTGTCGCCAAAAATTCATTCAATCTCGCGGCGCTGCCACCAACATACTACGCATGCCACCATCATTCATTGCGTACATATTGTCAAGTACAGAGCTGGCGGGAAGTTCAGAAGCCTCCAGAAGATCATGGATGGCAAAAAACAACCACAGGACTGGACGCAATACGGATTTCAAAGGAACCAGCTCCAGAGATTTTACTTAATAGCATCTCGTGCAGATGCCAGAAAGTTTGTGGACCTACTTGTGGTTGCTGGAAGGCAGGATTAAAATGTTCGGTTCTGTGTTTACACTGTACAGGGACGTCCTGCGAAAACATTCCCGACCTGATTGCGTTAAACGACGACAACACAGAAGATGCCGAAAACGTTTCCGATCAGATACAGGACGATGAGGACCAAACAGACAAGGCCGAGTTTGCCAATTCTTTCTCTGAATTGGTGTCCGAGGATGATGACAATGAAGGTGAGTCAGCTATACAATGTCGCTAGAGACTCAAAGTGAAATAAACTCCGATATTGACCGTGGATTAGGCCTCTTGGGGATACCACATTAAAAAAAAACGCACCGATCAACTCAAGGGTGGTGTGGAAATGAGTTGATAATGACATTTCCTTGTTTCATGTATGCACAAAATTAATAAATGTGGCGGCGTAGATATTAACAATTAGAAAATACCCATATCGCAGTATGTAGCGGCGCGCTTCAAAAAATCATATATTTTATTATATACGACCAAATGTATCAAATCAGGCATCTGCATACTAGGAAATCATTACTCTTTCAGAAAAAAAATATTACAGAATTGTTTAATAGCGATATTCGATTTAATCGGCGATGAAATTCTGATTTTGTTGAAAATTGCAAACCAACCCCCAAATTTGGCACGTCGTAGAGGGGAAACTATTGGTCGCAGACGAAAAATGTAAAGACCAAAATTGTGCACAATTTTGTTTTCTACATATTTTATTTCA
Organism: Pseudeuparius sepicola; assembly: GCA_963920635.1. Taxonomy (NCBI): domain Eukaryota; kingdom Metazoa; phylum Arthropoda; class Insecta; order Coleoptera; family Anthribidae; genus Pseudeuparius; species Pseudeuparius sepicola. Next base: position 30,022,600 of record OY987303.1, read on the forward strand.
ACTTTTTTTGATAGTGCTTACCACAACGGCTATTTCCCGAAAAGCGTCCAGATGCAGAGTTTTCATCCCCCCACCCCTTGAGCGGCAACACCCTGAGGTCACAAACTCAGGTGTACTATCAGGGGACCTATGTCTACCAACCCAGCAAATTTCATTTCTTTCCGACCTTTTGCGAATAGAAACTTCCCATTGCCTGGCCTAGTATGTGAATACAGCACAAACTGAGATTGAGGTTTGTCATTGGAGGGGTATACATTCCCCGTCAGTCATCCCGACAAACCTATATCTTGCATTGCAAAACAGGCGAAAGAGAAATTCATCAATTCCCGGCATGTAATTTGTACATGTTAGGTGATTACAATTTACTGAACGCAGTGTGGGCCAACGATGAATTTAGAACAATAGTTCAGCGCCCAGGACAGTGGCGTAGCTATCTATGGTAGGACAATTTGGTGCATCGCCCCGGGGTTCCGTGGATTGGGAGCCCCTTAATTCTTGACATTGCTCTAGTACTTGACAATAATTTTCTCCCAAAATAAATATTTTTTAACCGCAAAAAGGGCAAAAACATTTATTAAAAATGCACGCATTCTTGATTGCGTACAGTGTGAAAGGCAAATTTCTACATCCTTTATACATCGTCGTAACACTCAAGTCTTTTTTGTGACTGACGCGACATCGCTCGCTGACCAAGTATTCCAGACACAACAGAGTCACAGAGTCGTTTTGTTCAACTCTCAGTAGTGATTACATTATTATACTTATGGATATTAATATTAATTGTTAGTCTTCAGTAAAATCTCTATTGCAGACCAGCTGATTTTTTCAGAATGGTTCTTGGATTGTCTTCCAAGTATCCAACGAAAAAATCACACTCAAACAAGAATACAATAGAGGTGGTTTCGTGTTTATTGTTTTAACAAAAAAAATATTAACATTATTTTTTTTTAAATATTAACATTAATTTTTCTTACTTTTTTATAACTTTCTTATTTCTTGTAAAATAATAGTTATAAAAGAAATTCATAAAGCAAGGTTGTAAATAACTTTTTTATCTACAACTTTTATCAATGTTTTTTGTTTGTTAAAAATAAGTAAGAAAGTATCCCTATTGCGATCTCTATAATGGGACACTCGGAAAACAGTGCCTGAATAACCCTAAAAAATTACTTCCCCGCAATTTATTCACTTGAAAAATTATATCTATTATTGGACTACAAGAGGGAGTGCCCTTATGAAGGATTCTGCAGCGGGGCCCCAAGACCCCTAGCTAAGCTACTGGCCCAGGAGATGACCCAGCAATAGAGGTAACTCAGCCTTTTGGTTGCCATAAGTTTTTTCAGCACAATAAAATACCTACATAAATGTTTTTTTTACATTTAGTGTTTTCTAATTCTAGGGATTGTGATGTAACTAGGGCCAGTGGCCCTCTTGTATATTTTAGTATGCATCATATTAGTTACAAATTTACTATAGCAGTCTCTAAGGAACCTAAATCTAGTATTCGATGGTATGTTCTATGAACTTCTGTCAACTGGTATTGCCTACTTTATTCCACAAAAAAATAATGCACATCTACTTTTCCCAAGTGGTTCTCTTCCGACTTACGTAAGATGACTTCGATAAAAAAATATGCATATTCTATCTACAAAAGGGAGCGTTCCAATGATAGTTATGTAAGGGTTTCTCGGTTGCATTTAGAATGTAAAAGACTTTCAAACACTTGTTTTAATCATTACATCATTGGTCTAGATGCAAAGTTGGTAGAAGAGCCTAAGTCCTTCTGGAAGTTTATAAACGATAAGCAATCTAGTCATAATTTACCTAGTTCCCTTTTTATGGTGGCCAGTCTGCTACAAATGGCCAAGATATTGCCAAATTATTTAAGTTCAATCTATCTACACGGTCAATCAAAATGATTCTGGTGAGCAGAGAACATGGGTAATAATATTAAATGCGCAGAAATATCTAAAACTGATATCTTTATCGAGATTTCGAGTCTTCCAGAAAAGCTCATGTATGGTCCTGATAGTGTACCTAATTTGTTATTGAAGGAGTGTGTTTGCACAATTGTGCTGCCTCTACAGGGTGTTTCTAAATTATGGTGCCAACGTAATATGACAGGAAGAAAATATCAATTTGAACAAAAAGTTTCCTATAAACATGGGTTCGAAAATGCAGATTCATCATTTTAGTGCATCTTTTCATTTTGCAAGAAAAGTGTACTCTTGTTCCATTATGATAAAATTCGTTGAAATTGGCAAAATGTGCCCCAAAACACCTATTGACTCCAAAGTTCGAAACATAAAATTTTCAACTACCACTTTCAAATTTTACAGAATAATTATACCATTTAAAGTGACAAAAAATTTCCTATGAACAATGTACCAAAAATTGTTCGCTTTCAAAATGAAACGGATTGAGCTCGACAAAATTTTGACACCCTATTTCAAGAAAAGCAGTGATGTTTTATACTCAATGCCTATTAGGCATTTTTTTCTTAGTTTTGAACGTACAATTAATCTGTAACATTTAAATACGGTAGGTGCTAATTTTATTTTTCGAACTTTAGAGTCAACAGGTGTTTTGGGCACACTTTGCCAATTTCAACGCAAACGGTTGATTTTATCGTATTGGAACAAGAGTACTCTTTTGTTGCAAAATGAAAAAATGCACTAAAATGATGAACTTGCAAAAAGATATCCACAAAAAAGTTATGAGTATAAAACCCATTGAGCTACCCCGCCCCTCCGCCTCTGGGCGATGGGAATAAATTGTTTTTACACAAAATTGTTGCTCTTCAGCAACTACAAGACTGCACCAAGTTTCATTTAAATTGCATAACTTCTGTAGAAGTTTTTGCAAAATATATGTTTTTCAAACTGTACCTTTATGACCCTGTAACTTTCTTATGCATTTTCGGGCCCATTACGTCGGCACCATAATTTAGAAACACCCTGAATATTTACTTTTCAATAAATTCTTCTCGTCCTCAGTTTTTCCTGATATTTGGAAAGAAATCAATGATGTTCCAATATTTAAAACTGGGGAAAATAACATTGAAAACTATCGCAGTATAAGTATACAATCGGCCATTACAAAGTTATTTGATTGTTGGTAAGCAAGCAAATTGCTTGGCCGTATAAGGGTCTTATTTGTCAGGAACAACATGGCTTCTCTAATAACAAATCTACTGTGTCAAATTTGATAACCTATCAATTGGATATTCTCCATAGCATGGAGAGCAGAAAACAAACTGATTCTATCTACACGGACTTTTCGAAAGCGTTCAATCTTGTTGAGCACGTAATCTTACTTAATATATTGCTTTAAATAGGTTTTAACCAGGATTTCGTCTCATGGTGGGAGAGCTTGTTGACGGGCCGAATTCAGCATGTAAAGGTGGGTTGTTACTACTCTGACACAATTTTGGTCACATCTGTCATTCCCCAGTGGGGCCATAGTTCACCTCTCTTATTTAACATTTTTGTGAACAATATTGTTGATTGTTTCTTAAATAGCAGTTGCGTGCTGTTCGCGGATAATTTCAAGTTTTGGAGAACGGCTGAAAGTATTTGTGACCTAGAGCTTCTTCAGGAGGATTTGAATCGGTTGTCGGATTGGTGTCAAAGGTACAAAGTATGTTTAAATGTCAAGAAGTGCTGTTTTATAAGTTTTTCCTGCAAAACAGTTAGGATTGAAACATAAACTACTTTATTGATGATCAAATTCAATCTCTTTGAAAAGTTCTAAGATGTTGGGTTTTATTACAATAAATTGTAGCTTGTTTTTGCAACTGAAGGCACCATAATGATCTATTGTTCTTTAATGAGATCCATTGTATGTTCACCATTTTTCCAGATCCATTCGGATACCTTGGAGATGGTTGCGAGTTTGTGCATTTTGAAATAGGGTCAGAATTCCCAATCATGACTACAGTGACATAGGAATACAATTAAAGTTACCTCCTTCAAGTGAATGGAGAGACATGTTTGGCTTTGGCTTGACGTTTGTACATAAAATTATAAATGGTTTGATTGATGTCCTACTCTTTTGAGCCAGATTAGTTTAAATGTGCATTATTATCTTGGTTTGTGTAATCAATCTACCTTTCATATTTCCTTTCATGGAACAACCTATGGTGCTAACGGTCCCCTACTTAGACAATAAATGTAGATATATTTAATATGCCTTTGAGCAAAATTAAAAAAGGTCCTGTCCTTTATATCTAGTGCCCTTTTTAATATATTGTTGCTACCTTTGTTACTAAGTTCATTTCATTTCATTAGTTTAGTGGATTGTTCCACCAGTATATCACTACGTATATATATTGTAAATTTGTCCAGTATAATAAAAAATTAAAGAAATTAAGAAAACATGCAATTGTTTGGAAAAAGAAGTAAGTTATTTACTATTATGCGATATGTTTCTAAAGCAAAGCCTAAATACAAATTATATTATATAAGAAACAGCTTAAGTTTCGGGAAGAAAAATTTTGAATTATAATAGTTGTGGCCCGAATTAATATCATCTGAAGGCAATATTAGCAACAAGATAAGAACATATTCTTTGAGAAGCTAAGGGTTTTGCTTAGAAATAGCCCCAAAATTTAGAATTATGGGAGTAAGAAAAAATAATAATCTGTCATAGTCATATTTGGCAGACAGAAAAGAAATTATAAGTGATGGTGATGATGAAGAACATGGCTATTTACCAAGTATCCAAATGATAACAAATATGAACAATTTATAAATAATTTTAAAATTTGTACTTAAGATTTAGCTGATGCAGGAACTTCAAAGGAAAATGTTGGTCAAAAACAAGTAGAGCATTGTGGAAATTGTAACTATAAGTTTAACAAAAAATCATATATGATAGGATGCACTGAATGTCCAAAATTGTTTTGTTGGACATGTGCTAAATTAACAAGAAAAGAAGTATCTGATTATAAAAAGTTATGAAAAGATTGGGTATGTGAAAGTTGTAGACTCCACATTACAAATGGAAATAATTTGGTTAACATTATTTGTCGTTTAGAAGATGAGAACAAACTACTTAGTTGTTAGTGACATAAATAAAACAATGCAATCTATGATAAAGAAATTGGAAATAATTGAAAACAATAATATTTTTAATGGATAATTTGCAGAAAAAATTCGACACGTTAATTAATAAATTAGAGGAAACAAACAAAAATAAAGCTGGGCAGATATCTTATTCAGAAACTTTAAAAGCATACACACCCAAAGTAGAGCACACAAATTTGCCGGTACCTATTAGTTATTAAACCAAAGATACCTCAGTCTAATCTTTAAACTAAAAAATATATACAAAACCATATTAATCCGTCAACTGTTAATGCTTTTGTAAGTAAAGTTAAGGAAATAAGGAATGGTGGAATAATTATAAAATCGCAAACAATAGAAGATATTGAAAAAATAGGAAGAATAAGTAAAGATAAGTTAATAAATACATTGTTGAGATAGCTAAATTAAAATCTCCAAAAGTAGTAGTAATTGTAAGTAGACAAAATTATAAAAAAGAAGAGTTACTGGACGAATTAAGAGCTAGACATATTCTTGGCAGTGAAGATACATTAGAAGTCAAATACAGCAGAAAATCAAATTTCCCTAAAAAAAATATTATTTTTATTGAGACTATTGGAAGAACTTTTCAGAAATTAATTGACAAGGAAATTTATTTAGGATGGGATAAATGTAAATATAAAGAAAACCTACATATTTGTTCTGGTTTTAATTGCTGTGAATATGGACGACATTATGCCAAAGATTGTACTAAGAGAAGAGCTTGCCGTTTTTGTAGTGGAGATCATGTTTATTCTGAATGCATGGAAGATATTCCAAAATGTGTTAACTGCACCATATCAAAAATTAAATTCCCAATATGATTGTGCCCATGAGGCAAATACTAATCTTTGTACCTAAAAATTCTAAAAATCTTGTACATGAATGCAAGGTCTTTAAAAAATAAAATAGACCAAATTGACTTAATGTTATTTCAAGAGAATATTATGGATTCGATGGTTATAACTGAAACATGGATTAAGAAGAATTAAGAAAAATATTATAATTTTAGAGACTTCAATTCGGCATATGCATCAAGAGATAAAAGAGAAGGTGGTGTTGGTATATTCATCCATATCAAATTTAAATTCGAAATAACTGACAAAATTCTCCCTTCTGTAATTCTCTGTGTGTCGTTTCAAATGAATAGCTCGCCGTCGTAACTTTATTGCAAATCAAATATTGCGATTTGAGGGCTGATATTTGGTATGTGCTCTTTCTATAAATAGGCAAATCTATTAAAGATATAATAAAAAAATGTTCGAGTTCCCCATTCTCTTCTTGGCAGATGCAGTAGCTCCCTGGATAGGGTATCCGACAGCCCCCGGATCATGAGCCTCGTCTGCTTCATCCCTGGAGTCCCACGCCACTCTTCAACTAATCTGGTTTGCAGCCATTCATCCAGGACTGCCCCAGCCACCCGAGGTAAAATCCCCAAAAGCAGTTTGGGCCCCTTAGGTCTGCTCAGGGATGCCTCTCTGGCCAGAAGGTCGGCAGTCTCATTCCCTTCGAGTGCCCAGGCACCCAGGCGAGATCTACCCTATTCCCTTCCGCCACCGGCTTGAGCAAACTCGCCCTACAGTCCTCCACCAGAGGGGATGTAGTACGGTTCGCCTGCAGAGCCAGCAGCACTGCCCTACTGTCGGAGTAGAAGGTCAACCTACGACCCCTCACGCAGAGCTTGAGTGACTCCTCCGCTCCCATCATATGGCAAACACCTCAGTCTGGAAGACCGTGGTGTGCTCCCTGAGAGAGGCTGTAAGCCTACAGGCCAGTTCCTTACAAAAGGCTCTGGCCCGGGTACCTTTCCCCATCTTGGACCCGCTTGTGTACCAGACAAGCCCCCCTTGGGTGCTGTTATTCTCTTCTTCCCACTCCCCCTCTATGGGAAGGAAAATTGGAGTTGGCCTTGGAAGGCGATTGAGGGCACCTGCACATCCCTTGTCATGTCCAGGAGGGGCAGCGCCTCCCTCAGCTCATGCCACAGCTTCTAGCGCCCACAAAGTGGGCTCAAAGAAGTCCAGATGTTAAGACCTCAAGCCTCAGGGCCGCCTTATTATTTTTGTCGAAATTAATTTGGACATATAATAAATATGTACATTTGAGTCTGCAGTATATGAGTAAATATTTTTTAATTCTTGCATATAGGTAATTACCAACATTTTTTTATCAGGTAGTGTTCTACTTTCCTGTTATGGAGTCATTTTGGAAAACTTTATAGGTTGTTTCTCTGCTCACCATTGGGATCTAAGATCCAAATGTTGAGTATTGAATTTGAAACAACCTGTGAGGTTTGAAACAAAAGCTTTCATAACAGAAAAGCAGAGCTCTGCCCACTAAAAAGATTGTTGCTAAATATTTCTGCTACACCCTACTCTTTTAGCATAGTAAAGTAGCTTTGCAGTCAATAGAAAGTATTGTGGCAATAACTTATCTTTCCTGTAGTAGCAAAGTTACTTTATAGAGACAGCAATGTTTCTTTATAAAGTAGTTCTCTTTTGGGACAGGTAAGACAGTGTAGTAAAGTGAGCTCTCCTATCACAGCAAAGTTTTTGCTTGGCGCATATGTTGCAAAATTTTTTAGCCGGGGCAACAGAAAACTTGGATGTGGCGATGAAAAATAATTCTTAATGTATGATGTTTTAATCGTGTGAAATGCCATAGGTGATGTCCCCTATAAAATCACATCAAAGCTATGCTAATATTTGAATTACTCGCCCAGAAAAAAAACAGTTTCAAAATTTCGTGCAAATCTTTCAAAGTTATTTGAAAAATATAAAATAACATTTATATTTTGACACCATGTGTCTTGTTAGACATGTGTTTTTGACCCCACCTTTATAAATAAGACGAACCTTCATCTTATTTTTTTATCTAGAAGCTGCTAGTTAGAAGCCGCCTGTACACTGTTTTATGAAACACCCTGTATAAAACTTTGTATTGTTATCATTTGCCGATTTTGAGTTAACAAAACTGTTATTCCTGGGGGCTAGAGACACAATTGAAGAGTGGCGGGGCTAATTGATCTAAGTGACAAAATGGCGTGATTTCGGATTTTTCCACCAAAATAATCTATGTTCCAAGGCCAATGCAGAGCTATATGATTTAAGTGCCAATACGCTTTCCTTCTCGTTGTATAAGCCGGCGAGAAATGCTTACACTGCTAAGAGCGGGACCTCGTTGCACGTGTAACTGATCTAAGTGCCACGAAAACCCAAACAAACCCGCATGTAATCCCGCCAGTGCGTCAGTCTCTTTGATGACACTGTTCGAGTTGTTGATTTATTTTTTGAGGTTATTATAAATATATTTGCCAACAACATGGATGAGATGGCTTTTACAGGAGACAATAAAAAAAAACGTAAAAGAAAAGTGGAGAGTGAGGCCAGAGTGAGTGGAAATGAATACGTGACTAGCAAAAGTAAGAAGAACAAACCTGCGAGACAACGACCAACGAATACGGTAAGTGCGAACTCAATAAAATTATAATATTTTTGCTTCCATATCTGTCTGTTTGTTCCCCTGATATCTCTGGAACGACACAACATGAATCAAGCTGAAATTTGGTAAAACAGTATTTTACCGATAGGATAAAGGTTACTTTTTTAGGTTACGTGTAATTGTAAATATGGTTGCAAAGATGTGGCGGGCATGATGCAAGCATTGTTTGAGTCATACTACAAACTGGGGATGAACGAACAAGGATCGTATTTGATGGGTCTCATGCAAATTCTTCCTGTTCAGAGACGTCGCCACGGCACCTACGATGAGGAGGCACAGAGTCGGAGGCAGTGCACCGTGAGTTTTACCGTCCCAGATGGACAGGGAAATTTGACAAGGGTATGTAAAAAAAACTTCATGGAAATCTTCGACATTCGGCCACAGAAGATTACCACACACGTCAAAAGGAAGAAAGCAGGATATGTAACCTTTAAAGATAAGCGCGGTGGTCTGAAGCGGTTCAAATATACTATGCAGGACAGGCAAATGGTAAAGGATCATATTAATACCTTTCCGCGGGAGGAGAGCCACTACAACAGGACTAAATCAGAGAAGGAGTACTTGAGCTCAGACCTTAACGTAAACAGATTGTTTGAAGCCTACAAAATAAAACATCCCGGTACCACTGTTACATACAAGTTTTATCGATCAGTTTTCTTAAAGGACTTTCCCAAGTTATCTTTTAAAAAACCGCGGGTGGACACGTGCAAGACGTGTGATTCCCTCAACATAAAATCGAAATGCACAGATGTTACTGTTGCAAAACAAGCCAAAACTCAACTTGAGTTGCACCACAGACGGGTAGAAAATGTGTTTAAGGCTATAAAGCACGATTCTGCGAATAGCACTTTACCAGAAAGCGACACTTGTACCGTGACTATAGACTTACAAACAGTTTTTCCGCTCCCCAAACTTACACACACTAGCATGTATTATAGTCGTCAGTTGTCGTGCTACAACTTCGGCATCCATGTTAGTGACACTGCTGATGGGATCATGTGTGTCTGGCACGAAGGGCAGTCTGGTCGAGGTGGAAACCAGATGGCTACCTGCTTGTTACAAGCCTTGAACACTGGACTCCTTACCACCTATAAACGCAAGTTGTGCGTATGGAGTGATAACTGTGCTGGGCAGTCAAAAAAATCGAATGTTACTGTTTTTGTACATTTTCCTAGTAGCCACTGACAAGTTTGACCAGATTGAACACAAATTCTTACTTTCGGGACACAGTTTCTCTGCTTCAGATCGGGACTTTGCCATCATCGAGAAACGTGCAAGAGTTTCAAAATTGAATAATGTTGAGGACGTCAAAAAATGTATTGTTTCTGCAAGACCGACCCACCCCTTCAAGGTACTGGATATGGGAGAAAAATCTTTTTTTGATTTTGACAGCGCCTCTTCCAAATACATTGACACCTCCAAACTTGGTATTAGCCAGGCTTCATGGTTGTGAGTCACCAAAGATGATCCCGGTGTTGTGTCTTACAAAAAAGGGTTTAGTGATTTGGTGCAATGGGAGAGATGTCGTGTACTGAAGAAGGCATACCACATTCGCAACATCAGTCTAGCTGAACTGTCAAGTTTACCTGATGCGGTGCCCCTGAAGACTTCGAAAAAAAAAAAAAAAGACATTGAAGCTATGTTACAGTACTTGACCGAGGAGGACAAAGAGTTTTTCAGAAAAATTATAAGTGCCTAGAACTGACATAGATCATGGAGATAGATCATTTCCATGACCATAACTTGGCACTTAGATCCTTTCCATTTTCAAAGTTATTTTTTTGCAAAAATATTATATTTTTCTTTAATTTGTTTATATAACATTTGAATTTTTGGTTTGAACGTTGGCTTAGCACTATTAGAAATAAACATTTGTGTAAGCATTCGGTGATGAGCACTTTTTCTTATTTTCCCACAAAAAAGATTTTTGGCACTTAAATCAATTAGCCCCGCCATTCTACAATTCTTTTTAGAAAACTTAATAGTTTTAGTCTAGCAATGTAGCCTTCCTGAGCCCCTATTCAGGCCGGGACGCGTATAAAGTAGATTGTTAATTTTTATTTAACTTATTCTAATATATTTTTTTCATGTTAAACAGAACAAGCACTTTAGCTACACCTGTAATAATTCGATGCTGCCAAATTTCAACTCATTTTTTTGTCTGGCACACTTTTTTCATTTACCTTCGGTTACACTTTAGTAAGTTTGATTAAATACATTTTAAAAATTTGCCAATATTTCCCCTCCCAAGCCCCCGACGAACAAACAAAATAAAATATCTAAAGTGAACTCTTGAATTTTCTTTCTGTACTAAATTATCTAAGCAAATACGTGTGGAGTAGACCTCTATAAAAATCTAATACCTGAACAACTTAAAAGGCACTCTGCCTTTATAGAACTTAGATAAATTCACTTAATAGTGTCAGTAAGGCGGCTATCACACCAGCAATACGCAACGTCGACGATACCACAATGCAACATATCTTTACAGTCGTGGAAAATCTTTTCAAATGAAGACCTGCTCACCAAGGAAATGGCGACGCGATTGCGAAGCAACCTACAAGAAACCAGCCTCGTATGACTTTGTGGCTCAGTGTCCTTGCGACCGTGAAATTTTCATGAACAAGAAACTAAATAACATTATATTTGTAAATTTGTAGAAATAATCCCTGTATAGGGATATAATTATAATCATAAAATAATTTTGCACAAATGAATGCTTTTCGTAGAAAAGCTGTTACAAAATTAAATTCTGTTTGTTTTGTCTTATTTTAGGATATGCTGAAACAAAATGTTAGACAAAATTAAATTCAGTATAGTGAAAACTTTTCAGTTGTCGATGTTTGATGATATATGTTTATATTGTTTTTCTATTCATCCTTGAAGTAATGCTATAAAGTTCTACCACCCTGTGTATTAAATTTGCAAGTGGATACCCCTTCGCGACATTTTGCTGTACCACAAGTAAATAATAAAAAAAAGTCAGTCCTGGTTCAATCTCTGAAAAAGTTACAAAATGATGATTTTTCAAAGCTGGGTATATGGGCAAACATAATTTCCACAATTCAAATTATTTATCTTTGTCACATAATTGGCTGATGCAGGTAGTCAGTCATCTATACAGAAGGAACAATCGCCTTTTGCATTACCCGACTAGTGTGTCTAATATCAAGTACCAGTAGGTACCACTAATATATCATTAGGTATCTGATATAAAAAAAAGTTTGGTAGGTATCAAATAGTCATAGTCATGATAGCGTGATGTGTTTTGGGTTTTCCCATTAATCTTTTCCCCAACAAGTTAGGTAAGTTTTCAAATTTTCCAACCAAATTCTTGAAAATTCACAAGACCATTCCCTTGTTTACTTCCTGAACACACGGTAATCGCATAATACCATCCTGAGTATGATAAGGGAGTACCCTCCCCATTTCGAGATTGTCGGACCATTCCTTCGCCCTTATAAGGTGGTCTGCGGGGGACTGCTCTCATTGCCGACATCGATTCCAGTCTGCCTCAGCCAGTGCCGGAGGTTTCTCGTCCTTTCCACCAAGGTGGTCGTGGCTCCCTGGTTGGCGTGAGTTACGACAGTGCTCTGAGCATTCGCCAGGGCCACATGTTGCCTGTAGTTGTGCAGCCGGTCGGCTAGAGTTGGTATTGAAGGGGGGGCCGGGATGTTAGAGGTGCCTGCCAGAACAGGCCAGCCAAGGTCCGGATACATCAGTGGTGGAATCACTATGGACAAAATTACATAATATATATATGGCAAATGACTGAGCATTTATAATTTTGAGCATATCACTTATCAGAAATGAGCATTAATGCCTGAGCACATAATGTGGTTCCCCAGATAGGTTTTGGAATAGATGTACGAGAAAAGAATTCGATCATTATATATTCTGGAAATAACTAAAATAACTTGTGGGCAGCGCCACCTACCTCGTGTATCTTGCAAAAATTATTACAGAAAACCCTAGAAATTATGAAAAAGTCGAAATAGGCCGTTCAAATCAAAAATTGAAATCCTGATGTAACTTTTGATTCCAAAAAAACTTTTGTTTATAACATTTTATGATATATTCGAAAGGGTGTTTCATTGATCCTGATGTAACTTTTGATTCCAAAAAAACTTTTGTTTATAACATTTTATGATATATTCGAAAGGGTGTTTCATTAAGGGAATTAGTAGTCCAGGAGCTTTGGGAAAAAATAATTTTTAATGGCCATATGAAAGTATTTTTTTCTGGAACATATCCTTATAAAAGTTACCAAAAAATATTATATTGATAATTTCACTAGAATTCTACATTGTCATCTTTTTGGTATAACAATTTTTGCTATAAGATGCAAAATTAGGACAGAAGAGGAGGAAAGTCTATTGATAACACTGTCCATAATTAAGGGCTCGATCGAATTTGACAAACTCGGTCTTGTTTTGTTGGTTAATACAAAAAAAATAGCCTTGTCACAGTGATTTTTGCGGCACTTGCCTTGTTATTTGAAAAATTCCCCTGTGTTTCAATTTTCCTCAGAACTCTTAAATCATAATCGAAAAGTAGATTAAATTTATAAGAAACATCTCAAAGATTCAATACAAAGATATCTTCCTTAGTTTCGGAGTTATTGCCAAAATATCACCAATGGCAACTTAATTTTTTTAAATGGAACACCCTGTATATTATTGTATTTTTGAAATCTGCTCATTAAGGCGATCAAAATGATATTAAACTTTGTGGCATTATCTTTTTTCCGTTTTGAAAAATTCCGTATTCAAATTTTATACTAAATTTATTTAACTCAAAGTTGTGGATCTCGTGATAAAGATAGACGATCAATGTAATAACGAAAAATATTTGTTTTAAACAAGAGAGTAATATAGTGAAACTCCAAAATGTTTAGGAGCTTTTATGATTTTCCTGAAATTCTTTATTTCGAGAATATAATCAGTAAAATTTGAAAAGGCTCCTAAACATTTTGGAGTTTTACTATATTACTCTCTTGTTTAAAACAAATATTTTTTGTTATTACATCGATCATCTATCTTTATCACGAGATCCACAAATTCGAGTTAAATAAATTTAGTATAAAATTTAAATAGGGAATTTTTCAAAAACGGAAAAAGATAATGTCACAAAGTTTGATATCATTTTGATTGCCTTGATGAGCAGATTTCAAAAATCCAATAATATACAGGGTGTTCCATTTAAAAAAATTAAGTTGCCATTGGTCCTACTTTTTTGGAACACCCTGTACACTAAACGGTCATGGTATAAAAAAGTATTCGCCGAACCATTGATTTTGTTTTTTGAATCACCCTTTTATCTTAAAAAACAAAAAAGTTAGGTGGGGGTCAATTCTCAGTGAATAACCCTGTACAGTGTAGGGTGTTCCCATATATTTTGACCCATCTCTAAAGCCTTTATTTTTCGAGTTAGAAAAAAAATACTTAAATGAAAGTTGTAGGGTACCAAGGTGTATTTTCTCAAAAATAATGGATTTACAGGAATGCTCTTGTCTAAGATGAAATGTTTTTCCATGGCAACCTTGATTAAATATAAAAATCGTATTTATCTGCAATTTGGAATATCATGTGAATGCTTAGAGCAAACATATAACATATTTATATTGTTGGAATCGGATAAATACGTGCAATTCAAAAATCCACAAATATATAGGGTGGTCCATTAAAAAAAAGGAATTTTATATTTTTTCATAAATTTGCGACGCTCATTTGTTTTATCTAGTAACAGATCCTAGCGGTTCAGAAAAAAACCCACAACTTTCATTTAAGTAATTTTTTTCTAACTAGAAAAATAAAGGCTCTACGGGTGGGTCAAAATATACGGGAACACCCTGTACATGTAATCAGGAGGACATTACAGCTTGGATGCAGTATATTTTTCTAATGGCCATGTCCCCTACTCTTTCCTTATTTTTTAATTAATAATAACATATTTAAAAAAATACAAAGTTTAAAATTATAGTATTGTGATGTCATCGGACTATGTTCGCTCCAAACAAGATCTGCTGAAAAAATCAAACGCGGCCAGCTATTTGCATAACAGATGCGGGCGATCTAATGCTTCATATCACCAATTGACATTGATTACAGGTAATATCTATACGTATATTATTGGTGTTGAATATGTAACATGATCCATGCAAAAACACCAACAGTAAAAGCCATTTAATTAATTCCTGGCATGTTAACATAAGTTTGTTAAAATCAAGTGAGATTTAAATTTGTATCACTTATCATTGTGACATTGAATAAGGAATTCGTCCTTAATCAATGATTGTGACCATATCTAGAGTCTGGTCCTCCCAAGTGTCACCTGGTTTCACCGGTGTCAGCAGAGAAGGGGAACTTTCTCTAACAAAAGTTAGGACCTTTCCCCACTGCAGCTGAGAAAAAAATATTTCCTCACCCAGTATAAACATTTTACCTATAAAATATTATATTTCCATGGAGATTTATTTATATTGTAAATAAATTTAATTGTTTTCAAAAACCAAAATATTGTAAAATTAAATGGCAGTGAAATGGGAAGAACTAGTTTATTTGTTCCAGGAGAAGAAGCATTAATAAAATATCCCAGAACAAGTGCAGAAACCCTACGGCTTGCCGTGATTCAGGTTGTAAAAATATCGATCGAAACTACCAACTAGAACCCACTGTTTTCCCATTGATTATATAAGAGGTAAATCTGGCTTATTACTTTACATAGTATAATACTTACTAATCAACTCTTTAAGTTGATCATTGTACAGGGTTTTCCAAAATGAAATGACTTAGCCCCCTATACTTTATTTTTGGGCTCAAAAAAATGTTTTCTATAAAAGTTTGATAACTTTTTGCGGGCTTTTGACGGGTGTATTCAAACGACAATTATTGTGGCTTAAAGGAAATATGAACTTAGTTTCATTGTTTAAATTTAACACCCCATTTATTTAAAGATTTTGAGATCTACAGATCCTCTTAATTACAACGATATAAATAGTGACCGACAGAATGTACGCAACATATGTTGTTTTTTTTTTAATTTTGCGCCAAATATAAAACTGCCTAATGCGTCTGCATTAGGCATGTCTTGAAACCAAAATAGGACCCAAAAAACTTCATGCAGATATCGCGGTATACGAGAGGGAGTAAAAAACTTAAACGCGGCAGTAAATACCCTTATTTTGCGCCATAGAGAAAAATAGTATAAGAAAGTTGTTTACGATGAAATATTTTTTTATCATTAGTTGCAGTTTTTTCATTTGCCCGTGAAGGAAATTTTACGCCACCATGTTCTAACAATTATTCAACCCATTCACGCTAAATATGATACTGACGTTTATACTGACCCTGGATATTTAATTAGGAATGTGAAGAAACCCAGAAAACATGTTGAACAAGCAGTTTTTTGTTGCAGTATACAAAATATTGTCCAAGTTTCATAACAACAGACTTTGTGAATGGCTTCTTACACATAAAAGTCTACTGAATGTGCTTGGTGTGGTATTTTAAATTAAATCAATCATCTAGGGCCGGTTTTTTAGTTTATAACTGCAACTAATAATTATGAAAAAAATACAAAAAAATATTTTTTTAATAGATGGCTATAATTTTGTATTTATGTATACATTTTCAGGGGTAATATAACAAGTGGTGTGCCTATTATCGATAATACCTTTCGTTAATTTTACGAACTATAATCCCAAAGCTGAAAATACCACGACTGCGCAGCAGGAGTGGTATTTTCTTAGCATTGGGATTATAATGAGTGATAAATTAAGGAAAGGTATTATCTATTATCAGGCATACCATGAGTTGTATTTAAAAAGAGAATTTAACAACTGAAAATAATTAGTTTGACAGCTAGCTGTCATTTAGATTGAACTTTCGGTTCTGAATATGTTTTTTGTGCTAATAGATATTTAAAGATCAATGTGTTAACTGAAAACATATATTCTACTCCTATATTAAATTTGGTAATGTGAAGAAGTTATCAGGTTATCAGTTTTAGCTGCCACAATATTGGTTTAGCGTAACTAGGACGTAACTAAGAGAGTCGGATTTCAGCGAAATGACCACTAGTGGTATTATCGCTGAAATCATCACCTGATTGGTTAATATTTCAAAAATCATATCATTTCATTGGTTCATATTGGCAGGCGTTGAATTCTCATTGCAAACAACTTTCTCTTGTAGCATTTTTCTCTATGATGCAAAATAAGGACCTCTTGTGCCCCATTTAAATTTTTGACTTCCCCTCGCATACCTATCTGCATGAAGTTTTTAGGGCCCTACATTGGTTTCAGGACATGCCTAATGCAGCCCCATAGTCACTTTTTTATTTCGACGCAAGATAAAAAAATCCATATGTTGCGTATATTCTACCGGTCACTGTATACAGTATAAGTCCCCAAATAGAGTTTACAAAAGGTGAAATGGACCAAAAGGTGAAAGATTTGAAAAAAGTCGTTCTTGATAAAAGTTTTTGCTTGTTTAGAAAATACGATTCGCCATGAAAAACTTCAATCTTGTTGCAGTAAAGAATGTGTAAAAAATATAAAAATATATAAATATTTCTACTTTTGTATTTATTTATATTTTTCAACTTTTTATGTTTATGTCTATAAACATACATTGCTGTGAGAAAGCTTTTTCCAATAACTAATAAGAAGCAAGAATTTTGTTCTACTGTTGGGAGAATAAATTTATGAATTAGGTTCTGATATTTTTATAATATCATACAAACAATATTTATCATGAACTACCAAAATAAGTATACAACTTAAAATTGTGAAGTAAGTAGGTATTTAGTATGTAAAAAGTGTATAGAATACATAATTTTCATTAAAATACACACATACTTTTATTTTATCCCAACAGATTAGAGAGGTTGTAGTAAAAGTACCTATGGAACCAATAAAATACCTCCCACTAAGTACAGAAAAAAGAAATTGATTTGCTTATTATTTATTTTTATACAGATAAGTACTTCCAAATACAAAAGTTAGGCACTTTAGTTTTAAAGCATTCCTGCCTGTTTGTTTTTTACGTTCATACAGGTTTTTCCAAGTACAAGAGTTCCTCTACTTTTCAAGACTAGTCTATCTCAAGAATTTTTAAAAATTGCTTTTACAAAATTGTCGAAGCAATATTCTTTCAACAAAATATTCTGCTAAAAAAGTATGGTGCATCAAATTGGCAAAATAACATTTTGTACACTAAGATGGAATCGATCATTTACTATCCTGAATGAAAAATACTTATATTATTGGCTCTAAAATATCTTGTTATTGATCTTACACATAATAACAATAACCACAATTCTACTTATAGACGACATTAAAAGAGCTCAAAATATATCATCCTTCAGCACCTCCGGAGCAGAGACTATATAATATTCTTAGCCTTATTCAAAAACGTAATAGGTATTGTTAGGTTATTCATTTTTTAGTTATTATTTATTATTTAATACGAAATATTTGCACCCTTGTTGGTACGATGCTCTGACCTTTGGTCGTAGGTATTCGGTGCCTCCATACAGCAACCGATGCCTATGATATTGGCACTATTTAACTCATACCATTGTCGATAAAAGTTTTATTCGTAAATTTCATAACATCTGGCTACAAATTGTCTTTCGATAACGTAAAATATAATTTTGTTATATTTTTACGTAAAAATTATTTAGGTTTCTTACCTTTTATCTACAATTATGTCATTGTAACAAATTTTATTTCTTACTTCTGAATTCTGAATTTCTTTATGATACTCATTCACCGATGCCGATGATTTTCAATATGACCTTCACAGCATGGATCTTTACAATTCAAATCCTTATTTTGTGGTATTTTCAGCTTTGGGATGTATAGGAGCTATTTTTACAATAAAATCCCGAAACACATCAGATACCTTAATGATACAAAATTTAATGTTTATAAAAAATCTTTTTTGCTATCAAATGCTTTCTACTCCGTACCCGAGTTTATTGTTAGCCTAATACAGCTATCATTTGTAAATTCTAATGTATGATGACTTGTCCTATATCCTTATATGATCTCTGGATTAATAAATTCATTTCATTTTACCACTTGAACTTACTTCAACTTACAGTTAGGTACGTAATGAAAGTATTTCCCATGGTATTGTTCACATTCGTATAGTGGTGTTTTAATGCCAGTATCTACTGCTATATTTATTGTCACATTGCAATCTGCAGTATCCATAATCATTTTGAATTTGAACTATTGTTTTTACACAACGAATGAACTGCTGTTTTACAAACCATTCAGATTTCCAGTTCATATTGACTACGTTTATCTCGATGCATTCGATCCGATTGAGAGAGGTTTGAATTCACTGGAGCGGACTCAAATAGACGACATAAATCCTACAGATTGAGATTCAATCAGATTTAAAATTTCAAGTCAAGCCGCTATTTCCAAACAGAAGTTGGTCAGAATGTGCACCAACCTACTGTGGAATAAGTATAATAAGTTAATGTCCCTAGAGAGGATTGAAAACCATAGGATTCAATACTAATGATGTAAACGTAGCATTATATTTGACATAAGTTAATCGGATCCATTTCAATCCGATCGAGTTGTCACGAGATAAACGTAGTCATTATCTCCCAGATGCTAGAATTCTACCTAAAAATGATAACATAAGTTACAAATTTCACCAATAATATAAAATAATTTGCATTCGACTTGCCACAAATGCAGATGCAAACATTACCTGAAATGTCAAAACTAGAAGAACAAGTTCGAATTTTAACTGAGAGACACGCGCAACAGTTCCGTGGGCCGGGGCTTCCACCACACGCTCTAAATATTATTACTATAATACAATTTGGTTAATATAAAAGTTAAAAAAAAATAATGTCAATAAATCTACTAATAAAACATCAAATGAGTATGGCCATAGATCAATAGTATATATTTTTATGGTATGGCTCTGCCCGTCACCTGTCATTCCAGGCCCCTTGGGAAATTCTAGGGACATCCAATATAAATCTAGTGACTAGACTGAGACTAGAGTATATACTGTGTTGTTATACAGGGTGAGTCAGAATGTATAGTAAATACTTTAAAGGGGTGTTCGGCAGGTGGTTTTAAGGGGGGTCTTTCATATAAAATTTTTCTATTTGGGCTCTCCTTGCAAAGTTATTCTGGTCTATAGGGTGATCCAAAAGTATTTTTTTTATTTATATCTCAATAACGGCATTACTTAAAAATTTGAAATTTGGTATGTGTTATCTACTTACTGGAAGACACCTTAGGTTAGTTTACTTATTTAAACACTGCCCTAAAAAAGGGTAAAAACTAACAACCCCTATTAATTTTTTACCCGAACTTTTTTGTGGGTCATTCTTACGTATAACAAAAATATTATTTGTGTAGCCCTTTTATTTCAGAAACTTTTTTCCTTCTACATTTCTTCTCGAAAACACAATATTTATCCTACAAAAAAATAATTTCATGCCAAATACCATTCCCCTGACTGAAAATCAAGGAAAAACCATTACAACCTCGGCAGAATATGTGGTTTATGCACGGTGGAGCTCCTCCACACTAGTCACGGATAATAAGGCAATGGCTTAATACTAATTTTCCACAACGTTGGATCGGCAGAGGCCAAGATGCGCCTATAAATTGGCCACCGAGATCCACAGATTTCGCCCCATTGGATTTTTTCTTATGGGCTATATGAAAAATGTGGTTTATTCCACAGAAGTAAACACGATACATGAATTACGTAATAGATTTTTGATATTACTACCGAGATAAAAAAAATTCAGTGCAAACATTGCAAGGAGTTAATTTTAATTTTATCAAACGTTACAGACTTGTGAAAGATGTCATGGACAGCATCTACTGTAATTTTTTTTTTATCCTGAAGCTGAACTGTTGTTACCTGATATTTTTGTTATTTTAATGTTCAATAAAAATAATTAAAGTGTTTGATGCCCGCCTACTATGAATTTTTATTTGATTTTCTGGAACAGTCAGGGAATGGTATTTGGCATGAAATTATTTTTTTGTCAGAAAAATATTGTTTTCGAGAAAAAAAGTAGAGGGGAAAAAAGTTTCTTAAAAAAAGGTTTACACAAATTATATTTTTGTTATACGTAAAAATGATCCACAAAAAAGTTCGAGCAAAAAATTAATAGGGTTGTTAGTTTTTACCCTTTTTTAGGGGAATAAACTACCCTAAGGCGTCTTCCAGTAAGTAGAGAACACATACCAAATTTCAAATTTTTAAGTAGCGGCGTTACTGAGACAAATAAAAATAATAATTTTGGGTCACCCTGTAGACCTGAATAACTTGGCAAGGAGAGCCCAAATAGAAAAATTTTATATGAAAGACCCCCCTTAAAACCACCTGCCGAACACCCCTTTAAAGTATTTACTATACATTCTGACTCACCCTGTATATGTGTGTAAAAAAAGTCCAAATTTACCCTATGAGAAACTATTGCTAGAAGTTTAAACTAATGAAAATTGTCAAAGAGAAAACTGTCTACTTGTCTTTTAAATTGAGAAATGTTCGGAGCACAAACCACATCTGCTGGAAGTTTGTTCCAGTGATCAAAAGATCTGTTAGTGAGGAACTATTGCTAAAAAGATGTCTGGAACTGTTCCTTCCTCAACCTATATTGATGTCCTCTAAGCCGTAGATTGAAATCCAGGTCGACCATCGGTACACCAATAGGAACAAATAAGTTCTAAGTCAAGTAGTAAATCTGGATCAGATCTTCCTGCACATGTCTGTCACAGAGGGTTGTTAGTTTCAGTGAAGCAAGTCGCTCATCTAGTAGCTGCTCTCTGAACGCCCTCCAGCAAGGACTCATCCATGGACGGACTGGCCCGGCGGGCTGGCAGGCGGAGCCCGCCGCGCCGCCCTTTCTTTTAATAACAGCGCCGAAACACAACGGCTGTGTTAAAATACAGAACAAAAATCGAAAAATTAAGACGTTTCTTGAGGAATCCACACCTGAAGTTACTTTGACTCAAGAAGACAAATATCGTATAGAAGAATTCAAATAAAAAGAACTTCAGTGCTGTACATACTATTTTTTTTAAATCGGAAAAAACGTTTTATTAGGCAAAAAATAATCATAAGGAAGCGCCAGTCCATGAATCGACTGCGCGCGGTGTTGCTTGACTTTAATGATCGCTCTACCTAGGTCAAGTTTGACGAGGCACGGCGCTTCCCAACAGAAACTCCGAACTGCTGCCCGTTATGCAGCGTCCATGAAAAATAGATTGATATTCAAACCTACTAATATACTGAAAGATTGCGCTTCTATAGGTAACAATTTCGCAATACGTACGAAATTTAAATGGGCATTATTGGCCGGATTTTAAATATTTTGTCACTTTTGACGGGCGATGGCTCCGTGTCTGACTCTTGATGTTTACATCTCGCCAAGGCCTACTTATTGAAAAAATCGTACAATAATGGGCTTTCTGAGCTTTTAATAACGGTTTTGAAACATCTCACTACCGATTTCAAGAATAGTAGTTATTTATGTACCAAGGCACTGAAGTTCAACTTTTTATGACTCATGGGGAATTTAATTGCCGAGGACTCTGGCCTATGCAAATAAACCAAATGAGTCAGAAAAAGAACTTCAGTGCCGAGGTAGGTACATATTTTGTTTTTTTTTTCGATTAAAAAAAATAATAAGGGATCACTGTCCAAGAACCGACTAAGCGCGGCGTTGCTTGACTTTGACGATTGCTCTATCTAGGTCAAGTATGACCAAACACGGCACTTACTAACAGAATATCTAAACTGCTGCCTGTTGTGCAGCTTCTCCATGTAAAATAGATTAATATTCAAACCTACTAAAATATTTATACTGAAAGATTGCGCTGTTATAGGCAACAATTTCGCAATGTGTACGAAAATTTAAATGGGATTTATTGGCTGGGTTTCGAATATTTGGTGGCCTTTGACGGGCGATGGCTCCGGGTCTGATGTGTTTGATGTCTACATCTCTCCCAGGCCTACTTATTGAAAAAATCGTACAATAATGGGCTACTTCGGTGCCGATTTCTGAGCTTTTAATTACGATTTTGAGACACTTCACTGTCGATTTCAAGAAAAAGTGATTTTTATTTATTTTTAGACATATTTTTTTAAATATTTATTTATTTTTTATATTTTTTGTATTTTTATAGTAATATAAGACGAACTGATATAGGTATTTGCCTTTTTAAATATTAAATATTTTCGTACCCAGTCCGTCCCTGGACTCATCGCTACTTAACTTTGGTGAATATAAGTGCTGTACAGATTACGAGTCAAATCAGGTGAAGGTTTTTCTCATTAAGTACATCTTGGCTACATGCTATGTGAGTAGACCAGCCAAGATCACTTGTCACAGTAATGCCCCAGGTCAACCTGTGATAGCACCGACTTCAGCTGTACACTGCCGATATTGTAAGTGAAGGTCAAGTTGTGTTTTCAACATTTTGTTTCCGAGATACATGGTGTGAAAGCATGAAAAAAAGTAGGTTTGAATGCCTGGACCAAACATATATAGATATATATCGATATATCGAAATCTAAAAAAATTGAAGTTCATATTTATTTTAAGCTGCAATAATTTTAGCCAATTCAATACACCTCTCAAAAGCTCGCAAAAAGTTATCAAACTTATATACTTAAATTTTTTTTTTGTGGGCCCAAAAATAAAGAAAATATGGGGGGGGGTGAGGCACTTTGTTGTACTTCCTACAGAAAGGATGAAGAAAACTTTTATTAAGACTAAGACCACATTGAAAACATTTATTTATGATTTAAGATTTCTATGTGCTTTTAAATAGTTTCTATTACTACGTTTATCTCGACACGTTCAATCCAAATAAGAGAAGTTTCAATTCATTATATAAGAATCAAGTTCACTTAATCGGATTAATTTCAATCCAATCGAATTGCCACAAGATAAACGTAGTCTATAAAGGTAACTTTCAGTACAAATTTCTTTAGTTAATATGGATTTATTTTTTACATAATATACTTTAACTTCGATGTTTTATTTTCATTAAGTAAAAATTTCAATGTAGAGGAAATACAAAATGTTTCACAATAAAGTTAACATTTTTCACAAATGGCGTTTTAAACCAATAAATATGAGTTTCCCATCTATCCCGCCTTTTATTTCATCTATGGTCAGTTATGCTGCATACGATATCACATTTTTACCTAACCCCTTTATTAACTGTCGCACTTTTGCACTATGCGCACTGCTGGCGTTCCATAATCCCGGTGTTGTTTAAATGGTTTGTTACTTTCTACACTTGACCGAAATTCGGTGCAAGAAGTTAAGCTGCCAAACTTGTCAATGCCGTTTTTGAAAACTGAAGTTGAAGAAATGCTTGAAATAATAATAAAAGGTTCATCATAACGATGGACGAGGAAATTTATGTAGAGTTGCATTCTTGACAGTTGACATAGACGTTCACATGATGATGTGTTCCAAAACTAATTTCTACAATTTTATAACTGGTGATCACATAACAGAATAACCACACCACATTCACTGTAACCGGAGCAGACATATCATACTCAGCATTAATCGTAAGTGGTCCAGAAAGTGAATAATTCTATTTTTATTATCATTTCATAAAAAAATTAGTAATAATTTCCAGAGAGGTAGGATAATAATTATGTATTAATATTGTGATGGACATGCAGTTACTAAGAATTCCGCAATTTGTAGTTTTTTTAGTGCTGGGATGAGAAAGGTTAAGGGCAAAAAATAAGTTTTTGTTAAGTATAGATATGTGAATTTTAAATTATCTAAAATATCTTACTAATGTAGGGCTACAAAAGAAATGTATGGCAATGATGACAATACTGTCTAAGCCTTGTGTACAGAAATTGGAATATTTGTGAAGTAAAGTGCAGAATCACACCAGAGTATATTTGCAGAATATTATTTTCATGATTCTTCACATTGTAGGAAAACACTAGTGACATTTATATGATATGTTTCAATTTTGTATAAATAATAATATTTTAGTTTACCAACAATACAATACATACCTACCTGTTCAAGAAATTTTGTGTAGAAAACAAATTTAAAAAGGAATTATGCACCTACCCATATTTGAGATGACAAAAATATAACAAACGCCAAATATCCAGGCTAACAAGAAAGCAGGAAGAAATAACGCCTTTAAGGTTAAGTAAATCGAAACAGAAATTCTAGCGAATAATTGTAACAGCTGGCAATGGCTATATGTATAATAATTACTATACAGGGTGGTTTATATAAGTGGCTCATTCAAAATATCTCGGCTGTTTTTTGACAGAAAAAATCTGTGTTTGATGCGATATATCGCCCTTCTGGGTGGCTTTGGTTTGTCATAATGAAAGTTGGTATCCATGGCCACCTACGAAAACTATGGCCAAAAATAAAAAAACATTCAAAATTTTTAAACCGCTTTAACTTTTTTTATACACAAAAATGTTTAACATAAAATTGTTCGCAAGAACTGTCAGAATCCAAACATTAAATTACTTTGGAAATATTCGATATGACTAAATTTTAATGACGCATTTTTTATATGGCGAAATATACCGTTTAATTTGATGTGTCACACTTGCCATTAAATTAAAGTAGATATAGTAGGATTTAAAAATTTTAAAATAAAGTGATTTATATGCACTAACACGAATTTCGAATAGCTAATCCAGAATTGTTATTTCAAGTAATAGAAAAATATTTTAAACTCGTAGACATTCTTTTCTTATGAAAAAAATAAATTAATTACCAAGTTTGGGTTTGATTTATTCATTTACAGAAAAGTTATTCAAAATTCTTGATATTTTTCTGGAAATTTCAATATCCTGTATTAGTACGAGAGCCAACCACGATTTCAACTCTCATAAGCTTATAGAATACGATGCGTGCTTCGCATTGCCAGCCACCAGTAAAGTGGTGTTGTTTTGTTGTCATTTACTTTATTAACATCCTATTTACTTTTATATTGTTTGTTAGTTCTTTGCTAATGTTAATGTTCATCATAGAAAAGGAGACACAGATAAAGTGGATATTATGAATCTTGATCTCTACCACAGAAAAAATAGTTCCACAACAGAAAGCTCCTTAACAATACCTGTCAAATGGACTCAAACTTCAGACTCCAGAAACAAGCAGATTGCGTTTCTTAATGAAATGATATTTTCCTAAAATATAATCTTCCCAATTTGTAGATAAGCCAACATCTAATAGTGGACCTCAATAGCAATGCATTTGGAAAATATTAAGCTTAAAAGTTGGAGTCCATTTGACAGCTGTCATTAAGGAGCCTTCTGTTCTAAATGTATTTTCTGTGTCTCTACGTCACAATGGTGGACAATGGAAATTGCATTGTTCGCCATTGTGATGCAGGGATTAAGATTCATGGTATCCACCTCCGATCAAATATGATTAGACAAGTAATACCTGGTTTTTACACGTATAAAATGTTCGTGGCCAACATTAACAAAATACATAACCTCAATATCAGTGTTGATTGCTGTCAATAGACCCAACGACATGGGCATATATTCTAAGGGAACAAAAATTAAAACAATAACTACATATTCTAATAAAACATTGTATTTTCATTTAAGGCTACAAACATACAATACAAAAACACTTAGAACAAATATAACTAGGTACATATTTACATAATTTTACATAAATGATGATAAAAAAGCTAGGCTTATGGGGGATTAGGTTAAGAATATTCTAAATTTACCTAAATCAATTTCTTATCAGATATATAAAATTTCTGGATATTAACTTCTATGTACTAATATATTATCGTATGATTTGAATCATTAGGAATAAACTTATTTTATATTTTTTACTTAATTTTTAAAAATATTTTCTTGCATATTGCCCAAGCACGTATGGTTCTCTTTGGACTACTCATGTCATCGCTTTTGATGTCCCCAAAATATCTCTGCTTTTTTAAGGTACTTCTGGAAATGAAAAAAATATATACTAGGGTTATTTTTAAACAAAATTTTATAATTTTATACAGGGCAATGAATTTAAGACTTTCGAATGAACAGTGGTGGAATTACCGGAATTAGTACATATTAACTTCTTGATCGAAATGCCCTCTTTGACACATTATTTCTTCGTGTTTGGCTGAAATCGACAAACAAAAGAATAAAATTTTTCATTAAATTAGCACAAAATGAAACCAGCTAATATAAGAAAATACCATCCATTAAGTGAAGTGAAGCAAAGAGGTGCAAGTCTTCTGGCAAATTGCAAATTATATAGTAAGATATTTATGGGTCATTCAAAAAAGTTAATCAAAATTTTGTTTTCATTGTTGTTATTTGGGTATACATCTTTCCATGGGACTTTACGTTTTCTTGATGGGGATTAATCTTAATAGGTAATCTTTTGAAATGAAATGAAATTTAACAAGAATATTAGTTGAGATAAAGGGTCAAGAAAAGTAGAATTTAATAATGTATAGAGATTATATTAAAAAACGATTGATATATTTTATTGGCCCTTGTACCAATTAATACACCTAGAACAGTCTATATACTGGATATTTCCCAACTTCACATAGGTTTTATTTTACCCTAAGCGATTTTTTTTAACTTTATTATATGTATATTTTTAACAAATCAGCATGTCTGGATAACATGTTTTGGATAAGTCGTGAAACTTTATTGATACATTTTATTCATCCTTGTGACTTGTCTCAACTAATACACTTGTTAATTTTAAGTTTCAATTATCAAAACGATTTTTGTAAAAAACTTTAATATAGCATCACAGAAAATATAGTTCCACAAAAGTATATGCTATATTTTCTGCGATAATATTGGAACTTACTTCTTTGTGGATTGTCTATTCTTGGAGTTTGTCACCAAGGAAGTGTCAGTTAATTCTGTGGATGAACTGTTTCGTACTTCAGGCAATCCTTAGGTACATACTTCAGATGCTGTGAGAGTTGCTGACAGCCAATTCTAAAGAGTTACACTTGCCGAATCTCTTATAACAGAGTCAGCAGATTCTTCTTTCAACCTGCATTACAATTAAATTAAATTAATTTCAGTTTTTCCAAATCAAATGAATATTGCCTAGTAATTTCACCATATAAAAATATCATATTTTAAGATAAATTAGTGCAGGTACTACTGAAATTATGGGATTTAGGAATTTAACTAAAATTATACTGCGTGTCTTCTTTTTAAGTCGCGAAATTATAAGCATTGGTAGAAGACGTCATCCTAAGAAAAAAGTTCATATGAACATGAGGCCATAGAAGCTTTTATAAGTAACATATAGGCTGAATTCTAAATTATGTTTTTTCTTACCATTCAAACATATTCATGATTATTATGGCAAGCATTACAACAATAAAACAACTTTTTTATTTTGTATTTTCCTCAAAAATTAAAGAAATCGAGGTAGTGTTGACCTTTTTCAGACTTACATTTTCTGGCAATTCTGTACCTACATCTAAGAATAAGCCACTCTATGCCAACCTTATTTATTTTGTAAGCAAAAGTTTTTAGGAAGAATACCTATATTTTTCGCGAAGTCAAAAATGAACAAGTTTCTCCTCTTTTCAACAATAACTTCCCTCTAATATTTTGTGGACTTACATTTTGGGTGGTAAAAACTCATTATGCATCTGAAAGCTCGGTTCAAAAGGAAGGAGTATTATCTTTTTAACTGGATGAGGATGAGGATAATAATATTTTTCAATATAAGTATTTTTAGGAGTTCGAAATTATAACGTACGATGTACGATTTAAATCTAAATACTTTTACTATGAACAATTAATTATTCCAATAAAATAAACACTTACCTTTTTGGGGCAGGGGGGATATCTGAGTGAGGTTCTTGAATGATTGATCCAGTATGTTTTTCATACAGTACATCACAAGTACTAGATCTGTAAGTTTAATAATTATTAATCATTTTACTACCTACAATACAACAAATTAATAAGTAATGCGTTGTTATAATATGGGTAGGTTGTAGGTTCATGGGGGTTCAAATCTCACATGATGACCAAATTGATCGGAAAGGTATACTATTTTTATTGGGGAATAAAAAATAACTAAGTTTTCAATATTAAAAACCACCTAAATATTGTTTTTGTAATACTTACATCAGAATAAGTTGTGGTACTGTCCCTTTTCTTAAATATGTAACCCCACTTGATTTTTTTTTATCAAGTCTTCACTAGGAAAATGATATCTATATTATGTATTCTATGTTCGGGTCAATTTTTTCATTTTCTATGATATGACTGGGTTCTTAAATTTGTGTCTTTTGGAAATCTAAAAATAAAAATATAAAAATAATAATAAAAGCTGAATAGGTACCGATATACGAAATACTTTGTCCATTTATTTCTTTGTCTGAGGCTTTCATGGAAAAAAGATGAGTACGAGAAATATGACGAACCCCAAAGTCTACGTTCATGTAATGATTTACTTACCTGTGCCAACTCCGCTGCTTTCCGGATCAGCGAGATTTTCGCATAGGACACACCTTTTGAACATACTGGCAGGATTTAGTTGAAATAAAACTAAAACTTTCCACCACCACTAAATACACGTGTTTTTACAAGAAAAAATTTTAGCTGCCAAACGCAATGACAACGTCAGCCATTAAACTGTCCTGTATTGCTTGGGTCGGCCTTGAGCCCGTAGGGACGCCGATTTCACGGGGGAACGGGGCTCATGCCCTCCTCAGAAATTTCAAAAGGGGGCGACGTCTTCCTCGGAAAACCCGAGTGTGGCAATGCCCGCCTTTGATAAACCCTACTGGGACATCGCGCATTGCATTGACAATTTAGTTTTTTTTACAAATTCAAGAAATAACATTATTTCTTCTTGATTATTTACTCCCTTCAGAATTTTGACAACCCGACGTCTCTGCACTTGGGTCTTAATAGTAAACAGATACCTGTTAATTTCTTATAATGTTGGCCACGGTTTATTTATTGTATGCTTTATCTATAGATATTTGATCGGAGGTATCCACTATATAGTCAGAAGCATTGTGAAACCGAAAACATATTAAAAATAAACCTTAGGACTCAATATTAGTTGGGGTATAGTTATTTCAATTTCAAAGTATTGTGAAACCGAAAACATATTAAAAATAAACCTTAGGACTCAATACTAAGTTGGGGTATAGTTATTTTAATTTCAACAATGGTTCTGATAGTCTATGTGTAGCTTTGCCTATTTGTTCTATGTACAGGCCCCAATACGTGTGGTCGCAAAGGAGTTCAACTGACAACGTTGCAATTACCCCTCCCCTCTCTCGCGGTTTGAAAGCCAACCTCAAAGGCGTAAGTGACGGCAAATTTAACATCTTATTTCGCGACATTGCCTTACACGATATCGCCAGTTACAGTGTGAAAACAGTAAATTCTGCGCTGTTAGGGCTACTTCGCCTTAGATTGCCTAAATAATAGTAGAAAATCTTACAAAGAACCTCGAAAATCCGATATCTAAGATACTTTCCAGATTCACGATTAACCACTTTCAGGAATCAAAACACCAAGGAACAGTGTAAAACTTTAAATCCACTTATAAATTATTATGTAATAATGCAGCGATCGTTGACTGACATATTCACGGCAATTTTTATTTTCTACGGGGAGGAGCGGGGTGATACGCGGGAATGTAGGGGAAGTTGTTGATTTGAGAAGCTGTATAATTGGCGCAATGTTGCCGCACCTAGCCGAAATTCTTGAGTTCTTGCTCAATTCTCGTGCCTGTACCTATTTCTTTGTAATAAAATTTGATGATTATGAAGCGAAAGTCCTAAAATATCCTAAAATCTAAGAAATAAATTTGGGGATATCGACTCTACCTATAGCGGGTGGCCATGGGATGTGGCTAATCTCCAATTTTTCTTCAGTTTTAAGATAAAAATTTGGGGTACAAGTATTTCATGTGAAAGGGTTTTTTTGACGTATGGTAAAATTTTTTCTACTTCCGGTTATACCGGAAATAACAATCATTGGGGTTTTAAGTGGAACACCCTGTATATATTTACATATTCGGATTCAGCATAAAATTCTATTGTATATACTCAAATTATTTTAAGAAGTCCTTACTGGGACTGTCAATTGGTAATTTCGATATCCTAAGTTGGCATCAATGCAGCAAAAAATGCAACCGGGTCATAAGTTCAGGTCAGTAACTAGCCCATTTGCACTAATAACACGAAAAGTAACTCGAACAAGAACAACACAGATGATGGTAAAACTCACGAAACGTAGAAAACCCGCGAATATTTTCATTGCCGAATGTTTGAACCAGTTTGAACGATCTGGAAAACCTTCACTGTCACTTTGACACACCGAAGCTAAATTTCCCTGAGTCCGCCCATAGACGCTGCCAAAAGCAGCTGATTATTACGAAATACCAAAATGAAAAGTGTTTCCATGACGTTTGAAATTATTATTAAAATGAGTTGTAGTCATAGTTATTGTTATTTATAGCGGTATAATCGTGATTGCAATTGGGTTTTTATTTTATTATGCTCTTTTTTTCGTATCACTTGGGTAACTTTTGACATCATAAATCAATGAGTGACTTCATTAACTGGTTGAGACACATATACCAATGTTATACCCATGGTTAACAGAAAATTCCTAGGGATTTTGTGGAGAATGTCATCTGACAAAATCGGGACTTCTTACAGTAATCGGGGTATACCACAACATTTCTGTCAAATTTTGACAGCTCTGACAATTTTTATTTAAAATTTTATTTTTGCATCTAGAAGGCCATGAACATGCTAAGTGGTGGGCCAATTTCTAAAATCACCTAACGATTACGGCCCCCTTACTATTTGTTAATATAATTTTCAAGAAAGTGGGTATTTAAATTTGCACTGGGGTCATAATAATTATTGTGGGTTGATTTTAGAAATCGAGCCACCAAATTTAAGACAACAAAATACTCTTCGATGAACACATTAAGAGCCAAAGCGGTCCTCTCAAATTTAATCACTACAATGTAAGATGACTTGAAAATGTTAAATTTTTGTTTGTTAAAATTTCAATTTATCTGTGGTTACGAGGTTATGGAAGGCAAATTACAGTGGATATCACAAATCTTTATCCCTACGTCACAAATGGCCAACAATGCAATTTCCATTGTCAACCATTGTGACGTAGGGATGAAGATTCATGATATCCACTATATGCATATTTAGCAAGTATTATTTTAAATAAAAATTGACAGAGCAGTTAAAATTTGACAGAAATATAATACTGCTAATAATAATAATAATTCTCACCCTCACAATACTCCAAACTAGGAGTACCCCAGAAGCAACCACATGATAATGATAGATTTAGGTGCCCAATTTAGCACACAAGCCTCGAAGAGGGTTGAAAAGTCCATCGAAGTTGAGTAGAATGAAGAGAAATTTACGATTGGCCCCTGGGGATAATATATGGAATATTCGATTTTTCTTAAAGGAAATAAAAGGTGTTTGTTGCCCATATTTTCACGCAAGTCGTGTTTACTAAATGATTGATTAATAGAACCTGGCTTCGGAAAACCAAAGGCTTGAATGTTGCAGGTGCTAAAGGGTTGAAATAAAGGC
The DNA here is from genome assembly GCA_963920635.1 of Pseudeuparius sepicola. Lineage (NCBI taxonomy): Eukaryota > Metazoa > Arthropoda > Insecta > Coleoptera > Anthribidae > Pseudeuparius > Pseudeuparius sepicola. The sequence continues at coordinate 30,054,811 of OY987303.1, forward strand.
GTAATCTTGTAAGGAAAAATCGAGATTTTGACCAATTTTTCCACACACCATCGAAACTATGAAAATGTACATTGTTACTAGCCTGAAAAACATAAAAAATCATATTAAACATAATTACATAATTAACATATTATACAGGGTGTCCCAGAATATAGTAATATAGTAATATATAGTAATAATAGAGTAATTACTCGGATTTATACAGGGGACGTTAAAATAACACGACAAGTTCCTATAAAAATGTTCCCCAGAGGGCCCATGTGCGATGATACAAGACCCTAAAAAACGCCTATGAAAATCAATTTTTTTTTTAAATGACTTAAAATACTTTGTGTAATTTAATTATTGTTTAATACAATGGACAATAGATAAGACTCCTTAAAAAGCTTATTTGGTTTGCCAGGGGAGCTGTAGCACAATAATGTCATTTTTACACCCTTTACGATAAAGGCACAAAAATAATATTTTTAGACAGCTTGAAACTTAAACTAAAAAAATACACTCTTGGTTGATATCGATAAAATAAACTGTTTTCGAGAAAAAAACTATTTTTGTTTTTATTACATTCATAGAGAGACCAAAACCAATGAAATTTACATTCTTTCTGTGCCTATTTAAAAACAAAATGCCAATTTTATTTACATTTGTTTTTGGTTGCTATGGTTGTTTTTTGAGATGTACCGATTTAACAATCTTCAATTCGTAGAGCAAGGAAATGCATAACATTAGAAGGAGAAGATAAAAATCGTATTCAACAAAAATAGTTTTTTCTTGTTAAGAGTTCATTTTATCGATATCAACCAAGAGTGTCTTTTTTTAGTTTATGGTTCAAGCTATCCAAAAATATTATTTTTGTGCATGGGCCCTTTTTAAGGAATCTTATCTATTGTCCATCGTATTAAAAAATAATTAAATTGCACAAATTGTATCTCCATAAGTGGGCCTTCTGGGGAAAATTTTTATAGGAACTTGCCTTGTTTATTTTAACTTTCCCTGTATAAATCCGGGAGACTGCCCACATATTTTGGGACACCCTGTATATATTATATAGAAAAATCGAATTTTCCATATGTTATCCCCAGAGGCCACTCGTAAATTTCCCTTCATTCTAGTCAGCATCGATGTACTTTTCAACCCTCTTCGAGGCCGGAAGTAGAAAATATGTTACTATATGTAAAAAAACCTTTTGCATTAAATACTTGTAACCAAATTTCAAATTTGTTATCCTTAAAAATAAAGACATAAGAAAACGCCATGTGCCTCACTGATTTTTGAAACAACTTTTTGACCATATCCCTTGTATAAATTTTGACTGCCTTAATTTTTAAAATATTTTAGTTTTTCGAGACATATTTTTATCTCGTACAGGTCACTGTTTCTGCTGGGATGGCCCACAGATAATTAACCAAATATTCTGTATTATACACAAATACCTTAGAATATCCTTATACCTATACCTTGTGGTATACTCGACTGCTGTTGCTGGGTCCTCAACACGTCCCAAATCTCCTGTATTTCTGAATTCAGATTCTCCAGACTCTGTATTATCTCCGAGGATTCTTGCAGGTGTTCACTCTTCACCAGAGCCTTCCCGTAATTTTGGTCGATAGCAGCAAATTCTGTGGAGCTGATCCCTGAACTAGCGCTATGAGAAGAAATATCACTTAAAGTGGCATCTTCTTGCCTAGTTTGCTCATTCTGCATACTGGCCCTCTGTAGAGATTGCTCAAGGTGGCGCAGTCTTATTACCTTTTCACCCAACAGGCTTCTGGTACGATGTAAGTTAACTTCCATGTCGGTCAGCTCTTTTTCTTCCTGAAACAGTAGATCCTTTGCTGTACTGTTATCAGAAATATGATTTATTAAAAACATCAGTGGTTAACCTGGCGCCACTCGACGAAAAAAATGGCGACTTATTATAGGTTAAAACAGGGGTATTCTGTAGTTATAGCTATGTCAGTTTCTGACATTTGGAATGTCCCATATTTTAAATATCAAGCTTTATTAAGATTTGCCTTCTTTTTACGGTAACGAATTGTCTTTGCGTCCAGTATTTAACAATTTTTATCCTATTAACACAGCTTTTATAGGTAGATTTGTTTGTGATAAAATGAAATTTCCATGCACATGAAGAAAATAGTATGCACACTTCGCACAGACCGTTAGGTGAATAGCAGAAGAATAAACACTATTTTGGAATCATGGGACGATCAGATCAACCAGCTGAAGAAGCGAAAATTCTAGATATTATTTTGGAAGAGTATTTTGTAACGTATGCAGGAATGAAAATATAAAGTTTTGTTTATAGCTCCAACCCGAACCAATAGTCTTCCATATAAAGAAGAAACTGAAAAATCTAATGTTTTATGCTTACTTACACTACAACTTGCTATGGACATCATTTCAAACCAAAAGGTACCAAATACTCTTGCTTGCTTTATAGACTTTTTTTTCTTAAGAAAATGTATGGAAATATGTCATGTGAACTTGTCAAATTAGAGGGACATAACAAAAAAATATTTTATTTTGGATATTAAATTCGTTGCAAAAGACACATTTGCTTTTTTTTATTTTATAAAATATTCTGCAACAATGGTGTTTTAACATTAAACCACCGTGTAAATTTGTTTCATCGTGTGGCGCCAGTGGCGATCGCTTGAAACCGCGCTATGCACAGGTCTTTAATATAGTGTTGGTCTAGACCTGACAAATACAAAATTTACATACAGCACAGTACAACAATACTGATAAAGGGTCTCCCAGTTAATGTAATAAACCCGATTTTCTTGGAAATTTTAAAGGCAAATTGATGGTTCAAAAACTAAACTTGTGTAGAATGGGGAACTTGAACAATTTTTTTAATTCTTTAATATACCAAATATCAGCCCTTAAATCGCAATATTTAACTTGCAATAAATAAAGTTGTGACCGCAATCCATTCATTTGAAACAACACGAAAAGCGCGGGAATGGTTGTGACGTCACACCGCTCGATTGATCAGACGGCAGTGACAGGAGTGACAGCTACACAGAATTAGAGAAGGAAGAATGGAAATTTAACGTTAAAATAAACAGTTCGGCGACCCATTTCCAGAGGGATCTGATGTAGGTCAAAAATAAGAACCGCCTAAAATAGTAGCAGGAAAAAAGTAATACAATGCTCAATGCGTAAGCTCTTTTTGGCCTCAGAGAGTTTTAAGCCCCGATGCAACACGGGCGTTAAACAACCTCCTCGGCCAAAAAAGTGCGCTTACGCATCTTGCAATGTAATAGTATATTACATAGCGAGAGTTGTAAACAGCTTATTACGTATGAGTGGAAAAGTTGCGCACGAGCCTCACAGCAGCGAGTGCTGTAATTTCACGAGTATGTAATAAGCTTACAATTCGAGTTTTGTACTATAATTTTTCTTCAAAGAAAGAAAAACTATTATAATAGATAAACTGTACTTCTGATTATCTGACAGGCAACGATTAGTATGTTGGTTGGTTGCTATGGTGGTGCGGATGCCACGCTAACAAGGCACCTGTGATAATTGTGCTTTAATTAAGAACAGATATGTATTTTTTTCATTACGTGTCAGTCATTACGTGTCAGTGTTCGTAACAATGGATTTACTTATAACCTAAACCGTTACTTAATAGGTATGTTACTAGTATAGGAGTAGAAAAATAACTACTTAAACTCTTTTCAAAGATTATCAACAATATCGAGACTGAGATAGACTATAATAAGACGGATAGACAAGGATGGGACGTTCTCATTGATCTTTCTAAGCAAAGCTTGTGTTAGGTGCTGTAGTTTTTATACATGTGTCGCCCATATTAGTTTATACATGGTGCCACCGCCCACCAGAGGCGCCACCACCAACGAGCTACTTGACGTCACAACCAAGGAGGGCGCGTTACAATTATGATTTGAATTATGCAGTTTTTAATTGCTTATATTTATTACATAAAACTAAAAATGAGTTTATTTGTGAACTGTAGTTCATTTAATGGCAATAAATTACGTTTGAAAGTTATATTTTTCAAATTTAATTTTTGTGCAAGTTCCCCATTGTATTGTGCATTAGATGGACGAGACGCTAAAATTCCAAGTTATCTTGTAAGAACTTCATATTTATAATATGGGTTTGGATCAGAAATGCCTGTATATTATGCTTGAATTTCTTGGGTTCCAGTTGCCTAATCTCTTTGGGCAATTTATTATAGAAACATACACCAGGGCATCTAGGGCCATTCTGACACTTTCTCAACCGACAAAGCGGCACAGATAAAAGAAATTCAGTAACATGAAAATATTGGGTAAAGTACTGCCTTCCTTTGCAGGGAGAACACCCTGCGCCACTGCACGGCACACCCCCATATGTTGGGTGCGTTTAGCGAGCACAGCAGCCTCTACATTCAGCGGCTATTTGTGCTGACTTTGCTTGTTGGCATTTCATGGCTGAACTCGAATTGCAGTGGCTAGGCAGCAGCATTATTTTCATGTTGTCAACTGTCGAAACTGTATCATTTATAGGCTATGCTGCAGAATTGTGTTTGTTTTGTATGAAAAGTGTACCTAAATAATAAATAAATTGTAGTGAATTTTTTACGGCTTTTAATTAGGTCATCATGCTGGACAATTGAAAATTTCGCTTTATTAGCATGAAAATTCTGTTATTAACCCTGTTATTAACTACGTTTGTACATAATAAATGGATAAGGCAACTGTGCATTGGGCCGCACAGATTTTTGCAGAAATCTATTGAACTTACAGTACCAATTTTGCATCAATCCATTTACCGTGATTTGCTAACTTGGCCAACAACAAAAAGAGGTCATGAAAACAAACCGACAAAGTCCACGGCACATGTGCATTGGTCACCCCTGCCAAATAGCACAAAATATTCACACAGGCAAAATGTGAATGCTGCTTATTAATTTGGATTAGCAACGTATGCTGTTTAGCAAACCTGGCAAGGTCAGTAACTCAACATGTTGCATTTATTAAACACGCCCAATGTTTGCATGGGACACGACGGAGTGACACAGAGCAAAGTATGCTGTTCTTAAAATTGCCTAGCGACACTGGTCACCAGGTTACGTAGAACAAAAATTCTACTTCTGAGCCTCCCTGCGACATAATCAATATGAACTTCAAAGTCCAACTTTGGGTCCAAGATAATTCCTAAAAATATGACTGTCTCCTGAGTCTCAAAGGGCACCACTTCCATGTATCTCATTGAAAAAAATCATATAATTAGTTTTATCTTTGTTTGTAATCAGATTAATTCTGTCAAACGATCACTCTGCCTCTGACTGTGCCTCCAATGTGACGTCAAACTTAATATCCAGGCTATTGTTAAAAAAAATATTTCAAAAAACATTATTTTCCGAAAAATTGTGAAGTTCGGGGAGTAACAAAAAATTGTCGATTCTCATTTCTGATTTTTGGTTTGACTGGAAGTGAGCATCACTTGGTCAAATTTTTGAGACACCCTGTATATTTTGGGTTTTTAGGCTACCTTTGTTGTCCCAATTCCAACCAATTTATAGTTTTATATAGTTATCTCTAATAATATATTTTTAGCATTCCATTCAAAGATGTAAATTAATATTTGATGGAATTTATAAAAAAATTAAAATTCACTAATTGGTTATTCCTCTTCTTTCTTCTTTATTTCTTTTGGGCTAGGTTTTCACCATTGACCCAGTGTTGGTGTTTATTTCACCACCTTTACTTGTCCAAGGAGTACCATCTGGAGTTAATCCATGACCCCTCGAACTATCATCTTGATTGTACTGATGTCCAATAGTTTAAAATTTCATCATTAAAAGGGAGTTAGTAAACATTTTGCGAAGTTAGGTAAGTTTGAGGCTCTAAACCGCCATAATTGGAAGTTTACTTAAGACGTTATAGCAAAGACAAACACTATGTTAACAAATTATTCAGCTGTAAATATGATGGCTCAAACTTGGGCCAGTATATTAGAGGAGGATTATTTACCGCACAACCGGAAGAAAACTGTTTTTTCTTAGTAAACATCACAACACAGAATAAGACCCTTCTCGCTCGCGAGCACCGGAGGAGCTACACACAAACCCCGAAATGGTGCCTGGGATGATAGTAGGAGAACCTAGTTGCATAAAAGATGGGATGTCGATGTCAACTTTCTAAATGCAAAATAAATACTCATATAAGGGATTTTTTATTTTGATAGATATAAGGTTTGGAATTCGAGAGGAGAACTACAGTTTGAGTCCAGGCACGGTCATATCCATTTGCGAAGGGGGGGGGGGCATACTGGATATGTACTCCTAATAAAACTTTAATAAGGCGACTTCACAAAAAATATATTCCTCACAAAAATAACAACAATATATATATATATATATATATATATATATATATATATAAAAATTATGTAAAAAAAATTTTTTGCGTGTGTTTTTTATAGTACATATACAGTTTACCCACAGATTGAGTTGACATAAGGTGAAAATAACAACAAATTTTCGAGTTGAAATTTGAGCTTCTGGGGATCAGCCCTGCTTGGTTTTAAACTAATTTGACATACCTAATTTTACTTTCGAAAAATCACGTATGCCTTGGAAATTATGAAGAAACTAATTTTCCACCTCAGTCAAGTGCTTTTTGTGTAGGTTTTACGGCGAAATGTTATTAAGGAAACTTGTTCAGAATAAAAAGCTGAGTAGGTTTGCGAAATTTCGAAAGTGTAAGCCTATACTTTGATTTTTTGGCATTTTTCACTTTTTTTAGAAAAGTGCATTTTTTGTAGTTTTTACATCAAAATTTTATTAAGGAAACTTGCTGAAAATGAAAAACTGGATGAGTGTGAAAAATTTCAAAAGCCTAAGTCGACTTTAATTTTTTCTGCTAAAAAATTAAAACGCACAAAAATCAAAGTAGAGCTAGGCTGTTGGAATTTTTCACACCTATCCAGTTTTTCATTGTGAACAAGTTTTCTTAATAACATTATGATGTGAAACTACACAAAACGCACTTTTCTAAAAAAGTCGGAAAAATGCCAACAAATCAATGTGTAGGCCTAGACTTTCGAAATTTCGCAAACCTAGGTACTGAAAATTATTTTCTTCATAATTTCCAAGGTGATTTTTCGAAAGTAAAATTATGTCACAAATTTAGTTTCAAACCAAGCAGCGCTGATCTCCATAGAAGCTCAAATTTCAACTCGAAATTTTTTTGTTATTTACACTTTATGTGAACTCAATCCGTGGACAATATTAGTAATAATATTCGTATCTATTTTTTATTTATTATTATTTTTTAATTTTATTAGGGGGGGGGGGCAGACCACGCCTGGTTTGAGCTGGTTAAGCGTAATGAGTTGTATATTATTTTAATTATATCTGAATTGGTGAAACTTAAAATATCATATATTGACAAGGGACCCACTTTTAAAATTTTAATTAATTCCTGATACAGGTCTTGATTATTAGGATATTGATATTGATTCTAAAATGAAATGAGATAGCGTGCTCCTACTTCCACACTCACATAAAGGGGAATGAATGATTTCCAGTCCATGCCTATGGACAAGGGTGAGACAATGACTTGACCTCATCCTAATAAAAGAAGTGATTTATTACAGGTTAACATATTTACAAGTCTTAGTCCAAGAATTAAGGGAGAGGTTATGAGATTGTTGTTGTTTTATTCAGGTTATGAGATAATTTAGCATAATGGTTATTCAGTCCAATAATTAGAAAAATTAACATAATCACTAAACGTCTTTAAATAGCATTTAAGGTTGACAATATTATTCTTAAGACCATTACAAATCCATTGAAGGGTTTTGAGATGTGGACGAATGAATGCTCATTTCCGCTCAAACTGGAAGTCGGAAATGAGAACCGAAAATTTTTGTTACTCTCCGTATATTAATTAGGTACAAATATTCTGTGTTAAAATTATATTTCATAAGTCTTTGGAAAAGAATATTTTTGAAATAACTTTTTAACGACATCTAGTATATTGCGTTTGACACCATATTTGAATTCCTCGGAAAATTCTACACAAGTTAGTGTAAAGAAAATCGGGTTTATGACATTAACTTGTACCCAGTGAACTTTTATTTTTGGACAATTGCATAATTCAGACATATAAAATACACTGAAGCATTATTATTTCAGTTTAAAACCTAAAATTTTTAATAATTCCACAATTTTATGTATTAATTAAAGAATTATATTATACGGATACGGTTAATCACACCATACGACCACACTAAGGGGTAAGGTCACAAGCCAACGCGTCACGGGCGTCTTGGCCTAGAATTATAATAATAATAATACTAAAAACGAACGCCGAATGCCAGTGATTCCCCTACGACCCCTACCCTAGTTCTTTAGGCTTTCAGGGGAATTCTTGTTCTAACCTCTTCGCCGCCTCGTGTCGGCCCAGTCGGCCCATTGGCTGTCCAGTGGTTCATGACATACTAAAAAAGTTCGGGACTTTTAAGGTTTCCGGAGCATAAGGAAAATCCCGGAACCACACTTTTTGGATAAAATCCCAGTACTAAATACCGGTGCTGGAATCCCTAATTTCACCCCCTATTAACTTCTTTATTTTTCGAGTTAAATTATGGAGATAAAAGTTTTAAAATTTTTGTTGGGCGTTTCCGTGGTTTTGTTAAAATTGATACAGTAATACAGGGTGTTCTGTAAAAGCTGTACAAACCAAACTTATGTTTTTTAATGGAACACCCTGTATATTATTGAATTTTCAGAATCTATACTTCATCCGATTCCAGAGATACATATTTGTCATATGTTTGCTACAGCTGTTTTTACAATACAGGGTGTGCAAATTACATTTTTTCATGTTTTAACATCCTGTATCCCCGGAACAAAATATTTGCAGATAAATTAAGTAAACTCGGTTCAACAAATGTTCATATTAAAATCACAACTCCCGTCCTTGCAACGGGAGTTGTGACGTAGGTATGAACATTCGTTGAACAGAGTTTATAAGAAAACGTTCGATATAATTTTGAACCCACTCTGAATCAAGGTTCATATTTGCACATAGACTATAATTTTACCCTGGACTGGAAATATCAACATTAACTTAACTTATTACCTTTTTTGTCTAGTTGATTACAAAATACCCGATAACGTTTTAGGGACAATATTTTAATCATTTTTTTTTATTCTCAATTTATACGAAAACGTTTCTTTTCCAAGATACAAACATAAGTTTCGTTTGTATCGCTTCTAAGGAACACCCCAATGTTTTCATTAACTCGAAAAATAAAATTAAAAGGACGATATAATGCTATGTGGATCACCCTGTGCAGTTGATTTGTAACACTTGAAGGTAGTATGTGAAAATTGTATATTTCGAATGTTGCAGTTAACAGGTGTTTTGAGGTATGTTTTGCCAATTTCAACTAAAACGGTTGAAGTACACACTTTTGTTAGCAAATGAAAAGGTGGTCCTGCAAGCCCAAAAAGACAGCCTCAATGAAATTGACATTTTCCGCTGGTTCTCCATTCCCCAAAATACACTAGTGACAAATTTCAGTTCAGCAACATGTTTATTTTGGGAGATATTGACACAAATCTGATTTCTGACCTGAAATAAAGAGAAACAAGTAGAGTATTACCTACTATGAGACGTCACATGCATTATTTACAAGCCGTCTGGCTGAGATAAAGCATCTGCAAACAATTTAATACATTGTGATTGGTACTATAGAGTGACTTTAGGACAAGACTTCCTTACTGCGGCCTGCAAATGTTTATATTGATTTCATGTTGGAAATAGACAGAAGAGCAGCTAAATTTCACGGAGTGCCATGGATGACATTAATCGGCAAAGGGCAAAGTTCCTCTGTCAAAAATGTGTTCCAGAAACTGTTCTAATGCAAAATGAAGAAGTTACTAGAGTGAAGTGAACAAGAGTGGATGTTACATCAAATCGCTTTAAGTGACAGTTTGCAAATTTTAATAAAGACGCTTCATCGGGAAAATGTTATTCCATGACAGAAGACCAGGTCATCAGTGGTACAATGCTTCTTAAGGCAGCATCCCATTATATCTCAAAAGGTGCCTCGCAATTTGACAAATAGAAAGTTACCTCGTAAGTACACAAAACTGTTTAGTTATCGTTCATCCAAACCATTTTGTACTGATAAGGGAATTATCCTTATAGCACTATGTAACGCAACCCATATATTGCAACCCCTCGATGTAGCTGTTTTCAGCCTCTAAATGTTAAGTGGAAAAAGTAACAATGGCCAAAAAATGGAACAAGAGAATACAGTTTGCACCAGTATCAAAAATGTTTTTTCCCAGATATTGGTAAAAATGGATTTCGCACATATAAATTTTAGTACCATTTAACACAGTAAGATTCAGCTATCCAAAGACTTCAAGGATACAGGTCGGTGTAGTACAGAAAACAATGAAATATATTAGACAAAGAGCTTTTGCTCCCATTAAAAGACATAGTTAATGAAATATCCGAGACCTCTCATGCATCTAGTAAAAATTGGAAGTATAAATTTATTCGACTAATGGAAAAAGTTCAAAAAGTGTGTAGTTCCAAAATTTTTTAAAAAACGACTTCTCTGTTTCAGCTTAAGACACAATTTTCTTAGATGGAGCAAATGAATAAGTGGATATATCTGATTTTATTGAAACCCAGAGTTTAACATTTCTAATTACACTTTATTGAGCCTGTTGTCCAACCCATCGTCAAGCCTGGTTAAGCTAGTTATCAAACCTGTGGGACCAACTGTGGAACCTGTCAATTTACCTGAAACTACCTGTTATTATACAGGGTGACCCATTTGAAATGGCACCACCTCCGTAAAGATTTTATTTCTCATCTGATTTGAGCCTTTTTTTCTAAAGATAGGCCACCTAAAACTGTAATTCGGTGCAAAATTTCAGGTCTTATTCTCAATTTTCAAGGCCTACTACAATATTTGTTCTGGTAAAAAATGGCAAAAGTCATTTAGCGATTTTTTTCCTCAAAACTGAGTGTTTGATTGGATTTGGGACCATCTGAAATGGGTTTGTATCAAATTTCATTAAAAAATTACATTTATTAAAAATACTGCGCTATAATCAATATTGATAATTTATGAATCTGATTTCCCCCGTAGACAGTGCCGGTTTATTCAAACTTCGGGCCCTGGGTGCTATAGCTTCAGGGCCCCTTTTAAGAGTCTGCCTTCATCCTCTTTTTTACAAATGAAACAAAATTTGAACTTTTGAATTTTCATTACAAAATAGAAAATAAAAACATACATTTTTTTTATTTTCGCAGTTGATGTTTTTATTTTTATTGACATCATTTTTGATTTCTAAATTCTACATCTAGTCTAGTCTAATCTAGTTAAGGAATATTTTTGGATAAAAATAAAAATAAAAAAATATTCCATTTCGCTTGTTTCTCCAAAATTTTTGATGTGTCATCCCATTGTATCTGACAGTTATAAATACAGTTACAATGTTGGGTTTCCATTAGTTCGACTGTTAAAATATTGTTATGCTACTTACAAATATTTTTGCCTGGAAAAATCACAAATTTTTTAAAGGTAGTGGCATCTACAATATTCTTACATGAAGTTTTATTGAGACACAATACGTTTACAATTGGAAAGTGAGTACTTATTATGGACTAAAATAAATCAATTTTTCCATTTCTACCTGTTTTACAATTTACTGCAGCCATTTAATTTTTTCATGTGTGTGGTAGATGAAACAAATGTTATCTGTTTTAAGAAAGCCACACATTGTAAGGTGGTACAATGTTTTTGCATGGAAATTGTTTAAAATCAAATATATTGTATCTTCTAATATTTAAACCCTGGAAAACATTGTAATGAACTGTGCAATGTTTTTATCATAAAATTTGTAACGAAGTTACCGCGCTTTTCTTCTTTTTCCATCAATCGCAGTTTTTAACAAAGTTACCACGCTTTTCTCCCAGATTTTCCGCTTACATCTTACTGCCAAGTCCTAGTGGGCAACTAACACTCCTTGTCATTATTTGCGGGCCCGCCTAGTCTGCCCGAACCGCCGATAGATGGCGCCAGGGGTCAGTATCTAACCGGCTGGCCCTAGTCCCACGGCAATAACACTTCGGCCGACAAGACCCTGTGGTATCTTACGCCGATGACCAATTAGGTAGGCCAGACCTATACTGGGAGTAAGCTATCCCGATAAAGCTGGAATCTTGCATCGTGTCGCAATTACCCGAAGTGAGATTCCGCCGAACTGACTAAGCTGTGACCCGTACCTCAAATCGGCAGTCCGCTGGCCGCTCGGCGGCAGTAAGATAGTACCGGTAGTGATTATTGGGACTATTTTACACCGCTCGTTGTATATTCGCACCCGCTGTCCGGCCACTGCTTGGGAGTATCGACTGCAATTATCGGGACTTCCCAAACACCGCCGTTGAGCTTGCACCATTTGTACAGATAGTTATACAGTTACCATTTGTCTAGTATAGAAAGCTTTCCGACTCTTGCCGATGCCATTCCCGTAGGCTTCCGTATACCGAGCTAATTCTGCTTTGCCCACCCTAGTTAGTATCTTTCATACCTTGTACTAATACGCACTGACCTTTACAGAAATCACCGCCGGCCGGAAAGAAGAAAGTCTCCATTTACTTTTCGTTTTGTAAATAATAAAGTTTAAGTTTGTAGTTTTTTTCAATACAGGGAAATTGGTTAGTTTATTGCTGGTTTGATTTCACCCCCTGCACATCCCTGGCTCAAAAAACTCTGGACTAGCAAAAAAACCACTCCTGGCGCCCGGGTAAAAAGTCAATAAAGGCCAAATAAGATCTGGAGGCAAAAACAAACCTTACAAATTGATGAAATTTTCGTAATTGCAAGTACAAAAAGGTAGAAAAACTCACTTGTTCGAAAAAGTAACTATAGTGTTAATACCCACTCATCTAAAAACCTTCTATTGAAAAAGGTACAAAAAAATATCCATTAGTTAAAAATATTTTAGCAAAAATTTTCAAACCTCACTACTGAAAACTAGACTTTTGTCAGTCAGTAACAATATTTTTGCATGGGTGTATTGATATAGATGTGCAGACCAGGACCGGGCCCCACAGAGGCCCGGGCCCATGGGTGCCCGCCCCGAGTGCCCAGCGGATAAATCAGCACTGCCCATAGAAAGTGGATTTTTCGTATGATTGCCACCAATTTTTATTTCTACTGTTTAAACACAAAAAACGGTACTTATTCAAAACATTTCGCTAGTCAAGTCCAGAGAATGGTAAGTTTAATAATGTAGTCGATTTAAAATATATGGAGCTTCAGATTACACTTTTTTTGAAAATCTTACTAAAAATATTATTGATTGTTGACATATTTTGAATAACTACATCTGTCAAACAGTGACAGAAGTTGTCCAGTAGCGGCTGGAGACGAGGCCACTATAGGCATGAGTGTGGGTTATATATGTTAATGCGACCCTGGAAGAAATAAAGCGACAAAACCCTTGTTTGTTGAATTAAGTAACAATCCTCCATTATTTGTTCAATTTCTCAATAATTTGGGCTAATATATTACTGTGTGATATTAGTTTTTATAGTTGAGTTGAATAGTTTGCTAGAAACACTATCGCAATGAATTTTCGCCAAAAATAACCTCAAATTTTAAGTATTGTAAAGTTACACGTATGTTTTTATTATTTTTTGTTTCTGTTATCTAAGGATGCAAATGTATTGGTTTGTGAAACCAGTAACAAGGAAAAGAAAATGCTATAGGAGGCTTTACCAATAATTAATAGTTATTTGTGTACCAAGGCACTGAAGTTCAACTTTTTATAGCGAATGTGGACTTAATGGGGAACTTGAATATATTTTTTTTATTTTTTTAATATATTTGCCTATCTTTAGAAAGAGTATATACCAAATGTCAGCCCTCAAATCACAATATTTAATTTGCAATAAAAGTTGTGACTGCAAGCTACTCATTTGAAATGACACAAAAAGCACGAGAATGGTCGTAAAGACACACCGCTCGATCGATCGGAAGGCAGTGGCAGGTGTGACAGCTACACAGAATTAGAGAAGGGAGAATGGAAATTGAAGGTTAAAATAAACAGTTCGGCGACTCATTTCCAGAAGGCTCTGATAGGTCAAAAATAAGGACGCCCTACAAGTTTAAATTTGACAAGCACTTCTTTAACTGAATGGTGAGGCTACAGCACTAGTATTTGGTAAGGCCTGGGTTCAATCCCACACGAAGCCCAAGTTTTTTTTTATTATCATTTTTAGTAATAATTTGACAATGTTTATTATGAAGATTATTACTCACAATCTACTCCATAGTGTATTTAAATTCAAAGTGCCTACCTACCTAATATCACAGACTAACGAGTAATACAGACAATTCCTTAGCGACATGTGTCAAAAGGAGACTTGCTTTTTAGCGAAATATCTTCTGAATACATCAATAATGTGCATTTTATTTGATTGTACGTTAATCTACATAGCAAAATGATTGTATTAGAACCAAATTTAAGCTTAAAATACTGTCTGCCTTTCTGTAAATTGAAATGGAGACTCGCTTATTTCTGACACATGTCCGTAAGGAGGCTTCTGTAGCAAAGCTAGTTATTCTGTACTAATATGAAATTGTCGGTAGCAGGGGTAGTTTTAAGGCTCGAGGCAACATGGGCGTTAAACAACCTCCTAGACCAAAAAAATGTGCTTACGCATCTCGCAATGTATATAATACAGCATACACTTTTCAAACCTTATCAACAATATCAAGACTGAGAGAGACTATAATAAGACGGATAGACAATAGAATGTTCTCGTTGTTCTTTCTAAACAAAGCGTGTGTGGTGCCGTTGTTTTTATACATGTGCTGTCCATATTACTTTATACATGATGCTGCCGCCCACCAGAGGCGCCACCACCATCCAACTGCTTGACGTCACAACCAAGGACGGCGCGTTACAAGAATGATTTGAATTATGCAGTTTTGAATGAGTCTTTAGTGCTGATTTAAAAAATAACAGTTTTATATTTATAAGTTGTTAATTATTGCTATGAAACTAATTTGAGTTTGTGAGTGAGTTTTAAGACGAATCTCTCCCTCACCTGACAAAGTTGCTGCAATGTATGTCTTGCCATCGACCCATGTTTAAGTTTCAACTCCTTTTGCCTTTGCTGGAATATCGTTTTTTGATTCCTCAAACTCTCCTTAGCCCTCTTTATAGAATCCCTTTCCAGGTGAATCCTGTGTCGAAAAAACTCCAATTCTGAACTTCCTTCAAATTTCTGCCCATCTGAAAAAGGATATCTCAGATGGTATGTTTCCGATTGTGAATTTTGTGGGAACTGATCTTCCAAATCCTCTAGTTTCTGTAACTGCCTCCGCAAGTTTTCCACAGGTGAACAAGATCTTTGGCTTTTCCTGGCTTTTGTGTTCACGTTTATTCTTGACGTGGACGAGCTTTTCAGTCTAGAAAAAATCTTTTTGCGACTCCTACCCGGATTTATACTGTCAGAGGAATCGTTTTGGTTGGCTTTCTCATCGCTTTGATAACAGTTGTCACTGACAGAGGTATCCATGTCTTGAATTATTACTTGCTTTATTGCTTTATTATTGACTTTTTGAGATTCTACACTTGGTTTATTTGCTACATGTTTAGGAGTAGGTGGTTTATCAAGGTACTTGTGTGTAGGAGAGTCAAAAGATACCCTGTTGAAATATTACACTAATTAAATACGTTTACTATACATTAGTAATATTTGAAAATTTACTGAAAAATACATAATTTTGTACAAGAAGTTAATATAATCCTTAATCTAAAAGTAAGAACAGATCTTTACTATGCTTTGAAAATAACAAAACTAAATATAAGTATTATTATATGAATAAATGGTCTAAATATTTATATAAATGAATTTTTCAGTAAATGATGATTCAAATTCCCATCGTTCCAATACTTACCTCTCTTTGTTGTTTGAATGACTTTGCTCAGTTTCAGATCCAGTAGTGGTTGTAGTCGCTGTATTATTCGTACTATGCTCTTTCCTACGGTTTTTCTTCTCTATGGATATTTTTACATCTGTTTTTAATCTTAAATATTTGTCCTTCAGGCAACGATATTTGTCTTCAAGTAATCTCTTTTCACATCTTAATTTCTCAAATTGTCTCTCATCTTGTGGAGGTCTGACTTTGTCCTGATTGGCGGCATCGTTTTGCATTTTACTTTTCAATTCAGACATCTCTGACTGGTGCTGTTGACGCAAGATTTGTTCCTGAAAACATGATGGTCATATTCATTAATTCATAAATTTGATTTTTTATGGTGCATTTTATTAGTTTTGAATTTAATTTGGCCACATTATGATTAAGGCATTTCTGACTTAAAAAAGTTATACAGGGTTATTGGTAATTCGATACATTCCTTTGGAGATGTGATAGGGGAGGAGGTAAAGAAGTAAATTTAATCCTATATGCATTATGCAAAACTCAATTTTTTTATATTTTTGACAAATTTTTATTTAAAATTTTCCTATGATCTAAATGATTCTGGACTTTTTTCTTTGTTGTTTTGTCTATCACATCATCGCTTGCAGATGCGACGGAATATTGACAGAAAACTTCAAAATGGCTGACTTCCTGAAATCCAAGATGGCGGTCATATTTGAAAATAATTGTCCTTCCTCTCCAATATTACGCTTTTACCTATTCGTTAATTCAAACACATCAAGGGTAGGAGAGTAAGTGAAAATAATTTTCATTTTTTTCTTCTTTAGGTGCCTAAGTACTACAGACGTCTGATTAGTGCACCACTGCGAACTCATCGTAAAAGGTTTACTTGGGGCTAAACTATTAGGTAAAACCCAAAATGTAGACACTATAATTATTTATTCAAAACAAAAGTCATATTACGAAACTTACTTAACATACTTAATAATATAATAATACTACAAAGTATCATTAGTACTTAGTTTAAATTATACAAGGCGAGTCTTTGACCCGTACAAAAATTTTAACCAGGGGTAAAGTTGATCCCCTGGAGCACACCTATGAAGCTATTTTTTTTAACTTAACAATAAATGAGATACATATAAAATTTTTAAAAATGGCATTTTGCAATATGAATGTTTCTTTAAATATTTGAAATTAAGATTTCGATTTTTCTGAAGTGTGACAATATTTGAAACTTTAACAACAATACCTGCGGTCAAAAAACTTTCCAAATAAATCCGTGGAAAAACGGAAATTTTATTTTTTAGTTTTTTTTTTATAACTTCCTATGTGTGCTCCAGGGGTTCAAATTTACCCTTGGTTGAAAATTTTTTACGGGTCAGAGAATTAGGTAGATACCTAATTTAAACTAAGTACTTAATGATACTTTGTAGTATTATTATATTATTAGGTAAGCCAATTTTATCATATTAAGTAAGTTTCGCAGTATGACTTAGTTTAGCCACAAATAAACCTTTTACGATGAGTTCACAGTCTTATTAGGTATGTCCACTAATCAGACATGAGTAGTAACCTAGGCACATAAAGAAGAAGAAAAATGAAAATTATTTGCACTTACTCTCCCACCCTCGATGTGCTTGAATTAACGAATAAAAGCGTAATTTTGCAGAAGAAGGACAATAATTATTTTTAAGTATGGCCACCACCTTAGATTTCAGAAAATCAGCCATTTTGAAGTTTTATGTCAATATTCCGTCCTATCTGCAAGCGACGGTGCGATGGACAAAATAACAAAGACAATTCCAGTCCTGCAGCATATGAAAGATGAAAATGACGCTTTCTATTATTGCATATATATCCGGCCCTGATGGACCGATTTTCCTCGCAGTAGTCTTAAAATGTAGAGGAAGGCCAATTTTATACAATTTTGGTGTTGGTTGCATCATGCCGACATTCTTTTCTTCAAAAAGAATTAGCAAGTTTAAACATCGCCGCCATGTTGGATTTTAAAAAATCGGCCATTGTGATGTTTTCTATCAATAGCTTATTCTATTTTGCAAACAACGGCAGCTCGGTTTTTAAAATCGGTTAGTAAATAAAAAAATAAATGGGAAATAGGACAAAGGAAGTTGTATTACTGGAGCATAAAAATTATGAAAAATGATGCTTTCTTTTATTGTGTACAGCTCCGCCCCCGATGGACCGATTTTCCTCGCAGTGGTCTCAAAATGTAGAGGAAGGACCACTTTACTCACTTTTTGCATTGGTTGCATCATGCCAAAATATTTTCTTCTTCAAAAAGAATTAGCCCAAACGAAGGGCTAAGTTTAAGCACTTGGACTTTAAAAATCGGCCATTTTAAAGTTTTGTCAATAGCTTATTCTTTTCTGCAAGCAACGATGCCTGGTTTTTAAAACTGGTTGATAAACAAAAAAATTATGCTTGAAACAAGTCCAAAATTTTTCGCCCCACTCGGTATACTATTGTTGGTAACTAAAAAGATTTGGTGCAGTAATAAATAATAGTTTTAATCAGTTTCTGGTCATTTCTAGGAGGGTACCTCTTTAGAATATTATTTCGGAGATATTTCCCCTTCGATTGGTTCATAAGTCATACCCAAATTAAATTAAAGTTTCACATGTAACAAATGTGATGTAAATTGCCTGTAGTAGGTAATAACCATAGTATGAGGTTGTATAGTTTGTTATTTTTATACCTAAACATGACCTATGGGTGGGTCACTGTCATAAATTGGTCAAACAATAAAAATTTATTTGCCATAGGGATTGGTGGCGACTATTAATAGTGACTAGTTGATGTGCCATAGAGGTAGTATGGAACTTCATCTTTCATTAGTGGTCACAGAATGGGGATATTCCTTTGAGAAAGGAGGAAAATTTATGATCCAAAAGCTCAGGATGCAAATTTGTTGAAGTTATTTTTTGAGTTAAACGTTCAAAGTTTCGTTGATTTACTGTTAAGAAATTATAAATTTTCCAGGCAACTTGAAAAACTTGTCTTTTAATCAGTTTGGTGTCGAAAAATCCAATTAAAAATTAAATTGAAATTTGAGTTTCCGGAATTCACCCAAAAAAGTTCACCGAAAAAGTTGTCTTTTAATCAGTTTGGTGAGGAAAAATCCAATTAAAAATTAAACCAATATCAGTAAAGTGACGTTTTTGCAGTTTTTATGACAAAATCTTATTAAGAAAACTTTTTCAGAATGAAAAACTGAGTACCTATGTTTGCAAAGTTTCAAAAGTATAAGCCTACTTCGACTTTTTCGCCTTTTCTTTCTTTTCTTTAGAAAAGAACCCTTTCTGTAGCTTTCACATCAAAATATTGTTAAGGAAACTTTTTCACGACGAAAAACTGAGTAGTTGTGACGAATTTCAAAAACCTACTTACATATTACACACAATGTACAGGGTTATTCACTGAGAATTAGCCCCCCACCTAACTTTTTTGTTTTTTTAAGATAAAAGGGTGATTCAAAAAACAAAATCAATGGTTGGGCGAATACTTTTTTATGCCATGACCGTTTAAGGTGTTCCAAAAAAGTAGGACGAATGGCAACTTAATTTTTTTAAATGGAACACCCTGTATATTATTGGATTTTTGAAATCTGCTCATCAAGGCAATCAAAATGATATTAAACTTTGTGGCATTATCTTTTTCCGTTTTTGAAAAATTCCGTATTCAAATTTTATACTAAATTTATTTAACTCGAATTTATGGATCTGGTGATAAAGATAGACGATCAATGTAATAACGAAAAATATTTGTTTTAAACAAGAGAGTAATATAGTGAAACTCCAAAATGTTTAGGAGCTTTCACGATTTTCCTGAAATTCTTTATTTCGAGAATATAATCAGTAAAATTTGAAAAGGCTCCTAAACATTTTGGAGTTTCACTATATTACTCTCTTGTTTAAAACAAATATTTTTCGTTATTACATTGATCGTCTATCTTTATCACGAGATCCACAAATTCGAGTTAAATAAATGTAATATAAAATTTGAATATGGAATTTTTCACAAACGGAAAAAGATAATGCCACAAAGTTTAATATCATTTTGATTGCCTTGATGCGCAGATTTCAAAAATCCGATAATATACAGGGTGTTCCATTAAAAAAAATTAAGTTGCCATTCGTCCTACTTTTTTTGAACACCCTGTACACTAAACGGTCATGGCATAAAAAAGTATTCGCCCAACCATTGATTTTGTTTTTTGAATCACTCTTTTATGTTAAAAAACAAAAAAGTTAGGTGGGGGGCTAATTCTCAGTGAATAACCCTGTACCCCTAGGCTTTTGAAATTTCTCACAACTACTCAGTTTTTCGATGTGAAAAAGTTTCCTTAACAACATTTTGATGTGAAAGCTACAGAAAGGGTTCTTTTCTAAAGAAAAGGGGAAAAAGGCGAAAAATCAAAGTAGGCTTATACTTTTGAAACTTCGCAAACCCTCTCAGTTTTTAATTTTGAACAAGTTTTCTCAATAAAGGTGGCCACACATTTCGCTTTTGCCGGACATTTTTGTTCGACCAACAAGTCTGTTCGAACAAAACCACAAAAGGTTGAGTTTACACACACTTCAGTTTTGTTCTCCATCCTCAGTCGACAAAATAATATCTGTGAGAGAGGTGAAAACGTTATATTTGTGTGCAGTGGCGGCGGCATTAGCTAAAAAAACAAAAAATAAAAGAAATCGGTCAAAATGGTCAAAGGAATGGCTTTTGAAGAGAACTCACTTTTCCCATATTAATCTGCTGAATGAATTTAAACTAAAACCAGGAGATTGGTTTAATTATTTAAGAATGGATTACGAAACTTATTGTAGATCAGTCATTTTTGCTAACCTGCAGGTACGTTACTGCGAAAACCGTAGTCTTTTAAAAATGTTTATGCCACACACATCAGACTTGTTCGAACTCGTTTGTTCAGCGAACAATACCGGCCGCCCTAATCAAGTACAACCTGATTTTTTCGACGGTTTTGTTTGCCAGAAAAAAAATACTACACATTTCGGTTTTGCGACGGTTTTGATCGAACTGACTTGTTTGTCGAACAAAACTGTCCGGCAAAAACGAAATGTGTGGCTACCTTCAGATTTTGTCATAAAATCTACAAAAAGGGCTTTTTACTGGTGTAAAATATTTGTTTTTTAGAAATTTCCAAGGCATACGTGATTTTCCGAAACTAAAATTATATCACAAATTAGTTTCAAAACAAGCAAGGCCGAAGCAGAAGCTCAAATTGCAACCCTAAATTTGTATTGCCTTTTACAAGAGTCGTTTCACCTATCCGGTGACACTCTGTATATAATCAGATGGCAGTAAGTTATGGACAACCCTGTATACTATATGTATGACTTTCAAATTAATAATAGGTACATTGTAATTAGGGATGACTTATATTGTCTATAAACTTACCTCAACTTGAAATTCCCTTTTTAACTGCTCGATGATGATTGAATGATTCTGTCTGAGCTGCTCCATAGTGGAATTGTGTATTAAAAGTAACTCTTCTTTATTTTTCTCGACTCTATCAGCTAATTCCTTCTCAATATCTACCAGTTTTTCCTCATAATATTTTTCTAATTCGTCCTTTTTATTTTCAAAGTGTTCCTTTAATTTCATCTCTTCATTGTTCAATTCTCTTTCAAGTTTTTCTTTCGATTCTTCCAATTTCTGTTCCAATTTATATCTTTCATCCTTAATTATCTCTATGGTCCTCTGTTCCAGTTCAGTCCTTAAAATATCCATCTCAGTCTTTATTTTTTCTTTATATACATTTCTTTCTTCTTCCAATATTTTATCAGTCTCTAGCTTATGAGAATGTTCAACCTTCTCCTTAAAATCTATCAATTCCACATTTTTCTCTTCCCAGATGCTTTGTTTTAGTTGGGACAACTTTTTCTCAGCTTTAGCTTGAAGCTTTTCTTTCAACTTTTTGTGAATACTGGTATCTTCACATTCTTCATCTTCATCAGAATCAAAGAAATCATCAATGTTTTGTAGTTCAACTTTTTCGAGACTTTTGGTATCTTCATCAGAATCTGAACCCCTTTTCAGGGTCAACTTTGGTTTTATGAAGTCTGATGGATTAGGTTTGATTAATTTTAATGGTGGAGTAGACAAATCTGTAACAGGTGTAACTGAAAACCTCGATTTGTTGATCAATTTTATGTTTATGATATCTTCAATTTTATTTTTATCGCTATTCATTTCATTGTCCTCTTCACTGGAACTTTTATCTGAAAATGTAATCCCGACATCAGTGGTATTGTTATCTAAGTTGAACCTAACACTTTTCTTATCTTCATCATCTTTCTCTGACTTATCAGTCATAGAAATTTTATCGAATTCCATACTCTTTGATGTTTCTATAAAATGTGTATCCCTCAAAATACTTCTTGGTTGTAAATCGAGATTGTCATATTTGCTTAAACTTCCTGGACTTATATCAATAATTTTTCTAGTATTTGATTTAAGAAACATGCTTCCGCCTCCGGTGACTTTTAGTTCTAGAGCTCTTGGGTGTTTATCAAATGTAAAGTCTTTAATGTCTTCATCAAAACTGCTAAATTTGTTAAAAGTTCTAATAGTCCCTGTTGCGATATCTTCAGATTTTTGCTTGAACAATTCATGCTTAGGACTTCTGGTCCCTCCAACCTTCAAAGGTGATAACTTCAAGTCTTTCTTTCTGGCACCAAGCGAAGCAGGTACTTCCAGGCTTTTCTGTGGCAAGGACTCCTCCATGCTGTAAATGTCATCTTTCATACAAGTATTATCATCTGTTTGGTCATTGTTCAAGCTAAGCGATTGACTTTCAGTTCTGACTTTTTTAACTAAACCTCTGTAGACTTCGTCAAGTGGATGCTCCCATTGGGTTTTCTTTGTTATGTTATTGTAGTAGTAATATGACTTGGATCGGTCATCATAACTAAAAGAGATTAAAAGATAAATGATAAATTGTGTACAACATAGATTTAAGCACAAAGTCATGTCCGGCTCAAGATTTTGCAAGGCTAGGTGCCCCATGAAAGTGAGGAGCCCCATTAAGGAATAGGTTGAGCCATTACAAGTACATTTTTTGAAAAGGTGTGTTGTGGTTGTGTGACATCACAACGCCGCACAATATAAATTTTCTCAACCAAATCCGAACTTATACGCCATTGGAATGGTATATATTTTGCGAGTATTTTTTCCTATTGACAAATTTTGCTAATCCCTGGTTTACAAGTAACACTGATATTTATGCTAGGCTCAAAATTCAAACACCCTGTAAGAAATACGGGACAACATTCGTAGAGAAAAGTTGCTTACAATATAAATTTATGATTAATAAAAAAGTATTTCTACAAAACTACAAAACCGACCTTGAAACATAAATTTTGATGATTTTTTATCACCCGATGACGTATAGCCGAAACGTCAAAACATGCACGTGATCTTATAACATAAGTCATAGTAGTATCATGAAAAATATTATTCAGTGCCAATAATAAATAAAAAAATATTCTCAAAGTGGGTTCACATTTCAAGTCAAGTACTAAGGGAGCTGGATAGTTCACAGATAGTGGTAGGGGGGATTGGTGGGAGAGCAGACAAGTATTTTCTTGCGAAATTTAAAATTTGTGAGTACATCAGGAGTACATTTAGAGTACCTACACTTAGAGTACATCAGAATTGTATCGGAATACCTGTACTCGAAAATATACGCAAAAAAAGTACACACGAGGACATGTACTCTTATACAATGAGGAATCGAGTATTATTTTAGAGTACAGGTACTCGAGTATTGCCTAAGTCAGGCCATTACCGTTGACTGACGTATTAATAAAGACCGCTCACGGCTGTCATGTTTGACAGTTCTCTGGCTCACCATGTGCTTCCCGAAGACAAAATACAACGCAAAATACATTGTTGACTATAGGCGCCATCTACTTTCCAGGACAAGCTATAGCCGTGAGAAGTCTTATTAATACCTCAGTCAACGCCATTACTTTTTTAATAAATAATTTAATTATTTGTGTATCAAGTAGGCTTATATAGTAAAATTATTTTAAGGAGTCCTTACTGGGACTGTCAAATGGTAATTTCGCCAACCTAAGTTGGCATCAATGCAGCAAAAAATGCAACCGGGTCATAAGTCCAGGTCAGTAGCGAGCCCATTTGCACAATGAATAACTACTAATAACACGAACAAGAATAACACAGATAACGGTAAAACTCATGAAACGTACAATGCCCGCGAATATTTTCACTGCCCAAAGTTTGAACCCTTTTGAACGATCCGGAAAACCTTCACTGTCACTTCCACAACACCGAAACAAAATTTGCCTGAGTCCTCCCCATAGACGCTGGCGCAAGTGGCTGTTTTTAACAAAATACCAAAATGAAAGTGTTTCCATGACGTTTGAAATTATTATTAAAATGAGTTTTAGTCATAGTTATTTTTATTTGTAGCGGTATAATCGTGATTGCAATAGGGTTTTCATTTCATTATGTTCTTTTTTCGTATCATTTAGGTAACTTTTCACATCATAAAGGAATGAGTGACATCATTAACTGGTTGAGACACATATACCAATGTTATACACAGAAAATTTCTAGGGATTTTGTGGAGAATGTCATCTGACAAAATCGGGACTTCTTACAGTAATCGGGGTATATCAAACGGTTTATTCACCTTGATTTACATTATTTGACTTGCCTTAAATATTAAATATCAATTCAGCGAAAAATAGAGAAGGAGAATGATGTCGATAATCCAGTGTGTAGAAAAGGAAAAATATGTGTTTTCACTATGATAAAAAAACTACTTCCATCTAGCAAGTTTGCAGCAAGCAAGAGGCGCCAAAAGGGCAGTCTGCAAACATGTCAACATCAAGTCAACGATTTTGTAGAAATTCGAAGAATGTTTCAAGAATTGAGTCATAAAAACATTTCCTTGGAACACAATTATCAAGTTTTAAGACAAAAACTGAAAAAATCGAGGGAAACATGCCAGAAAATAAGTCCAAAAAGATATAAATCAGTAAGCATATTTTCTAACTTATTCTCTCTCTCTCCTCGTACACAATTGCCCCGTGTTGAGGTCACGTAAATAACAACGATTGTGTTATTCTCTACACAAACATTTTCAGATTGCATTCCTCAGATTGCTTCCTCACCTTTTGTCAACAAAATATTCTGATACTCAGTTTTTCTAAATATGTGGTTCTTTGGCTTTTGGTGAAAATTGCCACTAATGAAAATTAAATAGGCCCACTATATTTGTAACAGACCTGAAACCTAAGTGTTTTCAAAAATATAACTAAAATGCTATATCTTAAAATTTTGTCACTAAACGTCTTTGTACGCGTGGATTTACATGGATTTACAGGGGTTTCGAACAGCGTTGCATGTCAGCTGGCGATGGTCCCAGAAATTCGTGGCTACGACAGTGACATTTACCTGTCACTTTAAAATGAGAAAATCTTGCAGACCACTTATCAAAATGCAGCTTTTTGACCTTAAGGAGATTTACATGGAGGACTGAGTTAGAACTCTCTCAGGCCGAGAAGGTGTAATTCAACTGGCAGCCTGTTGATGACACTATTAACCAATCCTCTTCCAGTAAGAGATGACATTGTACTGAACTGAATAAACAACCACGACTTTTATTTGTACATTTTCCTAAGTGCCAAGTTTTGGCATATAAATATTTTTTTGATACATAAATGAAACAAAGGCAATGATTTTAAACGTTTATTAAAATAATTATAGGGTTCAAGGTTCTATAACAAATTCGATATTTGTAGTCCTGCCGACTGGCCCAAGACTCTTCAGGTAATACCTCCTTCCATTACCGATGTCCCTGTTCATGTAGTAAACTGGAGTAAACTGTGCGATGTAGCGTTGCGGTAGCACCGTTTTAAATTCGTCGCATTTTACGAAGATTTTTTTCTCCATACTGCGTGTTCACCTTATCTACCATCTTTATTTGAAAATTTTCACCCACAAACAAATTCTGCACACTCTCAAATCTCTTCAAGGCCAAATTCTTGTTCAAACTATCCACGAACGACTGCATTTTGTGGCTTAAGACTGGTGAAGCAGTTGTTTTTTTTTTTCTGCAAATGGTTTAAGAATGGTGCAGGGATTGTGCTCCATCAAACATATAGGCTTCACCCCCCCACCAGCTGCAAGAGTGGGGTCAGGGGTGGGGTCAAGCCGTAATAACCTGAGAAATGCGACTTCGAAGAATCGAAGGTCAACTGGGGGTCACACATGTCACTGTGACGTCATGTGACTCAGGATCTAGGAGTCAACTAGGGGGTCACAGTCCCTGTTATGTATAAGATTTACAGAGTGATCGTGGTCCAGAACTATCGTATGATCTAAAGGTCAACTAGGGATCACACGTGGCCTAAAGATCAAGTGAGGTCACCCTGTAGCAAAAATGCAGGCATTTCTGGTCTTATGGAGATTAACATGGGGCGAGTGGCCGGGAACTCTCTTAGTATATCTACTTGGCACATTTAAGAGAGGATGGGAATTTACCCTTTTCTATGCATTTGTTTATTATTATTGTTTCTGATGTTAAACCGTCGACTCCAGGAGCCTTCTTGTTCCGCAGAGATGCAATCATTTGTTCTATTTCTTGTCTGTAAGTTCCGCGTAAAAAAATAGATTGCAAGGTTCTTTTTTCAGGAAATTTTTTCTCAATGGATTCGATATCGGTAGCGAGTTTATTTCCCATTGTAGCATAATGTGATGCAAAAGCCTCAGAAACTATACTTTTATTTGATGTTACTCCTTCATTTAGCCTTATTTTTACTATAGAACTATAGAATAGTCGATGTTCTGTCCACTAACCTTTTTAACGAAATTCCACAGTTTGTTCTTGTCATCCTTGTTAATGCTGATTTGTTTTTTGTAGAAATTAAGTTTAGCGTTGCGAATTGTATCTGTTAATTTGTTTTTGTACCTTTTAAAATTTCAAACTCTTCATTTTCAGGATTTTTCACAACTTTTTTGTACAATTTATTTTTGGTGTTTATAGATTTAAGTAATCCCTTAGTAACCCATTCGTGCCTTATTACATTATTAGACTTTAATTTAACCATTTTTGTGCATTCAGCAACGTAATTATTAAGAATGTTGAAGAAATGTTTAGTGATAACTTCAATGTCTTCACTCATGTAGACATTTGTCCACTGTTCGTCCTCCAACATTTCATTTAACCTTCCATTATCAATAGGTATACCTTTTAAATTTTTGCTTAAGGTCATTTTTTAATTGCGTGTTCTTTGTTTTAGGCATTGAGGTACTCGGTATAGTGATAGTGGGAAAATGATCACTGATCTTATGTTGCAGAACAAAGGTTGAAAAAGGAGTGCATGACTGGTATTTACAGAATTTGTAGTTATACTTCAATCGATGTTTAAAATAACTTGTAATGTACATGTATGTGAAAACTACTGCTCAGAGCTCCGATGGGACCACACTCTCGAATGAAGTCCCTCTCTTTTGAACTCGCGAAAGTAAGGTGCGACACGATACGCACACCTCAGTCCTGACAACGATCACAGATAATGGTATGTCAGCTAGGAGAACGAAAATTAAACTCTTCTGCGTCAGTTCGACAAAAGCACGGCCAACTTATAAAAAATAGTCCTGAAATTAGTCTCACTGACATACTTCAGTGATCAATTTCAATTTTATAGTAGTGAGCTAGGCAACCACATACACACCAAGGTGTCTCAAGGTGCCTACATTATGTTTTTGGATTTAACTTGACTTGAAATTGATCACTGAAGTATGTCAGTGAGACTAATTTCATGACTATTTTGTATAAGTTGGCCGCGCTTTTGTTGAAGTGACGTAGGTGCGCAGAAGAGTTTAATTTTCGTTCTCCTAGCTGAAGTACCGTTATCTGTGATCGTGGCTAGGGCTGAGGTGCACCGCTCATGTCGCACCACACTTTCATGGGTTCAAAAGAGTGGGAGGAGGTCCCTCCTTTCTAGAGAAGGGGAACTTCATTCGAGAGTATGGTCCCGTCGGAGATCTGAGCAGGTAGTTTTCACATTACAAGTTATTTTAAACATCGATTGAAGTATAACTACAAATTCTTTATTTTTGCGCGTGGTAATATATCATTACCTAAACTACAAAACTTTACTTTCAATATTTCCTCCCACCTGAAAATTGGTTAGGCAATATTTGACATTATGCTTGCTGGCTGGCTGTGTGCCAGGGGAAACCCCGTGAGCTGATGTATTTATACAGGGTGAGTCATTAATAATGGCACGTGGTGCAACTGCATTTAACATTTGAAAGCAGTAGGTGAAAATTTTATGTTTCGAATATTGGAATCAACAGGTGTTTTGGGGCACGTTTTGGTAATTTCAATGCAAACGGTGGATTTAATCGTTATGAAACAAGAGTACCTTTTTCTTGCAGAATAAAAAGATGCACTAAAATGATGGACCTGCAGGTCCAAAAAGATAACCTCAAAAAAGTTACGCGTAAAAGCATGATCAAAAAACAGCGCAAGTGGCGCCCTCTGTGAGATACGGTGAAATTGACATTTTCAGCTTATTCTCCATCCCCAAAAACATAGCAGTGCAAAATTTCAGTTCAGCAGCTTGATTATTTCGGGAGATGTAGCCAAAATTCAATTTAAAAAAATGAACTCTAACACCCTGTATCTCAAAAGTTAAGACGTTTACGACATACGTTCATATGAAGTTTTTTTCTCAAAATGGGCCCAAGAATAACCCCCTTAAGTATTAGCATGTCATTAAGGAACACCCTGTATAACAATATCTTACAGATACAGATACCGTCTGGCAGATGTATCTAGATACAGATACCGATACATTTTTTCCAAAGTATCTGGGTACAGATACAGATATACGTTAAAAAAGTATCTACATACTTCCAGATACTCTCAGTTAATTAAGAAAATTTCAGACCTCATAAGGCAATCAATATACGAGTACTTATCTACCTACTTAGATATTTATGAAACAAGTGTGTGTATAGGTAAAGTAGAATTGTTTAGACGAATGTAAAGTTTAGATTGTGACTAATCAAAACAAGTTGTGGGTAATTTACAGGGTACATTCACTCCGCAAAGTGAGCACTGAGTAGGTACCTACTTTATGTACGGTATTTAAAAAAAAATCACTAAATCCCACCCCATTTTATTATTTGTATTGTCTATTTTTTTAAATTAAATATAGGCACGTGGCACACCTTGGCATCTTGGCTAAAAACTGTATCTAGTATCTAAGTATCTAGATATTTTCAAAAGGATCTAGATACTAAAGCAGATTCTGATTTTTGTAAGTATCTAGATATGTATCTAGGTACATAAAAAGTATCTAGATACAGTATCTAGATACATGTATCTCGATACATTACATCACTGGATGTTTCTATATCTTTAAGGTTGTAACCGTTTGATAATAGGTCGTTTTTGATGTTTGTTAATTCTGTTTGTAGAGTTTGTTCGTTGTTGCAGATTGTTTTCGCACGTTTGTAGAGGGTTTTGATGATTCCCTTTTTAGTGTTTGTGGAGTGATTCGATGTGTGATGTAAGTATTGTCCTGTATGTGTCGATTTGCGATGTACTGAAGTCTTGATTTGGTTATTGATCCGTGTCACGAGTACGTCGAGGAAGGCGAGTTGGTCGTTTTTCTCTTGTTCCATAGTAAAATTGATGGAGGGTCTGATGCTGTTTATATGTTGGAAAAATTCGTGTAGTTGTTCGTTGGTTCTGTCCCATATAATGAAGATGTCATCAACATATCGCAGCCAAATTTTCGGGGGACATTTTGCAGTTCGTATTGCATGTTCTTCGAAGAATTCCATATATATGTTTGCCACAGCTGGTGATAGTGGTGATCCCATTGGTAATCCGTCTTTTTGAATGTAGAAATCGTCCTTGAGCTGAAAATATGAGTTCTGAAGGCAGTATCTTAAAAGTTCCGTGATTCCTTGAAGTGGCAAAGTGGTCCTTTCGGTTAGCGTGTGGTCGTTTTCTAGTCTATTGCGTATAACGTCCATGGCTTCTTCAAGCGGAACCTTGATATGCAGGCTGTCAACATCAAAGCTTACGAAGCGGTCTTCTTTAGCCAATGAAACGTTGCTGATCATATCTACGAAGTGGCTGGAGTTCTTTACATACGTTGTTGTTTTCCCTTGTAGAGGTTCAATGATTTTTAATATGAATTTGGAGAGTTTGTAGGTTGGTGAATTACGAGAGCTTGTAATGGGGCGAAGTGGCATGTTGGGCTTATGGATTTTTGGATGTGGAGGCTTGCTGTGGTGTGGTGTGTGAATTCTCTCTGGTAAATGTTCTCTGTATTTCTTCAATATCTCGTAGATTTTTCTTTCCATGGAGCTAGTGGGGTCTCTGTTCAAAAGTTTGTAGTCTCCTTTCATCATTACTTCTTGGATCTTCTCGTCGTATGTCGAGGTATCCATAACTACTGTAGCTCTTCCTTTGTCTGCTGGTAGAATTTTGATAGATGAGTCCTTCTTCAGGTTCTTTAAGGCTGATTCTTGTGGTCTTGTGATATTTCTTTGAGGCTTCGGCTTCTTCTATAGGACGGTCCTTACTTTCCATTTAAATTCTTCTGCTTGGGGCTGAGGCACTGATATTGACTGTATGGCGCTTATTATCTCGGTAATTGGTGTTTCTCTCGGGGCAACGGCAAAATTAAGTCCTTTGCTTAGTATTTCATTTTCAGTGGGAGTCAAAACGCGTGAAGATATGTTGATTACTGTCGCTCGTGGTTTGTCGGTGTCTGATGGTTTTTTTTTTGTTCAAGTGTCGAATTTCTTTCAGATTTGGTGATGCCAGAAGGGTGTTAAATTTTCTTGAATGTTTCCATTCTAGTTCCTCTCGTAGTCGTTCACAGGTTCGGTCTATCTTCCCAAAAATTGGTGCGTAATCGTCTTCGTGGAGAATTTCTTTTATTTCTTCGAAACGTTGTATTGCGTCATCGGTTAGTGTGGCTTTGTTGTATCGGTGATAATTTATTTGACTTCTAATCAGAGCCTTGCTTGCGTTTTGGATGATCTTCTTGGCTCTGGTTCCGTTGATAGGACATTTGAGTTTGAATCCTTTTGGCGTGATGTTGTTGTCTCTGCTTTGGCACAAAAATCTTATGTGTTCTTCTTTGGTGACCAACACCAAAGACTGCATATACGAAGTCCCATGTGAATGCGGAAAAGTCTACATGGGAGAAACAAAGCGACCACTGGAAGTGAGACTACAAGAACACAAAAAGAACACTCAACGCGGAGAAACAACAAAATTGGGCATAGCCGACCATGTATGGTCCAATCAACACCATATCCAATGGTCAGAAGCAAAAATATTGGCAAAAGAACGGCACTGGTACAAAAGAAAATTCAAGGAAGCGGTACTAATTGAGAAGAGACCAGCGTTTAGTTAACAAAGCGTAGACATCCCTAATGTTTGGCGCCCTCTACTACAGACGAGTGATCGGCGCGGGCCGGGCCAGACTTCGCGCCAAGCCTCAGGTATATAAATTGCAGCAACCGCTCGTAATCCTCATTCCCACTTGAGAACGGTCAGAGATCGCTACTGACCGAAACGTCGTGCTACTAATACGAATTAAGACAATGGAAGTCCGAGAAGATTCTTCAACTCATCAAACCACCTTGTCTACAACCTTCAAGCACATTTTTTGTGCTACGAAAGATTGTTTGATATCACTAAACGGGAAATAATTTCCCCTAACACTTTTATTAAAACGCGTTTTTTATATGAGGAATATTTTAAGAAATGTAAGCAATATTCCACAATTACTATCCACACTGTATAGCCTGTAGCGCTATTTATTCTGTGGTACAGCCCAGAGCCGCAGCAACGAGGGGGCGAATGGGGCGACGGCCCCGGGTGCCAAAGCCAACGGGGGCGGCAAACGACCGTTTGCCGATCTAGCCCAAAACGCCGAACGAGCACCAAGCGCCGTGCCATATTTAAGCAAAATGTACATGGCGCGAGCACCTACGCAGTAATGAACGGTTTTGATTGGTCGGCGCCGAATAACAGTACAGATTGCCGATAAGATGCTGATCGCATGTACGTTTTGCTCTCAATGCTTTTAATTGAAATCCATATAACTCCATTTTATTTTAAAACTTATTTGCATTAATTCAACTAGTTTGCTACAAAAATACCGAATACCAATTAAATCTCAAAGCTAAATCAACGAATTTTTTAACTATCTGCACATTTCATTTTTGTATTAAAAATCACAATAGACTGAAGTGAAGTGGTATTTATTTTTGGCAAAAAAAGCACACAAAGGTTTCGACGCCATGAAACTACCCGAATTTCTCAAAGCGCATTTCGTGATTGCAGGCTGTGATTGGCAGAAAAAAGGTCTAAACACAAAAGATCGAAATTTTAAAAAAATGTCGTTAACAGAAAAGGTCGAATAATCAAAAGATCTAAAAACAAAACGTCTAAGTGATTAATAAGTGAGTCCTAATTTATAGGGAATAATTGAAAATAATGGTTAGCGGAAAAAGACTAGACCAGAAGTGGAGCGCCACGGTTTTTTAAGACACCGTATATTTTGCCATATTTTGAGTATTCGACCTATTCCGTTTTCAACTATTTCTTAAATTTTGATTTTTTGTGTTTCAAACTTTTTCCGCCTATCAAAAATTAGAATTAATTTTTATTCACTTCGACCGTTTGTGATTCGGTCGTTTGTAGTTTCGATCTTGTGTGCTTCGAAATTTTGTTTTTCGATCTTTTGATTATTCGACTGGTTTCAAAATTTTTTAAAATTTCGCCCTTTTTCCGCCAATCGAAATATATTTTATAATATGGAGACACATGGATTTCAAATTAAGAGCTTTGAGAGCAAAATGTACGTGCGATCAGCACCTTATCGGCAATCTGTACTGTTATTTGTCACCGACCAATAAAAAATGTTCATTACTGCGTAGGTGCTCGTGCCATGTACGTACCATGTACACGAAGTCCCGAGGGGATATAAAGTGTAACAAATTAATATTCGCTAAGGGCAACTTGTAATTTTGCTGGGTAAATCAGCATTGTTCAGTCCTTTGAATAAAGAATCCCAAGAAGGAGTCAAAGCTCTATGTGTAGTATAAAATACGTGAGACGGAAATCGCCCTGAGTAGTAACCAAGTTCTGACACAATATTTTGATATCCGACAAGGTTATAGTTGTCAGTATGTCGAATTTAGATATACTTTTCTGAAATATTATGCTTAGTTGTGGGGCTTGTGGCACTTCTCTTACAGCCAAAACTGAAATGTTTGAGGATAATAATCCATCGGTAAATATTCTGTAATTTAAGTTAAATTTTGAGGCCATTCAAAGTGGCATAGGCCTTTGTGTAGGTACCTACTTCTTCATAATTGGAAATTTAAAATTAGAATTGCTGTATTATCAAGGATTCCTAAACTTAAAGACATAAACGTGGCATATCATTTTTTGCCTGTATTGGGTACCTACTGATGTCATGAAAAATGAGGATTTCTGCCTTGATTAGTTTGTCCAAACAACTTAAATTCCCCGGTCAAGCGTTAAGCCCAAATTTGCCCCTTCCCGGGGCTTTTTATTCAAAGGTTCAGTCAAATGCTCCATTGACTAAGATTCGCCCACGTTGGCAACCCGTTGAGCGCGTGTAAAGAGATACTATTTTATTTTTTGTATTATATTGTATTAGGGTCGATTCGCCAGTGGTCGGACAGTTAAGGCACATCTAAATTTAAATTTTCAGTTAAAATTATATGTAGTCCGTTAATGCGACGGAAACTTTTTCCAAGATGTAGTTTCATTATTTGTCTTTGCGTTAAATATAACTGTTATATTTTAGAAACCCAAAGGTTATTTTTTATTAAATTTAATAGAGAAAAAAGGCTATTTTGCTGATGGTCGGACAGTATTTGCCAATGGTCGGCCAAGTAGTTGCTAGTAATCGGACATCTCCTGATTCATAACTTCGCACAGGCCCGTATTTTGGAATATTATTTGGTAGGATAAATTTGGGAATATATTATATGTATACATAGTATATGGATTATTTTATTAGATCTCAATTAATTTGAAAATGATATCTAAAAGTATTCCATTATGAAGAAAAGGGACTGCATTTATTTACTAGGTACTTTAGATTTGGGTAATTTAGGAGAATGGGAGTTTTTTCAAAGATTATGATACCTAAATAGATAGTACCTATCTTCCTAGGGAAGTATTATTGTAAATATATTTATTTTATATAAGTTAGCAAAAACTTAATTTCAGCATAACAAAAATAAAAAATAAAAACCGAACACCTACAAAATAAAAATAAATAAAAAATAATTAAAAACTATTTTGCTTAGGTAGGTACATTTTTTGGCGACTCTTAGGAAAGAAGGTAAAGTATATAAAAAATAATTAGTACAATTTTTTGGACATTATCTCGCCAAGTTCGTAATCCAATCCACCAACTTTTTTCGTTTCCTCTTTTTAAAACAGGATCCGGGCCCATTTGATTAAAAATATCACCGACATAGCCTTTAATTTGGTCCTGCACGGTAAATTTAGGAACCACATAATTTCCGCATATTTCACGCAATTTCCCCCCAATTATGAACAGCTTCTACAGCTTTTATGAAAGATTCATTGACTTATTGTTGAAATTTTCCTTTGGTTTTGGGCGCCATAACAGAAAATAATGAAAATAACAAAAAAACAAATCAGAAAACCCCTCAAGAAAACAGAGAAATAATTAAGTGTCCGACTTCCGAAGCCTTGAAAATTACACCTTAGCTAGTGGTCGGACAAAATTTATTTTCCTTAATCCTTCTCTGTATTTAGATTTCGCTGTCCGACCAAAAAAGGGCGGAGGTATATGGACCGATCATTTCCAGTAGTCGGACACCCGACCGACTATTGGTTTATAACAGAATAATTTACCAATGGGCTCGTACACCACATTTTTTTTGTTTTTGCAATGGCTAGATATCACCTTTAAACGTCCGGAAACACTAAAGAAAAAAATTTTTTCGCTGTAGTTTAGTTGCAAAATTGAGTTGAATACGTAATGAAATGGCTGTGACGTAGTTAGCATTAATTTAAGAACCGGCAACGTCGCCTTCTCCCCTCTTCGTCTTCCGTCAAATAAAATAACCTGACATGGCCTGTTAACCTTTATAAATGCAACCTCTATCAAACTATCAATAGTTGTCTGAAAACGTTTCTACCTGCAAAGATAATTATTATCAGCCCTTTGCCCAATGCGTTAGCAGAAAATAAGCAAGTGATCTTTAGTTATTTACTAGTTTGCGCGTCGTTATAATAGTCATGTTCGTCCCCTCTTGTGAAAACTCCAGCAGAAACTCTGGAAAATTGTTTTTATCGACACCGACGAAATTCGCCGAAAACGGTGGTTGGAAACAGTTGGCCTTCCAACGAAGAAAACGTTTTTGTATTGTTGCGAAGACCATTTCAACGTAAGTACATATTATCTGTTATAGATAGTTTGAAGCACTTTTACTTCTTTTTTTAACACTTACCTACTGTCTTGGGGTTATAAGACTACATCTACCTGAATGTAATAAACCTCAAAATAACCCCTGTTAATAATTTTTATTACCTACATATAGAGATTAAAAGTTTATAATAATATTAAGTATTTATAGTTTATATTATTGTACTCGCAAATCAATTCTTTTCATTATCAATTCAAAATTTTATTTCATATTTATCATACTCTTTAATCGAGCAACTTTTATTGCAATAATTTTTGTATAAGAATAGTAAGATACATTTGTCTTTTTTTAGCTTGAGCCTGATGGTAAGAATTGGATGTTCTTCAAAACTGTGGGAAGCAAGATTATCTTGAAAAAGGAAGTTGTGCCTCAGCGCTACATAAAAAGCAAACGAATTGCTTCCCTTCCAATACATGTAGAGAGGATAATAAGACGAATTCGAGAATTTGCAATGCACAATATACATTCAAGGGTAAACCATCAATTAATATACCTTTTAGATCACATAATGGTTATTGTGTGAGGCCTTTAATTTTATGAAATATATTTAAGTTAAATAGTTAAGTTGTATTGTAAATAATTATTGCTCAATCAACTGTAAATTATGTTGTGTTCATTCTTTCCCTAATTGGTTACCTTTTTATAGTAAAGTTTGAATAATAATTCATGTCTAAAGTGATATTTTCATTTTCTTTTTGTTAATTACAAATATTCAGAACCTAAAAAGAAGAAACGTACTACAATCATAGCAGAGAGACCAGAGAGGCGGGCAGGGACGCAAACCCACGGCTCCGATTTGGACAGCGAATCCCGCGCGGGACGGACGTGAGGTCGCGAAGCGTGCGAAAATCGCGGCGGCAAAGCCGCAGCATGGCCGATCCTCCGAGGTCCCCCAGAGTTTAATAAACGAACACAACATTTCCAATTCCACATAATATGGCAGATTGTCCGATGTCGCCTTCACTAATCCTTGCTCCATACTTTGAAAAGTTCGATTTGCTATGTAAAAGACTATTCAAATAATAACACAAACTTGCAGTGCAAATTTGAACTGTATAAGTTCTCGCATGTCAAACGTTGAGTGTCAAATGAATCGTCGTAAATAAGCAGTGTTGCCAAACTTGCATGGCCGTTTACCTGGCGACCGGGGTCGTATAGAATGTATTAATTTAACGATAATATTTTTGTTAGTTACCATGATCTGCATTGAAATTATATTGAAAGATAATAACAATAATAAATTCTTTTAATAAAAGTTACAACAGGTATTTAATAATACCATAATATGCTAACAAACTATATCAGAATTCCAGTAAAATTTATGAAATACCCTTTGTATAAGGAAGGGCAAATACGTCACAACCTTTGGCGGGAAAGTATTATTTATAAAATTACAGCAAATCTAAAGCAAATATGAAAAAATGAAAGACACGGGTCAATTTTTTTCTCATTTTCTACCGATAGATAAAAAAAATTAATATTTTTGTCCGAAGTATACGAGCCCATTTGCCGGCCATTCAATTTTAACCACCAAATAGGGCAAAACACATATTTTTGTGATTTATAATGCAAATTTAGATTATTTCTAATATATAAAGCTGTATACTACTCCTTAAATTTACTAAATCAAATTTATATTACCATAATAAAACTCTTCCACACTTATTGTTCACCTAAACATTTGAAGAGAGCACAAATACGTTAACTTTGGCGCGCTTTTATCGTTTCCAGGATAACAACTGCAGAAATGAAAAATATCTAATATAATAACAAGGTTGCAAGATCTGCGATTTTAACTTTAGAAGGCCAAATCTGTATCGCATTTTCTGGTTATTATTCAATATGCAAGTTTTGTCCGACTATTGGCTGTGTCCGGCTTACTGGCGAATCGACCCTAGAAGAATAAATTTTTATTCAATATTGTTGTTTTATTTGGAGGGAGGGGGTATGGTAGGGAGGGAAGGGAGAAGGGGAGGCGCGAGTAAAAGACCTTGGCTTTGTGCGCAAAAACACATTGTTGCAACCCTGGGACAGCCAGCTGACTTTTTTTAAATTTAAACAAACCCCTAAGTATACCAACTGACAAATTTTCAACGGAGAGGAAATCACTGAAAAAAATTTATTTTTCCATGTTCATGAGCAGTCGACGTATAGTCCACCACCTTACGGTCAGCTGACTTTTTTTTCTTCAATTATTATAGTCCGAGAGGTGAGTGACAAAAAAATGCAACAGTTTTAGGAAGGCTGTTTTTTTGATACAGTGTAGTATTTAGGGTGTCTAAGAATAGCCTTGCCGTCCGTCAGCCAGTTTCGTTAGCGTTTGGCGCAGGGGCGGCTTCAAAGTTGTAAAAAACCAAGTATGTCCAACTGTTTTAGAAAATCTAAAACTTGGTTTATTTAGTAGC
This sequence comes from Pseudeuparius sepicola, assembly GCA_963920635.1. Classification (NCBI taxonomy): domain Eukaryota; kingdom Metazoa; phylum Arthropoda; class Insecta; order Coleoptera; family Anthribidae; genus Pseudeuparius; species Pseudeuparius sepicola. Next base: position 30,092,727 of record OY987303.1, read on the forward strand.
AAAACAACTAAACAACGATGTGGATGTAGTCAGCCTTAAAAATATTGCAAAGGGCCGCGTCAGCAGCACTTCAGACTCATAAAAAATATACAGGGTGTCTCACCACAAACTGCATCGATCGATATCTCAAAAAGTAAACATAGAATTTTTTTGAAAATTTGGCAGCTGACCAATGTCAATGAGTACTATTTATTTAAAGTATTTTAAAAATGGCGGCACTTCCGGTTATACCAGAAGTCGATGACAACTTCGTTATTTTAAATGGAACACCCTATATTTTATTGCATTTTTGGATTCTACGGAAAATCCTAGATACATTTCATGTATCATGTCATATACCTAAATTAAGCCGTTTTTGAGATATTTGCCATTTTAGAGAAAAGATGACAGATGCAGACCCGTACTTAATTTTCTTCATAACGGCTACATATTTCTTAACGCGCTCTTGGCATTTTGCAGTCAAAGGCTTGGTGCAGAGAAATACCATAAAGAAAGTTTCCGATCTTGTACAGGGTGCTCACAAAAAATTATTCAAATATTAATTCAAAAAATGCCAAAAACTCAATATTTTCAAATAGAAACCCCCATTTTTTTCTTGTAGCCGTATTTAGCACAAAAAATTAGGGAAAGTTTGTGTTTGGTTCCCTATACCTAAATATTAGCATTTTCGATTTATTTACAAAAAACTAATTTTCCACTTCTTCATCAAGGGGGCGTTTTCTTAAGTTTGATGAATCTAGTTGGCCATGGCTAATTATATGATTGTCAGAGAATGAAGAAATGTCGTTTAGTTTAAAATTATTGTTAACAATGCCGGCACGGTTAAATTACACAAACGAAGACTATTTAATATTTAAATTTATTTTCTTGAAATCGGCATTAAAATGTCCCAAAATCGTCATTAAAAGCACAGAAATCGTACAATAATGTAGCCCATTATTGTACGATTTTTTCAATAAGTAGGCCTTGGCGAGATGTAAACATCAAACGTCAGACGCAGAGAAATCGCCCGTCAAAAGTGACCAAATATTCAAAACCCGGCCGATAAAGGCTCATTTAACTTTTCGTACACATTGCGAAATTGTTTCCTATAGAAGCGCAATCCTTCAGTATACATATTTTAGTAAATTTGAAAATCAATAGATTTGTTGTGTAGGCTGCACAAGAAGCAGCAGTTTGGTTTTTCTGTCAGAAGGTGCCGTACATCATTATACTTGTCCCAGGTAGAGCGATCGGTAAAGTTAAGCAACGCCACGCGTAGTCGGTTCGTGGACGGGTGATCCCTTATTATTATTTTCTTGCCTAATAAAACATTTTTTTTTTCCGATTTCAAGAAAAATATAATATGTACCTCGGCACTGAAGTTCTTTTTATGACTCATGTGGTTTATTTGCCTCGGCCAGAGGCCTCAGCAACTAAACTCCACATGAGTCATAAAAAGTTGAACTTCAGTGCCTTGGTACATAAATAACTATTATTATCAGCAAATGTAGGTATTAGAAGTTCTCGATATAACTCTGTTGCATTCTCCGTAAATAATAAATAAATTTGAATAGTCTTCGTTTGTGTAATTTAACCGTGCCGGCATTGTTTACAATAATTTAAAACTAAATGACATTTCTTCATTCTCTGACAATCGTATAATCAGCCATGGCCAACTAGATTCATCAAACTTAAGAAAACGCCCCCTTGATGAAGAAGTGGAAAATTAGTTTTTTGTAAATAAATCGAAAATGCTAACATTTAGGTATAGGGAACCAATCACAAACTTTCGCTAATTTTTTGTGCTGAATACGGCTACAACAAAAAAAAATGGGGGTTTCTATTTGAAAATTTTGAGTTTTTGGCATTTTTTGAATTAATATTTGAATAATTTTTTTGAGCACCCTATACAAGATCGGAAACTTTCTTTATGGTATTTCTCTGCACCAAGCCTTTGACTGCAAAATGTCAAGAGCGCGTTAAGAAATATGTAGCCGTTATGAAGAAACTGTCAATTAAGTACGGGTCTGCATCTGTCATTTTTTCTCTAAAATGGCAAATATCTCAAAAACGGTTTAATTTAGGTATAGGACATGATACATGAAATGTACCTAGAATTTTCTGTAGAATCCAAAAATGCAATAAAATATAGGGTGTTCCATTTAAAATAACGAAGTTGGCATCGACTTCTGGTATAACCGGAAGTGCCGCCATTTTTAAAATACTTTAAATAAATAGTACTCATTGACATTGGTCAGCTGCCACATTTTCAAAAAAATTCTATGCTTACTTTTTGTGATATCGATCGATGCAGTTCGTGGTGAGACACCCTGTATATTTTTTATGAGTTTCAAGCGCTGCTGACGCGGCCCGTTGCAATATTTTCAAGACCGACTTCATCCACATCGTTGTTTAGTGGTTTTGCTACTAAATAAACCAAGTTTTAAATTTTCTAAAACAGATGCGACATAGTTGGTTTTTTTACAACTTTGAAGCCGCCCCTGCACCAAACGCTAAGGAAACTGGCTGACTGACGGCAAGGCTATTCTTATACACCCTAAATACTACACTGTATCAAAAAACCAGCCTTCCTAAAACTGTTGCATTTTTCTGTCACTCAACTCCCCGACTTATATTAACTACTATTATCGTAAGTGATATCATAAGTACATCTAATTTTTCCGAAAAAAATAAAAAAAAGACCAGTTGCTAAGATTTTAACAAGAAGCATGAGTGCTGGTGGCAACAAAACTCCGAGTCGAAGACGAGGATTTTTGCACCTGCACAAATGCATTTTGTTAAAAAAATATTACTTAGCATTGTGTTTTTGTGTTTTTTTTTTCACAGGAAAAGTTAGATGCCCGAATGGTATTTGACAAGAGTAACAGATTATTCTGCATACACATAGCTTACAAAACATACTATACTATATCCAAGTTACAGAGGCAGTGAATCAAAACATAGGCCACCACGTGGTCGTGATGTGACCTCTTATTGGTCCGGCCGTCGTAAAATCTCAAGTGTTTAGGCGGTGAGTGGAATGCAGGGCCGGCTCTTCCCTCAGTCGAGTTTCCTGCATAGGTAGGATCGCTCGCAGACTTGTTACAGAATCTCATATTATATGTAGGTTAGACCAACCCTCGTAATCGATCGCAATGCGGTCATGTGACTTTGTTTATATCTACTGCCTCTGTAACTTGGATAGACTATAGGTATGTACCTATTATACAACAGCTGTCAAGTTTTGCTGCGGGTAAACTCGAAAAAACTGCTGACAGGTGCTGTCATACAGTTTTTCTATCTAGAAACCATTTGTAATTCAAAATTGCGCGTTTGTGATTGGTGGATAATTAAGACGAGGGAAATAGTCTGACAAATTTTCAGCCGGTAGGAAATCAAAATGAACGGGAAATTTTAATTTTGAATTGGGAACTCAAAATTAATTGGAAATTTTAATTAATTGAAAATACATATTTTAAAACTGTACAAATCCGTAAAATCTTCATTTTTGGAGATATTCGCCTAAACTTTTTTTTTTTGTTTGAAAGGTCTTCACCTTCCTGCTATTTTCAAAATGCTAATCCAGGGCCAACTGCAATTTTTTTATACGCCCGATTTTTACGAAAACCATTTAGCAATTTTTTATTTAAAATCTGACCCCACAGCGTTACTTAATCATAACACCCCAAAACCCCCATATACCAAATTTGAATAAAAAAATATACAGGGAGTTCCATTCTGCAGGGTGTCAAAGTTGAGCAAAATAGGAATTTTAAAGGCATCTGGAGTGGAGAGTCAAGTGTGAAATGGAATCTCTTCAAAACAGTTGAATGGTCAACAGGACCACTCAAAATGTTGGTGTGAAAATATTTACTACAAAAATATATAGGGTATTTTTCTCTGAGCCATCTCAAAATTCTTAAATTTTATGAAACTTATACGGATCAAGAGTGCTCTGGAATCATTGAAAAAATATTGATAAACACAAAAGTAATGTATTTATTTACAAAATGCTAACAAATAATAAAAACAATTTAAATTATTGGACCTTTCTCAACAAAGTCACTGTCTAAGATGATTATACATATTTTCTGTGCATTTCCTGTTGAGGCACACCAAACTGATATGGACTTACTGACTGGCAAGCTTCTGTATTTTTTAGATTTAGTTCATTTAGTGTGGAGCGGTTTTAATATATTCGATTTTTGACCCGTATATACCCCGATTACTGTAAGAAGTCCCGATTTTGTCAGATGACATTGTCCACAAAATCCCTAGGAATTTTCTGTTAACCATGGGTATAACATTTGTATATGTGTCTGAACCAGTTAATGACGTCACTCATTGATTTATGATGTGAAAAGTTACCCAGGTGATACGAAAAAAAGAGCATAAAATAAAAACCCTATTGCAATCACGATTATGCCGCTACAAATAAAAATAACTATGACTACAACTCATTTTAATAATAATTTCAAACGTCATGGAAACACTTTCGTTTTTGTATTTTGTAATAATCAGCTGCTTTTGGCAACGTCTATGGGCGGACTCAGGCAAATTTAGCTTCGGTGTGTCAAACGACAGTGAAGGTTTTCCAGATCGTTCAAACTGGTTCAAGCATTCGGTAATGAAAATATTCGCGGGTTTTCTACGTTTCGTGAGTTTTACCGTCATCTGTGTTGTTCTTGTTCGTGTTACTTTTCGTGTTATTAGTGCAAATGGGCTCGTTACTGACCTGAACTTATGACCCGGTTGCATTTTTGCTGCATTGATGCCAACTTAGGATATCGAAATTACCAATTGACAGTCCCAGTAAAGACTTCTTAAAATAATTTGAGTATAAAGTTCCAACAATTCTGTAATTTGAGATGGCACTACAGATAAGAACACTCTGTATATTTTGTATTGGACATTTGCACACCAACACCTTGAGTGGTCCTATTGACCATTCAACTGTTTTGAGGGGATTCCATGGCACACTTGACTCGGCAGATGCCTTTAAAATTCCTATTTTGCTCAGCTTTGACACCCTGCAGGATATAACTCCCTGTATATTTTTTGTTCAAATTTGGTATAGGGGGGTTTTTGGGTGTTCTGATCAACGCTGTGGGGTCAGATTTTAGATAAAAAAATCGCTAAATGGTTTTCGTGAAAATATGGAAAAATGAACAAATCGCAGCCGGCCCTGGATTTGCATTTTGAAAATGGTAGGAAGGTCAAAAGAAGCGGTTTTTGAAGACCTTTCAAACAAAAAAGTTTAGGCGATTACCTCCAAAAATAAAGATTTTATGGATTTGTAGTTTTAAAGTTGGACACCCTGTATATATTTTACGTGTATGGGAGGATGCCATTTGTCCAACCCACCAATGGTACTCCAGCTGATGTTCAAGCAGGATGCTTCATAACATAACTAAATGAAGCATTTTTAGAAAAAAATTTCGGCCGAGAGGATTTTGGTCCAACAAATCTGTCTGGCTCCCGGGTATTATAACTATTATAACTAATAACTATTATTAATTATTGTTCAGAATGATTTATTTTCTGTTGTGCATAACATTTTTTCGGTTTCTTATGGTGATAAATAGGCCGCTTTTAATAAATCTGGAAAATAAAAAAAAAATGCCTTTGAAAAACTTCCCTAAATACCGCTCGGGGCGCCCGGACACGCATAGATACCCTTGTTTATACATATACATAAACAAGGATAGATACTTAGATAGAATGCCATAGAATCACATAGAATAGAATCTATATTTTAAATATTTTATAGTTCCAAACGGCCCGAGTGTGTGACGTCATCGATATCGATCGAGTCTGCAGCCCTCTATTCCCGACATTCCCGTGTACCCCTTCTCACTCAACCCGAATTTTAATTATGATTTTCGTAATCTATGGTCCCCAACACAACAGGTAGGTTTGCAAAAAATTAGAAAAATCCATGAGCAAGGTACGTCACTATTACCAAAAAGGGTGGTAGGAGGTATGGACCACAGACTTTGTCTATGGCGGTATTTCAAGCTAAGTCAGAGTCCTGCCTTGGACAAACTGAAATATAAATATATTATGAATTCCATGGAAATGGATAGGCTTAAAAGGCCAAAATATTACTTTTCTCAGTGCCGAAGGAGGAAGAAGAAAACTATTGATTTTTATTTTTTTATATATGTCTATGGGAATCTCTTCTTCTTCTTTTTATATATTTAATTTCTAACCTAAACATAACCATTCACCATTCAAGCAACGCAAAATGCCAAATAAACATGAATTGGTGTGATGCTCACAAGAAAATCGAAAAACAGTTTTTCATTTGTGAATATTCAAGGTGATGTTTCACACTTTAAGACGAGCATATTGCTTAGTTTCCAGCGTTACTGTTACAAGTGTTACACCGCCAGGGTTTCCGACCAAAATGAGTGATACGAAGACTTTTCGAAGAGTTAGATATGATGGACGCTCTAAAAAAAGGCAATGGGAAGAAAGGCGGTCTGACAAAGGTGCCGGACTTGAATGCCGAGAGAAAAAAGCCAATATTGAAAAAGAAGGTGCAACAAGCAGTGCTGAAGAAGTAAAACAAGTTTTTGACCGTATTAAGAGACGCAAGTATGTACTATTGATTGGATATTCTGGGACAAGCTATTATGGTATGCAAAGAAATCCTCAGCTTAAGACAATCGAAGAAGATTTAATTAAAGCATTGCACAGAGCAAATTTTATTGATGATGACTCGTTTAACGCAGTTCAACATATGCAGTTCCAAAGAGCTGCTCGAACGGATAAAGGTGTATCAGCGGCAAGGCAGGTTGTGTCATTGAAAATGAAAGAGACTTTTGATAGTGAAGCAGCTAATAAAGAATTACCAGATGTTATAAGAATATTCAGTGCTAAGCGGGTAACAAAAGGTTTTAATTCAAAATCTCAGTGTGATGGTCGCACATACATTTATATCTTACCGACTGTAGCTTTTACTGATCAAGGCAAACCATTGTCACAACAGGAATTCCGATTAAGTGAAGATAAAATCACAAAGATAAATAAGTTTCTTCAAATTTACATTGGAACTAAAAATTACCACAATTTTACTGCAAGAAAAAAGCCGAATGATCCAAGCAACAAGAGATATATGAAATCCTTTATTATGGAAAAGTTATTCCTGAAAAATGACGTTGAATTTAGTGTACTTAAAGTTCAAGGGCAAAGTTTCATGATGCACCAAATAAGAAAAATGGTAGGACTTTTAATAGCACTTGTGCGAGGACAGGCACCTGAGGGTATAATGGAAAAAGTTTTTACTTTAGAAAAAGTCAGCATTCCAAGAGCACCAGGTTTAGGATTAGTTTTAGATTACGTGCATTATGACAGGTATAACGAACGGTACGGAAATGATGGAATGCATGAAAAACTGATTTGGGACGATGTTGAAAAGGACGTAGCTGATTTTAAAGAAAAACACATTTATCCAAAAATAGTTAATACTGAACTCGAAAAAGAAAATATGATAGAATGGATAAAGGGACGGTTAGAGAAGCATTCTTACGATGAAGACATAAAAGATGATGAAGAGAAAGATGAAGATGAGGATGAGAGATACGATGAAACAAAAAGTGCTTCGTTGGAGGAAAATTTAGAAAGTGTTAGTAAAGTAGAATCAAAAGTATGTTAAAAGAATTTGAAATAGAGCATAATGAAATCTAGGTGTTTTTTTTTTATTTCATAAAGCCTATGATGCAGATATTTTTAAAACGAATTTCTCATCATCTAAATTTTCTTTCAATAAGTAATTCATTATTAATTTCCTAATATGGTTGGGGTATAATGAATTCGATTTCAAATTTTTCACATCACTTTCAAACAATTGTGAATAAACAAATTCAAATTGTACAACCTAGGTATACGTAGGACTTAGTGGTTTATGACAAAGAGACGATTCGACACAAATATTTTGGTCTAGTCTCGTGTTTGATCTTCATAATATAAACTGATCCAAAATCTGAATTACCTACATAGGTATTCATCAATATTGTAGGACCTATAAGTATGTGGCTATCATCGGAAAGGAAGTATATCTTTGTATTTAGGTATTCTATTATTGCAACAATAATACAAATGGCAAGTTTGTGAATTTATAATGTAGGTAAAAATCAAAATGCAGATGTGGGTGTTTAGGACAATCTGTGTGGGTGGCAAAAGATCTATTGATTTTTATATAGGTACATTACCAGGGCTTCCATCCAGGTGGGAGTGCTTTCATAAGCCCATCAGCAGCCAGGGGAAGCAGCTGGGGCTCGGAGTCAGGGTCAATCCCGATTTTTGTTGCATAGTCTCTGATTTCTACAAAAGCTTTGTTTGTATTGTGATATTAAAAATCATAGGTAATATAACAGAGTAAAAAAGCGAAGTTAATTCCTAGTTTTGAATGAAATCGGCATCGAAAAGTTGTTTTTTAAAGACAGATTTACCCATTGGCCTACATTCTGCAAATATCTCAACAAACCTTCTACCGAGGGGTGGCTAGTCTCGTCGAAAATTTCCTCACAAACTATAGAAGACGACATTATTCTCGCACTTATACGAAATTTCCTAAATACTGAATGAAACAGTAAACTGGTTTCAATAATGTCTCTTTGGCATTTCAATGGCTCTTATCTGACATTATCTTTTTTTTCGAGACGGGGTGATCACAGCTGAGGGGTTGCGGATTCGGAGCAGAAGCAGAGCCAGATCTGGGCGAGAACGGAAAATAAACAAGTGTCTGTGGCGCCATCTAGAGGGATCCTCATAAATCACTGTTGTGTATTCTGGGTGGCCTACCCATTTTATAGCTTTACCAGAGAAATGGAGGAGAGGAGAACGAATATTTCCATACTCCGCATAAGTTTCGTCTACAATCTGCCGGCCATTTTGAAGACACTTTTAACATTTTACCAGCTGTGCGGAGCAAGAACGGTAGACACCGTTCTTGGGTGCGGAGTGCTTACCTATTTTTATTTGGAGTTTTCTAAGTGATTTCGATTAATTTTAGCGTTATGTCGTGTTCTGTGAAAGACTAGGTATAAGAATTTTACAAGAGAAGGACGTGAGGGAGTACCTTTTTCCGGTAAGGATTTTCCAATAGGTTTGTTTACTTTTTTCAGTTCTCAGTGCAATACCATTCTGTACCAATTACATTAATTTTTATTACTAGATAGGTTACGTGGATTAAATTTAAGGTTTTTGTTAATATGCGTATACATATAAATGGCGCGAGATAAAATTATTAGTCACTTCGCACAGCTTGACGCTCATTCTCTAAGCTTTACTCATGGCTTATTCAATGCTCATAGACAATCTTTCCCACAGAGATAGAATTTTATGAATAGGGTACGCGGAAAATGAATTACCAGAAATGAATATATATTGGGGCCCAATACACATGCGCATTTAATATCTAGTTGACTTATAGCTATAGAGATCATATATACAGGGTGATTCAAAACTATGCGGTACCCTTTCAGGGGCGTAATTTACTCGTTAAAATAAGACGAAAAGTTCATATCAACATGGGTCCAAAAACGCTTCGTTATGAAGATACTGGGTGATTAAGCTTTCGAAACATTCCGATTTTTGTTCAGACTTTTTCAGCACTCTCCCTATATATATGATCTCTTTGCTTATAGCCCAGAGTGCATTCTCATTTTCTAGATCAAGGGATGAGGATGAGAGACGCACGACTTCTGGATAGAGACGGAATGAGTGAATGCAAGCTATTGGTCAAGAAAAAGTTTCCTTTCTCTCAAAAATGTTTCCCTCCTATTATTCTCGAAACAGCGCGCAAACTCCGCAAGCCCCAGCGCGTCGTAGAAAATTAGCCATAGTGGGGGAAGTTTCAGCACTCTATTTATTTAATATACGATCTCTGTGATCTTTCCTTTAAGGTTACATTTTCCGGCACCGTCGCAATGATAAAGGCCTTCCTGCTGGCGACGCGAAACGTCACTACGTCATCACAGGGAGGTAGCTTTTTGTAGTTACCAAAGTCGTTGGCTCACGCCTGGACACCAGCGTCAAATAACCGGTTCTCGCTGTGCATGGAGTGGGCCGTGGGGCTCGTCCCAAGGCCTACTAATCGTTGGCCTCGGGCTCGTCCTCTGTGACGTAGGTTGTAGACCCGCCGCGCCGTCTGGACATTGAAGGCCGGCGGTTTATATTGGATAGAGTCGTATTCCTTGCTCCAAAAAAGTAGTAAATGCCCTCCGAATCGCAAGTGATGTCTAAATTTGAACCTAAATTTGGAGAATGGGTGGAGTAGTACACGAAGATGTCTTTTTTGTATTTCTTTTTGTACAGAGTGATCAAAAAAAAATTGAAGAGTATAAACATATTTACACACATAAAAAATTGAGTTGTGTAAACAATAATAACATTTTCTCATATTTTTATGGGGAATTTAGATTTCATGTACCTTATGGTACATAAAGATGTTTTTTTTTTTGTAATAGAATACTGTGTAGTTTTACATATATTATGAATGAGTTTGTTTTTTTTACAAACTTTAAAGGTAAATCTTTGACTAATTTTAAGATAAAAGGTTTCTATGAACATGGGTCCGCAACGGCTTAGTTCTTGAGATACAGGAGGGCGCCGAAAAAAATGTATTTATTAAAAGTAAATGTTGTTAACTTATTTGTAGAAGTAGTTTAGTCTTAATATTGTAAATTATCTAGAGGGTTGCACATCACCAATATACAATCACTAAAAGACGTATTTTTTGTTTGTATTTCAGAAACTTAATGATTCAACTTACAAAATTCCAACAACGCCGCTTTAACTTTAAACTCGTTTTTTTTTTTCAAAACGGCTGCTGTTAGCGACAAATAGTAAGAGTTGCTTTTGTGCGTAAAATTGATTGAAGAATAGGCCTGTCTAGTAAAAAATGACATACAGTGCGACACGAAAAAGTTATGGTTTTTTAAATAAAAGTGTATAACACGGCAAGTGGCAATGGCGCCCTGTAACTTTAAACAAAAACCAAGTAAGTAAATATTTGAGTTTCTCATCATCAATACACGCAGAATCGCGACTGCCATATAATGAAAAAAGCAGATAAAAATGTTTTTGGATGCTCTGTACCTCAAGAACCAAACCGTTGCGGACCCATGTTCATATAAACATTATTTTATCTTAAAATAAGTCAAAGATTTACCATTCAAAGATAGTACCTACAAGTACTCAATAAACACCCTGTATATATAAATAGCAGAAAAAATATATTGTTAGGACCCCCTGTACCTATATACAAAATCTAAGAAAAATTTGACATAAAACATATAGTTTTAATTTTTCATAAAGCCATTTTTCATGTTTAAAATGCATTTACTTTCCTGTTGCGTTTACTCCCTGCACTCATTTAACGTCTAATTTATTTTTTCCAATCTATGTCTAAAACCCTCGGAAAATCCGAAATTTTGAAAGATTTATGCCGTGTTTACGTCCGGCCCGGCCGCTGTTTTCGGCGAATGTCTGGCGAAAGTGCGTCTACCGGGTGCTTGGGCGAAAACAGCGGCCGGGCCGGACGTAAACACGGCATAAATCTTTCAAAATTTCGGATTTTCCGCGGGTTTTCGCTAGGTTTCGATGTTGCAAAAGGAGCAGCTAGAATCATTTGTGCCCTTCCGCTAGAAAGGTTTTTAATTGATACGAAATTAGGAAAACAATCTCACAAAGGCACAAGCGTTTAGCCCAAGCAATCAACAGATTCTGATCTGACCTAGTTTTGGCGGACGCTACGTCGGCGAGGACCGACTCCTACCGATCCTACACGGCCATTCGGCAATTTCCTGAGGACAGACTCCTACCGATCCTACACGACCATTCGGCAATTTGCTGCCTCTGCCATCTCGATTGGTAGGCGAGGGGCAATTGAATGGCCATCAAGCCATCAAGATCTTCAGACCTAACTCCACTCGATTATTTATTGTGGGGGTGGGACTATCTCAAATCTAAAGTTTATCCGAACCGAGCTAATAATATTGAATATTTGAAAATTAGAATTACGGAGGAAATTAGGCTGATCACTTCCCAAATGTTAATCAATGTAATAAGAGCATTTCGAACATTTACTTTGATTACTTTTTCACATTTGCAACCATTTGTTGGCACATTTATTTTAACTGTTCTTGTTATAATTGAATAAATTTACAAATACATAAGAAAGTAGGTAAGTACCTACCACATAAATTATTGTAAAAAATAAAGAAATATTTTTCTCAAAAAAAGTTGTGTAACCTATAACAAAAATCATCGTTCTGTATTTCAAAAGAGATTACAATTTAAAAAAATTACGGTGACGTCATATCTGCGGCACTGATGCTACATGACACATTTATGTGGCAATTTGCGCACTAAAAAATTAAGGTTGACGTGCCCGAGCGATTTTTTTTCTCGTGCCCCTTTAGAGATTTTATCGAATTTCTTCCAACCTTCGCATGTTCACTGAATAACGAAAATCGTTGGGTGGACCACTTTGTATATTTTGTGGCAAAAAGATGTCAATTTCTACATATCTCAAACAGGCCGCCACTTGCGCTGTTTTTCGTTCGTGTTTTTACTTGTAACTTTTTGACTTTATCTTGTTTTTTTGGTCTCGCAGGTTCATCATCACTTTACTACACCTTTTCATTTTGCAATAAAATTATGTATATGCTACTTGTTTCATACTAATAAAATCAACAGTTTGTGTTGAAATTGGCAAATGTGCCCCAAAACAATATGTTAACTCCAAAATTCGAAAAATAAAATGTTCAGTACCCCATTTAAATGTGACATTTGAATAGCATGTTCAAATTGGATAAAACATCATAGGTATTTTCTTGAAATAGGATGTCAAAACTTTGTCGAGTTCAATCTGTTTAATTTTGAAAGTGAAAAATTTCGCACTTTAAATGGGACAATTAATCTGTATAAATAATTTGAGACCATAGGCAAAAATTTTATTTTTCGAATTTTGGAGTAAACAGATGTTTTGGGACATACACACACCCAAACTTATACGGAATCACTTGCTATTCTCACTGAAGAATTTTTTAGTAAAAAAGTAGTTGCTGGGAATGAAAATACAGGTTCTTTAATCCATTTATATTAGAAAAATAATTGAAAATCCATGAACCTAATTTTATTACAGTAAGAATTAAATAAATTAAATAGTGTGATTCCATATAAGTTTTGGTGAGTGTATTTTGCTAATTTCAAGGCAAATTCTATTAGGAGCACTTAGAATGGTTGCAAGTTAAACAGCATACAGGGTATGTAAAAAAATATAAAAATTGTACAAGAGTCAAGTACCCTTATTTAAAAAAATTCACAGAAGGTTATTAAGAAAAGTTGTTTAGAATTAAAAGCTATGCCTAAATACCAAAACATAGCCTAAGGAAACATTTTCTTCGTCAATTAAATTCCGGTTTATTAATAAACATTTAAAATAAAAAGTTTGCACCTTAGTTGAGAGTTTTTTTTATATACACATTATCATTAATGTATTACCTTGTTCAGAAGAATTTTTGCGAAATTTTAAAGTTTTGTTTAATATCCCAAGTAGCATTTTTAGTGGGCGCCACGTAACGACCACTACCGTAGAAACTTTAATGTGTTTATCACTAGCGGCCGACACGTTATAGGAACTGTTCTATACTGATACGTGCCAGCCACGTGGCGCTTACGTGGCAAAAATGTGGGCTCGTAGTGGCAGCCACCTACGTGAAACTTGGCTACTTGCCTTTCTTTTCCATGTCGCTCGGTCTCTCTCATTCAACTTATTTAGGTACATACATTATTATGTCCTGCTGCTTTTCTCCCACCAACTCGAAATTACTGAGATTGACGGTGTCAATCGGGACTATATATGAGTATTTATTTTATTTTTGTGTAATTAGGAGATGGGGATAAAAACAAAACGATTTCAAGTTTACTGTCAAACATAGACGTTATAGCTCGAAATATGAGCACGCCTCGTGCAATATTCAATATTTTCAAAAAATAAAATAAAAAGTGAGGAGCACACTTTTTTAAACATATCTAACTACATAGGTACCGCAATCAATTTTTTTTATTATTCTTGGTTACGTAAGACCAATAATTACGTACTAATAATAAACTATATTTGAATGAAGAATTCATGAGAAATTATTTTTATTCAGTAGCCCGTTCATTTTGTCATAATGGCATCATAAATCTCATTCTTAAATAATATGGCGTCTTGTCTAAAGTATAACTTTAAAGTGATTTCCACATACATTTGCGTATTTGAGGTGTTTGTTACTTACTACACTTCATAGCTACTTTCACCATTTGAAAGTGGCGGCCACAAACATTCACCACTGCAGCCACCATCATCTCGACACGCGCAAGTGTCAATTTCCATAACCTCAAAATTTAGGGAACAAAGCATTCGCAACGACTATTCAAATTCAAGATACTTACATTAAGCATAAGACAAAAAGGCACTTACATAGTACATATTTTAAATTTAGTTAAAATCTCGAAATAAATTTACAATAATAAATCCACAATAACAAACACTTATTTAGGAGAAGGTTCTATTGAAGAATTCATCCACAGAGTAAAAAACATTGAGTAGCAAAAATTACTGAATAGTTTTTAAATTTTGGAAGTATGGCAGCTCAGACTAGGTACTGTGGTAGCTTGTTAAAGATCCTTATCCCGAAAAAGCTTACACCGATGTCACTCCTCTTTAAGCGACAATATTCTGGAAGCAGGTCCTGCTTTCCCTGAGTGTAATATGCACATCATCATGTCATTCATATTGACTACTCAACTTAAACACTATACTCGTATTTGAATCGCAGACATTGAATAATTAATTTAAAGAATGAACACTAAATCTCACTGCACTACAATCACCACAGTAGCAGAAATATGCATGCGCATCCAGCAAAACAGCAAGGGAGCCACACTTGATAGTGACGGTCGCTACATAGTGAATTTCGTTGATAACGATAACTTTGTAGTGGCTTTCATTTCATATGCGAACGTGAAAATCTCTTCTACAAGTGGCAAAAACTTGGCGATGACCACTAGTTATCACCAACAAGTTTCGCTACATTCAAGGTTTAGTAGAGGTGACCAAAACGTGGCCGCCACTATCACGCACACGCTAAAGTTGTCGGCACTTCTAAGATATAGTATTAGTAATACAGTTTGGTCGCCGCCACTTCCATTTTCCACTTAAGAGGGGGTTGCCGACAGTGAAAGTGACATTAGATTTCGTATTTTTTTAAGTTGTATAGCATAAAATCTAATAACATTTTACCTGGCAAAAATTTAGTACAAACATCTCTGTCTTCATTTTAATCATAAGATCTTAAAAGCATATGCACTGGAATTATTATTTTTCCCAAGGTTTTCATAACCTATAAAACAAAACACTGCTTGTAATATCTTATGATTAAAATGAAGACAGAGATGTTTGTACTAAATTTTTGCCAGGTAAAATGTTTAGATTTTATGCTAAACAAATTAAAAAAATACGAAATTTAATGCCACTTTCGCTGTTGGCAACTCCCTCTTAAGGTGATTTTCGGTAGTAACCACGGTGATTACCACTATTTTCGTACAAAATAAAGTAAATCTTACTGCAAAGTTGTAGATTTAGTGGTGATTATGGAACGGCCACTCGGTATACGTGGCTATATAAGTTTTTATCATTACGATGCTACTTGGGATTGTTCCAACAAACTTGAAGTTTGTGATTATCTAAAAAATTAAAAATCTAAGCTAATTTTACAAATATGTTTGAATTTGAACAAAGTTATGCAAAATTGATTTAATTTTGATTGATTTATGAAATCGTTTAGGGTGAATATTAAAACAATTTTTGTTAGGAAATTATTATTATTTTTTCAAAAAAAAATGTTTTTTTCTTAGGAGGCTATGTTTTGGTATTTGGGCATAACTTTTAATTCTATACAACTTTTCTTAATAACATTTTGCTGAATTTTCTGAAATACGGGTACTTTACTCTTGTACAATTTTTATATTTTTTGGCCTACCCTGTATGCTGTTTGACTTGCAACCATTCTAAGTGCGCCTAATATGATTATCAAATATGCACCAACTTTTGGGAATATTTGTATTTTCGTTGTACAATTAATAAAAAAAAAACATATGTTACACACTTAAATGACCACACTGTATACAGAATGTCCATGGATTGAGTTCGCATAGGGTGCAAATAAGCCCTGCTTAATTTAAAACTAATTTGTGACATAATTTTCCTTTTGAAAAATCAAGTGTCTTGTAAATTATAAAAAAAAAACTAATTTGCCTCATCAGTAAAGTGCCCTTTTTGTAGGTAAAATGACAAAATGTTATTAATTAAATAGATCAGAAAGAAAAACTGAGACATTCTGACCAAGCTTCCTTAATAACATTTTGTCGTAAAACCTACAAAAAGGGCATTTTACTGATGTGGAGAATTAGTGGTTTCATAATTTCCAAGGCATATGTGATTTTTCGAAAGGAAAATTATGTCACAAATTATTTTCAAACCAAGAAGGGCTGATCCCCGGAAGCAAAATTTTCAACTCGAATTTTGTTTATTTACACCTTATGTGATCTCAATCGGTGGACATACTGCATACTTTTTAAAACGCCGGCCGGGAGCACAACCCTTTCGTATAAGACTGGAGAGGGGTGTACTACAGATAAAATAACGTCAAACATAATTTTTCATACTAGGGTGGGCCAAAATAAAACAGAATATGTATTCAAAGATTTTTAATTTTTCAATAGATTTTTTTGTTCTAGCCTTGTCTATCCATTACGAGACAAATATTTGTGGCTCAAGTGAGAATTAGGTTAAACGAAATTGCCGGCACACAAATAATAAAATATACCTAGGTAGGTACCTACTTATTTCCTAGTTTGCACATAATAGTCCCAAAAAATGTAGGCATTAAAAAGCCTCAAACCAGTCATTAAAAGTTCAAAATGCAGCACTAAAGTAAGCCATTATAGTACTTTTTTCCTATCAGTTGGCCTTGATGAGATGTAAACAAGCCAAACATCAGACGCGTCCATCGCCCGTAAAATGTGGCCAGATATTCAAAAGCCGGCCAACAAAGGATATTAAACTTTGCACGGGTTTTGCATGACCATGTTTGATGGACAACCAGCCTCTTTGACGTTTGGTCATTATAAAAGAAAACGTACAATAATAGACGAGTTCACTGCCCATTTATAGCATTTTAATGACGATTTTGGCACTCTTCATTGCCAATTAAAAAAATCTGAGTACTTACATAATTGAAAATGAAAGAAAATGAATTAATATTAATGTCTATAGGTACAAACTACTACAAAGTTGGGATGTACCGGAATTCCGGCGGTACCACCAAATCCGGCCGATCCGGCCAATTGGCCGGAACTACCGGAATTTTCGAAAATTCTGAAATAGGTTAAACATAAGTAAAAAGCAAGAAAAACATTTCTACTTCATCAAATCATATTTTCTAACAAATGCATTTTATAAAAATAAACATTAAACTCTGGTAACATT
Organism: Pseudeuparius sepicola; assembly: GCA_963920635.1. Lineage (NCBI taxonomy): Eukaryota > Metazoa > Arthropoda > Insecta > Coleoptera > Anthribidae > Pseudeuparius > Pseudeuparius sepicola. The sequence continues at coordinate 30,110,257 of OY987303.1, forward strand.
TTACCTATACCTAGGTAATAAAAAAAACAGCACAAAGAATAGGCAATAATATAGGTACATTTTTTCTAAACCAAGGAACATAAAAAAATAAAAATCCCTTGAATCAAAAACTAATATTCATAATCTATTTTATTTAGATTGTGATGAATAAATAAGAGCTTTTCTGCATTTTCAGAATAAGCCTACACTTATTGTCAACATATGCAGTAAGCACGTAAAGGTTGGAATAAATTCGGTAAAATGTTGTACTGTGCGATTAAAAAAAAAACGCTCAAACATAATTTTGAAAGGCACATATTTTGACATATTTGTCGTTTTTCTGACGTCATTACTAACCAAGCTATGACGTCATCTATATATTTTTTAAATGGCAACCACTATTTTTGATAGCGTCATTTAAAAAAACGCACTTTCCTTGTATCGGTACGCAAATAATAATAATAATATAAATATATTACATAAAAAAATTTTTTCATAAATTTTAAATTTAACATACATTATTAAGTTTTTAGAAATTTATTTATAAGACGACTGTATCTACATTGTAGTAGTTATTTTTTGCTCGGTTCCATTTTTAAGCAGGCTTAATTTTTAATCGAACAGTACAACATTTTACAGAATTCATTCCAACCTTTGCGTGCTCTCTGTTGTTACCAATTTCCGAAAATGTCTCATAAATATTTTAGTATAGAACAAAATTTTCGAAGTTTTTTGAAATTTGGAAAAACTTGTTTAAAAATTTTAAAATAACGTTGAGTTGTTGAAATTTGAAATACTTCTATTTAGGTCCTGATCCGGCCGGAATTCCGGTGGTCCGGTCCGGCTAGCGGCTGGAATTCCGGTTCCGGCCGGATCGGCCAAATACCCGATTCAGTACATCCCTACTACAAAGTACATTTTTGGTACAATTATTATTAGTTGGGAACTTTGACGGTTAAGTACGGAATTTAGAGTGAGGGGTTCCACTTCCCACGGATTCATTATCTGGGGGGCGTGGGCCGCGGGGCACCCATGGAGTCAGCGCCTATATGGCAATACCTAATTAATAAAAGTGATTAAGTGGTTGAAATAAATATTTAAATAGTACAGGAATTCCAAGTAAAGGCACTGCCACGGAATCATCACCTCGGGGACATGGGCCCCGGAGCCACCATAGAGTCGGCAATTATATATACAATATATACTTAATAAAAAAATATAATATAGAGAAAATTTTAATAAAACCCTTAAAATACAGATACAATTATTCACATATTTGTACCAAATTATCTTTTACAATGTATGACAGACAAGTAGGTACCTATACAACAACAGGTATGGCACTCCAAACAAATGCACACAATTTGTGTTGAACAATAGCTGCGTTTGAGGTTACCAAGCAGGAGCAATCGCTTGCCAGTGGAATGCTGCTTGCACACCCTTACACTCTAAACGCCTGACAACCTTAAATGCAGTCAATGCCCATATCACAGTCTCCTACTAGTGGTAGGTACTACTATTGTTCATAATTCCTATGTAGCACACACTGATCCATTCATTAGTCAGGATACTAAAACAAACTTAAATGCGAGAACTGTTTTAAGTGGCCAGAAAAACACTGCTAGAAGTAAAGGTGCTCACCAAAACCAAAGTTCAGAACTAGCTCAGGAACCGGTTCCGAGCTAAGCTCTGAACTTTGATTTCTGCCTATTATACAGCTACTAGATGGAATGGGTTCAGAACCGAAGTTATGAACAATTATCTCTTTAATTTTTAAGATAAATTGGTGGTTAAAAAAAACTCAACTTTTTTCCAAGGAATTGAATGCTCTCAATAAAAAACTTTGAATTTCAAACAAAAAAGTTATCGACAAATAACCGTTTTTGTCAAGTAAATGATATGATGATGATTTTTTGCATATTTTCATTAGATCAGTAAATCAAATAAAAAAAATCTTCACCGCACGCATGTATCACTTCCGGTTTAGCAGGAAGTGACGTTTTTGTTAAAAATAATATTGTTGTTTTCTGTAGTCTTAGCTGGGACAAAAAGAAAACGGTAAACCAGAAGTGATATTCAAGCATGCGGTGCAGATTTTTTATTCAATATACTAGTCTAATGCAACAAAATTGCCATTATTTTGTGATAATTTTTTTTTTTAAATCAATTGTTTTTCTTAGCATCACTCAGTTCCTTGGAAAAAACTACACAAGTTTAGTATTTGAACCACAAATATAGCTTATAATGAACCAAGAAAATCGCTCATAATGTCTTAACTGTAGGTACACACCGAAGTTCAGAACTTTATTCTGAACCTGTTCTGAACTTTGGTGAGTACGCACCTGTAGTCCTTACTAGGACTTTGACAATACGTCTAACACTATAAAATAATGACACTCAACATTGACTAAAAATTAAAGGGAAAAGCAACAGATTTTGTAAGTTGCTTTTAATTAGTATTCATGTTTTCTTTCAAAGTTATGAATTTATTTTCCAGAATTAAATTTGATGGTGCCGGAGCATGATCTCATAGCAATTTTTCCTGGCAATTGAAAAAGTTGCTCTTTTATAAGTTCTATCAGGTTCTTGAGGTGAAAAATTCAGTAAATGACTAATAAGTCTCAGTATTGCTGTACGCCATTAAAATGGTCAAACATTGAACTTCTCATAACACATTTATTTTTGAACATTTCTGATAAAGTGACACATACCCATCACTGTAGTGCAATGCTCATCTTGTTATAGCTACTGACAATAATTTTGTTCATTTTTGAGATAACAATAACATGAGGAAGTGAGTAGTTTTTGCTAATTTTAGCAGATTTTTTCCTTAGCAGAAATTCTCAGACAGCTGAATTAAAAATATCTATTAAACAAATAATATTAAACTATCATCTTAACATGCTCGATATTTTCACACAAAACTGACTAAATTAAAATTAAATTAATGTAAATCACCATAGAGAGAAGGAAGGTACACATAAAATATATAGAGGCACATAATGTGGCTCTAATTTACAAATAACATCATGCGAATTTGGATACCTTTATATATGAAGAAGTATAGGGTGATCCCATAATATTTTGCACCACCCCTAGAGCCTTTATTTTTAGTCAGAAAAACGTTTTCAAATTGGCACTAAATAATCTCAAAATTATCATTAACAGCTCAAACATTGGAACTAAAGAACGTTTGAACATTTTTTTCTAGAAGTTGGCCTTGGCAAGATTTGAGACCAATCGCCAGACAGGCTCATTGTCCGTCAAAGCCTTGTTTACGGAATCCCTAGATAGCCAATGTGTGACAGAGGACAGAGTCATAAGGATACGGGGGCAATATTGGATACAAGCAACACTTGGCGCTAAAATTTAAAGTGCTAATTTGCTTCTATTAAAATTTCCCAAAAAACAGCTGGACAACTTTATTTTTGCAAGACCTGTCCCATGTATCTACTGTATTTCTGTCACGTGCTTATGTCAGTGTCAGATATTGGCTAACTAGAGTATCCATAAACAAGGGACAAACGTAGCGATATTAAAAACCTGGCCAATAAAGTATCATGTTAAGTTTTCAAGCTCATTGTGAAATTGTAACGTACAGTGTGACCCATTTGTTTTCAGGTAAAAAGTGTGTTAATGGACTAATCCACCATTTTTTTAGTTGTTTATCCTACTTTATAGGTTGAGAAAACTCCTCGGTATTTTTTTTCTCAAAAAAATTGCCAATGGATTTGCCCGAAAAAACAATTACTAAAATTCAAAAATACAGATTATTCTTTGTAATAATACATTTTATTTAATTTGCTTCCAAAACCGATTTATTTCTATTACATTGGCAGATGGGGATAAAAAAAACAAGTTTATTGTCAAACATATGTTATAGTTCGAAATATAAGCACGCACTCCGACAGTATTCAATATTTTCAAAAAATAATAGCGGCACATCTCTTATCTTTAAATACGGCGTTCTGACTAAAATATAACTTTAAGGTGATTTCCACATAAATTTGCATATAATAATCACAATACTCCAAACTAGGAGTACCCCAGAAGCAACCACATGCTTGTGCTGGGGAGGGGGGCAATTACTATTATTTTGCCTTCGTTGCCATTTGCGGCTAGGGCCGACTTTTTTCCCGATAGAACTAGGATAGCATTCGCTCAAGTACTACGGAAAACCCTAGAAAACCGTACTACTCCCAGTGAGTGTAGGACAATTAGTGAATCACACGGGTAAAGCTATTTAGGAGCAATACCATGAACCCACATTTGTCCATTGCTCTTGGCTATAGCGGTGTTTTTCTTTAAAGACATATGCATGTGCCTGTCTCGAACCGAGGTCGATCGAAGGCAGAAAAACATGCAGTCTAAAAAGTCACCATATTTGACCATAGTGGCGGAAACTGCCTTTTTCATATTCATAGTTACTTTCACAATTTGAAAGTGATGGCCACCGTCATCCTGACACAATGCAGTCACGCGCGATTGTCAATTTCCATAACCTCAGAACCTATAAACGTGGCACCCCATTGTTAAAATGCCCCTTATTTTGTCACCAAGATTAAATATATCCATACTACTCTAAGACAAAGATAGAAAGTCAACCATCAACCATGTAGTCATTGACCTTTTCCGGTGATATATTATGCTTCTGAAACCACTCTTGCATATCACGTGTTTTGTCTTATTGGACGATTTTTTGGGGGCACCGGGAGCATCAGAACCTGACATGAAGACTCGGGGGAAGGTCTAATGACGCAAGCGCCACAGCCCCGAGCCGAAATAACTTCACTACGGCTCGACAAAAAGGGCAATTTCTGACAATCTCGCGTCATATTCTGAATAATTTTTAAGTACAGAACGAGAAATAAAAACGATCCGATTTCTCACCCAAAAAAGCTTAATATCTCTCTCAAAATTTCCTCTTTGAAAATCCGAAAAGTGTTAAATCTCTTAGGCGGACCTTCCTCTCACTTTTCATCGTAATTTTCCTTGCCCCACGACTTAGGAGTGCACCCCGAGTTAACCCTGAAAAAATTAGCTTGTTTTAAAGAATTTTTTTTCACCCTTATAGTTAAAAAAACTTCATAAGGGAAAGTTGTAGAGAATGTAATAATGTACACATAAGAAAAAAAAATGTACCTACACATAAGAAAAAAAATTGCAAAAAAAAAGTTTGCAAAACCACCCCTATCGCGGGGTTCGTAACAAGACTTCGATGGTGATTTTTTGGGGTTATAGTCAGGACGCTACCCACAACCAACTCTGAAAATATCTACCTGTTAAGATTTTTTTTTCTCCTTGTATAATTTTCTTGGACTAAGAGTGTTATATGTATGCACATCATCATGTCGTTTATATTCATCATTGTGTCGATCACATACATCATCATGTCGTTCATATGTTCATACACACAACACATAAAATAAAAATCAATGAACGGACACCAAACCTCTCTACATCACAATCACCACATTGATTCTGCATTATTAGCAGACATATGCATGCATATACAGCAAAACAGCAAGGAAGCCGCACTTGATAGTGATGGTCACTACCTAGTGAATTTTGATGGTAAGGATAATTTTGTGGTGGCTTTCATGTCATATGCAAAATGTAAAAATTACTTCTACAATTGGCAAAAATTTGTCGCCGACCACTAGTTATCACTAACAAATTCTGCCATTTTCAAGGTTTAGTAGAGGCCACCACTATCACGCATACGCTAAAGTTGTCGCCACTTCTAAGATATATTTTAGTGATACAGTTTGGTCACCGCTACTATCCACTTTAAAAGTATAAAATCTTTAAGGTGGTTTTGGGTGATAACCGCGACGTTCCAAACACTTTAAGTACCACTAAAAAGTTATAAAACAATATAGTGACTATTATCGGTGAAATTGACGTGATTACCACTATTTTCAATCAAAATAAAGTAAATGTTTTTGCAAAGTTGTAGATTTAGTGGTGATTATGTAATGGTCACTCGGTAGCGGTGGCGATATAAGTTTTCATCACTACGATACTAGGGCAAGGCCTACAATGCCAGCTTCCTAGCGTTTTTTTTTTTTAGAAAAAAAGCTGTGCATGTCACTGGATTCAGCACCCCTCAAAACGGGTCTGTGCCAAATGTTACAAAAAAATTTCAAGTAATAACAATTTTGTAGAAAAATTAAAAATACACTACTTTTTAGTTTTCTCAAATTTATTTTAAAATCTAGTCATCCATGAAAAACAAGTGAAATATTTAATTGTCAAACTTAACAAAAAAAATATATATATACAGTTAGTTTTTATTGGCACAAGCATTTAATTGCTTCTGTGGTACTTCTTTGGAGTAATGTTAGGGTGACAATTATACTTATTACTATTAATTATTATTAATCATGTTGGCGATAACATGCGTTTGGCAAGAGAAACTGCACGAGAATTTAAAATCAGACATAGACTAGTAAGTCGAAGTACGGTGCATGTGTAAATAAAATTTTCAATGCAATGGGATCGGTGTAAAATTTTTTTTAAAGACAGGACATAATGGACATCGTGGACTTTTAGGAATTAATTTATATTTTTTTGGTATGGGCCCATTTTGAGGGTTGCTGCAGCAGCGTTTACAGATTTTTCTAAAAAAATATTACTGTGGTTTATTAAAATTTTGCTCCTGGAAACTGGCATAGTAGGCCTTGGATTTTGCTCAAAAAAATGCAGTTTTGTCAAGCTCTACAATTTAAAGAAATATCTGGGTGAAATCAATTAACTTTCTACAGGGTGACCCGAAAACAAATGTACGTACTCTTTCGGTATGAGCAGTAGGGTCGGTTTGAACAACAATAATAGTCTTTATACAGGCTACAAGAGACTGGCCAGATCAGATGTGCAGCAGTCTGTCGGGTGCGATCTTGCGAGAATAATATGGAGAGTGCAGCAAAGGGGCGCAGTCGGCTCATGGATGGGTGACCGCGCTCTTTACATTATGTGTGTCGCTCGGCACTGAAATTTTTTTTATAACTCATGTGGTTTATTTGCCGTCCAACACACAAGAGAAGTCCAATGAAAAACTCAGTCTAAGCACCATTCGTACGTTATTAATGTAGGCATGGGCGATTAGGATTTCTCTCGTGTGTCGGACTGTACTTTTTCTTATAGAAACACCCCGTTTATGTTTGGATTTTCGAAATATATATATTTGCTGATTGCAATGAAATGAATATATATGTCATACATTTCCTCTTAAGGAAAATAGATACAAACTTTATAATTTTGATGTTTTTAATTAAAATCAAGATTGTCATGAAAGAACATGAATTTATTATATTAACAGCAGGCATATTGCCTACTATATCAAACTCATCTTGTGACAGATATCTCAATTCCATGGCAATCTTGACTTTAATTAGAAACATCCGCCGTGGTGGCAACGTTTATAGCGTCGCCGAACTATACTTTGAACTGTGTAGTTTTCTGCCTTCGATTGGCCTTGGTTCGATCTTTATATGGAGAAACATTGCTGATGGCCAAGAGCACTGGGCAAAATGTATGATATGTATGTGTATGATATTGTGTATGATATTATTAAAAACTACTCACGGCTGTCACGTCTGACGCATTTTGGCTCACCATGCGCTTTCCGGAGAAGAATACAATGCAGAATACATTGTTAGCCTCAGAGCCATCTGTTTTCCAGGACATGAAGCTATAGCTGTGAGAAGTCTTTATAAATGTCAGTCAACGCTTGATATGTGTGGTTTACTAATTGTCCTTTACTCTCTGGGGTTACTAGTTTTCTAGGGTTTCCTAGTTCTACCTGAAAAAGTTGGCTCTAGCCGCAAATTGCAATGAAGCCTAAATAATAGTAATTGCCACCCCTCCCCCACAAGCATGTGGTTGCTTCTGGGCACTGCTAGTTTCCATTACATGAAAAGTATAAGGTATTTATCGAGGTATTTATAAAAAATAATAAAATGTATAAATAATAAAATATACAGGGTGTTTCCATGAAAAACATAAGTTTATATTTTTTTTATATAAGTGTTCTTACTCAAAATAAAGGCTCTAGGCTGGTGCAAAATATATGGGGGCAAGCTGCATATAGGTACCTAGTAACCGGTGACGGTACTGGGATAATGTGACAATAGAAACAGCAACGCAAAATTAAATACTTACCAATAAATGGATTTGCCTTGCCACCATAACATTGTGCCATCATCAGATTCTGTTGTTTGCATCAAATGATGCCTTTTATTATTTATTAGCACGGAAATGTCATGTGGTATCAGCAGTAAGAACCACTTAACTTCAAATGAATATTGTAATACTTTTTATAGGGAGGGAAAGCTTACATGGGCCCTATGGCCCACTCTTTGTCTTTGGTGGAACGGGACTTCGATTCCAACTCTCTACATCAAGGTGTAATTGCGAGTGTACTTAATTGATAGTTATAAGTCAAATACCCTCGAAATATTAGTTAAGCTATACAAAATAAATCAGTCGGCATCTTCAAATAATTGTTCTTCTGTAAGTTTATATGGAACTATTTCCGGATGGATATATGTCTTACGCTCGGTCTTACTTTGATGGATAGTGGTTGGTGATTCATCCCACTGTTCAGAGTCATCTGTGTTTGTAGAATCTATCTTTGTACAAATTTTATTAAGATCACAAATACAGTTACTTATAGGTTTTAAGCAGTGCACACAACCACATTCACTATCTTCACTAGAATTCTCTTCATAACTCATTTCTTCAGTTTCAGAATCTTTCCTAAATTTCGCTTCTGGGGTCCTTCCTTTAATATTCAAAAATATCCACAGGCGATGCCTTCCTTCGACATATTTAGCATTTTCACTATAATTTACAAAATTTAATCCAAAATCACAGTTAACATTGGATATTTCACATTTGACAGTATCTATCCGATTATCATACATGTCTAAATATTTAAGACTTCGGGGAATACTTTTGATTTCTTCAATAAAGTTAGCAGAGGCTCGCAAAACTCTCAATGAAGATAGTTCACTTAAATTCTCTGGGAGTGAATACATATCACAGTAATCAATAATTAAAACCTCAAGGTTGCTTAAATTTGATATATTCTTGGGTAGATTCCATAAGATATTGTTGGATAAATCTAGTTCTTTCAGAGTTAATAAATTTACGCAGTTATTTGGAAAAGCATGCAGCGATAAATCTTTCAAATTTAAAATTTCAATTTTAGCCCAATTGGTATTGCAAATTACGGAATCTAAATCTTCAAATTCATTTCTTGAAAAATCTTCTCCGTTGCTAATATCTAAAATTTCCAAAGTACGAAATTCTTTGATGTAATTTAGGATTTTGTCAGACAGACGACAGTTTTTTAATTCCATTTTTTTGATACTCATTGTTTGAAAATCGTAGTTTTCCTTTTTATGGCTGCATGATTTAATAGTGTTATAATTAAAACTAAATTCTTCTAAATTAGTGCACTCGTAGTTGAGAAACCATTTTGGAAAATTTTCTAACCTGTTGTTATCCAGCTTTACCACTTTTATATTCCTTACTGATTTAAAACTTCTATCAAAGTGACTAATGCAGTTACGCGATAAATCTAAATACTCCAGTCTTGGCAAACAATTATAAATAAATGAGGGCACCAAAGAAAGGGAACTATTACAGGCTATAAATTGCTTTAAGTTTGGAATCATCAAAGTATCTATACTCGTATCTATATCATTTAGGTTTACGGAAGACACTTCGGACAAGTCCAAAACCACTATTTCTTGAATATTTAAACAAAATCCATTTAACTGGTTGCATTTGGTTAGCTTGATAAGATCCAATAAAGTTGGTCGTTTCCTTCCCTCATCTGTGGAATCATCTCCATCGTAAACGAGTTTAATACCACTTCTCTCCTGTTTAATTTTCAGGGGTACTTTATTAGCTAAAATAAAAGAGCAGTGCCAATAATTAATAAATAAGAAGATAAACATGCAGTATCTACTTTTATTACATTGATACAGTTGCTGCATAATGTACAAAAAAACAAAACAATTAATTTTTACCACAGATTAAAGATACTTTTGCTATCAATAATCGAAAACGCAGAAAATATACGCTGGCATAATAATAAATATTAAAAAACAAATTTAAAATTTAAAATGAAAAAAGGGAGAGCAAATGAAATGAAACAGGTTAGGTTAGGATGATGTCCGTGAAGCTAGCTCCCTATTCTATGGGGAGCTAAAGCTGGCTCCCGACTCCCACCATAGTCTAGGTAAGCGAGTTTGATCAAGTAAAACGTACTACCAGAGCATATAAAACAATCTGGTACTACCAGAGCATAATCTGGTACTACCGTCGATGGAGGAAGGAAAATTATAATGCAAAATAGCCACTGACCATAGATAAAGGATTACATAGATAAAGGATTATATAGGCAACTCCCTATAATTTTTGGATGCCATACGCTCCCTGGTGACCTAAGTACAAACTAGACTATTTAAGCGGGAAATTTGAAATCTTTTATAGTTATTATACTTACAATTTTAAGACACTTTTTAATTTTATAACTCCACATAGACATATGATAAATATCTATGTCTATGTCCAGTTATAAAATTAAAACGCGATAAATGACAATATTAGGATAGGTATAATGAAAGCAAAAATTATATGAGAATAATAATTTTATATATTACAAACAGTTTGTAAAATACATTCACCCCAATAACGCTTAACATCGCAGATACAGATATATTACATTTTAGTCTTCTTAAGGGGGGGCCTCGCCATTGTATGTTTGGTTGCCTGTATCAATGTATTTTTATTTCCAACTAGCTGGAAAAAGTAGCGAATTTCAAAGGATTACAAAAAACACGGGTATTTTTAAAATATCCATAGATACTAATGACACTAGTTTAAAAGTTATGGGCGAGATTTTTTTTTGAATTTCAAACTTTATGCCGGCATAAATTCGTCTATTTTATCTCTTGAGCCGGAATTTTACCTTCGTTAAGATTGGCATAGGTTTCGGAATATGCTCGGAACGAAAACACGGTAATAAACATTGTAATTATCCAGTCTTGTTGTAAATAAAAAACATAGGCAAAATACCCCTTAAATTATGCAGCGGGAATGCATAAGTGTGGCTATTATTTATCAGATGGCGCGAAAAACAGACGATCGATGAACGGTTGACGCTGCTGTTACAGGTCCAGTTTAATAATTACATATATTATGTTCATATGATCAATTTTACGTTTTGGCGATATAATATTTAATCAACTAAGCTTTCTGATTACTTTTTTATGTTTTTGTATTACTTCCATATTATTATATACTATGAATTGCGAATTTTTAATATTAAAATAATATAAAACTTCAAGAGGTATATTCGGGAGACCCTCATAGCTCAAAGACTCCGATCTGTGATTTTAACCCCTCTCTTTTTAGCAATGGTTCATTGATTTTTAGCTTGAAAGGTACACGGCGGCACTAAAAACTGCTTTAGTTGACTTTGCATTATTTATACGTGTGGGTTGGGTACTGTTGTTCTTATAGTTATGTCGCCGTTATGTATTTTTCGTGAGGAAAACACAATCGTTAGCATATAAACTGACATTAGGGGAGGATTCATGTCTATGTCTCTATATGTATAGGTATGTCGAAAATTCTCTATACCGGGTGTTCCATTTTAATAAATGCAGCTATTATAAATATCTCAAAAACGAAAATCACATAAAAGTTGAAGCATATTATGAGGTGTAATGTAAGACGCACGTTTTCACTTGTAGGCAGACGACGTTTTCAAGGTCACTTGAATGTCTACTGTGTTTTTTACTGTTAAAGGCATATCTTTAGTTAAAGAATGTGATTCGGCACGTTTTCTGTAGGTATAGTGTATTGCTGGCTTAAAAGTTCTGCAAAATTATGTTTAGTTTTTTCAATGAAATGAAACATGGTCTTTTATGTGTACATAAGGTGTTTCTTCGTTTGCATTAACACTACATTCAAACACACATTTTAGGTAACGCAATAATTAAGATAAATACATATCTCGAAAATAAAAAATGAAAAAAGAAAACGATATATTGATGCGAAAGAACATCTTCTGTATTTTTTGAGGCAAATTAATGATTTAAAAACCAGTTTGTTGCAGTTTTTTCCAAACAATGTAATGTCGTTTGGAAAAAAACAAACGAACGTCAAACAAAAGTTATAACCAAAAAACCTTTTTGGAAAAAATGAAGATGGTGCAAAATGTATCTTTTTATTAATTTAAACATATTTTTTTATTAACGGATAATAATAGAACACATATGCAGTTAACTTTGGAGTTACCTTTCGATTAAAAACAAGGAAAAATAACCGACTCAAACGTGGTCACGTGACTTTCGCTATCTGTCAAAAATTATATTTAAAAAATACAATCCCTAAAAATTGGCTTATTTGTTACAATTTCAAAACGTTTAACTTGAAAAAGTCGTTTCTATTTTAATGTTACATAAGCGCCTATTTCCTATTTATAAAATTTCTTAAAATTTTAAAAAGTCATTACTTCGTAAAAACTATTTTATATCACTAGCTATACAACATAATATACGAGTATCATTCTATAATTTTATTAACTTTTTATTATTACTAAAAAATATTGATAAGAATATGTCTTTTTCAAAAGAAAATTATATTAACGCTTTAAAATTCTATTATGTTTGACACAAAGTTGATGTACCGACAAGCATTTAGGTAGTACCATAGAAGAATCTACTACATAAATTCTTCTATGGTAGTACCTATATAGTATATTTCCTAACAAGTGCGGAAAGTGCCACTTTCCGCAAGAGTTAGGAACACTATTTTTTCTACAAGCGTGCGGAAAAGTAAGACACTTTTCCGCACGCATTTACTTTTCAGCACGCATTTTAGTTTAGAAAGTGTCACTTTTCCGCACGCTTGTAGAAAAAATTTATTTACATTACATTTTCCATTACTCTAAATGTATGCCAAAATAATACATATATTAAGATATCAGCAAATAGTAGGTATTTCACGTATCTAACAAAATTCACAACTTTACGTCAACTTTGGATCAAATACAACAGAATTTTAATTTCTTTCGGTTTATCAATATTAAGTACTTAATGAAAAGTTAATAGAATGATAAAAGATAAAACTATAGTGACATAAATTCTAAATGTCAGTTAGGGTAAGTATTGTAATCATTCATGCGGTTTTGAGGGAGAATTATTATGTCATGACAGTAGATTTGACAGCCGGTAGGTAGTCCTCTTACTTAATATTTTACTCAACAATATTCTTAATAACTATGACAAAATATAGAAAAATAAAGGAGCGTAAATATTCATATTATTATTTTGTGTTTAACAATTCACAGTTTCAATGCCAAAATACGCCAGGATGGGAGCGATGTGCTGTTATTTGTATAAAAAAGGGGGTCGGTCCGCCTGCCTCCCCCTAGACCCCTGGTTCCGACCAACGACCTTGCTTGCCGGGCAACAAAACAACTTATAAGGAACGGAAACTTATTTTAGCGCTAAACATTACTTTTTATTCTCGCTCTGTACCAATGGCCGCTCTCCAACTCCAGCGCCATCTTACAGACACTTGCGGAATTTTTGCACTCCAGTAAACAATTTCTGTTTTAGCAACATTTATCCTAGTTAGGAACACGGTCAAATGAAGGTCGTCGCGAGGTGATGACGTTTTATTTCCGTCCTTAAGGTTATTTATAAGTAAATTAAGAAAGACATGTATTGTTTGAGTTGATAAAATCTAAAATCTGCATAAGGTAGAAGGCCTTAATTTTGACACTGTCCCCATATTTGACTGGTTTCACCATTAATGTCAAAAATTAAACATGTGACTTGGCGATTTTTTAGATGATTACTAATAGTGAAGCGTTTGTTTTTAATTCAAATAACCTCAGCTTTCCCGCCTGATTTTTGGAAGATGCGCCAAACATCATTTGTAAGGTGTACGTCCAGGGTGAAACATTGTTTCTTGTGTTGTGGCGTAGTGGATAATTTAAGGTGAGTGGAAATCACATTGCTTTTGAAATGTAGCCTACAACGTTATTATTGATATGGTGGCTTTTCTGCTGGATGATTTACCATCTGGGGGTTCTTAGAATTCATTTTTAATTGTAAATACGTTCATGTTTCTGAATTTTCGGCCATTATTTAGGGTGTCAAATTTTGGGACATGATTTAGTCAAGTGCTATAAATTTGACACCTAGGTGTCAAATATAGGGACATCCAACTAATATAAAAGATGTTTGCTTTCTTTATTAATCTCTTACAACTTTCCCTTTGGACATCCTTTTTTGATGTTTCATTAATAACAGAATTTAAAAAACCTAAATCTGACACCCATGTCAAATTTGTGGTCGAGGGGTGTCAAAAATAGGCGCACTTAAATCAAGCTCAGTTTGTAGGTATAGGAAACTAAACTAAACCTTGCATTTAACTAAGTATAGAAAAATTTAGTTAAACATTAATTATTTTTCCAGTACTTTAAGTACTTACATAAGTACCCTTTTTACTCATTAAGGATTGTTTAATAAATATTTTTAGATATGGCTGACAAAGGAAACAGGATTTATAGAAAGTACTGTAAGGAGGATCTAAATAAGGCTATAAAAGCTGTTAAAAATGGAATGTCCTGTGCTTCTGCTGCTAAACAGTTTAAGGTGCCACGGGTGACTTTGATGTACAAAGTGTCAGGAAAATTTCCTGTCGACTACAAAAGCGGAGTAAGCACCATATTAACTGAAGCCGAAGAAAATCTGTTGAAACACTGGATCATAAATGTTGCTAAAACCGGCTTTCCCATAACAAAAGACCAATTACTAGATAGCGTGGCCCTGCTTGTAAAAAAGCTGAAGAGACCCAACAACTTTACTAATGGTAGACCTGGCAGGCATTGGTTCGAGGGATTTTTGCAACGACACCCGGAAATAAGTCGACGAATGACTCAAAACCTAACAAGTTCTAGGTCAGCTGTGTCGGAAACCAATATAAGAAAATGGTTTGATGAAATAGGTGAATATTTTCTGGTAAACGACATTAAAATCATCAGCCCCAGACAAATATTCAACGCTGACGAAACGGCCTTTTTTTTGTCGCCCAAGGGCAACAAAGTCTTTACGAAAAACAGGTCAAAAACACTGTATAGCTATTCAAATGCAAATGATAAAGAATGTATTACTACACTTATTACAGGTAAGCTATTAAGTCATAGTTTTCTAACAAATCACTTACTTGCGGATTTATTCCTTTAGGAAATTCTGCAGGTGAATTAGCACCACCGATGATTATGTTTTGCTATGAAAGGGTCCCTAAAGCGATAATTTTAAAATGTCCACAAGCTGATTGGGCCATAGGACGCTCAGATTCAGGCTGGATGACAGCTGAAAGTTTTTTTGAATACATTTCCAATAATTTTTACAAGTGGCTGATAGACAATAATGTTCCGTTTCCCGTTGTATTGTTTGTTGATGGGCATAAGTCGCACTTAACCTACAATTTAAGTAACTTTTGCTCTGAAAAGAACATCATACTAATAAGTCTTCTGCCTAATTCCACCCACATCTTACAACCCATGGATGTAGGTGTCTTTCATCCCTTAAAAAGCGGGTGGAGGAATGAAATTCACGCTTGGAGGTTAGAAAACAAAAAACAAAATCTGAAAAAGGAAGATTTTGCCCCACTACTGAATAAAGTTCTGCAGAAAGTTCTTGGTCCTGGACAAAAGCAAATACTACAAAATGCCTTTAGGAAATGTGGATTATATCCCTTTAACGTTAACGCAGTTGATTATTCGAAAGTGTTAAGTACTAAAATCCCATCAGATATATCGGACATTCAGAATGCAGGACCTCCAAAACCAAATGAAAATTCAGGTGATTTAAAAGGTGCCATAACGGCAATAGAATCTTGTTTAGATACAAACGTACCTACCAGTTTTCAACGAAATATGGACATGTCTGAATGGATTGGAAGGGTAGAAGATACTAGTCTATTTTTTCTTTGGAAGAAGCTCCATGAAAAGGCCCACGAAAATGATAGCAATCAAGAGCAAGTGAAGGATGTAATAATAGAGATTGGGGATGGAGTTTTGCTGGAGGATATAAATTGGGAAAATTTAATTATTGCAACCGAGGACCAAGAATTGGAATTATTACGTAAAGAAGGAAACGGGGCAGTGAAGGAAGCAGATGAGACAATGACAATATCATCGAAGAAGTAGAGACAATGGAGAAAGAAGGTGAAGAAGCAGCTATTCTAATTTTTGGCACTAGTAAGAAATCTGATGAGCAAGCAAATGAAATAGGAAAAGCTATAGAGGAAGTAGGTGAAGAGGCGGATATAATTTTTGGCAATACTAAGAAATGTGACGAGCAAACAAATGATGAGAATACCAATAAAATAGGAAAAGCGATACAGAAAGATGGTGAGGAGGCAGATATAATTTTTGACAGTAGTGGTAAGAAATGCATGTAAGAAAAGAGCAAGCAAGTGACAAGAATATAAATGGAATTGGAAAAACTATAGAGAAAGTAGTTGAAGGGGCAGAGAGTCAAGATGAAAATTATAATAACGAAGACGTCATAATGGAATTAGGGAATGGTAACCTGCAATACAATATAAATAATAAAGAAAATCATGGAAACACTTTGATTTCCAATATAACTAATAGAAATAAAGACGACATCGACGTCGCAAATAAATTAGCAGTTTCCGACAATTTAAATGAAAATGTGACCACAGAAGACACAATCAAAACAGGAAAAAACGTAACTATTAAGAATATGGATAGTGAAGTTAGTAGCAACAGTCTTTTGGTACCTTCTTCTTTTAAATCTATTTTGTTTTGGCCGGAAGGGAGCTCAAACAAAAAGTCAAGTACTCTTAAGGTCAAGGAGGAAATTCCCAGTGTGTGTTCCTCAGAAAAGTGGAAGGAATATTATTTGAAAAAAGAAAACGAGAAGATTGACAAAGAAAATGCGATTCAAGAAAGAAAGCGGAAGCGAGAGGAAAAGAAACAACAGCTGCAAGAAAATAAGGAGAAAAAAGCCAACAAAAAATTTCGCAAACCTAATGCAGTAGAAAATGTAAAGAAGAACATTTTTGGGGAACAAAATGTTGAAAATAGTCTAGTGGATACCGAAAAAACAAGAGAACCTGAAATGAAATCTAATAACATTAGTGTAAGTGATTACGTAATAGTTCATTACGAAGGGGAAAAATTCCCTGGAAGAGTCACAAAAGCTTCAAATTACAACAAGTTTTTTGTTAGCGCTATGGTAACAAGTGGAATAAACCACTGGAAATGGCCAACAGAGCCAGACGAACTGTGGTATCCTTTAGAAGATATTGTAGAAAAAATAAATGTGCCAACACTTATCAACAATAGGGGCGTTTTTTCTGTACCAGAAATTGAAAAATACAGGGCTTTTGTAATGTAACCTACAATGGTTTTTAACTTAATTTTTTGCATTAAAGTATTGTTTTGGAACAAAAAATGTTTATTTATTTAACCTAGCAGACACAATACATATAAAAATATTGTATTAAATATATAACTACATAATTGATTTTCATTTAATTATGTAAATAGATACATGTCAAATATAGGCACAACCCGCTGTCCAATTTTGGGCCACTGTCAAAATTCGGTGCAATTTTGTGTCAAATTTATGAGCAAACTCAATATTTTGCTGTCAAATTTGGGGGCGTTCATTTTAACATAGCTTTTAAATGGTTTTGTGTCTTAAGGTGTCAAATATAGGGACAATTACCTTACTTTTTTTTCCGGAGAAGAAATGTTTCCAAGTATTGATGAAAATTAATAAAGCCAACCTTACAGTCGAAACTCCACAAACAGTTTATATTCTCAAAAAGAAACTGTACATGTTTCAAACCACCAAGGGTTCATCTTCAGCAGCGAAATAATTCATTGTGAGTTATACAAAGCTTCCAAGCACATTTTAAAAAAATTATATTATCAAAAATTCATAAGAAAACTTCAAAAGTTAAATGGAGTCGAGTTGTAAACATAAAATACCCAAAATTAAATATTAAAACCACCAAAAGGCTTTAGAAAAAGTTCATAAAAATTTTCAAAAAAAACTTCACTCTAAGAAACCATTAAACCAACAAATCACCATCGTCACCCAAAACGTTCACGTTACAAACTAAAATGTTAAAAATGTTAATTTGACGACGGTGATTTGTTGGTTTAATGGTTTCTTAGAGTGAAGTTTTTTTTGAAGATTTTTATGAACTTTTTCTAAAGCCTTTTGGTGGCTTTAATATTTAATTTTGGGTATTTTATGTTTACAACTCGACTCCATTTAACTTTTGAAGTTTTCTTATGAATTTTTGATAATATAATTTTGTTATTAAATGTGCTTGGAAGCTTTGTATAACTCACAATGAATTATTTCGCTGCTGAAGATGAACCCTTGGTGGTTTGAAACATGTACAAGGTGTTCCCGTATATTTTGACCCACTCCTAGAGCCTTTATTTTTCGAGTTAGAAAAAATTACCTAAGTGAAAGTTGTAGGTTTTTTTCTGAACCGCTAGGATCTCTTACTAGATAAAACAACTGAGCGTCGCAAATTTATGAAAAAATATAAACTTACTTTTTTAAATGGAACACCCTGTTGATTTGTGGATTTTTGAATTACACGCATTTTTCCGATTCCAACAATAGAAATATGTTATATGTTTGCTCTAAGCATTCGCATGATGTTCCAAATTGCAGTTAAATACGATCTTTATATTTAATCAAGGTTGCCATGGAAAAACATATCAACTTAGGCAAGAGCATTCCTGTCAATCCATTATTTTTGGGACAATACTCCTTGGTACCCTACAACTTGCATTTAAGCAATTTCTTTCTAACTCGAAAAATAAAGGCTCTAGGGGTGGGTCAAAATATACGGGAACACCCTGTACAGTTTCTTTTTGAGAATATAAACTGTTTGTGGAGTTTCGACTGTAAGGTTGGCTTTATTAATTTTTATCACATTACTCCACTGTAAGAAGATGGACTATTTTTTCTATTCAAGTATTGATGGTTCAGCTGCAGGGTACTCCCATGTCTCCCATTATAGTACATACCTACTAGCTATTAGTGGAATCTTAGTGGGTAAATCCTCGGATGAATTTCTCGCTGATATCTGTAGAAAATAATAAATAATAATTATTATTAGTCTTTCATGGTGCACTGGGTATGATACTCGCAGAATCCTAGATATCATTTTAGTAATTTATTAAAAAGGTATAAAAAAAGACACAGTAGGCAAGTTGTTACAAATAGAATTGAATTTTTAGAAATCTTTCAACAATCTTGAACACGAATCCCGACCGATAAATCCCAGGTAGGACAATTTAAAGAAGGCCATGACTCTGGGCATGCTAATGTGTCGTTAATTTTACCACTGCAGGAACGCTAAAATTAATAACGGGGGTACTTCTGTTACATTTTCAGAAAAAAATCAAAATACGTAATTAAGGCGCTGCCGAATGCAACAAGAAGGGAAATTTGATTTTTTTAAATTACCTATAGTCTATCCAAGTTACAGCGGCAGTAGATATAAACAAAGTCACATGACCGCATTGCGATCGATTACCAGGGTCTGACTAATATGAGATTCCCAGTGGTTTGTAATTCTGAACTGATTCTTTTAGAAATTTTAAAATTTGTGTTTTTACCTTTCGTGGATCTTTCCTTAAATTAAGTAGCAAAACAAATTTACAGAATATACTGCTCGCGATCCGATCTAAAATATGCAGGAAACTCGACTGAGGGAAGAGCCGGCCCTGCATTCTGCTCGCCGCGAAAACACTTGACATTTAGACCAATAAGAGAATAGGTCACGTGGTGGCTAATGTTTTGATCCACTGCCTCTGTAACTTGGATAGACTTTAGGTATATATTTTTTCGAAAAATATACCATTAATTTTAGCATGCATCACTAAATTTAGCCTTGCTGTGTGGTAAACAGAGCGGCATATAAACGTGCCCCGAGTCACAACGTTTGAAGAAATAAACACCATTTGTAATACTTCTTACCAATGCAAACTATGGGCGAAAATAAAGATTGCACAGCCTCCTCCTTAATCCTAGAGTTGTACCATTTGCCTCCTGGGTATGTGCATGTACAATCTGGCGTAAAATGCATGTCACAAACCCGTTAGCATCTTCTTAATGATTCAAGGAGATCATTTAATTTGTTGTTCCCATTTTTTTTCTCAGACCAAGTTTACAAAGCTGTAAAAATAGCAGCTTGTCTTATCACAATAAACTCGAGATATTTTACTTACCGTTTTGTCTTTGGGAAAAATATGCATTTCCATCTTCGACCGTCGCGTCGTCCTTCTTCACAACCAGGTAGGTACACAACAAACCAAAACCATTTTAAAAACCAAACCAAATAATTATGAAAATAACGATAAATTATATAAATGAACAAAACAAACACTAAAAAACGCAGAAAATGTGAAGTAATACACGAAAAACTATAAATAAAACGAACCGAGAATCACAAGCAAAGCATGTCAAACGCAACGCCACAAATTAAAATAATGGCCGCCGGCCGCCAACTACCAATTTTTGATAATAATTGATAGAAATACGCCATAAGCGCCCTCAAGCGACCTAAGTACAAACTATTGGGAAGGCTTTGATAAGTACAAGGAGGAGTTTCCAGGCCCTGCGACTGACCCAATTTTGCTCGGAATGAGATGGAGTCACCGTCGAATATGCCTCGGCGCGGTGGGGGAAACGAGGCTTCCCAGACCGACACGTTTGTCCGGTAGATGGCGCACTTGTACCACCTTCGGAATAGGTCTCGGCGTGGAGGGGGAAACGAGGCTTCCCACACCAAGGTTTTGTCCAGTAGATGGCGCACTTGCAATGCGGCTTCCCAAAATGAACTTCTGTTCGGCAAATGGCGCGCTTCGCGGCTTCCCAAATCCGTTAATTTGACCTTGACCGTTTGCGTTTTTGTGCTCGTACGTTGATTGAGTCATCGCATCGACGGCTCGAAGATTAGATTTGTACCTTCTAGTCCAAACGCGAACCCGGCCGCGGCCCCGTCCCCCTCTTTGCCCATGGAGGCGGTTCTAAAAAATATATATATTCTTTAAAGTAGCGAGTAACGTTATTAATTGTTAATGACAAATTTATCGAGAGTCTTTTTAAAATATTCATTTTATAATGGAATGTTATAATATTCATACACAGTGTAACCGTATTTCGAGTGACATGATTCAAATTTATTATTCCTCAAATATAAATGATGAGGAAGGGATATTTGACGAGCCATAAACAATTTAAGGAAACGTGCTGCATTTTGCCTTGAGGAACAAGGAGGACAAATTGAACATTTATTGCAAAATAGGATTGTCTACTCGTCTAGGTTTTTGTTGTTCTTGGGCTTCCAGTATTCCAGTGTGACTTTTTTTAGTGTTAATGTGTTATATGGCAAATGACGTGGTACGTTTATGATTTATTAAATCAATAAATTTAACATTAACTGAATTTTTACTGAACCGTCAAACAATATTCCAAAGCACACTTCGCAACAATGGCTTATGTTTCCAAGGCACTCTATGCAAAAACGTCAAACATTATGGGGCTTACGTTTCCAAGGCACTCTATGCAAAAACGATTAATTTGTTATTACGGCAAGAAAAACAAAGTAAAGCATATTGTGTGACATATCATTTTAACCAGAAAAAATCCTCTTTTCAAAAATGTGAAAATCCAATATGGCGCCTGTAGTATGACGGAGCGGGGGTAAAATGAACTAGTCACTAGGTGCAAAACGTTTATTTAGAGAACATACAACTAGCGACGCGTTTATTAACACAAGAATTGAATAAGTGTAAGTCGGCGATGTAAGTAGAGCGCGTTCCGATACGACACTAAATCGTCCGCACTCCCGAGTCGTCCGAGCCCGTGGATCCGGTGCCCAATGTAGCTAGCGTACCCCGGCGAGGTCGGTGTTAGACTGATGACGGAGCGCGGGATAGCGGGACGGAACGATGGTAAGGCAAGAACGTTCTGGGCCACCACCCACAGCTATCGGTCAGCGGTCAGGGTTACCACATTCCTCCCTCACGCATTTAAGAAAACTGTAGTCTAGATGTTGGAAAGTTGTCGTCTGATAGGGGTTTCGACGCTCTTGGTTCCTTCGGTGTCGGGATATCAGGAAACTCGTCACCAGTGCTTTGGGTGTCCTCTTTAGTAGGTACGAAATTCGGAAGTTCATTCTCAGCCTCTGTCAAATCGTCACTGTCGTTTACCCGAGGCATTCGTTCTCTCATTTGGTCTGCATGTTTTCGTCGTAGTACTCCTTCGATGTCTACTAAGTAGGACATAAAAGGCCCTGTTTGTTTTACAATCTGTCCAGAAGTGCTGCCCTTTCCCAAAGGATTATTTACCCAAACTTCCTGTTTTTCGCTAAAGAATTTTTCATGGGCTCCTCTGTCGTGATTTTGTTTTTGAATGATCTGTTCCTTTTCGATGTTTCTAGACAAATCAGGCTTTAATTGATCGAAGATGCATCTCGAATGCCGGCCCAACATCAGTTGGCTGGGCGTTCTATTGGTGGATCTCCTAACAGTATTCCGATATGAGAACAAGAAATTGCACAATCGTTCTGACAAGCTTAAATTTGGGTCGCTGGCACGCATTCTTTCTTTAAATGTGCGAACAGCGCGTTCGGCAAGACCATTTGATTTAGGGTGATAAGGAGTCACTCGAATGTGCGTAATACCGTTAGTTGTACAGTATTGTTCAAATTCGTCAGACGTCAATTGAGGGCCGTTATCCGAAACCAAAAACTTGGGTAATCCAAAACTGGCGAAAATCTCTCGAAGGGTGTCGACAGTACGCACGGACGTAATGTCCTTCATTTGAACTACTTACAGCCATTTTGTATAGGCATCGACCAAGACCATCCACATTTTACCTTCAAACGGTCCTGCAAAGTCTAAGTGCACACGACACCAAGGTTCGGGGGTAATTCCCCACGGGTACAATGGCACCTTTTGGTCGTTTTGCCTTGACTGTTGACATGTACGACATTTTTTTTATCTCCTGAACTAGGTCCTCGTCGATTTTTGGCCAATATACATGCAGTCTGGCCATAGATTGCATAGCATTTATCCCCGGATGACCATCATGCACCATAAACAAAACTTCATCGCGCAGAGTATATGGTACGCAAATGCGACCTTTCCATAGGAGGGTATTTTCCTCAAATGATAATTCATCACGTTTTTCGAAATAAGGAAGTAAGTCGTTGTTCAGGTGACGCTTTTCTGGCCAATGTTTTTCGGTATAGGATATCACTTTAGAAAAAACCTGATCTTTTATGGTCTCGTCCTTCAATAGCCCCCTTCGCATAGGGAGTTTGCGTAGTCTAAGATGAAGAAGCCGTCCCTTCACTGGTTCTCCCTCTGCTTCGATTGGTGATACTCCTAGGTTGGGAAGTGGAAGACGTGACAATGTATCAGCCGGACAATTTTCTTTCCCTGGCTGATAAATGACATCGAAATTGTAACTGTTTAACGTCATGGCCCAACGCAATAGACGATTGCTAGCAATTTTGGGCGTCTCTCTATTTTCGCCGAAGATTCGTTCCAACGGTTTATGGTCCGTCAAAAGTGTGAAACGTCTTCCATATAGGTATTGGTGGAATTTGGTTACAGAATACACCAAACCCAAGGCTTCCTTCTCAATCGTCGAGTATCTCTTCTCTACGTCATTGAATGACCTGGATGCGTACGCGATGGGCTCCAAGGTTCCGTCAGGCAACTGATGCGAGAGGACAGCGCCAACGCCCACGTTACTGGCATCACTCGACACAACTAACGTTTTAGCCGCATCATAGTGAACCAGAGTATCCGATGAAGTCAAAGTCTCTTTTAGGCCTTTGAAAATCTGTCTGTGTCTTCCGGAGTCCAATTCCACACAGAATTTTTCTTTAAGTGTCGGTGTAACGGCACGCATTGAACATGGAGGTTAGGTATAAATCTTCCGTAGTAAGTGATAGCGCCTAGGAATGACCTAAGTTTCGTCGTGTTCTCAGGCAGTGGCATTCTTCTGAGGGCTTCTACGCGATCTTCTGTAGGATGGAGACCATCCCGGTCAATCCTATGCCCTAAATACGTCACACTACTCTTAAGCCATTCACACTTTGACTCCTGCGTTTTTAATCCGGCTGCTTTGAGTCTGGATAATACCTCCCTTCGACGCTGCATGTGTATGTGTAAGGTTGGAGCAGTAATCAAAATATCATCCAGGTAGCAAACAACTCCATCAATTCCGGACAATATCTGATCCATAGTACGCTGGAAAAGTGAAGGCGCAAAACTCACGCCAAATGGTAATCTTTTATACGCGAAGTATCCTTTGTGTGTAATAATAACCAAGTATTGCCGGGAATCCGGGTCAACTTCCAATTGCAGGTAAGCATCTTTCAAATCTAACTTCGAAAAATATTCCCCTCCTGATAACTTAGCAGTGATATCCTCAAAACGTGGCAACGGGTAGTCATCCAGCTGTACATGTTTGTTTATAGTGACTCGAAAATCACCACAAATTCAAACGCTTTCACAAGACTTAATAGCTACCACGATTGAAGATGCCCATGTTATTGGCGTATTAGTAGTGTCCACTGGCTCCAGAACTCCCTGGTTTACCAACCTACTTAATTCAGCTGTTACCTGGTCCTGTAAAGCAAGCGGAACACTTCTAGGTCTAAACTTTTTGGGGGTTATATCGTCATCGATGTATATCTTTGCTTTATGGCCCTTAATTACGCCTAATTCGCCACTAAATACCTCTCTAAAATCATCTAACAACTTATTCAACTCGGGAATATTCCCATATTCTACCCCCTCCCCGTGAAAAACAGTGCTTCCAACATGAGGGTTCAACGCACTAATTTGACATAACCGTGCGCCTGGAGGCAATGGCAATTTAAATGCCAGACACCAATCAAGCCCAAAAAGTGGAAAATCGTCGTCTTTTATGACATATACAGGGTGTATCTTTGATAGGTACAGAAATTTTAACCACGTAATCGGGGACGTTCATAAAACCGAAAAATGAAAAAAAAATTTTTTTAATCGATGTTTAGAAAATGGGGCAAATCAATCTTTATCCGTGCTCAATGCACGCCGCTGGATCGTCACTAGAAGCGCTTAGAGGGGAGGTCTAACCTCTCCCTAGGAGATGGAGGGGAATAACGTTAGATTAGGAAGGGGAATACCGCGACGTTGCCGCATGTCAGAGTGGAATAAATCTGCTTGCAGAATTAGGTACCTAGGTACCTTTGAAAATTACTGCTGGTAGGTATCCACGTTTTTTTATGATGTCGGTTGCTGTGACGAACTGTTTATTGCTTTCTTCACAGGCGCACACAATAATTTAACAAACACGTCAGTTTTTATCACTTTACTGTTATTTTAAGTCCCTAGGCAGCAGAAATGTATCCGAGCGCCGCTCGGAGAAGTCATTGCTAGAAAACTCATTGCTGATTTCACACTCATAATTTTTTGACAAGTCTTTTGTGGAGTAGGTATCTACCTACCTACCTATTTTACAACTGATTTTCAGGCCGCAATTTTTTTATACTAATAATTAGCCATCTCTTGGGACACCTTGGGATAATAAATTTCTGATCGGCAATCAACTGAATAAAGTATTTGTTTTAAAATACAAATTATCTGTAAAAATTGCAAATTTCCACAACCACCCATAGGGTAGAGCGTAGAGCAGCGGCGCGTTACTTTTTTTTAGCGAGTGTTCGCCTGTAGCCCTATCATCTCGAAAAAAGTGGGGGAAGACTGTAATTTGACGTGAATTTAACGCGCGGCTTCGATTTGTTCATAGTTTTTAATATTTTTCAACCCTTGCCCGATAGTGCGCCACCTTTAAACCCCCTCAGGGTTGTGGTCCTATGTATTATCTACTTTTAAAAAATTATTCGTTTCCGAAAAAAGTGGGGGAAGACTGTCATTTGATGTGAATTTAACGCGCGGCCCCGATTTGTTCATCGTTTTTAATATTTTTCTACCCTTGCCTGATGGTGCGCCACTTTTAAACCCCCTCAGGGTTGTTGTCCTGTCTATTGTCTACTTTTAATAGTATATTACACACCGAGGTGTCTCGAGATAAAGTAAACTTTCCACCCGGGCGGGAGGGCGGGAAGTAAAAGTCAAAAAATTGACACTTTCAAACTTCTAAAAAGTCAGAAATGTCGATATTACATACATGGTTGTAAATAAAAAATTATTCGGTTCCGAAAATAGTTGGGGAAGACTGTCAAATTGGCGTGCTTATCATTTCCGCATTTTTTAACCCTTTGCCGTTTCGGAACTCTCTCAAGTTAATTCCTTACCATTCCTCTTACTTTTCGTAAAAACTTGGTGGCGAAATGTCGCGTAATGTCCCCAAAAACCGAAAAACAGCGACTCCTCCTGGTGAATTTAAGCTTCTGCGTGCCCTTGACTACTGCCCGACATTCCTTCGCCGAGATTCGCCAGGCGCGGGCATATGACGTTGGCGTCGGGCGCTGGCGTCCGACGCCAACTTCACACAAAAACGACGCCGCGCCGAATCGCGCAATAATTACAATTACGAATGAATTCACTGGCACTGATTCACTCGATTTTGCTTCATTTCCACGCCGCCCGGCCCGGCCGACCTACTAAATTACAGCTGGGCGAGGAGCGCAAGCGCGGGGCGCCACTTGACATCGACACTACAGGTGATCCCCACTACTCATAACTAGTGCGCGATATTAGCCAATCGCGGCTCGCGGTCCCTACTTCTCTCGGGGCGGCGCTACTATGTTGCCAAGTGTGCTGAAAATTTACCTGATTTAGTAATTTAATTCCGTATAAATTTAATTGTGTAGTGGATTTTTACATGGATTTACCCGTTTTTGTGCGTAATAATCATACGAGATAGTAGATTAACTTATAACGAATGAAACCCCGTATAAATCCGCGAAAATCAAAAATCGGATTTAAGGGACTTTAAGTCAGTTTGGGGACATGTCGGCATAAACGGCAACACCGAATAGTGGTATTGAATGGTATGGGGGAAAGCTTGTGCGCACGTACGCCGTCTCCGTCACCGTACCGCCGCGCCGTAGCCGACGCGCTAGTCGAAGATCGTCCGTCCGATTTTGGGATTTAACAGCTGATTGATATCAATCCGCGTCCGCCTGTAATTTTTGGGAGCGCCAGCTTCAACAAGCAATTTATTATTATACAGAATGCCTTACGTGTGGCTATTCTGTGGTATAACAATTCTGTTTCCAAAACGTGGACGCGTATGCAAACGTCGCGTCTCGCTAACCGATATTGTTCCGTTACTTTGCTTTGTTTTACGAACTGTCGTCGGAACTGAACCTGCTTCTGTACATTTTTCCAGATCCGTTCGCCATTTTTTTGGACCAGCAGTGATGTCCAAACCTGTTGCAATTGCCGCTACGAATTTGCAGTGAAATAACAAGTGATTTTTTCATATTTCCGTTAAGAAATGCAGTGTTAAACGTTCGCGGCCTTCGTATGAAAACAGTGCTAGATAGGTTCCTACTAGGTACCCCAATTACGCGCGAGGATAAAAGAAGCAGCTTCAAGGGTTCGCGAAAATTCGGGTTTTATTAGACGCATACGGTATGGATCTAATTGTACAATCCACCTAGTCGAGTCCCCGTTGGAATAAATCAGCTGAGGGAAACCGAGACGTCCCTAATATTTTGCATCGCGCCGCTTTAAGTGTGCAGTGAAAAAAAAACAAGTGTTTTGTTCGTATTTCCGTAAAAAGAGACTATGAAGTGTTATACCTTCGCGACCATCGTATAAAAACAGTGCCACTAGTTAGGTAGGTACTTAGTGCTTTATGTGATTGTGTGAAGATTTTTGGATAGTATCTAAACACAAGAAAATAGTAAAAATAATCGATGCATCTCAAAGGTAGGCTTTTTCATGCTATTCGTCGAGCTATTTGCTAAAAGAACCTTTAAGGAGTTGTCCAAAAATTATTTATTTATTTATTTAATCTCCACATACACCAAATGATACATGGTTGCGTCAATATTCTTCAAATACTGCGAAAAAGCCTCGGAAAAAGCGATTCGACTGGCAACCAGTTACCTAGTGCTTCTTGTGATTTTCGAGAGGATTTTTGGATAACATAAGAAAGGAGTACGACACCCGCAAGGAAAATCATCCAGGCATCCGAAAGGTAGTTTTTTTGCATGCTATTCGCTAAAAGAACCATTAAAGATTTGTTCAAAAACTAGTTGAAAGACTATTCCTGAAATACTGTGAAAGAGCTATACGTCTGACAACGCTGCACGGCGGAATTGGGGGGGATCCGCCGGAACCGGCCTCAGTTCCAGCTGGTCCCGGCAAGGTCAAGGACCCATGGCCGTAGCGTCGGAAAAAGGGGTTTTAATAGCGTTTTAAAAAAAATTATTTCTGACGTTAATATGCACTTTAGAAAAATTTTAATTGCATAGGCGTAACAAGTGCATTTTTCCCGACCTGCCCTTAAAATTTATGTACTTATCAAAGTTACACCCTGTATAGGCAGAGACTGTGTCACACCAAATGCATTTACCGTTACAACAGTTTTTCCCACAGTATCTAATTTATAACAAAACGGGCTCTGATTGATGGTCGCCAGATAATTATACTTTTTTTTATATATATAACAGAAACCGAGTACAGAAGATAGATTTCAAATAAAAGAAGACAATTAAAAAATTACAAGATTTAATGTTAACCCTTTTGAGTTACGTTTTACAAGTCTGTAGGAAATCGATCAGCTTTTAACAACAACTATTTTTTAAAAGTTAGCTAAAATTATCGTCAGAAAGTTCTTTATATAAAATTGAACTTGTTAGAACAGTCGTAAAATGTTCTTTGGAATTTTCGACTATATAGCACTGCTTTTGGAGGATACCTCGAATTAGTTGACGATAGGCAGCTGCACAGCCACACGTCACCCACACTCCTTTGGATACGGTGTGCACTTCCACAGCTAGCTCTCGCTGGAGGCAGGTCGTGAGTTTTGAGTGGGGTTCCGTGGTGTGCTGCGACAGGTACCAATATAGTACGATCGTGGTTGGTTGGTGGTGGTGCTGCAATGCGTAGTTCTTCCCTTGTTGGTGTGGTTACATGTAAAGAGAAATCAAAACCACAGTGTCTGTTCTAACACTCAGAAAATAAGCCGGTGGCTTTTACAAAGATCAACTAGGTATAATAGCTATGTAATAATGGTGAAATTTTATATTATAATAATACAACTGTGCACAGTGACAGCCTAAGTAATTTCCAACAAATTATAAAATATACTTAAAAATCGACAATCAAATTGCGATATTCCTGACTTGAGAAAAATGGTTAAAACATGATGCAATATAAAAGCTTGTACTGCTGTATTGTACTATAAGAACTTGATTTCATTGACACTTAATAGAAAAACAAATGTAATCAGTTTAAATATTAACCAAAAATTACTGAAATTTGATCAGCAGATAACAGAAAAAAATTAGGCTTCTTCTCTATTCAAGACTTTAATAGGAATATAAAAAAAAACAATTTGTCATATAACCAACAAGGCTACGGTACTCAAAAAGCGGCTGATTTAGTGCAAAAGAATAATAAAAATACTCCAAAACGATATAGTAAATACTCCGAGCTAATGAACTATTTTACCGTGTGCTACTGAATCGAAAACGGTGAGTTCCTTTCACCACAAAATTTAATATTAAAATAACAATAATAACGGTCTGCCGATAGCTAGTGGTCCCCAAAGGTACAGCCAATCTGGTGGTGAGATATTTTTCGCAAAGACGGCAAAGCCAATATTCAAAAAAAAAGAAAAATCGAAAAATACTCGCCCCAAATTGCTGTGTTGTCGTAGCCAGAACCAAACGCTATCAACCTTCGCTGCTCAGCCTCCAACGGTGTCCTCGAGACCGCTTGGTCCGTGGAAAACCTAACACGACCGACGAAACTCCGGCGTGGTCACATGAAAAATAAAAGAAAAACCAAAATATCAGCCTAGCACGGTAAACCTAATGATAGCAGTCTTTTTTACACTAAATCGCGCTATTAAAAGATGAAACCTATGCACGATGAACAAAGATTGAAAAATTCCAAAGGAAAAATCAAATGTGCATAAGCTAAATCAGTACCGCACTTGTTGTCTCGACGACGAGCAGAGAGGAAAAGCGAGCGGAAATTGCCTGTCATTCCCACCTATCCTTGTGGTTTCCCGACCACCAAAACATAAAGGTTAGGTTCGTCTTCTTCAAGCAACCAACATATTATTTGACGCCTTTGCTCTTATACATACCTCATTAATTTCAATTTGTTAATTATATGAGTTTGTTTAAGGCTAAGTTGGAAAGGCAAAGAAACAACGTACCTGTATATGAATAAACTTGTGAAATTTGTAAATTCCAGGTATTACGGATACCTCCATTCACTGTGTATGGCTGGTTGCCTAATGGTGGCGGTAATTTGTAGTTCAAAATCCGCGGTATATCGGGAGAGTCAAAAGGTTATTACCGTAGTAACGAAAGTTTGCATAAATTTCGTTACAAATTTATAGTTTGTATATGCAAACAAACCCGAGGCTTTTTCCAAAATCGGTTTTCCAAGGAATTTCCACACCCTTTTACTAATAACACTGCATTCTGCGCCTGGATCGTAAAGCATTTCAATGTCTTTGCCATTTATACGTGTTTTTAATATTACTTTACTGCCAGTTGTTATACTTCTAATTGTAGATAAGGTTGGCGCAGAAAAACAGGCGGTATCATTCCTTAAATTGTCCTCATTTTTACTATCCGAGTCACTAGAAAAGTTTTCTCTGACACGCCTAGTGAATTTCTTAGGTTTACTCTGCTTTATAATGATTCACACACTCTAGAAAAAGTGATTTTCTTCCCCACAACTACTACATACTTTTGAACTCTTTTAACTCGGAACCGCCTTTTCACTGGTATGTATTATTTTCGCTATTTTTACCATAATGTTTGGCCCTCTTCAGTAGCGTAGATAAGTAGGTAGTGGTAGTAGGTACTAAGTACTGACAAATATCCAAAGTTCTGCCTTTGCTTTATGTTGATTTGGTGCTTTTAGTTCGGCAGTTATTTGAAATAACAATTTGTTAACATTGGGAATATTTTGTAGGTTTCCCATGGATTCTGAAAGGAGAAAGGTGTGGTTTTCCGTTTTCCCTTGTCGGCTTAAATGAGAACCAAAAATGAAAATTAATTAATATTATTTATTTGTACAGAGAAAATCAGTAAGTAATGTATTGAACCAGGGTCTTGTAAACTCAGTTTACAAGAAAAAAGCTGTGATGTCTGATAATATTTTTTTATTTAATGTTCAAAAATAGATTAATATAAGTATAAAAACGTTAAATAAAAT
Source organism: Pseudeuparius sepicola (assembly GCA_963920635.1). NCBI lineage: Eukaryota > Metazoa > Arthropoda > Insecta > Coleoptera > Anthribidae > Pseudeuparius > Pseudeuparius sepicola. The sequence goes on from OY987303.1 coordinate 30,141,722, forward strand.
ATAATGCATTTCATTATTTTTGACTACATCAAAAATAGTTTTTTCAGTCACAATACCTAAGTATATGACTTAGTCACTTTTGGGAACTTTCTTTAAACGCAGCAGGTCAAGCAACAACGTTGCTAAAAAATGCACATCAACAAATAATATAGCTCTTTGAGTGCAAGCGGAAAAAAGAATTTTGAAAATCAGTTAATAAAGTAAAAAACGGAATTGACTCGAAAAGAAACACACTGCATATGAAATAGTGTTTTTTTTATATCTATTTTCTCTGTGATATGTAGGTACTAAGTATATACAAATTTTATTTAATTATAGAGAGCTATTCAAAAAAATGGAAGCACAAGCTGAAGACGGAATACAATCCCCTTCGTCAGCTACAATTGCTGCTTCTTAAACAGAGAAAGAGATGCAGATAAATTAGTTATTTATGCAACAAGGATGGAAACCACAACTATATTTTTGTACTAGAAATTGGCAATCAAGTAAAGATATATATTTGACTATATAAGGTTTAAATTTAAACTTTTTATTGCACATAGAAGACTGGCAAGTAGCGATTTTTCCACTCCGGCGAGAAGAAGGAGAAATTTAGCAGTAGTACAAGAAACTGTTGGAAAGCAAAGAGAATGAAGTCACACCCTACAAATGACTGTTAGAAGATTGAAGCTCCGAATTACATCCCTGCAATCTCTTCTGCCTTACTTAAAGAAAAAATGTCTCATATCGGAGTCATCAGAATCCACAATAAAGGTAAAAGTGTTTTTGCCCTAGCGTGTTGTCATGTAACTTAATAATTCAAATGTCTCTCAACCAATTACACTGTACAGGGTAGCCGAAATTGGAAGCTTTTGGTTTTTTTTCTCATCATTTCATTACAGGTATCAGTTTCGGGACCTGCCGTAGACGTCTTTGAAAGATTATTAAAAGGACCTTCCACGCAAAGTATAATAATTCAAGATTCAAGTTTAAGGTCATTTGCACTGACACTGGCATTTTATTCAGCTAAGGCATATAATTTTGTGAGAAACCGTTCCTTACCGCATATAGAAACCTTGTCTAAATGGTACAGATCAATCGATGGCAGTCCAGGATTCACCAACGAAGCTCTTACAGCTTTAACTTTAAAACAAAAAGAGTCATTCAAGTCTTTGCTATGTAATCTTGCCGGATGAGATGTCAGTAAGGCGGCAGGTTGACTGCACAGGACAGAAATTTATCGGATACGTATATATTGGTACCAATATCGATGAAAATAGGTACTCCTCCTGAGGCCAGGGAAGCATTAATGTTTATGATCGTTGCTTTAAATGGCTTTATTATCAATTTAATAATAATAATAATTCTCGCCCTCACACTACCTGTACCCCAAAAGCACATTAATGCTATTGCAGAGGAGGGGAGCAATTACTATTATTTCGTCTTCATTGCCTTCTGCAAAAACCATAGCAGTTCTAATTATTCTATTATAATTAAAAATCACAAAAAAGATATAAAATTAGAAACATTAAATTTTATGTTGAAATAATAAATTAATTATTAGTTAAGTAAATAATATTGATAATTATAATTAATTACATGATATATTTTCTCCACAGATATTTCCTGAGAACAAAATGGCAAAAAAAGACTTGCATCTAAACAATTTTTTTAGATATTGGATATTAGATTGATACAGGAATTTGTTTTATTTCCATATCGTAAAATAATTGCTAACTAATTTCCAGTATTTTGCACAATAACATTATAAAACATTCTTATTATGATGCCAGTTAAAAAATCCTTCGTAATATATTGCTTACCTTCGTCACAGAAAAACAGCAAGCGCTTGCTGTTTTTCTGTGCCTTTGTGGAACCAATGATCTGTATAATATGTTATAATTATGTTATATTCGCTGTATTTTATATCCGCAATAGTTTTTCTAAATAAACGATTGTAAAGTAACAGTAAGTGTTTCTTATTTCCTATTGATAATTCGGTTATCGTATATTATATAGCGTATATTATAGGTTAACACCTAGATATACTCCAACTAGTATAACAAAAATCATAAAAATATAATGTTTGTTCCCAACTAATTTTATTATTTTTTAAAAATCTTTCGCCACTGGCGTATTAAATATCTGGTCGGAATTGTGTCAACCACAAAATATTAGGTTAGATGTCAACCTGAGTGTTTGAAGAAATTTTCACAGTTCAAGAATTATAAACGACATGTTGCAAAGTTTCACCCAGAAAAACTGCCCGAAGTTGCATCTGAAAAAAGATACATAAGTCTTTGGATTTTAAATGTGATCAATGCACAAGACAGTTTTCGACAAAACAAAACTTAAAAGCGCACGTTAATAAAAAACACAGAAGTGAATCCGATTGTGTGCAACCTTCGAAAATAAAGTGTGCTTTGTGTCAGTCCCAAGTAATAAAAATCAAGTTTGAAGAACATCTACAAAAGGAACATGACCTACAAGTTTCCATAAAGACAAAGTTTTGCATCATATGAAGATTTTCTTACATGGAAAAATACACTGGAAGAGGAATTAGCCACAGCTTTCATCAAAACTAGTGGTTCAAAAAGGTTGGCAAATGGTTCACAGAAGATTATTTTTCATTGTCACCGTTCAGGAAATTATGAACCAAGTGGAAAAAGTGTGAGACATTTGAAATTCCAAAGTTCGAAAAAAATTAATGCTTATTGCCCGGCTAACATCAAACTTGTGATAGCTGAAGATAACAAATGTACAGTACAATATTTTGAAACTCACGTTGGTCACGTCAATGAGAATGAATTGTGTCATCTTACACTAACAAAAGTACAACGACAAAGTTTAGCTGCTAAAATTGCAGCAAAAATACCCTTTGATAACATCCTTGATGAGGTACTATGTATTCAGAAATTTACACAATTACATAATATTGTCCTCATATAATTATAAAGTATTCTTGTAATTATAAATATTTTACTCCTATTATTCTGGTAATATTGTTCCTTAGTAGTTCGATGCTAGCTGAAGTATGTAGGTACACGTATCCCACGTATCCTTTATAATACCTATCCTTTATATTTTACTTAGGTACTAACATAAAAGAAATAGTTAAATTGTTCTTTTGGCGTCTTTGTTTTTTTATTCAAATATATAGCTAGGTACTCATCTTTACGTTTATTTATTACTATAATTTTTATTATAATTTTTAGAAAGTTATCAGTTAAATCATTTCTGGAAAATTGTAACATAGAGGTCTATAATTCCTAACAGTGTGATACGTGTAACTATAGTAACTATGTAGTTTATAAAATTTATCAGTAAGTACCTCGTAATTTTAGGTCCGAAATTCAATTTGTGGCGAAGAGTTGAAAAGAATTCACTTGAAACAAGATCTTCTTAACATCGAAAACGCCTTTAATCTGGGTGGCCACGAAAGTAGGCATAAAAATGATGCCCTTAGTGTGGATGCTGTCGTTGAGGAATATAAAGATAATGTTTTATTTTATAAGCCCCAAACAACCATGTTAGAAAATTACCCAGAACTTAACTCACAGGATTTCATGCTTATAATAACGAACGAGCATAAGTCGGAAATGCTAACAAAATTATCGGGAGACTGTGTGTGTATTGTTGGCACGCATGGATTAAACGCGTATGGTTTTGAATTGATAACTCTGATGGTAATTGACGATTTACGCCAAGGGTTGCCGTGTGCATTTCTAATCACAAATAGAACGGATTATCTTGAACGTATTTTTCTCGTGCATCAAATTACAAGTTGGAATCTTGCGGCCAAAAATTTTTATGTCGGATATGGCCGAATCTTTCTTTAATGCATGGTTACTGTCAATGGAAACTCCCGAAAAACGTTTGTTCTGTAGTTGGCATGTAGATCATGCATGGCGGAAAAATTTGCCTAAAATAAAAACGAAGGAACAGCAGTTAGAAGTTTATCATCTTCTTGCATCTTGTTGCAAGAGACAGATTAGTTAACATTTGATATTTTGATCAAAGAGGTAACTAAAAAACTTTTGGAAGATGCCGATACGCGTGAATTTGGGCGTTATTTTGTTGAAAATTATGCCAAAAATGTAGAATGCTGGGCATATTGTTTCAGATTGCATTGTGGTATTAACACAAACATGCATATTGAGAATATGCATCGTACAATTAAATATATTTATTTAAACGGCAAAAATATCAAAAGACTGGATAAATGTATTAATACTCTAATGAATTTAATTAGGAATAAACTTTTTGATAGATTAATAACGTTGCATAAGGGGAAATTGAGTAGTAAGTTGAAATCTCTTAGGGCTAGGCATGCCACTAGCCTAAATCTTGATATCGCGACTGTTTGTAAGTCTTCCGAAAATGGAATTTGGTTCGTCAATTCATCAAAAGATGTATTGCATTCCTCATTACGGGATTTTGAGTGTCATCGCAGTGCCGGCTTAGCCAAACTTCGGGCTCTGGGCACTATAGATTTAGGGCCCCTATTAATAGACTGTCGTCGGCCACTCGTTTAATTGAAACCAAATTTGGGTTTCACTTTTTGTGGTGCCCCGTAGATACCAATGTGGTGCCCCGTAGATACCAATGAGGTACCCCGTATATACCAACCAAAATTCTCATTTTTATTTTACCAAATAACACGAGGCAATGTTAGCTAAAGCCTTGAAATTCTTCAGCGAGGAATCACCGGGTTATGAGTCAAACCACCGGAAACTAGGAACATTAAGTTAAACGAAAAACCATGTTGTTTACATCTTGTAATTATCAAAACGCCAGAAAAGTTCGCTACGGTTATTAGTATTCTTGGAAAAACTTACGCTAAAATCATGTTGTTATACATTCCATCCGCCCACAAAAGCACACGTGCAAATCCTGGAATCGAGGCGAGAACAAAGAACGTAGCTGCTATAAAAGGGGGGCTTCTCCCAAAAGTCGAAGAAGTCGCCGAACATCACTTGTAGGGCTAAGTCCTGCCCGAGAGACCAGCGAGTGTCCGATGCCGAACCAGCAATGAGAAGAAGTCTCCGACCACCAATGGTTGGGCGAAGTACTGCCCGAGAAGTCAACTAGAGTCTGCCGCCTTGCCTGCCATAGATCCAGCACCAGAGCCTCAGTACAGTATGCTGCCCGTTGAACTGATCACAGAGTAAGCGACTGAATTTTGTTTTGTTGGGTTTTGTCGACTGAGTTGCCTTTCTATTCCTAGTTACTGAATTTAATTGATTTTATTTTATTTTGAATGCTATTAGTGTTTATTTGAGGTGTAGTAAAGGATTGTTGTATTTTGTCATATTTTAAAGCAGTGTCGTACAGTTCTGAATATTTTACGCTAAATTTTGGGTATTTTAAAAGCTGTTAGCACAGCAGTGCCGTATTAAGTCCTGAAGTATAATATTAATAACTTACGCTAAATTTTGGGTATTTTTAAATACGTTTTTGTGCCAAGTTCAAGTTATTTTTAATAATTTTGTGTCTATTATCAATTTCGAATCATTATTAATTTTCATATTTTATTATCGCATTTGTGTGATCAGGCTAACTAAATTGTGTGCCAATAATTTTGGTATTATTTCTTGGAATAATTTGAGCTTAATTCACGTACTATTTTCGCAGGTTTTTGTTATCAGTTTATGCTATAATCTAGTTTGTTCGCCACTTAGGTTTGAAACCAGTTACTAAAATTTAAAGATAATTATTTTGTGCTAAACCTTTTATTATCGATTCTTTTCTGTAATATTTACTTAGGAATATTTTTAATTAATTCAATTATTCACGTTTGTGCATACTCAATTCATTTTACTGTGTAATTCGTAACCTGTATACTTTATACGCCATAGGCGTACCATTTATTTTTTAATATATGTATTAAAATTCCCCTGTTGTTTCCGTTAATCCTTAGGCCCACACAAAAAATAAATTAACCACCTTTAAAGGTACCGCTCGACCAACTAACATCAAAAACAAAGGTGCGCGCCATATTTTTATTATAAAATAGAAAATAAAAACATAAATGTGCATGCAGATTATTTTCGCAAAACTGATGAAATAAATTGCATGGTTTTTATTTTCCCAGTAGATATTTTTATTTTTATTGATATCATTTTTGATTTCTAAATTCTACATATCGATACACGCATGCAAGAGCATTGCAAGTGACATTTTTGAGATTTTCACTTTTTCGCTTTTCTCGGGTCTAGTTACGGGATAATTTTGGATAAAAATACAAAACTATTCAATTTTGCATTATTTTCTCAAAATTTTTGATGTGTCATCCCATTGTATCTAACAAAATGGACGTTTTCAGCGGTAAAAAACATAGTAAAGGTAATTACAATTAGTCTTTATAATTTACGTTGTAAAGACAGTTACAATTTTGGGCTTACATTATTTCGACTGTTAAAACATTGTAACGCTATATTTTTGTCTGGAAAAAACACAAGTTTTTTAAAGGTAATGGCATTTACAATGTTCTTGCGAAGTTTTATTGAGACACGATAGGTTTACAATTATAATACTTATTATAGACTAAAAGAAGTAAAATTTTCCATTTTTACCTGTTTTACAATAATTATTTACTGCAGCCATTTAATTTTTTCATCTGTATGTTAAATCAAACGAATATGGTCTGTTTTAAGAAAGCCACAAAAATCAAATACATTGTAACTTCTAATATTTAAAATTGTACCATGGAAAACATTGTAAAGGACTGTGCAATGTTTTTACCGTAAATTTGATGACATTTTTAGCATTAGAAGTACAGAAAAAAAGTAGAAAAACTCTCTAGTTCAAAAAAGTAACTAGGTATAATAGTAGTTAATACCCACTCATCTAAAAGCCTTCTATTGAAAAAAATACAAAAAATATCCATTAGTTAAAAATATATTATCATTTTTAATAGCCTAAGGTTTTAAACCTCTCTCCTGAAAACTAGACTTTTGATAGTTATAATGTTTTTGCATGCGCATGATGTGCAGATCGGAACCGGGCCCCTGCGGGCGCCCGCCACGAGCGCCCAGCGGATAAAACAGCACTTTGTCACCGTTTGATTGGAATACAATCCAAGAACAATTCTGGAAAAAATCAGCTGGTCCGCAATAGTTTTTATTGAGAATTAATATTAATACACACACGTAACATAACAATAATCGCTACTGAGTATTGAACAAAACGACTCTGTTGTGTTTGGGAATGTGGGAATACTCGGCCAGCGAGCGGTGTCGCGTTTGTCACAAAAAATACTTGAGTGTTAGGCTGATGTAGCAAGGAATATATTTAAAAGAGACGCAATCAGGATTTCCTGCGTTTTTAATAAAAATATTTTCGAAATATTTATTTCGGGAGAGAAATAATCGTCAAGTACGAAAAGAATGTCAAGGATTAGGGGGCCCCTAAACCCGCGGGGCCCCGGGGCGCCGCCCCGAATTGCCCTAGCATAGCTACGCCACTGAGCTCATCGAGTTCTATAAATGTAATGTGTTAAAAACAAGAACAATCAAGGGTGTTTTTCATATTAAGTTTGACACAAGTCTATTAGTATTATCATAATAATTTCTCCTGTCATTAGGTATTTGTATTTTGTAGTTTATACTTTCTTCAAAAATAAAATGTAAATCTTATAACCTACCTATTTGAATCATTTGACCACCGTATTTAAATTTCCCGCACTCCATCATTGCTGCTCGAGTGCTCGCGCATCTGGGAGCCGAAAGTATTGGCCTATGGCTAAGGTTCAGTGTTCTGCCACGGCTGCAACGTCGTCTCGCTCTGGTGTAGTGGGCATAATGGTATTTCTTCGAAAATTTGGTCGAAATAAACCTGTTACTGTCCACTAAAATAGCTTTAAAAGTCCCGCGAACACAAAAATTAACCTCGTCGCCAAATGTAGTATGACGGAGCGGGGGTAAAATGAACTAGTCACTGGGTACAAAACGTTTATTTAGAGAACATACAATAAGCGACGCGTTTAATTATAATTAACACAAGAATTGAATAAGTGTAAGTCGTCGATGTAAGTAGAGCGCGTTCCGATAAGACACTAAATCGTCCGCACTCCCGAGTCGTCCGAGCCCGTGGATCCGGTGCCCAATGTAGCTAGCGTACCCCGGCGAGGTCGGTGTTAGATTAGACCATTGAGGTAGTATGGGGGGGAGGCGCCAGAACATTACTTTGTCCCATATAGCAAACGGGTTCAGGGGGTGTGGCTAAGTCTGTGATCCACATCAGGGTCTGATTAAACAGTATTCCTAGTAAAATTATAAAAAAATGTAAAAAAACGAAAACTAACAACGACGAAATCAAAACCTGGGTTCAGTCAGTCAGTCAGTCAGTCAAATACATACCTAGAGTAGTTATAAATGTAATATTTTTCTTTTCACAAAGTGCCAAAGTGGATATTATAAATTATATTGATACGGCTCTGTCTATTGCTTACATAACCTGTAAAATCTAATTCCTGTGGTTTTGTGCATCCAAGCTTTCTCTAATTGTTTTTTCAAAATTTTCAACCTGCCTCAGCTGTTTTGGGCTGAGAGTTAAACGGCACTGCACTCACAATATTTTGGCACTTCTCAAAAATTGTTGGGACATCACCTTCCTTTAGCTTAGGTGATATTCTCTATAGGTATTTTCGTCCCACAACACATTTGTCCACTTTAATTATTGTTTCACTGTCTTGAAAATGCGTTAGCCACACATACTTAAGGGTTTTTTAGAAATTAAATCTCAGTTGGAATTTGACGAATCCGTTTGTGGCGGAAATTTTCATCCCGAGGCAAAACAAATGTTTGTTATGGCGACACTTTCTTCCTGGCTTTTGTAATATGTATAAATATAATATAAACAGACCCAATATTTGGTATTTAGGTTATTTTTTACGAAATAAAAATGAAAACTAACCTCGTTAGGTATACCTACTGTAAATATTGACGAGGTCTCAGTTGTTCGGCAGCGTGAAAGACCGAATAGAAACCGTATCGGGGCGTGGGTAGACAACGAAAATCAACAGTTACAGCACTGATTTATTTCGCACAAGGTGAATGGTGAATCCAATAAATACACAAACCCTTACGTGGTCAACGGGAATGGCTTCCAGCCACCCGGACCGTCTGAACTCGCGGATCTCCCGTAAGTAGTTCATCCCTCTGTGTCTCAGGCTCCACTGTCCAATACGGTCCATGTCCATAATAGAATAGTCTATTCCGGAATTCTGGGCTCCCTATTCTGTGGTTCGGGGGAGAATTCCCCTTTACAGCGCTCACGCGTCGGTGCGAGCGGCACCAATACTCTTGGACGGCACGACTCCCACGCAGAGGCCATAATAACACCTGGGCGGTTCCCCTCCGCCAGGACACACGCGCACTAGACACAAACTTGTTTCTAAAATAGAAACTAACACGTTTAAAAACAATAATTTAAACATTTAAAACTTCTCAAAACCCAAGCTGCCGCTTTTAGTTATGTGACAAATGACATGTAACGTCGGCCTAAGATGGTCACGTGATTTTTGTGCGCCAGGGCCTGTCTTTATAGTAGGCCTTGGGCAAGAACGTTCTGACGTACGGATCGCAACCAGTCAGCGTTCGGCGGTCAGGGCCACCACCCACAGCTATCGGCCAGCGGTCAGGGTTACCACAGCGCCCATAAGAAAAACAAAAGTTGATCGTCATAATATCTTTGTCCAGGGAGGCGAGAAAAAAATGCTAGGTCATATTTAGATTCCTTGTAAAAAAGTGCCTTAATAATGTTTAACTTAGAACTGTCCAGCCCTATTCGTTTTCGTTTAAAAAAATAAAAACAAAAACGACAATTTTCAGTTTTTTCGCATTATTTTCAAAACGAGAAGGGCCAGCCAAAATAATTTTGCCTTGTTACTCGGCATCAAATTCTGCAACTTTGCCTCAATTTAACCTACCTCGTATCTCTTAAGATAACCAAGATCCCCATGCATAGACCCGAAATACAACAAAATATATAGTTTTATTATATTTATTATATTATATATAGTTTTATTAGATAATTTTGACAGAAACTTTCAAAATACCAGATATCAATCTGGTTTCTATCCCAGACTACAATACCATTTATAATTTGGGTGATATAAATGCTAATGATGGCACTGTTATTTATTTACACAAAGATATTAAAAATTATACTTACAATATCATTGAATTCCACCAAATTAAGGCAATTAACCTAAGCATAATTCTAAAAGATAAAACCTTAAATATCTTAGCTCTTTACAGACCTCCATTTACCTGTCCTTATAAATTTAATACGAGCCTAGAAACTTTCTTTGCAAATAACCCTATAAAACTAAAGAAACTAGATATCAGTGTTTTCATAGGAGATATAAACATTGACCTACTTAAAGACGTGGACTTTGTCCACGAATACAAAAATATTCTTAGTGAATCAGGATATGTCTCCGCAATAAATGGTGTCACAAGGCAGGACTCTGGTAGTTGCCTAGACCATATTTTTGTTAAAACTAATTGCTCTGAAATAGACTTGATGCCCATAATTTTGGAGATTAGCATGACAGATCACTATCCTGTAATTTTAAACATATTAAGATTGCCTAAAATAGAGAATAAACCGTCTCATATAAAGAAAAAATATACAGACTACAATAAACTATGCGACAAACTAAAAAATGAATCCTGGGATTATATTTGCAATCAACATGATGTTAATATTGCAATAAAATTATTTATTAATATACTTAAAAATGAAATAAAACCAAAATTGAGGATTTGTCAGGAAAAATTACAGAAAATACTACAGAAATAGCTGAAAATTTTGCAGATTATTTTACGAATATTGGTAAGACATTGGCCGAAGACATAAAAAAAAATCTGACAAAAAATGCGTGTTCCCTGAACTCAGTATGGCCAACTCATTTGTATTAAATGACATTGATGAAACCGAAGTAAAAAAAATAATAATGTCACTAAAGCCTCGAAAGGCACCAGGAACGGATTCAGTAACTTCTGAGACAATTAAAATTATTTCTAATTATATATCAAAACCACTGACTTTTATGATCAATTTATCATTCGATACTGGCATCTTCCCGGATAGCTTAAAGATTGCCATAATAAAACCAATGCATAAAAATGGACCTACCACAAACATGTCCAATTACAGACCAATCTCAATCTTGAGCACTCTTTCTAAGATTTTTGAGAAGGCAATAAAGAGCAGAATAATAACCTACCTTAACAGATATAATATCATATCAAGCAACCAATATGGTTTCAAAGAAGGAATGTCCACGGAGGATGCCTTGGCCAGACTCACTTCCACCTTATATGGGGCTTTAGACAAAGGAGATAAAATCATATGCTTGTTTGTAGATCTGGCAAAGGCGTTCGACACCGTGGACCACCGAAGACTTTAGAAAAGTTGGGATTTAGAGGAACTGCCTACGAGTTATTAAAAAGTTACCTTTTGAACAGAACTCAATTTGTGGATATCGCAGGGGTTGTCAGCTCACAGAGGATTGTAGAACGGGGAGTACCGCAAGGTACAGTTTTAGGACCAATCATGTTCAATATATACATAAATAATTTATTCAGAATTGGTGGAAATAGTACAATTATCTGTTTTGCTGACGACGCCTGCATTATCTACACGGAAAAGACTTGGGATAATTTAAGAGAAAAAACTGTTTTTGAATTTACTAAAGTTATTAAATGGTTTCAACATCATTTATTGACTATTAACTACGATAAAACAAAATTTATGCCCTTCGGATGTTACTCAGACTCACTCCCTAGTTACCGTGATATTGAAATTAAAATAGATGATGATGTAATAAGAATCAAATCTGCAGACAAATTGAAATATTTAGGTGTAATACTAGATCCTAATCTAAAATGGAATGACCACGTAGATTTTGTAATAAAGAAAGTAAGGTCTTTAATTAGCAAATTCGAATTATTAAAAAATATACTTGATGTTAACTATCTTAAGATTCTGTACAAAGCATTAGTAGAACCTCATATAACATATGGTTTACTTGTTTGGGGAGGAGCCATGAAGAAATCTATAGAAAAGTTAGAGGTCACGCAAAAATGGATCATAAAAATAATTCTAGGAAAAGATAGAAATTATCCCACAGATGCATTATATAATGAGGCCTGCCTATTTGATATTAGACAACTGTATTTAAAATCTATAGTAACACGAGAATTTAAGAAAAAAGACACAATGGGTCAAATAACACACTCCCATTCCACAAGATACAAGGAGAAAACTGGTACAATCCCTAAAGTACAAACAACTATTGGACAACGTTGCTTTCTATATCTAAGTCCCAAAATTCATTCTGTGCTCCCAGTTTCATTTAAATCGATAAGGTCTCTGAGTTTGCTAGTATAAAAATTAAAAAAGTGGTTATTGGAAACCGATAGAATAAAAATATACGAAATAATAGATTTTAAAAATAAATATTACTCCAAAAGTTATTGACTCTTCCTATTAATTAATTAATTAAATAAATAATTAACTTATCAGAAACTATTAGGTATACCTACCGATTTTGAAAACACATCCTTATTATATACAACACAACCCGATTAAGACGAACATAGTATTACCACGTTGTTATCTACCGATTATGACAAATATCCCTAAAATGGAACTTAACCTTACTGCAACGTAATGCAGCCTAAATATAATACTGTTATCCTAAAATTTTACTTTATTCCTTATACTTTGTAAACTTACCTATCCCCCCACGTACAAGGATGTCCTTCTGTGGGTATTCTATTTATTTACATACTAGATTACTCTCTACTCTCTCTCTCTCTATATATATATATATATATATATACTTATCCAGGGCATCTTGTGGCATCCGGTAAAAAGTGCGGCTCTGTGACATCCACACGAAGGAAACACATTAGCCCCAAAACAAAAATATGACTTTGAAAGTCTGAGGAGAGGATTCGATTAAGCTATTAACAATCGAACCATACACGAAATGAAAAAAATTAAATTTCCTATCTCTGTGAAGTCCGTCGTATATCTTATATACATTCTTACGTAACGGTGCTTGCATCATCCGCCAAAATATTACGGATTTCGTGACATCCGTGCAGCGTTGCCACTTCACCGACTGTTGCACTACAATCACGGCGATAAATAAGCAGATGGAAGGGCGGGGGCCGCTGCGGTGGCTAGTGATTAGTGAACTGTGGATTGTTTACTACGGTTCAACGCAGAGGCTGTTTGACATGCAGTAAGGTTTGCCTAAAAAGATATAATCTTTCTCTCGTAACAAACCTTACTGCAGCTCAACACAGGAGGGTGTTTAAACGTAGTAAACTTTGTCTGCAATTTCGCGTTTTAACACACTTCCTAAGCATTACGTAAATTATAATATTATATTATACTGGTTTATTAAGTAGTATTATTAGGTAGGTAATGTGTTGAGAGCAGAAATGATTGAAAATAAAATAAGTAGTAGGTACAAAATCAAACTAACATTTTATAAGCACAGGCACTTGAAACGAAAAAAAATTAAATACCTATCTACGTTTAAAGGTGGCAGACAGCTACATTGTTTCAAAGAAATACTAAAAATAAAGTAACAAGTAAAAAGACATAAAACCATTTAAAGAAAATTTTGGGACAATTATTATTTGAAATGGACATAAATGTAGGCCCGGAAAACTATTTATTTATTTTAAGGTGGAACTCGCAGTGTATTAAAGTAGCAATCTTTTGGACCCGTTTTTTTTCGTTATTTTCCAACCAATTTTGATGATTTTTTTTCATTGTATTTAGAAAAGTAATAGCAAGAGATTGATGGTTTTACCTTTTTCATATTCTGATTTGTTTATTCAAAAATCGTATTTCTAGGCCGAAAATCAAAATTCTAAAACCATCAATCGATCGGTACAACGTCTCTAAACAGTTTTCTTTTTTTAAATCGGCAATAAAGTGAAAAATGACAGTAAAAAATGGGATTTAGTGACATTTTCTTTCATTTTATTCGGCTGGCGTACTCCCCTACGTATGGAACGCGGAGAGGGGCATCGCCGGGGTCGTACGTGACTTGTACCTCCCCTCTCTAGGCAGCGGACATCATAGGCGATGCAGTTTTTTTATTGCTTTTTAAAAAATATGATAATTTCGTCGTTCCAGAATTAGCTCAGGAAGTGGTTTGTCGGTTTAACAGCGACGGATTTCCGATATTTCGTGTATGCTTTGGTGTTATTATTGTGTTGTTTTGTTGATACGTTCTTTTTGAACATTTTGTTGTTTTGTTTTTGACATTGCCGCTGTTATTTTTGCTGTTAGTGTTGTTGTTTTGTTATCATATTGTTGACTTAACGTTGGCTATAAAAGGTCGCGAAGAGAACCGAAAAGCAGGAGGATTTCTGTTAGGAAAATTTTGCTATTGACTCATGATGATTTTTCAATTTATTATACTTCATTTAAACTGAATTGGTCCTTAGCTTCGAAAAAAAAATTGTCTGCGGCGCATTTTAGTAAGCAGACACCTCTAAGTAGGTACTCTTTTTATTACCCGCTTAAAAAACAACAATCTTTATTGCCCCACCTTCAAACAAATTGCAATTTACCCATACCTACCTACTACATTGGCCAGCCAGAAAATGTTTGCAAAAATTATAGACATAATGTGTCCCTTTGAAAAAATATGATAATTTATAGGGCACTATGAGCACTAACTTTTATTTTTACTTCCACATCACAAAAGGCGGTGTTCATTGTTGTTATTGATAATTTTTGCTGGATTTTTGTCAGTTAAAAATCAAACATTTTTGTCTCCTGCTCTATGAAAGAAAACAGAGTATTCTTGCTTACTGCACAAATGATTATGCGCCCGCATAATTAGCAAAAAAAATTACCTACCATTGACTTAAAATTGTATATTCATATTATATTTGACCTTGAAAATTTCAGGAATTTTCGCCTGCGGCGCATTTTTTATAACAAAAATTATGTTCAATTTTTTTACCCTCCCCCTCCCCTCCTCTCCCCACCAACAAAGTA
This sequence comes from Pseudeuparius sepicola, assembly GCA_963920635.1. Classification (NCBI taxonomy): domain Eukaryota; kingdom Metazoa; phylum Arthropoda; class Insecta; order Coleoptera; family Anthribidae; genus Pseudeuparius; species Pseudeuparius sepicola. The sequence continues at coordinate 30,156,746 of OY987303.1, forward strand.
ACGCCCTGTAGGTACCTATCCCTCACTTCTCAAATGTGTACTGCCCTGACAGGAAAGTCCTTTGTCCTGCCTGAAGTTTCTGTCTGGCTACGGCCCTGTATTGACATTATTATATGATTCACTACTTGTATACCTAACATAATTTATTTATTAATATAAACAATAGAAAGGGGTGTTTAAAAACAAGGTGCCATAATTTCTGGTACAAATAGAATGTAACAAAATAATGGTCTTTTCCTAGTTTTTTGTTTTTGAGATACTTAATCGAATTTTGGTTATGTCTTGGTACAAACATGTTTTTTAGTAGGTATGCTAATTTTGCCGGTATAAGCCATAATAATCGTATCTATTGGACAAAATTTCACAGTTCCTTTGGAGCCAAAATCAAATTTTATATAGCGGGATAAAAATTTGATAAACTAGGTAAATTCACATTATTATTATCATTTGATGGGCAAAATATCAGGTTGAGGACAAAAACAACAATATCTGTTTTTTTTAGAATGTGCCGACTTTTCGAAGTATATTTTTCGTCTTCTTCAGGGCTAAAAATGCTAACTATAGTGTATATGATACAACAATAAATTACATAAACATATAACAACTATATAGGTACGTTTGGAAAGTTAGGATAACTTGAGAACAACCATAACTATGTGTACAAACAAACGTAAAAGAAACAATACAAAAATACAGAGTACTCACCTATTCTATATCACAGATATTTAAGTCAATTATACAAAATTTCATAGAGCACATAGGTATCACAGGATAAAATGATACAGAAACGAAACCAAATCATTTGTTAGTCAAAGTTGGCGATCAATGTAGAACGTAAATATATTTATGGTCGGGACGTCAACGAGAACAGCTATATAATTAGATTTTTTTCCCCAAAAAAACCTCAGTATGTTACAACAAAAAATTAGTTCGGTAGATATCAAGTTATGGATTATTTTTTATTTTTTTTTTATAATTTAACTACTTATTTTACAGTTATATACTGGGTGTATTCATTTTACTACCTGTAACCATTATCTTTTACTTTTGCAAATTTGGTGTATATCGTTAACAGACCTTTACAAATATTAGATACTTAGACCTGCTACATCAGTTCTAAAATTCACCGTTGACTTTGTAGATATGTGAATCATCTCACTAATAGTTCTTTTATAATAATATGGCTCTCTGTCTAGAATCTTTACTTCATCAAAGTCAAAATCATGTTTTGTCAAAAAATGGTGCTGTGCTAAGGCAGTTTTTTCAAATTTGTTTTTTTTTCTCTCACGACAATTATATTGATGTTGGTAGACTTGATTTTTTAAATACTGTTTTGTAATACCAATGTAACACTTATTGCAATTTTTGCAATTGATTTGATGCACTAAATTGGAATTGACCATGTGAGGTGTTTGTCTTTTAAACATGATAATATAGATTTTACCTGTCTGACAGGATAAAGAGGGTGACTAGATTTTGACCTTTTCTATTTTTTCTGACAAATTGCGGATATATGGAAACTTAAAATATAATGGATAGTTGTTTAATTTTAAAATAGATTTTATTTTTTCTTTGTTTTGTTTGTGAAAATGAGGACTGCTGAGAGAGGCTGATCTACGTATTAAATTTTTAATAGTGCTAACTTTATGTGACTGTGGATGACCGGACAAATAATTCAGCACTCTCCCTGAGCTTGTTGGTTTGGTGTACCAGTTGGTGGACAATGTACCTACATGATCTCTGACAACCAAAACATCCAAAAACGGGAGTTGATCATCAGATTCTGTTTCCATTGTAAATTGTATCTGTGGCTGAAAATTGTTAATAATCTAATTAAATTACGAAAAAAAGACCTCTCGAGCTTGCATTAAATTGTAACTGGATGAAACAAATTGTATCTTATGTATTTTGATGCGCTCTGTCCAAAAAAATAAAAAATAAAATGTAGCCCCTGGTCGAAATTTTCTAAATTGGGAAAAACCGGGTTTTCCGGATTTTCTCAAGGAAAATTGCTAATTATCTCGCCAAGTACTACCCCTATGGTAAAAATAAATGCACCAGTCGAAAGAGGAGGCAAAAATAGTTCGGAAATTCATATACCCATATTTTTAAGGCGTATTTCTCGCCGCCAGAGGCGCTTATACCAAAAAGTTGCTTTTTTCGTTTTTTTGATCAGAACCATGAACACGAAATTCACATTGAATTTGTGGCGAAACTATAAGTGTTAGGCCATAATATGTGCCTATGAGAGATTTTGTTTTTTTTTGGCTTTCAAACAAAATAGGTCCTGCGGCGAAATCTGCCATAGTTTTTCGGAAATTTGCAAAAAACCGGAAAGGGAAATTTTTTGAAATTCTTTCTCATGCGATTTTGGCGCGGTTTTCCGGGACTATCTAAAAAAAATTTTTTGGTAGAAAGCTTACTTCACCTTCGGAAAGAACGCAAAAAAATACACAAAAAATATACTGTAAATAATTTTAGGAAATTAATCCTAAGCCTGTGTGTAAGTTCCAACTTGGTGATAAGATAAGTTTGTTTTTTGTTCTCTAAAATCTGTTTTTTCGTGATTTTAAAAAAAACTTGAAATACGAGAAGATATATGTGCTAAACAAAAAATGCGTATTTTCTGGTTACCTTTCGAATGAGGTCGGGTGGCGAAATCTGTAATATTTTGCGAAAAATTTGCAAAACATCAATTTTTTGACCTACTGATTATTACGTATTTTCAGGCACTCTCGTAGATGGAAACAAAACGAAATTGCGCTAATGTCTGTAAGGTGCCCAAATTACGGAAAAGGTCGACAGTGTGCTTGTTCTTACTCGAAAAAATTGAAAATTTTGGATTTAAGAGAAAACCACTTTTGTTTTATGAGCAATTTCCTAAGACCAAAAAATGAGTATTTTTCGGATATATTTTGAATGTGATAAGTCGCATGCCCAAATCTGCAATAGTCTGCAAAAATATGACAAAAAGTTTTTTCTGAATTTTTTCCCCCATTTTTTCTCTCTCTTTCAGTAAATCGACAAGTCATTGTTATTCAACGAAATTTTCCTCCATTTAAAAGAAGACGGCAGAATATCTGGAAAGCAATGGCCTTTATCTCAACGAGAACCTGAACATTTACTTTTGGGATGATTGTCAATAGAAACCATTTTGTATACATTTCTCTGGCAATGTTCGGCACTCAAAGCGCGCAAATGGAATGCAAGATTTCTGTCTCCATAGCCTACTCATTTTTTTTACTTAAACTGTTATCAGAGATAAATTTCCATCGGGAACCGCTACTTTAATTTCCAAATGAACCAAATGTGTTCATTTATTTGTATTCTCTTTACATAACTCTTTTTAGATGAAAGTAGTTAACGACGTGAAAAATAGACTAGGTTTGTGTTCATCAAACCTTTGAAATTAAATCAACTTTGCACCAAGCTTAACATAATTTTTTAAACCAAATAGAGATTGTTTAAGAAATCAACTGGTTAGGTTAGGTAAAAATTTAACTTTCAATAAATACATTTCAGTTGAAATGTTTGGAAATTTTTTTACAAAAACACGCAAAAAGTTAAATGTTATCAAGGGTCTCTGAAAATTGGTATGTAGGCCAAAAATTGCAAAAGAAACAACTTTTTCTAATAACTTTTATCGAAAATGTGTCAAATAAAGCCGATTTTGGATAATTTTTGAAAAAAATGTCAATTTTGACAGATACCGCAAGTCACGTGGTCGACTCTTGCGACGTCATTTTCATCCTCTGACAAGCACAAATCGATGGCAAAGTCAAATTAACATTTTATCCAAAAATAAAAAAAAATCCCTTATGGTGCCTGCTTCAATAGTGACACTGTACGATTTTTGGATCCCGCGGAGCGCGTGTAACGGGACTTTTGTCGGGGGAATTCTAAAACTTAGAATAGACATACAGACTTGTAACTTCGTACACATGTTGAGACGACATCCAATTTAGGTTTGCCAACCTTTCAGACCAAGTAATTGAAAGCCATGTTTTTTTGGTACTCACACAATGAACAATGTCAGAAAAATAGACAAAATATTTTTGACGAATTTTCTATAACGTAGTGGTATTCTAGACACATTGAGGTACTAAAAAATAAAAAAAATTCTAGTCATTGGGTGCATTTTTGGCATTTTTGTGCATTTCAGATTTTCAAAAAAATATATTTTTTTGGGAAAAAAAAAATTTAATTCTTTGATATCTTGGCCAATTATAGTCCGATTTCGGTAAAACTCATACAAACATAAGAATGGACATTCAAGAGTAAGCTCTGTCAGTGGCATTAACAAATTTCAAATAGTTTGCCTGTTACAGGCAACCAATGAAATTAGGTCATTTGCCCCTCCGCCATATGCCCAATTTTGGGATTTTTCTTGCGTCACTCTGGATATCAATAGTCTCGTCCCTTACATTCAAAACGCATTTTTGTTTTTTCAAATATCTTAATTTTTACCAAAGTTATGAAAACTTTAGTGTTCGAACATTCAAATTTTCGGCCTTCAGCACCCAATTTTTTCTCAAAATACTACATGCATTTCAATCGTCTATATCTCGGGAACGGTGCCTCGGATCAAAATTTTTCAAGGGACATGAAAATTACCAATTTTCCTATGCTTTAAAATGGTGTAAACCCCGTTTCAAAATATTGATTCGTTTCCAAGATACGCCTGCGCAAAATTGAAAAATGAACATAACCCAAAATTTGGGCAATTTCGACCCGGGGCTACATTTTTTTTTTTACTTTTTTCGGAAAGACCTCAAAATACATAGGATTCACTTTAATTCATAATGTTACAATTTTTTGCAAGCTTAAGTCCGTAATTTAATTCGACTATAAATATCTGTAGCAACTCAGATTCATGGTTTTTTGGAATGGCTAAAATTATGTCATCAACATACAGTTTTAAGAAAGGTACCTACTAGTGGAGCGAAATCGGGCTAAAAAGTCGCTCCGTTCTCAAAAAAAAAATTTTGTGGGTAGATCAGACTAGATCAGACCCCATAGGTTTTGTTAAGTACCTCACTTTGCATACGAAATGGCGATTTAAGACATTTTTTTGTGGTCGAGACCTTTTTTATTTCGAAAAAACGGAAATTGTGTTTTTTACGTTTCCATCGTCATATCTTTGAGAGTAGTGGAGCTATTGACTCGATTTTTTTTAAATTGAAGTTAACATATGAGCGCTTACAGCGAATGCCATTGTTATTGTCCAATATTGTTTATTAACCACTTTAAATAGCAACAAAATTGCAAGGTTATAAAAAGTGTAATGAAATTTTCACTAAGCGAGAAACTTTTTTATTTGCGGAAATTTTTATATACATGCTGCAAGGGAAATGTGCCCAAAACATAAAAGAAGTTTTTGGTAAAAAAAATTACCTATAGCGCCTATAGTTTTTGAACTGTGAATTTTTTTGTGGCGCACGCTACTCACGTGGAACGCAAAATTAATCCCTTGCGTGAGAATATCCACGCGTGGCAGGCATGTCTCAACAACTAATGCGTAGTTTACACGCGCAAGTGAAACTATCACAAGTATAAATATCTTAGAGTACTTCCTAATAGTTTGCCAATGTAAACCCTCTCAGGGAGAACTCACTGCCATTGTAAACGATCTCTAAAAGACAAAGAGTAGGTAAGTCTCTGGGAGCGTTTACATAAACTATTTGGAAGTACTCTCAGATATACGACTTGTGGTAGTTTTACTTCTCCGTGTGGACTATTCTATAACAGATCGCTGGTAAAATTAATTATTAATTTTAGACCAAATAATGTGGGTTCAAGCAGACCAATAAAATAAAATAAGAAATAAAATAACCAAATAGTTGATTTTTGGCAATTTTTGAGCAGTAATTACAGTTGCCAGATGAACAAACAACCACCTGCTTATTTTATGTATCTGTTTAAAGTCACCATTTATTTAATGAACTGCAAAATAAAAAAATTTTTATATTGATTTTTTATAATAATATTAAATTTGCACTTTTTTGCATTACACTTTTTGTCGGAACAAAAAGGCTTAAGCTTTGGCGTACAATGTTTGGTATGGATTCTTGAGATGAAAATATGAGAATTCAATTGTCATTTACTGAAGTCTATATCCATAAGATAAAGGATCTTCAAGTTGCAACTTCGCAACGTTACTTGAATACCATCTTTTTAACTGTACGTGCACCTGCAATTGCCAATAATGAGACAATCCAATATATAATTTCAAACTTGTAATACCTCAAAAAATGTTGATTATATAATATATAATTTCAAACTTGTAATACCTCAAAAAATGTTAGTAGGGGAAAATTCGTAAGAATTTTTGTACAATTTTGTTTATGGAAATGAAATGTTTATTTATTTTATAGATTTTAGATTTTAACGTGCATAGTAGTAGATAGGTGCATATGTTTCGTGACTTTTTAAAATCACGCAAAAACAAAGAGCTGTAAACATAAAAATGTGGCCATAGTCACTAAACGCAATGGCCACCAAATCTAATAAACCTTATTCGATCTTCCCCCTACTGATTGTGCTTTTTATCAACATTTTTTGAGGTATTACTAGTTTGAAATTATATATTGGATTGTTTAATTATTGGCAGTTGCAGGTGCCCGTAGCAGTTAAAAATATTCAAGTAATGTTGCGAAGTCACAACTTGAAGATCCTGGATCTTATGGATGGACTTCAGTAAACGACAACTGGCTTCCCATATATTTTCTTCCCAAGAATCCATACCACCATTGAGTAAAGGAATAATTTTATTCTTTTACTCAATGATACCACACATTGTACGCCAAAGTTTAAGCGTTTTTGTTTCGACAAAAACTGTAATACGAAAAATTCCAACTTTCCAAGCGTACCTATATACATAGTTGTTATATGTTTATGTAATTTATTGTTGTGTCATACATTACACTATAGTCAGCATTGTATATATTTTTAGCCCTGAAGAAGACGAAAAATATACGTCGAAACGTCGGCACTTTCTAAAAAAAAACAGATATTGTTGTTTTTGTCCTCAACCTGATATTTTGCCCATCAACTCAAATAGTGAGGACGCTACATTTCCACTATTATTATCATTATTATTCATTATGCATTATTTTTCGTTTGAAGTGCACTTATAATTTTTTTCATTGCTTATTCTATTTTCGATCATTTCTGCGCTTAAAATACTACCTGTTATTTTTGAAGATATGCAACATGGATTCATTTTTTCTGAATTTTCACGACTTGATTTAACCTATATGTAAATTAAATAACAGACCGCGGACGGCCTCGTTCGGTCGCTGTTTCGGGACGCTCGCCGCTGGGTCGGCTGGGCTCGCCCACCATAATAATAATTAAAGGCCGAACATATGCGTAACCTACGTTTATATCTTTACGCAGCTCGGGCGCGTTAGCTCTTATCGCAGACGTATGGCTTGACTAGATTCGACCGCTCGGGCCGCTACGGGCTTGCCCACCGGCATCGGCTGGAGAAGAATGCATAATTAGGATAATAATAAATAATTTTATTTACATGGGTATGATCTTGCGCCAAAGATACTTAAGAATTATTGATAAAAGGCATTTTTAATATATGGTCTCCTTGGTATTACTTATTTCCCAAAGTCCTCTAGATATAGCTTAATTTGAACTAAGAAAATATTACTTATTTTATAGAGACTTAGGTACCATTACAATATATATTTTTCATCGAAATTACAACCTGAAATAGGCTCCAATGGTTTCTTCGGAGATAAATTTTCTAAAGGTATTTTCTATTAAAAGAATTAGACGTTAGGTATGTTGTTTTCCCAATTTTTCTAAAAATTTTAGCTTCAGTTTTCGTAAAACTTTTTTGTCTAATGATTTTTTCATTAATATATTCTGAGTAAACTAAGAGAAAATAGGACTAGATTTATTGTTGTCATTTTTCTTAAAAAAAAAACTAGCGGCCCTTCTCGGCTTCCCACGGGCAAACATTTGTAAACTTTTTACATCTTGGGTTACATTATTGGAGTTTTCGTAGGGATGCCTAATTTAACTCGATTAACAATATAGCCTATGTTACTCAGCGGTAATGTAGCATTCTATTAGTGAAAGCATTTTTAATATCGGTCTAGTAGTTATTGAGTTTATTCATTACCCCCTGGTCCACTGATCATAACGCACAAAAATCACCAGTCACCTTCATGACCGCACTGCCCGAGTTTATTGCCTAAGCCGCGTGCCGTTCTTTAGAACATCAGAAGCGATAGGAAAATAACGCGATGCGACCGCTATTCTTGCGGTGTTGTCAAATTTCGGATGCCACTTAATCTAACGTGTAAGAACTAATATACACCAGAAACGTTCTGGATGTCACGAGTCGATGGAGTAAAATTATCCAGAGTATATTTAATATACAAAACCGCGCAACTCGCGCGCCACCTGGTAGATATACACCGGAACTAAAAATATACAAAATTTTTACAACAACGCATTTTTGACATCCGGCCAGAATTCGTAGGGTACGATTCTACAAACATTATAACACGATTAGCATTGGAAAACGTTGTGGCATCCGATTTTGGATCTCACAGCGTCGATGGATGTCACAGCTCCGGTGAGATTTTTACGTTTTGATGTCACAAGGTATGGTGGTCGAATCTATATATATATATATATATATATATATATATATATATATATATATATATATATTATTTTTCTTCAATATTCAATATATTATTATGTAAATAAATTATTATCTCGACTTAGCCAAAAGGCATTCGCACTCCCTCTACGGGGAACATTCACTCAGATCCCGGGTATCCCGGATACCAAAAGGATCTGGCTCGGACGAGACCCTTGCCATGTTATCGGGCCTTAGGTGACATTGATGTTGTTGGATGATCCTGCACTGCCCATGAATTTCCTGACGGATCGGGCTGTCGCAAGTAGTACCGCTTTCTGCATGGACCTGTAAAGACTATCAGTTAGACCCAGCTCCTTGATGTTTCTCAGCAAACTTTTTGGTATAACACCAGTTGTTGACATGATGATTGGAATCGTCTGGACGTTCTCCATTTCCCATTGCCTTCTAATTCGTTCTTCTAAATCTCTGTACTTCGCGATCTTCTCGACTTGCTTCACACGCAAGTTGTTGTTGTTCGGGATGGCCACATCAATCAGAGTTGTCTGCCTAGAAATTTTATCAACTATTATAAGGTCCGGTCTGTTATGGGCAACTCGTTGATCTGTCAGAACTGTACGATCCCAGTACATCTTGTAGTTGCTGTTCTCAAGAACAGGCTCAGGTGTGTAGTTGTAATATGGGACCTTCTCTGCCTGCACAAGCAGCAGCTTTTCCGCCAGTTCCTGGTGCAAGATCTTGGCAACCGAATCGTGTCGTTCCTTATATTCCGTTGATGCGAACATCTGACATCCTCCTGTTATGTGCTGGATTGTTTCTGAAGTTGGGCACCCGTATCTGCATCTGTCATCCACTACCGATGCATCTCCTACAATGAATTTTAGGTAGTTGCGAGTTGGTATAACCTGATCTTGTATGGCCAGTAGGAAGCCTTCCGTCTCGGGGAACATTCGTCCCGAGGTCAGCCAATAGTTCGACGCTAACTTGTCGACATGTTCCTGGTTAACCTCATTAGGATGCCTCCCGTGCAGCGGCTTCCCCAACCACCTCTGTAGTTTATCGTTGTCGGTTCGGTGGTGATTTTGATGCTCGTGTTCCGTCAGACGTAGCGGTGTTGAGACGTCTGCTCCGCATATAGCCCTATGTAGTGTGGAGCTGTTGGCCTGCCTGTAGAAATAATTACGCAGATTTAATATTTGTTGGTCCAATTGCTTGCTGAGATCTGCCAATCCTCTTCCTCCTAGTTGACGTGGCAGAGTTGTTCTTTCTACGGCGCTACGGGGATGATGTTTATGAGCTTTTGTCAGTAGTGTCCTAACTTTTCGTTGCAGGTTGTTGATGTCCGTGTTGGTCCAATTCACTATTCCGAACGAATAGCTGAGTACAGAGCACGCATACGTGTTCAGGGCCTTAAACAAATTCCTGCTGTTAAGATCAGTTCGCACTACTTGTCTTACTCTATTGATGAATTCATTCGTTAAATCAGTCTTCATTGTTCGATGGTCTATCCTTTGAGCTTGTTTCATCCCGAGATACTTGTATGTATCTCCCTTGCTCATTGCTTCGATCTCCTGGCCGTCCTGCATCTCGTGTGCGCTTTGTTCGAGCTTTCCCCGGATGATATTAAGGGTGCGGCACTTGTCCAGTCCAAACAGCATTCCGATGTCCCTGGAGAACTCCTCTACAATTTTAAGCATTTGCGTTAGTTGGTTTTTGGTTGCTGCGATCAGTTTTAAATCATCCATATATAATAGGTGATTCAACTTGATCGCTTCTGCGTTGTTGCTTTTGATAGCGAAGCCATATTTTGTAGAGTTCAACCGATGTGATAGAGGGTTCATCGCCATGCAGAACCACAGTGGACTGAGTGAATCTCCTTGGAAAATCCCTCTTCGGATGTTGATTGTGTCGGTCTCGATGTTACTGTCTGCGGTTCTGAGTTGTATCTTAGTGCGCCAGGTTGTCATAACGTGTTCTAAAAAGGAAACTGTATGATGATCTATTTTATACAGCTTTAAGATACCTGTGAGCCAGTCGTGAGGTACGGAATCAAATGCTTTTTTGTAGTCCACATAAGCCATGTGGAGGTTTCGTTGCTTGGAATGAGCCTGGTTGCAGATGACAGAGTCTATGATGAGTTGCTCTTTGCATCCCATTGCGCCCTTCGAGCAGCCCTTCTGCTGCATTGCAATGATGTTGTTCCGCTCGCAGTGAGCATATATTCGCTGCGTAAGGCAAGATGTGATTATCTTGTACAGCGTAGGCAAGCAGGTTATTGGGCGGTACTTGGCAGGGTTATCCGTATTCCGCTGGTCTTTTGGTAACAGGTAGGTTGCACCCTGTGTAAGAAACAATGGTATTTTCAGAGGATCGAGCAAGACTTCATTAATTAAGGTAGTTATCTGTTCATGCGTGCACCACAACTTCTTAATCCAATAATTTTGGAGATTATCTGGACCTGGTGCCTTCCAGTTGTGGGAATTCTTGATGACATCGGAGACCTCAGCGGTTGTGAATTGCTCGTGTTGCATCTGGCTATAGTTCCGGCCCATCTCGCGTTCTTCGCTGATCCAGCTTGCACTGACATTGTATGGACCTGGTGTGGCAAGTTGATTTCTCCAGAAACCGTCGACCTGTTCTCTGCTAGGGTAACTCGCATTTGTGGCATCGGCGCTAGAATTAAAAGCACGGTAGAAACCCTTTTCTGATCGTTCAAAGAGTTTGTTGTCTCGTTTCCTGTTGTTACTAGCCTTGTATCTCCTCAGACGCCCTGCGAAAACAGAAAGTTTTTGTTTTAATGTGTCAAGACATTGTTGAGCAGTGATGTTCGCGGGGTCATGCCGAGAATGCATTTGGGGGCGGCTCATTATTGCCTGCACCGCCCTCTGGATCCTTCTAGTTCTAACTCCTCTGATATATTCCGTCACTTGTCCTATGTCTTTACGGAGACTCTCGATCTTCCGATTTAGTCGCATTTCCCATTGAGCCATTCGTGGTTCTGGTCTTGCACGATTCAACTCTTGGGCCGTTCGGATCTTGGCACCCATTACAGTGGTGACTGCCGTTGCGGCACAGTAGATTAACATGTGCATACGTTCTAATGTTGGTGTCACTGAAACATAGTTTGGTAAAATTCGTGTGTTCATAAGATCGAGCACGATCGCAAGTTTCCTGGAAGAATTTAATCTTGGTAGCGGTGGCCTGCTCAGTGGGTCTGTGCCTTCGTATCGCAACACTGCCTGTCTCATATGTGCGTTTAAGCCTTCAAAATGTTCTTCGTTAACCGATTCCAGACTCTCGGTTGTTGGTTCTACCGTTTCGGCTTCTAGTTGTTGTCCAGGCGCTTGAAGTTCCCCATTGTTGTTGTTGTCATCTATGTCTATGTGTTCGCCGTGGATCTCTAGCTCAACTTCCCGTTTGATAGCGTTAAGTCGCGTTTCTGGAATTCGGTTATTTCTTAGAATAGTCCGATACTGATCTGACACCCTTTGTTCAGACACTTGCATGTGTGGAAACTCCCTGCAGAACTCGGCATGCAGTTGTTGTCGGTAGCCGATCATCTCTTGTCCTAAGTTTGTCACCCTGTAAAAAATACGCATAATCGATTCATTCATGGACACAGTCCATTTCATGCGTCGTCGTTGTAATCCCGCCTCTGTGAACGCTGGCTGAAGTTCCCGCGCAGCACCTTCGGTGGGTGGAACCCTAGTTCTCGTTTGGCTCCCATGTTGTAGATGTTCGTGTTGTTGTTGGGCTGTAGCTGTTTGTGCAACAGGGGCCCGCCTCATCAGCGCCCTGTCACCGACGTCCCGCTCGCTGTCATGTCCAGCGCCGGCTCCAGACATCATAACCAGTAACCAGAATTCAAAGTTGGAGTGGAGGCTAATTATTTTAAAAAATCGTTCGGTAATATTTACGGCAAAACTATTGTTTTAAAATTAATTTTATTTAGAAATAAATACTACGCGGCAGATCTTTGGGGGGGGGCTAAAGCCCCAAGCCCCCCCCCCTGGTCCACTGATCATAACGCACAAAAATCACCAGTCACCTTCATGACCGCACTGCCCGAGTTTATTGCCTAAGCCGCGTGCCGTTCTTTAGAACATCAGAAGCGATAGGAAAATAACGCGATGCGACCGCTATTCTTGCGGTGTTGTCAAATTTCGGATGCCATTTAATCTAACGTGTAAGAACTAATATACACCAGAAACGTTCTGGATGTCACGAGTCGATGGAGTAAAATTATCCAGAGTATATTTAATATACAAAACCGCGCAACTCGCGCGCCACCTGGTAGATATACACCGGAACTAAAAATATACAAAATTTTTACAACAACGCATTTTTGACATCCGGCCAGAATTCGTAGGGTACGATTCTACAAACATTATAACACGATTAGCATTGGAAAACGTTGTGGCATCCGATTTTGGATCTCACAGCGTCGATGGATGTCACAGCTCCGGTGAGATTTTTACGTTTTGATGTCACAAGGTATGGTGGTCGAATCTATATATATATATATATTATTTTTCTTCAATATTCAATATATTATTATGTAAATAAATTATTATTATTATTATTATTATTAGATGCGAAAGGTAAGAATAGGTATATACAGGGTGTAACTTTGATAAGTACAGAAATTTTAAGGGCAGGTCGGGAAAAATGCACTTGTTACGCCTATGCAATTAAAATTTTTCTAAAGTGCATATTAACGTCAGAAATAATTTTTTTTAAAACGCTATTAAAACCCCTTTTTCCGACGCTACGGCCATGGGTCCTTGACCTTGCCGGGACCAGCTGGAACTGAGGCCGGTTCCGCCGGATCCCCCCCAATTCCGCCGTGCAGCGTTGTCAGACGTATAGCTCTTTCACAGTATTTCAGGAATAGTCTTTCAACTAATTTTTGAACAAATCTTTAATGGTTCTTTTAGCGAATAGCATGCAAAAAACTACCTTTCGGATGCCTGGATGATTTTCCTTGCGGGTGTCGTACTCCTTTCTTATGTTATCCAAAAATCCTCTCGAAAATCACAAGAAGCACTAGGTAACTGGTTGCCAGTCGAATCGCTTTTTCCGAGGCTTTTTCGCAGTATTTGAAGAATATTGACGCAACCATGTATCATTTGGTGTATGTGGAGATTAAATAAATAAATAAATAATTTTTGGACAACTCCTGAAAGGTTCTTTTAGCGAATAGCTCGACGAATAGCATGAAAAAGCCTACCTTTGAGATGCATCGATTATTTTTACTATTTTCTTGTGTTTAGATACTATCCAAAAATCTTCACAAAATCACATAAAGCACTAAGTACCTACCTAACTAGTGGCACTGTTTTTATACGATGGTCGCGAAGGTATAACACTTCGTAGTCTCTTTTTACGGAAATACGAACAAAACACTTGTTTTTTTTTTCACTGCACACTTAAAGCGGCGCGATGCCAAATATTAGGGACGTCTCGGTTTCCCTCAGCTGATTTATTCCAACGGGGACTCGACTAGGTGGATTGTACAATTAGATCCATACCGTATGCGTCTAATAAAACCCGAATTTTCGCGAACCCTTGAAGCTGCTTCTTTTATCCTCGCGCGTAATTGGGGTACCTAGTAGGAACCTATCTAGCACTGTTTTCATACGAAGGCCGCGAACGTTTAACACTGCATTTCTTAACGGAAATATGAAAAAATCACTTGTTATTTCACTGCAAATTCGTAGCGGCAATTGCAACAGGTTTGGACATCACTGCTGGTCCAAAAAATGGCGAACGGATCTGGAAAAATGTACAGAAGCAGGTTCACTTCCGACGAAGCAACGGAACAATATCGGTTAGCAAGACGCGACGTTTGCATACGCGTCCACGTTTTGGAAACAGAATTGTTATACCACAGAATAGCCACACGTAAGGCATTCTGTATAATAATAAATTGCTTGTTGAAGCTGGCGCTCCCAAAAATTACAGGCGGACGCGGATCGATATCAATCAGCTGTTAAATCCCATAATAATCGGACGGACGATCTTCGACTAGCGCGTCGGCTACGGCGCGGCGGTACGGTGACGGAGACTGCGTGCGTGCGCACAAGCTTTCCCCCATACCATCCAATACCACTATTCGGTGTTGCCGTTTATGCCGACATGTCCCCAAACTGACTTAAAGTCCCTTAAATCCGATTTTTGATTTTCGCGGATTTATACGGGGTTTCATTCGTTATAAGTTCATCTACTATCTCGTATAATTATTACGCACAAAAACGGGTAAATCCATGTAAAAATCCACTACACAATTAAATTTATACGGAATTAAATTACTAAATCAGGTAAATTTTCAGCACACTTGGCAACATAGTAGCGCCGCCCCGAGAGAAGTAGGGCCGCGAGCCGCGATTGGCTAATATCGCGTACAAGTTATGAATGGTGGGAATCACCTGTGGTGTCGATGTTTGAAGTGGGTAGCCGGCGCCCCGCACCCGCGCCCCTCGCCCCGCTGTGCTGAAATTTAGTAGATCGGCCACGCGGCGTGGAATTGGAGCAAAATCGAGTGAATCCGTGAATTTATTCGTAATTATTGCGCGATTCGGCCCGGCGTCGTTCTCGTGGTGTGCAAAAAGCGACGCAAAAAGTGTTTTAAGTTTTTAGTGTTGTGGTAGGTGATAATAGTGATAAAAGATGGCATTTTATTCCAATGCAGAAATGGTAGATATGATGAGAGCATATTTTTTGTCAGGAGAGGTAGCAATGGCCGCACAAAGAATGTATCGTGAAGAATTTCCACAAAGGAATACTCCGAATGCGCGAACTTTTGTTAGAATTGTCCAAAGGTTAAGAGATTTTGGAAACTTTGGACACCAAAGGCAAGATATTGGCCGTGAGCAAACCGCCCGAGTAAGAGAGTTAGAACCTCAAATTTTAGATGCAATTGAAGAAACTCCTGGAACGAGTACAAGAAGATTGGCCGCTAGATTCAACATTTCGCACATGACTGTTTTTCGCACATTGAAAGTTCAAGGTTTACATCCTTATCACGTACAAAAAGTGCAAGCTCTCAAGGAGGAAGATTTGCCAAGAAGAGTAGCGTTTTGTGAATGGTACAGGCAAAAGAGTACTGAAAATGATAATTTTGGGAAACATGTCTTATGGACAGATGAGGCCGCCTTTACCCGAGAGGGAATTTTTAATGTGCACAATACTCATGTCTGGGCAGATGAAAATCCGCATGAAGTACGGGAAAGCCATTTTCAAGAAAGATTTTCTTTAAATGTGTGGGCAGGAATTGTTAATGACAATCTTGTTGGACCACATATTTTTGAAGGGCGGCTAAACGGAGCTATGTACTTGGAATTTCTGAGGAATAATTTGGAAAATTTTTTGGACGATTTGCCATTAGATTTGATCAGAAATTTGTGGATACAGCACGATGGTGCCCCGCCCCACCGGGCAAGAATAGTACGAGAATGGCTAGATAATAATTTTCACGATCAATGGATCGGTCAAGGAGGGCCTGTTGCCTGGCCACCGAGGTCACCGGACTTAAATCCATGTGATTTTTTCTTGTGGGGTCACATGAAACAAATCGTTTACTCCACTCCTGCAAATACATTAGAAGAGCTACGAGCTCGTGTAGAAGCCGCTGCAAATGATATAAAAAATAGCCACGATACATTAGACAAAATAAAAGAATCTATGCAGCGAAGAGTTGAGGCTTGTATCAGGAATGGAGGACGACATTTCGAACAACTTCTGTGAAAAGACATTGATTAAATTCTATGGAAAAAGCTCGGGAAAAAGTTAGGTAGGTACCTACGTCGCGTCGTGAGTGAGAAGTGGTGAGCTGTGTAGTGAACTTAATATTGTGAAAAGTGAAACAAGTTGTAGTTAAGTGGTATATGTGATTATTACTAAGTTACCTACGATGAGTGCTTCTGTGCTAGGTGAGTTTGATATTATTTTCGGTAATTATTTAGCATAGTGCGCCCCCCCCCAATTTTCTTGAAATTTTGGCTACCCTCAGTTTTCGAAGTCCTTGAACACGAATCGCTTGCCTTGGTTTTTGGTGCTAGGGCGTAGTTTCCGAGAAAATGAATTTGAATTTTCAACTTTGTGAAAATGTGAAAACTCATTTTCTCGGAAACTACTCCGGAGCACCAAAAGCTAAGGTCAGATTCGTGTTCAGGGGGGAACTCAGGAATAGGGGGTAGCCAAAATTTCAAGAAAATCAGCGGGTGCCTGCACTAAATAATTACCAATTTTTCTTTACGCGGGATGATAGGGCTACAGGCGAACACCCGCTAAAAAAAGTAACGCGCCGCTGCTCTACCCCATGGGTGGTGTGGAAATTTGCATATGTTTACAGATAATTTGTATTTTAAAACGATACTTTATTCAGTTGATTGTTGATCAGAAATTTATTGTCCCAAGGTGTCCCAAGAGATGGCTAATTATTATGATAAAAAATTGCGGCCTGAAAATCAGTTGTAAAGTAGATAGGATAGGTACTCCACAAAAGACTTGTCAAATAATTATGAGCGTGAAAGCAGCAACGAGTTTTGTAGCAATGACTTCTCCGGGCGGCGCTCGGATACATTTCTGCTGCCTAGGTACTTAAAATATCGGTAAAGTGATAAAAAGTGACGTGTTTGTTAAATTATTGTATGCGCGCGTGAAGAAGCAATAAATAACGCGTGAAGAAGCAATAAAAAACGTGGAAACCTACCAACAGGAATTTTCAAAGGTAGCTAGGTACCTAATTCTGCAAGCAGATTTATTCCACTCTGACATGCGGCAACGTCGCGGTATTGCCCCTCCTAATCTAATGTTATTCCCCTCCATCTCCTAGGAAGAGGTTAGACCTCCCCTCTAAGCGCTTCTAGTGACGATCCAGCGGCGTGCATTGAGCACGGATAAAGATTGATTTGCCCCATTTTCTAAACATCGAGTAAAAAAATTTTTTTTTTCATTTTTCGGTTTTATGAACGTCCCCGATTACGTGGTTAAAATTTCTGTACCTATCAAAGATACACCCTGTATAGGGTGTTTCAGACCTAAATACAATAATTTTAACCACACGTGGACAAAAAAAAGAGCTTAATACGAATCCGCAATTAAAAAAATTAAAAGTCAATAATGAAGCCAGAAAAATGTTTTTTCTTGGAATCGGCAGTGAAGTGTCCCAAAATCGTCATTAGAAGCACAGAGATCGTTCAATAATGGGCTACATTATTGTACGATTTTTTTAATAAGTAGGCCTTGGCGAGATGTAAACATCTAACATCAGACGCGGAGAAATCGCCCGTCAAAAGTGACCAAATATTCAAAACCCGGCCGATAAAGGCCCATTTAACTTTTCGTACACATTGCGAAATTGTTTCCTATAGAAGCGCAATCCTTCAGTATACATATTTTAGTAGGTTTGAAGTTTGAATATCAATAGATTTGTTATGGAGGCGGCACAAGAAGCAGCAGTTTGATTTTTCTGTACGAAGGTGCCGTGTCTTGTCTTACTTGACCTAGGTAGAGCGATCGTCAAAGTCAAGCAACGCCGCGCGTAGTCGGTTCATGGACGGGTGATCCCTTATTATTATTTTCTTGCCTAATAAAACTTTTTTTTCCGATTTAAAACAATATAATATGTACCTCGGCACTGAAGTTCTTTTTATGACTCAAGTTGAACTTCAGTGCCTTGGTACATAAATAACTATTAAGGAAGCTATTTTTTACAGACAATAACGACGCCACTGGCCAGGAAACGACCGCGAAGTGGGCCGGCCAGAAGCTACATAGTTGGGCGACGTGCAATGTTGCCGTTTAGCTGGTATTCCCCGATTTTAAATACTTTAAGTAATTTTACCATTTATGCATTTATGAAAGGCCAATTCAATTAAAATATCAATTGAACTTACCCTTACTTGCGTTTATTTCAATTATCCCTGTTGTCGGAGGACACTCACTGTACATAGTAATAAATACATAAATAATAAATCTAGTTAGTAGTAAAAAATCAGACAATGAACTGTATCGGCAACGTCGCACCGCGAGCAAAACGACAGTCGCCACTTCGAGAGGGAGCCCAGAGCGCGACCGCGCAGGGGAGTCGTCCATTAGAAACCAAGAAACCAACAACGCGAAAAGGTACACGGAGAAGGTACCACAATTCCCCTCGGACGCAGGGCGAGTTGAGGTCTAAATTCCGTCGGTGGACGCCGTGGAAAACCGCAGTACCATATCGTCCGGGCGCTGCCGTGCCGCCGAACTTTCTTTTCGAAACCGGGAGTTTTGTGATAATATGGCAAGTGCGAATGTGAGTGCGTGTCTTACCGAGGTGTTACCATTCAACTTACCAGAGGAGGATAGTTTTTAAACCACCTTTCATTTGCTATCAGCGATTATTATCCTAAAGGATAAAGGTAGGCACATTTAGATAAATCAGTAGATACGCGACTGAATTTAAGATGCCAACGCCCAGACGGGCACTATGCGAACTAACTATATGGGCCATTGTCACCTCTAGCTTTGGGCATACTTTGGGTTTACACTGCGTTGTTCTTTGTTCTTGTTCATTGTTCTTGTCGTCTATATATTTTGTGGTCGTCTTCATAAAGTTATTTGGTTATTAGGTAAAAGTTCCCCCCGACAATCGGCGCGCACCGATTGTGGGACGAAAACAGCGGCCGGGCCGGACGTAAACACGGCACAAATCTTTCTAAATTTCGGATTTTCCGCGGGTTTCCGCGAAGTTTCGATGTTGCAAAAGGTGCAAAATAGTGTGGTGATCAGTTTGAGCTGCATATAGTAAAAATTCATCCGGATTATAACCACAAATATCGCCACGAAAAGTGAGGTGTCAAAGGAAATTTGAAAATTCATTTTCTCGGAAACTACGCCCGAGCACCAAAAACTAAGGTCAGATTCGTGTTCAGGGACCCCGAAAATAGTGGGGTAGCCAAAATTAAAAAAAAAATCGGGGCAGACCTGGACCAACACTAATATAGTGTTGGTCCAGGGCAGACATACACCGCGGGAAACTGTACTTACCGTTTATTATAAAGTTTAAACATTATTGTTTATGATTTATGTAATTGCAAAGGCAACAGGCAACTAAAAATGAACTAAAAGCAGAATTCGAAATAGAGAACTTTGTTGGTTAAATTAAATTGATTCGAAACTTGTTCCATCTCGAAAATGTTTTCAGGAACAAAAAATTTTTAGGTTAGGGTTAGGACCTCGGCGATCGAATCAAGACGGTTTTTCGTCCGAATCTCGCACTAAAACTTCGTAATTACACTGCATAACACTTTAGCATGTTCAAATTCCACTTCTGATAACTGTGGGAGGCCTTTTGGACGTGGTAATCATAATAAAAATCACATTTTACTTGCTTTATTTCATTTTCTAACAACTCTTCTTTAACTCTTCTCACTTTTTTGGCACAAGCGTGGCGGGAATATTTAAACATTTGTATTCAACTGTTGTTATTTACTACATTATTATAATAGTCAACTTTAGAAAATAAAGCTTTTTTGACTGATTTTGAACAAAACAAAACAGAAAACATAATATACGGATCGACAAAATGGCATGGCCCATAGACTTAGTTTAGCATTGAGCCTACAGGGGGCGTATTTCTTATATTCAATGGCGTATACCTTGAAAGGTGAAAAAATATTGAGTATTTTCGTTGCCTGGCGCCGCGATCTGGCAACGTCGTAAGGAAGACTGGAAATCAATAATTTGCCTTTCCCTCGCGCCTTAAGTAAGCGTCTACACCATAATAAAACTGAGCGGCTCGTTAGGGGAAATATTAAAATTATTTAGTTATTTCTAAAATGTTTCCGAAAAAAATTTTTTTTTTCGATTTTCCGTATTTAGACCCCTTTCTGAGTATGTGGTTAAAATTATTGTATTTAGGTCTGAAACTTATGAAAATTATGGACACAAAAAATGAGAATTTTTAAGCACTAATTTCAATTAATTAAAATTTCTAGCTGTACAAAATTCCACTTTGGTAGCAAATTCTTATGTCATTAGATAATAAGTTGCGCCTGCGATATTTTGTTTGTAATATACAGAGGGATGGTCGAAAAAAAAAATAAAAAAATTGTAAAAACAAAGTTTTTCGAGTAAGCGGCTGTGATTTGATATTTGACATCCCTTCTGAATTTCAGATAACTTTTGTAAATAATTTTTAAATATTTTAAATATGCACTAACTTATATCAAGAATAAAATTTTCTCAGAAAGCTTTCTCAGAAAATTGTATTCATGATAAAAGATAATACAAAAGTTTCCCATTTGTGACAAACTTTCTGACGGTCACTGTATCTTTATATACAGGCTGTTCCCTAATGATTTTCCAACATCATATTAGGTATGATGACGGAACAACTTTTTATACCCATCATATTTTATAATATTATTTTCTTGAAATCGGCAGTAAAGTGTCCCAAAATCGTCATTAAAAGCACATAAATCGTACAGTAATGTAGCCCATTATTGTACGATTTTTTCAATAAGTAGGCCTTGGCGAGATGTAAACATCAAACGTCAGACGCGGAGAAATCGCCCGTCAAAAGTGAAATCTTTCAGTATACATATTTTAGTAAATTTGAATATCAATAGATTTGTTGTGTAGGCTGCACAAGAAGTAGCAGTTTGGTTTTTCTGTCAGAAGGTGCCGTGTCTCATCATACTTTACCTAGGTAGAGCGATCGTCAAAGTCAAGCAACGCCGCGCGTAGTCGGTTCATGGACGGGTGATCCCTTATTATTATATTCTTGCCTAATAAAACATTTTTTCTTGAAAGAATTAAAATGTCCCAAAATCGTCATTAAAAGCACATAAATCGTAAGTAATGTAGCCCATTATTGTACGATTTTTTCAATAAGTAGGCCTTGGCGAGATGTAAACATTAAACGTCAGACGCGGAGAAATCGCCCGTCAAAAGTGACCAAATATTCAAAACCCGGCCGATAAAGGCTCATTTAACTTTTCGTACCCATTGCGAAATTGTTTCCTATAGAAGCGCAATCCTTCAGTATACATATTTTAGTAAATTTGAAAATCAATAGATTTGTTGTGTAAGCTGCACAAGAAGCAGCAGTTTGGTTTTTCTGTCAGAAGGTGCCGTACATCATTATACTTGTCCTAGGTAGAGCGATCGGTAAAGTCAAGCAACGCCGTGCGCAGTCGGTTCGTGGACGGCTGATCCCTTATTATTATTTTCTTGCCTAATAAAACATTTTTTTTCCGATTTCAAGAAAAATATAATATGTACCTCGGCACTGAAGTTCTTTTTATGACTCATGTGGTTTATTTGCCTCGGCCAGAGGCCTCAGCAACTAAACTCCACATGAGTCATAAAAAGTTGAACTTCAGTGCCTTGGTACATAAATAACTATTTTTCCGATTTCAAAAAAAAAAAAATAGAATATGTACCTCGGCACTGAAGTTCTTTTTATGACTCATGTGGTTTATTTGCCTCGGCCAGAGGCCTCGGCAACTAAATTCCACATGAGTCATAAAAAGTTGAACTTCAGTGCCTTGGTACATAAATAACTATTATATATTACTTTGTCCATTTTATTTTTATAATTTAGCATATGCCTGCTGAGATAATGGGAAATTTTCCTGCAACTTTCGTTTAATAGTTAATTATGTACCAAGGCACTGAAGTTCAACTTTTTATGACTCATGTGGAATTTAGTTGCCGAGGCCTCTGTTTGAAATTGAAAAATTGCAACGATTTCGGGCAGTTTCTTTATATTTTCATTCGATTGTACCAACATTGTGCGGCTACGTTTGGGGTGTCAGCTGGATAGGTGGCGGTGGGGGTAGTTGCTAAGGGGTTGCACACATGAAAAAAATCGTCACAGGAATCAGTTCCGGGCAGCACGGATTTTTTCATACAAACATGTATCGAAATCCTAGCGGTTATCATTTAAATTTTTTTAACTTTTCTTTTATTTTTTCTAAAGGACGACAGCTACGGCAGACATATTTGGCACAGTTTAGAGACACATTAAAGATCTATAAATTAAAAATAATTTGACCTCTCTACTTCCACCAGGGATGAAAGTTCATATTGAACCGATTTCGATGATTATTTTTTATTAGAAAGGGAGTAGCTTAGAGGGGGCCCCATTTAAATTTGAAAAAAAAATTCACCCCTAAGGGTGAAAAAATAGGTGATGAAATTGGATATTGAACCGATTTCGATGATTCTCTTTTTATTAGAAAGGGATCACTTTAGGAGTGGCCCCATTTAAATTTGAAGAACAAATTCCACCCGTAAGGGTTGAAAATAGGGAATAAAATTTCATATTGGACCGATTTCGATGATTCTTTCTTTTTTGGAAAGGGGGTACCTTAGGTGTGGTCCCATTTAAATTTAAAGAAAAAAAATTCCACCCTTAAGGGTAGATAAATAGGGGATGAAAGTTAATATTGGACCGATTTGGATAATTCTTATTTTATTAGAAAGGGGTTACCTTAGAGGTGGTCACATTTAAATTTGAAGAGAAATTAAATTTGAAGAGAGAGGGTGGGCAAATAGGGGATGGAATTTAATATTGGACCGATTTCGATAATTCTTAATAATTCACTAAAAATAAGAAATAAAAAAAAATTAACAAAAAATTAAAACAGAAATAAAAAAAATTAACAAAAAATTAAAACAGACTTCAAAAATTTGCCCGTATGCAATTCCACTAAAAATTTTGGTATTGAAAACATTTTAAATAAACTGAAATAATCCTTAAGAAAAATTTGCTTGTGCATGCTTTTGATGAGGATAAGATCACAGACTTATACAGGGTGTCTATTTAAGGAGAGACACTCAAGTATATCTTGATAAATACCTATGCATTTTTCGGAGAACTTTCTTTGAACGAAAAGATTGCATTTTTGATGGTCTAACTTTGTGCAAAAGCCTAGATATTCGAGAATTACCGCCTACTTTGCGAGATATTTTTGAAAAACCTTTGTAAAAACCGGCTTGTTTTAAGAGTTACGGAAAAAATTCTTAATGACGTTTGTGGGCAAAACTGATTGCTTTAAGCTTATACTTTATCAGAATTTGGAAAAAGGCCAGCGTTTAGCACGAAAAAAATTCAACTGGCATGCTAGAAAATTTTAAAAATGTTCGAGATACCTACCAATACCTCGTGAGAAATTTCCAAGATTTGCAAAATAGTAAGTATGTTGTGAAATATAGGTACATACAGGGTGTAACTGAACTGATGGTCAAAAATGAAACCACGTATTCTTGGAGTCAAAATAAGGGCACTTCTTCATATATATTTTTCTCCTACGGGCCATAGTTTTTTTTTTATGCAGAACGTAGAAGTTTAGAGAAAAATACACATATTTCTTAGCATCTCTAGAAATATACGAGATATTTTCTTCAAACTTGGCGGGTCACGCGTGAGCGGATGAGCTGTCTAACTTAAGGTTGAAATGAAGCTTCTGAGGCCCCCCACTTGCGGAGATAAGGGTGTTATTGAAATTCAGAAAAATATGAATACCCTGTATAATCGCATTTTTTAAATTTATTTTGAGTGGTGAATTTGAGAAGACAAAATTTTTTTGCAAAATTTGGTAGCCGGGTTTTTTTTGGGAAGAGAAGTCATAATTTGGTATTATTTTTGGTGCAATCCGTAGAGGGCGCTGCGTACGCTATCATTATTTAATTTAATTTGCCCTAACTTTTTTGACAGTACCTACACTTTTACGACATTTTATGAATGTATCCTCTTCCCACACTTTTTCTAAGCAAAAAAGGTAGGTATACCAAAGGTGACCGTTTTCGAGAAATTTTCAAATTTCTGCATCGATAATGCAGATGCATATCGACACTCGTATGCAATTAAATTCAAAATAAAATTTAAATAAACAAGCATATTTAATTTTTGACAGTTTAATTAACTTGTTTTTTTGCAAGAAAATTTTGTCGTCTCAAAAAGTTACTTAAGGTGACATTTTCAGAGGGGCGGGTCCACCAAACTTTAAACAAAAATTAGCAATTTTTCGGTACAGTTTTCTCCCCATGTAGATTCATTTTTGACTAGACAATCGAATGTGTAGCAGAAGCAGACATTCATTTATTCGCGTAGATACATGATAATTGCTAAAAGTATCCCAATTTTATATAAATAATCATTTTTTATGGACAGGTCTGGCGTCAGTTTGACACCAAGGGTTAAATTACAATTTCTCCTAATATACGCCGTTAATGTGAAAACCAAGCTTAGCCAGGTAGTTAAAAAGGGTTTCTTCAATCGAACACTACAACAACAACAAGAACTTGAGCGGTTTTCCAAAATAATGTACCTAAAAGAAAATATTCAAAACACAATCATACACACACAAAAGTGTTGATGCTTGCATAACATGGCAGTTGAGGCCTTTTTGAGAAGATGGCGCTAACATCCGACCCGGTCCAACCTAACCCACAATTTAACACAGGGTTGCCGGATTAATTGAATTCAATTGAAATCTAACTACTAAAATGGAAAAGGTGTTTGATATTATGGAAATGAAAGTAATGAGTTTAGGTATTTCGATACTCAACAACGATAGTATATTTCATTACGAGTCTGGAAATAAAGATTTTTCCGTGCGCGCGTGACATATTCCCGTGTGAGGCGTAGCCGAACACGGGAAGTTATGCAAGCATGGAAAAATCTATTTCTGGACGTGTATTGAACGATATTTTTTATTATACTTCTTTGAAAACGGAAACTTAAAACATTTTATCGGCATATTATAATAAATTTAATTGACAAAAAATAAACAATGGAGACGATATAGTGTTTGGTATGTATGATGCGTTTCCATGGTTACTCTCAAATTATTTCAAAGGTGCTTTGTGTAAATTAGTTATTGTCAGATAAGGTGAATAAAACGTCAAAAATATTACAGAAATGTATCTAAATATTGAAACACTTACGAATTAAAATACAAAATAGGTACATGTTAAATATCAGAGAGCATATAGAGTTTCTTAAATTTAGTTTACTTTGCTGTATATTTCTATTTTAAAGCCATATATTCGGTATTTTTATGCGCTAGCCCGAAAAACCCCATCTTTCATTATTGCTAAAATAGATGAAAATAAGGTGTTTTCAAAGAAGTATAATAAAAAATACGTTACATTATTTGTACTTGTTTTCTGTGGTTACCTTAAGAGAGTATATGAGTTTACGTTTACATGTTCAATAATCACCAAAATTTTTTTTGAAAAAATAAATAAATAAAAAAAGACGTGCAAGTAGGTACCTATTCTAGAAGTTCTAATTTGACTCAAAGTACGAGAATCAGCTTTTCTGGAATTTATTACCACCAAATTCAAGTCAAATTCTGATTTTACATAACATTCTCTCAACATTAAAGGAATTAACATTATTACGAAAGTAAATAGAAGGTGTATTATATGTCCTGAAATTCATCATGATGTGTACTTCTGATAACAGCATATTTATCTTTTGAAGTATAAAAAAAGGTATAACAATATAGAATAAAACATACATGCCCATGGCCAATGAATTTTAAAAGTACTGAAATAATAAAACGCAGTAGGTAGTTGTTTTTTGTATAAAATTTTATTCTAAAACACCTATTTAATTTGACATAATAATAATGATAATAACAATAACTATAATAAAGTTTAACGTGACATTTATTTAAAATTTGCATTAGAAATAACAGAAAACAATAAATAGATAAATAATAATATTTGTGGCAGGTAATGTACATAACAAAAGGAAATATAAAATAAACATTAAATAACCATAAAATCCTTTTTGTTAACTAGTATCTATGTATAATAAGTAATCGAACATAACGACAAACACACATTGAATAGAATGAATTGAAAAAGTTTATCTACATTTTTTAGAAATACATTTTATTAGGTATGATTACAATACGCTACAAATAAACTCAATAATAAGTAGATAATAGCAAATAGAAAAAATTTAGCCAAAATATTCAAGACATTTCCGAGTAAAAAGTTTTCAATAGTTTTATATACAGGTATTACTCTACAGATAATAGATATTTCAAAAATACTTTTTTTAGCTGGCTAAAAACGTTTTTGTCCAAAATTTTGAATATTTTTCATCTTGGCAAAAAAATCCGGCTAAAAATCCAGTTGCTATTAAATTACGTTTAAAAATCGTGCCAAAATTATATGACCACTAATTCCATGATCTTTTTGTGCACGTTCCACAATGCACTACCGGGAAATTTCAAAATCATAAAAACAAAATAGAACTAAAGTATGCTGATGATTCTATTTTTATCTTAATGTAGTTATGTTAATGTAGTGGTACAAAAACAGGAAACTTTTACATCCTTAGTTATTTTTATGAGCGAAAAAAATGTAGGTGGTTATAGGTAGATAAATACATATTACCTACCAAATCAATCCCTTAAAAATATGAAATCCAATCTAAAAGCCAGCTTTTATATTATGGGTAGATTCCTATACAGTATGTCCACGGTTACGGTGTTCACTAGGAAAAACTTCTTTATTTTTCATTTTATCAAAAAAAGTTACTCTCGATTAAAGTTTTGCTTGTTCATTAAATAAGATTGGCATAGAAATAATTAACATTATTTGTACGTAAAATGGTACAAGAGTAAATTGCCTTTATTTGTGGAGATATGTAAAAAAGTTATTAGGAAAAGTTGTCTGAAATTAAAAGGTAGCCCGTAGTGCCAAGTTTGGCACGCTTTGATTAAAGGACAACGTTAGGGATGCCGTTTCTTCAATGTCTTTAGCTGAGTTTAGAATTAGAATAGAATTAGAATAATCTGAATTCGTTTTTCATTTGAAAACGTGCTGAATATGGTGGCAGTGTGTTTGAGTAGATAAATAATATGTTTAAAGCTTGTGGATTTTTGATTTATAATAATTGATTTAAATTAGGCAATTTTAATGATTAGAAATAAATAAAAGTAGGTCGATTTTTCCAAATTATTGCTATTATGGACTGCCTTTTAATTTTGAACAACTCTTCCTAATAACCTTTTTCTATATCTTCACAAATAAAGGCATGATGATAAATGATAAATAAAAATATTGGAATCCCATTATAGGGTAGGTGCTTGCAAACGTTTTCTTCTCAATGAAAATTTGTTTGGAATTTGGAATACAAAGACCTTAGGTATATCCAAAATGCCTTTGTGCTCTTTGAAACTGCAAAACTTCAAATAGTTTCTGCTATAATCTAATTTAATTTTTAAACAAAGGTTATTTTAGCCACCTGTCGTTTAAAAACCACCTCTCGTGTGGAAGGTGGATTTTTTTTACTTTTCTATGAGATGCGATAATAGTTGTTTCTTGTCCATAAATAATAAACTTGAGAAAATAACATTATAAATATCTGTTTTTTTTATGTAATGAAGTAATAAATAATTGCGACAGAGCTCTCATAAGAGAAAAGAGTCTTTTCGTTAAATACTGTCTACTAACTGTAATTCACATCTGAGATATCTGTATATCTGTATAAAGTACTAGGTAGTACATCAATATTTTATCACCAATAGAATAGTATTCTATAATACTAGTGTCCTTTTGTTGTGCCATTCCCATAGGATAGCTGCTATCTCGGCTGCGACATTATATCCAGGGAAATTTTGTTTATTTCTTCAGATATAGCAATTCATATCCTGGAATCATAATCACTTCCACGTCTGCTAGCGGTCTGGTGGAAGATAAAGGTTGGTAGTATATTAGTAGTACCTGTATTCAGAGTGATTCAGTTGTAAATAACGAAATTTGTTCCATAAACTTTTTTGTAAGAAAGATACAGGTTGTTAAAATTTTAAAAAAAATTGGGTTTACTGAATATTTACCAATCTACTTGGTTGAGATATTTAAGTTATATTTGGTACGCGACATAACGACATGGGTTGTCAGAAAACCGGTTAATACAATGATCGTATACAGATCATTGGGTTAATATCAAACACCTTCAACAACCAGTGGCGGAGAAGCGGGTATAAGTATCTAAATAGTATATTTATTATAAAAAAATCGAATCTCCTTATACAGTAATTTTTTATGTACATTTTTATTGTAAACAAAAATGTCCTCTCTGCATATTTTCGTATTTATTAAGGTTTCGTAGCAAATTTGATTTTTCAAATTATTTCAAGTTATATCAGAAAAATCAACTAAAGTAGTAGTTAAGCAAAGCGGACATTAGGACAGTGACGTCACGGCCTCGGCCGCTACGTGGCAGATGTTTATTTCCGACAGGTGAGGACTTGCATTTTGACCTGGCGTGACCCCCGGGAGGTTAGTAACCTTTTCCGACAGGTGCGGACTTGCATTTTGACCTGACGTAACCCCGGACGGGACTTGACCTCGATAGGTTATTAAGAATTGTTATGACATGTTCAGCTCCCCCTCTCTACCACTAGGTTAGGATATAAGGTGGTCCGTTCTAGCTGGAGAACTCAGTTTAGTTTGAAAGCAGGCAACATGGATCTACAAGCAATCAACAAGTTGACGTGCCTCAATCGGAAATCCAGCATCAAGTTGGCGGAATTACCGCAAGATTTGCCATTGAAAATATATTCAGGCAAGCTGGTGAAGACAAAATTCGGGGAATGCGTCTTACTGGAATTGGAGGAGAATGTTGTATTCCTACCGCAGAGAGTCACGGTAGCATTCAAGCCACACTTGGAGGATTTCTCATCTGAAAGATATTCCCTCGTGTTTAAGGGACAACTCAACACAGGAAAGCATTATCCAGCGAATCAGTTTGAGATTGTAGAAAATAAAAATATTTAAATGGAAATATTTTTTTATTTATTAAACCTAAATCTGTTACTAGCGTCGATGAAACGTTAACGAAGGCGTCAACGAAACGTCAACGAAACGTCGACGAAACGTGGACGAAACGTCGACGAACGTCGACGAAACGTCGACGAAACGTCGACGCTTGGACGAAACGTCGACGAAACGTTAACTAAACGTCAACGAAACGTCGACGAACGTCGACGAAACGTCAACGAAACGTCAACGAAACGTCGACGAAACGTCGACGAAACGTCGACGAAACGTTGACGGACGTCGACGAAACGTCGACGCTTGGACGAAACGTCGACGAAACGTTAACGAAACGTCAACGAAACGTCGACGAACGTCGACGAAACGTCAACGAAACGTCGACGAACGTCGACGAAACGTTGACGGACGTCGACGAAACGTCGACGAAGCGTCGACGAAACGTTAACGAAACGTCAACGAACGTCGACGGAACGTCAACGAAACGTTAACGAAAAGTCAACGAAACTTCAGAAAAGTGAATGTTGAAAATAAAACAATATATTTACGTTAATAATGTTTATTTATCTGTGAGAGTTGATAAGAACAAAATTGTCTTCTTATAATCCTTCACTTTGGTAGATGGCCAGTGACCGGAGTCTGGTCCACAATCCCATCCTAAAAGAGCTTTTGGGTTTGCCTTATATTTTCTTACGTTTTCTTCCAACTAATTCAAGATTCTTAAATGATTTTTGTTTTTAGATGGTTGAAACTTATATGATAATTTCATAGCAGTTAAAGCTTCAACAAATATTTTTAAATTTTTATGTTTCGCTAAGTAGGCAGCTTGACATATAAAAGCATCACAGCAATCTTCCAATCCCTTGTAGTTTTTTATTATGTTTTTCACTGGATAAGAGTCCTCCAAATAGTATAGATTAAAATTTGATATTAAGCTAAAAACGTGTACTTTATATGCAATGCTATCTTCCAGGCAATGATCCTTCATAAGCTTTTCGACTGTGGTAAAATTCATTTCTTCAATATTTTCTTGATCACAAATGTTGATTATGATCTTAATATAATTATCAATTTTTCGCTTCTTTTCCAACATTAGGCAACACTCCGCAACACTACATGCTCCTTCAGCAACTTCTGTGAAGCTTTCATTCGGTATTATAAAATCTGGTTTACCAAGCAAATATATTAATTTTTCACCACTACAGGAACGGTTGTACACTTTTTGAGAAGCAACGTATGCATCTACTTCAATTTTAATAAATTCCATTATTACTTTACTATTCTATTAAATTTGTCTACCGTATATATAGATCTATGCGGCTGCTCCCTCCAATCTTGCCCCCACTAGTTAGTATAATATTTGCTTACGTAAGTATGAACTTCACAGTTTGATTATTAAAGAGCGGTAAGTTAAACCCCCACCATAAAAAGATAGTATAAATAGGTACGTATGTATACAGTGACTTCAAACATCATTAAAATGCGATTTCAACAACAGCAAAGGACTTTACCCATTGAAAATTTGGATATTGCAGATGCAGGACATCACCAAAAATCTAAACATGGCGAACTACTTCCAAATTCTATTAGAGCAATTTTTTGCGGACCGAGTAACTGTGGTAAAGCCAATGCCCTTCTCAGTCTTATATTCAGTGAAAATGGTCTTAAATTTGAGAATATATATGTATACAGTAAATCGCTATTCCAACCAAAATATCAACTATTACAAAATGTCTTAGAAAAGGTTGGTGATAAAATTAAATATTTTCCATTCAAAGCTAACGATGATGTTATTGATCCATCGGAGGCTCTGGAAAATTCTGTTTTTATTTTTGACGATGTAGCTTGCTACAAGCAAGATAAAATACGAGAATTCTATTCAATGGGTCGTCACAAAAGTATTGATGTAACATATCTTTGTCAAACCTATTCAAAGATACCTAAACAGTTGATACGAGATAACTGCAACATGATTGTGCTTTTTAAGCAAGACGATATCAATTTAAGGCATGTATATGACGAGCATGTAACTCCAGATTTAACTTATGAACAATTAAGTATATAAAGCTGTAAGTTAGTGTCATAAGTTAATTTGGAAAGATGCCGCTAACATCGCAAGATCAAATTGCAAATGCGCAACGCGCGAAGAAAATTAGAGAACTCACACGCTCGATTAGAAAAAAATATACTGCTTTAAAATTAGGGAGACTTGAAGAAGATGAGTCGCTCGAGAAAGTTTTTAAGCCAGTAACAAAATCTTTAGAAAAAATGATAAAATCCAAGAATGAAAATGATATCAAACTAGAACCTAAAGAAGAAGAAGATGAGGATGATAATATTGATTTAGATAAACAAACAAAATTAATACAAGATGGAATTGAAGATAGAATCAACAAAAAGCTTAATGCGCTGAAGTTGGGCATTAATAAATTACAGGGATCGTTTACACTACCCGAGAGTCATTGGGAAAATTCTAATGAACCCAATCCGGGAAACGTTTTTGAAGAAGATGATGATAATGATATGTCGAACTACCCTCAGGATGTTATAGACGAATACCTAGAATCTTATCCGGAAATACTAAGACCATATATCCGTGAACATGGGGACAAGTCATCTAAAATTGATAAGGTATACGGACCTGTTTACGATGCTTCTAAATCAAAATGGATACTGGGAAGAAAATTTATTGGCTTTGATAAGCCTACAGGAGACATACTCGTTGATGGGTTGTATCGGTTTCCGGGTACAGAAGGACTTTACAATTTAATTTTTTATAATGATCCACAGTGAAACCTTGAAGACAGAAAAAATTATAAAAAGATTTTAACTTTATCTAGTGTCCACCTCAACTCAGCGGGTAAATTAAAAGGTTCAAATCGATTTAAATATAGTGATATTATCAAGCCTCTAGTTAGAGGTGAACAAGAAACTGAAATACCTGAACCTAAAACACGTTCACAATCGACGGCATGTGGTACCGGCATGAACCTTACCTACAATAAAAAGCCTATCGAATTCGTTTATTGGGATGATGTAAATGTGTTGATAGATAGATTAAGGCTCCTCGTAGCCTCTAAACAAGCTGGAAACACCTCTCACGATAATGAAATTGTTGCTATTATCAATGAGTTAACAGAAGCTAACATTATTCGCTAATATAAATATAAGGGCGAGCCAAAATTATCATCATATCCACTATGAGTGTCAATAAGTTTGGACAATATTCTAATTCTAAAATTTATTCATCACATTTATCTTCATCGATCCATACAAGTAACACTATTTTCGAGTTTACTCCGAATGGTAATATAGATGTAAAGAATTTGAAGATTAGTAATCTTCAAACTCCAAACGAAAATAGTGACGCAACAAACAAGCGATATGTTGATCAAACTGTTAATGAAATAAGAACCAAAATTTTCGATTATATTCACAGACAGTTACATAAAATAACTACTGCTACGGTACATGAAAATACACTCATCAAAAATTTTAAGGAAGAATTGTATAGTGAAGTAAATAGACTACAATTGTGTATCGAAGAGAAAGATAAAAAGATAGTGGAACTATCGAATAAAATTGATAATCTAAAACCATTTTACAAATATAATAATGAAAACACAGCACAGTAAAGAAAAAATTCAGTTGGTTAAGGAACTACATACACCGGCTAGAAAAAATTATTCTCGCCGGCGAACTATTATCAAAGGATTAGACGATCTCTGGCAAGCTGATCTTGCGCAAATGGATCAGTATGCGACAGTTAATAAAAATTTTAAATTCATATTGGTAGTAATTGATTGTTTTTCAAAATACGTTTGGTGCCAACCGCTGAAATCAAAGTCTGGGGAAGAGGTTACGAAAGCTTTTACAAATATTCTGAAAAGATCTCACAAACGACAACCTCGAAATCTACAAACTGACCTAGGAAAGGAATTTTACAATACGCATTTTAAGAAACTCATGAAACAATTTAATATAAATCATTATAGTTCATTTAGTATTAAAAAAGCTACAATTGTGGAGAGGGTTATACGCACCCTGAAAGAGCAAATGTTCAAATATTTTAGTTTGAATGGTAAATATAAATGGATTGATATGTTACTTTCAATAGTCGACGAATATAATAATAGGAGACATCGTACTATACATATGAAGCCTAAGAATGTAAATAAGAGTACCGAAAGTCATTTACTTAAAACTGTTTATAGTCACTTAAAGATTTTTAACAAACCAAAATTTAATGTGGGTGATATGGTGAGAATTAGTAAAGCTAAACATATTTTTGAAAAGGGTTATATTCCTAACTGGACGACAGAAGTCTTTAAAATTATTAAAATACAAATAACTAATCCGGTAACATATGTACTCGAAGATGTAAGAGGGAATCCTATAAAAGGAGGATTCTATACAGAGGAATTACAAAAAACGGCAGATCCAGATATTTACTTATTAGAGAGGGTACTACGTAGGAGGGGGGGAAAAGTTTTGGTGCGCTGGCTTGGTCTAGATAAAACACACGACTCATGGATAAGTGCCACAAACGTTCTGTGAGTTTTTGGTTGTGTAAATCAAAATTCGAAGATGAGTGACTCTGGATACAGCACAAGAAGTGAAGAAAACAATGAAATTAATCGAATCCTAGAGCTTTATGAAGAGGCTATTCGAAATGAAAAGCACATGCTCTTAAGTACACGATTTGTGATAAAACCAGAGAATTTGTTTACGGTTCATTGTGGGTTGAGTCCCGTACGCTTCTTCCGACCAGCAGTCAAAATTGTACATGAACTAACACAAGGTATGATTTCTATGGACCGCTTTGAATGGAATGAGTTTATACTACAATTAAATAAACTCGCAGAACAATATCTCTTTAATCCTGATATTGCACAGTCATCAATGAAGTTCGGCTCCAACCTGGAATTGAGAACAATGCTGGGTTTTAACAACCTCAAGATGGTTATACTCTGTAAGAATGATGACTGTCATTATTTCACCGAAAACGAAGTATTGGAGCTACTCACCATTGACGAGAGTATTAGTTTAAAGATCAACTTATTGCTAAAATGTAACTATCTTAAACATTATCATAATATTTTAGATCAAGTTAATGAGTTGCTAAGAAAATGTAATTATGTTATGGATCCTGTAGATATTATAATGTCTGTATGTAACTTATCGTTTAGTATTGAAACATATTGTATATTCTCTCTTTTGATAAAAAATTTGTTTTAACGGATTTGTATAGAAGAAGGGTTTAAGAAATAAAACAATATTAAAGTTAATATGACTTTTATTTATTCTTACCTAAATAAATACATTACATATATCATAAGTACATGTGAAATCTATACTGGTACAGCATCCATTATATCTTTATGACCCCAAGGTAGAGTGACAACATTATTTACCAAATATCGTTTATCGTCAAAAGGGCTGAGAGCAATCTTAGTTTGT
Source organism: Pseudeuparius sepicola (assembly GCA_963920635.1). NCBI lineage: Eukaryota > Metazoa > Arthropoda > Insecta > Coleoptera > Anthribidae > Pseudeuparius > Pseudeuparius sepicola. The sequence goes on from OY987303.1 coordinate 30,191,628, forward strand.
TTTATGCTAAACACGTTGTGAGCAAACGAACGGATAGAGCATTGGGTGGCAGTCTTTTCCTTCTTCTTAAATAAACAATTCACATAATCATCAAATGTTATATGATTTTTAATAACACTATGTTTAATTCCTTTTGATTTTTTAACGCATTTTTTCTCCCCCTCAATCAAATACGTATACATTTTAGATCTGAGACCAACGAAATGAGTCATAACAGTACCATTAAGTTCGTCTTTCATCAAGCCTGGCACTTTCTTATTTGTTAGTGGAATATTATATCTATTGTCAATTGGGTAGTCGCTGGTATCAAAACGATGTAAATCACTTTTGATAGTCTCACCATAGACATCGTTACATTTTACTTCGTAAATCAAACTGTCCGTATCTGTATAAAGTAGTTTACAACTTTCCGATGAAAATTTTGGAAGCATATAATCATAATGAAATTCGTATACACAAGTTTTAGAAATATCGAGAATTGCCATACCTATATACAAAGGCTTATTAAATACTATTTCAGTTTTATTTAGTTCAATAGCTACTAAGTCTTCATCAAATATTAATCTGCTTTTAAAAACTGGGCTAGCAATTAGATTCTTTGCTCCGTATCTCCCATTCCATTTCCTAACTAATTTAACGATTCTATGCTTTCGAATATTTTCCATAGTCTTTCCGTAAACTGCGTTATTCATCAGTTTAATTATAGTTTTTTCAAAATCAAATGTTGCCTTTGCTCTTAACTGTGTATTAAATTTAATATAAGGTGCTAACCATGCAGCCTGTTCAAATTTCAAAACCCTATAAATTTTATTTAAGACTAAACCATTTCGCAGAGCTTGTTTAAGTGCTCTATAATGTATGACATATTTTTCTTTCGGATATAGGGTTGTCATAAGTTTAGATAATTTTGAATTTGGAGGTACACCATGTTCGGCACAAAAAGGTAAATCTCTATGCAAATCATGTAAGTATTCAGGGTAGTCTAAATCAACCTCTAAAATATATCCCTCACGAGCATCATCTGGAATAGTGCTAACGTCAATAGTTATATCTACCCATTGAAACCCACCGTAAGGAAGGTGTTCACACATCGCCCAACCGTACAAGTTGTTAACATCTAGGTATAATAAGTACTTGGAAGGTTCACTACGATCATAGTTATTCATATATTTATTATTTATTTATTATTCGCTTGTGAAAATCGATTGCAGCACTGACTTATACCACCCCGTATACCCTTTTCGAAAAACATTAAAACATCGATATCTTGAAAGGTTTCTAACTTACAACCTGTACATTTAAGCATGCAATCCCAGGTAAAACCTGGGAGAGTATAGTACCAAGCTGGATCTAAACCATAATTTTTTAGACAGGTATTTCTGAAATTTTCAAAAATATCTGTAAATATCATAATGTCAGTCTTTAGGTACAAGTCTGAGTATTCACCTAAATTTTGTATTTCAAATGTGTCCCAAACTAATTGAGCATGTCTATAAGCATCTTCATCGATCCCAATATCATTTAATTTATTATAAAACTGTTCTATGGAAGGTAAAGAATTTTCAGTCAATTTATCTAAGTTATCGATGTAATCATAGCAAAATACACCTTTCTTGGTTAGCAGTTTAAATCTATCTTGAGATATACCACAAAATTCTTTACGAGTATTAACAAAATCTTCACTATTGAGAGACGAGGCTAGGGTGTCTAGGGAGAAACCTAAGAATCTAAACGAGTCAATGAATCGAAATTTGACGTTTGTGTTATTATTAAAAATAGTAAAACTAATGTATTTTTCCTTATTAATTGGAAGCAAAGTTGTGTTGTGTCTTTTAGATAGATCTCTAATAATAAAATGACTGTCGTACCCACTGAGATTATGAAATACAATCGGTACTACAAATGAATTTCTATAATTTAAATTACATGATTGGTGCGCATAACCTCTGAAATGAGATGTTAGATGACAATGATCACGTACAATTATATCATTAGGGTTAAATTCTCTTTCACAAATATGACATGTCGGTGTTGAGTCTTTTAGATTGACAGCTTCTTTCATCGGTTCGATGTTTTTTAATTTCGATGAAACTAAATTTGCAATTTCATCTAGCTGATCTGCAAACCAAGTCATACAATCAGCTCCGCGGTAACTTTTGTAAAAAGATAATGTGTTATCGTAACTACATTTAAAATAATATCCAGCACTAAAAGCTTCATGTTTTTGATATCTAGCTATTTTAGTCATTATTTGCGGGTCATTGTAGGGTTTCAGAATGGATTCAAAATCCGCTAAAATAACATAGGGTACTTTTTCTCTATGAACATAATTTTTGAAATCGATATATTTATCTTTAGGGAAGGATATTTTACAATTATTTATATCTTGACAGTAGCTTATATGTTCGTCGAGCTTTTCTTGAGAAGAATAATAATTAAGACACCTGTCACATATAAACATTTTACCTTTATGTTTATTTGTTTGCCTTGAAATCAACCTAGATAAATCTTTAATCCAACAATAATGGTAGTGAATGTCTACTATTGACTCATCGATAGGAACAGCTTCATGATCATTAATTTTTGGAAAATATTTATCTTGACTTAAAAGGAGATTTACATGTTTTTGCATTTTACTTTTTGTAATTCGCTTAGGTGAAGTAATAAACGTTGCAGACTGATCGTGTTTTAGTAGATCTAATATTTACACATTTACAGATATATTATTTAATTTTTCAAATTTTGGAATTTGATTTAAAGTTAAGGGAAATTTCAAGCCCCTTAAATTTAATACCGTCGAAGGGTGTGGATATGAAGAAGTGCGGGACGGTACCTTTTTTCCATGAGGGGTGTATAGAGCGGAAACTACAGCCCATAAGAAACAAAGATCATCATTATTTTTAACATTTACGCACGCTCGCTTAGCTGCTATGGATTCCGGAAGCTTAATATAAGACTTACCGCCGTTTCCTACTTCAATTTTGTTGATATTGATTTCCAAGCTCAAAATTTTATGTAAAGCCCAACCGGAATCTCTTTCCTGAAAAGATTCTAGTTTGTTTAAGATTTTATCTATAACACAGTTTTGAAACCATTTTTTAAGCTCTGTACTTTGATTAATTATTTCGTTTTTCGTATTAAAATATTTATTTTCTAACACTTCATCTTCTCCTATTTTTTTAATAAATTCACCACAAAACACTGTGTTAACTTTAATAATTCTAAGAGTTTTTAGGATTCTGCATCATTAAAAAATTGTAGGATATCTTTGTGTTTTAAGTTTACTATAATGGCTGAGCGAATGCGACTTTGAAACACCGATTTTGTATCCTCCCATTTTACCCGGTCATTTCTATTTTCTATCCTACCTTTACCTGCCCCCTCGTGTCTATATGCTTTCAAATAAGTTCTGAACCTAATTAGATGTCCTAAATTTGTCTCCAATTTTATTAAGGTACCATGATTGTAAATTGTCTTCTTTAATGCCCTACGAATTAACTTAATGTTTGCGTTTATTATCTTTTTCCAATACTCTATAGTTCGTTGATTTGTATTTCTTCGAAAAAGTCTAAACCCTTTTTCACAAACGTTGATAATGTTGTCACTCACGTCAGAAACTTCGTCAGACATTTCTAAGTTGATCTATACCGTGATGTATATCTCTCGGAAATGTAAACGCATATGAAAACCTTACACCAGTTTAAATGTTGTATAACTGTTCTTCCCCCCCCCCACCTATTTGCGGTACTATAAATTCAGTGACGGTGTTTCTGAAATTTATTAGTATTCCACTATTGTTGAACACTATACTTATTAAAAACATGAACTCATTCCTAAGTTATTTAAACAAGAATTTATTAGTGAAGAAGTTCGTAAGTGTGCGAGATATGGAAATTGGAGAAAAGTATAGAATATCATCTTTTAGTAAAATCCATACAAGGTTTGGAGAGAAAGTGTTAGTAGAATTTTTGGAGTTCCGTACTTTGTTACCACGTAGATTTACTGAAGAATTTACCCCCCAACGTATCGCAGAAATAAACAAGAAGATCGAAAGTGGAGAAACATTTTTTTTGGCAAGTCTTGGACCAGCACCAGGTAGAACAACCAACATAGAATTTTCGTCTTACGAATGACTCTAACGGAATCCAAAAGGAGGTCGAATAGACTCTACTATAGAAGAAAATTAGAAATGTATATAAAATCTTTACAAGAATTAAAATTTGAAATTATATTATATGAATTAAATAAGAAAGTTGATAATATTAAATTAGATTAAGGATTATTGTTAATGCAAAAATTATAATAAAAAAATAAATGAAAGTACCTATTTTAATTTACCTTATCATCTAAAAAATATACAATGAATTTGAAATGAGAATTTTAATGCGATAAACATAATTAGTAAATGATTAATGATATAATTGATTATAAAACTTTTGAAACCTTATTTGTGCATACTAAATTTCAATTAAAAATATTTGACTGTCTCACCTATTGTTAGTAATTATTGCTAACTATGATTAATTCAAATTTGAGAATATCATGATTATTATAATTATTATTTTTGGTAACGAGTGAATCAAACAAATTTTTATGCTTATCCTGTTTATTTGTTCTGAATACTTTTGTTTTATTATATGTTTTTTGTTAGTATGATGGTGAATAAACATATATTAATAATATATCGGTAGGTAATATTATCTTTTATGTGTTTTACAACTAGTGAGCTGTTGCATTCTTCACATTATTTTTACAACTTTATTTAAACTTGGTTATTTTATTTGTAAATGGGTAAAAGGGAGTAAAATAAAAATGTTAGAATTAATTTTGCATAGATCATTTATTAATTAAAAAAACAATATTTTTATCGTTATGATATTTACTATCAACGAACTTTGCCATTCGAACACGTTCACGATCACGAAAGGCCCTTTTTTCACTCTTACTTCTGTTTGTAGGAAACCTTATTATATTTTTTTCATCGAGTTGTGGTCGATACATTGTTTCACCATCTTTTCCCCATGCATTCCAGTAATCCTGCTCTTCCTTTTCCTTCTCCATTTCTATTATTTTTTTATTATTATCCTCGTCTTGCTTCCATAACCACGTCTCTTCCATTATCGCTCTCTGCAGTACTGAACTCATGTTTGTTGGTTCATCGTCGTTCCCCCATGCGTCCCAGTAACCCTGCTTTACTTTCTTCTTCTCCATTTCTATTGCTGCTTTATTATTTTCCTCGTCCTGCTTCCATGACTTCGTCTCTTCATCAATCGCCATATCTGCTTGATTAACAGATTTAGAGCATCGTCAACTTTATGGAATTTCTATAGAATATTAATCCGTTTTCAAAATACGGTCAAGGTTATTTCAGGTCATTTTAAGTCCCCACTCTTCGATTTTGATATAAATTGATATAATAGACATAAAAATCTAGCAGTTGGTTTCTTACGTACAGAAATGGAATTAATTTCGGAATATAAAAAATTTGACAATAGACTAAAATCGTTCGAAAATTGGCCGCAAGAGCATGTGTTTAAGGCAACGAGAAACCTGGCGGAGGCAGGCTTTTTTTATACGAGCTCCGATGATACAGTACAATGTCCCTATTGCTTCATCGAGGGTTACCAATGGAAGGTTGATGATGACCCTATGCAAGACCACAGAAGTTGGAGTCCGAATTGTCCATTTATCACAAATCGTGGAGATAGTTTACGATATCGAAATTCGTCCTAATGCCGTTACAGAAGATGAAAGTTTTTTCTCTAAGCCTGCTCCAGAAAATGTATATATCACCAAACCTACTCCAGAAACTGAGTATATGAGTAACATGTTATGTAAAATCTGTTACGAAAATAATATAGAAATCCTGATGATACCTTGTGGACATCTAGTATTTTGTATGAAGTGTTCACCATCGATAGAAACATGTCCGTTGTGTAGACAAATTGTAACCAATAGGGTGCGAGCATTTCTACCGTAAATATAATATATATGTGTGTTATTTTAATCTGTAATGTAGTATAAAAATAAATTTTCGATAATACTTAATCGTTTATTTCAATAAAATTCCTGCGATTTTGCCTGGAAAGATCACGAGTACAAATTGGTCTTTTATTTTTGATAAAACCCCCAGAGCTTCGTACTCGTGATCAACCCAGGGGAAATTAAAGCTTTCGAAAAATTATTGATAAAATTTCCGGTACTTGTAATCTCGGCGTGGTGCACCGGTAACCGGCACGGAGCGCCGCTTATCGCGGCGCGAAGCGCGGCTAACCGGCGCGGAGCGCCGCCGGCGCTGAGCTCCCGTTAACTCGATTCGGCGCGGAGCGCCGCCGGCGCGAAGCGCCGAGCCCACCGCAGGCGAAAATTTTGGGCTTGTAATTTGATACCCCGGTGTCAGATTACACGTTTCCGGTGTCGGGTTTCAATCGAATGTAATTTGATATCCCAGTGTCAGATTACACGTTTCGGGTGTCGGGTTTCAATCGAATGTAATTTGATACTCCAGTGTCGGATTACACGTTTCCGGTATCATACTTCATGGTTCTATTGTTCGTGTGAATGCAAGATTGCATTCTCTTTTGTAGACTCATCAGTTCTCAGGAAGTAACCCTACGCCTGTGTTGATGAACTCTGAGAGTAAGCTGTATAGGAAGGAATCCCCTACCTATACAAATTGTGGACACTGCAGTTTGTTTCAATATAATAATTCACTATTTGTTTATTTCTTCAGTGTTCACTGAACATCACCTCCTATACGACTTGTACCTTCGTGTCTCCGAGCTTGCGTGATTGTGTTTTCGTTTATTTTCGTGCTTTTGTACTCTGTGACCACAATGGATTTTGGAAACAACAAAATTAACATCCTGGATCAATTAGTGATTGTAAGTATTTTTTAATTTTTTTGTTTTATGAGAGTAGTTTAGGAAGTAGGAGCTTCTAAAAAGTGTATTTTTAATATTGAATTTATTCGAATGATATAAGCTTCGTAAGTAGAAGTTTTTCAGTTATATGAAATATAATTTTATTTTACAGCCGCCTGGAATGAATTTGGGGGAGATTATGAATGATCAGGAAGCCTCGCAGTGGCGTCCGGATCAAGCATACAGCCCGGTCAGTTCCGTTGACGTCACATCGCCGGGTCCCTCCAGCTCCGCTAGGTGCTCCACCAAAAGCCCAGCCCTATTGCTACCGGGACCGTCTAAGCTCACCAGGAGTATCGCTGGAAGCCCATCTCTGTTGTTGCCGGAGTCTTCAGGTCCGCTAGAAGCTTTGCAGCCTCAGAAGCAGCGTCACCGTTCGCCGCTCCCGCGAAGCCGCCCAGGACACGACCATCCCTTAGTCTGCGACGTATCCCTGCTGCCACTACCGTCGTCGCGGAGCCACAACCTGGTCCTTCGGGATACGGAAAGGGCAAGGGAAAGGGCAAGGTGTTGGCGAGTTGCTACAACCAAACACATGACAATGACAATGACGACTCTGACGATGACCTCAGTTTACTGTCGGTGAGTCAGACTATTGACCCAATGGATGATAGTGGAGATGAGTTTGAGGTGGATGTTATGAAAGAGGATGTTAGTGTAAGCCAATATCTGATTAATACGACAAACTTCTTGAGGAGAGCAAATTCTAAGTCTAAAAGAGATAATGTACAGTTGACCCGGGAACTAATTCAAATAGAGAAACAACAGGTTCAATTAGAAAAACGGAAAAAAAATGTTATTAAAACGACAAGAAAAAATTCAAAGAGATGAATTATTAACTACTAAACTTTTGCAGAGGATAAGAACAAAATAACTTAGTTCTCGGGTCAACTGCACATTACCTCTTTTTGCTTTAGAATAGGCTTTGACTTGACTTAACGTAACTTGACTAACGTAACTTGACTTAACATGACTTCTTAACATTTGTATATAGTTAGTTTATATTTGTATTTTATTTTTATTTTAATCTGTATTCCTATTTTTAGTCTTACTTTTATGTTAACTCTTGTTTTAATTTTTATTTTAATATACATGTATCATCAAATTTATGTTATTAATTTTTATTTTTCTCTCAATTTACCTACTACAAAAAGTTGCAACATAAAAATGTTGAGAAGTGCTAAGTATAAAGATAGTGTTAAAACAATCATGAAAGATAACTTTACAGGTAAGTATACTACTTTTTAGCGTTTAATACTCTAAAACCACCGTCAATAAATATCATCATACTTTGCTCTTCTAACTTGAATAAGATAAAAATGTTGCTCTGCAACAGATTATAGAAATTATAGATAGGGTGTAAATGAAATACTTGATATATTTTTAACTTTTTATTTAATACGTACGATACAATGACAGATTTTGATTTTAGTTTTTTCTTAATATTGTTGTATACCATTTTCGTTCACTAAGTACTCTCTGAATAAGTTTAATAAGCAATTTCACGACTAATAACGATGAACATGTTGTTATAAAGTAGATCATCTACAGCAGGTTCACTTCTCCCATACACCGTTGAGATCCTTGCTGAGTTCCTTGTGTATTATTAGATGTTAGATTAGTTTTGTTATAGATTTTTGAGCAATGGATTAACCATTCCGTATCAGCAATTGTTCGATTTTTAAATGTCATTCTAATTTTGTAGTATGCAAAACTTCTAGGTAGATTTACCATTACAATATCCTTAGTATCAGGTACAGGTATAAAAGGAATCCATTTTATAGGATGTTTATCCACACAAATTGCAAATTCGTCCACATAGGTTGGTTTATAAATATAGAACACGTTGTTAATTATAGCATGCAAAAAAATGTATTCTGCTTTTAACAACATCTTGAATAAAACTGTAGGATATTTGTTAAGATTTTGTAATTTATACCTATATGTATTTGGAGGGGGTAATTAAAATAAACAACTAAGTATTATTAAAAATTTAATTATTTTTATACTACATTACAGATTAAACTAACATAATATATTATGGTAAAAATGTTTGTAGCCAACTATATAGTTTTTCACAATTACTTAAACTGCATAACCATTTCTTATGTTCTGTGTGACACAAGCATGATGGTATCTCCTTCTCAAACATTGGTACTTGAATCCAATTGTTCTGAAGATCTCCAACATCAACTATTTTCTTGTCGATAACATTACGTAAAAATCTTGCCTTTTGATCACCTTTAACGTAGACTGAATTGACGTTGAACAAAATATTTTCTACTATTTTGGGTAATTCACTATAGTCCACATATCCACTGGAATATTTAATTCCTAAACGATTTTTTTCAAGATTTCTAACATGTCTTTTATCGAATTTACTAAGTGAATTAAAATCTCTGAACGGTTTTAATAATACGTGTAATATTTGTTCGTTAATTTTAATTGTCAGCTCTTTAGGATGGAATTAATTTTCCACCATGAAGCCTTGAATGTCAATAACTGCAATTTTCATGGTTACGTTTTATCTATACTTTTACAGAGAATGGTTTTCTTCACTAACCGATACGTTTTTATATTCAATTGATAGTTAAGCAAAGGAGAGGGGGTTTGTTATTTAAATCATTATATTTCTAACAGTTTCGCTCAACGGTAAATATTCTAGTATACAATCATGAATAATAATACAATAAACTCTAGTTTTAGCTGGAAATCCTTTGGTGCTCTCGATATCTAACTTTACGTCAACCGTGCTGGTTTTTACGGACTCGTTTCTTTTGGAACAATCGATAACAAAAAGCGTTGCATGTTCTTTAAAGTCTTTGTAACTGAGAATAGGACGCTTATCTCGAGTATTCATAAAACTTGGATGAAAATCAGTATAATTATTGTATGATTCTACATAATCCTTATTAAAATCTTGCCTTAGCCGTTCAAATGGATAATAATCACCGTTTAAGATTAACCTAACGTCCGAGATATCTATATGATCGAACTGTGTAGGATCTTCTTTTGAGTTCTCTTTACGATCTGTCTGAAATCTAACTTAAACAAATCTCGGACTCTCGACTGCTCTAGATGTTTTCACCGACCATATTTCTCTAGTGGCATTTTCGGTGAGATTTGGTAATTCGTGTAATTCCCATTTACGAAACGGAATTAAAATAGGTTTATTGCTTTTGATTGCTTTCAACAGATCCAGTCTAATCATGTCATTGGGTTGAATATGCTTTACCTTCAGCTCGATACTGCTAATGGTTAGTTCTGCAGTTAATTCTGGGATTATTCCTGGAGTTTCTTTTAATAGCAAACAGTTGGCATCATTTCGGGATCTTATGAGTCTTATGGTTTGCTTACCGCAAATAGCATATTGATAGTCATTAAAAATACCAAATAAGTGCTTAAGAGGGATTCTTAAGCTGAACGAACCATCCTTATTCAAAACAGAAAATTTTTCTGGATAGGTCCAACTCGAAGTCATCATATGTTTAGGATCATTAGGAGTGTAACACAAATATGCTCTAATTGAACTCATGATACCAGGATCTCTAACAGCATCCATTTCTTTACCATTCAGTTCATAAGATATAGATTCAAAGAAAAAAGCAGCACCATTATTGACAAGGCTGAAAGTACCTGCTCCGCCTGTTTTCTCTATTTTTCCTTTAATAAATATCGCGGCATCGTACATTAATAGCCAGGCATCACCTTGATTGATAGTTATTTCCACTATATCGTTATTCATAAAAGACTTAACAAATGGGTAATAGGTACGTGTCTCCAATCGTTGAATTGATTCATCGAATTTTGGTGAGCGATACACGTCGAACACTTGAGGTGTTAACGACATCGTACCCAAGAGATTTTAAAAACTTTAGATTTTCAGGTGTAGGTATAAGATTCTTCTCACGAGGTTCACACTTATGAGACCTTTGAGGGAGTGATTTTTGAGAATATTGTGATCTCCTTTTATACGGTTGATATCTAGCGTCATCAAAAACTAGACCCATTTTATAACAACTTTTTTAATTCTAATCTTACAATTATTTCTTCACCTCTGAAATTTACCAACTGGGAATTTTGATCAAAAATTGATAATGATAAATTATTAATTTCACGCTTGGTAACGGGTACATATAGCAAATTTCTTGGAGTTTCGTCTATTGCGTAACCGGGGTCGGTCCCCACAGCAAATTCGTAAATAGTATGCGATGGTTTATTATTATAGTATGCTCCAGCCGTTATATTACTATCTATATGAATCGTTCTAACTTTAACAATGCTTACAGGTAAATCTGATATGTGAAGTTTCTTTAATTGTAGTAAGCGGTTAGAGAAACCTAACAATTTTCCTATTGAATCCTGCTGAAAATCAATGCTGTATTGATCACTATAAATTTCACACTGAAGCGTACTATTGTTAGCTTTCAATGAAAATATATTTGGATTGTTATCTAACTTTTTCAAAGATTTCAATATTTGTCTTTCTATAGCACTAATTTCATATGACCCAGTATAGGAATTTCTATAATTTTTCGTTCATTGTTTTCATTGACAACATAAAATTTGTTATTAGGCGCCTCAATATTCGGAATAGTATTGTATGAATGAAATCCTAATAATGCTAGACCATACTGAACATCAGAATCTAAATATATTGTATTATTAAAGTCAATACTTAGCGTTGAAGTGAAACCATGTAGGGTGAATATCAGTGACATGACTGAGTTGACTCTAAGCTTACCTCTGCTTTTTATAGAGAAATGCGAGGCACAGGTGACCACAATTTATTTCATTAAATTTTTGATAGGACTCGTTGTTGTATAAAATCTTAACCCCCTTACCTAAGTAACGAATAAGTTCTATAGGTGGTTTTAAGTTACCAAAACTATCAAAATACTGTACAAAATTATTCTTTTTTATATATGCTACCCAGTGTGTTCCCGTATTGCTTTGAATATCTAAATTTATAATTGCAGACTCATTTGCATTTGGTTTTGTTTTTGGAAGCGTGTCTCTCATAAATATACCTTTAAAATGCGGCACTTTTATTTTTCTAGCAAATTTATTTAGGTCAACATCAGTTAATGGTCTATTAGGAAGCTTTAGAGGAAGTTTTTGAACTAAGTTTTTTTTTTTGAAAAAAACAAACCAAATCCACCACGATTATTTTTTCGCATATAAAGACCTGATCCTTTTTTCCCAATAGCTTCTATTGCTCGATTATGTCGTTTTTCTTCAACCATCTTTTTTTGAGCATTTTTGGCATCGATTATAGTTTTAGCAACAGCACTAGCACCTCCAGCTACCGATCCAAGAGCTCCCAATGCAGCTAGGATTGGAATCAACGGTAGAAACCCACCGGTTTTGTGCTGAAATGGGATAATTCTTGGTATTCGCACCTTTCTTTTTCCTCCCACTCTTTTAACAGCTAGTCGTGCAGCTTTGATGGCAGCTAATGTTGTATTTTTAATATTGTTAACGTTATTCAGCTAATTGTTGTTAAATGATTTTTTCAACGATTTTTTAACTTTTCGTACTATATCTCGCCTGAATGAATTGGGACGCTTTTTTAGACCCATACCTAACTTCCGTTTAGCTTTCATTGCCGTTGTTACAAACCAAGCAGCAGCTTTTTCACTTAATTTTGCGTTTTTGCTTTTAACTCTTTCCCAAGCTTGATTTTCCAATTCCAAGTCAGCTTTATGTCGATCTTCCAGCAACCCGGTTTTTGAGTAGAATATATCGTGTTTTTTACATAAAGTATCTAATCTATTAATTCCACTGTCACCCCTTGCTAATCTTTTTTCTAGTCTAGTACCAGGTCCACAATATTGATATCCGAGAATGTGGAACTCAATTGGTAATTTATTTATTAACGAGTTAAATAACCCTTCTCCAGTGAATGATAACATTAGACTGAAGTCGATTCTCTCTAAATATCATGTATTTATATTTTTCTGTAGTTACTATTATTAATATTTATCATATTAGTTGGTTTAGGTTGGATAATAAAAAAAATTTTTTTTCGTTTAAATATTTTTATTTTCTACAATCTCAAACTGATTTGCCGGGTGAAGTTTTCCAGTGTTGAGTTGTCCCTTAAACACGAGGGAATATCTTTCAGATGAGAAATCCTCCAAGTGTGGCTTGAATGCTACCGTGACTCTCTGCGGTAGGAATACAACATTCTCCTCCAATTCCAGTAAGACGCATTCCCCGAATTTTGTCTTCACCAGCTTGCCTGAATATATTTTCAATGGCAAATCTTGCGGTAATTCCGCCAACTTGATGCTGGATTTCCGATTGAGGCACGTCAACTTGTTGATTGCTTGTAGATCCATGTTGTCTGCTTTCAAACTAAACTGAGTTCTCCAGCTAGAACGGACCACCTTATATCCTAACCTAGTGGTAGAGAGGGGGAGCTGAACATGTCATAACAATTCTTAATAACCTATCGAGGTCAAGTCCCGTCCGGGGTTACGTCAGGTCAAAATGCAAGTCCGCACCTGTCGGAAAAGGTTAATAACCTCCCGGGGGTCACGCCAGGTCAAAATGCAAGTCCTCACCTGTCGGAAATAAACATCTGCCACGTAGCGGCCGAGGCCGTGACGTCACTGTCCTGATGTCCGCTTTGCTTAACTACTTAAAGTATTTGCCCCATAAGTAAGACTCAAACTAGAAAAAATGTGTATTTAGTTTAAACAAAGTAACTTTTTCCATTAAACGTGCTCATTCAAGGCCATTCTTTTAAGATAGAGTCTAAAACATTTGTCACGAAACCGTAACACACACGAAAAAATTCTGAGAGAACATTTTTGTGCACAATTAAATTCTACATTAAAAACCAAATAAATTGTATTACTGTACAAGGTGAAATACTAATTATACCCACTGCTCCGCCCCTGGTTGTTTAAGTGTTAAGTGTACCGCTTTGGCGGTACTTAACAGGTTTTATGCCAACCAATGCAGCTATTAAATAATATTCTATTTAAATATCTTAACTAGATTGGTAAATATTCAGTACCTAAACCCAACATACATAATACGACACAGTAGTTTTGTTGGGTTGGGCAATATAGGCAATAACAATAATGAAAAATTCTCACCTTGTCTCCTCTGAACTGTCTGGAGTAAGATACTTGAACTTTCCATGTAAATGGCGAGAAGCCGGACTTCCAGAAGCAGGACATTTCAATAGGTAGCAACCCTTGTCTTTATAAATAGCACCGAGAGTCGATTCAAAAAAATAACACATTTATTTATTGTTGGGTTAAATAAACGATTAAATATATAGTAGCTGATTTTTTTCAACTCACTTCAGTTTGTTACACACAGCTTTCTCTGTGTTATTTATTAATGGCCCTGCCTGCACTCACGGAGATTACTATGGTTTTCTAGGGCTTTCCGCAGTAGAGCGAATGCTATCCTAGTCTCTCAATGACAAAGACAAAATAATAATAATTGCCACCCTCCCCTCCGCACAAGCATTTACTCTATGTTTGGAGTATTATGAGGGTGATAATTATTATGTATTATTTGGTTACTAATTCCTTAATTTACTAAACACTAAACGATTCAGAACTATTTTTATATGATTGGTATATCTTTTCCAAATTTGATGTCATTTGTTAAGGTAAAGAGGTAGATTAAAACATTGTTAATAAAATTTTAAGGAAACATCAATTTGAATGTTCCTACCTAATTCTTGACATGTTCACGACCATTCTCTCCTTTTTATTCATAAGTGGAGTACTTACAAAAGGTACAAATATAGATAGAAAGTTTCCACTAGTACCATATACAAAGAAAATTAGAAAATTATGTTATACCTACCTAAGTAAGTAATAATTAGTAATAAAAACCATTACAAATAAATAGTCGGGGTTCGTAGGAAACCAAAAATACATACAGCGTGTCTACTATTATACAGGGTCATTCAAAACTATGCGGCACCCTTTCAGGGGCGTAATTTACTCGTTAAAATAAGACGAAAAGTTCATATTAACATGGGTCCAAAAACTCATCGTTTCGAAGATACAAGGTGATTAAACTTTGAAAAAAATATCGATTTTTCTTTATACCTTCCAAACCAATGAGAATATTTAAACCAAATTTGGTACACAATAATACCATCGTAGGGTGACATAAGAAATGCTAATATCAGGTCGCGAAAGTATCCAGTGGCGGAGGTAAGGGTAATCGGTACCATAAATTAAACAAAAAAAAATAGTATGGCCCTGTACAATACAACAATTTATTATGTTATCGAATAAACAATACAATTTGGAACAAAAAATGACTCTTTCATTTTTTCATATCTCTCTCCCTTTCGCGGAAAGATGGAGTTTTCCGATTTGTCATCTTTTTCGACTCTAACGCTTTTTCGGGTTGAGGTATGTAACTATTATAATAATTTTCAAGTGGAATGGCAGTAGGAGTATGTAATTTTTGTTACTAGTAAGGCGCTAAGGCATAAAAAACAATTGATTGTTAATCGATATTTTTTAAAAAGTTTAATCACCCTGTATTTTCGTAACGAAGAGTTTTTGGACCCATGTTAATATGAACTTTTCGTTTAGTTTGAATCACCCTGTATACATACAAAAATTCATAATCCATCATTTGTTGAGATATTCTTTATTGTTTTGTTTCCAAAGTCGCGAGTCCACTGATTAATTCTAAATTACCAAATAGCTATTTAAATAATAAGTTACGCAATCATGGGTGTCTTATTTAAGCGTAACATGTTATTTACAGGATTTTTCAACTGATATTTACTATTGCAAAAATAAGATTTAAACTGTTTATATTTTAAAGGAGTCCAGAATACGTTGGATGTCAAATGTCTAATGTGAAATCTGCTGCAATAATGAGTGTATAGTCACAAAAGCAAAAGTGGAAGCATTTCTAACACACTGGTGTTGTTAGAGGTGATGTCTGTTTAATTGTAAACAATCTAGAACAAAAAGAAAATTCGTGAAATCAAACTTTTTCCCTATAAAAAATTTACTAAGAATATCGCCAATATCGATATATCGAACACTTTTCAAAAGTCTATATCTGTTTGATACTGATAAAGTACTAAAAATTCAAAAAATCGACCGCTCCGAAAGTTTTTCGGACGGTAGCGAAGAATTTTCCAAAGTCGATATTCGTTAGATATCTATAGAGTGCTAAAAATCCAGAAATATCGACCGCCAGCCACTTTTTCAGAAGGTATCGAACAATATTGCAAAGTCGATATTCGTTCGATACCGATAAAGTACTAAAAATCCAGAAATATCGACCGCTCCACCACTTTTTCGGACGGTATCGAATAATTTTCCAAAGTCGATATTCGTTCGATATCGCTAAAGTGCTAAAAAGCCAGAAACATCGACCGTTCCGGCAATTTTTTGGATGGTATCGAACAATTTTGCAGAGTCGATATTCGTTCGATATCGACAAAGTACTAAAAATCCAGAAATGCCAATCCCTCCGCTACATTTTCGGACGGTATCGAACAATTTTTCAAAGACGATATTCGTTGGACACCGATAAACTACTAAAAATCCAGAAATATCGATCGTCTCGGCAGTTTTTCCGACGATATCGAACAATTTTCCAAAATCGACATTCGTTCGATACCGATAAAACGATATTCGACAGAAAATACTAAAAAATGAAAAAAAAAAAATCGGAAGCGCTTTGGTACGGTCTATCTTGGATACGACCGGAAAATACCTCCTACTCGGCTTATGAAATGTTTGGTTTTAATTTTTACTTTTATACACCAGTGGGCTTTAATTTCATGATAGCGATTAACTAAGCAACCTAAGGCGGCAACACCGCTTCTAACGCCGAAATGTGAGTCCCTGTATATGAAGGTCTGAACTGCCAGAAATATGGAATTGGATTTAAATTCATTTTGGTCATTGTTGCGCCCTCTCGGGCTGAAAAACTGAACTGAATAGTTCATAAATGCCCGTCATTTTTGACACCCTGCATCTCGAAAACCAAACATGTTGACATGAACTTTTCGTCATATTTTCCATTTTCCATTTTTAAATTATTACCAGACACCCTGTATAACATAAAAATAATTATTCTTCGAACCAGTAAAATCTATATCACAAAATCAAGTATTCTTTTTTTGGTCTTGAGCTCCTCGAATACCTCCACTGGAGATATGGGTATTTCAGGGTACACAGAAAGGAGTGTTAACCCATTCAGTCGGTTTTTGCTAATATTGTGTCTAATATAAATTTTTAAAATTTTCAGTATTGAAAATGTTCTTTCTGGCGTGGCGGTGCACACTGTAATTGTGCAAAATATGTTTAGTAGGTTGTTTTGCCTAATTTATGGTTACACGCTGCGACCGACGTAGTGTGTGCATAATATACCTACGTGCATAATATAGGTACCTACGGCGGCAGGTTTTAATGTCGAGAAGACAAGATGAAACAAATAACAAATTGTAGATGTTTGATGTTCTCTGCATTTTCAGATTAGGCCAGGAATATATAATTTTTGGTATTATTAATTTTGATGTTAGAAATATCGTTTATCTCGACAGCTCGGGGGGGGGGGGAGGGGGGGTGGGTGCCATTGCCCCCTTATTTGCCCCCTCCCCCTGAATACGCCACTGCAATACACGCAACTATGCGTTTCCGCATGTTTATTATTGCCATTGGCAAGTCCATAGCAGTCAATTATTCGAATGCAAATATCGTTTTTCAAAATATTGATACTAAAGTGCAAAGTTGACAGCTAAATGAATCGAATAATGCCAAGTTTAATTGACATCCACAGATTGCTATTCTTCAAATGATATTTTTATTGTTGAATTATTAAATAACTCTTAAATTGTTGCTGTATTAAAATATTTTTGTGTTCCACAGATTAGTTGCTAGGTTATGTTTGAAATTGTAGGAGTATTTTACCTGGACACAAAAAACGACAAACTTTGCAGAACTTTCAGTTATTAAGTGTTTTTAAGATGCTAGTTGAACGTAAATAAAAATCATTGGTATCGTACTGTCATGCTCGAAGATATGCCTCAAAATACATATCTGATAGTATCTATATTATACAGTGTGGTGAATAAAAAATGAGAAACTGTGATTTTTCTTCTTCTTTTGAGTAGGTTGTGATAGGTATCTCATGCATATAAGATATCTTAAAATTGTTCTTCTTGTAGAAGAGAAGGTGAATTGATTAAGAACCAGTCTGCATGACTTCTTAGTTTATTCTAAAGTTTAATACAATATTTATAAATAATAATGTTTAATTCTTTTAACCTACTAAAATTCAATATTACCACTAACCTAATTTTATATAGTATAAAACTAATAACTAATATCCCTTTTCACGCACCTATATACTACTGGTGGCTGTGAATTCATATTTGACATTGTCTTGGGATTCCAAACAACTTTTCTTAGTGCCATTCTGCTGTAGTTCTAAAAATAAGGGTACTTTACTCTTGAGGAATTTTCATATTTTTCAACCTTCCCTGTACACGAATAAAAATTTCAAAATTTTTACGGGTGGATTTTGAGTTTAAGAGGGGGTTGCATAAAATCTAATAACATTTTACCTGGCAAAAATTTAGTACAAACATCTCTTCATTTTAATCATAAGATCTTAAAAGCAGTGTTTTGTTTTATAGGTTATGAAAACCTTGGGAAAAATAATAATTCCAGTGCATATGCTTTTAAGATCTTGTGATTATAATAAAGACACAGATATTTGTACTAAATTTTTGCCAGGTAAAATGTTATTAGATTTTATGCTATATCTACAACTTAAAAAATACGAAATCTAACGTCACTTTCGCTGTCGGCAACCCCCTGCCAACTTTTATCAAGAATAATTTTTTTGAGAAGTTTCTCAAAAGAAAATTCCCATTTGTGTCCAACTCTCTGGCAGATACTGTATATATACAGTGTGGCCCATTTGGAATGGGGCCATCCCTGTAAAATTTTTATTTTTCATCCGATTTTAGCCGGGTTTTTTCTGAAGATAGGTCACAAGAGTAGAAATGAGTTTGAATGGTTTGGTCATCGGTCCAAGATGTCACTTTGTTGACAATATTAAATAAAAAAAAAGTAAAAATTCAAAAAAAATTGTTTTGTAGCTTTTAATTTTATTTTAAAATGATTATTTTTGAAAACAACTTGCCTTCAAAACTTCCATGGCACACATTTCTATAAGCAGGAAATTCTTAAATTGCTATTTTTGGGCTTTAATTTTTTTATTTAATATTTTTTGATTTTGACAAAATTTTCGATTTAGTGTTCTGGATCAATTCTGAACAACTTCTTTTAGTAATTTTTTTTGAAAAAAAAAAGTCTAATATGATTTTCGGATTTTTAGCCTTGATTGTGTTATTACAGGTGGCTTTGGCTTTGAATTAGGCAACAAATATTTTGGAAATAAGTAGGCAACAATGTCGTCTACCTTTGGTAAAAATTTCGTTCTGGTCGGTTAAAAATTGAAGAAGTTATAACTGTTATAAGTATAAGGTTGTTTCACTCTTAAGTGTACTGTATATGAGTGACTTCATGAAAACAATCTTCAGAAGTGGATTTAGCAGAACGGGCAAATGCGCCTATAAAAGCGTCATTTTTTAATTTGTCGTTCAGTCGTTCAATTCACAAAGGATGTAGAGTACCTACCTCATTAAAAAAAAATGTTATGTATAAGTGGCATCAAGATATTCCTCAAGGTTAGTTTATAGGAAGGTTATGAGTATTTATATGGGTTAGGACCAGGACCAGACATATGGATTTGGGGGTAACGCAGTTCCTGAAAGTTCCTGAGAACAAAAAAAAATACCGAGACATTTTAAGAGGGAAAATAGCCAAAGCTATATAAGAAATTTACGCGTAAACTAAAATACCCGCAAAACACGCAAGCGTCAAATGAAAATGTCAAAAACGTTTGTGTGCGCCAATGGCTGGAAGCGTTAAATGTTTAGTCTCGTTTAGGCAGTTACTAAATCGCCAATTCACCTGTAAATGTCACCAACTTAATTCGCGCTTTCGTTCCCTTGCCTCTATCATCCCCTTCCCTTCCAAGTCGTCGAATGTCCTAACCTTCCTTATAAACTAACCTTGGATATTCCTAATACTTTTCCCGATCCGTTATTGTTATATTTCCTGGTATTCCTCTGAACTAGGGAAAGAACGTCTGCTCTCACAATATTAATTTTTGTCATGGGAAACGAAAATAAAAGACTTGTTCAATTAATTTTTAATTGAGTTTTTCGCCACAGAACCTGAACTAAACTGATTTTAAAAGACAACTTTTTCAAGTTGCCAGGAAAGTTCATAAATGCTTAATATTAAAGGTGGATCTATAAACTCGACGTTTGCGTTGGCGTTCGCCGTTGCCGTTTGCGTCGAAAATTCAATCCCAATATTTTACGTGTAACCGTTTATAAAATGCCGTCGAATGCTGCCGTCTGCGTCCGATGACGTCCGAGATAAACTAATTTCATCTTTTTCACGTTCCGTCGTTCACATTTCTGAACGCAAACTGCGAAGGTCACCGCCAACTTCGAGCGCCAACGCAAACGTCGAGTTTATAAATCCACCTTAAATGAACGAAACATTGAACGTGTTTAACTAAAAAATAACTTTCCTCCTTTGTCAAAGCTAATGTTACATCAATGTTACATCAAGGTGTCACTTTGACGTGACATGATCTTTGACTTTGACGTTATCTTTAACTTTGACTTTTAAAGTTTCCTTTATTTACTGTTAAGCATTTATGAATTTTCCTGGCAACTTGAAAAAGTTGTCATTTAATCAGTTTGGTTCAGGTTCTCTGCCGAAAAACCCAATTAAAAATTAAACGGATCTGTTTGCAGCACAAAGAATTTTTCCGCAATAAGCGATTTTTTCTTTTCCCTGGCCATTATAATTAGGAAAAATAAAAAAAATGAGTTAAACTTTATTCATTAAAGCTCGTTCATTAATTAGGTACAGGGTGGCCCATCCAAGCGGAAAAAGTGTGCTACGTGGAGACAGGTTAACATAAAATCGTCATTCAAAAAATGACGTTGTAGTAAAGATTAAGGGGAATTCGAGGGTGTACCCTAATTTTGTATACGGGGGTCGGTAAAAAAGTTATCGCGAAAAAACATTTTTTGCAAAATAGAAAAAATATATTTTTTTACCTACACATCCATTAGAGAACCTTTAAGTAGTATTACCGAATATTCAGTTTTTTAATATAACTTCCGGTATAGCGGAAATGAAAGTGGTTTTCTCTATTTTACAACTTACACATTTCTCTTAACCACCACAGGATTCCTTTTTTAATTCTGAATCCAACGATATATAATTTGACCTATTTATCTCCAACCGTTTCGGAGATATTTATCAGAGAAGCTCCATCAAACTAGATACATGGTCTCATGGTCGGTGTCTGATGTTCGATCTGAGTAGGCCAAACAATAAAACCAAATTTATATATAAGCGAGTAGGCTGAATGTTAAAGTGGCTATAGCCATTCAACTGCATTCAACTTAATTAAAAATCTCGTGGAAATTATGAAACATTTATTATTTTTACTACTGTCATATTTATTATAACAACAACAATATGATTAGTTATTAAAAATTAGTTCATTTGCATTAAAAAATGTTCAAAATGGTTTCCATTATTATTTACACATAACCTAAGTCTTTTTAAGAAATTTTTTCGGACATTTTCAAAGATTAGGGGACGATTGTTTAAACCATCAATTTCTAATTTTACTCGTCTTTTAATCTCCTCAACATTTTCGGGGTGGTTCTTATAAATAAACTTTATTTTTTAAATGCTCCCGCAAGAAAAAATCCAAGGGGGTTAAATCTGGACTACGTGGCGGCCACCTTATCGTTCCATGTTTACCAAATTCCGTTATGGGCCCACAGTTATGGAAGGAAGCGCCATCTTCCTGCCATATTAATTGTCTTTCTTGGAGTTGGTTAAGAAAAATTAATGGCAACTAGTCAAAGTATTGTTCCAATTCGTTCTGGATTAAATGTAGGTATTTCCTACCTGTCATACTTCCTGAATAAAATACAGGGCCCATTATAAAATTTCCCACAATTCCGCACCAAACACCCACGGAATTTCTGCCGGATTTCACGAAATGCCCGTGGATTGTCAACAGACCAAAATATACTATTTTTCCGGTTGTATATTCCCGCCGTTGTAAATGTAGCTTCATCGGACCAAATAAGATGTTTAAAAAATCCAGCTCCACCTCTTTCAAAATAAAAGTTTAACATTGTTTGACAATATTCCAGTCTTCTTGCAGCATCTCCAGGGAATAGCCTTTGAACAGGTAATATTTTGAAGGCTTTAAATTTGCTTAATTTCATTACCCTTTGTATTGTAGACCGGGGAATTTGTAAGTCTCTCTGCATGTCTCTGAGATTTTTCGTTATTTCTTCTGAAATAATTTAAAATTCGTTCCCTCTCGTCCTCACTAATTCTAAACCCTTTTTTTTCTCTTGCTAATCACACTTCCTGTCGATCTCAATCTTCGATACAGCTTACATATAAATGAAGCACTCGGAACATTTCTATTTGGATATTTACGAGAATACTCCCTCAAAGTTTCTACGTATCTTTTATCATTTTTGATGAAGATCTCTAAAATATCACAGCATTCTTCTTTCAAAAACATTTTTTAAACTGCAACTACTAACAGCTTCAGCAACAAAATTTTAGACTAATCTGACACGTAAATAGAAATATTGAATTGACAGCCTACTCGATTGTCAGTTTTATTATCATGGCTGACTTGATTTGTCATAAATTTGGTTTTATTGTTTGGCCTACTCAGATCGAACATCAGACACCGACCATGAGACCATGTATCTAGTTTGATGGAGCTTCTCTGATAAATATCTCGGAAACGGTTGGAGATAAATAGGTCAAATTATATATCGTTGGATTCAGAATTAAAAAAGGAATCCTGTGATGGTTAAGAGAGATGTGTCAGTTGTAAAATAGAGAAAACCATTTCCGCTATAACCGGAAGTTATATTAAAAAACTGAATATTCGGGAATACTACTTAAAGGTTCTCTAATGAATGTGTAGGTAAAAACATATTTTTTTAATTTTGCATAAAATGTTTTTTCACGATAACTTTTTTACCGACCCCCGTATACAAAATTAGGGTACACCCTCGAATTCCCCTTAATTTTTACTACAATCTCATTTTTTGTTAACGTGTCTCTACATAGCACACTTTTTCCGCTTGGATGGGCCACCCTATACCTATATCGCTCTGGTACATCTGACTCAGTTGACTTAAGTCGCCGAACTGGCCTGTAGTGCTGGCCTAGCTCAAACCGGCAAGTGATACTTATTTTATATTATATAGGTATCTATGTGATCAAAATTCACGAATGTCGAATGTACCTAATTGTAATTCAAATAAAAGTGTTGAACATTTATTAGAAAAAAGATACTAAACCAAAATGCCGAAAAGCTCGTCAAAAAGGCCGCTCGCTATTAGCCCCCCTAGATTGCAGACACCCGTTAAACCGTCCCTGTGCCGCGTTGCCACATGATTGTTCAAAGCTGAAATTCAAATCGGTTGTGGGTGATTTCACGGTATGGTAAGGTGCTGCTTCGGTTGGTCGCATTATATAAGCATCGTATATGGGTTTGTTCCAACAACAGTTCTGAACTGAACTGGTTCGCGGAATTACAGTATTCTGGAAGTACTGTATTCTGATTCGCTAGAACTGGTTCAGAACAAAGCTGAAACCATATGTAACGTGTTTTAATAAGATTGTCCACCAAATAAAACACCTAGAGATACGAATTCATTTCTTTAATGAAAATAATGTACATGTTATTGCCTAGACCGCACGTATATTACACATCTGAATAGGGTCTTATACACTGTGTTTCTCACAATTTACTAACAAATAATGATAAGTTATACAAAAATTTCAAATTCTAATTTTCACTCGGAGTGTAAGTTTGCGAACTAATCAGAGAGAAAATTAAATTGGCTCACTGCACATTTTTTAAATTTTCTGTCGATATTAGGAATAGCTATTTTTACATACATTTAAACACTACACACATATACCTACCTATTCTATTACTAGAATTATTTAAGTATGATGTTACAAAGTTAAATTTTATAGGACTTCACTAACATTGATATGATTTATGCAATTTGAAATACCCACAGCACAGCATCTTAGGAAGAATTAAAAACTGTACATGTTACTGGATATGTGCAAATATTTCTTTCGTCATTATTAGGCGTAAGTTGCTGTGGATAGTTTTCACTATACAATTCGATAATACACAGGTCGTTTAAGTATTTATTACAGTAGTTATGTATTTCAACAAACTTAGCTAAGAATGCTCGTAAGCTAGATTTGTTGAAGAATTTTGAATCATTTCATTTATTTGCAATTAAAAATAAATAAAACAATCCAATTATTAATGCAAAAATAAGCTTACAATGTAAATATATGTGTGTAAAAATATACAAATCACTGGAAAGTGGACAACCCTATTCGTCATAATTCCATATCCTTAGTAATTTATTTCCGTTGGTGTCAGTCTAAATAAGAAATTAATAATTTAAAGTAAGTTGATGCCATTACAATAACCATAAAATATCAACAATATTGTTAGACTTCACATAGGAACTTTTTACTTTTCGCTAAATAATTATTGGTCCCCGTTAAAACGGAACCTCTAAAATACTCGAATAATATGTACACCGATGAAAATTGTTATTGTTTAATATATATATATATATGTAGAATTCATGTACACTAAAATTCGAAATAAAAATCTACTCTAAAGCTTACTGTGAAAACACGATTGATATAAATATACCTAATATATCTACATTATTACTTTATACAAGAGCATTAGCAAGTATCAGTCATTAAATAGATAAAATTGTAAGACCCTGTGAAAAAATGAATGATATTTGCTGTGTTTAACATCGCAGGTTTAAAGTATTATAGACAGGTAAGTATAGACATAAAAAGTATTTATGCATATAGGCATACTTAGATCAGTACATCTACTTTATACACGTTCTAACTAAAAAATAAAACGATTTATACAACATAAATACTAATTTCTTTATAAAAACAATCACATGTAGGTATAAGAATTTAACACAATTTGATCCAAATATAGTTATTTAATTACAGATATACTTATTTGGCATATAAGTAAAGAAACAGTCGAAAGATTATTCATTGCAAGTGCTAGATTGTAACTAAATTTGTTTTCTTCTCCTTACAACAGGTATTTGTTACAATATTCTGGAAGAGGTTGCAACGACAATAGTGCAAATAAAATAAATTCATAAATAACTTAAAAGCTGATTAGTGCCATCATACTAAACACGATCACCACACATAATATTATGTTCTTGGCACAAGTCCCGTCAAAAACAACTGCGCACATTTTCCACTTCCAAACTTCATACCTGTATCACCCTATTCCCAAGGAACAGTACACTCCTCGACATCCTCCGAATTGCACAATATGCCACGTTCTACTAATCCATATAATGATCAAAGAAGTTGATTTGCTGTCATTCCTGCTTCACCATGACGTTGGGGTTGAAGTTGTGGGCACTGGAGGTGACCAGCGACAGCGGACTAGAAGCCAAGGTGTTGGCCAGCGCGAACATCGGACTGCTCGCGTTGTTCGTCGAGCAAGGCGATCCGGTCGCTGCCGTCGGTGGATTGATCCTCTTCTCCTTCTGCCTCCTATTGCAGAACCACACCCTCACTACCTCTTTCTCCATGCACAGACCATCCGCCAACATTGTGATCTCCTCTGAGGTGGGTTTGGGATTTTGCATAAAGGCTTTCTCTAGGGCGACGCGTACGCTAGTCTCGATGGAGGTTCGCTTCTTTCGTCGCCTTCCGATTGTTTCGGGGGTGGTTAGGGTGCTACTGAGAGCGCCGGGATTGGCTAAGGTACTGTCGGCATCTTCCAGCCATTTCTGGAGAAGCGGCTTCAGTTTGCACATGTTTTTGAAGCTGAGGTTCAATGCCTCAAATCGAGAGATTGTCGTTTGGGAGAAGTCGTTGCCGTAGAGCTTCCCCATTGCTAGACCCACGTCACCTTGCGTAAAGCCTGAAAAGGGGAATTATATTAATTAACTAGGAATCGTCCAATACCCATATGAAATTATATTATGCCAATCTATCTGTCTTCAATTTCATCACAATCTCAAATCAAAAAGGCTATAGATACCAAATACAAAAGGACTTTTTTAGACGTGTTACATATTTTTTTTACAAAAACTGCTAGAAAACCTTCACAGTCAAAAACAACTTAACGAACAATATTAGTTTTATTATAACAGTTTTGTATGATATTTTGAAAATTAAAAACATTTGCAACCATTAGGTTCTACTTCCACATGCATGTGAGTGTTTGCTTGTTTCGGTAAAAAAATTAAATTAATAATTTTTATTATAAATAAATTACCAAGTGGAAGTAGTAATTTTTTCGGCAAACGCATTTTTTATTCGCTAAACCGGTTTAAAATGTTCTTAAAAGTGGAAAATTAAAGTTTCGGCAAAATAAATTGGTGTATGTGTCTGTCTGTGTGTTCCTGCACTAACTAACTAACTAACTAATGGGGTGCATGTGAACCTCGATCTTGATCTTAGCGAGTGATGTTCGTTTTCTATTTTTGTAACGCGTTGTGTGTTTTATGTAATGTGAACCTTAATACATTTTGAAGGGATTGGAAATGAACAGGCTAGAAAGATTAAATTAAAGCATTTGTGTGCAATTTACGACAGAATTGCGATATTAAAATATTTTTTGCAATAAAGAAGAATAATTATTTAAATACAATACTTACATACTTCTTCAAATTTTACAATCTATTAAAGAATATTTTCGAAATATTACGGCAAGTTATTGAAAACTGTAAATTGTTCACCGATGAAGTAGGTTTGAAACAACATAATAATATCTTGTCTTATTTGCATACCTGTAGCTTCTTGATTTGACAAGATCTTGAAATTATTATCCGCTATTTTGAAACTCACCAAGCTTGATCCGCCTCTGCTTGAACGTTTTGGCGAATTGCTCCAGTTCTTCCAAGTCGGTTGTCTCTTCTGGCGACGGTTCCATAACTCTGGATGGTGTCTTCAAGTGCTGAGGCGTCAATCCGCCGGATCCGGGAGTGCTGGGGGTCAGCAAACTCGGGGGGATGTTGTGCTGGTTGTTGGGTGGCGTCGTCTGGGTTTGGGGAATTTGCGTGTTGGGTGGGATGGAAGTGTTGTGTTGGGCCGACTGATGTTGTTGCTGTTGTTTCTGAAGTTGTTGTAGCTGTTGGGCGGCCTGCGCAATCTGTTGAACCTAGAAAACAAGAAAAATGTCTGTTATATATTGCGTTTGGTTTGTGAAATATTTGTACGTGTGTAAATTTGTGTAGAGATTCAATTCAGTGTGTTCAACTGTGTAGGTACCACTATATTTGTGGCAACGTGTGTGTGTAATAGCCTGTACTGTGGCAACTGCTCAAATTGTGGCAACATACACGCGTCGCCACAATTTTTTTGCCCCATATCTTATGCAAAATTTGATTTCAAATCCGTATAATTAATTTTGGCACTACTTATAATGGTTATTATCACTAATTATTTATTTTTAATGCAAAAAGAGCATGCTAGAAAGGTAATAATTGACTTTAATACGTTTGATGTGTAAGACGCCACAATTTAGTTTATATCATATGAGATATACACACTAGTTATACCAAATAGTGGCATCGTGGGCGTGGTCAGAACGTGGCGCCATCTGGAAACTAAATTTGCGCTGTTGCATTTATTGCCGACAACGGTTGGTTACAAATATTTTAGTCACCGATGTAATTTGTGTGTGAAGGTGCCATAATATTTCACAATGTCGTCTCGCGCTGAAAATATTTTAAAACTAGCGCTACAAAAAGACGATAAACCTGCGAATTTACCCGAGGGGAACTTGATATTTCTTGCCGAATACGAGACAACCCGTGGATTGTCAACTGAAGACAGGGAAACTGCGATTAAAGGTAAGTTTCAATGAGCCTCAAACTGGCAGCCGAGCCGGTGACCTGGTCACTGGTCACCCGCTGGGAACGCGTGGCAAACGGGTCGATCTACCCACAAGTTATTAAAATTAATCTACGATGGTGTCATTATGACACATTTAGCATTGACATTTGGATGTCATTATGGCCTTCATAATAACACTGAGTGCCATTATGAATTCATAATAACATGCAAATTAACAACATAGGTTAACATTTCGTAGGTTTGCTCGTACGTCTGTCTTGATTTTTTGGAAAGTAGAGAAACGACAAAGTTTTGCGCAATGCCTTCGATATCCGAAGGGACACTCTCGGAATCAGAATCATCCATATTAATATTCTTTTTCACTAAAACTGAACGTATGTCACGAAATTGGACGTCCACAATTAAGTTGGCAAAGGCAAAATTGAAAATGTCAACAAGCGCGGTTACCATGACATCGACTAATATGGGCACCTGATAATTCTAAATTTTAATTTATGAAAACGTTTCTGGTATTTAAGAAAACCATGGTAGATTAAGTTTTGATTGATACACGTTCGATATGAACTTTATTATTAGTGAAACTTGAGTAACTAAACCACTCGGCTAACGCCTCGTGGTTTAACTGTACACACCTTTCATTATAATGTTCACACCGAACTAGTATCATTAATAACTATTGTCAATCTCCAGTTTTTATTTTATTCTTTATTTATTTATTTATTTATTTTATATTTTTTGTTGTTTGTATTTATCTTATTAAATACCTCAGAAAATGTATCGAACAAAAGTTTTTTGCGCATTTTTGTGACCTTAAATTTTTTTATACAGTGTCCGCCAAAAAGCTGGAACCTTACCTGCTATCAGGTAGTTCCTTTATGCGGCTTGCGGCTACGACATAGCTGTGTGGCCTCATTTTAAATGGCCCTTAAAGACAGAATTTTCATTTGATTTATACCGTTTTTTTACAGAAAAAATTTTCAAAGCTTATTATTACCTACTGTTTATTTTTGAATGGGTACAGTTAGAAAATATATTTAGCAATTTTGTATTCAAAAGCTGATACGCCACTAGATTCAGAAATAAAGTGGGTTTGTGGGTACTAACTATAACAAAAAAATATGAGAAAAATTAACTGCTTATTATTGAAAATACTAAAAATACAGTGCCGCCTTCTAGAATTTATTTATTGCCCGATTGTATTTAGTGTTTTATAAAGCTACTGAAAATTTCTATTTCTGTAGATATTTTTCATTTTCAAAGCACCTATAGGTACTACTCCCTCGTTCTTATTTAGCAATATTTTCATCATTGTGAACAATTAATTGTTTCAACCTCACTTAATAATAAATAAAATAAAACAAAATGGAAACAAAATATCGGTAAAATGGTTTTACAAAATTTGAGACAAAATCAGTTGTATATTTGAAAATAAGAAATAGCTACCTAAAATTTCCTAAACTTTAGAAGAAAAAAAAATTATTCCAATTAGGAAAAAAGTAAATTTGTCCAGGAGTGAATTTTCATATTTTCAACAATTTCCAAGTCATTATTTTACTAGTAAACATACAGGGTGATTAAAAAAAATACCACAATGTAGTGTAGCGATAATCTGCACGAGATAACCTTTGATTATAATGAAAGGCATAACCCAATTTTAAGAAAGATGCGGGCCCTTAATTTTAGAATTTGGGCATAACTTTGGAACGCTTTAACTGATTTTGTTCAGATTTGGCACAGTTTACTAAAAAATGATGCTACACGACCCACTTAACCCAAATTTGCTCTGACTACTAGAGGGCGCCACTTACATTGACTTTGTTTTTTTTTAGATTTTTTTACATAAAATAATTTTTGTAATTCGGGGTACCCTCAGTAAAAGCAGAATTTAGGTTTTTAAAGAATATATTCTTTCAATTTTCTTGCCAAATATTAAAATATGTAGTATGTATAATGTATTTCTTTTTTGAAATAAAACAAAAATATTACAGTCTAAGTTGCCTCATCGCAATTTTATCTCATTTATCTAGTTACCACTGAAAGTAAGTTTCCCCTAGAATTCGAAATTTATTTTGAAATTAGAGCTCTTTTAGTATTTGTGGCTGTGGTTTTAGTAAATATAGAATAAAAAATTGATTTATCTACTAATATAGTAAAGAATATTAATAATTTTCAGATTTTGAGTTGAAGTGCGTTTTTTACTCATTTAGAGATATATTTATTTGTTCACTAAAACTAATTTACATACTCTAATAGCCGAAGTAAATGTTAATTACTTTTTTCAGTGACAACTAGAAAATGGTGATTAGATATGCACGATTGTAATATTTTTGGTTTATTTCAAAAATGATCCGCTTTAAAAGAAAATTATAGGTATATTTTTTTTTGCAAAAGACTAAATTCCAAAATCACTGGGTATCTTTGTGTTACAAAATAATTTCTTGCAAGAAAATTTTGGTCAGTACAAATTTGGGTTAAGTGGTCGCATTCGTTTTTGGTAAACTGTGCCAAATCGGTAGGCGTTCCAAAGTTGTGGAAAATAATATAAAATTAACCATTTTTAAGGGCCGGTGTCTTGAGTTATATAAGTCATTGTTCTATAATATAAATATATCCTGTATATAAATGGTATAAACCAGTTTGAAATGATTGTGGGTCTAGTGGCGTAGTAAGTTTTTAAGTAAAAAATTGCTTCTTGGATTTTAAGCATTTTCTCTTTCCATATAAAAGTAAACATACCTAGCAGATTTTGAAAATAAAATTCGAGTTTCCAAGTTGCGCCCAAAAAAGCACTTTTTGAGATACATCTCTAGAAAAATACCTAAATTAAAAATGGATTTGACCCTCGATCAGACCGTCTAATAATTAGTTGTTTTTACCATTTCTTTACACGTCTGGTTAAACATTGATGTAGCAATAATTATTAATGGCAAATAATTTTTTTTTGTCTGAAAGACTACTTCATTGCTTCGTTGTAGGCTGGAATTTTTGTGAGGATAAGTCGGATATGAGTGAAGAAAAGACGTCTGGTAGCGAATACTTACCTAGTGAATCCAGCGATGATGAAAATAAGTCTCCATGTAAAAAACAGCTAACAAAACTTCAAAGAAAAATAGAAAAAACAGGGGAAGAAAAAAATCCAACGCTAACAGCTAACAAAAATTCAAAGACACATAGTCGAAAAAACAGGGGAAGAAAGAAATCCAACGTTGAGAAGATTAAAATAGTGAGCAATGTGGTAATTAAGCCCGTAAAAGAAAAATATTGTGATGACAGAACTATCAAACAAACTGACAAACAAATCATATTAGAAGACATTATAGATGATTTGCAACAAAACAACACTGAAGTGTCTGAAAGACATACGGATGCGAATACTAAAAATGAGAAAATTCAGACTCCAACCGATGTAGCCTCATCAACATCGCTTTACGAAGAAAAACAAATCAGTAATCAAACGTTGGAAAGCTCGGATGATTCCTGAAAGATTCATTTAGAAGCGTTAATAATGACGATCAAATTGAGTTAGTTCCTGCAACAAAAAACGAAGGCAAGCGCGTACGAAATAAAACTCATGTTTGCTACTTTTGTTCAAAAGCTGTCATAAACATGGCTCGTCATTTTGAAACGTTGCATGCAAATGAAAGTGAAATAGCGAAATGTTTGGCTTTCCCAAAAAAGTCTTTAAAACGCAAGCAAATGTTTTTAGAAGTTATACGTGTTGGTGACTTTTTTCATAATTGTAATGTTCTAGCCACCAGAAAGGGAGAACTAAAATTGATTCGCCGTCCAACACCAAATGAAGGAAAATTTGTGACGCATTTGGATTATGGACCATGTCCTAATTGTTTGGGTTTCTTATTGAAAAAACATATCTGGCATCATATGAAATACGGATGCAAAGAAAAACCTCCTAAAGAAGAAGACCAACCTAATGAAAGGCAAGTAGTGGCAGAAAGCAACGCCCTTATTTCCGATATCTTTGGATTAGGATTTTCACGAGAGTACCACCAAAATATCATTTCAAAGTTTAAAGCTGATGGTATTGGAAAAATCTGCACAAATGATATTCTTATAATGAAATTCGGTGCCATGCAATTTGAAAAATATGGAAATACGCAGAACGAGCTTATTCGTCAAACAATGAGGCAACTGGCTCGTTTAACCGATGCCCTTCGGAATTTGGGCGATAAACCTATTGGTTTACTGTGCGACTGGTTATCTCCGGAACATTTTGACTTGATTGTAAAAGCTACTAAGCATATAAGTATGAGCGATACATCAGATGCTACCACAAGACCTCAATTTAATACACCAAGTTTGGCACTTAAAATTGGATATGCTCTAAAAAAATGCATATCAATCGAAAGAGGAACTGCCCTTAGAGCAGGAAACATAAAGAGGAACAGATCTCTTTTGTCGTTTTTGCATTTAATGAATATGGAATGGTCTATTCGTATATCCTCTAATGCTCTTTCTACGCTTTACCGCAGAAAATTGAATACTACGCAATTATTACCAATAACAAATGACCTTGTTAAGCTCAGTAATTACATTGACTTAAACATCAGGTCATCTTTAGAACACCTCCACAGTGTCAGAAATTTTCCAAATTGGTCACGTCTTGCAACACTTGTGCTAGCAAGAATAATTCTATTCAATAAACGGAGATCTGGAGAAGCCGCTAAGATGAAAATGTCTCATTATATTTCCAGGCCATCATGGGAAGAACAAAATACAAGCGAAATAAAAGAGTCGCTAACAGCTGTCGAAAGAAAATTAGCGGAAACTCTAACAGTTGTGGAAATAGAGGGGAAACGGGGAAAGAAGGTGCCTGTAATTATAACACCAGTGATAAAGGAGTCAGTAGATTCACTGATTAGGCACAGATATGAATGCGGTATATCATCAAAAAATTATTACATATTTGCTCGACCTGGGGAATGTTTAACTCATTTAAGAGGCCATGACTGTTTAAAGAAAATATGCGATGAACTTGAGCTCGAGAACCCTACGTCTATAACTGGAACCAAGCTCAGAAAATATGTTGCTACAGTTTGTCAGCTTTTTGATATGTCTGAGAACGAATACGA
The DNA here is from genome assembly GCA_963920635.1 of Pseudeuparius sepicola. Classification (NCBI taxonomy): domain Eukaryota; kingdom Metazoa; phylum Arthropoda; class Insecta; order Coleoptera; family Anthribidae; genus Pseudeuparius; species Pseudeuparius sepicola. Next base: position 30,224,706 of record OY987303.1, read on the forward strand.
CTGGCTTGCTCGACATTTAGGACACGACATTAGAGTTCACAGGGAATTCTATAGGTTGCACGAAAGCGCCATAGAATTAACGAAGGTTAGCCGATTGTTGTTAGCTGTGGATAAAGGAGAAGCAAACTTATTTGCAGGGAAACATATCGAGGACATTCAAATTCAAGGTAGGTTGTGTTAGTTCAGAGGGCATTTTCACTAGGGGTGCCAACAACTGTGAAAAAGGTTTTTTGGCGATAGCTAGTGAAAAAAACTGCAACCTTTTTCAACTGCTGGTAAAAAACGGGGAAAAAGTATATCCTAGCAGTCAATTTTTTTCAACCGGCTAATTGTCTTGCCCACAGTTCAATTTGTAACCTCCTTTTTAGGAAAACTACTGGTGGGAAATTTCTCAATTTTGGCCTCAAAGTCCCTTAGGCGTTGAACTAAATGGCAACGCAATTATTAGCTATTTAAAAAAGTTGCAGTTTTTTACTATAGTCAAAAAAGGTGTTTCGACGACTGATACCCCGGCTTGTGGTCAGTAAAAATGCGTCCTTAGGTACAGGGCGATTGAAGATTTCTGGACCCTTAATTTCTTTATTTTTAAAGTATCTTGGAATATCGACGCACTTCTCAAAAAAATAATTCCGCATAGCATTTATGAGGCATGCATTTTTTAAAACGAACAACGTGTTGTCAATTTCTAAAATCTAATTTTAGTTTCGAAAAATCACGTATGCGTTGGAAATTTTCAAAGAACTAATTTTTCACATCAGTAAAGGGCCTTTTTTGGGTTTTAGAACAAAATGTTGTTAAGGCAACTTGTTTAGAATGAAAAACTGAGAAGGTTTGCAAAATTTCAAAAGTCGAGGCCAGCTTTAATTTTTTTGAACTTTTTCCATTTTTTTAGAGAAGGGCCCTTTCTGTAGCTTTCACGTCAAAATGTTATTAAAGAATCTTGTTCATGGTGAAAAGTTGGATAGGTGAGATAAAATTTCAAAACCCTAAGCCGGCTTCCATTGTGGTGCGTTGTTTAAGTTTTTAGCAGAGAAAAATCAAAGTAAGCCTAGGCTTAATAAAAATTTTCAAACCTACCAAATTTCTCATGCAAACATTGTAATATAAATAATATCGTTGAACTCGTAATGAAGCATAGATTTTCAAAATCGAAAATATACAGGGTGCTTTATTTAAAAAATACAAGATTATAAGTATAAGATTAGGTCATAATATCTCAAAAATGCGATGCGCAATCGTTTTCTGAAAAATACGCCGATATCGCAAGAAAATTCCTATCAACTTTCACACAACAACCCTAGAACTAGAACCTTTGCTGACACTAGCAATTTGTTATTTTTCTATTATTTGTATTTTGAAGGAGAAGAATTAATAATTATGATAATAATTGTAGAAATAGAAATCACGGGTAATATCAGCAGATATATTATTAAGAGCTACACTATTCTTGATAAAAACCAAGCTTTCGTTCTATTTTTTTTCTTCATCAGGGCTAATGGAGAAAGAAAATGTTATTATATAAGTTATTATGAAAAGTTTAAATTTTGCTTACATTTATTTAATAGTGAAGCCAATTTTGAAATTGTAAACAATTATTAAATGTAAAAATAAATATAGTTATGGTATAAAGTTCATAAATATCCGTAGAAAATTATTATTTTAATAAAACATTTAAAAATTTTTGGCATGTATGATTTGTTATTGTTTTGTTTTAAAAGGCATTCTAGAATCAAAAGCTTAGGAAACATTAACAGGTGGTATAAATGTAGGTTATAAAATGATCATTTAAACAAAGAAAAAATGTCAAGTTATAGGTTGTAGGTATAGCTTCAATGTACAAAGGGATTAAACCAAAAAAGAAAATATGTTTCTACTATATTTAATTTTTATCCAAAAATAAAATATAGGAATAAATGGAGCTTAAATCTTGAATATCAGTTCTTTTGTTCATTGCATTATTTTCTTTTTGAATTTCGACCATTTCTAAAAAAATTCGTTTATGGTAATTTTTTTCTTGCTGAAGAAATTTAACATTATTGAAATTAATCTTGTGTCCAGTATCAAGAACATGTTCAGAAAGTGCCGAAGTATTTTTATTTAGTTTACAATCACTTTTATGTCAAGAAATACGTTTTTTTAATAATTGTGAGGTTTGCCCAATATATTTTTTTATCACAATAATTAAAACAAGGAAAACAATAAACAACATTAGATTTATTTAAAATTGGTGTATTATCTTTTAATTTAGTGTATAATTTAGAAATTGGTTTGACATTTTTTAGAGCAACTTTTTTATTATTCTCATTAGAAAAACAATTGATTATTTTAGGAGTTAAGTTTTCAATAAAAGGTAAAGAATGATATAAAGTTCTGTTATCATAATTAAAACATGCCAAATTTTTTTTAATGTTTTATTAAAATAATAATTTTCTACGGATATTTATGAACTTTATACCGTAACTATATTTATTTTTACATTTAATAATAATTGTTTACAATTTCAAAATTGGCTTCACTATTAAATAAATGTAAGTAAAATTTAAACTTTTCATAATAACTTATATAATAACATTTTCTTTATCCATTAGCCCTGATGAAATTCTAAAAAAATAGAACGAAAGCTTGGTTTTTATCAAGAATAGTGTAGCTCTTAATAATATATCTGCCCGTGATTACCCGTGATTTTTATTTCTACAATTTCCAAGTATAACACAGCACTGATTCTTTCCATCATAAATAATTATGATAAACACCAAAGAAATAATTTTGAAAGAGCTTTCATATCGGGTACCAGAAAACATCGATATTTGTGATTCTGTATTTTATCATTTCAAGGCTCTGCAAAGATATGGTAATGAAAGTATTTGGAGAAGAATGTTCAAGCCAATTGTGTAATTTATTCCTAGAAAACCCGTAATCTAATTTTCTCATTTTGGGGGTCTAATCACAGGACAGGGAAAAGTAATTTAAAAATTTTAATTCAGAAGGTAGAGATTTTCATGTAGGTAATATAAACTGAAACAAGAATTTTCAAAATATTTTCTCTAAAAGTATCTAATGAATTATCTAGAACTTAAGTGAAACATTTATTACCTATAGTTGTTAGCTTAGTATATTATATTTTTAGATTTGCCAAATCTAGAAGAAGAGGAAGAGGAAGCGGACGAAGAACAAGAAGTAAAAGAAACACCTGAAGAAAATACACCTACTCCAACAGTCAACAAAAGAGTAATTTCGAATAAAGGTTAGTACCAACGGTTTTCATAAAATATGTTGGCTGGGTGACCCATTCTTTTTGCAGTTCAATCATTTCCAAATTAAATTAAATTCGTTTGAATATTTTTAACAATGCACTAAAAAAAATAAGGAATTGAAAATTAGTAAAACGTAACTACCTACCCTTTATAGGAATCCCAGTTATTTTTCAAGGTACACAAAAATGTATAAATATAGGTAAAGTATAAAAGTTATATTAAAAAATAGTTTTTAAAATATTATTGGAAAAACAAATAATTGATGGTTGGCCCCAAGTGGTGTATTCATTCTCTTGAAATTCAAATTACTGCTTGACTCTAAAATGAAGTTGTAATGTACTATACTCACCTACAACAAGTACATTAAAATAATTACCGGAAACAAATTATTATTTAAGAAGTTAAAGAAATCTTAATTTTTAATTGTTCCTCACTCAGAGATATTAGGTGAATCACCCTGTATACAGGGTGACCGTATTTCGAGTCTGTGCATGGGGATCTTGGTTATCTTAAGAGATACGAGGTCGGTTAAATTGGGGCAAAGTTTCGGACCATTGACTGTATTGCTGGGAAAACTTCTACGGGCCATTGCCTTGCCGTCAATAAAAAATGTTTGCTGGGTGGAGGGCCCAACATTTTTTTTTTTTTTTGTAGAGCATAAATAACTAACCAACTGTATAAAAAACAAAGTTGTACAACCCCATATTAACCAACTTACTTTACTTGCAGGAAAGAAACCATCAAAACCCCAGCCATGGTCTGCACAGGAGAAGGAAGCTGTACTGAGGTTTTTTAAAACCCAAATAAAAAAATTTATCGTTCCGAGGAAGAAGGAATGTGATCAATGTATCTCGGAAAATCCGGTACTGTCCAACAGAGAATGGAAACACGTGAAGTTCTGCGTGAAAAATCACATCAGTAAAATTAAAAAGGCCAAAAAATAAATCACATATTTTTCATATACATATCCAGGTTTTTACTTACCTACCTAATTACCTAGTAAAAAATAACATCATGGACAATAAAGTCTATAGTAGAAAGGATCAATACAACTCTCGTAATTTTTAGTTGGAAGTAGCAATATAGCATATTTAACTATATTATGTTAAATAATATGTTGTTAAAATGAATAAAAAAAATAGTAGGTATTTTCAGTTTCTCTTCAATATAAAAGATTTTCTTGTCAGCCTGGCAACATTGTGCTCTACACAGGCTTTGTTCTTCATGATTTATGGCAACCTTACACACACCTTTTCATGTAAGAACATATTAATGGCGACATTTATACACACTGTATGTGATTCGATAATTGTGGCTGCGGTTGCCACAAATGTTTATCCGTGATAACTACCGAACCACGGTGTGTGCACTCAAATTTCTAGTATATACATGCTTCTCATAGATGGCGCTATCTATACTACCCCACGTCACAAAAGTGCCACAATTGAGGATATAGCATGCGTTGCCATAAGTACGGCCGTACGTGTATGTGTGTGTATGTGTGTGTGCTTTGGATATTTTTGATACTGGTACGGCCTACAATGTCATGCAAAAGTAAAATCTTGAGGATAATAATTGTTAAAAGAACACAAGTAGTTAACATACTCGAAGAAGAAGTGTGAATAATAAATACAAAACAAACACAAACACGGTTTTTCAACACACCTGCATAGAGGGAGGTCTAGAAGGTATCCCTTGTCTAGGAAATCCTTGTAGGAAACCCTTGAAAACACAGAAAAGTAGGATCAAACAGCGAATATGAAATCAAACAATACTCGTGGCTCGCGCAGAGGGGTAAATGTTTCAACTGACTTTTCAACATATCTGTACACAACATTAGAAAGTGGCCAGTGGGCTATCGCTGTGTAATTTTAGAAACCAAAGTATTTCCTCGGGAGAAAAAAGAAAAGTAAGAATATTTTTCTGAAATCTAATATATTTTTCAAAGAACGCGAGGCAACCTGAAATTTACATTTTCTAAATATAAAAAATGAGCCAATAAAATAGCATTACTATAGTCCTCCTTACGGCAGAATGCGTGCGGCTTAAGGGGGCAAGAACTCGCAAATATTATAGAATTAGTCACAGTTCAGGGGCGTAGCTCAATTTTGTGTAACTCACAGACTTAATTTTCATATAATTGTTATTTAATTTATTGTTAATATTATTCTTAACGGTGATGCCTTAGACTATGGAGGAAGGCAAACCCTTATAACATTGGCAATTATTTCTCGTGCTTGAGAATGCAACGTTCTTGCCTGTTTACTCATTTTGCACACGTTAACTCCTGACCATACGAAACGCCACTGAGCTCTCTGAGCCGGCGGAAAAAAACTTGCCAGCGGCCTAAAAAATGAGGTCTGTATGGTAGCCCAAATACGCAGTTAATTTTACGTACTATAGAAACAGACACAAAACGCGTTGGCTAACTGGTTTTGTCAGCCGACTCCTTCGCAGAAGTGCTGTGTTGCCGTATTTCAAAGGCGATGGTAGACGCGACGACGTTGAAAAAAATATAATATGTGTTTTATCACACCGCGTTAAAAATACATGATAAACAAAAATGGGTAAGTGGTCCCGTGATACGAGCTTTATTTTTTCGGTATAACAGAGTTCAGAAATTCGGCTTCAATATGATAAAACTTGTATTCGCCAATAAATAACGACTACTCGTATAGGAAATCTCGCAACGCTGCCCGCATTCTTTAGAAACGTTTTCTATCGTGCTTTGGACTATACTTCAGTTGTTCAAAACCTAATAGTGTAAGAAATTAATATAATGTAGAAACCGAAAAATTAACATATTTTTACTTTGCATGCCTGGCAAACTTGCACATTCATTGTTTCTCCAAAATATTGCCAAAATTGAAAGGGCTTTTTCCACAAAATCGGGCTCTACTCCAAACAAGTAGGTATATAAAAGTAAGTACTGAATATGCGGTATCACACAAATTACTTAACTTCAAATTCACTAATTTTACATTGAAAATGCCCATTCCTTCACTCCAGAAATATAAGAATGATAAAATATTACCGGATATTCACGGCACGACACCCTTACCTCTAAAAACTACAGTAACAAAAATATACATCTGACAGAATTAAATTTCGATAAAGATGAACCATTAATTTCAGATTTGTGTGTTGTGATCCTTATTTTCGAAAAACTATTTCAAATTAATTTATAAATATCTACGAGTATGTACATATATAGAATATTTATTCTCAAAAATAAAAATTTAACAATAATCGAAAGTAAGTGTCACACTTCATGTTCCAAATATCTCCCCCAGTGATGCTCACTTCCGGTCAAGAAATGAAAATAACCGAAAAAATCGGCTTTATCACGTTAATTGGTACACACTGTATATAAGTAAATTTAATGATCATTACTTTTACCCTATATAGGTACGGGCAAGGCAGCAATCGAGGGCTTTAAAAAGCATGGCACAGAGAGGTACGATGGCGCAATTCTAACATTTCTGAAAATGAAAAACATCAATATCGGAAAGATGTCATGTTCATTTTTACTTCTTTGAAAAATTACTGTTGTGGTGATACGATATGAGATGCTACAGTATGAAGAATCATTACCTGGGTACGTTACGAAAACCTCCGCACAAATCAACTAACAAAATCCCCGGATGGGTCGCTTACCTGGTTCTGCAGGAAGAACTGCGCCTGCGGGTTAATCTGGTTGCCCTGCGCCTGCTGCAGCATGGCGAGCTGCTGCAGTTGCTGGAGGCCCTGCGCGCCCTGGAAGGCCTGCAGTCCGCCTAGCATCTGCAGCGGTCCGCCGAAGATGCCTCCGAGACCGCCGAGGGCGGCCAGCGCCGCCGGCCCCACGCCGCCGGTACCGTTCGGGCTCGAGCTGGACACCTGGCCGACGCCGCCGCTCGGCGAGGACAGCCGCGGCGGCGCGTCGTTCTCTCCCGTCACCTGCAACAGGGAGGACGCGAAAAGTCTTTGAAATTTCGGATAGTGCTAGGAAAGGTAGGCATTTATTGATTTCAAGCCAGAAGTCTGGTAGTAGGACACTGAAGTAATGTAGTTTTTTAATGAAATTTGAGCAACCGGGGTGGGGGAGGTGTTATCCCAAGGCCTACTATAAAGACAGGCCCTGGCGCACAAAAATCACGTGACCACCTTAGTCCAACGTTACATGTCATTTGTCACATAACTGAAAGCGGCAGCTTGGGTTTTGAGAAGTTTTCAATGTTTAAAGTGTTTTTAAACGTCTTAGTTTGTATTTTAGAAACAAGTTTGTGTCTAGTGCGCGTGTGTCCTGGCGGAGGGGAACCGCCCAGGTGTTATTATGGCCTCTGGGTGTCTGGGTGGGAGTCGTGCCGTCCAAGAGTATTGGTGCCGCTCGCACCGACGCGACGCGACGCGTGAGTGCTGTAAGAGGAATTCTCCCCCGAACCACAGAATAGGGAACCCGGAATCGACTATTATGGACATGGGACAGTATTAGTATTGGACAGTGGAGCCTGAGACACAGAGGGGAGAACTGCTTACGGGAGATCCGCGAGTTCAGACGGTCAGGGTGGCTGGAAGCCGTTCCCGTTGACCACGTTCGGGTTTGTGTATTTATTGCATTCACCATTCACCTTGTGCAAAATAAATCAGTGTTGTAACGTACTCGAGGATTTTCGTTGTCGACCCACGCCCTGATATGGTTTCTATTCGGTCTTTCACGCTGCCGATCAACGTCAATATTTACAGTATACCTAATGAGGTTAGTTTTCATTTTTATTTCGGGTCTGTTTATATCATATTTATACATATTACAAGAGCCAGGAAGAAAGTGTCGCCATAACAAACATTTGTTTTGCCTCGGGATGAATATTTTCGCCAAAAATGGATTCGTCAAATCCCAACTGAGATTTAATTTCTAAAAAACCCTTAAGTATGTGTGGCTAACACACTTTCAAGAAAGTGAAACAATTAAAGTGGACAAATGTGTTGTGGGAGGAAAATACCTATAGAGAATATCACCTAAGCTAAATGAAGGTGATGTCCCAATAATTTTTGAGAATGTGCCAATATATGTTGAAAATTTTGAAAAAACTATTAGAGAAAGCTTGGATGCACAAAACCAATAATGTAATAGATGAAAGAAAACTTGCCAAATTGTTACGAAATTTGTTTTTTCTACTTATCTCCAAAAATGCCTTTCATTATATAGGACTAAGTTGGTCACGTGACTACGCGATTATGCGTTAGCGCCGTGGCCTGTCTTTATCGTTGGCCTCGTAAATATCCCAGATGACGTCATTTGGTGAATGCCGTCAAGTCACGAAAAAATGACGTCTTTGTGAGTCTGTTGGAGATGAATATAATAGGTATAAGTAATACAATAAAACTATGTATTAGTAATATTTATTAGTTTGGATAGTTTTGTCTTAATTTTGTTCTAATCATGGATATACAGGGTGTTATTTAAGTACGTAGCCAAACTTCAAGGGGTGATACTTTGAGTGATTTTAGGACGAAAAGCTTATACAAACATAGGTCCGTTATCGCTTCGTCCTCAAGATACAGGATGTCAAAGTTAAAAAAAAATCTTTTTTTCAACAACATTTTAATAATCCTTTAGCCGATTTTCTTTAAATCTGGCAGTGTTATTTACGGTAGAGAGGGGTTAATTTAACCCTAAGTAGATTCAAATTATTAAGTCCAATGGCGCCTCGGGGGGCACCGAGACCAATATTTTTGAAAAAAATGTGCGCTACTAACTTTTAAAACTTTTATATTTTTATCGCATTAAGAAACTAGGAATACAACTTTTGGTCTTTTGAATTTTTTTCGTGTCGTGCTTCGTTTTCGAGAGAAAAAATAAAAACCACTTTATTGCATCGTTGAGTGAGGAATAATCACTCAATGATTGCATGTCATTCCTTTGTTGTTGCATTGCTGCTTTCTCGAAAACGAAGCAAGATACGAACAAGATTCAAGAGACCAAAAAGTTGTATTCTTAGTTGCTTAATGCGAAATAAAATATAAAAGTTTTAAAAAAGTCAGTGGCGCACATTTTCTTTTTCTGAAAAATATTGGTTTTTTCTCACATCAAGCAACTAAGAATAAAGCTTTTTGGTGTCTTGAATCTTGTTCGTATTTTGCTTCGTTTTCGAGAAAGCAGCAATGTAACAACAAAGCAATGACATGCAATAAAGTGTTTTTTTTTCTCGAAAACGAAGCAAGACACGAAAAAAATTCAAGAGACGAAAAAGTTGTACCTACTCTTAGTTGCTTAATGTAAAAAAATATAAAAGTAGATTACAATTATTATCAAGTCCAGTGGCGTTCCACCAATATTTTTGAGAAAAAGAAAATGTGCGCCACTGACTTTTTTTTGCATTAAGCAACTAACAATACAACTTTTTGGTCTCTTGAATCTTGTTCGCATCTTGCTTCGTTTTCGAGAAAGCAGCAATGCAACAAAGCAATGACCTGCAATAAAGTGGTTTTTATTTTTTCTCTCGAAAACACAGCAAGACACGAAAAAATTAAAGAGATTAAAAAGTTGTACTCTTAGTTCCTTAATACGAGAAAAATATAAAAGTTTTAAAAAAGTCAGTAGCGCACTTTTTAAAAAAATATATTGTTCACGGTGCCCCCGGGACGCCACTGGACTTAATAATTTGAATCCACTTAGGGCTAAATTAACCCCACCCTACCGTAAGTAACACTGCCAGATTTAAACAAAATCGGCTAAAGGATTATAAAGATGTTGAAAAAAGATTTTTTTTAAAGTTTGACTCCCTGTATCTTGAAAACTAAGCGATACCGGACCTATGTTTATATAAGCTTTTCGTCTTAAAATCACTCAAAGAATCACCCCTTGAAGTTTGGCTACGTACTTTAAATAACACCCTGTATACAGGGTGGTAAATTTTTAATTAGGACACCTCCATAAAGTGGTTATTTTTTGACCGATTTTGACTGACTTTTTTTTTAATCGTAGCCTTTGAAGAACTGCATTTTAGGGAAGGTTGATAGATTCCTATTCCAAAGACCTAAGGCCTAATTTGCAATTTTTTTAGCGAAAATTTGATAGACCTCAATTTTTCCTGCTAATAAACTGAGTATGCCCTTATATTCTGCAGCTCAAATTTAATCGAAGCGTACCAAATGTAATCGGAAAGTAGAAGAAATGATAATTTTGCTATTAAATTTAAACATTGTTTTTGAAACCGACTCAATTATATTACTGTGCGGATTAAGTTTTCCATTAAATATTATAATAAAAATAGTCCAAAACAAATTATTTTATTGGGAAAATATATGTAACAGAAAACAAAAAACGAGAATTAAATTTTTGTCGCTTTTACTAATTCTCCATTTAATTGTTCCAATCCTGCAACAATTACTGTGAAAGTTCTAGTTTAGCCACTCTCGTCTCAAATCATTGCTACATTTTGGACAGCGAATCTAGGTAATCTAATTAAAACTTCAAATTTAAGCTAATCTCTAGAAGGGACGCGTAATATGTTCCTTAAATATTCAGACATTTTCTTAAAATTTTGAGATATTTCTCGGAATTTTAAAATTCTTTACTTTTTCCCAAAATTTTCAGATTTTCTCAAAATTTTGACTTATTTCTCCGAATTTTAAAATTCGGGTTTTCTTCTACGTGGCCCTTCCACGCTTCCGTACATCTGAATCGGTATTGATTCCCAAAATTCTCAAAATTTTAAAAAATAAATTTTCATTTCAACTTGTCTCCAAGAAAAAAGTCTCAATACTTCTATCCTGGAGTATCCCGCGCCATACAATTTTGGGAGGCACACGATATACCGATTCAGATGCGCAGTTGCAATTAGATGGAACCCCAGTCCAAAATTGTAGCAATAGTAAGGGAGTGGCTAAACCAGAACTTTAAAGCTCCTGAATCCCCCTGTTGGCGGCATTTTTTTAGTATACCAAGTTTGAAATAGAACGGAAAAATTGTTTTAGTAAAAATCGAGGGTAAACAATCATAGCCGGCCCTGGATTGCATGTTGACAATGGTAGAAAGGTAAAAAGACGCGGTTTTGTAAGACCTTTCAAACAAAAAAAGTTTTTGCAACGAGGTCATAAATGCGTCAATTTATTCGTTTATACACCCCATATCATTTACCATACATAATATTCCCATATCTTCAAACGTTTTCCACGAACACAAACCGGGCGTCTAAAAATTATCACCCGGTACCTACAAAAGATAAAATCTGGATGATTTTAACATAGGTCCACCTACACAGCAGACTAAACTTACGAACCAAGTTTTCTCGATCCGATTATTAGTTACGACGGTCTAACAAAAAATTTACGGGGCAGACACACTACATAAACAGGCCCGGTACAAGAACTCAAGTTCCCCTTCGGGCAATCAGGTACATAGAATCTTCCTATCTTCTGTATGTGGTGAGTAAACAATCGTTGAATTCATTAACAAATTCACGTTTTTCGACTCCAACATTCGACGTCTGAGTGATCTGATTTCGAAAACCTATACGTATACTTTTAAGGGCCTATCTCAAGCCTATGCAAAAATCGAACTGCCAGTTTTCGGTTTCGAGTTCTATCAAAATAGCAGTGCAAACGTTCCATGTGAGACTCGTTTTCAAGTTATGGTCTATTCGAAATCGAGATAACTGTAATATATAAAATTTTAACATTCTTCATTTTCTTGGTACACCGCTTTCTATACTAAAATCGAGCAATTCTTACGACTGGCGTAAATAAAAGCACGTGTTCGATGACGTTCTGCGAAACAAGGCGATTGGTCAATAGGCCATAAAATATTAGGGCGCGTGACAACAGGGACGTACTCGATCACAAAAGTGTATTTACGCGGTTTTATCTCGTTGTTTTCAGCTAGGTATTTAGAAACTATCACAAATAATTTTATCGATGTTTTGAACTATTTTAATTAAGCCAATATTTTTTTTCCAAATATTTTGATGTAAACAATTGTAAAACTAAAATTAAATAAAGGTAGTGCCTGAGTGCGGCTCTGGCGAATATCTCAACGTACGTGCTCTTCTTTACGCCAGGCGTAAGACTTGCTCGATTTTAGTATAGAGAAGGTTGGTGATTGATATGGCTAATTGAACTTTCAACTGCGATTTGCATTTTTTAAAATGGCTGAATCAAAAATGCCACATACTCGTATATGCCTAAGTCAAATCCAGCAACAAGGACGCCATTCTTTGTACTTGGGAACAATGCTCGTAAAACCTAGTCGTAAACCTATTAGGAGCGTATTTCTAAAAGGTTTTAATTTGACACCAAGCTCAATAAAAAAATAAAATATATTTCCTTCTAAAACTTCGACGTAACATTCGTACCGTCAATATAGAGGGCGGGCCACTGCATTTCCCGCGGGCAAATCTCCGAGAATTTCCTTTAAATATTTGCCCCGCGATTGGCCCTTAATTGACAATCATTCCCCCGGGCTATTACCGGCCGAATGTTCTTTTAAAAAACATTTGTTCTAAACATAATATAAATCCCAGGCGAGGCGGGCGGGGCGCGCGCCCTTGTTCTCAAAGTTTAAATAAATACTTCGGGGAAATGGGGGAAAACTGCTCCAGAGAAATCTCCGGTTTGCTTGTTTAAATTGGATTTTTTCCGGGTCGCGTGTAGGACGTAAGTACACTGTACGCATTCAAATAACTAATCCTGAAATGACGTCAATAAAAATAAAGGACTAAGCTAGGCACTCCTCGCATTTTAAGACCTCAAACATATTGAATACTTAGTTGTTGTGGGATGGGCGGGCATGATTTTAAAATAAAGCAGTGCAATGTAGTCACTTGGAAAATTATCTTAAACTGAACATTTTTTACTAGGAGAAGTTTGTTTAGAATTAAATGTAATAAATCAACCGAAGACATAGACTTATAAGTTTAAGAAATGAGTATTTTGGTGAATGCATCGGTGTGAGTAATATCAGCAACACTTTTCTTTGGAGAGTGGAGATTTTGTTTCTTCAGTTAAATGAATGTGTGAAACTCCCCCTCGCTTGGAGTATAATTTTATGCGACCACTAATAATTATTAATATTCCTTTTAATCCATTATCATTTTTAAAATATAGGTTCCAAAATAAATGTGAAAAGAGTTTGAAAATGAAATTTCAGACTAAACATGGTAGGTTTAGATGATTATTTCTCTCTTATTACTTGTATCCAATAGGACAGCTCTATTCTAAAAGAAACAACCAAATGCTTTTGGGAATTATCGCAAAGGGCCAAATCTCAAGAGCGTTTATGACTTGGTTGCTATACACATTGAACTTGTAACACCCACGTTGCCTCGGTCTTTAACAACCTTCTCGGCCAAAAAAGTCTTCTTACGCATCTGTCCATGTAAATAACTATTATATAACTTTGACATTGCTAAACTGTTTATATAAGACCCCGTATAAATTTGTGACACACATTCAGAAAAAATATATAAAAAATGAAAAAAAAAATAATCGCGCCTGCCTTGGACATTTCAAACTTAAGTAGGTATGTTGTTTGTTTTCTGAAACGCTTCAGTTGAAGCTGTCAATTTCGCTATTCAAAACAGTAGGTAAATCGTTCATACTTAATAAAGAAATCGTATTCGTAAAATACCCAACAAAACCATAGGTGACGAAAATGTTTTTGAGATCACTGGGCATCTAGTAACTAGGATAAAAACCCTGTTTCTTGAAATCATTGGGAACCTAATCATTACAAGAAATCAGTTCGGAAATCGATAGTTAAAAAATTGCAACTAAAAACACTGCTTTTATTTGTATTTTTTCCTGTTTGCAAACACAGAGTTTGTATTTGCATTTTTTATGCATTTTTTAGAAACTCTCGATTACTTACAAAACATTTTTTTTTGTAATTAGGTAGTCAAAAACATTCTTGTGAATTAGTTTGAAAAAAGTTCACAAATAAATAATATGTTGGTGAAGTCGTCAGAAATGTCCCTTCTTACCATTATGTGAAAAATCTCTATAGTAAATTCAGTTTCAAAGTGAAGTACATATAAAAAATAATAGAAGCGTCACCTGCCAATGCAAGAGCTGCTATTGGCCAGTCGTAATCGTTCGAGCCTAGCAACTCTAGCACTGGCCGGTGACGCGCGTACAGGTGTTTATATGCACTATGCACCTTGAAACTGACTGGCTGTAGCTGTGGATGACAATTTCTGGTTCTGTAAAGCCTTATGATACAAAAGAATTTGCGCGATTGATTTCTTCTTGTTCATCACATTATTGTAGTTCTGGTAAGTGTAACCGACAACCGTTGTGTGAAGGAATATAAAGAAGCGCAAGTGGCTGTCAAATCTCGACTACAATAATGTGGGCTGGCCCAAAAACGAGGAAAATAATATTGTCCATGGTTCAACCATTTGTCTAACGGTATAATGTTGCTTAAAATAGGTAGGTACCTATATATATATATATATATATATAGCAATATTACTGTTTCAATACTTACCAGGTTGAGGGCGCCCCCTTTCTCCGAGTCCATCGAGTTTTCATCGTGATGGCCCAGATGCGGATCACTGGACACGCTCTGGTCATCGCCGCTCAGATCACCGTTCACGTCACCATCTGAAATAAAAAACGAATAAAACTGCAGCCGGGCCGACATGCGGGCGCATAAAAGCGTCCTAAACTCCGCCGTAATGCCAATGCCATTTTAAAGTTTAACCAATTCACTATGGCGCGTGCCGGGGTCCCCCTCGGAAGGGGTGCATCGCCAGGGGGTGCCCCATTGGACACGCGCGCTGGTAGCGGTTACCTTTTTTAAGAGATTAGGGCTGCGAATATGTTTTAACGATGTCTGACGCGATTTGCGCCATCGATCTTGCCGTTGACGCGTCCCAGAGGAGCCGGCAATCCGGGATGTTTAAGCTCGACTGAGCTTTGTCGCGGGGGACTGGGTTGTAAAGGGTTCTCAATGCAATTAATACTTTCGTATAATCGTTGAAGTGGTTATATTTATTTGTCATCAAAAGAATAAAGAAGAAATAGTGGAAGCATTTAAAACTATATTTGGATATGTTTCTGTTGCAAACTCGGCGACCGGTCAATTCTTGTGGATATACCTAATGCTATGCAAATTTTATCAAATCTAAAAGTCGGATTGTGTATTTCTAACACAAGTGCCGCTTGGTTTCAAATAAAGTACTATAGTATATACGTTCACATGGCTGCAGACAAGCTATACAGTTGAGTCTCATAATAATACCTATTATTGTGTGCGGTTAGCTATTAGGTATGTTTCGATTCGTTTTTAGGTATACGCATTTTTTAATTGTCTTTGTATATAGGTACCCGTATCAAAAGAATCCAAGGGACAAATACAAAAATGCGCATATTTCTGTAATTACTTCGTATTTAAATATTTAAAAAATAGCACGATTGTGAACAGTTCTAGCAACTTACAACGCAAACGTATATTAATGTTTTTTACATTAAAAAGCATTGCAGAATTTTTTAAAATTCAAACGAAAATATAGCTAAGTATTTGTTATTTAGTGCTGGACAAGTTTGGTTTGATTTCAAACATTTTATGATGCAAATACATAATTTGGAACGTTAAACGATGTTTGTACTATTGCCATGTTGGAGGCTAGAACTTCACAAAGGGATGTCGCAGAAAGTCTTAACACATCCAAGAGTGTTATTAACGTTTATGGATAACATATCAAGAAACAAGAGATGTCGGAGAACGGCATACAGCCTGTACAAGGGTAACTACCAACTACCCCAATTCAGATTAGATTTCTAAGATTGCTAGCCTTGCGAGAGCGCAGTATCACTGCGTCACAATTTTTTATTCAGCTACACAATACACACAATGTACGGGTTAGTGATCAAACTGTCTGAAACAGGCTCCACGAAGATCACGTTAATGACCACTGGCCTGTAAGAGTTCCAGCATTATCACGAGGAAATTGCACAACCAGTTTACAGTGGGTACAAGAACATTTAAATTGGCACTAGCAGGAATGGACTCTAATTTTCTTTTCTGATGAGCCCCGATTTGGACTTGCATCTGTTCCAGCGGTTCACACCTTTCGAGGAGGTATACGATGATGGTATGGGGCGGTATCAACATCGGCGGAAGAACTAATCTCGTTTGGTTGGAGCGGTATTTCAATTCCAAAACATCAAAAACATCAAAACATTATTCTTCAAAATATTATTCTTCGGCCTATTGTTGTTCCGTATGCTGAGAGAATTATTGGACCTAATGCACGACAATGCGCGTCCCTATGCAGCAAGTGTCGTGCGCGAATTGCTGCAGGACAATGAAATTAATGTTTTGCCTTGGCCCTCTCAAATTTTCTGGCCTTAATCCCATCGAGCACTTATGAGATATGCTCGAAAGAAGACTTTTGGTGCAAAATATTGTGTTTCAAACTGACTAAAATCTATTCGAGTGCCTATCAAATGAATGGAACGCCATCGGACTCTATGACATTCACAACCTAATTCTGAGTATGCCTAGATGTAGATGTAGAGCGGTTGTTAACAGTCGTGGTGGTAATCCTCTGTATTACTTATTATTTAATGTCGCTTTATTATTGTTAATTATTTGTTGCAACAACACGCATAAATTTTTTTCTGAAAACTATGTAAATTTGATGAATTTCTTCATTCTTTTGTGAATTTTGACACATATAAGTCTATTTTGAGGACAGTTATAAATTAAAAATATATTGCAGGAAATTGTGTTTTATTTCATAATTTTTATCCTTGCCCCTTAGATTCTTTTGATGTGTGTATTTTAAATAATATTTTCAGCTTTGCTCACTTTGATACTTATTTCGAATCCAATTTAGGTACTGTAATGCAAAGAGTGACGGCGAGGTATTTTGCAGCTCTGCCCCACTTTCAGATCCAGTTTTTTTGGTTTGCGATTAGTAGACAAATCAAGTGGTATAATAGTCAAACTATCGTTTGGACCGGAACTTTGGTCTCCGTCTAACAGGTCACATGCGTTGGCTATTCAACGTGGTTTCACCGTGGAACCGCTGTCCGCCTATCAAAGAATTTTTTAATACGTGGTATATTTCTGAAACTACAATGCTTCAAAGGGTTAAAAAATATAAGTAAATATGTCTAAAACAATAATAATAATAATAAACAAGGAAAGTTGGTGTCTTTATGGCAATAATCATTTTTCTACATCGGGGACGTAATATCATCATGGATTTTATTTATATTGGCTAAGATGCAAGTTTCAGAAGATCCTTGTTTATTACTACAAATTTGGAATATCCTGTGTCACTTCTTCTTCGAGTTTACTACTTCTGGTACTATCAGCTCGATGTCATGTGGCACCTCTGGAGGTTTTTTTTAACTCCAAGTGCAAGTTACTCTATGTTAGTTTGAACCCTAGAAAAGACTCAACGCTCTACGAACTCAGATGCATGCGAAGGAAACAGCCTTCATTAGGCTTCAAGCGTGACTTATTATTTTGACATCCTACAAGGTGGTGCGTGGTGCATTGAAAAGACGTCTTTGATAGTGTTTTAATGCTCATAAAGATTACAAATGACGTGTAATGAACGATATTTTTTATTATACTTCTTTGAAAACGAAAACATAAAAACGAAAGAAACTTGGAACATTTTTATTTTGCGCAAATAAACAACGCTGACAATACCGTGTTTGGTAAGTTTTGTAACGAAAAATGCATCTAATGCCTACGCAAAGATTTAGCAGATAAATTTTAAGTTTCGGTATTCTACTTACAGTTTTAGAATTTTTATCATTAGTTTAGAGGCATTTTCCGTCCTCTCTGTTGGCCTGAGCCCCCAGGGCCCCATTTTCTATTAGTTTTCATTGTTTTTCCTGGAGAGTTTCCATAAGTTTCTAGAAATTTGCTAGAACTTTATGATTTGTGCATCTATCATTGGGCAGGAATATTCTAGAGTAGTCTCGAGTTTTCCATTTGAGTAGGTATATAAGCCCTGGGAATTGGGCCTGAAATAAGTAAAAGCTTAGAACGGGATTTTAGTGCGAGTTTGAGACCTGAAGAATATTCTTGGCCAGTGACAGAGTCTGAAAAGTAATATTTTGTGAAGGCTACAATAAAGGTTGTAACCAAGGAAACGCGCTTGGTGTGTTATTCTTGAAATCTGGTACAGTATGATGCGCTTCCATGGTTACTGCCAAATTATTTCAAAGGTGATATATAACAATATGTTTTTCTTGAAATCGGCATTAAAATGTCCCAAAATCGTCATTAAAAGCACAGAAATCGTACAATAATGTAGCCCATTATTGTACGATTTTTTCAATAAGTAGGCCTTGGCGAGATGTAAACATCAAACGTCAGACGCGGAGAAATCGCCCGTCAAAAGTGACCAAATATTCAAAACCCGGCCGATAAAGGCTCATTTAACTTTTCGTACACATTGCGAAATTGTTTCCTATAGAAGCGCAATCCTTCAGTATACATATTTTAGTAAATTTGAAAATCAATAGATTTGTTGTGTAGGCTGCACAAGAAGCAGCAGTTTGGTTTTTATGTCAGAAGGTGCCGTACATCATTATACTTGTCCTAGGTAGAGAGATCGGTAAAGTCACGCAACGCCGCGCGTAGTCGGTTCGTGGACGGGTGATCCCTTATTATTATTTTCTTGCCTAATAAAACATTTTTTTTTCCGATTTCAAGAAAAATATAATATGTACCTCGGCACTGAAGTTCTTTTTATGACTCATGTGGTTTATTTGCCTCGGCCAGAGGCAACTAAACTCCACATGAGTCATAAAAAGTTGAACTTCAGTGCCTTGGTACATAAATAACTATTTCTTGAAATCGGCAGTAAAGTGTCTCAAAATCGTCATTAAAAGCTCAGAAATCGGCACTGAAGCAGCCCATTATTGTATGATTTTTCCAATAAGTAGGCATTGGCGAGATGTAAACATCAAACGTCAGACGCGCAGCCATCGTCCGTCAAAAGTTACCAAATATTAATAAATATTTCCGATGTCAAAAAAAAATCTAATATGTACCTCGGCACTGACGTTCTTTTTATGACTCATGGGGTATATTTAACAAGTCATAAATAACTATTAAATTGGTTTATGCCAGATAAAATGTCAAAAAAAATATTACGTCAAAGAAATATTACAGAAATGTATCTAAATATTCAAACACTTACGAATTAAAACACGAAATAGGTATATATGTTAAATATCATATAGCATATACACTTCCTTAAATTTAGTTTACTTTTTTGTATATTTCTGTTTTAAAGCCACATATTCGGTATTTTCATTCAGTGCACGGAAAGAATCGGAGATTGGGAAAACTTTTTCCGTGCGCTGTTTCCGTGCGCTAACCTGAAAAAAACTATTTTAATTAGGCGTTTTCAAAGAAGTATAATAAAAATGCCATTCCGCCATTGCACGTTATATCCCGGTCGCACCTCCTTGCTGAGGCTTTTTATTCAAAGCATTCGAGGACGGTTATGGCTGCCTTGATGAGCCTAATAAGGGAATCAATAATCAAATAGCTGACATAATATTCATTATACTTGGATGTTGGTGTGATATTAGGAGATGCCGAAATAATTCGTCCTATAAAGCCACTAATTTATAATATACAATTATTATTTATCACTTCTACAAAGAGTACCTCAAGGGCAACCACATGCTTGTACAGAGGAGGGGTGGCAAAAATATTTTAAGTTCCAATCTACACATATGAGCATAATGCCCAATCACTTGGCTCCATATCTGCCCCCGAGATTTTCCTAACGCAGTTTTAGCATTTTTCACGGCCGTTGCCGCGGCTGCATCGCCCCCACGTATGAAAATCCAGTCGCTGTGAAATTCCCAATCGACCGGCCGGGCTTATCACGCCGCCCCGCGCGCCTTATCGCCTCCTATGCAAGACTTAACAATGTTGTACGTCAATCGGAAAATAACTTCGGGCGTTTTCCGGTGCGGTTCACTCTCGAAACCAGTCATTTTTTGGTTTTTCTCCGCATCGAGGGGTGAGAATGCGCCGTTAAGATAAATGGGATAGTAATAGATGCACCGCCACTATTACTGTAGATGGGAGACACTTGTGGGTACGTGCTACGTTGGCTACGAAGAACGATGTATTCCGAATATACCTCTGATAATGGGGTTATCCGAGTAGACACAACTATACTCCAATTTGTTTATAGAAGATAAAGCTTGTAATATTTCACTTAACACTTCTGTTATATTGATTGAGAAGCAGGCAGAAACCCTTGTTGTGAACAATTAAGATATTACTTTTATATTAGCTTGTCTACTTGCGTTGAATGTTTAAAATGTACCTTTATACGTTTTTGCAAGAAGAGGAAGTGTTCCTCATTATGTCATGTCACTTGCCAGAGGCAGGGATGCGGCTTTCTGGCTCGAGAGAGCGAGAGAGTCTGGCTCTTCTCTCTCGAGCCAGACCATGAACAAGGAGGCAAGAACGTGTCCCAACTCGGAACCAAAATATTATTGTGAACTCCGAACCGCATATTTTTTGTTCATTCAAACTCCGACCACTCCATACAGGAAAGAACGCAAAAAACTTTTGATGCTACAACGCGGGGTTGCTGGATCTGTGGTGACGTGAATAGTTCGAATGATAAATTTCGGTTTTGCTGTGCAAATGGAGCAGTGAAATATTGTAAATACAACACCATAGAGTGAAGAGCAAGGTAGGAGCGCGAGCTTACGAAATGTCGGCGATAGTTGCGACATCAGTAAGCAGCGGGGCTCAGGACTCTCTCCACAACCAGATTATCATGTTCTTGGTGTTAATAACTGAGTTAGTAGCATGCAAATTCAACAAAAAAAATCCGTTTTCATCTATCTACAAATCCGCGAATATATTTACCAAAACTAGGACCTAAATCATTCCCCAAATGTAAGCACATCTCACGCAAACAGTCAATCGAACGACCAAACTATTTCGGTAACTTATTTATCTGGATTTAGCACGCAATGCACAAAACAATGACATTCCGAATAAGTTTTCCTATACCTTTTATCTCTTTCAACGTTTAGTGAAACTGAAAATATTATTATTAAGACCTAAACCTTTCAAGTAAGTATAAGAACATCACAGTATAACCCAACTGACAGCACAACGTTAAACCACGACTCAGCCCAAACTTTAATAATTCTGGATATGAACCTGAAGGTCAAAGTATATAGCAGGTACGCTAACCCGCGAATTTTTACTTCATCAAGCAACTCACCAGCAACCAAACTCTGTGTACAGAAACACAGAAAAGCAAAGCAGCAAGAAATCTTCTGTCTGAGATGAACGGTAAGATCAGCTTTGATCCAAATTATTCAATCACTTTCCTTTTCATAATTCTCACTCAGTTTTCGGAAACGTTACCAATGCTAGAGTCGAGTCCAATGACTCCCCTTGGTACGATATTGGGTTGAATACTTGCTCTGGACGAAAGGGACTAGCTCATAAGTCTGTATCTCCTCTTAAAAAATACACAAATATGATGCTAGTGATGTGTAAATTATATTTTTTTCTAAAAAATGATTTTTAATAATATACATTATAAGAAGATAGTGTCCCGTGGTTTTTGTTTCCAGAATTCACAATAGGGCCCACTTGAGCAATCTTTCAACCATCAGAAAAAGTTATCGCCATGCCGGTAGATAGTGGATTAGTTTTTCCTTTGTCTGTATTAGTCCTTAGTCCTTAGGTCTTAGCTATTACAAAATATAAAGATGGAACAATTAGATATATCTAGAAATATTATTTCTATGTCTTTGGGGTTTGTTTGGGTACATATAAACTGCGCAATTCCTTACAGAAAAGGTCTAAAATAACCAGATTAAAAATAACCCGTCACGTTGGGCACACGCCTCACGCCTCCCGTGTAGTTTTAAGGGTTGACGCGTCCCCGCCGTCTCTAATATCGAACCCGCCTCCCAGGTCTCCCGTTTCGAATCCATCATGCGGATTAAAATGACGGGCGAAGGGGTTTATCATAATGGAAAACCAGACCGAGCTCGCCATTGGTTTAATTTTTCTCGCGTCATAATTCGCACATGGCTCGCGTAATCGATTATCGGCTCGTTTCACGCGTTAACTGTCCGTTTTTGTTGGTTGAACTGGAATTTGCACCCTTATATCCCCCTACGGCGTTCCAGTGCCGCAACATAGGGGTATTCACCTGAGATGCAACCCCCTCTTAACTTAAGTTGTAGAATTGTGTGTTTTATAACATTTTATACAAACTAAACCTATGTTTTTTAAATGGAACAAACTATTACATATTTTCGAATTCTATTTCCATATTTTAGACCACCTAAATTTATTTAACTTGAATATGTGGAGCTCATAATATTCTCGAAATAAAATAAGAATTTCACAAAAACCTTAAAAGCTCGTAACTCTTTGGAATTTTATTACATAATATGTTGTTTTCTTGGTTAAAACAAATGTTTTTGGTATTACATCCACTGTCCGCTTTCAGCGCGAGATTCAAAAATTCAAAAATTCAGGTTAAAAAAATGTAGGTAGTCAGATTTGAAAATGGAATATTTCAAAAAATTTAAAAAGATAATGACTATGTTTACCTTGACGAGGCCGATCAGATTGAAAGGGGTTTCAATTTCCTGGAGCGGATTCAAATACAAGACGCAAACGCCACAGATCGAAATTCAATCGGATCTAAAATTTCAAGTCGATCCGTTATTTCGAGCGCAATGAATCAACACAAACGGATCCTAACACTTCAATAATTCTTGACGACATAAACTGGTCTTAATTGAAATATAACTATATAAACTACCTACTGTTTGTTGAAAAAAATGGTAACTTCAATGGCGAATTTATTCCTCGTAAATAATAATTATGCCTATAGCCCAGCCAAGGAGTGGGTTCTAGACAGACTTTTGTGAGCAATTTTTTTGACTTTTGGGCTCTGTTGGAAAGGGTCTGGAGAAGAATATACTAAAAACCCCCGGGTGTTCTAGGAGAGCTAACTCCAAGGTTTCCCAAAATGTGTTTCTGTTTTTGGTTTTTCGATTATCTCTCGATAATGGTTGGCCCTAGCGAAAGCTATATTATAATATACAAAATTAAATCTGACAGAATTTTAAACAACATAGTATTTATGAATTTTTTCTTGTCCCTAACCATTTCAAGTTATAAACTTTTTATCTTAAAAATACCTGAGGAATAGTCCTCTGAAATGTCGGACACCCTATATAATGTCTCCTACTTTCTACCTTTATACCATTATATTTATATTCATAGCAATAGTGCTCGGAAACTGAGTTGCAGAAGATAAAATTTATTTCAAAATGGTACAGAAAAAAATCTGCCTATTACGTGAAAAGTTTTATCTATATATTTGTAAAATGCATAACAATAATTACTTATTTTCGACCGCCTTGCGTTTCCGTTGTGTGTCAAATTTAGTGCTTCCTGATGTCACTATGGCGGAAAAGTGTGTTATAATATTTTCAACATATTGATGACTGTTGGTGATGTATTGCAAGGGTCTGAGAAAAGAATATCGTCCCTTATAGAAAAGCTAACAAAGGAAGGATGAGGGACAATAAAGAAAGGAACATTGTTTTGTTTGCCTAAAATCTGTTAAAGTTGATACCTTGTGTAGCTGTGTAACTACACCAGAGCAAATAATTTCAGCTCACAACGTAAAAAAGGTGAAGATTCTGTTTGAAATCCTCGTGTACTTTTGATTTCAAGACCAAGTGCTTTGTGTGTACTATAATGTAGTTCGAACTGACCACCATTTTCTGCAGTTTATTGAAGGCTTTTTCTTCTTTCTTCTTTTGAAATCATCGTCAATTAACTATTGTACACAGAAAGCAGTTTGTCTTGAAATCAAAAGTATGCAAAGATCTCAAACTTACGGTAACTTCTGTAGGTTATGACGTTCAAGGCTGATGCCTACCTCTTCAAATCAGCCTTAATACTAGTACTGGGTCTCCTCCGGTGTATTTGTTTTCTACACAAAGTATACAATTTTAAAAATCTTCTTCATCAACATGTTGTGAGAGCACACAAGGTCACTAAATTGGCCTCACTGTGGTCGACCAACGGCAACTGCAAGGTGGTCACATGCCAGTTTCTTTTAGAAAAAGTGTAATAGCATCTACGAGTGCACGCACTCAAATCAATCTGAAAAAAAAATATATTACGAATCTTTCAAATAGGTATAAATTTTACTTAATAGGCGGATTTAACAATTTAATAAATATATCATTTTGAATACTGAGCACTTTTGCTTTAAATAAAATGGATTGTAAGGTACGAGGCATTAGGTATACATTCAAATCCAAAACCGTAGTAAAAGTTACTTTTGAAAAGAAAAAAACTGTTTCCAGAGGTTGATAAACTCAAGAACGGTTAGAAATAGAAAAAAAATGAATACATAATATCTTGTGCCAACTCTTATTAGATTTAATTTTGTATATAGTAGATGTAGTTTTCGCTAGGGTCAACGAATATCGAGATATAAAATCAAAAACGGACTTTTGCTATATTTATCTCCAAACACCTCCGAACAGTCAAAGAGTAAAAAAAGTGATCATAAAAGCCTGACTACAACCCATTCGTTGACTAGATTACCGATGTTCTTAACGAAAAAGAAAAAGTAGTTGTACAAATCAATTTCTTATGCATTTAACATGTCATTTAACACGTCATTTCTAAACAGAACAATAGAAAGATGCACCAGCCTACAGTGAAAAAAGTACTTATAACAGATAATAATTCAATTACTGACGATGTAAAGACTAAGATTATAAAAGAACTGGCTTCAATCAATCGGATTCATTTCAATTCAATCGAGTTGCCACGAGATAAACGTAGTCAATAATAATCAATAATTAAAACATGTTGTATTTTAATCATGGTGACTAGCAGATTTCAAACATGAAAATATATATGTTGTTGTTTGGTTTGTCATAGTTTTGTTTAACATCATCTATAAAATTAATTATTATTATTATCTCGACTCAGCCAAAAGGCATTGACACTCCCACGTGTATCCTGGATACCATACGGATCTGGCTCGGACGAGGCCCTTGCCATGTTATCGTGCCCTATAGGTGACGTTGATATTGTTGGATGTTCAGGCTGTCGTAAGTAGTACCTACCGCTTTCTGCATGGATCTTCTAAATCTCTGTACTTCGCGATCTTCTCAGCATGGTTCACACGCAGGTTATTGTTATTTGGGATGGCCACGTCAATTCTTCCTAGAAATTGTATAAACTATAATAAGGTCCGGTCTATTATGGAAAACTTGTTGATCTGTGAGGACTGTACGGTCCCAGTAACATCTTATAGTTGCGGTTTTCAAGAGTAGGCTTCGGCGAGTAGCTGTAATACCTACGAGACTTTCTCTGACTGCACAAGCAGCACTTTTTCTGCCAGTTCCTGGTGCAAGATCTTGGCAACTAAATTATGTCGTTCCTTATATTCCGTTGATGCGAACATTTGACATCTTCCTGTTATGTGCTGGATTGTCTCTGAAGTTAGGCACCAGTATATCCACCCTATCTTCCACTATCGATGCATCTCCCACAATGAATTTTAGGTAGTTGCGAGTTGGTGTAACCTGATCTTTTATGGCCAGCAGTTTGACGTTAACTTGTCTACATATTCCTGGTTAACCTCAGTAGGATGCCTCCCGAGCAACGGCTTCTCCAGCCAAATCTGGAATTTATCATTGTCGCTTCGGTGGTGATTTTGATGCTCGTGTTCTCTCAAACGTAGCAATGTTGAGACGTCTCCTATACGCACTCGATGTAGTGTGGAACTGTTGGTCTACCCGTATAAAGAATTATGCAGATTTAATATTTTTGTTGATATAATTGCTTGTTAAGGTCTGCCAATCCTCTTCCTCCTAGTTGATACGGGGATGTTGTTTATAACGTTTTGTCGCTGCCGCTGCAGTTTGTTGATGTTCATGTTGGTCTAATTCACTGTTCCGAACGAATAGTCGAGTACAGAGCACGCATACATGTTTAGGGCCTTAAATAAATGCCTGCTCTTAAGATCAGTTTGCACCACTTGTTTTACTCTTTTGTTGAATTCATTCGTTAAATCGGTCTTCATTGTTTGATGGTCTAATCTTTGAGCATGTTTCTACCCAAGATATTTTTACTATCTCCTATGCTCATTGCTTCGATCTACAGGCTTTCCTCAATCTCGTGTACGAGTTTTCTCTTAACGATGTGTCCAATACAAACTGCATTCTGATGTCCCTAGACTTGGTTGGTTTTTGGTTTTAGCCATCAGTTTTAAATCATCCATATACGATTATACATATACGATTCAACTTGATCACTTCTACGTTGTTGTTTTTCACAATAAAGCCGGATTTGGTACGGAATTAAAAACTTTTTTTATAGTTCACCTAAGCCATGTAGAGGTTTCGTCGGTTGAAGTGAGCGTCGTTGCAGATGACAGAATCGATGATAAGTAAAGTTGGTCTTTGCACCCCATTGCGCCCTTCGCGCAGCTCTTCTGCTATATTGCCATAATGTTGTTCCGCTCGCAGTGAGCATACAGGGTTAACTATGACTTAGTACAAAAATTTTTACCACGTGCGCAGGGTGGCTTAAGAAAACATAGAAAAATATTTTTAGATTTTTTTTACGATCTTTAAAAAAACGGGTAAAGACCCCTATTTTCCCTGTAAATCGCCGCCTTTAATGACGTCATCCAATTTGGCTTCTGAAGGTACTGACAGCTGAAGTGATTTTCCGCGGTGTTGCCGTTGATTTAGGAACGGTGAAAATACCTTTTTACTCAAACAAATTTAAAAAATACATAAATAACAATCGATTTGAATCTGTACAGATGCAGCGCTATTAGATTCCCCTTACCTTAGCTCGTATCCGGACCGGTTCCTAGTCTCGTGGAAAGCTCATTACCGCGACACCACAAGCCGTCTCCCTTAATACCCCCGGAGCTCCTCTGATGAATTCTTGTCCACCATCTAACCTCTTCTGAAGCATAGATAAAGGATTTATTGTTCTGAAGCCTCGGTGGTATGAATTAAGCGACATATCGGCCCGGTCGAGTCTATGAAACGTTTTTTCGACTGCTCCGCGTTGCCCCGTTCGTCATTTCATAACTTCCTAGCTAGGCAACTAACTGTACATACAAGGTTTGTTCCAACAGGGCCAATAACCGTGCTCAAGCACGTTCAGCGCATGCGCACTACCCCACTGGCTGTTCCAACTGAATTATGTACCTACCGACACGGGACGATACACGCACTGTTCCAGCCGATTTATGGATCATTTGTGTATCGTCCTTGTACGATAAAAACGGTGCCTGGTCTAAAGCAATAACCGCGTGTACTGACATGCGCAGTGTATGGTCGTGTGACAGAGATAAACATTAACATTATATTTTTGTTTTTACGTAGATAGGTTTAAATCGATGGCTGGGATCGTGTTTTTTATTTCTTGTTGGTTTTTGGCTTGTTGGGTAGGGCGGGGAATCGTTGAACAATTTTTCCGTTCCATCTGAAATTTTCTTTGGGATCATTTGTTCCAACTCGAATTTACGTACCGTCACAGAACTGTACATGAACTAGATGATAACCCTTAAAGAACGCATGCGCTAGTTTTGCACCGTTCATGTGCGATCCCAAAGAAAATTTCAGATGGAACGGATTGTGAATCAAATCGACCAAATCACCTTTTGTGACCGCACCTAACCTGCGTGTTTAATATGTGGCTAACCGAATGTTCGGTGGGCTAACCTCACTCTTCACTCTAAAAAATTATTGTTCAACGATTCCCCGCCCTACCCAACAAGCCAAAAACCAACAAGAAATAAAAAACACGATCCCAGCCATCGATTTAAAACCATCTACGTAAAAACAAAAATATGAGGTTATTGTTTATCTCTGTCACATGACTATACATTGCGCATGTCAGTACACGCGGTTATTGCTTTAGACCAGGCACCGTTTTTATCGTACAAGGACGATACACAAATGATCCATAAATCGGCTGGAACAGTGCGTGTATCGTCCCGTGTCGGTAGGTACATAATTCAGTTGGAACAGCCAGCGGGGTAGTGCGCATGCGCTGAACGTGCTTGAGCACGGTTATTGGCCCAGTTGGAACAAACCTTTTCAAGTTTGGCTAGTAGCCGACGGAGGGCATTTGCGAATGTAACATGGCGTTATTTCCCAGTTTGGTCTTGATTTTCGCGGCAAATCGTTCAGCGTCTTTGTGAAAATGCCGGAGTATTCGAACGCCGAGTTAACGGACATGGTTATAATGTACGGGAGATGCGATGAAAGTGCACATCGAGCTGCAGCAGAATACCGTATTCGTTTTCCTAACAGGGCAAATATGCCTAACCCACGTACTTTCGTGAACATTGTACAACGTATGCGAAACACTGGTGTTTTGCAAGCTCGAAGGGGTGGGCCTGGAGGGCAAATGAACATGGACGATGTTGAGTCAGTGCTTGATTTGGTGGAAGAGCAACCTTCCATAAGCACTACAGCTATTGCAAGGAGATTGGGAATATCTCAGAACAAGGCAAGTAAAATAAAACCAATAAAACTGACTTCTACCAAAGACTATCCCATGTGATGGGATTGTCTTTGCTTGCACCTAATACCTACATAAAATTTAAAATGTAACAATACAATTATTTACAGGCATGGAGGATTCTAAGGGAAAACGGCCTTCACCCTTATCACATACAAAAGGTCCAAGCATTAGAAGCAAATGATTTTCCGGTGAGAATGACCTACTGCACTTGGCTACGTGATCGAATCGCCCAAGACCCAAACTTTGTTTTCAACATTCTTTGGACAGACGAATGCTGCTTCACACGTGCTGGGGTTTTAAACACGTATGTAAATTTTTACTTACTTATAGCTTTCTCTCCTCCATATTATCTTTTTTATTTATTATAAAATTGGCTATGTCAATCCTAACGCCTTCGCCAAAATTGTGAATATTTCTAATTTTTGTTTTTTTTTTAGACACAACAGCCATATTTGGTCCGATGAGAACCCACATGCTGTTCGGCGGTTTAATTTCCAACGTCAGTTTTCCATCAATGTTTGGGCTGGAGTTTATGGAGATCGATTAATTGGACCATACATTCTACCGGAAAATTTAAACGCTGAACGATACTTGTATTTTCTGACAAATGTTTTGTTTGATAATTTGCCACTACAAGTACTGCATGACATGTGGTTTATGCACGATGGTGCACCAGCCCATTTTGCGAGACCTGTTCGTGCACTTTTAGACGACCAATGCCCCAACCGTTGGATCGGAAGAGGAGGGCCAATTGCATGGCCGCCGCGATCACCAGACTTGAATCCAATGGATTTTTGTATTTGGGGATTCATGAAGGCGATTGTGTACGAGCAGGAAATCGACAACGAGCAGCAGTTACGTGAACGAATTGAAGGTGCAGCTGTTCAAATCCGAAATAATCATGGACTTTTTGCACGTATCCGGACTTCTTTAGTTAACCGAGTGAATTTGTGCATCGAAGTTAACGGCGGCCTCTTTGAACAGCTACTGTAGTGCTTTGCATGTGCATTTGTGCAATGTGTGCTAGTGCAGTTGTGATTTTTCGGTTACCCTTCGGGGTTTTCCTGGCGGAGGGGATCTACCTCGTCGTGGTCGTCAGGCTGAGTACCTCGCTTCAAACAAAAGGAATAGCAGAGGGAAACCAAGAGATCCCCAACAGATTTAAAAAATGTGAATGTTGTGTTGTGTGACTTTTAATGTAAAAAAGCAAGAAAACAGAAAATGGTGCAAACAATCCTGGAAATGTCAGTAAGGTAGGTGTTTCATAGGCATTCTACATGTTCCTTAGAAAGTAATCGTTTTTAAAAGGAAATCGAAATTTTGTGGTGAATCCTCAGATAAATTGATAGACGTGGCAACGCCGCGCTATTGACATATGCGAAATTTTTAGACATGTCGCGCGGGCGTCCATAGGCGGCGTTTTTTGAGGGGTTTAATACAATTTGAAAAAAAAATTTTTAGGCTTAAGACAAATGTTAGAAAATTTTTGAAAATTTATTTTAGCAAGTCTAATTTTTCTTTATCTGCCATAAAAATTTTTGTACTAAGTGATAGTTAACCCTGTATATTCGCTTCGTAAGGCAAAACGTGATTATTTTGTACAGCATGGAAAGGCAGGTTATCGGGCGGTACCTACTTGGCTGGTCTTTTGGTAATAGGTACGTTGCACCGCACGTAAAAATCAGTGGTATTTTCAGAAGATCGAGCAAGGTTTCATTAATTAAGATAGTTAGTTGTTCACGCACCACAACTTATTCATCCTATAATTTTCGGCATGATATGGACCTGGTGCCTTCCGGTTGTGGGAATTCTTGGTAATGATATTGGAGACCTCATCGGTTGTGAAATGGCTCATGTTGCATCTGGCTAATAGTTCTGGCGCGTTCTTCACCTATCCAAATTGAATTGCATGGACGTTAGAAAACTTTTTCTTATCGTTCAAAGAGTTGATTGTCCCGTTTCCTGTTCGAATATATCAAGATATTGTCGAGCAGTGACGTTCGCCGGGTCATGCTAATAATGCATTTGGGTGCGGCTCATTATTGCTTTCACCGTTCTGTAACGCCCTTAGCTCTAATTCTCCGTTACTTGCCCTATGTCTTCCTATGTAGTGGCATCTCCTAGTGAGCTATTCGTGGTCCTGGTCTTGCACGATTTGACTTTTGAATCGACCAGATCTTGGCTCGCATGGATGATTGCCGTTGCGGTACCGTAGATTAACATGAGCAGATATTCTAATGTTGGTGCATCTGAAACATAATTAGGTAAAATTCTGGTGTTCATACTATATCGAGCAAGATTGCAAGTTTCTTGGAAGAGTTTAATCTTGGTAGCGATGGACTGCTCAGTGGGTCTGTTACTTCTTATCGTAACACTGCTTTTGTCATCTGTGCGTGTAAGGTATCAAAGTGTTCTTCATTGTCCGATTCCCGATTCTCAGTTGGTCGTTCTGCAGTTTTGATTTCGGTTGTGGTCTAGGCCCGTTGTTGTTGTTGTTGTATATGAATATGTGTTCATCATGGATCTCTAGCTCAACTTGCCGTTTGATAGCGTTATGTCGCGTTTCTCGGATTCGGTTATTCCTTATAGAATAGTTAGATACTAATTGGACACTCTTTGTTCAGACACGTGCATGTGTGGGTACTTCCTGCAGAACTCGGTGAGCAGTTATTGTCTTGTCCTAAATTTGTCAGCCTGGAAAATGCGCATAATAGAGTACACGGACCGAGTGCAGTGCATTTCATGCATCGTCGTTGTAGTGTCCTGAGTGAACGCTGGCTGAAGTTCCTGCGATCCCCAGGCAGCGACCCAATATCCAGTTTCCTATAATTCTCCATATTTATGACGGATTTCTCCGTTAACGTGGGACTGATGGCCCTTGGTCGCTTTTTACGACTCACGGAGCCACGATAGGAGTATTCTAACCAGCTGGTTAACTAGGATAACGCGGGATCGTTGCACCCGAGGATCTACCCGTCAGACCCCTCCTTGCATTAATTGGGAAACACAGCATACCCGAGGATCCGCCTCTCGCCTCTGTCACCGGATAGACCCCTCCCTGCGTAACTGGAAATCGCGGGGTTGTCACACTTGTATGACTGCTCCTGTCCAATTTGAAAATGGAACATTTAAAAACGGAAGAAATAATGATAAGTACAACAATTTCTATCATTTTAGTCGCCTTGACGCAAACGTAAGTTTGGTTTACCACGGTTTTGTGCAGCACCGTGTATAAAATTTGGTATCGCCGTAAAAACACACAATTCGGTATACGCCATTGAATATAAGAAATACGCCCCCTATAGGCTCAATGATAAACTAGTCTATGGGCCATGCCAACAATGAACAAGAACAAAGAACACCGCAGTGTAGACCCAAGGCTATAGCACCGTTCACATAGTGACGATGGCCCATATATTACTACAAAGCATATTGAAATAAACACACGTTATATATAGGCTACAGCTTTCCTGTTTTGTACCATAATAATTAAAGCAAGTTTGTACAAGCACTCAGAATCAAGGCAACGGAATGGCCAAAAGTAGGTATACTGTAGTAGATTATGTACTTTCAAGGTTCTACAATGCTTTTATCTTATGAAGATTGTGATTCATTGCCAATGCATGTTTACAAAAGTTATTGGTTTTTAAGTGATTGCTTCGGCCAAGTAAGAATCGCTCTGAGTATTCACATAATCTGAATCTGTAGGCTGTAGGGTATGGTTCAGTACATATTTTTTCTGGTGTTGTTTCAATTTTCCAAACGGATTTTATCGTTTTCGTTGCAATGGGGCTTTATGATTTAACCTTATTGTGTAGCCACGAAGTAAGTAACTTTTATTGCTTTTTAACTATTGTTATCTTCTAAGAAAATTTGTGTTTTTCAAAATTTCGATCTAGAACTTTAGGAAAATATACGCGTATGTGATGGGCGTATATAATATGCGTATGTAGTAGGACAGCTGAATATACATTTCGCTAGCCGATTTGATTTGCCTAAATGAGTTCTGAAAGAATGTAAATGTATTATAATCACATGAATTTTGCCATACATTTTTAGGAAGTAACAGTTTAGTAAACAAGTTACGCAAAATGAGTATAATGAAAAAAAAAAACGATTTTCAATATTCATAATATTCTAAACAACTACATTTTTCAAGAGATAACATAACACGCGTAAGATTAACACAATTTTAATATCCTACATAGTCTCGCCGTCACTGTCGTGACCCTTTCCTCGCCTCTAGCACCAGAAAGACCAATGATGCAGGGGCGGACTCACCCCCTGCGAATATATGCCACCCCTGTCGAACGGCCAGTTGCGATCCAGTATGATTGATGGACCGCGGCTCAAAGAAACTGCACTGTCCTTCCCCCGTTTAGCCTTTTTTGATTACTTTTTAATGTCCTTGATCGGCCGTGTGTGAAACATTAGCGACCGATGCCAACTCGACGGCGACGCGTTGTTTGAAAAATAATATAGGGACCAAAAAGTTACGAGTATGGTTTGGCTGTAGCTAACTAAAAGTTTATAATCGTATCAACAACACGATATTGAAACGTAAATGCTGCCTGCTTATCCCACGGAGTTTTGTTAAAAAACATCACTGATATCAGTATTATATAGATTTAAAATGTGTGGTATCTTCCATGATGTGTGCTAATAGGACGTCTGGATAGCCAGTCATTTACCATGCTTGGTGTTAGGTATATCCATAAATAGTTTAGTTCAAATCATACACTGGAAAGTTTTGTCTATAAATAGGGCTTCAGCAGTGTAGGGACGCAATCTTTGCTCAAAAAAAATATTCTTGACTTCTCATTTATCTATAAGCTCCATATAGAGGAAGTCTCAGAAATATTTCTAGGGCAGCTGCTGTTTGCCATCAGAATAGTTGTCTGCTGAGTAATATGAAAGGGCAACGCTCTATATATTATGTTTAAATTAAAACCTTCTAATACGAAACTACTAACTAGACCAATGCAGGAAACTCATTTGGCATAGCTCAATCGTCTAACCAAAACCAAATAATTCGTTCCCGGCTTCGTTCTACCTTCTGCAGGTTGATATTATCCAAGATATTTAGGATTCAGGCCTGTTAGCATGCAAAGCTCGGACACTGCGAGAAATTCGTTCTATATAAAAACTCTCCGAATATTACTCGGTCGTGAATGAGAAAAAGCGGAGGAGCAAGAGCGTGTCCTTCGGCGTGTCCAACATTTCTGGGTTTTTGTGCGGCAAGGGACACGACCGCGGAATAACAATTAGGCCTTCATGTACAGGTCGCCTTAATTATATCGCAGATTAGACTCTACATCAGGTTGTTAATGAATAATAAGGTGGGGCATTTTCCCATACGGCGACTGCCACATTTTTTTAAGTCGACACTTCATAATGAGTACTGGATTAATAATCCACCAAGTTGTTGATGATGTCGTGTCAGTACTTTATCATAATAATTCTAAAGATCAACTAATCTAGTTTAGATCCACATACAGTCTGTGCATAGGTGTTGAGCAGCTCAAATTGTCTGGCCCAAACTTCCATATGATAACAATACCAATATCCTACTAATGTGTAGGTATAAGAAAATGTCACTACCCATTTCTAGCTTTAATTGTTCTTAGAGTACTATACTACTTACACCTATAGGAACGAAAGAGGTGCGTCTTTTAAAATACTAAAAAGAATTGCTATATTTATAGCATGAATAGCGGGAAATTTAGATCTAATTTTCATTAAGATGTGACATTCGACTATCATCGTTTTTGTATTTACTTTGAAAGTATCAGATCGTGTTAGAAATACCTAAATGTAAAACTCAGCTTTCTAATGCTTTGATTATTTTCCACTTTTTAGGGATTTACTGGCCGTTGTAATAAAATATAAAATATTTGGATAATTTCTCTTTTTTTATTAGAATAACTACTAACCATTTACTGTCGATTCGATTCGCCACCTACAAACGATTTTACAGTGTCAGTATTTGCATGCATGTCCGCAAATTTCGTACACTTTATGAAATTAAAGCAGAAAAAAGCTTAGCCGTTCTGCATATATTATTCAATGGCAATTTTTTATTTTAATATTATTTGCGATGTGCCATGTTCCTGTTACTTAAGTTCTAAGAAAATTAGTTTTAATTTTTTGGCGGTTTCTAATATTAAAAAATTTGCCCAAACACCGAATTTGCTAAATGTTGCGGTTTGTTACTTGTTACTTATACAATACTGGTGAGAAGTTATCTTCATTTGAAAAAGTAAAAGAAAAATAAATTATTTTCATATACTTAAAAAGTAAACCGAATAGATTTAGCAATAATTCGAAAGATTTAATTTAATATTGTTTATTATCATGCTTGTATAAAAAGAGGAAGAAAGTTTATATTGTTAAAAAATAAATAAAATTGCGGCACCCTGTAGCTTCATCGATATAGGCTTCTTGGGACTCATGTTTATACGAAGTTTTTTCTCAAAACCATGTCGATGGTCAAAATTTGGCATTTTAAAAAGGAAATGCCCTGTATGTTTGTAAAGGAATAGGAAGTTTACCAATAGCAGCGACAAAATAAGTTGCGTCTTACTTTTTTCATTTCTTTGTCAATACTCAGAAAGATTACTAAACAAAAAAATTTAGATAAGTAATTAATGCTTGAGCTAGCTCAGTTATTTTTACTTCCATTATGGATGAATTTTAGATTATTCCAACGAATATTTTTTTCAGAGTTGATAACGTTTAGAGTTCGCTGGGTGCTTGTTAATAATTGTTTCTACAACGTCTCCAATAATTATTGTATCTATAGGTAATTGAGCAAAATTAAATTGTTTACATTAATTTTTTAGTTCTTATTCCTTACATTGCATAATTTATTCCACCGACTGGTCGGCAGACAGTCTGATCAGTTATTTGTAAACTGTAATTAATAAGATGATAAAATTGCACGTCCCCAATAGATTTTTACAAAAAGAAAGTTAGCGGCTTTATGTGACTATAAATTTTGGCAACTGGTAATATCATACCGACATCCAAGTTCTAATGGATGTGGCGGTGTTTTCATATTTGAATCGTTCGACAGCTCTGTTTCCCCTTATTATGTTCATCAAGGCAGCCATAACTTTCCCGAATGACTCAAACCGAAACGGTAGCAGTTATAAGAGTGTAACTTGCACTTGGAGGTAAGAAACGAACCAGTGGCGCCATCTAGTATCAAGCTGATAGTACCAGAGCCGAAATTTCCCAAAACATAGTAAACACCAACAAGAACAAGTTAGGTTGGTGTTGAATCCAGAAAACTACAAAATAAATGTGAAGAAGGGACACAGGTGTCACTTCTTCTTCTTCTAACTTCTTTTCGAAAAATGATTAGAAAAAATTCCATGTTTTTTTACATATTTGACCCTGTAGATTTTGAAAAATAAAAGATACAGAAAATCTTTTCCTACAAAATTTATTGATAACGATAAGGGCTTTCAATATATAGGGAAAAAATGGTATGTTTCTGGGAAAATAATATCGATGACGTCACAGCGATCATTTTCCCAAACAGCAAAAAAGCTAATTTTCGGTCATAATTGGACTATAGTATGTCCATGTCCCATTTAAGAACCTCTTTTCAAAATTTTATTTATATTTATTTATTTATAATGGTGCATATAATGAAAACAATACCTTCTGTGCATTTGAAGGTTCACAAGGTAACAACAGCAGATGAAAAAACAGTGGGAGGTTTGGGAAAAGGATCCAATATTCCTAAAATTAGGAAAAATCTGTTTTCAGTGAAAAATCCAACAAGTCAATTTTCATCTACCCCAAATGGATGTTGTCTCAAACTAAATGGTCAACAACTGCCTGAAGGTACAAGAAGTCAACATGGAGGACTTTAGAAATTAATGATACAAAATGTTCGACATGAAGGAAAAAATCATGCAAATATTGTTTTAACAAAAATGATCTTCATTTCTATCACGAAAGATTTGGACAGCAGAATAAAAAGCATATTAAAAACGTAATAAAAAATAAATTTGACATAAATGTTAAGTTGAATAATAAATTTCATAGACTCACATTTTTTCAAATTTGGAAAAAGTCTGAGAGCAACAGCATCAGGAGAGATTATACAGTCAGATGTTTGTGGACCTTTCGAAAGATCGTAGTCAGGTTGTAGATATTTTGTATTATTCAAAGATGATTTTTAGTAGAGTCAGATATGCTTATTTTACGAAACATTAACCTGAAGTTGTAGAAAGAGTGCGCATGTTTCTAGCTGGTGTAAAAACAGTAAGACAACGAAGAAATTCTTACTGACAATTAAAAAGTTAATAATGAAAATATGAAAAGAATTCTTGTCCGGCATGGAATAATATATATACAGGTATGCCTTATACGAAGGAACAAAATGGTTGTTCTGAAAGAGATAACAGAACAATTATTGTAGAAGCTGCTAGGGCTAGGACAATGATACACGCCAGAGATGGGCTTCCCAGACTTTATGAAGAAAGCCAAATCTAAATCATTTGAGAATAATTGGAAGTACCTACATATTGTTATGTTCATATCCCAAAACAACAAGTAGATAAGAAAGTAAAAGGGATTTTTTTGTTGGATCTGACAAGGATGACGGTTACAGAATATGGTTTCCAGAAATCAAGAAAATAAATCGTTGCCGAGATGTTACTAAATCCGTTCTTTAATCTAAAGATTTCTTATTTCTCCTCAGTTGATCATCTAATCGAAGATGGTAGCCACAACGTAGATGGTTGTCATGTAAGTTAAAAATTATAAAAAAAAATCAAAAAGCAAAATCTTTCAAAAGAGCGTCCAACTTCGATATGCCAATGTAAAATTTACAAAGAACCAAATTTTCCTAGTAAAACTTTTTGACATTTTAATAAATGAACCCATTTCTAGCGATTTTGTTTTTAAAGTGCCATTTTTCACAAATAGCTAATGCCCCACGATCACGTTTGAGCGAGTCATTTTTCATCTTTTTTAAAGCAAAAGGTAACCCCAAAGTTAAGTTTCAAAATAAATAATTAAAAATTTTCCCCTATGATGCGAACTTTTTGGAGGACACTGTATTCTCAAATGGAAGATTGGAGACTATTCAAGAATATCCCCGACCTATGATACTTCTGCAAGTCAAAATACTAATCTAATCATAAAACATCAATAAAAGTGGGACCAGGGGCCTTAGGCCTACATAGCTGTGAAGGAAAATGACGCCAACCTAATCTCAAAATAATTATGAAACTCCAAGTAGAAATTTAAAATAATGTGTTTGCCAAATCTTTGAATGGGTTAGAAAACAGTGCAAACGTGCATGTAAAAATGTATGCTAAATATTCAGTACCCTTATAAAATGAAGAGTTTTTGGTAAAAGTTAAAGTATTTTGTATAATTTTTAATAAGCTTTGAAATACGTTGTTATGATACCCTGCAGGTAACAAAAGTAACCAGGTATATTTTTCTATCCCATCGTGGCTGAAAACGATTTATTCCACGAGCCCAATCAATCAGTTGAAAAACTGGGCCCGAAATTCTCTAAAATCACCAGATTATGTACCTTCCTCAAAGACCCCGCCATCTTGCACAATTTGATTAGCCCCCTCCGATCAATCGGGTGATCTGCCAAGCGGCGGCACGTGGCTCTGCCTGCCCCTGCCACGTGGTCGGCACTCTTTTTATTGAAAAGGGTTGAACGCACTAGGTACTTAGGGCTTTTTTATAAGCATAATATTTCCTTAGGGGAACGCGCCTCTCGAATAACTTGATTGGAGTGCGGGCTTCCCTTTGGTCTGTTCCGTACATTTGAGTCAAAACCGTTTTGAGGAGCAAGGGTTGTAATGAATTGGTGATGAGGAAACGCGCCGCCTTACAGTATGAACCCGACAAAGATCAAAACTCAGTTGTGTGACTCATTGTTTCGTTGTAATTTTTTTCAAGTAGGATTGTGGAAATGGAACAACATGCTTTATTCTCTTGGCAAAGTATCAATAGTAGAGTACTGTCTTGTTGATGTACATTGCAACTTGTTATTAAATTTGGGATGTTCTTATGCTCCTTCCTTAAAAGAGTATTAGGTATTTTGGCTACCTCATATTGTGGTTACATTTTTGTAATAACACTGTTAGGTATAAAAACAAAGAATCTCAAAATCCACCACAACTAAAAAACCTGAATAAATCTTGTAAATGTATCTTGTTTATGTTTACTGAGTAAAAAACTACGAGAATGCAAGTCTCGCCACATTGCGACAACCCGTGCCTTATAGTTTTTCACTTGCTTGATAACATGGCATTATCTTTCATGCGTGAAGCATGCCGGTGACGGCCATGGTAGCAGCCTTGAATACGATGCCATTATAATCTAAAATGACCCGAAATGTTGTGGTTGGCTGTCGCCCTACAGCCCGCAGTTAAACAAAAGTGACGATCCTTAAAAATTCTGAAATTATACGTTTCCAGTGAGATGGCCGTATAATGATGCGGCACAGCAGCTACCAGTTTTCCCTTGGATTTATTAAATTATCACGAATTATATAGTTTTGGTCATACAAAAACGGTCAAAATTTGATGGTTTGCAAATGAAAAAAAAAAAAAAAAGAGAGAGAATAAAATGAATATGGTTGGTTAATTTTTAGGTAGAACCTGGGAACGAATGACTTTAATAATTTTTGTTTCAGTCTACTCCATTGCCTATGGCAGAAAGTGAAGCTGTTATTAATATTTTTTTATTTAACGTTTATATACTGTTTGGTAAAATATGTAGGTAATATCAGGGACACTTAACATTACCAAGTTTTTAAAATAAAGGTGAAAGATTATAGTAATAGGATAAATATTTAATTTTTAATTGGGTTTTTCGCCACCAAACTGATTGAAAGACCACTTTTTCAAGTTGCTTCGAAAATTCATAAATTATTAACACTGAACGAACGAAACGTTGAACGTGTAACTCAAAAAATAACTTCAACAAATTTGTTTTCTGAGCTTTCGGAGGATAAATCTTCCTCCTTTCTCAAAGATCATGTCACGTCAAATATTCTGTCACTTCACTTTGACCTATTACCGGTCACGGGGCAAAGGTATGTAGTTATGAACTATAACCACACACCTTGTGATCAATCACTATCCTGCATGTTCTCATAAGTCAACACTTATTACTAAATTTTCGTTACAATACTGCGGGCTATGTATGGTTACTATGGTTGAGGACAACTGATGCTCGACATTGCAAATAAAACAATCTGCCAATTTGTGATTTAGTTATAGAAAAAAATAGTAATATTCGAAAGGATTTAGAATATTCTGAGTTTGTCTGAAGTGGTGGAAAAAGCATAGTACTCAATTTGCCAGGTATGGTCATTATTAGATCTGATTATATAGGTAAACTATAGGATCAATCTAGAGTTCCATATCTAAAGGATTCTCCTATCTGGCTCTCTCATGGCTGAGAGGCTTCTATTTCGGACTTATATTTTCTCAGTGGATGGACCCGATCCACATGATTAACTCAGAATTTGGATTCTCGTTTACAGTGGTCGCTCGTGGGTTAATGCACGGGGAGGGGCTACATATTGAAAACAACAACTCTATATGGCCAATTAAAATAAATTGCAAGTTGCAACTCCTTCCGGAGTTCTGGAGTTGGGCTCCCAAAAGTTTTTATTTCAACTTTTTCTTTCTGGGCATGCTCTAGCCCCACAGCCCCCATGGACGAGCCGACGAGCCGCCATTGCTCGTTTACTAACTATAGGTGTAATAGATAAGTAATTCAATCAGTCATGCACTGAGCTATTATTTGACCACATACCAAAACCAAAAATACTGAAATGATTGTAAACACATCTGATCATCTGATTTGTTTGGTAGAAAAATTGGAACAATATGATGAAGAACAAGCGTTTACTGACGTATTAATAAGACTTCTCACGGCTATAGCTTCATAATCTGAAAAGTAGATGGCGCTTATGGTCAACAATGTATTTTGCATTGTATTTTGTCTCCGGGAAGCGCATGGTGAGCCAGAGAATTGTCAAACATGACAGCTGTGAGCACTTTTTATTAATACGTCAGTCAACGATACAATCAAGTATGTTCTAACTCAGTATATAAATATTTTGATGTCTGCCAAAGTCACTATCTGTTGGATTTCACTACTACTCGTCAGATATACCTAAAACGACGAAGAACTAGCGCTCCAGCTGAGTTCGTTTTAACATTTTGATATACATATTGGTGTCGATGATGAATGGAACTGATCGCGTGCAGTCCCTCGGTAGTGGGATTTTTGATACGATTACAAAACAACGTTTTGTACAATACCCCTAAAATAACGAGGCAACAGTTTCGCGCGAAGATGCGGTCACTCGAGGAACCGAACTGCGAAATTCGGCGGCTCGCGAGCGGTATGGAAATGAGGAGGTTTGATTTTAAGCCGGCTGGACGTGAGGCGACTGTAAAACGTTGAAAATCTATCGATATTATGTAAAACCACCTGACAAAACCGAATAAATCGCGTAAAAATCGACAAAATATTCAGATTGCCCCGGCGGGCGGGCAGTGAATACAAAGCAGGACAGCAGGCGGCGTTATGTGGTCGATGCGGGGATCTCCTTGATCTACTTCTTTCAGCGCGGTGCGTACATTGTGGCCGTTCGTCAATGGCCGGTCTTATTCAGGATTTCACGCGAGAAAATGTTACATAGATGCCTTCACATAGTGCGGCACTCTAATGAAACAAAATTATTATACAGCTTATACAGGGTGGCTTATATAGGGAAGTAGCTAACTGAAAATATCTCAGCTATTTACTGACAGAAAAAATCTGTGGCAGGTGCGATCGATAGCTCTTCCGATCGGCTTTCTTTTGTCATGATGAAAGTTGCTCTCCATGACCACCTACAAAGACTATAAGGCCAAAAATCTAAAAAAATCAAAGTTTTTATACTGATGTAACCTTTTCATTTATAGAGGTACACAAAATGTTTAACATAAAAATGGTTTGCGAGGACTGTCAGAATCCAAATATTGTATCAATTTTGAAATATTAGAGATGACTTTGGACTCTCCTGGGATAAAAATTTAAATTAGCCGGAAAATAATATAAAAATAATATAAACATGTGAAAAAAATACCTAATCGATGATGACGTTAAATTAAAGCAGACATAGTAAACTTTCAAAATGTGAAAATAAAGTGGTTTATATGTATATGCACTTAATCGAATGTTGAATAGCTAATTCAGAGTTGTTATTTCAAATATTTAAAAAATGCGAAACTCGCGTAGACATTGAATACAATAATTAGTAAAGGTTGGTGACCCAAATATTAAATATTTTTTGGTTTAGTTTAGTTGGGAAAAGGGTCAAAACGCTATTAAAAACACTATTTCTTCGCCAACGTTTCGATTAATGTATAATCTTCATCAGGGCTCTAAAATACAATACAATCTGGTATATAAAATGAATATAAACTAGAAATAAGAATTTAAGAAGAAAGGTTTTCTGGCACATGTTTTAAATTTATAAATAAAAAGACTTACCAGAAATAATATTGATGATTTTAAATTGTAAGTATATTAACGTTTTAACTGTCTAGTTTTTACTGCCTAGTTTGCTTCTGTTATGTAAATATTTAGTAAAAAAATTATAATATAATATTTGTATATTCAAAGTCAGTGTCAAAAATATTAGGTATAGGTAAAGGTATAATTATAATTAATAACATGATGTTAAATGAGAAATGGGTATTTATTTGTTCAGAATGTTGAAATAAGCTGCATTAAGATTTTCTATATCTACCCTTTGGTTGACACTATTATTTCGTTTTATTGTAATCATTTCTTGTAGTAGTCTTTTATTTAAATTGGTTTGAGTACCTAAAGCTTTAGTTTCATCAAAATTAAATGTATGGTTAAATTCACGACAGTGTTGAACAAGGGCAGTAGGATTAATAATGTTGAGTTTCTTGCAGTCTCTTTTATGTTCCGCTACTCTAGTTTTTAAATATCTTTTTGTTTGGCCTATGTAGCATTTAGGACAGTCTTTGCAAGGTATTTTATAAATCACATTAGATTTTAATTCTAGGGGAGTATTAGATTTAATTTTAGTGAAAAAGTTTTTTTGAATTGTGTTGTTATAACTAAATGATATAAATTTGTTTTCAGAACATAAGCAGTGGTCTAGTTTTTCAGAAAGTCGTGAAACATATGGAATTTTAATAAAACGTTTATTGGAAATATCACTAATCTTATTATTACTAGGAGTTTGATCTTTAAAAAGTATTTTGTTAATTAGAGATATAGGGTAATTATTTTTTATTAAAAATGATTTAATTAATGTTAAATTTTTTTGATGAAATTCTGGAGAAGAAATTTTTAAACTTAAAAAACAACAAAATTCTATTTCAGCATATCAAAGAGACTCATACCTTTCTCAATAATAACAAAGACTTAATTATAACCAAAGCTGACAAAGGTAACATCACAGTTTCACGACTTTCTGAAAAACTAGACCACTGCTTACGTTCTGAAAACAAATTTATATCATTTAGTTATAACAACACAATTCAAAAAAACTTTTTCACTAAAATTAAATCTAATACTCCCCTAGAATTAAAATCTAATGTTATTTATAAAATACCTTGCAAAGACTGTCCTTAATGACCAAACAAAAAGATATTTAAAAACTAGAGTAGCGGAACATAAAAGAGACTGCAAGAAACTCAACATTATTAATCCTACTGCCCTTGTTGAACACTGTCGTGAATTTAACCATACATTTAATTTTGATGAAACTAAAGCTTTAGGTACTCAAACCAATTTGAATAAAAGACTACTACAAGAAATGATTACAATAAAACGAAATAATAGTGTCAACCAAAGGGTAGATATAGAAAATCTTAATGCAGCTTATTTCAACATTCTGAACAAATAAATACCCATTTTTCATTTAACATCATGTTATTAATTATAATTATACCTTTACCTATACCTAATATTTTTGACACTGACTTTGAATATACAAATATTATATTATAAATTTTTTACTAAATATTTACATAACAGAAACAAACTAGGCAGTAAAAACTAGACAGTTAAAACGTTAATATACTTACAATTTAAAATCATCAATATTATTTCTGGTAAGTCTTCTTTTTATTTATAAATTTATAACATGTGCCAGAAAACCTTTCTTCTTAAATTCTTATTTTTAGTTTATATTCATTTTATATACCAGATTGTATTGTATTTTAGAGCCCTGATGAAGATTATACATTAATCGAAACGTTGGCGAAGAAATAGTGTTTTTAATAGCGTTTTGACCCTTTTCCCAACTAAACTAAACCAAAAAATATTGAATACAATAATAAAATATTATAGTAGTATTAAAATAATAAATGCTCAGTAGCACACTATATAGTATTTTCACCTACTTTTCACAACAAACAACACCACAATCTTTAATATTTCATATTTTCAGCAGTTTCAGCTTACTTTAAGTAAGTACCTATTCTCATTATTTTATTTAGGTGGTATTTACACATTTTGCCGAGCAGTTGAAT
Organism: Pseudeuparius sepicola; assembly: GCA_963920635.1. NCBI lineage: Eukaryota > Metazoa > Arthropoda > Insecta > Coleoptera > Anthribidae > Pseudeuparius > Pseudeuparius sepicola. The sequence continues at coordinate 30,269,078 of OY987303.1, forward strand.
AAACGTTCCTGTTTAGATGACCCCATATGAAAAATTCTATTGTAGATTCATTCCTAACGTAAAAATACTATCACTGTACATTTATTTCCATGGGTAACTAGATCGTAATATGTATACGTAGACCACAAATATTAGCAATATTTTTTCATATATTATATTTGTAGTAAATAAAACAAAACTCACAGAATTAAAGATTTTGACAAATAATTTAATTTTTGAGCCCAATAGAGTACAAATTTTGCGGTACCTAATCTACACAATAAATAATTTTCATGTTAAACTTTTTGTGGTATGTTAAAGAATTAAAGAGTTACAGCAGTTTAAAAATTACGAATTTCTCAAATTTTTGGCCATAGTTTTCGTAGGTGGCCATGAACAACAACTTTCATTATGACAAAAGAAGGCCGCGGAAGAGCTATCGATCGCACTCACCATCTAATTTATCTGTCAAACAATAACCGAGATATTTTGAGGGGCCACTTATACAGGGTGGAACCGAATCATGGTACACCCCACTTTTTTCCCTTGTTTTTTGAGATACAATTTTGAAATTTGGCATGTCGATGTTACTTTATAAATGTCACTTTTTGACGTGTAAATTCATTTCTTTCCGCTTCCGGTTTTACCGGAAGTGACATTCACTTTTGTTTTTTAAATTGAACACCCTGTATATTATTTAAGTTTCGGATTCTCCTCGATGTACTGAAACCAACGATGCCTCACAAGTGACATTTTGGCTGACAGAAAGTGGTTTTTCTTTAACTTATTTGGATTTTTAATAATAAACTAAAGGTGGCTATGAAACAAATGAACTTCGACAAACTGAACATCTTTAATGAACTGTCAAACCGACTGTCTACAGAAAAGTACTTATCTTATAATAAACTACGGTATCAATGTGTTGTCGACTAAAACAATTGAAAAATAGTGCTTGCAAAATGTCTCAAAGTTAGAAAATATCGGAAAAAGTGGATATGTTGCTGATTTATGGAGAGTGCCAAAAAATGCCGTTGTTGCTAAAAACTTGTACGCCAAACGATATCCTTATCCTGAAAGACAATGCCCTTCAAGAAATAATTATTTACACCGCCTGAAAACGTAACTTAGAATAGAGCCAAAATTAATCTTGTGTAAGTTTGCGGCATTTTGCAAACACTATTTTTGCAATTGTTTTAGTTGACAACACATTGATACGGTAGTTTATTATAAGAGAAGTACTTTTCTGTAGACATACGGTTTGACAGTTCATTAAAGATGTTCAGGTAGTCGAAGTTCATTTGTTTCATAGCCACCTTTAGTTTATTATTGCAAATCCAAATAAGTTAAAGAAAAACCACTTTGTGTCAGCCAAAATGTCACTTGTGACGCATCGTTGGTTTCAGTACAGGGAGGAGAATCCGAAACTTAAATAATATACAGGGTGTTCCATTTAAAAAACAAAAGTGAATGTCACTTCCAGTAAAACCGGAAGCGGAAATAAATGAATTTACAGGTCACAAAGTGACATTTATAAAGTAACATCGACATGCCAAATTTCAAAATTGTATCTCAAAAAACAAGGGAAAAAAGTGGGGTGTACCATGATTCAGTTCCACCCTGTATAAGCGACCCTGTATGTATATGCGTTTTTAAAATGCATAATTTTCACATACGCACATATCTACAGCCATAGCCCCTCTCCAAATAGCCTATAATTAACTTTACTCTAGAAGAGAGCATAAGAGGCCATGCTGACTTATTATACAGGGTGAGTTTTTTTCGATGACCACTATGGGGATCTCGGAAACTAGCAGAGCTAGAACAAATGTTAAATAGGGAGAGAATTGCAGTTTTGAATGATCAATCTAATACCCCTTTTGGATTTTTAAAAAAGTTCATGGCTCACTAGATATTTTGAAAAAAGTTTTTTTTTTGCATTTCATCAGATCTCTGTAGCTCCATTATTTCTGATTATATATAAAAACTGTAGAGACAAAAAATGTAGACAAATATGGGCTTAATAAGATAATCTATCAAATTTTTTATGTTGTTTGTGATTTTTGAGATATGACATAAACTTTTGTTTTTTTAAATGTAAATCATAGTTGGCTGTGGCCTTATCAAATCGGCCATATTTTTGAGTTTTCCAAAGATACAATACTCAATACTCGGCACAGTTATTATAAAAAATAAAAGAGCTATGGCTAATTTTCTGTTTTTTTTTTAATTTTCACATAGTTATCTATGGAATATTTTCATAATTACGTTATATTATATAATTAGACATACTTCAAACTTTCTAATATTTTATTTTTAGCTGGTAACAAAATGTAACAAAATAAAACAAAAATTGTCATGATGGAGCTCCACCACATAATTATTTGCCCGTAAGAAATTACCCAGATCAGCTCTATCCAAATAGTTGGGTAGGGAGAAATAGACCTATTTCCTGGCCGCCCCTATCCCCCGATTTGACTTTTTTGGATTTATTTTTGTGGGGAACAGTACAAAATAAAGTATCTATGAGACAATTATTGTTGAATTAAGAGCAGCTGTTTTAGAAGCAATTGCGAGTATTGACAGGCGCTCTCTAAGAAAGGCGACAAATTCAGTTTTAAAAAGATGCAATATTTGCATAAATAATAATGGTGGATTGTTTGAAAACCTTTTTTATTTTAAAAGGTGACCTTTTAAAATAATAATAATTTGAATTTGAGTTTTTTAATTTTTGTTTTATTTTGTTACATTTTGTAACCAGCTAAAAACAAAATATTAGAAAGTTTGAAGTATAGTTAATAATTATTATAAAATGAACGTAATTATGAAAATAGCTATAGCTATTTTATTTTATTTCTTATAATAAATATAGAGTAGGTATTATATCTTTAGAAAGCTCAAAAAATGGCCGATTTGATAAAGCCACAGCCAACTATGATTTACATTTAAAAAAACAAAAGTTTATGTCATATCTCAAAAATCACAAACAACATAAAAAATTGGATTAGATTATCTTATTAAGCCCAAAATTATCTACAATTTTTGTCTCTACAGTTTTTATATATAATCAGAAATAATGGATCTGAAATGTAAAAAAAAAACACTTTTTTCAAAATATCTAGTGAGTCATGAACTTTTTTAAAAATCCAAAAGGGGCATTAGATTGAGCATTCAAAACTGCAATTCTTTCCCTATTTAACCTTTGTTCTAGCTCTGCTAGTTTCCGAGATCCCCATAGTGGTCATCGAAAACAACTCACCCTGTATATACAGGATGTCCCATTTATACTTCAAAAAATCCGTGTTCGAGTACCTCGTGTTAAAAAAGTGTGTGAATCTCTGTCTTCTTTTTGGTCTTGCTGGGTTATAATTTTTGTGCATCTTTTCATTCCGCAACAATGATAAAATCAACCGGCGTTGAAATTGACGAAATGTTCCTGAACACACCTTTTAACTCCAAAATTTTAGAAATAAAATTTCACCAACCGCATTTAAATGTTACAGGTGTAAAATTTGAAAACGGTAGGAGAAAATTTTATTTTTGGAATATTGGAGTTAACAGGTGATTTAGGGCACGTTTTGCCAAGTTCAACGCAAACGGTTGATTTTATCGTTATGAAACAAGAGTACTCTTTTGTTGCAGAATGAAAAGATGCACTAAAATTGTAATCCAGCAAGACCAAAAATATAACCCCAAAAAAAGAACAAATAAAAACGGGATCCAAAAATAGGGCAATTGGCGCTCTCTGTGAGATACGTAGAAATTGACATTTTCATCCCGAAGAACACAGCAGTGCTAAATTTTAGATCAGCAGCTTCATTATTTTGGGAGATATTGCCATAGCTCAATTAAAACAAAACTTCAACGACCGCCCTGTATTTCAGTTAACAAAATAAAATAAATAATAAAATGTTATACGACGAACTCGCAATATTTTAGCACGAGGTACCTGCACACGGATTTGTTAGAAGCATGAATGGGACACCCTGTATATATATATATATATATATTAATTTAACAGTTGATATTTAAACTTTTATATTGTTTGAATGAACTTTGACTTACCGTTGTGGGAGACCGGTGTGGACGGAGCCTTGTCTAACCGACTGAGTTGCCTGGATTCGGCTGCAAAAGGGAAAAACAATAAATATTAATAGGGTATTCAGATTTTCTATGAATTTTCAAGCAACACCAATATCCACGCCGATGATATTTGCATGCCGGGATAAATATTCATCAATTATTAACAGCTTCGGCGGTTATACCGGCTTCCACACTATGAAGAGTATAGTCACAAAGTCATTGGGGTTTGAGGCAAAAAACGTAAAGCATTTATTTAATTTTTTTAAATTTATTTTCTTAATTTCAAGGCGCCGATATGATGTTAGGTAAATATCCATATAGTTTCGTTCCATCAGCTACTACATCAGATAATATTATTCATGCAATACAATTTTGAATACTTAAGTACAACATAATGTCCGCATCATATAGGAACATTTTTTATTGTTCGATTTAAGGAAATATAGATATTGCCAGTTGTTTTTGCTTAAAAAATGATGACAAATTACGTGCTCAAAAACAGTTACATACATACGTATGTTCTTTATCTTAATTAATATAAACATATATTTTTTTGTGAATAGGCATTATTATTAGAAATTTGGGAAATTGTTGCATAGAAAAGTTGTTCGTCTTTCAGTTTTATACTGCTATACTAGATTTTGGACCTCTAGAAAATACTTTGATATTTTTGATGTTTTCTAAACACCATAATGTCGGCAGATAAATCACAGAAATGTCGCGATTTTGTCAAAAATGGCCGTTTTTCGTCGAGCTGCAGCAATGATATTTCGACTTAGGACTCTGGGGCCGGCGTAATTTAAACTTTCCCAAGTCTTTGGGTGAGGGTCAAATCCTTTCGGCGATATAGGTATGTCGTTTTCAAATTCAAGCTGAATGATTAGGCAGGTTTGGTACACTATACAAAACTGCCTTGTCGATTACTCAGTTCATGAATTTCTTACTAATTTTACTGAAGCCTTTAAGAACAGTCTAAGAAAAATTCACCAATACATATTTATAATCCAATTCGTGAAAGTACGTACATGGGATTATCATTGGAGAATGAATCAAGATGCTCAAGAAGAGGCCTAGACAAATTTGTGTTTGGTGGTAGAAGTAATCTCCAAATTAGAAAACGACTACTGAAAGAATTCGAATAAAAAAATACGAATGTTACTTTACTAAACTTTCAACATGAAAATAATTTATTCATAGCCACACTGATTGCTTGTGTGTAATGCGGTATCTATTTTTACATTTTTTCTTCAATCCGGCAAATAACAGTAGGCGGCTAAGAGGTTACAGAATGTCAGTTATGTATTGTCCGAATCGAAGTTTCAAAATAGCGACACAAAAATTGAACATTTTCTTGGCACACTGCAAAGTCGTAAAACCATAAATCAACAGGTGTTTGAAGACCCAATGCATGGGTGTTCGCGTATCGCATATCGCAATCGCAAAAAAATTGCGATAGAACGAGTGGAAGTGGGAAAACCTTATATATAGCCAAGCCAGGGAGATTGTGGCAAATGTTATCAGATGATGCGACGAGGAAGCACACACTATAATGCTTTCTACCTCATTAGCACCTTAAGAATTCCGCTACTGTTATTTAAGCCTATGACTTCACGAATTTGAGACTGCAAATCAAACGTTTCTTGTGCATTCTTCCCCTCTGCTCTGCTGTCATTCTGCCGACTCAAAGACTCTATAGTATATTAGTACCTTATTACTATACTAGATGGCGAAACAAATCATCTTTTCTTGCAATGATGAAGTTCATTTCTTATCCAACCACTGCTCTTTCTCTCTCAAGAAATGTAAAACTTAAAACAGAACTGTTTGTCAGCTAATGATTAAAATCTATCTTTACGACCTGACCATACCGAAGACATGATTATATCCGGTTTCGGCGGTTTCACATAAATATTTGATCGTTTTTATCAATGGGCATACGCATTCGCCTGACGATTATATTCAATTCTAATATTCAGGACTCCATTACTATGCGCGCGCACAAACATACCGGGCGTTCAATAATTGAACGGCCGAGGGTGTTATTAATTTTTATGGCGCCATTAAAAGTTGAATAGGAAATGTGCGGTTCTGCAGCGTAATTAGCTGTGGATTCCTTATTTTTGTGGGAAACAATGTGCACGCGCGCGCCAGAATAACGAACGGACTTTGCATGTTATTGTTACCGCAGCACACTCTTCTCTGAAATAATGAACCGTTGGTTGGACGTTAAAGTGCTTCGAGTGCCTATTAAAACATTTTTCGAAGACCGGTGATCTTATAGGTTTACGACTTATTATGCGAGAGAAACTGGCAAACGGCAGTTGCAATAATTATTGTCAGATGAATATTCTGATACTACAGAATTATAGAATAGATACAAAAGTCATTTAGTTTTTGTAATTCATATTTTGATATATTTCTGAACAAAAATACTTTATAACATTCAAGTTCAAGTCTGCTGAAAAATAAATATTGGTAAATATACACAGGAAAAATGTTAACCATCATACTACTTCTGATCGATCGATAACACTGTTATTAAGAGTTTCTTCAAGAATGTTTTGACATTTTTTTCTAAGACCTATACGGACGTAGATAATAGGGGGTGTGGGGGTTCAAATTTGGAAAACGAACAAAACATAAAAAATACATGTTCGACTGTTGCCTCTTGCCATTGATGCTGTAATTTTCTATGCGTCATATTTTAGTAGCTATTAGTTTTTACAACAGAAGTCTAATATAAATTGTCTGTTAATCCAGCAACATAATTTTCGACGAAGAGATAAATTTCCAGCTTTGAGATAATTTCAGATAAATTATCGCTAGCAAGGGCCTATTGATTGCTTGTCTCTATAAGAATAAAGGAGCTGCCTTAGTGGATACAAGCAGTAAGACGAAAATAATCATAAAATAAACTTTTACACAGAAAATAAAACTCATTTTTATGATGTTCAAGACACTGTGCAAACATTCTTACTATTCCAGAAAAGTACAGGGTGTCCCTATTCACACACTTTTGCAGCTTATATTTATACTATTTATATTACGAAATTTTTACCCCTTAGAAAAAATCCGTGTACGCCACTGAATTCTACGTAAAAAAATCTATAAGGGTCAATTTTTACCATTTCAATAAGTTAGCGTATAACGGATATACTATACGGGGGTGCCTGAAAATGGCAAATTTGAAAAATCAACTTGTATCTCAAAAAACTAAAGAATCCATGAAAATTCTGTTTACGGGGCCTTTCTTTTTATGAAAAAGTAGACATATATATCTCGAAAACCTCAACCCCCTATCTCTAAATATAACCGAGATACCCTGCAAAAGTATAGAAAATGGGACATCCTGTACCTATATAAAATTTCTTACAACTTTTGTCGTCAAAATCTTTGTTTCTCAAAAAATATGTCCACTAATAATTGTGAATTGTAACCAAAATTGATACATCTAAGTTTATAGAAACATTTATCAATCATAAAACCCTTTTAAATAATCTGCAGTTTTATACAGAAATTATTATTCGACTTTTGTTCTATTTCACAGATTTAACAACTTTCTGAACTCCCCTCAGATACCATGCATGCTTGCTTTTGATATAGGTATTATAAAAGGTGATAGTCGGTGATACAAAACTATATGATAAACAAAAATCATGGTATGATTCGTTATTCGGTATACGTTACAGTTTTTGAAAAATGAGTAATATAAAAAGAAATTGGGTTATAAGAAAAGCAATTATTATACAAGAAATAGCAATCTTTTATGGACCTCCAGAGGCTGCCAATATAGTTTTTCAGTAGGACAAATTTCATTTCTACCCTGACGTTCGATTAGCCCGCATACAAGATCTTTCTCTTTACACACCTTCTTTATTCACTGTGTCATCAATTCCATTTACCCAAGGACTCCCGCCTCCCGGCATCGTCCGGTCGTAACGCGAGCCGAGTATATGGAAATGCATTAGCCGGGCGGCACATACATTAGGTGCCGTTTTATTTATGGATGCGGGGACTCGAGGAGGGACTCTTGTGGGCGATGGGGCCCATCCCGATCTGTCCCGGACGGTCCAGTGGGCCGGCAGTCCCGGGGGACCGCTGACCCCACGCTATTATTTCTCGCCCCCTAGCCGGTGGGGCTTTTGCATATATCCTTGTATACGAGGTCGTTTCGGATAGGCTTATCGAGTGGACTCTACGCCATCAGGAGGGTAAAGGATATTCAAATGGGGTGCGTTTTACCAGGAAATATATACCTACAGCAGAAAATATAGCCGATTAATAGCTTTCCTTCGTGTCGGCAATTCAAGATATTGATTATGGTAGGTATTTACTATATGCCAATTTGTATACGAGCAGTGTTAAGTAAGGGAAAATAGCGTTGACTGAAGGTTTAAATCTTCACCCAACGAAAATAGCCTTGAGAATAAATTTGTCAAGGAAAATTTGGGGCGTAGTTTTTTTAAGAATATTTCACGAATACGATTCTTTTATCAATTCCTTGTATCTAATAATAATTACCTAAATAATCGCGAAAGTGACATTTTCATTTGGGATGTCCCAGTACTCAGTAAACAAACAACATGACGCTTGGATATCCAAGAAAGGTGCGAGTTTTTCACAACAGGAGCCTCATATAAAATGTCTGTTAATACAGCAACATAATTTTCAACGAAGAGATAAATTTCCAGCTTTGAGATAATTTATCGCTTGCAAGGGCCTATATTATTGCTTGTCTCTATAAGAAAGAAGCTGCCTTAGTGGATACAAGCAGTAAGAGGAAAATAATCATAAAATAAACTTTAATTATACAGAAAATAAAAAAACAACTTTATGGTGTGCAAGACTATTCCCGAAAAGTACAGGGTGTCCCTTTTCAGACACTTTTCCACGTTATATTTATATTTATATTACGAAATTTCTACCCCTTAGAAAAAATCCGTGTACGCCACTAAATTCTACGTAAAGCATCTATAAGGGTCAATTTTTACCATTTCAACAAGTTAGCGTATAACGGATATAGGTACCTGAAAATGGCAAATTTAAAAAAATCACCTTGTATCTCAAAAACTAAAGAATCCATGAAAATTTCTGTTACGGCGCCTTTCTTTTTATGAAAAAGTAGATATATGTTCCGAAAACCGCAACCCCCTATCTCTAAAAATAACCGAGATACCCCACAAAGGTATAGAAAATGGGACATCCTGAATATAAAATTTCTTACAACTTTTGTCCACAAAATGTTTGTTTCTCAAAAAATGGGTTTATAGAAACATTTATCAATCATAAAACCCTTTTAAATAAAATTCGTACAGAATTAAATCCAAAATAGGAACAGCGAATTTGGCGCGAATATAAAACGGTTAGAGGGAGTGTCACTGACTGCCGCTCGTGACACGCTGCATACAGCCGCAATAATCTGCAGTTTTCTACAGAAAATATTGTTCGATTCGAAGCAGTTTCGGCGAGGCTTAGGTGACTGACTCTGCCATCAGCCGGGAGAAAAAGAGATGCAAGTTGTGTTTTCATTGCTAAGATTGGTCGATTTTATAGGTATAATATTTTTAATAAAAAAATAAATTTACATATTACATAGGAACACGTATGTGCATAAAGAAAAGGAACATGTAGACATAAAAGAGAAACGCTAGTCAGAGGTACTAAAATCTAAAAGTACCTACTGGGAACTATATAGTGTCCTCCAAAGAGTTCTCACTATAGGGGGAAATTTTTTTATTAACGATTTGTTTTGAAATTTAATTTGGGGGTTACTTTTTGCTTTAGAAAATCACACGTGGTCATGTGACTTTCGTTATCTGTCAAACATGACATTTAAAGAATATCAAAAAGTTTTACTTGAAAAAGTTGTTTCTTTTTCAATTATATCTAAGTACGTGTGTATCGAATCTGAACGCTGTACTAAAAGATTTAGTTTTTTGTCATTTTTAATATTATTTATGAGATTGGTAAAATTTTTAGAAACTTGTAACTGCGTAAAATCTATTTTTTATCACTAGCTTTATCATTCTATTAACTTTTTATTACTAATTACCGATAAGAATAGATAATAGAAAATGATATTAACGTTTTAAAATTCTGTTACGTTTGCTGCAAAGTTGATCTGCCGTTTATCATTTAGGATATAAGTACATTTCGTTACGTTACAATTCCAGTTCTAAATTGATGTCAATAAAAGTAATAATAGAATAAAATCATCAAACTCTTTTACGTATGGTACAATTATCTAAAATTGAAAAAGAAACAACTTATTCAAGTTAAACTTTTTCATATTTAAAAAAACATTTTTAGCGATATATTTTTTAAATGTCGTTGTTGACTAAAGGTTTAAAATTTCCGGAAAATGTTATAGTCGGAAAAACAATTTTTTTAATAATACATAATATAGGTACAGGGTGGCCCATCCAAGCGGAAAAAGTGTGCTACGTGGGGACAGGTTAACATAAAATCGTCATTCAAAAAATGAGGTTGTAGTAAAAATTAAGGGGAATTCGAGGGTGTACCCTAATTTTGTATACGGGGGTCGGTAAAAAAGTTATCGCGAAAAAACATTTTTTGCAAAATAAAAAATATATATTTTTTTACCTACACATCCATTAGAGAACCTTTAAGTAGTATTCCCGAATATTCAGTTTTTTAATATAGCTTCCGGTTATAGCGGAAATGAAAGTGGTTTTCTCTATTTTACAACTTACACATTTCTATTAACCACCACAGGATTCCTTTTTTAATTCTGAATCCAACGATATATAATTTAACCTATTTATCTCCAACCGTTTCCGAGATATTTATCAGAGAAGCTCCATCAAACTAGATACATTGTCTCATGGTCGGTGTCTGATGTTCGATCTGAGTAGGCCAAACAATAAAACCAAATTTATGACAAATCAAGTCAGCCATGATAATAAAACTGACAAGCGAGTAGGCTGAATGTTAAAGTGGCTATAGCCATTCAACTGCATTCAACTTAATTAAAAATCTCGTGGAAATTATGAATCATTTATTATTTTTACTACTGTCATATTTATTATAACAACAACAATAATATGATTAGTTATTAAAAATTAGTTAGAAGTTCATTTACATTAAATGTTCAAAATGGTTTCCATTATTATTTACACATAACCAAAGTCTTTTTAAGACATTTTTTCGGACATTTTCAAAGATTAAGGGACGATTGTTTAAACTATCAATTTCTAATTTTACTCGTCTTTTAATCTCCTCAACATTTTCGGGGCGGTTCTTATAAACTTTATTTTTTAAATGCCCCACAAGAAAAAATCCAAGGGGGCCACCTTATCGTTCCATGTTTACCAATCCAATTTTCAAACGAATTGTTCAAAAATTCCGTTATGGGCCCACAGTTATGGAAGGAAGCGCCATCTTGCTGCCATATTAATTGTCTTTCTTGGAGTTGGTTAAGAAAAATTTATGGCAACTGGTCAAAGTATTGTTCCAATTCGTTCTGGATTAAATGTAGGTATTTCCTACCTGTCATACTTCCTGAATAAAATAGAGGGCCCATTATAAAATTTTCCACAATTCCGCACCAAACACCCACGGAATTTCTGCCGGATTTCACAACTTCACGAAATGCCCGTGGATTGTCAACAGTCCCGGTTGTATATTCCCGCCGTTGTAAATGTAGCTTCATCGGACCAAATAATTTGTTTAAAAAATCCAGCTCCACCTCTTGCAAAATAAAAGTTTAACATTGTTTGACAATATTCCAGTCTTCTTGCAGCATTTCCAGGGAATAGCCTTTGAACAGGTAATATTTTGAAGGCTTTAAATTTGCTTAATTTCATTACCCTTTGTATTGTAGACCGGGGAATTTGTAAGTCTCTCGCTGCATCTCTATGAGATTTTTCGTTATTTCTTCTGAAATAATTTAAAATTCGTTCTCTTTCGTCCTCACTAATTCTAAACCCTTTTTTTCTCTTGCTAATCACACTTCCTGTAGATCTGAATCTTCGATACAGCTTACATATAAATGAAGCACTCGGAACATTTCTATTTGGATATTTACGAGAATACTCCCTCAAAGTTTCTACGTATCTTTTATCATTTTTGATGAAGATCTCTAAAACACAGCATTCTTCTTTCAAAAACATTTTTTAAATTGCAACTACTAACAGCTTCAGCAACAAAATTTTAGACTAATCTGACACGTAAGTGGAAATATTGAATTGACAGCCCACTCGATTGTTAGTTTTATTATCATGGCTGACTTGATTTGTCATAAATTTGGTTTTATTGTTTGGCCTACTCAGATCGAACATCAGACACCGACCATCTAGTTTGATGGAGCTTCTCTGATAAATATCTCGGAAACGGTTGGAGATAAATAGGTCAAGTTATATATCGTTGGATTCAGAATTAAAAAAGGAATCCTGTGATGGTTAAGAGAAATGTATAGGTTGTAAAATAGAGAAAACCACTTTCATTTACGCTATAACCGGAAGTTATATTAAAAAACTGAATATTCGGGAATACTACTTAAAGGTTCTCTAATGGATGTGTAGGTAAAAAAAAAATATTTTTTTTATTTTGCAAAAAATGATTTTTCGCGATAACTTTTTTACCGACCCCCGTATACAAAATTAGGGTACACCCTCGAATTCCCCTTAATTTTTACTACAATCTAATTTTTTGAATGACGATTTTATGTTAACGTGTCTCCACGTAGCACACTTTTTCCGCTTGGAAGGGCCACCCTGTACTTATAATAATTAAAAATAAATATTTTTAAATGAAATAATTTCAATAAAAAATATTTGGGTATATGAAAACTCGACACGACAATGCGTCGCGGCGAACTGGCGCGTATTTGCGTCCGGTAAATAAGTGCTTTTCTTTATTTATTTTGTTTTAAATAAAGCATTAGGTAGTATCAAAATCAAAATATATACACAAAAAATACAATTTGAGTGATTCTTCCACTTTGTTTATTTTGTTTATTCGAATTTTATCTGAAATTTTTTATTTTTCCAATTTTTCCATTTTTTTGGCTTCGGAAAAAAAACGGAAAAAACCTTGTTTTTTCCAACTTTTCCTGTTTTTTTTCCGTCATGTTAAACCTCTATTTTTGACAGATAACGAAAGTGACATGACCACGTTTGATTGGTCATTTTTCATATTTTTTCAAGCAAAAGGTAACCCCAAAATTAACTTTCAAAATAAATCATTAATTAAAAATTCCCCCCCCCCCCATCGTGCCACTTTTTTGGAGGACACTGTACCCTAACCAACGATATATAGGAATAGATTGATGACTCACGGTAATACAAAAACCACTGTTTTGTTTTGCTTCTACATTAGCGGGTCGGGGGGAATAAGACGAGGTAATTTGTTTACATTGACACTTCATCTTTCCTATTTTGTAATGCATAATAAATAGGTTTTTTTTGACAGACTTGGATGTCTTATATATAATAATAATAATAATAATAATAATAATAATGTAAGTAACTAACTGCCACCTACAATATTCTGGCAATAAGGGCAATTTTTGTTGTTCCATGTTTTTCCAACTTCCTTTGCAACTCTAAAAAATTCAGCACTCGATACAAAAGCAGTGAATAGATTGAAATAATTTCTAGATTTTGAGTTCATAAAATGTGTTAAAATGATAATACCTACAATAGGACCGGAAACTATATTTCAATTACAAATTCGCCAGTAGCAACTTTGAGTCAATTATCCAGTTGTATGTAGAGTGTAGGTAGGTATAGGTATACGCATAATATTTACATACATATACTTGTATCTACTAAGCAGGCTATTATTAAAATATTATGAACAAATTAATAGATGTACCTACTACTGACATATCATGTAATTCAGAACGCCAATTTTAAAATTTAAATTAAATATTAACATCCCATTTTTAAGTATTAAGTCGCCTCTGTCTAAATAAATATTAATTAAGCAATTAGAAAGGCAAAAATTACTTCTTCGACCGATTCATAATTGCTTATTACTGTATAAATATTCTTTATGGACGCAATCTTCATTTGCGGTACCGGAATTTTGTAATTACAAGTATCTAGGTACTAACAAAAATGCAAATGATTTTTCTTTGTATAGGGATTTCGGAGTTCGTAAATTATACCAACAGAAGCTGGATAAATTCGAAAATTCCAATAATTTCCACATTTTTCTAAACGAATCGATTTACAAAAATAATATATTAGAAATAACGGTATTAGATTGATATTTTTTCTCAAATGGACCGCAAAGTTTTCAATTAACAAAGAAAAATTAACAAACGAAGTCGGTCTCCAACCGAACGAGCACTCGGCAAAAAATATTGCTCCAATTAATTTCTTACTCTGCAACTGATATAAAACTAATAAGAAATACACAATATTTCAGAGGCGACGATATTATTGCTTTTCTGGACCGTTAAGCTTTCCAAATTAGTCTTACTTAGCGGGCACTTATTTAGTAATTAATCCTATTCTGAAATTAATTGTTCGTGACAAGAAATGGCTGGAAATACTAGACTGTATCTCAAAACGACCAAGTTAAAGAATGGAGCATTGCCGACTTGAAAAAGGAAGAAATTAATGGAATTTGATCTTGGGAGCAGTAACGTAGGAGGAACAAAATTAATAACCAACATACATTTTTAATAACAAATCATGTAGGTACTTACTTGTAAAGGCAAGATTAAAATTCGGCACATTGTTCTCGAAGTTGAGGGCGTTGAAATAATTCTTATACATATTATTATTATAAAGTAGAGATGTCATATCGAAGATTAAACGAAAACTGAATATTTAAAACAAGATATTCACTATAAGTACTTATCAATACGAGATAAGCGGTTTCCAAACAGGTAGGCAATCTCATATCGGTTTCCTCATATCAGGTGCACCAGCGCGATCCTGATGAGGTTGCAGAAGACGGCGCTGATGATGGCCAAGGTGACCATCGTGACGACGTAGCTGGCCATGGTCGCGGGGGTGGATTGGGGATCGACTTCGCGGCGCCGCGTCGGAATTCGAACTGGTGGCCGGTGGTCAGATCGGCGATCACGCGGGTTTAATGCATGCACCCACACACCCCTCGCGGACGTGCCGTCCAATTTTACACCCCCGGTCAGTGGATCATATGTCGATAAAGGGAATAAAGTCAAGCGAATAAGGGTCGAAAATTTTTCATATTCGATTTACAGGGTGAGTGCGAAACACAGGACAGAGGGATCTTCCTCTGCTAAACAATTCAGTCGAATTATGAATTTTTTCGTGATATTTTAAAATTGAATAAATTCCATACAATGTCCTAAAATGTCGAAGCCGACCCTGTCGTAATTCTGATTATATGTTGACAATGAGCACCGTTGACACGTGGAAGGGATTTTTTTTGAACAAAGTATTTGCAAGATTTGATACTGCCTGTATATACAGTGTGTCTGGTTTTTCATGTTAACACCCCTGAAACTCTATAAGTAGGCTGGGGGAATTGAACGGAGCAATTTTTTTTATAGATAGGTATGCCCCTGAAAGTATTGGTTTGGCATTGCCGCGAAAGCCTGGCCTACTGCGATTTTTTAAAGGGGTGCGTTTTTCGAAAATCCATATTAGGCATTTTTTTATTTAAAGTCTGACAGCCAAGAAATCGAGTGTGGAAAAGACACTTTCCGCAAGAGTTGGGAACACTATTTTTTCCACAAGCGTGCGGAAAAGCAAAGAAATTAAAAGTACACTTTTCCGCACGTATTTTAGTTTAAAAAGTGTAACTTTTTCACACTAGAGCGGAAAAGTAGTGGAAAAGTATTTATCCGCACTAGTGCGGAAAAGTGACACTTTCTAAACTAAAATGCGCTTTTGTAGAAAAAATACATAGCCTATACAATCTGAACGTAACTTTTTGAATTTACTGTATACAGGGTGTTCCAGAGTCAGTAGTCCAGAGAGACGAAACCTGTGGATAGAAGAAATCACTTGGATATTTTTATCCAAAGTTTGACTGTTTAGAAGTTATTTAAACCTTATGATTTCAGAGAAACTTCGTACTTCTCCGCACAAATATCACTATTTTTTAAAATTAGTGAAATAGTTGAGTTGAAATTTGGTCCTAAATCAGATGCCGTATATAGCCGTCTGACCCAACTTAAATTTTTGATTTATATAGTTATTATAATTTTTGATTTATAGTTATACCTTTATGAAGGGTTGATCTACTGCAAAACACTAAATATACGATGTCTACCTCAGAAATTTGTTAAATAGTCGTTAGTGTTGGAGAGTGCACTATGGTGAAAAACTCTGTTAAACTGAAATTGGGTAAAACTGGAAGGGTTGTGAAAAAATAGCAACACAGAATTATTTATTATATCAAATATTAGAAAAAAATAATAATTACCGCTCCCTACCGAAACGGTACAGGGTGTCCCAAATGGGACGCTTTTGGGAAGTGTCTCCTATTTCCAGCATATCTTAAGCAAGACACCACAATATATACCTTGTAAAATTAATTTGTTGGGTTTGACAGAGCTTCAAGACAAAAACAGACTATTATTCCCCTAACTCACAAAACTTTACTATTTGAGAGAATCTTTAGTAATAGTAGTAATGACCTGGATGACATCATCGTTCTGGGCAACTACTTTGAACACCATTTAGACATGCTCCGTGAGGTTTTTCGCCGGTTACGAGCCGCTAACCTAAGAATAAATCCTGATAAGTGCCATTTTGGCTGCCGATCGCTGAAGTACCTGGGACACACTGTCACCTCCGAAGGAATCCACACTGATCCCGATAAAGTAACCTCGATCCCAGCACTGCCTGCACCAACAACCTTCGCACTGAGACGCTTCTTGGGTACTGCCTCTTGGTACCGGCGCTTTGTGCCTGGCTTTTCCCAGATTGCCGCACCACTCAACCAGCTGCTAAGAAAGAACCATCGTTTTACCTGGGGTGAAGAACAAGAAGCCGCCTTTAACCAGCTCAAACAGAGCTTGACCGAGTCCCCAGTTCTATCGTGCCCTGATTTCCACCGGCCGTTTATCCTTCAGACAGATGCCTCCGACCAAGTCCAGGGGACGGCGCTAACCCAAAACTCTGAAAACTCGGAAAAAGAATGTCTGGCGATCGTGTGGGGCATAGGAAAGATGAGACCCTACCTAGAGGCCTATCAATTTACTGTTGTCACCGACCACCAGTCCCTCAAGTGGCAAGGTAAAATACCGCAAAGGCCTGTTAAACCCTGTCGCCGAAGAACTATCCCGTGACCCCGTCATCGATACCGAGGAGGAAGTGATACCCATCATGGCAATCGAAACCCCTCCGTGCGCCTGGTATTCCCGGAAACTACAGGAGGTAAGACAAAGTCCTGAGGCCTTTCCTGACTACTGTATCCGTGAATAAAAACTATTCTGTCACTTCTGGGATAAGTCGGACCCGACCGAAGGTGAACTTACCGGTGGAAGCTCTATGTACCGAAATCCGCGCGAAATTCCATCCACGAAGAAAAACATGATGCGGCCACCCCTGGACACTTGGGTATTTCCAAAACGACCGCCAAAATTCCCTTACGATACTATTGGCCCGGTATGTTCCGGAATATTACGCGACACGTCCGTACCTGTCCGACGTGCGAGCAGTACAAGCCCAGCCAACAGCTACCGCCAGGAAAAATGCAACTCTCCTGCAACTGCCTCCCCTGGGAAATGGTGTGTAGCGACTTAGTTCTGCCCCCGCCACCTTCCACTAAGGGCAACAACTATGTGTTAGTATTTCAAGACCGTTTTACCAAGTGGGAAAAGTGCAAAAGCATACGCAAGGCGACCGCTAAGGCCGTCGTTCAGACTTTGCAGGAAGAAGTAATCACCCGATTCGGCTGCCCCCGAACTCTCCTAACGGACAATGGTACAGGGTAGCCCATCCAAGCGGAAAAAGTGTGTTACGAGGAGACAGGTCAACATAAAATCGTCATTCAGAAAGTGAGATTGTACTAAAAATTAAGGGAAATTCGATGGTGTACTCGGATTTTGTATACGGTGGTCGGTAAAAAAGTTATCGCGGAAAACATTTTTTGCAAAATAAAAAAAAATTTTTTTTTACCCCGACACAACCATTAGAGAACCTTCAAGTAGTATTCCGGGATATTTAGTTTTTTGAAATAACTTCTGGTTGTAGCGGAAATAAAAGTGATTTTCTCTATTTTACAACTTACACATTCCATTTACGATATATAACTTGACCTATTTATCGCCAACCGTTTCGGAGATATTTATCAAAGAATCTTCATTAAACTAGATACATGGTCTCATGCTCAGTGTCTGACCAAACATCATAACACCAAATTTATGACAAATCAAGTCAGCCATGATAATAAAACTGACAAAGTATAGTCTGTTAATTCAATATTTCTATTTACCAGTCAGATTAGTATAAAATTTTGTTGCTGAAACTGTTACTAGTTACAGTTTAAATAAATCTCTCGCTGCATCTCTCTGTGATTTTTCGTTATTTATTCTGAAATAATTTAAAAGTCGTTCCTTCTCATTCTCACTAATTCTAAACACAATTTTTCTCTTGCTAATCACACTTCCTGTCGATCTTAATCTCTCAAAGTTTCTATGTGTCTTTTATCATTTTTGATAAAGACCTTTAAAATATCACAGCATTCTTATTTCAAAAACATTTTTTAAAACTGTAATTAGTAACAGCTTCAGTAACAAAATTTTAAGACTAATCTGACAGGTAAATAGAAATATTGAACTTATAAGCTTTCTTGATTGTCAGTTTTATTATCATGGCTGACTTGATTGTCATAAATTTGGTTTTATAGTTTGGCCTAATCGGATAGAACATCAGACACTGACCATGAAACCATGTATCTAGTATAATGGAGCTTCTCTGATAAATCTCGGAATCGGTTGGAGATAAATATGTTAAATTATATATCGTTTGGATCAGAATTAAAAAAGGAATCCAATAATAGTTAAATGGAATGTATAAGTAATAAAATAGAGAAAATCACTTTCATTTCTGCTATAACCAGAAGATATTTTAAAAAACTAATTATTCAAGAATACTACTTGAAGGTTCTCTAATGGTTGTGTAGATAAAAAAATATTTTTTTATTTTTCAAAAAATGTTTTTTCGCGATAACTTTTTTACCGACCCCTGTCTACAAAATCCGAGTACACCATCGAATTCCCCTTAATTTTTACTATAATATCATTTGTTGAATGACGATTTTATGTTAACCTGTCCCATAACGCACTTTTTCCGCTTGGATGGGCCACCCTGTACCCAATATACCGGCAGGCTATTCACAGATTATCTTCGTGAAATGATGATCCAACAGCGATTAATGCCGCCCTATAGGCTGCAGGCGAACCCTGTAGAACGTGCCAATCGGGGAGAATCACAGACATTGGGATATCCGGTTCGATCTAAACTTCGCTATCAATAAGGCCCGGCATGATTTTGGCCAACATTTCTAAAGTTTGGAAGAGAATTCCAACTGCCCCGTGCCTTATACCGACCATCCACCGGCACCGAACCGTCCCCCGAAACGGAACCACCCACCGAAGTCGAACCATCTACAGGTAAAGCGGATGACCCACAAACTGTTTATCAAGCCCATAACGCCCGCTTAGCCAAACTCAAGGAAGCCGTCGAGCTCGTTAAGATCAACCTGTCCCATGCCTTCCCGACAGAGCCATCATTATAATCTCCGTCGACGCGACAGGCTCTGTCATCTAGGGTACCGAGTATACCGACGCAAACATTACCTGTCATACGCTGTCAAATGAGTCGCGGCCAAACTCGCCCTTAAATATTCCGGACCGTATACCGTAACCAGGGTTCACTCGGCGGTCGTGTATGACCTAACGAGCGACACCGGTAAAAATCTACAGAGGTTCCACATAAAGAATTTTAAACCCGCCTTGTGACTCTATTCTAGTACCGAAAATGCCTGATCATCGCTGCCCGGCGACATGTCGCCGACCGCCCCAACTGTATAACCTGGAGAACGAACGCCGCCGGATGATACCGGAGGCCAACATACGGCTGGCGCAGATTCAGTCAGCCACCGACCCCACGTCACGGGACCCCCGCACCACAACACCCCACCTCCGCAGGTCCGGTTACAGGCCTCGCCACGGCCCCGCCACGGCCCCAGGTCGCCGATATTCCCCTTCCCCTCGGCCCGGTCCCTCTCTGTGCCTTGGCCGGTCCGCCGAATCTCGACCCACCATCAAGGGACCTATCGGAACGGCCAACAAGCGGGGATATGGCTCGGTACTCGATACAGGAGTCACCCGGAGCCCGCTGACTGGTCCGACAGGTTCAGGGCCGAGTTAGAACAAAGACGACCGAGTAATTACCAGGGGAACGGCACTAGGTGAGGCTACGCTTATCTCCCCACTCAATAGTTCGTCTCCTTACCTATGGATTCTCCCTGCATCGAACTTCACGAAGACGATCTGTTCATCCGCTTTGTCGCGGCTCAGAATGGGCCGTCCTCCCCGTCTCCGGCCCAAAACATACCTCAGCTAGTACTACCTCCAGCTGTCGCCGCCCCTCTCACCCCGCCGTCCACGCCGGCCCGGCCAAGCAATCGCCGTCCCTGTAGCCCCACACTGCGAAGGCTACCGGGCTACCTAACCACGCTCGGTTATGTCTGTTGGCGGTGTGGTCGCCCCGGACAACATCGTAACCGATGTTGTGGTCGACCGGTACTGTTCTGATCTGTCTGCGGCCCGTTAGGCACGATGATAAGGGACCGCTCGTGCCACCGGCGGAACTACCGCCGAAACCCCGCCGCTGATTCCCACTGCCCCACCTGTGGGCGCAGTTTTCGATACTGCTAAGACCAGGTAATCAGAGAAAAGAAACCGACCCGGTTGAAGTATGGGGGGACTGTAACGAAGTTACCAACTTTTGCCAAGTTTTCCGCTTACATCTCACCGCTAAGTCCATGCCGGTCGTCCAGTCCTCGGGCAATAAGAGATCGGTCGTCCAGTCCGTCTGGTGTCTTCTACCTACCAGGTAGGCAAGACCGACACCGTTAGATATTTGACGGACTGTCACCTTTAGGCAGAATACTTATCCGCTTGACCGCTGTTGGAAAGAACCTTGACAGCAAGAGTACCACTCCTGGAGCCTGAGCAGAAATCGCCAAAAACGCCAATATCAACTATAAGGCCCAAACTTTTTTACACACTGAATTGCGGGATCTTAGATCAATAAGTATTCTGCCACTTGTATCTAAAATATTGTAAAAACTTATGGTAACACAAATAAGGACTCATATACAAAAATATAAAATACTACCAGAAAAACAATCAGGATTTAGATCTGGCTACTTCTGCACTACAGCACAGGCCAACATAACAGATGACATTTTTAAATCAATTGACAAGAATGAAATCTGTGCTCTAATTGTGCTTGAATATATAGACAAAGATAAAGGATTTATATATAGGGAACTGTAGCAAAGCTTTTGACAGCCTTAACCATAAAATCATGCTTGCTATCTTACACTTTGTAGGCTTTGAGGTCAGAGCTTCCGCATTCTTGGAATCATATCTTGACAATAGAAAACAGATAGTCAGACTAAATGGAAACTTCTCTGAGGTGGGGATGATAAAACAGAGCGTCCTACAAGGCAGCATATTAGGACCTTTGTTGTTTACCCTGTATACTTGCAACATTTAAACTGCACTTAACCACTGCGAATATCATTTATACCCGGACGACACTCAGCTCTATCATAGATTTAAAGTTTCTTAGCTTCAAGAGGCATTAATTAAAATTAAAATCAATAGTGATTTAGACCTCATTTTGAAATTGTCACGTGACCATCAATTAAAATTGAATTGTAGCAAGTCCTGTGCTATACCTATTGTTCGGTAATGAGAATGCTAGTTCCATTCTCAATGGCTGCAAATTTGAAATTGGTGGGGAGGTAATTCGTGTCTCTGATAGATGCAAGAGTCTGGGGTTAACGTTGGATTCGTAGTTAAGATTTAAGGAACAAGTCCAAATTTCGCAGCCTTGCATACTTTTTTATACTGAATAACTTTTTCTAATACATTTTTCGGTATTTTAAACGACAAGGATAGGATTATAGGAAATAAAGTGGACAAAAATCAAAGTAGGCCAATTATTTTGAATATTGACACAGGGTCATAGTTTTCAATTCTAAGCAACTTTTTCTAATCAAATTTTTCGATATCTTGTCGAGAGAGGGCACTTAACCTACACAGAAAATAAATAAATCGTTTCTGTCAGGGCCTAATTTATTTTTCAAAATTAAAAATATGGAAATTTATTTTCTAGGCAAGCAGGCCTGGACCCCAAATGGCCAAATTCGTACTCGAAAATTTTTGGTCTTTTACACCTCTCGTTTCACTTATCCTGGGACACACTGTATATTAGTTGTATCTTGAAGTCTAGATGGAAGAATTGGTATCCTCTACCTAATCTAGAGCTTTTTATTTACCATTTATACTGTACGTTTGACATTAAGTTTTTTTGTAATCTGGTAAATAATAAATTCGTTTTTATTATTATTATTATTAAATAAATTCCCGATATAGATGCATTATTGCGAGCATTGGAGTGAAAAATATCAAAGTGACAGTAGTTTAGTGGGAACGGATATTTATTTTGCCTTATAACCTTGTTATGGTGAGTCTAGTTAGACAGGAGATAGTGTCATAAGGATATTAGCGATATTGAATATTATAGAAACAGGTGTTGCCAAAAATTAGTTGCCCAATCATTGTCTACATTTGGGGTCATGTTCTAAGATAGATTTATGATCATAAATGCAGCGGAGTTCCAAAATGGCGTTCGTCGCCATACTAGGTCTGATATAGTCGGGCGATACTTTGAATAAACGGGTTATTCTTCAGTAATAACTTCCCCAAATCATCTGATAATTTAGTAGGTAACAGAGTATGTTTTCGGATTGGCGAAACTATAGATACTATACTGTTTGTCTTGAAAGCAACTCTTAGACGATATTAAAAAATATTATCAAAATAAGTTAATTGTATTATCTAGGAGAATTAAAAATATCAACTTTTCCAATCTTGAACTGATTATAAATTATTTAACTTTATCATTTAAACTGCATTATTGTATAGAAAATCTTGAACTGATTTTAAATTATTTAACTTTATCATTTAAACTGCATTATTGTATAGAATAGTAGTTGTTGTTTTGTTGTTTTGGGAAGAAAATTAGTTGGCAAGCAACTTTTTCATTTGTGTCTTAAATTACGATTTTTAAGCATATTTTCATCATTTCAGACAAATTGCGTTATTCAGGGTTGTCCAACTTTTTTGGATAAAACTTCAGGAATCTATAGAAAATGCCATAATAAGTAGATTTTTTCATATAAATATGTATCAAAATGCTAACGGTTTTCATATAGAGGGCGTCAAAGTTCATTTTTTAAAATGTTTTCTTTCCTACGGGAAGACAGTTAAGGCAAACATATTTGGTGCAGTTTAGACACACATTAAATACTATAAATTAAAAATAATTCATTCCATCTACTTCCACCTGTGTCGGAGAGACTGGGACAACCATAATATTTTTTAATAAAAAATGGTACGCCACTGGAAAAGTCACATTTTTTGCCTTCAACGGTTTTTGAAAAAAATCATTTTCGTGAGTTTTAATTTTTTAGCACAAGAAAATCAAAGTAAGTCTATGCTTTTGAAATTTTGTCAACTACCTAGTTTTTAATTCTGAACAACTTGGCTTTATAATATTGTGCCCTAAAATGTACAAAAAGGATTCCAGATTCGGGAAATCATGTGTCCTGGGAATTAAAAAAACTAATTTTTCTCAACAGTAAAGTTGCCTTTATGTAGGTTTTATGTCAAAATCTTATTATGGAAAGTTGTTCAGACATTAAAACTGAATAAGTGATTGAAAAGCCTAGACCTACTTTGATTTCCTTCTGCACGAAAAATTAAAATGCACGAAAATGAATTTTTGAAAAACGGTGCATTTTAAAAAAGTCAAGAATAGTTTTTTCTTAGAATTAATTGGGAAATTTAGTGAAGACACTTCTTTTCTAGTGGAGTACCATTTTTTTATTAAAAATATGATGGTTGCCCCCCGCATCTCCGGCACTGGTGGAAGTAGACAGGCCGAATTAGTTTTAATTTATAGAACTTAATGTGCGTCTAAGCTGTACCAAATATTTTCCTTTAGGTAAAACTAAAGAAAACTTAAAAATAATTGATCTTTCTTCAAGTTTTATACATACCTACAAGTTGAACCACCCAGTAGGCATAATGAAATTTGATCAAGCTATACTACTTTTTCATTTTAAGTAGGTATCATTATCACACCACTATCATTGATACTATAAAGAAACGCAGAATGGCGACCTACAAACTTCTGTCAAAAATATTTTAGAGATTTGTCCAGGCTAATTCTAATAATTATTTTTATTAGGTAATCTACTATCTATAAAGAGATTTATTTTTCGTTTTCGTTCGCAACAAAATCGAGTCCATTATTTGAAGTTATGATGTGATCTTTCGCGTTTGCTATTTATCAGACATCCCAACGGATATTATGTGCATTCAACTTTACATCCAATTCGGCTGAAAAATACGGACATTAGAACGGGACCCACACAATCCGGGGAATATATTCAGCAATTCCGCTGGGGCTTTCATATGGTCAGCTGCATCCTAAAGGGGCTGCCCTTATTGATATACTGTGTAAATATACTTAAATTCTGGCCTCCCCCACACCGGAGCTGATTGAAACAGGAGTTTTACAATTTTCGTGAATGTTTGATGATTGGGCCGTAGTTCTTTTGAAGCCCATGCATTTTATGGGTAAGCGAGTAAAGGTGAAAAAATGAAAATTCGGGGAATAATGATAGTTCAGAAATAAAAAGGGATATGTTTTGAGAATTTCTGCTTATTTAAAATACCAATAATATAACTAATTCGTCTGTGAGCAATATGCGCACCACATCTATTATACTATTTTATTTTAGTAAAAGGGTACGCAAACTAAAAGACGTAGTTGCGATCAGATATTGCTTGTTTACAGTGACTTTGTGACTAGGAGGTAAATATATAGGGTAGGTACAGGTATAGGTAAATATTTACAATGAATATATAAGAATTTTTTTAGTCGCTATTTGTTTTATGAAAAATATCTTATTGATGATAGAGGAGATAAAATATGGCTTTCCATATTAGATACGTAAGTAATATATTTAGGTACCGCAAGATTATTCATTTGGTTGTTTTGAATCATTTAGATTATATGGATAGGTATATTGTATATTATATCTAATGGATGAGTTTTTCATATGTACCAATTTTAAAATATATTGTTTATTTAAATTATAATACCTACATTATACTCCCATATTATCTCCTACAGATGAGATGACAAGCAAATAAAAGAGGATTTGAGAAATGTCGATAAAATATTATAGGTACTCATATAAGTATGGTCGGTCATATTTATAGACTCTAGTATATTTTTGGTATTTTCTTCATCATCAAAAATCATAGTTCTTGATATTTGCACTTAACGAGTGTCATAATAAATCTTCATCAAACTAACATCATGTATCTAATAAACTGTATCCGCAGCAAGCAATACTCGTAATACGCTGTTTTGGATAACAAGAGTTTCTCAGGTTAGAATCGATCAGAGGAATTCTGCCAAATCAGTGGCACTCCGCAGGAATTGGCAGTATGAGCAGAGATGTATTCAGGAAAATCAATTCAGAAATACAGAGTATCAGGACATTTTGTAATTTATATAAGTAGGCCATTTTGTTAAATTAGGAAAATTTAAAAATGAAATGAATAAGGATTTATTTCTGCTTAAACTTCATTGTTGAGGTTGTAACAGCGAAATATTGCTCCCTGTCTCTTTGAAAATATCGTTATAATCTTATTAAGTTAGTAATATAGGTAGTCTCAGAAATATTTCAAACAACTTTTTACAGATGTTTTATACAGAGTCATTAAATTTATTTATTCCTATACTCATCTATAGACAACTTGAATTTTTTATTTAAAAAAATTCAGTGAAACATATCCTAAATCAGGATCTAAGGGATGAAAGGAGATTGATAAACGTTTGGGATTTGTAAATGTATATTGTCTTTATTTGTCCAATATAGTAACAGATATAACAAGGAGGGATTTTCGGTTATGGACACTCATATAGACTCGTAGATAACTAATTAAAAATCCAACTTATGCAAGCTTTCGCATAATAAATATGTTCATCAGGCTACAAAATGAAATAATATGGGTACAATTTGATCACTTAAGACTAAATTTGAATCAGAACTTACCAAAGTTAGAAAAAATATTACTATGATTGTAAAAATAGCGTAAATTGTATATGCGGGGAAAAAGTTGTTAAATATCAAGTTGATTTATAAAGTCAGATATGCAAAAATGTCATACAATAATAAAAAAGGTAAAAGGTGCGAAAAATAAGAGGGGTCAATATATTAAGTCGAACAGAGCTATGAAAAATTCAAAAATTCTAATTAGGTATATATCTATATATGCGTCTATTTGACAGAATCTATTTCCAAATGGCGGCTGCGCAAACAGGTGCGCGAAATTTTCCCGCCAAGGGGAGTGAGGCTGCTTGTTGTTTTATATACTCTGGTATATGAGACAGTTTTTTTGCTATTATTTTCCTTACCTCAGATCAAAAGTAATATAGACGATACTTTGTTAAGTCGTTGTAATAAAAAATATATACAATACGAAATTAAAACCTTCCTTATGATGATGCTGATTAGAATCCGTAAGCAGCTTAGTATCCGTAAACTCCACGAGGGGGCCTAGGCAAAATACACGTTTAGAAGTAATACGTGAATGAAAGAAGTAAATAGACAAATTATTATTATTTGTAATTACAGCTTTATAGACTTTCTTTATGCTGTTGTATACCCATGTAATAATAGATCGTTACTACAAAAGAATAAATAATATACATTGTCCTAAAAACTAAAGGATTAAAGGAAACTTTCCCGTAATGTATCAGCGAGGAGAAGAAGGAGATTCTATGAAATACGAAGAGACAAAAAACAACTTCATATCAGTATTAATAACTGTCAATTTATCAAAAAGACATTAAAGGCCTCCCCATAAAAGTGGGGAATGCGAAACTTTGAAACATTTAATTAAATTAATTATCAAAGTTTCGGACGTTTAGTGAGCACTCTCCGTTATTTACAGCGTTAATAATATTAGGTTATGTTTCGCCTTCGCCTCTGGTAGGTAGGGAGGTATATATTTTCTCGAACATAATTGATTGCTACTGTTAATTAGATTTTCGGCTTCTTATAAATATTTCCCACGAAACCACCATGCAATTTTCTTTTGGATAGGGGATATATTTCTTCTAATGGTAACTTTGAAAGTAGGTAGCTCTTTTCGGTGGTATCATATGAAATTAGTGTGTCCTCGTGATTATAAATCTCTGTGCTAGCGGAAATAACTTATGCGTTCTGAGCTAACAAATGGCATTTCTAGTAAGTTGGAAAGTAGCCTATTGCAGTTATCATATCACATCTATAAGATTAGAGAGTCCTCGTGAATGATATTGAAAATCTCTTCGCTAGCCGAAATAACATTTGTTCTAAGCTAAGCTACAAATGGCTTATTGAAATAAGTTCTGACACTATCTCCACAAATCAGTCTGATATTGAAAAAGTTTCAAGAAATGCTGTGGATAGGTAAATATTTAAGGCGATATTATCGTCGATTTATGTTGTATAAATCAATAGGAATAAAAAAGATGTTAATAGTAATCTTTATAGGACGCTATTTACATAGCTTTATTAATACACAATATTTCAAAATAGATAACAGGTGTTTTTAATATTATGTGTAAATAAATTTGTTCTGAATTGATAATACTATTGATATTTCATCATGCCATCAATTTTAATAGCGCCAATGAAGGACTTTTACTTAATTTTTCCTGGATTTGGTAAAAATTTGATAAACAAGTTAGATTTGAATTTAATAATTTATTTTTATGATAAGATACTGATTAACTGGTACTTTGTTTAAAAAAAGAAAATAGGTATTGCTTTCAATAACAGAGTATCCCTACGTACAGTGTAGAATTTTATTGATACAAATAATAATACCGACACAATACTGAATAGGTATTCTATTTATATGTCTTGTTTTAATAAAATTAGAGATATTCAGATTTTAATAAGAAAAACCCATTTATAGTACATTATTGCTATTTATTGCTAATATACATACGATAAGATTTAGTGAAAAGATTATTCCTTGCCATAAACTGGAAGTGATGCCAAGATGCGTCCAATAAGATAAAGCATAACGTTCATTTTTAACTCATTGGATACCACATTTCGCCACACAGTCTTACTTTACAATTTATTGTTTACCTTTTCTATAAAGACTAGGTATGTTCACAAAAAATATATTTCTGTCACAAACAGCCTCCAAATTAATCTGCAACATACAAAAAAAATCCAACAATATTTTTTGTAGGAAAAATAGCCAGAAGTACCTTCATTCGTTTGAATTCTTGGAACTCTCTCATTAGCTTGATGTCAGCTTTACGTCACTGCCGCAATTGTGAAGTGCGCGTGTCCACCAAAGTACTGTTCTTTGTGCATATTACCAGAGTATGCACTTAATTATCGCGGCATAAATAGGCTATGTATATATTTTCTGGGTTCCCACAAATAGGGGCCGTAGAACTACTGCTGATGATAGCGGCTTATGCAGCGCGTCGTGTGCATCAAATTCGTTGTTTATATTTTGTTGTTATTTTAGTAAAGTGGTTTTAAGATTGAGACTTGTTTATATAGATTTAGATCTGTCGCTTTTGGTTACAACTAGATATTAGTAAACTCCCCTATTAACTATACCTATCATCAAAATTGATTTGTTGACTAATAATTGCGTTGCTTTCCGAAGCGAGTAGTGTATGTCTTAATTTTTTGTTTCTGTTCGCTGGTATTGGACGTACTATGTAGGTATCTGAAGAACATTTTCTCTGAACATTTTTTTGTACATGCAATAAATTTTCAGCTCAGCCTTCGTTTTCTATTTTTCTTATATTTTCGTATATATTTTTACGAACCAGTCGTTATTCCTCATTCCTAATGCTAAAAAACTAGATATCTAATATGTATTTTTGGTTGAACTTTGTACTACCCAGCAGTGTACCAAATTGTCTAGGTAACAATTTTTCATATAACCACTAGCAAAAGCGAAAACGAGAATAATTCTTTGTGACAAATTTTTAACCGGATCTTGAAGCAACTGGGAAAAGGCGGCCCACTTTGAAATTTCGTCCGGACCGAAGTAAATGTATTCCTCTTTGTCGTCACATGAGTGATTTTCTTTCGTCTCCGGATCGCCGCGAATACTTTGGATTCCCGATGCTCTGAGGGACTGCATAAAAAGACCTTTGTACAAACAATGCATGCCTCGGAACGGGCTCTTTCAAGTTTTTTTTTGAACGTAGAGGGTGGATGCCCTTAGCATTTAAAGTGTTTTTAAATCAAACGATTTACATTTAAAAGTATTCGCGGGGCGAGGGGAAAATTGGACCGTCTGATGGCCGAAGTCGATCACATTATGGGAATAAATTTCCGGTGGATTTCGGTTAAGTTTTGCCAAAGAGTCTATTCTTTTCTGGGCACCTTACAAACTAAATTCAGAACTAATGTTGTTAAAAAGCAGATAAATGCCAAATAAACAAAATTTTCTAGATGTGCCTTCGGTAAGGCAGAGGAGCTGCGAGACACGTAGAATGGCACAGGTTTGTCCATAATTTACTGCTAGCGCTATGCCACCCATATTGTCCTCATAAAATTATGGGACTCTTGTTTTTTCTTTTCTCGCACAGGTATTAAGGGGAGACCCTTGAAATCCTAATAATAATAATTCTCACCCTCAAATTTGGCACAGGTTACTATAAAATGGTTTACATACCAGACCAAATACGACTAGAGAAACAATAACAAAAATGGCATTGTAATCATTCACATTAAACATACAGTGCCCGGCAGAATGCGTATGCACCATATGGGATTTTTTTTATTTTACGTTTAGCAGTAAATTTTATTCCTGTTAAAAGTTTGTGCATTCCCGCAAACTCAAAATGCAGTTTTCAAAATTTGAATATCTCGTTTCGTATAGGTACGGGAAAGGTTTGAAAATATGAAAAAGGCTCAAGAGTAAAGTACCCTTATTTTTAATTTTAGAGAAAATATTTATTCGAAAATTTTTTTAAAATTGAAAAGTAAAGCCAAACATGCAGTTTCAAGTTTCTATTCCGAAAAACAATTTTTTGTGATTTATCCTGTAGGATAGAAAATAAAACCACTTTATTTGGTATGCCAGTTCGATATCAGATAAGATTTATCATTTAAATACGTGAGTTCCATAACAATTAACAGTACCTAATTCTGGCTCCTGCTAAAGAGAAACGAAAAAATATTAATTTGTTTGGTGCAAACCTTGTCTTGTTTCCAAGTTCATAAACTAACCCTAATTTTTATGGCACTCACGTTTATAAATGATAAATCCTTTCTGAAATCGAACTGGCATATCAAATAAAGTGGTTTTATTTTCTATACAGGGTGAGTCATAAAAAAATGCTGAAAAGTGTTTTTGGAATAGAAAATTGAAACGGAATTTTTGGGCTTACCTTTAAATTCTAAACAACGTTTTGTAATACATGTTTTCTCTAAAATTAAAATAAGGGTACTTTACTCTTGAGCCTTTTTCATATTTTCGAACCTTCCCCGTACACGAAACGAGATATTCAAAATTTGAAAACTGCGTTTTGAGTTTGCGGTAATGCAAAAACTTTTATCAAGAATAAAATTTTCTGATAAATGTAAAATTAAAAAAAAAAACATAAGGTGCGTATTTTCTGCCGGTCACTGTATATATTTAAAATAAAAACAACCTGTTTGCCCTCACTTCGCACATGTGCATATTCGCACCCCAATAAACACACTTACGTTTATTAAACGTAAAATCAACGTATCATTGGTTGATAAAACGTGTACCTACGTTAGAAAATCAACCGTTTTATTTTGATACAAAAAAACACCGTTTTTATTCAACGTTCTGCATACGAACATTTTTAACCAAAATCTAAGTTAAGAAAATTTTTAGGTTAATATGACGTTATTTTGAAATGTTAAATTTGTTATCTATATTACGAAACGTTTTTATAACTTACATTCTAACCATATTAGCACCTCACATACGTTTTTTTAACGTGTTGAGAATACATTAAAAGGTCTAATACAATTAACGTCTTTTAAACGTTATAATTAACATCTAATTAAATTAATTTAACGACTGGAAATAACAAACATTTTTAATCGTATTTTTTGACGAAAATTTAATAGTCAATATTTTTATGTCAGAATAACGTACAAACAGATCACATGTTTGACGACAAAAGATCACGTGACCGCGCGACTCGAGAATACTCGATGCACAGCTCTATTATTGCGTCAGACCAACATTAGAAAAATCGTCGCAGCTAGATAAACACGTGTACACCAGGTTTGCTAAATAAATAGATGTAAATAGTGTTTTTTTTTTCTTATTTTGGTAAGTACATCTCTCAAAACTCTTGCTCTGCATGTTTAATAAACTCAATTTACAATTAATAGGGATCTTTGTTAGGTTATGTTACACATAAGTACCTAAGGTAATTTGTTTATTTTTATTTATTAGGATCGCACCCTTTATACCACTGACTGCTAAATTAATAAAAAAAATATCCTCAGGAGCAGACGTGTGTAAAATATTATTAGAACTGGGAATAACTACTAACTACACACTAATCTTTTTTAACTGTTCGTTTTATGGGCA
The DNA here is from genome assembly GCA_963920635.1 of Pseudeuparius sepicola. Classification (NCBI taxonomy): domain Eukaryota; kingdom Metazoa; phylum Arthropoda; class Insecta; order Coleoptera; family Anthribidae; genus Pseudeuparius; species Pseudeuparius sepicola. The sequence continues at coordinate 30,301,041 of OY987303.1, forward strand.
TTATGTGTTCATATACAGTATGTATCAATTTAACTTTTAGACAATTCATTATTATTTAACGGGTTGACCTATTCTCAAAATTTTATTTTCTATTATGCAATACTCCAAAGGATCTACATCATGATATATGATTTTTGGAAATTTACATTCTCCATCGCCTCCTATTCATTTTATAGCTTTGTTAAATTTTGATTATTCTTGTTTCAGAGGCAGCAACATTGAACTTCCCAGTTCACGAAAGAAATGATAACCAGGTTGCTTGGATAGTCAAGGAATGGTTAGAACATTCAGGGACTAGACTAAATCAGGGAAAGAAACAAAAATAAGTATTGTGACTAGCATGTAATTTTATTTAACTTATAAGTAGTTCACATATTTTTACACATTGTAAGTTCCGATATAGGTACTTCATACTATTTCATAACACAAAATGTTACTTACTTAATTAATTAATATTTTTCAAAAAAATATAACAAAAAACAAAATAACAAAAAATAGCATTTTATTGGAAGGTTTTTACAGATGAGTGACCCACAAGAAATAAAAAAATGAAAAGTTCGAAGAGGAAGAAACCTTTTTTGTAGTATCAGTCGACTTATCATTAACAAAACAATATATTAAATGATGACAGTTTCCTTGAAACAAATTGTTCTAGGTATGAGATTTATGTCAAAAATTCGAGGGTTATGACAATTATTCAAATAATTTAAGGCCTGGTTCATACAGCTTCTTTATCTTTTAATTTTTCTTTATCTTTAAGAAATAATAAATGTCATTGGTGAGTTCAAATCAACGGACAAATGCCATTGGTTATTTCTTAAAGATAAAGTAAAATTAAAAGATAAAGAAGCTGCATGAATCATTCTTAATAATTAGTTAAAATTCGAAAAAAAAATAATCTTTTTGGATTTTTATTTTAAAAATAGGACATTTCAAAAGAAAATGTCTTGTAATAGTGTTGGTTGTCAGACTAGGAATGTCATATTTTCATTACTAATAATTCAAATTGTTGTATTATAATTGTTTACTATTTTGTAACGGAACATTTTGTATACAATTTTTAAACAACAAATTAATATTCTATATTACTTCGGGTATACGTTAAGTGTTGTTAAGAAAACTCGATTTTAAGACACATAATTTAACGTCTAATTCACGTTAAAACTGCAATAAGATATAACGTTATAAGGAAACTAAAATACTCGTTGAACGGTAGAGGAAAGTCGCCTAATTTCGGATGGTTTCCTAATTTCGGATAGTGGTTTATCTAAGAAGCCGTCTGTTGTTTTAAATTGAAACCTCACCCTATACAATGCAAAAAGTCAAATTAAGCCCACTATGCAATATTGTGGTGGTACAATCTCTCTCCATTAGATGGCAGCTCCAAACGTCTAAACTGCATGGCGGAGTTTTATGTTCAGTCACGGTTTGAGCTGTGTCGATCTTTTAAATAATCGTTCCAGAATTTTGTGTTTGCGTCCTAGGTAAGATAATATATTAATTAAGCCGGTATTCTAGTCACAATTAAACAGATTTCAAAAATAACAGTACTGCATTACTCTAACCTAAAAAGTGAAAAGGTGCCGAATTCTGGCTTAATATAATATGCTGGTTGCGAGTAAATTGTTTATTTTCAGAAAAACGGACAGATTCATTGAAACTGGCTATTATAATGAGGTCACAGGAAAACAAATGGGATACCTACCTATCCTAATGTCTCCAATTTTGTTTCGGTCCCGAAAAATTGGAAATTACATCAAACAAGCTAATAAAGAAGGAAAAACGTATGTGTGCGCCTTTTGTTTAAATATATAGTTTTTACACTTGTAGAAAGTAGTCTCTTAATTTCGGATACAGTGTCCGAAATTAGGAACCTTTTTTCAGTCGCACCAAAATGTACCGAATTCATATACCGTCGTTTCCTTGGAAAAAACAAATGTAGTAAAATTCTTTTGACAATAAATTTCGTTTCATTATAACACGTTGCATATGCTTATATGAAAAAATAAATAAAAGACACTTCTGTATAATAAATACTTAGTAAATTGAAAGTAGTATCCGAAATTCGGCGACTTTCCCTTATACGTATAATATTATTAATTTAGACACTAAAATAACACGTTAGGAAGAACGTTAAAGCAATCTTTTAACAATAAGTAAAATTTGAATATTTTATAAGCTAAAACAAAACGTTTCTTTATGCGTACATTCCAACGTTTAAAGCCGCGACATCTAAAAGTTGAGTCTACGTATGGAAGACACGCTTTTTTCAATTGGTGTCTTGACATTTTAAAACGTTTAATCAACGTGTGTGTGTGTTTATTGGGACACAGTTAAATCGAAGCATATCAAACAGCTGCTGAATTTTGACATCGTGCAGAATAGAACTCCCTGTATATTTTTTGTTCAAATTTGGTATAGGTATGGGGTTTTGGAGTGCTCTGATTCGTGAAAATCGGGGGAATAAAAAAATCGTAGCTGGCCCTGGATTTGCATTTTGAAAATTGTAGAAAGTTCAAAGAAACGGTTCCTGAAGGTCCTTCAAACAAAAAAAGTTCATGCGATTATCTCAAAAAATAAAAATTTTATACATCTATATAGGGTGAGTTTTTGTGGTGATCAGTATGGGGATCTCGGAAACTAGAAGAGACAGAAGGAAGGTTAAATGGGGAAAGAATTGCAGTTTTGTTGGCCCAATTTAACGTGCCTTGTGGATTTTTTGAAAAAGGGCATGGCATACTAGATATTTTGAAAAAACGAAATTTATTCTATTTATTCTAATCCGTCTAGCTTCTTTCTTTCTGGTTTTAGATAAAAAGTGTAAACACCAAAGTTGGAGGGATTTGTGCCCCCAATGCAGTTATCAGCTGTCATTTTCGAGATATGACACAAACTTGTATTTTTTAAATGGAAACCATAGTTGGCCATGGTCTCAAAAAATCAGGCATAATTTTAGAGCTGTCCAAAGATATGATACTCAAAATGGTTATTCAGAAAACTAACGGAAATAACTATGGTTTCCATAAAAAAAAACAAAAGTTTGTGTCATATCGCGAAAATGGCAGCTGTCGTCGATATTAGGACATGATAACCGCATTGGGGGACACAACCCCCTCCGCAATTTGGTATTTACACTAAAATTAGAACCAACCAAGCTAGATGGATTAGAATGACTTTTTTCAAAAATCCACAAGGCAAGTTAAATTGGGCTCGCACAAAACTGCAATTCTTTCCCCATTTAACCTTCCTTCTACCTCTTCTAGTTTCCGAGATCCCCATATTGATCATAAAAAAACCCTCACCCTGTAGATATCTGTTTAAAAGTGGAAACCCTGTATATCATTGCGATTTCAAAACTAGAAAATATACAGGATGTTCTATTTAAAAAAATCTGTTACTCGTTGTCCATCTGTTTTTAATATAAACTTTTATTTAACTTCACCTGTTATAGCAAGGGTGTGTGTTAGTATGTAGTCAAATCCTACAACTAAATTTTAAACCACTTTCACCCAATCGATTGAGCTGAAATCTTGCAAACACTTTTCGTGTGACAATATATCCGCAATTTATTGAAAATGGCCGCCGCTCCAAGATTGAGGATTATTCATATTGCTTCAATGGAACTCTAAAACTTTTCTATTTAACATTTTTTTATAGTAGCCTATGTGAAATTTAAGCTAAATCGGCTAAGACATCCAAGATGGCAAATAATATAAGACGCATGGAAGGATTACCCACTACTCAGACCTGCGTTTCATGAATATGTGGCCACCACATTCACAAGTATACGACGAATACGCGTTTGTGTTTTTTAACAAGTTTTTAATCTCACTCGCGGGTATTTTTTCTCATATCAGTGATGTATTAATATCAAGGAAAACGAAATATGTAAAGGACTGGAAGGGATATCACAGGCTTTTGACACTTGGATAAAAAGTTGCTTTTAGTGTCTAACTAAAGATATAACTTATTACCTATACAAAAACGTAATCGTTTGACACAATGATGTATGACCCATAAAGGCCCCATTTTATTTTTAAGTGATCCATTTTTATTTTATTTTCTTTGATAATGGAGGCAGACTTCCATTCCAATTGCTTGAAGACCTGGGGAGAAAAGTATGCGATTTTATAAATGAATGTTCTTAATTTGCTCCCACGCGTTGCTTATAAACTTAGGACTGATCTATTCAAGCGCAGCTATTAGCTAGAGCTGTCACTCTGTAAAAATATGCACCAGAGTCAGTTAATAACTCGATCCCAGTGGAAAAAAAATCGCTTGCTTAACATTAATAATTTATATAAATATTTACTTTATCATTTACCTATCTATACACAAATTTTTATCTAAGGTTTAATACGTTATAGCTGGTTTGTTTTATCCACAATAATTCCATTATCAAATTGTTTTCTTACCGGAAACAAAATCCCCGTGAAACGTTCCTGCCATAGTGACTCATACCACATGTCTATACGAACTATCCAAAATATACGCATAAAGCTACCAATCGACGTGCAATACGAAACAAGTGACCTAGAACCGTCGATCTTCGGCTAACCCCAAATGTTTACGTTCCATCGCCCCGCTCCGTTGACACCCTTCTTTCAAGGGGATGTAAATGAGGCCCGCAAGAATTTAGAGCGTCCCCTCAGGATCGCCAGAGCCACTTGACTATCTAAACGCTACCCGACTTCCCGGGCGGCTTATAAACAGTTGACACGCGTCTCGTAAAAAACCCCACAGGTAGTCTACTTGATACCGTCTCACCCCTTTTAAATATTTAAATAGATGGTTATCGAATAATAGGTCGTGCATGTATATTAAAAGGGGCGGCAGGTAAGCCACCAGATACAGTATTCAAAGCCAAAGCGCGCGGCAAGTGGCAAGGTATAAAAAAGGGCTGGTATTAGTTTAACGCTTGTTTGACTTTAATATATTTGTTCACACCCTTTCGACGCACGGAACATTGCCCGCTAGCCTTGTTTATTTATTAAAATTACATGCTTGATTTAACCTGAGTGCTTATTAAACACACGAAATTTGGAATGTGTTGGAAGTATTTATTACTATTAATATTCCTTATCTCAGAGATTATGGCTACAATAATTCAGTGACGGCCTACAATATCGCCTGTTATGAATTTTTAATTTTTGTGGTATTTATTACGTATGCGAAATTGGACATTTGCAAGATAATTGTTGGTATACACGTTTAATGTTTGACATGATTGTTATCTATTTACGTTTCGCAATAATAATTGATATCGTTTTGGAAAAACCTACTTATTTACCTTAATATTAATCATGCTTTTACGTGTAATTTATTATGATATATGAATATTTTCTCTGAAGATTTTTAAATTGTGGCCACACCACCCATAGTTTTGTTTGTATAAAAAGTAAATAGGGTTAGTAAAAAACTTTACATTATCTTAGTAGACTCTTAAGAAAATTGTTACCAAAAGAAATATTTTTATTATAATTCGTACTCCACCTTTTCAATTAAATAAATACACATTTATTACTACGTAGTTGATTACATTTTAAATAAAGACGACCTTTTTGAGGGGAGATTCTGAGCGAAATTCTGTACACGCATACATTATACCATTTCGGAGTTCTTTAAGAAGTTAAATAAAAGATCTCCCACTCCCAGAGATTTCGACGTGTATACGCTGTATAATAGGTAACAAAATTCAACTTATGCATGCGGTTGGTAAGGTGATTTTTTTATTAATAATATCGTTTCTTTATCAAAATTTGCAGTACAAATACCTATAATACAAACTTTCAATTTAAATTTGAAAACAACATGCTTGAACACTATTTAAAAATCTCTATTGATCAATGAATGTATTTCCATTATTTGAAACTGATTGATCCTGAACTGTATGATATGAGTATCAGCATCTGTTATTGCTGGTAATTTTTAATTTCTTCTAAATTTAAGAGCCTGGAACTTGTAAAAGTTAACTAGTTATAAATCGTACCTCTTTAGAATGGTTAAAGATTGCTGAATGCTAAATTTTTGTTTTAATGCCGAGGAAGTATTTGGTATTTTGGGGTGACGGAAATATTCTCGAAACACAAAAGAAGCGAAAACAAATTACTGAATGCATAATGTCGAATGATGCCGCCTTGGTTAGGCAAAAAACAAAATGTCAATTAAAAAAATTTTAAAATACAAAAAATAATAATAATAATTCTCACACTCACAATACTCCAAACTAGGAGTACCCCAGAAGCAACCACATGCTTGTGCGGGGGAGGGGGGCAATTACTATTATTTTGTCTTCGTTGCCATTTGCGGCTAGGGCCGACTTTTTTCCTGATAGAACTAGGATAGCATTCGCTCAAGTACTACGGAAAACCCTAGAAAACCTTAGTAATCCCAGCGAGTGTAGGACAATTATTAGTGAATCACGCGGGTAAAGCTATTTAGGCGCAATACCGTGAACCCACATTTGTCCAGTGCTCTTGGCCATTGCGGTGTTTTTCTTTAAAGACATATATGCATGCGCCTGCCTCGAACCATTGAGTAAAGGAATATTTTATTCCTTTACTCAATGCTCGAACCAAGGTTGATCGAAGGCAGAAAAACATGCAGTCTAAAAAGTCAGCGCCGGTACGAGCGACGCCACCGCGGCCCCTAAATAAAATACATTTTGTCGAACGAACAAATTAAAAAAAAAACAGTTTTTGTAAGTTCTCGAGCATGTAACATTAAAATAGTTTCAAAATGGAAATTGATCTTTGATTGTATTTTGAGTCAAAAAGAGAAACGGCAGCGATGTGGTGGAGGCTACCTACTTTTAAAGAAATAAAAATTGTTATTATCCATTTGTTAAACAGGAAGCATTTCAGTATATTTTGGGATAACTCTATAGACCCGTTCAAATTAAGCAAAGTTTATAATATGTATCTATAGGTACGTACACAATCTAAACTCTGTTCAACGAATGTACATACCTACGTCACGACTACCGTCTTTGTCTGACTCGTGAATATAGGTACGACCGATATCCATCGTATATTTATGACTAACACAAGGACGGGAGTTGTGACGTAGGTAGGTATATATTCCTTGAACAAATTATAGTTAACAAGTCGACGGTTCGGATTGCTTTTAAATCGGGTCAGAAGAAGGGGAGGAAACAGGGGGACGAAACTTGACTTTAAAGATGTGACCATGAGTAAGCATCACAGATTTTTGGACACCCTGGCTCCTGGCAAAGTATACAGGGTGTGATGTTCACTTGCAGGAAAATCTTCTTTGGACACCCTTTATATTTTGTTACAAAATGTGCACGGTGTCCAAAAAATTGTGATTTGCGTCCAGACTTTTTCGTTGAACACCCAATATTGTCACGAATAAAAAGTAATTAAAACAAGAAAGCGATTCAATACAAAAATCGCCGACTGCCGAGTCCGCCAATAAATCAGGGTTGACCTAAAAAACTATTGGACGGTTCACACAATATTTTGATATCTGACAGTGATAAGGTGCCAATATGTGGTGCTTCGATACTTTTTCTAGTTATTATGCATAGCTGTATGACTTGTGGCTCTCCCCTGACTGACAAAATTAACTTAGCAATTAACTTTTGAGGCCATCCACCAAAGTGGATCACAGGCGTTTATGTAAATACTTACTTGTTCATAATTGGAAATTCAAAATTAGAATTGCTATATTATCAAGGATTCATAAATTTAAAGACATACCTAAACGTTATAATTTTTGGCCTGCGTATTGTCGGTATATATAGGTACCGATTTTACGAAAAATAAGGATTTCTGCCTCGATTAGTTTGTTGAAACAACTCAAAGGTACACGTCACTGTGAAACCGGAAACGGAATTCCGACATATAGGAACTATCCCGGTCGAGTCTTAATCCCAAACATGCTCCTTACTGGGCTTCTCTATTCATTGGTCAGGAAGGCAGACAGTATAGTCAAAGTCTAGAGAATACTACTCTAGACTTTGGTATAGTCAGTGGTCATCCTAGAGGTCTGAGATCATCCTACCGGTGAAGAAAATAAAAAAAAGGAATAACTCTAAAAAGCCCTCAATTACTATTAGAAACTAACCGAGAACAAATTAGCTTAGCAGCTGTGTGGAATCCAGGAAAAGAAGAATAAGTGAAAAGCAAGAGAATTCGTATAAGTACTTGTGTCACAATTTGAAGAAAATTTCGAAATCACCCTAGATTTTTTATCGGCTTTTTAAAAGAAACCTGTATTAATTTATAATTTGCTAAAAATTTAGGCTTTATAGTATTGTTAAATTTTGTTGTAAATCATCTTGTTGATAGTGATAATAATAAAGACAAATTATTATTTTTCAATTTGATCAATTAAAAATACTGAACATTTTAAGTAGTCGACAAATAATTTGTTTTCCATATTTTGTTTCAATAATATTTCCGTCACCCGGTATTTTGGACAGATTTACAGTTTCTAGAATTAATTATTTATAAGTGATCTATAAGAATTTGTATTGTTAATTCCTGTAAGTAGGTATATTGTCCAATTGTCCATGTCTGTAAATTGCTGTACCTGTACTTATTTGTTCAACTTACTGCTTGCATTCACATCATGCACATTAATTTGGATATCATCTTCAAATCCCGCTTTGCTGGGAACAATGGACTAATACAGTAAAAAATTCCTTTTTTGTGTCAATCGCGTAGGTAAGGGCTTTAAAGTATCAAAGAAATATCTAGCTTGTTTTTTTTCTCTTAATTAAGCAAAAAATAAAAAATTGAAATTGAAATTTCTGGTTCTTGGTGACGTCACCAGGAACCCACACGAGGCCTACGATAAAGACAGGCGCACAAAAATCACGTGACCATCTTAATCCGACGTTACATGTCATTTGTCACATAACTGAAAGCGGCAGCTTGGGTTTTGAGAAGTTTTAAATGTTTAAAGTGTTTTAAACGTCTTAGTTTATATTTTAGAAAGAAGTTTGTGTCTAGTGCGCGTGTGTTCTGGCGGAGGGGAACCGCCCAGGTGTTATTATGGCAGGAGCGGGGCGCACGGAAACTTACAGGCCACCGCGCAGCGAGCCGTTGCCGATGTGATGTCACCGTAGACGTCCATGTGCCCGCCGCAGCTCGTATATGCGGGATCAGCCCAATCCTTTTACTAGTACTAGTATGTATTAGGTAACTTAAACTTATAGTATATATTTTAGATACAGGACAGAGAGCTACTAGAGTTTTGGTTCTATTTAAAAAATGCCAGATCGGTGCTGTGTGCTGGGATGCAAATCAAACTATACCGGAGAAGTGTACAGGGTTTCCCGACGAAAACTTGACCCCCCCAAATTAGACCGAAATATATTTCAAAATTCGTTGAGACGCGTCGATTTTTGTTCTTGGGGGGAGCTTTTTTTACAGTCAAGCCAACTCGATATGTTCATCCCCCTAATCCCTAGCAACCCCAACTTGAAAAGTTCAAATGGAACTACCCCAATTGTGGCGCATCATTTTAAAGCCCTTTTAATTGCGAATACCTACAGTGATGGGTCATTTTTAGAAATCTGTTGAGATTTGATAGAATTATTGGCTAAAAACGGAAAGTTAACAGTCCACTGTACGCTTAGTAATTTCTAGTTGCAGATAGACTGTATGTAAATGGACAAGTCCTTTTGCAAACCGACTAGACCGTTTGTTGAAGGACAAGCTTCTTATACATGGACTAATATCTTCACATATGCGGACTAGTCCTTTTGTATATCTCCGCCCTGTTTTACATATGCGGTCTGTAACATATAGTTAAAGTGCCAGACAGTTTTTTTTTATTAATAGGAAACGCATAAAATCATTCACCAGTATAACGAAAGATGGATATATTATCCATTGCGACACATATCTATAATAATAATAATTCTCATCCTAACAATACTCCAAATTAGGAGTACCCCAAAAGCAACCACATGCTTGAGCGGGGGAGGGGGGCAATTACTATTATTTTGTCTTCGTTGCCATTTGCTGCTAGGGCCGACTTTTTCCCCGATAGAACTATAGAATAGCATTCGCTCAAGTACTACGGAAAACCCTATAGAACACCGTAGTAATCCTATAGCGAGTGTAGGACAATTAGAAGTAAATCACACAGAGAAAGCCTATTTAGGAGCAATACCGTGAACGGCGTGAACCCACATTTGTCCAGCGCTCTGGGCCATAGCGGTGTTTTTCTTTAAAGACATGTGCATATTGTGCATGCGTCTGCCTCGACATCGGTTCGAAACAAGGTTGATCGAAGGCAGAAAAACATGCAGTCTAAAAAGTCAGTGCCGGTACCAGCGACGCCACCTCGGACCCAATAGTTGATATATATCCCAAAATGCATGCGTATTTTATAGATCAAATCATAGCTTAAGGAATCCTTAAGCTATGATCAAATTATAGCCACTATAGTGGCGTACCTATATGCTGCAGCACTCTATATGTATGCGCGTGCCCACAAAATGCCACTACGTCATAGGCCTAAACTGTGTCTGGAATTGGAGCAGTGTTGCCATATGTTTTACCCGATAGTACTTAACCGAAATTTTTGAATTTTAATATATTTTTCTTTTTCTTATCTTATATATCTGTCCACAAACTAGCTACCTACCATTTTTATACTGTGAGTGAATGAACATATTCCCGATGTCAAGCCGTCGGAAATTTATGGGCCTGCACACCGGCAGTGTATTCAATTTTACTAACATTTGCCTCAATATATGTTTTATAGAATGTATAACCGGCCAGGGCCGTATATCAGCGGGGACTATCATCGCAAGGTGACGCCTATAGTCGGCCCTACTGGTCATTTTCTGTGGGGGCTTTCCTTTTCCCTGCAGACGGGCCTAATGTGCCCTTCCCTGGTCCCAGAAATATTCCGCAGGATATTGATGTAAACACCGGTTTTTGATGGTCGTAAAGTCGGGTGATATTTTTATGCCTGACATGTTATTTTATGGGGGAGAATTTTCGTCCTTCCACTGCGTTCGCAGCTTTTTTTAGGCATCGTTTATACGGGATGATTCAAGGAAGAACACAAGGTCTTTACATGTCTCTTTCCGTAAGTCAAATGTTTGAGATGCCTTGGCTGTTAGTTTAGTTGCTAGGTGCAACAGTATGGTTGCTTTCGTATGAAAAGCTTTTCCTAGCGACTGTTTCACATCAAAGACTTTAAAGCCTTTACGAAAATAATACGTAACGCGAAACTTACGTCAATTTTAATATTTTTCTCAACGATCGTTTTTTAAATTGGTTTTGATTAGAAAGAAACACGAATTATGCGAAGAATTAACGGTATGAATGTTTCCCCAGAGTTAAATAAGACTGGCGTATAGGAAATCGATAAGCAATTAATTTGGTGCGCGGGAGGAAGCAGTGGAAGCACTCGTCCACAAAACCGTTGGTCGATGGTTAAAATTCGACACAAAAGTAACTTCTTATTTTTTATTGTCGCTACATTTTACGTTTTCTATTTCGTCACTGATTTGAACAATGACTATTATGAAGATCACAATCTACACAGAGCCGATGCTTATTTCATCCTTCCTTGCGCTGGCAGGAGTTGTCTGGCTCGGAGCCATCTCCTTGCCAGCTATGTCTTGTATATATGCTTAAAATTAAATACAAACATAACACCCAGGGCACTCACCGTGGTGGGAATCGAACCCACGACATACGATGTCAAAGCGTGGGTCCATCGAAAGACCCACTCGTACACCGCTGCCCCCTAACTGAATTGTTAATACAGCCTTTGGTCGCGCAACGTCCCCAAGGTTCATGTCGCAACTATATTATGTACTACGAAAACAATCGGCTGCAACAGTGCCCTCGCGAGCTGAAAATAAGCTGAGTCGAAGTTAGTCGAAGCGCAGGAGAATATTTGACTGCACTGTAGGTATGTACCTCCTGTGGTAATATCGTAGAAGTAAAAATTTTTAGAAATAGTATTTATTATCCCACTATGTGCAAAAACATACACGATTTTGGAAAGTACCTACTTTGCAGACTTGGTCCCAAAGAGAAGCCAACAGACCATTGGGGACTTGATCCAATAATGTTAACGCACATATTGCTACATGCTGGTTAATGAATAATAAAGACGATAACATTAGCATGAAACCATAATAATTATTTTATTCTTTCAATTATTAGTAGGTAAGTATATCATTGTTAGGAGCAGAAGTGTCAATTTATGTGGCTAGTCTGTTGGTATACAGACGGGCGCAGACAATCAAAAGCAACTGCGAATAAAATACGCTATTTATTAAAATAAAAATGCTCCTTTGTGATTTTATTAGGCACCCACAAAAATAAATACCTGATGCAGTCACACCGAGAGTGACATCTACTCTGTACTGCCATGTATAGGCAAAGATGTCCTATAACAAACAAAAGAACAAAACAGAAACAATAGCTCCATTAACGTTTATCCTTAAAGTTATCCTTAATAATAACAATAATTTTAGTCATCAGACATTAATAGATATATATTATTTTAGTCAAAATTTTGCAACACTCAAGAGCTTTAAAGGCGTGAACTGAAACGTCACTGAAAAATATTAGATTTCTCTAATATCACCTATTTTCTATTTGTCTAGTTTCGAAAGTAAACAAGTTCTTAGTCATCACGTACCGATATTTCTAAAACCTACAATGTAAATTTTGCGTCTAAGGATTTGTTGACAACACATAAAATTTAGTCAGCATTGATGATACTACATTATCGAAAAATTGCCCCAGTCATAGCTTTTAATAATAATGTAGTAGAAAGCAAATTAACAAGTCCTTGATGTTATCTATCATACATATCGATTTTAAGTCGCCAGAACAGAGATTGGAATCAAATCCACATTTATTGTTTATGTCTTAATTCATAGCCGAATTTAATTCTACTAGTACGTAATTAGGTATCGTGTTTTCTTTAAATTTGTGTCAAATCATGACAACAGATTAAATTATGATTTTATTACATTGAACTAACTACAAAAATCTCATCAGAGGTGCAAGCATATTAGATAACAATATACGTTGTCTTCAAACGAATTAAATTATTACATAATATACACATTATTATTAATTATTAGAACTCCTGCTCTATCATAAAACTGAAACTACTAGATACTAGCACTAAACAGTTTAAGTTTCTCATTATTAAGAAGGAATAAGGATCAACATTGCCTATAAATTATAAATTTATGATAAAGGTGGGGGATTTCTTATTAGCTAAAGTAGCCAAACATATACAATGCATAACTCGAGGAGTGTCGTCCTTATAGTACTTTTTCACAAAAAGGAAGGGTCTGCTGCCGAGATCCATATAAAAAGAAGGGCCATTGTCCGTTCAGCTTATTATCTTAACGATTTTCCGATGTCCGCAATAAATAACCTATCATAAATGTCGTTTTCCCACGAATGCCACAGGCATAAATTTACCCTATCCCCTCTTCACATATTGCAGGTAATGTAAAAATATATAATTAAAAGGTCCGTCCTTCGGACACACCCTCAACATCCAGTCCCCCCTCACGTTCATGAACAATTCAGGTACGTTCCTACAGGAGTTGCGGGTCAATTTCGCGGGGTAATAGTAGGCTGTGTGCGCAAATGAAAAAGGAAACGTTGGAGACTTGTAAAATTCAAACCTTAATATTAAAGCGCCGCAGAACTCGATGCGACGTTTGCTACATGCTAATTAATAACATGCCGTTCTAGTGGAATAAATTGTGAGAAATGGCGGGTGGGCGGAGGAGGAGAATAATTTAATAACTTAAAGATAGATTAAGATTGAATATTAGTTGGACTTTTAATTAGGCAACCAGATATTTTTTCGAAATGGAACGTATAATAGCTGATAAGTGATATAGGAGACAGTGCTTATCTTTAAATGATAAGATCCATAAAAATATTATAAGTATACCTATTATACTACTGGAATGAAACCAGTTGGAGACCACTCGGGAAAAACGAATGAATAGTGCACTAATAAGTTTTGGGCATAACTAATAACTTTTGGACTCTAAATGAAACGGTTATCCGTTAACAACTTACAGGAAATTTAATTTCAGCAAAACAATCTAATAAACCTCTATTTTACATATATATATATATATATATATATAGTTTCGACAGATTTTTGAGACACTTCAGAAATATTCTTCTAGAAATAAGGACAAAAATGTTCGGTGGACTGTCGCAATTGGCAATTAAGGCCAAAGAATTGAAATATGGAGAACAAAGGGAATATTAAAACGGTGTGTCGAAAATCTCATCAAATGCTCTCTTCCCTTCCAGTAAACCCGGAAGAGGGAAATGTTTTATCATCTCTATACCTGATAGCACACAGAAGACCAGAATACAGAGAGTTCATCTTGTAAAATATGTCAAATAAATTGAGCGTCCTTCATTTATTATAGATTAATTTAAAACTGAGAATTAAGATCCACAGTGACCTATGGATTAATTACCGCTTAAAGTTGGGCTCCATTTGACATATTTGACAAGATGAAGTCGCTGTATTCTGGTCTTCTCTGTGCCGATAGTGACTTTCCGTGTTGAAATTACCTCCGAGGTTCGTTTCTGAATGACAGCCCCCTCATGTCCTTGTAGAAAAAAAAAAAACGCTGAAGATCTGAGCTCACGGGAAGCTCACGGTTAGCTTCATTTAGGTGATTTATCTACTATTATTTGCCCTGCATCCACTGGGCTGGGAGTACTACGGTTTTTAGCTATCTTAGTTCTATCGGGAAAAAGACGGCACTAGCAGTGAAGCCGAAATAATAGTAATTGCCACCTCTTCTCGGTACAAGCATTTCTATACAAATTCAGCAGTACCTATACGTTTGTATGCTCTCATAGTTTTAAGAATTAGTTCGAGTTGATGTATTTAAAATTTTGATACTTACTTCATTCATGAAAATGTTACAATTCTAAACACTCTGCATATAAGCGTATCCAGCCCCGATTCAAGCTGCAATTTTTCCTTTATAGCATAAAAATTATCCCGCACAAAACATCCGTCGGTCAAATTTTCCTCCCCCGGTTGGCTGCGTGATTTATTAACCGCCCTGTAGCCCGTGGGTTTCCCATTTTCAGGGGGTAGTCAATTTACGGGATACGTACCCCATTGACAGATTATTACGGAGGCCCCCGCGAAAGTCGCTGACTCACCCCTTCTAGTTAATGTCACATGTTGCTCTCCTCATATTGCCATCAGCGTTTGTCCGAGCCGGGAGGGTCCGTGTTTTTAATAGAAAAAGATGAAAATAACAATCAGTCTTTTACAGCTCAACGGTGAAGTGTGTCCTTCTAAAATTTACTGTATATAATAATATATGTAAAAAATGACAAGCGCCGGAAATTCTATGATCAATTTCTTAAAAGCGCTATTTGGCCTGGTCCTTTTATTTTCTGATAAAATCTCGGGAGCGAAGCGAATCTCTCGGGATTTTTCCTAAAAATAAAAGGTCAATTTAAACTAGTGATCTTGTATAAAGGGTAAAATACCGCCGCGCTTTAGAATAAATTTATCAAGGAAAGTGCCCGGTACTTGTAGCTTTTGTTGAGAATATTTCACGGATACGATTCATTTATTAATTTTTTGAACGAATTTACTGTTTTGAATAACTCCGAATGTGACAGCGTCGACTGAGTAAACAAACAACATGACGCTTGGATATCCAACGCAGGCGCGATTTTTTTACCTTTTTAACACTGATGGTGTATTTTCTGAATGCTTGTTATAAATATTTAAACAGAGGTATAATGTACACAGATGTATAATAATATAATAATGATAATAATTCTCACCCCTACTCCAAACTAGAAGTACCGCAAAAGCAACTGAATGCTTGTCCGGGGGAGGGAGTCAATTATTATTATTTTGTCTTCGGTGCCATTTTCGGCTAGGGCTGACTTTTCCCGGTGGAACTAGGATAACATTCGCTCAAGTACTACGGAAAACCTTAGTAATCCCAGTGAGTATAGGGCAATTAGTAAATCACACTGATAAAGCTATTAAGGAGCAATACCGTGAATCCGCATAATTTGTCCATCGCTCTTGGCCATCAGCGGTGTTTTTCTATAAAGACATGTGCATGCATTTGATTCGATCTTCTTTCGAACCAAGGTCGATCGATGCCAAAAAACATACATACATACGCGACAATCATCGCCAACGCGCCACGTATAACAATATCTGGTAATACCTCAACATAATTTTCAGCTGTATGATTTTGAACGTCGTTGTGTGTACTGAGCAGATCCGTGGTAGCCAACCAACGACGTGGTAATTTCTCTTGGGACTTATCGCTATGTGATAATTCCCAAGAGCAGATCAGAAGGGCGCTACCTTATTAAATACAAGCAGTACGAGGGAAATAATCAGTCAAAATCGAACTTTTTAAATCTCAGGAATTCCAAAACCAGTTGTACCGGGGAAAATTCTGGGCCACTAAGTTCGACATCCGTTCTCAATGAGTTGTGGTTTGAAACTGATGAATTTGAAATTTGTTATATCGGATATTGTTTAAATGGCCGTTCTATAGCTTGATTGATCCAGATGGACGAAAAGTGCCATTTAGAAGAAGAAATGCTTTTTATAGCAGAAATATACAAAGGACCAAACTGCTGTCAAATCTTGACGTCAAAAATATATAGTGGTGCAAGAACAATGGAAATAAGATTTTATTTACATGACGCACATCCTTTTACAATTTAACTTCGTTTTCAGTTTAGTGTAAAAAAACCTCCCGCAGATCATAGGAGGCTCGGCAAACTTCAGTTTTAATTGCCGAAATCTCCCGTCCAAACTTCCCGAACAATTCAAATCTCCTCGGAGCTTAAACGCCCTTTTACGAAGAGCCCTTTTAAAGTAGTTGGAGTGGGGTAGTAAAACAGTCAATCTTTTATCGAGTTCTCACGTCCGGCGGGGCCATTTGTCCCCGCTCGGGACCCGCCTGGTCCCCCCTTTCCAATGGGGGGGGGGGGCGCACTCCCCCCCCCCTCCCAAGGCCCACGCATCTGGGCGCCTTCTCTTATTCAAATTGAATTATTCTCGGGTTCCGACGCTCTCCCGGATATTTTTCTTGTCCAGCTCGTTCGGTTTTCACGAAATTTATGGGGCCCAAGGAGTTCTTCTAGGGGAAAATTAAGTTCCTTTGCGATGGAGTGCGAAGAAGCCTTTTTCAGAATATCTACAACACATGTTTGAGTTAAAAGTTAGACAATCGAACAACGCCCGAAGATGACGAATGATATCTCAACAAAAGTATGTTTGAGATTTGTTCCTCCATTCGTTTAGAATATTGCATTGTCGCGGATATCAAGAACTCACAGGAATGGTAATTTTGCCTCGAAATCTACGAGGAAAATTATTGGAAGGACCAGCAACTATTAAAGTATGAATGGAAAACTGTAGAACTGGATAGAAAATCCTTCACACGGAGAACATGCACATATTTTAAATATAGGTTCATATCTTTGAAGTAAGAGTTCTGGATATGGATCTAAATTACTTGCTTCTATATAGCTTAAAATGGCAGATAATGTATGAAAAATTAATTTAGCACGCAACAGGGAGAACATATACAAAAATATCCCATCCCAAAAAATGGCCAGATTGTGTAGGCACAGAAGGTTCCATATGCAACTAAACTATACAGAGCCAATCGTAGAGATAACAAATTATACAAAGAAAATAGCGGTAAGCGTGCCTAGACCTATATTAGAATCTATAATAGAAAAAGCTTCTACTTTCTACACTGCTATACTGACGACGGGAGTACTGAAAAAATCACATCGTTCACGAAAGACCAGAAGTGATTGTCGCACATACAAGAAGCTGGTTGAAACAACACCATTCTTCAAGAATGATGGTACTAATACTGTACAAAGGCAATTTATTTTAAGAATGATAATCATTGTAACATCTACATCTACGAGCAATTGAGAAAAATATGACTGGGGCTGTAGGATATGACTGGTTAAGTATATCTGCTGCCACTGAATATTCCGGAAATATTGATCTACATCACGCAATTCATTAATTCCTATCTAATGAACTCCCAGATCCATACTGCAGGGAGGAAATCGTAGGTAGTACCATTGCCAAAAGTATCTGAGGTAGCTAGCTTTAATAACATACACCCCTTTAGTAGTTTACTTGTCTCGTCGAAGGCCTTGGAAAAGGTGATAGAATTTCAGTTACAGGAGCATTTTCAGGGGTAATAGGTATAACAAGTGGTGTGCCTATTATCGATAATAATACCTTTCGTTAATTTTACGAATTATAATCGCAAAGCTGAAAATACCACGACTGCCCAGCAGGAGTGGTATTTTCTTAGCATTGGGATTATAATGAGTTATAAGTTAAGGAGAGGTATTATCTATTATTAGGCATACCACGAGTTGTATTTAAAAAGAGAATTTAACAACTGCAAATAGTTCGTTTCACAGCTAGCTGTCATTTAGATTGAACTTTCGGTTCTGAATATGTTTTTTGTGCTAATAGATATTTAAAGATCAATGTGTTAACTGAAAACATATATTCTAGTCCTATATTAAATTTGGTAATGTGAAGAAGTTATCGGGTTATCAGTTTTAGCTGCCACAATATTGGTTTAGCGTAACCAGGACGTAACTAAGAGAGTAAGATTTCAGCGAAAATATCACTAGTGGTATTATCGTATGTAATATCACTAGTGCCAGAAATTTTATCGATAATTTTTTAAGTAGTATAAATTGGGCTCTTATTTTCTGATAAAATCCCGAGAGCGAAGCTCGAGGGATTTTATCTTCGAAAATAAAAGCCCAATTTGTACGAGTGGTTTTGCTAATGGGAAAAATAGGGCTTGAGAATAAAATTATCTAGAAAATTTCCGGCACGAGTGTTATTTGTCGAGATTATTTCACGAATACGATTTAATAATTTCTGTATTGATTTTTTCTATGTTTACATTTTTTCCAAAACGACTCATTTTGAACGAGTTTATTGACAGCTTCGACTGTAGCGTTCGAGTAAACAAACATGACGCTTCGGTATCCAAGGCAAATGCGATTATACCTACACGTCCTACACCCTGTCGGCGTTGGTTTATTTTCTGAATGTGTCATAAATTTAAACGGAGGCGGAGGTCTAAATAACAAGAATTTAGCAATTTAAAAGTTATATAAATTCACTGATATAATGCTTAATAATACCGCAACATAATTTATAAGCTGCATAATTTAGAACAGTGTGAAACACACAAACTTTAAGAAGTAGGTACGTGTTTGTATCCAACAGATTCGCGGTTGCTAAGCAACGAAGTGATAATTTGCACAAGTGCAATTACCGGTAATTGCACTAGTGCAAATTATCGTTAGCAGAGGCATATCATTGGTTGGATTTTTATGGAAGGAGCTACCTTATTGGATGCAAGCAGTATGAGGGAAATAATCGCTGAAATCATCACCTGATTGGTTAATATTTCAAAAATTATATCATTTCATTGGTTCATATTGGCAGGCGTTGAATTCTCAAAGAAATAGTATTATACCTATTCCAAGCTTACAATCGGGCTTTCTTAGTGGTCTATACAAAGGCTTTTTTATCCATTATAGCATGAGCTGTTATCGGTACTTCTTCATTGATTAGAATTATCTCCATTGACAAGAATACCGATCAGTAGTCTTCTGAGCGGAAGATCGTAGTCAGTAATATAAATATGATGGTAATGTGACTTGCGGTATGCATCGGGTTTCGATTTTAGGTCAAACAATTTTTTGTGGTACCTACATCTCTTGCACAAATTACCGTCTCTGCCTCTCAACACTTATATGCCGATGAAAGTCAAATCTTATCGTAATTTTCCCTAGAGAGGCCACACAGGCTACCGCAGCACGGAATTTCTATTTGACACCTCTTTAAATCACTGTTTATTTAAGCCAACAAAATCAACGAGTAGCAAATACACTTGCGTGTACAGAAATCGGCCCACCGTTAAACTTTTGACTTTTAACTATTAGAAATTATCCTTGAGATAAAAAATATATGCTAAATTCTAAAAATTATTCCGAAAATGTTTAGATTCTGTCAAAAATTGCCGTTTTTCGTCGATCTGCAGCGATGTTATATTATCGACGTTGTTTAAGCTTCCCCAAGTCTTCTGGTTCAGATGCTCTCGGCGCCCCCGGAAAAATCGAGATATACGAAAAAACACGCAATTTCAAAGAGTGGTTCTGGAGGCTTCTAGGACGGATTTTTTCGAGGCTCCCCCCGGGTACAAGGTTTTTCAACATTCAAACCTTGACTGACCGTGCGGTTGGAATTTTTATGTGAAGGCATGTTATTGTATTTCAAACAGAATTTCTTTTTTGGCCTTCTGAATAATTTCTAAAAAGAATACAGTAAAAGTGAAAAGTTTAACGGTGCGGGCCGATTTTTATGCACGCAGGTTTAGTAGAATTGTTCAGTTGTATTCGCAAAATAACCAAATATTGTTAATATTAAGAAATTGTGGTCTGGTCATATTGATCAAGATTTGAGATTTTCAACACATATTCTTGTGCGCGATTCATTAGTGTTCAGCGTATTCAGAAAGTGCAGAAATCTTGCTTAAGGCTCTTTAGCCACACTTGATAAAATTGAGCGGATGCAGATGCATCATGATACTAACAACAAAAAGCTAATGTTCATATTTGATGGATGTAGTAGTAGTAGTATTTATTAATCACAAAACATACGGAGTATATATAGGTGACAAGTCATATATATAAAATGAAATACACAATTAATAAAAAACGTGTTGTTTATGTTTCGAAGGTTATTTGTAATTCCATTCAAAGTCGGTTTTTGTGGTTATTGGGATCAAAATACATTATTTTTTGGATATGTATTGTTTGTTGTGCATTTATGGACTGTTAATTACACATTATAGAAAAGGCACATATTTTTGATTTTCCACATATCACCTATCATATCGATCATCAGCAAGCCCCGCCAGTCCGTGATGCCTAGAAGGATAAAAAAAGCGGCATATAACGCGAAAAGCGAGGGAGCGTCTTACATTTTTGTCAGGCTGTGACGACATGCGCGCGTCCTTTCAAAATTCCTTTCGCAAATGATCATAATCGTAGGTTCATTCTGCCATATTTTTTACAAAAATACTTATTTGTTATAAAAATCCACAATACCTATTTGTCCCAAGAAATAGTTTTTTCTCTGAACACACAACATTAATATTCACCACCTTAACCCTTTCCCTTCATATAACGTCCTCCTTTCAGCCCTCATTCTCATATACTTATATAATAACGGGACGTTTGAATAATATTTTTTTCGATGTCGCGAATTCACTTTTAAAAATCGCATACTATCAATAAGTACCTAAATTATGTTGTTAGGAGAGCAAGCTTAAACAAAAAATGTTTAATGGATTAATAATTATTAATAGAATAGAAATTAATAACATCCAATAGATTATTCTTCTACGTACAGAAGACGATAATCTTCAGTGTTTTCGTATACTATACCTACGCTTTATCGAAAAGTTTCCGCCTTTCTAAAATGATTAGAGCTCAATCAACGGACTTACTTGGGGACAGACCTCCTAGCCTCGCCTGTATAGCAATTTTCGATTCATCACTGGAAGGTGGTTGCAGTTCCGGCCGCCAAGTTATTTCTGGTTCGTTTAACCATAACTTTCCTGTAAAAGGCAAGATAGAAAATGTTAGATTGCATAGAGAAGTACAATGCATTAAGAAACAGAAAAGTCAGATAATTAAGTAATTATGTAAAAAATGAACAACACATAAAACATTCAAACTAAGACGATCAATATCATGTAACTACTGTGAACCCCAAAGCTTCTGAAATCCATTAGATACATATCTAAACTGCACGCAACATGAAAAACTTGAAATATCATCAAGTTTGCTTTTTAAATTGTCACTGTCGCACATGTTTGGTGAGATAAAGTGTATTTTTTCCTGAAAAATCTTAACTATTTCTTGCGTTATAATTCTCGCTTCTATATATAAGTTATTTGGAGACACAAATTTCTTCACATCCCAGATCTAGAAATTTGCAGCCGAAGAAAGGGGTAAAAATGGCATATCGTATACATTTTTAATTTCCCTTTGTGAGGTTGATGTCACGTTGTTTTTCAAATGGCTAGCAGTTTAGTTATATTTATTAACTCTATATATTCCCACAGACCCTTACACTTTTCTGTCCAGATAAACTCGTTAGCCCTAATTTTGCAACGGAAACAACAGGATTTCCATCAGAATAGACCTGGCGTTCGCCTAACGAGTTCTATCTGGATTTTCTTACGAAAAACGCGGAGGCGAGAGGTTGAAGACCCTAAATAATAGTAAAGTTGGCTGGCGATGGTTTGTTTTGGCTGCGGGGGAGCGAGAGAGGGAGAGGGAGGGAGGGAGGCTGCGCGAGAGGGCGAGTGGGGCGCAGGGGGGGCGTATTGATTAGTGCGACCCTAGTTAGCGGGGGAACACCCGTCCCAAGGATAAAACTGGAGCGGCTGGCGAATTATGAGTTTCTGCTTTCTTCTGCCCGACGCGCGACGCCGATAAAAAGGAAATTTCCCCAATTTCGGGTAGAACTTCTTCGCTTTCACCGTGCAATGTTTTTATACAGAACAGGTTTTTTACACTTATACCTACATATTTTTGTGTCTTCTCATTGTATTCTATTCCTAGAGTTTTAGTTTACCATACATCCTACTTAAAATAGACATATACCTAAACATAATTTTTAAGAAATTCACAACACCTAGTTCCAATAATATTTTAGTAAACGAACTGTTGGCAACTTTATTTAGTGCTTTGTAACAATTTGTTTAATAGTTTAATGCATACACTGGGATGCATATTTTATTTCGATTTACTTCAATGATTTTGGGGGAAAAGTTTGTACGTCGAATTCAATATTTCTACATGATCTTTACTTTTTTGTTAACAGTGATGGATTGTGACCAGTCATCGGACTTCGATGAAACTTGATTGCAAATTTAGTACTTACCTACTTATGATGTATATGGTCCAACTTGAAAAATTATAGAAATCGCTTGGAGTTGGCCTTGTCAGGAGCGGTAAAGTTAGATTCTTTGTACACGTAAAGTGTCTTCTTGCAGAGTTGGAAACTTTATTGAAAAAGTTGTTGAAAATTAAAAATAATGGATAAATGTATTTTTATAAATTATATTGCCAAATAAGACAAAAATCTAACATCAATGGATCGCACGGAAATAGATCTTCTCCTTCAAGTCTAACCCACAACAAGTGAAGAGAATTTACCGTTGCAAGGTCACTGGTTTTAATATTTGTAGGAATATATGTATTTAATTGGCTTCAAAGAAATGCGTATTCATCTCCTTGCGGTAGCTCAGTTGTTATTTTGGTAATAATAGCTTTCGTTTAATCTTTTTTTGTCTTCTCGGTGGGCCGGTCGCACGGAATGGATATTTCATGTTTTTTTTAGGGCGGCTGGCCGAGGTTGTTAAGCGGTGCTAGGCATTACGATTTGAATAAAGAAGTTCTGAAATTGAGTAACTACGTTGTTTGGATTGCGCAAACTAAACAGTTTTGATTATATGTCGAACATCTGTTCAGCTCATTAACGAGAACGACGCGGACTTATTCAAGTCTCGTTTTAAACACTTTTTTGGATTCCACTTTCTTTTGTCAACTTATAGTAATGTTTCAAGCACTGCAACACGAGATGTGTTTGGGCAATTTTCTCGCTTGTAATATATTCTCGTGCACGATAATGTCACATATCCTAGATCCTAAACAGTAGCGATGACTGGTTTTACAGGTAGGTAGGTACTGATTACGTCAAAAAGTTAACATTTCAGTTTGCCTAGATACAAGTAATCTACCCACGCACCTTAACTGTTTTCAAAGAGATATTATATTACATAAGTATTATCCGTAACTATACAAACAATAAGTTATACCTTAATGACAAATGAATTTAAATCTGCAGATCCTTCTTGCTGATCAAGAACTCTGAGCCTCCTTGGATATAGCAACGGACTCTTGGAGTTGAAAACACTTGAGATAAGTATCTTTAACTTGCCTGAGATGAGACATCGTGATGTTCCTGATCTAGCAGACTTGGACATTTTTTATTAGTAGTTATGGTATTGGTGCGACATTGGCAAAAATAATGCGCATGTTGGCCTAGTTATCTATATAAATAAGAATTACCAAGAACAATTTTCCTGTAGCAGTTTCTAAGTAGGCTTTATTAGTCATTATTATGTTATGGAAAAATTTCGGCGACCGACAATTATTTACGAATATTGTGGAAAATAAACAATACAAGTTGGGATAAGAACACGTTCACATTCATAATTCGGGAACTCTATACAGTGTGTCGGCGTTTGCTTGCGAATACTCTAGATATCGATAAGTAGCCGAGTAAAATTCAGCATTATATATTTTTTTTCAGAATTTTTCGATTGGGATATAGCTATGATTTTTTTGAATGACCAATTTTCAGAATACCATTAGACATTCTTTTAAGAATACAATAGATGGGGCTATCGAATTGACCATCGCTCAAAACCTTTTGTACAAAATATCAATACTCTAAGTTATACAGGGTGTTCAGAAAGGTATATTACTCTACAGTAAGATTAGACTCTACGTATAGTATAAATCATGTAGATAATTTAAAAAATTATTTAAGGAACAAATTCGGTATTCCACTGAATTCTGCCGGTGGAAAAACCAACTTCATTTTAACATTTTCCTCCATCCTTAATTTTGCTTTTATTCATCACGTTGGAACATTAACCAAATCAGGTGCGCCATGAATGCCTTGAAAACAAAAATGATAGCAGTTACCTATAGGGCCTAATGTAATATCCCGAATTTTTCTTTGGATATTTTTTAATAAATGATTTTTTTGTCAAACTTGATTTTTTACGCACACCCTGTATAGTTAGACTGGCTATACTATACGTACAATAACAACTTAGGCAAAGCTTAATCGAACTGAACAAAAAGATCACCAACCTATGCCCCGTGGTTTATACAGGGTACCCTGGAATAGCCTTTTTTAAATTTTGGTCACTTGTATGTATAACTTAGAGTAGGTATTGATATTTTGTACCAATTCCACGCACCATCCATTTAATTCTTAAGAGGATGCCTATAATAATATGAGGTATTTTGAAAATTAGTCATTTAAAAAACATAGCTAGCCATGGAATAATCACCCAATCGAAATAGTGGTGTCTATGAGATATCTTCCCTTAGGTCAATCTAAAAACATATCTATTTCTAGAGTGTTCACAAGAAAACGAGGACACACAGGTATATAAACATTAAATGTTAGCTAATTTTGAACTAGGAAGAATATGTAAACCAATTCTTTTAGACAGTCTACAAGATTTCCGCACTGCCGCAATTCATTTAGCCACCCCTCGAGGCACCGAATCGGTCCCCCAAAGACCCCCACCCACAACCAACCCCCGCCTTTATCCCTTCGGCGCTATCTGCGCGCCCGCATCTCCTCCACCACCGGTTGTTGAATCTTGCCTACTAACTCCCGGGAAATTGAAGATTAAAGAGCGGCCAACGCTCCTGCTTTGAGTCCGGCGCGCGATGTTGTGCCTGATTGCGTTACCAGAAATCTCATTACGCGCAAAGGGGATGGCCTGATAAAAAGTCGACAAAAGATAATGCCGGTCAGGTTCCATTAAGATTCCATATATTTAATTAAATGTTCAATACTATATCTATCAGACCGGTACCGTTGGACGAAAATATTAGCGAGCGAAAACCTCCATAATTGCTTACTTCAAACTTCAAAGAAATACGTGTCTACATCAGGTATAGGTACATTACATACTGTGCATATTGCTGCATGAAGCTGGACCGATACCGTATGAAATGAAACATCTAATGAAATATAATAACAGTAACTTTTACAATAAATGTTCGAAGTGATGTCCTTGAACTTCTATGCACTTCTCGCACCGCTTGATTAGGTTATCTACAGCCCTACTAATCACATCAGGGTTGGTTTGAGGTGTTTGACAGTTTGTTTCGATTCGATTCACAAGCATCTGGAGATTCTCTGCTGGTACATTATAACTCTGTCTTTCAAAAATCCCCAGCCAAATAATCAAGGGGATTTAAGTCCGGCGAGCGCGGTGGCCATGCAACTGGACCAATAGTAGGCAAAGGATGTGCAAAATTTCTATTGGGGATTCGGCAATCCAACAAGTTACCCTTGAATTTGAGGCAAAATATGTGGATTCAGATGGATGGCCCGCCTGCCCACTATGGTCATCAAATAAGACAATGGCTTCTATCCAAATTGTTGGATTGGCCGAATCCCCAATAGACATTTTGCACATCCTTTGCCTACTATTGGTCCAGTTGCATGGCCACCGCGCTCGCCGGATTTAAATCCCCTTGATTATTTTGTCTGGGGATTTTTGAAAGACAGAGTTTATAATGTACCAGCAGAGAATCTCCAGATGCTTGTGAATGAAACAAACTGTCAAACACCTCAAACCAACCCTGATGTGATTAGTAGGGCTGTAGATAACCTAATCAAGCGGTGCGAGAAGTGCATAGAAGTTCAAGGACATCACTTCGAACATTTATTGTAAAAGTTACTGTTATTATATTTCATTAGATGTTTCATTTCATACGGTATCGGTCCAGCTTCATGCAGCAATATGCACAGTATGTAATGTACCTATATCTGATGTAGACACGTATTTCTTTGAAGTTTGAAGTAAGCAATTATGGAGGTTTTCGCTCGCTAATATTTTCGTCCAACGGTACCGGTCTGATAGATATAGTATTGAACATTTAATTAAATATATGTTACCGTTATTATATTTCATTAGATGTTTCATTCCACAACGTTGTAAATTTTGTTTTTGTGCCCACACCATTTTACATATCCATGCAGTCAAATCACAAGAATCCAGTTTGCCGTGAAACGGTGACAGATATGAAGAAATCATAAGAGTACATTCTTGTTGGCAATAAGTTCTTATATCCAAAAATGATGCTTGTTTTCATACTATACAGGGTGTTGATATTTTTTTAAAGAATTTTCTTGCACCGAACCCCCGTATCTCCGCCGCTGGTTGATCTAGAAACTTGATATTATCACATCATAAGGAACTATGTCAACGTAGTATATCTGCCAAATTTCGTTTGAATATCTTCAGTGGTTCTCAAATAAAAAAATTAAATCATTATTTTTTGGCTAACTTTCACACCCTGTATCTCGAAAACGAAGGCCCTGTATGAAAAAGTGAATACTACAAAAAGTCTCAATTTTAAGAGATTTAGCCGCCCTTGAAGTCCTAAACATAAAAAGTGAATCACCCTGTATATAGTGTCGGTCCAGCATGAAGCAATAGGAGGATGATGTTTGGGAAGACTAAAACAGGTGCATGGTAATACAATCTGTTCGAGTTGATCCAATGATCTAATAACAAGGAAAAGTTTTTGAGACAGACATATGATACTGTCAATACCACATATTTCAAGTCACTATTGGAGAAATAAAGTCTTACTCTGAATTTAAATACTCATCTATTCATTGCGCCCCAGTCAACAATATTGTAAAGACAGTTATTGTTAATGGATTTTATTTGCTGTTTATATTTTGTACGGCTGCCAATTGGTTTTCTGGTAGAAGAGATCAAGTCGTTAGTGTCAAGCAAGCACAAAGTGGGATACAACGTTCATTCTTGTGTCCGAAGAGGTAGCATTAGCAATAACATGAAACGATTGCAAAGAGCATAATATGTTTCAACTCGTTAAATATCTTGGATTCGCGTTTGTGAACTATAATCTGCCGCAAGTTACTAATATTATTTCGTTGCTTCGTTTTTCTCTACTTTGGCATCAGCATCTACGGTTTGCTGATGAATGTTTTTTTACCAACTTCCTTGAAATTGGACATTAAAGAGCGAGCGACGCCCTCGCTTTGAACTCGGCGCCCGATGCAACGCCCAATTGCGTTACTAGACATTCAATTACGGACAGAGAGGGTGGACAAAAACGGTCCAGGAATCAACAATAAATAATATTGATTGGTTTTATTGATATTTATTTAGGAGAAATAATAATTTTAATTAAACGTTCACTGGCAAGCTTCATTTTCAAAGCTAATAAACGATTGATTGGAACTGCTAATGATCGGAAGAATCTTTAGTTTCCGGATTAGTAAAAATGATCCAAGACATAATAACTGATATTAGTAAAATTTTTGCCACGTACCATGATGGAACAGGGAACTCGACAGACTTAAGGCTGAGACAAGAGAACTATCCAACAGAGCTAAAAGTTCAAAGAATTGGAATGAGTTCAGAACATCCTTAACTAAATACAACAAAGTCTTGAGAAGGTCTAAGAGATGGACTTGGAGCAAGTTCTGTGAGGGCATTGACGAATTAGCCTTAGCAGTGAGGCTTCAAAAGGTACTATCAAAAGATCACTCTGTAACGGTATTGTCCCAATGATAAATTCACTCAAGATAGACAGGAAAGCTTAGAGATTCAACTACTAACTCTACAACACTAGAAGGAAATCAGGCACAGGCTACTCTGGAAGAGGCTGTACATCGCTCAAACAGACGACAAAAGAGCAGCGAATTTTTTAATCTTAACAAAATCATGTTATATAGCGATAAATAGCTTCCAACCCTACAAATCACCAGGCAGGGATGGAATTTTTCTAGTTCGGCTTCGAAAAAGTATCGATGAGCTCCTATATTTAATGCCAGTTGTAACTTTGGATATATTCCAAATCTGTCGAGAGAAGCTAAAGTGTTGTTTATTACAAAGACTGGAAGGCGTCCACCTGAAGACCCCAAGTCTTACCGCCCGATAAGCCTCACATTCTTCCTACCGAAAACAATGTAGAAACTAATTGACCTTTACATCGGAACCAAAACCTTATTACCCGTGCCCAAAGTTGTCTAATAACAGACATTGAAAATACACAATTTGCAAAAGAATTTGCTCTCTGTGCATTGATAGACATAGAGGGAGCTTCCGATAACACCTGGTATAAATCCATAAAGAGTCCCTGTGAAAGGAGAGGTATGGAATCTTCCATAATACACTGGATATAATCCACATTGCGAAGCGGGGTTATCACAACTGAAATCAGGTGAAAGGTTGTCCTGAAGAGGTCATATCGCCTTTGCTGTGGTCACTGTTGGTCGACGACTTATATTAACAAGCTCTGGATTTAATGTCCAGGGTTACGCGGATGACCTAGTCATTACAGTAAAAAGCAAGCATGAAGGCGTCATTTCCACCCATATACAAGATGCCCTTAATGCTATAAGAAATTGCACCCATACAAAGGGGACGTCAATCCAAGTAAGACGGTTCTGGTTCCGTTTTCGAAAAGGAAAGGAGGCTCAACCGAAAGGCATCCACTCTAAACAACAAGGAACTTAAATTTCATTTTGTAGCATAAACAAAAGCCGCCAGAACGCTAAAGAACGCTTTCAATCTAAAAATAATGAATTAAAACTAGTCACGGGTCTCCTTCCTGGACACTGCCCTTTTAGATATCGCATCTTAAAAATGAGCAAAACACGTAAAGGACTATGTAGATTCTGGATGGGGAACGGGATGAGATTAGTGAACACACTGTGCGAGTGTCCCTAATTAATTCTAGGCAGATTCAAGCACTTCGGAAAGGTTGATATTTAAGTCCAAACGAAATTGGCAATATAATGACCCCTAGGAAAATACCGAGCTTTGTCAAAAGCCTATAGGTGACCTGCTTGACGTCGTATTCCGAACAGTGATGATGTCACAAATGCGAGGTATCACGTCAAAACATTGGCTTTTTACAAACCAATTGACGTGTGCGAGGATTCCTCTGTGAAACTTTTCCTTTTCGAGAACATTAATTTTCCTTTTTTACTTTATGTAGGTACACCTAGTGTATTTCTTCTTTATGAGTTGATGAACCTAAAAAATCTTCAATATCCTAGATGCTAGGTACTTTAGTTCGTGAAAATCATAGATTAACCTAAACTAAAGCATTTTTAAATGGTCTAGCGTAAACGTAAACGTTACGCTGTGATTATTTTGATTTTGCTGATGCATGTTGCATTTCGGCCGTATATAGGTATATGTATAAAAATACAATAATCACTTTCTAAAATTAAATAAGTCTCCAAATAATTTGTCTCTATTTCAAGTGAAACTGGTAAAACTTGTCAGAAAATTAACGCCAGGAAGGAGCCACATGAGTGGGAAATTTATTTCTACAGACTCGTCTTGATGTCCTATCGATTTTTACATCGCAACAGGGTCATTTTCTCCGTGGAAAGCCCATATTTTTTCAGTCGATTTTCCAATTCTATGCAGAAAGGCGCACCCACATCATCGTGAATTTAAATAATATTTTAGCGTGAAAGGGTGCGCAATCCGAGGGGTCAAGTTTTCCCTATCCATGCCCCCGTGTCTATCGATGCACCTTAAAAAGCCGGCGACCCGCAATTCATTTAGGGCCGTCCCTACAATTGAATTCTGAATCTTCAAAAGGAGGGACGGCCACCCTGAATTTGGGAATAAAATAGCTTTTATTCTATATAGGCGGGCGCGTCCGCAGAGCGGGGGCTGGCCCGCTGGGGCGGAAGACACCGCCACTATAATCGATAGAATTAAGGGAAACTCCAAGAAATATATTTTCCTAAAATTTATTTGTGGCGTAAACAGATCAGTTGAATTTTAATTGGGTTTTTCTGGTGTACCGACCAGTAAATTTAATTATTCCTTAAATTCCTGGACTATCAGATAAGCTAAAACGCATAGGCAATCGTTTTAATATCAGAACAGTAGGTATTTAAAACCAAAAATACATTAAGATCGATGCTAGTTAAAACGAAACCAATTAATGAGGTCCAAAGTTCAAAAAATTGCATTTATAAAATTCCTTGCGAATGTGGAAAGTTCTATGTTGGGGAGACTTGTAGACCATTTAACATTCGTTTAAAAAACATAAAAATTTTATCAGGCAAAATCAAATTTCGAAGTCGAAAATATGTGAACACACTTTTAATAACAATCATAGGATTTTGTGGGATAGTTCCAAACCAATTCTCAAAGAAGAAGTAGGAAATAGACGAAAAATTAAAGAATCAGCATTTATTCTAGGAAATACAGACAACTGTGTTGCTGAATGTTCAGTGGAATTCAGTAAAATATTATTGCCACTTATTCAAAGAGAAATTTGTATAAATAATTAGGTAGAACACATAGGGTACAATATCAGACAGGTGGCTAGACTGTTGTTTCTGTTGTCTTTCTTTGAGAAAGGAGGAAGATTTATTCTCCGAAAGCTCAGGAAACAAATTTGTTGAAGATATTTTTTGAGTTACAAGTTCAAAGTTTAGTTCATTTACTGTTAAGAATTTAATAATTTTCCAGGCAATTTGAAAAAGTTGTCTTCTAACCAGTTTGGTGGCGAAAAACCCAATTAAAATTCAATGGATCCAAGAAATATACATACATAGAATATATAGGTAGTACCCGCCCGCGGATTATTTACCGGGATGTATATTAAACATTTCGTTTTACTTAGGTTAATCCTATTTAAAAAATATATCATAGGAAATTGTGTGTTATAAAGCAATATCTAGGGCGAAAATATCAATAATTAATTGGAAATAGTCTCTAGTAAATATTCATTGCTTTGTGATTTATATTATTTATACCTATTATTAATCTAAGGCGCAAGTTATAATAACCGTAAAACGGTTTAAAAATAGTTTTCAAGGTAACTTCAAGGGTGCTATAAGTTCGTTTGTCTTTTGCTACATGGTTTTATGACAGTCTTGAAAAACTAGTACCTATCTATCATGAGGCTCTCCATTTTAAGCTTATGAAGGGTTTGTCGGGCTTCTCAGGAGCTTGTGAGGCAAGAAAATTCTATAGGCTGTAGTCTTGGGGAGAAGTTTTATAGCAACCTCGAAGACAGCAATAAAATTTAAAATGTTACTTGGGATATAGGTTCTGAATTAATGAATTTAGCAACTTAATTAGATATCCTCACCGAGAAGAACCCATAAAATTACCCTCTCCCGCTTTAACCCCTGCCCCAAACCCACTACCATCTCCCATCATCCGGCGGATGAAGCCCGACAAAAAAGACGCAAACACGGAAACGGGGCTATCGGATTTCGGGGAGGCCGCGTCGCCATTGGCTACACCCCCGGCGCCCGCAAGGGGTTGAGACGCGGGGCGCGAAACTTGGCGCGATAAAAATGTAGATGAAAGCGCGGCGGAACGGTCCAGCGCGCACGCGTGCCCCCGTTTTACATAATATCGATAGATATGGGCGGCGAGAGGCGGCCGCGCACGCGCAAAGCCGCCCCCGGCCGCCCCGACTACCCCTTTCGATCTGCATATATGCGGGATAAAAAATGGCGATGGCGGCGGACGAGGCGAGACCCGCCGGACGGCGAGGGGAGACATTCCAGAGTGCCTACGAGTGATATGTAGGTATATAAGATATACCTTATATTTTTATTTTTATCGATTTAAAGCACCGCCCCGCCGCACTGGTATACATACCTAAACCTATACAGAGCAGAAAAATTAAAAACTTCATTATTTGGAATGATAAATGCGAACTTTATTCAGTGGCGGATCTAGGCTGGAGTCAAGGGAGGGGCTTATATTTCCGAAATTTTGTAATAAAATAGGAAACACATTTTTTATTCATTTTATTCATTAAAATACATTACTATTAATACATTAATATTCTTGGTTTCGTTCAGTTCCGTTCCGCTGTTCCAGTTCCGCTCTACTCGTAGTAATAGAATATAACAACTGTGAACGTGAACTGTCGATCGGTGAAGGCGGTGACTGGACCCGTGTTCTGTGCCGGGCCCTGTCCCAATCCCATTGCGTTCACCAAATTTTTAAATTTGTACTATAAAAACTATTTAGCGTACCCTCTTTAGAAACGGAAGCAATATTTATCAATAATCCAATATTCAATAATAATAGTTACTTTGCGACCTTCACGCCCACATAACCTCAAAATGGCATGTTCCTGTCAGCGCATTTACAACCGGTCTGAAACGAGTTGTCAGCGAGTGAATCAAATCGTACCTGTTGTAAACGACCTGAGCGCTGTAAGCACTGACAGCGCGATTCGGACCACGAGCTTAGAAGACTAGAATAATATTGGAACTGGGACAGGTTTTTTAAGAACAGGTAATGCCTGGAACTGGAACAGGTTGTACCTGTTCCAAGAAAACGCAGTTCCACACCATCTCTAATTGCCAGACATATTTTTTAAGTGCCTACCTTACGGTATTAGGCCAAGGGGGGGGGGGGGCTATAGCCCCTGTAGCCCCCTCCCCCGTAGATCCGCCACTGACTTTATTTCTACGAGTATGAATAATGTCCCACAATATTACAATACTCCACATAATTCATAGAAATAACAGTATTCGACATGGATATGTTTACTTTTTACTATTAATAAAAATAAGAAACACACTAAATACATACCTATTTTATTAACCTAATAAATGTATATTGTACCATATACTATAATAAGAAAGTAAGAACGTTTGTACTGAAAGCCCATAAGAAATTTTTCATGCTTCAAGTTCATGAAAATCTTCCGGTTTTATTTGAAGTTCTGCATAGTTCTCCAAAAGGTTACTAAGTAGACAGGGTGGGCCATTCTAAACTTTCCACCCCGATTTTTGATTTCAAGGGGAGCTATTTTTCAGTTTTTTTTTCATCCCCGTAGCTTTAACCCCCTAGCTGGGGGGAAAACAATCCCTAAAATTTGAATTGGGATAGGGGTCGTGCCATACATCTTTTTAAAGGTCTCATAGTGTTCTATATGACCCTACAATTTCGCCTCATTATTTTTATCCGTAACGGAATGACAGCTTGTCAAAATAAAAATAAATAAAAATACTTACTAATTAAAGTTGTATTATTTAGGTGTACACGTGAACTTTATCTAATTTTTTATTTGAGGGGGAACTATTTTACAGTTTATTTCATCCCCTTAGCTTTAACCCCATAGCTGGGAGGAGAACAACCCCCCCAATTTAAATAGGGCGTAGGGGTCGTGACATACCTCGTTTTAAAGGTCTCATCGAGTTCTTTATGGCCCTACAATTTCTCCTCATTCTTTTTATCCGTAACGAAATGACAGCTTATCAAAATAAAAATAAATAAAAATACTTAGGGACCAATTAAAGTTGTATTATTTAGGTGTACACGTGAACTTTATCTAACAAACTGTTGTTCACAAAATGTTCACCCCGGTTTGTTTAGGAACTTCGTTAGAAATAACCTCAGAGGCAGGAATTATCGTTTTATTTTGACAAGCTGTCATTTCGTTACGGATAAAAATAATGAGGCGAAATTATAGGGTTATAAAAAACTCGATGAGACCTTTAAATAGAGGTATGGCAAGACCCCTATCCCCTATTAAAATTTGGGGGGTTGTTGTCCCACCAGCTAGGGGGTTAAAGCTACGGGGATAAAAAAAACCGAAAAATAGTTCCCCCTCAAATCAAAAATCGACGTGTCCGAGCGTTTTCCCAGATTTTTATATAAACCAAAAAAAAATCGGGGTGGAAAGTTTCCATTGGCCCACCCTGTATATATAATCTTCCGTAGCTTATGAATGTGTTTATGTTTAATGAGCTCTTAATAAAGGGCTCCTTCATCTTTTCTGTACACAGTAAAGCAAAGTCGTCTAATATGGGGATAGTTCCTAATATGGGGTGCCTAAAAGCTATATATAAGGTGCCATCTACTTCATAGAAATTGGACTAAAACTTAAGTAATAACTGCTGGATTGCGAAAAACAGAGGTGACTATCGTAACTCATTACAGTGCAATCTAACTTAAAAGTTACCGATTGGTATAATGTAAAATTTTGTGCCTAGTGCAAAGCCGCAAAATTTATATATATATATATATATATATATATATATATATATATATATATATATATATATAAATTACAAGAAAAGGTGATAATGGGCAAGCACTCAAAGTTAACAAAAAGAAAAAACTAGTAACCGCATACACGTGTTTCATGCTATTTGGCAATCATCAGTACGGTGTAACATTAACCAAATCAAAAGATAGGCATGATTTGGGAAGCAACAAATGAAGTCCAGACAGGAGCCAACAGCACATTTGCAGCTTCAGTCAGCACATCCCCTATTTTGGAGCTTGTACTAACATCGCCACGGAGGCTGCTAAAGCGACCTGCGTGGAAATCTTCATAACCCAAGATACAAGGACAATAAGGATGTAAGATTAGCGAGTGTAAATGTAACAATTACAAGAAAAGGTGATAATGGGCAAGCACTCAAAGTTAACAAAAAGAAAAAACTAGTAACCGCATACACGTGTTTCATGCTATTTGGCAATCATCAGTACGGTGTAACATTAACCAAATCAAAAGATAGGCATGATTTGGGAAGCAACAAATGAAGTCCAGACAGGAGACAACAGCACATTTGCAGCTTCAGTCAGCACATCCCCTATTTTGGGGGATGGTGAAAATAGGGGATGTGCTGACTGAAGCTGCAAATGTGCTGTTGGCTCCTGTCTGGACTTCATTTGTTGCTTCCCAAATCATGCCTATCTTTTGATTTGGTTAATGTTACACCGTACTGATGATTGCCAAATAGCATGAAACACGTGTATGCGGTTACTAGTTTTTTCTTTTTGTTAACTTTGAGTGCTTGCCCATTATCACCTTTTCTTGTAATTGTTACATTTACACTCGCTAATCTTACATCCTTATATATATATATATATATATATATATATATATATATATATATATATATATATATATATATATATATATATATATAACAGGCTTATTAATTTTAATCTCATAACCGGATAATAGTCCAATGGGAAAATGAGGAGTTTTAGTAGGTAGGTAGTTTATAGTTTCCAACGGTATATGTTTATGACGTGAGACACAGCAAGACGGAGGGTATATCCATATGGGCGGTTCTGCTCTTGTTCTTTGTTTTGCGATCATTTACTAGCACTTTTTTGAAAACAAGGCAGTTTATTTTTAATTTACTTATATTCGTTGTCTACACGGGGCGAGGAAATAATTCCTTCTCCCCTTTAATTGGTAGCAAGCTATAACTACTGGAAACAGCCCGAAATTTTGCCAAGGGAAGTTCCCCGGCCCTGGTTTCATGTTCTGAACATATCCATATTTTGTTATTATTAATATACCTACTTAAATGGCAAAAAATCACATATAGGTACGAAGAATGCTAGTTATGTTTAGAGATGTATGCTGTAATATAATACCTTGATTTATATCTTTAGGTAGGTACCTAAATGGTACCTACTTAGTGTAGTGGTAGTGATTGTGACAACTTTTATTATAATGGAAAAAACGTAAATAGAATTATTACATGTGTTAGAGTTATATAGTTTCAGTTTTGTTTGTACTAAACATTACTAGTGGCAATATAAGCAAGGTACTTCATGCAATACAAAGGTAGTTATAAAACCTATTTTTTTATCTTATTTTTAATGATCCCATAGCCAACTATGGTTTCCATTTTAAAAAACACAACTTTGGTCTGTATACCAAATTTGTCCATTCGATTCTATGTAAAAAAATCTACAAGAATAGCTGATAAAATTTTTCAATACTTATAAATTTTTTTAACAACTTTCGGCTATAACTCGAAAGCTATAAAATTGAAAACTGCAAGTCTCTATCTTTAACAATAACCGAGATACTGCATAAAAATATCGAGAATGGGACACCCTGTATACGTGACAATTCCGTCAAACTTCAAATCAGTAAATACCTATTCATGATTTATTTCTTAAGAAAAACCTCTGTAGTTATATTTTGACTGGGATTCCCACTCTACAAATCGCCTCAATCTCTGCACTTGTGTCTATAATAAAACTGCGAGACCTGGACGCTTTCCGCATACCGTGGCCGCATGCCGGCGCACCGTGCTCCCCGTCGTCACCGTTTTTTACTCGTCCCCGCGCCATTGTCCCAGCACGCCTGTATACATTATGTATACCTGGGGGCCGCAACCCTTACTCCGGACTCACCCCATTTTGCACATCAGCTGTGCCGAACAAACAACGCCGGCGGGCGGCCCTACCACCCCGGCCGGATTTGCAGTCGTTTTTTTATTTGTGACGATTTAAGGAGACTGGAATAATATTGGGCATTATGTGCCAGACGAATAGATTTGATACGTCTTGGTTACTTCTTTAACGTTTTTTATTTATTTTGGTCGGCTGCCAGAAACCTTAAAGCCATACACTATAAGACGTTGGTATAGGTTCCTTTATATTCTTTTCCACAGACGGATTTTTCCGTTAAGGTGAATAATGAGACAGATATCTATAAGCCTGATGTCAACTTACTTTTTTACCTCTGAGACTAGCAGATGCATTTGTATATTCAAACGGCTAGGAGGGCACAATTTGAAAGAACATCTCAAAATGTTATAGTCTAAACATTTCCCTTAAGTATAAATATATTGTGTTTTTCTCGTATTTTGATTTACTTCACATGTATACGAAGGTGAAATAATACAAAATTTAGGGAAATTGAAAAACATCAATTATTATGCAGAGGGTATAGTGTTTCACAAGACGAGATTTTTTGTCTTGCTAGCCATATTCTTGTCTTGTCTTGTCTTGTCCTGTCTTGTCTTGTCTTTTCTTGCAAAGCAAGGCAAGACATTAAATTCATTCATTCCTTGCCCGACTCTTGCTGATGGAAAAAAATTTGTCTTGGAAGCAAGACTTCTTGCAGCTTGTCCTTGCATATTATGTACAATAAAATTATTTGTATCTGGTAATACCCTTAAGATACTTGGGTAAGATGATAGGTCTATGATTTTTTTATTAAGTGACATCTCAGCAAGAGTCTTGTTAGCAAGACTCTTGCATTATTTAGCAAGACTCTTGCATTATTTATTACGTGCAGTGCTGCAGTCACGATGCGGCAGGTCGATGGTATATATACAGTTTATTTTCTTCTTTTCAGAGCATTTCAATAAAAGCTTGATTTAAAAAATATTTTTTGCTATTAATTTATTGTTTATCCCTATATGTATAAGCCTTCTCTTTTGTGTTCAATTTTGGTTTCGTCGTAAGCATTCCCCTATTAGGTGTCTTCAAATATCGCCCTCCCTAATGAAAAACGCAATTTTAAAGTATAGTAGTGGATACGTTACAGACCGTATATATTATGTAAAACAGGCCGAATAAAAAAGGAATAGTCCAATATGAAAACGAACTGAAGATATTAGTCCATGTGTGTAAGAAGCTTGTAATTCAACAAACGGACTAGTCGGTGGTCGCGGTGGCGTCGCTCGTACCGGCGCTGACTTTTTAGACTGCATGTTTTTCTGCCTTCCATCGACCTCGGTTCGAGGCAGGCACATGCATAGGTATGTCTTTAAAGAAAAACACCGCTATGGCCAAGACCACTGGACAAATGTGGGTTCACGGTATTGCTCCTAAATAGCTTTACCCGTGTGATTCACTAATTGTCCTACACTCACTGGGATTACTACGGTTTTCTAGGGTTTTCCGTAGTACCTGAGCGAATGCTATCCTAGTTCTATCAGGAAAAAAGTCGGCCCTAGCCGCAAATGGCAACGAAGACAAAATAATAGTAAATGCCCCCCTCCCCCGCACAAGCATGTGGTTGCTACTGGGGTACTCCTAGTTTGGAGTATTGTGAGGGTGAGAATTATTATTATTATTATTATTATTATTATTATTATTATTCAAAAGGCTAGTCCGCATTTATATAAGGTCGATCTATCTGTAACTGCACCATATTAATATATTACAGAAAGATTTAAACAAAGACAGAATGTATGTGCAATGTATCTTTTTATATATCAAAGAAGGATATCTACTAGGTACTTCTTGTTGGCACATAGTAGATTTTTGAAATATTTTTTCTCTTCAAAATACTAAAAAGAAGGCATATCCTTCTTTTATGGGCCTATAAATATCAAAATAGGATAATTTAATGTGATTTAACATACAGCCTGAATGGCAATAGTCCGTATGTTTACGGTCTAGTTCGTTGTATATGAAATAGGAACTATATTATCATTTAGGCTGTATAGATACGACCTACAGTATATAGATACCGTTTGTTTTCATATACGGCCTGTAACATTACTTATATATTTCACTAGAATTATATATTTTACAGGGTGACACACATAACATTTTACCCTCTCTTAACTTCTTTATTTTTCAAGTTATAGAAAAAAATTTTAGACAAAAAAAGTTAACGTTGATATTTCTGATCCAGGGCAAAATTATAGACTGTGTGAAAATATGAACCTTGATTCGTTGTAGGTGCATTATTTTCATCATTTTTTCTTATACTCAGTTGATTCGCAAACGTTTCGGTTCCAAGATACAGGATGTGAAAAACATGAAAAAAAATTTAATTTGAACGCCCTGTATCCAGCTTATATAAATTTCAACAAAACCACAGAAACGCCTACCAAAAAATCCCCAAATCTCCATACTACTTTTTTTTTGACTCGAAAAATAAATATATAAAATCTCACAAAAAGGTATAGGTATAGGTATGCAAGATTATTCTATGAAATCACATCGAACTGTTGGAGTTGCTTTTATCGGGCGCAACTGGTAAAAAGAGGTTTGAGCGATGATATAAATTTTTGGCTTCTCCTTTCCCACACTTAATTAATAAGGATAAGCAACAATCAGCAATTAATGAACCAGACGTGTTTTTAAAAGTCAGAGCCTGGAAATAATTGCATTATTAGCACGTAATTTGGTTTTTCAGAAGAAAAGTGGAAAACGAACAGTGTTGTCTACTCTCAGTACCATGAGTACCTACTGATAGTGTGCGTGCTTCTCAGAAGTTGTAGTGCTCAGAGTGGTTTATTGTTTGGGTGCTTGGTTTGAAACGCATTCGTCTGCCGTTCGGAACTCATGTTAATGACATTCCAATGGAGAAAAATGGTTTTCGCCTTGCTCGTTAGCATTTCTAATTCATTTCCAAGCCGATCGCGTAGTAAAAAGCAAATAGTATGAATATTCCTTGAGAGTATTGAGCACCGCATAGCCCGACGACTTGACGAACGCTACAAATCTCGTTTTCCTAATAAATTAAGTAAATCCGTGTTTTTAAAAGACATTTACTGCCGTTCCCGTGCAATTTGAATAAATCTACAGGCGAATAAATGAATATTTTAAAGTCGCCGGCGATTTTTATTCGCCCGAGAAAGCTGCTTACCATATTGATTGACATAGGCGTGTTGCAAGATCTGCCATTTTAAATCTCGAGACCGTATTAAGCCTATTTATTGGCGTA
This sequence comes from Pseudeuparius sepicola, assembly GCA_963920635.1. Taxonomy (NCBI): domain Eukaryota; kingdom Metazoa; phylum Arthropoda; class Insecta; order Coleoptera; family Anthribidae; genus Pseudeuparius; species Pseudeuparius sepicola. The sequence goes on from OY987303.1 coordinate 30,341,441, forward strand.
ATTTATGCAAACGTGCCCGCCATTGGTCGGAAACGGTTTCCAATGCGAATAAAAAAATCTGATTTAACAATAGGGTTGCGAGCACGCGATTTTAAAAAAGGGTTCGAGGGTTCGAACGCCACAAAGGAGAGGATACATAAAATCCAGCTTGTTGTATACATATACGCACGAGCTTTGCACACTTTTGCTATTTATCATGTCGAGAAACAGATTTTGTAACGCACATAATGCCTTCAGAAGGGGTATGGAAGTATACCGGTCCTTATTTTCATTGTTATGGGGGTCTGTGTATTCAAGACCGCCGAATGTGGCTAATAGAAATTTTCATTTCAGAAAATATAACAAAGTATATGACCGTTAGAATTTTTAATAAAAGATCTCATTTGAAATGCGTGTGCGTTTCGCTCTTTGTGGAAAATGAACTTTTACTTTAGTAGTTAAGTAGATTACAGCAAAGCATTCCATTTATAATTAAATATCGTATAGACCTGCCAAAAACAATGCAGGAAGTGGTTACATTTTCAATTGCCATTATTGCTATTAAGTTATGTTATAATAGTTAGACCTCCAAATCTAAAATCGTGAAGAATTCACAAAATTCTAAAATTAGTTGTTTGAACATGGAAGAACAGAAAATAAATAATTAAAATTGTTAATTATTGAGGCAAGCTTAATTAAAAACCGTAACTGTATAACTTGATATTAATGTTTCTCTTGCAAAACAAAAACCATCTGCAACCGTGTGAGTTGCTTTGTAAATTGCAAAGATGATTTACTCAAATAAAGTAGGTATTTATACATTTCTAAAGAAAATCTTTATGAAAATAGTAATATTGTTTTAACGAAAAGCTGCAAATTTAACATCACTTCGCAACAACGTATCAAAGTGACATATACAATTTTTCTCAAGAAAGAAAAAAAATGGTAAATAATGATTTGACCTATACGAGTTTATAGCAGGTGAATTTTTAATTGAAATAGTTACATTAAAAAATATGTTAATATTATAGCTACATAATGTATGTATTGGGTATTGGCTACATAATGTATGTACACCTAGTCTATATGTAAAATAATCATAAACAAATTCGAATTTTTACCTTCATTTATTTTGACTTTTTCTCACGGATGATGCAAATCAGATGCCTTCGTATATGAAAGACGATGGCATCGGGACCCTTCCCCTATTCACGCAAAATTTTATCTCGTAAAAAACGGTTTTGGCCCCCAGTAAAGAACAAAGGTTCCCACGATAAAAAAAGCGCAGGAATTCGAAATTCATAGGGGTTTCCTAAAAAACATCCGCTCACCCTATTTTTTACCGGGTATAATTTTGTGACGAGTAGGTAAAAATTGCGACGGAGTTGAATAGAGAAAGGAGCACTTTACCCTAGCAAAATCCATTATTGTACATGAATCCCGTGATCGACCCTAATTTCATAATAAAAAACCGACTTTCGCAACGGAATTTCTCAAAGGTTTACCCAAAAAAGATTTTAAAAGGGGAACTGCGCTTTAAATTTCCCATAAAAGGCCGAATTTCGGTTATTGTCGCACGGAACACAATGGGTTTACTTAGAAAGGGTCATTTTTCGTTAAAATCTTATGACAGGGATAGAAAAGGTTTTTTACGCGCAATGCTACCGGGTTACCTAAAAAGGGTGTTTTTTATTGTGAAGTCATAACGAACTTTTCGAAACAAATGTGTTTTTTACAGCCACGTAGCCAATAAAGCATCAGTTGGAAGGAGCCGAGAAGGGTGAATTTTGATTCCTTGGCCCGCCAAGAACTTTCCAGAGAAGAAAATGTATTGTGTTTCTAACGGCTGCAGACATTCGTTATAGAGCGGTTTTTTTAAAGAAATCAAGGAGTCCGTTAAAATTTCAAATTTGACGGTTAAAAAATAACGAACTTTACTTTAGGAGATTTTTCTGTGATGCGAACATAGGATATTATTGTAACGTTAGAAAAATGAATAGATTCCCATCTAGCGATTCACACGGGGTTTTATGTTTTTTCTCTAAGTTGGCATATGGGAAAACAAAAACAGTTAACGGATTTCTTGTTTCCCTCTTATTTCGACGCATACTTAAATTCTTTTATGTCCGAAGAAATCAGATTTTCAGGGATGATTTATGGCGGTAGTTCATCTTGAAGAGCATGATATAAAAAACATGTTAGGTATATTGAAATTAGTATAGTAGAATGCGAAACGGAGGCACAGGCATCGTAAAACTGAGTTTATGACTAAATTAGTATGGGAACAAATTAGCATGTTTGCACGTCTTATAGGCTTGGAACATCTTTATGAAAGCTTTCGAAATGCAAACAATAATTGTTCGGAAAAATACTTCTCGATAACCCCGCTCGTAAAATATGTGGAGCATTAAGAACGGCCTTTTTTATTATAATTATAGCTCCTAGAAGACTTACCTCTTTACAGGCGCATAATGCTATTAAAATTGTATATTGCAAAAAATAATATAATAAGTTATGATGCATAGCATATTATAGTTACGTTTACGATGGTAAATTTTACTGAAATGCAATGGAATTTGAGTAAAATTGATATCCTGATAATATACAACATACTTATATTCCTTATCTATGAATACAACCCACATTCTAGAGATTTCACTATTAGAAACGATGCTAGAGTCAGGTATATGTTACAAATTTTGATTTTAAAACTTCCATTACGAAATTCTAGAATTTCTACGATATATAAACGTCTTTTTAATAAACTCAGATAAATTTGAACTATAGGATGATGATTAACAGTAAAAAACAGGGGACAAGGTGTGTATATTATGTACCCCAATTTCCTATAGGTAAGTTAATAATCTGTTGGCGTTGACTGATATATTATTAAAGACTAATAAAGACTGCTCACGGCTGTCACGTCTGACACATTTTTGGCTCACCATGCGCTTTCCGGAAATAAAATACAATGCAGAATACATTGTTAGCCATCAGAGCCATCTGTTTTCCAGGACATAAAGCTATAGCCGTGAGAAGTCTTTATAAATACGTCAGTCAACGCGGTTGGTTTATTCTGAATACACCTGTAGTCCATTTACGGACTAGTATTTGTATATTATATCTAATGATTCTGATAAGTTTTTTAAATACAATTTTATTCCTGAATGTAAAGTCAACAAAGAATTTAATTAGACAGATTATTGTGTTAAAATTCTCTAAAAAATCATCTTTTCCCATAACTTCTTGATTTGTAGAGATTTCTAAACAAAATTTGGTACACAAAATACTAGGCCAGGATCCTTTTAAACGTTTTATTTCAAGCTCTAGATTGAGCCAGTGGCGGAGATATGGGTAACTCATAAGACAAATTCAAGAAAAGATTTAATATTGGCCGTGTATGAAGTTAAAGTGGGTAGCAGTTTTGGATGGAGCATTTAATTATGAAAAAAGTGTCTCTTGACTTATTTCTGTATCTATCGCCATTTGGTGGAAAATTAGATTTTTTAAATTTGTATTATCGTATTTGCAAAAAATCTTAGGAATTTAAAAAGCGTAGGGAAAAGATTACGATCTTGTTATAAATTAAACACAAAATTTTGGAGGTTTCAGCGCAACGCAACTAATTTTAACTCAAGATAAGAAGAAAAAAGTTATAGGGAACAGAAGAATTTTTTAGAAAGTTTTAACATCCCATATATCGAGAAAAGAAGAATTTTTGGACACATGTTTACAGGAACTTTTGTTCTTAGAATTCGCTGAGGATCACCACCATGAAATATTTTAACGTACGTAAGTTACATCGTGTATAGTAATAAAATTCTGAATCAACTTTGCCTATATTTTTTTTGGTTATCAAGCGATTTTAGAAAATGTGGCATCGTTGCTTGCAGAAAAGAACGAGGTATTGACACAATGCTTTAAAATTGCCGATTCTTTTAAATCTAACATATATGGTGGCTATATTTCAGTTTAGCTTTTTGTTGGGGTTAATTATTTTTGAAATAAAAATGCAACCAATACAAATAGTAAATACAACGGGCTTTCCTCTTCTCTGCATTTTAAGACCACTGTGAAGAAATTCGGTCCATCGCGGGCGGAGTTGTAGGTACGCAACATAATAAAGTAATTTTCATCATCATCATTATAACTAAGGTTACAGCTTTGCTTGAAGAAAGGATAGACTATTGACAGAAAAGTTCAAAATGTCTGATTTTCTAAATTCCAAGATGGCGGTCAAACTTGAAAATTTACCTTTCCTTGGGTTAACTTTCTTTAAGCAAAAATGTCGAAAGAGCCTAGATATATAAATCAATAAAACTGTCCTTCCTCTGCATTGTTCCGACATTTTTGCTTAAAAAAACTAGCCTAAAGAAAGGACACATTTCATTTTGGATTTCATAAAATCGGCCGTTTTGAAGTTTTCTGCCAATGGTCGATACGTTTAGTCCGTTCTTTTCTCCAAGCTACGATGCCACATTTTTAAAATAGGATAATAACCAAAAAAATTATGGAGAAAACAGGAAAAATCAATATTTGGAAAAACTTGTCTAGTCCATAAAAAAGGGAACCGCTTCAGTGTTCGAAAAATGCTCCAACCTGAACTTTTTAATTCGTCCTCGACACTTCCCTCGCTAATGGCCCGCCAACATCTTCCAGCGCCACCTAGATTTTGCCCGGGGGCGCGTCCCCCCCACCCCTTCTTCCCCGCCGCCGCCGTAATCGAATTGTCTTGTCGAATTGTCGCGGAGAGTTACTCAAACTAACCGCCCCCTCGCCCCCCCCCCCCCCCGCTCCCCTGAACTTATGGGCCACCGTAATTGAATTCCGCCCTTAGATATATATATTTGCAGCGCGATAAATTCGATTTTCGATACGACCGGAGCCGGAGCGGGGCAATTGCAGCACCACCGCCGCCGGATTAGCGCCGGAGATTTGCGATCGGGCGGTTAATTGGCCGGCGGGTCGCCGAAATGTTGGCAAATCCTTGGGCCAACGCTGGCATTTTTTATTGTTAGCATAATATTACCGTTGATATACACTCAATGTAATCCATTTGGCCACCTTTTAATTATTGCTATCAGTAATTTATTACTTTTTTTCAGATCTTGTCCATTGTTTGTTCACTGACTGGAGTTGAGAAAAGAAACTTACCGTTTTTCAAAGAGTTGAAAAACTCATATTAGTCTAAGAACTAATAAGCTGCCCTACGTGATTTTCTAAAGCGAATTTCTCATATCCTAGTAAATACAATAATTCATTTATTACACTACCCAACGGCAGTACGAAACGATGAATGAATATCGCGCTATGTATCAAACCAAAGGCTACTCGCGAGTGATTTCACTGTGCTATTTGGTTACGATTACTAACAATCAATACCCCAAGAATAGCGATATCGCTGAAAAAATAATTGATAGCTAAATCGGTAATGTTAGTAATTGAAAAAAATAATAAGAAGCATTTCTATTATGAGTGAGCCATTAAACCACTCTAACGCATTGTTTACGTGCAATTAATTTTATTTCTTTCTAGTTATATAATTATCATCGATTTATGCAAGCGGTAAATTTAATTATTGTATATATGTACCGAGCGGCTATCATCGGAAAGAAAGCTCATTTGCAGTATATCAAGGTGAAGTGTATGGGTATGAAAATTCGAATGTATATAAATTTTAAATCTGCATTCTCGCATTCTTCCGATCGCGCGGCTGTATCGTGCCTGGAGTCTATAAAATGAGGGCAGTATTTATCAAAGTCCTACCATTTCTGTATTTAATCATGCTGTGGTAATTTACTTACTGCGGGCTTGTGGTCTACGTGAATTATCGAATGAGCACTTGTAGAGATGCGTAAACGTTAGAACCTCGTAAAGTTCGATTTATTGGTTAGTGCAGAGTGGAACACAAAAGTTTGTTCTTTTATGCATCCGGTGTTAATTGATTTACGACAATATCAAACTCAAGAAGGAACACAGAACATGTCAAGCACAGGCATTATGGTTATAAAAACGAGTCATGGTTGATTTTGTTTTTCCACTACGGCCACTTTAACCATAGTAAATAATGTTCAATTGCCATTTAGACACGTATAAGTATCAGGTATTTTTTAAACTAAGTATTTACCACCAGTGGCGGATCTACGGGGGGGGGGGGGGGGCTACAGGGGCTATAGCCCCCCCCTTGGCCTAATACCGTAAGGTAGGCACTTAAAAAATATGTCTGGCAATTAGAGATGGTGTGGAACTGCGTTTTCTTGGAACAGGTACAACCTGTTCCAGTTCCAGGCAATACTGTTCTTAAAAAACATGTTCCAGTTCCAATATTATTAACTTCTAGTCTTCAATAAGGCCGTGGTCCAAATCGCGCTGTCAGTGCTTACAGCGCTCAGATCGTTTACAACAGGTACGATTTGATTCACTCGCTGACAACTCGTTTCGGACTGGTTGTAAATGCGCTGACAGGAACATGCCATTTTGAGGTTATGTGGGCGTGAAGGTCGCAAAGTAACTATTATTATTGAATATTGAATTATTGATAAATATTGCTTCCGTTTCTAAAGAGGGTACGCTAAATAGTTTTTATAGTACACATTTAAAAATTTGGTGAACGCAATGGGATTGGGACAGGGCCCGGCACAGAACACGGGTCCAGTCACCGATCGACAGTTCACGTTCACAGTTGTTCTATTCTATTACCACGAGTAGAGCGGAACTGGAGCAGCGGAACGGAACTGAACGAAACTAAGATTATTAATGTATTAATAGTATTGTATTTTAATGAATAAAATAAATAAAAAATGTGTTTCCTATTTTATTACAAAATTTCGGAAATAGAAGCCCCTCCCTTGACTCCAGCCTAGATCCGCCACTGTTTACCACCCATTTCACAAAAAATAGTTCCTTGGAGAATATACATTTGGAAAATACAGATAGGTAAAGTAACTTTTTTAAGACAGATTTCAAAATAAAGAAAATATAAATTTAGGTTGCAATTCCCCCGAAGAAAAAATATTAGAATTATTAGGTAAGGTTAGGTAAGGATTTTATATTCATCAAGCTGTTTCTGAAAATAAATAAAAGTTTGCCTACCCAAATGTAAATCTTTTGCCAACTGATAGCAATCTGCATACATTAATTTATCATCGATGTCTATGCACCCATTTCACAAAAAAATAGTTCCTTTTGGAGAATATACATTTGGAAAATACAGACAGTAAAGTAACTTTTTTAAGACAAATTTCAAAATAAAGAAAATATAAGTTTAGGTTGCAATTCTCCCGAAGAAAAAATATAAGGATTATTAGGTAAGGACTTTACTTCATCAAGCCCTTTATGAAAATAAATAAAAGTTTGCCTACCCAGATGTAAATCTTTTGCCAGTGCATGCGCCCATTTCACAAAAAATAGTTCCTATACATTTGAAAAATACAGATAGGTAAAGTAACTTTTTTAAGACAGATTTCAAAATAAAGAAAATATAAGTTTAGGTTTCAATTCCCCCGAAGAAAACATATTAGGATTATTAGGTACCTAAGGATTTTACTTCATCAAGCCGTTTCTGAAAGTAAATAAAAGTTTGCCTACCCAGATGTAAATCTTTTCCCAACTGATAGCAATCTGCGTGCATTAATTTATCATCGATGTCTATTTCTCTGGAACAACGTCAAAAAGGACCAAAGGTAGCCCATTTTACAAGTGTCTGATTATAAGAACAACCTCTAGATAATCTGAGAGCAACACAAAGGCACCCCTCACAAAATGTTTAACATTTCCATAGCAATACGCCAGTCAAAAACAGGTAGTTGAAGGAATCCTGTTTTAAAGTTTATCGTGAAGTGATTGACGTGTTAATAGACGGAAGCTCCGATTTAAAGAGTACCGTATTGTACGAAAAATATGGAATTCATAGAAATGCGTTTCGATAACGTCTATAATTGCTTTGGCTTTGTGTCTACATAATGAGCACTTGAGCAGGTTAATTTCTCGTCGGTTTTTGAATGCCGCCCTGACCTAAATATAATTTATTAATAAGCCACACAATCGGGTCCAACAGGTATACCTTTGTACTATAGGAATACCTACACATAATGATGCTTCTATAAAAATACGGACCTGCGAAATTTAGAATAAAATATAAAGGAAGAAAATCAATTTTCCCAGTGGTATAGGGTCAGTTCCAAGTGGCGTCGAACAAAGCAAGGCGAAATAGGAATTTTGAAAGACCAATTTGAAAATGAAATGGAGTTCAATGGGCTTGCGGACGAATAGTGGAGAGCCGGCCTCTTATCGGAATAAAACGAGCCAATCATTTCCAGAGGAGATAGGATCTCCCCATGGTAAAAAAAGTAAAGAATAGCAAGGGCAATGATTACATTTGTGCATGGGGAATGTATATCATCCATTTAAGGATAATAGAATTGCAGCCACCTCTTTGACCCCGGGCTTTTGATAGAAAAACCGAGATTTTTATGAACTGTGTGGAGGATTTGATTACATTTTGTTTCATTTTGCTATGACATAATACATTGGCGTTCGGTTTCAGTGGCTACCTTTACATCATCAGTATTTAACGGACCTTGTTAAATAACCCGAATAAACTATTTGAGATGTTTATGAAAATGTGTTTCTGTTTAGGCTTACTCTTCTCTGTAATAGAGGAAGTCTAATTAGAACAAAAAACGAAAGACCGAGCAATTAAAATGGGATATAGTAATGAATATGCAAATTCATATAATGTAGGTATAAATTAAGGTACGTCGAACTGTAGAAAAAACCTTTAATTGTATTATTTAAAATAAGTAGGAAAGCATGCTAATTACCATTCATACCCATTATCGTAATGTAAAAGATATTCCTCATTTGTGATTTGCATGGGCAAAAAGCCATAACGGAATTTTATTATATTCCTTATAACATACAAATACATGCAGGCGAGTTTTAATGTTATTGTTACATGAATATTCACACACATTATTTTACTATTTCGCTGGACAAGAAAGAGCTACGCAAGCTCAAATATAAATATTTAAATAAATTATTTATATTCTGTAAAACTGCGCCGCACTTCCGGATATTTTTTGTTATTTGCACGTTTAAATAGAAATTTAAATATATTCTCCATGCAGAGTAGTAAAAACTTAATCATTTATTCATATACCTGAGAACTTAAAATATTATTTAATGCCGCTGTTGATTCTTCGAATATCTTATACATTTCTGTCTTCTGTCGCCTTTTTGGTCTTAAATTTATTCGCAGCTAATCGATTGACTCAAGAAAACATTTTTACCTTCAATATAATTTCACCAGGAGACAGACAGTATTGCATTTTTCATTTATTATAGTTTAATTTAAAACTGCGAGGAGGAAGATCCACAATAATTAGTTACAATAGATTAAAATAATTGCTCCCTGTATTCTACAGGGTGATTCAAAAACAAATGCGGCAGGTACCATAATGGTAGTTTACACAACAAGTAACCAGAGTTTTTCCTTTTTGCGCATAGGTCCGTATTAAGGGAGATATGGGCCTTTAAAAAGGCCTCAATTTCAATTTTTCGGCCGTAACTTCTGAACCGATTGACAATAATTGGTTAAAATCATATTAACAGTAACTAAAACAACTTTCTGCCACAGTTGAGAAGTAGAATGAACTTCTCAGTCAGAATTAGGGGCAATGTCATAGTTTGAAATTTTCTGCCAAATAATTGAGCAAGCTGAAAATCTCTGATTTTTTCATTAAAAAAATTTTCAATTGCTAGCAATTTTTTCAAAATCACAAAAGTGTGCATAACGATACAGGAGATTTACGGGGGAGCCAGGCGCGGTGGCCCCCATGCCCCCCCCCTAACAAAATGAAAAAAAAATTAATAAATAAAAAAATACAAATATTATTACTAAAAGTATGTAACCCACAGTGTCCACGGATTGAGTTCACATAAGATGTAAATAACAAAAAATTCGAGTTGAAATTTGAGCTTCTGGGGATCAGCGCTGCTTGGTTTGAAACTAATTTGTCACATAATTTTACTTTCGAAAAATCACGTACTTATGCCTTGGAAATTATGAAGAAATTAACTTTCCACCTCAGTAAAGTGCCCTTTTTGTAGGTTTGACGGCAAAATGTTATTAAGAGAACTTGTTCACAATGAAAAACTGGATAGGTGTGAAAAGTTCCAACAGCCTAGGTCTACTTTGATCTTTGTGCGTTTTAATTTTTTAGCAGAAAAAATCAAAGTCGACCTACACTCTATTCAAACTAAATGCAAGTGGCGAGTAAACATTTACACGATGGAAGCACGTGAACAATTCTGAGGGCTAATACGATCTCTGATTTGAAACATATTGGTTATCCAAAAATTTTAAGTATATTATAAATTTTCTTGTATGTCATTCTCTTACCTGCAAATTTCTACTATTAACACAAATCGTAGCTCCAACAATTAATAAACAGCAAAATAATTATATCGGAAAAAATAAAGGTCCACTTGCAACTCAATACACCTCCGTAAGAAACACCGACTCGCTGCACTCGCCCGCCGGGCCAGACTTTATTGCCGGCTATCCAATAGCAACCCTATCACGTGCGTATCACGCTCTAGCCATGGAACAACTTGTGTTTATGTTTCACTTGCGTTAGTTTGAATAGAGTTTAGGCTTTTGAAATTTTTCACACCTATCCAGTTTTTCATTGTCAACAAGTTTTCTTAATAACATTTTGATGTGAAAATTACACAAAATGCACTTTTAAAAAAAAATTGGGAAAAATGCCAAAAAATGAAAGTAGGCCTAGACTTTCGAAATTTCGCAAACGTAGGTACTCGTTTTTCATTCTGAACAAGTTTCTTTAATAACATTTTGCCGTCAAACCTACAAAGAGGGCACTTTACTGAGGTGGAAAATTAGTTTTTTCATAATTTCCATGGCATAAGTACGTGATTTTTCGATGTCGAACTCTAAAATTTGTTGTTATTTAAACCGGATGTGAACTCAATTCGGGGAACCAACGCACGTATGCAAAAAATTTTGTTTACATAATTTTTATTTAAAAAGTTTTTTAATTATTTTTGTGAGGAATATATATATTTTTTGTGATATTGCCTTATTGAAGTTCTATTGGTATAGTAGGTACCTAAAACCGCCTAAAGGAGTACATACCCAGGTATGCCCCCCCCCCTTCGCAAATGGATATGACCGCGCCTGGGGGAGCCGTAACCGCAAAATATCGGATTCCAAAAAATGCTTGTGACAAACCTGCAATAAACAAACCCCCGCCGCTACAGCGAAAAATTTCTGAGCATTTCTTTTACAAACTACAAAGCATTTGCCGACTCGGGTTGTTTGCTGTTTTAAATGAACTATACATACCTATGTAGATGTAGCTATTTTGATCGAACTTATTATGAGAATAGCTAGTCGTACGGAAGCAGATATTGTTTAATATTTAAGCCTCTTGAAGTGTGAAGACAACAGAACATTCTGATTTCAGATTTATGTGTGTGATGAAACTTGAAAATACTTAATACTCCCTGTGAATAGCCCGAATCCACCGAATACGTAAGTTATCGCACTTAGGAAACTTGAAAGTGTGTACCTTTTCACTACTGCTTTTATAGTTACCGGGACAGTCCGGTACACAACATTTGTTTACAACTTTCCGTTATACAATGCCGAGCACAACACATGATACAAGAAGATGATTCTGTGAGATGTTATAAATAAACAAATAAGTATTATCACAAGAAGCATGACACGACGCACAACTGACATTATTTGAAAACTCATAAAATTATTGATAGCCTCTATAAGGCAGTGACGTCAGCGTGACGTAGCGCTGTTGTTGTTTGGCTTTAGTAGGGGTGGTGTTGCATAAAGTCCTCTATCCATAATGGGTAATCACAAAGAATGAAATTAAAGCATCATTATTTATCAAAATCAATAGAAAAATAAAGAGGTTATCAAAGAGAAACAATTAATGAGCACCCGTTCAAGTCCAAAAATTCTATTAAGAAAATTTTTATAATTTCTCAATGATGAATAATTAATAATTATTGTCTTTCAACGACTTCCCCCGTTCAAAATTCTTGCGCCGAAAAATACGTGTACCGCTCCGGCTGAGATGTTTTTATTTACGCGGCCGATGAGGCCGGCGGCTCGCCGGGGGGCGCCCTAATCGGCCGCTGCCCCAGGCGGTTGGTTGTGAGGCACCGCGGCCCCGACGTTCGCGACGCTAATTGATCGCAGCTCGGTCTCTGAGGCCGCAGGGACCTTGCCGAGGACGTTCCGCCGCAGAGGCCGGCGCCCACCGACAACGATGACGTCTTCGATTTCATGGCGATTTCCATGTGCGACTCCTTTGGAACGCTCACGGTCTCTACACAGTCGGGATTTGCGATTTGCATTTGTTAGCGGCAATTCTCACACCTTGGAGATTCCTCGAAGAAGGAAGAGTAGATATTAAAGCTTTTAGTGATAAGTAGGTACCTATACTGTGATCAAATTACTCCTTCTTAAATTAATCTTAAAAGTACCACCAAAGCAATCCATTTTGTACCAACACCAAATCTCTATCGCTACAAACTAAAATATATCTACAGCCAAAATTTCATAGTAATTATTGCAAGTCAAATGCCAAAAATTGTTGATATTCTTGACAAGGGTTAACAATAATTAGCAGTGAATAGGATTACGACACCGAGGATTTAAAAAAATTGCAGGGATGCACGAAGGACCGTGCCAAAGAACTTATACAGCATACACTTTTACAAAAAAGTTCCAGGAGGTTACACCTTACAAAAAATTGCGAAATTAAATCGTTCCTAGTTTCGAGTATTGTTAGGGTGAGAATTATTATTATTACTATTATTATTACAAGGTGTCCAGGATCAAAAGATTTTATGCAAAACTGCGCATTTTTGCGGTAACTTGAAATGAATTTATATTGTTTTTATATTGTCGGAAATTTCTTTGTGACGCAAACAGATCCATTTAATTTTTAATTGGGTTTTTCCCCACCAAACTGATTAAAAGACAACTTTCAAGTTGCCTGGAAAATAACTTCAACAAATTTGTTTTCTGAGCTTCTTTATCTTTTAATATTACTTTATCTTTAAGAAACATTAATTGTCATTGGTCAGTTCAAATCAAGGGACAAATGCCATTGGTTATTTCTTAAAGATAAAGTAAAATTAAAAGATAAAGAAGCCGTATGAACCAGGCTTAAATCTTCCTCCTTCCTCAAAGATCATGTCACGTCAAAGTGAAATGACAAATTTGTTGAAGTTATTTTTTGAGTTAAACGTTCAAAGTTTCGTTCGTTTATTGTTATGAATTTAGGAATTTTCCAGGAAACTTAAAAAGTTGTCTTTTAATGGATATACAGTGTGACCCATTTGTTTTGGGGTCAGTCTGTAAAAAGTGTATCAATCGTGCGATTTGGCTGATTTTTTTTTTAAATTGTAGAGCTCGATGAACTGCACATTTTGAACAAAAATTGCCTGGTTCGCATAAAATCCAAAGCCTACTATGACCGTTTTTATGAGCAAAATTTTAAGAAACCATATTAGCGTTTTTTTTGAAAAAATCTGTGTGCGCCAATGGATTGAGCACCCCTCGAAATGGGTATGTACAAAATTTCATCAAAATATTTCAAGTAATAACGATTTTGTAGAAAAATTAAAAATGCAGCCAAGGTACGTCTTTATTTTCAAAAATTCAAAGTTGGCCATGGAAAATAATTGAATTGTAATAATACAACCTTATGCTTATAAACACAAAACATAAAAACAATTAAAATTATAAAATTTTCGTTGTCGCCCACGAGTCGAACAATTTCTATTTTGTCTCTTATGCTTAAATATTCCATAATTATGATAATTAATTGTATTGAGCACAAACAATTTCTGAACTCAATTTAGACAGTTTGACACTTAATAAAAGTAAACAATTCAATTATTTTCCATGGCCAACTTTGAATTTTTGAAAATAAAGACGTACCTTGGCTGCATTTTTAATTTTTCTACAAAATCGTTATTACTTGAAATATTTTGATGAAATTTTGTACATACCCATTTCGAGGGGTGCTCAATCCATTGGCGCACACAGATTTTTTCAAAAAAAAAAACGCTAATATGGTTTCTTAAAATTTTGCTCATAAAAACGGTCATAGTAGGCTTTGGATTTTATGCGAACCAGGCAATTTTTGTTCAAAATGTGCAGTTCATCGAGCTCTACAATTAAAAAAAAAAATCAGCCAAATCGCACGATTGATACACTTTTTACAGACTGACCCCAAAACAAATGGGTCACACTGTATATTGTTTTATATATTTGCTATTTTTGAAATAAACGATTTTTAAACCGATTCTTTATGTAAAACCTTATTTTTTTTATTACCTAAGAAAACAATAAGGGCGAATTTCATAATCCATCTGAAGTAGAAGGTCCGAATATGGGCCATGCTGATATTATGGGCCACCCTGTTATTGGCACAGAAAATATAGCTGCGTAGCTAGATATTCTGTGTTATTGGCCACAACGTGTATCTATGCTACGTGTAGAATGCTTTATTTTTTACACCACTGATCTGTGAACAAATCTCTAGCTTCGGCGTTCTAAACATAGGTGGCGAAAAGCAGCAATCGGCGAGTTGATGTTCCGATGGTTGCAAACATTTATTCAAGCGCGTAAATATTTTGTGTTTTCTACAATCATTTTCAATCTTTCAAGTTAAAAATTTGTAAGTGTATACTGGAAATGTTACTCTTTAAGATGTTTTACTGGGTTTTGCCTTTTATGGCATTTAAATATTTCTTTTTATATGATGACATTTTTGTGGTTATTTTTGGAATATGTTCGGACCACATTTTAATGTAGAGTTGCAGAAAATTGCACTATTAGTTTTTAGGTAAAAATACCCCGGACAAGGGAAAATACGTTCGAAAAATACGAGGAAGCAATTGGATACCCAGAATATGGCGAGTGCAATAATAGCTGATTTTATTACTGAAGAAGCTGAAGCAGTTAAAAGATGCAGCAATTCTAAAGAAATGTCTATCAACAGCAATATCTACGTCTCAAGGTCAAAATTCCTCTCCTGTGTCCAGTCCAGCAACTGAATAAAAAAATTGCTAAATCTGTTAACTCGGAATGTTCCAATATTAATCCCAAACCAGAATGCTCTACAAATATCGATGATCCTTCTGCATTTTCATCAGAGAATACAATCTGGATGTTCCAAGATTTGCCCTACCTCTACTTCTTCGCAGGTCCGTCAAAAAAAATCACTCGGGTTTGTGTCGCCTTTTGCGGTTTCCCCAATCCCTTCCATAAAAAGAAAAGTAACGAATTGTGGCAAAAAGTTTTCTAAGTCTGAAATAATACCGTACTTAGTGAATTAGAAATATCTGTTGAAAAAATAAAAAATAGTAGTAAAGAAGGAAAACGGAAGGTGTTTGGCAAAAGGGTAAATCAAAATCCCAATCAAAACCTTAAAAACGGAAGAAGACTGTTGAATCGTCCGACTCTGAGAGTGAAGAGGGTGAAATATTATAAATATATAAAGATAAAGATATGGACGA
The DNA here is from genome assembly GCA_963920635.1 of Pseudeuparius sepicola. Lineage (NCBI taxonomy): Eukaryota > Metazoa > Arthropoda > Insecta > Coleoptera > Anthribidae > Pseudeuparius > Pseudeuparius sepicola. The sequence continues at coordinate 30,356,999 of OY987303.1, forward strand.
ATTCGGAACTAGTCCTGAAAGCGAAGATGAAACGTGCATTTGTTGTAATGGACTTTTCTCTGAATACCTTCTCCTATATCCTTTAAAATTAAAGGAATTTTTGCAACAATATTTTGAAAATGTTTCGATTGCAACAAAAGTTTCTTTATTTTTAAAAAATACTTTGTTTATGAAATTGGGCCTAAGTATCATAAAACCGAACAAATGCACCGAATCACAAAAAAGTTATGAATCGAAACAGCACTGCGGTCACCCGTTTAACGGCCGACAGCTCCCGTCGTTGCTGTACATTCAATAGTCCCAAAATAGTTAAGGAACAGAGGCCGAATACCGAAGGCCTTTCCGATTAGGGTGCCCTTCGATAGTTGTATGCCTCATACCTACCTGCGGCGCTACGCGAAATTTGAACTAGAAGAATCAAAAACTGCGCCTACTAGCTCGGCCCGCACAATACGCGTTACATACATAGGAAGAGAAGAAAGGGTGATTATAAACGCCTTTAGGAACCGGCAAGCAGACTTAAGCGTTTATAACAAGATAATGACAACAACGCGAAGAACTCTAGAACTAAGTTTTTATATTTCCTATTTTCAAAGTCCCAGTATTTATCCAACTTTTGGTTGTTCGCCCACATCACCAGTTAATTTCCTCAACCCTTTTTTGGTTTAGTTTGGAATCGGTTCTTTTGATCAGTATTCTTAACCTGGATTTTTTTTTACACAGATAACTCTTCAGAGAAATGTGCAGTACCACCCAATGTTTGACACTGACATAATGACATGACAGAAATATTGCAGACACAGAACAGATTTTGCAAAAACTAAAGTTGTCCAGCAGATTATTTGGTAGATTTTAATAGAAGAAAATTAGTGGGCAATGACTGGGCCACTTTAATTTTCAGCGCCATCTGTTGTTTGTATCCAATATTGCTCTCGTATCCTTATGACTCTGCCACACATAGGTATGGCTAAGTAGGGATTCCATAAACAAGGGTACCACCTGCAGCTTTTTAAAGGAAGACTTCAGAACCTGTTTTCTCCCCTATAGACTACTCTACCTGGGAAACATATTTACCTCTCCTATAGACCGCTAACGCTACTGGTTGCGGCAGCCAGCTAGGAATCGGTATCGGTATACTCAAACCTATACTCCGTTCCCTCTATAGATAGCAGGCGCCAGGCGCAGAAGGATATTGAAATCCATCATTTCATGAAAAGCCCGGATCCTGGACATTCGATAAAACGCTGCCAGATACTAAAACGACTAAGGAAGGTTATGGTTATAAATTATAAACTAGGCGCTGCGACGATGGTTTCGAGAAGAAAACATCATGACAAAATTATTCTCGAAACCGACGCGACGTCGCAGCGCGTACTTTGAAGAAGGATCATGCCGCGTATTATACGTTTCCTAGCTGACAACCACAACTAGTAGCGTTGATGGTCTAGGAAATGTAAATATATCTACGAGAGATGGCACAGGACTGTATTTAGTAAACTGATATCTGGAAAAGCTCTATAGAGAAACCTCAAAAAAATATACACCTATAACTTTTTATTGTTGGCCTTTGACCGCACAACGCGCCGGAACACACAGGGTACATCTCAGTCCGATTCGACCTGATGCAACAGTAACAGTATTGTGGCTCACTGTAATTTAGATGCTACCTACAACTCCCATCCTCTTGATGTAAGAAAGAGTCTTGCATGGTGTGCAGTTGTCCAGGTCGTCGGCTAGTAGCCTATAGTATGATCAAATACCAATAAACAGACAAAATTAAAATTAAGTATCAAAAAAATATTTCCAATGAAAATAACCCCGTGGGCCTGTCTCGACTGCTTCTATAGACGGCCGTGGAGTGCTGCGGCCGAATCCTGAGACGCGATTGTCGAAGAATCAAAACGGCCGCCGAATTAGCATTCGATCATTGTTGCGGCGGCGGTCGGCAAAGAAACGAAAGTGGGCCGTATTTTATTCCAATTTATGGAATGTTTGATGGACGCGACCGGTCCCCGTCTGATGGAAAGCCGCGCTCTGTAACCGAAAGGGGGGAACTCCGAGGCCGGTCGCCGGACGGTTTGGCTTGCAGTGGTGTTGAATATCTCGGAGAAGGCCGTTCGCGACAGTTGTCCCCATGTATTTAAAGGTCTATTCATTTCACTTCAACACCTTCTAATAGCCTATAGCTACATCTTTAATCTATAGCTTTTCTAAAGAGAAGAACTTTCTTCAAAATCAGGAGCTTACTTGACGATTATCTAAAACAGGTAGAAAGGAGTTTAGTACCTGGCTTATATTTTTTTGACTTTCTGATATTACGGGATAATGTAAAAACTACCAACAATGTGTGTGACCGTGGGCTAAAGCTTATTGCTATACAGTAGTTCCATCGATGCAGTATGTACCCAGTATGTATCCGGAAGAACATTAAGCATAAAAACGAACAAACCACAGAACAGTTGTTATGACCCGTTAATTTTTAATCTAGATTGAGATTTATTCTCATACAAGTGTTTAAGAGTTCTATATCTATATTTTAAAGGAGTTTCTGAAACAGAACGGATAAATTTTGCTTGTATAATAATTTTAATTGTATAAATAAGAACGATAAGACCTGTAAGTTCACTGGATATAAATTATCAGCGCAATCTACATTAAATTGAGTTACATTCAACTGGTTTGAATCAGAGACCGATACAGCGCCGGCACATCCGATGATTTTGAATACATTTAGTGCCTTCAAACATGCAATATGATTAATAAGTTGCTCGCCGAGCTCTTTGTATTTACCGACCTATCTGCCGAACAATTTAGCTCTTAAGTCAAATTAATTTAAGGCCTGCCTTCGTCCGCGGCATTATTTATCTTCCGGCGATTTGTTAGTCATTTCTTTTGTAGATCAAACAACGAATTTGTTTTAATGTTAATTAATTTAGAGGCTAATATCTCACCGGAGGAATTCGTGGCGTATCGATTGATTGATTTATATATCTGTTCCTGTTATTAATTGTTGTTTGAAGATTATATTAGGTAAGCAGTAAACTCTGATTAATTGTTGCCGTTCTTGGGCGAACCATTTCTTCTCATGTTCTCACGCAAAGACGTGAAGCTGACCTTCGATGAAAGGGAAATTGTTATTGGAGATTATCTTCAAATTATGCCCTTTTTGAATTTAAATCAGTCCATCGTTATGTTCTTTTTTACAAATAGCGGTTTCCATACATAACAATTTCAGGAATCGATTTCGCCGCCATACTGTTTTCCAGTAAGTAATAGTTTAATGCACCCTCCATTTTTTCTTCTTACCATGTCATTAGGGAAAAGCACAAAGCATTGGTGCGATTCGTGTATCGCAGATGTTTTGTAGGTGGTATTACTTATTCATACCAGCCAATGGCAATTGTATGTAATTATACTTTCCTCTTTTGTTCGGTAAAACGGACCAGAAACGCGAAAAGACGTGTTTCATTGAACTCCGCACTTTATATACCTACGACGAGGTTTGTCATTAGGAAGATATATAATTTTTTATTATGACCAGTCAGTCCCGTAAATAGGCCCTGAACATATAATTTTACATTTTATGACGTTCCGCCTCTAAGAATAACGAATTCCGAGAAGTCAAACGTGTCTGAATATCAGAAAATGCACGAATTTCATTTCAATTGAAACGAAACTGCGTCTTAAATAATAAATATGTAAACTGCAAACATAAAGAACCAAAAGCTGCTATTGCCTATTTAGAACGCCTTCCTGATCTATGGGTCCGTAGATAAATACTTTAGGTATTATTGGATTCAATAAAATTATTTAAATCCATTATCCCTTTGAAATTTTACAGTTAACGAATCTTAAGAATATATCTCTGAGTAACATGGACTAAACACTTAATGTTCAAATAGAACAAGAAGTGAATAAATATCACAAACCTATACCTATATCTACAATTCACCTGATGAAGGAATTCGATGACTTATTATAGTTCATACTCTGAAAATAATATGATGTACACCTACCTAGGTAGGTATGTTCCTTCCTAATCAAGCAAACCAGCCAGTAAGTATTATATTAAATAAAATGCCCATCTGCGATTGGTTTCGCCATACCAAACAACTAAATATTATGTACCTATGTGAGAAGATCGACAAATATAGACTTAGTAGACCCAAAAAGACACCAGCGACCCCAAAATTGTTCCAATCATCATCTATGGAGAAGTCACCAGGTATCATAAGTTCAATAACAAGGGAGGCCACAGCAATTCTATTTTGTGAGAAAATTTTTATTTTTAAACAACGTTATACCTTATTCATTAGGTTTAGGTTATTCATGGATTGTCAAACATCATCTAAGTTTTCACTTAGATGCTGAATTAAAAAAAAAACAAATTTTTTAATAACTGCTGCGTTTTGTAAGGTATTTAGTTGAAATTTGGCAAGAATTTTGTGGTACAGAGAAACACATCTGTGTCGGCCTACTTTTTGCAACACCCTGTATAATATATGATCTTTCTGACTAGCTTTTAACTTCATTTTAACATTGTAACAATATCTTCGTACAGTTGTTTTGAGGCTTTTGCGGACGTTATATTTGCGTTTACCTTAATCGTAAAAAAAGAGAGACAGACGCCTTTTTAGTTTTTAATCGCGATTTCTTCTTTATATTTTGTACGGTATTAATAGCTTTTCTTTTTCATATTTACATTTCGAATTTACATCCAGATTGTGAAATTACATTCCATAGGTAAGTAAATTGGTATAATTTTTTGCCAAATAATATTGTTTTTTTCATTGATATTTTCTGATTTCTTGCTGATTTTTAGGTTTTCAAGAGAAAAAACTAAATTTAGAAAGTGGCTTAGTACTCTAGGTGTGATCGACAATAATATTATCTGGAAGGACTCTGTATATGCGTGTTCTATTCATTTTGATGAAAAGGATTTTTTAATGCAACACGAAAGAACGCGAAAAGTGGCGCTCTACCATCTATAAACTAGAAACCTAACCGAAGAAGCAGTGGCGTCCAAATTGGGAAGACCACCAACGAAATTCATACCGGTTCAAGAAGTAGGTATAGGTAACTCATGGAAATAGATACATTGTAATTCTCGACGAAAAGAGCCGCATTTCTGGAGCAAATAGAATTAACCAAAGAAATGCAGCAGCAGGCAGCAGCAAGTAAACTTGTTAACTGCAGATCACCGCCAGCAAAATTATTGAAACAAAGTTTAAAGTGGTAGATGTTGAAGTTACCAAGTTTTCTTTAGCTTGTATTTTTTAAACAAACAAAAAGAAAAAGTTCTAAGAAATAAAACTAGCCGCCTAAAAATTTAAAAATAGGTATAGATATGTTCCTGGAAAATAGGTTATTATTATTAAAAGTATTCAAAGAAATAATTATCCCAAGTAATATTGTATAAAAATGTTATGTATAATAAAAAACATGAAAATATTTTTTATTATACATAACATTTTTATACAATATTACTTGGGATAATTATTTCTTTGAATACTTTTAATAATAATAACCTATTTTCCAGGAACATATCTATACCTATTTTAAGTAATTATTTATAATGTAGCTATTGTATAAGGTATAATGTATAATAATAATTAAATTAGTTCTCTTTATGATGATTAAAATATGTTATTTTGATTAAGTTGTATAATTTCTCAACATAGAAACCAAAAACAACAAAATCTTGGACCTATGTTGTACCTTGAACTAAAATAATGTCCATTTTACACAAAACGACAACCAAGATATTACATTATTTATGGAATCCACCCGTATAAATTACATCAAATTTCTCGCCTAATTTAGGGTTAAAAATGGCCGCCAAATTATTCCCCCGGTCGGACGTCTCTCTTGCGCGCTGTATAGGTTGCTATATATAAATCTCACAAGTAAATATATTAAACTTTTTAATTTTTTTGGACGCAGAATGTCCTGGTAAATTATGGCGTGCTAATTTCGGGACACCTTGCATATAGATGAATTTTTATTGTAAGGTTAGAAGCCGCTTCGAAAACCAGCCAACAATGTCTCTATTCATTATATGTATTAGCATGTAGATTATTTTTGCCTTTTACTTTTTTTCTCTTTCGTCTTGGGTAAAAGTTAAATTTAATTATATCAAAACCAAACAAATAAACCAGACTCTTGGCATAGGGGCGCCGGGTATTTAACCAAGGTCTGCTCATGGCGGTGCTTTTCATATCCGAAATTTGAAGTAATTCTATGCTGAATATACATGGAGTGCAAAACTGAATGCCTATTTACTATTGTAATAATAATAATAATAATAATAAAAGGATTCACTGTAGATATCTATAATTATTGCAAATCATTCTCGCAGAGCGAATTAATTTTTTGTTATACAGAGTACGATATATAATCTATACCTATACAGGGTGAGTCTGAAATAACTGGCATCCTTTTTTTGGGTAAGAGAGATGGTCATTCTGAACAACTTTTCTTAATAATTTTTTTTCCTATCGCCGAATTTTTTCTCTAATTTACCCACCTAAAATGCCCCCTCTATGAAGACACGGCACTGACGAATAGCGTAAACTCGGTCTCAAAATACTGTACTAGTTGATGATTTACCATTTTATACTAGGTTGTTGGTAGGGCGCCAGTGCCGTGTTTTCATAGAGGGGGGATTTTGAGGGGATGAATTATAGAAAAATCTCGGCGCTAAGAAAAAAAATATTAAGAAAAGTGGTTCAGAATGACCATCTCTATTACCCAAAAAAAGGATGCCAATTATTTCAGACTCACCCTGTATATGCGCTCGTTCAGATCTACAACCAAACAGTTTTGGTTTGACCCTATATGAGGTAATGTCAGATCTAGTTCTTGCTACAGATCACGAGAACCTTCATCCATCTACTTAGCACTCAGGATACGCGTCAGACACCTATCAGTATGTTTTTAAGAATCGGTAAGAACCCGTTGCGAGGTTGGGAGGAAGCACTAGCAGTCGGTCGATCTTAATCGCCGTCGGTCGCAGGCGGCCGTCAGCGGCACTAAAATTACCCCGGCGAGACTTTTTGCCACTCTGAATGGTGGACGCGTCCGCGAGCGTCGGCAAGAGCTAAAAGAAGCGACGCCCGTGCAACCTGTACGCGTTTCCTCTTAATTTACGTGATGGTATTGTTACTATGCGCCAGCGAACATGGCAGAAGGAAGCGGCTCTAGATAATTAGCTAAATAAAGATGTGTGTTCACGTTATTTGTCTACGCGCTACAGGCCTTAATGAATGCAAAAACCAAGAGCCGGGGTACGGTATACATCACTGTTGGCAGTGTCGAGCCGCGAGCAAAATGGACCGCTTTTTTACCACGTGCGTTTGCTGGCTTCCGAAGCGTACTAAACGAATGTCAGGTGATTGTCCAATCAAAAAGTCACGCTGCTCAGACACTTCGACAAGTGACGACGATGGACTTCTAGGAAACCCTCCGAAACTCGGGGACTGGTTTTCTTAAGGCATCATCAGAAACAAGCACATTCATTTTTGAAGCTGAACCCGTAATTTTTTAAAGACATCACGGATTGCCTATATATGAAAAAATATATACAGGGTGAGTCGCATCTAAAGTCAGAGCCGAAAACCCAAGGTAGGACTCGCTAAAATGAGCACATATTCTTAATAAACATTAGCTCAAAAACGCTTGGTTCTCCATATACAGCGTGTTGAAATTTTTCCAAAAATAATATATTTTTTTAATTTCTTTCGAGCCCATTTAGGAATTCCAACCAAATTTGGTACACATTATGCATTGGACGGTTGCCATTTTGTGCAATAATTTGACCCCGTTCAGATGATCAGCGGCGTAGATACAAATAGTTGCTGTAAATAATTGTAAAAAAAGTAGTACGGTCCTGTGCCAAAACAAAAATTTTTTGGATAGCCCATTCAATTTGGAACAAAAAGCGCCTCTTGGTATTTTTTTATATCTGGTACAGTTTCTTTGTAATTTCGGATTTTTAAACTAGTGCCAAGGTGATTATGCGGGCATTTAAAATAAAATTATTTGTATATACGCCGCTGCTCATCTCAACAGGGCCAAATTATTGCACAAAATGACAACCCATAATATGTATCAAATTTTGTTGGAATTCCTAAACAGGCTCGAAAAATTTTTTAAAAAATTTTGGAAAAGTTTCAACACGCTGTATATGGAGAACCAAGCGTTTTTGAGCTAATGTTTATTAAGCATATGTGCTTATTTTAGCGAACTCTACCTTGTGTTTTCGGCTCTGACTTTAGATGTATATTAATTAAGAATAGTGGTGACACTTATCAAAGATAGTAACTGAAGTGAACTGAAGTAAAATTTTGTAGAAAATGGATCGAAAAACAATATCAATTATAAAATATCGCCAACAAAGATACCAGTAGAATATATCAAAATTTTACAATAGTAATCTTCCTGTAACGGGATACCTGCTTCTTCTTTGTGTTGTTATTATTTGTTAATATTGTTTACTACCTCTGCGTTTTTGGGAGCAGCCATCTCTCTTTCCATATCCCTCAAAGAGCTGTACAATAGCATGCAGTGATATAAAAAAAGTAAATAATTTGCAAAATGCGAGAAAATGGCTGCAAAATAGACGCTAACAGCAAATTTCTAGCTTCAATTTGAACGAGCTGGGTTATAGAAGCAAGATGCAACATACGAAGCCTGTTAAAGCTACCTGAGTATGTTTATAGAACCAAAAAACAACTAATATGGATGAAGTGTGGAAATGATTTGTGGAAACAAGAACATGATAACCGTCAGACAGTGACAGATTTTCCTTACAGATTTTCTCATTTATTCCTTGGAGAGGGTTGAAAGGTAAATCGATGCTGAGTCAGAAAATAGTAATTTTAAGTTTGGCCCCCGGGGAAAACATATGGAAAATTCGATTTTTCAAAACAGAAAAAAAGGTACTAATTCGCACTTATGCCATGTTCACCGTATGATTTCTTATACTATTCCGGCCTCGAAAACCCAAAGGCATAAGTGTAGTGGAATAAGGGTTGAATTAAGCGTTTGGCAGATCACACAAAAAATAACTTGGTTTACTGACTCCGTCAGTTATGCCGTTCACAATGATGAAAACTTATATCCTCACTAGCCCAAGAATTGATTGGCAGAAGTGACGCGTGGGGAAAAATGCACTTTTGGGTCGGAAAATAAGTCGGAAATTTTTTTTTCGTCAACTGATGTCAGGGATAAAATGAATAGCAATAAAAATTTCTATAGTTTCAGAGACATAAGTGCAGAAATCAGTTGACGAAAAAAACAATTTTTCCGAGTTACTTTCCGATCCAAAAGTGCATTTTTCCCCACGCGTCACTTCTGCCAATCAATTTTTGGGCTAGTGAGGATATAAGTTTTCAACATTTCGAACGGCGTAACTGACGGGGTCAGTAAACCAAGTCATTTTTTGTGTGATCTGCCAAATCCTTAATTCAACCATTTTTCCACACGCTACACTCTACACTTATGCCTTTGGGTTTTCGAAGTCGGAATAGTATAAGAAATCATACGGTGAACATGGCATAAGTGAGAATTAGTACCTTCTTTTATGTTTTGAAAAATCGAATTTTCCATATGTTTTCCCCGGGGGCCAAACTTAAAATTACTATTTTCCGACTCAGCATCGATTTACCTTTCAACCCTCTCCAAGGCATAAATGAGAAAATCAGTAAGGAAAATCTGTCACTGTCTGACGGTCTATATCAGATATACCTACCTAATGGTTCAGTGTCAAAACATTGTAATTGTAAGACATATTTTTTAATTCTAAATACACTCGGATATTGAAAAACATTGATACAAATTTTCTCATACAACTTTATAGTCGTTCACATGCGACTTAATTCGCAAACGGTAATGCAAAATTTTAATGTAATTTTTTATGTTTATAACTGGCAATATCACGGCTAGTTAACCCCAGTAAATATGCGCAAGACCTCAATGAGATCGGAAACAGAGGAATTATACTGCGAGCTCTGGCTGGTATAATAAATATTTCACCCATCACACTTTCTTGGCAATGTAAGCGCACTTAGCTCAGATAATTCTATGATCATTGAACTCGTTATAGATTAAGTTACCTTGAAATGTATGAAACAGGACAACAAACTCGATCTTCCTGATTTTAGGGGCAACAGTTTACGAGGGTCGATATCTGTACGATGGTGTTTTTCCCTTCATTATTTAGTGGTTATCATTGTAATTATTGTAATATAGTCAACTATTTTTTTTTTTATAGTATCCGAGTGGGGGGTAAGAGGCGCTTGGTTTTTGGATGTTTGATGCAGAAAAATTCTTCTGGTACCGATTATTATTCCTTTTTGGAAGGTCCAAACGTTTTTCCTAAAAAACACAACACAAATTTATAACAATAAGTAATTTTTTAACTTAAAAACGAAAATTTTGACAATTATTGAACAATGAACAGGATTCTTAATTGAATCTTACTGAAGTCATATAATATCAAGCCATGGGTCAGGGGGGAGGCGATTCGCCCACCTCGGTCGCTCCCCCCCTCCCCTCCCATTTTTTACTAGAATAACAACACATCTCCGACCCCCGTGTATTCAAATGGTAAAAAGTAGTAGCATATGCATAAAATTCCAACAAAAAAAATGCCCGCGGCACATTTTGGAGTCTAATATAATTTTAATATTTAGAATTTGGCTCTTTATACCTAAATCTTTAAATATCCCTTTAAAAAAAAACATTAAAAATTATTGGAGCACCCCCAACACATACCTATGTCTTTATATGCCACTTCACTAAAGTATCAAAATCAAAATATTATTATACCTACCTACTTATAACAATATAATCTACAAAGGTATATTTTATTTTTGATGGTACATAATAACGCTGAGTGCGAACGTTAAACTATGGTAGTGAGGTCTGTCACATAATTTTCCCTCAAAATCGCACGAGTGATCAGAATATCCCGATTTATATTGCCGCAGGACTGTTTTTCTCTTCTTTTTATTACATTAGTTCTACATAACTACGTACGTAAGTGAAAGGGTTGTTTCGGCAAATCAATTTTAATGTCGTAAAACGTTTATTCAATATTATGAATATTTTCGATAACTAGAAAATATTTTCGATAACTAGAAAAAAATTTAATAGCCAAAAAACTTCAATGTAAAAGTAACGCTAGTTGGAATTGGGACGGAAGTATCTTAGGAAAGGTTCATTCTTTACGCCAACGTTTCGGTATATTTAAAACCTTCTTAAGGGATCAGAAAACGTCATCTTATCCTGCTAAAATAAAACCACACATATAGATATAATAAAAACATGACAGCACAAAAGAAGATGTTCTTTTAAAAACATATATTGGGTTGATTATTATTTTATTAGGACATTGGACTGGCTTCTTTTGTGTTGTCATTTTTTTATTATATATCTATATGTGTGGTTTTATTGCTGCCACGCGGGTTAAGGTGACTTTTTCTGAGCCCTGAAGGTTTTAAATAAGCCGAAACGTTGGCGTAAAGAATAAATTTCTTTTCCTGAGGCACTTCAGTCTCAATTCAAACTAGCATAATTTTTACATGTTCGATAACTTTTGAAGGGATCGATATATCTAATTTGTTAGGTAGAGTTTCCTAATAAGAGGACGGTTTGGGCGAAATCGATCCACAGAAAAGGATGAAATTGGGAGATGAAAACGTTTATTTTAGTTTTTAGTGATAGAGGGCATTTTTGACATGACACATTACAAATTATAAAATTGGGTGTATCGTTAGAAAAAAGAAGGGATGGTTGAGGAGTGACATATATTTAAAAAGAGCGAATGTTTTTATGCGAAAATGTTACGTTTTTGATGGTTTTAAGCTAAAAGTTTGATCCCCCAAAACCACCTTCTCCCCACTGAACTTCACCCCCTCCGTTAAAAGTAACTTCCTATGCCCCTGGAGATAGTGACGTTGTGTCTTGCATTATTTGTGTGTGGAAACTTTTGAATCTTGTAGTAACCAGACGGCAAAAACAGTATGTCAAAAAATTAAACTTAATAGTACGCAGAGGGGCAAAGGTAATAAAGAACTCTCCCAAGAGATTAAGCGCTAAATACCAGATCATAAATGGAGGACTGAAAATATAATGTCCATAAATAATTATTAAAAGGACAGTAAGTTGAGAAAAAGAGTAATCGCAAGTGGAAAACTATGTACTCGTAAATATATTATGAATCTAGATGGGATGTTTGGTCTGAGGACGGGAACAAGCACCAGACGACTCGCGCCTTGCGCTTAATGTACGACATTTAGCGAAGTCACAGAGTGGAAGAGGTCCGTTTTAATTGTCCTTACCTACCACCGGAATTAATAACGAAATTAACGAATCAGATGTGAGAGTTTCCGGTGCGGAGTCATGCGATGCCGCAGTTTGCGCGAGTTTATGGGAGGGTGCCGGTAGGCAGGCGGTTTTGCATGAAACAAAGGGACGTCGGATTGGAAAAACACTGTCTGCTTTTGGAATTTGAAGGTACAACACATTATGCGTCCGTTATAATAGAAGAAAGAAGAAGGTAATGCAGATATACCTATATTTTGCATTATGTGCAAGGTTTGCTTCAATGCTTGCATTTCTATTTTTCATCGTTCCTTCTAAGCTTCTTATTAAGAAATGTAAGCAATGCCAAATTGCGACAAGTTTTTGTAAATGAAAGAGCTTACCGCCCGACTTGTAAAGAAAATAGCTATACCTACATACTTTGGCAAGTAGGGCAAGTAGGTACTTGCTTATCAACCAAAATTAATTGGTAGGTACCTACTATTTTTATGAACATTTCGCGCGACAAGCTTTTTGATTTACAAAAACTTGTCGCAATTTGGCGTTGAATTATCTTAACAAAAATCTAAACTTAATTTAATCGTTTTAGTACATAGCTTAAATAAAAGCTTGTTTTTAAATAGTTTTTTTTATTTTTTATTTTATGTTGTGCTTTTTAGTACCTATTTGATTCCTATATGTCAGGAGGGTGGTAAAGAAAGTTAGTCCGCAATCTTGGGGCATCCGTAATATAGGATTTAGTATGACGTCACTTACCTTATCATTTTGTACTCGTCAAACCATTTCATTTGATAACCATGTCAAGTAGGTTGTGAAGAAATAGGTAATCCGCCATATAGGGGTGGCCGACATCTTGGATTTTGTATGACGCGTCACTCAATTTATCGTTTTCTATTCGTCAAGTCCTTTCATTTGATACTTATGTCGAGGAGGTCGTGAAGAAATAATTGTAGTGACGGCCAATTTGAAAAAATCATACACTAACAGAGCAACTTAAATAAAAGGGTGTAAAAAATTAAATAAAACTAATATAAACTAGATAATAAAACTAGACGTATTACATATTTTTTTGGATATTTGAATAAAAGAAGATTTTTGTTCTTATTGGGGCAGTTAGAAACTCGTAAAAGTCCCAAGGTTACAAATAGCAATGGTCATTGTATACCTACTTTTTTGCTAATTGAGTTCCCTACTATTAAAACGACCTTCCAGAGCCTCCTTTTTCATTATCTCGTTTTTTATCAGCGGCATTTTGTATAATAACCCTACCTACTGGAGTCCAGCTGCCCAAAGTATATGACTTAATGTATTTTAAAATATGTCCGTCTTCTGCAGGTAAATTTACAAAGTAAATTAGGCCGGCAAAAAGGCTGCCTGGAAAAAATCGTCCATGCTTCCCAAAATTTATTTCGCTACCACATTACGGAATGATTTTATTATTAATGTGAAGGTTGCGCCCTTAAAATAATACCTGCGGAGGACTCTACGATCATTAGTTTTTTGGTGGAATTATAGAGCGAAGCGGATACAGTGGTAAGTACGAAAGCATAATTATCTCTTTGTGGGACCATGGGAGGTCAAATAATGATCAGATAAGGAACGGTCGATTACTAGGCCGATTTACATCGTAATATGAAGACTTCATAACTGTTTGAAATATCTAAGACTGAGTATACCATGCGTGCTTGCGCATAGAAGCTGATGAACATTACAAAAGGAATTCACAGTAGATATCTATAATAATTACTCCACAAAATAGACCTGTTACCTTAATCGTACTTCAGCGAATCGTCATTGTAATAAGCAAAAAAACGGTGTCATTATTAATTTGGAATAACTTCCACAATATTTCACATCCTAAAACAATATCATAGGTATTATTATGGAAACCGACATATTTCGGCTCTCGCACCCTCCTAACTACTGTTCTCAATCAGTTTTTTTCTTCAGAATAATGCTAAAATTGAATTACTTTACCCGAAAAATTTTACCCCATTGTATACGTAGGTACTTTCCGAGGTACTTTCTTTTTGTATAATACTGTTAAAAATGCTCTTTCTTAATTTCATCCCCCCATTTGACCTCTTTGCGCAAAGCGAGTTTATCAAAAAGCAATCCGAACCGGTCTATTGTAGGCAAATTCAAAATCGATGCCTGAATCCGTTCGAAAGTTACACAGAGACACCAAAATTTTGTTTGCTAAAAACTTCGGTTTACCACGTTTTAGACATTTAAACCGATTCAGCGAATATTTTTTTATTTACTTTTATGGGGAAACAACACTTTTCGCGTAGTGATGTGGAAGTAGTTGGTGTAATTTTTATCTAGTGCTGTGTAAAATACTAGAAACATGATGAAATGTCAGATATTTTTAATTCACATCATTCATCATTTTCATGTAGCTGTTCTTTGTTTCTCAAAGATCTGGCAGTATCGTAGTATTCAAATTCCTGAGATTAATGGTTATTAGAGGTACGATTTAGAACGAGAGGCAAATTGGTATTATATTTGGAATTAATTCAAAATCGTGCGGAGTTATATCGATTAAAATCTTTCATTTTCTCTGTAGCCAGTCGTGCTCAGAACTTCTCAACGGTTGACCATTATCCGTTAGCTGCAATATACCGGCCAATTTTTGAAATTAATCTGTACGTACCTACTAGGTACAATGGCTGTGTTTATAAAGCTACCAAGCAAAGCAATGGCTTGCAAGTGGATTGACATATATCTTTGTTTTATGCCAAAGAGACAGATACATAGGCACAAACTGACAGCAAGCGATTGCTTCCGTTTGGTATTTTTTTTAAACACAGCCATTGTTTACTTTTAACATAATTAGATATTTATACCTATTCTGTAATGTTTAAAACAACACGAGAATATTTAACATGAAAGCATTCAAACTTCCTACAACATATCTCTTGTTTTCAGACGCAGAGAAGATAAAGATAATAGTCTAATCTTAGCTTTAAAAATTAAATAGTAAAATTGTTATACCCGGCCTGATTGGTGACACATTCGTCTCTTTCCTGGGGTGGCACTCAGATTTAACAGGGGGGGGGGGACGTTTCACACGATTCTTTACTAAACGATTTTAAATATCATCTGCTTTTTCGGAACATATAAATATCACAGGCCATGCAAATTTTAATAATGTAAAAATTTTACACAGATAAAAGAATCTAACCAAGAGGTTATTCCTTGAGATGTTTGAAATTAATAAAGAAAATTATCCACTGAGCAAAAGAACTGATAATACAAGGTTAATTGAGCCGCAGAAGGTGTAAAAGACAAAACATTTTCTAGTTCTAGTTCGATTATTTGAGGTTCTGACCTGCTTGACTGGAAACTGATTTCTAGCATATTTTCGTTTTTGAAAAATCAAGATGGCGTCTACAGCTACCATATTTATTTATTTTCATTGTAGGTGAAGTGTCTTTTCCTTTAAATATATAGCGAAAAGTTTCATTAAGAAAAGTTGTTCCCAATTAAAAATTACGCTTGGGTACCAAATTTTGAAAAGATCGGCTCACTCTGTTTTCCCACTTTTTTCTTTTTCTAACGAGCTAAAAAAATGAAAAAAAAAGTATGCTGATACCAGTTCCATATTTATTATGACTTCATTATCCAAATAAAATCAATAAGAAAATAAGATAAAGAACGTTTGAATAATATAATACACCTTGGTATAACAAGCGTGGGAATGTCTAAAACAAAGTAATCCCCGCAATTATCATTTGTACCAAGCAAAAACGAGTCGAGATGTAATTTCCATATACACACCATTTGGTAATTGATTTTTTGCTTTTTAATGTCATTCTAATATGCAAAACAATTTGCGTAATTTTGCTTGCCATTATACGAAGGTAATTGTATAGATACAAAAGTGGAATGCTGGGTACAATACCATAATAGGATTTTAACATTATGCTGAGTATAGGTAGGTATGTATTAAATTAACCTGATTAGTCAAATTGCCATGAAACTGTGCTTTTGGACAAAACTCTCACCAATAGCGGATGAGCTTTGTGGTACTAAAAGAAATGTACGTAGGTATATGTAACTTAAAAAAATAATATTTTTTAATATATACAGGATGTAACTTAAGTACTTTAAAATATTTCAGTTCAAGTTCTTATAAACATAATATGTTCAAAAATTCTTCGTTTTGGATATACAGTATATTCAAATTTTCTAAAAAATCGTCTTTTTTATTTGTAGAGATTTTTAACCAAATTTGCTACACAGTATTCTTTGATACCCACGACCTTTTTAAATGTATTATTTTCATGGTCGTGATTTAATCAGTGACGGATATAGAGGTAGGCCGTTCGACAAATTTAAGAAGAAAAAATACGGGCCTGTACCAAATAAAACTAGGTAGCAGTCAGTGGCGGATCTAGGCTGGAGTCAAGGGAGGGGCTTCTATTTCCGAAATTTTGTAATAAAATAGGAAACACATTTTTTATTCATTTTATTCATGCTTATTGCTTATTGACTTTATTTCCGCGCAAGCCCACCCACTTACTCAAGAGCCGTATCAGCAGTATTGTCATTGCCAGACATATTTTCTAAGTGCCTACCTTACGATATTAAGCCATGGGGGGGGGGGGGGGGGCTATAGCCCCTGTACCCCCCCCCCCCCCCGTAGATCCGCCTCTGGTAGCAGTCTCGGATGGAGAATTTAATTCTGAACAAGCAATATCTGCCGCCGTTTCGTGGCAAATTTGATTTTTCTAATTTATTTCATCGTACATAGGTACATATTTAAAAAACGTAGGGAAAAGATGACGATGTTGTTTTCACTAGTAATCGGCCTAGTGCTTCGAGTACAGGAATTTTCTTAAAAAATTCGTGTTAGAGAAAAATTTCCGGATATTAATTCAAGAACGTGGGGGATTCGGTAAGAAAAAATTTACGCTGTAATCACCTCCTGCTGCCTAGAGCAAGTGAGAATATTTCCGGAAATTTTTTGAATTGCCATGACAACGAAGCAAAAAACGAGCCTCTGAATGGTCAAAAAAGGTAGGTATGGAATTTTCAATTAAAGACAAAACTTTGGAGGTTTTAAGATACACAATTATTTTTAACTCGGAATAAGAATAAAAAAGTGATGGGAAAAGCTGAATTTTTTAGAAGATTTTAGCACTCCTTTTTTATTAGAATTGGCTGAGGATCACCACACTGAAATATTTTAACCTACTTAAGGTACACCCTGTAAAGGTAGAGATGCGAAAGAGGGAACGTTCCCGTTCGTGAATATATCGGGACAAATCCCACAAAATTTTGATTGTGAGTAATCATAAAATTTCTGTTAGGTAATTGCATGCGAACGAAGTGAAAGCAGTGTGCGGTAACGAGCATAGAGCTTCTTCTTTTTTCGATAGGAAACACTGGAGCGATTACCGTTGACTCAGAGTTAATTTGCGTATCTGATGCAATAAAAATAACGAAAAGGCAACCCACTTGGAAATTAAGCTAATTCGATTTTAATATCGTCGCGATGTGTGACAATCGTGCCGTAACACCTACCACCATGACATTATAATTTACTAATTTTTGTTTATTTATACAATGCCAAGATGTTGTTCCGGTGGTTTCACTTATTTGACTGGCTCACACTAACCATGACGGCGAAACATAAATATTTCTTTCTTAAACGCACAATAATAAAAGTGTCAAAAAGTACCGCAAGGACCTCATTCTCGCTCGTTTATATCACGAACTGAATAAATGCAAGTCAATTGGCAACTACTAGACCAGCAACTTATACTATCAAAAGATTTAATAAATTTCACCGTTTACGCAGACCGATCTCCATTCACAACTTTTTTGTGTATAATTCTTAAATGTGTACAAACGCGATTTTAAACGGTTGGTTGTCATCTGCACTTTAATATTACCAGCTCATTCCAATTTGAAATGTGTTTTTTCGATACAGAAACCTGAACCAAACTGGTTAAAATACAACTTTTTCAAGTTGCCAGGAAAATTCATAAATGCCTAACATTAAAAGAACGAAGTTTTATAACTTCAACAACTTTGTTTTCTATGAGATTTCGGAGAATAAATCTTCCTTCTTTATTAAGGATAATGTCAAGCCAAAGTGAAATGACAGAATAATAAATATCAAGTCAAAGTGTCATTCAACACAATAACCGAATAACTTAGTCACCTGTCTGATATTGCTAATTATTTATACCTACTAATTTCTCTCTCTTCGAATATCTGAGCCTGAGAATAGAATTCCATTGAACGCTCAACAACACAGTTGGCCGTATTTTATAGAATAAATAGCGATTCCTAAATTTTTCCTTTCTTTCCTATACTTAATTCTTCTTTGAGAATTGGTTGGGACCTCTCCCACAAAATTCTATGAATATTATTGAAAGACTGTTCACTTATTTTTCACTTTGAAATTTTATTTTGTCTGATATAATAACTAGCACGTATTTAGTGTACTGACATTAAAAATATTGCCCATTTGTTTTAGCTTATCTGATATAGTCCAGGAATATAAATTAAATTCACTGGTCGGTCCACCAGATTTATTTCTCTAATTCTATTAGCGCATTGTTGTGTTGTTGGCAGTCCTGAAAAACTTGCTCAACAAACTCAATACGATAACAATTGTTCTTCTTAAGAAGTCCTTGATACTCGCATGTTTAATTTAATTTGGCAACTTGAAAAAGTTGTATTTTAATTAGTTTGGTTCAGGTTTCTGTAGCGAAAAACTCAATTAAAAAATTAATGGATGATAAAATTACAATTCCTATTAAAAATATTGTTATATTTTCCACATTATAGAAAATAGGAACAATTTTAGTAGTTTAGAAATAGTTACAATCATTTGCGATTTTTCAACAGACAGACCGTGGGGTATGTGACAAAGGTAGATAGCTATTATTTGCTGTGTGCAGGGTGATTCACTTTTTATGTTTAGGATCCTACGGCTTGCATGATTTCGACAAAACAAAACTATTTTATAGTATTTACTTTTTTTATACACAGCATTCACCTCCAAGCCATATTGCGTGAAAATGTTTAAAAAAATATATTATCTAACTAGTGTTTCTTTTTTTGTTATCGTAATTATTATCTTGAAACCGTTTATTTTATCGAATCACATGTATAGTACGTTTTTTGAGACAAATGTCTGAAATACCGAACAACAACAGTTCAGGCTCGTTAGGATGACATAATATGTGTGAAAATTATAGCCCCTTAATTGGTGGAGCCAGTCGGTCTCTGGCTTCTCTGACAAAGTAAGAGAATGTGTGTGTCGTGTATCACTACATTATTTTTGTCCTTACACTGTTTACCAACCCACAAAATTTCAGTTTATTTTACGGGGTAGTTTGAATGTTATAGCCGAAAAGGTAAATCGGAGGTTGCGAGACCCCATATCTCCGCATCGTAGGAAAACTATTTGTATGAAACACCGTGTATGTTTTAGCGTCCTTTACCTGCTCCCGCGAGATTGCCCCACTCTTACAGGACACTCTGTATAAACATTATAGCTCATGTGCTCAGACCTTTTTTATTTTAGTATTTTTCTCCATATTTATTATTCAACGACCTAATCCATAATATAAAAAAAATGTGCAGGTATCATGTTTGGGGTGGATTTTTTATACACATATTATATGAGTATAAATCAGTCGGTGCACGACAATCTGTCGCTTGCCTGTTGTATGTTATACGAAATTTCGCAACATGCCATATGGCATATGTTGAGAAAAAGCACACATGATTAGGCCCTCAAATTGCTACCTTAAAATTGGTTCTCGTTACTGACAATACGAAAATGGGTCATCTTGCGGTTAAATTAATTTCGTGACTGAGAAACCTTAATTAATCATTTCGGGAAAATTGACTGAATGTTCCAACCCCTCGATTCCTTCCGTAACCGCGAAAGCTTTCGGTTTCGCTTGGGCAAAAGAGGAGAAGTATAAATATAATGTAAAAATAGTGTATTAATTTACTACTGTACGATGAATATTTATGAGTACCTATTTACCAAAGCAATCTTAGGCAATGAAGTTTCAAGTGATTTAATGGTTTCCGAAACATTTTAATAACACTGTTCCAAATTTTGCATATGTGAGTTAATAATTATGTGGAACCTCAAATGCTTTCCGGTCGTATAAATAAAAGCTAGATAGAAAGAGAAGATACAACATTATTTGGCAACTTTGTACTTATTACGGTCTAAAACGCACTTCCCAGAAATTAATTTTGGGATCGTAAAAAACCGTCTTTTTGCCTTTTTTTACCTGGGCTGAGGACTAATGAGAGAAATATTTTCTCTACCTGTGCGAAAGCCCATAACTTCTGAATATGGCGCCAAAATATTGGCTCTTAATTTTAATAATACAGCCCTAGGGAACGCGATCCCTCTGTGATGCATTTTGGACGGAAGTCATCTGAATTTGACAAATGATATCTAATTGCAGTGTTACCATTATTAATGCGACCTTATTCTAAAATAATGACGGGAGCGGGAAAAGGTTGCATACTCACAATTTCTTGCTACAATCGCCTATTAGGTATAGTATTTCTAAAAAACTTAATTGGCGTCACAAAAAGAATTAGGACATAAGCGTCACGCAGTTTTCAAAAATATACTTACATATTCTACCAGCAACATAATATTTCATTTTTAAGGATTTTTAAGGTTGTCGTCAAACACAACGTAAAGGTTAATCACGGCAATAGATTATACTGGTATAGAGGCAAGCGTCTCCGCGGTGACCAACGAACTGTAGACGCGCCGAAGAGAGAGACGGAAGATTTAGTCGGCCAAGATTATTAGGAGCATTGGCGCTTCCCATCGTATTTCTGCAATTCTCTTGTATGTTAGGGTTTGGAACAATGAATAACATATTTTCAATATTTTCTAATATAGGTAACCACTTTACTAAATACTTACATTGCGAAGAATAATTAAAAATTATTATATTCATGTACGTAGGTAAATTTAAAAATACGAGCATACATCGACAATTAGTTCAAATATTCTTAACTTTTCGTTGTTATAGATAGGTACCTATATTATATGATATACTATAGTGGATCGAGTCTTTATGTTACCAATTAAAATCTATCTAAAACTTATTCTTCCAGGTTAGTTTGTCTCTGCCCAACCTAAAAAGCATATTTACTATTATTTTTAGTGCCCTGTGTACCGATGTGATATGAATTCGTTTAAAAGCTAAACCGGATTAAAGTAGAAAATAACCATAGAGAAATGAATTTTGATTTTATTGTCATTTTCTCTTGCTATTTTCTGTTTTAATCCGGTTTAACTTTTAAATGAGTCTAAACCACATATACAGGGTGTTTCTAAATTGCACCAAAATATTTTACAGGGTAATTCTTCCGTTAAAATTAAGGGGGGTCTTTCATATAAATTTTTACTCAAAACCCCTCCCCCTCCCAGTTACACCCCTCCAAATATGCGGGGGTAAAATATTGTTTTTATTTATTTTCTCCACTATGGAAAGAGGTAAAAAGTTGAAATTTGGTGGACCAGTTGCACTCATGGAAGACATTTTGTGACATTTTTTCAACACTAAAGTGTGAGTGGATGGGTATGAAAAACCCAACCCCTAAATTATTTTTCGCCACAATTTTTTAACGTGTCAAAATTTCAAAACCAAAAAATTGATTTGTTATGGACAAATGCGTTTAAAAACTTTTTAAACTCTTGTCTTTTTGTCCTAAACAGATTTTAAAAAAAATAAAACTTGTTGACACCCGCGCGACTTAACGCATGGTTAATGATTAATAATATATTTTTTATGAATCAGATAATCTAGTAGGCTAATGTCAAACATCTAATTACTATTCTTAGATGTCATAACTAATTTGTGTTGTGTCCCTTATAACAAAAAAATAGTGAACTTCACAAATGAAGAAATGCCGGATATGCATTTTGTTATGGGCTCATGCGAAACTATGAAATACTCCAGGAATATTTCAAAGAATTCGGAATTCTATGGCCCGAAGAATAGAGTCGTGCATTTTAGCAGACGGGAAACATTTCGAGCATTTGTTGTTATTTTTAGAATTCATATTAAGTTGTTGTTATTATTTATAGTTGTTAAAGTTCTCAGATTTTTTATTTCTTTAGTTTTTTAGGTCTGTATCATCTCTCCCTAATATTTGGAATTAAAGTATTTTTGATAACTACCTACTTGTAAAATTATTATTATTATTACAAAGAATTACTACTTATTATTAATACTATGTTTTCCTTTCACTAAAATTATGTCAAATTTAGAACCAAAACAAAAGATACCTAAACGTTTTTAAACGCAGTAATTAGACGTTTGACATTAGCCTAAGATTACTTGATTCATAAAAGAATTTTTAAACATGCGTAAGTGGCGTGGGTGTCCACAAGTTTTATTTTTTCTGAAAAATCTGTCAAGTTTAGGACAAAAAAGACAAGAATTGAAAATGTTTTTAAGCGCATTTGTCATTGTAAACCATTTTTTTTTGTTTTGAAATTTGACACGTTAAAAAATTCTGGCAAAAAATAATTTAGGGGTTGGTTTTTTCATCCCCATCCACTTATACTTTAGGGTTGAAAAAATGTCACAAAATGTCATTCCATGAATGCAACTGGTCCACCAAATTTCAACTTTCTACCTCTTTCCATAGTGGAGAAAAAAATAAAAACAATTTTTTACCCTCGCATATTTGGAGGGGTGTAACTCGGAGGGCGAGGGGTTTTGAGGAAAAATTTATATGAAAGACCCCCCTTAAATTTAACGGGAGAATCACACTGTACAATATTTTGGTGCAATTTAGAAACACCCTGTATAATAGGTGCATTTACAATTTACACGTTCGTCACTAAAAATTTGCTATAGCAATTGCGATTTTATTATTAACACTTAATTAAAAAAACAAGTACATATAGTTATAGGGAATATCTGTAACCATGACGATAAACTAGTACCGTGTCTGCAAATTATTTATTACAAAAGTGTCCACTTATGCGGTATGAAATTAAATTATGTTTTTTGAAGCTTAGCTTCTTTTCTTTTTTATACGCTAGAATTTCTTTGTTGTTTCGTTTCCTGTTTATAATATTGTTTAACTCTCATAATCATATAATTATAAACAATTTTAGAGAGCACATCTGCCCGATGTGTTTGGCAGCTAAATTCTATGCAGTATATGTTTTCCTTAAATAATATAATTTCATCAAGAGTTCTGCTCATTAACACTTATTCTATTTTAATTAAAAATTTAGCCACCATAATATTGGGGTACGAAACAATGTACCCCCATTACTCGCGCACCCGAAATATTATGAAAACACTACTAACTCCGCGGACCACAGCTCGGCCGGCTCGACTAAATTCTCTGTCTCTCTTTAAGGCTGATCTACAACTCGACGGACAGCGGCTGCCGCGCGGCGATGCCGCGGCCTACCCACCAGTTTATTTATCGCGGTAAGGTTAATGCACCATATATTATTGTCAAAAGGTGTCTAAAAAGCCATATCGATTATAACTATTTACGCAAGTATATTCTAAGATCTGTGAAATTATGGCACGCCTATCTACCGCATTTCGCTGCACAAGTGGCCAGTCGTCGAACAGTGTAAAGTGTAACCCATGTTAAGTATTGGTGATATTATATTAGGCGAGCATGCAGTCACTTGTTTTTACTACAATATCTACGTTCTCTGTCTCCTTCATCTTTTTTCATTGCTAATAGCAGGTGCGGTTTAATATGGTTAAAAAAGTGTTTTGTCTCGTATTTTATTGCCGAGGCGCCTGTTCTCGAACTACCCTGGTAAAATATAAATGAACTCTATTCTATAGCATTTACCACGCTCTGCTACTGGTAACAATACCAGACTTATCAGCAGAAATCACCCGTATAAAATTCAAAGGTTTTTATGCTGATCCAAGTAACTTCATATTTATACTATACTTCCACACAGAACCCATAGAAACATAATACGTGCTAGTTGAAATAAATATTGTTTTCAGCAAAACAGAAACAAGAACATTTATGTGAATGTATGTGTGTTTCCACTAAAAACTTTCGAACGGATTGATATATCGGCTTCAAATTTGGTATGCCGATTCTAGTCTACAATAGAACGGTTTGGATTGCATTTGGGCTCAATCGCTCCAGGGAAAGAAGTGGAAATTGGATGACAATATTTTTAGTTTTGCGTGACAGCAGTTTTGAGCGAACGAAATTAGTACATACATGGTGTCCCAGAATATGTGGTCAATCTCCCGAATTTATACAGGGGACGTTACAATAACATGACAAGTTCCTATAAAAAAATTTCCCAGAGGTCCCCCTACGGAGATACAGGGTGTTAAAGTTTTTTTTTTTAAATTGAATTATGGTAATATCTCCCAAAATAATCAAGCTGCTGAACTGAAATTTGCCACTGCTGTGTTTTAGGCGATGGAAAATAAGCTGAAGGCATCAATTTTTACGTATCTCACAGAGGGCGCCACTTGCACTATTTATGGATCGTGTTATAGCTCGTAATTTTTTTGAGGTTATCTTTTTGGTCTTGCAGGTCCATCATTTTAGTACATCTTTCCGTTCTGCAACAAAAGTATACTCTCGTTTCATAACGATAAAATCAACCGTTTGCGTTTAAAACCTCAAAAAAGTTACGAGCTATAACACGATCCAAAAATAGTGCAAGTGGCGCCCTCTGTGAGATACGTAAAAATTGAAGCCTTCAGCTTATTCTCCATGGCCTAGAACACAGCAGTGCCAAATTTCAGTTCAGCAGCTTGAATATTTTATCAACACCCTGTATCTCCGTAGGGGGCCCTCTGGGAAATTTTTTTATAGGAACTTGTCATGTTATTTGAACGTCCCCTGTATAAATCCGGGAGATTGCCCACATATTCTGGGACACCCAGTATAACTCTTTAATCATTACCTACTAGACAGTATTTTTGACATTATTGCCAAAAAGGCGTGGTTGATTGGGGAGGCTGCAAGATGGTGAAAATAATTAGTCGTTTTCTAGAGGGTGTCCAAGGATAAGAGAAAAGATAGGTGTGAAAGAACACCCGCTGGATTTAAAAGTAATTTCTGCCATATTTTCGGTCTCGAAAAATCAAAGTAGGACTTGGCATGACGAAAAGATTCATTTTCTGTATAGTAGGTATAGCATAAAGTGCCTTATTTTCTGTGCAAGTTACATGCGAACATTTTAGGAAAAATTGTGGATCTTTTTTCGCGAATCGATTAAGCCTTTCCAAAGGTATTATTTTACATACTATAGCCAGCCTAGCTCATACAGGATGTTTCGTAAAAAAATGTACGATAAAATCATTTAGTTAAAAACTATATTTAAATGAAAAAAAAAATTGGGATTGTATGCATTCTGTTAGTCTCCCTTGGAAAACACATATTTCATTTTAAAATTTTCTTACAATAATTGTAATTTTTGTAGGTATAATTCTCCATCCTTACTTAATACTGCTTTATTCGACAAGTTCGACAAGTTCAAGCATATCAATCAAATCAGGCGTGTCGTGAATGCCATGAAAACACAGTCGATAGTACGTAGCGCCCAATGTAAAACCCTGATTTGTTTCTTTAAATAGTTTTTAAATAAATGATTTTTTTCTTATATTTTATATGAGCTCCATTGGCTATAATATATGTAAAATAATACGTTGGGCAAAGGATATATCTTGAAAAATTGCTAGTAGACAAACATTTGAGGTTAAAGAAAATATAAATATAAAACAATATTAATAAAACAAATAAATTTTTATTTCAGTTAATAAAAAATGTGAAATGAAAAAGGCCATATATTATGATGAGCTACTCGCGTTTGACAAATAATGATCGAACGGCCATCCGTATGAAAGCAAAGCCTCATCTCTATTGTTCAACTGGGAATAAGATTATTATACGAAACCTGTCCAGTGCACAAAGATCATTAAAGAACCAAGAGCTGAAGAGGTAAATTGTAGCTATCTCTAAAAGCATTACGCAAATACACTTATATAGAGATGATTTACTCCTAATCCGTCACCTTTTCCTGTTCCTCTCGCCGGTCATAAATAAAATTACGCTGAAATAAACGCCCTCAAAGGGTCAAAATTTGTAAAACCGCTTCCTGCAATCTCATAACACGAGTGATCCGTCTTCCATGGGGTTTTCTCCCTAAGGGGGTGTTATGAAAAGGGCGTTTAAACCTGTTGCAACCCCTGCATACACACACACACACATAAGACACAGGGAGTCCTTGTGGACGTCACGCGATTTCTTTCAATAAAACTGCGCCCCCTGGGGTCGCGACGCCTTTCAAGTGCAGCCGCATTTTGTTTTGACTTCACTTTAACACGCATTTCAATGGTTTACGACTGCTTTGAATCCATCATTTTTTTTTATTCAGCACAGTAAAAGTGAAACGTTTGGGTTTCGAAGAATCGTAGGTACTTTCAGTTTTAAATGTGTTTTTTAAATATTGACTTACCGTAGGGCTTTTCGGTTGGGGTGTTGTGTGATATAGCAGTGGACTCTGAAAAGGAAAATAAAAATTACAATATAAAAATACAACCCTAATAAAATTTGTACAGGGCCATACTTAAAAAAGTAAATTCTTAAAAAAGGAGGCTATGCATATACAAATAGTTAGGGTACCAATAAAGTAGGTAGGTATCTGCTATACAGAAAGATGGTTCATCCTTCTAATATTTACCCCTATTTCTGTGCGTTTGAGGATTTGGTTTTAGGTCCAACTTCAGTCATAAAGAAGATGCCCTTTAAAAAGATGTGTTCCCCGAACTAGAAAATTGTTTAGAGAATTTCTATTTTAAACCATCGATTTTAAGATTTAGTATTTTGTGCCTACAAATTTACCGCATTTCTAGATTTTACATGGAAATTGTCATGTACAAGTTATGAGAAGTTGTCACGTTATCTTTCAATGCACATTATATTATATTCTTACCAAAACGTGTCACATCGAAGCTATACTTGTAAAACTTTTGGTAAATAATTATTGTTATTCATGAAGCTTAAATTGAGGTAATTTTTTTAATGTTTAAAATATAGATCGTCTCGATCATAGAAGATTGTTACAAATTGTCAAAACGATCGAAAGTCAATAAATGCTCTTAGGTGATAGATATTTATGGGAATAAAATATAATATTAAAAAGATGACGAAAAGTCAACCATAATTTTAGTGGCTAAAGTAGTGATTTTTTTTGTGGGTGTACAAGTTCTTCCTATGTAGGCAGCTATTCCAATAATTATAAATTCCACTATTATTGAGTTTAGCAATTAATAAATATAAATATTTTGTATCTTGTAAATTTGTCTTAAAAACCATTATTTTTGAAAAAAAAACAGGTTTTTTTAGAATAAAATATTCTAAAGAAAACGAATAAAATAATAAATTAAAAACTTTTTAAAACACAAGTTTCTATTTAAGCCATGTAGGTAGGTACTAAAACGAATAAAATAGGTTTTTTCAAAAATCTTGTTGCACGAACTGTAAAGCAAACATCTACTTCGGCTGTTTAAATAAAAAACTGTTCAATAAAATTAATTAGTACCTGTCTACCTACTTTTATATGAACATTTCTGAATAAAAAACTTATTATATATTTTTTTGTTA
This sequence comes from Pseudeuparius sepicola, assembly GCA_963920635.1. Taxonomy (NCBI): domain Eukaryota; kingdom Metazoa; phylum Arthropoda; class Insecta; order Coleoptera; family Anthribidae; genus Pseudeuparius; species Pseudeuparius sepicola. The sequence goes on from OY987303.1 coordinate 30,384,968, forward strand.
CATGACAATAAAAGCTTATTTTTAAAAAGGTTTTTTATTTATTATTTTATTTTGTTCTTTTTAGCTAGTTATGTCTTAATCTATTCTTAGACAGGTCTCAGACTGATGTTAACGACGCCCATCTCATTCCCCCGCAAAAAAAGAAAAAATTGCTTTTGGGCGAAATGGTTTCACCAGAAAAAGATGGAAATGGAGGGAAAACGTTTATTACTTAGTGTTCGTGATACATTGTATAGGTACAGGTACATAGTTAGATTTTGGCGAACGAAATTATTACATACTATACCGCTAAAAGAGTTTTGACCTATTATAAAATTGGGGTTACATCATAAAAATAAGGGGTGGTTGAGAGGGGGGGTGAAATGAGAATAAATTTGAAAAGAGCCGGTATTTTTTGGAAGTGAGAATGTTATGTTTTTAATTTTCTTAAGCTTAAATTTAAGAATATAGATACATTTTTGGCATAACATTTTGTTCTCACCATTCACCAACGTTTTTCTGCTCGTCCCTTTAGTTTGATATCCATATATCAAGGAGGTTGTGAAGAAATAAATAATCCGTCATCTTGGGGTGGCCGCCATATTGGATTTAGTATAACATCACCACCTTATGGTTTTCTACTCGTCAAACCCTTTCATTTGATATCTATATCAAGGGAGTTGTAAAGAAAAAAGCTAATCCGCCATCTTGGGGCGGTCGCCATATTGGATTTAGTTTGACGTTACTTACCTATCGTTTTCTACTCTTAAAAAACTATCATTTGATATCCATATCAAGTGGGTTGTAAAGAAGAAGGCAATCCGCCATCTTGGAGCGGCGGCCGTTTTGAACAAATTACAATATTGAGTTATTCCTTCTTAAGGAAATATACAGGGTTTTAAACGTCAAGTTTAAAAGTCACTTCGTATATTTCTCAAGAACGGTTTTGGGACCCATTTTTATAAAACCTTTTTTGTAGTCTTCGGTTTTGTTATTGTTTACAATTACCTTCCATAGACATTTTCTTATTTTTGTTTCCTTTAGAAATACCCTAATGACGTCACGCATCTGAAAATCATCTATCTTGTTCTAAAAAAACCTGTTTACCTTTAAAACCATATTTTTTAGGAAAAAAATTATGAAAATTAAATTCTACATACAAAAATATTTCATAGACTCCCTAGAGTAAGTAGGTACCTCGGAAGATATTGAGAGAGGATAAAAGATCATGCCTCCCTGTGATTTCATTTGTTTCTGAGTTCGAATAATGAGAACCAAATGGTTAAATTAGACATAAATACTAATAACTTATATACCAAATGTCAACTCGGCATCTCTAAAATTGACAAAAATATAAACATTCAACTGCAACCCCCTATATCTTTTAAGAGAAGCATTTTTGAATGCAGGCAGTGATTACAGTAGATAATCTATAATCTTCGTTGTACTTAAGTGACGTCAAGCTAATGATATAGGGTTTTGAATGCAGGAATATACTTCTCCCTATTTTTCCTTAAAAGATTGTTTAATTTTTTTTGTATTTCACGGATATCATTTGAATGCTATATTTAAGGCCTTTCTATGGCCTTTAATCACAAAATTATTTTTTGTAAACATCCCTGTTTCAACAACGTACTTCACGTACTTAATCAATGATTGTTTGAAGTTTGTAGACAAGGTTGAGATTTGAGTAATACTCCCTTGTTTGCCTTTCATTGTCTTTATTTGTTTATTCACGACGTCGTTTTCGAGTGAAAAAATGAAAACGACCATAGAGGGGCTCCTATGAGTTTATTTCGACGTTTTTGCGTGGGGCCTCCAGGGTAGTGTCAAATCGCAAAACTCAGTTTTTTATTCTTGAATCATTGTATTTAGAGTCTGCTTGTTGGCCATTGCATGGGTTCAATTAATATTAGATACCGAAAACTTATCAAGTAGCGAAAACAACTTCCGTTAGGTGCTTAAAAACCAAATTCTGTGTAATAATTTGTGACCGAAACAGAGCATCAAAAAATGAACGAGAAAGTATATATCTACCAGGCATTAAAATTAATTTAAAACTTTTCCCTTCTTTTTAAAATTGACATGTTTTATAAGGATTTAATAACAGCACGTTATAGAACATAACAGGTCTAGATTTCATTGGTGGATATTCACTTATTTCAAAGTTGATAAGATAAGGCGGGATAGCGGTAGTCAATTGAGCCGTTACACCCATGCAAGCAATGATAAAATGAAGGCACATTCGCACTTGTTAGGTACTCCAAACAGTTTTTCCTTTCTAATAATATGTGGTGGATTTTTGTTTGCAATTGCAATGCAAATATTCTTTCGATTTCACTGATGTCTACGTCAATTTTGCGAACACTTAATTTTTTAAAATAAGGTAATAGTTCGCCATTCTCGTCTCAGTTAATAACGACATGATATGATAAGACACACTATATAGGAAAGTTATTTCTACCTTAAATTACACTAATTGAGTTTCATACTAATTCTTCCTGTGCTAAAGTCCATCCGACGACAGTATTATGCTAATGCATCGGTTGACTGTACCGAAATGTTTACCACGCTCATTATTTTGTGCGGTGTCTATCAGGTAAGTATATTAGTAAAAGTTTGCACGGCGTTTTGGTGTAAATACGCCGCACGATGAAATATTTCTTTGACCGGGCTGGGTATATACCTACCTGCCGCACGAACCATTAGCATGGGAAAGCATTCATTCGTCAACAAAACAAAGCCGTGGGTTATTACCATACTAAACAGCGCAAATGCATTCGTTTTAGTTCGGGGGGGCAATTTTTCACTAAAACACTGGACCCGGACCGTTACTAATCGTCAATATCCGCAGGTGCCATCCTATTTGCGTTTTTTGAACGTATATCTGCACCAGATCTTTCCTAGAACCTATTTCGGGTTTTGTCTCTGGTGGAGATGACTGTTATTACCGCGTGGGATTTTTTTGTCGCGTCGCTGGTTTTTTGGAACCATTCCCCGACTACTATTACGTTAACTATCTAGTTGTCATTCGGGGAAACAAAGGGAATTCTTTTGTTTGCGGAATATTTGGTTTCGTCTCTGGGAGCATTCCTATACCTGTCGCAAGGGTAGGTACCTGTACCTGTACCCGCGCAAAAAGCTGCCATTCGCTTGTTATTTAATTTTTCCAAGCCCCCACTGAAACGATGATGAAAAACTGGATCAAAATGATAATATGGTATAGGTGTCTATAGATAATTATTCTCTTAAATCTTAAAATGGTGGTAAGGTGTAATGTTTTCGACGGATCTCTTCTATTGATATTACACATTAAACGTAGGTATTAGTTCAAGCAAAGGGGCGACAATATCTCACCACAAAATATTAAAATAAAGTTTTTCGTAGAAAAGCTGCGATATCCTTAACTTTTTCGTTTTCGACAAGTAATAGATGGTTTCTGAGATTTCCGAGTTAGCACTTTTTGGGTCTTCCACTTTGAATATATAATTTCCTGCGATCGCCTATACATCGTCTCTTCAGCTGCTGCAAGGAATACGGGTATTTTTTACATAACTTGCCTGTCTACAAATTAGTCATTATTCTTTTCCGCGCCTGTTAAAACGAAGGAACGCTCTCGCGCTCAGGCCACTTCTGCGGCGTTCGGATACACCAAACCTGAACAATATTTCTTCCGAGAGCGTGTTACCAACACTCGGAGTTACGCCTCCCTACAAATTAAAATATTTATGTTTTGCATATCTCTTTTTGATTTATACCGAGGCATCAGGCGGCCTCCTTTGCCTTTTGCTTTGTTTTATTCTTCTTCACATCCTTAACGAAACTTTGTAACTTTGTGAATTTGAACTGTTATGATTCAATTTATTTTTCGATATAGCATCACTAACTTTTATTATATCATGAGGTTTTTGCATGGGTTTCTGTATTTACAGAGAAATATAGATTAAAAAAATCCCAGCTTCACAATCCCAATCTGAAACGACGATACCTATATGCTTGCTCGGTGGAAATCACCTAGTTCATCCATAATTTAAACCGTGGACATAATCGATGAAGTGGCATTGATGAGATCAAGCTCAAACAGATGAACTTAAACTATTTAATAACAAATATCTACTAAAGAAATAGCATAACCAAAACCATATTACAAGCAAGGATACGTTTCGATTCCTGATTGATAACACAAGATCTCCGCGACCTGGTACAAAGCCTTCAAGGAATTCACACAACAAACAGACAACAGGAATAATTCGGCCAGTTCAAACTACATCACCAACAGTTTGCTTGAGGCAGAAACCATATGCTCCATGTAAATATATGTACCTGAAATAAGTGCAAACATTTTAACGACGTATCTATAAATTATCAAAAGCAACTTCTTCAAATAATTTTTTCGAGATAAGTATTTTCAAAATTTTAATGTGTTTTGATCTCGGTTTTGAGTACCACCGGAGTAAGTTGAAACACAACTATTATTTACCTATAGGACGGCCAGCAAAAAAGATGAAGATAGAGAATCATCGAGTTCCATGCTTTGTTCGGAGGATTTTTATCCATAAGCAACTCGTTAGCTTTTATTAGCTAATGGGAAAAATTACCGGATAAATTAAAAACTTAATTTTGGCACTTATTTCAGGGACACATCAGCCTACATATTAGATATACCTATAAAACATATCCCAACCAAATAGGATTAATGGATGAACTATTCCACAGCAAGAAAGAAAAAGGCTTCCAACATAATTTTGCTTAATAGTTTTGCTGCAGCCCCGATGTTCTTTATTAACAAACATATATTTTTAGCGTACCTATATTTTGTGTGATGCGGGCATTCTGGAACCCCCTACCGGTGATCTAATTCTAAATTGTGTTACAGCTATTATTAAGTTCTTGAGTCTTAGTGCTATGGCAAACAATGCAAAATATTTCAGATCATGAAAATCGAAAGTGGATGGTTTGTCTCCCGAGTCCACAAGACTGCTCCGTGGGAAAAAAAGTAGGCATAATTTAAGCGTAATAATCGACGAAAAAACTTATAATTCCCCTCACGGCGACTTCCTTCGGTTCCCATACAGTTATAGAGTGGAAGGAAGCCGAATATCCGAACGCACATTGCGCAGTGTCGAACCGGCTGAGTCATCTGCGCGGCCGCTCCGTGAATTATAATGAAATAAATTGGCCGAATTAATGGTTCATTATTACTTTTCAGTGAGTGATGATAATGGGTATTATTAGCCGTTCCATTACCGTGTAGTTATTTGCATGTCCGGCTTTGACACGATCCCGAATAAACCATCGGTGGATGGGCGTAGCGGCCCGTAAGCGTCCGGTAATTGATGTATTTCGCCGCCACACCGCGCCCGCCGCATAATGGATGCGCCCGTCACATTAGCCGCATAATGCGCACGCTCTCCGGCGCATTTGCATGCGCAAAAAGAACCACGAGCAGATTGAGTTAAAAAGGATAATGTTATTTTTCTTATAAAATAAAACTACCAAAGTTTTGAAATCACCGAGGAAATCACTGACTTTGACTTTGACAGCTTATGGGAGTTGGCGCAACACAGCACAACAATAGCAAATTTATGCAAAAAAAAGGAACTGAGAGTGCAATGCTCTCGATCTTCCGGGTTCATCATTTCATTTGCCAACAAAAGAAATTGGCAAAATGTGCCAAAACACCTGGTTGACTTTAACATTAAGACCTCTAGAGGTTACGGAGATTGCACGATAATATAATTGTGCGAGATAATTATCTATGGGCACGTGCCAAATATCATCGACATAGTGTACCTAATACAAGATATAGCAAAAAAATTTTAAAGCCCTCATAGGGCCCTTAATAAATATACTTAGAACTTTTTGCAAAAATAAAAGAACACGGACGACTTTATTTTTGAGTAAAATACCCCTGTACGGGTGGCATTTGATTGTGAATAACCCTGATGGCGTCTTACTTGCTTATATTTAGTCGTTTTGTAATTGGGTTAAAATTAGCAGCGATTCTCTGTGTATTTTATAATAATACAACAGTGTTTAGCAAAATTTACAACTATTCTTCATTTTACAAACTTTTGACAGACAAAAATTATCTCAATAACTATAGAACAAGTTCGTCAGAGCCAATAGACGTGGCACTCCAATCATAAAATGACCTTTGTTTTGTCTCCAAGATTAAATACATCCATACTATACCCTAAAAACAAAGGTAGAAAGTCAACCATCAACCATTCGCGGTGGTATGCCTCCGAAACCACTCTTGGACACATCTCGTGTTTTTTTCTTATTTAACGATTTTTTGGGGCACCGGAAGCATCGAAACCTCACCTGAAAAAATGGCAGTTTCTGATAATCGCGCTACATGTTCGGAATAATTTTTAGGTACTACACACTGCAGAGTTTTCAGGAGCCACTGTACCACCCGAAAATATCTTCGCCTCTTTAATGGACCGCTTATAGTCTGTGGTTAGTTCTGGGCGTTAGGCGTTTATCAAAACAAACCTGTCTATACAGGTTCTGACGTCATTATTGTAAATTGAAAACTTGCAAATGTGGCTGTTACATTAACTATCCAAAATAAATAATATATGGTGGACGCTTGAACAATTTTTTCTTCTTTTATTCGTGCGTACTCCACCTAATCCCAAAAGAGTGTTTATTCTTCTGCAATTCACGTAATGGTCTGTCCATACGATTTTATTCATGTGCATGGTAATTTCATGTTATCACAAACAAACCTACATATCCTGCGAAATACTGACAGCAAAGAGAATTAGTTACCTTGAACCAAGATTAGTTTGTAGGATGTAGGAAGGTTAGGACATTCCCCCACTCTTAAACAAAACCAAAGGCAGTCCCTTTGCACCGTCAACATCGCGCGATGGTGCCGCTCTCACTAGCTGGCCTTCAGCTTGATGCCAATGGCGCATCAAAAGGGACAACACGGGTATTGAAAACCGAAAACAAAGTAAAAACACAAACATAAAACAAAAATGCGATGCACCCACATACTCCACAAAGTTCCGTTATTTCATTGCACAAGCATTAAAATGAAGAAATAACCGAAAACAGTCAACACAAAATAAATATACACCATAAACAAAGTACCTACATGCCAAAAACGTTTGTGTGCGCCTATATGGCTGGAAACGTTATCTATTTAGGGAGTTACTAAATCGCCAATTCACGTGTAAATGCTACCAACTTAAATTGCGGCCTTTCCCCCCTTTGCCTCTCTCGCCCCCCCTTTCCTTATCCAAGTCGTTGAATGCGTCCTAACTTTCCTATAAACTAGCCTTGCCTTGAACAATGAAATTATGACGGCATGCTCGTGTCTTTAATAGTGTTGGTCCATGTATCCTATAACTTCACCTAACATAACGTAACCAAAAACGGTATAAACCAAATAATCGACTCGCGGGGTTGTATATTTCCTCATAGGTATCTCCCAAATATTTTCTTGTGTTCTTTAGATCTTTGCTCCTCTAGGTATATAGATATAAGTGGCTTAATTATAATTATTGTTTTTATTTTAACCACTAACTTATTCCAATATTTTAGAAATGACATTTCTATATAATTTACTAAACCTTTTTTATGCAACAATTAATAAACTTCAGGAATTTCTGATATTAAATTTTTTGCATCAATTGGTATCGATCTAAATATAGGTTCAACGTTAATAGAATTCTTTTTGTTATGTAATAAGAACTAAATGTTATTATAATATTTAAACGAGCATTGAACTTCACTTTTTATTTCGGTCAATAATTAGACGGATTTTTTCGTCGTTTCTATTACGAATTTTACGGTATTATTTCAATTACATTACAGATAAATAAAGGGCTACCTATGTAGCGTTCATCATGATCTTTAATATGAAACAGTGCATTAATTAAGTAAATCGAGCTTTGTATATGGACGGACAATGTATTTTTATAGAATACGAATAGTATGTAAGGTAGGTACTTATACTAGGTATGTAGGTACTTATATTCAATTTGAATATCAAAAGCAAGTTGCTAATTGAATTGGTGAACTTCTATGAAATATATATTCCCAAAAATTTCTTTGTGGCGAAAACTGATCCATTTAATTTTTAATTGAGTTCTTCGCCACAGAAACCTGAATCCAACTGATTAAAAAGACAACTTTTTCGAGTTGCCAGGAAAATTCATATACCTATACCTAACATTAAAAGAACGAAACTTCGAACGTTAACTCAAAAATAACTTCAACAACTTTGTTTTCCTGAGCTTTGGGAGAATAAATCTTTCTCCTTTCTCCAAGATATTGTTAAGTCAAAATAAAGTGACAGAATTGAAGGTATTGAAGTTATTTTTGGGTTAATGTTCAAAGTTTCGTTCTTTTAATGCTAGGCATTTATGAATTTTGCAGGCAACTCGAAAAAGTTGTCATTTAATCAGTTTGGTTCAGGTTTCGGTGTCGAAAAACCATATTGAAAATTAAATGGTTCTATAATGAAAAATGCGAATAAACTTGTAGAATTGCTTACACATTTAAAGAATTTTTTGCAATTGCTTTTCACATTTGATTCCGAAATAAGAATTTATCGGCAATCCGCCTTTACCCATACCTATACGCCGCATCGCCGTGAATTTTTCAAAGTCAAAAGTGCGCAAAGTAAAACGAACTAGAGATGCCCGCAACTCCCGTCCCGCCTGATTGATTGCCTAATGATACCTTGCAAACGAAAAGTTATGGCACCAGAATTAGCAGAACGCGGTTACATCAACATCGTGCAATCAGCGTTATGCGCCGCGTCTGTCGACTTTTAACGCCGGATAAGACAATTCCAAAAAGGATTCGTCAATTAATTATGTCTAATTTTACGCGGCTAATCAAGAATTTATGACTTTTTGATCGGGAGACGGGCTCTCTATTCGCCCGCCGTTGCGCCTCAAGGACCTGTCTTGGGGCCCGCGCGGAAAGCGAAGAGACTAGGTAAATGATTTCTTCAGTGTCATCGTGATTGTGTTTCGGATTTCGATCGTTTCATTCCGTTTCTATTGATTATTCATGCGCACCCGTCCGTCAAAAGAATCATTGAGTCATCTGCATACTGCTTCCATTGTGCTTATATCAATTAATTATATACAATTCTCCATATCAAGGTATATAATCTACTTGTGTTGTTAAAATGACAACGTGGTAACTTTAGGTTTCAATTTATAGATGACAACAATAATTTGTAACTATCCTGTGAATTACTAGAATGATCTTTATTTATTAATTCCAAATAAATATTGTGATTTTCTGGTTACAACATAATAATAATAATAATTCTCACCCTCACAATACTCCAAACTAGGAGTACCCCAGAAGCAACCACATGCTTGTGCGGGGGAGGGGGGCAATTACTATTATTTTGTCTTCGTTAATAAAATGTATTTCTAAAAAATGTAATTAACAAGGATTTTATGGTTATTTAACGTTTATTTTATATTTCCTTTTATTATGTACATTGCCTGCCACAAATATATTTCAAATTGTAGATAAATACGATCTTTATATTTAATCAAGGTTGCCATGGAAAAACATTTCATCTTAGACAAGAGCATTCCTGTCAATCCATTATTTTTGGTACAATACACCTTGGTACCCTACAACTTTCATTTAAGTAATTTTTTTCTAACTAGAAAAATAAAGACTCCAGGGGTGGGTCAAAATATACGAGAACACCCTGTACAGAATAAGCTATGTAATTTATTTCACGTATATGGTTATGTACAGGGTGTTCCCGTATATTTTGACCCTCCCCTAGAGCCTTTATGTTTCGAGTTAGAAAAAAAAATACTTAAATGAAAGTTGTTGAGTAACAAGGTGTATTCTCCCAAAAATAATGGATTGACAGGAATGCTGTTGTCTAAGTTGACACGTTTTTTCCATGGCAACCTTGATTAAGTATAAATATGCGTAATATGTATAATATCATGCGAATACTTCGAGCAAACATATAACATATTTATATTGTTAGAATCTGAAAAATGCGTGCAATTCAAAAATCCACAAATATAGGGTATTCCATGAAAAAAAAGTAAGTTTATATTTTTTCATAAATTTGCGACGCTCAATTGTTTTATCTAGTAACAGATCCTAGCGGTTCAGAAAAAACCCTACAACTTTAATTTAAGTAATTTTTTTCTAACTCGAAAAATAAAGGCTCTAGGGGTGGGTCAAAATATACGGGAACACCCTGTACTATTCCACCCATTTTTTACTGTGGGTCGTTGGAATCGGGACGAAGTGTAGATTCCAAAAATGCAATAATATACAGGATGTTCTGGTAAAAAAACATATGCTAGGTATGTATAGCTTTTACGGAACATCCTGTGTCAATTTCAATAAGACCATGGAAAAGCTCACCAAAAACATTAAAACTTCTACAATTTTTTCTTTAACTTGAAAAATAAAGAAGTTAAGGAGGGTTTTCCTCTTTGGGGGATCACCCTGTACAATCTCACACAGGTAGGGCATTTTCACTATTCTTTCGTTTTTCTAAAATAATTCAGGTATTCGTTTTTCTATGCAGGCAGACAAGCTTTAAGCATAAGAGGTAAAAAAATAGCGTAGAAATCTGAAATAAAAAAATTCTAAAGTCAACAAAAAATATTTTCAGAAGTGTATTAAAACCCCTTATTAATGGCGCTTTCCTAGGCAGCTGGTATATGCTCGCTAGTCAAGGCTGGTGCGCAGTTGCCAGTTGCCAAAATTTATAAATAGTGACGAAATCCTAAGAAATGAATAATTTTGTGTTGAAATGAATATTTTTCTGTTGTGCCGATAAAAACATCATGGTCTAAGTTATTTTTTACCTTTTTGATTTTCCAATGTAATTCCTTTCAATCTTTTGCAAATATCAATGTAAAATATGTTGGGCATCAATTAAGTTTGTATACAAAATGTACAAAAGCACCAGAACGCACTATACCTGTCACTACTGTTCGACAACGTCAGAACTCAGCACCCCCTTGCAAGAAATCTGTTATGATACAGTCAGTACCTACTAAGCCTACTAACTGAGAATACATAATGATAATTTTCTCGTGTATATAGCAGCCAGCAGACGGATTCTATAGCTGCGCTGTCGTACACCGAGATCGAGGTATGTGGGAGCACGAGCACGAGTATGGTGAGTACGGTATCGAAGAATGCGGCGGTATCGGTGGTCCACAGCGCGGATCTACGGCTCTGAGAGCGGAGACGCACGTGCCCTTTTCTCTACCTTCGATTCGGCACTGACAAGTGACAATTCGCCGCCGGCGGTCGAGCGGTCGTTCGTCCGAACAGCTGACGGCGGAAAGTGCGCTGGTTATAGGGAACTACGCGGTGCACACAAGCGGCAACATATAGCATACCGAAGCTCCGAGTTACTCGCGTAATAAGGTTGATTTGCCCCATGTTTTAGACTTGTTTTCGCATTTTTCTTATTAGTAGGCCTCCCCTACTTCTCGTGGTTAAATTTTTTTACATTATGTAGGTATACAGGATGATTTTTTTAGGTCTAGCACCGCGATTCTCTCGCTCATTTTGCGGCCTACAAAAAATACGCAAGAAACAAACATGTGGCAATTTTGGACAGCTAAGTGGTGCTGCAAAAGAAATCGGCATCCATGGCCAACTTGTCGGGCATTATTAAAAAAACCTCAAATTGAGCAAAACTATTAATGGCCGTGGAATGTTTATTTTAAGAGACACAGGAAAACTTTTATATTGAAAATTGATGGCACTGAGAAGCTTTATCCACCTAGGTGCTCAGATAATTTCAGCAAATTACACAGGCTCTTCGGTTCTCTTGAGACCATGAAAATTTTTGTCGATTTTAGGTTTTTTTAGTACACCGCGAAAAGTTGGGTATGGAGGCCCATTCCTTTTTTAATGTCGCCTCGCTGACCAAAATTCATAGCCTCAGGAGAGGCGAAGACCCTGTGTAATTTTCTGAAACTATCTGAGTACCCTTTTGCATAAAGCTTCTTAGTCTCTTAAAATAAACATTCCACGGCTATTAATAATTTTGCTCAATTTGAGGTTTTTTTAATATTACGCGACAAGTTGGCCATGGATGCCGATTTCTTTTGCAGCACCACTTAGCTGTCCAAAATTGCCACATTTTTGTTTCTTACATTTTTTTTTGTAGGCCGCAAAACTAGCAAGAAAATCGCGGTTGTAGAACTAAAAAAAATCATCCTGTATATACTGCTCATAATTTCAAAAAAAAGCACGCTAAAATCACATTCCTAAAAACATGTTCCACTCTTTTCTGATCGCACCAGGCACCAAACATCTGGTACGTTTCTTTATGTAGGTAAGTAAGTAGTTTCCCCTGATTTTTTCGGAACTGATGCCACCATTGCCATTGCCGCTTCCACAGCATTTTTTTAGAATTAGAGTCACTCATTTTTTCACGAATTCGCTCAAAATTATACATTAGATGTCCAATGTACACCTACAATTTCCTTTTAAAATTGCGGTATAAATTTTATTTATAAAATAAGAAAAAGTAAATAAATTTTGCATATAACACGTAACGAAACTGTGTCCTTTAGGTACCTACTTACTTAAAGTGTTTCACCACTCTGCTTCGTCTCGCATAACAAATAGCACATAGTACACGGGCATGAAGCAAATGTATAAGAAACGCAAACAATATATACCTACAGATAAAAATGAACAATAAGAATAAAAGAAGCAAATAAACCGTGCGGCAACGTATATTTACACCACTAGTGCAGAAAAGTGCAACTTTCCTTAACAAAAATTATTCGGGAAAGTATCTACACCACGATAGCATTGTCAAAAAATTCTACAATTTTTAATAAAATTTGAACTCATGTTATTATCTAATCATGTGTGCTGGGGCTATTTTTTGCAAAACAAACATGAAATTCGAACTGTTTCAGAAATCCAGGTGCAAGTAGAAGATGCAGGATATTCATCAAAACATTTTAATTTTTAATAAATGCATTTGGATTTACTCTCATTGGATTCATATAAGGATAAAATATTTCCAATATACACATGTCAAAAATACTATCTAATATCAGACGAAAATCCAGTGCATTAGTCGTTACTTGTTGCTCTGATACTTTCGCTGTAATTTACGTTACACATTTTGATTTAAGCCGATTTTTAATATTTCATGGCTTTATTTCTTCTATGATAATTGCAATTATTAATTCTAAGTTGATCAAATGGCGTATAAAACCAGCGGCCCTCGCCTAAAACAGTTGGCACGAATGATTTTTTGGGTGATCTTTCCAATTCAATTCTGATATATAATTTGACCGAAATCGAGGTAGGAATTCTATTTCAGAACCATAAGCTCGCCCTGCCCGTGTCAAAAGAATCCCCGAGTCATCTGCATATATATCTTCCCCCTATAATTATACATAGATCAACTATTGGAGCTGTCAGGCGGGTATAATGGGCCTCTGCGGCTGATATATGCGCTACAGTTCCCCGAAAAACCGTACGGATCCTGAATGAATTTGAATATGGTCCGGCCGTAGGTAGCCGCGCATTAGAAAACGTGCCCATGGGTTTTTGCGAGGTATCGCTCTACCTGCCGTCGCGTCGCCTGGGTAGCGCAGGTGTGAAAGAAAAGAGCACATGTCGCGGAGGGGCTCGGGGGTGGCGAACAAAAGATGCCACGCAATTATCGATTTTCCAGGGATTTGCTTAGGAATTCCAAGACGAGAAATTAACAGACGTTACCTGTAATAGTTTTACCAATAACGATCTATCACAAGTAAAGCGTCCAGGGAAAGCAGTAACTGTATCAAAGTTTAAAACACAACTAATTTCCCTTTTTTATTATTCTTGGACGGATCATCTTGATATAATAATATAACGCTTTACAAACTAAGACTAATTTTGAAATTTTCTTTTAAAGTTTTTGGTAGAAAAGCTTGCTCCGTTACTTCTTCTTTAAGTAATTAGCTAACGCCAACATTATACCGAATTTAAATTAGTTTTATTCTAAATAGATCAGCGTATAATTGCAAATTAACTCGATATAGTTTCTATTTCAATATTGAAGTAATATTAATAATTCCCAATAGGCGAAACAGAATAAATTAAAATTCGCAATTATCAAAATATTAATATCCAGAGAATTCGTGGTGAAGTTGTAATTAGTTATGGTTTAATTTCGATTCAAATTATTATTCTATCAACTAAAATGTAAAGTAGGTCTAGTCATTTTTAAGCCATACTTTATCAACATACCTATCAGCAATGCGTACATCTTAATTCATTTTTAGGACATTAATGGAGGATACTATAATATACATCCCTAATAGGTACCTATATATTTTTGTATTACCTATGACAAAAATAATAATGATGTATTCTTGTGTAATAGCCGAAGTATTACTTTTTATACTGGTTTTAATCGAAACCAGGTTATTTTAGTCACTTCTGGACAAGAAACAAAGCGCATCCATACAGTTTTTAAGAAATAAATGTCGGAAAAGTAAATTTGTTTTGTTGTTATATTTTTGCGGGAAATTGTGATTACTTTTAAATATCATCGAAATGACAACTTGTGCTTCCTGGATTTTGCTAATTTTCGTGAACAATGCAGGTATGCCAATATTGAGAGCAATATAATGTAGGTATTCTATAATTTCAAATTAGACACTTTAAAGTGCCCGAACGTAATAATTAATACTTGGATTATGGATTTATTTCCAAAGAAAATATTCTAATCACAATTAAAATTAAAAATGTCATTCATTTCATGAAAGTGGAAGTTATAAATGTAATATTTAATAATATTTAATGTCCCGTTCAGTTTCAAATTATATGTATGATTTATTTATAGAAAAATAGATTTTCCTGTTTTATAATAGGTAATCATAACTCAGAAGAAGCCTATAGGGAAATACCGAGGGAATTAGGTACCCTCAAAATTACCATCAGGTGTAAAATTATATGAGCATCAGTTATTAAAATATAAAATATATTGTCCAAATGTGAAATTGTTACTGAAATAACGAATTTATTGTTTATTTACAATAACTATTAATTATACTGAAATCTGTAGATGTAAATGTAGATCAATAAATTATTTAATACGTATTATATAGATGCTTTAGAGAATATAACACCTACAATCTTGACAATACCTAATAACTATAAATATTTCAATATTGGCTGATCTTATTTACTTTAATTTAGTAGTGTCAATTTCTATTGTAATTTTGTCGATTAGTTACAAGTTCCGGAATACCCGGGAAATTATACATTTTCCAGATTTTGCTCAACATTTGTCCATAATTGTACGGGGTTTCAAGGAGTCTTAAACATGGCATTGCCATACATGGCTTTACCAAGATATAGACAACAGACAATTGAATGTTCACAAAATCCTCTGCCCTCTTATGACAACGCATAAGTACATTATTCGTTCTCCCGTAGGTACCCCGGACACTTACCCTCTCTGAGTGGCGGGCTGGGCGGCGGGGAGCCGAGCATAGCAGGAGGCGCCGCTGGTGGCGGCGGGGGCGGCCGCCCCCCGACGCCCTCCTCCTCCTCGTCGCTGCTGGTGGAGGCCGGCGAGCTGCTGCCGGCCCTGCCGAACGAGCCCTTCCGGAACAACGCGCCGTTGCCCTGCAGCAGCATCATCTGGTGGTGCTGCTTGAGCTGCGAGGCCGCCGCCGCCGCCGCCGTCTTGAACTTGGACATGGTGAAGTCGAGCGGCTGGTCGACGCCCGCACCGGGGGCGTCGTGCAGCAGCACGTGGTGGTGGCTAGGCGGCTGCTGCAGCAGCATGGGCATGCCCTTGCCGGCGCGCCACAACTGCCCGAACTCGATGGTGTTGTTGTTGTTGAGCGGCGCCTGCTTGGAGGCGGCCTCCGCGGGTTGAGACTCTACCCACCGCCGCACCGAGTCACTCCTGATATCCGCCAGGTTCGCCACTTTCATGCCACCGAACGGGGACGGTCAGAAGAGGCAAAAGTCAGTTAGTCACGCGTCATGGCACGCACGGCACGGCTGGACAAGAACGTCCGACTGCGACACGCACGAACTAGAGTCTGTTTGGCTGCGGTGGCCGGTCGGTCCGGTGCCGCGTGCGTGGTACGAGCGTGGCAAGCGGCGGCCGTGTTGTAAGAGCCGCCTTAACGCCGGCAGTCGCGCCGCTTTGCATCGCGGATGCTGCGGCCGCCGCCGGCGGGGTGGGGGGCGCCAGCGCGGGACCCGCGCGATGGAGGGGGCGCCCGCCGACCAATGGCGGCCGCCGCCCGCCCGATACACAATAGTACATAAATCGTATGGATTATTTATTTATTCTACATCTTATGTATGTATTTATGTGAATGTATGTATAGGAGCAAAAGGATTGCGATTTTCTTTCTTTTTTCCGGGGCGGGCGAGTTTCCTCGGTGCGACGGCGGCGGCGGCGGTGTGCTGATTTTAATGGCGCACTAAATCAATAAGATCGCAATTTAGATTACGGCTTTTATGCTTTCGACAATACCTACGGCCAGATGAGTTATGCCGGTAATGTGGATGCATGAAAATGCATCTTCGGTACACGCGGGGACAAAAAGTAACAGGCCGGCTTTCGGCTCTTTTTTTCGCAACGCTATCCAGTATATGCACCAACTTGTAATAATTGCAACACTGGACGTATGTATTTAATCAGTATGCGGTTCATTAATTTAGATTCCTACCTAATTCTTAATTCTCACATAACCATCAAAATCAAAGGCTGTATAGGTGCCTCTATAGCAGGGTATATTAATTAATTTAGATACACAAGCTTTTATAATTAAATATGATAGGTATATTTACCTATTATATATTTTAACCATTCCATAATATTTTCTGCACCATAGCTTCTTCGCATAAGCTAGTATTTTGTATACCTTAATAATCTTAATATAATGATAACCTATATAATATACTATTTTCCACAATTTTTTAATAGTTTCTTCTTTCCCTTTTTATAGCTTCTTCCTATAACCTAGAATATCCAAAATACAGTCTTTATAACATATCTAGGAACAACTCGAGACCACTTTTTGAAATCCCTACAAATTTTGATAGGTAGGTATAGGTATACCTATAATACATGTAGGTAGGTACCTATAGGTATGTTCTAGCGAGGGTACCTACTAGGTACTGACAAAATTGATACTTAGCGATTTCAGATTACCTATAGGTAAATATATAAAAATATAAATATATAATGGTCCTGGTCGTGTCAGTAAATCACATAGGTATTTATAGAATTAAATAATTTATACCATTGAGTAAAAGAATACTCATTTTTGTTATTCCTTTACTGATATAGTATACCTATAATATAAGTGCTTCTAGTATGATACTAATTATTTATTATACTAATAATTATCACATGCTGAAGGAAAAGATGGTCTTCTATTGATCAACTTTACCTAATTACTAATTACTTATGTATATCATAGGGAAAGCTGCATCTATCTACCTATATACTGTCAGAAGCATTGTTGAAGTTTCCTCGAGGCACATCAAATATTTTGCATATTTTATATAAATAGGAACCTATATAAATTAAAATATCTATAGCTCAACTTAATACGTCCTAGTACATAAATATAGGGTTTGTTCCAACACACAGTTCCAAACTGATGATAATGACAAGAAAGGTGTCAGAAACATACAGAGAATTTGAATTCGATGAATTAGATTCACATTGACTGGATTGTAATTTCTATAGGAATAGGCCTATATATAATATATATAGCCCTATACACTGATCATCCCATTAATTGCCGTAATGATGTATTTGCATGACTCTGATCATGACATCAGAGAATATGAACTAGAATCGGCAGTTTTCTGTTTATCTAGTAGGTACCTAACTTATTATAATTTGGCAAAGGCTGATGGAAAACAGAGGAATGTAAAGTATCCGCCAATTACTGTCAATAATCAATAATATCATTACAATCTGCGAGTGGTCGTTGAACTAACTAATCCCTAAAAAACTTAATTTTTATGAACTCCTTAACAATATAAATGCTCGTTTCTGATTTTTTGGAGGTTTAATTTTGGTATTAAAATAATTTTAAAATGCAAGGCTTCAAAATTTTCAATAAAATTAAAAAAAAAATGGTAGTATCACAGAGAAGACAGAATACCTACAACTCTTCTTGTCGCAAAATGAGCTCAAATTTAAACGGCGATTAATCTATTGTAGGTTATTGTGGATCATATCTCTTTAAATTAAAAATTAAACTGTGAATAATAAATGACAGTGCAGTACTTCGCAGATTATGTGCGTAAATAATATACCGGGAGTGTGAAGAATTACATAAAAGTTGGGCTCCATTTGACATATTTGGCAAGATGAACTCTCTGTATCCTGTCCTGTCTTCTCTGTGATAGTATAATTCGATATTGATATACTTATGAAAATTCATTATTCACTAAATTCACTAAAAACAATAAAAAATGGGCATATATACAGTGTGACCCATTTGTTTTGGGGTCAGTCTGTAAAAAGTGTATCAATCGTGCGATTTGGCTGATTTTTTTTTTAAATTGTAGAGCTCGATGAACTGCACATTTTGAACAAAAATTGCCTGGTTCGCATAAAATCCAAAGCCTACTATGACCGTTTTTATGAGCAAAATTTTAAGAAACCATATTAGCGTTTTTTTTTGAAAAAATCTGTGTGCGCCAATGGATTGAGCACCCCTCGAAATGGGTATGTACAAAATTTCATCAAAATAATTCAAGTAATAACGATTTTGTAGAAAAATTAAAAATGCAGCCAAGGTACGTCTTTATTTTCAAAAATTCAAAGTTGGCCATGGAAAATAATTGAATTGTTTACTTTTATTAAGTGTCAAACTGTCTAAATTGAGTTCAGAAATTGTTTGTGCTCAATACAATTAATTATCATAATTATGGAATATTTAAGCATAAGAGACAAAATAGAAATTGTTCGACTCGTGGGCGACAACGAGCGCTCGGCAGCAGAAGCTGCGGCCGAATTTAACAATAGACACCCAGGTAGATCAGTGAGTCGAAGTACTGTACAACGTATAAATAATATTTTTGATGAAACTGGATCGATTTCTAAAAATTTATTAAAAACTAGGCAAAATGGACGCCGTGGACTTGTTGAAAATAACAATCAAATTCTGCAATACTTTAGTGACAATCCTCGAAATAGTGTTCGAACGGCTAGTTTAGACCTTCATATACCCAGAGAGAGTATAAGGAGATGTTTGAGACAAAACAAAATAAAACCGTTTAAGCCAAAATTTTTGCACACCCTGGAACCAGGAGATGAGGAGAGAAGATTAGAATTTTGCTATTGGCTGCAAGGTGAATATCTCCATAATGGCAACTTTTTAAATGAAATTTTATTCACCGACGAAGCCACGTTTACTACAAATGGTGTAGTATCAAGTCAAAACTGCCGTCACTGGTCAGCTGAAAATCCAGAGTTTATAATAAATGCAAGGAGACAATATTCACAAAAAATTAACGTTTGGTGTGGAATACTACGCGACAGAATAATTGGCCCATTTTTCTTTGAAGGGAATTTGAATGCGGCTGGCTTCTTGAATTTTCTAGAAATTGAATTTAGAAATGCTTTAGATGAGTTACCATTAAGATACCGTTTAAATTTAAAGTTACAGTTAGATGGCAGTCCTATTCATAATGCTCGTTTAATCAGAAACTGGCTAGATAATAATTTTGAAAACTGTTGGATAGGGCGAAATAGTCCTTTCTGTGAGTGGCCACCGAGATCTCCGGACTTAACTCCTTTAGATTTTTTTCTTTGGGGTACACTTAAGCAAAATGTTTATAAGTCAAGACCCCATAATTTACAAGAACTGCAAGCTAGGATAAACCGTAGTTGTGAGGAAATTACTCCACAGCAAATACGAAATGTAATTTTGAATGTACGCAAGAGGAACGACAAATGCATTGTAGAAAATGGAGGCTTGGTAGAAGTTACAAAAATTTTATAATTTTAATTGTTTTTATGTTTTGTGTTTATAAGCATAAGGTTGTATTATTACAATTCAATTATTTTCCATGGCCAACTTTGAATATTTAATTTTTCTACAAAATCGTTATTACTTGAAATATTTTGATGAAATTTTGTACATACCCATTTCGAGGGGTGCTCAATCCATTGGCGCACACAGATTTTTTCAAAAAAAAACGCTAATATGGTTTCTTAAAATTTTGCTCATAAAAACGGTCATAGTAGGCTTTGGATTTTATGCGAACCAGGCAATTTTTGTTCAAAATGTGCAGTTCATCGAGCTCTACAATTTAAAAAAAAAATCAGCCAAATCGCACGATTGATACACTTTTTACAGACTGACCCCAAAACAAATGGGTCACACTGTAGGTAATTGTTTTAAAAAATTCTATAGATACCTACCTATTCTCGCCCTTGGACGGTAAATACAATCTTATAGCTTATTTTCAACAAATTTGATTCAAAAAAATGCAAATGAGTATATAGGTTAAAAATATCGAATCAAATGCTAAAAAAATCAGGAGGTAGACAAAAATAGCTGGTTCTGCCTCATCACGTGTTACCATATCACGGATTGTTATTTTGGACATATTGCGTGTGCATAGGTATAGGTAGGTATAAAACGACAAGTTGCATTTAGGGTTGCATTTTTAACCAAAGACAATCAACTCACAATCACGAGAAATCAGCTTCTTCCAGCGCCGGTTTTAGGGGGGTGCTAGGGCGCTAATAGCACCCAGCGGTAAATTTTAGGAGGCGGTATAAGCTGGTCTAATAACTAAAAATAAATCACATTTTGTTGCTATGTCGCTCACGACGCGACACCTTCATTTTGATCGTCGTCTGCAAACATAACATCTGAAACGTTCTCCTATTCATAATCTTATTCATCTGTACGTTGAAGATTTTACTCCAACCCTGGATTTTTGAACGAAATAAAAAATTCTAAGTGAAAATATCCTAAACGCAGAATATACAACATTGACAACATTGATTCATTGATTGAATATAAATTGGAAAATTGACATGTAATAATGTGTAACATGATACATTTATTGAAAAATAGATATACCTACCTACTTATCATTGTCAATTCCAATTATTATTGTCGATTCCACGAGACCTGGCTTTTCCGATGCATAAGCCCAGGGCTGTATATGGTTTGGGGGTTCAAGCCCCCTACATTGAGAAAACATGAAAAACACATTATACTGTTATGATTTTGTAATTTTCTATATCTCTTTTAAACTATCTGTGCTTTATATTTCTAAATATTTTCGCCTACGGCGCATTTTAGTAACCAAACACCTCTGCTTTCTTTTGTATAGCTGGTTTAAAAAGCAATGATTTTTATGGGCTCATACTAAAACAAGTTTCGAAATTTTTATTGCTAACAGTTGTTCTATAAAAGAAGACTGAGTAGGACTTCTTGGCTATAGTGAACAAAAAAAAACCACCAGTAAACAAGAATATGTTTTGCTTGGAATTTCTATTCGTTAATTTAAATTGTTTGACCTTGGATATTTGATAATTTTTCGCCTGCGGCGCAATTTTGTACCACAAACATTCATTTTTTTTTTGTATTTCTGACTACCTCCTAACTAATAAGTTTAGCTTTTTGGACAAAAGTAAAAAATTGAGAGAAGGCGTTTTTTAAACTTAGCACCCGGTGGTAGTCAAGCTAAAACCGCGGCGCTGGCTTCTCCTAATAGCAAAACATTGACAACAATGCCAAATCCGAAACACTATCATTTTAAGGGCGCGTGGAATCTAGAAAATTTGAACTTAATATTCAATTTTAGGGCCTTCTTTGGGAAAAAATATTTTATAAAATATTTCATAATGAACTTTTAAAAATAAGTTTGGAAAACTGATTCTAACTCTGGTCATATTGAACGAAATATACCTAAGTTATATTTTTAGGGTTTCTCTATAGCGTTTTTCTATTATGCACTGGTTTGAATGCTGAGAATATCTCGACTTTTAAACGTTTAAAAAGTCTCGCAGTCCTGAACAGATATTATATGTGTAAATTATGTTGCCGGTGGAGCGGCTAACGTCTTCCCGCCGCCGCTCGCTGCCGCCCCTTCCCCCCCGCCGCCCCCGATATATGAAAACCATAAAGCAGCCACCAATGGCGCGCGCTTTAAAATAGGCGCCCCCGCCGCCGCCACCCCTATCGGTGTCGGCGCGCGCCCGCGCCCGCATTGGCGCATACGTAATGTGATGCGCGGCTGCGCCATCTCCGGGCACCCCGAATCTGAATACGCGGAGCGGCGACGCGATAACCGGGCGGCCGCGGAGGGGGGGGGGGGGGCGTAAATATGGGCGGCGGGCGGCCCGGTGCTCCCCGAAAATCGATAACGCCATATATATAAGCGTATACTATGAGCGCCTAATGTTTATTATTCGGGAGAGATACATGGGCGTGTATGTGTGGGTGTTCCTCGAGGATCTGTGTTGGGACCTGGAATACAGCGTCGGAGCGTGGTCGATTTATCTGAAGATACAAACAAGTTTGGGAATTCCAACACATGTAGGTACCTGTCAATCTATGTCATGATTGATTTTATCGCCCAGTGTGTGTATAGGTACCTACTTGTATCTAAGTAATAAATACCTATTACAAGTATGTAATCGGGTGAAAACTGGTCACTTACTGTAGCCATAACTTCTGTAGTTTTTGAAATAATTAATATTGAAAAAAAAACTTTCGTAATTTCTGGCTTTCCTGGTACCTAGAGATGGGCCGTCGATTTATTAACAAAAACGTTTGCCAGTGTATTAGTAAATTCTAATATTTGCCACAAATCCGAGAACAATGTACAGGGTGATCCAAACTCGACGCCCCAGGCCTACAGCGGGAACACGAAAACTCAAAATAAAATTTCGAAAAGGGGTTCTTAAGTGGGACATACTAAGGTCCAATTTTGACCGAAAATTAGCTTTTTTGATGTTTGGGGAAATGGCCGCTGTGACGTCATCGATATTATTTTCCCAGAAACATACCAGTTTTTCTCTATATATTGAAAGTCCTTATCATTCTCAACTACTTTTGTAGGGAAAGATTTTCTGTATCTTTTATTGTTCAAAATATACAGGGGCAAATATGTAAAAAAGCATGGAATTTTTTCTAATCATTTTTCGAAATATAGATAGCTATGGAAACAATTGATAGTCAGAAATTATTTAAGAGTATGTTAGAGTGCCTTGCGCACCCTTAAATTTATTCAACTGGAATATTTATTAAATTTCTGAATTGTGCTTGTTACTAACTTGTTTGTTATTATTGTTTGCTCAAATTTTTTTTTTCCAGTTGAATAAATTTAAGGGTGCGCAAGGCACTCTAACATACTCTTAAATAATTTCTGACTATCAATTGTTTCCATAGCTATCTATATCTATATTTCGAAAAATGATTAGAAAAAATTCCATGGTTTTTTACATATTTGCCCCTGTATATTTTGAACAATAAAAGATACAGAAAATCTTTCCCTACAAAAGTAGTTAAGAATGATAAGGACTTGCAATATATAGAGAAAAACTGGTATGTTTCTCGGAAAATAATATCGATGACGTCACAGCGGCCATTTTCGCAAACATCAAAAAAGCTAATTTTCGGTCAAAATTTGACCTTAGTATGTCCCATTTAAGAACCCCTTTTCGAAATTTTATTTTGAGTTTTCGTGTTCCCGCTGTAGGCCTGGAGCGTCGAGTTTGGATCACCCTGTACTTATCTAATAAATAAACCGACATCCACCCTGTAAATTGACAATCATTTGACTTTCACCCCTCGTAATCATTAATATTGAACTTCTCCAAAATCATACCTACCATACCAATAATCGAGTATTTAGATTATCTGGAAGCTAATTGTAGAGCCTTGGAGCGTATATAGTAGGTTATGGAACATTACGTTATTTTATGTATAAACAGTGCGAATTGTCTTATAAACGGTATGTACTTATTCCAAATTTGAAATCAAGATCTCAGTCCTTTAACGTTTAATGGCCAGAAACGTTTTAATTTTATTACAGAAAAAAATGTGTAGGTAATATGGATAATAGAGGGCAGGTAATACACGATTTAAAAATAATTTATATTATCAGTTATTGTATATATAATGGAATACCCTCTATTGGCCACGAGTCAAGAGTTTATAAGTCGTTCCCGATATTATCGTTTAACATAACATTTTCGTCAATATACAGGGTAATTCATCACATAATATTTTTGTCAATGTATCCCTAAACAGGATATATGTATAGGGGAAATCAAAATATGACGATTGAGGCCAATTTGCTTTATACAAATGACCTTGAAATTATTTTGCTGTATTTTTTGGGATGAAAAATTAGCTGAAGATATCAATTTCTACGTATCTCATGGCGGGCGCCCCTTGCGCTGTTTTTGGATTGTGCTTTTACCCGTAACTTTTTTGAGATAACACCTATCCTGTTAACTCCAAAATTAGAAAAATGAAATTTTCAGTACATTCAATATGAAGAAAACAAAAATCCAAATAGGCATTGGGCAAAACAGCATTGGTTTTCCTGAAACAATTAACATGAAAAGTTTGAAAGTGGCATGTTTTCGAATTTTGGACTAGTGTTTCACAAGACAAGATTTCTTGCCTTGTAAGGCCCATTCTTGTCCTGTCTTGCAAAGCAAGATAAGAAATTAAATTCATTCTTGTCTTGCACGACTCTTGCTGGAAAAAATCTTGTCTTGCAAGCAAGATTTCTTGCAATTTCTTGTTCTTGCATTTTTTGTTTAGTGACGTCACCGCAAGACTCTTGTTTGCAAGAGTCTTGCTACCAAGACTCTTGTTAGCAAGACTCTTGCATTATTTATTACGTGTGAAGCTTGTCGACACAAAATATATAGCTTGTCGAGATTCGAGACAAGTTGACGCAGCACTGCAGAGCCGCGGCGCGGCAGGGCGCGGGGTCCACACTGCCAGAGAACAAGGAAGGGGAGAATATAAACTCAACGGCGGCGCCTTTGATGTTTGGCAGCCGGTGGTCGCCATGTTCTCTGTTTAGAAGACAGGGCCGTATTCAGAATTTAGTGAAGGGATAGTGTAGGTCTGTACTTAGATATTTTAAATCATTCATTGATAAACACAAAACAAATCATGCATACTGAAATGATGATTGGAACAGGCAAAAATGTTATTTGGATTTTGAAGGTATATTTTTAATTTAAGGTAGTTAGATGACTGAAATAGGTATGGAAATGCGACTTTTCTTATCTTATTCCAAAAATTTAATATTTTATTAATCTGATGACCGCCTCAGCAATATTTTTAAAACCATAATTTTAAAGGCGACTTTTCTTATCTTATTCCAAAAATTTAATATTTTATTAATTTGATGACCGCCTGAGCAATATTTTTAAAACCATAATTTTGTAGAATACAAATGAAAAAATGAAAAGGTATATGTACATATTATAGAATATTGTCTTCATCGGATTAATTAAATATACCTACCCAGTTCTAAAACAGTTTCGTTCTTTTGATTATCATAAAAACTTAAAAAGGTGCTATTACGCACTATATTACGCGTGTTTGTCGCTATTACTTTAGAAGGGTGCCTAACTTCTTGATAAAAAAAACTATGCAATTAGTATCCATAATAGGTACATTTAATTATTGATGCAGTTTTCTTTTGTTATTATTTGTATTTATTTTTTCCATTATAATATAATAATTTTGTTTTAATGTTTTCATGATTTTCAATTCGAAATGCCTCAAGTCTAAGACTTTCCTTTCTGTTAAAGTTATTTTAATGTCTGTGCATTTCGATATTTGTGTGGAGGTGGACAAAAAAACTCGAAACCCACCCTGCTAAAATAACCCAATCTACATTATGCCACTATAATACGAAGCGAAACATTGCATTAGGAAATTAGGAAGTCCAATAGACTCCTTTGGTTGTTTAAGTATTTTAGCAAAAATATAGTTAAATCAAACTTATACAAAATAAATTAATCCACTGCAGTTAACTGCAGTAGTTAAAAAAATAAAAAATAAATTAATTTCCAGGATTAAAATAAAATATATATTTACTAGATACTAGTATACATATAGAGACAGTTATTCTTAAATAACCGTTTATATTTTTATGCTCATTTTGCAAAAATCAGTATTATTCAATATCGTCGCCACCTACATTTTATTATTTATCCTATTAAAGTTTTGCAGAAATTATAATTACAAATAATGATTTTTGCAAGATTTCTTGCTTTTAGCAAGATTTCTTGCAAATTTGCAAGACTCTTGCAGAATAATTTCTTGTCTTGTCTTGCAAAGCAAGACAAGACATTTAAAAGAGTCTTCTCTTGATCTTGCACCAAGAACAAGACAAGAACAAGAAATTTGCAAGAGTCTTGTGAAACACTATTTTGGACGTAACATGTGTTTTGGGGCACATTGTATTGCAAAATAAAAAGTTGCATTAAAATGAGGAACGAGGAACCTGCAAAAGCCTAACCTCAGAAAAGTTACGAGTAAAAGCACGATCCAAAAACAACGCAAGTGAGAGAGGTATGTAGAAATTGACATTCTTTATGCCGCAGGAAACACAGCAGTGCGAAATTTTAGTTCAGCAGCTTGATTATTTTAGTAGATATAACCATAAGGCAATTTCCAAAAAAAGAACTTCAACGCCCTTTATCCCCTTAACGAGCAACATTTGTATAAGGCATAGTGGTCTCAATAGCCAAATATTGATTCCTCCTATCTCCGATTTCGCGATTTTCCATTTTCAATGAATGACCCTGAATACCTAGATAACACAATTACTTTTGGCTTTACAAATTAATTGGTATTTTGATTACAATAAAATAATGTGCGTAATATGGTACGGGCCATAGTTTTAAAATTTCATGCAGGGTGTCCAAACGACTTGTCCAATTTGCACAACTTCAAAAGTAAATATCTATTTCGTCTTTTTCAAATGTAACGACTTGTTATTTTTCTACTGAACCATATTCAACAATTCAAAACCTAGAATATTTATTGTATTTAATGTCTTTAAATACAAACATACTCAAATTCATAAGCTTTTCCGCAATTATCAAAATGGCCAGTGTAAAAAAACATTCTTCGTAATTTTAATTTGTTTTCAGGAAAACTATCTACCTTACCCTGATACAGGGTGACCCATTTCAAATGGAAGCACCCCCCATAACTTTTTTGTTTTTTGTCCGATTTTAACCGTTTTTTTTTCTAAAGATATGCCACAAAAAACTCTATTTCGCCACAAAATTTCAAAGCCGTACTTCAATTTTCAAGGCCTATTATGATTTTTTTTCTTGCAAAAAAATCACGAAAATTATTTAGCGATTCTTTTATCTAAAAACTGACAATGTCATTGGATTCGGGACTATTTAAAATGAGTTTGTGCTAAGTTTCATCAAAAAATAATTTATAATTTTTTCCCTTTTTTTTCTTTAAATTGAAACCAGCTACCAAAATACTTTTAAAACGACAGTTTGTTGGGTTCAAAGAGTAGGAATAAAGTTTGGGGGCAATCGTATTAAAAATAAACTTGCTACGGGGGCAGTCAGATTCTTAAACGGTTAGCACAAACTCATTTTAAATAGTCCCGAATTCAATGACATTGTCAGTTTTTAGATAAAAGAATCGCTAAATAATTTTCGTGATTTTTTCGCAAGAAAAAAACCATAATAGGCCTTGAAAATTGAAGTACGGCTTTGAAATTTTGTGCCGAAATAGAGTTTTTTGTGGCCTATCTTTAGAAAAAAAAAACGGTTAAAATCGGACAAAAAACAAAAAAGTTATGCGGGTGCTTCCACTTGAAATGGGTCACCCTGTATAAACATTCGTTCTAGTAGGTAGGTACTAAGGGAAACCCTAGAAATTTGGAGTACCTAATCCCAGTGAGATATACGTCAATTAGTAAATTAATCATCCCGCGGGGAGCAGGCATATCGGCGTCAGTCCTTTATACGAGTATATTAGGTAGGTATGTACTCTTTCGGTGTAGTGGGTATTTAGACCCAGCCTTTTGATGAAAAAATAATGCATTTTAGTAACTAGTAAAAATAAGGCGTTATATTTATTCCATTCTTGCTAATTTTGCATATACGAGTATATTGAGTCGAAACTTTATACGCACTTCTATAAGAAGGACTTCACTTTTGTATCTTTCACAAAGAGAGCCAGATAGTCATTTTATATTTCTTTTTCTTAGTTTTTAGCAAAAAAGAACTAAATTTCCAAATTACATTTGGCAGAGCTCTTTTGGCAATCAGCTTTGACTTATATAATATACATGTGTATGCATGCGCTCTTGCCCCGAATCGAACCAAGGTCGACCGAAGGCAGAAAAGCATGCAATTCAAATAATTCGCGTCAATAATCGCCATTAGTGCATAATATTTTAAGTTTTATTCTTGTGGAGATTTCCACACCTGACACTAAGGTCAGGTGTGGGGATTCACACCTGATACTAAGGTCAGGTGTGGGCATTATATCTATATGCCTATAAAGGCAAAACTACATCTAGATTGGCAGAGTCAATGCCAAAATTTCTGCAAAACACCAAAAATAGTTGCAAAAAAATTATAATATAGAAACTAATAAATAAATTAAAATATCTATAAATGGACTTTTGTCTTGGTTCTGGAAATAAAATCTAAATTTTGGTGTGCCAGGACTTTTTGCGGATGGTTTCAAAAAATGCGTCTGACTATTTATGTTTCCCTTAATCTTTATTATTATGCTGGTTGTTATTACTGTTTACAACAATTTTCACCCTCACAATACTCCGTTTAAAAAAAACAAGTTCTTTGGAAATTATGTGTTTGTTAAATGTAAGGAATTCTCCTGCTTAATACTCCAACATTTTTGTATTTTATTTTCAAGTTGGAAAGGTCTGCCGGGCTGTTGGAAGTACAATTTGTTTTATATAATTAATTTACCATAGATCTGTTTTTTGATATGTTATCTATTTTGCCTGATATAACTATTTATTATAGACAAAAGGAAATAATAGTTTGAGCCCTTAGTATGGTAATAAAATATACCGAAACTTAAATCCTACCAGCTTTCGACACGATAACAAATTACTTACTAAATTTATATCAAATCATATCAAATTTATATCAAGACAAAAATATAATAAATATTACGTCCCAACGTTCATTTGCGTTTAAGGAGTTGAGAGATCGAATGATTTTCGTCGTAGTGTGCAACAAATCACGAATATCTGAGCTATATTCCTTTGACAATTGAGGCAAGTTAACTAACGCAGTCAAATTTTCATTTATCGAAGTCGAACTGTTATTATTGTATTCGTCACAAACTGCTTCTCAGGCGGTACCATCAGCTGCGGAAGATCGTGTAGCACTTTTCGTGCTTTCTCACCACGAAGAAAATGATACTTATCATTTTCACTTTTCAACATTTAAACCCAAAGTAAACCTTCCGGTAAATGTTTAAGAACTTCTAGCTGATTTTACGCTATCATTGGAAGTTGCTTTAATTAGCCTGTAAAAAGAATTTTCAAAATTACCTATCTCTCTCAAGAAGTTTTTGTATCATCATCTA
The DNA here is from genome assembly GCA_963920635.1 of Pseudeuparius sepicola. Classification (NCBI taxonomy): domain Eukaryota; kingdom Metazoa; phylum Arthropoda; class Insecta; order Coleoptera; family Anthribidae; genus Pseudeuparius; species Pseudeuparius sepicola. Next base: position 30,414,544 of record OY987303.1, read on the forward strand.
ACAATTATTCAAGGTTTTGTTGAATTTCATCAAATTCTGATAACATCAGCTTTGTTTTTTGAAACTGAGCTTGTAGTTCTAACAAAATACCTCCATTTACATCTTTTTTTTCCAAAAATATCTTTAATTTTGTTATGAAAGTTGCTTAATAATATCTATCAAGCGGAGGAAATAGTCCATATCTTGAAGTGGAGTAAGAGAATATGACGAGAAAGGTAAAATTTCCTGTCACAACTCTACAAACACAAATGTGCTTGTGAAGTTATTACCTTTCTCTCCAGAATTCCACTTTTTTTAACCAACTTATTGAACTCTACTTCTTTCTCCAATCAAAATAACAATCAAGAGTCAACAAGCGAATCAACCAAAATTTCCAATACCGACTACTTAATTCTAATGTTACCAGCAATCCAAACCAGCCTTAAGTAGATATGCCAACAAATCTGTCTTGCTCAACTTAGCATCAATAACTCCAAACTATTATAAATCGTTCTTCAAAGAGCAATGCGAAGACAAAAACAATCCTTTCTATCCAAACAGTTTTGCCTCGATCGTGAAAAGTACAAACAATCCATCGCGTTGCCCAAGTCCAAACGTCCAAATATGCCAAAATACACAGAACCTGGTCGTAAGGACCACTATATGTTAACCCGCTTAAGTGAATTAAAAACGATTTTTTAATTTATATGCATAATAATTACACATTATTTGCGTATTTACAAACAAATATCTATTACAATTTTTGGGCTATATTACTATAGAGTGTGCCGAGTAAAATTGCGACTTGCAACTTTATCCTGTTGAGATAATTGCAAATCTGGAGTTAGTCTCCCAAGATTTTTTATATCATCTTTTTCTGTCAATGAAAGTGCTAAAAAGTTACATTTTGAAATGTCCTGCATATTATATATTTTTCATTTTGTCTAGTTCTTAGTGCTCGCGAGACACCGAAACAAGTTTTGTAAGGACACGACGACGCGACAGAGACGCGTGCCACGCACTTTTGGGGAATGAATGGGTTGGGTCTCAAATACTGAATGCCTTCTCGTTTACTAGAATCGCGTAATATATATACAGCGGCAGAAGCAGCCGACTAGGCCCGGTCGTGCCTCCTTCCTCCCGGAATCGCCGCTTAATTTTTCATAGCAGCTAAGCGACGATTTTACGTTATTGTTATTAGATATCGGTTGCGGGCGTTGCGGCAGTTTAATTAGGAAGGTACAGGAAAGTCGAATATACATGGTGATTCAGTCATGATGTAAAAAAATTTAACCACATAAGTGGGAAAAATAGTTAAATGCGAATTCAAAATTAAAAAAATTCAAAAGTCAGTAAAAAAGATAAAAATATTTTCAAAAGTGTATTAAAACCCTTTTGTTAACGGCGTTCACCAGATCAGCTGTTAAGCTCGCGCGTCGAGGCTACCGACCTCGGGGTGCAGAGTTGCCACTTGCACAACATATCGTAAATTTGCCCTTTTGTACCTTTTTCCAGATATTTCAAAAAATCTATGCAAAAATGTAGTCTAGGTAAACTTATTACCTTTTTGATTTTTCAATGTCAATCAACAGTAATTAGTGGTTGTGTAGGATAATAAGGAGCCCTCAGTTTCCCCAAACGGATGCACGTTGTTTGCAGAGACTGCAGTAGCAAACAAAACACAAAGCTAAGACAAAATGTGCAATGCCTCAAAATTAAAACACTCTATCACTGTTTACTTTCAACTTTCAATTTCATAGCCTCGCGAATTGCACACTCCACACACCTGTACTCAAGATATTGACAAGACTGAGTCGCCTAGTCGCCACAGTCGCTAGAGCGCTACAGTCGGTATCTAACTGTTCCTTCCTACCGCATGCTACCGCCACCACCCGACCATTGTTTTTGTTCTGGGAAGAGTTATTCAACCGTAGTTAGTTCACATCAACGAAACTATAACGTAGGGCTAAAACGAATTGTGAGTAGGTACTTTTTTAAAAGTACCTTGACATAATTTTACTGATATGAATTAGCCGCGGTTAAATAACTATTCGCAAGAACAATTCTCATACTTTCCGAGATGAGTGGAGCCATCGCCATCTATCAGGCGGTGCCTTAACTTGCCGTCCCGTATAAGTAATCTGTAAAAATAGTCGGCAGCCAACACCTCCAGCGTCTAGTTGCCGGCCAGTCAGTAAACTAAACAATAATCTCATAGTAACCACTGGCACGCTGTTTCGTTGCTTAGAAAAAAAAAAACGATAAAAAAATGAAAACGTGCAAAATATGGATCGCGGTAGGCGTCGTTTGATACGGGTTGCCGGTAGCAATATTCTCGTGCAATTTAAAAATTGTGATACAAATAATTCGCGAAAAGACTTTAAGCAAATACTGGTGCTTATGATATGAATACAACATTTTCTTAAGATGTTTGAAGTGTTATAACGCTTGGCCTTTGTAGAATCAAGACTGAATACACCAAAAATGCAGATGAAAAGTAGGTAGGTATTTCTTCTTTCTTCAATTTCACCTTACTTCCACAAAAAAAGATTGAAATGTGGTAACATAGCTCTCCAGTGCCAACCTTGACGGTTGACATTGAAGCAGAAGCATCGAAATACTCAGGTATTAAAGTTCATTTGCTCCACGTTTTAAATTTCGAGAAAAAAAATCTCGCGCATTTTCCTTTTAGTAGACCTCCCCCACTGTGTGTTTAAAATTTTTTACTGCTTCCGACACGTTCCTATTAGGTATAGGTAATTTTAATTAAACGCTATGGAGTAGATTGTGAGTAACAACATTCAAAATAACCATTACTCAATTATTAAAAATATAAAACCGGTAATAAATTAAATATAAGGAGTAGAATGCAGCAATAATAAAAAAATTGACTTTTGTGTGCGACTCAAACCCGTGACCTACGGTTTACTATCCGGACGGTTTTAACCCAGCGCTACGTCCACTGCTGATTGACTTTGCTATTAGCCACTTTATTTGACACTGAAAATATATATCCGTTGACTGACGTATTAATAAGACTTCTCACGGCTATAGTTTCATGTCCTGGAAAGTAGATGGCGCCTATGGTCAACAATGTATTTTGCATTGTAGGTGAGTATGGTGAGCCAGAGAACTGTCAAATATGACAGCCGTGAGCAGTCTTTATTAATACGTCAGTCAAGGATATATCCATATTCTTAAGGTGGATTTATAAACTCGACGTTTGCGTTGGCGCTCCGAAGTTGACGGTGACCTTCGCAGTTTGCGTCCAGAAATGTGAACGACGGAACGTGAAAGATGAAATTAGTTTATCTCGGAAGGCATCGGACGCAGACGGCAACATTCGACGGCATTTATAAACGGTTACACGTAAAAATATTGTGATTGAATTTTCGACGCAAACGGCAACGACGAGCGCCAACGCAAACGTCGAGTTTATAAATCCACCTTTATTCTTTGGCATAATTCGTATTCTTTTTGATCAAAACCAGTTTATAAAACAATCGATGTGAAACATATATTATTAAATTTGACGCTAGTTTCAAGTTGCTACATATATTTTATTAACGGTTTCAAGGTCCTTGTTGCATCGTTTCTAGGCAATACTTTTTAGGGTAAGCTGTGCTTTTTGTACCTAGCAACCACTTTTTGTACCTAGGAACAGGGTACATTGAACATTTTTTTGTATGTCTTCTAAATTATTCTTATTTTTGCAATAATTGAAATCACAAAAAAATATATTATTATCAAGCCTGTAAGGCAAATAAAGGATTTATCAATTCAGGTTTAAAACTTTGAATATTTGTTTCATTTTTAAATTTTGATTTAATTTATTAAATCCAAATATTCCTTTGTAAAATATTGATTTATAACATAACTTGTGCTAGAATTTTGTATATAAAAGTCATTTCGGGACCTTGTTACATACTTATGATGTACAAAATCAAAAGTACCTATAGTATTTATTTAAACAATCTGAATCTGAAAGTAGGTAAGTTGTGTTTAATTTTAAAAATCAAAATAAACACTAAAGAACTTACTAAATTTTTCGCATTTAACCATTTTAGTCTGTCAAGCATTTATCAAGATTCAAAATAATTCGCATTGCTTTATTCTTTAGCACTTGTAATTTCTCATACTAGGCATATTTTTATAAAAATTCTTATCACGCCACTGGATTGGGCATCCATTAAAACGGATTCGTATTTATTTTACCTGTCCACTCGCTTAAAGCAAGCTGCATGGAGATTGAAAACAATTCATTGAAACTGTAACTTGCTTTATTACAATTAGGTATATACTCGTAGGTACGTGAATACAAAAAACCTAAAGTAAAAATGAATTTCCAATTTTTTCTACTAATCCTCCATTTATTTCGATACATTTTCCATATGTCAAAATTAGAGGACCTTTTTGAAAATGTCACCATTAAAATCTAATTGTGTATTATGTTTGTGAGCGATCCACGAATAAGTACGGTCAAATAATCTTCAATTCGCGTACACTGCAAACTTGATGTCTCTCTGTCTTCAATATTCCGCAGCAGCCTAATGCTTTTTCATACATTAAGTATCTACTGATTTGAGTAGGTAAACCAGTTACAGAAACGAAATTTTAATTTGCCTAACATGAAAGTTTTAATCTTACGCTACTTCGCTGGATGTATTACACTGTGAATTCTTAATTATTCTTTTTGAGGTTTATAAGGAAATAATTAACTTCGGCGAATTCAATGGGGCTAAACTTTTTAACAAAACTATTTTGAGACCTCGAAAATCTACTTTGTATCGTAACTCAAAACCCTATATGTCTGTGCATGAAGAGTACATTTTCACAAATAAGAAGTTTATAGCGCTGACTGACGTATTTATAAAGACTTCTCACGGCTATAGCTTCATGTCCTGGAAAACAGATGGCTCTGATGGCTAACAATGTATTCTGCATTGTATTTTATCTCTGAAAAGCGCATGGTGAGCCAAAAATGTGTCAGACGTGACAGCCGTGAGAAGTCTTTAATAATATATCAGTCAACGGTTACAGTAGTTTGAAGAAATTACAAAATTTTTAATATACCTACCCTGTACTTATCTCCCAAACAAATCGAGATATCAGGATGCGATTTTCCGAATCCAACTTCTCTCGAAAATCGAGCGCGGCACACCTTAGCCACTTTTTGCCTTTCCCTTCGGGAAATAATAGAAACACCCTAAAACCCTCTAATTTTCGACACCCTTTACATTTCTAGTCGGGGTACTTCACAGTGTTTATATAGTAATAAGAGAGAAACAAACGTACTCCTATTTGAACAAATAATATGCATTACCTTCAAGCAATACATGAGAAAACTCGTTAAAAAATGTAGATAAAGATTTTATGGCTTTGTATAATATGTTTCAGAGTAGACATCCTGTATGAGTAATTTCGTGATACTGCATCCACTGATTAGCATTTTATTTCGAAATTCGATTAAAGGAAACTTGCTAGAGAAATGTGGAGTTATGTCAGTCAGTGGACAGTTTCGGTTTTTCCATTGTTTTTGAAGCACCCATGTGACAAACAAGCCATGCGTCGTGGAGGAAGTCCGCTAATTTACCACCCCCTCGCCCGCACGCACCCCTACGCATCCAATATTAACACTGGGCCTCTGCTTCGCTGGCGGGAACAAAGAGCGGCGGCATGCGGGCGGCCCCCGGTTTCGCCAGGGGGTGCGTGCGGCGCGCGGGGGTGGCGAATCGCAGGTAGTTTTTTAGCCCCCGTTCTCAAGGTGACGCGCCACCACCAGCCCGTCGAAGATCGAGAATTAAATCGTCCGGGGGTTTATTTGTTTCAAGATGCCAGCGACGATAACCGCGGGTGCATCTGCCCACATAAATTATTTGTCAGTTCGCTGTTCGCTCCAGATATTTGGCGAAAAATCTTCGAAGCAGTTAGGAATACAGACAAGGCCGTTCAAGGCCGCAAGTGTAACACTGTCCTATTTGCGACTGCATATCGAGGATCAGATGGGGTTTTGGCAAACCTTTGCTATTTTTATTATAAGTGGAATTATTATTACATTGCGATAAAAGGTGTTCAGGGATAAGTTAATAGAAAGATTGTAAGGCCCAGTGACGTATATAGAAATTTGTTTCGGGGGGGGGGGCAACATTTTGGAAGGAATTTTTAAACAGGCTATTTAAAAAATTTCAGCTCAGTATCTGGATACATATAGGCCCCAAAAAGCGTCATATAGACAACAATATAGAAATAAATATTAAGAAATTCGAAAATTTCGGATTTCTAAGCGGGGGGGGGGGGGGTCACCGCAAGTATTTTCTAAAATAAATGAGTGATGTTCAAATAAGTATAATGTAAGTACAATAAAGATACTTATAATAAAATAAATAATTTAAGTTATATCCATTGACGGAGCTAAAAGGTTTTTTTTTACATAAAATTGTTACGCCACTCGAAAATATACTTTTCCTTGCCTGGTAAATTTACCTGTTAAGAAAAAATTGGTGGTGGATATTCAGTGAAAATATTGTTTAAAATCGCTTCAAAGAAATGTAAAGGCATGAAAGGTACAGAAATATGCACGTAGCGTGGTAGAAATTTTGAAAAAGTAATGTATTTCGCTAAATGATTTGAAGTTACACTAATTAGCAATTTGAGAACAAAATAACGGCACTACATTACTTTAAAGTCAATTTCGATTTTTGTTACTTCATTTTATCGGCATTTTACCCTCGCCAACAAAATTTGAATAGTTTTCTAGAAAATGTATTCATTTTGTATAACAAATCTCTCAGGCTCTTTTTCTTAGAATCAATATTCAAATTTATCGGAGACAAAAAATGTAAATTTTTCAGTGGAGTACCATTTTTTTGTTCAAAGATGGATTAGGTCACCCTCGTACCGCCTGATATAGCTATTTTATTAACATAACTCATTTATTTAAGATTTTAATTTATACAACGAAAACCAGATATGTTATGTTTATATACAGTGTGGTCATTTAAGTGTGCAACATATGGGACTTTTTTTTGTAATTGCAGAACCAAAATGCAGACATTGCCGAAAGTCGGGTTCACTTAGAATGGTTGCAAGTTAAACAGCATACAGGGTAGGTAAAAAAATATAAAAATTTCACAAGAGTAAAGTCCCCATATTTCAAAAAATTCAGCAAAAGGTTATAAAGAAAAGTTGTTTAGAATTAAAAGCTATGTCTAAATACCAAAACATAGCTCCTATAAGAAAAAAAAAATTTCGTCAATTAATTTCCAGTTTTTAAATAAACATTTAAAATAAAAATTTTGCAACTTAAATGAGAGATTTTTAATATACTCGTACACATTATCATTACTAATGTTTTACCTTGTTCAGAAGAATTTTTGCGAATTTGTTTTGGAAGTGAGGTAAATAAAAGTTGGACCACCCTGTATAAGAGTCTAGACGTTGCAAACTATTTAAACCGAGTGCTTTCTCGCATTCCATCGAGCTCTGGTTGAAAAAAACACAGCTCATAGCCGAGGCCAAGAGCGCTGGGCAAAATGCAGATTCATACGGTATTGCTCCTTTGTTTAAATCGTTCAAGCCATCTAATAATTATTAGATATACATAGATATAGCTGACAAACTAAAATTTAGGCACATTAAGGGTCTACATTTCCCTTAATATTCGGTCCTGTGCGCGAAATGGAAAAACACGGATCCCATCATTTTACGAGTACTTACAATATTGGGCCATATGCATATCCTTACCTACTCGTGTGAGATGGCATAATTAGCTACTTTGTGCCTTTCCCTTCGGGAAATAGGAGTAACCCCCTAAAACTCTCTAACTTTCGACGCCCTTTACATTTCTAGTCGGGTTGCTTCACACAGTGTTTATGTGTTTATACAGTAATAAGATAAGTCATAATCGCGTAAAGAGAGAAACAAACGTATTCCTATACTTAAACAAATATGCATTACCTACTCTTAAGCAATACATGAAAAAACTCGTTAAAAAATGTATTTCAACGTATTGACCGTTCGATTCTAGAGGCTCATGCTCCATTCCTAAAAATATATTTATATATTAGTGCTGTTTAACATATTATAACCATCAAATTAAAATATATATGCTATTAATAAAACATAATCCAAAAGCATCCGTTTAACATAATTTTTCTAATAATTAATTTTACTGCATGGTACATTTCCATATGTTCACTCTCTAATAATTTTTTGGGCATTTTTTACCATCTTAATTAAGCCTAATTAATTTATACCGTATATCAATTTAGAAACTGATATTTTAATTGTGCTATTTCATAGCGATAATTGGTATGGCTTCTGGTTATAAAATGTTGATTACAGAAAGAGATCCCAAAAGTCGACAATAGGAACCATCTTCTATTATACTGCTATAAAAAGACTTTTACATAGGGTATTTCCATTATCACCATTTATTACCGAATAATGACCTATTTACCTATATAAAAACAAAGCTACACATAGACTGTCAGAACTATTGTTGAAAATTCGGCACGCTACACCAAATATTTTGCATAAAATTTTATATAATCACTAATAACTAAATTAAAATACCTCTATCTCAACTTAGTAAAGAGTCCTAAAAATTGCAAGAAATTACAATTTATCTGTTTTAATTTGTTTGCTCCTTTAATCTATGCCTCTAATGATTATACCTACCTACAATAAAGAAGTTTAAACTAGTTAAACAAAAATGCTAGCCGTTCATGATATTCAGGTATCAGAACAGGTAAAAATTGAAATTTGAAATACGCCAAGATCCTGACTATCTTTTCTTACAATAATTACTATGGCTTGGTTACTTGAAACTTTTTAAAAATCTTACCCGATTCCCAATTTGATGAAAAAGTGCCGTTATACAATGTGTGATCAAAAGTGTCAGGTGTCAAATAACATGACCCAATTTCTGCGATTGTGAGAAACCTCAATAGAGAACCCCGAATCTGCGAACTCACCTTTACTTCTCAGGTGGTTTTCGGCGTTTTAGGTAAAAAAACTAAAGTAGGTCGCTACGTAAACAAAATCCCGTTTCCTGGGAAAAAGCTTGCACCCCTGTACCAGGCCCTATAGAAATTCATAATGAAACCTTTCATCCCTCGGATTTTTGCATCTAACCCTCCTTTTTTAGGATGATAAAGCACAATCGCCGTTTTTTACATGAAAAGGTGCAGTTTTAACCCATATCGCATCAAGGGATCGAAATAATTTTAAGTTTCGTGAGAAATTTCGTTTTTTTTTAATTTTAAAATTCTCGTTTAGGAGATTAAAAAGGTATAAGAAAATCCATTGTAACTGACAGCTCAAGTTACTGCGAAGGGTTGACTATAAGTACAGGGATACAGGGTGTCCCAGACGCTTCCATCAAAAGATACAGGGAGTTACAGTTGAATCACAAAAATCAGTTTTTGGTTAAATTTCTGTCAATTTTGAAAATATATTGTTGTGGTTTGGTACAAGTTATTACTATTTATGTCCAATTCTACCACTTAGTTCTTATTGCTGTAACTCAAAAACAATAAAATCGCGGGAGATATGATCTTTTATCTCCCTCAACCTTTTTTAACGATCCTCTGAAACGTTTTTAAGGTGTAGGATTTAATTTTGCGTAACGTCATTAGGGTAGTTTTATAGGAAAAACTACTATGGAAGTAATGACACAATCCAATAGAAAAAGAATTCAACGATTTCGGTTTTGGGTCTAGAATAAAGTTGTTATAAACATAGGCCCGAAAATCGTTGTTAAGAAATATACCAAGTACCTAATTTTTAAATTTGACATTCAGCACCCAGTATCTTTCCTAAGAAGAATGCTGGAATCAATGCCTATAAAAACATTTTTTCTTTCTTTTCTTGGATTGTGTTATTATCTTCCATAGTGTTTTTTTCCAATTTAGCTTCCGTTAGGATTACCCAAGTGACGTCACGCATCTGGAAATCAGGTGTCTTATTCTAAAAAATTATGTCCATAAGGATGGATTTTGTACCTGTAAATATAAATCAAGAGGAATCTTTTTGTGGCACAGCAGGTAACAGATAGTGAAAATGGCACTGGGATTCGAACCCGGGACTATTATTGAGTAGTTAGCTTAAAGAGCCTACTTACCGAGTATGTTGAATCCCGGTTGGAGTGCATTTTTTTCAACTGATTATCCTGCTATGCCACAAAAATATCAATCCTGTTTATCTCGAAAACAATGGTTTTTGAGACATAAAATGAGGAAAAATAAATTATACACCACAAAAATGTCACACAGGCTCAATAGACGTACTCCAGAAAACGTTGAAAGGGATAAAAGGGCATGTCTCTACAAGATTTCCTTTGTTTTTGAGTTACAACAATGAGAAACAAATGATGGAATTGGACATAAATAATAATAACTTATAGCAAATATCAACTAAAAATCTCTAAAATTGACAAAAATTTTACAAAAAAAAACAATTTTTGACTAGATATCTTATAAGGGGAGCGTTTTTACATAGGTAATAGCATAGAAGAATCTACTACTAAATCTTCTATTAGTAATAGGTAAGTGTGGCCATATTTTGATGTCAATGATTTGGGATTAATGGATAGGCATTTTTTTCTGGGACACTCTGTATAAATTGATAGGTATGATAGGTATCTCTGTAGATCACGGGCGTAGCCAGGATTTAGTTTTGGGGGGGGGGGGGTTTAGTTTGAGAAGTACCTAAATAAAACAACAAAAATATACTTACATGAAATTTAATATCTATATATTCATCCGAAAAACTACGACATATTTATAAAGTTCTTAACTTTAAATGAAATGGATAAATTAATTTCGTTCCTCTGCGCTAAATCTAAAACCATTAAAGAAGAAATCTTCGGCTTTTTCTTTTAAATATATCCACTACTTCATCTGCATGAATTTCTGTTCCATAGTGAATGTTCATTAGAGCCAAACCATTAAGTCTGTTTTCACTTGTAGTGTTTCGTAAATAGTTTTTCAGTCTCCTTAGGCTCGAGAAAGGCCTTTCTGGGGTAGCAGTGGATACAGGAATGGTAGCCAAGATTTGTAGTAATGTGTAAATATTAGGATAAAGGTTTTTATCGCACATATCTAGGCATTCCAAACTAGATTTCGGGGTAGGCAGTCTTCTTATCAGCATGCAAGGTAGCTGAAGCTTTGATAGCTAAATCCAAATTTGTTTCTTTATTAGAAACCCCTTGACCTTGACTACACCACTTTTTCCAGTAGTCCTTACCTTTAAGTTTATCACCCTTCCGTTTTTTCCCCTCCATTTTTCGACAGTAATAATGATTCACGTATCTATCCTTAACAAGGTCATCGAATAACAGCGCACTAAAATTACTCACTTACACAGTACACTTAATTCTCTTCACTATTCGTTCACCACTTTTCACTTTTATTCGCTTCGAGTTCGCATGGAACAATACTGCCGTAAGCGCGGTCACGCGCCGCGGCGCCGCTTATATAGCAGCCCAGTAGCCGTCCAGAAACTTCCACGAACTTCCACAAAGTTCCGCTCATTTCGACCGAGGGGCGTGGCGAATAATCGAGAAACAACGCAAAGTGTCCCTACAATACAAAATAGTTCGGCTGCAACTGCGTCTGCCTCTCGTCAAAAGATGGCGCTAGGCGCTAGTATTACTACATATATTCAAACGTAATAATAATTTAACTCTTCACTCTTCGTATTTTTTCGGTATAATATTAGGTAATATTTTGCTTATTTCGGGGGGGGGGGGGGGGTTGAACCCCCGAAACCCCCCCCCCTTGGCTACGCCCGTGCTGTAGATATACATACTAAAATTTTAAAAAATGTGGGAAGTATTCCTAAAGCCCCACATATTTTTAAGAACATCTTATATGGTACTTGTGGAAACAATTCTGTCCGAAATTTGGATTATGGTTTCCATCTTAAATTAACCTACAAATGTTTAACATCGTGCAAAGATAATTCTAAACGCAGATTTTCATTCTTTCATTAAATTATATTATAATATGATGTTCGATGTAGAAATGAATGCATATTTCAATATTCCTCAGAAATTTGGTAAATAATCTTGCTTCACTTTTTTGCTGAGAAAAATTTAATTTGTACCTAGATAAGGCAACAAAAAAACCTTTTTGTTGCCCAGGTAGTTTTATTAGAATATGGGGATGGTATGCAAATAAATGGTAAAAAGGGACAATCCGTCCACCTTGGCACAAAACTTCTAAGTCATCAATAATACGTGGCATTAACAAGGTGGTCAAATCCCTTCAGAAATATTTGATGGGCTCGTCCGCAGCCAGGTAACAGGTATAATAATAGGGACAATTCTGCACAGATCTAGTAAAGAGAATTTTGTTGTGTTTAGAAATGGTAAATTCTCTAGGGGAGTATATACATTATGTGTAGGAGAGGAATTTTAAGTTTATTTATCTTATTCTTCCTCATAAAAAGCTTATCAAAAATAAAACTAGAAATCGAAAAGCAAAAGTAGTTGATAGATACAGGAGGCCTAAATAATTAAGATAGGTAATGTAAAATTTGCTTAGGGAAATTAATTCTTTTAATTTGCATAGTGATGTGGAAATACCTACCGTTTTTTTACTACGTCGGATTTAAAAAAATGTTCTAACATGTTGAAACTCAAAGTTTGAGCTTTTGGAAGAGATCTTTTGTGTGTTACAGCAAAACTCCACATTAATGTATTTTCTCTTTAGAATCACGGGTCGTATCCAAATACCTGCCAGGCAAATTTGGTGCAAATGTTCCAGATTAAAAAAATTGTGCGTAAAATTTTTTTTTCGAAGAAACCATCCTACATACAACACAAGATTATTGAACTTGCCACATGGCAGCGTATTACCGTGACGAAATTGTCCTCTTTAGAGGAGAAAATTGTCATTGTGAGTATGTTCCATCAATAACTTGCGAACGGAAAGAGATATTGAAAGTATGTTTAAATAAAACGTTGATTATTTCGGTGTTTTTATCGGATCTAATTTGAAAATCACATGGGCTTACCTTAAGTCAAGTGCGATTTTGATTATAAATATGCGGCCCTCGTAACTTAAATAAGATCACTATATTGTTGAGAGTCGATTCTCACACATATTCAAAGCAAAATAAGTATGGCAACAATAATGTCTCTACTTATCTCACTGGACACCACAGGCGCTAGAACTCCATGAACACAAATAAAATTGACATATTATTTATCATATATGAGGACAAATTATAGAAGCTGCAAAATTGATTTTGCTATTTTGATTGATTTACTATTCGTTTCTGCTAGAATCTTTATTCTGCTGTTGCTGCTGCTGAAGTAGATGCATGTCGTCTGCTAAGGTAATATCTCTTTGATTTTCTCTAGGTAAAAGTACATACCGTACTTTCACCGTTTTGGTAGACATAGGGGAATAGGCCGCGCGTCGCTGTGAGTCCAGCTAGGTTTGTCAGTCGTTGGCGGGGGGAGTACACAGTGGTCCCGCACCGCTTATGAGTCGAGTTTCGCGAGCAAAAAACACGCCCCGCCCCCGCCAACGACTGACGAACCTAGCCGAATACACGGCGGCTCCGCCCTATGTATACTAAAAAGGTGAAAGTACGGTAGGTATAAAGTCTTTGAGGGATAACAGTTTTGTGAAAAAATAAAATGGCAACATTGAACGTTATTTTTACCAGAAGTCTGTAGATCTGTGCGTTTGTGTTACTCGGAGTAGATATACATGTAGGTACTGGCTTAGAACAATATGGCGTTAATTTGTATTTACCAGGATGTCCTAGTTTATTCTTTTGTATTATGTGTTGTTCTAGAACAAACAAATAAATATAAATAATATATATTTTTGTTAAAATAAAATATGGGTTTCAACTTGGTCTGTAAGTTTCTATCTATTACACTGTTTGTATTAGGAAAGTATCTAGCAAATGCAAAGCATAATAATGTAGGCCTTATTCTTGTGAATTGAAACAAGCATGATTTATTTCAAGGACGCCTCAGAATGGCAAGTTGTTTTCTTCCGGCAAATTTGCTTTTTACGAACTGTGAGAATATTCGGCTAATCCTCGATTTAAAATGTGCTGCGTGACAGTTTCGACCGGATGATTCACGAGATCGGAAACATAAAAGAGCGCGAACAACATCTAAATGAATGTAAATTAGCAGCATTTTAAAATTAGCATGTCGTATTAACCTCAAGTATCACATCCTAGGCGTTTGATGTGCCGCCCAGTCAGATTCACACTAAGGAACGGCGGAATTGAGGCGAATTATTTCATATTTCACAGGCGCGGGAACGCCACCTAAATTAGTTCAGATTAAAGTGGTCTCAATTATGGACCTTTTTATGCTGGGCGGCAGAGGCGTACGTGCCCTGTCTGCTCCCCTCCAGGCCATCACTATTATATTACACATCGTTAGTGCGCTCACACAAAGCAGCAAATGCAAAACGTAAAAGTAAGGCTTCACTTCACTCACACAGGAAGAGGCAACCAAAAAGTTCCTTGCAACTTTTCCAGTTCAATTAAATGAAATCAGGAGACCTAAAAATACAGAACAGCTTCAATTCTTGAGAACACAAAATGGCTGTTTCAAGTCAAGATCACCAAATCAGTAAAATCGTACTACCACAAACATATTCTGGAACACTCGTGGTACACAGTTGGATACAAAATAGGTGATTGGATTGGAATCGGGATATATAGTGCTCCCAATTATAGAAGTTCAGAGTGAGATATACCTAGTAGTCCCAATTATAGAATCTCAGAGCCTTAGAAAAGACACCTTACATTTTCCAGAGACAAATTTAAGCCATAAATGTATGAGTGTACAGGGTTTTTCCGTATATTTTTCAACCCACCCTAGAACCTCCATTTTTGATCCTAGAAAAAAACTTTTTATTTGAAAGTTATAGGATTTTTTACGAGCCATTTGAATCTGTTAACAGATGAAACAAATGAACGTCGGAAAATTGAGAAAAATATATAAACTTTTGTTTTTTAAATGTAACACCCTGTATATTTTTGGATTTTTGAAATCTACTGGTTCTTCTGATTCCAACGATATATATATATGTCACATATTTGCTCCACCCGCCTGCTCAGTATTTCACGTTGCATAATTTGACTATATAGTGTAAGGATCAAGAGACAAATGGAAAAACAAATTTGTATTTATTCATAGATATCTTAATAACTTTATTAGAACTTTATTAGCAACAAGAAAAATAAAATAATAAAGGGTTATATCTCCACTTATCCACTATTAACTTCGTAACACCTTGTGATATTGTTTTTCCATTTATTTGAGGCATCTCTAATGAATTGAGAGTCTTGCGTATGTAGCTCAAAAATCTCTACTTCTAATTTATCCATCTAATTGAACCATGTCTTCCTATCCATGAATCATATTTGTCATTCAAATAATTTGTTACCGATTTACTAAATAAAATAATTTTTACAGACCGGAAAATATCAATACCCTTCGAAATAAATTAGAAGTAGAGATTTTTGAGCTAAACACGGAAGACTCTCAATTCATTAGAAATGCCTTAAATAAATGGAAAAAAATATCACAAGATGTTACGAAGTTAATGGTGGATACGTCGAGATATAACCCTTTATTATTTTATTTTTCTTGTTGTTAATAAAGTTCTAATAAAGTTATTAAAATATCTATGAATAAATACAAATTTGTTTTTCCATGGGTCTCTTGATCCTTACACTATATAGTCAAATTATGCAACGTGAAATACTGAGCAGGCGGGTGGAGCAAATATGTGACATATATATCGTTGGAATCAGAAGAACTAGTAGATTTCAAAAATCCAAAAATATACAGGGTGTTACATTTAAAAAACAAAAGTTTATATATTTTTCTCAATTTTGCGACGTTCATTTGTTTCATCTGTTAACAGATTCAAATGGCTCGTAAAAAATCCTATAACTTTCATATAAAAAGTTTTTTTCTAGGATCAAAAATGGAGGTTCTAGGGTGGGTTGAAAAATATACGCAAAAACCCTGTACACATACCCAAAATGGAATCACTTGCTATTTTCGCTGAAGAATTTTTTAGTAAAAAATTAGTTGCTGGGAATGAAAATACAGTTTCTTTGATCCGCTAATATTAGAAAAATAATTGGAAATCCATGAACCTAATTTTATTACAGTAAGAATTAAATAAATCAAATAAATTAAATAATGCGTGATTTCATATAACTTTGGGTGTGTGTATTAACATAGGCCTCAGGGGGGTAAGAATAATAACATCTTATAGAGTCTTGCGAGTCTACAGTTGTCTAGGAAAGCAAAACACATGTATATCAATTTAGTGCAGGGTATAAGTGGGTGCCAGACCATGGCTATGAAATCGCTGAGAGCATTTTGTTGCATAAATAAAGTGATTTTTACACTGCCGCTACATTGCACATTGACCACATAACCCACCCGTCCGTGGACCTGACATAGCGTCTAATGGGTTTACTGGTTGCTGGGCAGTAGTAGGACTGCGAGGCGACGCAATGTCTACGTAAAGGCTAGATCACGTTTAACCGATAAAGGCGCACAGTGCCGATACGAAAATTTAAACCGACTGTGCATAGAGTTTTGTATGTACCGCGGGCGCAATTATCGTTTATGGTCCTCACCGTGTAATAGCCCTATAGCTATGCGGCTTGATAATATATCAATACCAATAATCGCAACAGACGCGATCAGTGCTGTCGCGCTGTCAGGCCTCAATCAGGATTTTATATATTTTTAGGGCACGTTGGGCATGAGACTGCTCGCCGGCAAAACTTCATCATAAAATGTGATTTATCGAACGATCTTACGTAGAAGATAATTTAACTAGGGCAGTTAACGAAGACTTTCATTTAAAGGGATATTTCATGTGCCTTTATAGAATTCGATTTCATAATAGATACATGTAATTATTATATTGTCACTTTTTCCAAAAATCCATTTAGAATAAATATCATTAGGTAGGTTATTTTTGAAAACTGTGCATACAATTAACTTAAATTACGTGGTCTACCTGACAATTTCACTTTAACTGTGATTCTTTCAGTAGTAGTATATTGGAGTTTTCCTCTTTTATGATAAAAAAAATCCTCTTTAAAGCTCTTGTAATTCCACGGTAGGAAGAGAAAAGTAAATAATATACAGGGGAAAAAATAACACAAGTAAAATAAAAATAACTATCCGAAAATTAAATCTATAGGTAGGTATGTCCAAGAATTGTTTTCAGAAATAAATTGAAATCATATACTTATCTTGCGAAATGTTCATTCATTATTTAACGCCTAATATTTGTGGAGACTTTTAGCCTCGGAATAACCTTACAAAAGGACGAGCTTACAACGTCGCAGAAATCAGTTATTTCATACATGCGTAGGCATATATTACACAATGAGTCCCCGGAATGTTTGGACGACTCTTGTAAGTGACAAACAAAGTTTGATTTCAAATTTGACCTTTTTGGATTCAGTTCTGCTTGGTTTGAAACTAATTTGTGACATAATTTCTACGACAAAATGTCATTACGGTAACGTGTTTAGAATAGAAAACCGATAAGGTTTGCAAAATTTTAAAAGTCCAGACCTACTTTGATTTCTGACATTTTCCACTTTTTTTTTTAAAGTGGCCTTTCTGTAGCTTTCACATTAAAATGTTATTTAGGGAACTTGTTCATTATGAAAAACTGGGCAGGTACGAAAAATTTTGATTTTATCTGCTAAAAAAAAATAAAAACACAATAAGCAAAGTTGGATTAGGCTTTTGAAATTGTTCACACCTACGCAGTTTTTCATCGTGAACAAGTTTCCTTAATAACGTTTTGACGTAAAAGCTGCAGAAAGAGCACTTTTCTAAAAAAAGGAAAGAAGAAAAAAATAAAAGTTTCTAGGTCTAGACTTTTGAAATTTTAAGCCATAACATGTTTTTTGGAAGTAAAATCACATCAAACCACGCAGAGCTGAATCGTCCAAACAATCCGGGGACACACTGTATATATAGAAGTAATAATAGCAATAATAATAATAATCAAAATACTCAAAACTAGGAGTACCGCAGAAGCAACCACATGCTTGGGAGGGGTGGCAATTACTAATATTTAGGCTTCATTGCTATTTGCGGCTAGAGCCGACTTTTTCCGAACAGACCTATTATAGCATTCGCTCAAGTACTACGGAAAACACTAGACAATTGAAGTAATCCCAGTGAGTGTAGGGCAATTAATAAGTGAGATAGATCAGATTCCTCAAGCGCAAGGCCGACTGGCTAATTTCCATCTTAAAACTTTTAATGAAATATAGAAAACATGTGCTTTACAAAAGTACAACAGAAGAAAGCATCAAGCCGATTGGCTTAGATATAAAAATATTGCGGAATTTAACTGGAAGTATGGTAAGAAATGAAGAAAATAACTATATGAATTTTATAGCGTCTCAAAATAATTCCAAACAATTATGGGCAACATTGCGTCAATTTGAGTTTACGTCTAGCAAAACCTGCAATAACACACCAGCTAACTTGTTCGAGACGAACTTAATAATTGCAATTTTTTTCAAAATGTGGTAACAATAGTAACAATAAAATTCATTTTTATGGCACCAACTCGCACAACTTACCCAAATTCTAGATTCTCGTTTAGCATGACTGATGAACAAGACGTACGTAGAATATTGAATAGCTTTATTAAAAATGCGATTGGTTTTGATGGCTTATCCTTAACTGTGCTTTCATTATTTCTTTGATCTATATTTACTTGGTCCACATTATTAACAGTTGCATGAAAAATAGGGAACCGAAGTCATTATCTGATATTTGAATAACAAGCATACTTCCATTAATATCTAGCATTTTTGCGAAGATTTTATATAATCTATAATAAAATAATAGTCGTTAATAAAGTAATTCCCGACTCTCAGTGTGGCTTCCGATCAAATTTCTCAACGTTAACGGCTCTGGCCTCGGGACTTCTCAAAGGTTTTTGACACTGTTAGGCATGACCTCTTAAAATATAGTTAAAGTAGTATGGCTTTGATACTTCATTTGTCAATTTATTAAGGTCATATTTAACGGATAGGACTCAATTGGTTGTGTGTTGTAATTTGTCATCATTGGACTGAAGATCTTCAAGGCTCTGTTCTGCAGCCACTCTTCTTTATAATCTACATAGCAAATATAAAATCTATTAACAATTGTAGGGTTATTGGTTAGGCTAACGATACTCAGCTATTTTTTCGTGTAAGCCCCGAGGACTGCTATTCGTCCAATATTATCATAAATCGTGAATGAAATCAGAGTAATGATATAACTCTTTAGCACAACTTACAACTGAACTCTAAGAAATCACAGATATTGCTCTTTGGAAATAGAAACAAAACTAATGAAGTAAAATCTGCCCTTAATAATGTAATCAACATAACCGATAACAGCAGATTCTGCGCGTAGTTTGGGACTTATTGTGGATGTTAAATCGAGATTTATTATTATTAATTATTATATTAATTATTCGCCTTGCCTTTATTTCACCTCTAAAAATAGAATTCAAAGATTTTACAATTTCTAGTGTCGGTTTATATTTGAGCTTGAAAAATTTCACATATCATGCACAGTGGCTAAATATGGAAAATAGGTGAACTCTGCAACTTGGAAGTTACATAAAATTATTTGTGAACCCCGAAAGTAGTGATTTAATAAAAGACTTATTCGTGACTCGTGGTAACGTCCACGTGGCAAGTTTAAATTTAAGGCATAAAAACAAAAACAATTTCTCTTTAACACGTTTTCGTAAAGCTATGTTCACAAGGTCATTTAGTTTCAATGCTATAAAACTTCTCAATATACTTACAAAAGAGTTTCGCGTATTTAATATGAATAAATTCAAGTACAAACTTGATCCTATTGAATATCTATAGTATTTGCGCATAATATTACTCTCTTGATAAGCTGGATAACAGGGAAAGAGCATGTGTATATATATTTTTTGCCTTGTATATTTATTATTCCTACCAGTTTTAATTGTAGTTTTAAAATACTTATTTCCCACCGCCTAATACAATATGCCATAGGTACTTGGTTTACAAGAGGAGGGTCTTGGTGGTTGAGTAGAATAGCAATCTTGCTAGACTTTGCCATCACAGCTTTTCCTCGTGTCATATTGCATTGTGTGTTTCTAAGAACTATTTTCCCTTACTAACGCCCATTTAATATTATTAAAGAACGAATCGACGTTTCGATTTTTTTCGAAGTTTTTTTCTGAAGGCATGCTGCGTACGCTCTGCCCCGCTCTCGAATCGAACCAAGGCCGATTGAAGCCAGAAAAACATGCAGTCCAAAGTGCTCGTAACGCTACGAACGTCGCCCGCACAGTGGCTCCAGTGTTAGATGTGTTAAAAATTATTGCGCCAGTACTTTGGTAAAATAAAATAGTAACCAATAAAATATGTATATTTGTTGACAATAAAAAAAAGAAAATTCATGGTGCGGGATTTGAACTCACGATGAAATTTAAAATTACTTGATAGGCCTTGAATTTCGTCTAGTAAATTATTCAGGGATAACTATCACTTAGTACAACAAATTTTGTGGTAGATAAAGAAAAATTAGACTTGCCAAAATAAATTTTCAAAAATTTTCTAACATTTGTCTTAAGCCCAATTTTTTAAAAAATCGTTTAAAACCCCTCAAAAAACGCCGCATATGGACGCCCGCCGTGACCTGTCTTAAAATTTCGCATGTGTTAATGGCAGTGACAGGCGTTGCCACGTCTATCAATTTATCCGAGGATTCACCACGAAATTTCGATGTCCTGTTGGAAACGATTACTCTCTAAGGAACATGTAGAATGCCTATGAAACACCTTCCTTACTGACATTTCCAGGATTGATTATTGCAACATTTTCTGTTTTCTTGCTTTTTTACATTAAAAGTTACACGGCACTACACAACACAATATTCACATTTTCTAAATCTGTTGGGGACCTCTTGGTTCCCCTCAGCCATTCCTTTTGTTTGAAGCGAGGTACTCAGCCTGGTGACCACGACGAGGTGGATCCTCTCCGCCAGGAAAACCCCGAAGGGTAACAAAAAAACACAACTGCACTAGCACACATATGCAAATCACTACAGTAGCTGTTCAAAGAGGTCGCCGTTAACCTCGATGCACAAATTCACTCGTTTAATTAAAGAAGTTCGGATACGTGCAAAAAGTCTATGATTATTCCGGATTTGATTAGCTGCACCTTCAATTCGTTGACGTAACTGCTACTCGTTGTCGATTTACTGTTCGTACACAATCGCCTTCATGTATATCCAAATACAAAAATCCATTGGATTCAAGTCTGTTGTGCCAGGCCCTAACTTTCCCATTTAATTAGTTACTAGTTGTATTGTTATTTCTAAGCGACAGTATTCCAATAAGTTGTATGGGTAGTGATGATGTTGAAATTCAGGAGAACGCACTGGGAAACCTTTGATTTAATTTAGGCGATAGGGGAAGTTCGCGGAGTTAAGCGTGCAAGTGGCCAAATATGGTAATACCTGTAGGACAGTAATGGAGTAACGGCACACGGGCAGCAGCTTGCTTTCGCGGGTCCCGTGATTTTTGGGACTAAAAAGGCGGAGAAAAAGGGAAACAGGAGTGTAGTGAGAAGCCTTGAGCATCGCCCGAGGCAGGAGAAGGAAAATTGTGGAGAATTTGGAGACGCCCTGTGCCCCGGATATAGGAAATCAAGAGGTGTTGCCACGGCGGACCGACCAGGTCACCGGTATAGTATTTCTAAAGCCACTTGGAACAGCATAAAAACCTTTGAATTTTATACGGGTGATTTCTGCTGATAAGTCTGGTACGTATTTTTACCAGTAGCAATGGTAAATGCTATAAAATAGATAACGCTCGTATATCACTGTGTTACAAGTGAGTTTTTTTTATATTTTACCAGGGTAGCTCGAGAACAGGCGCTTCCGGCAATAAAATACGCGACAAAACACTTTTTTTAACCATATTCAACCGCACCTGGTATTAGAAGTAAAAGGAGATGAAGGAGACAGAGACGATAGATATTGTAGTAAAACCAAGTGACTGCATGCTCGCCTAAATATAATATATCACCAACACTGGCATGGGCTACACTGTTCGACGGCTGGCCACTTGTACAGCGAAATGCGGTGGATAGGCGTGCGATAATTTCACAGATTTTAGGATATACTTGCGTAAATAGTTGCAATCGATATGGCTTGTTAGAGACCTTTTGACAATTTTATATGGTGCATTAACCTTTACGTTGTGTTTGAGGAGAACCTTAAAAAAACCTTAAAAGTGAAATATTATGTTGCTTGTAAAATATGTATATTTTTAAAAACTGCGTGACGCTTATGTCCTGTATCCTTTTTTGTGACGCCAATTAGAGTTTTTTATGCTGTTTCAAGTGACTTTAGAAATACTATACTCGACGCCAAGAGCCTCGTAGTGCTGTGTACGAGGGAGCGGAACGACTAGTGAACATCCAAGCCAGGGAATCCACTGCACCAAAGTTGTTGATCCATGGTACGTGAGTGCATACAGTAAGTCGACTACCCCTAAGCAGCCGTTGCACAATATGGGAGGACATTGACTCGGACATTGGATGAGCTTTTGATTGAAAATAAAGTGTTGTTTCGGGTTCTGCACTGCGCGCTAAAAGAACGAACTATCAAAACGGGGTTTACGCCTTTATCTAGGGCTTAAGAGGACAGGTGAATTTAGGTTAGTTAAATTTCAAACTAAGGTAAGGTGAATCCGGGAGAACCTTGGGTAAATCTAACAGCGCTGCGGCTGTACAGATTCAAACCGATTGTTATTTATGTATTTTTTTATTTGTTTGAGTAAAAAGGTATTTTCATCCTTCCTAAAACAACGGCCACACCGCGAAAATAACTTCAAGCTGACAGGATGTTCGGAAGTCATATTGGATGACGTAATTATAGGCGGAGATTTACAGGGAAAATAGAGGTTTTTACCCTTTTTTTAAAGATCGTAAAAAAATCTAAAAATATTTTTCTATCTTTTCTTAAGCCACCCTGCGCACGTGGTAAAATTTTTTGTACTAAGTGATAGTTAACTCTGTTTATGTCAAATAGTTAAAATTAATTGTCAGCTGCGTCATGGAGGCAACGTTGAACAACAACTGGTCATGAGAACTAGTATCAGAAACGAAAAAATATATACCTATACTCTATTCGAAAGCTGATGTGCCAATAATTGGGAGAAAGTGTTCGACAGATGGATTTAAGGGGCTCTTTCACGTAAAATTTTTCGATTGAAGCCTCCCCTGCAAAGTTATTCTAGCGTCAAGAGGGACAAAAAAAATGGTTTAGATTTTTTCTCAAAAACGGTTGAACGTAGAAACTTGAATTTTGGGATACGTTACCAGCAAGTTGGAAGACACTTTACACCCTATGCAATCTAATATGCTAGAAAGCCGAAATACCTATTCGTCTTTTCTACAGAACTTTTTTGTAAGCTAATTTATTTAAAACGAAAATTTTTTATTCTGTAGCCCAATGAATTACTAAACTTTTTTTACTCCCGTTATTTTTTATTTCTTTATTAACTAATAGTATATTTCATTAAGAGTCTAGAAGTAAGGATTTTTGCGTGCGCGTGTGACAAATTCTCGTGTGAGGCGAAGCCGAACATACGGGAAGCCATTCAAGCACGGAAAAATGTAAGTATTTCTGGGCGTGTAATGAACGATATTTTTTATTACACTTCTTTGAAACAAAAAACATAAACACAAAAGAAACTTGAAACATTTTTATTTTCGAAAATAAACAACGCTGACAATACAGTTTTTGGTGTGTATACCTCCATGGTTACTCTCAAATTAGGTGACATGTTTTAACTTCTTTATAACTATGTCAGACAAGGTAGATAAAACGTCAAAAAATATTACAGAAATAATGTATAGAAATTATCAAACACATATGAATTAAAATAGAAAATAGGTATATGTTAAATATCATTTTTCTACTCCTATGCTAGTAACATACCTATTAAGTGACGGTTTAGGTTATAATTAAGTTCATTGTTACGAACACTGATACGTAATGACTGACACGTAATGACTGACACGTAATAAAAAAATTACGTATCTGTTCTTAATTAAAACGCAATTATCACGGGTGCCTTGTTAGCGCGGCATCCGCGTCACAATAGCAACTAACCAACATACTAATTGTTGCCTGACAGATAATCAGAAGTATAGTTTATCTATTATAATAGTTTTTCTTTCGTCGAAGAAAAATTATAATACAAAACTCGAGTTGTAAGCTTATTACATACTCGTGGAATTACAGCACTCGCCGCTGCGCGGCTCGTGCGCAACTTTTCCACTCATACGTAATAAGCTGTTTACAACTCTCGCTATGTAATATACTATTAACACATAGACTTTCTTAAATTTAGTTTATTTTGTATATTTACATTTTAAAGCCATATATTCGGTATTTTTACCCTTGCAAAAGTACAGACAAGAGAAAGTAAAATATAAAATTAAAAAATTAAAATAAAATAAAATATAAAATTATAAAATATTATATTTCCACGGAGATTCATATTTTGTATTATAATCGAATTAATCTTGATTGGAAACTTCCACAGGCAGAATGTGATGAATCTGAGTTTCTTCCGGATGGATCCTGCGTCAGCAAAACTTCTCGTTCCAAGCTTTCGTCCTCGATTGCACGGGACATACTCAATGAGACTGATTGTTCTATTACCTGTGATTGTATTTATAGGAAAACGGAAAAGGAGGGAACAGGAGAAAATGCGGGATATTAATGATATGATATTAAGGTGATTGGTTTTGTCGCGTGTTTGTGAAAAACGCGCGCCAAAAATTATGTAAAAAATAAACCCTAATCACGGTTTAGATTATTAGGATGTTTAAGGATTTCAATGGATTCAAGGATTTTTCTTTGGATGGGATGGGACGATTTTGATAGGATCTTAGTATCACTAAGCAAGACTTGGTGCCCCGCGTCCAGATAATGTTCGGCAAGTGCAGAATGGCCCGGTTGACGCAACCGTATACAACGTTCATGCTCTTTAACACGCGTTGATACAGTACGTCTCGTTTCTCCAATAAACACTTGTCCACACGAGCATGGCACACGATATACACCACTCGTACTCAGTGGTAAAATATCCTTAATCGGTCGGTACTATTGGGATAATTTAGGGAGCGTGGAAAATCTTGTTAGTATGTTATGTCGATTTAGAATTTTGGAGATACGGTCGGTTATGTTATGGATATAAGGAAGGAAAGCCATAGTGGTCGGTGGGTTATTTACGCGTCTGTTAGTATTATTGTTGTGGTTAGTAAACTTCTTAATAGAGCGCTGTATACTATGATAAGAATAATTGTTGGCAAGTAGAACATTGGAAAGATGATCCAGTTCTCTATCAAGATTATCAGGATCAGAGAGGGATATTGCTCGATAAACTAAGGAATTAATAACTGATTGTTTTTGGGATGGGTGGCGGTGGGAGAAACCATTAAGGTACCTATAATCTGTATGTGTTGTTTTCCGGTAGACCGAGTGTCCTAGAGAACCATCGATCCTCCGTGAGACCAACACATCCAGGAAAGGAAGAAAACCGTTCTTTTCAACCTCTATGGTAAACTTAATGTTTTTGTGCAGGGAGTTAAGGTGATGAAGGAAAACGGGAAGGGTGTCCTCCCCGTGACGCCAAATTAAAAAAGTGTCATCCACATATCTAAACCAACATTTTGGTTTTCGATCTGCGGATTCAAGAGCTTGTTATTCAAAGGATTCCATAAATATGTTGGCTATCACGGAAGACAAGGAGAACCCATAGCAGCACCAGAAGTTTGTTCAAAAAGTCGATTATTAAAAATGAAGTACGTGGCAAAATTCAATAAATTCTAGGATATCCGCAGAATTTCTATGAGAAGCAAGTTCGTTTAGTATTGTTAAAGTATCCGGAATAAGAACGTTCGTAAACAAAGATTCTACATCAAAACTGACCAGTATATATGTCGACTCTAGTTTAAAATCTTTTAATTTTTCCACAAAATGATACGAATTCTTTATGAAACTCTCGGTATTTCCTACAAAAGGTTTTAATTGAGTCGCAAGGTATATGGAGAGTTTGTATGTAGGAGAACTAATAGTGCTAACTATAGCTCCCCTCACGGGGAGGACACCCTTCCCGCTTTCCTTCATCACCTTAACTCCCTGCACAAAAACATTAAGTTTACCATGGGGGTTGAAAAGGACGGTTTTCTTCCTCTCCTGGATGTGTTGGTCTCACGGAGGATCGATGGTTCTCTAGGACCCTCGGTCTACCGGAAACCAACACATACAGATAGGTACCTTAATGGTTTCTCCCATCACAACCCATCCCAAAAACAATCCGTTATTAATTCCTTAGTTTATCGAGCAATATCCCTCTCCGATCCTGATAATCTTGCTAGAGAACTGGACTAATGTTCCACTTGCCAACAATTATTCTTATCATAGTATACAGCGCTCTATTAAGAAGTTTACTGACCACAACAATAATACTAACAGACGCATAAATAACCCGCCGACCACTATGGCTTTCCTTCCTTATATCCATAACATAAACGACCGTATCTCCAAAATTATAAATCGACAAGATTTTCCACGCTTCCTAAATTATCCCAATATTACCGACCGATTAAGGATATTTTGAGTACGAGTGATGTATATCGTGTGCCATGCTCGGGTGGACAAGTGTATATTGGAGAAACGGGACGTACTCTATCAACGCGTGTTAAAGAGCATGAACGTTGTATAGGGTTGCGTCATTCTGCACTTGCCACTATATGTGGAATATTGTGGATAGAAGAACAAATAGGAAGTTCACATAACCAACAGTAATGAATGGTTACCCTACACCCTCTAACCCCTTCTAGTAGCTGTAGAAGACGCCGAAGTCTCCTACATATCACCGCTACTAACTAATATCAATTGGAATAAATAACACCTAGTCGATGGAACCCGTATCTCCGGTAGCTTAGTTGGTTAAGTGTTAAGTGCCTACGGCCACAGTAGGAGTCCCGGGTAATTGATATCCTTTACCTGATATGCCACTAAACATCATTTATTATTTATAGTTACAAGTACCTACTAAAAATCTTTCTATGTTTAATTTTCTTGGCTTGACATTGTAGGTTAAAATTTCCACGTCCGATACTTGCATTAAGTCGCTATATGTCGCATATTGTGGGTAGAAGAACAAACAGGAAGTTCACATAACCAACAATAATGAATGGTTACCCTACACCCTCTAATCCCTTCTAGTAGCTGTAGAAGACGCCGAAGTCTCCTAAATCTCACCGCTGCTTACTAATATTAATTGGAATAAATAACACCTAGCCGATGGAACCCGTATCCCCGGTAGCTTAGTTGGTTAAGTGCCTACGGCCACAGTAGGGGTCCCGGGTTCGAGTCCCGGTGTAGTGCATTTTTTTATATCCCTTATATCCCCTCGTGTAAATTTAACCACAAAATTTCGTTAAAATGGATTATTTTTTCCAACTTACTTTTGGCAAATCTATTTTTTCTACAAAAAATGTCTTGTGATGTAAAAAATACACGAGCGGGTGTTGAAAATACACGATGTGTGTTCCTAAAAACAACTTATCTTAAAGTGTAATTTTCGTGCTAATCATGCATGCTATTTTTAACACCGGTCGTGTCTTTTTAATACTGCTTGTGTTTCATTTACACCGTTCGTGTGTTCTTTAAACACCACCCGTGGTGTAATTAAGGTCAAATAATAACGGAATATTTGGACTTTCTTCTCCCTCAGTCGGTTTCTTGTTGGATTTCTGGATTTCTGCGCGTCGTATTCTGTCTATAGGTCCGAAAGCAAATTATAGTTCTAATCGAATTTAAATCAAAAACCTTATTAAATATCCATTTTTTGACACCGCTCACAACGCTGGGACTTGTCCGGATGTGCTGACTATACCCGTTGAGTGGGAAATATATTGCTTCCCTCAAAGCTATACCTAAAGGTAAGCAATTAATTATCTAGAACAAACTAAAAGATTATTTACTATTCTTCGATTTTTACAGTTCGAGTTAATAATAATATAATAATAATGTTTATTTTTAACTTGCAAGTTGCTCGTTTTGGGGTAGACAACAATATCCGTTTAATAACCACTGCAGTCTGCAAAGTACATACAGGCTACAGTGGTAGGTAATGTTACAATCGAGAGAATGAGTCATAACTGGGAATAGGGTATCTACATGATATAAAGAGCAAATCCAAATAAATTAAAGAAAAACCACTTTCTGTCGGCCAAAATGTCACTTGTGAGGCATCGTTGGTTTCAGTACATCGAGGAGAATCCGAAACTTAAATAATATACAGGGTGTTCCATTTAAAAAACAAAAGTGAATGTCACTTCCGGTAAAACCGGAAGCGGAAATAAATGAATTTACACGTCAAAAAGTGACATTTATAAAGTAACATCGACATGCTAAATTTCAAAATTGTATCTCAAAAAACAAGGGAAAAAAGTGGGGTGTACCATGATTCAGTTCCACCCTGTATACAATTTACTAGTTTTGTATATGGCATCATACTATGTGTTTTGGAACCAATCTCTATCACATAATAAGGCCAAAAAGACCCACGTTTTTTGGACTATACATGCAATTCTGAAGACTGTTTTCATGAAGTCACTCATATCTGAAATTAACATTTGGTGCACAAAAAAATAGTAATTTTTAATTAATTTCTGGCCAGTGGCCATTTCTGAGTGGCTACCTCTTTAGAATATTATTTCGGAAATTTTTCCCTTTCGATTGATCCATAAATCGTCGCCAGGGAATTAAACTAGAGAATAAGTTCTAAAATGACTACACTATTTTGACTGAGATCTCAAACATAAACTACTGTAGCAACACTATTTTTTTATAGCTAATGGTTTGATCTGATATTACTCTGCGACGGATCCAAGAAACAAGATATAGGTGTGACATTGATGTTAGTAGTTATGTAATCGTTTCTTAAAATTATTTTTTATTATTTATAGCTTTTGCCCCTTTTATGTTTAAATTTTTCACTCTTTTCAGTTCCTCCGCGTACCGACACTGCATACAGCAGCTGTATATGCAACTACGCATTTGCGAAGACGGCAATAGCGAATTAAACCACTTTATGTAAATAATTTTAATTGTGGATCGGCACACACAAACACAAAAGGCCGATTTTAAATGATTCACCACCATTTAAATTAATTCATGAAAATTTACCATGGCTATTATAGCTATACTGATACTGGTAATGCGGTATTTGTGGCACTTAAGTGGGTTGCATGCGTGCATCAATTTAGGTCGTTTAAGCCAAATATTCACATTTATATCCTGTTGGATTTTTACTTCACCAAGACCAAGTATCACGCAAAATTTAAAAATGTCTACGTTAGCTTAAAGAATACTGTTATTAATGGCTTAATTTAGGCCTTGAGTGCATCACACTACCTCGAAATAATAAAACAATAAAATTGCACAATTTATTTCTTGTGGGCTTAATAATTATTATTCACCGAATTGGACACATTTGGGGGGTTTCTCCTAGTTCCCGAAGAGATAGACAAAAGTAGCTAAGGTATCAAGAGCTCTATTTTCGAGAAAAGTTGGATGCTTCAAGCCACACACATCTCGATTAGATACAGTTTTTCGCAAAACTTCGCATTTTCTTCAAAGTCCGGTAGCTTTTATATTGGGGACTTTTTTCATTTTCCTTTTATTTTCCTTAGAGCAATTTTTTATTTGTAATTTACTGAAGTAGACGGCAAGTTTCTAAATGTTTTCATTTTCGCCTTGTAACAAAAATATATTTTTTAAAGGGAAATTTTAATGCAAATGATCTAAAAACGGTAAAATACAGAAAACCCACGAATGGATTCTACGCATAAAATTGCGCAAAACATGTTTTAGATAAACGAAAAATTTTCGCTAATAAAAAACTTAAGGTGTGTTTATACACTTTTATTTAAGAATAAGAGTTAAATCTTAAATTTCGATTGAAAGTGTTTATACAGCCGAAATAAGAATAAGAATAGTAATAAGGAATAAGGAGTGACCTTGAAGTTGGTTAACATTTAACTTTATTCTTATTCTTAAATCCAAAATGAAAATGCGCATTTTCGAGTAGCAAATGTCATCATCGGCTACTGCACGGTCGGACCGTGCAGTATGGCCTTTATTGACATGTGCTATTCCTAAGACTATTCCAAAAGTGTATAAACAGCTCTTTTGGTTATTATTACTCCTATTCTTATTCTTATTCTTAAATAAAAGTGTATAAACCTACCTTTTTGAAAGAAGGTGTATGTAGAAGAAACGTGATATCCGGACAACAAACAAACACCTTGTAACTTTTTTATCTGTGCATATATTTTATTTCTCTAAAACATTATGGTGCAATTTTTGCGTATAATATGTGTTCGTGAAGATCGCAGTTTTATATAATTTACCGTTTTTAATTAGGTTTTTCGCCACAGGAACGTTAAATAAGCTCTGAAGCTTTGTCAGAGGTTAGATCAGTTTCAATTTTGAAAATTCATAAATGCCTAGCATTAAAAGAACGAAACTTTGAACATTAACTTAAAAAAATAACCTCAATAACTTTGTTTTCTGAGATTTCGGAGAATAAATCTTCTTCCTTTCTTAAAGATATTGTCAAGTCAAAATGAAAGGACAGAATATTTTCGAATTCTTTGAAACTTTTTGGTGTGTCGTACAGCATGTGGAGCAGATATTTTTGAAAGATTTTAGCAACGTCTGAATAAGAGTGACATTAAATTTATATATTATATTATTAATAATAATACTTTTTTTGCAATTTCTTGGTTTATCAATATAACATGGAATCTTAAATTTTCCAAGTAATTAAAGTGTAAATTTCAATAAATAGCGCAAAATTTTAAAAAATGATTAAACATTTTTTTTAATCGAGTTTTTACTTTTTTTTGCATTTTCTGAGAAAATTTTCCATAGTGCTGTATATTTATTTTACACCGTCAGAAAGTAGATGTTTCACAAAAAGAGAACCGACTTTTTTTAAAAAGCAGCTTTTTTGACGTGGGTATTTTCGATTGAAAATGAGGTTACTTTTTCGGTTTAAAAAATCAAAAAAAGGGGTAAAAATAAATATTTTGATTCGAAAAAATTATAGCGTATTCGAGACATAAGAAGGTAAGTTTCCACCAAATTTCGTGGAATTTTTTTTTGTGGGAGATAAAAATTAAAAACCAAAAAATCGGTTATTACAATTTTTCGCGGATGTTTTGAGGTTATGTGAAAAAAGTGTTAATACAAAAGTTGTAGACCTTTTTATTGACTACAACTTTGCTATTTAACTTTTTTCGATAGGAGTTGCAGTTTGCCGGAAATCGTGATAAACCGTTTTCCACTTCTAAAAGATCACCCCCTACAACCCCCGTACCTCAAATCGCTCTTAAATTAGTTTTTCTGTTATTTTTGCTATATTTTCTTCCTTTTCCAATAGGTTTCATACTGTTCTACATTTTTTTCACTTTTTGCCATTTTCAAAGGCTTAATCCCTGGCCTAAATTACAAAACAGCTTTCGCAACCGTCGTTAATGTGAAACTAGGCTTATGGGCTGTACCTACTGTTGCAGTCGATGTCGATTGTTAAATACTAAACGTTTCGCTGGTCATCTCACCTATCAGCATCTTCAGTGGTCTCTTACTATGAGCTTGATCTGATCGCAACTGATGACCATATACGTTTTTACTTATTTCGCACCGTCAAGTTGTTCCAGCTAATAATAAAAGTTCATTTTATTAAAAACTAGGTCCTGTCTAGTTTCCCACTTCCCTTAAGCTGTACATGTGCATACCTATTCTTATTTAATTGCGTTTGATCGATTTGTTGTGTCTGTTGACTTGAGTGAGTGCTTTCTCGAGGGTTACGATATCCCTTATTTTGATTATTAGGGATCCAGTCGGTTATACTAAACTTATTGAACATGTATTTTTGAATCTCACTCTAAAGGCACATGATCAATGCTATAACAATATATTTTGTTTTAAGCAAAGGAATAAACATAATGTAGAATATTATAAATGTGTTGCGATATACTGGAATTCTTATACCTAAATATTTTATATTTGATTTAATATCAGTAAAATCGGAAAAAGCTCCTGATATCGGGTACCTCCACGAACTAGTCCTCGAGCGTCAGTGAGTTACACTCTTTCCATTTGCAACTGTTAGGTATTATGTAATTTATCAAGTATGTTGATAAATTATTACCTATATTACTCAAGGCTGATCAAATTTCAAGTTTTTTTTCTATGTGTCTAATTATAGACTTCACGGTTTAGCCAAGTTAAAAAAATGATAAATGATTTAAAAAAATTAAGGAACTGTGGATTAAGTTGAAGCCAGTAAGCATTTTTGTAGTTTCATCAAAGACAATTCATGGGATTGTCTTTGGTTTCAGGCAAAAAACTAATGGCAGGCAAATATGGCCTGTTTATAAATCAAAAACCAAGGAAACGCGAGTGGTGGTGAAATTTTGCTTTTCCCGGAAAGTACAATTATAAACTGCAGTTATATTATAGCATACCTACTATATATTGTCTTGTATTATTATTGATTTTAATGTTTCGACGCGCAAATGTGGTCTTTATGACCGTAGCGCTTGGACGGTCCGGTCCCTTTTGTATTTGTTTTCGCGCAACGATCCCTTAATAATAAATACTTCCGCGTTAACAGGATTATGCTGAGAGGAGTTTTGCAGAGTATTGTATTTTCTACGGAATTTTCCTGTTATAGTGTTCCAATATCATACAGTATATGTTGATCGAAATCAAATGAACGGAAATGGAAATGGAAATCAGATACCTGCCAGGAGTTTCTTATAAAGGAATTGACAAATGCATGAAACGCTGGGTCATTCTTTAGACATACTTTCTGGTAAATTACTTTTTAAATTATATAAGGAGTAAGGACTGTGATTTTGTTTTGTGATACGCACTTGAAATTATTTTTCCATTTATAAAATTAGCTTCGTTTTCTTTTTTTTCGTTTTTTGTCCTTCCTCAGGTCCGCGCACTGGCGCGTATTGCCCGCTTTCTGATGCTTCGATCCTTTGTAGATCTTCTTGTGGTATTGTGATACCCAATTAAGGGCCAATTCTGTTGGTAGGTTGCTCTTAGCTTCACCCTAGAGACTAGGGCTACTGGGTCCCCCTACCACGCCGAGGTGGCAACCCACGGGGGGCAGATAAAATTAGCGAAACATGACTGTTTTTTTATATGTTGTCAACTCCTGTAGAGCCTATTTGATCAAAAATTTTGGTGTAACAATAAGGAATTCACACTTTTATTGGTATAAGTTCACGATCTAAAGTTACAATTGGTTGAATGAAAGTTTGCAATAGAATAAATTACAAAATTTTATTCTTGAAATGAATTATAAACTATTTAGCGTTAATTCGTATTTTAAGATCATTATTTGTCGCTTTGCGCTTTTGCTTTGATTTTGAAAGAATTTTATGCAAGTCCGATATTGAAAAAATGCTACTCTCTACTACTAAAGTAAATAAGGTTTTTTTAAAATAAACACTCAAATTAATGCCTAAAGAGCTTTATTAGTTTTCTTCTAGCCTCAGCGCCTATAGTCATTAGTGGATCTTGCTTCAAATCCGTACTCAAACTGAAGCTATAAGTGCCCCGTTGGATTAAACATGCGGTTGTCTTGCTAAGAAAACTTACAGCAAGAATAAATGGGTAATATTGAAAAAATAGTCAAGAGTCGAAGAAACTTTCCCAAATAAAGAAAAACATGGCACTAGTCGGATAATTTGCGGAAGACAAGGTCCATCAGGAATTTAATTAATTTATTTAATAAATCATTGTGTGATAGGGGAATTTCACCCTTCCTGGAAAATCCGAACGTAGCATAGCTCCAGCCCGCACTATGTAAATGGTGAACTCCAGATATATTATGGGATACTGTGCCGTATTTTGTATTGATTTTAATATCTCGACGCGAGTGTATGGTCCAATAGCCCTAACTTCTTATTATTATTCTTCTGTGTTCGTTTCAGCATAACGGAAAGTTTGACTTTTTCTTACAAAGAATGCCGGAAAACGGCTTTATTTTTCAGACTTTTCGGAAAACGCTCAATGAAAAAGTTGTTTACTACATTTTCTCCTCGTTTTTCTCCTCCACAGGTACTGAATTTTGGGTTTGAGTAAGATAGAAAAGGCGGAAGCACTTTTATTACTCCAGAGAGACATGTTATATACCGACAGAAGCAAGAAACGCCGAGGTTAGCGATATCCTAAAGGCTGTAGTGAAATTTCCGCTAGTTTGATCAATTTTTTGACCTCTCCTAGGAAATAACCTACTATATAACTTTGTTTAAGGCAACAATACACTGATTACAGCATGCTTGTGAATTAGAAGGGTTACAAAACAGAACCAAAAGTGATGTTACGCGGTTCTGCTCTTTACACAGAGTAGCCATTATTAGCCACCTCTAATAACGTATGAACTCAAAACCTTTCTTGGAATTCAATCACGACCTAAAGTTAGAATCGTTGAAATAAAAGATTCTGCTGGAACAGAGGCCAAAATTATCTCACTTAATGGGAAAATGTGCCAAGCGAGGCCCGTGCTGGAATTTAATCCCGCAAATTCCGGGAAATGAAGGGGGTGGGAGATTTCGCCCTTCCCGGAAAGTCCTAATTATACCACAACCGCTCCACCGCGACCTGCAGATATATTCCTGTATGCACTGTCCTGTATGCACTAATAATTTTAATGTGTCAAGTTAACGCACGAATGTGCCTCTTGTGGCAGCAGTGCGGAATTTGTCGCTATGGGATTTTAGTAGGTATCGCATATAGGTAGTGTATGGAGAGATGAAATAGTATATTTCATTACGAGTCTGGAAATAAAGATTTTTCCGTGCGCGCGTGACAAATTCCCGTGTGAGACGCAGCCGAACACGGGAAGTCATGCAAGCAAGGAAAAATCCATTTCTGGACGTGTAATGAACGATATTTTTTATTATACTTCTTTGAAAACGGAAACTTAAATAGTATATTTCCTAACAAGTGCGGAAAGTGCCACTTTTCCGCACGCGATTGCAGTTGGCTGAACGACGCGTAGCGGAGTTCAGCGTGCGGAAAAGTAAGACACTTTTCCGCACGCATTTTAGTTTAGAAAGTGTCACTTTTCCGCACTAGTGCGGAAAAGTAGTGCGGAAAAGTACTTTTTGCGGAAAAGTGTCACTTTCTAAACTAAAATGCATGCGGAAAAGTGTACTTTTCCGCACGCTTGTAGAAAAACATTTTATCGGCATATTATAATAAATTTAATTGACAAAAAATAAACAATGCAGACAATATAGTGTTTGGTATGTATGATGCGTTTCCATGGTTACTCTCAAATTATTTTTATTTTATTTAGGTGCTTTGTTGTAAATTAGTTATTGTCAGATAAGGTGAATAAAACGTCAAAAATATTACAGAAATGTATCTAAATATTGAAACACTTACGAATTAAAATACAAAATAGGTATGTTAAATATCAGAGAGAATACATAGAGTTTCTTAAATTTAGTTTACTTTGCTGTGTATTTTAAAACCATATATTCGGTATTTTTATTCAGCGCACGGAAAGTTTTTCCATGCGCTGTTTCCGTGCGCTAGCCTGAAAAAACCCATCTTTCATTATTGCTAAAACAGATGAAAATAAGGTGTTTCCAAAGAAGTATAATAAAAATATATTATCACGTATTATTATCATTGTAAGAATTGCTGTATTATCAACTATTCCTAAATTTAAGACATAAACGTGCCTTATAATTGTTTGCCTTTATTGTAGGTAAAATGAGGAAAAATGAGGATTTCTGCCTCGATTAATTTGTCGAAACAACTCAAAGGTGCACGCCACTGTAAAAATGGAAACGGCATCCCGCCATACGCAGAGACTGTCCCGGCCGAGCGTTAAGCCCAAATTTGCTCCTTCCTGGGGTTCTTTATTCAAAGGTGTAAACGGACAAAAGCAAGTAAGTAAGTACACTTAGCAACGTGGCACCCAAATTTGATCAAAATAAAAAACTATGGCCAATTCCTTTTTTGTCAATTTTGAATTTTTTAAATAGGCAGTGTTGCGGTTCCTCTGCAAGATACTGCGGAAATTTTTATTCTAAACAACTTTCTATAATAAAAATGCCCAAACCTGAACTCAAATATCTATTTTAAATAAGTGATATGGAAGTAGTTTTGTATTATGCTTCTTAGCTTCCTCCCTTTGTATTGTTCTTTAAGTTAGTAGGTACCTATTTGAGCAGAAACAGTGTTTGCTTGCAAAATTAATGTATGCTTAGAATCTTGTTGCTGTCGCTGTCATTTTGTGTTGTGAGCTTGAAAAGGAACTTTACATAATTTGCAAATTAGCAAAATATCTCTTCAGTTCATGCTCTTCAGACTTCGGAATTATTCTTAACGAGTATAGGCCGGACAAACTGCAGACTTCTATATGCCGCCCATCATAAGAAAGCTTCTGGCAATAATATGGAAGACACGTTTCTTTGAATTGAATCAGAGGACTTAAAATTAGAATCGATTAAATATTACTTTCCAGTGGAAGAGAGGACAAAATTATTCAACGTAGAGGAAACTATTATAGGTTGGATAATTATCTTTCTGAAAAGTTTTCATTATTATACCGTGTCCTCTCCATCGCGCTATGGAAATGGTCAACTGCAGATATATTACGGCATGCACTTCCGTGTTCCGTATCGATTTTAATGTGTATACGTGCGAATGTGACCCTTCCTGCATCAGTACTTGGGGCCGTTCGTTTTGTAGCATCCGTTTCCGCGGAATGGCCCTTTAATAATAAACGCTTTCGCGTTAACAGGGCTGCATAAGGGATCATTTTCTCTTGGTGTTCTCTTTGTGTGTGCAATTTCTGTGGAAATGGGATGAAGAAAATATAGATTTTGAGTAAGTTAATAACAATTTAACTGGACCGACACCAACCGGCACCCTCGCAATGATAAAGACCTGCCAGCTGGCGACGCGAAACTTCACTTCGTCATCACAGGGAGGTAGAACTTTTTGTAGTTGTTTACGTTTACTTGTCTGGCGATTTTCCTGTTTTAAAGAACGTTTGTTGTGTTTATTGTATGTTGGACTGTGTTTTGTAGTAATAATATAGGACGTGGAGTTTTATTAATAAGGTGGTAAAACAGCAGTGGTTCAGAATGAAGTGATTAAAATTCAATTTTAGTTTACTTATAGGTTTTAGGTTGTGTCGTGTCTACAGTTTCGGACTTATTTAAATCATGCCGTGGACGTGTTTTGTTCCCATCTGCAAGGGAAACTACAAAGGCGGTCTTAAAGTGTCCGCGTTTTCCTCCCTAAAGAACCCATTTTAAGGGAAAAGTGGGTTGAGGCCATCAAAAGAGATTTTGTTCCTACACAGTCTTCCAGGGTTTTGGTTTGGACTGTTGGAGTGTTATACCTAACAATTTTACGTGATTAAACGTAACAACCTTGAAATCAGGAAGTTTTATGGTTTTATTCATTCGAATTTAGTTGTATCTAGGCATGCAAATAAGAAATAATTGGCATTTACGAAAATTTTACCGGTAGAAATCTAAATACGCCAAAAGCCCTTGAAATTTATTAATATTGGTCTAGTTATATTTTGTTTGGGGTACTATCTAGATTTAAACTGTTTTATAAAACTTAATGAATAATAATGTGACACACGCCGAAGTTCTGCCGTTAAAATTGAACATACCTACTGTGGGACTACCTACCATCTCTACCCCAGCATTATAGTCAATCCTTTCCCTTTCATAACGGTACACACATCCACATCGCATCTGAAACCGACACCTCCGAGACACCAGGCTCTCTTCCTGGTCCGCTAACAATGGCCCGGTCCACGCGTCTATACCTAGGACACGCGCCCCTTCCTCTGTCGAGAATGAGACCTCGAAAAGGGTTCTCCACCGCGTCATTATTTATTACCATTCGAAAAAGGGACGGCCGGTCGCGTGGCGCACATTACGCAATCCGGTGGTGTAACTTTTCTATACAAGCCATGCATTGTGATTAACACTGGCTATTATATGTGGACGCGGAATGGCAGCCTAGAATTATTATTACTGAGCCCTGGGAGTCTATACAGAGTGTTTAAAAAAACAGTGTACAGGCTTCTAGGGCTAAAAGAACATGGAAAAATTGGACTAAAAGTTCATATGAATGCATACCTAAAAAGATACAGGGTGCCAACATTTAAATTTTATTTTATATTTTACCAAATAAATTTTATACGAATCGAGAGATTTACATAAAATGTGGCAACTGGGGTTATTTTGAGGCAAGGGATTCAAATATTGGCATAGCTTTAATGTTATTTTATAAGGGGCGCCACCTACGTGATTTAAAACGTCGTAACGTTTTTGGGTCCAAGTGTATTATTTTTTCTGACGACGATGTGATTTTCTATAAAGTTTTTGTACGAAAAAGGTGTACTTTATAAAAATAACCCCAGTTACCAGATTTCGCGCTAATCTCACGATTGGTTCTAAAATTATTTGGAAAAATATAAAACAAAATTTAAATTTCGGTTCCCTGTATCTTTTTGGAAACACCCTGTATAAACGTAAGAAATCACGGCCGTTTACCTCAAAAATGCACCAGGTTCAGGGGCACACAGCTAAGTGGTCTAATTTTTGTCAATTCATTTCTAATTTTAAGTCAAAAAGTATTCACCAGCTAAGTCATTGAGTAAAAGAATATAATAATAATAATAATAATTCTCACCCTCACAATACTCCAAACCAGGAGTACCCCAGAAGCTTGTATTTATTATATTTAGTATATATTTTATTTATATGCTATTACCACAGAATAAATAGCTTTTTAGTCTGTGCTATTACCACAGAATAAATAGCTTTGTAGTCTGTGCTATTACTCAATGGCTAAGTTAAATACGAAACTCAATTTTCCAGTTTGTCCCTTTCTTCCAAAATACATTATACCTGTAGATATACTTAGATATATATATGTATGTAGGTACTTTTCGAAGAATCTATATGAAAATAAAGTATTAGTTGCCGTTACTCTTCGCCATCGCATACATAATAACTTTGCTCCTGATGAGATGTCTTATGGATTGGGATTAGGATATTGTGATAACTAACGATAAGTACGTGATAATTGATTATACAGGATGAGCCGGTAGTAAGTGCCAAAATATAACTACGTATTTAACTCATCAAAAGCAACAACTTTATTCAAATACATTTTACAGTTTGTGTTTGTTGGATACACGCCAATATGGCAGAAAAAACTTATCTTACAATCTTACGTTTCTTATCGTTTATTGAGTCATCATCAGGGAACTACGAAAGTAAAGAACAAACCGTTTTTATAAGGACTACAGAGGTATTACATAAGACTTAAATATACTTGGTTATTAAATTTAATAAAGAAAACATGAAATAAAATATATACAAGGTAGCAACAATTAGCGTTTAAAAGAAGAACAAACAAAATGAAACTTTCCTGTTAAAATTAATGTTTATAGGATTCATTAATATATATTTTTTTACAATTTACTATTTCCTGTAAGGGGTAAAAGATAATAGTTCAGGTCTACACCACACGAATTTAAAAACGAATGTGTGGAAAATCTATATAGTACAAACAAACCTTAGAATTTTTTTTTATTGGATCTGGGTATAATAATATATTATGTTAAATTATAAAATCATAAATTTTTGGGCTAGATAAATGTTAATTTATTACAGACAGAAGGAGAAACATTCACACTTACAATTTGTTAATACAATTAAAATATGAATTACTTAAACTTTCATTGTTTTTTCATGTTATCCTTGTTATTTTGTGTCGATAATTTCTTTAGTTAAACTTTTTTTATAGTTATTTTCTATTTTTACGATATTACCTGACTGGAAATCAAGATTATGTAAATTATCCAGAGCATGTTTCGCCATAAAGCAGTTGTGTTCAGCCAATCTAACAGTATCGCCCTGTTTTTATTTTAATATTAGATTGTCTGTCAAAAAAATTGTTGTATAGATGTAAAAAATTTCAAAAGCCTAAGTCTACTTCGATTTTTGTGCGTTTTAATTTTTTAGCAGAAAAAAATCAAAGTCGAAATAGGCTTTCAAAATTTTTCACACATATACAGTTTTTCATTATGAACAAGTTTTCTTTATAACATTTTGCCGCAAAAACCTACAAAAAGGGCACATACATAACCAACAATAATGAATGGTTACCTTAAACCCTCTAACCCCTTCTCCTAGTAGTTGTAGAAGACGCCGGAATTTCCGCTAGTTACTATAGGTATGCTCAGTTGAATAAAATGCTCACAGCCGATGGAACGATGGAGATGGAACCCGTACCTATACTCCGGTAGCTTAGTTGGGTTAGTAGGAGTCCCGGGTTCGAGTACCGGTCGGAGTGCATTTTTCAACTGATTATCCTTTGCTTGCTGTGCCGATAAAACACCCCTCTTGATTTATATTTACAGGTGCGAAAACCCTTCCTTATTTATATGTATAAAGCCGAGGCGTTTCAGGTGAATTACCCTGTATACTTACTAACTTGCAGCAATTTCTGCGAGCCACCAGATTCCGGCGTTAGAACGACAATTCTACAGGGTGTTTCCGAGAGGAAACCAAACTTCGAAATCTCCGTATATGTAAGGAAATAGGTCAAACCTATTATAAGATTCAAAGCACTTTTCGTAATCGGCTAAATAATACTCTTATAAGCTTCTACTATATAGATAGTGCAAAAATTGTCAGAGGCAAATAAAGAAATATAGGCTTTTGTATTGTCGAAAAGTCTTTTAATATAACTATATGGAAAGCTATAATAGTTATTTATGTACCAAGGCACTGAAGTTCAACTTTTTATGACTCATGTGGAGTTTAGTTGCTGAGGCCTCTGGCCGAGGCAAATAAACCACATGAGTCATAAAAAGAATTTCAGTGCCGAGGTACATCTTATATATTTTTTTGAAATCGAAAAAAAAAGTTTTATTAGGCAAGAAAATAATAATAAGGGATCACTCGTCCACGAACCGACTACGCGCGGCATTGCTTGACTTTACCGATCGCTCTACCTAGGACAAGTAGAATGACGTACGGCACCATCGAACAGAAAAACCAAACTGCTGCTTCTTGTGCAGCCTACACAACAAATCTATTGATATTCAAATTTACTAAAATATGTAGACTGAAGGATTGCGCTTCTATAGGAAACAATTTCGCAATGTGTACGAAAAGTTAAATGGGCCTTTATCGGCCGGGTTTTGAATATTTGGTCACTTGTGACGGGCGATTTCTCCGCGTCTGACGTTTGATGTTTACATCTCGCCAAGGCCTACTTATTGAAAAAATCGTACAATAATGGGCTACATTATTGTACGATTTCTGTGCTTTTAATGACGATTTTGGGACATTTTAATGCCGATTTCAAGAAAAAAATATTCTTGGGAAAATTGTGTGGACTGACAAAGTACCAATGGATACTGGCCGCCTTTTTGAAGCTATGTAAAAAGCTGTGTTTACAATATAATTAATTAATTATTTTAGTGGTTTACATTCAATGTAATACCATACGTGTGAAAGATACATATTTATTCATATTGATATTTAGTAATAAGTTAATAGAATGATAAAGCTTGATGGTATAAAACAGTTTTTGCAAAGTTACAGGTTATTAAAATTTTCAGAAATTTTCATAGATAACTATTAAACAATGTAAAAAACTAAATATTTTAATAGAGCGCTCTGGTCTGGTATACTTATGTATAAGAAGAAAATAAACAACTTTTTCAAGTAAAACTTTTTGAAAATTTTTAGCGATTTTAATAATAAGCAAATTTGTATGCGGCGCTAGATGATACAACGGAAAATGTTTAAAGAAATATTTGAGACTCAGAATACACGCGCATATACTTTCCTTTGTGTCTCCTACATCTACAACAAGCATTTTATTCTCTTAACATCATTTTCGCTATTGATATCTACAGTTTTTCTAAGAATTGACCTGCAAACCAGTAAATAGTTTTTATTACAAGCTTTTATTAAACTTGCTCTGAAATTATGAACAAATTTTTCGTGCTGGTGACAACACAATATAGTAGAAATACTCAATAATTAATTAACCTACTTGATATGGGTATCAAATGAAAGGGTTTGTCGAGTAGAAAACGATAAGGTGAGTGAGTCATACTAAATTCAATATGGCGCAAGATGTCGCATTAACTATTTCTTCTCAACCTCCATGGCAAGGGTATCAAATGAAAGGGTTTGAGAAAGATAAGTTAGTATAAATAATTAGGTAGAACACAGGGTACAATATCAGACAGGTGGCTAGGCTATTGTTTCTGTTGTCATGACATTTTAACCTGAAATTTATTGATCTGTCATTTCACTTTGACGTGACATGATCTTTGAGAAAGGAGGATGATATATTCTCCGAAAGCTCAGGAAACAAATTTGTTGAAGATATTTTTTGAGTTACAAGTTCAACGTTTAGTTCATTTACTGTTAAGAATTTATTAATTTTCCAGGCAACTTGAAAAAGTTGTCTTTTAACCAGTTTGGTGCCGAAAAACCCAAATAAAATTCAATGGATAAGGTGAGTAATTTCATACTAAATCCAATAAGGCGGATGCCCCAAGATGGCGGACTAAATTTCTTTACCATTCTCGTAAGATGGGAATGAAATAGTAAAAACACATAATAAAATAAAAAATAAAAAACCTTTTTA
The DNA here is from genome assembly GCA_963920635.1 of Pseudeuparius sepicola. NCBI lineage: Eukaryota > Metazoa > Arthropoda > Insecta > Coleoptera > Anthribidae > Pseudeuparius > Pseudeuparius sepicola. The sequence goes on from OY987303.1 coordinate 30,457,397, forward strand.
GAAACAAGCTTTTATTTAAGCCATGTTGAACTAAAACGAGTAAAATAATTTAGGTTTTTGTTAAGGTAATTCAGTGCCAAATTGCGACAAGCATTTGACATCCAGTATTTGCTTATCAACCATTTTTTATTTCAAAAACTTGTGACAATTTGTTATTGAATAAACTTAACGAAAACCTAAACTTATCGTATTCGTTTTAGTACATGGATTAAATAATAGTTATTTATGTACCAAGGCACTGAAGTTAAACTTTTTATGACTCATGTGGAATTTAGATGCCGAGGCCTCTGGCCGAGGCAAATAAACCACATGAGTCATAAAAAGAACTTCAGTGCCGAGGTACATATTATATTTTTTTTGAAATCGGAAAAAAAAAGTTTTATTAGGCGAAAAAATAATCATAATGGGTCACCCGTCCATGAACCGACTACGCGCGGCGTTGCTTGACTTTGACGATCGCTCTACCGGTCAAGCATAATGAGACACGGCACCTTCTGACAGAAAGTTCAAACTGCTGCCTATTATGCAGCCTCCATATAAAAGTAGAGTAATATTCAAACCTACTAAAATATTTATACTAAATGATTGCGCTGCTATAGGTAACAATTTCGCAATGTGTACGAAAAGTTAAATAGGATTTATCGGCCGGGTTTTGAATATTTGGTCACTTTTGACGGGCGATGGATCCGCGTCTGACGTTTGATGTTTACATGTCGCCAAAGCCTACTTATTGAAAAAATCGTACAATAATGGGCTACTTTAATGCCGATTTCTGAGCTTTTAATGACGATTTTGGGACACTTTAATGCCGATTTCAAGAAAAAGCTTGTTTTTAAAAAGGTTTTTTTTATTTTTTATATTTTTCACATCTTAAGGGTTGATGATTTTACAAAATCGTCATAGTTTCTTGCCCTCAGTGGCAACATCCAGGTATACTTCTGAGGCATCGGAACTAAAAAGATTTATTAAAGGTACACCTACTATGTATGTAGGTATCGTATAGATCATCCGTGGACACATTGCAATTTGGATATCATAAGAATTTAACTTGCTCTATATTATATTTCCATTAAAATGTGAATAAATAATACGGCAAACTTTTTTATAGCTAAGTACTACATATAAAGATTCCCGCTCAGTGCATAGGTGTGTGTCATCTATCTAGAACTACGACTATATAATAATTTTAACTCTAACCTTGCTATCGAAATGGTGTAACCTTTTCACTGAATTTAAAAAAAATCCTGATTCACAAACGGTGCATATTTCAGGGATTTATCGAGAAAAATACTAGCGAATTACACAATAATTGTTTATTTTCCCATGGCTGAAGATATATATATGATGTTTTACATATAATGGAGGTTGCGACATTTCGCAGGATTCCAGTGACACGTGCATATTTTAATAATGCGGAATATAATCAGTATCCTGATCGAGAATGGGAACAAGCTCCAATGGCCTACGAATGAGATAAATATTATTGTTAGGTCTGTATGATTAGGATCTTTACCAATAATAAGAAGTTTGTGTTACAACTGCAAGTAACGTAAACTCGCGTTGAACAAATTCTCCTCTATAGTCAGTTTTTTTTAAATTTTTATACTGCCCGACGACCACCACAGGGTGGATTGCGACAGATTGCGGCAGAAAACAAAACCCAAAAATAGGTAAGCACAAAATGTGCAAACACGCATCAAAACGTCCTAACACTGCTTAAAGGAGAAGTATGAAAATACCGCCATTTAAATTTAATTTGTGGGCGATTCACGAATTTGTAAATATTGCAGGACTTGGCATATAATATTGGCTCACTGTATGATTTAATTTTTTTATATTATCATAACTTAGTTACCCTGTATGTTGCGTTAGGATTTTCAACGAACATGCATAAATTACTGTCACGTGTAAATAATACAGATACTAACAAGTCGCACGCCCTATATACATCCGTAATTTTTATTATATTATATTACCTATGCCTTGTTTTAAATTTGCTTTTACTAAATAATCAAATTGGTTTTCTGAAATTTCTATAAACTAGTATTGTACTTACATAGCAGGGATCTTTTGAAGATTCCCCCACATGTTCGAATAATAAGTAATTGAACTTATTGAATGCGGCTCTATAATTTTCTCAGTAGGATTTTTTAAATTGTTGGAATTCGTTCTCCCTGCGAACTAAACCCTTGCTGTGATTCTCACGATTTAGGGATAAACGGGAGATTGTGCAAGGGGGTCGTGAATTTCACGTTTTTTCGAATTAAAGGGATTTAAAATAGGGTGTGAGCACTTAACAAGCAACCTCTAGGTACCTAGTTACTTAGTTCAATTTTAGTTTAAGGCTTTTCTAAGAATTGAATACAATAAAAGGAATGACATCTTGCAGAATGAAATTACCTGTATATTTTTTGTTGGAATTTCGTGTATTATGGGGTTGTTTGAGTGTCCTGATTAACTCAGAGGTGTAATATTTTAAATAAAAAATGCCTAATAGAGTTTTTCGCAAAACTTTTCTTTAAAAAATAAATCGCGGCAATACCAAACAAATACTTCGCAAACGACAACCTTTCAGGGACGTCTATAAAATTTCCCCGTTTAATTCCCGCAGCCTACTTAGATTTTTAGGGGTGGTAACACTCAAAACGAGACACACTGTATATGAATGCATTATTTATGCACATTGCAGGAGGAAATTGAAACGATAACTTTCTTAAAAAATTCGAGACACAAGGTATGTACCAAAAAATCCTCTTTAGACTGAGAGGATATTTAAAAATTTTCTAATGTTATTGTATACCTAAGATATAAGATAGAGCAACGAAACTAGAGGAATTAATACTTTAAGTAAATCTTAACCTATCAACAAAAAAAATCAATTCAATTCAATTTTTGTTGGTTGGATTATCGTTTTTGGTTATGTAACCTTTTCAACGTTTCGACCTGTTTATTCGGTCTTCATCAGAACAATATAAAAGTAGATTTATTTTGTCGATGAAAATAATTTCCCTGGATTTAGATATAGCTTAGTGCAGTGGCTGATCGTTAGTATTTAAACAGGTGGGGCCAAATATCAGAAGACCCAACTTTTGCAGTAGAATTTATTTCCATGGGCGCATCTGGCGTCTCAGAAAAAATGAACACCAGACACCATCACAAAATGTAGACTATTTAAGTTATATTTAAACGAGTTATTTAATTGAAACACTTTGTTTTTGAATAAATAACCCGAGAAATAACACAAACTGCGACACAATTTTGAAAGTTCACCTCGGTTCTCATAAATGTTTGAGTAAATGTTATTAGAAGAAGTATATTCGCCCTAAAGTCAACAAATTATCGAAAAATTCTCTTATTTTGGAAGCCTCTGCCTCATTGTGTCCTCTTTAGTGTCAATTCGGAAGCCCCACATAAACGAACCCAGTTCAATCTTTAATTTAAAACGTACCGATTTTTATCAACCTGCGTGCTCATTATGTTCAAGCAGTGTATCGGGATAAAATATGCTTTATATATATTTTACCCAGCGTACTATAATTAAAAATGTTATTCATATGTATCCTTCGATTTTTCGTGTGTCTTCATTTTATCCCAAATGTGCACAACATCGTTGGTTCCCTTTTTTGGCCAAGTTTCGTCACCGCCGAACAAAACACATACAAAACAAAACAAGTTGTTTCTTCACATCCTCACAACCAATTATTTTTTAAGTAGACACTTTTGTTGAATTTACGTAATCCTGTTTTTTGTTCTGCCTTTTTTCTCTATAGTTAAATCGGTTAACGGCCTGCCCAACTCTTTAATTTGCAGTTTTTGCTCCATTGACGAAAATGAATTTCTTAATAAAAAACTTACACTGTTCATTTTGAAAACGTTATAAACGCACTACTTAACTAGGCAAAATAAGCAGCACGTTCTGTCCGCTCGCGCAAGCAACAAAACCTCTGATCGGAGCCTGGCGCGAGAGAATCGCTGTTTATGCGCATTTAATAACTCAATGTACATTCCCAATTATTGTCGATCTCAGTTCCACATTCGCCAGACCGCTTTCGCTCTCTCTCTAAAGAATTCACAATGCTTTCAAAATGGAACGTGGCTCGGGATATAGCAGCAAAGCTTTTGTCGTCTGCGCGGTGCGCGCCGCTGGCGCCATCTCGATTATATCGAGGTTGGCGCGCTGCGTTGCCGCTTCCGCGCCGTTGCCAGTTAGGACGGTAAGTACGTAAATATTAGGAAGTTTAATTTAAAAGCGAAAAATTCTTAAAATGAATTTGTGTAAACTATGGTCGATGACGGGGCATGGTCGGTGGTAGGGCCATGGCACCTGGCTCCACTGCACGAGCCCCTCTGAGTTAATCAGGACAGTCAAACAACCCTCGAGTGATAAAATTCGAAAATTTCCAAAACATAAATAGTATAAACTTTCTCTGAGAGGAAGAATGCTGCAAACATAATAGACAGCTCTATATTTCTGGAATTATTCCAGAAATATACATTAAGACAGCTGAATATTCTGGAATGATTCTAGAAATATACAGCCGTGTCTATGTGTTTGAAGCATTATTCCTCTCAGAGAAAGTTTCTATTTATGTTTTGGAAATTTTCGAATTTTATTACTATGCTATATCTAAATCAGATGAGTTTTTACTGTACGCAGCTCCAATTAATTACCACACTAGCAAAGTTTACAGAATAAATTATAAACTTTGAAACTAGTTTGCACTTTTTGCAACATCGACACTTCGCGAAAACCCGCGGAAAAAACGAAATTTTGAAAGATTTATGCCGTGTATACCTACGCCATTTATAAGCCGTCCGTCCGCTATTTTCGCCCGACATTCGGCGAAAAATGAATAGTGTGGTGATGAGCTTGAACTAAATTCATCCCGATTAACCACAAATATCGCCGTAAAAAGTGAGGGAAGGAAATTTGAAAAATCATTCGGAAACTACGTCCGAGCACCAAAAACTAAGGTCAGATTCGTGTCCAGGGACCTCGAAAATAGGGAGTAGCCAAAATTTCAATAAAATCGGGGGAGACGTACACCACGGGAAACTAAATAAAACACAATTCTTGATTATTTTTATCTCTCCCCAAGGCCAATGTCTGGGTACGCCACTGCCTGCTTGTTATAGATACCTATTAAATACCTACATATTCTAAATTAGTTTAAAACCAAAAAAGCAAAACATCTCGAGATAAACGAGACAAAACGAGACGAGACGAGACAACGTTTGTATCGACTCGACCATTGTCTCGTCTCGTCTCGAAAAAGATTATCTCGAAATTTCGAGACGAGACGAGACAAGGCTTTATCTCGTCTCGTGGCAACTCTTAAGTGGTTATCCACTATAACAGTCCGAGCAAATAATTTCTGACTTTATTACGAAAGATGGATACCAATATTGTTGTTTAGTGCATCGTAAAAAAGGCTTTTCTAAACATGAAAGTTTTAAATCTTGCAATAGGTCCTAGGCCTGTGTTTTTAGTGATGAGTTTGAATAACTGTGATAGTGGAAGGAGAATGTAGAGCGAAGATAATAAGGAGGCACATGTGTGTGTGTGTGTATGAACATAATTTATTCTTTATTGAAATCAATTGAAATATGGAATAAAACCTTTGCAATAGTTTGTTACTGTTATATTTTGTCTTCTTTATAATATAAGTACTCTGATTATTTGCTTCTTTGAGGCTTCACATTATTATATTTCCAGATGGACGTAAAGTGGTTGTGCCGCTCTATAGGCACCGTGGCCGATACTTTCTAATTAAGCAGCGATTTGGTTGATTGGATGCAAAACTGTGGGATCCCATTTTTATATTTTGGCGGTGTGTGTACCTTATACACGGCCTGCATTATCCCCTTTATAACATAATGAGGCAGTCCAGTATAATGCACTGGCGATGGCGATTTTGCGTTATTATAATATTTTACCCGCCGATACGTACCGGCCGATACAGATCGTGATTGTGTTATTTAGATCTTCATCTAATTTCCCAGCCGGCACAAATCATGGACACCGTCCCCCTGCTCTGTTAATTGGCTTCCGCATTTTCCACATTAAATTGCACTCTATATCTAGTTACACTTTTCAACAGCTTTCTAGCTAAGCTGACAACCAAATAAAATATTCTAATTCAAACGTTTAAAATATCCTCATTAGCCTCTTAGCAGTGTAAGTCTATCAACTAATGGTTGTACATAACATGATAGGTATTAGCCATAATGAATCATACAGTCAAAAAAGAGTAAATATGAAATATCGTGTAAGAGTGTAAAGAGAGAGATCTAAAAAGCTGCTTAGATTGATATTTTAAAAGAAAATTTCATGATTTTGTTCAACTAATTTCTCAAGTAAAAATGCAATAAGCGGTAACTTTTTTGTTCCAAAAAAAATAGATTCGTTTCGACATAATTTTTTCCTGCTATTAATTAAACAATGGTTATTATGAACAATATCACTCACAATCTACTCCAGAGTGTATTTATTCAAAGTACCTACCTATAGTATGAAATTGTTGGTAGTAGGAAAAATTTAATACATTGTTCGATGCGTAAGCTCTTTTTTTGAACTTAAATAACCTAAATAACTATTATTGGATACGGTTTTATGGTGAAGTTGGATTCTTTGAAAAGGCTACATAAGACCAGTTTTTCAATTGTGATTTGATCTGCAAAATTACCTTACAAATACCCAGGTTCAAAGAGCAGTAGATATATCTGGTGTATCCTACATATCAATCTAGATATTCCACACATCTGATATTTGAACACTTACCAAGAGACAAATTTTATAAACCTAATTATAAAATTTGATGTCTTTGGAAGATGTAAGAGTAAGTACATGTAGGCATTATTTGTAGAAAAATATGTTATTTACTCTTAGTTTTGAGTGCACCTAGTCACAACGTGAGAAGGACCCTTTTTAATTAAAATAACCTTTATATCAACAGACAGGTTCTTATATCGCACAAGCAGAACCAAGTTTTACAAACAATTAAAAAATTGGGTACGATATTGGCCCTAGTAAATACATATTACTTGAACAAAGTTTTCTGAATAATTTCAACAAGTTGTATTTTATTTGATTTAATAGCCGTGCAAAGCTGCCCCAATAATCATGCAGGATACGTTTGGCATTAACTATTTGCCAAACCATACCCTCAAAACAACCCACGAAAAACTGCAATGGAAAACAAAATCCAAAAACAGGGTCGGACTAGCAATTTTTATTATTCAAATTATGACATTTTATATATACCTACTTACGCGAATCGCATTCCAAATTTAATCACGATATATTTGGCTACTCGGAAATAAAAAAGAATATAATACCTATATTTTTTTTTAAATAAAATGTATCTTCAGCAGCCTTCATTTTCACATCTGGCTTTTTTACCTGTCTCAAAAATTTTAGACTCCGCACGCATCACACCAAAAGTTCTATTAAGAATCGGTAAACAGTCTTAAATAATATATATTATTCATATGGATTCTTGATATGGATATCTATAGGATATGATATCCTAAACTGGACGTACAAACGTTTGACGGAAACCATCAATAATGTCCTTGGGCAAACTGATCAGTATAATATGTACAAATTCTGGATGTCCAATGGACATTTTGTGCCTCCCTTTGTGCTATATGGCAGCTGAGACAGTATCGTGGGTAACAATAAAAATAATAATACTCAGTCCTTTTTTAATGGAATAACGTTCAGAACAGTTCGCCTGCATTTTCCCATTAAAACTTTTTTATATAATCCGCAGTGTTAAAGAAGAGCATTAATTCGCGCAAGGGGGAACTTTCCATTAGATATGTGAGCTGCGTTCATTTTTCATTATGAAGTTTAATCTACGCCAATGAATCGGACATAAAACTTATTAAAACGGAAGGCGTGCAACTCGCAAGATTGGCCAATCGGGGAATGCCCCTTTCTCTCTGTCTTAATTTTCATTCTAACGGCATGAAATGAGGGAAATAGCGTGAAAGAGATAACTTTTAGGAATTTACTTGGAAAATGTCTCCCAGAAATATCAGGAGGTTCAACTCTGGTGCTATTTTCTAATATTCATAGAAAACGATAGAGTACCTAAGTAATTACCTACGTACTTAACACTATCAAAGTACCATATCTAAAACATTCAATAGGGTACCTAAGCAATAACTTCTAAATGGTTTTGTTTACTACTTTTTACTATAGCAATCTAAATATCATAAGTACTTAATTTAATAGGTATATCAAAATTACAAAATACGAACACATATTATGGAGGTTAAATATTAAATTTATTGAATTAATTGACTTATTTACAATATACTTAAACCAAACCTTTTATATTATTTTAAAGATATGAAGAGTGAACACAAACGTTAAATATGAAAGTATTCAATGAAATGCCAAACGATTTTTGGGGCTATGGACCAAATTTACACATATATGAAGGTTAGACAACAGCTGTTAGGGATTAGACTAACGACATAATATAATATAATATGTGCTGCCATAGAAGAATTTACTACGACTAAATTCTTCTATGGTGCTGCACAATCTACGCATGAGTCTATGGAACATGGTCAATAGACAATTTTTTAGAATTGCGATTCGAAGAAGTCTCTCCCAGTAAATGTAAACGCAGCTGCAAAAACACATTTACACATGTTTATACAATTTTTCAAATAAAAGCTCTTTCAATAGATTCATTAAGGCGCTACGATACCCCCCATTTGCAAGGGTTTCGTAGTTTACATCTCCTACTTGCATTTCTTAATATTTTCACTTGATTTTTTTTGTGGCTTAGATAAAACTATGAAGAATCGTCGTTGTGTATCACGAACTGTGCAGGACTAATGCGACACTGTGAAAAAAATGCCAAACATACCCGAAATTCGACTATATTCGGTTAAGAATTTCGAGTATTTCCGCCGCTCAAAAATAATTCGAAAGACACAACGACGATTGAGGCATTCGATAACATTATTTTAAGACTACTTTCAAGTCGATACGTTTGTTCGTTTGGCTATGATTTGAAAACTACGAACCCATTGCCCGGCAATAAAATGATCCGTGAATTGGCCATCCGAGCAGGAATTAGACGTACGGAGATAGGCGGGCGGGCGGGCGTTCGCTGGAACTCGTGGTTCCCCTACTTCCCCCTACTTCGGCCTACCTCACCGGGCTCAGGAACCACGTCAGGGGAACTTTCAATCGATATCAGATGTTTCATATTTCATTTTATTAGTCTCCCTTATTTGTGTTTCGCTTGTTTTGAATATTAGCAGATATTTATATTTCCGAGTACCCGAAGGTGAAGAAAATATTTTCTACCGCGACATTATGTATGTCGACTGACATAATATAATACTCACTATTATTATTCCTTCAGGTATAATAAATAAATAATTATTATTCACAAAGTACTGTTTGCTTTTGTGTAAAATGGTTTAATCCCTAGGGCATAAAATGGCCTGGTCTTGCAAAAAGAGTAAATTTAAATTCTAGACCATATTGTGCTCTTGATGTGATAGGTAAAAGCAATATTTTTGTCAAATAAATGGGTCATGTGAAGCTTTTTTGAAAACGAATAATATCCTATGTAATACGATTATTGTGTCAAATCGCTGCACGATAAAAGCTAATTTATATACTTTCCAGAGAGCACGATTATAAATCTGACATCCAGTCAGTTTTAGAAACTTGTTCGTTAGAAGATTGTTCGAAAGTCATTGGAGTTGAAAATCGGGCAAAATAAAAATAGTACATTTTATCCTTGTCTATCCATTTTTTATTGTTCCAGTCTGTCGAATTTACGACATTTTAATACATTTTCTAAGAGGTTCGATAATTCGATAATTCAGATTTGTCACAAGGTTCTGAAACTGAACGGCAGTCAGGATAATGTTTGATAATGATATCGCAACAGTCACAGTGAAACCAATAGGAGTAATTTGTGGGCTTGTGTGCTTTTATTCCCGTACCTAATAGCACAGACATATATAGCTTCGCTAATATATGTCTGTGCTAATAGGATTCCCAGAATTTGAGACAGGGCTACTGGGGTACTAACACATATATTTTGCACACTTATTATTCGGATTTAGGTATACCTAGGTATAAGTAGTAGTGGCAGGTGCATAGGGTTTGAGAAACAAACTTTCTGGGAATAATAGGGCTTTGAATGGAACATTTACAAGGGATTAGAAATTAATAGCTCCTATTATCTCACAACTATTACTTTATTTAAAAAAGGAGACCGGTTTCGTAACTCTATAAATTTACCTACATCCTCAGGGCAGGTAGTAGGTATATGTATAAATAAATAAAGCCATTATATATTTGAAATATATACATTCAGCCACAAGTCAAAGTTGAAACAATTAAAAACATTTACATAATTATTATCTTTTTTTAAGTATCTCCTCCAAATTTTCTGCAAGCTCTTAGACTATATTTACTTTTTTAAATTTTATATTGTAGTCCTTGATGATGTAATTTTATAGATTAACGAAACCGCTTACTGTTTTTAAATAAACAAATAATAGTTGTGATATCCTAATAGGGCCTATTCACTTCCAATCTCTCTGAAATGAACTCTTACAGGGTAGAAAGTTTTCAATTAGATTAGATAGATAGATAGATATAAAACATTTTATAGAAGTAGACTTTAGACACTTGTCTAGTCGTAGCAACACTATTATGCGGAACAATTATCCAATCAAGCATTGATAGATGTTCAACTGACCCTAATGTGGTTCAAGAAGAATTGGGTAATCGAATCGTTAATTTAGATTTTATAATTGAGCAATTACAGAAGTTTTTTATACACGAACCCTTCATAGTATGCACCTTTGCTGATATCAAAATGATTTTTAACACCTGTGAAATAATAGTAAAATTGCATCGACGCCAAAAAGCTATGCAGTGTGCTGCCAACGAAAAGTGAACGCCCTGAATAACTCCCAAAAAATATCATTTTTGCAATAAAGCAAACAGGCCACCGCCGTTTTTTAAATATATATTCGCGCTTCTTCGTCGGCATCGGCGAGACTCGTGTGTCCCGTCGGCGGCGGCCGGCTCCCGACTTATTATTTCCTATTATCTACACAGAAAAAAAAGACTGTTGGGATTTTAGTGAGTTCGTGTATATAGTCATTTTTACATTACTTTAAATATACAAGCAAATCCATGTGGTCCCAACAATATAATCTATACTTTCGTCGTAATTGCAGATGAACCAATAAGTTTAAAATAGTTTAATTTCCGTTAAGAAGACGTATTGCCACTTCGATACTAAAATTGGCATACTACAATGATAGCATAACCTCGGTTTTAAAATGTCTCATGTTTTATTTAAACAATTAAATTTATTTTATTTAAATAATAATAATTCTCACCCTCGGACTACTCCAAACTATATAAGAGTACCCCAGAAGCAACTGAAAAAACATTATAATTCATTGGATGAACAAAGCAACTTAATTGCAACTTTTATATTTATCAATATAATCAGTAAATCATGTTTTTCAATTTTTATGGTATTCAAGAAATCATTAGAATTACATATTAGAATTCATGTCAAATAAAAGTTAGATTGAACTCGACTGAACCAAATCTCCTATTACAAACACGTTAGTAAAAAAAACTGTGACCTTGACTGAGCAATTTACCAAAACGAATGATGGCAAATTTCTCAGTTAAGGTTTTGAATCAACCCTACACCCTACACTCTATATCGTTCGTAGTCATAATGAACACTGTGCAAGTGAATGGCAATAGAAGAGCTATTAATAAACTGGGGGTTACTAGAACTATTGTATCCACTAAAATTGAATGTCATTACCTAATTTATTGATCTCATCTGCAACATTTCTGTTTTTGTCAATTACAAGTTGCTGCACTAGCAACTTGATTTGCATTTTACACATCATTTGCTTATTATTCAGGCAATAATATGATATATTACTAAAAATTATAACTGATATTAGTACCCACAATTATTACAAATCCAGCAAAAATTCAATGACAGTAGTTGTAATTTCAGTATAATAATGAACATGAGGCCTCAAATTAAACGTTATGTTGTTCTGAGAAAAGAATGTGCTTAGAAAAGAATTATTATAGAATCAATTCCAGAACATGACATGGTATTGATTGAAATGAAATATTACATTTAAATTATTCATTCGAATTCAATATCAATTGTAATTGAATTGATTTTTATTAGTTACAAAAAAGCTTCTGCTTGAGTTTGAGGAATAATATCTCATATTGAATTAAACAGGTTTTTTTTACAAAGTAACATATTTTTCTCAGTGTAGTGCCCACGACCGGCCGCCTCAGTCGTAGCACTGTGAAGGGGCAGGCTGGAGTGGGGAGTCGTGGGGACTAGAGGAAGGAAAAGGATAGGCATATCTAATCGAGCGACGTTTGTCCTGAATTGAGTCGGGCACTTCGGGCGGATTTCATAAGTATCGTTTAGGAAATTTTTGTTTTGTTACATTGGAAGGCAGATTTTTGTGTGAAAATTTAAATGGCGTTTGTCAAAAACTTTAATTTTTCATCTAATACTGTTTATTTAGAAACGGATATTTTAATTTAGATATCGAGAGAAAGGGGAGAAGGAGAACCCTAAAATCCTGAAATTTATATACCTAGTTGTAATTAGTAATTAGTAGTTTTTTTACATAGACGTTATTAAAAATACAATAATTTTAATATTGTTGCAAGTGTCAAAAATGTTATAACTCACCAGTGCAAAAGTGATTTTTTATTTACAATTCAATTGATACACAAAGGATGTTTACATGCAAACCATCAGTTTACACTACAGAGTTATTATTAATTTTGGTATGAAACAACATTTTAACTAAGATTAAAAGTAATTCTGTAACATTTTTCGTACTTTCTATACTTATCTCTTTAGAAACGATAACATTTATAAATGGAAATCCATACAACACAGGCTCTAAAATAATCTCTAAAACTAAAGACAAACAAATTTAAAAACAATGAAATGGGATAGTTACTGCGAGTCACCTACAATGCTAGAGATCATCAATTTGTGAATAATTTGAATTTGAAGTCCGTTCGAGTATTAAGTACATACCACAGAAAAACGGCAAACGTTTTTCTGTTAAATATGAAAACATACATAAAAATGCCCCATCCTTATACTTACCCATTCATGTCTATACTATTTCTGCTATTATACAAAACTAAATGATCTGCAGATTTCATTTAAACGATAATTTAATGAAAATTAACGTTACGATTGACTACAATAAAATAGCAAACCGCTTTTTTGAAACGGCTACTTATTAGTGATATATCTTCAAACAATGCGATTTTCGAAACCCAAGTCACTTACTTAATAAGAAGGAAAAGTAGGTATAGCGACTGTTAAAATGCCGTTATTGGCATGGAACTACAATGTTCAATGTTCAGTGATAATCATTTCATTAGAAGTCTTTCCGCAGAATAAAAAAATGCTGGGAACTTTCTACAAACCGTATTTTCAACTGGCGAATTCTGTCACGTTTGCAATAGAATCGATTGGACAGCTACCAGAGTGATTTAAGTTTAATTCGATAAATTTATTGTTCACCACGCCTTCGCATTAACTAACGGAGATATATATATATATATATATATATATATATATATATATATATATATATATATATCATAACACAATAGCAAAAGCATATATATCAAAAGCAGAAGGAGTAAACAATTAGGAAATATATTTTAAGATAATATGGAAAGAAAGCCATTGAATATACTGATAAAGTTAATATTTTCGAAACTTTTAATTGCTGAATTCAATGTCAAGATAACTTGGTTTCGGGTTTCGTCAAGTAATAGTTATTTATGTACCAAGGCACTGAAGTTCAACTTTTTATGACTCATGTGGAATTTAGTTGCCGAGGCCTCTGGCCGAGGCAAATAAACCACATGAGTCATAAAAAGAACTTCTGTGCCGAGGTACATATTATATATTTTTTGAAATCGAAAAAAATATGTTTTATTAGGCAAGCAAATAATAATAAGGGATCAGCCGTCCATGAACCGACTAGGTACGCGCGGCGTTGCTTGACACGGCGGCTTCGAACAGAAAAATCCAACTGCTGCTTGTTGTGCAGCCTCCATAATAAATCTATTGATATTCACACCTACTAAAATATGTATACTGATAGATTGAGCTGCTATAGGTAACAATTTTGCAATGTGTATTCATAAAAAGAACTCAGTGCCGAGGTACATATTATATTTTTTTTGAAATCGGAAAAGAAATGTTTTATTAGGCAAGAAAATAATAATAAGGGATCACCCTCCACGAACCGACTGCGCGCGGCGTTGCTTGACTTTACCGATCGCTCTACCTAGGACAAGTATAATGACTTACGGCACCTTCGAACAGAAAAACCAAACTGCTGCTTCTTGTGCAGCCTACACAACAAATCTATTGACATTCAAATTTACTAAAATATGTAGACTGAAGGATTGCGCTTCTATAGGAAACAATTTCGCAATGTGTACGAAAAGTTAAATGGGCTTTTATCGGCCGGGTTTTGAATATTTGGTCACTTTTGACGGGCGATTTCTCCGCGTCTGACGTTTGATGTTTACATCTCGCCAAGGCCTACTTATTGAAAAAATCGTACAATAATGGGCTACATTATTGTACGATTTTTTAATGCCGATTTCAAGAAAAAGTGTTTTTATTTCGTTTAAAATTAATAATTAATTAATTATTTTAATTAATAGCCACTTTTAAAACTAACATAGAAGTTAGAGCATATTCAATTTGAGTTCTAGCCGTAGAATGGTGGTAAACATCATGCTTTATGCACTGACAAAGGTGGTATGTGACAGATATAAGTAATACAGAGGTTTGCAACTTTAATCAAAGGTGGAGGTACCGGTAAATCCCCCGCGCGGTTCGTTACAAAGATGGCAATACTATACTGGAAACTAGAAAGGTGACTGGCATACAATCAGCAAGAATTACAAATATGTCTCAAATATGTATAAATTTAACAAACTCAACATAAACATTAATACGACACTTTTTTATTATATGAATTGCCGTCACCTTTTTGTGGGGCCTATTTTTTTTGCAAGCGCCATATTGGAGTTTTGCCTTTTTTAAATATATAACTTAATTTACTCTTATTTTTGACAGAATGTTCATCTTTTTATTTTTGCTTTGGAAACAAATTGGCCATAATGTTAAATAATTAATTAATAATACTTAATTAATTGTTGCCTTCGAAAGAAAATCGCCAATAATGTCTATAGTTGTTGTTTTACATGATGTGTCATACATTATGGTTTACTTGTGTATATATGACTAATTTTTAAATTTTCATATAGTGTTTGTTCTTTCAAACTAAAGTAGATTATATGTATAATACTTATCTAATTATTATTTTTTGTCTAGTGTCTCGTGAAAACAAAATCGTAAATGCAAATTTTTATAATTTCTATTATATTATTTTTATTATATACTTACATATTAGAACAAAAAATATTAAAAATAGCTTAGAATAATGATCGAACCCAGCATATATAGCTTCAAAGCCTTACATTCTTTTTGTCGCATCCAACCTGACATATTTTTGAAAATTTTTGGTTTTAATATCTTACCTGGAATAATTAAACAAAACAAACCAGCTATTTTTCCAGGTGACCAATTTGTTCCAATGTAAATCGCAATAAAATGAATTATATTTTATATTTGACATTGTCTTGAGATTACAAACAACTTTTCTTAGTGCCACTCTGATTTAGTTCCAAAAATAAGGCTACTTTACTCTGAGGAATTTTCATATTTTTCAACCTACCCTGTATACGAATCGAAATTTCAAAATTTTTGCGGGTGGATTTAGAGTTTAAGCACAAGCACCAACTTTTATCAAGAATATTTTTTTTTGGGAAACTTCAAATAAAGAAAATTCCCATTTGTATCAAACTTTCTGGCAGACACTGTATATGAATATAACATGCCCAAACTTCCTTTCGTCTTGTTACTCTGCGCGAAATTCGAAATACGAAATTCGTCAACTTTGACTTCGTATCTAAGACAACCGTAAGAGATGGGGTCGATAGTGGGCCACCTTATAGCATACGTCATAGTAATATACCCTGTATACTGAAATTTAACATATACATAGGTAGACACTCCTTTATTGTTGAAATATTTATCTAATACAACCTCTAGCTGCCCCACAATTTCAACAAACCATATCCCTGTTATTTCAGAAGTGTTCCGAAAACGTATTAAATAGAAAAAGATACGACCCAATGGGATTAATGAACCCTTAAATATCACTTCTTATCCCAGTGTTACTGTCTACTCTTTAAGTTGAATATTTTTACTGAATAGTTAGGTAGGATATAATATGTTGAAACCATATTTGTACCGCGGCATTAAACAACAAATGAATAATATACAGAACTTACACGGATATGGAAGTCGTTTGACGATTACTTGGTGATCCTTTTTAGCACAATGAAGTTAATAATCCTTTAGGTGCTTATTAAAAACAAATTAAAGTCATTGGTAAGAGGCGCAGTATGCACATATAAATATCTGGCACACTGTTATTAGCATACGATTTGCACATGAAAATCCGTGATACAGCAGTTGCATTACTTCCTGTGTAATTTTGCGTGTACTATTCTACTAAATGTAGGAAAAGCACAAACCTTCCTTTTCTATGGTATCCATTTATTTCTGGGACTCTGGGACTCACTATAGAGAGAAACAATCAATATTTTTTTGATTAGAATTCATTTAAATTGTTATATGTCAATGTTCGCAGCATAATGTATAAAATTATAATATACTTACCCAATGTCGTTTACAATATTAATGCCTCGATTAATACAGTTCGAGAAAGAAACGTCAAACTCTAATTTATGTGGCTGTCATTGACACTATGTGGTTCGTGAATTCGGCTGTTTCGTTCATATCTTAAAATAGTACCTACCAAGTTGCTGGTGTTAAAATAGCATCTAATATGTCATTATGAACTGATTTTGTCGTACCTGTAAAAACAGTATTTCTTGCAAAATGTTTCATAGCCATATTGATTTCTGATACATTATAAATAAACCCCCTGTATAATCCTGGATTTAAACTCTCGAATTATTACTCGTCATGTCCTCGCAATGCTAGCTCGAATGCGCCACAACATTTTACATAATCAGGGGTAATATGACAAGTAGTTTATTATTATTATTATTATTATATCGACTTAGCCAAAAGGCATTCGCACTCCCTCTCTGGGGAACATTCACTCAGATCCCGGATATCCCGGATACCATAAGGATCTGGCTCGGACAAGACCCTTGCCATGTTATCGGGCCTTAGGTGACATTGATGTTGTTGGACGTTCCTGCACTCCCCATGAATTTCCTGACGGTTCGGGCTGTCGCAAGTAGTACCGCTTTCTGCATGGACCTGTAAAGATTATCAGTTAGACCCAGCTCTTTGATGTTTCTCAGCAAACTTTTTGGTATGACACCAGTTGTTGACACGATAATTGGAATCGTCTTGACGTTTTCCATTTCCCACTGCCTTCTAATTCGTTCTTCTAAGTCTCTGTACTTCGCGATCTTCTCGACTTGCTTCACACGCAGGTTGTTGTTGTTCGGGATGGCCACATCAATCAGAGTTGTCTTCCTAGAAATTTTATCAACTATTATAAGGTCCGGTCTGTTATGGGCAACTCGTTGATCTGTCAGAACTGTACGATCCCAGTACATCTTGTAGTTGCTGTTCTCAAGGACAGGCTCCGGTGTGTAGCTGTAATATGGGACCCTCTCTGCCTGCACAAGCAGCAGTTTTTCCCCCAGTTCCTGGTGCAAGATCTTGGCAACCGAATCGTGTCGCTCCTTATATTCCGTTGATGCGAACATCTGACATCCTCCTGTTATGTGCTGGATTGTTTCCGAAGTTGGGCACCCGTATCTGCATCTGTCATCCACCACCGATGCATCTCCTACAATGAATTTTAGGTAGTGGCGAGTTGGTATAACCTGATCTTGTATGGCCAGTAAGAAGCCCTCCGTCTCGGGGAACATTCTTCCCGAGGTCAGCCAGTAGTTCGACGCTAACTTGTCGACATGCTCCTGGTTGACCTCATTAGGATGCCTCCCGTGCAGCGGCTTCTCCAACCACCTCTGTAGTGTATCGTTGTCGGTTCGGTGGTGATTTTGATGCTCGTGTTCCGTCAGACGTAGCGGTGTTGAGACGTCTGCTCCGCATATAGCCCTATGTAGTGTGGAGCTGTTGGCCTATCTCTGGAAATAATTACGCAGATTTATTATTTGTTGGTCCAATTGCTTGCTGAGGTCTGCCAATCCTCTTCCTCCTAGTTGACGTGGCAGAGTAGTTCTTTCTACGGCGCTACGGGGATGATGTTTATGAGCTTTTGTCAGTAGTGTCCTAACTTTTCGCTGCAGGTTGTTGATGTCCGTGTTGGTCCAATTCACTATTCCAAACGAATAGCTGAGTACAGAGCACGCATACGTGTTCAGGGCCTTAAACAAATTCCTGCTGTTAAGATCAGTTCGCACTACTTGTCTTACTCTCTTGATGAATTCATTCCTTAAATCGATCTTCATTGTTCGATGGTCTATCCTTTGAGCTTGTTTCATCCCGAGATACTTGTATGTATCTCCCATGCTCATTGCTTCGATCTCCTGGCCGTCCTGCATCTCGTGTGCGCCCTGTTCGAGCCTTCCCCGGACAATGTTAAGGGTGCGGCACTTGTCCAGTCCAAACTGCATTCCGATGTCCCTGGAGAACTCCTCTACAATTTTAAGCATTTGCGTTAGTTGGTTTTTGGTTGCGGCCATCAGTTTTAAATCATCCATATATAATAGGTGATTCAACTTGATCGCTTCTGCGTTGTTGCTTTTGATAGCGAAGCCGTATTCGAGTTCAACCGATGTGATAGAGGGTTCATCGCCATGCAGAACCACAGTGGACTGAGTGAATCTCCTTGGAAAATCCCTCTTCGGATGTTGATTGTGTCGGTCTCGATGTTGCTGCTTGCGGTTCTGAGTTGTATCTTAGTGCGCCAGGTTGTCATAACGTGTTCTAAAAAGGAAACTGTATGATGATCTATTTTATACAGCTTTAAGATACCTGTTAGCCAGTCGTGAGGTACGGAATCAAATGCTTTTTTGTAGTCCACATAAGCCATGTAGAGGTTTCGTTGCTTGGAATGAGCCTGGTTGCAGATGACAGAGTCTATGATGAGTTGCTCTTTGCATCCCATTGCGCCCTTCGCGCAGCCCTTCTGCTGCATTGCCATGATGTTGTTCTGCTCGCAGTGAGCATATATTCGCTGCGTAAGGCAAGAAGTGATTATCTTGTACAGCGTAGGCAAGCAGGTTATTGGGCGGTACTTGGCAGGATTATCCGTATTCCGCTGGTCTTTTGGTAACAAGTAGGTGGCACCCTGTGTAAGAAACAATGGCATTTTCAGAGGATCGAGCAAGACTTCATTAATTAAGGTAGTTATTTGTTCATGCGTGCACCACAACTTCTTAATCCAATAATTTTGGAGATGATCTGGACCTGGTGCCTTCCAGTTGTGGGAATTCTTGATGACATTGGAGACCTCATCGGTTGTGAATTGCTCGTGTTGCATCTGGCTATAGTTCCGGCCCATCTCGCGTTCTTCACTGATCCAGCTTGCACTGACATTGCATGGACCTGGTGTGGCAAGCTGATTTCTCCAGAAACCGTCGACCTGTTCTCTGCTAGGGTAACTCGTATTTGTGGCATCGGCGCTAGAATTCAAAGTACGGTAGAAAACTTTTTCTGATCGGTCAAAAAGTTTGTTGTCTCGTTTCCTGTTGTTACTAGCCTTGTATCTCCTCAGACGCCCTGCGAAAACAGAAAGTTTTTGTTTTAATGTATCAAGACTTTGTTGAGCAGTGATGTTCGCGGGGTCACGCTGAGAATGCATTTGGGTGCGGCTCATTATTGCCTGCACCGCCCTCTGGATCTTTCTAGTTCTAACTCCTCTGATATATTCCGTTACTTGTCCTATACGGAGACTCTCGATCTTCCGATTTAGTCGCATCTCCCATTGAGCCATTCGTGGTTCTGGTCTTGCACGATTTAACTCTTGAGCCGTCCGGATCTTGGCTCCCATTGCAGTGATGATGGCCGTTGCGGCACAGTAGATAAACATGTGCATATGTTCTAATGTGGGTGTTACTGAAACATAGTTGGGTAAAATTCTGGTGTTCATAATATCGAGCATGATTGCAAGCTTCCTGGAAGAATTCAATCTTGGTAGCGGTGGTCTGCTCAGTGGGTCTGTGCCTTCGTATCGCAATACCGCCCTTCTCACGATGATTGGAATCGTCTGAACGTTGTCCATTTCCCATTGCCTTCTAATTCGTTCTTCTAAATCTCTGTACTTCGCGATCTTCTCGACTTGCTTCACACGCAGGTTGTTGTTGTTCGGGATGGCCACATCAATCAGAGTTGTCTGCCTAGAAATTTTATCAACTATTATAAGGTCCGGTCTGTTATGGGCAACTCGTTGATCTGTCAGAACTGTACGATCCCAGTACATCTTGTAGTTGCTGTTCTCAAGAACAGGCTCAGGTGTGTAGTTGTAATATGGGACCCTCTCTGCCTGCACAAGCAGCAGCTTTTCCGCCAGTTCCTGGTGCAAGATCTTGGCAACCGAATCGTGTCGTTCCTTATATTCCGTTGATGCGAACATCTGACATCCTCCTGTTATGTGCTGGATTGTTTCTGAAGTTGGGCACCCGTATCTGCATCTGTCATCCACTACCGATGCATCTCCTACAATGAATTTTAGGTAGTTGCGAGTTGGTATAACCTGATCTTGTATGGCCAGTAGGAAGCCTTCCGTCTCGGGGAACATTCGTCCCGAGGTCAGCCAATAGTTCGACGCTAACTTGTCGACATGTTCCTGGTTAACCTCGTTAGGATGCCTCCCGTGCAGCGGCTTCCCCAACCACCTCTGTAATTTATCGTTGTCGGTTCGGTGGTGATTTTGACGCTCGTGTTCCGTCAGACGTAGCGGTGTTGAGACGTCTGCTCCGCATATAGCCCTATGTAGTGTGGAGCTGTTGGACTGCCTGTAGAAATAATTACGCAGCTTTAATATTTGTTGGTCCAATTGCTTGCTGAGATCTGCCAATCCTCTTCCTCCTAGTTGACGTGGCAGAGTTGTTCTTTCTACGGCGCTACGGGGATGATGTTTATGAGCTTTTGTCAGTAGTGTCCTAACTTTTCGTTGCAGGTTGTTGATGTCCGTGTTGGTCCAATTCACTATTCCGAACGAATAGCTGAGTACAGAGCACGCATACGTGGTCAGGGCCTTAAACAAATTCCTGCTGTTAAGATCAGTTCGCACTACTTGTCTTACTCTCTTGATGAATTCATTCGTTAAATCAGTCTTCATTGTTCGATGGTCTATCCTTTGAGCTTGTTTCATCCCGAGATACTTGTATGTATCTCCCTTGCTCATTGCTTCGATCTCCTGGCCGTCCTGCATCTCGTGTGCGCTTTGTTCGAGCTTTCCCCGGATGAGATTAAGGGTGCGGCACTTGTCCAGTCCAAACAGCATTCCGATGTCCCTGGAGAACTCCTCTACAATTTTAAGCATTTGCGTTAGTTAGTTTTTGGTTGCTGCGATCAGTTTTAAATCATCCATATATAATAGGTGATTCAACTTGATCGCTTCTGCGTTGTTGCTTTTGATAGCGAAGCCATATTTTGTAGAGTTCAACCGATGTGATAGAGGGTTCATCGCCATGCAGAACCACAGTGGACTGAGTGAATCTCCTTGGAAAATCCCTCTTCGGATGTTGATTGTGTCGGTCTCGATGTTACTGTCTGCGGTTCTGAGTTGTATCTTAGTGCGCCAGGTTGTCATAACGTGTTCTAAAAAGGAAACTGTATGATGATCTATTTTATACAGCTTTAAGATACCTGTGAGCCAGTCGTGAGGTACGGAATCAAATGCTTTTTTGTAGTCCACATAAGCCATGTGGAGGTTTCGTTGCTTGGAATGAGCCTGGTTGCAGATGACAGAGTCAATGATGAGTTGCTCTTTGCATCCCATTGCGCCCTTCGAGCAGCCCTTCTGCTGCATTGCAATGATGTTGTTCCGCTCGCAGTGAGCGTATATTCGCTGCGTAAGGCAAGATGTGATTATCTTGTACAGCGTAGGCAAGCAGGTTATTGGGCGGTACTTGGCAGGGTTATCCGTATTACGCTGGTCTTTTGGTAACAGGTAGGTTGCACCCTGTGTAAGAAACAATGGCATTTTCAGAGGATCGAGCAAGACTTCATTAATTAAGGTAGTTATCTGTTCATTATTATTATTATTATTATTATATCGACTTAGCCAAAAGGCATTCGCACTCCCTCTCTGGGGAACATTCACTCAGATCCCGGGTATCCCGGATACCATAAGGATCTGGCTCGGACGAGACCCTTGCCATGTTATCGGGCCTTAGGTGACATTGATGTTGTTGGACGTTCCTGCACTCCCCATGAATTTCCTGACGGTTCGGGCTGTCGCAAGTAGTACCGCTTTCTGCATGGACCTGTAAAGATTATCAGTTAGACCCAGCTCTTTGATGTTTCTCAGCAAACTTTTTGGTATGACACCAGTTGTTGACACGATGATTGGAATCGTCTGAATTATTATTATTATCATCGACTTAGCCAAAAGGCATTCGCACTCCCTCTACGGGGAACATTCACTCAGATCCCGGGCATCCCGGATACCAAAAGGATCTGGCTCGGACGAGACCCTTGCCATGTTATCGGGCCCTAGGTGACATTGATGTTCTTGGACGATCCTGCATTCCCCATGAATTTCCTGACGGTTCGGGCTGTCGCAAGTAGTACCGCTTTCTGCATGGACCTGTAAAGACTATCAGTTAGATTCAGCTCCTTGATGTTTCTCAGCAAACTTTTTGGTATAACACCAGTTGTTGACATGATGATTGGAATCGTCTGGACGTTCTCCATTTCCCATTGCCTTCTAATTCGTTCTTCTAAGTCTCTGTACTTCGCGATCTTCTCGACTTGCTTCACACGCAGGTTGTTGTTGTTCGGGATGGCCACATCAATCAGAGTTGTCTTCCTAGAAATTTTATCAACTATTATAAGGTCCGGTCTGTTATGGGCAACTCGTTGATCAGTCAGAACTGTACGATCCCAGTACATCTTGTAGTTGCTGTTCTCAAGAACAGGCTCAGGTGTGTAGTTGTAATATGGGACTCTTTCTGTCTGCACAAGCAGCAGCTTTTCCGCCAGTTCCCGGTGCAAGATCTTGGCAACCGAATCGTGTCGTTCCTTATATTCCGTTGATGCGAACATCTGACATCCTCCTGTTATGTGCTGGATTGTTTCTGAAGTTGGGCACCCGTATCTGCATCTGTCATCCACTACCGATGCATCTCCTACAATGAATTTTAGGTAGTTGCGAGTTGGTATAACCTGATCTTGTATGGCCAGTAGGAAGCCTTCCGTCTCGGGGAACATTCGTCCCGAGGTCAGCCAATAGTTCGACGCTAACTTGTCGACATGTTCCTGGTTAACCTCATTAGGATGTCTCCCGTGCAGCGGCTTCCCCAACCACCTCTGTAGTTTATCGTTGTCGGTTCGGTGGTGATTTTGACGCTCGTGTTCCGTCAGACGTAGCGGTGTTGAGACGTCTGCTCCGCATATAGCCCTATGTAGTGTGGAGCTGTTGGCCTGCCTGTAGAAATAATTACGCAGATTTAATATTTGTTGGTCCAATTGCTTGCTGAGATCTGCCAATCCTCTTCCTCCTAGTTGACGTGGCAGAGTTGTTCTTTCTACGGCGCTACGGGGATGATGTTTATGAGCTTTTGTCAGTAGTGTCCTAACTTTTCGTTGCAGGTTGTTGATGTCCGTGTTGGTCCAATTCACTATTCCGAACGAATAGCTGAGTACAGAGCACGCATACGTGTTCAGGGCCTTAAACAAATTCCTGCTGTTAAGATCAGTTCGCACTACTTGTCTTACTCTCTTGATGAATTCATTCGTTAAATCAGTCTTCATTGTTCGATGGTCTATCCTTTGAGCTTGTTTCATCCCGAGATACTTGTATGTATCTCCCTTGCTCATTGCTTCGATCTCCTGGCCGTCCTGCATCTCGTGTGCGCTTTGTTCGAGCTTTCCCCGGATGATATTAAGGGTGCGGCACTTGTCCAGTCCAAACAGCATTCCGATGTCCCTGGAGAACTCCTCTACAATTTTAAGCATTTGCGTTAGTTGGTTTTTGGTTGCGGCGATCAGTTTTAAATCATCCATATATAATAGGTGATTCAACTTGATCGCTTCTGCGTTGTTGCTTTTGATAGCGAAGCCATATTTTGTAGAGTTCAACCGATGTGATAGAGGGTTCATCGCCATGCAGAACCACAGTGGACTGAGTGAATCTCCTTGGAAAATCCCTCTTCGGATGTTGATTGTGTCGGTCTCGATGTTACTGTCTGCGGTTCTGAGTTGTATCTTAGTGCGCCAGGTTGTCATAACGTGTTCTAAAAAGGAAACTGTATGATGATCTATTTTATACAGCTTTAAGATACCTGTGAGCCAGTCGTGAGGTACAGAATCAAATGCTTTTTTGTAGTCCACATAAGCCATGTGGAGGTTTCGTTGCTTGGAATGAGCCTGGTTGCAGATGACAGAGTCTATGATGAGTTGCTCTTTGCATCCCATTGCGCCCTTCGAGCAGCCCTTCTGCTGCATTGCAATGATGTTGTTCTTATTATTATTATTATTATTATTATTATTAAGCATATTAAATTCAAGCAAATAAACTAGTAGATTTTAAGATGCAAAAGCAGTGAAAAGAATTACATGTGTAAATTGCGAATATTATGCGGGAATATACATTATACAGAGTAATTCAGTCATGAGGTAAATAATTTTAACCACATAGCGGGGGAGGCCCACTAAAAAGGCAACTACGAAAAAATTTTTTTTGGAGAAGTTAAAAACGTGGGACAACTAAACCTTAGTTACCGTGTAACTCGACGCCTCTGCTTGAAAGGACACGGTCAATGTGACTTCTGGAGAGCAATGGAGAGCAATGTTGCCACACTACATTACATATTGGGCCTTATTTTCTAATGTCGAAGATTGAACTGAAGAAATAAAAAGTACCTTTCATCTGCATTATGTTGTCCGAGGTGGTGTCAGTCTTGATTCTACAACGGGCAAGCGTTATAGAACTTGAAACAAACACCAAAAATCTGCTACCGGCACGGCAACAGCACTATGCTAACGAAACTGCATCTACACCGCGATCCCTTTGCACGTTTTCGTGGTGATTACTGGCCAGTGGGCCTCTAATCTGTAATAATTCTAAAATGTTCTAAACTAGACCCTGTTACAGCTGTCTGTTCGCCGGCCCGCTTCTAAAAAATCCCTAGATATTCTATATTCTGCTTCCGTCCAATAGCGCAGCCTAGCCACAAAAGAGAAAAGGCAACCCCGATGACATCGGTGTATTCGCCGTTGCCTAAGAGTTGGCGCTCTCTAGACAATCCGATGGTGGCGTAAATGGCAAATGGCATGTCAGTTGTCACTTTCACAGATCATGATAGTAGATAGGTTAATATTTAGCGAACATGGAAAAAATATCTGGCTGCAGACAGAGACATCAAGTTAGTAGTGTGCGCGAATTGAAGATTATGCTGTAGGTATAATCAACAAATAATGAAATAACCCCGGATTATTTGACCGTATTCGTGGATCGCTCACAAACATTATACATACTTAATTAGATTTTAATGGTGACGTTTTCAAACAGATCCTTTAATCTGAACAGTATTTGGTGCGTGTATGCAGAGGTATATACATATTAAGATTTCGAATATGTTGTGCAACTGGCAACTCAGCGCCCCGAGGTCACCAGCCTCGATACTCGAGTGTAACAGCTGATCAGGGGAGCGCAGTTAACAAGGGGTTTTAATACACCTGAAAATGACTTTAGAATTCTTTAAATTTCGGATTCGTATGAAGCTATTTTTCCCTCTGTGGTTAATTTTTTTACATCGTGACTGAATCACCCTGTATGACTTGGGTGTAAAAAAATTAAGTTGATTGAATTTAGAGACACAGAAAATATTGTCTGATTTTCTTATATTTCACAAATTGAATTTGGAAGCTATTTATGGGCTTTCTGTAGCGACATGAGAGATTTATTTTTGTGAACATCTTTATTGCACAACAACTAAAATAGGAGTAGTAGTTTATTGTACAAGGCCGAAAAGTTGAGTTTTTCGGACGACTGCGGCGTTCGCTGGCCGACGCGCAGCTTATGCGAAATTGCTCCCGAAAAAAAGCATTGTGAGCACACCTCCGAAAATCAGACAAGCAGCAAATTTGGCATCAATGGATTTGATGCCAGAAAAATCAAAAGAAATGTACGAAAGAATTTATATCTTGTACATGGCTAAACTCTCTGAAATAAATCATCAACTTTACGGTCTACATATTCAATTATAATTTCTATGTTAAAAATTAAGAAATATATCTAAGTCTATGAAGCTGGGAGCTTGTTGAGAAAAAAATGAGGATATGCATCCAAACAATGCAAAACGTTAACACGAGAACAGTTCAAAAAATTGTTGACAGAAGCGCCTAACAATACATAAAGCAGTATTTTAAAAATATCCGGTATTTATTGTTTTGTAATGTATTTAATATTTTATTAGCTTGTATATAATATCACACAATATCTATATAGCTTAGGTCTGTGATAATAGCCTTGAGTAAGGCCGCAACGGGCGATAGATATTTCGAGAACAACAAATGATCGACGATACGACGATCTCAGTTATATTACTGGTTGTTGTACTGCTATCATATGGCATTAATATTGCATCCCAAAGGAGGACCACCAACATATACAGAAGAATCTGAAGAACGGCATGAACCGGAAGAAGTGACACAGAATACATGGTTTCTTAAGTCGAAATTAACCAATATAGCGTGAACTACTGCTATAGCATTGAAAATGACTCATCTTCTATTATCGAGTATCATATACAGGATGTCTCTTTCATTATAGTACATGACTTTTAACTGGAGGTAGGTTTCGACCACGCCTACTATTTTATTTACTATTCACTGAAGCGATGCCTTTCAACTATAGCGTTGCCACACCGTCAGATAATTCATTGAAAAAATATCTGTAAACATTTGTTTACGTCCACACTATCCATGCGGCGTATAGCTGTAGCGCATTACTTTTTTAAGCGGGCCTAGCACTCATCATGACCTAGTAATAATCACATTTACCAATTTACTACTTTGTTTTCACAATAATACCTTCACGACGCAGTAAATACGCCACTTCTTAACGACGTAACTTTTTCACAGAAGTTGGTCGAAATGACGTTTTCCATTTCTGATAGAAGGTTCGACTGTTCGCAACCTTTTTTGTAGATGCATACTAGTTGCTGAGTCGCCGAGCCGGCCGCCGGCAACAGTCGCACTACAGGCGCACTTGAAGCAGTGGTTCTAAGTATAACAGCAATTTTGTCATATTTTTGGTGACTTAAAAATCAAAAAATGTGGTCGAGACCTGCCGCCATTTAAAATTTATGTACTGATCAAAGAAACTCCCTGTATAATAAGGAGTGTCCTTTTCCCGAGCATGCGACAACTTATCCTTCTTCCAGAGAGAATTCGGGGTTCTCAAGCTGCGCATGATTCCATCTTATAACAAACCCCCTTAAGCAGGGGCGTAGAATTAAACACAAAATTTTCGATCATACGGTCTACTCGAAACTACTTTACGTTATGATGTTCGTTTTCCCCCTAAATAGATCATGCTTCGACTTAATGTCTAACATATTCGTCGATATGCAACAAACGGTAGATATAGGGTAAAGGCACCGGTTGTGGCCATTTATCCTTTTGTGGCCACTTTGGGCAAAATCTTTAAATATTAAGAATTCTAGTAGAAATGGCAACATGGTTTATATATGAGATCCGAAGTAACTGTGTTTTGCGCCCTCTGCCTCTCAAATCAGGTATCAAATACAGAGCAGTCGCGGGTGAGAAGCCATACAAGGCAGGCGTGTTTCGCAGCATCCCTATTCTAAGCGATTTTTTTAAGGATTGTAACGTAAGTTTTTTTTAGTAATTTTACAAAACTGGTTAAAGATATCTACTTGCCGTATGTTTTTATACAAATAGGAAGTATTGTAGTGATAAGAAAAGAGCTTGTAGGCCGAATTTTACTTCCTTTTATATAAATACACAGATGGCCACAACTAGAGAAATGTTTTTCATTGATTTTCTATCTGTGGCCATCATATTGGCCAGAACTGGATCAGTGCAGAACTAGTTGTGGCCACACTACTGTACAAGCAAGTATTTGTGTTTTACCTAGGGATTTTGTTCGATTTTAAGTTTTTTACTTTCTGGTATGTTTTGCTCTCTATTTTTGTTTGTGTTTTATTCATAGAACGAATAGTTATATGTATATGCATAGACAACTGTTTGTTAGTTTTCCAGTTTTTCTAGCAGCTGCCTCTTCTTTTACAGAATTCACAATGCCATCTAAAAAACATTATTTCAACACTCGGAAGTCTATGCAAGCTGCTTTGCATGCAATTAGAGAAGATGGTATGGCAGTTTCAGCTGCTTCCAAAACCTTTAATGTACCAAGGACATCAGTCAGAAATGGGCTATCAGGGAAGACCCAAGATAGGGATGAAGATTCTACTAAGAGACCGGGAGATATAGTGACAGATTTTTGGACGTATTTTACTCAGTATGAATTTCAAGGGGCATCATGTTGCGTATATTCTCACAATAATAAGGTATATGAATCAGAGAGTCATCCTGGGTTCTTCATATGGAAAAGTGAGTTTGCATTTATTCGAAAAATATGCGTTTTGATACGATTTTAGTCAGGCTGCCATGTGTTATATAATGAAGTTCAAAATAGAAAAATCGTCGGAAAACCATACCGTTAGCGTGGGACCGCAAGGGGCTACTATTGTACCGGGAACTTGTATTTTAATACCTAATTAATTTTTCCACTTTTCTGAACAGGCAGCCAATGCAAGTTCTTGTTATGAAACTGCTGAAAAAAGTATCGCTCATACCTTTTGCGCATGTCAAGTACAGTTTAAATTGAATGTTATTTAATCATTTAAACGATTAGTCATTTAAACGATTTATTCGATGTAAAGTGTACTTGGACATGGGCAGCAGTTTTACTTACATACTTATCATTGGCAGCTTGTTCAGAAAAGTAAAAAAAAATAAGTATTAAAATGCAAGTTCACGTGACACTATAGTAGCCCTTTGGGTCATATCAAAACGTATATTTTTAAAATAAATGAAAACTCACTTTTCCATATGAAGAACCCAGGATAACTCTCTGATTCATACCTTATTATTGTGAGACCCGAATCTTTCTTAGGACCATCTAGAGGGTTTCCTGTCAATCGTGAAGGACTTGTGTATTCTGTTCAAAGGTTAATCGAAGAGTTCAATATTGAAACTCCATTTGTAAACAAAGTTCCCGGAAAAAAATAGTTTTATTCATTCCTGAAAAGAAATCCTGAAGTGATCCAGAAGCATGCTGAATTTGTTAATAAAGCTAGAGCTGCGGTTTCGGAGAGTCGCATTAGGCGGTGGTTTGCAGAAACTAGAGAATTGCTGGGCCCAGACAGTGAAGTGTTCAATGACCCTAATAGAATTTTCAATATGGATGACACCGCCATATTTCTTTCTCCTAAAGGTAATCTTATTCTTGGAGCAAAAGGTAAAGGTGTGTATGACATTACACATACATCAGAGAAAAACAATGTGACAACATTAATTGTTGCAAATGCTAATGGACAGCTTGCTCCTTCTCTCACGATATTTAAATTTCAGCGTCTTCCGAAAGCCTATGCTCTAGCTGCTCCCAAAAACTGGAAAATCGGTATTTCTTAAACGGGGTGGATGCAGAGTAAGCAGTTTTATGAATATTATGAATGATCAGCACATTAAAAGTCCAGTTATAGTTTTTATGGATGGCCACGCTTCGCATTTGTCTCTAAACGCTCCAATGGCATAGTTCCAGTGTGTTTGCCACCCAACACAACACGCATCTATTACAGCATCTAGATGTAGCTTTCTTTTACCCATTAAAGACTGCATGGAAAAAGTTAACAAAAAAATGGCAGTTTGAAAATGGTGGCAAAACCATCCAAAAGAAAAATGTTCCAGCTGCTTTAAATTCAGTTTTAGAGCATAAGGACTTTTCAAAATCCATTATATCGGGATTTAAATCGTGTGGGTTATATCCTTTTGATGAGAACGCCTCCAACTATGACAAGTGTTGTCAAAAACTCTCAAATTATATACCCGACGACTGTGCGGATCCGGACAAGACATCTGAGGATGAACAGAAGTTAAATATTCTTTAGGCTCAACTGGAGCCTGCGGTTTTAACGAAATTTGAAAAGGCATTCTCTAGCTCCTATAATTGGGATGGACAAGAAAGATATTTAGAGCTGTACAACTTGTGGAAATTAGCAAAGGAAAAAGTATCAAACATTAAGTTTTCAAGTGTTTCATTAGGTGAAGATATTATATCAGAAGAAGCCAGTTCTGTTACTATCCCAGAGGTTGGTGATGATAATATGATGTTTTTCGATTTTCCTGAATTTTTCATTGAAGATATGACAGCTACCGACCAAAGTCGGAAAATTAATGTTATTCAAGATATAGTTGTTAAGCCGACATGTCAGTTGAAGTTGGAAACTGAAGTACAAAAACTATAGATGTAGTAAGGGATGAATGCATTACTTTAGAATCGGAAATTATTGTTGATAAAGCCAACTCCACCTTTAATTTAAACGAACTTGCCGACTTTAAATCCCAAAATAGTCCCGAAGGTGAAAGAATAAAACAAAATTTTGACGAAAGAAACAGTGTTGAGGAAGAAAAGACAGGAACTGAAGAAGCAATGGATATAAAAGAAGCAACTGACATCACCACAAATAATAGCATAGAAGTAAAATTGGAGGTTGAAAAGAGAACCAGGACCATGAATTAAGATTTTTTAAAAAAATATCTGTAAGTGGCGTTTTGAAAGATCTTGCAATCTGGCCAGAAGATTCAAATTCTTCCAACACCAACAAGATGTCATGACATCTGATAAATGCATTGAGTTGATGGAAGCACGATAGAAAAACAGTAAGAGTAAGAAGACTGAGACAAGAAAGACTGTGAGTAAAAAAGTGCCAAAGAAGTAGAAATACCAAATAACAAACCAAAGAAAAAGAAAATTTAGCGAATAAAATTGTACAGCAACTTAATTAAATATGGGGACATTTGTAATCCTCAAATATGACCATAACCTGTATCCTGCTAAAATCGTTCAAATAGAGAACAATGAATATTATTGCTGCGCAATGCAAAAAAGCCTAGAGCATTGGAAATGGCCTGATAAAAATGATTTGTTATGGTACAGCTTTAATGACATTGTTATGGCAATAGAAGAACCAAAGCAACTTAACTCAAGAGGAATATACTGTGTACCAGAATTAAAAGACTTATTTTAAATGTTTTTAAACTTAAGGGTTTATTACCAAATATAGAGTTTTTAAAAATTGTGTCTTTATATTACCCTTGGTTAAAATTAATTTACGAATCAAAGACTTACCCTGAATATATATGCGAAGAAATATACCTAAGTATATAAAAAAATGGCTATTTATTTGCCTGCTCTAGAAGAAACTATTATAATGGAGCGCACTCCGAAAGAAAAATATCACGAGCCGCCGCTGGTGTTTTGGTAAGGTTTGAAAGAGTAGAGAACTTCCTGTTCTTTAAAATGATTTGTCGTTCGATAGTGATGCCATTTGAAATATATTTTCTTCAAAAACAAAGACATTTAAGGTAGTTAGTTTTGTTTATTTCGTTAAACCAAACGACCCCGCACTATTCCAACCAAATAAATCGCCATCTCCCCTCTAGCTATACTTAATCGTTCCAAAATGTACTGCGCACCGTGCAAGGACGAAACGGCACTTACCTAGGTACGCGCCACATAAATCACGAAAAGCCGATATTATTCACAAAATACGCCCGCAATTGGCAATTAAGCCGAACGCAATTACGATGCAATCGATATCTGCATACGATTACCGCCGCTTCGGGAGTGAGAAAGAGATTCTATCCGTTTAAGTGGGTTTTTATCTCCCGCTGGAAAATTATTGGGTGGCCGCGTCCAGCGGTTTCACATTCACATGCACGTTGGGATGCGCCAGTACAGTACCTAACACAATGATAACATAAACGTACCGATGCCGAGTGCCACCCATAATACAGAAGTCATAAAACGTAAACGAGAAGAAGAGCAGCTTTGCAAAAATTTCTATGGCCTTGCAAAAATATCTACGGCATATGCCCAACTACGTATGTCGGAAAGCACAAAACATTTGTCAACTACTGGAATCTTATAAAGGTAGGGACATTTTATTTATTTATTTATTTAATTAATAACGAACTGCCGTAGGCCAAGAAATTACACCAATTAAAAGATAAAGGTAAACTTGTATACCATCTACCTTTGACGCAACCACGGGAAGCGCATATAGTGGATAATTAGGTACCTACCCCCCTCCACAGCATCCCACGCTAGAGGCATGGAATAATTATAAAAAAAGTTTATTTATTAATAATAATAAATATTTTGTTATGTATAAGTACACAAATTTTCATTACAGCTGAGGAATACGTAAATCAACCGAAGCGCGGAGCGCCGAGGTCAGCGATATTCCACGGGAGGCTGCAATGAAACTTCCGCCGAGGTATTTTATTCACTGTCATATATAGGTTTTCTAAATATAGGTACATACCAAAACTCGTTTGTTATTATTTTCATGGAAAATGTATTTTTTCTACCACTGTAAACAATGATCTCAATGTATACTCGTTTTTAATTGAGAAATAATACACTTTACACTGGGGTTCACTGTTTTTGTGCGGAAATATCATTGTGAAAACGTCATTGTGCACGGGTCCGCTGTAGCTACCGAGTGAGTAGTACCTATATGAGGTCATGTAAAATAAACGCGACTATGCACGGGCCGATTGATGTATTTTTGAATATTACTAAAACGAAAAAATTAAATTAGTTACTTATATTGGCATCAATGAGATAATTGACACTACCGCATATTTTGGAAGATGTAATTGTGACAGCAGAAAATTTAGTTTCAGAGATTTCTAATGATTTTTTATATACCTAACTGTATCAATATCTACAGGGTGTTTCATCTTAAGTGCGAACACCCCCGTAAAATTTGTATTCTCCATCCGATTTTAGCCGCGTTTTTTTCTAAAAATAGGCCACAAAAAACTCTACGTTGGTGCAAAATTTCAGGTCTTAATGTCAATTTTCAAGGCCTACTACAAATTTTTTTTCTAGTAAAAAATGACGAAAACCCTTTAGCGATTTTTTTATTTAAAATCTGACTCAACAGCGTTAATCAGAACAACCTAAAACCCCCGTATACCAAATTTGAACAAAAAATATACAGGGAGTTCCATTCTGCAGGCTGTGAAATTTGAGCAAAATAGGAATTTTAAAGTCATGTGGCGAGTCAAGTGTGCCATGGAATTACTTCGAAACAGTTGGATGATGAACAGGACCACTCACAGTGTCGATGCGCAAAGATCCAATAAAAAATATACAAGGTGTTCTTCTCTGTAGCAACTCGAAATGCTGAATTTTTTAAACTTTATACAAACAAACGAACTAAGTCTAAAAATACAGAAGCCTACCAGTCAGTAAGTCCATATGAGTTAAGGTGGCTGGTGTGCCACAACAGGAAACGCACAGAAAATGTATCATCTTAGACAGTGATTTTATCGATAAAGGTCCAACAATTTGAATTGTTTTTATTTGTTGCTTGGATGATGCAAAGAAATAAATTGCTTTTGTATTTATTAATATTTATTCAATGATTCCAGAGCACTCCTGACCAATATAAAGTTTAATAAAAATTCAGCATTTTGACATCGCCCAGAGAAAAAAACCCTGTACATTTTTGTATTGAATCTTTGCACACCAACACTTTGAGTAGTCCTGTTGATCATTCATCTGTTTTGACGGGATTCCATGGCACACTTGACTCTCCAGATGCCTTTAAAATTCCTATTTTGCTCAATTTTGACACCCTGCAGAATAGAACTCCCTGTATATTTTTTGTTCAAATTCAGTATACGGGGGTTTTAGGTTGTTTTGATTAACGCTGTGGTGTCAGATTTTAAATAAAAAAATCGCTAAAGAGTTTTCGTAATTTTTTACTAGAAAAAAAAATTGTAGTAGGCCTTGAAAATTGACATTAAGACCCGAAATTTTGCACCAACGTAGTGTTTTTTGTGGCCTATTTTTAGAAAAAAACGCGGCTAAAATCGGATAGAGAATACAAATTTTACGGGGGTGTTCGCACTTAAGATGAAACACCCTGTATATCGAGCGTTAATTTCAATTTAAATTTAATTAAAAAATTAAAACGTGTGTCTTTGATAGGTTTCTATATGTTTTGCAGTCTAGCCTTTTGACAACTGTCGCCAAGGTGAAAGTCACTTGCCTATTCCGTTGTTCAAAACCAAGGTTAGTTTATAGGAAGGTTAGGACATTCCCCCACTCTTATTAAACAAAATCAAAGGCAGTCCCTTTGCACCGGCACCATCGCGCGACGGTGCTGCTCTCACCAGCTGGCCTTCAGCTTGATGTCAATAGCTTATCAAAAGGGGCAACAAAGGTATTGAAAACCGAAAACAAAGTAAAAACACAAACATAAAACAAAAATGCGATACACGAAAATACTCCACAAAGTTCCGATATTTTATTGCACAAACATTAAAATCAAGAAATAACCGAAAACAGTCAAAACAAAATAAATATGTATACACCTTAAACAAAGTACATGCCAAACAAGTCTGTGTGCGCCTATGGCTCTAAGCATTATCTATTTAGGGAGTTACTAAATCGCCAATTCACGTGTAAATGCTACCAACTTAAATTGCTGCCTTTCCCCCTTTTGCCCCTCTCACCCCCCCCCCCTTCCCTTCCAAGTCGTCGAATGTAATAACCTTCCTATAAACTAACCTTGGTTCGAAACGGAATTTATTCAGTATAATATTCGGCAACGAAAAACGTTTGTGGTTTTATTTAAAACACGGACAGAAAGTTGACGGACAATGGACGTATTATATTACTATTAGGTAAATATGTTTTAATTTTAAATGTGGCTAATTATGCATTTATTATTGTTTATGCCTGTATGATGTAGTGTATTATATTCAAAAACATAGCAGTATAATTTCTTCGCAGTGTCGAAATGTCGACATTTCAGAGAGTAAAAATATGTTAATGAGAAGAAATTGTTTGAAATTGTGCAAAAGTGTTAAAATTACTGCCTGTCTATCCACTGGTATAAGGTATAAGCCTTACTCATTATGTATTTTATTATGTATGTTGTTTTTTCGAAATTTTATCAAAATATATATTTATGTGAAAGAAGTCTCTTTCTTAAACTTTTTTCTTGTAATTTTTGAAAAACATTTTTTTTTAAATATTACAAATAAACTTGCTTTTTTTAGAATATTTCGAAGGTAAAATTTCTTTGCCATCCCACCATTTCGAGTACCTACGCCTAGCTAAATATCTAGTATTATACTTAGCAAGAGAGGAAAGAGTAGGTGCCTGGTGCCCTCCGTGCTCAGAAAAGACATACAATAGTTAAACAGAGATGGAAGAAGGCATCCGATATCAAATCTCATGAAATATTACTAACATCATTATTGGCAAAATTTATTAGGGTACCTAACTGCAAACCTTATGGAACCAGATTTAACACTGAGAGGGTTGTATATGTAGGTTATACAGGGTGTATCTTTGATAGGTACAGAAATTTTAACCACGTAATCGGGGACGTTCATAAAACCGAAAAATGAAAAAAAAATTTTTTTAATCGATGTTTAGAAAATGGGGCAAATCAATCTTTATCCGTGCTCAATGCACGCCGCTGGATCGTCACTAGAAGCGCTTAGAGGGGAGGTCTAACCTCTCCCTAGGAGATGGAGGGGAATAACGTTAGATTAGGAAGGGGAATACCGCGACGTTGCCGCATGTCAGAGTGGAATAAATCTGCTTGCAGAATTAGGTACCTAGGTACCTTTGAAAATTACTGCTGGTAGGTATCCACGTTTTTTTATGATGTCGGTTGCTGTGACGAACTGTTTATTGCTTTCTTCACAGGCGCACACAATAATTTAACAAACACGTCAGTTTTTATCACTTTACTGTTATTTTAAGTCCCTAGGCAGCAGAAATGTATCCGAGCGCCGCTCGGAGAAGTCATTGCTAGAAAACTCATTGCTGATTTCACACTCATAATTTTTTGACAAGTCTTTTGTGGAGTAGGTATCTACCTACCTACCTATTTTACAACTGATTTTCAGGCCGCAATTTTTTTATACTAATAATTAGCCATCTCTTGGGACACCTTGGGATAATAAATTTCTGATCGGCAATCAACTGAATAAAGTATTTGTTTTAAAATACAAATTATCTGTAAAAATTGCAAATTTCCACAACCACCCATAGGGTAGAGCGTAGAGCAGCGGCGCGTTACTTTTTTTTAGCGAGTGTTCGCCTGTAGCCCTATCATCTCGAAAAAAGTGGGGGAAGACTGTAATTTGACGTGAATTTAACGCGCGGCTTCGATTTGTTCATAGTAAAAGTCAAAAAATTGACACTTTCAAACTTCTAAAAAGTCAGAAATGTCGATATTACATACATGGTTGTAAATAAAAAATTATTCGGTTCCGAAAATAGTTGGGGAAGACTGTCAAATTGGCGTGCTTATCATTTCCGCATTTTTTAACCCTTTGCCGTTTCGGAACTCTCTCAAGTTAATTCCTTACCATTCCTCTTACTTTTCGTAAAAACTTGGTGGCGAAATGTCGCGTAATGTCCCCAAAAACCGAAAAACAGCGACTCCTCCTGGTGAATTTAAGCTTCTGCGTGCCCTTGACTACTGCCCGACATTCCTTCGCCGAGATTCGCCAGGCGCGGGCATATGACGTTGGCGTCGGGCGCTGGCGTCCGACGCCATTTCACACAAAAACGACGCCGCGCCGAATCGCGCAATAATTACAATTACGAATGAATTCACTGGCACTGATTCACTCGATTTTGCTCCATTTCCACGCCGCCCGGCCCGGCCGACCTACTAAATTACAGCTGGGCGAGGAGCGCAAGCGCGGGGCGCCACTTGACATCGACACTACAGGTGATCCCCACTACTCATAACTAGTGCGCGATATTAGCCAATCGCGGCTCGCGGCCCCTACTTCTCTCGGGGCGGCGCTACTATGTTGCCAAGTGTGCTGAAAATTTACCTGATTTAGTAATTTAATTCCGTATAAATTTAATTGTGTAGTGGATTTTTACATGGATTTACCCGTTTTTGTGCGTAATAATTATACGAGATAGTAGATTAACTTATAACGAATGAAACCCCGTATAAATCCGCGAAAATCAAAAATCGGATTTAAGGGACTTTAAGTCAGTTTGGGGACATGTCGGCATAAACGGCAACACCGAATAGTGGTATTGAATGGTATGGGGGAAAGCTTGTGCGCACGTACGCCGTCTCCGTCACCGTACCGCCGCGCCGTAGCCGACGCGCTAGTCGAAGATCGTCCGTCCGATTTTGGGATTTAACAGCTGATTGATATCGATCCGCGTCCGCCTGTAATTTTTGGGAGCGCCAGCTTCAACAAGCAATTTATTATTATACAGAATGCCTTACGTGTGGCTATTCTGTGGTATAACAATTCTGTTTCCAAAACGTGGACGCGTATGCAAACGTCGCGTCTCGCTAACCGATATTGTTCCGTTACTTTGCTTTGTTTTACGAACTGTCGTCGGAACTGAACCTGCTTCTGTACATTTTTCCAGATCCGTTCGCCATTTTTTTGGACCAGCAGTGATGTCCAAACCTGTTGTAATTACGAATTTGCAGTGAAATAACAAGTGATTTTTTCATGTTTCCGTTAAGAAATGCAGTGTTAAACGTTCGCGGCCTTCGTATGAAAACAGTGCTAGATAGGTTCCTACTAGGTACCCCAATTACGCGCGAGGATAAAAGAAGCAGCTTCAAGGGTTCGCGAAAATTCGGGTTTTATTAGACGCATACGGTATGGATCTAATTGTACAATCCACCTAGTCGAGTCCCCGTTGGAATAAATCAGCTGAGGGAAACCGAGACGTCCCTAATATTTGGCATCGCGCCGCTTTAAGTGTGCAGTGAAAAAAAAAACAAGTGTTTTGTTCGTATTTCCGTAAAAAGAGACTATGAAGTGTTATACCTTCGCGACCATCGTATAAAAACAGTGCCACTAGTTAGGTAGGTACTTAGTGCTTTATGTGATTTTGTGAAGATTTTTGGATAGTATCTAAACACAAGAAAATAGTAAAAATAATCGATGCATCTCAAAGGTAGGCTTTTTCATGCTATTCGTCGAGCTATTCGCTAAAAGAACCTTTAAGGAGTTGTCCAAAAATTATTTATTTATTTATTTAATCTCCACATACACCAAATGATACATGGTTGCGTCAATATTCTTCAAATACTGCGAAAAAGCCTCGGAAAAAGCGATTCGACTGGCAACCAGTTACCTAGTGCTTCTTGTGATTTTCGAGAGGATTTTTGGATAACATAAGAAAGGAGTACGACACCCGCAAGGAAAATCATCCAGGCAACCGAAAGGTAGTTTTTTGCATGCTATTCGCTAAAAGAACCATTAAAGATTTGTTCAAAAACTAGTTGAAAGACTATTCCTGAAATACTGTGAAAGAGCTATACGTCTGACAACGCTGCACGGCGGAATTGGGGGGGATCCGCCGGAACCGGCCTCAGTTCCAGCTGGTCCCGGCAAGGTCAAGGACCCATGGCCGTAGCGTCGGAAAAAGGGGTTTTAATAGCGTTTTAAAAAAAATTATTTCTGACGTTAATATGCACTTTAGAAAAATTTTAATTGCATAGGCGTAACAAGTGCATTTTTCCCGACCTGCCCTTAAAATTTCTGTACTTATCAAAGTTACACCCTGTATAGGGAATTCTTGACACGTATTACTGAATTAAGATCACATATTAAATCTAAACTTTCCGCAGCTTATGGCAGATATATTCAAGGCGTTCAAAATGATTTATAGAGTTACCTGAAACGTTTCTGGTCATTTATTCACTTTAAAAATTGTTCCTCAAGAATACCTATGGAAATGTCGTTGGGTAGTGAGATCTTTAAAAGCGAATTGAATATGCCTTTGAAGAGTTCTGTAAAAGCGTAAGTATACACTTTACATGTAGTTCCAAAAATACCAAGTATACATCTTTGCTAGTACCCAAGCAACGTCACCAGCAACTGCTTCAGGGTCTTGTATCCAAGCAATTATTTATTTTGAGAATATTTCCATCTTATCTTGTAAAGGACACAATACGTGTAGTGGCCTGTCCCCTTGAAATACTCTTTAATTTATCCGTGAAGCATAAAAGTTCACAGTGTGATGTAAGCAGGGAAAAGTGTGTCCTGTATTCAGGAGATCAGGCTGGCCAATTAATTGTGCCTCTAGTGGAAATAAGTCGTTCGGGAAATGTGGTGTTTAAATAATCCTGGACGATCCGGGCATTGTGTGCCGGACAACCATGCTGCTGGAATCATACACCTCTCAAGTCGATGTTACGAGCAGTACCTAATGGCGGGAACAATCTGATTTTGTAAAAGTTGGAGGTATTTTTCGACCGTTAGGCTATACCTTTTACTTTTCTTGGGTACTGCGTTCGTCTTAAGATACTTAAATGTTTGTTTTCCTTAGAACAATAACGAACGACCTGGTGATTGTGAGGGCCATGAAGTGCAAATGTTGCCTCGTCCGTAAATACAACGTTTCCATCACATTTGGTTCTCATGACTTCACAAAATTCCAGTCGCCGAAAATGGTCATCTGGAATAATTTCTTGGGTTTCTTGTACCCTGAAACACTTGTACTGATTTCTTTTCAATATCGCCCTCACTGTACTACTCGGAATGTCCACTTCATCGGAAATATGGCGGCTCGAACACGGTTTCCACTGCGGCACAAACTTTGACTTCTTTTTTTTCTCTCGCTCCAGAAATAGCAGGCCGATTTAGAGTTTCGACGTCGGAACTACATTTTCAGCAGACAGATACACACCCGTTTTCTTCAAAACGGTGAACAGTGCGCAATATACTCAAATAATGAAGTAGAAGTTTCTATTGCCCCCCCCCTCTCTACCGTGGAATCATAATAGGGGATTTTGGCTGCCGCGTAGGAGTATAGGAGTCAATCGGAATTATCAAGCGGTAGACTCCACCCATTGCGCGCGCCGCGTTATTCCCTCCGTCTGTCTCCCAGGTCGTTCGTTATTGGTCTAAGGAAAACAAACATTCATAAGTATCCCACGACGAATGCAGTACCCAAGAAAAGTAAATGTTTGGACTGATATTTTTGGAAACCATATTATAGGCCCCTTCTTCATTGAAGGTAGTCTAACGGTCGAAAAATACCTCCAACTTTTACAAAGTCAGATTGTTCCCGCTATTACTGCTCGTAATATCGACTTGAGAGGTGTATGGTTCAAGCTGGATGGTTGTCCGGCACACAATGCCCGGATCGTTCAGTATTATTTAAACGCACCACATTTCCTGAACAACTTATTTCCACTAGAGGCACAATTATTCGGCCAGTCCGATCTCCTGACCTAGCGCCCAACGGTTTTTATCTTTGGGGGTACTTTTTTTAAGTACTCTCTACCGACATCAGCAAGAAAGGCCTCAAAGAGTAGAAGAGTTGCGAGATAAAATAATAAATTTATGTCGCAACATTTCGGCCTGCAACCTTAACTGACAGGTTGGGTTATTGTGAGGCCCAAGGGGTGAGGCCTCTCCTAGGATAATATTTTGGTTTTTTTAATTTTTGGAGATCTTTTTTTATTTGGAGAGTATTCTTTCTTTTATTTTCTCAAAATTGTGTTTTATTTTATGTCAAACACAGGCGATAATAACCAAAAGAATCAGTTTCAGAGTAATGGGTTCTCTGGGGTGCTTTACTCCCTCCCGGCTCTTTACTCCTCCCGCACTTGTGTCCGCACATTGGAAATTGACCCCGCCCTGAACGCCGCGCGCCGGGTCTATTCTCCCTACTTATTCATAATATTATAGTCTGGCCCTGCAAAGAAAACCTGTGTAGATTTGAATAATTAGAATGCCGAGTGTGCATCCGAAGAAGAGATTTCGAGTCTTCTAGCGTGCTTCCACTGAAAAGGTAAGGTAGGTATATGTTATTCTGGATTGTTTATGCCTCTACTTTGGCTTAAAATAGATACTGTGGGAACTATATAGGGTGATTTAATCATTAAGTAAAAAATTTTAACTACACAGTGGGGGAAGTCTTCTAAAAAGGAAAATGCGAAAGAAAATTTTTTCTCAAAGTATAAAACGTGGGGCAAATGAACCTTAATACCCTAGTAAGCCGAACACTAGACGCTGGCGGCGTTGGAGGTTAGTGACTAGTAATTCAATTATTACAGAAGGCAGCGCCGAATAGATGGCGATGTAGGTATATAGATAGGTACATACTCCTACCTGGACTTCATTTGTTGCTTCCCAAATCATAACTATCTTTTGATTTGGTTAATGTTACACCGTACTGATGATTGCCAAATAGCATGAAACACTTGTATGCGGTTACTATTTTTTTCTTTTTGTTAACTTTGAGTGCTTATGCCCATTATCATCTTTTCTTCTAATTCATACCAGTAAAATTATTTCAAGGTATTCTTAAAAAGGTGGTCCCAATTCGTTTTAGTCCTAGGTTAAAGTTTCGTTGATGTGAACTAACTGCGGTTGAATAACTATTACCAGACCAAAAGCAATTATTGTCGGATGGTGGCGGTAGCATGCGGTAGGAAGGAACAGTAGGTATACCGACTGTAGCGCTCGAGGGGCGGTTCAGAGGGGGAAGTCCTGTACCCTTGCAGGGAATTCCAAAGGAAGTTCCAGGAAGTTCAAGGAAGTTCGAGGAAGTTTCGGGAAATCCAGGGAAGTTGGTTGTGAAATCAAAGGAAGTCACAGGGAAGTCCGGGGAAGTCCATAGCTTTGGACGAGTCCATTTTCCTAAAAACGAGGTTGTTGCATTCTAACCTAACTTTTTAGTTAATAGTCAGAAGCGTTCACAAGATACATAGCGGCTCAGTACTACGTGTTTTAGTGTTTCAGTTCACGTGATGAAATTAGACCTTTTTGGCTTTGGATTTTTGTCAAACCCTGTATATGAATTTTTTGTTGTCCACCCTATGCTATTTGAGAAAAAAAATCTGTAACTTAAAGCGATGAAATTATTAAGGTCTCTCCTATGTTTTATCACACCCTATGAATTTTGTTGTCCACCCTATACCTATGCCGTTAGGCCCTTTTAGCTTTAAGAAGTTTTTGATTCACTCTGTATACATTTTTAACATGTCAGTTGCTTTTGAGACACCCTGTATTTTCCTTATTCTTAATTCTGTGACGTCACCGAGATTCTAGTTTACACCATTTTAAGGTAATATTTTCAAATGCGTTGATGGCTCAATTGGTTATAGCGTAGACCTTGTAATCGATGATCGCAGTTTCGAACTCTGGCGATTATTTAATTTTCGAAATTTTGAATTTGGGGCCAGAACCACGTGCCGATGCGCGCGTCCTAGGTTAGAGCGATGTGATTGGCCAGCGAGGTAAGGGGCGGGGCCTAGGAGGAAAGTGGAGGGGGCCGTCCCAAGTGTCGCGTTACCTAAAACTGAAACTTATCGAACAAACAAAAATTCAAAATCGGAGCGCAAATCAAAATTTTATTTTCGCGGAAATTTATGGGGAAGTCCAAGGAAATTCGGATGAAGTCCACTGGAAGTCCTAGGAAGTTCGGGGAAGTTTAGGGAAATTTGGGGAAGTTTAGGGAAATCCACCAGAACTTCCCTTTGAGAGGGAAGTTTGTAGGTTTTTTGACCAGAGAACCGCC
Organism: Pseudeuparius sepicola; assembly: GCA_963920635.1. Taxonomy (NCBI): domain Eukaryota; kingdom Metazoa; phylum Arthropoda; class Insecta; order Coleoptera; family Anthribidae; genus Pseudeuparius; species Pseudeuparius sepicola. Next base: position 30,500,573 of record OY987303.1, read on the forward strand.
CCTCGGTAGCGCTCTATAGCGACTGTGGCGACTAGGCGACTCAGTATTGTCAATTTTTGCGATTCGCGAGGCCATGAACCTGTACCTATTGAAGTTGAAAGTAAACAGTTATACTGTTTTAATTTTTATGCATATATATATATCCCTATATCTCCCTATACTCTTACACATCAACTAATTACGGTTAATTGACATTGAAAAATCAAAAAGGTGATAAACTCACTTAGACTATGCATACATTTTTTGAAATATCTGGTAAATTTACGATATGTTGTGCAACTGGCTACTCCGCACCCAGGGGTCGGTAGCTTCGACGCGCGAAGTTACCAGCTGGTCTGGGGAATGCCGTTAACAAGAGGTTTTAATACACTTCTGAAAATATTTTTTTCTTTTTTTTGTTGACTTTTGAATTTGTTAAATTTAGAATTCCTTTTAAGCTATTTTTTCCCGCATGTGGTTAATTTTTTTATATCATGACTGAATCACCCTGTATACCTCAGAACTAATGCTAATTTAAAAAAAAAATCAAGGCCTATCCATTCTTTTTTATCTGGAACAATGTTAAACTGATAGACTTTGTTCTCTATTGAAATTTTTGCAAAATTGTTATGAAGTATGCACAATTTTTGTTAGAACTTCCTTTCTAAAGGAACCGCTCAACTGGAAATCTTTTAGCTGGTTGAAATAGTCGTCGATATCTTAAAATAGGGCTATGGCGGAACAATATGTGGTTGCGGTGGGAGCCGTCTCTCGTTCCTCTCGCCCCCCGTTGAAAGTGATTAACGCACGGGCGACTTGTAATGTGTTATGGGTGGGCGTGGCCCATCTGATTAGCGGCACGGCCGGCCGCGAATAATTACCGCACCGCCGCAATTTGTTGCGTTCGACCTGGCTGGTAGGTACCTACCTACGCTGTTGGGACAGGTCAGCACCGCCTGCGTCCACCGACCTGAAACAAACGTTAACCGCTTTTTGAACATTTACCACATAAATAGGTATATGGTAAACTGGGTACATACTTTCAATAGTGGGGCAGCACTATCAGTACTATTGTTTCAAAGTTGGGTCCACAACTGAGGTAATATACGTTCGACATATACCTGTCTAGGTTCTTAGATTGTCCTTCTCGGACTTCACGGCCATTCGTAGTATATGATTATTGAGTTTTCTCGGGTATTCTACTAAAAATCACTCCGAACCGTCTGCTGTGGGCAAGCGCAAAGGAATATTTATTTTTATAATAAAATTGTATATCGTCTTTTGTAATTATCAATAATAAAAGCCGCCTATTACCTAACCAAGCAAAAACACAGGAGACTGGTGAATAATAGGCGAGTTGGCGCGCCGACACTCGATGAGTGCGGACGTGAGTTTGGCTGTTCAGTAATAAGACGAGTAATATGAATACTTGAGGTATATTTAGGTATATATTACAATAATTGTGGTTTAAGAAATGGTGTCGCACATTGGTGCGGAGAACATTATAGGTTCTGGAGTTGCACTTAGGTGCGGAGAACCTCTGTAGAAGCGGGTATGGGCGCCATTTTTTTGAGGGCGGTCAGTATGATTGCTTAGAGGACTACATTGACACATGTGAACATTTGTTTTCCGATCCGATACATTAGGAATAGGAAATTTCGAAGCCGGAGATAGGAGGGATCAAAATATGCCGATTCAAGCCATATCCCTTATAGAAATGTTGTTTTGTTTGTTTAAGAGATACACTATTAATTAAATTAGGGTTATATCTACCGGAATAATGAAGCTATTGAACTGAAATTTTGCTGCTGCTGAGTTTTTTGGGATGGAAAATCAGATGAAGATCTAAATTTTTACGAATCTTACAGAGGGCACCACTTGTCCTGTATTTGGATCGTGCTTTTGCACATTACTTTCTTGGGGTTATCTTTTTGGTCTTGCCGAGTTATAATTTTAGTATATTATTTCATTCTGAAACGAAATGGTAGGTACATATTCTTGTTTCATAATGATAAAGTAAACCGTAGGCGTCAAAATTGGCAAAATGCGCCTTAGAACACCTGTTTCGTCCATAATTCGAAAAATAAAATTTCACCTTCAGCTTTCAAATTTTACAGATGAATTTTAAGAAAAAAATGCCAAATATGCATTGATCAAAACACCATTGGTTTTCTGGGGTGAATAAATTTTGTACAATTCAGTCCGTTTCATTTTGAGAGCAATTAATATTATTGTTATAATTGTTCATAGGAAATTTGTTCTCACTTTAAATGGTACAATTAATCTGCGAAATTTAAAAGAGGTAGGCGTTAATTTTATTTTTCAAGCTTTGCAGTTAACAGGTGTTTTGGTACACATTTTGGGGATTTCAGCGCAAACGTACTTTTTGTGGCAGAATAAAAAGATCTAGAAAAAGATGCTCTAAAATTATAATCCAGCAAGACCAAAAATGTACCTAACCAGTAAAAGCACGATCCGAAAACAACACAAGTGGCCCTACGTGAAATACCTAAGAATTTATAACTCGAGCAGATTTTATATTCCAAGAAACAACAGTTGGGCCATAATTCGCCAAAAAAAAACTTGACTTCTTAAACAAACAACATTGTATAAGGCATATTGCCAGACGTAATATATTTTGCCTCCCTTCTGTCTCAGTTTTCGGGATTCCCTATTCCCAGTGAATCACCTTGTATGTATTCAGAGCGACCCAGATAAGAAGGCTCAACCCTAGGTTCTTGACGTCAAAATATGGCGACTTAATCCCACTTACCTATATTTTAAAAGATACAGGAGGGTAAAGTCGCGAATCTCGTAAATAGGTTTATGGTTCTATTTGTTGTCAATTTTATAGAGATATCGAGTTGAGGTTTTGGTAAAGTTAACTTTGTATTAAAATCCATTGTTTTGGATATAAACAGAATAGAATAAGATACGTGATATTTAGGAAATGAAAATAGGAAAAACAAAAACGACTATGGAAAGGTAATTACAAAACCCAAGACAAGAAAGATTTCTTACGAACAATATTGGGTCCCTTGTTTATAACAACTTTTTCTAGTCTTGGGTTCCGTTATCCGTTATTATTCCATAATAGTCATTTTTCCTATTTCCTTACACCTATCTTATAAAAAGTTGGGGCGGATAAAAAACAAGCCTCTCCGCGATTTTCATGTTTGTTTTTGAGGTACAGCAATGAGAACCAAGTTGTAGAATTAATTGGACATAAATAGTAAAGATAACTTGTACGAAGGATATATCTAAAATTGACGAAAATGTAACCAAAAACCAATTTTTGAAATTTAATATAACTGTATCTTTTAGGGGAATCATTTTTGAATACTAGTATTTTCTTTGATACAGGTACCTACGCGTGGTTAGACGTCATATTTTGACGTCAAGTATCTACTATAAATAGGTTGTCCTTCTTTTCTGGGATACTATGTTGATTGTCTACCACTAGGAAAATAGAATCGTAGCCATACTTATCATAAACCGAAACCGTTGAGCAAGGGAATATCATTCAACGATGAAACTAAGAATGCGTGTTTCAATTAAAATACCACTGCTCATGGCATGAACAGCAAAATATGATATACAGGGTTAACTATGACTTAGTACAAAAAATTTTACCACGTGCGCAGGGTGGCTTAAGAAAACAGAAAAATATTATTAGATTTTTTACGACCTTTAAAAAAGGGTAAAAACCCCTATTTTCCCTGTAAATCTCCGCCTCTAATGACGTCATCCAATACGGCTTCGGAAAGTACTGACAGCTGTAAGTGATTTTGTGCGGTGTTGCCGTTGATTTAGAATAAGGGTGAAAATACCTTTTGACTCAAACAAATTTATGAATCTCTATGCGTTTTTTGTTTTTGCATTTTCACATAGCAGCACCAAGGAATTACAAAACTACATGCACATTTGTCGCCTCGCGAAAAATTTCGTAGAAATGACGGACTGACAGACGTAAAAACTGGACACAAACGCACAAAACAGTAGAGGTTGGTGTGGTGCGTAATAATTATCGATATGCGATATGCGTGTAAAAAAAAATTTTTTAAACTAAACTAAATAAAAATAATGCTGTGATTTCTTAATGCCGGCGTTATTGAACTGAACGCTTTGCATTACAAAGAATGTCAATGTGTATCGAATTGACGCATAGTTTTCTTCGACGTCGCATCTCTCGCATCTCTACACCTCAGACTAGTTGCTGGTCTGGTTGCCTGCAACCTGCACGACAAGGCAGGGTAACGCGAACGCGTGAATCATCGTAGTTCGGCCCATGCACGATACTGATAAATTGTTTGTGTATCGTGGGCCGATGTTTACTTGACGTTTCCGTGCGTCCCTTTGAATTTTCGGCCGGATTCGTGTACTTTGGTGTGTTTTAAAGCTATTTTGCAATTAATTGAACACCAGGCTTTTTACTAGTGCACTAGGACCCCAACATTACAGGTTAGCAGGGCTAAAATTAATTTAGTTTTGAAAGTAGGTACCTATGTGACATAGTGAAACATGTTTTTAGGCGTGCGACCAACATTTTTCCACTGGAGATATTGATGAAAAAAGAAGTACCTTAGGATTATTTACTTTGTGGAATCGACCAGGCAAACTTAACGGCTAAGTTACGAAGCACCCTCGCTTGGTCAAAGTAATGTTTTTTGATTGACCCACTTATTTGGCCTGGCCCAGAATAAGTGGAAGAGAAGATCCTGAAGTAAAAATGCCAACATTTCTAATTTAATTAACCGAGTGAATTTGTGCATCGAGGTTAAAGGCGGCCTCTTTGAACAGCTACTGTAGTTCTCTGCATGTGCAATGTGTGCTAGTGCAGTTGTGTTTTTTGGTTACCCTTCGGCGTTTTCCTGGCGGAAGGGATCCTCCGTGGTCGTCAGGCTGAGTACGTCGCTTCAAACAAAAGGAATGGCGGAGGGAAATAAGAGGTCCCCAACAAATTTAGAAAATGTGAATATTCAATCCTGGAAATGTCAGTAAGGTAGGTGTTTCATAGGCATTCTACATGTTCCTTAGAAAGTAATCATTTCCAACAGGAAATCGAAATTTTGTGGTGGATCCTCGGATAAATTGATGGAGGTGGCAACGCTGCGCTATTTCACTACCTGTCACTACCATTGACATAGGCAAAATTTTAAGACACGTGGCGCGGGCGTCCATAGGCGGCGTTTTTTGAGGGGTTTTATACAATTTGAAAAAAAAAAAAATTTAGGCTTAAGACAAATGTTAGAAAATTTTTGAAAATTTATTTTGGCAAATCTAATTTTTCTTTATCTGCCATAAACTTTTTTGTACTAAGTGATAGTTAACCCTGTATTATAGCTCGGTTTAGAGGCAGTATTTTTTTCAAATATTTTCATTTTCCTGATTTACTTCGGAAAATGTTAGTGACATCACGTAGGTAATTCAAAATATTTGGCTAAATTATGTGCATTTAAGTACGTGCTAGTTCATGACAACATCTTTAGTACCTTTTGTATGCAATAAATTTGTGAACAGTCGACAGCACAATGCCCGTCTATTAGTTAGCTTCTTAAAAATTAGCGCACTTTACTACTGGGACCTTTATATCGAACACATAATTATCTGAACAAGTAGGAACATAAAGCACAACAGGCCAAATAAAAATATAATGTGCAATAGGGTGTTGGACATAAAGTAGATTCACACACATAAAATATATTTTGTTGATACGACCGTGAGATAGAGAATCCTGCTTGTTACCTTAACCATTCAGAAAATATACAGTGTCCCCTAATTTTATATATAGACATAGATCTACATCAGGTAGGTATCTCTTTTTCGCGTCACTAAAGGGAGTTGCTTAATTTCAGTTATGATAATAACTTGGTTGGATTTTTTCGAAATTTTCAATCTACTTCGGTATTCCACAATTTATTTCTAATCAAAATTATATTGACCATTTTTACAAAATCAAAAGTTTTTGAAAATTTAAAATATTAAATATGGTAAAAAATTAGTAGATTTTTTTTTCATAGAACGAATTGTGTAATCGCAATAATAATTTAAATATCGTAATTTTTCCAGTTTTTCGATTGTAATTTTCGCAATAATTCTAGAGCCTGTATTGTAAAATAAAAAGTACATCAAAATATCGCACTAAGAAAGTGAAATACCTAACCTTAAAACGTTATTAATTAAAGATCCCTGTAGACCAATTTAACTAACACCGTGTATAAGGTTACATGCTCATGTTAGAATGTTTGAAATAATTTATTTTTCGATATTTTGTACTTTTGACTTTATGTCTTCCCTATATTGCCATTCGGCATTTTGTTCGTTCTACAAATTGTTTTCGACATAATGTATTTTATTTTTCTTTGGTTTTAATTTTTTCTATTCAACATTTTGTTTTTTAACCTAACAAATTTGACCAGTTGTATTTTCTATGTAGTTTTATCATTCGATATTTTGTAATTCGACATCATGCATTCATTAATTTGTTTTCGATCTTTTGTGTTTCGATAAATATAAATTAGGTCTACAAAAACAAAATTAGATTTTTCCCTGACCTCTCGCTTCCATATTTCATGTATCTAATATCTAATGAAATGAATAAATTCCGGGAAGGCACGGTTCTTCTTGCAAATCCCCTCTCCCGAATTAATCAGTATTCCGAATGGCGCTCGGAGAGACTTATATCTGACCGTACGGATGAAATGAAACGGGGAAAACTTAGCAATTCCTCAACTTCCACCAGCTTAGTGCCCTCATCTCATCGCATATAAAGCGGCGGAGATAAAATTAAAGATAAAATGAGGAAAACGTGGGGCTGATGCGACGGATATAATGAAAAATTTTATACGGAAGCCGGAAGTCGCAAAAATGGAATTCTGAGTAGGGTGTTCTATAAAAAATTGGGGAAGTTTTCCGAGACCAAAACAGAGCGATTAAGCCTAGCATGCCTTGTCCTCGTTGCTCATTGCTCATTTTCGATCTAAACATTTTTGTATTTAGATATCCATATTAACACGTCTGACCTCAAATACCAATACGTATAGGGATAAATTATCTCATAATTAGAAATCAAGAGTCCCACCGGTTTGAATCCCCGGTATTCAGAATTTTTTTCTTTTCTTTCTGTAATTCATATTAATTGTTTAAGGGGAAAATTAAAATTATGCCTTGAAAGTGTAACTGGCATATTTCCTTAATACCTAATACCCACCTAGGTACCTAATTAATGATATACCAATTAGCACATAAAATTAAAATATTTAGATGGTCTAATTGCTGTACTTATATATAGTGTAACTGCTTATAGGATTTTACTTTCGTGAATATTTAATAATAATTTAAACAATAAGTATGTAAGATTAACGAGTGTAAAATGATTTACAAAAAAAGTGATAATGGGTAAGCACTCGAAATTAAGAAAAAAGGACTAGTAACCACATACACGTGTTTAATGCTATCTGGCAATCATCAGTACCGTGTAACATTAACCAAATCAAAAAGGTAGGCATGATTTGGGACGCAACAAATGAAGTACAAACAGCAGCCAACAGCACATTTGCACATTTGCAGCTTCAGTCAGCACATCCCCTGCTGTGGAAACGCACAGAAAATGTATCGTCTTAGACAGTGACTTTGTTAAGAAAGGTCCAATAATTTAAATTGTTTTTATTTGTTAGTTGGCATTTTGTAAAGCAATACATTACTTTTGTGTTTATCAATATTTTTCAATGATGCCTCACCACTCATGACCCGTATATAAAGGTTCATAAAAAATCAGCACAGATAAGAACACTCTGTATATTTTGTATTGGATCTTTGCACACCAACACCTTGAGTGGTGCTATTGACCATTCAAATGTTTTGAGGGGATTCCATGGCACACTTGACTTGGCTGATGCCTTTAAAATTCCTATTTTGCTCAACTTTGACACCCTGCAGAATGGAACTTCCTGTATATTTCTTATCAAATTTGGTATATAGGGGTTTTTGGGTGTTCTGATTAACGCTAGAGCTTCGCTCTCGGGTTTTATCAGAAAATAAAAGACCAATTTATACTCGTGATCTTTCTAGACCAAATAGCGCTTTCGAAAAAATTATTGATAAAATTTCCGGCACTTGTGATATTACATACGATAATTCCACTAGTTTCGCTGAAATAGTACTCTCTTATTAGTTACGTCTATGGGAGGGTGTAAGGAGCGGACCATCTCTGTCTTATAAAATTGTCCGTCAAAACCATTAAATTAGGATGGCGCTGCTGTTGCCACTGGGTACCAATTTTAAAGCAAGCGCCAAAAGTTGGTAGTGACATTAGACAAGGAAAGGTCAATATCCGCCTTCTAAAGGCGCCGTTTTCAAAGCATCAGTAGGTAAATAATATTTTTAAATAATAATAAAATTAATACATTTCTGAAAATTAGTTTGATAGATGGTTAGTTAATAAATTAGATATTTTTCATACCTCCGAACTATGCTACTTTCCACTAGGCAAACTTCATTTTGTCTACAACCGCTAAGTTCGGGTCATACCCGGTGAGAGCACGAGCGCCATTCGGGAGACTTCCTGAACCCTTATTTAATGCTTTTAGACAACAGTTTTTGAGCCGAACACCCATATAGGATGGTCCTCCTTACCTCTACCCTCCATAGTTACGACCTAGTTACGCTAAACCAATATTGTGGCAGCTAAAACTGATAACCCGATAACTTCTTCACATTACCAAATTTAATATAGGACGAGAAGATACGTTTTCAGTTAACATATTGGTCATTAAATATCTATTAGCACAAAAAATATATTCAGAACCGAAAGCTCAACCTAAATAACAGCTGTGAAATGGACTTTAACTTTTAAGCATGGTTATTAAATTTATATACGGCTAGTTAAGTAAAACATTCATCTGACCTCAATGGGCTAAGGGTATGATTCTCGCTTTGCGTGCGAGAGGTCCTGGGTTCGAATCCCGGTTGCGACTGCTTTTTTATTTTTATTTTTTAAAATACATTTTCCGAGAGGGAAAATATTTATAATTCTTGTAGTTAATTTATTCCTAAGAAGTTGTCTTGATAAATTATGGCTACACACACACACTGAATAACTATTAAACTATTTGCAGTTGTTATACAACTTGTTGAATGCCTAATAAGAGATAATACCTTTCGTTAATAATTTGGGAAAACACTATAAGATAGTAAAACAAACTTTAGAAGTATTTTTCGTTACAGTATTACCTATAACTATGAGATAATAATAATAATAATAATACGACACGATTCGGTTGCCAAGATCTTGCACCAGGAACTGGCGGAAAAGCTGCTGCTTGTGCAGGCAGAGAGGGTCCCATATTACAACTACACACCTGAGCCTGTTCTTGAGAACAGCAACTACAAGATGTACTGGGATCGTACAGTTCTGACAGATCAACGAGTTGCCCATAACAGACCGGACCTTATTATAGTTAATAAAATTTCTAGGAAGACAACTCTGATTGATGTGGCCATCCCGAACAACAACAACCTGCGTGTGAAGCAAGTCGAGAAGATCGCAAAGTACAGAGACTTAGAAGAACGAATTAGAAGGCAATGGGAAATGGACAACGTTCAGACGATTCCAATCATCGTGTCAACAACTGGTGTCATACCAAAAAGTTTGCTGAGAAACATCAAAGAGCTGGGTCTAACTGATAATCTTTACAGGTCCATGCAGAAAGCGGTACTACTTACGACAGCCCGAACCGTCAGGAAATTCATGGGGAGTGCAGGAACGTCCAACAACATCAATATCACCTAAGGCCCGATAACATGGCAAGGGTCTCGTCCGAGCCAGATCCTTTTGGTATCCGGGATACCCGGGATCTGAGTGAATGTTCCCCGTAGAGGGAGTGCGAATGCCTTTTGGCTGAGTCGAGATAATAATAATAATAATGACAGATGCAGATACGGGTGCCCAACTTCAGAAACAATCCAGCACATAACAGGAGGATGTCAGATGTTCGCATCAACGGAATATAAGGAACGACACGATTCGGTTGCCAAGATCTTGCACCAGGAACTGGGGGAAAAACTGCTGCTTGTGCAGGCAGAGAGGGTCCCATATTACAGCTACACACCGGAGCCTGTTCTTGAGAACAGCAACTACAAGATGTACTGGGATCGTACAGTTCTGACAGATCAACGAGTTGCCCATAACAGACCGGACCTTATAATAGTTGATAAAATTTCTAGGAAGACAACTCTGATTGATGTGGCCATCCCGAACAACAACAACCTGCGTGTGAAGCAAGTCGAGAAGATCGCGAAGTACAGAGACTTAGAAGAACGAATTAGAAGGCAATGGGAAATAGACAACGTTCATACGATTCCAATCATCGTGTCAACAACTGGTGTCATACCAAAAAGTTTGGTGAGAAACATCAAAGAGCTGGGTCTAACTGATAGTCTTTACAGGTCCATGCAGAAAGCGGCACTACTTGCGACAGCCCGAACCGTCAGGAAATTCATGGGGAATGCAGGATCACCCAACAACATCAATGTCACCTAAGGCCCGATAACATGGCAAGGGTCTCGTCCGAGCCAGATCCTTTTGGTATCCGGGATACCCGGGATCTGAGTGAATGTTCCCCGTAGAGGGAGTGCGAATGCCTTTTGGCTAAGTCGATAATAATACCTTTATTAGCGCAACAGAAATTACATTCCAATTTATAGAGCTACTTAGCACGATACATATTATAGATACTAGTGTGTTTGTGTAAATCCTATATTATGCAAATCAAGCAAACAAGAAAGATTATTAATACAAATTACTGGGTAAATTATCAACAAAGATTCTCAATGCAATTAGTCAAAGTTTCAGCCGAAGTATGAAACAGATCACAGACATTATTCAGCTTATTTGCATTACTACACATGAAATACAAGGGAGATTTCCACAACAAATTTGTGTTGGGAGTTTTTAAATAAAACATTTTGTTCCGTCTTGCTTCAATTCGAGGTACATAGAAGTTATGTTGAGACAAGATATCGGGACAATCCACCTCGTTATGCAGAACTTTATACAAATATTTTATCGATTGGCCGTTTCTCCTATTTTCTAAAGATTTAATATTACAGCCTAGAATGGTCAAATCCTCTCTCCGGATAATTACCAGTTTCTTTGAACACTCTAAACTTTAAATAAGGTATCTGAACTGCCTCCAATGCTACTTTATGAGTCTCATAATAAGGATTCCATATTAAGGCACCGTATTCAAGTTTTGATCGTACATAGGAGAAATATAGTCCATCTAAGGCTTTGACATTCGACTTGACTTTGACTATGAAGCCCAACATTTTTATAGACTCCGACCTTATCTTGTTTATGTGCTCCACAAAACCCAAATTAGAGTCAAATAATATTCCAAGATCTTTTATACCAGTATACAATCCAAGGTCCGTACCATCAACTGAATAAACAAAGGGAACATTCGATCTTTGTTTAGTAAATGAAATTACTTTGCACTTGGACGTATTCAGCTCTAACTTATTATGACTTGGACACTTTGTCTAGACCATTCTGCAAACTTACACAGTCCTGATCTGTGTTAATAATTGTGAAAATTTTTAAATCATCCGCAAAAATCAGTCTTTCGTAGTCAAGTTCAAGACACAAATCATTTATGAAAAGTAAAAATAAGTGTGGCCCCAAATTCGATCCCTGTGGGACGCCCGAGCTCGCAAAATACTCCACTGACTCATGTCCATTATAGACTACAAATTGCGAACGGTTATACAAATATGATTCAAAGAGCGCCGACAGTTGTTCATCAAACCCAAAGCTCTCCAGTTTACCCATGATCTATTCGATCAAATGCCTTTGAGAAGTCCGTGTACACCGCATCCACCATGTGGATGCGGAAGGATGTGGAAGGTTTATTTCCTAGAACCAATGAAAACATTCGAATGCAATATTTTTATCAGATTTGTCAGAATTGAAGAAAAAAGTAGGGTCACAGAATAAATAGCTCCACAACAGAAGCGTCCATAAAGACATGTGTCAAAAGACGCGAACATTGTGCATTTAATTTGATTTTACATTAATCCACATTGGAAAGAGATTGTATTAAGACCAAATTTATGTATAAGGTATTGGTTATTTTTCTGTAAATTGATATGGAGGCTCGCTTATTTTTGACGCATGTCTTTATGGACGCTTCTGTTGTGAAGCTATTTTATTCTGTGGTATAGGGTCCACGCCAGTTCTGAACTCCAGAGAATGCAGGATATCGATACCAGCCGTTCGCCAACACATAAACTACCCAATTGACACCTTTCCGGCGATGTTCCTGGCTACCCGTTGCACGCGTATAATGAGCACTCGCTCGGCCCCCATTCGTTATATTCCTAGGTGTGCGCATGATCCAGATCGCAGATGTTGTCGCCAGATAGGGCCGCGAGCCCTCGATGCGCCGTCGGATAAGCCCGTGCGCGGGTGGTCCGCGGTGCACGATCGCTCATTTGAATATGGCCGTACCTCAGGCCGCCGCCCGCTAGCGCAGAGCACCCAGCTCGGCCCCGCGTACCCGGATACCAGATATGTGGAAATCAACAATAATTAATCGAAGTTCCGTCGTTCTATTTTTGGAAAAGATATAGGAACTAACGTCAATGCATATCGAATATCTGAAGACACTGTAGGCATACGTAAGCTATACCTGCCAGCACCAGTTGTAGATATGGTAGTGACTAAGATCAATAAAATACGAGTATCTATATAAAAATTACGTTCGAGGTGCCCTGACTCTTGTTAGATTGGTGGCTACAAAAAGTGTTGCTAAGTATACAAAAGGTATTGCTTAGCAACTCTTACTCAGCAAAAAAATATGTTAGGTAGTATGTAACAACGCGGAACTTGCGTCAATTTTAATATGTTTCACAACGATCGTTCTATAAACAGCTTTTGAGTAAAAGAACACGAATATCCCGTCCACAGAGAGTTATTTTTATTAAGTGCAGGGTTAAAGCACCAACTCCAACTACCTCCTGCATTCTACCTCATATTTATAACTGATTATCATTTTTAGTAATTGAACAATGGTTATTACTCACAATCTACTCCATAACGTATTGAAAATTTATTTCAATCAAAGAATACCTATAATATGAGAATTATCGGTAGCAGGAAACACTTAATACAACTTTTTTAGCCTGGGAGGTTTTTAAACAACCTCCTCGGCATAAAAGTGTACTTATGCGTCTTCCAATATAAATAACTATTATGGAAGGTAGGTTCACACGTTCTTGGGCCTTCTCTCGGTGTGCAGTACTAGAGTGTGGTTGTTCCCAAGAAAATACTGGAATCTGCATCCGTGCCACGATGTGTTCTTGCACTTCTTTAACGATGTGTCTTCTTTAATGAGATAAGACAAGATTCCAGATAATATAAATTTAATACTCCCGATATTCTGCCGGGAGTGAGGGCGCGCAACATGCAACTTTTGTTTATTACGCGTACATTCTACCTGCGGCTGTACTAGATACCATCCTATCTACAGATTGGACTACGTTTTTTTAAAGAATAAGTTAAAAAAATATTGGTTTATTCATTTACCTACTATTGAAAACAAAATAAAGTTTGGAAATTAATGTTGTCAGCTATCTAGAGGCTACCTTTAATTATTATAAGGACGCCCATATGCATTTAACAGCAGTGGTTCCTGTTTGGATTTGGTGGATAGAAACCAAATCCAACCTGTTGAAAATAATTGTTGCCGATATATTTTTAGTCTCTGTAAATACGTCTAGGTGCCAAAATTAAAAAACTTTCGTGGTTAACTATGGAAAATAGACGGAAGCTTAGTGGCAACTTTCACTTATCGAGCCATTCGTACCTCAACTCAATTATATATTAAAAGACTCATGTTAGAAAGAAGTACACTTCGTTTTCGTAATCTCCGCAACTGTTACATTCTCCACCTCCACCTACCAGCTTTTAAAACTGCTCTATTTCGAAAGAGTTTTCTGACACTTCTACTACTTCGCTGTATAACTAATTCTCTCCCCAACGATTGAAAACAAAAAGCTACTCAAATTACAACTATTAGAAACTTATTATTGTTAGCATTTACAAGAAATATTCTTCGCAAACATCTACCGTCGCCTCTTCGTGGTAATATTTAGTTGACTGTGATTGGAATTCTAATAACGCATCATTAACAAAACCATTCTCAATATGATCAATAACTTGTGGCCGGTCTTTTTCTAAGCGCTTATTCCTGTTGACCATCGTTCCATGAACGCTTGTCGAGAGCTTGTTATTTTTTGTCTTTACACACCTATATGTCTCAGACTGTCCTTCGTTGACCGTTTCGTCATTCCTGCATTTTCTTAGCTGCATACTAAATTAGTATAGTCCTGAGTTAATCTCTTCTCCAACAGACAATTTATTCCTTGTCATTAAGAACAAATCTTCGGTCTTGCTTTTCTCTGCGAAAATTGATAATATCTCGAATAATTAATAATTTTATTCTTTCTAGCTTCATAATCGACCTTAACTAATCACTCGGTCGGTTTTATTGTTTTTTTTATGATATTCTTATTGAATTTGTCATGTCGGACCGACTCTTAAAATTTGGACACATACATTGTGAATTTCCCAAATCTCACTTTGCTTTTATCTACACAAGCAGTGAATTGGAATTCCTTGTTATTTTCAGATATATGAAAATTACTTTCCATTTCTACTTCCCAAGATTTTACGACACCGGCTTTAATATAATAAAACGATATAATTTACTAAACTATGAGCTCGGTATTATTACAGAAGCATGGACTTGCGTAAATCTGTTCATAATGTTTACGTGTATAGAATTAGCAATAATGATAACTTCTAATGAGGCAGTAAACATTTTTTTAATTACTAACCAGTAGCACCTTAGCGCCTTCTTATTTCTAACTTTACTGCACTGGTGAATTAACTGCAAAATAAGAAAATTCTTTCAAGCAAACTGAACTTGAAGGTACGTGGTGTACCAAACAAGGAAAGAGGTTTATTTTATAAATTAATCCTAAGTGACATAATATAATGAAATCTGTTCAAATATATTTCTCGTAACAGGAAGCGTCATAAAAGAAAACAGGAGTTTATGTACAACGAGAATAGTTTACAGAACGTGTTAAAGTTTATTGCACATTTATAACAGGAATTGTTCTCTGTTCTAGGTAATCGAAGTAAATAAAAATAAGTCTATAATAATAAACCACCGCAACCTTGATTATTCTCAGGAACTCCTGGTATTTAATAAAATTTACATGATGGCTAGCTATATGACTATAAATTCTCAGTTACGTCATCAATAAACAGCGTTTTATTCTCTTTAATTCGATGGCATCTACATAATATCCAGGAATCTGCGCGGTTTTTTCTGTTTTCGTAACGATTCCTCGGCAGGACGCTTCTGAACGATGGGAATGACATGCTGTCGGTATTCCACCGTCATTCTCATTATTTATATGAGCCACAATTCTCTGTAATTAGGAGTAATAGCATTTTTATTGATGGCCATTTGCAATTTGCGGTGAACAAATCCGCTGTTAATTTGACTTTGTGCGTTACTTTATGAGTCCGACCGAAGAGCTCTATAGCGATGTGCAGTTAAATACCGGCAGCATTTTTCTTCTTGCTGTGATATAGAAATTTGAAAAATATTATTAGTTTGGACCAAAAATTCTCAAGAAGTCAGAAACATACAGATCAAATATACAGGGTGTTCCTAAATATCATGTACATACGGAAAAAATGCCAAATGGGCAGCATTGGTTTTCTTGAAATAGAGTGTCAAAATTTTGTCAAATTCAATTCTTCTTTTTTTCTCAGTTTAAATGATACAGTTGATCTGTAACACTTGAAGGTGGTGGGTGAAAATTTTATGTTTCGAATATTGAAGTCAACAAGTGTTTTGGAGAACATTTTGGCAATTTCAAAGCAAACGGTTGATTTAATCGTTATGAAACAAGAGTACCTTTTCCATGCAGAATGAAAAGGTGCACTAAAATGATGGACCTGCAGGACCAAAAAGATAACCTCAAAAAAGTTACGCGTAAAACCGTGATCAAAAAACAGCGCAAGTGACGCCCTCTGTGAGATACGGTGAAATTGACATTTTCAGCTTATTCTCCATCCCCAAAAACATGGCAGTGCCAAATTTCAGTTCAGCAGCTTGATTATTTCGGGAGATGTAGCCAAAATTCAATTTAAAAAAAATGAACCTATCTCAAAAGTTAGGACGTTTACGACATACGTTCATATGAAGTTTTTTTCTTAAAATGGGCCAAAGAATTACCCCCTTCCTTATGTACATGATATTTAGGAACACCCTGTATAATATAATGAAAAGATTGGAACTCGAAATTGACGATTTTTAATGCTCACTAGCTTCACGAGAGTCGCTGGCGTATATTCCAATTCATTTCAATTTTTGTTTTTCGACGTAATATCTGCCAAGTGTTTACTTGGTTACATCTACGAGTACCTATAAGAATGTAGAAAAATCAGTTTATTTTAGAATATACATAATTCAATACACGTAAAGAAAGAACATTGTATAAGTGACATTTGGAGATTGTCACTTTTTCCCATTTCTGGGGTCTAGTTACGGGACATTTTTGCTTTCTTTCCCCAAAATTTTTGATGTGTCGTTCCAATGTATCTGACAAAACTTACAATTTTGGGTTTCCATTAGTTCGGCTGTAAAAACGTTTAATGCTACTTACAATATCTTTGCATGGAAAAATCAGAAGTTTTTTTAAAGGTAACGGCATTTACAATGATTTTACATGAAGTTTTATTGAAATACGATATGTTTACAATTGACACAAACTTGCCCAAAAAAAAAGACCATTTTTTCATAGTTCATAGTTCATATTAAGTATGTGTAAATGTTACACCGAAGACAGGAAAACTATATTATAATTGAAAAGTGAATACTTATTATAGAGCAAAAGAAGTATTTTTTTTTCATTTTTACCTGATCAAACGAATCAAACTGCGATATTGTATGTTTTAAGAAAGCCACACATCCCAAGTTCTTACAATGTTTTTGCTCGAAAATTGTTTAAAATCAAATATATTGTAACTTCTAATATTTAAAATTGTACCATGGAAAGACATTGTCAAGGATTGTGCAATGTTTTTACAGTAAAATTGATGAAATTTTTGGAATTTTAAGTACAAAAAAGGTAGAAAAACTCGTTTGTTTGAAAAAGTAACTATAGTAGTTATTACCCACTTATATCTAAAAGACTTCTATTGAAAAACAAAAAAGACCATTAGTTAAAAATATATTAGCATTTGAAAGGGTTGCATATGTACATCAAATGAATTGGATTTGATTGCAGCAGAAGCTAGATACCATCCGCCATGTTACGGATCTTTTACACATGGCCAAAAAACAAAAAACGCTCCCGGTCGACCTGAAGATGTGACGCTTAAAAATGCGTTAGAGGAGATTTTCCAGATTATCGACAAAGAGAAAGGTGACACCTGTCAATTTTTTTTTCTCAGATATAATAAATAAGTTAAAAGACTTTTTGCCACAAGGTTTCACAGTTACAGCGAAATATGTGAAGAAGCAAATACTCGTAATAGAGCATTATCGAGATGAATTGATTGTTATTGAAGCCGCTCCTAGGCCAACTGTATTTTGTTTTAAGGGAAGTTGCTTTGATCTCATCAAGAATAGTTTCAATTTCAAACATGCCAGCCTTGAACAACAGAAGGCAAATTTGTTGAATGTATCTGCCAACATTTTAAAAGAAGAAGAAGTTTTTTACCCTGGATGACCTGGATGAGTACACTTTAGCAACTTTAACTGGCAAAACAAGAAATGACAAAAAGGTAATTGCTGCAGCAAATTCCTTGATAGCAACCACACGACCCAGGTCTTTTGTATCTCCACTTTTATTGGGTGTCGCAATTTATGTCCATAGGAAATTCGGCGCTAGAAATTTAATAGATATGTTATCAGCCCTCGGATTTTCTGAATCCTATAGAGAAGTATTAAAATTTGAAGCTGCATCGTCGTATGACAATCAGTATGAATTCACTTCAAATATTTTTCTACAATTTGTGTTTAACAACGCTGACTATAATGTGAAAACTCTGGATGGATACGGAACATTTCATAACATGGGAGGTATAGTTTGTGCCGCTCCAGCCAGTAGCTACGCCTCAACAGAAAATGTCAAACGGCCCAAACAAGTACCAAAAATCTTGGAACAAGGAACAATGTCTAACATAAAAATATATCCTTACACAAAAAAGTCTTTTGGCCTTAAGCATATTAACATTGAAGACATACAGTGTACTTTTACTGAAGCCAAAATGATTAGACTTAACATGAGAAATAGTGCATGAGCCTCTACGTTTTTGTTTAATTTTGAGAAAAAAAAATCATGGAATGGATATATGGCTGATACGATAACAGGAGAATTTGAAACCACCCTTGTCCTTCCACTGCCTTTCATAAATTTGGATCCCGGCAATCTCACTACAATATACTCAGCACTTCTTTTTGCACAAAAAACGGCTCATCAGCATGGGCAAAGTATGTGCTCAGTAATATTTGATCAACCACTTTACATTAAAGCTGCTGAAATGGTTTCTTCGGCTGACATTAACAGTCCTTTAAAACAAATTTGGGTTCGGCTTGGAGGATTTCACTTACTGATGTCATTTTTGGGTTCTATTGGATATATTATGTCCGACAGTGGGTTGGAAGATATGTGGACTACAGTGTATGCTAAGAATAGTACAACTGCAATAACTGGGCATTCTTACGCACGTTCAGTAAGAGTTCATTTCCTTTCCCATCTTGCCTTAATGTTGAATTTATTAAAATTTGAGTGCTTCGATCACATTGACAAAGAAATTGTCCAAGCAGATCACTTAGCATTTGACATACAGCAGAATTTTAATCTAGACCGAATTTACAAGATGTTGACAGACAAAATGCAAGAAGAAGAGTGTAGCAGTCGAACAGGGAAATTTTGGTGTCAATATATAGAACTATAGACCTTGTTAAAATGTTTATATATGCAGTACGTTCGGGGGATTTCGAGTTACATCTGCATAGTGTGTGAGAAATGCTTCCTTTCTTCCATTCAGCTGGCCATCTTCAATATGCTAAGTCTGCTCATTTATACCTACAAGAAATGAAACGTATGAAGGATTCTATATCTAATGAAACAATAAGGATGTAAGATTAGCGAGTGTAAATGTAACAATTACAAGAAAAGGTGATAATGGGCAAACACTCAAAGTTAACAAAAAGAAAAAACTAGTAACCGCATACACGTGTTTCATGCTATTTGGCAATCATCAGTACGGTGTAACATTAACCAAATCAAAAGATAGGCATGATTTGGGAAGCAACAAATGAAGTCCAGGCAGGAGCCAACAGCACATTTGCAGCTTCAGTCAGCACATCCCCTATTTTGGGGCTTGTACTAACATCGCCACGGAGGCTGCTAAAGCGACCTGCGTGGAAATCTTCATAACCCAAGATACAATGACAATAAGGATGTAAGATTAGCGAGTGTAAATGTAACAATTACAAGAAAAGGTGATAATGGGCAAACACTCAAAGTTAACAAAAAGAAAAAACTAGTAACCGCATACACGTGTTTCATGCTATTTGGCAATCATCAGTACGGTGTAACATTAACCAAATCAAAAGATAGGCATGATTTGGGAAGCAACAAATGAAGTCCAGGCAGGAGCCAACAGCACATTTGCAGCTTCAGTCAGCACATCCCCTATTTTGGGGCTTGTACTAACATCGCCACGGAGGCTGCTAAAGCGACCTGCGTGGAAATCTTCATAACCCAAGATACAATGACAATAAGGATGTAAGATTAGCGAGTGTAAATGTAACAATTACAAGAAAAGGTGATAATGGGCAAACACTCAAAGTTAACAAAAAGAAAAAACTAGTAACCGCATACACGTGTTTCATGCTATTTGGCAATCATCAGTACGGTGTAACATTAACCAAATCAAAAGATAGGCATGATTTGGGAAGCAACAAATGAAGTCCAGGCAGGAGCCAACAGCACATTTGCAGCTTCAGTCAGCACATCCCCTATTTTGGGGCTTGTACTAACATCGCCACGGAGGCTGCTAAAGCGACCTGCGTGGAAATCTTCATAACCCAAGATACAATGACAATAAGGATGTAAGATTAGCGAGTGTAAATGTAACAATTACAAGAAAAGGTGATAATGGGCAAACACTCAAAGTTAACAAAAAGAAAAAACTAGTAACCGCATACACGTGTTTCATGCTATTTGGCATGAAACATTTGTGCTGACTGAAGCTGCAAATGTGCTGTTGGCTCCTGCCTGGACTTCATTTGTTGCTTCCCAAATCATGCCTATCTTTTGATTTGGTTAATGTTACACCGTACTGATGATTGCCAAATAGCATGAAACACGTGTATGCGGTTACTAGTTTTTTCTTTTTGTTAACTTTGAGTGTTTGCCCATTATCACCTTTTCTTGTAATTGTTACATTTACACTCGCTAATCTTACATCCTTATTGTCATTGTATCTTGGGTTATGAAGATTTCCACGCAGGTCGCTTTAGCAGCCTCCGTGGCGATGTTAGTACAAGCCCCAAAATAGGGGATGTGCTGACTGAAGCTGCAAATGTGCTGTTGGCTCCTGCCTGGACTTCATTTGTTGCTTCCCAAATCATGCCTATCTTTTGATTTGGTTAATGTTACACCGTACTGATGATTGCCAAATAGCATGAAACACGTGTATGCGGTTACTAGTTTTTTCTTTTTGTTAACTTTGAGTGTTTGCCCATTATCACCTTTTCTTGTAATTGTTACATTTACACTCGCTAATCTTACATCCTTATTGTCATTGTATCTTGGGTTATGAAGATTTCCACGCAGGTCGCTTTAGCAGCCTCCGTGGCGATGTTAGTACAAGCCCCAAAATAGGGGATGTGCTGACTGAAGCTGCAAATGTGCTGTTGGCTCCTGCCTGGACTTCATTTGTTGCTTCCCAAATCATGCCTATCTTTTGATTTGGTTAATGTTACACCGTACTGATGATTGCCAAATAGCATGAAACACGTGTATGCGGTTACTAGTTTTTTCTTTTTGTTAACTTTGAGTGTTTGCCCATTATCACCTTTTCTTCTAATGAAACATATAAAACATTTTTGAAATTTTTCACAGTTCGTAGAACTAATAAATTTTGGTCAGGAATGTGGTCAGATATGACCATCGAACAAGTCTTGATGAGTTCATTAAAAGCTCAAGAAGGTTTAACTCATGGGAGAGGTTTAACTGAAAACAATTTGGCAAAGTGGGTTCTGTCCATGCCACAATGTTCAAAAATGTGTGAAGCTATAGAAGATTTCGCTAATGTTACTCCAGTTTATTCGGAACAGCATGTTGAACTACGTTCCTCTCGAGAACAACGTGATCGTCGTGACTTAGAACGTATGACTGACTGGTTAGATATACATTCTCCATTTCGGCGCAAAGGTGAAGATTTGATTTCACTCAGCACAGGAGTGGTAGCCTCCATAAATGTAAACTGCGATAAAGCTAAAGCTATAGGGGATAAAATATACAACAAAATAATTGGAAACAATTTTCATGACTTAAAACTGAAGCGAAACGATAAGGTAAAGCCATTGGACTTTACTCATAAAACTATTAAGGTCCACAATCAGGAATCGCCAATAAATTCCACTCAGCTTTTAAACAGGATAATTTGCAGCTGTAAATCTGAAGAGAATTTGAAGGAATGTTTTAAGCACGAACTTGCTCCTTATCCTCCGGCAATATTTTAAAATGGACTTCTAAGAAAAACAGCCAAATCAGCTTTGTTCTCCCATTTCGATAAGAAATCTACACCATCAAGCAATCCAGTTGAGGGTTCAGTTTTTGTAATCGATGGAGGGTATTTAATTCATAAAGTAACTTGGCAACACCCATCTACATATTCCGATATTTTTCAACAATACATCAAATACGTTAAGTTTTATTATGGGTTTCGTTATGTTCTATAGTATTTGATGGTTATGACTCAAGGTCCACAACAAAAACACAAGAACAGCAAAGACGATGTGCGAAATTCAGATTCTAGTTTGACAACGATTAGTCAAGAAAAGTTTTTCAGCAACACAAAGAATAAAATGACGTTCATTAAAAAAAAATCGAAAATTTCAGTCCTGCGCCAATGCGCGGAAACTATAAAACTTATCTAAAATCTGATTGGTCCACCAAATTCCTCTCAAAAAAGTAGTACAGTGACGTGAAAACCGAAACCCTCTAGCTTTAATAATAACCGAGATTTTTGAGAAAAACACCCAAAAATACCCAAAATGGGACACCCTCTACCTCTACATACCTGCCCTAGAAACAACCTATAACATATAAACAATAAATTTTTTTGAATATGGCTTCGATAATTTTTAGCAGAAAAAAAAGTCGATCTAAGCTTTTGAAATAAGAATCTTTCCCGTTGCCGCGCTAGCTATTGGGAATTCAAATTATGATCGCAGCGCCAAGTGGCCATTAGTTGAACTAACGTCGATGACATTGTTTCATAACCTCACTTTTTCGGTCGACGATTTTTAACAATTTATTCCTGTGTATTTTTGTAATTTTTTTGTGTTTATTGTTTATGGTTGTGGTTGTGGGTGTTTTTGGGATCGGTTTAAATCAGAAAACTACAATTTCAAATTGCCGACGTTTCGCCAACTTATATTGGCATCATCAGGGCGTTACAAAGGTACAAAATACAGTTCACAATACCAATCAAAAAATTAATAAATGAAAGGACAACAATTGGTGCAGGTACTTACATTAGAAAGCAGTTTCGTTGTTCAATCTTAACACTAATAAAACTAGGCATTCTCAAGTACATTTCACAACACATTAAAAGAGGATTAAAATCAACAGCTATATAAAATATTTGACTAGATTGGGACAATTCCAGGTGAAATATGAATTTCTTGAATATTTGGTTAATTTCCTTTTTTTCCCCTGAAGAGAACAGTGCAGAAAAAGTACAGACAAAAAGAAAAAGAGGAGAGATACCAATGAGTGGTTGGAACACATGCCTATTCGTTTTTGGATGGTGTCATTTAATTTTGTCAATAATATTAAAGTATGACGAATGTAAACCATCTATATCAGTTCTCATGTTAATCGAGGTTTTGTCCTTTTTAATTTCTATCATCTCGTGCAATAGTCTTTTTTTATATATTTTGTTTTCCTAAAGTCATAGTGTTTTCAAAATTAAAATTATGACCAGTATCTATTCTGTGCTCCACCAGTGCTGTAGGATTTCTTTTGATAAGGGCATTCTTGCAGTCATTTTTGTGTTTGTAAATTCTCTGTTTTAGATATCTGCTTGTTTGGCCTATATAGTTTTTGTTGCATGAAAGAATGGAATACGGTATATGACATTAGATTGTAACTCCAAGGGTGTTTTGGATTTTAATTTAGAGAAAAACTTATTATTTAGAGTGTTTTCACTTTTAAGTGTATTGTGTATATTCTTGTTGTTGTTAGCGAAAGTTCTTTTGATATTGTTCGATAATTTATTAATATATGGTATTTTGAAGAATGTTTGGGAAATAACTGTAGACCGCTGTTGTTCTGACTGTTGTTGTTGTTGTTGTTGTATTTTCTGAGCGGTTTTATGGATAATTTTGTTGGTTAAGGAAATTGGGTAATTATTTTTTGTAAATATATGTCTGATATAATTTAAGTTTTCTTGGTGATATCGAGGTGAGGACAATGATAATGCTCTATTAACTAAGTTTTGAATTATGTTGATTTTTCGATTGAGAGGGTGTTCTGAGTGAAAATTAAGGAAACGCTCAGAGAAGGATGGTTTGTGGTACCAATTGGTAACAATAGTGCCATCTTCTTTGCGGAAAACAAGGGTATCTAGAAATGGAATGGTGTTGTTCTTTTCTTGTTCTATTGTGAACTGGAGTCTTGGATGGAAACTGTTAAATATGGTGGTTATCTCGTCAGTTTTGGTTTTTGGGACAGCTGTTAGTATGTCGTCTACGTACCGGAAATAGAAAGGGAGTGAAAAATTAAGCTTTGCTATAGATAACTCTTGTAGTTCGGCCATGACTAGATCAGAACAGACTGGTGACATGCAGTTACCCATCACTAAGCCAAAGGTTTGTTTATAAAAACTGTTTTCAAATTGAAAATAATTATTATCAACGTAAAATCTAAACAATGTCAGAAAGTCGTTTAAACTTAATGTCGTTTTATCCTGTAATACACTATGATTTTAGGAAAACAAAATATATACAAAAAAAGACTATTGCACGAGATGATAGAAATTAAAAAGGACAAAACCTCGATTAACATGAGAACTGATATAGATGGTTTACATTCGGCATACTTTAATATTATTGACAAAATTAAATGACCATCCAAAAACGGATAGGCATGTGTTCCAACCACTCATTGGCATCTCTCCTCTTTTTCTTTTTGTCTGTACTTTTTCTGCACTGTTCGCTTCAGAAAAAAAAAAAGAAATTAACCAAATATTCAAGAAATTCATATTTCACCTGGAATTGTCCCAATCTAGTCAAATATTTTATATAGCTGTTGATTTTAATCCTCTTTTAATGTGTTGTGAAATGTACTTGAGAATGCCTAGTTTTATTAGTGTTAAGATTGAACAACTAAACTGCTTTCTAATGTAAGTACCTGCAATAAATGTTGTCCTTTCATTTATTAATTTTTTGATTGGTATTGTGAACTGTATTTTGTACCTTTGTAGCGCCCTGATGATGCCAATATAAGTTGGCGAAACGTCGGCAATTTGAAATTGTAGTTTTCTGATTTAAACCGATCCCAAAAACACCCACAACCACAACCATAAACAATAAACAAAAAAAAAATACAAAAATACACAGGAATAAATTGTTAAAAATCGTCGACCGAAAAAGTGAGGTTATGAAACAATGTCATCGACGTTAGTTCAGTTAATGGCCACTTGGCGCTGCGATCATAATTTGAATTCCCAATAGCTAGCGCGGCAACGGGAAAGATTCTTATTTCAAAAGCTTAGATCGACTTTTTTTTCTGCTAAAAATTAAAACGCACAAAAATCAAAGTAGACCTAGGCTTTTGAATTTTTTCACACCTATCATGTTTTTCATTGTGAACAAGTTTTTTTAATATTATTTTAATGTGAAAGTTGCACAAAGTGAACTTTTCTAAAAAAATTGGGAAAGATGCCAAAAAATCAAAGTAGGTCTAGACCTTCGAAATTTCGTAAACCTACTCAGTTTTTCATTGAGAACAAGTTTCCTTAATAACCTTTTGCCGTTGAACCAGAAAAAAGGCACATTACTGCAGTGGAAAATTAGTTTTTTTCATAATTTCCAAGGCATACGTAATTTTTCGAAAGTAGAATTATCTCGCAAATTAGTTTTAAACCAAGGAGGGCTGATACCGAGAAGCTCAAATTTCAACTAGAATTTTTTTTGTTATTTACACCTTATGTGATCTCAATCCGTGGACACACTGTACATGCAAAATACGTAATTTGAATTGGTTTGTTTGTTTAGATGTATGTAATGTTTTTTCGTAGTCGATTATTTTCTTTAAAACATTATTACAACCTTTACTGCTCGGTGTAAGTTTCAAGTTGTTAATTAAAAAATTAAAAAAATTACATCGTAGATTCCATTAACAACCATTATAACTAAAAACATATTCGTCAACAAATTGGATCTGCCTACGCAGTGGCGTAGCGTTCGGGCTGGGGTGACTACAGCCCCCCCCCCCCCCCCTTCCGAAACTTCCGAAGAGACTAAATTTGTCACGAAAGTTAGCCCTCAGTTTTAAATGTAACGCTAAGCTTCTGTGCTCCAGTGCGTGTTTCGTCGGTGAATTTTCACCTAAACGGGGTTAAAAGTTTTATACCATTTAAAATGGTGAAGGCCCTGTAAGGAAGATACTTGACTTTAACAGGGACGATCAGTTTCATTTCTTCTGTTCGTTCCTTTGCAGTAGAAATCTTGAATCGCGTTAAAACCTAAATGCTCGTACGCCGTCACCTCTCGTAACCGCAAAAACACTGGCACCATATACACCTCGGACATGTCCCACCGTAGAGAGGCAACCGCGCCATGTCACCCTTAAAAAAGTCGGCGCATATGCGTCCCGCGGGGCTAGGCAAATGCCGCCGCGCCGGCAGCCGGCATTTACATCCTTCCGACCGAGGCCGGCGATCGCTTCCCCGAAACGCGCTGGGCTCGCCAGCTAATGAGAAAGTATGCGCGGCTGGTCGGCTTGCGCTTTTTTTCCCGCCAGCCGTCGCGGACCCCGCGAATATGTAAAAACGGTTAATGGACAGCGCGGCAGCGCTGATGAGGTTGCCGTCGTTGTGAGCGACCGGAGCGTCGTCGTGCGGCATAAACAGTATCAAATATTTTAACAATATAGAGGGTTGTTTTTTGGCATTATAGCAGGTAAAGAAAAATCAAGGCGGCAATTACTATTAAAACTATTATTTTGTCTTCGTTGCCATTTGCTAATTTGTTACATAATTTTACTTTCAAAATATCATTGTGCAGTGGCGGCGCTAGGCTTTTTAGATGGGTGGGCAGATGCCGGCAAAAGAAAATAATTGGGAGGCGGCGTCTGACAAAACAAAGCAAAAAAGTATACAGGGTGGTCCATTATAAATTGACACCCCGTTAACTTGTTAGTTTTTGAGGTTAGAAAATAAGTTTTTTTACAAAAGTTTTAGATACTGATACAAAGTTTTTTGTGGCGTTATTGGACCTTATAGAGTGTGTTCTACAAAGCCGTGGCAGACATAACTTATGTTTTTTTAAATGGAACACCTTGTATATTTTATGGGAATTTTTTTTATTAATTGTACAACGAAAATACAAATATTCCCGAAAGTTGGTGCATGTTCGATAATCATATTAGGCGCATATTAGAATGGTTGCAAGTTAAACAGCATACAGGGTAGGTCAAAAAATATAAAAATTGTAAAAAAGTAAAGTACCCTTATTTCAGAAAATTCAGCAAAATGTTATTAAGAAAAGTTGTCTATAATTAAAAGTTATGCCTATATACCAAAACATGACCTCCTAAGAAAAAGAAATATATATTTTTGAAAAACAGTAATTTCCTAAAAAAATTTGGTTTTAATATTCACCCTAAACAATTTTATAAATCAATCAAAATTATATCAATTTCGCATAATTTTGTCCAGATTCAATCATATTTGTAAAATTAACTTAGATTTTTAATTTCTTAGGGAATCACAAACTTCAAGTTTTTTGCAACGATATTAAACAAAACTTTAAAATTTCGCAAAAATTCTTCTGAACAAGGTAAAGCTTTAGTAATGATAATGTGTATATTAAAAAACTCTCATTTAAGGTGCATAATTTTTATTTTAAATGTTTAAATGTTTAAATTATGAAACTGGAAATTAATTGACGAAAAAAATTCTTATGAGGCTATGTTTTGGTATTTAGGCATAGCTTTTAATTATTCTAAACAACTTTTCTTGATAACCTTTTGCTGATTTTTTTGAAATAATGGTACCTAAGTACTTTACTCTTGTACAATTTTTATATTTTTTTACCTACCCTGCATGCTGTTTAACTTATTGCAACCATTCTAAGTGCACTTAACATAATTACTGAACATGCATGAACTTTCGGCAATATCTGTATTTTGGTTTTGCAATTAACAAAAAAAAGTCAATTATTATGTTGCACACTTAAATGTCCACACTGTATATGTTATATGTTCGTTCCAACCGTTCGTTCAGAACTGAGCCTTTTTTGTGAGCGATTACCCCTTGGGCCATAGGATGCCATAGAAGACAAATGCCAAATAATAGATAATAGTAATAATTATTGACAGTTTACAAGTATATTCGCGCTTTGGAAAACAAAATGGGCTATTTTAAGATTTTAGGGGAAAATCGTTACTGCTACTAGCATGATCAACTTCTTCGCAATTTCGCTTTTCACAAAAAAGTCGCGAATACTTTTTGATCTTTTATTAAGTAGCCAAATTATTAGTAGGTACTGAGACCACAGAACTTTGATATTCTTAATTCTTTAGTGACACAGCAACATAACCTCAATCTGGCAACTGGCAAGGGTCAGTCACAGTGGCTAGCGCGACTTAAATTCAGTGAACGCAGATACTGGTTTTTAAAAAGATTTATTTTTCTCAAAAGGTACAATCTACAATAGATGTGAACCGTGAAATGGCTATGTCGAGACTGAATACACAAGAACGGGTGAAAACATAAAAAGTAACATTACTGCTGACAAAGGTGTTACATTACAATTATTACAAGAACTGCTTGTTTAACAAGTGTTTTCTAGTTGGCGTTGATATAACTCGCGCAGCCACAATAATATGGCCGCCTATGCGGCCGCGCGTTGTCAAAACATTTTATTAGTTCAGCCGCGAATTACCAGGGTGGGCGGCGACCGGCACTTGGATTTGTAAGGTGGGCTCCAGCCCACCCCAGCACCCCCCTATCGCTGCCATTATCATTGTGTCTTGGAAATTTTAAAAAACTATTTTTTTTAATCCAGTAAAGTGCTCTTTTTGAAGGTTTTACGTTAAGTAGTTAAGGCGGCACCTTGGCTGATCTCCTCCACTTTCCTCCTAGGGCCAGCCTCGCAAGCTTTGATGCACGGATTGACGTTTTGACACACGCTTTGACGCACGCTTTGACGTTTTGACGCACGGATTGACGTTTTGACTCACGTTTTGACGCACGCTTTGATGCACGGATTGACGTTTAGACGCACGTTTTGATGCACGGATTGACGCTTTGACGCAGGTTTTGACGTTTTCACGCACGCTTTGACGCACGGGTTGACGTTTTGACGCACGCTTGAAGTGGGCGGGGCCTAGGAGGAAAGTGAAGGGGGTCACCAAGGTGACGCCTTACCTACTACGTTAAAATATTATGAAGGAAACTGGTTCAGGATGGAAAACTGAGTAGATCTGCAAAATTTCAAAAGTCTACTTTGATTTTTTGAGCTTTTTTCCACTTTTTTTTAGAAAAGTGCTCCTTCTCTAGCTTTCACGTCAAAATATTATTAAGAAAACTTATTTTGAAATTTTTCGTACCTACCTAGTTTTTTGTCATGAACAAAAGCCCTTAATAACATTTTGTTGTGAACGCTACAGAAAGGGACAAAAAGGGCAAAGTAGGTCTAGACTTTTGAACTTTTGCAAACCTGCTCAGATTTTCATTCTAAACCAGTTGTTTAATGACAATTACAATTACATACAGCACTTCACTGCTGTAAAAAATTAGTTTTTTCAAAACTTCCAAGACATACATGATTTTTTACAGTGAAATTATGTCGCAAATTAGTTTCAAACCAAGCAGGCTCGAAACCCAAAAGGTCAATATTTAACTCGATTTTTTTTGTCATTTACAAGAGTCTCCCAAACAATCCGGGGACACACTGTAGAATGCGCGTGTTCTTGGAATATCAGCGTCCTTCTAATTATGCATATGAAGGTGCAAGCAACGGCAAGTGTATGCAAATATGGAAAGAATTATTACGCGGACGTTAAAAGTTCAAGAGAGCCGCCGAACAATAAGGCATTTGCATACGATTTTACACATACCTGACAGAGACTATAACCCATGACTAGGCAATTCAGGTGATTGGTGATTCTTTGGCGGAGGTATACTTTTAGACACTAATTTCATAGGTACATACCTACGCCTATGTCCAGCTGATTCAAAGACATATACTTAGGTGTACCATAGAGAAACACCAAACTTCAACTAAAAAATACGAGGTCAATAAAATTCATAAGTATACACGGTGCCCCAAAAGTAATGGGACATAGAGCAACTGCATATATTTTGGGCCAAAATATGACTATTGAGGCCAATATGCCTTATAGAAATGTTGTTTGTTTAAGAGATATAGGGCGTTGAAGTTCATTTTTTGAAATAGAATTATATGGCTACATTCCCAAACTAATCAACTGCTGTGTTTTTTGGCAATGGAGAATAGGCTGAAAATGTCAATTTCGCCGTGTCTCACAGAGGGCGCCACTTGCGCGGTTTTTGGATCGTGCTTTTACTCGTAACTTTTTTGAAGTCATCTTTTTATTCCTACAGGTCCATCATTTTAGTGCATTTTTTCATTTTGCAAGAAAAAGGTACTCTTTTTTTATAACGATCAAATCAACCGTTTGCGTAGAAATTGCCTAAACGTGCCCAAAAACACCTGTCGACTTTAATATTATAAACATAAAATTTTCACCTACCGCATTCAAATGTTATATAATATCAACTATGTATATTCAAAACTATGAAAAAATGTCAAAGAGCATTGGTCGAAACACATTCGTTTTCTTGAAATAGGGTGTCCAAATTTTGTCGAGTTTCAAACCGTTCCATTTTGAAAGTGAAAATTTTTTGGGACATTATCCATATGAGTTTTTCTCGCTTTAAATGGGACAGTCGTGCAATATTTGAAAGTAGTAGGTGAAAATTTTATTTTTCGAATATTGATGCCAACAGGTGTTTTGGGGAACGTTTTGGCAATTTCAACGCAAACGGTTGATTTGATCGTTATGAAACAAGAGTACCTTTTGGTTGCAGAATGAAAAGATGCACTAAAATGGTAGACCTGCAGGACTAAAAAGAAAACCTCAAAAAAGTTACGAGTAAAAGCACGATCAAAAAACAACGCAAGTGGTGCCCTCTGTGAGATACGGCGAAATTGACATTTGACATAGCAGTGCCCAATTTCAGTTCAGCAGCTTGATTAGTTTCGGAGAAGTAGCCATAATTATATTTGAATAAAATGAACTTCAACGCCCTGTATCTCTTAAACAAACAATATTTCTATAAGGCATATTGGCATCAATCGTCATATTTTGGCCCAAAAGTAAAAGGACCTTGTATAAGCAAAAGTATAATTTTCGAAATAACCGGCATCCCATAGTGAGTGCTGTACCTACAGATTGAACTATGCAACAATTTGCTAATACTTCTATACCACTAACCCTCCAAACAAATTGAGAATCTCTTTTGGTAGAAAGAAGGAAAGAACAAAATATACTGAAACCTGGAACTAAATAAGTACACATATGGAAATATTCAACAGCCATTAATTCTAAATAATTATCTATTTTCGCTACTAATACCTAATTATTTACATTTCAAGATGTGCACTTATTAGTTAGCTATTTTTGAGTAGATGTTACTACTGTGAATCGCAAGTCATAATCTTCATTTTCATAATATATCGGTGATAATAAATAAAAAATATAAAAAAATATACATTTGACCTTTTTGTGAAGTACGGACTAACCAATTTGAACCCGAGGACTAATTAACGATGATAGTTAACACTCTCAATGTCTGTCGATTGTTTTCTATACGCCACTCTTATTTGACACTGGGGGCATTATTATAGGTAATTTTCTTTTGTATTTCTTTCTCTTCATCTAGCCAGTTTATAAAACGATAGGTATAATTGTGAAAAATATCAAAATTTCCTGTGATATACGTATAAATATTTTGGTTCCTTGCTACGCAATTGTTGTCTACCATCTCTTTTACGCAACTAGCAGTCAGTTAACTTAGCTAGAAACCAAACTAACAGGACATCTTCAACATTTCACTTATTTTCGTTTACAGGCGTGTTGGCGAGTACGTAAAGTGTACTTACGGAGGAGGGAGCAGGAAAACCAATATAATCTCAGATAGATAATGATAATTGCTTTTCACAAATTAATTCAAATTCCCGCTGGTTCAAAAACCTCCCGAACGAATCGCCATTTGCATGCAACCGTAGAATTGCGAGTGATTACACAGTTGTGCTTCTTCGCTACTAATTAGTTTATCTTCTTCTCTGCCACGAGTTTTTGTTTATATTAATTAGTCTGTTTGATTTGTTATTACAGCTCGCTGCCGCCATTAAATGCAAAATAATCGGTAATGAACGCCAGCTGGGTATTATTCAATTATTCTGACAAATTGAATATAATTTTTACCGTAACTAACTTGATTTCAGACTATCAGCAGTTGGCTAATTCGGACTTGAAGAGTGAACATCTGCAAACAATCGGTAATTTTCTATGTTAATTTTAGGTTGGATAAACTCATATAGATAGAAAACTGATATAAAAAAGTTTGAATTTGAAATGTAACAAATATTATAGGGTTCGCAATAAAAGTAATGTAGATCTTACCCTAAAAACCCGATTTAAAGCTATAGTAAAACCTAGTCAAACTTCTATTTGATTAAAATAACCATTTGACTGAGACACTCAAACTAGGAAGATCAGTTTTTTCATATAGTTACTTAAAATCATGAATGTCTGACACAAATTGTCTTAGTAAAACCCAAATCAATCAAAACATCACCAAAACAACAAGGAAGAACTGATTCTCTCTATAGTCTGGTGATGGTGTTGTTTCTTTAAAAGGTTGTGTTATGTCTGAACCTACATGCTTTATTTTTCAAGACACGTAAGCGGTTGCACTTTTACCAAAGAATTAAAAAGGGAATTAAATTTCAGTGAATATTTCAAACTTATAATCTAATCTAATTCTTTCCATCAAACTTAGGAACCATTGAAATATCCTCAAGAATAGTGAATGCCGTAAATTCTACTCTCCTATGAACTTATGAATAAATAATTAAAATCAAAACAAAAAAGCTAAAACCTAGGTTCTTTAATGTTATGGATATACCCAAATGAGGGACGAGAAGATGACTATTAAAAACCCGCGAGGCATTATAATTTGATAAACAGTCTATAATCAACGTTATCATCAATCAAGGGATATGTCACAACTAATGCTTGGTTGCGCTCATAACTTCTAGTTCATAAAAATTAAACTAAGTAGCCCTAGCAATTATTTCCGAATTTTGTGATCTACAAAATTCCAAAATGTAAACTGTGCCGAAGCAGCGCCGCCTTTTCTTCCCTACCTGTGCACCGTTCGATCATTTAGAAAATACCGAAAATTACCATTGCGGCCTTATAGAAGAGGATAGAAAATAAATTGTGGTATAGGAGCGGAGCGGGAATGGGACGCATCAATCAAATTGTAACGTATAGTTTCAGAGACAGGTTCAAATGTGGAGTGGAATAAGTTTTTAGCTGTTTTCTATTTTAATCGTCCGCAAAATTAGGATAAAATTGTAATTTTGGGCGCGGCGGTGCTCCTATAATTTATTTTTTCAGACTGGAAGGTTCGACCATTCCCCTTAAAAAACAATAAATTATAAAATTAGAATTAATTATAGAAATATATATGTATAGTGCTATAATTATTGAGGAATAAATATGTATCTTGAAAGTACCCGACAGTACCCTCAGTGCAAACCGCATTATTCTTATGCTTGGATGTAGGTAATCATTAAGAAATCCAGATCAAGATCTGATCTTGATGGGTATTTTGCTCTTCCTATCAAGAACTTTGAGGTTGATTTTGATGTTAGCAATCACGATCACATTATTGCTTTTCTTTAAATTCTTACATTGTAAATACATACACGATTTGAAATATCAAGACGTTTCTGCAGACAACTATTATAAGTTAAACTAGGCATGTACCTGGGTTTGTAGTTTCATATAAAGGATTGTTTCCGTTGGTTATTGAACTGAAGGATATTATTCACGTTTTTTCACATCCGATACGTAATTTGCTAATTGCAGAGTTCAGAGCCAACAGGTGAAGCAAATTTTATCTGAGCTCTTAAACGGTAACACGGTACGTGAAAGTTGAAAGTCATTAGGACCTCTTAATTGAAGGATGAATATTCTAATTAAGGTACTCAAGCAAATTAGCATAATTATGAATTACGACAACAATGCGAGGCTTAATTATTACTCATTATAATAATATTATTCGTTTTTAATTCTTTTTAGACCTGGAATGTCACGGCTCGCGATTTTTTTATATTCAAATGACACGCATGCCTTCATGAATACGCGAGGGGCACAAAAACTGTAATTTTCAACTTAATTTACATAAATAATTGGGTACCTTGTGTTTATAGGAAACCAGGAAATTTATAATAAATAAAGAAAATAGCCACATCTACACCATTGGTTCTTGATTTTCGTTGGGAATAAACATTGCAGATCAAAGTTCCCTCCTTCACCACCGTAACATCAAAGATATATTGCTATCTTTGTTGAGACAATCTGCAGGCACAATGATCCCAACCAGCCCATTACCGGTTTCATCCTCTTTGGGAATCATCAGATGGGCGTAGGCAAAATCCAGAGTGGATAGATTCAAAAGATAGAACCAACAGAAACAACTACTCCGAGGGCTAATACCCCTACCGGCATTGAACTACACCATTGGTTCTTGATTTTCGTTGGGAATAAACATTACAGATCAAAGTTCCCTCCTTCACCAACGTAACATCAAAGATATAATATATATTGCTATATTGCCACATCTAGTTTACTTAGGTAATGCTTGATATCATCCTATTAGTTTCACGTTGGCAATACTATGTTGCTACACTACCATCGCTTTTGAAAAAAGGTTATATCTTCCCAATTTGTCTCCTAAGTATCGCAAACGTACATTTAAGTGACAGATTTTAATTTCTCTTGGATTTTTTTTTATAAATAATGTTGATCGGATCAAGGGTGTCGAACCATAAGAATTGTAAGAAAGAACAATAAGTAAAAATAAACACTTGACGAGATAATAGTTATTTATGTACCAAGGCCCATGGAAGTTCAACTTTTTATGACTCATGTGGAATTTAGTTGCCGAGGCCTCTGGCCGAGAGTCATAAAAAGAACTTCAGTGCTGAGGTACATATTATATATTTTTTTGAAATCAGAAAAAAATGTTTTATTAGGCAAAAACCAATCATAAAGGATCACCCGTCCATGAATCTATTTCGCGCGGCGTTGCTTGTCTTTGACGATCACTCTACTTAGGTCAAGTATGACGAGACACGGCGCTCTCCGAGAGAAGATCCAATCTGCTGCCTGTTATGCAGCTTCCAAGGAAAATAGATTCATATTCAAACCTACTAAAATATTATTTATACTGAAACATTGCGCTGCTATAGGTAACAATTTCGCAATGTGTAGGAAAAGTTAAATGGGAATTTATTGTCCGGGTTTTGAATATTTGGTCCCTGTTGACGGGCGATGGCCCCGCATGTGACGTTTGATGTTTACATCTCGCCAATGAGGCCTACTTATTGAAAAAATCGTACAATAATGGACTACTGCAGTGCCGATTTATGAGCCTTTAATTACAATTTTGAGACACTTCACTGCCGATTTCACGAAAAAATAATATCTTCAATTATGTATCCCTTTTATAGGCAATAAATCTGAATCTTATATTCATGGACGAGACTGTGGGATGACTTAATATATTTTTTCTCGTTCCTCAGCCTCAGAGTAAATAACGAAATAGATAATATCATCGAAAAATATATTCTTACTTAACTGTGCCATCTTAAAACACTTTGGAACAAAAATAAGAAAGAAAATAGCAGTAGATATTAGAGTTCCCAAGTCCCGCGACCGAAAATATATTCGGGACTTTGGTCCCAAATTTTAAGTCCCGGTACTAGTCCCAAAAGTCCCCAAAAAAATGGTCCCGAAATCTACATGATGTTTCTTTACAACAAATATTGTAAGGTACCTACAAAATAACAAACACAAAATAAACTAATACTGAGATGACTTAAAAAAACACAACACAACTAAAGTAGCTCCAACTCCATCTAATTTAAATGTATGACTAAGTATACAAGTAAGTATTCTTATTTCAGTTTAAAACCTAAAAATTTTAATAATTCCACACCACACGACCACACGGTTGGCCGTTCAGTGGTGGCGTGTTCATGACGTAATAAAAAAATTCGGAACTTTTAAGGTTTCGGGACCATGAGGAGAATCCCGGGACCACACCTTTTGGGTACAATCCCGGTACTAAATACCGGGACTGGAAACCCTAGTAGATATGTACAGTGACCGGCAGAAAGTTGGACACAAAAATTTAATATTTTTAAACTCTGATTTCGATTAATTTAAATTTCTAGCTGCTAATCGAACAAAATTAAAGTTTATAGTAGCAAATTCATGTGTTATCCGATGATAAGTTGCGCTTGCGGTATTTTGTTTTTTTTTGTAATACACAGGGTGGTCGAAAAAAATAGAAAAAAGTTAAATTCCTTTTTTTGTCTAGGTGGCTATGACCTTAAATGTGACATCCACCTTTGCTTCCAAAAAACTTTTGTAAGTAACTTTTTACTTTATTTTAAAAAATAAGGCTACTTTACTCTTAAGTGATTTTGACATTTTTGAATCTACCTCGTATCAAAAAAGAGATATTTAAATTTTGATATGTGCGTTTTGAGTTTGAAATGATGCTCCAACTTTTATCAAGAATAAAATTTTCTGAGAAATTAATAATAAAAAATTTTTCCATTTGTGTCCAACTTTCTGCAGGTCACTGTACATAATATGGATATAAATTGCAGCGTTATATAAAAAATGCTTATTTTCCAAACACTTGTCTTTGTCTATTATTTTACTGTTCATTGTCTAAAATTCTGACACGATATTCTTATTCGTATAAAACCATTTTTGTAAACAATCTAAGCCCAATAATAAAATACTCAGTCATGCTGTCACATCTGCTTAAAGAAATAAATTATTTTTTAAAAAAGACCTACCCTGCGTCCGCGGTCGTAATAATTGGCGCAGTCGGTAGGATCATGTCGGGAATTTTTCACTAGTAATCGCCCTAGTGTTTGAATTATTGCCGGAAATTTTTCTAGTACCTACACGAATTTTCGTGAAAAATTCGTGTTAGAGAAAAATTTCCGGATATTAATTCAGGAACGTGGGGGATTCGGTAAGAAAATTCCATACCTACACGTAAATTAAACGAAATTATTATCAAAATTTTTGTTCAGTTTATGTTACAATGTCACATTATAATAATGACATCTGCCAAAAAAATTCCGCTGTAATCACCTCCTGCTGCCTAGAGCAAGTGAGAATATTTCCGGAAATTTTTTGAGTTGCCATGACAACGAAGCAAAAAACGAGCCACTGTTTGTTTAAAAAAGGTAGGTATGGAATTTTCACTTATAATCTCCCAAGAGCATGAATTATTTCCGGAAATTTTTTTCGAGGCGCGAATGTTTTGAAAATTTTGCCGATGCGGTAGCCGAGGGAAATTTTCTTAAAAAATTCGCAACCGAGGAAAAATTTCCGGAATTTTAATTCATGCTCGCGGGAGATTCGGTACGAAAATTTCATGTCAAAACCATTTGTAAATACAATTAAATTGGTGACATAATGGTGACTGGTGTTATTGTTGTATAGGAAGGAGATTTCCACTTATTAATCTTACAGCTAGGTGCTTATGGGAGGGTGATTTCCGAAAAAATACACAAGTTGCCATGGCAACGTTAATAAATGCTTGTGTTTTATTGGTTGTACCTTGTCGACATGAAATTTTCGCTGAAGTTACTCAGTTATCTTGCGAGAAATCTCCTGTCGGTTTTCACCGTTCAAGGCGGTCAACGGTTCAACCCGGAACCACTACGACAACGCAGACAACCAGGACAGGACAGCACAGAAACTGGAAAGCAAAGACTAAAGTTTCATCTGGAACGACGCCTGCTGCACGAAGTGTAAGAGCCAAATCCTTTTTGATTCTTGTCCCACCTTTCAAAAGCAAAATATTACGACAGTTCTCTCGGTGACATATTGTATGTTTTTCAAACCTAAACAAGATAATTTGTCTTACAATGAATTATGTTCGTTTGGGACCACTCCGACTCCGACACTATGATTCCACCTTTGAATAAAGAACCCCAGGAAGGAGCAAATTTGGGCTTAACGCTGGACCAGGATATTCTCTGCATATGGCGGAATGCCGTTTCCGTTTTTACAGTGGCGCGCACCTTTGAGTTGTTTCGAAAAACGAATTGAGGCAGAAATCCTTATTATTTGTGAAATCAGTAGGTACCTACAATACAGACAAAACATTATGCGGCACGTTTATGTCTTTAAGTTTTTTTTTTTTAGTTTTTTTAAGCCTAGGCCAAGAGAAAATGTATATTCACGTTATTGCTCCTTAATAGCTTTATTTGTGTGATTTATTACTACTACTTTTCTTTGAGAATTGGTTTGGCCCTGTTAAAAGAGTGTTCACATATTTTTGACTTCGAAATTTGATTTTGCCGGATATAATTTTGATGTTCTTTTAAACGAACTTTAAATGGCCTACAAGTATAAGTCTCCCGTTTGGGAGACATAGAACTTTCCACAAGGAATTGTTCTAGTCTTTTCACGAACATGTTTTATATGTTTAATTTCCTCCTCAAATGTTGTGTTAGGTACTACAACAAATCGTTTTAGTCCTGTCATAAAAACTTTTACTATATATACTCTTTTTTACCACTAATATGATGATTAGAGTTAAATAAGATAATATCTATTAGTATGTGTTGGTTTTCTATAGACATTAACTTTATGCCTAAAATATTCATTCGTCAACAGGGACAATTCTAAAAAGACTAACTACGTCAAAGCTAGCTAATATAATATAATGATTCGGAAATTGATGTTATTCCCTATTTTTTTCTAAAAAATGATTACTGTTTCTGATAAATGAATTTGAGTTTCCTACTAACGAATTACCAATTTTAAGTAAAAAAAAAAAAAAGAAAATTGGGTAAAATTCTTGGAAAATCTTTTAAACAATAATTATAATTAATAAATAGGTAAGTTATTTTTTCATATTAAATATTGATATATTTTTTTATTATACATTTGCAGCTCCAGAAAATTCCTTTCATAATGTCATCAAATTTAAATTTTCAATTTCCTTATATTACAAATTTTTATTTTTTTAATATTCAAAGTAAAAAAATCAAAGGAAAAAAGGGCAAAGGAAAAGCGCCTAATTAATTCCTAATGTACACCCTCGGAAACCTATAAAATGATTTTCTTTTCGCGAATTCACTTTTGTTATTTAAAAATGAATTGACCATTATTTTGGCTCCCAAACATAAATTTTCACATAATCTGTAGTTCATTTAAAATGTATATATACAGACACATTGATATTTTAGGAATATTGCGGCTAAACGGTTTGGTTAAAAACAAAATTAGGTGGTCCATTAGAGATACATTTTAAAAGTATTTTCAAATTATACAGGGTGCTCCAAAAACTGGAAACGTTACAAAGTTGCATTTTTTTAAAATTATTACATTTTCTGCATCTACGGTGAAAATAATGATAAACCTTATTAAGGTTTACCTCACGAATACCGTGCGGTTACGGAAATAATTAATGTTTTGAACAAATGTTCAAAATGGTGACCGTTCAGCGGATTTTCCGTTTTTGCGGAAAAACGATAGGGAAAAGGGAATTTTTTCGTATGGGCAATTTTATAGGAAATTTATTTTTACTTGAGACTTTTGCATCTTCTTTGAGATGTCGGCTGTATGACCCGCACTTCAAACCGAAACACCCCCACAAAATTTGTATTTGGTATCCGATTTTGGTCGACTTTTTTTAACGATATGCCATATAAAGCTATACTTTGGGACAAAACGGCACATTTTATTTTAAAAAACCAGGGTCTCCTACGACGTATTTTATGGGTTAAAATCGGACAAATCATATTAGGCATATTTTTATAAAAATTCTGACTACGCCACTGTATTGGGCCTCCCTTAAACAGGTGGTGTATACCAAATTTTGTTAAAAATATCGAATTATAAAAATTATAGAAGCCAATGAACATCACCATTTAACTATACCTATTTTCCCTGCCTACTTGCTTAAATCAAGTTACACGTGGATTAGGTTAGGTATACCCAATTTTACATTTAATATAAAGTAAGGATATGTAGGTATATACCGCGATATAGATATAGTATTTTTAATTCAAATGTGCGTATTCCAATATTTATTATTGTGTATAGCAAAAATATAAAGCTAAGGTTCCTATAGTTTTTCTAGAAGAACTGAACAGCAAAAATCTAGGAAACGATTGGCTTTTTCTTGCATATTATATGCAATAAAAGAATGCGGGGAATGAAACGTATATAATCAATTATTTAATTTTTATAGAGAAACTCGTTAGAATTTGCATCTTTCATAGACCAACATTTTATAATATCTAACTGTATTTCGAAATTTAACATATTAATTTTTTCAACGAATGCTTAATTACTTATCTACTCATTATTCGTTACAATTTCGTATTTCGACCATCTTATGAATATGCAGTTCACATACGAATTAACTATTTAAAATCTAATAACACTTCTTTTATGAATAATAAAATACTTAGCCGGAAACCGAGTACATGCATTTAGTAATGACTAGTTACGAAGTGTGCCTAATTACATATTTATATGATTTAACGAATTGTTTCTGAGCTAATTAGCGAAAATGGTATAGCACTTCAAATTAAGGATGTATTACACCGCTTCGAGGAAAAGTACTGCAAAATTATTAAAACTGTCACTTTATGACAAATTATCGCGGGAGATCATTGACTGCTTTGCACCGTAGCGCGCTCACTATGAATGTGTAAATAAAAGTAAGAATCGCTTTGACGAGAGAACAATGCAGACGCAATTTAAAGGCTTTTAAATAGACACACATATACATTGTGATTCAGTCATGATGTAGTAAATTTTAACTACACAGTAGGGGAGACCCACTAAAATGGAAAATGCGAAAAAAATGGCGAAGTTTAAAAGGTAAATTAACCTTATCACCCGAGTAAATCGACGCTCATGGTTTTAAGATGAGCGCTGTTGTCACATTTTATTGTAAAATGTTAATCATTGTTGAACGCTCGAATGTAGGTTATGAAGAAATAAGAAAAATACTAATCTCTCATCTGCATTTTATCCTTGATTATAGAAATGGCAAGCGTTGTATTATCGTACTCACATCACAAGCTGCAACATTTGCTTAAATACTGACCTATCTCTAATTTCCGCGCAGACATTTCTCGTAATTTCTAAATTACACTACAATATTGATAACAACGCCTTCATAGCCATACGTTTTGTACGTTTTTTTTTATATTTTCTTGTGTTTTTTTTTGAAGGAGGAAATAAGTCTGAGGGTTACGATGCCGCCA
This sequence comes from Pseudeuparius sepicola, assembly GCA_963920635.1. NCBI lineage: Eukaryota > Metazoa > Arthropoda > Insecta > Coleoptera > Anthribidae > Pseudeuparius > Pseudeuparius sepicola. The sequence goes on from OY987303.1 coordinate 30,541,750, forward strand.
TATCTACTAGCACCTACCGCATCGCGCATCTGATGGAGTGATGACAGAAGCAGCAGTGCATGGAACAGTTATTTACTATTATAGAGAAAAAATGGCAAAGTTGTTTGAACTGGAAGTAATGCTGGTGGTATGGTCCAACTCTTCATTCGACACGCCGATTGGTCAGCAGCAGCATGGAGCAGGAAGATTGTAAGAAAAGAAGTCGGTTTTTTGTGATGTTCTGTGGGGTGGGGTGTGTGTGGTGGAACGGTCTGTGTCCGTCTCGAAGAAAATTGCGCGATACTGCGGATTGTCCTGCAATACTCGCCTCCTTCGGCGTTTTGCGTCGATATCTCATTCCGCGCGACTCTACGTTCTGCCTGTTTTCTGCCGTTTTCACCCTTCTGAATTTGTGAACAGGTAGCATGTTTCCATGCCAGAGGCAAGGCGAGCGGCTCGAATTCATCAAAGAATCAAATCAATCAAGTTAGACCATGCTGTATTTATCGCCACAGCATAAACTCTTTCACAAAAAAAAATTAAAAACTACAAAAAAATATCGAACTTTTTTTTACCTGCGGTTAATTTTTTTTATATCGTGACTGAATTACCCTGTAGAATACTGTATATAAAGGCGAGTATCTAATATTGTTCTTTGTGGTACAGTTGGCGTCAGACGAAACCGAACGACGCAAAGCCATTTTCTAGATACTTTTGGGGTAGTAATACCTAAAATCCATTCAATAAACAAGGGATTCAAGCTCAGACCGAGAGAAGAAGCGTCCGACGAACGCGACGTTGCCAAATGTTAGAACATAATCCAAATATTCCAAGGAAATGAATTTTAGCGTTCGGTTTCATCTGACGCCAACCGTACCATCGAGGTATGTATTTTTATGAAGTGCTTGAAACTTGAAACTCCATTATATTTAAAACGTTAACATCATTACAAAGACACATTAAAAGTTACATTTTCGTTGTATCAGGACAACAAACAAAAGGTAAATCATACGATCGCCTTAGATGTAATTATGTATACCATCGAATTTCGTTCAAGTTGAATTATAAACCTAATATGGACGAGAAATTTTGACCAGGTTATTATAGAAATTGTTGACAAAAACAAGTAATGTATGGGACAAATTGAAACCAAGTGAGGATTTGATTTTTTTATTTTGAATGCAACCATGAACTATAATTCATGGTTGACCTGCAAAAATCAGATCATCGATGTTGCATTCAATATACATACATTCCTTAGTGATTTTTGCGAGAAAAGGATTATGTTGAGGGGCACTAAGGTCGTTTGTAGCAGGTCTACAGCCTTAATAACATTTTGTCGTAAAACCTACAAAATGGGCAATTTACTGGTGTGAAAAGTTAGTTTTTCAAAATTTCCAAGGCATATCTACATGATTTTTTGAAAGTAAAATTATGTCATAAATTAGTTTTAACTCAAGCAGAGATGAACCCCAAAAGGTCAAATTTGAACTCGATTTTTTTTGTCATTTACAAGAGTCTCCCAAACAATCCGGGGACACACTGTATATAACACACCATTTTAAGTGATTTTTAATGAGACATACAGCTGATCCATTATTACTTACAACAGATATACGAGTGGGTACTCGTCTTGCTGGATAAGCCGATTCCAGAAATGACACATTGTTAATTTAGTTCATACGAACCGAAAATTAGTGCAGCCAATGAAATATAGAGACTGTAACTTGTCAGGGCCGTATTTCATTTTTCGTCAAAATTTTTTGTTTATACCACAAAACGCAAAAGTTATATTGCTGCTTCTTCTCAAGTTTTTTGTTCGGGCATCTAGTCAGAAACAAGACACAAATAAATAATGCTCACCCTCACAATACTCCAACCTAAGAGTACCCCAGAAGCAAACAACTGTGCGGGCGAAGGGTGACAATTAGAGTTATTTCGTCTTCATTATGCTACGAGGCTATATAGGGCCGACTTTTCCTGATAGAACTAATACCACAGAGTCTAGAATAATAAGTAAATCACACAAATAAAGCTATTAGGGAGCAATACGGGAATCTACATTTTGCCCAGCGCTATTGGCCATCAGACTTTTTGTAAACGTCGGAAAATTCAACTTACCCAATACGCCCTAATATGTTCCTGATTTTTTCTGTCGATCCTGACACTCTAGAGAGTAGCATAGGTCAGATGAGTTGTTCGGTGGGACGACTATAGTACCTGAGTACTGCCGAACTAAAAATAAGCAAATTCTTAAAAATATTCAGAAATCCAAATAATTATTACTTTTGAAAAAATCTTTAATTTAAATATATGACATATAATACATAGTTGTTGGAATCAGGAAAAACCATAGATATCAAAAATTCGAAAATATACAGGGTGTCCTATTAGTAATTAAAAAAAAACAGGTTTCGTTATTTTATCTCGAAAATGCGACATTCGATCATTGTCTTTCTGATGAGTGCGTTGATATCGACAGAAAATTTCCCAGAATTTTCGTATTTATCGCTTTTAAGTTAAGGGGGTAAAATTCCTCGAGAGACACCCTGTACAGGGTGATCCAAACTCGACGCCCCAGGCCTACAGCGGGAACACGAAAACTCAAAATAAAAAAAATTTCGAAAAGGGGTTCTTAAATGGGACATACTAAGGTCAAATTTTGACTGAAAATTAGCTTTATTGATGTTTGGGAAAATGCCGCTGTGACGTCATCGATATTATTTTCCCAGAAACATACCAGTTTTTCTCTATATATTGAAAGTCCTTATCATTCTCAACAACTTTTATAGAAATAAATTTTCTGTATCTTTTGTCTTTTCAAATCTACAGGGTTAAATATGTAAAAAAACATGGAATTTTTTCTAATCATTTTTCGAAATCTAGGTAGCTATGGAAACAATTGATAGTCAGAAATTATTTAAGAGTATGTTAGGGTGCCTTGCGCACCCTTAAATTTATTCAACTGGAATATTTATTAAATTTCTGGATTGTGTTTGTTACTAACTTGTTTGTTATTATTGTTTGTTACAAAAATTTTTTTTAAATATATTCCATTTGAATAAATGTAAGGGTGCGCAAGGCACCCTAACACTCTTAAATAATTTCTGACTATCAATTGTTTCCATAGCTATCTAGATTTCGAAAAATGATTAGAAAAAATTCCATGTTTTTTTACATATTTGACCCTGTAGATTTGGAACGACAAAAGATACAGAAAATTTCTTTCTATAAAAGTTGTTGAGAATGACAAGGACTTTCAATATATAGAGAAAAACTGGTATGTTTCTGGGAAAATAATATCGATGACGTCACAGCGGCCATTTTCCCAAACATCAAAAAAGCTAATTTTCGGTTAAAATTGGACCTTAGTATGTTCGATTTAAGAACCCCTTTTCGAAATTGTATTTTGAGTTTTCGTGTTCCCGCTGTAGGCCTGGGGCGTCGAGTTTGGATCACCCTGTACAAGTCAAGTGGAATGTCTATACCTCCCTCGAATGAACCCTAGTCTTTATGCGATATGGACATCAAATGCCCTCTTGTTGTACACACTAGGTACCATTATTCAACCTCCAATATCATGAAATCCAATAGAAATGGGTATACTGCAAACATGAATATAAATGTGTATGTTGGAATACGAATATAAATTTATGTATAATGAGTATAGGTACTGATGGTTATGTTTTCAAGAGATCTATCGATAGTTGAAGTTTGCTGTATTAAATCTGAATCACCCTTTCCCTTTATGTGACCTCCATCGCTGTTTTCAGTTCAGTCTGTCTCCGTGTATGTTTGTTTATGTTTCAGTAGAAGTATTAGCTCAGTAGTAGCTCTTTGAAATATTTTCAGACTCCTAAGCTTCGACTAAATTCGACTCAGCTCTCAGTCAGGTCAGAGGCAGTAATAGGGCTGCATAAACCATTCCATTGCCTCTCCTATATAGTGCAAGAGCATAAGAAAATATTTCCTAGTCCGTGAATAAAGGAGTAGTGCGACTATATATATGGGACTGATAGATAGGACATAACAGATAGAACCAGGTGTTTTGTGGCAAAGAGCCTGTGTAATGTCATAATTTCAAGATGGCCTCCAGAATATTCTCTAGTCTCCTAAGAGATTGATTTAATTTCAAATACCATACCAAACACATGTCCTGGTGACTTTTATGTGTAAAATGCCATTCATAAAATCTGTTGCTGTGAAACTTGACACTAGTTCGTGTAGCACAACAAAAAAATTGTCTGTACAGCATATTCTCTGGGTTTTTGTCATATTCCCAATTAAATAGGAATAAGGTGTCGCAAAATTTCCTTCACGGACAAATGAGGAACTGCGACTAATGATAAAATAGTATTATTTTTTTAATAGAAGGCCATGATTTTATATTTATGTACACTTTTTCATTGCAATCAATTTCCTCTCATACCATTTTTCTCGACTGCTTTACTCTTTAAGTTTTTGTCTCCCCTCGTATATCGCAATATCTGCATGCATCTTGGGGCCCTATTTTGGTTTCAGGACATGCCTAATATAGCCCATAGTCAGTTTTTATTCCGGCCCAAAATAAAAAAGTCCATCTATTGCGTCCGTTCTGCTGTCCGCAGTATGATAATATTTAGTGTGTTTCCTAGAAAACAATAAAGTACCTATATCGCAGAAACGGGAACAGATATAGAAAAATTTGTAATAAGGTTTTTGTTCCTTATCTTATTTCGAACAAAAAATGTCATTGTCAAAATTTGCATAGAACCAACCACAAACGAGTTCCAGAGCAAAAAAAAATAGTGTTCTCTCCGGCGGCCATCTTAACAAAATGACGTCATGTATTCGATATTTATTCATAAAAAATCTCACGGAATTACACAGGCCCTGCACTAATAGCTTTCTGCGACTTCGGTTATTGAACCATAAAACGTTGGTCTAGCGTCTTTCCACGATTAGCTTTATATTAAGTGCGTCCAGTGCAGTGGTACCTGCCATGGAGCAGCCTGGGGTAAGGAAGCAGCAGCGAGGCCTGTACCTGGTGGTGTTTTGCCGAGTCTAGAACGAAGGATCAGCGAGGCGTATACTGATGATTATAATATACACTCACCGGCACGAAAAACGGAGTACTTACAATTTTTATTTAAAAAAATGTGAAATTTTAATACTTTGCGATGGTTTATTATTATAATAAGTTAAACGCAAACAACAACATGTTTTAAGTAATTTCTAGTAACAATTGGGCGCTTTTTTTTAAATAAAAACTTTTGTTACAATTTAAAAAATTAGAACGATAAACCCACATTGGTGTTGTGGCAAAATGTCCTTAAATGAATCAAAACTTAAACGATATTTGAGCAAAAACTAATGAGGAGCATTTTTAATAACGGGTATTACCCCCGCGAGCTCGAATGATTGCATGCATTCTCCGTGGCATGCCTAAAATCAAATGGCGAATGTCCTCTTGAGGAATAAGGTCCCATTCCTCTAAAAGAGCTTGTTTCAATTGATTTATGGTTAAAGGAGCAGGAACACGACTTTGCATTCTTCGCCCAAGCATGTCCCAAACATGTTCAATCGGGTTCGCATCTGGACTTAACGCTGGCCACTCCAAAACAGGAATGTTTACATCATTTAAATACTGTTGAGTGATTCTTGCGGTATGAGGTCTGGCATTATCATGCATCAGAAGAAAGTTATTTCCAATGAAATTAAGATACGGGACAACAAAATCTTGGAGAATTACATCAATGTACCTGGCAGCAGTTAAGGAGCCTCTTGGAACGATGTACAACTCAGTGTGTGCCTCCAGAGAAATTCCAGCCCACACCATTACTGAACCTCCTTGGTATCCTACTCTAGGACTGAAGGTACATTCTGCAAAACGCTCTTGTGGTCTTCGCCATACTCTCTCGCGACCATCTGGAGATCGCAGGCTAAACCTGGACTCATCAGTAAATAAAATTCGCCCCCAATCATTTTCACCCCAGTCCTCATGATTTCTGGCAAACCGAAGTCGCGCTACACGATGACGCCTAAGAAGCTCTGGACCTGTTGCAGGTCTACGACTGGTAAGATTGGCTTCTCCAAGTCTTCGTCTAACTGTACGTTCGCTTACATTGGTATTCCGAACATGATGAAGTCTATTTCTGATTTCTACAGCTGTAGCACGACGATCTCGTAGACTTTGCAAGAGGATGAAGCGATCATCATGAGCGTTAGTTTTTCGTTGGGGACCAGTTCCAGGTCGTCTGGTGTAAGCTCTAGTTTCCAAAAAACGTGTATAAGTACGGTGCACAGTGCTATTGGATACGGCATATTGTTGGGCAATATATCGCTCAGTTCTTCCGTCTTGAAGCAACGCAACAATAGCAGCCGCTGTTTCAGGATTAACAGCCATATTTTTACCTTAAATAAACGCAGTACAGCTTTGAACTGTTTCACTTCTTTAAACTCAGACTTGTCAAAACAATAAAAACAAAAGAAAAGTCATGGCCAACTAAGACTTGTGTACTTTTTAATTTTTGGAAATTTTTATTCAAAACAGTCTAGTCTTGCTTTTCAAATAAACGTTTAATTGTTGTTAGATATTACTTAAAACATGTTGTTGTTTGCTTTTAACTTATTATAATAGTAAACCATTGCAAAGTATTAAAATTTTACATTTTTTAAATAAAAATTATAAGTGCTCCGTTTTTCGTGCCGGTGAGTGTAGTATGTAATTAATTGGCGTCTCCATATCTTGGTTTTGCCATTTGCCTCCATTTCGAGAAAAATTTTAAGCAGATAAGAGAAATATAGGTAGCTCAAGTTCGGCAATATGTAACGCAGATATGTTGTGGAATCGTTTTCTGCACTGCAACCCTTCTTTCGCCCATATGCACCATTCACTGAGATGAGCTTTTCGAACCGACAGCCAGAGCTGCAATTAGCAGTCCGCTAACGAGACTCTACTAGCATGATACCGAACCGACGGCAACTGGATTATTATGCCGGCAGTAATAATTAACCCTGATGAAGAGAGCGGGCCGCCGGCACTAATGCCGCCGCCGACTGCGACCTTGACCCACACGCTTTAACTTTGGAAATATATAGGGGACATGCGACAGACGACTCACTGAGCTACCAAATAAACGCCAGTATGCATTAGCAAGGACCACTTTTACTGGTGTCTAATACAGTGCCTGCTCTCTGCCCCTGTCCCGTCGAAGTAGTGTTTCTGCACAGTAAAAATGAGACCTGAATTTTTCATTCAAATAATTGTTTTTACTAGTTCTTATACAGACTGTTTTCTCTCAAACATCCTATACAAATCCATAAAAACTTTATTTTTGGAGATAATCGTCTGAAACTTTTTTTTGTTTAAAAGGCCTTCAAAAGCTGACCTTACTACCATTTTCAACATGCAAATCCCGGGCCGGCTGCGATTTGTTTTATAATATCTAATAATAATAATTCTCATCGTCACAATACTCGATTTTTTATTTAAAATCCCACAGAGTTAATCAGGATATCCCAAAACCCCCACATACCAAATTTGAACAAAAAATATAATAATAATAATAACAATAAACGACTTTATTAATGAAAACAATAATTTTACAAACAATTTGGGCGAAGTCTAGTCATAAGGACTACTCTACTCAACCACAAACTGCATGTATACTACATCTAGCAAATAACTTATATTCTAATAGTATGACGTCGAACTTCAGGCTGAAGCAAAAGTAACTAAAAACCTTTATCGTTAAACTGATCAAAACTAAATGTTTTAGAGGTATGTGGGGCCACTCAATAAATAAGTTTTCAGTCTATATTTGAATGTTGCATTATTAACGACAAGTATCAGTTCCCGAGGAAGTGAGTTGTAGACTTTTGGTGCATTATATGAAAATGATCTTCTAAATAAAGCAGTCCTGTGATGACGCACAGTCACAGGGAGTTCCATTCTGCAAGATGTCAAATTTGAGAAAAATGGGAATTTTAAAGGTATTTAGAGAATCAAGTGTGCTATGGAATCGCCTCGAAAAAGTTGAATAGTCAACAGGACCATATCAAAGTTTTATGTGTGCAAAGATCCACTACAATACAGGGTGTTTGTCCGTGGGTCATCTCAAAATGCAGAATTTTTTAACCTTTATCGGGGTCCAGAGCATCCTGGAATTATTGAAAAACTGCTAATAAACACAAAAGTAATTTATTTCTATTTTACAAAATACCAATCAACATGTAGAAAGAAAAAGATTTTACATTAGTGGACCCTTCTCTAAGATGATACATTTTTCTATGCGTTTTATGTTATGGAACACTACAAATCTTAACTCATCTCGACTTACTTGACCGGCAGACTTCTGTAATTTTTAGGCGTAATTCGTGTATATTTCTGGAGCGGTGGCGGTTGTGATATACTCGATTTTTTATCGCACCCCAAAAATAAAAGTCCATCGGGGACAAGTCTCGCGATCCCGGCGGCCATCTAACTAATGGACTATTTCGTCAATATCCATCTAAAAGAAACATTAAAATGAATAGTGCAAGAAACTGGAAACTTATAGATTTAGCCATATCTGTTGAGAAAATTAGCGTTCCCCTCTTAAGAATTCAAGAAAACGGGCAATATTTGATGATCCGTTAAAAAAGAAAGACTCTATCACCCTTTGACAGGTTATTAATTAGAATACATATTTATTTTATGCCAACTACTGTAAATCTCGTTAAAAATACATGTACCTTCAATTATTATTTTTTTCATTTATTATTTTTGAAGTAAAATTGCTGTGAAGAAAATAGATTTATCCTTGCAAGGCCGTGTAAAATTCAGTAAGCTCAAGCTATTCAGGTGTGCAGGTAATACAACGTAATACTCATAGCCAAGTATCGTTCGGCTATGCTAATAATATGTAGATACGTATGGCTACTTCTTATACTATGCTCACGTAAATTACAGGGATAATGCTATATGGAAATGTATAAATTTAGTAAATCAGTATTTTGACAAATTTACATATTTTGGGACTTTTTAAAAATATACCAAATATAACAGAGGCATTCTTTCATGCTGATCCTACTGATCCAGTTGAACCAGATCAGTTGGAACGTGTTCTTCCGTTTCAGTTCTGTCTCTCCCACCCAGGATCGTGGTTCAATTATAAGTGCAAACCTCTTTGAAAGTGCATGTTTATAAACAAAAATCAAATAGTTTAAAAGTATCAATATTAAATAGTTAATTTTTTCACAAATAAGAACAATCAACAAGTTTTATGCTTCTGGATCAGTCTTTTCCTCTGCATCACAAGTTCAGTGCGAAAGAATACCATTGTTATATTCAAAATATGTCAACTACATATATACTTACTTCGATAATAATTTATGACGACAGGATAAATAGGTAGAAAATTATTATTATTATTGTACTTGAATCATGTTGCAATTTTCTGACCAACAAAAATCTTGTTTGAAATACTTAATACAAGTTCAATCAATGTAGGCTATTCCAATTATTTTTAAAATTGACACAGATACATAATTTTCCATTCTAAGCAACTTTATACACAGCTGTAATTTTCTTTAGATGGCGCTGAGTATAGTATAGCAAACAGTAATATTAACGAATATTTGCAACGAATAACTGAATTGTCTGAAATGCATCAAATGGAAATAAGTTTCTTCCTGTATAAGTCAAATGATATAATTTATTAATTTCCATAGGAGAGAGCATTTCTTGTTTACACATAGTCTCGTAAAAGGGTTTCCAAAATAAAAAACTGCTTATAAAATTTCAATAGAAATGGCACTTGTCAAGCGTACCAACCTACCCCATATATGGGTCGACTAAACATACATTATAATTTCAGCTATTTTAAATATTTTTAAACAAAAACTATATCCGTAAAAAACGAAAAATATAAATATTTCTTCAACACGTACGTTAATGAAATAATAACAATGATTGAAAGAAGAACCCTTGCTTTTACAATTGTGACATATGTAAAAAAGATCCGGTTCGATGCATTTTTCGTGCGACCAGTTCTTGCAGCTTCGGCACTGAATCCATTTTCCCGCGGTAAACTATTTGAAAATGGTTCTACGCAGACTTAACAGATTTGGTGTATGCTTTCTTTTCTGTTTTTCGTACCTGCTTTAGTTTTGCTTCTTTATTATTCTCAGATTTTTTTCCAAATACTTTCCTTTTTGCATTTGTTTGTCTTTGTTGTTCCTCTAGAGTAGTCCCTCTATTGGTGTATCTGTCAATATAGCTGAGACGCGCGCTTTCGTCTGCTAACCAATTGTTTTTTTTTTCTATGGGTGGGGCTTTAGGTAAAGGTATTAATTCTTTGAGGTCAGTTAGAGTTTTACTGCAACATGGTTGATCTAGATTTCTAATATCTTCAAATCGATTAGCTTCGATCGATTTTGGTGGTGTAACGTGTTCCGGAATATTTACTGGGTCGACTAAATTGTCATCTTGCTGATTTTAGCCAAACTTGGTCTGTCAGTTACAAAGCTACTCATAAATTCACTATCCGGGATGGTGAAATTTCTGCCACCTGAAATCCAGATAAAATATTATTTTGGATAGCAACTAATGGCAAAGCTACACGAACAATCCCTGGTATGTCGTAAATGGTCATAGTGCTTCCAGGGTGATTTGTCATCCAGGCATCACAAGCATTATTAACAAATTTTTTAAGGACCCATATTATATGCTTCGGTCCAGGGGTTGCAGCTTGTGACTGCAGTGAGGCGAGAAAAACAAAAAAGTAACAACGTTTTCCTTACAGAAGTTTAGTGCCTCTACTGACAAATGGGAGTCATGATTATCAAGAAGCAGTAGAACTGGCTTATCTGGAGAGGCCTTTGTGTGTCTAACAAAATGACGAACATAGGTAATCCGGATGAGCTTGCTCCTCCAACATTTCCTGGAGGACAATCTGTTAAAAAATGAAGCATAAATCGGACCCTTGGAAATATAAAGCAAAGGGGAACTAGACAAGACAAGATTTCTTGTCTTGTAAGGCCCATTCTTTTCTTGTCTTGCAAAGCAAGACAAGAAATTAAATTCATTCTTGTCTTGCACGACTCTTGCTGGAAAAAATCTTGTCTTGCAAGCAAGATTTCTTGCAATTTCTTGTTCTTGCATTTGTTGTTTAGTGACGTCATCACGAGACTCTTGTTTGCAAGATTCTTGCTACCAAGACTCTTGTTAGCAAGACTCTTGCATTATTTATTACGTGTAAAGCTTGTCGAGACAAGTTGACGCAGCACTGCGGGGCCGCGGCGCGGCAAGGCGCGGGGTCCACAGTGCCAGAGAACAAGGGGAGGATATACACTCGTCGACGGCGGCGCCTTTGATGTTTGGCAGCCGGTGGTCGCCATGTTCTCTGTTTAGAAGACAGGGCCGTATTTAGAATTTAGTAAATGGATAGTGTAGGTCTGTACTCAGATATTTTAAATCATTCATTGATAAACACAAAACAAATCGTACATACTGAAATGATGATTGGAACAGGCAAAAATGTTAATTGGATTTTGAAGGGATATTTTTAATTTAAGGTAGTTAGATAACTGAAATATTTAGTAGGTATGGAAAGGCGATTTTTCTTATCTTAGCAATTTTTCTTATCTGAGCAATATTTTTTAAGCCATCATTTTGTAGAATACAAATGAAAAACAAAACATATATGTATTAGAATATTGTCTTCATCGGATTAATTAAATATATCTACCCAGTTCTAAAACAGTTTCGTTCTTTTGATTATCATAAAAACTTAAAAAGGTGCTATTACGCACTATACCTATTACGCGTGTTTGTCGCTATTAACTTTAGAAGGATGCCTAACTTCTTGATAAAAAAAACTAAGCAATTAGTATCCATAATAGGTACATAGCGATGACCAGAGGTAAACGGAGTAACCCCACACAGGTAACAATAACAACTTATGGCCTGTTTATATGCAGACTTAATTTAAGGACGGGATTTATGATTTAATTTAACCCTATAGATAAAATTAGTTATTCTATTTATCCACATTTGCTTCATGATATTTAGCCCAAAAACATATCTTTGTTTTGAAAGGATTTTGCTGTTTTTGTCTTAAATGTAAGTTTAATAATTTACATGTAAGTTCAATATTTTACTTACAAATGACTTGGTACAAAATGTTTGATTAATAATATTGTTTTTATTTAGTTTCACGCTCGGTTTCACGTATAGGTACTTTATGTTAAGAATATATATTTTATTTTTTAAGTGTTACAGATGATTTTTTTTAATTATTGACGCAGATATATATTATTATTATTTGTATTTATTTTTTCCATTTTAATAATAATAATAATTTTGTTTCCTTTCTGTTAAAGTTATTTTAATGTCTGTGGGTTTCGATATTTGTGTGGAAGTGGACAACCACCTCTAAACCCACCCTGCTAAAATAACCGGATCTACATTATGCCACAATAATACGAAGCGAAACAATGCATTAGGAAATTAGGAAGTCCAATGGATTCCTTTGGTTGTTTAAGTATTTTAACAAAAATATAGTTAAATCAAACTTATAAAAAATAAATTAATCCACTGAAGTTAACTGCAGTAGTTAAAAAAAAATAAATTAATTTCCAGGAATATATTGTAAATAAAATATATATTTACTAGATACTAGTATATAGAGACAGTTATTGTTGAATAACCGTTTATATTTATGCTCATTTTGCAAAAATCAGTATTATTCAATATCGTCGTCACTTACATTTTATTATTTAGCCTATTGAAGTTTTGCAAAAATAATTACAGATAATGATTTTTGCAAGATTTCTTGCTTTTAGCAAGATTTATTGCAAACTTGCAAGACTCTTGCAGAATAATTTCTTGTCTTGTCTTGCAAAGCAAGACAAGAAATTTAAATGAAATTTGCGAGAGTCTTGTGAAACACTAAGGGGAACTGTGTTTCCAGTAGCTGACACTGCAAACGCCTTAGTTACAAGAGTTCCTCGTTCGGCTGAAGTAACCCTTCCTATTTAGCGTGCACCACGACGAGCAACAATACGATTGGGCTTTTGATAAAGATGGGTTTCTTTTTAAGAAGGCCGAAAACCAATTAGGACCAGCTATTTGATTTTCGGTCCAGTTATTTGGCAATTTTAATTTTAGGGCATTACCATAAAGAAATGCAACCCTTCTTACTCGTTTTCGAGAAAGTCCATACATATCTGCAACTTCCTTTAAATAGTCAGTTAAGGTGTTCTCTTGTTATTTGTTAAAAAATATCTAAGGCAGAAAATATCGTATTAACCATTAAACTTTTATTGCTAAAAACATAATGTTATATTTACCTGCCTATTTGCTATATATCCAACAGAGGTCTGCGGAAAAGCATTTTCAGAATTAATTTCCTCGGCAGTAAACTTCTTGCAGTATCTTTGCAATGTTACTATGGGAATATTGAAATCATTGGCTGCCCCTCTTAATGAAGAATTTCCATTTTGTACTGCTCGCACACAGGGCCGTGTTAAGGTAAAAATTTGCCCGGGGCAGAGTTCTTTAATGGCGCTCCCCCCAGAAATGAAAATTATATTAACATTAACTAAATTAAATAAAATATGTATACTAAAATCTCTCTTAAACTGTACACCAGAAATGACATTTCTTAATTTGGTAATACAAGGTTGGCATAATGGACTAATACACCACTTTTTTTTATTTGCTCATCGGATAGTATTGGGTGAGATATACTTGCTGTATTTTTTTTAATTTTTTTTTCGCCCCCGTTTTGCCGCAATTAATTTTTAAAGTTCAATATACGTAACTACCTGTTGGATTTTATTTTTCCCTAAATTTACCGCCATGGCACCAGGTTTGGCAACGCCGCACCTCAATGCCAAGCTGTCAGCCTGCGACAACATAAACATAACCTATTTTGTGGCGTCACAAATCGGAATATCGGATCTCGGATCCCGCGGCCCCGCGTGTTTTACAAGCTTTTATTTTTTATGATTTGAACTATTTTCACCATTCATTCTAATAATCCATGACGGAAATGAACCATTCTATTTTGATGAGGAAAATGCTGGGAACACTAGGTATTGGTATTGATGATTCGGACGTGATGCTGGTTGGTTTACAAAACTTTTTTTTATTGGAAACAAGTCGATTTTATCTATAAAACGACACAATTCGTAAGTACCTAACTGAACTTGCATAAATTAGATATCTAGACTTGCTGATATATTAAAGACAATAAAGAACCAACCAGGTGTAACATTTTAGCTGACGATTTTAGATTAGTGGCTCTGCCAAACGATTTTTTACTTGTTATCAAGTATATTCCACCGACTGCTAGTTGTTTGAAGAAACTGATGATATTTTAGCCTCAATACCTAGTGTCACAGAATAAATAGCTTCACCTATTTATTCTGTGCTAGTGTTAATCAACAGCATTGATTGGTTATAAACTAAACTGAGAAAAGTTAATCCTATAGACGTCAAGCACTTACCTGGTCCGAATATAAAAAATTTATTACTTTAATTTCATGAGCCCTTACTTACAAGAAGTAGTTAGACCTGCATCGGTTCAAAAATGTAACGCTAGAATATTGGAGAAGGTGCCAGTTCTTGGTGATGTTAGAAATATAACATGTAAAACGCAATAAAGCCAAGTTTTCAGTCGAAAAACTTTATTGTCATAGCTTGAACTATTTTAGACCCATTTAGGTAAATTATATTGTGATTGCCGAAGCATCCTCATAAAAAATGACATAATTCTTTAGAATTTTTTCACTATACATATTATACCTATATTCATTCTGGAAAATAAATTTTCATAAGCATATTTTGTGATTGTGGTTAATAGAAGTTAAAAAAAAATATATAATGCAGCAGCCAGCAAAAAATTAAGATTTCTTTAATTTGCAAGAAAAAAAAACATTATTTTGCATTCTATGGCAAAACCTCAAATAAGTTATCTATTAAATTTAGTGAAAATATTCCAAAATCAAATAATACAGTTTTCATGTCGCATGCACAGAGTGTAACAAACTGGATTTTTTTGGGGGGGTTTCTTCTATTCTGCGAAGAGATGGACAAAGAGTAGATAGGTGTACTGTGCTCGATTTTTGAGGGCAATGGAAAGCAGTTGAATCTCAAAATCTCGATTCGTTTCGGAGATACAGGGCATTTTTCGTTTTTTAACATGTCAGACAATCCCTCCTTGTAATACGTTTTGATTTTTGCCAAAAATCTTCCTTCATACTACTCCAACGTATAATAATTATTGAGGTATGTCGGTATGTCTTTGTCAACTATCCTGTAAGGTAGACTTTCATATTTTTTTATTGCACTTGTGTTGACTTTTTCCAATATAACAATCTACTGATGTTGTCCATGATTCTTCGCTATTTCCAGGAAGTCAGCAAAGAAAAGCAATACCTTGCTTACATTCATCTAAAATAAGTTTTCCATTAATATGTACCTACCTGCAAAAATTTTACAAGCGTACTTAGTTCTATTATTAGTTGACAAAGTTAATGTCACTAGTGCAGAAAAGTACAACTTTCCGCATCAAAATGGATGCGACAAAGTGTACTACTACGGACTTAATTACTTAAATACTTCATTAGATCATACAAGAAAAAAATACCCGCAAAAACTAGTCATTGACGGTCAAGCACTTGATATCGAATGAAACTCTGCTGTCGAACTTGCACTAGATTATTTAAATTAGTTCTTAATCATGGTTCTCACATGTAGATATCAACGATCGTTTTTACAAACGCATGATTTCTTGTTTTGATAATCGATTTCAACATTGGGGTGTGCGACACCCCCATGCCCCCTCCCCCATATCTTAACTATAGGTATATACACAATAAGTATTTCTTTACTGTACCTACTAGCAACTAAACTAGAAGCACAAAAAGCTGTATCTACGTATGTGCCACGATGTATGATCCTCGTACATCGTGGTATGTGCATAATTTAGGACTAATCTGCTTATGTTGGGTAATTACAACATAATATACCTACTTCCACAACTATTCAGTTGAATTTCTTCATTTTTAACCACAGTGTCATTAACATTTTTCTTATTAATTTTGTGCTCGGGGGTAATTTTTGCCTTAACCGGGCATTATGCATTCATTGCTGTTCTTTCCTCTGCGTGTCTCCAATAACATTGTTACCATAATATTTATTCTCTAGTCTACCTAAAACCAGAATTTAAGCTATATCATCATCATTAAGCAATATTAAAACAATATACAAATCAAATAACAAACATACCTCTTCATTTCTCCATGTTTTGCTCCCCGTTTTTATTGATAAAATTGACACACCATATCAAAATCTATGCAAGGCAAGTTATCAGGACAAGCTTTAACAAATCTTGTCTTCATTATAAACCGAAAAAATAAAGTATTCACAGCAAGATTCTTTTAAAACTGAGAATAGAATTTATTTAGTTTTCACTAAGGTTATTAACCTTGGTTTCCGCGTTCCGCCGGCGAAAGTGAGGTTATATGCAAAGTGCGGCGTTGCCGACGATTTTCTTTAAAGCATTGAGTAATATGTCATCTGTCATATTTTATAGGGGGCATCTAATAAGTTCAGAATGGGATCAGTAAAATCCAAATATTTCATTGAAATGCTACGAAATTTGATTATTTCTCATCAGGCGCATACAAACTGAATCTAATAATTTGCCTGGGAATGCTTGGTTATATAAAAAAAGACGAAATAAGTACTAAGAAAATAGAAGGTACTTATTGAAATTAGGGATCGTGACGTCACATTCCCTACTTTTGCGACCGTTTTTTTCAATTTTTGAGCAAACTAATGGGAAAAAAAATCTGTTGGTTGGGTTTCGTGATTATCTAGACATGTTTTACAAATTCCAAGGCAAAACATTATTTTTCATTCCTAACTATACTTGTCCATTGTTTTGGGCGCCTCCAGGGGCGTATTTAGCATGTCTGGCAGAAATGCCAGTTCTTGTGACAGAGGCCTAACCCAAACCTTCATATTATTTGGTTCTAACCTAACTTTGAACACAGAAACTATAATTATAGCCTTTTTCTGTGCTTCAAAGAACAGAGTTAATGTTAATTTCTATCTACTCAAATTTAGAATTCGTGCACGTCAAAGGTAAATTCTGTTGATTACGGCCCTTTCCTCTGTTATACCTATCAATAATATCAATATATGGCCGCCGCTTACGGAATTCTAGGGACATTAAATATTTACCTATCACAATCTAGTGTACAGTTAAAGAGCGATTTTAGTTTAGTTACATATTTTTCATTTATACTTCACAAAAGCAAATAACTTTTAATTTTTACATTTTATTTTGTACCAGAAAGCAGGACCTCATATTATCAGAAAGAACATTTTTACAATTTACAAGATACGAAAGTTTGCCACAATAGAAACGACCAGGTTGCTACGTTTTTCTAAACAGAGTGCACAGTGTGTGAACAAGAACAACCCTTTTTACAACGATTCGCATCAACGTCAAATCGTCAAGCGCCGGCCGCCACCGCGTCATCTCGGGGAGAATAGCGAAATCAATTAAACTATTCCACGATACCGGTAGACGTAGACAAGTTCCGAATTCACAACTTTTCAGTAGTTGTATGCAAAATCATCGTCCTACAAAAATAAAAATCGGTAGGTAACTGAAAAATTAAAAAATGTTTAAATGTTTTTTGAAGCAGTAAATTATTAGTACTAGCGCCTTTGTTGATTTTGGCGTCCCCTTGAATAGGGCGCCCGGGGCGAACTCCCCCTTCGCCCCCCCCCCCCTTAACACGGCCCTGCTCGCACAGCTTGCAGAATAATTTGGGGCTGAGTTTTGGCTCTTTGAGATTTATTTTTGTATGTCCTCATTATAAATCTAGAAAACATTAATATACTCATATAATTGTTACTGCATTACATACAATTACAAAATTTCCCGAATTAAATAAAAATTATAATATAACTACCAGCTCTATACAGGGTGGCCCCCGACGAACTGCATCGATCTATATATGGAAAATTAAAAGTAGGAAAATTCTGAAAATTTGGCACCTCGCCAATGTCTATGGGCGCTGCTCAACTAAAATATTTTGGTGAATCTGGCACTTCCGGTTATACCGGAAGTCAATATCAATTTTCTTATCTCAAATGGAACACCCTATATATTATTGCATTTTTGGATTCTAGGCATCATTCTGGAAGAAAAACATGCAACATGTCCTATGTCTAAATCCAACCGTTTTTGAGATATTTGCATTTTTCCGAAAAAAATTACAGGTGCAGACCTAAAGTCAATTAGCAATTTATACGAGAAAACCGCGAAATTACAAAACACATTTAAAAAAATAAAACAAAATTTTAAACAGTATGGATGTGTCAGAGAAAAACCCTTTTGGCAATGGTTATGTTTTTTGTGGATAGCGAGCCCCAAATGTATCGCACGTTCTTGATATTACTTTGTTGCATTCTCCGTAGATAATAAACAAATTTAAATAATCTTCGTTTGTGTAATTTAAGCGCGCCCGCATTATTGTTGACAATAATTTATAAACCAAGTGACATTTCCTCAGCCGCGATTGTCTTTTCAACGTCCACGGCTAATAGATTTTCCAAGCGTTAAGCAAACCCTTCATTTTATGGGCGAAAAGTGGGTTTTTCGTAAATTAATCGAAAATTACTGCATTTAGGTATAGGAAACCTTACACAAAGTTGTCATCATTTTTAGTGGTGAATAAGATGGCATTAAAAAAATGGGGGTTTCCATTTGAAAATTTCGAGATTTAAGCATATTTTGAATGTAATTTTCATTCATATTTTGTGAACACCCTGTATAAGAACCGATTTATTTCTCAGCAGAGATCACTAGGTCAGGGCTTCTGTTACACGATGCCAAAAATTCGTTGTGAAATTTCGCGGTTTCCTCGTATAAATTGCTAATTGACTTTAGGTCTGCATCTGTAATTTTTTGCGGAAAAATGCAAATATCTCAAAAACGGTTGGATTTAGACATAGGACATGTTGCATGTTTTTGTTCCAAAATGATGCCTAGAATTCAAAATTTCAATAATATACAGGGTATTCCATTTGAGATAAGAAAGTTGATATCGACTTCCGGTATAACCGGAAGTGCCAGATTCACCAAAATATTTTAGTTGAGCAGCGCCCATCGGCAATGGTGAGGTGCCAAATTTTCAGAATTTTCCTACTTTTAGTTTTCCATATATAGATCGATGCAACTCGTGGTGGGCCACCCTGTATAATACAAGTGCTGGGGGCAGGTTGGCACAGCGTAACAATCTGCCCCGGCATTAATGTATCAACCAACCCCGTAACGGTTTTGTTTCTTTTTTAAGTTCCGTACCTTTAAAGTTTTTGAGGTTAGGAAATATTTCTATACACTAATGTATACTGGGAAAGACAGAAATACTGACAGTGAGGGTTCAGAAATGAACCAATGCATGCACAAGAAAATACACTAAGATATGGATATTCTCAAAAATTTAGTTGCCTACTTTTAGCATGAAAAATTATGACCAATGACACTCGGGAATCTCAACCGATACACTTCTTTTTGGATCCCACCGCTAACAATGAGAGACCCCACATATACAGGGTGAGTTTTTTTCGATGCCCTCTATGGGGATCTTGGAAACTAGCAGAGTTAGAAAAAAGGTTAAATGGGGAAATAATTGCGGTTTTGAATGCTCAATCTAATGCACCTTTTGGATTTTTAAAAAAGTTCATGGCTCACTAGATATTTTGAAAAGAGTGATTTTTTGCTATTTCATCAGATCTCTGTAACTCCGTTATTTCTGATAATACAGAAAAGCTGTAGAGACAAAAATTGTCTCTACAGAGAGCGCCTGTCAATACTGGCAATTGCTTCTAAAACAACTGCTCTTAATTCAACAACTGTCTCATACTTCACATACATAATCCACAACAGACAAATCGGGGAATCGGGGCTGCCAGGAAATAGTACTATTTCTCCCTATCCAACTATTTGGATGGAGCTGATCTAGGTAATTTCTTACGGGCAAATAATTATGTGGTGAAGCTCCATCATGATAATTTTTGTTTTATTTTTTTACATATTGTTACCAGTTAAAAATAAAATATTTGAAAGTTTGAAGTATGTCTTATTATAAAATAGAACGTAATTATGAAAATATTCCATGGCTGACTATGTGAAAATTTAAAAAAAATCAGAAAATTAGCCATAGCTATTTTATTTTTTTATAATAACTATGCCGAGTATTATATTTTTGGAAAGCTCAAAATATGGCCGATTTGATAAGGCCACAGCCAACTATGATTTACATTTTAAAAAACACAAGTTTATGTCATATCTCAAAAACCACAAACAACATAAAAACTTGGATTAGATTACCTTATTAAGCCCAAAATTATCTACAATTTTTGTCTCTTCAGTTTTTCTGTATTATCAGAAATAACGGAGCTACAGAGATCTGATGAAATAGCAAAAAATCACTCTTTTCAAAATATCTAGTGAGCCATGAACTTTTTTAAAAACCCAAAAGGGGCATTAGATTGAGCATTTAAAACTGCAATTCTTTCCCCATTTAACCTTGGTTCTAGCTCTGCTAGTTTCCAAGATCCCCATAGTGGACATCGAAAAAAACTCACCCTGTAGTATGCGACACACTACCATCTAATATCAACGGGTGGCTAAGATGTTGTCTTTGTGTCAACCTGCCGCTGTGCCCAACCAGCCTACATTAAATAGGATAGTACAGTGGCCCCTGAAAATTGTCTGCCCAGTCACCAAGTCGAAAAAGTTTCTTAAATAGGGTCGTGAAGCGGGGAAAATCGCGATGGAAAGCGAGGGGAAGTTTCGCCTATAAGAGATTTAACATTTTTTGGGATTGTGAAAGAGGAAATTTCCAGAGATCCCCCGAGTCTTCAGGTGAGGTTCCGATGCTTCCGGCAGCGCTCCGAAAAAATCGTTAAATAAGAAAAAACACGGGATATCCAAGAGTGATTCCTGAGGCGATTGTCATCGGAGAAGGTCAATGACTACATGGTTGATGGTTCTCTCTATCTTGGTTTGTAGAATAGTAAGGATATATTTAATCTTGGAGACAAAACAAAGGAAATTTAATGAACTGGGCGTCACGTCTACAGTGTGTTCCATTTTGATACTGGACACCTCAGAAATATATGAAGGACAAGGGAAACAAAGGGTCTCCATTTTTTTATTGATAGTCCCAAGGGAGATTATCTCATAGGCGGTGGTATTTGGATGGGGTAATTATTTCATGGCCTGCTATGATTTTTTAAAATAGCAAATTTTCAAAGAACCCCATTAGGGTTTTTTTACTACAAAATGTTATTAAGAAAACTTGTTCAGAATGAAAAACTGAGTGTATTAGCAAAATTTCAAAAGTCACTTTTTTCTTAGAAAAGTGTTCTTTCTGGAGCTTTCACGTCAAAATTTTATTTTTCCTTAATAATATTTTGACGTGAAAGCTCCAGAAAGGACACAATTCTAAGAAAAAAGTGGGAGAAACAGGCAAAAAAGCTAAAAATCAAAGTATACATTTGAAATTTTGCAAATCTACTCAGTTTTTCATTCTAAACAAGTTTTCTTAATAACATTTTTTAGTAAAAAAAACCCTAATAGGATTTCTTGAAAATTAGCTTTTTAAAAAATCATAGCTTTTTAAAAAATCATAGCAGGCTATGAAATAATTACCCCATCCAAATACCACCGCCTATAAGACACTCTCCCTTGGGACTATCAATAAAAAATAGAGACCATTTGTTTTCCTTGTCCTGCATATATTTCTGAGGTGTCCAGTATCAAATTGGGACACACTGTATATAGGTTCTGACGTCCTTGGAGCACGTTGATATTGCACGAAATCTTGGTCTCTATTTAGATATTTTACATATATGCGTTTAGTTCTTATAATTTATAATATGTATAATGCAGTTCCTTCCAACAATTACCAACACCGAATTCATTCAAAATTCATTATGTTTTTTTTTGTTAGGTACCTACAGTTACTGTTACTTGCATTAGGTCTATGTATACATTTTGTTTTTTCTTTGTCGTTATTCTGGCATTTGTTTGTGCATGCACTCTCTAGTGCATGAACCCCTTTTAGATTTTACCCCACCAATTATTTGCAACCGCAATTTTCTTTGGAATTTATAATAAATAGTTTTGTCCTAGACTTGCCTCGAAAATCGCTTCGATTCCTCTCGAGACGGCCGGCCGGAGCCCGCAGTTTTGTTATTCTCGTCAGACCTTCGGACGTCATTCGCAGGAATTTTACTATCAAATCGCCCAAAGCGGCTCTAACAGACCGTGTGATTGCCCGGAATCGCCCTGTGGTGCTTGCGCCGCCGCACGTAATGTCCCTTTCTTTCCTTCCTCTCTCTCCCTTGACTCCGCCGGCGCTGCGATAATGTTAGGATTTGAATGAGCATGTGTGTGATCGACGAAATCGAATATAAATACCAATTTTCTAGCATCTGAATCAGGATAAAATTGGACATACTGGGGATGGGGGATATTTCGTAGGTATACCAAAGCTGGCATAATATATTATGCCGATACGTCGTTAGTCGTTACGAACTTATATACAGTATCCCTCAATATTCTGTGCGATTTTGCGTATTTTTCGCGTCAACCTTGACGGGCTACACACGCTCAAGCAAGTCGGCCAACTTGGCTTGCGCAAGCCAAATCGGGCGCCATTCCGTCTTGTTAACAAGCGCCTACCGGCCCTGCCGGACTATAGGCCTTGTTATGGCTCCCGCTCCTATGTACGTGTACCTATGCTCTCGCCTACAGGACGCAGTTTTCGATATTTCGAACCCAAATTTGGTTTACGGCCGTCCGAGCTCAAGGGCAACAACCCTATTGAAGGACATCCGAATAGGGAGAGCCGTTTGGCCCCCGGAATTTGTTTCCCGTTTTTTTCGGATTGGAAGGGGGAGCGCCGGTCGAGTTCAATTTTCGCGTGGGGCCGCCGACGGATACGAGCCTCTTGCCTGCCAGAGGGCACCCCGATCGAAAAAGCCGTTCGGCCGTTTGGGCCACCTTTTTTTCGCGATTTGGCGAGGTCCCCGGGATCATACTGTATACATCGTGGCCGCGGCGCAAGCCCGCCCCCCGATATTTATTCGTAAACATCGTTTGACATATGGTATTGTTTTGGTGTGGAGAATTTCCAAATTTCGTACCGATTTTGGACTTTGGGGGCTCAGAGGCCCATCTGTTATTCCATATGTGACTTTTTCAGGTACGGGCGCGCTGTATTTTTATGTAAAATCTTTTTAGAAAACCCCACGGGACACCAACTATGCCTTATACCTGCTTTTTACCGCTGTATCTTTTGAATCGTAATAGGTGGACACTTGCAATTTTCACAGAGTGTGTATGGCCGCTATAACAACAAATAATAAAAGTAAAATAAAGTGAATATAATAGTTTCGATTTTTGTTAAGAATGATGACACGGCTAACTAACTACAATAGAACATTTCTCTAGCAGCGAAGTAGCGCAGTGGAAGCGTGCTGGGCTCATAACCCAGAGGTCCGGCGTTCGAAACTACGCTCTTGGGCAAACTTTGTTATTTCTTTTTTTTATTTTTACTAAAGTATTTGTCAAAAATATGTAGTGTTAAATATTGTACGGTGGTACGGAACCCTTCGTGTGCGAGTTCGACTCGCACTTGGCCGATTTTTAACTATATACCTACTTACTTGTTGTGTATTGTTATAGATAGTTGCAGTATTTAGCATTACAGGAACATGCCGCAGAGACGAGTTACAGAAATTATCATTAAATGATATTAACGATATGGATTCTATCATAACTGTTAAAATTCCCGATAGCGAGACAAACAAACCTCGATCATTATTTGTAATATGCGGTAAAATTAGAAGTTTCAATTTTGTTGAAATGTATTGCAAAAATGCATCCCTTCGTCCCCAGTCTACCAGTCACACTAGATTCTTTATAAGATATTATAACGGAAAATGCTCCGTTCAACCTGTTGGTATAAGTACTTTTAGTAAAATTTCAATTTCTAAAAAAAAACTGAAATAGGTAGCTGCTCAAATTCTGGAAGGTGAACCAAGTACCAGTACCGGAAACTTCACAACAATTCAAAAAAGAGTTTTAAGTGAAGAACCTGAGACCTTCCCAGGCAATGAAGAAAACAAAATTCAAAAAATACTGGAAATGGAATTTGTCCATCAGTTACCTCAACTGCGTCTCGAGCTAAAAACTTGCCTTGTGCAACAAATATGCACTTTTTTGCACTAGTTACACAAATAACTATTTTTCTAAGTATAATAGAATTGTGTTTTTCGCATAGCAAAAAGAGAAACTTTTTCAGGGTATATTAGGTGTCTCAAATGAAGTCCGATTATAGCCTTAGTTTTTGAAATGAAAAGACCAGCTTAAAATCAGGATGATGCAGTTTTCTCTGGAGGATCCGAATCTAGCTTCATAATTTATATACAGGGTGTCATCGAAAAGTTAAGGACAAAAATACAGGGTGTCTATTTAAGAAGGGCCACTCGACAAAATCTTGACAAATATGCATTTTACTGAAAACTTTATTTGAAAAAAATTGCTTTTCTAATGAGTACAAATACACTTGACACCCATGGCCTATTTTCCGAGATATTTTTCAAAATCCCGAAAATCGCCCAAATTTCTTCGGCATGTAACTTTTTTGTTTCAAGAGTTACCGAAAAAAATTCTTAATGAAATTTGTGGACAAAAATGATTGCTTTAAACCTATTCTATCAGAATTTGGAAAAAACCATGCCATGGTTTGTTGTGTGCTCTCTTAACACTTTTTTTTATTTATAGCTGTCATGCATACAAGAAAATTTTAAAAATGTGAAAAATGTGCAAGATACCGATAGCTCGCAAGAAATTTCCAAGATTTTCAATGTAGTATGTTGGGAAAAAGATACCCAAAACATGAAGGTACAGGATTCGAGGCCACGGCTCGCTACAATAAAATGGGCACATTTTTCGGTGGGTACTTTAGAGAGCACCCATTAAACCGTGGCATTGTTTTAAATTCTTATAAAGTAGGCTTAAAGCAATTAGCAGAGGCGGATCCAGGCAAATCTAAACGGGGGGGGGGGGGGGGCGGCGTGGTAAAAAATTTTCCTGAGGGGTCGGGTTAAGGGAAATCTTTAGAATACAATATGTATTTTTGTAAAAAAAAAAAATTTATTTCTCTAGACAAAAACAAAAACAAAAAAATAAACAAAATAAAAAACAAACTTAAATAATAAACATACCAAAACAAAATCACAAAAAAAGCAATAATTCTTTAGATTTTATAAATAATGTACTTATCAGAAAATAAAATCATATAGAGGAGAGGGTGGTAATATGGAACCTGCAGGTATTATGGACCCCTCATTTAATTGAAGAACGGGGCGCGCCATCTGGTATCAGATAGGTAAAACTTATTTAAGGACGGTGTAAAAACTGCTATTAAAGTTTCCAGCACATTCCGTACATCTGAAATCTAATAGTTAGAGGTTATGTGAATCAATGCATAACGAACTTTTATGTGGGCCAGTTCAACATTAAATACGAGTGGTTTCCAGACAATTTATTTGTCATATTTCGTGTAATTCGCCATTATAGTACCGTGTTATAAGTTCGTAAAAGGTAAGTTTTACATAAAGTAGACTTTTAGAAAAAATACGCGTGAATAAATCTTATCACGTGTTTTTGATAATATGGAAACCTCTAAGTGATGGTAATATGGAACCGGTTCCATATTATAAACAAGGGTTCCATATTATAAACAAGGGTTCCATATTATAAGCACACTTTTATAGTAGAACTTTATTAGAAACAGTGCCACTCATTCGTTTTGTTGTAGATGCCTCGCAAAGAACTAAGTGATAGATCTGGCTAGAGAAAACTACATCACTATAGTGTGCCTTCCGCCACATTCAACACATAGGCTCCAACCATTGGACAAAACTTATATGGGAGCGCTGAAAACTCACTACAGCGAATCAATTAGAATGTGGCTGCGTCAGAATGAACGTCCTCTAGGACCTTATGACATTGCTGGACTTTTTGGGGAAGCCTATGTAAAGTGCCAAACCGCAAGCATTGCTATAAATGGCTTTTATAAAACTGGAATATACCCTTTCAATAGGGGAGTTTTCACTGCGACAGATTTTATTGCTGCTGAACATGAGGCTTTGTCTGGTAGTGACAACAACCAGAATACAGCATCTCCTACTGTTCCAGCTGCTTCAGAAAATTTTCGAATTAGTGAACGTGACCTAGCAGAAGCAGGATGTAGTTCAGCACCAGATGTGAGACCACATTCACCAAAGGCTTTTGTTTCGCCCTTAGATATTTCTCCAGTGCCACATCCAAAGAGAAAGGTGTCAAACAGAGGACGAAAAGCTTCATCGGCGGCAGTTATAACCAGTTCCCCTTATAAGTCTGATTTGGAGACCTCGCTAAGTAAATCTAGTATTCCAAAGAAAGTTTCAAGTCTTCAGTCTCGTCTTGGTTTTGATTTGGCTGCTAATAAAGCCAGTGACGTAGATTTCGATAAGCGTCAAAATTGCAAACATGAAGTGAATGGTCGAAAACTCAATAAAGGCATTAGCAATAAGAAGTCAAAACCAAAACCTGTTGAATCATCCGAGTCCGAAGAAAATGATCTAAGCAGTGTTCTGTCAGAGTCTTCAAATGATATCGATATTCCATCTGGAGTAATTCCTACCGACGACGAAGATGCTGACTGCATGTTTTGTGAGATGAAATTTTCTGAAGATAAAAAGGGTGAGAAGTGGATTCAATGCATGATGTGCCAATTATGGGCACATGTTGAATGTTCTGGATGTGAAAAAGACACTTATATCTGCGACTTCTGTCATTAACATATAATATTATTATAGGTATTATGTGGTCGGTAAGAATATTTGTCAAAATAAATACGCGATTTCTTAACATGATATGTTTTTATGGGGTTCCATAATACCAACCTAATTTCTTGAACGCTGGATTTTGAAGTTTCAAAATAAATAATTGTAAAATGCACATTTCCGGCAGTACTAAAAATTTCTTCGCATATGTCACTAACCTAACTTACACAATGTATACTAAAAAAAATATATCTACAAATCATAAAAACTATTCTATATATTCCTCTACATATTTTCTCTTCTTTCGCGTAAACTGATCTTTTCTTCGTTTATGTGTACATTGCGGTGTATATTTAAGAGGGCTAAATTACTTTGTCTGTCTTGGACCATATTGGTACGTAACCAAGTTTTAATTCTTTTCAGTGAAGAAAAAACTGGCAAGTATGCTCAATAATTTTCTTGCCGTTGTCGCGATGCGACTTCGTACTGGTGTTGCCAAAATAAGCTTTATTGAGAAACTCAGGAAAATATAGGTACTAAAAACGCTCTTTAATTGTATACCAGATTGGGACAGGTAAATATTTCATGTCCCTAGAATTCCCTAAAAGGAGGCCATATTGATATTATTGATAGGCGACGGAGGACAGGGCCGTAATAAACAGAATTTACATTTTACACACACAAATCCTAATTTAGATAGATAGAAATTGACATTAAACTCTGTTCTTCGAAGCATAGAAAAAGGCTATAGTTATAGTTTCTGTGTTTGAAGTTAGATTAGAGCCACAGACACAGAGATCGAATATCAAGGTTAAAGTTAGGCATCTGTCAAGTTATGACATTTCTGCCGGACATGCTAAATACGTCCCTGTAGACGCCCAAAACATTGCCGCCAACCTTGTATTACCAAATTAAGAAATTCCATTTCTAGTGTACAATTAAAGAGCGTTTTTAGATTACCTAATACCTAATACTCCGGTTGTAATAATGGTTGTAGAAAAAGGGGGGGGGGCGACCGCCACTGGTAATTAGTTTTGCCCACAAATGACATTGGCGAAAATTTTTCGGTAACTCTTGAAACAAAAAAGTTACAAACCGAAGAAATTTCGTCAGTTTTCGGGTTTTTCAAAAATATCTCTGAAAGTAGGCCATGCATCTCAAATGTTACACAAAGTTACCCTATCAAAAAAGCAATCATTTATTTCAAATAAAGTTCTCAGAAAAATAAATGGTAAGATTTATTGGGGGATTTGTTGGACGAAAATTGTTATTTGTAAAACAGGCTTTAATAAATGGAGTATTGTGTATAGGCGCTTGTAAGCCTGCCGTGGTTTCAGCACGGCCACAACTGGGCACTCCTCAAGTTGGTGGCGCTCCGAGGTCTGTACTTGTTTTATTTTGGATATTTACACTGCCGCACGCACAATAATAATTATTGAATAATAATAATAATAATAATAAAATAAGTGGTAAGAGTTTCACGCACACGTTTAGACTTGCAGTTAAAACGACTGTACGCAATCGATTTTTGCCGATTATGTTCAAGCCCGACTTTCGATTCAATTCAAGCCTTTATTTGCGCTACCCGAACGCTCAAGCAAGCCGACTAACTTGACTTGCGCAAGCCAAGCCGGCCGACTTGCTTGAGCGTGTGTAGAAGACGTAAAATTTTTACTTACTTTAAATTATTTTGATATTTTACTTGATTAAATCAGATTATTTTATTAAAGTACCTACATAAACTAAATAGGTACACTTTGCTTGACCAAACTTTGAAGCTTCAAAAATGTGTTTGCTTTAAAATATGTACCTACTTAAAACGATATTTAGCTAAGAAATTGTACCAATTTAAGCTATATATGGGTATATTTAGACAATAAATAATACAGGATCTTAGGTAGGCAGAATCTGTAAAAAAATACTGGATAGTATTTGTAAACTGTAAACACATATACAGGGTGACCGTATTTCGAGTCTTTGCATGGGGATCTTGGTTATCTTAAGAGATACGAGGTCGGTTAAATTGGGGCAAAGTTGCGGAATTTGATGCCGAGTAACATGGTAAAAAAAAATTTGGCTGGCCCTTCTCGTTTTGAAAATAATGCGAAATAAACGAAAACGAATGGCGCTGGACATTTCTAAGTTAAACATTATTAAGGCACCTGTTTATAAGGAATCTAAATATGATCTCTCATTTTTTTTCTCGCCTCCATGGATAAAGATATGACGATCAACTTTTAATTTTCTTCTGGGCGTCATATTGGATTTTTGCATTTTTGTAAAGAGGATTTTTTTTCTGGTTAAAATGATATGTCACAAATTATGCTTTACTTTGTTTTTTTTGCCGTAATTAAAATTGTCTACTGTCTACTCGTCTAGGTTTTTGTTGTTCTTTGTGTTTCCAGTTTGACTCTTTTAGTGTTAATGTGTTATATGGCAAATGGCGAATAAATAACAAGGTCTCAGATCATACTCTTGTCCTCGCGTTACGTTTATGATTTATTTAATCAATAAATTTAACATTAGCTAAATTTTTACTGAACCCTTGGAAACCAAGGCACTCTATGCAAAAACGTCAAACATGATGGGGCTTACATTTCCAAGGCACTCTATGCAAAAACGATTAATTTGATATTACGGCAAGAAAAACAAACTAAAGCATGATGTGTGACATATCATTTTAACCAGAAAAAAATCCTCTTTTCAAAAATGCAAAAATCCAATATGGCGCCCATAAGAAAGTTAAAAGTTGATATCTTTGTCCAGGGAGGCGAGAAAAAAAATGAGAGATCATATTTAGATTCCTTGTAAAAAAAGTGCCTTAATAATGTTTAACTTAGAAATGTCCAGCGCCATTCGTTTTCGTTTAAAAAAAAATAAAAACGAAGACGACAATTTTCAGTTTTTTCGCATTATTTTCAAGACGAGAAGGACCAGCCAAATTTAGTTTACCATGTTACTCGGCATCAAATTCCGCAACTTTGCCCCAATTTAACCGACCTCGTATCTCTCTTGATAACCAAGACCCCCATGCAAAGACTCGAAATACGGTCACCCTGTGTATGTCTCTTTGATCAAGTGTTCATAGAATGCGGTGTCCCCTTTATTTGTTTGTCTTAGATACTCACCATGCGCGTGCTCCCACATACTGTGTACGACAGGCCAGAGCACAGGTAGAATCCGCCTGCTGCACTAGAAAATTGCTACAAATCTTATGGAAATATCGCATCATGGATTGACACTTTTATTATACGGTAGTGGACTTATTACTGTATCATAACATATTTCTTATACAGGCTAGGGGATTCTTGGTACTAACGCCTACCAACAGAATAATTGTGTGTTTAATCTGTGTAGTCGAGTTAATGGTGTCATTTTATGCCCAGTTTTAATTGATGCTCAGCACATTTTTGAACATTAAAATGATATTTGTTACAAAAGAAGAAAAAGATTTACATTGGAAATTCAAAAAGCTAGTCAATAAGGCATGATGTATTTATCGTCACAACAGAAAAATGTTTCCCTAAAAATTTAAAAACCAAAAAAATATCGACCTTTTAGGATTTTTTTGAATTTCTGTGAACACATAAAGAACAAGTAAATTAATGTACGATATGTTGTGAAATCAGCGACTGCGCACCAGCCTTAAAGCGCGAGCTTACTAGCTGACTAGGAAAGTGCCGTTAACAAGGGGTCTTAATGCACTTCGGAAAATATTTTTTTTGTTGACTTCAGAATTTTTTAAATTTCGGGTTCATATTAGGCGATTTTTCCACCTGTGGTTAATATATTTTACATCAGGACTAAATCACCCACTATAGGTAAAAATTGTTTGGTAAGTCATGTGAAACAACGGAACAACTTGTACGTGTAGTGATATTCCCATAATTTTATACGCCACTGCAATGAAACAGATTTTTTGTGAAAATATTGCATTGCCACATACCAGTTCCTTTTTTTGTAGGATGTTAATGGGATGGGACCTTTGTAAAAAAGGCTCTGAAACACAATGTCCAATAACCGATCCAAAGCAAAGATAGCTCTAAACCGACAAAAAAGATTGTTGCTTGTCGAACATGCAAGTTTTTTGAAGAAGTTGTTAAAATTAAACAATTTTCTTATACAGCTATGTTTGAGTTTCATTTGAAGGTTTCTTTGTGGTGAATATTGCGTTAATATCGAGAGACAAGTCCAGGCCTTTGTTATCACAACAACCTAGGTAGGTAGATACTTCTAAATTAGAGGGGGCAATGGAAGATTGAACCTCGCGCTAAGAAAAAATTGTGCAAGTAATAAAATAATATTCCTCTAATAAAAGTCTTGATCTACCTAATATATCAGAAAAAAAATTTAAAAGAGAGTTTAACAATACTTATTAATATTTATCAAATTAATAGATATACTAAACTTTCGCTACCTCATTTTTTAAGATATTACCATAGAAGAATCTACGTATTACCTAACTAATATTTTACAAATTTTTATGAAATATTTTTCACAAATTCAAATGGAGTTAGTTTCTGTATGTTTACTAAGAAGTAAAATAAATACTAGTGGAATGTAGTGACAATATTTTCTATATGAATTATGCCTAAAAAACTTTGGATAGTACTCGAACGTCCCATCTACAAAGAATTTTGGCCTCGAGCATAAGTAACTTACGTTATGATACCTATACCTACGTGAGTTTTGAACATTTTCTACAGTTCGAGGAGGATTTTTAAAATTTTCATCAGGTATATTAACACAATGAGTATTTTTGTCTTACCTTTATTTTCTCAAATAATGAGCCATCTTAAAATATATGACAATAAGGGACAACAAACACACCTAATAACTAACAATAATTATTGGTAAGAAATAATGTCAAAAAACTACTATTTCCTTTCTTTTGTTTTTCATGGCTAATTCGATTGCAAAAAAAACTTGCATAGGTAGGTCTTATTCTGGAGATTATTTATTCACCTAGTCATTTAGAAATTATCACAAATTAGTTCATTAATCGATAGTTTTCGAAAAAAATGCATAAAGCAGAGTTTTCATTTTAACCTCGTTTTATGATTTTTTGGAAAACTGTATTACTGAACTATTTTTTTTTGTAATTGAGTGCCCAATGCAAAAAAATAACGAAAAATCTATAAATAACATTTTGGTGGAGTCACTCGAGTTGTCTATCCTCTTAAGGTCATTTTCCATGACTACTTCTATCTCAGAAACGAAAATTTAAAAAGTACATGATGTCCCAGAAGTATTGGGAGATATTTGAAGGACGGTTAGTTCGGACAAAAAAAGACTAAAGTGTCCTATATAATGTTCTCGTATAAGACCCTTCTTTTCGGAACTTTTAGTGCTTTAAAGTTAAACCCTGAAGAAGGTTCTTCCCTAATATCTCCGAAACGGTGAAATCAATTTTAATTAAACTTGGACAGTATACCCAATACATATAAGGATTGATAATGTGAAATTATAGCAACATTCAGGGGCGCCGGGTTTTCAGAATTCCATGGGGGCAAAAAATATACAGATATTTTTTACGATTTTTTTTTAATAAAAACAAATAAATAAGTAAATATTTAATATAAAGTAAAAAAAGTTTTTACAAAAATAAAACAACTTTCTGTTTTAACAAAACAATAAAAAATGTAAAAAAACAAATAAACTAAAAAACAAAGTCACCACATATACATAGCTACATCACGCCATATCTTATTGAAACAGTCTCGAGGGAAAATATATTTTTTCTTTGTTCTGATTTATTTATAAATGTATTTAATAAAATGTCTATATCAGGTTTTTTACCGCCGGGGCTGTGCCCATAGGGGGCGTAGCCCCCCATGAAAATATTCATGGGGGCACGCGCCCCGGTGCCCCCCTGGAGTCGGGGCCCCTGGCAACATTTCTATCAAAAATTACAATGTAATTTGCTTTACTACATATTATTTTTTAGTAGATAAAGTTTTTTCTCTTGAAATCCGTTCATTTTTTCCTTGTGAATGAAGAATACCTTTTTTGTTCTGAATTAGGTGGCGAACTTAAATAAATAATTGTAAGTTAAAAAAAGAGGTCGTATCAAAGTTTAGGGGCATTTATGTTAGGGGTGGTCCGCCCCAGGTTTCCAAGACAAGATTGAAATGTTGCTATAATTTCATATTATCAGTCCTTACGTAATGGGTATACTGTTCAAGTTTAATTAAAATTAATTTCAACGTTTCACGTTTCACTCAACGATTATACCAAAGTCTAGAGAATACTATTCTCTAGACTTTGATTATACTATGACATTATAATGCGTAAATACATTTTTCCCGGGTAAAAAATATGAAAATATATACTCTTGGATGATCACCCTGTGCCTATAGTGCAGTAAAGTTATATACAAAATTTGAGCAAAATCGACGGAACCAATGAATACATTTTGTCAGAAATCAAATTATAGCTTAGTTTCAATCAATATATAGTTTTGAAGCAGTTCTAGCGAATCAGAACGCAGAATAGTAATTCCAGAACTGTTTTCAACCAATTAGATCGCTGAGAATAGGTTCAGAACTGTTGTTGGAACAAACCCAATGTAAAGGTAAGTTTTACTAAAGACTGGTAATTTAAATAATAATAATAATCACCTTGTACATGCTAAAAGTAGGTACATTATTCTTAATTTGAATATTATAACTTAACCATAAATAATTGACTATATTTACGACTAAATTAGTACCTTGCATATTTAAGTACAGAAAGTAATTAAAACGTTTAAATATGGTGTCCAAGTCCATTATAAATTCAAGATTTGTAAGCAAATGCTCCTCAAAAAACAATTACAGGACGTCCGAGGAGTACCAGAATACCAAAAAAGATGCAATGTTGAAAGCTATTGAATATTTCAGTCGAAGGAAAATGTTAAATTCGTCCGCATGAATATTGATCGACACCTGTTTCAACACCTGTGATCGGCCAACTTATTATGCACAGGCATGCCCCCGGCAATATTAATATTTATCTAATTATGTTAAATAAAATAATGATTAGTATGCATTTATCGAAATGAGCAACCACTTAAAATTGATGTAGGCGTGCATGCTAACGAGAGATTCGCCGATAAGATGGTTACATCAATGAAAAAAATGGAGTGCGAAATCTCAGTCAACTGTTTAACTGGTTTTAGAAATTTGTTTTTCAATTTTCCCTTATTTGCTTATTTATTTTGCTGTCAGGCAGATTTTATAGGTAAAAAATAGATTCATATCACCTAATAGTCATATTTAGCTTTTTGGTAAAAAAAATACTTGCATTGTGTAGATTGTTAAAAACTCTAGGATTTGTGTGCGGTTGGCAATAGAAGTTTGATGAGAAATTTTATGCGTTGACATTTTCTCTGGTAGAACTGAGCCTGAGTCCACCTACACATGTTCATGTTCATCTTGTAAGTAATGTTTGTTCCCTCCGAGATATAGAAACTTCAGTTAGGGCATGTGAAGCGCAAAGGAAGACCCAGCAATGGGGGCAAAACAACTTTGAATACCGTGCGTAAAGAAGTTTCCGAAAATACACACAGAATGCTTAAAAGCCGTACTGATCAAAACTTTGTGTTTTTAAAAACAATATAGGTACCTAAGTCAATCGAAGTCCGTCATTTCTCCTTGTCCTTGGCCTGAGTTCCTGAGGAGCCAAGTATAGACATTAAATAGTGCCTAGGTACGTACAAACTTTCAAGACTAGAACAGTGATAATATTATGCTATATAGTAGGTATTGTGTTGTAGCATTTCATGGATTGTTTTTTGCATCTCTTTAGTCGTTATAATAGGTTTTTTGTTTAAATTCAATATATAAAAAAGTAGTGTTTTTATATTCTCTAGGGCATATCTTTTTGGATAGGCAAACTGGCACACGTAAGAGACCACATCTGTAATTTTTTTGTCATGTTTTCAAATACCTCAAGAAAATGTTTATTGTTATCAGTAATCAAAGAAGAATTACTACTTAAGAATGAAAAAAAAATTATATTGATTTAAGAAATCGTTTTAGATACCTATTTGCAAATTTGCAAAAGTGAGATTCGCCCTCACGTGAGAACACCGACGGAAAGTGTGTCTACAACCCATTCTTTAGTAGTACATTTGATACATTTGATACATTTCTATCGGCTTAGATCCATTGATTTTAGTTAGAATTTGAAATTAGTCCACGCACCTATTATCACATCATTCCTACGGCATCCTATGTGCTGTCGAGACCAAACTATTATCACATCGTTGTCCTATACACCCATAGGAATTACTCCGGTTTGCTAGGGTTTTTCGCAGTATTTAAGCGAATGTTATCCCAGTTCTGTCGGGAAAAGTTGGTCCTAGCTGTAAATGGCAATGTAGACGAACTATAACAAAATAAATAATAATTAATCCCCATTCACCGGAAAAGCATTTTTGGTTGCTTCTGGGGTAGGTACTCTTAGTTTGTAGGATTGTAAGAATTATTATTATACATATTTTTATTATTATAATATAATAATTATTATAGAAAATACAAAAGTTAGATACGTGAAACCACCTGTGTACTGGGGGGGATAAAACACAGAAAATATGCATCTTGTATTATGCACCCGTTCTTTATCGAAGCCAACCCTATGGACTGAAATTCGCAGTCTGCTCGAGGCGTGTTCGCCTCACACGATGGATCGCTGTATGCTCGCGGTCTCAATGGACGAGGCAAATTAATAACGAGCGACAGACTATAGACTCGCGCTCGCGGTGGGCTCAGTTCGCGCTCTGCTCACACCAGGTCTAGATTAACGCGGCTGAATATACATTTACATCACGACGAACAAATACTTTACGCTCATCGATCGAGTCTGCAGGCCTTCTATCCCGTGACCCTGGGTTAGAGGGTGTATGGTAACCTTCCATTATTGTTAGTTATGCGAACTTTATATATTTTTTTAAATTGATTATTCTTTGCCTGCTGTGCCAATATCACCCCTCTTGATTTATATTTACAGGTGCGAAAATCCTTCTTTATTTAAATTAGGATTATCTTACCATTTAAGAGGTTTTATTGAGATATTTATAGTATGCACATTATTCTTAGTAATAATATGTTATAATTGCCTCGTCCCTTTTCTCCTACATGCAATGGAAAGGCAAACAAAAATAAAAAATAAACTTACGCGCGCCGAACTTTAACCTGGAACCTTGCGCACGTGAAGCAAGAATGCTGCACCAACGCGACATAGGTATAACCGAAATTGCTGATTTAGAATCTGCATTTGTCAAACATGCAGCTATGACTAATTTTTCCGCTCAACTAGAGAGTGCCTTGGCAATGATAAGATAATAACTAAGCCCTATGCAGATATGTCACTTCATATTTCCATTATTTACAACTATCTCTAGATTTGGAAACCTAAAATTAGCAGAAGTAAGTATAAGATATAAAGTATCCCTACTTATTTTTTTATATACCCTAAATAGAACTAGGTATACCTTAATAGCCGTTTACGCAAGGACGGCTATATCCATTATTATACACCGTTTCCTTTATAAAATTGAAATTACTAATTTAGTTCATTACATTTTTCGAAAGATCCTGTGCGGTCCAGGATTTAGGCAAAAGTCCATTTCGTTTGAAAGTCACTTTCGGCACGGTTGGCGCTAAGCCAAACGTCCATGAAGACTGCCCAAACATTCGCCGATTAATAAAAGACATTCCGCAGGCAATTACCTCCTCTTAATTGCGTTGTGAGGGTGAATATGTGATGCAAATTAGTGACACCTCGCCGCCGTCAAGATTTATTTCGTTTCTCATAACTCGACTCGTAAAACTCTTCATTCTGAGAAGACCTCTCCTCAATTGTTGTTTTTTATTTGATTTTTTTTTCAATTTTTAATTCTCGTACCAGGCGCACAAAGGGCCGTTTTTACACTACATTACACCACACTCACGGACACCTACACATACGTCCATTAAAGTTTGCTATATAAAATTAATCCCCCATTTTAAAGCCCTATTCACTGGGACTTTTTCATGACAGGTACACGGGATAGGGATGGTTTTTGCGCTTGTTGCGTAATTTTCTATGGGTTTTGGCGCAGGTTGCCAGTCAGAAATCTTCGTGTGAACTACTTTGGAATAACAACATATTTTGGCCTGGAAAATTGTAATATATTGTCCAGCTTATATACCTACCCTCTTTCTCATTTTAAGGTAACTTCTAAATTCGTTTGTACCATATGTTACAGGGTTTTCCATAACTTACTGCCATCCTATGGGTATAAGGCGATGTTGTAGAAAATAGCGTTGACACTTTTTTGGTTTACCATGCACTTTCCTGATACAAAATACAATGCAAAATACATTGTTAGCTAACAGCGCCATCTGTTTCCCAGGACATGAAGTTATCGCCGTGAGAAGTCTTTATAAATACGTCAGTCATCGAAAATAGGGTTAAATCCGCAAAGATAATTTTCATAATTACAAAAACAATACTCAGCCCAACGCAACAAATTTCTTGTCTTGTCGATTCACGCACTAATGCGATTTTAGTATTTTTTTTTCTTTAAGGCGGAATTTGCACTTCCTAGTGAAAAACATGGGTACCTACTCTTCGAACGTGTCACGTGTCACGTAGTTACTTTAGGCAACTCTAGATGGCGCTACATTAAAAATATTTTTCGTTTACCATTTTCCTTTCTGGCATTAGCGCATAGTTGCCGGTTTTGCGATTAAAAAAACTTACATATTTTTGATAAGTTATATGTATTTTTTTTTAATTTTCAGTGAAAAAAAGATAAAGAAATTCGTAGTCTATAAGAAAATGTATTACTTTTTGATTTTTCAGTATCAATGAACAATAATTAATGGCAATGGGTAGGGGTAGGAAGCTCTTGGTTTATCCCCGATGCACATTGTATGCGAAAACTACAGTATAGCAAACAAAACAAAAAACTAAAATGCTCGATACCTGTTTGCCTGAACTTCAACTTCATACCAGTTCATGGCCTCGCGAATCGCCAAACGATCTATGCCGCACGCTCAACAAACTCACCTGTACTGGTTAAGAATTGTGACTACTTTTTTTAACGTCAAGTTGAAGTATATTTTTAAGAATGAGCGCCCCTTACCAGTGACTATAGAAGGAATAAGACGGTCGACG
Organism: Pseudeuparius sepicola; assembly: GCA_963920635.1. Classification (NCBI taxonomy): domain Eukaryota; kingdom Metazoa; phylum Arthropoda; class Insecta; order Coleoptera; family Anthribidae; genus Pseudeuparius; species Pseudeuparius sepicola. The sequence goes on from OY987303.1 coordinate 30,579,770, forward strand.
AAGCCTAGCATAGCGTGCCGACACTGCTCGCCGGCCCGGTTGTCTCCCCCTCCAACCGCCGCTGAAAGTGACCCGTAAGGTGGCGCACCCTACTGGCATTTTTGGACAACGCGTAGTAGCTGGCGGTTCACGGGATGTGGTTCATTTATATGACTGGGCGCTGTTGCCAGATTTCCGTATAGAGGCATAATGAGATAATGCCGACTATATTATAATAATTATTGCTGGAGTTGTATCAGGCGATTTGTATAAGAATAAGGAGTAAGGAGATGACTGCAGTCTGCAGACGTACCGGCTGTGAAAAATACTTTAGAACCCTGTAAACATTCTGTTTAAGTACCATTATATTATAATATGGTATAAGTTTCATACGTAGAAGGTATCTCAGAAACAAGAATGAAAACAGAAAACAAATATTTTATACTATAAATAGGTACTATACAAATATTTTATACTATTTTACACAAACAGGTAAATACTGTGTTTTTATAAAAAAAAACACAGCGGTTATTTTTTGATCGATTTTGACAAACATTTTGTTAATTGTATCCCTTGAAAAACTGAATTTTATAGCAAGTTTACAGATACATACTACAAAAACCAACGCCTACTTTGCAATTTCTTACGAAAATTCGAGAAATCGTGTTAGCGATTTTTTTCTGTTAAATCTGAGTAGGTAGGTACCTAGGTACATGATTGTATTCAGCGTCGCTGAATAATAATATTATGCTAATAAATTTAAAAATTGAATTTTGCTTACTCACTAACAGAATTAATAATTGTAACAGTGACTATAGAAAGAAAACTGATTGTAATAATATACGCCTACCGTGGCAATATTCTCCATTTGCGGCCTGCGACACCAAATGCCGACGCCAGGCCGACGCGACGGGACCACTGAGGAATCAAATTTTGATACACCGCTCGGGGCCACGCGATACCGCCGCCTGCGGCTCTATCAAAACTACTTACCTACGTTTTGCGGGACAAGGTCATCCAATTATCAAATAAAAATATACCTATTGCATTTCTGGAACTCGACTCTCTAGAAAAGGGAGGATTCGCCGGCCGGCCGGCATGCATGGGCCCGGCAGAAAAGAAAATGCAACTCGCGCATTATTAGAACAAATATGATAGTATTTTCATTGTCAGTAATGTATTAATTTTTATATTATTTATGCGTGTGAATCACTTTTAGATTTTAGATTCACTAACTTCGAAGTCGAAGTTGGTTAAACCTTTTGAGTATGATCGCAAATGGATTTCTGTACCCATAGTGCTAACGATGAGCATTTTAATTTTAATTTTGTGGGCAAACTGCTAAACGCAAGTTATCTCACATGCGAGAGCCGACTAAAATGGGATCAGGCAAAGTCTTCTTATTGGTCAAAATCGGCATGTGATTGAATCACGTGATCGAGTTTTCTCGTCAACCACAGTTTGGGCAACATGAAGTAGTCTAGCGCTGATTAAGTTGGTGTACGGTGGTTTATTGCCATTAATTACTGTTACTCTCGCATTTTTGACATGTTTTCGAAAAAAATTGCGTTAATTCATTTTTCATATAGGTACCTATTGTAGTAGTAGTATAAAAAAATATGGGAAGGCTAGGGGCTAGGTTTACTCGAATTTTTCAATATTTTAGGTAGACATAATGTTGAAATCAATCCTCTAAGATTAACTGGAAGACATTTTCCTGACATAAAAAATAAAAAAACGCCGAGCCACGTTATAATATGTGTAAAGAGTGTTATTTGTCCCCCTTTGAGTCGCCCCATGTTTCGGTATTTACCATGCAAAGAAAAATTTCTAGAATGCTTTGTGTATCTTTCTATTAAATAGTCTACAACAGAAAGATTTTTTATTTTGTGCACTTTTTGATTTATAAAATAAGACGAATATATTCGTCAACAGCAGTTTGGTTTCTAAATACATTCATGTTTTTTTTTGTTGCCGCTACTGCTATGGACAATTTATCTGCATGTGGAACAAATACCGCAGTTATGGCCAACGTTGATTTTTGTGTGTGCTGTAGCGAAAGGGTTAATTTTTCATATAAACGTTTTCCTTTTCAAGATATACGGATTGATTAGTAGTGTTTGATTGTATAATACCGCAGATAGTTTTTTTAAGTCCTGGGACTCTTTAAAATAAGAGGACCAGCATGTCACAGTCTATCGCATAGGAAAAGTGAAGTCTTGAGGACTGCTATCAGGTTTTGTGACATGTATTGCATAACAAGTTCCATACAGTTTGTTCAGCGATAATGTTCGCCCCGTCTGACTCGTGAATATACGACCGACATCCGATATCCATCGTATATTCACGAGTAAGACAATTAGACGGGAGTTGTGACGTACGGCCGAACATTCGCTGAACAAACTGTAGATTCTAAAGGGTGCAAAATATGTCCTGTCATAAATCAAAATTATTAGAAACAACCTAAGAGATAACACTTAATCCTATGCCTTAATATTATACTTATATCTAAGGAAATTTTAAGGGCTATCTAATCACATTTTAATCTACATAAAAGTAATAAGTCTTTAAAACATTTACTAAGGAATCAGTTAATTACCAAAGCAATCAATTGATCATGGCGTATTATAACGATAGCACACCCGAAGGTGCGGGACAAAGGCACTGGTCTTGATCGGCAAAGGCTCACGCCACAGACCCGGTAGTTGTGGCGGTTTAATTTTACACCTGTTTAAAATTTCTGTCGGAATCAAAGACTCACCCTGATGTATTTTTTAATTATTATTATACATTGTTACATTAAATACATATTTTTTAGCCCTGAAGAAGTATAAAAGATTGAACGAAAGCTTGGTTATTTGAAAGAAGTATATTTGGCTGCAAACCCGTTATTTTCATTGCTACTGCTACAATTACTTAACACAGCCGTAATACAAGACATTTAATATTATAGAGTTTGACCAATAAAGTAGGTACGTTCCATATGGGATTTTTTTATGTTTATAAAATGAAAATTTGACTTCGCCACCGATTTGTGCTTGTCACAAGGCGAAAAATGGCGTCACAAGAATCGATCACGTCACTTAAGGTAACTGTCAAAATTAACTTTTTTTTTTCAAAAATCGTCCAAAATTGGCTTTAATTGACACATTTTCGATAAAAGTTATTAGACAAGTTGTTACTTTTTCAATTTATGGCCTACATACATATTTTCAGAGACCCAGGATAAAATTTGTTTTGTGTGAGTTTAAAAAAAAAATTCCAAACATTTTAACTAAAATTTATTTATTGAAAGTTGTACTTTTTTTGACAGATCGACATCTCTAATTCATTTTTAACATCAATTCTAATGCTAGCAAGTTGTTTTCTTATGTCAAGCTTGGTGCAAAGTTGATTTAATTTCAAAGGTTTGATGAACACAAGCCTAGTCTATTTTGCACATCGTTAAATACATGTATCTAAAAGGAGTTATGTAAAGAGAATCCAGATAAATTAACACATTTGGTTCATTTTGAATTTAATTAAAAAAAACTGAGTAATAGGCTATGGAAACAATGATTATTGCCTGCGATGTAACAGCAGCAGTTGACAATAATTTGTTGTGCATAATAATATTTGTTATTTACACTGAACTTATTAACTGCGCGATGTTGATTCTCCAAGAAAAAAATTGAAATAATATTAACTTGTGGAGAAAACAAAACATATCGGGAAACAGCGGCAGTTTTGTCCGTAAGTTTTTTAATATCAAACGGAATTGAATGAAATTTGGTGGAACTACGTAATTAGGTACGGGCTTTCGAATGCACTATTCAGAAAAATTCTCTGCCTACTGGATCTTTAGGTGTTCATAACCAAATTTCGATTTTCTTATGGCGGCCATATTGGATTTTACCACCATTGGATAGAGCAAAAAATTACGAATACAACCATGTATCACAACACCTAATTAAACCCACTTAAATGTCAAATTTCTAATATTTTAAATATTTTGAAGCCAGGCAGTAGGCCATGATTCCGAAACCAATACCTATCAATAACTGTCACCTAATAAACTGAAACGTCAGTTAGTTCCCATAACCTTTGTTAACTACTTAAAATTGTGTGTTAACCGTCTTAAGTGACTAAAGCTTATTGAATCATGCCCCAACAATATCCAATAAATGAAGGATTGGATATGTACAATGTTTATATTCGAAACTACCGTAATTCTAGCCAGTATCAAGAATTATACCCCGAACGAAGGCAGCCTAACAGAACTATTTTCCGAAGGTTGTGTAAGCGTATGGAAGCGGATGCGACGTTACAAAACAAAAGAAGAAATGATTTTGTAAGAGCTAGAGGAGCTGTAAGTGAAATCAATGTTTTGGCTCAAATTCATTTAAATCCAGAGACATCGCAAAGGAAAATTGCCAGGGAATGTGGTTTGTCGTTAGGGGCAGTTAACAAGATTTTAAAAAAGCACAGATACCATGATTTTAAAATTCAACCCGTACAAAAGTTACTTATTTATTGCCGGGGGACTAAGGCCTGCCGGTTAGATACTGACCCCTGGCGCCATCTATCTATTTATTAGTATTTAGTTTCTTTTTCCTATTAAAATAACGTTAAATAAATAAACTTTTGACATCAAATTTGACGTTTCTGTTTATTAGGTGACAGTTATTGATATTGTTTTCGGAATCATGGCCTACTGCCTGGCTTCAAAATATTTAAAATATTAGAAATTTGACATTTAAGTGGGTTTAATTAGGTGTTGTGATACATGGTTGTATTCGTAATTTTTTGCTCTATCCAATGGTTGTAAAATCCAATATGGCCGCCATAAGAAAATCGAAATTTGGTTATGAACACGTAAAGATCCAGTAGGCAGAGAATTTTTCTGAATAGTGCATTCGAAAGCCCGTACCTAATTACGTAATTCCACCAAACTTCATTCAATTCCGTTTGATATTAAAAAAGTTACGGACAAAATAAAAAAGTGGAAGTTTTCACTTTTTTCAGGTTATTTTAGTAACCACGTGAGCTATGTCAAATTTCTTTACAGATTCTTGAAGCACATCAAAATGCGCAACTTTTGTCTAATTTAACCAACCTTGTAGTTCTTACCGTTTCAAAAATACCAATGGTGGGCATTTTGAAAGTGAACACCCTGTATAGATTTTATTTTCAGTTTTTCTACCTTCCTGGGAAATATTCTGTATTATGGCGTAGCTTAACAAAAACTGGGCATGTCTCACATTTTATTTTATAAATGGAACATGATTTAATATTACATATAATATCTAATATATTTATCTCGATATGTATATTACAATAATATACATATTTTCCAAAGAAAAATAATTATTTAGTGTAACAAAAGGGAGAGCGTTTTTCTTTCCTCACACCTTAAACTCGTACTGTATTTGTTTGTTTGTCTCTTTGGATATTCTTGTTAGTGTCGGCTAATGTCAAAATGAATCACGTCGAAGAACTTGATTCCTTGCGAAATCCGCGATGAGCGCGATGCCATTTCACACTATGTATAATCTTTTCAATTCTCACCCGACAAAACCAATTCCAATTTAGAGATCCGGCAACGTCGCGATCTCTCCGGCCGCAAGTCGCCTTGCACCGAACGAACGTCCGGCTGTGAAAACAAACGGGACGATTACAGGTTTCTCAAAACTCTAGCTACTCTGGCTTCCCGTCGGGATTTCTCGATTCATAGATGGCGCACCCCGAGCGGATGAGAAAATTTTTAGACATGATATTTAATACAGCGTCGACAGTCTTAACATTTCTATAGTCACTGCCCTTACTTTGTGAATTATCTGCGATGGAATAACTGTTCGCAAAAACATTGCTACTACTTTCCGACATCAAGATGAGTGGAGCCGCATGTATCCGCCGCCAGTGTCAGAACTCCTCCTCACCCGTGTAAGTAATCTGTAATAATTGAATTACCGGCTTCTGTCATTTGATGTCATCTGATGCGCTTGTGATACAATGTTCGTGCGGAAAGCCCTTTCTAGAATCAAGACTGAAAATACCAATAGGTAATTTAGATTTCAGTTTCACCTTCCACAAAAAGATTGATTGAAATGTGACAAAGGAAACCTTGTCCGTTTTCTTTGAAGCAAGAGCGTCGAGTTACTCGGGTGCTAAGGTTAATTTGCCCCATGTTTTAAACTCCCCCCCCCCAGTGTGGTTATAAATTTTTTTACATAATGACGGAATCACCCTGTACACCAACAATACACAATAATAACAACAGCAATAATGATGATAAATACCCCCCAGAAATCAAGCTCCACAAGATAGAATGCCTCCAGGAGACAAGCTCCACAGGCAACAACGAACGCACACATAATAACATTAATAATAACAATAGCAAACGCCCCCAGGAGCCAAGCTCCATAGGCAAATAATAAACGCCCTCGGGAGTCATGCTCCACAGGCAAATATCAAACGCGCACACATAACAACACAACGTACTAATTCAAACGTGCACTCTACGACTACCTGTAACCAAAAAATATCGCCAAGAGAATCATTCTTTCCGTAACCGCACTACAAAAAAACTCGCCCGGTACACCGAATGACAAAGAAGACAAATTAAACCAATATCGATAATGCCAAATATTTATAACACTTTTTTATTCCAAAACGTCAGTGTGATCTGTATATAAAATTATTTTGGCAGTTTATTAAAAATATCCGTTCAGCACCTATTGCATGTAGAAGAAAATATAATGTTTAACTCGAGTAGAATGTAGGTACCTATACACATCCACAATTATTCTTGTACGAACTACTACCTATTTCATATTTTTTTATTACAATGCAACACACTGTAAGTTGATAGGCTCTTCTTAAATTATTTCAATTATAATATTAAGGTTTGTTGTATATTTGCCCACCGTTTCCACTCCATTGGCTTGATCGCTCCAATATTATTATAACCGTTATGGGGCACAAAGGGCGCCAAAACTGATTCGGTCTGGGATGTGGGACATTAAGACGCCCACCATCTAGAGCAAAAGCTGCAAACTGCGGGCGATATCAATACCTCACTCTAAATTTGTAAGCTTTCATCAATGGCCGTATTCAAAACACACTGCCCATAACTCACTTATACGGTCAGCGCTAAAATAAATGGCTCTCTTAAGAAAACTGAGGGAACGGTAACACGTCGTAAAAATACAATTGGGCCAAATGTTGGGCGAATATGGACCGTAGGGCGACCACGGCAAGGCCGAGAATATGAAAAGACGGCTCGGACACAATGCCAATCTTAAACTTATTCTAATGCCTTTCTTGGCGAAAATTCTGGCATTGTGATTGTGTAACCACCCCCGTAGAATGGTGTCGTTGGCGTTCGGCGACAGCTGCCGTTTAAAAAATGAAGTTCTCAACCTCCGCCTTAGCTACAGTTAATTTAACCCGGCTCCTTCTCGTATAGAGAACCCGACCAGATGGCACGGTTCATTCAAAGAGGTTATCCACGTTTCCTTATTAAAATGTACGCTTGGGGTTGGCCCGCGGGGACCCGAGTCGTCGTTTTGTCGTTTCAATTTAATTGCGGTGGAATTCTTAAACAGATCGCGCCAAACATCCATATACTTAATGAGATTAACTTGAACTAAATAAATACGCATATGGTGCTAAACGTGAAGTCGAAAAGTCGACCAGAATATTTTCTAAAAGAATGATTTTAGAACATAATTTCAGTTAACTACAAATGGATATGAAATCGAAATAATAGAAAAAATATACTGTACAATTCGAATGAACTCATATCCACTCTTATTGTACGTACACACTACTGCTTTCTTATCTTGTGGTCTGTCAATAATTACCATAGTTCTCTTTGCAATTTTCTTTTCGTTTAGAATTATTATCCCAATGACAACAAGCATCATCTGGAAATTAGGTATGTACTTTATTGTTATATTTATCTCAAAAACAAAGCTTTTGGGAAAAGTTACGACATTCAAAATGTTTAGGGAAATTAAATTTTACACCACGAAAATGTTTTTCAGGCTCAATGGACGAGTCCAGTGGCGATTTGGCTTTGAAAAAAAAAAAGAGACGAAAGTTCAGCACTAGCGGTATCCTTGTTTGTCAATGTAGCCAAAGTAATATTTATGCTGGCATTGCATAATTTATTTTTTTATTACTAACCTGAGAAATCACCATTATTTACCTTAGATGAGAAGTAATATTTCTCTTCCTAAGTAAATAAATAAAAAAATACTTGGCTAAATAATGAACAATTTTCTATATGACATTTAAAAATTAGTTTCATTTTATCAGCTTGACAACTGAACTCCCAGGAGAAATGACTAAAATATCAAAATCTAATCAAATAATATGTAAAATATGGAATATTTCAATATTAGTAGTAAAAAAAATCTATATACACTTCGGTTGAGAAGGCCATTGTTTATCTCGCATATTATATCCTTGCTCCTTGCGCCTCAGGATATAAAAATGTTCGGAACATAATGGCTCACTTCTCAACCTAAGTGTATAATATACTATTTTAATTGCAACGATTTGCTGTTTTGTGGTACCATAATCAAAAAGACAGTTTTTTTGTAACCTGTAACTTTTGAAGTGCTACCAGCTGATTTTGAGAAACCGACCGAAAAATAAACATACTATTTTTCTGACGAAAACCCCAAAGTTTGTATGATAGTACCATTCATAATGGAATCAAATAACGAGACTAACAACACAGATAACAAGTATCGACCTCGGAGCGCCACCAACTTGAGAGGTGCCAAGTTGTCGCCGCGCTGAAACCGCGGCAGGCTTATAAACGCCTACGCGGATTTTTTTTTGCGATGCCACTGTCGCTTGTCACAGCACCCCTACAAGTTCCTTTCTATACTCCCCTACTTGTCTCCCACAAATATTTGAGATAGATTTGCACAACAATTTCAGAATTTTCTTCTTTGAGCTATCGTCGTTTGTTACGCCACCCATATACAGATTTTTTTCGAAACTCCTACGCGTCGCCACAAAATATATTTCAAAGTGAGATTGATTTACACAAAAAAGTTTTTTTAGGATTTTTTTGCGACGCCACTGTTTGTCGCCTCACCCCTACAGGTTTTTTTCTCTATTACTATATTCCCTATGCGTCTCCCAAAAATATCTTTGACATTGAGATTGATTTACACAAAAATAAGATTTTTGGGATTTTTTGCGATGCCAATGTCGTTTGTCACGGCACCTCCTACAGGGTTTTTTCTATATTACTACATCCCCAATGCGTCTCCCAAAAATATCTTTGAAATTGAGATTGATTTACACAAAAAATAAGATTTTTTTCTTGAATTTTTGCCACGCCACTGTCGTTACACACGGCACCCCTACAGGTTTTTTCTATACCTACGTGTCCTCCAAAAATATATTTGATACTGACATTGATTTACACAAAAAAAATCAGTTTTTTACTCTATACTCATACATCTCTTACGCGTCCCTCATAAATATCTGATTGAGATTGATCTACACAAAAAGAATCAGATTTTTCCTTTTGCAGCTGATCAATTTTCTGTATTTTTTCTACCTTCCATCCTAAACAATAATTAATCTCTATACATCCTTATTCAAATTAAATAGTGCCTCAAAAATGGCACAATTTGGAAGACGAAACGAAATATCTGCCGCTCCCGTGCAGAAGAGTGTGCAATTCAATTTTCAGTTTGCATAAAAAAAGCGATGATTATTATTTTTACCAACAAAAATGCAGATTGTATTGTTTATTATTATGACATTACATCATAGTATACAATAAAAATAAAAAATAAAATCTGAATTTTCGTTGATAATTAAAAAAAAAGAAAAATAATTGTGTGGGATTTGAACCTACGATGAAATAAATGAATTTTTCTTCGGAACGCGCCTTTACCCACTCGGCTATACCCACTTAAATCTTTCCATGAGTTTGCTCATATCTTTTTTGTTTTCTTAAAAAAAACCTTTTTATTTACAATATATAGGTACAAATACATTTTTCCGAGCATTTTTCTTACATAGCTATAGTTATAGTACATTTTTTTTCAGAAGCACATTATGTGTATATTTTTTAGCTGTTTGATTTATCTTATTTCTGCAGAACCTATACTTATTTTTCAAGCATGCTAAATTCCCCTCTCTCCCTTCTAAATTATAATAAACTAATCCTGAAAGGAGCAATAGTATTGCTTGTGCTTTTTCCTTATCTCTTATCCTAAAGGCTAAAGTTATCAGTTCAGGTAGATTTGCAGCATTATTTATGTCAAGTTGGAATTTTTTTTATTTGTTTCTTTAACCACTGCCACATTTCTCTTGCATTTTTACACAATTTTATTTTATTCATCAGATCTTCATTTGGCGACAAGCATTTTTTACATAAAGCGTTATTGCTTAATTTGTGTTTTTGCAGCTTCGAACCGGTAAGATACACATCGTTTATTGCCTTATATATTGCCGATTTCCACTTTGTGGGGATAATGTTTATTTCTAGTATTTTCCACACCAAATTCCATTTTATATTGTTGTTTGATTTTTTGTTTTTTTCTTCTATTGTCGGTTTTTTATTCAATTGTTCCAACATCTGCTTATAAATCAATCCAGTGGATATTTTTTGCGTTTTTGTATACCTATCTAATTTTTCTTTTACTTCAAAAATTGGTTGATAATCTATTATTATTTTTGTTTACTTATTTCAAGAAAATATTATATATCGAGCTATATGTGATGTTGCCATTTTTTGTCCATTCATAAAAGTGAGTGTTGATAAATAGGGCTTTTGCCTTTAAATCCACGTTTATAAGTTTCAGACCACCCTTTTCTTGTGACATGTATAGTTGACTCTATAAATTTGTCCAAACCACAGAAATTTACCAAGTAGCTGGACAATCTTTTGAGTAATTGGTTTTCGTAGTGGTAATATTTGTGCTATAGGTATACCAAATCTTTGATAATATGTATGAGTTAATATACCATACCTTTCTTATATGTTGTCCAAATTCCTCATCAGGTCATTATATACACTTCTCTGTATATGTATTATTAAGTTATTATTTTTTAAGTATTGGTATATACAGGGTGTTGCTCTAACTTTTTAAAATTGTAAAAAAATATGTACCTACCTAAAACAAAACGCACAGAATTGCATTTGCCATGGCAAACTAACTAGATATGGTGTTCTATTGTTTTAATAACTAGCAACAGTAGCAATATAAGTAAAAATTCATTAAAAGTTATAAAATTTTCTCAATTCTCTCAATTATACGACATTTACAAAAGTATAAACTAAATTTCATTGCCGATGAAGAAATTCAATGAAGACTTCTTTGTTATTTCCTGGGAGTGACCGAAAACAAAATGGAGTAATTGTCAATAGAAAAATTTACACTTTGGGATCTTAACAATCACGGAGCCACCCAAAATAATTATACAATTTTAAAAAATTATATCACAATAAAAAGATGCAAAATAAGTGAAAAATACGGGACCATGTTTGGGGAAGAACAAACCGCCTATAAATCGATGACAAAGCAAATACTTGCAAATTGTTCAAAAACTATACCTAAGCGATTTCAATATAACGCTAATATAGTAAATTGTAGGTATTGAACAGTAGAATCGCCTCGCATAATCAAAAGGTGGTCGTTACATTTGAAAAACAAAAGTAATGGCCTCTTACAAATAATAAAAAATGGCGACCATAAAGTAAACTTTGGCTGCACCATAATATAGGGGGCACTAATAGTTATCCTAACATAACTCAACTTGGAAAAGTATGCACCAGAAACGGGAATACCACTTGGCAATGCCGCAACCGATCTTCAACAACAAAAAAGCAATCAAATTCTCTCTTAAAGGTGAGTAACATAGTGTATAAAAAAGTGGGTCATTCCATTAAAAAAACAAATTTGGTGTTTTTTGCTAATTTCGCAACACCCTGTATACACCAAAACTTAAAAAATAAGAATTTCCCTTGATTACAAGTAACTTTTGTATGAAACTTTTTTCCGTGTGTCCCGAAATTCTCGAGATAAGGGTATAGGGCATGATATGTGGGCCACCCTGTACTTCCGAGGTCAAAAGAGAAGCTTACGCGAGGCGTCGCCAAAAAAAGAGCTTACGCGTCGTGCAATGTCCTGCTCCAAACAATTTTATATCTTAAAGTATGTACTTTATATTAAACTTTAAATACATTGTTGAGTAGCTCGTGAGTATAATATTATATCGTCGACTGACGTCAGTCAATGATTATATATTTTTCAAATTTTAAATATTTCAGTTTTTTCGAACATGTTTAATATCTAATTTTAATTAAATGGGTCATTATTAAATGCAAAACTAGGTATAAATATTTCAAGAAAACTGCAGTTGTGTATTTATTCAAGGTCATTCCTCATTTTACCTGGCCTATATGGAAAATGAAATTTTAATTATAATATCATGTTGAGGGTTCCAAGCTAGGTATATACAGTGTGTCCCAAATTCGACCCTCACTATTAGGATCTCGGTAATTACAAGGGATAGAGAGTCGGTTGAATGGAGAAAGTTTTAGACAATTTTATGGCCAATCTGATGCCGCTGAGAAATCAAGGCTAACTGAGATCGTTTTCGAGATGTTTCCAGAAAAGTGAATTTTTCCAATTTAGTTTTTGTTAAATATCTTAGAAACCGATGCTTAAACAAAGACCTGGCTTGGATATCATTAAGGCACTTTTATCCATTCTTTTTAGCGGTGATGTCAGTTTTATGAAAGAGGTTTTCGTTTTCGAGATGTGACACACACTTTTGATGTTCTTATGGACGCCATCTTGGATTTATAAAAATTAGAAATCTACATGAAATTCTCCGTCCAATGATGTGTCAGACTAATGATTTTTATTAGTTGTAAAACTCAAAAAAGCGTTGTTTTCACCGAACACTATAAGTAGGAGTACACACAAAAAAATCTAGGTTTAAACCGAATGTAATATAAGTATATGGCTCGGAAATAAAACGTCATCACCTCGCGACGACCTTCATTTGACCGCGTTCCTAACTAGGATAAATGTTGCTAAAACAGAAATTGGGTACTGGAGTGCAAAAATTGCGCAAGTGTCTGTAAGATGGCGCTGGAGTTGGAGAGCGGCCATTGGTACAGAGCGAGAATAAAAAGTACCTAATGTTTCGCCTTGCTAAAATAAGTTTCCGTTCCTTATAAGTTGTTTTGTTGCCCGGCAAGGTCGTTGGTCGGAACCAGGGGTCTTAGGGGGGAGGGAGGCGAACCGACCCCCTTTTTTATACAAATAACAACACATCGCTCCCATCCTGGGGTATTTTGGGATTGAAACTGAATTGTTAAACACAAAATAATAATATGAATATTTACGCTCCTTTATTTTTATATATTTTTTCATAGTTATTAAGAATATTGTTGAGTAAAATATTAAATCGGTAAACAAATAAAGATATTTTACCAGGGTGGTAACTCCTTAACGGAGGTCACACTGTAGATGTTTAACATATAGGTACAGAAGATGTTCTTTCGCATCAATATATCGTTTTCTTTTTTCATTTTTTATTTTCGAGATATGTATTTATCTTAATTATTGCGTTACTTAAAATGTGTGTTTGAATGTAGTGTTAATGCAAACGAAGAAACACCTTATGTACACATAAAAGACCATGTTTCATTTCATTGAAAAAACTAAACATAATTTTGTAGAACTTTTAAGCCAGCAATACCAGCGCAATACTATACCTACAGAAAATGTGCCGAATCACCTTCTTTTAACTAAAGAAATGCCTTTAACAGTAAAAACACAGTAGACATTCAAGTGACCTTGAAAACGTCGTCTGCCTACAAGTGAAAACGTGCGTCTTACATTGGACCTCATAATATGCTTCAACTTTTATGTGATTTTTTGTGATTTTCGTTTTTGAGATATTTATAATAGCTGCATTTATTAAAATGGAACACCCGGTATAGATAATTTTCGACATACCTATACATATAGAGACATAGACATGAATCCTTCCCTAATGTCAGTTTATATGCTAACGATTGTGTTTTCCTCACGAAAAATACATAACGGCGACATAACTATAAGAACATATCAGTACCCAACCCACACGTATGTATAAATAATGCAAAATCAACTAAAGCAGTTTTTAGTGCCGCCGTGTACCTTTCAAGCTAAAAATCAATGAACCATTGCTAAAAAGAGAGGGGTTAAAATCACAGATCGGAGTCTTTGAGCTACGAGGGTCTCCCGAATATACCTTTTGAAGTTTTATATTATTTTAATATTAAAAATTCGCAATTCATAGTATATAATAATATGGAAGTAATACAAAAACATAAAAAAGTAATCAGACAGCTTAGTTGATTGAATATTATATCGCCAAAACGTAAAATTGATCATATGAACATAATATATGTAATTATTAAACTGGACCTGTAACAACAGCGTCAACCGTTCATCGATCGTCTGTTTTTCGCGCCATCTGATAAATAATAGCCACACTTTTCCATTCCCGCTGCATAATTTAAGGGGTATTTTGCCTATGTTTTTTATTTACAACAAGACTGGATAATTACAATGTTTATTACCGTGTTTTCGTTCCGAGCATATTCCGAAACCTATGCCAATCTTAACGAAGGTAAAATTCCGGCTCAAGAGACAAAATAGACGAATTTATGCCGGCATAAAGTTTGAAATTCAAAAAAAAATCTCGCCCATAACTTTTAAACTAGTGTCATTAGTATCTATGGATATTTTAAAAATACCCGTGTTTTTTGTAATCCTTTGAAATTCGCTACTTTTTCCAGCTAGTTGGAAATAAAAACACATTGATACAGGCAACCAAACATACAATGGCGAGGCCCCCCTTAACCATATCTTAGTCACCCTATACAACCCACATGAATTTCGGCTCAGAACGATTTTACTATTAGTATCACTATATAGGGTATTTTTGAATATACTGAAACTTATTTTAATTCATATGTATGATCAGTTAAATATCAATTAAATAATAACTTTGTGTTCACAGTTTATCAAATAATATGATTAAAACGAAAAGAAATTAAATTCCATAAAAGTATATTGCTAAGGATCATTTCCATCCTAGAGTATTATCTAGACGAATCTAACAAAGAGGCGTTTAAAACACATTTGCATTCTAAATAACTATAAAATTTAGTCAAATGAAACAAATTTAGCTTCAAATCTGTAATTGCTTATTGTTGATTTTACTCTACTTAGAAGTAATCAGTTAAATAATGTATGGGGTTAGTGTGAAACTATGATAATTGCAAACGAATCTGAATTTTTGTTTATTTTGTCTATAGAAAAGAATGAAATGATTTATTTTTAATATTATTATAATACTTCCTACTTCTCACATTTTGAAATAAACCTAAAATATCACACGTAGACGTTACACATGAATCAATTTGACTATGGCGACAAGATGGTATCAAATGTCTAGCAGGGTGATCCACGATCCACATAACATTTTACCCCCGCCCTTAACTTCTTCTTAAATTTTTTCTTTAACTCGAAAAATAAAGATAGTAGTAAAAGTACAATGTTATGTGGATCATTCAAAATATAGGTACACGCTTTTAACTTCGTTTTTAAATTTTGATGCATTATACTGAATATGTACAGATTGCGAAATTTTTTGAATAAAATGCAACCGGCCTCAAATTCTCCGAGTCTCGGGTGAAGTAGTTTTTAATATTTTTTTTCTAAATATATGGTATGGTCTCAAAAAATATTCCTTTTTTTTATAGTAAGTTGTGTATAAGACTAAGTACAGGTTTGTGAATTAAAAATCATATTTTAAAGGGCTATAACATTTTATTAAAGAATAAATTTATACATGCAGTTCTGGACCTAGCTTGTAAGCATATTTATAAACAAGTAGGTACAGGGTGGCCTAACGAAAATGTAACAGATCCTATAACAACTGGGAACATTTTTTTTTTCTGAGAAACCCAAAGACCCTGTTTCATTTGGTAGTGAGGCACCTTTTTCCACAAATTTAATAATTCTATAATATACAACCTCTTAGGCAGCATAGCTTCAAAAAATTGAAACGATGAAAATCCCCTTCAGTTCTTCTTACAACCATAGCTCATTTATTGCGTGTAAAGCGACACTTCAATAAAATTACTTAATGATATGGTTTCTTTGCTCCATATCGTTCTGAAAAAAATATTACAATTAGAGAAGTTGTGGCAAAAAAATAAAAAAATTTTCTGGATCTTTTTTGAATATCTGAAGTTTGCTCATCTGAAATCTATATTGGTTTTGGTTTTATTGACAGCGGTTTTGGATAACTATAAATGAATTTCTTTAAATTATGTGCTGTACAAGAATGAAAACTAAGTTTTGTTACAATTATTAAGTATTAACGGAAATTCCCTAACGACAATTAAAACCATTATGAATCGACTTTCAATGGGGAGTACGGTACATTAAGGTACACATGTAGGTACTTATTATAAGTACTTAAATGATATAATAGCAACATACATGTCTCTTCAGAGAAGCCCCATCTACGTAACAAATCCTCAATCTTGTACGTACACTTCACTTAAAAAATAAACGTCAACGGTTGCAGCGTCCACAGTATATCGGCACGTAGGTATTCAAAATGTAGGAACTTAGGAACTAATAACACGCCACTACGTCTAGTAATGGCCACTGTTCGATCGCAAATGGCACCGCAGTCTACTGTGGAGGGGTTGTGCATTGTGCAAGGTATAATAGTCAAAATGACACTAATGATTTTTGTTAGAATTAAACTGACAATCTCGTAATATCAATATGAAGCTTTAAGATAATTTTAGATTTATTTTGACCTCAATGAGCAGTGATGTTACACTGAGTTTACATTTGACTATAAATCTGAATTGAATATTAGTTTAACGTATTTTCAAAATAAGATCATATTAAACCATAAATGTTAATTTTAGTTTATTGCTAGGCTATATCCTCAAAGTACATAACTATTTTCAAAGTAATATTAGTTTCTGATTTTAAAATAACGCTCAGTCCAAATAATCACTGAGGTTAAAATATTTCTAGTTAGATTTAAATGAAATCTATTATCGCGATACTAATATTATTTTCAAATGTGATCCTAGATTTTTTTTGTGTGTAGGCCATGACAAGTCTGGCAAAACAAATGCAACAAACTGTAGCTCTCAGCTGTGTTCCGTGTAAAAATGCCGTTAACTTATAGTGAAAAATCTGATATGTATACATAAAATTTTTTCATAACTGGCAGCTACAGCTACATAACAAAACTATAGCTACGGCTAGATAACAACACTGCCAGTTGTGTTCATCATCCCATATTGTTCTAAATTCCTACTCAATGTAGAAAATTGTCTGCATATAATAAATTCTTTCTGAGACTGTAGTATTCCTGTTGTTCCATTTTTCACTATAAGTGAATGGCATTTTTACACACTTCGCGGAACGCAGCCGAGAGCCACATCAGAACACAACAACTGACAGTTCATTGCATTTGTTTTGCCAGACTTGTCAGGGCCCACTTAGTGTTAGATAAAAACAACGCTTTTTATATTAAAACTAACAAAAGTCATCAGTGTGACGTGTGACACATCATTGGAAATTTTTACAAATCCAAGATGGCGTCCAGAAGAAAATAAAAAGTTGTGTGTCAAATCTCGAAAAGAAAACCTCTTTCATAAAACTGACATCACCGCTAAAAAGGATAGATACAAGTGCCTTAATAATGTCAAAGCCCGGTCTTTGTATAAGCATTAGTTTCTAGGATATTTAGCAAAAACGAAAATGAAATATTCACTTTTTTTGGAAATAACTCGTAAACGTCTTGATTTCTCAGCAACATCAGATTGGTCATAAGACTGTCTAAAACTTACTCCATTTAACCGACTCTCTATATGTTGTAGTTACTGACATCACAATGAGGGTCGAATTTGGGACACACTATGTAGAAAAATTATCCATAGTTAATACATTTTTGTATTTATTATTTTGAGCACAAAATTATCAAAATTTAAGAACGGTTCATATTTGCCGCCATTTAAATAACCAATGAAACAATACTTCTTGTCATAGGCGTTGCCAGAGGGCCAGAGCTGTTACAGTTATTCCCTAAAATTGACGTTTTTTTCGTTTAACCCTAATTTTACAATCTGTGCGATTTTTTATTATTATTCTTTATGCTTTGTTGTATGTTTGGGATTGTACCTATTATCATTTTGATCTTTAATATGGGAAGTAGTTTGTCAATAATACCCAGAAAACCCACCTGCACTGGCTCATTTCACACAGCAGCGTAACAACAATAATTGGAAAATACTGTGTTATGTTATAAAACCGAAGACAAGTACTTAGAAAATGAAATTAATATGGACATAATCACAGAACAGCTAATTATTACTAATTCCGAAAGTGACTCCTCCGATGACGATGTTAGTGATTATATGCATCAGATTGACAAATATTACCTATTGTAATTGTAAATTATTATACTTAATAGTTATGTAAGATAATAAATATATTATTTATTGCTAATAATTATTTAAATTACTTTTTAATAAAATTCATCACTCGTAATTTATTTCTGTGCAATTACTCTCCAAGCACGCCACTGAAATTTGTATTAATATTTACGATTTCCTATAAATCTATTCTAGGAATTCTCCCCCTTCACATTTTGTATGATCTGTATCTAATACCGTTTTGAATTAGATGTCTATAAAAGACCTCAAGGGCAGGTAGATAATAAGTATTTTATTGTTGGTAAACTCAAATATTATTACATCTACCTATACAAAACTGAAACATTTTTTCTAGAACTATAGCGTTGACTGACGTATTAATAAAGACTGATCACGGCTGTCATGTTTGACAGTTCTCTGGCTCACCATGCGCTTCCTGGAGACAAAATACATTGTTGACCATAGGCGCCATCTACTTTTCAGAATATGAAGCTATAGCCGTGAGAAGTCTTATTAATATGTCAGTCATTATTATAATTATAATAATTATAATTATAATAATTATAATAATTCTCACCCTCACAATACTCCAAACTAGGAGTACCCCAGAAGCAACCACATGCTTGTGCGGGGGAGGGGGGCAATTACTATTATTTTGTCTTCGTTGCCATTTGCGGCTAGGGCCGACTTTTTTCCCGATAGAACTAGGATAGCATTCGCTCAAGTACTACGGAAAACCCTAGAAAACCGTAGTAATCCCAGTGAGTGTAGGACAATTAGTAAATCACACGGATAAAGCTATTTAGGAGCAATACCGTGAACCCACATTTGTCCAGCGCTCTTGGCCATAGCGGTGTTTTTCTTTAAAGACAATGTGCATGCACCTGCCTTGAACCAAGGTCGATCGAAGGCAGAAAAACATGCAGTCTAAAAAGTCAGCGCCGGTACGAGCGACGCCACCGCGGCCCCATTATTAGAGGAAAATAATATTTTTCTAAATATACCTACTCTAATGTAAATTTGCACTTTATTGTACAAATATTCCAATTTTTTTATAGCTTAGGGTACAGCAGCAGTGTCGCATTCGTAATACGCTTCTTTTGTAACCCTACAAAATTCTCATATTGGTAGGTTTACAAAACTTATTTATTTATTTATTACTCATAGATTTATTTTAGTTATTACCTTTTGGTTTTTACATTACGCATTTCATCGCTAAAAACTGCATACCTCATTAACGTAAAACGAGTTAATTATGTCTATATCCACTCGCGGCAGATTATCCGAATCGTCTTTTACAAATCATGGATCCATCCTGTTGGGAAAAAGTTCTTGAACTGCAAACAGAAAGGCAAAATCCAAAACTATTACAATGAAAACCGATGGGCTACACAGACAAATACATTATAATTCTGTGTTTAACTAGAAAATCCAGGTAGAAAGCGGCACATTTTACATTTTAATATTTTTCATAGAAAACGATAATTAAGGCGAGTTTTTTGGCATTGGGAGAAAGGACCGTAAACGTCACTGAAATTAGAGATATTCCTGTACAAGCTAATTATAACAATATCGACATGTGGTTAACTCATTTTCCCGTGAATAAACTGTTGACCAAACATTTCATAAGCCTCATATATCATCTAATCCATCCACCAGTACGTAAAATGTATATCTACTGTATTTTTACCAGGCGATAAAGATCAAGATGATAATGGCCCTACGAGCACCTCTATGTTATTGCTTTTCCTGGTAGGTATGTAAATGTGCAGTAACACCAACACCCCTGGCGCGCTTTATTTTTATTGACTAATAATTTGTAGTCCCGTGACGTCATAATACTACCGTTCAAAGCTTAAATATATTTTTAAAATACTTCACTTGCTCAAGAAATAAAATAAAAAGGGAATAGCTTGATCTATACAGACCCTTTTAAATAGATAAATAAAAAATGGTGGGACAACCTCATTGCGTCTTAAAATTGCTCCTGGAACATCTGCAGGTAACAAACTAACAGTTAGAGCTGGTACATGAAGAAAGCGCCATTATTTTCAGTTCTATTAACACTAATTAAAAACGTCGAAAGGCACCATTAACTAAGAACACTTTTCTCAATTTTCCCGGAAGAATATAGTAGTCACTAGCCACAAAAATATACCTATAAAAAGCTTTGAGTTTTTCAAAAGGTGCAGGGTACAGTACAGATCATAAAAAGCGATGTTTGTTCAAACAGCAAATTGTGACAATTAAAAAGTGAATTATTCAATGCCAACATAAATATTACTTTGGCTACACTGACAAACAAGAATAGCCTTAGAGCGGAACTTTCGTCTCTTTTTTAAGGCCCAATTACCACTAGACTCTTCATTAAAGTTGAAGAGATTTTTTATAAAAATTTTGTTTTACAACAATGACAACCTATGATCGAATGGAGCACAAAAGCAGGTACTAATGGAGTTAACTTCTACATCATTTCTTAATCCATTAGGTAAAGGTAAGATCTAGCAAATTTCGACATGTAGGTACTACAAGTTCTAAAATATTAGAAACCGGCATGGCATATTGCCAGTATTGACACCATCTCATAGGTACCATCGAAACCATTCGGATGCACCTGCTTTCTTTAAAATAATGCCAAAATCGAACTCCTTGAAGCCACAAATACTATAGAAAGTCACATCAGCCAATAAGCCTTAAACTCGCAAATAATTTTTTCCTGCTCCCTCCCCCGTAAGTTCACTTTACATGCTCGCCAACAGATCCGAAAGCGAAAGTCAAATGTTCGAGGTGCTCTGTTGTTTTGGTTGCTAGCTGCGAAAGTGTTTGCTAGGTAACCATTAATAAAATATATATAGCAACGCGAATCTTGCGTCAATTTTAATAGGTTACACAACAATCGTTTTACAAACTGGTTTTGATCATAAAAAAGTATACCAAAGGAAAATTAATAATATCAATGTTTCTCTGGCATCAAATAAGAGCCGCATAACAGACCAAATTTGACAGGCACCTCGCTACCGGTAGGGTGAGAGTACGCGATTAGTAATTCGTAGATCCAGGGTTCAAATCCCACACAAAGATCAACATTTTTTATTTATTTTTTATTATTGCCGCATTCTGCTTCTTATAATTATCACTGATTATCATTTCTAGTAAGTAATTGAACAAAGGTTATTTTGAAGATCATAGATCATCATTACTCACAATCTACTCCATATGTATTTAGAGCTTTATTCAAAGTACCTATAACCTGAAATTATCGGTAGCAGTAAAAATGTAATACATTGCACGATGCGTAAGCTCTTTTTCGGCCTCGGAGGTACTTTTAATGACCGAGGCTACGCTCGCGTTGCCTCGGTCTTTAAGCAACCTCCTCGGCCAAAAAAGTGCACTTACGCATCTGGCCATGTAAATAACTGTTGATTAGGGAACACATTATCTTCTATATAGTTTTTGCTGTCATGTATGGGCAAATATCTTAACTGATGTTTCGCGAGAACCCACTTTATAGGGTGCGGCTCCTTTTAGGGTTTTAAAAGGTAAACTCCACAGATGGTTTTCTTTCAATATTTTCGAAACTTTTATACATACACCAATGAACTTTGAATGAATTGAAATTGCATTTCAAACAAAACGAAATCTTAAATCAATGTCACAGCTCACTAGATTTAATTAAATAATTCATAGATAAAAATATCGTGAAATGCAATGCATGATAAAAATGATTTTACCTACTCAAAAACGCGTCATCTCAGTGACATGGCACCAAAATCCATTTTTGTGTAGGAAACGTCGAAATTTCAATGTTTTTGTCAAACATTGAAAACAATATATACAGGGTGGCCCACCACGAACTGCATCGATCTATATATGGAAAATTAAAAGTAGGAAAATTCTGAAAATTTGGCACCTCACCAATGCCGATGGGCGCTGCTCAACTAAAATACTTTGGTGAATCTGGCAGTCGATATCAACTTTCTTATTTCAAATGGAATACCCTGTATATTATTGCATTTTTGAATTCTAGGCATCATTTTGGAAAAAAAGATGCAACATGTCCTATGTCTAAATCCCACCGTTTTTGAGATATTTGCATTTTTCCGAAAAAAATTACAGGTGCAGACCTAAAGTCAATTAGTAATTTATACGAGGAAACTGCGAAATTTCAAAACGAATTTTTGGCATCGTGTAACAGAAGCCTTGACCTAGTGATCTCTGCTGAGAAATAAATCCGTTCTTATACAGGGTGTTCACAAAATTTGAATAAAAATTACATTCAAAATGTGCTTAAATCTCGAAATTTTCAAATGGAAACCCCCATTTTTTTTTAATGCGATCTTATTCACCGCTAAAAATGATGACAACTTTGTGTAAGGTTTCCTATATCTAAATGCAGTAATTTTCGATTAATTTACGAAAAACTCACTTTTCGCCCATAAAATGCGGGGTTTGCTTAACGCTTGGAAAATCATATTAGCCGTGGACGATGAAAAGACAATCGCGGCTGAGGAAATGTCACTTGGTTTACATTATTGTCATCAATAATGCCGGCGCGCTTAAATTACACAAAAGAAGATTATGTATCGCACGTTCTTGATATTACTTTGTTGCATTCTCCGTAGATACCTAATAAACAAATTTAAATAATCTTCGTTTGTGTAATTTAAGCGCGCCGGTATTATTGTTGACAATAATTTATAAACCAAGTGACATTTCCTTAGCCGCGATTGTCTTTTCAACGTCCACAGCTAATATGATTTTCCAAGCGTTAAGCAAACCCCGCATTTTATGGGCGAAAAGTGGGTTTTTCGTAAATTAATCGAAAATTACTGCATTTAGGTGTAGGAAACCTTACACAAAGTTGTCATCATTTTTGGAGGTGAATAAGACCGCATTAAAAAAATGGGGGTTTCCATTTGAAAATTTCGAGATTTAAGCATATTTTGAATGTAATTTTTATTCATATTTTGTAAACACCCTGTATAAGAACGGATTTATTTCTCAGCAGAGATCACTAGGTCAGGGCTTTTGTTACACGGTGCCAAAAATTCGTTGTGAAATTTCGCGGTTTCATCGTATAAATTGCTAATTGACTTTAGGTCTGCATCTGTAATTTTTTGCGGAAAAATGCAAATATCTCAAAAACGGTTGGATTTAGACATAGGACATGTTGCATGTTTTTGTTCCAAAATGATGCCCAGAATCCAAAAATGCAATAATATACAGGGTATACAGTAGATATCGACTTCCGGTATAACCGGAAGTGCCAGATTCACCAAAATATTTTAGTTGAGCAGCGCCCATCTTCATTAGTGAGGTGCCAAATTTTCAGAATTTTCCTACTTTTAGTTTTCCATATATAGATCGATGCAGTTCGTGGTGGGCCACCCTGTATAGCCACGCAAAAAATATGACTTTATTTACACCATACAGCAAGGGCCTTCAACCAGCCCCTGATCATTTTTGGTCTTTAACTCTAATTTTGCATTGTAAGGCATAAAATAGTCATTTGTACCGAGGCACTGAAGTCCAACTTTTTATAACAAATGTGGCATTTTTATTTATAAATAAATCACATGTTGCCACATGAGTGAAACATTACCTTGTTTTATGTAATAATTCCGCATCGAGGCTGAATACCTGGCCACGTTTGACAGGCGATTGGTTCTCACATCTCACAAAGGCCCATCGATAGAAAAAATCGCACAACTTACTTCTCTGCCAATTTGTGAGCTTTTAATGGCGATTTTGAGAGTCGTTGGTGCCGATTTAAAAAAGTTTAGTACGTGTCCAAAATTTTTTAATAAAATTGCCTCAGTAATCGCCTCTTAACACATCTACATGTTGATTTGGAACAGCCTGTATATTATATTTATAGTCAGGTTTATATTTATGCCAGTAATAATGTAGCGCCGTCCTATATTGGGATATGAGGTTCAATTGATATTGGGCAGATGTAAAAATTAACTTTTTCTTGTTTAATTGTAATATTAATTTAATTGTATTAAGAACATTTTTATTTACCCCAACAAGGAATTACGAAATTCTATAGGACAACAATGAAGACATTCTATTATTTGATTTGAAAAACAATACGGTGATTTAAAAAATGTCATGCCTACCCTCTGGTAAATCAGCCCTGGAGTTATTTAAAAATTTTCTGTTTTCTTCAAATTTTGGAAGGGAGAAATGACTTCACGTCCTTGCCATGTATAGTTGTACAGTTCACCCCTCTGATATAAAATCAGGAATGGTTTCTTATTTCTAGACTTTGACAGTCATATGCAGGGTACGTGGTAAGTATGGGACAATCTCGCAGAAGCAGGTATAGGGGACGTCAAAACGTACATGCTGTTTCATATAACTATATTTTTCCGAAAATGCCCATTAACAGAGATTTGGGTCCCAAAAGGACAACCTGCGGTTTACCTCTTCGGCTGTAACTTTCAAACTACCCCGTATAATGAAATGAAATTTAGTATTGATGCTAGCAAAATGACGGGTTTTCATCAGGGTATTGAATTGAATATTAATAAGTCATGATTCCACGTAATATAAATGTCCAAATATGGAGTTAATGTTAGAATAATATCAAGAAATATTTAGAAAGCATCTCACACGGTTTAGATAATCGGATAATGTTTTCATGCAGCTCGAAAGAGTGAAAATTGCCTATAGGAAGTATAGAGTACCTTTTCTTAAAATAAATGTCAAAGTTTCCCCTTAAGACTCAGTGTACAGCACGTGCGTGGTGATTCAATATTTTGACCCATAAAATGGCTTTTTTCGATCTGTAGCGAGCAACACGCATAAATTTAAACTTTTGGTCAATACAAATTTTAATCTAAGAAATTACTCACATTTTGAGACGAAAATTATTTTAAAATATTTATCACAATAGCAGTTATTAGGCTTATTGCGCAAATGCTAATAATGGCCATTGTGATAAATCTTTTTAAATAATTTTTGCCTCAAAATGTCAGTAATTACTTAGATTAAAATTTGAATTGACCAAAAGTTTAAAATTATGCGTGTTGCTCTCTACAGATCGAAAAAAGCCATTTTATGGGTCAAAATATTGAATCACCAGGCACGTGCTGTACATTGAGCCTTAAATGGCTGACTTCTCTGACAAAGTAAGTTAATTTGTCTATCATTACATTATTTGTCCTTACATACTGTTTATCAACCTACAAAATTTCATATCATATTTATATTAAACACCCTATATGATTTGACGTCCCCTACCTGCTTCCGCGAGATTAATCCATATACTTACCGGACAGCGTGTATACAGTGTGGTCATTTAAGTGTGCAACATATGGGAATTTTTTCTATTAATTGCACAACGAAAATACAAATATTCCCGAAAGTTGGTGCATATTCAATAATCATATTAGGCGCACTTAGAATGGTTGCAAGTCAAGCAGCATACAGGGTAGGTCAAAAAATATAAAAATTGTACAATATACAGGGTGTCCAACTTTAAAACTGTACAAATCCGTAAAATCTTCATTTTTGGAGATAATCGCCTAAACTTTTTTTTTTTGCTTGAAAGGCCTTCAAAAACCGCTTCTTTTGACCTTCCTGCCATTTTCAAAATGCAAATCCAGGGCCCGCTGCGATTTTTTTATACCCCCGATTTTCACGAAAACCATTTAGCGATTTCTTTTATTTAAAATCTGACCACACAGCGTTAATCAGAACATCCCAAAACCCTTATATACCAAATTTGAATAAAAAATATGCAGGGAGTCCTATTCTGCAGGGTGTCAATGTTGAGCAAAATAGGAATTTTAAAGGCATCTGTCAAGTCAAGTGTGCCGTGGAATCTCCTCAAAACAGTTGAATGGTCAACAGGACCACTCAAGGTGTTGGAGCGCAAAGGTCCAATACAAAATATACATAGTGTTCTTATCTGTGCCATCTCAAATTACTGAATTTTTGGAATTTTATATCAAAACCGCTCCACATACTATAAACGAAATAAATATAAAAAATACATAAGCCTGCCAGTCAGTAAGTCTATATCAGTTAAGGTGGCTGGTGTACCACAACAGGAAACGCACAGAAACTGTATCATCTTAGAAAGTGACTTTGTTGAGAAAGGTCCAATAATTTAAATTGTTTTTATTTGTTGGTTGGCGTTCTCTAAAGAAATAAATTACTTTTGTGTTTATTAATATTTTTCCAGAGCACTCCTGACCAGTAGAAAGTTTAATAAAAATTCAGAATTTTGAGATGGCTCTGAGAAAAATACCCTGTATATGTTTGTACTAAATCTTTTTACGCCAACATTTTGAGTGGTCCTGTTGACCATGCAACTGTTTTGAAGGGATTCCATGACACACTTGGCTCGCCAGATGTGTTTAAAATTCATATTTTGTTCAACTTTGACACCCTACAGAATGGAACTCCTAAATTTGGTATGTGGGGTTTTGGGGTGTTCTGATTAACGCTGTAGGGTCAGATTTTAAATAAAAAAATCGCTAAATGGTTTTCGTGAAAATCGGGGCTATAAAAAAATCGCAGCCGGCCATGGATTTGCATTTTGAAAATGGCAAGAAGGTCAAAAGAAGCGGTTTTTGAAGGCCTTTCAAATAAAAAAAGTTTAGGTGATTATCTCCAAAAATGAAGATTTTACGGATTTGTACAATTTTAAAGTTGGAGTTGGTAGAGTAAAGTACCCTTATTTCAGAAAATTCAGCAAAATGTTATTAAGAAAAGTTGTCTAGAATTAAAAGTTATACCTAAATACCAAAACATGGCCTCCTAAGAAAAATAAATATATTTTTTTGAAAAACATTAATAATTTCCTAAAAAAAAATTCTTTTAATATTCACCCTAAGCAATTTTATAAATCAATCAAAATTATATCAATTTCGCATAACTTTGTTCAAATTCAAGCATATTATTTGTAAAATTAACTTAGATTTTTAATATTTTAGGGAATCAGAAACTTCATGTTTGTTTCAACGATATTAAACAAAACTTGAAAATTTTGCAAAAATTGTTCTGAACAAGGAAAACATTAGTAATGATAATGTGTATATTAAAAAACTCAAAACTCAACTGCAAAATTTTTATTTTAAATGTTTATTAAATAAACCGGAATTTAATTGACGAAAAAAAATGTTTCCTTAAGAGGCTATGTTTTGGTATTTAGGCATAGCTTTTAATTCTAAACAACTTTTCTTAATAATCTTTTGCTGAATTTTTTGAAATAAGGGTACTTTACTCTTGTGCAATTTTTATATTTTTGACATACCCTGCACGCTGTTTAACTTGCAACCATTCTAAGTGCGCCTAATGTGATTATTGAACATTCATCAACTTTCGGCAATGTCTGTATTTTGGTTGCGCAATTAATAAAAAAAAGTCCCATATGTTGCACACTTAAATGAACACACTGTATAGGGAAGCCTTCATTGTCTATGCAATTGTCTTTATATCTGAGGTTACTTATTATTAAGTCTTCTCCATAAGTACTTTATGGGTGTATTATGACCAGCTCCTTGCACGAGAGCTCACCGGCCATATTGCAATTTAGATTTATGAAACGATACCCAGATTAATGGCTAAAATATTACAGATCAGATTATTGTCAAGCCTGTTATTTGCCGTCTGCAATGCGGCTCTTCTGTTTTGTTTTTCAAGTCATAAGGAATGTATCGCGGATTAGTAGTGTTGCAGAATTAACATAATAAGCTATAGAAGTTGGATTGCAAATATTCGTGAATCAGATCATTTGTCTTTAAAAATCTAGATATTTGCTAACCTGTGATCCCTTTAATTACTCAGTATCACTCAGTGGAGATTTAAGTATCTAAGTATCTAATAGCTTAGAAGAACCTACTACTAGGTAGTTTCTTCTATGGCAATATAATTATTATAGTACATCTACTGGCCTACCGACGAAACATTTTAGTGAGTTTTACAATTTTGCTTATGAGTAGCTAGCACTAGTTCCCACAGTCAGTTTTTTATTTTGTATCATCAGCATTTATTTAGATAAAAACTCTTGTTAAAGTACCAGAGACGATTTTTACTGCTTGTACGTTCCCAAATAAAGTTTTGTTTTTTAAAAAGATCTTCGCTTAATCTCCATTTGTAATTGGCGCAGTCTTCCGGATAGTTGAAAGACACGGTTTGCGCATCGCGTCGCGTTCGTGTCATCGGAAAATCGCTTTAACTACTAGAACCTCGAAGAAGATCCAGAACTTCCAAACGACCAATGGTAACAGCCAATCCGTGTATCTTTTCCTTGTTTTCCTGTGGCAAATTACGCAGAGAAATCCCCAGGATTTTCAGAGCGTATTATTTTTCCTAGTTAGTTTTAGTTTGGATTTATGTGTAAAATCGCGATCTTCGGAATATTAAGGCATTTAATATTCAAGACACATATTTAAATTATTTTTAAGTAAATTATTTTTATTTTTAAATCTGTCAAATAGACCATTTAATTAATACTTTGGATTGAATAATTTAGAAGTTGTTAATAATATATTAACGAAATGCCCGCAAATAATGATTCTCAAGCCATTTATCAGTAATTGAAACTATTTATTGATACAATTCCGGACTTTAATGGAGACGAAAATACTTTACAGATATTTATCGAACATTGCGAGTCACATTATTCTAATATTGAAAGACAGAACCATAATGATACTTTCAATGGTTTTCTGTTCCGCGCAATTATCGGTAAGTTAGTAGGAACTGCGGGTTCCAGACCCGAAGTTCGTAAATGGGATGGTTTGAATGGAACTTAGATTTTATTGTGCAAGATCTTATCATATTAGAGCCTTTTAAAAGCGAATCATCAGAGAATTCAAAAATACAGAAGTTCAAAAAATCTACGGATATTCTAGCAAACGAAAAATTATTACAAATTAAAAACTACGACGAGTGGCGGCTCGTGTGTATTTAAACAGGTGGGGCCAAATATGGGAAGTCATTTTAAAAATTATTGTGCCTAACTACTAACTATACTTCTGTACGTGTTCTTTATGATTTTTATCGAATTCAGCACTAAAGTTTACCCATTGTCGAAAAATGTCCTTATTTTCTAAAGCCTCTGCCTCATTTTGTCCTCTTAGTGCTAATTCGAAAGCCCCACAAAAACGAGCACAGATTTTTATCAATTATGTTATGTTGTTATTATATTTAAGCAGTGTATCGCGATATGCTGAATTTAACTGCGTTTTAATATTTATTTTACCCAACATCCTAAAATTAAAAATGTTTAATATTCCATTCCATTTTTCGTGTGTCTTCATTTCATCCCAAATGTGCACAATTTCGTTGGTTCCCTTTTTTTGACCAAGTTTCTTCACCGCCGAACAAACATTCGCCAGACCGCTTTCGATCTCTCTCTACAATGGTGTCCAAACGGAAGGTGGCTCGGGTTTATAATAGGAGTGCAAAATTCGTAATATGAATTTGTGTGAACTAGGGTGGATGACGGGGCATGGTCGGTGATAGGGCCATGGCACCGTGGCCCCGCTGCATGAGCCGAGAGTCTCAAATCATTTCTGTGAGTATTAAATGGTAGAATACAAGATATGGTTAGACTTAGAAACTCAGATTCAGTAGAATTAACACTTTTATATGTAGTCAGAGAAGAAGAGTTATTTATGTACCAAGGCACAAAGTTCAACTTTTTATGACTCATGTGGAATTTAGTTGCCGAGGCCTCTGGCCGAGGCAAATAAACCACACGAGTCATAAAAAAAACTTCAGTGCCGAGGTACATATTATATATATTTTTTTGAAATCAGAAAAAAAATGTTTCATTAGACAAGTAAATAATCATACGGGATCACCCGTCCATGAAACAACTGCGCGCGGCGTTGCTTAACTTTGACTATCGCTCTACCTAGGTCAAGTATGACAAGACACGGCGTCTTCGAACAGAAAAACTAGTGTTTCACAAGACTCTTTTAAATTTCTTGTCTTGCTTTGCAAGACAAGACAAGAAATCATTCTCCAAGACTCTTGCAATTTTGCAAGAAATCTTGCAAAGATTACTAAGTATCTGTAATTATCATTTCTGTAAAACTTTAATAAGAGCAATGAATGTAGCTGACGATAATATTGATTTTTAAAAAATGAGCATATATAAACGGTTATTTAAGAATTATTAGTGTATACTTACTATTATATTCTGTAGTAAATATATTTAATTTACTATACTCCTAGTAAGTAATAAATACTAATCCCTTTTCCAGCCATTACAGGTATACCCAAAAAGAAATTGAAAGTTAACGTATTACTCCGCTTTCAAGGCTGGAAATGCATACTTCCGGACTCCCGACAAAACAAAATCATTCTAATTTTAATTCTTATAAATTCAACAAATTAGTAGGTAGGTATGTACTCTTGAATTAATCCGCTACAGTGGATCAATTTATTTTTATAAGTTTGCTTTAACGGTAGTTAAAGTCTATAGACTAGCTGTTTCTCGGGTCTATTGAACTTTCTAATGCTTTGTTTCGTTTCATATTAGTGTGGCATAGTGTAGATCGGGTCATTTTGGGAGAGTGGGTTTCGCGGTTTTCGTCCAGGAAAGTCTTTGACTTAAGAGGTATTTCGAATTGAAAATCACGAAAACATTAAAACAAAATTATTATTAAAATACAAAAAAAACTATTTCAATAATTAAAAAAAATTATTATCGACCCGCCGCACGGCGGCTCTGTAGCGCTGCATCAACTTGTGTCGACAAGCTTTGTACGCAATTAATAATGCAAGAGTCATGCCAACAAGAGTCTTGGTAGCAAGACTCTTGCTGCGATGACGTCACTAAACAAAAAAATGCAAGAACAAGAAGTTGCAAGAAGTCTGAGTCGGGCAAGACAAGAATGAATTTAATTTCTTGTCTTGCAAGACAAGAATAAGCGTAGCAAGACAAGAAATCTTGTCTTCTGAAACACTAAGAAAAACCAAACTGCTGCTTGTTGTGCAGCCTGCATAATAAATCTAATGATATTCAAACATACTAAAATATTTATACTGAAAGATTGTGCTGCTATAGGTAACAATTTCGCAATGTGTACGATAAGTTAAATGGGTCTTTATTGGCCGGGTTTTGAATATTTGGTCACTTTTGACGGGCGATGGCTCCGCGTCTGACGTTTGATGTTTACATCTCGCCAAGGCCTACTTTTTGAAAAAATCGAACAATAATGGGCTACTTCAGTGCCGATTTCTGAGCTTTTAATGACGATTTTGGGACACTTCACTGCCGATTTCAAGAAAAACTTTTTACTTAATCAAAGACAAACTTTATCTTTTAAAAACGTAACTAGAACTTCTCAACAACAACCTTTATTTTCACGACGTAATATTCCAACACAGTACAGTCAAAATGTTCCACATTTTCAACCTCGATCAATTTTTAACGCCTTTCCACCTTATCCCTAACAACAATACACTACGTAACAACAAAGACACATTCTACAACAAGCATTTTCGGTAACATTTCCCGTCACAACCAGTAAATGTCCAACCACGACCAAATAATTATAATCAAAAATTTTTCTCCAACATCAAAATGTAATCAAAATGTATTTAGGCCCACAAGTCAAATTCCCAGTAATAGACCCGAACCAATGTCCAAAAATACTAGAAATTCTCAGCCTCCACCTAAAAATATCGAAGAGTGCGAAGAATCTACCTATTCCCAGAATGATGCTCAACCCGAAACTTCTGTTGAAGGCGACTCTTATTGTGAAGTCTGATTTTTATGAACCCAAACCTTCGACATCTTACACCACATATGACTTTACACAAACCACAATAACTTCCAAGAACAAGAGGTAAATTTTACTATAGACCAAGCACAAAACAAATGACGTAATGATAGATCTAAATAATTTTTAAGGCAATTTACCAACCCCGAAATAGATGCAAAATTTTTGATAGACACAGGAAGTTCACGCAATTTAATAAACCCCAACCTAACTTACAAATTTTAGCAAAATCCATTTTTTATTGAAAATTTTAGTATACATATCCCAAATTCACTGACTTTCCATGATCAAATTGCAATAATCCATGTTTCAAAATTTCAACACAAATCAATTTTATAAATTTTATTTGTACGATTTTTCCTCAAAATACGATGTTAACGTTCTTACAAATGATGATTTATTAGTCACACCCTATGCTCAAATTCCTTTGATTTATGATCAGACCATACCTTAAAAAAATTTAAAAGAATGTTATCACACCATAATTGTTCCCCCAAGAACTCAAAAAGTTGTAAAAGTTCCTATTTGTTACGAAAATGGTTGAGGCATATGGACTATATTAATTTTGGTAACAATTTTGAATCTCCAAAAGCAGTAGTATCTAAATAAAAAAAATATTTTGCAATCACAACTATTTTAAATCTTAATACAGAACTCTATAAAATTACCATAACAGAACCTTTTGACATAGAAATACAATAACGAAGTAAATGTTATGAATAAAATAGAAACGTATTTAGAAATTTCAAGAAGAAAATTTACTTAAAACAAATCTTATATGTATATAAAAAAATATATAAAATCGTTCCTTGGACTCTTAGGTTATTACAGACGCTTCATTCCAGATGCCGCATAAATTACCAAACCTCGCTTTGTCTCGAGAAAAATGCTAAAATAATTTACGACGAAAATTTTCTCGAATGTTTTAACACATTTAAAAAGAAGAAATAAAAAGAATATACAATAACCCACTTCTACACATCCCCGACTTTTCTCAACATTTTATCCTAACAATTGACGCATCAAACATTGCACTACATGCACTACAGTACATTCTAAAGGCACTATCGGACATAATAAACCAAGAGCGTACAACGGTACAATAGAAGGAGACTTATTATCGATTGTTTGGGCTTGTAAGCAATTCCGGCCTCATATTTTTGTAAGAACTTTTACAGTTTGTACAGATCACAGACCTCTTACTTGGCTATTTAACCTTAAAGAACCATATTTCAAATGCTGATGCCCTGTCAAGAATCCAAATTAATATGATTGGTGAAAATGAATCAGCAATCAACAACCCAGGCGATATTAACCAAGAAAGTTATCAATTTTTAAAACAGTACGTTGAAAGCCCCGAAAAGTTTACCTATACCCAACAAAAAGCTGGTCCATCTTCCCAAAAAGACAATAACTGATCTCCTTTATCTCAAAAACTGAAACCTAAAATCATCATACTCGTACATTCGGACATACAAATAAAACCCCCCGATAGAAAGACAAACAAAGAACCCCGCATCAAATAGAGGGGAAAATGGCTCTCTGCCAATTTTGATAATTTTTTGGGATATTGTAGTACAAGTCACTATAAGTTACACGCGCAAGTTTAAATTAGTTTCTATGTCTAGTTTCAGAGATATGAATTTCTGAAAATCATAAAAATGGCTGTTTTGCCAAAACATAGTAAGGTTCACTTATCCAAAAGAATTACTTTTTAGATGATTAGTAACAAAATAATAGCATTGCTGGTTTAAGGGAAGTCAAGTGACATGTCAGTCAGTCGGTCGTTAAGACAAGAGAAGCCGCCTATTGTACAGAGTGGGTCCAAAATAGCGACAATTTAGCATATTTCGCCAATTTTTATCATTGGTCCCAATTAGTGGGTCTGAGCATTTATCATTAAAAATATCCCTATTGAGAATCTTTTCCTATGACAAGAATAATTTTCTTTAAAAGTTTAGACTTTCTTCCAAAACACTAATTTTTTAAAAAGTTTGTTTTTTTATACTTCATGTTTTTAACATTAGTCACTTAAAACGGCCTTTTTGATACAATAAATCAGCTTTGAAGCCAAAACTACTTAAGGAAGACTTATAGTAATTGCTTAATATGATTATCTACAAAAAGTTACAATCGTATTTTACACAGGGGGTGTTTACAAATATTAGTTGAAATAGGTTTTACCCCTAATATATATGTTTGTTAATTATTCTTGAATGGATCTGCCAATTTGAATCATATATTTCAGTTATACTTTAAAGTAAATTACCCTACACTTGTGTAAGTTTCATTGATTTTCTATGTCTGGTTTCTGAAATATAAATATTGCAAATTGACATTCTATAGAAAATATTATCCAATCTTATTTCTAATAATATGATCTTGCTGCGCAAAACAATTGCGCCGTTAAAAACCACTTGACCATAAACCGTGCGTGACTATTATAGATATGCGGTTTTCCACCTACTTTACGAAAATTCGGTGTCCAGATCCATATAAGTCTTACCTACTCTAAGCTTCGTGACGATTCCACGAATATCTATAAATAGTAATTATCAACCCTCCCCGCTACTACTACGAAATAATAATAATACCTAACTGGACGCTCAATGATACCTTATAAGCTAACTAAAGCTTCTGCGGGGAGGGTTTATAATTACTATTTATAGATATTCGTGGAATCGTCACGAAGCTTAGAGTAGGTAAGACTTATAAAGATCTGGACACCGAATTTTCGTAAAGTAGGTGGAAAACCGCATATCTATAATAGTCACGCACGGTTTATGGTCAAGTGGTTTATAACGGCGCAATTGTTTTGCGCAGCAAGATCATATTATTAAAAATAAGATTGGATAATATTTTCTATAGAATGTCAATTTTCAATATTTATATTTCAAAAACCAGACATAGAAAATCAATGAAACCTACACAAGTGTAGGGTCATTTACTTTAAAGTATAACTGAAATATATGATTCAAATTGGCATATCCATTCAAAAATAATTAACAAACATATATATTAGGGGTAAAACCTATTTCAACTAATATTTGTAAACAACCCCTGTGTAAAATACGATTGCAGCTTTTTGTAGATAATCATATTAAGCAATTACTATAAGTCTTCCTTAAGTAGTTTTGGCTTCAAAGCTGATTTATTGTATCAAAAAGGCCGTTTTAAGTGACTAATGTTAAAAACAGGAAGTATAAAAAAACAAACTATTTAAAAAATTAGTGTTTTGAAAGAAAGTCTAAACTTTTAAAGAAAATTATTCTTGTCATAAGAAAAGATTCTCAATAGAGATATTTTTAATGAAAAATGCTCAAACCCACTAGGTAATTGGGACCAATGATAAAAATTGGCGAAATATGCTAAATTGTCGCTATTTTCGACCCACTCTGTACAATAGGCGGCTTCTCTTGTCTTAACGACCGACTGACTGACATGTCACTTGACTTCCCTTATACCAGCAATGCTATTATTTTGTTACTAATCATCTAAAAAGTAATACTTTTGGATAAGTGAACCTTACTATGTTTTAGCAAAACAGCCATTTTTATGATTTCCAAAAATTCATATCTCTGAAACTAGACACAGAAACTAATTTAAACTTGCGCGTGTAACTTATAGTGACTTTTACTACAATATCCCAAACTTTGTTGAGGTATTCTTTTTGGTCTTGCAGGTCCATCATTTCAGTGTATCTTTTCATTTTGCAACAAAAGTTTACTCTTGTTTCATAACTATAAAATCAACAGTTTTCGTTGAAATTGGCAAAATGTGCCCCAAAACACCTGTTAACTTCAACATTCAAAACATAAAATTTTTACCTACCGCTTTCAAACATTACACATCGATTGTACCATTTAAACTGAGAAAAAAAATCCTATGAACAATGTACCAAAACTTATTAGCCTTCAAAATGGAAAGGATTGAATTTAACAAAATTTGAACAAGAAAACCAATGCTGTCTTGACCAATGTCCAATTGGTATTTTTTTTCTTTATTTTGAATGAACAGTCGATCTGTAACGTTTGAAAGCGGTAGGTAAAAATTTTATGTTTCGAATGTTGAAGTTAACAGGTGTTTGGGGCACGTTTTGCCAATTTTAACGCAAACGGTTGATTTTATCGTTATGAAACAAGAGTACACTTTTGTTGCAAAATGAAAAGATAAACTGAAATGATGGACCTGCAAGACCAAAAAGATTACCTCAAAAAAATTTGAACAAAAAATTAATAGGGGTTGTTAGTTCTTACCCTTTTTTAAAACAATATGTACCTAAATGGATAAACTACCTTAAGGCGTCTTCCAGTAAGTAGATAACACATACCAAATTAGAAATTTTTAAGTGGCGCCGTTTTTGATATATAAATAAAAAAAATACTTTTGGGTCACCCTGTAGACACGAATAACTTGGCAAGGAAAGCCCAAATCGAAAAATTTTATATGAAAGGCACATTCTGACTCACCCTGTATACAGGGTTAACTATTACATAGTACAAAAAATTTGTTTGAGTAAAAAGTATTTTCATCCTTCCTAAAACAAGGGCAACACCGCGGAAAATCACTTCCAGCTGACGGTATGTTCCGAAGCCATATTGGATGAGGTAATTAGAGGCGGAGATTTACACGGAAAATAGGGGTTTTTACCCTTTTTTTAAAGATCGTAAAAAAATCTAAACATATTTTTCTATGTTTTCTTAAGCCACCCTGCGCAAGTGGTTAAATTTTTTATACTAAGTAATAGTTAACCCTGTATACAGGGTGTGTCAAAATTCAGTACAAAGATTTTAAGGCCGTAATTTTGAGGCAAAAATAAGACTTTTTTCCTATAAACGTGTGTCCTAAAATGCACCCTCTCCGAGCTACAGCCATCGTAAGTTGCGCGAAGAAATCGATTATTTTGTCAATTTCGCCGTATCTCATAGAGGGTGCCACTTGCCGTCTTTTTGGACCGTGCTTTTACTCGTAACTTTTTTGAGGTTATCTTTTTGGTCCAGCAGGTCCATCATTTTAGTGCATCTTTTTATTCTGTAAGAAAAAGGTACTCTTGTTTCATAACGATCAAATCAACCGTTCAGCTTATTCTCCACCGCCACAGCAGTGCCAACTTTCAGTTCAGCAGCTTGATTAGTTTGGGAGATATTGCCATAATTTAATTTGAAAAATGAGTTACAACGCTCTGTATCTCCGTAACTATTAAGATCTGACCCGTAGTTGTTAAGCTCAATCATAATATTTTGACGTCCCCTACCTGCTCCTGTGAGATTGCCCCATACTTACCGGACACCCTGTATATATCAAAATTTTTGACAGTATTGACAAGTTGCGTGCATTGATTAACTTAAAAGCATTTCTATTAAGATTTTCGGAATTGTTGATTTCTTTTACAAATGTTTATTCCAAAAATTTTAATAGAAATGCTTTTAAGTTAATAAATGCACGCAACTTGTCAATACTCTCAAAAATTTGGAAGAACAAATTTTATTAATTCGAAATCATCATGAAGGTAAGTGTAATCACAGAGGAATCGAGGAAACTCTTAAGTGTCTTAAACGAAACTATTTTTGGCCAAATATGAAAAATTATATTTTTTAACTTTTGTCAAATCTGTCAAAGGGAGCAAGAAAACATCCTTATGTCACTTCAGTTTGAACTGACATTTCTTCAAAACCTTTCGAGAAAGTACACGTAGACATTTTTAATAAAAGTATTATCTCGCATTAGTAGATGCATTTTCAAAGTTCAGTCAAGCTATCTTAGTTCCAGGAAATCTGCTATTAATGTTTCAGACGCGTTAGTAAAATATTTCGCACAGTTTAGAATTCCTCTAAAATCTAGTAATAGATAGTGATAGAGAGTTTCACAACGAAACGGTTAAAGAAGTTCTTAAATTACATAAGATAAACGTGCACTTTACTACACTCGGACAACATAAATCCAATGCCCCAGTAGAACGTTTTCATTTTACAATAATTATTGAACACCTTCGTGTTTTAAAAGAAATTTATGAATTATGAGGTACTAGGCTACAAGCAACAAGCCTTTATACTAAAACGAATAAAATAAGTTTAGGTATCGTTAAGACCATTCAATGCCAAATTGCGACGAGTTTTTGTAAATCAAAAAGCTTGTCGCGCAAATTGTAAAGAATATGCAATATGCATAGTTTGGCAAGTAGGTACTTGCTTATCAACCAATCAATCCAATCCAATAAAATAATTAATTGGTATCTACTTTTTATGAATATATCGCGCGACAAACTTTTCGATTTACAAAAACTTTTCGCAATTTGACATTAAATTATCTTAACGAAAACCTAAACTTATTTTAGTCGTTTTAGTGGTATATGGCTTAAATAAAAGTTGTTTATAAAAAGGTTTTTTTTCTATTTTTATTTTATTTTTTGCTTTTTAGTACCTATCTATTTGAGTCCCATGTCATTAGAGTGGTAAAGAAGTTTAGTCCGCCATTTTGGAGCATCCGTCATATTGGATTTAGTATGACGTCACTTACCTTATCATTTTGTACTCGTCAAACCCTTTAATTATAATAGGTATTCCGCCATCTTGGACCGGTCGCCATATTGGATGTAGTATGAAGTATGACAATAGGGTTTTAAAATGAAAATGGAAATGGAGAAGAACTTTTATACGTAAAGGACGTAAATGGACATGAAAGAAAGAAAATCGGACATAATTTCAGAAAAATTAAAAAGGATTTTCTGTCAGAGCCGGGGGTCGAACCCGGGACCTCTCGCTTGCTAGATAAATCCAAACCACAGTTGCATTCTTTTTTAAACGACGAAACATCTCCCGATAAGTAGGTATTTTTTAACAAAACGATCTTATTTCTGAAGCTTCATTAGGAGCTGGGTGATAATTTTTGTCTATATGATTTATGGATCGCTGATATCCTATACAATAACCCACTATCTCGCCGCGTTCAGACGCGTTTTTGGGATATTAGAGGGTATTATACTTGTCACCTTTTACTTACATTAAAAGATTGATGCGTTCTTAAGACTCACTATACGATGTTTGCGTTTAATGTAATATATAGACTCCCGCACTTTACTCTTAGAAAAATTCGAACCCTTTCTTCTCCCTAAACAGTTGACGATCTTAATTATGATTTATGACCAGCACTCATCCAATATTATTTACACATAAGTTATGGGTATATTTAGGGAATAGCCAGTCACAATATACACCTAGGTATGTAAAAATGCTCCAAAAGCTTCGCCAAATTATTTATTATATTTTTTACTAATTGTTTCGCGATATGAAGATACCTAATATTGACACCTCACCCACCTGAACAAAAATAGGTTCTTTTTGCCTGAATTGTATAAATATTATTATTTTATATCAAGATGGATAGCTGCTCTACTGCAGCATGCTTCATGTATGATGTATCAGCAAGAATATGGACCTTCTCTCTGTATTGAATGCAATATCTGGTGTTCTGGTGATTGTAAGAGTCATTCTCTATCTTGAACTAAAATAATATTACTGAATTCCTCGAATCTAAGGTGGAAGATATTGTGTCTCAAGTTACTCAGAAGCTGGAGTCCTTCAAATCGGAATTGTTAAATAAAGCTCCGCCTATGGCATGGTAATTGCCTTATCCAGCGCAGTACTCTGATGTACTAAGAAATAGATGATATCCAGCTGTAATTGTGTGATCGAGCGATACCCAGCAGGCTGTGGTCCAAACCAAGCCCGATATAATACGTCATGTCATAATGTCAAATGAACCCGATCTGCAAGTTGCATATCAAAGATATTAAAAATGGTTGCAATTCTGAGGAGGATAAATAAGATAATGTTGTCGATTATGCAGAACAAGGTTCTCACCGATGCACAATATTTGCAAGAATTATAACGCTATTTGTTCCAACGTTGACCATTTCTGTTCCCACATCAATTCGATCACTTCCTCTTTCCGCACACGTGAGATGGGTGAAATTAATATTGGTGGTGAAGTACCTACATGTTTTAATCTTTAAGTGTCTTTATTTTTTGCTATTTGTTATTATTTGCAAGCAGTGATGTAATGTATCGAGATACAAGTATCTAGATACTGTATCTAGATATTTTTTATGTACCTAGATACATATCTAGATACTTCCAAAAAATCAGGATCTGCTTTAGTATCTAGATCCTTTTGAAAGTATCTAGATACTTAGATACTAGATACATTTTTTTAGCCACGATGCCAAGGCGTGCCACGTGCCTATATTTAATTTTTAAACCGTTCCTATGGGCAAAAATTAATTTTAGGTTTATTGTAATTCATAGGATTACATGCTTTGTGCAATCGATGAGGCAAAAAATATAACATGGTTTTACCATCATTTGCGCCAATTCAGCGCCTCTTTACTACAGGAGAACAAATTTTAACGCCAAGGCGTAACAGGCTCAGCGATGAAAACTTCGAAATGTTGATAATGATAAAAAAATAAACAATATAAATAATAAAATGGGGAGTTATTTAGTGATTTTTTAAAATACCGTACATAAAGCACCTACTCAGTGCTCACTTTAGAGTGACGTGGTAAACTATTAACCCACAACTTTTTTTAATTAGTGACAATCTAAACTTTACATTCGTCTAAACAGTTCTACTTTATCGACACACACACACACACACACTTGTTTCATAAATATCTAAGTAGGTAAGTATATTGATTGCCTTATGAGGTCTGAAATTTTCTTAATAATTAACTGATAGTATCTGAATGTATCTGCAAGTATCTACTTTTTTAACGTATCTGTATCTGTAGCCAGATACTTCGGAAAAAATGTATCGGTATCTGTATCTAGATACACCTGCCAGACAGTATCTGTATCTGTATCTAGATACTGAAAAAAATGTATCTGTTACATCACTGTTTGCAAGTGAGGTGCGCAATACAAAAATACGCACCAAAAAAACCCCACCTATGAGTGTTTAGAGGAACTGTTCGAAATTGGCATCGTTGTGGTGGGCACGACGAGAGATGTCCTATGTTCTAAAACTCCGGTGACAGCTACGAGCACCAGGCAATAATGCAACTAGGTGATCGGGAGATGAGCAGTGCTCACCTTTATCCCCGAAAACCTGTATCTAATACCGCCGAGGCCGCGGTCGCCGCCGATGCCTCTCGGTTGGCGGCCGCAACTGCGCGCAATCCCCAACAGAGCTAAAGAGCGTCGAGTGACTCGGGTGCTGAGGTTTATTTGTTTCTCGTTTTAAACTTTGCCAAAAAAATCGTTTTTTCCTCTTTAGTAGGACTGCCTCACTTTGTTCATATTTTTTTTATAAAATGACTGAATCTGTACATCGTCTGAGAAAGTGGCGTCTTTGGTAGGCTTTCCAAAGGAGACCTCACATTTTTCGGGTACTGAAGGTTATATATTTTCGAAATAGGTTGAAAAATGTAAGAGATAACAGTGGCGTACCCAGAGGGGGGCGAGGGGCCAAGGCTCCTCCTCCCAATCCTTCGCTAGTTTACCACGCCAATCCGGCCGATCGCCGGACAGGATGTTTTCGGTACATTTTGCTGAATATTTCACAAAAATGTCGCCTGCGACGTATTTCAATAGGCAAACACTTCTAATTTTTTGAATACTCGCTTAAAAAACAAAAGACTACTTCTGGGTTACTGCACAAATTATTCCATAATTAAAAAAAATATTCCATAGTAACCTTTAGTGTATCTGTTCAAATTATATTATGGCTAATAAGAGAAAGGAAAATTATGAAGTAATTGTTGAAATTTGTTTAGTGCGCTCCAAAGTATCGAATGATATGAATGACAATAGAATTATGCACATTGCGATCGATCGACAAGTAAGTCTAAAACCAAAAAGTAAAAGTTAAACTTATTTTTCTTTGTTTCAAAATTATAACTGGCGATAACTATTTTTCTCATTTTACATTTTTATATTTCTTTATCTTAGTTTAGTTGAAAAGTTTATTGCCATTTGCAAAATAGTATCAACAACTGGCTTCGGGATTTCCAAATTGTAAAATTTAGTCATAAAGTAATATCTCGTTCTCCGAATACCATTAATTGTGATTGCATGGAAAGTCCCAAGCAGCTAAATTATTATGATTCTGTAAATACAAAATATCAGGTGAATGGAGACCGAGGAGCGGCCACCGAAAGTGAGTGGTCAGTTATTTGTCAGCGGTTGAGGAGTCAATCTAGAGTAAAAGGACTGCAAAACATGGGCATGTCCATGAAACGAATGCCAGCGTACAAGATCGCTAGACATGGCTTTGTCACCTGTAAGTGATTTCAAGACGACAGCAACACGGTTCTGAAGGTAACAGGTATTGCCTCACTTGTATTGTAAGCTTTTCCATTACCAGATCAAGAGGCGGAGACGTGGCACGAAGCTTTCTACAACTGCTGGATATGTTGCTTTGGAGTACCTTTGCGAGTAACCACCGACCAAGGACAGTTTACGTCGAAGTTGTTTTAATCCCTGAATTGACTGATCGGAAGCACAAATCTATGAACAACAGCTTACCATTCGTAGGCAAATGGAATGATCGATCGTCTTCACCTCAACTGAAAGCAGCCAACAGGTGCCATCTGCCAGGCAACCGAACCGCTTGGCGAGAAGATCTTCAAGCCACAGCAGCTGACCCAGATTACCTGGGGCGTTCCTCAGTCCACCAGCAGGACGAGAAGATGACACCGAACCTTTCATCAAGGAGCTAAGACAACACTATCAACATCTCAGACCCTAAAAGTTGGTAAGACAGATGCCATACGACGGAAAGTGCCAAGTCATAGACAGAGGAGAGAAGATATTCAAGTTCGACATCAAAGGCACAGCCACAACCGTTTCTATCGATCGTCTCAAACCAGCATTCATCATCAACGAGGAGAAGATACCATAACCAGCATCCCCAGTGCAACCGGAGACAGGGACCAGCCAGACAATTGTTTAACAACCCAGCAAAAAGGACTGTGCGGTTTGCGGAACGCTACCAAGCAGGCTTCACATGACAATGACATCGTGACTACATCACAGGCAGGGGGTGCTGTAGCGACAACACTATACATTTTTATTGTAGGTAATAAAAAAAATTGTATGTTTACATTTTTATATTTCTTCCTCTTAGTTTATTTGTCAAGTTTATTGCCATATGCAAAATTGTATTAACAACTGGCTTAATGATTTCCAAATTGTAAAAATTAGTCATTAGTCAGTAATATCTCGTTCTCCGAATACCATTAATTGTTATTGCATGGAAAGTCTCAATCAGCTAAATTATTATGATTCCGTAAATACAAATTATCAGGTAAATGGAGACCGAGGAGCGGCCACCGAAAGTGAGTGGTCATTTGTTAGTCAGCGGTTGAGGAGTCAACCTAGAGTAAATCGGCGTAATCAATTTAGTAATTCAGACGTTTTGGTTGCTTTCATCCGCACCTTCCCACATAACATTTTTTTATCAGTTGATTAATTTTTATGCAGTTAGTCGAGAGGAACTCACGGGGTAAAAAAACTCGTTTCGAAATCTCGGTTAAAGAATTATTGTTTTCAGATCCTACAGGTACAGGGGTTTTCGCCTATAAGATTGTATGTTTTTAGGGTGATTCAGGGTATTGCACGAGCCAAACTTTTTCCCAAAAACAGGTTTTGTATATCATTATCTTTTCCATTCTTGAAAGATTCCATTTCCAAACACCTATTATGATAAAATTAAACATGAATTTGTGGACCTCATGATAAAGACAGACAATCGATGGAATAACAAAAATATTTGTTTTACCCAAAGGAAAAACTTCAAACCAAAATCTTGGGAGCTTTTAGATTTGCCTGAAATTCTTATTTTACTTATTTGGAGAATACAAATAAAATAAGAAAAAGCTCCTATCATTTTGGAATTTTCTGTTATTCCCTTGGTTAGAAAAAATATTTTTTATTATCGCATACGTCTGTATCATGAGATCCACAAATTCATGGTAAATCAATTTAGTAGGTATATAATATGGAAGTAAAGTTTTATATCGTTTCAGCATTTTTTTCGAGAATCCATTTTAGGAGCGCATCGTCGCTGCATTTCCATACCGACCCCACGTTTTATATAAAATAAT
The DNA here is from genome assembly GCA_963920635.1 of Pseudeuparius sepicola. NCBI lineage: Eukaryota > Metazoa > Arthropoda > Insecta > Coleoptera > Anthribidae > Pseudeuparius > Pseudeuparius sepicola. The sequence continues at coordinate 30,624,102 of OY987303.1, forward strand.
AGCGCTCTGGGCCGGGGCCGTGTCGGCGGGTCGCAAATGGGGCCCATAACGCTGCCGCCTCATTACGGGAAACGTTTCTGGTCCATTGGCGGGTTATTACACTGTCGTAGAGGTAATTACGGCCATGGCCGGCACCCGGGGGTCTTCGCGCCATCACCCAGGCCTAATCTATAGGACATTTTTGTTTTACACGTGGTTTGGTTTTACATACAAAAAATTATTTTTCTGACATGGGTATTGATTAATGTTTTTAATACTGAAATTCTAATGAAAAAGTCCCAATAAGGTGGGATTATTGCCTCATTCTGAGTGATTAAATGACATGAAAATCGTACACTTCAACTATTATCCAGCGATATCTCCTAGGATCACTACTTGCCATAGTGAAATCTGTTATCTGCCTCCCACAAACAGAATTTCATTTATCGATGCAAAAAATACTTACATATCTTAGGAACTATTGCTCCCGTTGGTATATCTGGATCCCTGTGATAAAGCATACCTACGCGGGAAGTAGGCATTAGACTCGGTCCAAACACGACCAGTAGGAAGGATTTCACAGATTCTCTACCAATTTCAGTACAGTATACCTATAGTATACTACATGTATGTATACATTGATATGCACGTCATCGCCCAGTGCTAGAGTTGCTATTAGCTACTCGGCTCCTACGAAACGCGGGAAGGAGCAAACAGATCTTGACTCACATGTCCACACATCTATCATCGTGATTTGTCTTTTAAAAATGTTACTTTACGTCGGTTATTATGGATATGTTATCTGTGTGGATATTATTGTATTTTCTTAATTATTCATAATAATTAATGTTTATTGACTTATTTATGTTTTACTCCTTGATCATACTTATCCGATGTGGTTCTTAATGCCGCAATGTTCAGTCTGTCTTTTACATTCACTGCATCTTGAATACCTATGCGTAGAATTTAGACTACAGGTTGGCGAATTATCTTACATCCTAGATTAAAGGATATATATATATGCCAAAAGCATTGTTGAAACCGCCCTCAAAAAATCTCGATACACCAACTTCCAAACTTTAATTTTTGAAGGAAAACAAGTTAAAACCAGATAAATTGTTATGTCTTATAATTCTTAGGACTCGATTATAAGTTGAAGTATAATTATTTCGATTTAGTTATTAGTTTTTATTTATAAAATTTTATACTGCGAATGGCTGAAATTTCATCAATGGTACTGACAGTCTATACGTGTAGCCTTTGTCTATGCTTAGGTACATTGATCAGATATGCCAGGTTATGGATTTATCAGCCCAGATAATCTCGTGCTTCTCGTCATTCACAAGCCATGTCCTTTTTGGTTCAGGTGGGTATATGACACCTATTTTACCTAAGTAATAATATTTTGGTTTTAAGTTGATCTAGAAGAGCGCAATAAAGCCGATAAAATCGGACAGCCTGAAAAGACTGTAGAAGATTCAGTTAATACTTTCATAAGAGCGAATATATAGAAGGATCTGTACGTGCTTTTTTTAAAACTATCTACTATTAAAACTTTAGAAGTTTTAAGAGAGGGTTTTATTGCTTTCTTGTAGGTGGCTCCAGAAATTCCATAAAACTATAATTTGCGTTTAGGAGACCCAACAATTTAAATCTTTTAAGGTTCAAAAGATACTTTTCGCTTGCGATTTGTACTTATAGAAACATAAGTAACGCTATTTTAATCCTAGACATTACTCACACATAATTATAGATAAACTAAACTTAGAAGTGGATACTGAATTCCAAACAATTCTACTTACTCTTTTCAGAGTGAAGTTTAAACACCTAGAGAAGACGAAAGCTATCAACGATGATACTTTTCCTGTTAAAAATGAGGTCGCGGGCTCTTAAATACTCACGCGCCACGTAAATACTATTTGTTAAATTCATATATAAAAAATATGTTTTCATACTAACCTAAAATTAAACATATTGATAAAATCCGCACATTGCGATTGATTGTACGCAAATTTTCACTTTCAACACCTTTTTATTTTTTATAAATTACGTGCTTTTACAATGTCTTTTTATACCTGTCTAGTATAAGTCACTTTCACAACTTATTCACAATGATGTCCCTACTTATAAAACGTATCAGCTTTAAAAAATTATGTCTTAAGTATATTTGGTTTTAAGGTATCCAATTTACAAAAACCAGAAGGCATTATAAGTGTACTCCCTTCTCCCTTAAAACAAGTTTTAAGCCTATGTTTGGTGTTTTATATATGTGACGTTAAACCCTGCAAGTTTTATAAAGCTCGGCTAATACACTTCCATAAAAACTAATCAGAGCGATTACCAGCAAACCAGACGCGGGCGTAGTATCGTGAATTTTCTGTAACTTCTTCTGGCTGGATGAAATCCATTACAGACATCGGACCTGATTGGATCACCCAGATCAAAGTTAGGATGGGAGCGTTGACTAACTCATTTATAAGACTTCTTATGGCTATAGCTTGATATTCTGGAATATAGATGACGCTGTTGTGCTTAACATTGCTTTATTGTAGATGTCTTTCAGCTCGATTCAAACCTAATGTGGGCGATTGGTTTTATGAAGGATCAAACTGAAAACAAATGATCTCAAAGCAAATTAGATTTATAAGCAGGCTTTTACTACCGCCTGAAAATTTCTTCATAATTCAATATTAACTTTACTTGGTTTACGGCAGCCAACAGGTTTTATTGTAGACTTGGTAAATACCTTGATGAATCATTTATAAGGACAAACAGACTTAAGACTATATGGTTTTATAAAAAGTTCTTAACATCAATATTTAAACTCCCCACAAAACCAAATCATCCCTTAGTAGGTATAATCGGTACATATTAAATCTGTTATAATCCAACAGTTTATCACATCATGGCCACTATAAAACCCTAATAGAACTTAAATAAACCTTTTAAGTTTTTAAATTGTTACTTGGGTAGGTATACTTTTATCTCAACGTCAATAGATGCTAAATCTATAAGCAAGGGGACAGCAAGGAAAAAAGCTGTACCAAAATATAGTTCTAGAAAATTTGTAATTATTAATTTGGATCCGCCACAACCGCACGTTCTGGATTACAACAACACCTGTCCCTGATGGGAGATTTCATACGCCATGTTAAATTTGTGAGATGCCCTATACTTCGTGAATTTGCGAATGAGGCAGTTCGACTGTATTAATATCCATTTGGTTAGAATTAGAGTTAGAAGTGTGTGTTGTAGGGCATTCGAGAATTAAGTGCATCGAGGATATCCTGGAACTCATTTAGGATTAACAATTCTATATGTTGCTGCAATGTCCGCCTTAAGTGACTCCAACCTGTTGGCAGTTAACTCGTTCGACCTCAATAAGGCGAATTTACCATGATAAATGGTTTTGCCTTTGAAATTAGTCACATATCTAATTTAAGTGTTGGAGTTGGTCAAGAGAGCGATGTTAGCAGAAGAGATTCAAGTTTGGTACTTATTTTGGAGGGGCGTGGGTAGGTAAAAAGTAACGAGTTGCATTCAGAATCGCATAATCGAATTGTTGGGAGCAAATATCGGCTTGACCAAGAAGCATATCATTTTACCAGATTGAAAATATGTTTGTTAAATTTCTTGCACGCATATTAGGTATGGCTGCTCTATCGCTGATGTGTAAAAAAATCATGTTGTCTGTATTTTTTTCGTGATAGGTAATAATCATTTCAGGAATATTCCGCGTCCGCCACTGATCAATAAAGGCGGGCAGTTTCCGAAGCGAGAGGGCGGGTGAACTCCGTCGAACTCCTGGACCGATAAGCATTCGCTGCTTTACTTCGCTGCTAACTAGTCGAGATCGTGTTGCACTATTAAAAGATAGAGCCCCTACGAATCGTTTTTCATGTCGCGGTGGGCCAGACCTGCAAAAATATTTCCCAGCTCCAGTTAGGTAAATTTTATGGAGAGAAGACAGAACATTTCTCCGATTTTCACTTTAGCTAACTGTCTGTCTTCTAAAAACAGGAAAAATAATGCTTACATTTTGAATAGGTATATGTATGTCTTCAAAACAATCAATTTATAATTTCGAGCTACACCTCTGTTAGAGCAGAGTAAGTAGAAACAATTTAAGAAATTATACCTACCTATGGTATTCCCAGTATACCTACATATTATTGTACTGTATTTCAACAATCATAGTCCAAACTCGTTGCCTTGGCTTAGCTTTCACAAATTACAAATAAACTTGTCAGAAACTGTCACTGACCAAGAATATTCTATCAGCTATCAGCATCAACTACAACTCAGGCCCAATTCCCAGGGCTTATACATTATACAGGGTGTAAATGATTAAGTGCGAAAAAATTCAAGTGGTGAATCTTTGAGTGATTATAAGACGAAAAGTTTATATAAACATAGGTCCGGTAAATTTCAAGATACAGGGTGTCAAACTCTTCTTAAAAAATCGCTTTTTCGTAAATATCGCAATAATCCTTTAGCCGATTTTGTTGAAATTTGGCAGTGTTATTTATGGTAGAAAGAGGCTAATTTAGTCCCTACTAGATTAAAATTATTAAGTACAGTGGCACCTTAACCAATAATTTTGTAAAAAAGTGCGCCACTGACTTTTTTAAAACTTTTATTTATTTCGCATTCAGCAACTAAAAATACATCTTTTTTGTCTCTTGAATTATTCTCGTATCTTGCTTCGTTTTTGAGAAAAATATAAAAATCACTTTATCGCATGTCTCTATGGGACAACATAATAAAAAATTAAAACTACCAATTAATAAAAACTAGGGTATACCCGATATTTTTTCCATATTAATAATTTATTCTAGTCTTAAAAATTACTATAAACAGGTAATGCTAGCTATAATTTTTTTTTGTTTTAGGTATTATAATATAATTATTAAAAAATGTTTGACACCCTGTATTTTTAAAACGAAGCATTAGAGGACCTACGGTTATATAGACTTTTGGTCTTAGAATCACTCAAAGATTCAACCCTTTAATTTTTTCGCACTTATTCATTTACACCCTGTATATTCAAATTGAAGCATAGACCCTTCTCTAGAATATTCCTAGCCAACGACAGATGCACAAATCATAAAGTTCTAGTATACTTCTAGATACTTATGGAAGCTCTACAGGGAAAACAATGAAAACTAAAAGAAAATGAGGCCCTGGGGGCCTCAGGCCAACAAAGATGTAATGGAAAATGCCTCCAAACTAATCATAAAAATTATAAAACTGTAAGTAGAATACCGAAACTTAAAATTTATCTGCCAAATTTTTGAATAGTGCTTGTCCATTTTTAAAAGTAAGTTTAAGCTATAATTTTTTTCAGAGGAGTACAACAATCGCTTTGAAGTTTCAATGTTAGCCTCCAACTTCAAATCCCTTTCCAGCTAAGAAGCTTTGTACAAGGTTATCTTACAATGCTTTTAACATGTAAACTGTAACTGATTGTACGAATAAACTGAATAGAATTGAATCACTGAATGACATAGTTTGCCACGTAACTGATAAATGGTCCAGCAGTATCAGTTTAGCTTCGTCAAATGCAGCGATCATAAAGCTTAGAAAATAATTTTTGCAGAGGTACAGAAACTACGTTTTAGGGGAAATAAATATCTGCTTTTGTAATTGTTGTCCAAGCGGAACAATTTTGTTTTCCAAAAGAAGACAGCGTCTTTCAATTTCACGAATTTTTCTTTTTAAATTATCATTTTTCTCTTACGTTCTGGCTAGGTGTTTCGATTGCAACCTTAGACGCAAGTCGCTGGTCTATTTAAATGTGTGAGGGTCTCATGGTACACTTATCAACTTCAATGCACATTATTTGCCACATTATGATGGTGTTTATAAATCGGCGACATCAGAAATGAAATGTTTTGAATAACTACAGTTTTTGTAATTTATTCCGGCGGAATACGGAAAATGAACTTTCTAGATGGTGGAAATCAGATTCAGAAATAAATTGTCAATATTGATGACAGTATTTTTAACAATTTTTTTTACGAAAGTTGAACCCATTTTAGGCGGTCCCGAATCCAACGACGTAGTCAATTATTTGTCTCATTAAGGGTGACCACCGGCCATATCTCGGAAACTGCAGGCCATAGAAATTCAGGGAAAAATTTTTTGTTACTAAGGTGGCTATGAGAAGATAGTACCGCATTTCAAAAAGCAAATATAAAAATTCTAAATTTCTCCGAAAATTGCGCAATTGGAAACAATAACATTTTTTATTTTATCTCGAAAAGTTATACGGTATCATTATGATAATATGATAATTTTTGAAGTATGTAGCACATAATTTTGATAATGGGCAACAAGAAATTAAAAAAATAAAAAATAAACCTTTTTAAAAACAAGCTTTTATTTAAGCCACGTTAGGCGCGGCCTCATAAATGTTTCCACTACGCATGAGAAATAAGCGAGAAATCAAGAACTTTGGCTAAGTATGCGTACTTTTTGGCTTACAATTTGGCATACAATTTGGAGTAAAATTTGGCGTACAATTTGACGTACAATGTGGCGGTACAATTTGGCGTGCAATTTGGCGCACAATTTGGCGTACACTTTGGCGCAGCGTAAATTGTACTAAGGCCAACCTGACGGCGCCGAAATTACTGTTTTTCGCGTTGTAACTCACATAATGTCGAGTAAGGCAATGCGCATATTAAGATATTAGATTTGCCGTCACTTACACCTTTGAGGTTGGGGCTGGCTTTCGAGAGAGAAGGAAGGGGTTATTGCAAAGTTGTCAGTTGAACTCATTCATGATCGCACGTGTTGGAACGATTTAAAGGGTCGCGCCTGTACTCTGTACTAAAACGAATAAATTAAGTTTAGGTTTTCGTTAAAATAATTCAATGCCAAATTGCGACAAAGTAGTGTTAAATCTGGATATGGGACTGTCTCATATTAGGCACCCAATTTTAAAAATTAAAGATTTGAAAGATTTTTTTCATAATTCTCATTTACGCAACAACTGTTAATATTTGGCAATCCTACATATAAACTTCAGTGAAAATAGAGACTATATTAAACGTATTCGACGTAAGTTTGCGCAATTTAATATATGTATAAATAGGTACAGAACAAAATGTAATGTGGTCAATGTGGTCTCATATTAGGGTACCTACTTTCCTCTAATCCGTCACCTTGGAGCAGAGGCCATTTTTAAAAATCACAATAGATTGCATTGTCACCGGAATCAAAAGTGTGTACAACATTTCAGCTCAATTGGTTGGGTGGAAGTGGTTTAAAATTCAGTTGCAAGACTCTTTGAGATTTTTTAAAAAATAAGTATATACTATTATATATTTTTGAAAAGCTGAAAACAATCCGAATTCAAATATCTATACTAATACAGGGTGTTCCGTTGAAAAACATGAGTTTGCTTTTCTATCTCCCAAATAGATAAAGCTAGCAAAAAGCTGACTACGCCACTAGATTCTACAGAAAAAGTTATATAAAACGGCGTTTTTGCTTTTTCCATATGTGAAAAAGTAACTGAGGTACAGGGGAGAGCCAAAAACTGCCAATTTTTTTTATAATTTAAAAACGATGGTGGCTAAGAAAATTTTGTTTGAGGCATTTTTCATTTCATAAAAAAGTAGCACAGTGTCGCGAAAACCGCAAGTATCTATCTCTAAAAATGAGGGACACCCTGGACATAAATTCGACACATCAAATGTTGCACGTTGTTAGGTATCGGGTCTATTATGAAGATGCAACTAGTAATGCATTTAAATAGCTCCTAAATCAAATTTTGAACTCTGGCAAATATAAGAATAAGGAACGCCACTGCGATCCGAAGTAACCACAGCCGACTGGCCATTTTTTGCTATTACCTCTCCCCTCTGTCGCTTGTCAGTGTTCAGGACTCCTATGATGCCTAATATCTACTAAACTCTTTGAATTATTCAAATTGGGCTAGAAAAGATGTATAGTATAATTGAAGCTTTTCACTAAATACACAGATAAGGTTACGTTATCTGTGCTAAATATCACAGATAACGTAACCTAAATATAATTATGTGTGCCGCTGTCTCCACCATCCGATAGAGGACATGGGCATCTTTAAAAGTTGGCGAACGATGTAAGGTATAAAGGAGCAAAGTTGTGTGTCCACATGCCGGACAAGACAAACCTTGCCAATTACCGAATCCCGAAAAAATATAAAATCTCCGTCCGTTTTAAAGTTTAATAAGAACGTTCTGCATAGGTGACAACTCATTAGAAAATTGTTGCCGAACTGGTTACTGGAATTCTCAGCAAAAAATTAACAGTCCTGCCAATAGTAGTTATGCATGCCTACTTCACGGTTTAACAGCAGCCACAAGTTAGTCTCGCATGATTCATTTTTAATGTCGAAAGTTCGGTTTATCATTACAAAGATTTTCTTCTTCACTAGACTGAATTGTTGCAGAAATATGATTTCATTGAAAACATCTCGCAAAAACGAAATCTATTTTTTGGGTTTAATGATTGTAAACTGTAAGTTGACTAGAAAATTTGTAATTATTGTTATATCTGTAGACTAGTTGCAGTTTTTATTGTTTTATTATTATATGTACAGAAAGTTTGCAGTTCATTATGAATAGCTAAACGCTAAACGCTAAACAATAATAATCAATTTAAGCGCAATGCCACGTCACGTTTTAGAAATCCGGAGCAAAAAATTGCTAAACCAAAATAGTTAAACATTCATAATTATGTAATTTCAATATTTAATCATAGATGAATTATGTTATAGGGAAAAAAATGGGTCCTATATATAGGTACCGGGTATTCACGTATAAACTATAGGCTGCCTTATAATTAACTTATTTTGTGTGATACAAAAAAATATATTTCAAACAAAAGTTGCTTGAAATCAGGTTTGTCCTGCTTTTATGAAACACCCTGTGTAGGATTTTGAAATGCGAATCGGATAGCGAATTTGACGAAGGGAACACGGTTTTCAACACAATATTGTTGTAGTCCCGAAGAAACTTTTCTTGAAATTCCCGGTAGAAGTCTTCGCCAGAATAGGTACCTACGTCCATATTGTCCGCAAATTTTCTCTCTGTTTTTAAAATACGACCATAAACTTTTTTTCTGTCATGAGTAAATATCATTCTAACGCAGAAATTTTGTTTTGAACAACGAAATACGTACGTGAATGACATTCAGCTCTTTTATGTTTTATGACGTTCACCTTGATGGTTTGACACTGACATTTGTCAAAAGGTGAGGTTGCGCAAACATGAAACCTATCAAAGACATGCGTTTGAATTTCCATCAGAGCCAACTTGAGGTTACATTTTTTAAATGGAGGCTCGTTATTAGTTATTTCCACCATTCTCAATACCTGCACACTACACAGTTATGCGATTTCGCAACTCTTTCTAACTGTTAACTTTAATTACGTAAACCATGGTCTTTATGTGTTCCCAAAAATAAAAGTCAAGCGGATTGAGCTCGGGCGATCGTTTGTAATGCGTTTTGTATTTAATACTTTGAAATTCAATATCTCTATATATTTCGGATGCTATAACTACATTTTTTCTCATAATTAGTCATTATTTGCCAAGAGCTACAATTTGTTTACAATGTGCGATGTGCAAAAGGAGCGTCTGGTGTTTCATATACAACATGAAACAAACATAATATCCCATAGGTATCTATAGGGATGCCAGGTTTACGCATGTGCATAGAAGATCATCGCCAAAGCAACATAATGCATCGGCTAGAAAACTTCATCCATCTTCATTATATTCGCAAACGCCGGCCTATGCATAATTTTCCGCTGCGGGGCTTGTGATTACCCGTAATGAGCTGTAATGTCCTAAAAACTAACATTATTTAATTATATCTGGGGCGAGAACATTGGGAGCACTTTGTAACCGGCTAAATGCATGCAGATGCCTATCTGGTGTCGAGATTAATGAGAAAAAACAAATTGCTCTGGGGTTTTCCTGGCTGCGCAATTTCCATGACATTGATGACTTATTAATTCAGACGATGCGGGAGATACGCCCATGTTTATTAATAAAAAAAATGTTAATTTCTAGGAGCTCTTGAATATAAGTTATTATATAGGGTGAATTTCAATATGAAAATAAAAATTTGCAATTAGGTAGCATGTTTTGAATAATAATTATTACTATTTATTTAATTATTTTCACAATCGGTCATTAAAGTGATGAATTATCTTCATCAGCAAAAAAAAAACAATGGAATATCAATGTAAGTATATTTTATTTGTAATAAAATAAGTATTGGAATTATCGCATAAGTAAATACCTGTGTTGCGGCGTGTTAGATTTTAGTGTTTCATGTTTTAATTTGAATTGTACTGGTGCGCCAGCCACTTGAGGCGCCTCTTGCGTCAGCTTAGAGAGTTACGAGAAGATCCAAGATCCACGATGACGATGGTCGTAACGTCTCCTCCGCCCGCTCCGGTATTTAACACGGAATATAATAATACAAGAGATTAATACAAGACATCCGAAGTTTAATTCACCTCACCAGTCTAGCTATTTGGATATACAGTCCGTCACCATATGGTCCATCGAGCAGGATGCTTAGCGAGAAAAGAGGCTGAAAAAAAAACGGGTATTTTGCGTATTTTTGAGTTGTGACTTGTGACCAGGCGGCCTACGATAGCGACAGGCAAGCCAGAGACAACGAGGGATGATTCCTGTGAGTCCGATCCAATTTTTTATTACGATTGATTAGTGATTCTTGAATTGTATTAACGTGCGAAGTAATAACCTAACGTCTAACGTAACTGTGGAATTTTCTGCGGTCAATCGGGTATCCTCAGTTTTGAATGTTATAATTTCCAGCACAAAACATCTTAAATATTTTGTTGCACAAAACGACCACGCACAAAAAATGTTTATAAAAGTAATAATTAGGTATACTTAGTAAATCGCTTACAAGGAAATATAAGAAACTACCATTGACGTCGTTAACCAGTGGCGCAACCAGAAATTATTGTCAGGGGGAGCTGGTTGATTATTATTTTCGTGTAGAATTACTTAATAATAATAATCAAAGTGAGCAACGCTGTGAAACCTTAATTTGAAAACTAAACATTTGGGTATAGTTTCAGTCTTCGGCTTTTTTGAGAGAACAAAGTAATTACCTATCTTTTTAATATCAATCGTAGAGAGACTTTGTCGATGGGAAAAAGAAGTTCAATTTTTATTGTTAAGAATTGCGCCGCAGAAAATTTTCAAATTTTCAGGGTTAAACAATTAAACAGTTAAACTAAAACAAATTAAGTAACCGAATATTAGCAAAAAATATTACGCAAGTAAACTGATCGTATTTTTTCTTTGTTAACTGTGGAACCATAACAATAATTTAAGTATGCAGTAACTTAAGAAGTAGGAGTAGGTACTCTTTTTTCTTTTACCTACATAAAAGCCCGAGAGAGGACTATGGAAGTTAGTATAGTTAGTGCCTATCAATTTTTTTTCACACCCAATAAATTAACATGTCCTCTCAAAGGGCCAAATAATGTAGTGTGTACAGTGTGTATGGTTTTTCATGTTAACACCCCTGAAAATCGGAATTGGAATTGAACGGGGATTTTTTTATAGAGATGTATACCTGAAAGATCATCATTTGCGAAGTAGGTATATTGATTTGGCATTGCCGCGATTTTTTAAAGCTTTTCGAAAATAGTTATTTATGTACCAAGGCACTGAAGTTCAACTTTTTATGACTCATGTGGAATTTAGTTGCCGAGGCCTCTGGCTGAGGCAAATAAACCACACGGGTCATAAAAAGAACTTCAGTGCCGAGGTACATATTATTTTTTTTAAATCGGAAAAAAAGGATTATTAGGCAAGAAAATAATCATAAGGGATCACCCGTTCATGAACCAACTGCGCGCGGCGTTGCTTGACTTTGATGATCGCTCTACATAGGTCAAGTAAGATAAGACACGGCGTCTTCGAACAGACAAACCAAATTGCTGCCTGTTGTGCAGCCTCCACAGCAAATCTCTTGATATTCAAACCTACTAAAATATTTATACTGAAAGATTGCGCTGGTATAGGTAACAATTTCGCAATGTGTACGAAAAGTTAAATGCGGGCCTTTTGTGGCCGGGTTTTGAATATTTGGTCACTTTTAACGCGCGATGCATCCGCGTCTGACGTTTGATGTTTATATCTCGCCAAAGCCTACTTATTGAAAAAATCGTACAGGGTGGCCCATCCAAGCGGAAAAAGTGTGCTACGTGGAGACAGGTTAACATAAAATCGTCATTCAAAAAAGAGGTTGTAGTAAAAATTAAGGGGAATTCGAGGGTGTACCCTAATTTTGTATACGGGGGTCGGTAAGAAAGTTATCGCGTGTTTGGTGCGGAATTGTGGGAAATTTTATAATGGGCCCTCTATTTTATTCAGGAAGTATGACAGGTAGGAAATACCTACATTTAATCCAGAACGAATTGGCACAATACTTTGACCAGTTGCCATTAATTTTTCTTAACCAACTCCAAGAAAGACAATTAATATGGCAGCAAGATGGCGCTTCCTTCCATAACTGTGGGCCCATAACGGAATTTTTGAACAATTCGTTTGAAGATTGGATTGGTAAACATGGAACGATAAGGTGGCCGCCACGTAGTCCAGATTTAACCCCCTTATATTTTTTCTTGTGGAGGCATTTAAATTTAAATTTATAAAGTTTATAAGAACCGCCCCGAAAATGTTGAGGAGATTAAAAGACGAGTAAAATTAGAAATTGATAGTTTAAACAATCGTCCCTTAATCTTTGAAAATGTCCGAAAAAATTTCTTAAAAAGACTTAGGTTATGTGTAAATAATAATGGAAACCATTTTGAACATTTAATGTAAATGAACTTCTAACTAATTTTTAATAACTAATCATGTTGTTGTTATAAATAATGACAGTAGTAAAAATAATAAATGTTTCATAATTTCCACGAGATTTTTAATTAAGTTGAATGCAGTTGAATGGCTATAGCCACTTTAACATTCAGCCTACTCGCTTGTCAGTTTTATTATCATGGCTGATTTGATTTGTCATAAATTTGGTTTTATTGTTTGGCCTACTCAGATCGAACATCAGACACCGACCATGAGGCCATGTATGATGGAGCTTCTCTGATAAATATCTCGGAAACGGTTGGAGATAAATAGGTTAAATTATATATCGTTGGATTCAGAATTAAAAAAGGAATCCTGTGATGGTTAAGAGAAATGTGTAAGTTGTAAAATAGAGAAAACCACTTTCATTTCCGCTATAACCTAGTTATATTAAAAAACTGAATATTCGGGAATACTACTTAAAGGTTCTCTAATGGAAGTGTAGGTAAAACAATATTTTTTTTTATTTTGCAAAAATTTTTTTTTCGCGATAACTTTTTTACCGACCCCCGTATACAAAATTAGGGTACACCCTCAAATTCCCCTTAATTTTTACTACAATCTCATTTTTTGAATGACGATTTTATGTTAACGTGTCTCCAAGTAGCACACTTTTTCCGCTTGGATGGGCCCTCCTGTACAATAATGGGCTACTTTAATGCCGATTTCTGAGCTTTTAATGACGATTTTGGGACACTTTACTGCCGATTTCAAGAAAACCATATTACGTATTGTTTTATTTAAAATCTGACACCACATCGTTAATCAGGACACACCAAAACATCCACGGTTTTTCATCCACGGTTTATTAAAATACCGGCCATACGGTGAAACATTTGGCAACCGTGTACAAATTCAACACCATCCACATCCACGGTTTTCTATTATATAATCTCAACTAGGTACATACATAAAAACCGTGGATGGCCCACGAAATATTCTTGTTTTGCAATAGTCCATTGTCAAATTAAGAAGTCAACGGTGAATTCTATATTTTTAAAAAATCGTATCTAGACTCGGGAAAGATATCCAAGAAACAAAGTTGGTAGGGATGGTTCCAAGGCACCCCCGCAACACCCCCATAGCCACGAAATGATTGTCATCATTTTTTGTAATCGCATCTCGACTCGGGAAAGATGTCCAAGGAAAAAAGATGGTAGAGATAGATAGTTCCAAGGCACCCCGTAACACCCCCATAGCCGCGAAATGATTGTCACCGCCCTAGGACTTGGCAAAAAAAAACACGGCGAACTAGAAAAAGTCACTGACAAAAGTGAGTCGGCTGGCCGAGACAATTCTGAAAACGAGAATTTCCCGGAGAAAATAAAAAAAAATCTCGACGGGACCGTATTTTCTTAGGGCGGTGGCAATCATTTCGCAGCTATGGGAGTGTTGCCGGGGTGCCTTGGAACCATCTCCACCTACTTTTTTCCTTGGACATCTTTCCCGAGTCGAGATACAATTAAAAAAAATATCGAAAAGAAGGGTAAAACTTACAGTCTCAACTCCACAAACACAGTTTTTTATTTACCTGTACATATGTTTCAACCCACCCAGGGGGTCATCTTCGAAGATGCCAAGTCCTAGGGCGGTGACAATCATTTCGCGGCCATGGGGATGTTGCGGGGGTGGCTTGGAACCATCCCACCAACTTTTTTCTTGGACATCTTTTCCGAGTCGAGATACGATTTTTTAAAAATATATAATTCACCGTTGACTTCTCTCTAATGAAAACTGCGGGTGTTGCGGGGTGCCTTGGAACTATCTCCACCAACTTTTTTCCTTGGACATATTTTCCGAGTCGAGATGCGATTAAAAAAATGATATCGCCGTTTTCATTTTTTTTTTGCCAAGCCCTAGGGCGGTGATAATCATTTCGCGGCCATGGGGGTGTTGCGAGAGTGCCTTTGAACCATCTCCACCATCTCCACTTTTCGAGGCCGAAATCCTTATTTTTCGGAGAAATCAGTAGGTACCTACCTACACTACAGGTAACAAATTATAAGACACGTTTATGTCTTTTAGTTTAGGAATCCTTATTTTAGTCGAGTTTTTGAGTGAAATACTGGGAGAGTCGTTCTGGAAGTTGTTGTTTGGTGGTGTGAACAGTGAAAGCAAGTGAAAATCTATAAATAAACCTGGTTGTACCTGCCTGCAGTTTAATTGAACACTAAAATACTAGAGAAAGCAGGACGGCAATATAGAAATTGTAGTGCTACTAGGGCGATAAAGTAGGTATGCCTCCAGAAACAAGGAACACTTCAATGGATGAAAAATAAGTAGAGAAAATCGCAGATAAAGTTTATACTAGTTTCTCGGTGAAGATTGAGAAAAAAATGGAAAGCTATTTTGATAAACTTCATGAGAAGCTGGATAACCTAAATAAATCTTTGCAATCATTATACATAGTGAAGTTAACAACAACAGACAGGAAATTACAAATTTGGGTGTCCGCTTAAAGGAATGAAGAACTCTTTGCGGATTGATGGTGTCAAGGAAGAGCCATCTGAAGATATTTTAAAAATAATAACGAAGCTGATTGAAAATATATTACAGATAGATTGCTCGGCAATGGAAATAGATGATATCTATCGAGTTGGTAACCAAAAGTCTAAAACTGCTAGAACAATCCTTATAAGATTTGTGTTTTTCATTAAGAGGGAGAAAATTTACAAGGCCAGATACCAGTTAAAATCTACTGGTGCATACACCAATGAAGATCTATCAAAAAATTCATACACACTGCTAAAATCTGCTAGAGCTAAGTATGGACCTAGAAATGTTTGGACTACGGGGGGAAGAGTTTTTGGAAGGATTAACGATGATATAAGACAAATTGAAGATGTCTAATGGTTTTAAGAGGTCAAGCATTTATTGGCATGGTCGGACTATCAAAATAAAGTGAACTTATAACAGGGCTGTTTTTGTGCATATTTTTATCAGACATGGGTTTTGACTGTTTATCTTTTGCAGGCGGTATTTACATTTCAATAATGTACAAAATATGTTCTAGTTTATTTTTTTTTTACTTGTGGGAGACTAATCTCTGCAAGTTATTATTGCGTATTGTTTAGTTTAATAGGAATGCGTACAGTTTCTATTTATTATATTTCTAGTTATACGTTATACGTTAGACGTTATACGTGGATTGTTTCCACATGAATTTGATCTCTTTAGGTCTTTTTACTTATTGGAAAAAAGTTTTGCAAGATATTGCGTATTGTCTTATTAATGGATTATTTCCCGGCTTAGATCTTATGGAATAGGAGGATTCTTTTACACTCAATATTATTAGCCTCTTTTTATAAACCTATAGTAGGTACCTGCCTGTTTGTTATTATACAGTGACCGGCAGAAAGTTGGAAATGAAAAATTTTTTTATTATTAATTTCTCAGAAAATTTTATTCTTGATAAAAGTTGGAGCATCATTTCAAACTCAAAACGCACAAATATCTCTTTTTGGATACGAGGTAGATTGAAACATGTCAAAATAACTCAAGAGTAAAGTACCCTTATTTTTTAAAATACGGTAAAAAGTTACTTACAAAAGTTATTTGGAATCAAAAGTGGATGTCAGATTTAAAGTCACAGCCACCTAGTAAAAAAAAGAAATTTAACTTTTTGGAATTTTTTTCGACCACCCTGTGTATTACAAAAAAAAACAAAATACTGCAAGCGCAACTTATCATCGGGTAATACATGAATTTGCTACTAAACTTTAATTTTGTTTGATTTTAGAAATTTAAATTAACAGAATTGCAGGAGTTTGGTGGGGAAGTTAAACGAATTTTATATGAATACCTTGCAACAAGATAAGGATATATTTGTGATTATACTGAAACTTGGTTCAAAATACTGGGTATAACTAAACTGATGATCAAAAATGAAACCACGTATTCTTGGAGTCAAAATAAGGGCACTTCTTCATATATTTTTTTCTCCTACGGGCCATAGTTTTTTTTTATACAGAGCGTAGAAGTTTGGAGAAAAATACACATATTTCTTAGTATTTCTAGAAGTATACGAGATATTTTCTTCAAACTTGGCGTGTCACATGAGCGGATGAGTTGTCAAATTTAAGGTTAATATGAAGCTTGTGAGGCCCCCAGTTGCGGAGATACAGGGTGTTATTAAAATTAATTAGTTCAGAAAAATATGAATACCCTGTATAATCGCATTTTTTAATTATTAAAAATAAATTGAAAAAACATTTGTTTTGAATGGTAAATTCAATGGTTAACAAAAAGTATCTCTTAGTATTTTTTCATATTCTCAGCCGTTTTTTAATTATTTTCAAAGAACGGCAATGCTGCAATAAACAAGTCATTTTAAGAATAAATCGAACAATCTGTGGATGTCAATTAAACTTGGCATTATTTGAATCATTTGGCTGCCAATCAATATTTTGAAAATTATATTTTCATTTGAAGAATTGACTGATATGCACTTTTGCTATGGACTTGCCAATGGCAATAATAAACATGCGGACACGCGTAGTTGCGTGTATTGAATATGAATACCCTGTATAATCGCATTGTTTAAATTTAAAAAATGCGATTATACAGGGTATTCATATTTTTCTGAACTAATTAATTTTAATAACACCCTGTATCTCCGCAACTGGGGGCCTCACAAGCTTCATATTAACCTCAAATTTGACAACTCATCCGCTCATGTGACACGCCAAGTTTGAAGAAAATATCTCTTATACTTCTAGAGATACTAAGAAATATGTGTATTTTTCTCTAAATTTCTACGCTCTGTATAAAAAAAAACTATGGCCCCTAGGAGAAAAAAATATACGAAGAAGTGCCCTTATTTTGACTCCAAGAATACGTGGTTTCATTTTTGACCATCAGTTTAGTTACACCCGTATATTTGATGGAGAAATAATGGATAATGACAGATTTTCAATAATAAGGTCAGATCGAGATTGTGAGATAACTGGTAAGGCAAGGGGTAAGTGGTAAGTAAAAAATTCAACATTATTAAAACATTAACAAGAAGTAATTTATATGAGGCTACTGCGGTTGAACTGAGGCTTAATCATTCTCTGAAGCTCATTATAGTGGCGCTATAATATATGTGCCTAATGATGTAGGGAATGGTGTCTATCTATAGTTATTTGATTTCATCCAACAGACTATAAAAAATAAAATAGCATTAGTAATGGGAGATTTCAATATACCTCATGTAAGAGGACTTAATACAGACTTCAATATTACAAGTCCGAAACTGAAAACTTTAACAGAGTTTTTAGAGTTTAATGAGTTTGCACTTCTTAATAATATTGGTAATACTGATGGGAGAACCCTCGATCTTGTGATGGGCCTCAATAAGGATAAAAAAATTATGTGCAGGGTTCGACAAGAACATAATTATGCCTGTAGTTAATGTGGATCCTTATCACCCACCTCTGTACATTGAATTAAAGCAGATTCCTTCAATTGGAAGTGTTCCAAGGAGCATAGTCTTGAAACAAAATTTAACTTTAAAAAAGCGGACTTTTTGCTGTTATAACAGAAATTTTCTGAGGTTACTTGGGATCCTGTTATCACTGAAACCGATGTGAATCAATCGATAGATGCTGTCTATAAAATCTTCCACTCGGTTTTACAGCAATGCGTTCCTAAATTTGGGAGTTTGCAACTGGGAAAGGTTTAAGTACCCAATATGGTTTAACAAAAATGAAGTCACTGATATGAGATAATAAACAAAGGTTTTTATCTGAATGGCATTCTCAAAAATATATAGGGAAATAAGGGCCGATTTGAAAATAAAAATTAGAAAATCTTATAATGACTATTTAAAAAATATAGAAACAAATGTGGTTGGAAATATGAATAATTTTTGGAACTATGTCAAAAAGCGCAAAGGTGTTGGGAATCATGAAATGGAAGAATTTAATTTAAATGGGAAAAGTGTACAACATATAGATATAGCAGAATGTTTTGAAGAGCATTTTTCTAGTGTCTTTATAGCAGCGACGCTGTAAGTTATGAAAAGAGTGAATTTTCTGAGGACGGAAACTTTACAAGGGAAGCAATAATTTGGAACTCTGTATTTGAGTCGGACTATGATATGGCAATCAGGAAACTAAAACCAATGAAATCATCTGGTATGCGTGGATGGTATACCCCATATATTTTTAAAGCGTGTGCAGACCTACTGAGAACCCCTTTAACCTACATATATAATTTGTCTTTAAAAACAAGGATATTTCCGGAAATTTGGAAAATTGCTAGGTGTATTCCGATTCATAAAAGTGGCGAAAAAACTGATATCGCATTTCTATAACATCCGCACCAGCAAAAATATTTGAACATACCATATATATAATAGGATCTATTCTCATACAGAGAAATACATATCACAGTGTCAGCATGGATTTGTCTCAAGATCTGTTAATAAAAATTTATTTCTATTTATGGTATTTTATAGAGCATTTGAGGGTAAGAGTCAAGTTGATACTGTATACACTGGCCCAAGTAAAGCCTTTGACAAGGTAAATCATGAGTGGTTATTAAAAAAACTTTGCTGTTAACCTTTCCATTATTTACAGTTATCTGCAAAATAGAAAATTTGTAGTAAAGTATAACAATCAGAAATCTCAAAAATATTATTTAAGGTCTGGAGTTCCCCAAGGATCAAATCTAGGGCCTCTTTTATTTGCCTTATTTATTAATGACTTACCCAATGTTGTCAAATTCTCAAAGTGCCTCTTATTTGCTGATGACTTCAAACTGTACAGAAATGTAAACAGTGTAAGAGATTGTATACTACTAGATATTGAAAATATTACAAAATGGAGTGAACAAAATAAATTATTTTTCAATGTTAACAAATGCTTTAAAGTCAGTGAAACTACGAACAAGACAAAAGACAACTGTAACATTTGACTACCAAATAAACGATAAATTATTATTGATAAAGTCATCTGTGAAGGATATTGGTTTGACATACGATACCAAATTATCATTTCAAGGACACATTGAGGGTATAGCAGAGACGTCTAACAAACTGCTGGGATTTGTTATTAGAAGTGTGAATTTATCTGCAATTAAACCTATTAAGTCACTGTATTTTACCCTGGTAAGATCAAGGATGGAGTATGGTGCAATAGGTACTGTTTTCGAATCAACCTCAAACATACCTACAGCAGCTTGAAAAAATGCAAAACAAATGTCTAAGGTTTCTCTACACAAACATAAAAAATGGCCAGGCTATAATTCAATACGGTCGGAGCATCTTAGGGAGGAGTATGGTATTCCATCCTTAGATGTGAGACGAAAATCAATTATGCTAATATTTATTTATAAAATAATTAATTGTTTTAATGACCCGATGCTTGCCTTAATACAGTTTTGTATTTTTCGATGTAGTTCCCATAGTGCGCCGTTGTTCAGACTCCCCATGGCTACCACCACCACAGTATCTCGATCTCCACTAATAATTGCATTGCGTTTAGCTAACTCAAGAAATTGAGTTATTGATTTAGATTTCAGTACACCAAAAAATCAATTTAAACCACCACCAAATAAAATGCAATACAATGAGAATGTATTGTTACCAAACGTGTTTGGGTATGAATAAATAAATAAATGAATGAATGAATGAATGAATGAATGAATGAATAAATGAATGAATGAATGAATGAATAAATAAGTAAATAAATAATACAGCAATTCTAATTTTAAATTTTCAATTATGAAGAAGTACAATGGGTAGATAACTACACAAACGCCTATACAGGGTGTTTCTAAATTGCACCAAAATATTTTACAGGGCGATTCTCCCGTTAAAATTAAGGAGGGGTCTTTTATATAAATTTTTCCTCAAAACCTCTCCCCCTCCGAGTTACATCCCTCCGAATATGGGGGTAAAATATTGTTTTCATTTATTTTCTCCACTATGGAAAGGGGTAGAAACTTGAAATTTGGTGGACCAGTTGCACTCATGGAATGACATTTTGTGGCACTTTTTCAACCCTAAAATATGAGCGGATGGGGTTGAAAAAAGCAACCCCTACATTATTTTTCGCCAGAATTTTTTAACGTGTCAAAATTTCAAAACAAAAAAATTTGTTTGTAATGACAAATGCGTTTAAAAACTCTTTTAACTCTTGTCTTTTTGTCTTAAACTTGACAGATTTTTCAGAAAAAAATTAAACTTGTTGACACCCGGGCGACTTACGCATGGTTAAAAATTATTTTATGAATCAGGTAATCTAGTAGGCTAATGTCAAACATCTAATTACTGCGTTTAAATACTTTTAGGTTTCTTTTGTTTTTGTTCAAAATTTGACATAATTTAAGTGAAAAGAAAAAGTAGTAATTCTTTGTAGTACTAATAATAATTTTACAAGCCGGTAGGTATCAAAAATACATCAATTACAATTATTAGGGAGAGATGCTATCCTGGGATTTTTTATTCAAAGGGGGGGGGGGGCATTTGGCCAGGTGAATAAAAATTAAGCAAATAATGCTCTTGTTTACTTAAAAATGTCAAAGGACGATATAAAAGTTTTGGTGTTGTGGTCGGTATAGGTATAGAACATTATCTTGCACACTACTTATAATAGCTTACAGTTCACTATAGGTATCAAAGATAGCCAAATTGTTTTAACATTAAAAGGTATTTTATAAATTTTTAAGTGTCTCTGCGCGCTTAAATTGTGTCTGTGCAGTCAGTCCCACGCACAGCGACCGCGCCGGTCGACCTGCGCGGCTCGGCGGCCGGACAAGGTCAGCGCCACAGCGTTGGCGCGACTTTTATCCCGACACACACACTCACACACAGATGTGCGTCACCGACCGCCCGCGCTACATGCGACGCATATGCGCAAACAAATGAGCGCGGCCCCGCCCACCCGCACGCCCATTGGTCTCGCAGCCGCTGCGCGCCGCACAGCCCATTGGTTAAGTCACTTAAAAATTCAAATTTAATATACATTCGGTTGGGTTCATTACGCGCGGGACGAGCGAGCGCAGCGCGGGCAACGTCTCTCCGCGGAGACGACGCCCGAGAAGCGGAATCGAGTGTATTCGGATGCTGCCGCGATGTGAGAAAGGTGGGCTGTGGAGCAATTCCAATTTCAGTTTATTTAACAATTTTAGCATTATTTTTATTGATAATGCGCATACACTCATGCTGTTTTGAATTTAGTCTAAAAATACAATAGAATAGAGCTTTATTGACTATACCAAAATCGAGCAATCCGTACGCCTGGCGTAAATAAAACCACGTGTTCAATGACGATCCGCGATTGGTCGGTAGGCTATAAAGTTTCACCCAAGTCGGCAACAGGGACGTACTCGATCGCAAAAGTGCAGTTACGCGGTTTTACCTTGTTGTTTTCAGCTATTTAGACACTGCCACAAATAATTCTATCGATGTTTTGAACCATTTTAATTAAGCCAATAATTATTTCCCAAATATTTTGATGTAAACCATTGTAAAACTAAAATTAAATAAAGGTCGTGCCTCAGTGCGGCCCTGGCGAATATTTCAACCCACGTGCTCTTGTTTACGCCAGGCGTAAGAGTTGCTCGATTTTACTATTAGTGGAGTCAACGTATAGACGAAAAATGGTGTTAATTAGGAATTAATTAGGGAAGTCGTGGATTTGAATAAAACCTTTTGAAACACCTTCAAACATACTTTAATTTAAAAGTCCGCAGGTTGAAAAAGTGCGCTTTTTATTTTAAAAATAAAAAAAATCAAAAAAACGATCTTTCACCGAAATTTCTCAAAAATCGTCTACAATTAATTGTAGAATCATTATTTTTCAATGAAATGTATATTTTTATGTTTTTTGAGATGCTGATTATGAATATGAAGTAAAAAAAGAAAAATAAAATGACGCCTAGTAAAAATGAAGTTGAATGCAAGAATAATCGAATTTTAAATGTTAAATTTTTTTTTCCGAGATAATTTCATAACAATACGACAGGTCAGGTAAGTAAATTAGAAATACGTTTAAGGGAATAAAAAGTGAAAATCTAGCTATTTACGAAAAGCTCAAGCAGATTTTTATTTATGTATTTCATGGCATGCTTGACCACGAAAATCTTTGAAAACAAATACCTTATTACCTTCTTCTTTCAAATAACATGTTAATATTTATTCTTTTGGCGATAACTCCGAAACTAATGAAGATATCACAATACCACAGTATTTTTTGTTGTAAATGTAATCTACTTTTCGATTATAACAGAATAAATGTCATTGAATTTAAAATTTTGGAGAAAATCGTAATAAAAGTGAAATTGCAAGAGCAAAAAATCCTTAACGAAAATTGTTCAGTATTTGCTGAAGAGTGCAATAAAATTATTTTTGATATTTATTAGATATTTTTTGAGAAAACTCATTTTTCAAATTTACTGTTGCGAATACGCCCCCTAGCGGCCGACCTACAAACTTAAATATAATTTCCAGCGATTTTTCGTGACCATATTACTTAAGAAGATTTTTTCCAAAGCTCCAGGGCTATTAATTCCTGAGATATGGTACCTCTTCACGCTTAATAAAACACCCTGTATATAGCTTGGATTTTCGGGGGGGAGGGGGGTATATATATTTAAGCTGTGCCATTCGTCCCCACGTCAATACAAGCTGTGCTCCAAGGGAACCGAATGACATCTGCCGACTACCTGCCGACTAACACGCCTCACAAACACACGCACATACATACACACATACAAACGCATGTTCTCAGTGGATCGAAAATGGGGACTATAGTAGTATACAAACTTGTATGAAGTATTTACGAGAAAGAAAGTGAAAATTATTATATTTATTATTGAATTCGTATTATTGTATGAAAATGAAAGCTGAGAACACATGAAGAGAGTTTTTTTCCAAAAGCTGATAATCACGAGCGGAAATTATGTAGAAAAAATCCTTTGACTAGGAAATCGGAAGTTTAAAACGTGTACTTTCACTTAGGATTTGTCTCATCCCAGTAAGAAACCTCCTTCGGCTTGATTCTTGGATTTAAAAATAAGAAAAATTGAGTTCTGCGTTTTGGGACATTAATTATAACGCGGTTTACTGCAAAAATAAACGAGAAAAAAGAGAAATACATTAAAATAACTTATGCTATCAAAAAGAAAACGTTTTAAGCTTCAAAAAGTCACCTATTGAGTTTCAATATCTAATTTTATGCGGATATTATGAGCGTTTGAAATAAATATTAAATATACGATAGCAAGAATTTATGAAAAATCTCTATGTTCAAAGTGAAAAAAACAAACAAACGAGGTTTGCTATCGTAATCTTATATTGCTCATTCAAAACTACATACATTTAGTAGAAACATTCTGTAATATTGCTCAAAAATATTACAAATTGACCATGTACCGTCAATTATTGTGAAAATGCATGAAATTTTGAT
This sequence comes from Pseudeuparius sepicola, assembly GCA_963920635.1. Taxonomy (NCBI): domain Eukaryota; kingdom Metazoa; phylum Arthropoda; class Insecta; order Coleoptera; family Anthribidae; genus Pseudeuparius; species Pseudeuparius sepicola. Next base: position 30,648,382 of record OY987303.1, read on the forward strand.
CAATGTCAACTTTACAATAATATGACAGGCGTATCCCTGCATGGAAATTAATGCTACAAGATTTTTTTAATTGCTTTACGGTGTTACTTTCCAGTAAACTTTGTTGCATATGAATTAGTTGTGTGTGTAAAAATTTATTACTTTTTAACTGTATCGCGCTCCACGCGCCGCTCTCAATTTCAGCTGTCTCTTAAATACGAGGAAGCATGAAAACGTATGATCTTAAAAAAATCTCATTCATTACTTAATTATTTTACAAAAAATATGTAAATACTTTTTTTTGAGAAATTGCCTGCTCTTTCGAATGGTCTTACTTAAATTCTATAAAAACGCTTATTAAATAAGTTATTAACAAAAAACCTATATTTTAGACAGTTATTGTCAAATTAAAAAAATCGCACACTATTTTGCGCTGCGGACTTTTCGGATTTTGTCGAGACATCAAAACGAACACATTCCAACAAAATCTAAAACTCCCGGAATTTCTTCGAAGTTATTTTCCTAGTTGACTCCACTATATAGTTTTGTACAGAAGTATAGGTACTTAGTACAGTAATAAAATATGGTAAAATTATAACACGAAAAATGGTCACAATAAGTCCACACGGATTCTGTTTAATTAACCCCTTTGGTTTTGGTACAATTTGATTTTTTGTTATTTAGTTGTATTATGGTTAATCGCTCGATCTGGAAAAATCGAAAAATAGTGAATCATCTTTTAGTTCTTGGGATATAGATAAGTGCTTACCTTTATAGTCAGCACACCCTTTATAGGTAGGTACTTTCAGCGGCGTCACACAACGGACGCGCAGAAATCCAACTAGAGACTGACAGAGAGGAGAAAGTCCAAACGTGATGCCATTATTTTGACCTTGATCGATAAAAAAACGGGCGGTGTTTAAAAACACGAACAGTGTAAATTAAACGCGAACGGTGTTAAAAAAACTCGAGAGGTGTTAAAAAAAGCATCCATGAATTGGGAATTCAAGCTAAGCGATACGCCACCTGGTGGCCAAATGTAGAACTAGTCTCGATGACATTGGTTTTTTCCTGTCCCATGTGTTTACATTTGCCGGCCGTGAATTTCACCATTTTTATCACATTTTTATTGATATTTTTTTGTTGATATGTGTTACATTTTTGTTTATTCTTGTTAAATTCAATATCTATGTGATAGGACGTTGGTTTTACCTGGATAGTACAAAGAAGACCAAGCTAAGGAACATGGCTTCTAACAACGGTTATTGTGTGCCCCAGTGCAATTCCTGGACCAAAAAGAATACTGAAAGAAAGTTGAGCTATATGCGTTTCCTAGGAAAAACGCAGGAAAAGTTTTTGTTGAGACTTGAGACTAATAATGGGATAAGAGAGTTAACTCAGGCAGATTTTTTTAAAAAACAAAAAACACAAAACAAACAAGTAGTAGTATTCATTTTTCAATGGACATGGCTCATATTGGCTCGATATAATGCCTTTTTTTCTTAGAAACCTTATACACTTGGTCAATAATAGCATTATAAAAGCCGAAATATGCTTGCATGGCCCTCCAGCTCCTGCCTTGCATAAACAATGCATTTTTACTGAATTTTAGCAGTGCGAATCTTTTAAGTCACTAATTATCTGATGGAAATCTGACTGCAAAGCACTTGTTTGCAGGCAAAAGGCAAGAGTTTAATAAAAGTAGGTATCCCATTCGTTTGTGCCATGTGCCAATAATGTGCCCTACAGCAAACACTTTGCCCGTCTTTCTCCCTTTCAACCACTGATATAGAGTTAATATTGTTAGGTATTATTGCCACAATCTACAAGGCTAAGGGTTATCCGAGCCTTTTTATTCTAAAAATTCTCGAAAACAGGAAGAATTACGAAATTTGAGTACACGCCTGCCCTAGAAACAACCTATAACCACTGTTGGCTTTATGAACCTATCTCAACAAAATTAACAGCAATAAATATATACAATTATAAAATAACAACATATAAACAATAAACACACAAAACAATTACAAAAATACACAGGAAAACTAAATAAATTGTTAAAAATCGTCGACCGAAAGAGTGAGGTTATGAAACAATGTCATCGACGGTAGTTCAACTAATGGCCACTTTGCGCTGCGATCTTAATTTGAATTCCCAATAGCACTCAAGATATGTTTTTACAATACATTTTTTGTGGAAAAAAATATAATGTACCAGAAGTACCTAAGTTGGTAAAAATAATCCATTTGGATCCATTCATCGAACTATGGTGTATAAATTAACACGAGAATTTTTTTTAACTACAAGGACATATTTTTAATATATTTTTTGTATTCAATGTGTCCCAATTTGATAGATATTGGTTACCTCAGAAATATATATGAAGGGCAAGGAAAACAAATGGTCTTTATTTTTTTATTGGTAGTTCCAAGGGAGAGTACCTATCTCATAGGCGGTGGTGGTATTTAGATGGAGTAATAATAATTATTACATGGCTTGCTATGATTTTTTAAAATATCTAGCGAATTTTCAAGAAACCCTATTAATGATTTCTTTACGAAAAAATGTTATTAAGGAAACTTGTTCAGAATGATAAACTGAGTAGATTTAAAAAATTTCAAAACTTTAGGCCTACTTTTATTTTTAGCCTTGTTCCCACTTTTTTTAGAAAAGTGTCCTTTCTGGAACTTTCCGTTATTCGTGTTATTCATGTTATTAAGGAACCTTGTTTTTAAGGAATTTTGTTATTAAGGAACCTTGTCTAAAAAATCACTTTGACATGAAAGCTACAGAGGGACACTTTTCTCAGAAAAAAGTGGGAGAAAAAGCTAAAAATTAAATTAGGCCTAGACGTTTGAAATATTGCAAATCTACTTAGTTTTTCATTCTGAACAAGTTTCCTTCTATAACATTTTGTCGTAAAAAAATCGCTAAAAGGGTTTCTGGCAAACTCGTTATTTCAATAAAAAATCATAGCAGGCCATGAAATAATTAGGTACCCTATCCAAATACACCGTCTATGAGATACCCTCCCTTGGGAATACTAATAAAAAAATAGAGACATACCTACTGTATTGTACTCCCAGACCGATATAATCGATTTAATTATACCATGTCAGTTGTTGGACAAATAAATAGTCTCATTCCGACCAGAATTTGAAGCATTCCATTTTGTGATGACCTTGGATTCCGAGAGGAAGCTATTGGGAAAATCATAAATAGGTACATTTTTTCTTATTTTGAGCTTTTCGACCTTCTCGCTGATCATAGAAAATTATAGGATACCTATTACTTTTTTGTCGTCTATAAGATTATAAATTAGATTTTAAAAATATCGAACTTGCAGGGCTGACTCGATTTGAAGATACGGTGAATCAAAGATCGACCTTAAATGTTTGAAAATTACTGACATACCTGTACACTGGGGTCTAGTCTACTTTTAATTTTGTTTAAAAGACCTTCAAAAACCCATTCCTACCGTTTCCAAATGGAAATCCAGGGCCGGCTACGATTTCTTTTATACCTCCGATTTTCACAAAAACCATTTAGGGATTTTTTTAATTTAAAATCTGACAGCAGCCTTTATCAGGATACCCCAAAATCCCTATATACCAAAAACAGTTGAGTGGTCAAGAGGACCACTCAAAGTGTTGCCTGACCAGTAGTTAATATGACACGATTGTTCACTGACCCAAACAAGGATATAAAGGAATATATAAATAACACTGTTTTGTTTTGCTTCTACATTAGCGGGCCGGGGGAAAGAAGACAAGATAATTTGTGTACATTGGCATTTCTTAAATTCGGTCTTTCCTATTTTGTAATGCATAATAAATAGTTTTTTGATAGACCTTTATATTGTATATTATATGCTTTGAGATACTTATATCTCTATAAAATCATGAGTCAAAGCAAGTTGCCTTTGGGAATGTATGTACCTATTCCTATACAGTGTGGTCATTTGTGTGCAACATATTATTAATTACACATATTATTAATTGCACAACAAACATATAAATATTCCCGAAAGTTGGTGCATGTTCGATAATCATATTAGGCTCACTTAGAAGTTGCAAGTCAAACAGCATGCGGGGTAGGACAAAAATATAAAAATTGAACAAGAGTAAAGTACCTACCCTTATTTAAAAAATTCAGCAAAATGTTGTTAAGAAAAGTTGTCTAGAATTAAAAGTTATACCTGAATACCAAGACATGGCCTCCTAAGAAAAAAATATATTTTTTAAAAAAACATTATCTCCTAAAAAAATTTTGTTTCAATATTCACCCTAAAAAATATCATAAATCAATTAAAATTAAATCAATTTCCCATAACTTTGTTCGAATTCAAGCATATTTGTAAAATTAACTTAGATTTTTATTTTTTATGGAATCACAAACTTCATGTTTGTTGCAACAATATTAAACAAAACTTTAAAATTTCGCAAAAATTCTTCTGGTAAAACATTAGTAATGATAATGTGTATATTAATAAACTCTCATTTAAGGTGCAAAGTTTTTATTTTAAATATTTATTAAAAAGCTGTAGAAATTAATTGACGAAAACATTTTTTTTCCTAGGAGGTATTTTAGGCATAGCTTTTAATTCTAAACAACTTTTCTTAGTAAACTTTTGCTGAATTTTTGAAATGAGGGTACTTTACTCTTGTACAATTTTTATATTTTTTGACCTAACCTGTATGCTATTTAACTTGCAACCATTCTATGTGCACCTAATATGATCATTGAAGATGCATCAACTTTCGGCAATATCTGTATTTTGGTTGTGCAATTAACAAAAAAAGTCCCATATGTTGCACACTTAAATGACCACACTGGTTATCGTTGGACCCAACTGACTGGCCGGATGCTGGGCGCTTGCGGCGTTGGCTTGGCTGGAAGCTAGACTTAGCGCATCAGATGACAGAAACAGATAATTAAATTAGGTACTACAGATTTCCTATACTTGAGAAAGTTCTGACACCGCTGGATAGATGACTCCACTCATCTTGATGTTTAGGTAATAGGAGCAATAGATACCGACTGTGACGACAGTAGCGACTTTGAGTCTTTAGTCGGGGTTGGTACAAAAGTACTATCGTATAGTTTATAAGTAGTATAATATGCTATTAATGCATAAAATGTGGGACGAATGCATAAGAAATGCATAAGAAAGAATAATGCATACAATTTATGGGAGAAATTTATGATTTAAATAAATAATACACAGAAAACAATAATATACAAGATATACTTATATTTTTATTAAAGTAAGTAACAAAAATATTCAAAACCGAGCATATAAAATAACTTTGGAAAAAATAAAAAATAATAAAAACTACAAGGATTGGTCAAATCAGTAGGTACTTTACCTAAAATACAAGTGCACACACAATCTCAGTCACGTCACGTCGTCGTATCCCGATGATGTCCCGCACGCGGGTGCAGCAGCTCTCTCAACGCAGGATGTAGGTATTCAGAGGAACCTTATCAGCAACTGACACACACACTGGTCCCTATGGTATACTTTCCAGATCGAACGCACCAGCACGCGAAAACATTTCGGACGCACAAAAACTTGTGTCAACTCTTCACTGTCTATAACTTAAACGAGAAACTCGAACGAATAGTGTTCGTAAATTATCTGCAATTTGTAGGTATTTAAGTATATTGTGGAAATTTCCGATTGGGATTAAGCGTTTTTCCATCTAGGCATTTAAATTTTTTACATCATAATTGAATCACTCTGTATAAATTTATTGTACTCTCGAAGTTAGAGTTTACGTCAAAGCCAGAAACGTTTAGTACCTACAGGGAGCGCCATCTATAGATGACCAGAACTAAGACTTAAATCCAGAAAACACCACTTTTCTGGCTAGTTTGATGAGTGTTTTCTGCGACCTCTGGTATTGTGGGATAAATGACTAGCAATGTAAAGATTACAATGTGGTTGTAAATTGATAAGGTATGAACCACTTTAGCGAATAGAAAATATTTGCACAAACTCTTATATACCTGCAATATTGTTTCGTCTATTGAGATTTATTAATATAAGACTATATAGATACCTATATATTTCAATATCTAGGCTTAGGCTTAGGCTTATATAATATAAAAGTGGTAACTACTTATAATTTTTAAGAAATCGATGAGCGTACGAATAATTCGAACGTGAAACTAGTGCGGATACCCATCCGCTTGTCAAGGTTCATTCAGACAATGCCATACCACCGTAGATGCCTCGTGGTGACAATTTTACCGACTGGCTTTATTTCTGCATGTTTCGTTATGCCTTGCTCTCCGGCGACCAGGATTTTTTCCGAGAAGCGATGCTGCGCTTGAATTTTTATGGTTTTTCAAAACGCCCCGCGTTGACGTTCCTTAATCGCAGACACGACAATATCGACACAGATAAATCACCACCGATAGCCGATCGACATGCCGACATTTCAATATTTCCTTTAAAAACCTCTTTATTCCCGACTCGGAATGCCACGGTTTTACTTCATGGTCTTATCATCAACATCTTATTACAGAGAACGTCTTAACGGCAATTTCGTTTTATGTACGCTGTATAATATGTAAGGACATGTCTAAACTAGGATTTACACATAGGCATATACAGGGTGGCCCGTTAGTGTGTGGACGGAAAATTGGAGCTATATCGTTGTAATTTTTTAAACCGGTGTGAAGTTAGCAGCCATTTTCTGGCAGCCAATTTTTCAGCAGCCATTTCTCTAAAATGGCTTCTCTAGGTGTCAAGTTAGCAGCCCTTTTTGAACAGTCAATATTTTGACAGCTAAGCAGCTGCCCTTGTTGTAAAGTTAGCAGCCAATTATTTTATGCACGGGCAGCTAAAAACAATACCAAAACCGCCATTAAAAAACAATTAAGTAATTTAATTCACCCAAAGCGATACAATTAATTATTTCACCCTCTAGCTCGGCGCGTAAGGAAATTTCACTATGGTCGCTGTAAACCTCTGGATACAAGCTAGTTTTGGTGCAAAGATGATGGTGGCACAACATTTCCTACAGGGCGAAATAATTAATTTTTAGCTCGTGGGGTAGATTTCACCCTCTAGGACGGCGCGTAAGGGAATCACTATGATCTTTGTAAACTTCTGGATACAAGCTATTTTTGATGCAAATATATGATGGCGGCACAGCATTTCCTATAGGGTGAAATAATTATTTTTTAGCGCGTAGGGTATAGATTTCACCCTCTAGGAAATCGCACTATGATCTCTGTAAACCTCTGTATACAAGCTATTTTTTATGCAAATATGATGTTAGCATAACATTTCCTACAGGGTGAAATAATTAATCTTTAGCCCGTAGGGTAGATTTCACCCTCTAGGAAATCGCACTATGATCTCTGTAAACCCATGGATACAAGCTATTTTTTATGCAAATATGATGGCACAACATTTCCTACAGGGTGAAATAATTAATTATTAGCGCGTGGGGTAGATTTCATCGTCTATAGACGATGTCTTATATATAGGACGGCGCGTTAAGGAAATTTCACTCTAGATACAAGCTACTTTTGTTCCAAAGATGATAGTGGCACAACATTTCCTACAAGGTGAAATAATACTTTTTTTAGCGCGTGGGGTAGATTTTTACCCTCTATGACGGCGCGTAAGGAAATTTCATTATGTTCGCTGTAAACTTCTAGATACAAGCTACTTTTAAGAAAAGCCGTTAGTGGTACAGCGTTTCCTACAGGGTGAAATGTTATAATTTTTAGCGCTTGGGGTAGATTTCACCCTCTAGGATGGCGCATAAGGCAATCTTACTATGATCCCTGTAAATCTCTAGGTACAAGCTATTTGTGCTGGTGCGAAAACGATGGTGGCACAAAATTTTTTACCTTTTGAAATAATTAATTTTATCGCTTTTGGTGAATTAAATTAGTTGCGGCGGTTTTGGTATTGTTTTTAGCTGCCCGTGCCTAAAATAATTGGCTGCTAACTTTACATCAAGGGCAGCTGCTTAGCTGCCAAAATATTGACTGTTCAAAAAGGGCTGCTAACTTGACTCCTAGAGCAGCCATTTTAGAGAAATGGCTGCTGAAAAACTGGCTGCCAGAAAATGGGGGCTAACTTCACACCGGTCTTTTTTAAAGTTTAGGCTCGCGGGCTCGCGGCAAAGTGGATAGAGTACTTAAAGCCACCATTTTAAATATTATGTTACAATATAAAGTTGTGATTTTTTAAATGGAAAGCTCTGTATATGATTGCATATTTGGATTGCCCGGTCGATCTTAGTTTGACTTTATGTAGCATACTTAAGGTACGCCGTTCAGGCGTTATTTGACATTTTGTGAAAAAGCAGTTGTTCAGGAACAGACAAACATCTCCGAAACCATAAAACATAGAAAGCCCTGGTTTTGCACCATTGCTAACCATCAATGATGAAGCTTCAATCTAAGGTGCTACAATGACACTTCTCTTGTTCCCCCAGTAATTATTGATAGAACTTAGACATTTTCGATCGCGGATAACTTGACTTTTTCAAATGGAACAACATATATCTTTTTTATTGGTTTGCATGCAACGTCTCATTAGCATCATAATGATATAAGGTTATAGCTACTATCATCAACCATTTAGGAAAAAAAATAAGTCATTGCTTTATTGCCCGAAACTTACAATTATATCTTCAGCCATAAAAACAATAAAATGATCGCTAAAGCCTTATTGGAATCATCGTCAATAGCAACCAAATTGAATGTCTGTCATTACAAGGTTTTTCTGTCACTAATTAAATTTCAATAAAAAATGAGTATAGTTTTTCAATAAGTGAATTAACAGACATGATTTTTATACTTGGCCAGTTGTGTTTACAAGGCAAGATATCTTTATATCAAGAGAGAAGACCTCCCAAAGAAGAATCGTTTAAAAAACGAATAAGATATTTTTTGCTACCATTACGCCAGACATGTTGGATGGCTTTATTCCAAAAATGTTTAGCCCAAGATGGCCGACATGTTGAACATCTGTTATAATAATCTTGTTTCGATTCGAATTTAGTTGTTAGGTATTTATAACTTTGTAACTGTTTGAGCTGAATGCGTCCATTGCCACCATAACGGTTTTGACTCAAAAATATAACTTCATTGGTGGTTGGTGACTAGGTATATTCTCGGCACGTGGACCATAAAAGGCACCTCCTTCGGCTGGACTTCACTAATCCAGGTTCCTGTAAAGTTAGCCATATGTAAATCAATGTCTGTGCATAAGAAACTTGAGTACAAATAAAAATATATAAAAAAATAATTGTCAGTGAACAAATTATTATTGGAGTCGCCTTACAAAAAATTTTATCACCTTTAATAAATGGAATAATAGTATCCTTCTTGCCTCTCCAGAATATTACTTTAGCTGTCAATTTCTCAATTTTTTCCTTATGGAACCCCCTTAAAACTTTATAGTGACGTATTTAGAAACAGTCCGTCGTTCCAAAAATGCATACGCGATTTAAGAAAACAAAGTTACTAAAACATGTTTTAAATAAACAATATTTCAGGAAATATAACACCTTTCCGCGCTTTTTACTCACTCTGTAGGTATTAGATTTTAAGTGACATTTCATTCAAATTGCACTCATTATTGTCTCAATTCCTCTTATCTAAAATTTTGACTCGTTAGCTCAGAGTTGCTATAACTAATATAGACGAGCGCTTCACACATTTCAAGAATGAAAAAAATCCAATATGGCGCCCATAAGAAAAATAAAAGTTGATCGACATATCTTTGTCCAGGAAGGCGAGAAAAAATGCGAGGTCATATTTAGATTCCCTGTAAAAAAGTGCCTTAATAATGTTTAACTTAGAAATGTCCAGCGCTATTCGTTTTTGTTTAAAGAAATAAAAACAAAAACGACAATTTTTTTGTTTTTTCGCATTATTTTCAAAACGAAAAGGGCCAGCCAAAATTTCTTTTTACCATGTTGATCGGCATCAAATTATGAAACTTTGCCCCAATTTAACCGACATCGTATCTCATAAGATAACCAAGATCCCCATGCATAGACTCGAAATACGATCACCCTGTATATACAGAGTGTCTCACTTAAGAGTGAAACAACCCTATAACTTCTTTAATTTTTAACCGACCAGAACGAAATTTTTACCAAAGGTAGATGGCATTGTTGCCTACTTATTTACAAAAAATTAGTTGCCTACTCCAAAGTCAAAGCCACCTGCGATGGCACAAACGAGGCTAAAAATCCGAAAGACATATTAGGCAATTTTTTTTCAAAAAAAATTACTAGAAAAAGTTGTTCAGTCAGAATCGATTCAGAACTCTAAATCCAAAATTTTGTCAAAATCAAAAAATATTAAATAAATAAAATTTAAGTAAAAATTTTAAATTTAAATTTTTAAAATTTGTTTTGTAGCTTTTGTTTTAAAATAATTACTTTATTAAAACAATTTGCCTTCAAAACATCCATCGCACACTTTTTTAAACAACACAGAAAATTATTAAATTGCTGTTTTTGGAATTTAATTTTTTAAATTAATATTTTTTGATTTTGAAAAAAATTTGGATTTAGGGTTTTGAATCGATTCTGAACAACTTTTTCTAGTAAAATTTTTGAAAAAAAAAGCCTAATATGTCTTAGGCAACTAATTTTTTGGAAATAAGTAGGCAACAATGCCATCTACTTTTGGTAAAAATTTCGTTCTGGTCGGTTAAAAATTAAAGAAGTTATGGGGTTGTTTCACTCTTTTAAGTGAGACACTCTGTAGGTACTGAAAATATATTTTCCACAGTAGGTAGCTACATACTATGAATACTAAAATTTTTACAAAGAATAGTTGAAATAAATGTTTCATACGGAAAATTTTTGTTTTGAAGAAGATGGTGACTAGATATTATCTAGTCACCATCTTCTTAAAAACTATTCATACTTGGAGTTTCTATATTATGCTAATAATATTGTATAGTTGATAAAAAGATTTATTCTCATTCTCCATTTTTCATTACACTTATACTCTTTTACATTTTTAGTATTCATGGTAATAACAATTCGAAATACAAAATCTTTCAATGACGTCAGAACCTATATAGACAGGTTTGTTTTGATAAATGCTTGACGCCCAGAACTAATCACAATCTAAGCGCTCCATTAAATTATTCCGAAAATGTCGCGAGATTGTCAGAAATTGCCCCCTTTTGTCGAGCAGTAGCGAACTTATTTCGACTCTGGGCTCGGAGGCTGCAGTGGCGTAGCTATCATATAGCGGGAGTAAGCAACGCTTACGGGCCCAAGGCCCGTAAGGGGCCCATACCAAGTTAAATAATAAAACTAAGTCGCTGGCTATTAGCTATACCTATTATTACTGGTCCATGTGCATACGTTGCTTATTTCAAAATGCAAAATGGAGAAGAAAAAAAGAAAAATAAGGAAAGAAAAGCGAGAGAAAGTTAAAAAGATGCAAAAAATATAAATTTTTTTATTTAACAAACCTGAATGTAACCAAATTAACCCTGAAACTCCCAAAAAATTGTTATTCACCTTCGAGTACAACTTCAGACTTATCAACAACTACCTACTTTGATAACCTCAGTGATTGCTGAATCTAGGCCCATTATCGATAGTATTCAAGCCTCAGAATGATAACAAATAAAATTATTCAAGATTTTCTTGCTCTTACCGATACTGATAATCTGGATATAGAAAAATAATCTGATACAAATGATTCGTTATACCATTTGAATTCTGCTGACTTAGGTGAATAGATTAGGTACTGATGTTGGCTGCGCGAGTGAGTAAGCGAGAACACCCACCAAAGTAAATGGTGGTAGAGGGGAGCTTTGGCGGTTTCCTCTTTCTCAACTTGATTTCGCCTACATCTCAAATTGTGTGTGTAATAAAAGTTGTCTGTGGACACAAAGCACAATAGAAAAAACGTAAATCATGCTTTCATTGTTTGCGGAAAATTTTAAAGTTGCGGAAAAATAGCGTCCCGCAGCACTACTGCGCGTGACGCGGAAGGGAGGGGTCGAAATCCGGGACATCCCGGAAAATTCGGGACGGTTGACAACCCTAACTGATAACTGATAATTTAAGTTCGTTTTTTTTAATAAATTGATTTTTCCAAAATTTGAGTTGTATTGTTTTTTTCTCTTTAGAATTTTGTTTGGGGTTTGCCGTTTGTGGGGGGCCCATTATGGGATTATTTGCTTACGGGCCCGACAAAGTCTTGCTACGCCACTGGGAGGCTGGCGTCGTTAGACCATCCCCCGAATATTCAGGTGAGGTTCCGATGCTTCCGGCGGCGCCCCCAAACAAGAAAAAACATACGATAGTGTGATTGTGGAGGAACTATAACCGGGAATCACCGGGTGTATAGTTGGTTGATGGTTGACTTTCTGTCTTTGTTTGTAGCGTGTTTTTAGAGTAGTATGGATATATTTAATCTTGGAGTCAAAATAAAGGGCATTTTAACAATGGGGCACCACGTCTATATTCATATTTGAATTATTGACACAACAAGCACAGCGCACTGCGGTTCGCCGGCCTCGACAACGGCTGGGCCGGCGAACTCCGCAGTCGTCCGAAAAACTCAACTTTTCGTAGGTGTACCATAAACTACTATTATATTTATGTATTCCATACATACACTGACCGGCAGATTGTATGCAACAAATAGAATTTTTTAATTTTGGGCCGAAATAAAAACTGACTATTGGGCTTGGGCTGCATTAAGAGGTCCGTCAAGTTCGCCCGAGAAGGCTAACATTTTTCAAAATCCTTTAGGGGATATTTAATGCTCGCCCGGTGCTGCCTAATTCTGTGGGAAATTTTCGGAAAGTTTTCCTTTTTTTTTCCTGTAAATGTCAAATTAAATTTTCGGGTCAACTTGACGGCAGCCCGAGAAGGCCTGCATTTTTCAAAATCCTTTGGTAGATGTTTAATGCTCGTTCAGTGCTCTCTGATGCTGTGGGAAATTTTCGGAAATTTTTCCTCCTGTTTTCCTGTAAATGTTTAATAAAATTTTCGGGTCACCTTGACGGCAGCCCAAGAAGGCTGGCAACTTTTAGAATCCTTTGGGAGATGTTCGTCCAGTGCTGCCTGATGCTGTGGGAAATTTTCGAAAAGTTGTCCTCCTCTTCCTGCATTAAGCATGTTGTCCTGAAAGCAAAATAGGGCCTGAAAAACTTCATGAAGATATATGTGTCTAAGAGAAAAATGGTATAAGAAAAAGTTGTTTGCATTCAATGAAAAAGTATACATAAGTACAAAATCATGGCATTCTATTTTTTTTATCAATTTATCATTATTAGTTAACAAGAAAATGACGTTTTATTTTTTATAGCTTTTACCAAAGACAATCTAGATTGTCTTTGCTTTTACCCATTAAGGTAATTGGCCCTTTTGAGGCCCTTAGAATAAAATGAAAATAACGCTCTAACCTTTAAAGTTAGACCATTAAGGCCCACCTGTTTCAAAAAGCATCTACTCTTTAAGGGCTTATCAACGTAATAAAGTACAGAGTGTAGCATTAAAAAAACTTAACTTTAGTTTACCAGTATTTATTGGCGCATGGTATATTGGAAACTATTTACAGAATATACTATAGGTACTCATGTTTCTCTAAAGGTTTGTCTTTATTTTTTTCAGCATCAACTTTGTTGATCCCTCTCGTTTGAACAAACGAGATATTAGCCGAACGTGTCGATGACTCATTAATACTAATTAGTTGTTATTGATTAGACGTAATGGGCCAATTGTCGTACGTCAATTATAATTGCGATAGCGAGCCTCTCCTCTTGTTAGCCGGCCCAGCACGTTAAACAGATGTCACGGATAAGGGCTCGCCTGGCAATTCAGCAGTAGCGCCCTTATCGCCCCAGCTACAAACTTTGTGGCGAGCGGATGCATGGGTGAAGTACGAAAGTGAAGTGTTGATTTATCAGCAGCTAATTATTATTTATTATCTAGTGTAGGTTAGTGGCCCAAATTAATTTATACCTATATTTGTTTAGCTTTTAGATATAATTAGATTTTATTATATTTTAGAGTCCTGATGATGATTATATACCTAATAATCGAAACGTTATTATTACATACATTCGACACACCTTGCAATTGTTTTGAAAACCAGACACCTATGGCTAACTGCGACATTTTTTATAGCACCCAAATTGAAGAAATCATATTAGGCATTTTTTTATCAACAAAATTTACCAAAAAAAGTTGTTTAGAATGAACCAAAAATCCCAAATCCAAAGTTTTATCAAAATCAAAAAATAAAAAATTTCCGAAAAAAATAAATTGAAAGTCAAAAAATCTCATTTTAATGAATTCCTACGGATAGAATCACAAGATTAATTAAACTGATAAACTTAGTTGTCGAATGCAAACTAATAAATGCGAAAACCACATGTTGGTAACCTTAAAGGTATTTTTAAGTATTATGAGAAAAACCGTGGCAAAACGCCATCAATTAAACTGCCGAACCCACCATCCGCTTCAAAATTGAAATCGTAACCGTTTTACAAAGTTTAGATCTAAACAGTAACTGAATCAAAATTTTTATAACAATTACGTTCGCCAAGACATAGGTACTTAATACATGTTAAAATATTGTTTCGAGACGATACGAGGGAGAGGCATGACGTATCAACCGGGTTGTCAAAAGTCAAAATACCGTCTTTATTTCAGCAAATGGCCGCTAATACACCACGCGATATAATAACTGGTACCCTAGCCGCTTAGCGTGAACCCAGAGTACTGAATGCGGTGAGCAAAAAGTACAAATGCTCAAATATATTTGACAGATCTGGAGAAATTGAGAATGGAGTCTTTATAAATATCAATTTGAGTGAATGAATTATCTATATTGAGTATAAGATATAAAAGATTTAATATATTTTATTTTTATTTTTTGTTTTCATTTTATTATTATTTTTTTTATTTTAATTAAAATTCGTTTTAAAATTTTGTTTTAATTTTATTAAAATCTATCTAATTTAACTAGGTACCTATGGCAGGTTGCATAAACGTGGTTTAATTTTAAACCTTTCCTTAACAGTGATTCTCGAAACAATGGTATAGTTAGGGATGTAAACTATAGGTTTAAAATTAATCCGCCTATATGGACCGTTTTCATAATCGACCTAGTACTTGTCAAAGTTAAAGTACCACTGCAACAATCAACTATATTGTTTAAATATTGTTGCAACAGGTACTAACCTAACCTAACTTAAAACGGCCACTTTAAGTTTGCTATGAAAATGACGGAAGGTATGTAATTTTACTAAACTTTAAAACATATAAATTGCATAACTAAGAAAGAGATATTTCAACAAAGTTAGCAACGAATCCTCTAGTTCCAATACTTATTGAGAGTAAGGGTCAGTGCGGTCAGTTTAATTTATTTCGAGGAAGTGACATATTCAATAATTTGCTTAGAACTATAAAAAAGGTTCGAAATAGTTACTTAAACGAAAATAAATAATGTTCTAATGTTGCTTCATATACCTACTCGAAGGAATCTTGAGAGATATTTTTATAATAGTATATAATAGTTATGGATTTTTTAAATTTATTAGGTAAAGTTTAGTATCTTTCCATGTAAAAAGCACCCCAGTCTAAACACCAAATGTCTATTTAAACCAACATAAAAAAACACATAAACTAAGCGCTTAGACTGTGCAGGACTTGACTGTGCTCATTTGGTCATGTGGCTAACTCTGACAGCAGTGGCGTAATCAGAAATTAGTTTTTTTGGGGGAGGGAGGGATTGTTTAACAAAGTTAAAAATATTGTTAAAAAATGTAGTTCCCCGAGAGAAATTAGAGGTGACGGGACGAGACGAGAGAAAAACCTCTCTCGAACCCGAGAGGCCATTATCGCCGAGACGAGAAATTAATTCTCTCTCGCGTTACGAGAGGAGACTAGAGAAGCAACCCTCTCGTCTCGTCTCGTCTCGCGGCATCACTATTGGTCGAAGACGAACAATAAATAATAATCTGTTCATTACAAGGTGACAGGATCAGGATGTATACTCAAGTACTTAACTATGTTTCTCTAACCAGGATCAATAGTGTCAGTATAGGCTACCAGAAATGGCAGGTAGAGTCAGTTGTAAGCACGGCGCTAAAACGGACGTGAAACCACGTTCTTTTCGGACATGGTGGTCTTCTATAAAAAAAACAGCAAATTTGACAATAGCCGAAAATTTTGTGTTTAATTCTGCACCACCTCTAAACTCTCGCGATTCTGACTTGCCCAAAGTTAACCTTAAAAACATACAGGGTGAGTTACGAAGGCCGCGGTGGTCTATAGGTATATCTTCTACATTGTTAATGCTAGAAAAAAAGTATAGACAAAACTTGTAGAGAAACACGAGTACTACATTCTGAACAAAGTTATGTTTTTTTTTTAAAGAAAGACCTTAAATAGTATGGTCTTTTTGGTGCAGGATATTAACGGTATATTTTTAAAGGTTAGGTATATATTTTAATTTTAAACGAAAAGGGGCCACTTTGGCGTTACAGGTAGTTTCATGCAACTATTTTCACTACACCAAAAATTAACAAGAACATGTATTTTTATTTTTTGCAGCTTTAAAAGTGACATTTTTGACTCCCTAATCATGTAATCAGCCCTTTTAAAGCCCTTTCTTAGGAGAAAATGGAAATAACTCCCTAATCTAGACCCATAATCCCCTACACCAAAAAATATATACTCTTTAAGGGCTTTCCAAACATGTAATAAAATATAGGGTGTTTCATTTAAAATTAGCGAGTAAACTTAGGATTTTCGTAAGTGAATCGCCCGGTATGTTCTCCAGAATTTTATCAAAATATCGGTCCAAAATTATTGTTAACTAGGCGTCACAGGCAATCTCCAGTCCACGTTATAGTCCAAAATCTTATGTGGTTTTTGAGTAATACATTTCCAAAAGTGGCCTCTTTTTTCTTTTAAAATTAAAATAACTCCCTAACCTTTAAAGATAGACCTTTAATATACCCTGTTCCAAAAAGAACATACTCCTTAAGGGCTTTCTAACAATGTACATAACTTTGGGGCGCCACTACTTATTGAATAACCCTGTATATTGGAAAATATTTTCGGAATGTAGTAATCATGTTTCTCTACAAGTTTTGTCTATACTTTTTCTCTAGGATTACGAATGTAGAAGATATAGACCACTACGGCGGCCTACGTAACTCACCCTGTACATAGACTTACGTCACTTAAGGTATGAAAATAAATATCCAGTTCAAGATACCTAGATACAGGTACAAACATATATTATATATATATTTCGAATGTGGAGATATAAGAGGAATGTTTGGATCATACCTAAGAGTTTTAGTTTATTCGACAATTTCATTTATACGTGTCGAGGTCATCGGGCATGTGTCAACTAAATGTAGAGAATTAGAATACGGGCTTTATCTTAATGAATATTTATTGGCGACAGTTTTTCCGGGAATTATCAAATTAAGGGTCTCTTTCGTTTGCCCACATTTGTTTGTAATACTTACAAATTATTTTTAATTAAGATTCTAATATAAGTTGAATAGATTGTCATTCTTAATGATTTTATATGCAGGTACAGGTAGGTAGGTATGTACATAAAGCATTGTGTATCCTGTTCCCTTGCCGCGATATATTCTCATAAAATTACCGGACACGTGTCTTCATGTTGCCCACAGGTCTGGATTAAGGGATATAAGGGTTTTTTCCACTATATATAACTATTTGATGGTTTGGCACATGTTGTTCACGCACTCGACTTCCGTTGGCTGGCAAACTTTTATGCACAATTAGATTCCAAAATTGTCTGACACCCATATTACCTCTGATAGACGCAGAATGATGTAGCATTTATATTTTAAGCATTTTTAGCAAGAACGAATGAGCACGAATGATAATAGACGACATAGATTATAGATAGGTGTTTCATTATAGGAAAATGATCAGCTCTATTCAGAGTTTAAGAAATATATTATGCTGTACAATACTTTTTCTGAAAATTCTGGTTTTTCTGAAAGTTTTCCAGCACATTGAAGTGCTCAAAATCCTAAAAATGCTCAAATATGTATCACGGATATAATGGCGGTTTCCTCTGGCTTGCCTCTCCGTCTTTCAATGAAACGCCATAGTGACAATACTAACTAGGAGCATAGGCGCCGACTCCAGGGGTGCTCCAGGGCTCGAGCACCCGGCCAAAAATTTGGCAGGGTGCGGAACAAGTCTAGAGAATACTATAAGTCGGCGCACTCGGCCTTGTGTAAACAAACGTTTCCCCCCTGCCCTCTCACGCTCCCTCGGGCCGCCGTCATCGGAGTACGGCGATCGATATCTTCTGGTAGAAGGAAATAAGCTTATAGACCGGGAGATATTGACAGATTTTTGGACGTGATTTTACTCAGTATGCCTTTCATAGGGCATTATGTTGCCTATATTCTCACAATAATAAGGTATGAATCAGAGAGTCATCCTGGGTTCTTCATATGGAAAAATGAGTTTTCATTTATTCGAAAAATATGCGTTTTGATATGATTTTAGTCAGGCTGCCATATGTTTTATAATGAAGTTCAAAATAGAAAATTCCTCCAAAACCATAGGCATACCGTTAGCGGGGGTCCAAAGGGCTATTATTGCCATGTGAACTTGTATTTTAATAATTAATTTTTCCACGTTTCTAAACAGGCTACCAATGAGAAGTATGCAAGTTCTTGTTATGAAACTGCTGAAGAAAAGATGGCATACCGTTTGCGCATATCCAAGTACACTTTACATCGCATAAATCGTTTAAATTATTAAATAACATTCAATTTAAACAGTACTTGGACAAGCGTAAAAGGTATGCCATCCTTTTTTCAGCATTTTCATAACAAGCTCTTGCATACTTCTCCTTGGCAGCCTGTTCAGAAACGTGGAAAAACTAATTATTAAAATAAAAGTTCTCGTGACAATAATAGCCCTTTGGACCCACGCTAACGGTATGCCTATGGTTTTCCGAGCAATTTTCTATTTTGTACTTCATTATAAAACACATGGCAACCTGACTAAAATCATATCAAAACACATATTTTTCGAATAATTGAAAACTCAGTTTTTCATATGAAGAACCCAGGATGACTCTCTGGTTCATACCTTATTATTGTGAGATTATGTGATATGTGCCACATAATGCCCTTTGCAAGGCATACTGAGTAAAATCACGTCCAAAAATCTGTCACTATCTCCCGGTCTAGGTATATGTAGCTGAGAGCGGTTCGAGGCTGATTTACGACCAGTCGCAAAAAATGTTGTTTTCTCGGAGAGAACAAAGAAGTGAGCTGACTTTAGTATTCTCTAGACTTTGGTGCGGAGCACCCGGCCAAAAGTTTGGCCAGTTGTTGGAAGCTCAAGCAAAGGTGACAATCATATTTAAGATCAACAATGAGCCAGAAAAGTTTGAATGATATGCTTTTAAATATTTATAAAGAATTAGCATATATCATAAGCCTGGATGAGTTATGTGATGAGTTTATAAAAAAAAATCGTCCATAAGACTAAGCACTTTTGCGTTATTTACGCAAAGTTAGGTAACTAGTGGTTTTTTGTTTTTGTTTTGTTTTTGTTTAAAGACCGTATCTTTTTAAAACGGGGCCTGGCCTTTCTTATAGAAATACCTTCGTTTTGTTTTTTAATCATCAGTGTGATAACTGTTCGTTTTTTGTTATGTACTTTTATTTTATATCTATAATAAAAACATGTTTTTTTAAAATAACATTTTGGGGGGGTTGTATACCTTGGGCACCCAGCCAAATTTTGAGAAGTCGGCGCCTATGACTAGGAGTGAGTGCATGATGAGGAGTCTGCCTTAGTCAAGATCCATAAAGTAAGAAGGTTGCCTCTTGTTGAGAGATAAGCGTTCTGGATGACGTCATGGGAATGCTGACAAATTGTCGGCACGGGCAACACACGGGGGAACGCCAATCACATCATCTGACAGCATTCCTGTGACGTCAGCGTTCGCTCCCTCTCCACGTTATTGGGTAACCTTCTTACTTTACGGATCTTGTGCCATAGTAGCCACTTAGATGTCGAAACTTGCGACATTGCCAAATCTTAAAATGTCGTCATATATACTTATAGGTACATGTCTTTCGTGTTCCCACTTTCGAGCACATTCTGTATTGTCAAGGGAACGTTCCTTTTTCCTGCTCTTGTGCTCACGAGAACACGTGCTGGCACGGGGTATATATAGGGGAACGTTCGCACGAATAGTCTCTGAGCACGAACCGGAAAATTTATTAATTTTCCAGGCAACTTGAAAAAGTTGTCTTTTAACCAGTTTGGTGGCGAAAAACCCAATTAAAATTCAATGGAAGAGGTAATTTGTTTACATTTGCATTTCTTAAATTCAGTCTTTCCTATTTTGTAATGCATAATAAATAGTTTTTTCATACACTTGTATATCGTATATATGCTTTGAGACACTTAAATAAAAAAAAACTTACATTGTACCAAAAAAATGGAAACCTTGAATGTGCCAACAATAATATCTTTTTAAAATCATGAAACAAAACAAGTTGTCTTTGGTAATGTATCTATTTCTATATATAGTTGGTCCCGCTACATGCACCCATCTAAGAGAATTCAATTCAAATCGTTTATTCGCCTTTACAAATAGATACAATGTACAAATTACATCTACTTATATGGCTAGACAAATAAGTAAATACACCAAAATAATATCCAGCCCAGCACATAAACACAAATGTGGGATCAAAAGTCTGGTAATTCATCCCTAAGGTAAAGTCCGAAACCGGATAAAAAATAAATAAATAAATAAATGTACCTACATCAAAATCACAATATTACTTAGTATACTTCACTAATTTAAAAATTCATCAACAGAATAAAAGACATTTTTTGTAAGGAACTTCTTTGATTCTTTCTTGAACTGTACGACACTTGTATCACCATTAATTATATTTTTAATTTTGTTGTATAGCATTTAATTCCCACATACTGGGGGCTATGCTGTGAGACCAATAGTCTGGAATATGGAACATGTAGATCAACAGCTCTTCTGGTGTTATAATTGTGTAAATTATTATTTTTGATGTGAATTCCTTTATTTTCTTTGATGAAGTTTACCAACAAATAAATATAAAGATTGGGCAAGGTCATGACCTCCTACTTAGCAAATATTGGTTTATACAGCTGGTTTTTGCATGAGCACCATCAATACATCGAAGGACATTTTTTTGTGATACAAATGCCCGATTTAAATATGAGGATGATCCCCAAAATATTAGTGCATACCGCAAACGGCTTTCCACTAGTGCATAATACCTATAATAAAATCCCAAAACGTTTAGGAGCTTTTAAGATTTTCCTGAATTTCCTATATTTTATTTCAAAAATATCAATAAAATCTGAAAACATTTTGGATCTTACTATGTTATTTTCTTGGCCAAAACAACTATTTTCTTATTATTGCGGTCATCGGTATCTTTCACGAGATCTACAATTTCGATTTAAATAAATTTAGTATAACATTTGAGAACAGAATATTTCAAAAACGGAAAAGGATAATGATATAAAGTTTTATATCATTTTGATTGTCTTAACGAGCAAATTGGAAAAATGTATAGGGTATTCTATTTTAAAAACATAAATTTGGTTTGCCAACTGCACGATATTCCAGACAACTTTTATCTAAAAGTTTTTTCTATCACAAAAAAATATAAGTTATAGGGATGATGAGACACTTCGCGAGGATACCCTGTACTAAAGGGTATTCACATAAGCAAAGGAATATATGTAATTATAATTCCAAAATGTTATAGGAGCGCATTTAGATTTTTCTGCAATTCTTACCACAATTTTTTGCGATAGGTAATTTTATTTTGAAGATTCGGTAAAACTTAAAAGCGTTCTTAACAAATTTAGACCGTATGGTCGATCGACTTTGGTTCGATTCGAGATTGGGGCAGAGCATGTATACATGGGTTTATGTATAGAAAACACCGCTGATAGCCAAGAGCGCTGGACAAACTACAAATTTACGATATTGCTTCTTAGTAGCTTTATCTGTGTGATTTACTAATTATTGTCCTACACTCACTGGGATTTCTAGGATTTTCCGTAGTACCTACTTGAGGAAATGATATCCTATAGTTTTGTTCTATTAGCCGCAAATTTTAATGACAATGAAACTTAAATATTAGTAATTGCCACCCCCACCCCCCCTCGCACAAGTATGTGGTTGCTTCTGGTGTATTACCAGTTTGGAGTATTGTTAGCGTGAGAATTATTATTATGATATTATTATTTGAGAATGTAGGTGTTATATTGCTTTAATTAAAACAAACAATTTGTGTTATCATAGTTTAAATAAATTTATTGCAATTTCAAAATGCAATATTTGAAACACGGTAAAGGGTAATGGTATAAAGTTTTATGTCATTTTAATCGTGATACCGAATATATTTCAAAAATGTAAAAATATAGGGTGTGCCATTTAAATAATATAAGTTTGATTAGTATATTGTCAATTCCCGAACATGCACCCTGTATCACCCTGTATCAGCCGAGGCACCTTAGCCCCTCTATTTTATAATTATTGTTATTCATTTTTAAAATGCTAAGCGCATGAAAGACTAGCATGGAAGACACTTTTGCAATTTTCTTTCCGCAGGAAAATTTCCTACAACTTTTGCTAGAGCGAAAAATAGGTAACAAAACTACGTAAAATCTTGTATGTGCGTACACAGATGGGGTTACAAAGAGGAAACACGTTTTTTATCTTTTTTGTTCCTGCCCTTCTAGAAATAGTATAAGAGTACGATTTACAGACTGATTAATTTAATGTATAGAAGAAGAGGTGTCGTGACATTCCGTTTTCAAAAATTTACTTGTAACTACAGAAAATATAGGTATAGGGTGTCCAGGCTAAGCTAAGTCTATCACTACCCATACTAACTTTTTAATTTTTTGTGATAGAATTTTATGCAGTTTTCTGATATAGTAACAAATTTTATACAGGGTTTTTCGAAAATGCATGGCAAACCAAACTTAATGTCTTTTAAAACACAACACCCTATATATTTTTAAAACTTTTATATCGTTATCTTATTCCGTTTTTTAAATATTCGTAAGGTGTAACTAGAAATTTTAAAAATATGCGAAATGCAGATTGCATAGTTCTCGCTGCAGGTTTCAAAGATTTGCATTGTGTATATATAGTGTCTTTATTGTGTGAAATTAATCAAATCGACAATACTATATATATAGGCAATAGGAAAATAAACTTTGAAACTATATATATCAAACTATACATTTTGATTATTTTGTTTATTTTTAATAATATTTTTAGCATTCCCGGCAAATCTCACGTTTAATGAAATTTATCTAATAATAAAAAATCGTTGCTCGGTTATTTTTAGAGATAACTATACACAAAACTATATCGTTGGATCGTTGGAATCAGGAGAATAAAAGGAATCTAGAAACTGAAAGACAAAAAATAATATAACATATTATGCATAGGGTGTCTCACAAACTGAGGCAAGCAATGCTCACTTCCGGTTAAACTAGGAGTCGGAGATGGGAACCGACAATTTATTGTTGTGATGATTTCCCACAAAACGGAAAATTCACGAAATTTAAATTTAGCGTCAGAATTAACCAGAATTGATAGCTCAGCATAATAACCAAGTCCGATTCATCGATTTCTTTCAAGAAAAAGACATTAAGTAAGAACAAAAATGCAATAAACATATACCTATATCTACCTGCCTAATTAGTTGAAATGTTCTTAAACATATCAGAATACCTACCTATCATTTGGGTATTTGGTATCGTTTGGAAACTAATGACAAACTTACAGTAATAAGTATTTTTATTTCATCGCAAATAAATGCCAAAAGAAAAATATGGTTCTTTGTGTAAAGCGATCTCAAACTCAAATATATTTTTGGAGGACGCGTAGAGGATGTATACATGTATAGGAGTTTAGAAAAATCTGTAGGGGTGAAGTTACAAACGAAAGTGGCGTCGCAAAAAAATCCTAAAAAATCTGACTTTTTGTGTGTACAAAAGAGTACGCAGCCCCTAATAGTACGCACTGGCATTTTTTATTAGTTCCAATGCTATTCGAATAGAGGACGCTATTCAGTGTAGACGCCTTCAATTGACAACAAGTTTTGATTATAGTCGCGTGGTGCTCCGTAAAAGATTCGACGAATTACAGGTAATTAACCATTTTATACATAATTTTATAACTGTTGGCATCTTTGCTATAAGGAGTATCTTACCCTGTGAATGCTTAACTATATTGTTCGACTGTGCATCTTAAAAAGGCTTTAGATAGGCATGTTTTGCACAGCATACGATGTGTAATTATTATGGTTGCCTGTTTTAGTTAAATAGATTATTCAATCATCGCTGACATGCCCGCAAGAGTACGCATGTAAAGAGTACGCACGCACAAACAGGTCTATTAAAAAAGGAATTAAAAAAAGGGGTTGCCACTTGTTGAAAAAACTAGAAAATCTCAATACGATATTCTTTTTTCTCTCTGGAGGGACCATACTAGAGCATTTCAGAATGGATTAAGTGTGATTCATGAGGTGCATGGTGGCACGAAGACTGTACCAACTAACCTATATATATTTGTGGTACCAACTACCTCAGACATGGCTCTTTATAATATGTGACTTATTGTAGGCGCACTGAGAGATTGCCTCCGCGGGGAAGCGGGGAGCGCGGAGAACGATTTGGCGCTATTGGCCGACTGCAACAGTGCAAAAAATGCACCGCGCTTTCGTATTCGCAATTAAAAATAGAACCAAGGCGAGGTTCAGAGGAATGATTAGCCCTAGGCGTGCGCGTCGAAATTTATAGTTTTGAAAACTTGTTAGTATTATTAATTTCGACGCGCACGCCTAGGGATAATCAGTCCTCTGAACCTCGCCTTGGTTCTATTTTTAATTGCGAATACGAAAGCGCGGTGCCAATAGCGGTAATGAGGAATTTATACTGTGTCGAATAAATCTGTATTACTTATTGTTGTCGATTTATTTAACTTTAAATATTAAGTGCGTACTCCGGGCCCGTAGCTAGGGGGGGGGGGCAGAGGGGGCAATGCCCCTCTGGGAAAAATTGTTGCCCCCTCTAGCGCTTGCGCTACCCACTACCCTGCAAATGGCGCAAATTGTTCTTTTCTAGGGTATTAATATCGGGCAGTAGACAAAAGAGTAGAAGAAAATATGGCAACCAACGATAGGTAGTTGCCCATAAATGAAATTTAAAGATTTTCGGTACCGATGACGCAGGGTTTTACATTCGTGCTTTCGACTGTAAGTAAGTAGCAAGCCCCTCAAATTAATTTTGATTTATTTGTACAAAAATTTAACAATAAAAAAATAGAAAATTACAATTATTTTAATTCACTTTTAAGTTACATACAGTGTGGTCATTTAAGTGTGCAGCATATGGGACTTTTTTTGTTAATTGCATAACCAAAATAGGTACAGATATTGCCGAAAGTTGAAGCATGTTCAATAATCATATTAGGTGCACTTAGAATGGTTGCAAGTTAAACAGCATACAGGATAGGTAAAAAAATATACAAATTGTACAAGAGTAAAGTACCCTTATAATCAAAAATTCAGCAAAAATTGTTTAGAATTAAAAGGTATGCCTAAATACCAAAACATAGCCTCCTAAGAAAAAAATATGTTTTTTTCTCCAAGCGTGCGGAAAAGTACACTTTTCCGCACGCATTTTAGTTTAGAAAGTGACACTTTTCCGCACTACTTTTCCGCACTAGTGCGGAAAAGTGTCACTTTCTAAACTAAAATGCGTGCGGAAAAGTAAATGCGTGCGGAAAAGTGTCTTACTTTTCCGTACGCTTGTAGAAAAAATAGTGTTCCTAACTCTTGCGGAAAGTGTCTTTTCCACACTCGATTTCTTGGCTGAACGACGCGTATAGCAATCGCGTGCCGAAAAGTGGCACTTTCCGCACTTGTTAGGAAATATACTATTTTCGTCAATTTATTTCCTCAGTTTCTTAATAAACATTTAAAACAACAATTTTTGCACCTTAAATGAGAGTTTTTTAGTATACATATTATTATTGCTAATGTTTTGTTTAATATCGTTGCAACAAACATGAAGTTTGTGATTCCCTAAAAAATTAAAAATCTAAGTTAATTTTACAAATATGCTTGAATTCGAACAGAGTTATGCGAAATTGATTTAATTTTGATTGATTTATGGAATTGTTTAGGGTGAATATTAAAACAAAATTTTTTTTGGAGATCATTAATGTTTTTCAAAAAAATATTTTGTTTTCTTAGGATGCTATGTCTCGGTATTTAGGCATAACTTTTAATTCTAGACAACTTTTCTTAATAATATTTTGCTGAATTTTTTGAAATAAGGGTACTTTACTCTTATTGTACAATTTTTATAGTTTTTGACCTACCCTGTGTGCTGTTTGACTTGCAACCATTCTAAGTGCGCCTAATATGATTATCGAACATGCACCAACTTTCGGGAATATTTGTATTTTCGTTACGCAATTAATAAAAAAAAATTCCATATGTTGCACACTTACATGACCACACTGTATAGGGTGTTTTTATATGGATTATCTTGTATGGTAGTAGGTTTTTTGTTTAAAATAAGTAGATATGTGGTAGTAGTATACATACCTACTTAATACTTTGTTAATTTTTTGTATTTTTTATATTATAACTGGTGCTGAGGCTGAGTTACGTTTGTGATACCTACGAACAGATTTAGTATTCGCGCATTAGATTTTTTTTTGTTATGAAGAAGAAAAAATATGTTTTTGTTATCAATTTGTTTCTTTTAAATAAATATAAAAATTGCTACTTTCCTTTTTTTCTTTTTTGTATTTTGAAATTATGGTCAAATCTCGCCCCGCTCCCTCAAAACATATTGTTGCCCCCCCTAAATATCGAACCTGGCTACGGGCCTGGCGTACTCTTGGGTGACCTTACCCTAAATCAATTTCAGAGATATTTTTCGGAGATCATAGGGCATGTTACTACAGGTATAGAAAAAACCTTTAGAGGTGCTGTAACAAATAAGAGTGCGCGGCGTCGCAAAAAATCAGTGTCGACCTACTATATGTTATTGTTTTACATTTGACTACATAATAATTAATTCCAAACCCGGAATGAATACAGACAAGGATTGCGGAAGTTTGAGGTAGGTGACGCAACATTTAGGACCGCCTACTTTTTTTGAAGCCTCCTTGACTTCCAGGCACACGATAAAAAGGAGTCCCAAAACGGATCCATGAGGCATTCAATAAAATTACAATTTCCATGCCCCGCTGATGCACTCGCTGTAGCGATACGTCGCGTCGCGCTTACATTAGCGGTCCGGGGCGCCGGCCGCCACCGCCGCGGCGGTGGCGGCGGCGGCGGGGCCGCGTAGGAGTCGCGCTCGACGGCGGCCCGGGCCAATCCGCGCCGATATGCAAAGTGGGCGTGGATGGCGGGCCGGCACCGACGGGTCGTTTTTTATTGGCGCGCTGCGCTCGGCCTGGATCAATGATTTTTTAAGGCTGTGCGTTCGGCCGGATCAGGTGGCGAGGTGAAAGTTTCCTATAATGTTATTAATGTTGTCTTTCTTCTCGATTCGGTTAAACTCAGGACCTTGCACTGAGTAAAATTTTATTTATTCTTTATAAATAAATTAAATCCTTTATAATACCATTTTATACGATGTGGGACAGCAACTTTATATAGATGTATATAGACATGACCAAGGATTGCTAAGAGTTTATAGAAGCAATAGTGCAAGGATTGCACAGGGCCGGGTCCGGACACAATATCGAAAGTCAAAAATTTCGAACGACATATATGATCAAAGGACAAATAATCGAGCGGACATTATGATCGAACGGACATAATATTATGTTCGAATCGACATATGTTCTAATATTCTTATTTCTTAGGTATAATATAAGTTATTGAGAATTGAGAAGAAAAGTTGTTTATTTTTCAAATTTCAGCGATTAAGCATTTGGGGTTTTGTTATTTTTTATTATTTACATTACTCTAAACATCAAACATAGCTATAGGTATGTATCTACCTGTTTTAGGTGCAAAAATATTATAACAGCATTATTGAAATTGTGTCAAGTGAAATTTCCATAAACTAGGTACCTACCAATATGTGGCTGGCTTTAATTTGGATAAATTAAAATATTTCTTTTACATTCACTGGAAGATTGAATTATGCAAATTAAACAAAGGTATAAATATTGCTATATACTATACTAAATATACTATACTACACTACTATACAAGGAAATATTTAAGTACAGCTAAATAATAATAATTAAGTATAAATATGTTCAAATGGACTGTTACAAGTCATTCTGCCTGTAACCATTAAATTTCATTCACATTTTGTATATAGGATAGACAAAGCTCCGCACATAGACTGTCTGAACCATTGTTGAAATTTCCTCACAAAATATTTTGCATAACATTTTATAAAAAAAGTAATAACTAAATTAAAATACCTGTACCTCAAAATCGTATCGAGTCCTAAGAATTGTAAGACATTACAATTTGTCTGTTTTAATTTTTATTCGCTCCAAAATTATAGTTTTAAATTTGGTGTAGCAAAGATTTTTTGCGGACGATTTCAACAATGCTTTTGACTATCTATGGCTCCTTTAATCTATGTAGGTATAAGGTATATATAGTCACTTGTGTATTGCCAAAACATGTGAATCGCTTACTTGATAATCTATTCAATAACCCTCTAGTTGACAACAAAATAGTGGTTAATTATTATTTAATTTAATTGACAATAACATCATACGTTCAATTATAAAATTATTTTTCTTTCGTGGAGATTTCACAGAAAACATCACGTAGGTACTGAGCCATGGTAGGATATTAGGATATTTCAGCTGTTTTGAGTTATGGCATAACTAAAACTTAAGTTTGACATCATTTCTGGTCCTGGTAAATATTTTAATACCTATCTATTTATACAATGGACTAATATCTACACCACTTTATTTTATTTGCTCATCGGATAGTATTGGGCTCGGTATTGGGTGAGATATACCTACTTGCTGTATTTTTTTTTTATTTTTTTTCGCCCCCGTTTTGCCGCAATTAATTTTTAAAGTTCAATATACGTAACTACCTGTTGGATTTTATTTTTACCTAAATTTACTGCCAGGCGCCACGTTTGACAACGCCGCGCCTCAATGTCAAGAGAACTTAACCTATAAATCTGCAAGGACAAATCAGATCCTGCTAATATTTTATCGTTGACTGAGGAAGTCCATCGACGATTTTACCTACATTTGATCTATTTTCACTGTATTTTCGCCATTCATTCCATTACATGACGGAAATGATTAGGAAAAAGACTATTTTGTAGGTACCTGTTTGTTCAAGTACAAGCGAAATTTCAATAAAATTGTATTTTTGTTTGTCAATAATAATACCTACTTGTAGAGATGCAAAATGCTCGAGCATTTATATTTCGAGCATTTTCAGCAAGAACGAACGAGCACGAACGAGAATAAACGAAAATAAACGACATAGATAGGTGTTTCATTATAGCAAAATATGATCAGCTCCTTTCAGAGGTTAAGAAAAAAGCAATTACCTAAATGTTTTTTCTGAAAATTCTCATTTTTCTGAAAATTCTCGAGCACGTTCCTAAAATGCTCAAGAATATTCACAAAGTGCTCAAAATGCTGAAAATGCTCAAAGATGTGATGATGGCGGGATCTGCAAGCTTGCCCTTATACCTCAGTTCGCAGTGCGCTTGTGTCTCCGTCTTGCCTTTATTATCAATACGGAAGAACGGGTCTTATAAAAAAAGGCTCGACGATCGTACTCAATAGTATAGAAGATAGAATTTATTATATCTTACAATTCAAATACGAAGTTGGACGATCGTTTATTATAACTACGCGGAAGCGCAGGCGCGTGCTCCATTGCAGTGGCGCGTGCCTCAGTAGCAGCAGTGCCACGTAGATTTCGAAAATTGCGGTATTGCCAAATTTGTCAAATGTCGTCACAACTTATTCCTTTTGTGCTTGAAATTTCGAGCATTTTCAAGGGAACGTTCCTTTTCGTGCTCTTTCGTGCTCTTGAGAATACGTGCGCGCACATGGGTAGGGAACGTTCGCGAACGTTCGCGAACGTTCTCCGAGCACGAACGGGAACGTTCCCTCTTTCGCATCTCTACCTACTTGTTCTACTGAGATTCAGGTAGGTAACAGCATCACAATCATTCTATTCTCCTGAGAACTCTATTGACGATTCAGAGATAATGCCAGTTAGTCTACAAAACCTAGCAATTTGTTTATTGTAAACAAGAGTCGATTTTATTTAGGTCTGACAAAAGTATAGGAGTGTGGTACAAAAGGATACAAGTGCTGATACATTATGAAGCAAAAAATGATAAGAACCGACCAGGTTCAAAGTAATATTTTATAATAGTTGATGATTTTTCTCATACAGTTTTCTGTAAAGTATATTCCGCTGATTGCTAGTTGTATGAAGGAACTGATATTTTGGCCTGAATCTAAATCTAACGATATTCAAAAAGCATTACCAGTGCTTTTCAAAGCAAGACATAAACAGTGGAGTTAATAATTGATTTATTAGAAATTGTCACAGAAAAGTCATCGAATCCTATATAGACGTCCGCAGCACTGACCTGGTTAGAATATAAAAAAATTGTTATAATGGTTTATTAACAAACAGGGATTAATAGATATAGAAGATTGGGCATTTAAACATATTGAGCACTTACTTACAGATTGTAAGTCAGTAAGACCTGCATCGGTTCCAACACATATAATAGGTGTCAGCTCTAGATATTGTTCAAAAGATGACATGTAAAAAGCAATAAAGCTAAGTTTTTAGTCGAAAAACTTTATAGTAGGTCATCGCTCGAATTGAATTGACTACTTCAAACCCATTTAGGTAAATTATATTCCTGAATGCATACTCGTAAAAAATGGTATACAATGGAGTAAAGAAATAACACGAAGAAAGTTTGCACCGGAAAAATTTGTATTTAATAATAATATAATAATAATAATAATTCTCACCCTCACAATACTCCAAACTAAGAGTACCCCAGAAGCAACCACATGCTTGTGCGGGGGAGGGGGGCAATTACTATTATTATGTCTTCGTTGCCATTTGCGGCTAGGGCCGACTTTTTTCCGATATAGAACTAGGATAGCATTCGCTCAAGTACTAGGTACGGAAAACCCTAGAAAACCGTAGTAATCCCAGTGTATTTGTTTATGAATAATGATAAATCTCTGAAAAGTAACTGCATATTAAATACAGTAGTGGTTTTATTTTCTACACGGGGTAAATCATAAAAAAGTCAAAAAGGTGTTTTATGGAATAGAAACTTGAAACTTCATTGCTGGCCTTACCTTTTAATTCTAAACTTTTCATAATACCTACATGTTTTCTCTAAAATTAACAATACCTAAGGGCGTTGAGTCCGCATATAAAATTGCGTGTCCGGTGTCGGAGTGTGCTTACCCTGAAGTCCCTCGTTGCCCCCACTCGTTCTAGCCGCCTAGCCACAGCTTACCCTAACATGCTGTGGCCTAGCGCCCACGAATTTTTACAACTTGTTTACGTTTTCGAGAACACTGATCCCTGTGCAACGGGCTAACGGTACAATTATATAGATTTTTATATTTTACTGGAAGGATATGTATTTTGTTGTCTCGGACGCTTTTCGGGCCGGCTACGCTGCGTCCCGTAAGGCTGCGTTTCTTATTATTCATTCATTCAGCGCTATAAGGGTACTTTCTAGTCTTTTTCATATTTTCGAACCTCCCCCATATACGAAATGAGATATTCAAATTTTGAAAACTGCGTTTTGAGTTTGCAGGAATGCACAAACTTTTATCATATGGTGTGTACTTTCTGCCGGACACTGTATATTCGACACTACTGTTGTAATAAGAAAAAATATATGTCTAACATAGTAGTTACATTGCAACTTTTATATCTTATAGACAAAAAATAGAAAAATTATAGGGGGCGGGGGGGGGTCGGACTTTTCGCATGAAGTACATAGTAATAAAATACTTAGACCTGTGACTTTTTCAAATTTTATTCACAAACAAAAATTATTATTTGCTTACCTAAAGTAAATTGTTACATCAACAAAATATTTCCAATATATCATTATCCATTAGAAACACCATTAATTGTTTTATTTATACTTTGGTATAATCTTTGTTATAACAACTATTGGATGTTAGAATTTTTCTTGTATTTTGTATTTTGATTCCCCCGAACGCTACGTACACACCTGAGTTTTTTCCTTTCTGTGCTACCCCAGTGTCCAGCAAGCCTCCAGTGACATTTTGTTAAATATTTCAAGCTGCAAAAAATTAATTGCGGAAATTTGGATTTTTCTTGTTTTTGATCTCCCGATTGCCACGTACGCATCTGAGTTTTTCGTTTCTGTGCTACCCCAGTGTTCAGCAAGCCTCTAGTGCCATTTTGTTAAATATATCAAGCTGCAAAAAATTAATTGTGACAATTTGGATTTTTCTTGTTTTTGATCTCCCGATTGCCACGTACGCACCTGAGTTTTTCGTTTCCGTGCTAGCCCAGTGTCTAGCATGCCTCCAGTGCCATTTTGGTAAATAGTTCAAGCTAGTGACAAATCAATAATTATGAAAATTTGGATTTTTCTTGTTTTCTGAATTTTTTCGTTTGGGGTTGCCCCATAGGTATATATCAATTTTGCTGCTGGCATCATTTCTTGGTAAACTGCAAGATACGAAAACATCCCTGGAAATAAGAATTTGAAACAATTTATTTCATTCTCAATAATTGTTACTATACAAACCTATACCTTTTAATTTATTCAATTTTTGTTTTCTGGTGTACTGACTAAGTATTTTATCAATTTGTGGTAGACATTAGTGCACTATGCGTAGGACCAGTACTTAGCTGGTGTGCTGTAAAAACGAGATTCTTGATTCTGATTTCGTTGCCGTCTCGAGAAACGTAATGCTGCATGTGCATAATTTAGGACTAATCTACTTATGTTGGGCAATCACAACACATTTTATACATTCCACAACCGAATATCTTTATGCATTGGTAACCACAATGACATTATAATTATTGTTCTTGTTAAGGGGGTTGGGGTTATTTTTGCCTTAACCCTGCATTCATTATTATTTTGTCCATTCTCTAGTTGACCTAAAGGAAGCATTCACAGCTAGGTATATAATCAGAATTAAGTATAAATATTCCAACAATAATCAAATAAACAACAAACATATACCTTTTTCCGGGTTTTGCTCGCAGTTTGTATTAATAACTTGACACACCAAAGCAAGTAGTGACCAGAACAAGCTTTAACAAAAAACTTGTCTTCATTATAATCCGAAAAAATAAAGTATTCACAGCGAGATTCTTATAACAAACTGAGAACAGAAATGATTTAGTTCCCGTCTACGAAAGTGAGGTTACAATTGCACACAACACAATGTCAACTGCAAAATGCGGTGTTGCCGCTGATTATCCTTAAACAATCGACTCGTATGTCATCTGTCATATTTTATGGGGGGCGTCTAATAAGTTCAGAATGGGATCGGTAAAATCCAAATATTTCATTGAAATGCTTGGAAATTCGATTATTTCTCACCAGGCGTATAAAAGCTGGATCCAATAATTTATCTGGGAATTTTTGGTTATATAAAAAAATACGAAATAACTACTAATAAAATAGCAGGTACTTATTGAAATTAGGGATCGTGACGTCACATTCCCTACTTTTGCGACGGTTTTTTAAATTTTTGAGCAAACTAATGGACAAAAAAATCTGTTGGTGGGGTTCCGTGATTATCTTTACAGTCTTTTACAAATTCCAATGCAAAAAAATATTTTTTATTCCTAAGTATACTTGTCCATTCTCGACTGCGACAGCTGCTCGGAACTCCGGGAGAATTGGTGGTCAGGTTTAATAGTGATGGTTCTGATTTGGAACATTTTGTTTTGACCATTGAAACACATTCACGTGTGAATAATTTTCCAAATTTATTTTCTCTCAGTAACTATGAAATGCTTTTTTATTTTCTACTATGGTACTAGTATAAGGCTAAAATAAGAAATCATACTTAATAATAATATATCGCAATCATATTATTATGAGCAATTCCTTTGAACAACTTACAGCTGATTTTCCAAAAGAAAATTCATGATAAATAAAATACAAACAGTCCATGAAACGTCGAATAATTTTTTGGGGTTATGTGAAAAGTTATAAATTAGAGGCTTATAGCTACCTATGCAAATAATTGTCAGATTCGGAGTTTGGGCATTAGGATTTTGACATTTCGGAATAATAGTAATGTAACCTAACCTATATGTTCTGTGATCAAAAAAACATTCCATTGGCATTTGCGAACTGCGTATATTGTTAAAAAAAAATAAACAAAAAACCGAAACCGAGGTTTCCTTTAAAAGCAAAATGCGAGACTCGAAATTACTTCGGTCGTCAACTCAACAGTTATCCGTTCTTAGTACCCATCAACAGGTAATATGAAATTTTGGTTACATTTGTTTGCTTTTGACTTGCTAAATTTATATGCATTTTTTTAACGAATGACCTGGGAAATTCTGATACATATTACTGTTTTACCCTATGTAGTTATTCACTGGCACAAATCTATCAAGCCCAATAGAGAAGCTGGAAGCTAACAAAGTTGTTTACGAATTACGACCCTGTCAAGACCCTCAAACGCCGAATGAGGTTATATGTAGTATAGGCATATTTGTTTAAATTATTATTGATGTATCCTCGAAGAATTGCTCATGTTGTTTTGTTTTTTTTTACTATTCCAACAACTTTTTCTGATTCATTACTTACTTCATTTTTTACAATTACCTAAGAACCTTTTGAATATTTTTTATCAAATTATTTAAGTAAGTAACCCTTATTATACTTCGATCGCCCCGTCCTCGAGATCACACTGTAGTTTATGCTTCTTTGCTCATTTTCTGCGTAATGTTTTCAGTGATTATTTATAAAAAGTAGGCGAATCGGGTCCCGTCCGATATCGCTCGTCCCGAGTGAGTCATTATGGTTCTTACGCGTACAAAAATACGGTGGTGTGAGTGGTGTAAAAATGCGGAAAAATAACCAAAAAAAGGAAAATCCAAAAATTCAAGGAGGAAGTTCGGAAGAAAATGCGAAAATTAGAAAAATTCATGGAAAATTTTAATGAAAGTTCAAGTAAGTAACGCATTTTGAAATAATATTTATTTCTAGGCATGGAAGCTTTCTTGCGAGTTCCATGGGGAAACTTAAAATAAACTAGGAACACCTACTGAAACACGCGGATGTACCTAGTTTAACTATCCAAGTGAAAATCCTTATCGCGGTTCGGGGAACGCCGAGCAAAAACCAGTCGATCACCGAAAAAACAAAGGTGACTCGAGGTTTTTTTTCCTTTCTGGGTTTTTAAATAAATAAATAACCTATAAAGTGCTGTTATTGGAAAATTACCGAAACATTCACTTCTTATTAAAATAAGTTTGTCAAGTAAGATTAAAACCTTACATTGCAAATCGCAAAAAATAGTAAGGATAATACCTTACTCGATCTAGCCTTAAAGGAGGGCATGTAACATGAGTAATATCTGTTTACGGCCCGGTTTCTATATAGTGTCTGTGTAAGCCTAATACCAAAGTCTATAGAGAATACTATAAGTCGGCGCACTCGGCCTTGTGTAAACAAACGTTTCCCCCCTGCCGCCTCCCGCTCCCTCCGCCCGCCGTCATCGGAGTACGGCGATCGATATCTTATTTGATAAGAAAATAAGCTTATAGACCGATGACAGATTTTTGGACGTGATTTTACTCAGTATGCCTTGCAAAGGGCATTATGTGGCACATATTCTCACAATAATAAGGTATGAATCAGAGAGTCATCCTGGGTTCTTCATGTGAAAAACTGAGTTTTCAATTACCTATTCGAAAAATATGCGTTTTGATATGATTTTATACAGGCTGCCATGTGTTTTATAATGAAGTTCAAATATAAAATTCCTCGGAAAACCATAGGCATACCGTTAGGGTGGGTCCAAAGGGCTATTATTGCCACTTGATCTTGTATTTTAATAATTAATTTTTCCACGTTTCTAAACAGGCTGCCAATGAGAAATATGCAAGTTCTTGTTATGAAACTGCTGAAGAAAAGATGGCATACCGTTTGCGCATATCCAAGTACACTTAACATCGAATAAATCGTTTAAATTATTAAATAACATTCAATTTAAACAGTAGTTGGACAAGCGTAAAAGGTATGCCATCCTTTTTTTCAGCATTTTCATAACAAGCACTTGCATACTTCTCCTTGGCAGCCTGTTCAGAAACGTGGAAAAACTAATTATTAAAATACAAGTTTACGTGACAATAATAGCCCTTTGAACCCACGCTAACGGTATCCCTATGGTTTTCCGAGGAATTTTCTATTTTGAACTTCATTATAAAACACATGGCAGCCTGACTAAAAATCATATTAAAACGCATATTTTTCGAATACCTAATTGAAAACACAGTTTTTCATATGAAGAACCCAGGATGACTCTCTGGTTCATACCTTATTATTGTGAGAATATGTGCCACATAATGCCCTTTGCAAGGCATACTGAGTAAAATCACGTCCAAAAATATGTCACTATCTCCCGGTCTATATGTAGCTGAGAGCGGTTCGAGGCTGATTTACGACCAGTCGCAAAAAATTGTTGTTTTCTCCGAGATAACAAAGAAGTGAGCTGACTTATAGTATTCTCTAGACTTTGCTAATACCTTGCACAAGCACATAAATCGAAAAGATCACTATAGCTAATACAAGGCTATAGTTTTCGAAAAATAAACACAATCTGTAACCATCACTATAGCTAATACAAGGCTATAGTTTTCGAAAAATAAACACAATCTGTAACCATAAAAAGTTACAAGAAAAATTACTACTATACACAAACCTTGCATAACAGCAGGGTTGTTTGTTTTTCTCCGCACTCATCGGGTTGAATGTCCACTATTTCCTTGCAGGTGAAACCGATACTGAATATTCCTCATACGAGTCCTACCCCCTTAGGAATACATCCTCATAGACGAAGGGGACGTCAGAAGCGTTGCAGGTTCACAAAATAATCCTGCCACACCTGCCACTACTACCGCCAACAGTGATGCGCAACCTCAACAACAAGATTCAACTAGCGACCCACTTGAAGCCCTATTTGGTTCACCGTCAATGGCGTCAATAAATACCCAGGATGAAGGGGCAGAAATTGCCAACGACTTAGCCACTCGTTGGGAATCTTACTTATCCTCGGGACTGGACAAAGAAGGCCGGAAAAAATGGAAGGCCGGAACAATGGTTGGCTCCGAGCAACTGCAAATACCTTAAAGGCCGAGAGATAAATCCCGAGGTAAAAGCGCTATTAACCACAGCTGATTTAAAAAAAGACAACTTCCAACTAAACTTACAAAACCAGATACTCTCCTGCTAGGTGCCGATTTCTCCGAAAAATGTAAGGCAGCTAAGGCTATAGAGACTCCAGCACAAGAACTCACAAAACGAAAAGAACACCAAGAGCCGACATCCAGCCATTTAAACTATCGGCGACCGACGTACAAAACGAGGTTGAAAAATTCATCACTCACCAAGGAAAAGGAGAGGAGGCTAGGTAGAACGTCAACTTCCAGTCAGCACTACAAGCGCCCAGCGATGAAGACAGCGAGGGAGAAAC
Source organism: Pseudeuparius sepicola (assembly GCA_963920635.1). Taxonomy (NCBI): domain Eukaryota; kingdom Metazoa; phylum Arthropoda; class Insecta; order Coleoptera; family Anthribidae; genus Pseudeuparius; species Pseudeuparius sepicola. Next base: position 30,686,173 of record OY987303.1, read on the forward strand.
GAGGACGACAACAATACTCGAACAAAATTTCGAACCGACGGTTCTAGAGGTAGGATACGCAGGTCGCATAAAATTATTTTATAAAAATTGGGAACTAATAATAACTCAAGATAAAGAAATCCTAGAATGGGTTAAAGGTTATAAAATTTCCTTCATGAAACGCCCACATCAAAAACTCATACCTACCAAAAAATAAAAATTCGACAAAATACGCCGAAAGCATCAAAAACTTAGTAAAAGTCAGCGCAATTCAAAAAAGTAATCATGCAATGGTGAATTCATTTCACCACACTTTCTAAGGAAAAAACCAAACGGCAAAGATCATTTAAACACATATCTTTTTTGTCCACATTTTAAGTTAAAAGATTTCAGATCGGTAAAAAATATACTTTTCGAAAACATCAGTTATATGGGAAACATAGATCTAAAAGACGCATATTTCGTAGTACCGATTCATGAAAGTAGCAGGAAATACTTGAAATTCCAATATCAACTACGAATTTACTTGCTTACCATTCGGTTTGTCCACCGCCCCCTTCGTCTTTACAAACATTTTTAAACCTGTTATAACCCATCTAAGATCACTAGGCTTAGCTTCAATCATATATTTAGATGATATGCTAATTTTAGGGAAAACCAAAAAGGAATGCACATATACCATAAATTTTACATCGCGCGCAACTGCTAATTTCCTTGGGATTTTTGATCAACACAGAAAAAAGCACACTCATCCCAACACACAATATAAGATTCTTAGGGTTTATCTATAACAGTAAAGAAATGCTAATGTCGGTCCCACTAGAAAAAAGGGAAAAATACTTTTACTCTTAAAAACAGTTAAGAAAAAAGTTGCTATTGAAATAAGGGACTTCGCAAAATTCATAGGAAGTTTAGTATCAATTTGTCCAGCAACGCCCTATGGATGGATGCATCTAAAGAAATTCGAAAGAGAAAAATATAAAACTTTAAAAAAATCCCAAGGAATTAATTGAGGAATTCATCTGGTGGGAAAAAAATATTCCAAACAGCAATACTAGTTTACGAGAAAAAAACTATAGTTTAACGATCAATACAGACGCCAGCAGCTTGGGTTGGGGGGCATCATGTAACGGTGAAACGGCCCGTGGCTGGTGAAATGACAGTGAAACCAGGTTTCACATTAATTATCTAGAGTTGCTAGCAGCTTTCAACGGGTTAAAGTCTTTCGCCAAAAACAAAAAATCCGCCCACATATTATTGCGAATAGATACCATCACGGCAATATCACACATTAATCGGATGGGGGGCATAAAGTTCCCTACATTAAACAACATCACGCGACAAATGACAAATATGGGATTGGTGTGAACAGCGGGAAAATTTTATATTTACACCATACGTGAACACAAAAGATAATAACCCTCGCAGACGCTGCATCTCGCAGCACAAATATAGAAAGAGAATACTCGTTGAACCCAAAAGCCTTTCATCAAATTAAGAAAACATTCGGTCAACCACTTATAACCAACAAAAAGGAATCCCAGAAGCAGCAGTTGACGTGTTAATTTCATCCTTGTCCCAAAACACTATAACTCTAGTTATAAAAAATGGTGGACTTACTGTAAAGGAATAGATGTATTTATGGCGGACACAAGCAAGATTATCGGGTTTCTTAATACAGAAATAGAAAAGGGCGGAAATTATAACACAATTAATCGCAACACTGATCCGCCATAAATACGCTATTACAAATTACAGACGACTCTCTAATAAAAAGGTTCATGAAGGGAGTTTTTCGAATAAGGCCAGTTTTTCCTCGGTATAATGAAACCTGGGACCCATATCCGGTTCTGGAATATTTTAATTCTCTGAGCCCCCTCACTTCATTATGCTTGGAAAAACTGACCTACAAACTCGTATAGTGTTGCTAGCACTCATTACGAGCCAAAGAGTACAAACACTCACCAAAATAAAGTTAAGTAATGTGTGTAAATTTCAAGACAGAATAGACATAATAATATCAGACCTTATCAAAACAACTCGACCGGATAGATGCCAGCCAAAAATAACCCTGCCTTACTTTAAAGAAAAGCCAAATTTGTGTATTGCTTCACTACTAGAATATTATATAAATTACACAAAACCGCTAAGAAAGGACCATGATTTATTATTAATAACGATAAAAAAGCCGCATCATCCAGCGACAGCACAAAAGGTTTCAAAGTGGATTAAAAAGGGTCTGGCCTTAGGTGGTATAGATACAGGCATATTCAAATCTCACAGCACCCGTCATGCCTCTACGTCAGCCGTGTTTAGACAAGGCTTAACCATAGAAAATATAAAACGAACAGCAGGTTGGAGCGAGAGGTCTAGTATCTTTAACAAATTCTATAATAGACCAGTTAACACTTTGCGACATGTTTAATTACCCCTAAAAAATAAAACAACATATTATATTTACTATTATTAGACTTAAATTACAAGTAACCAAAGATACAAAAATAAAATTAAAAAAATAATAATAATAATACTATTATTCTATTACACTGTTATACTATTATACAATTATACTATTATACTACTTATTTCTTATTTTATTATCTACTATTAATTGTAGTCTGAGAGTAACCTTTGCATAAGACATTACATAGCTTGTTAAATTTTAGGAAAGATATTAAATTCAGCATCCACACAAGCTCACTCTTATTTAAGAAAAATCAACATTGGACTCAGATCGAAGAATACTTTAAACATCTACAGTGTAATCTCGAGGACGGGGCCATCGAAGTATAATTAGAGGTTAAACGACTTACCTGTAAGGAGGTTTAATCCTCAATTATACGAGATGGCCCCGTCCGAAGAGATCACGCACCCGCACCCACCACCAAAACCCAAAAGCCTTCGATCTGAGTCTTGAGGAATAAACATAATGGCTCACTCGGGACGAGCGATATCGGACGGGACCCGATTCGCCTACTTTTTATAAATAATCACTAAACACATTATATACCCAGAAAATGAGCAAAGAAGCATAAACTACAGTGTGATCTCTTCGGACGGGGCCATCTCGTATAATTGAGGATTGAACCTCCTTACAGGTAAGTCGTTTAACCTCTAATTATGCGTGAGTGTACCAATGGACAATTTCATTTCCACATTTTGATTTTCAAATATTTTTGGGTTAGCTTCACATTATTTATTTGCCTTAATATTTAATATACCTGATTACCTAAAAATATGGCAAATTACTGGAGTCAAAAGTATAGTTGTGGTTTCATAAAGTGAATTCAAAATTCTAAATCTCCTTTTCAACTCTATATAGGGACCTTCCTCCTGGTAAAACCAACGTAAAAGACACATTGCAAGTATTTTTCCTGGCAAAGAAAGGAAAACGTCAGACGCACAGACATCTTCTGACGTTTCCGAGTAGTTTGCCGTGGAGTCGTAGTATTGGCCTGAACCCAAGCAAACATCATTTATAGTAAGACAAAATTGTTGAGATTTAAAAGCCATACAATATGTCACCGAGAGAACTGTCACAGCCGACTCTAGGAGAAGCCCTGAAGTAGAGACAACTGGCAACAAGGGATGCGGGTCCACATCGCGTGCCCTGACACTGCCTGTCAGTTGATTTTACAAGAAATGTACCAGAATTAATTTGTGTAGGGCGGGTAGTGCTATCGTCGCCAGATTGCTACGACGATGCAGTGTGTCTCTGGGTGGAAACAGACAGCCCGAAGTGCTGGCGACAGCTTTTTTATAAATTTATTTTGTTTGTACAAAAGTGAAACATTTCTATAAAAGTTCGAAGTGAAGAATCGTTCCTTTACAATTTCAAGCCTCAAGATTCGAGGGAAGCTAGAATTTAGTTATACAGGGTGATTTATTCATAAATACATTAATTTTAACCACGTCATCAGGGAGGTACATATATACCGAAAACGCAAAAAAAAAAATTTTTTGCTGCATGTTTAAATAATGGGGCAATTTATCCCAAATCCCGCGTAACGAGGCGCACCTGAACGCATGTGGCTACGACGTTATGCTGCAGCACATGGCACCGGCCGCGACGTTGCCATTATTTATTGATAATTTAATTACGAAAAAATATTCAGTTTATGAATTATTTACCTAGTTGATATGCCAATAACAGGGTGTTAGCACACCTTGGACTTGGCGTGTTCAGCATCTAACTCGAGAGACCCTTATCACTACACTTTTCACAGCACCCGCTATAACAATACAAAAGGCCTTAACAATGACACTCACAAAACGCACTCAGTGTCTACAGAGGGTGGAAAATACTGAAACCTCAAAAGACTGAAACTGTCTCCGAAATTCGCTAGATTTTGAGATTTAAGACAAAAGTTTTATTAAAAAGAACGCAGGCGTCCCATCCGCATTCCACAACTATTATTTATTACGTCAAACTTGTCATTGTCAAGGATCTGCTGCCGGTTTCTATTGTATGTGGCGCCATCTCGTTGGTATTAACTTCGCCGAATCTGTGGTCGAGCTCTCAGTCACCCTCTGTGTGTTCAAAACCGAAAGTCTACAGCGCGCTTTATGACACGGTAACTAGCGAACCTTTCTAATAGATGGCAGCACGTACTACAGAAACCAGAGTTGCCTACATTCTGTAGGTATATTCGGTACTCTTTGTGCAACATTTTTGCTTTTTTACCAAAACGGTTCTCTAGACAAATGCGGAAATGATAGACATAATAATGATCCTTCATGGAGAATGCCTGCAGAATGTCAGTCAAGCTACCGCGGAACTATTTAGAAGCGCGCCACCTATCGGCAGGTAGCGAAACTAAGTACGAAACCACAACGACGTTTCATTACGGGAATGCTTTCTACGAACGAAGTAGTGTCAATGAATGCGACATGGGACATAACCTTTAAAAATATCCAAACCAAAATACGGAGAATGTGCACTGTGAAATACGGGAAACAATAACATCACATGTGCGATTAGTGAGGCGGAGTGCGAGAAACGAAAGGAAATTCACAGTGCACTCTGCAGAAACTTGGCAAGGATCAATGCCGCAAACACCAACGCGCCGCGTGCCGGAAATTCTCGGCCACGGGCAATCGCCAAGCTCCTTTTGCGGAGTTCGGGCTACACACATCCTCCTACTCCTACTAACGACTGCACGACAAGGGTTGTGACAAACAGAAGTCAAGAAAGCTAAGGACTTTTAGCAACCCATCATCCCTAACTCGCCCAGAAATAATACTAAGACTCGGTAGGTTACACATCAGGCTATACCCGGTAACATACCTAACGGCAGGAAAAGAAACTAGAAAAAGCTGTAAAGATCGAAAGGTGGAAATTAGAAAGATTCAAGTACTTACGACTGAACCAATGTCACAGAGGAGGACCACCCCCACGGAAACGATTCTATTGCAAATATGGATCCCTAGTAACAATGAAAAGCAAACATAACGAGAAATAAAGGAATGAGAAGTGTATCGTTGGTGATGGTAACCAACTTAAGCGGAAAGTAAGGTAATTTTAAGCAACTGTATCCCAGAGATGTTGGCTAATTTTGACGTTCTTATTTCAGAGGAAGCAGAACAATCACAGAACACAACTACTTACTCTAGGAGCGTCTTGGTGTAGTAAAAAGGATTATCAGTGAACTAGTGAGCGGAAATATTAGTGCCCCAAGCGAAAGTGAGTGAAGTTCGTTTTATCGAGAAAAAATCGTCTTCAGTGGTGTCGAGGTCCACGAAATCATGTAAGCCCCCTAGTTGAATAGGTACCTACTTAATAAAGCATCCAAAAATCAAAAGGTCACGTAAGCAGTCGTTTCATTTATTTTTTTCGTTGGCATTTATCCCTTATGGCTCGCCTTAAGGTGTCTCAGGGCAAAACTAACCGTTACAAGAGGTAAGCGTTAACATTTGTCCATAATTTCCGCAAGCATTTGGCGGAACATTCGCCGACAATACAAATAATTATGTACTGAAAACATTCCTTTAAATTTACGAAAGTTGCGTACATCTGGCAACAATGTTGACGCGCGCAACGGCAAGCGTCGTCCGATGCCTCATGCGCCCTGAAAGCAATCCAGTGGCAGCCGTAAATAGAGGGCCAAATAGGTAAAAATGCGGTTTAGAAAAAAAATAATTCCGGCTTTAAAAAAAAGTTGGAATTTTTTTAATTGCGATTTCGCATTCATAGCATTTTTCCCTACCCACTGTTAAAATTAATGCAGTTATGAATAAATCACCCTGTATACCTGGCTGTAAGTCAAATCGTCAATAACTTGAAGTAGCTAGGTTTTCTTTGCTTGACGACAAGCGGTCAACTTGTATTCATTTTGGGTTTTCCAAAGGACTAAAATTTAAAATTAAAATGATTAAGGACCAACTGCATAGGCAAACTAAACTACCCTTTAAAAATTAAAGAAGCTTTCTAACAATCCAACCATTGTTTTGTATTGTTGCAAAAGTTTCTTTACCTAATGTTAAAGTGAAAAGATAATTTAGTTGAATGTATTATGAAATTGACCCTAACTGCCATTTCAATCAGAAGAGATTACTCTCCTTCACAACATGCTGTTCTCTGTTCGCTTGTTTGTATTTTTATGAAAATTGAACCATAAGGGAAGATAGATCCTTTGCCTGATACAGATAGATAGGAAGATAGATCATTTGCCTGATCACGCACTTTGCGAAAAATTCTCACAAAAATTGTACTATATTGACTTTGACTATATTGTTTTGCCACAAACTTTATATCCCTATATTTACAACCACATTTCTATTATTAATAATGGTTATTATTAAATAACTTGTAAACAGCTTACATTGTTTTTGACTTTTTTTAAATAGAGCAAAGAGATTGAGATATCCATTAGACAATTATTATGAAAAATAATATCTAATATTGAGATAATTCCCAGGATACGTCACTCACCTTTTAGAAATTATGTAATTATTTCCTATTATATGATAACAAAAATGATTTTTCAATCCAACTGTCGGCTATGACTTACTTATCGATAAAGACTATTACCTGATTCGACAATGGACAAGTATACTTAGGAATAAAAAATATTTTTTTTTCATTGGAATTTGTAAAACATGTCTAGATAATCACGGAACCCCACCAACAGATTTTTTTGTCCATTAGTTTGCTCAAAAATTGAAAAAAACGGTCGCAAAAGTAGGGAATGTGACGTCACGATCCCTAATTTCAATAAGTACCTGCTATTTTATTAGTAGTTATTTCGTCTTTTTTTATATAACCAAGCATTCCCAGATAAATTATTGGATCCAGCTTTTATACGCCTGGTGAGAAATAATCAAATTTCCAATCATTTCAATGAAATATTTGGATTTTACCGATCCCATTCTGAACTTATTAGACGCCCCCCATAAAATATGACAGATGACATACGAGTCGATTGTTTAAGGATAATCAGCGGCAACTCCGCATTTTGCAGTTGACATTGTGTTTTGTGTTTTGTTCGTTTATAACCTCACTTTCGTAGACGGGAACTTAATCATTTCTGTTCTCAGTTTGTTATAAGAATCTGACTGTGAATACTTTATTTTTTCGGATTATAATGAAGACAAGTTTTGTTAAAGCTTGTTCTGGTCACTACTTGCTTTGGTGTGTCAAGTTATTAATACAAACTGCGAGCAAAACCCGGAAAAATTAAGAGGAAGGTATGTTGTTTATTTGATTATTGTTTAATATTATGATTATATACGTAGCTGTGAATGCTCCCTTTAGGTCAACTAGAGAATGGACTTATGGATATGTGCAGAAGAAAGGACAAAATAATAATGAATGCAGGGTTAAGGCAAAAATAACCCCGACTCCGTTAACAAGTCATTGTGGTTACCAATGCATAAAGATATTCGGTTGTGGAATGTGTAAAATGTGTTGTGATTGCCCAACATAAGTAGATTAGTCCTAAATTATGCACATGCAGCATTACGTTTCTCGAGACGGCAACGAAATCAGAATCAAGAATCTCGTTTTTACAGCACACCAGCTAAGTACTGGTCCTACGCATAGTGCACTAATGTCTACCACAAATTGATAAAATACTTAGTCAGTACACCAGAAAACAACAATTGAATAAATTAATAGGTAGGTTTGTATAGTAATAATTATTGAGAATGAAATAAATTGTTTAAAATTCTTATTTCCAGAGATGTTTTCGTATCTTGCAGTTTACCAAGAAATGATGCCAGCACAAAATTGATATATACCTATGGGGCAACCCCAAACGAAAAAATTCAGAAAACAAGAAAAATCCAAATTTCCACAATTATTGATTTGTCACCAGCTTAAACTATTTACCAAAATGGCACTGGAGGCATGCTAAATACTGGGGTAGCACAGAAACGAAAAACTCAGGTGGGTACATGGCAATCGGGAGATCAAAAACAAGAAAAATCCAAATTGTTACAATTAATTTTTTGCAGCTTGATATATTTAACAAAATGGCACTAGAGGCTTACTGAACACTGGGGTAGCACAGAAACGAAAAAGTCAGGTGCGTACGGGGCAATCGGGAGATCAAAAACAAGAAAAATCCAAATTTCCGCAATTGATTTTTCACCGGCTTGAACTATTTACCAAAATGGCACTGGAGGTCTGCTAGACACTGGGCTAGCACAGAAACGAAAAACTCAGGTGCGTACGTGGCAATCGGAAGATCAAAAACAAGAAAAATCCAAATTGTCACAATTAATTTTTTGCAGCTTGATGTATTTAACAAAATGGCACTAGAGGTTTGCTGGACATTGGGGTAGCACAGAAACAAAAAACTCAGGTGCGTACGTGGCAATCGGGAGATCAAAAACAAGAAAAATCCAAATTTCCACAATTGATTTTTCACCAGCTTGAACTATTTACCAAAATGGCACTGGAGGCATGCTAGACACTGGGGTAGCACAGAAACGAAAAACTCAGGTGCGTACGTGGCAATCGGGAGATCAAAAACAAGAAAAATCCAAATTTCCGCAATTAATTTTTTGCAGCTTGAAATATTTAACAAAATGTCACTAGAGGCTTGCTGGACACTGGGGTAGCACAGAAAGGAAAAAACTAAAAAAAATATTTTGTTGATGTAACAATTTACTTTAGGTAAGCAAATAATAATTTTTGTTTGTGAATAAAATTTGAAAAAGTCACAGGTCTAATTATTTTGTTTCTATGGACTTCATGCGAAAAATCCGACCCCCCCTATTATTTTTCTATTTTTTGTCGATAAGATATAAAAGTTGCAATGTAACTACTATGTTAGACATATATTTTTTCTTATTACAACAGTACCTAGTGTCGAATATACAGTGTCCGGCAGAAAGTACACACCATATGTTTTTTTTTAATTTTAATTTATCAGAAAATTTTATTCTTGATAAAAGGTTGCGCATTCCTGCAAACTCAAAACGCAGTTTTCAAAATTTGAATATCTCATTTCGTATATGGGGGAGGTTCGAAAATATGAAAAAGACTAGAAAGTACCCTTAGCGTTGAATGAATGAATAATAAGAAATGCAGCCTTACGGGACGCAGCATAGCCGGCCCGAAAAGCGTCCGAGACAACAAAATACATATCCTTCCAGAAAAATAAAAATATATATAAAATTGTACCGTTAGCCCGTTGCACAGGGATCAGTGTTCTTGAAACCGTAAACAAGTTGTAAAAATTCGTGGTCGCTAGGCGGCTAGAACGAGTGGGGGCAACGAGGGACTTCAGGGTAAGCACACTCCGACTGGACACGCAATTTTATATGGACTCAATGCCCTTAGGTATTGTTAATTTTAGAGAAAACATGTAGGTATTATGAAAAGTTTAAAATTAAAAGGTAAGGCCAGCAATGAAGTTTCAAGTTTCTATTCCATAAAACACCTTTTTGACGTTTTTATGATTTACCCCGTGTAGAAAATAAAACCACCACTTTATTTAATATGCCAGTTACTTTTCAGAGATGTATCATTTTTCTGGTGCAAACTTTCTTCGTGTTATTTCTTTACTCCATGGTATATCATTTTTTACGAGTATGCATTCGGGAATATAATTTACCTAAATGGGTTTGAAGTAGTCGATTCAATTCGAGCGATGACCTACTATAAAGGTTTTCGACTAAAAACTTGGCTTTATTGCTTTTTACATGTCATATTTTGAACAATATCTAGAGCTGACACCTATTATATGTGTTGGAACCGATGCAGGTCTTACTGACTTACATTCTGTAAGTAAGGGCTCAATATATTTAATTGACCAATCTTCTATACCTACTAATCCCTGTTTATTAATAAACCATTATAACAATTTTTTTATATTCTAACCAGGTCAGTGCTGGACGTCTATAGGATTCGATGACTTTTCTGTCTCAATTTCTAATAAATCAATTATTAACTCCACTGTTTATGTCTTGCTTTGAAAAGAACTGGTAATGCTTTTTGAATATCATTAGATTTAGATTCAGGCCAAAATATCAGTTCCTTCATACAACTAGCAATCGGTGGAATATACTTTACAGAAAACTGTATGACAAAAATCATCAACTATTATAAAATATTACTTTGAACCTGGTCGGTTCTTATCATTTTTTGCTTCATAATGTATCAGCACTTGTATCCTTTTGTACCACACTCCTATACTTTTGTCAGACCTAAATAAAATCGACTCTTGTTTACAATAAACAAATTGCTAGGTTTTGTAGACTAACTGGCATTATCTCTGAGTCGTTAATAGAGTTCTCAGGAGAATAGAATGATTGTGATACTGCTACCTACCTGAATCTCGGTAAAACAAGTATTATTATTGACAAACAAAAATACAATTTTATTGAAATTTCGCTTGTAATTGAACAAACAGGTACAAAAAAGTCTTTTTCCTAATCATTTCCGTCATCTAATGGAATGAATGGCGAAAATACAGTGAAAATAGATCAAATGTAGGTAAAATATTAGCAGGATCTGATTTGTCCTTGCAGATTTATAGGTTAAGTTCTCTTGACATTGAGGCGCGCCTGGCGCGGCGTTGCCAAACGTGGCGCCTGGCAGTAAATTTAGGTAAAAATAAAATCCAACAGGTAGTTACGTATATTGAACTTTAAAAATTAATTGTGGCAAAACGGGGGCGAAAAAAAAATTAAAAAAAATACAGCAAGTATATCTCACCCAATACTATCCGATGAGCAAATAAAAAAAAAGTGGTGTATTAGTTCATTACCTGATTTGACAATTATTGTTCCCGGTCGGACGTGTTTTCGAGAAAATGATTTTTCAAATTTCCTTTTGACGTCCTGGATTTCACGACGAAATTTGTAGTTGTAATCGGGATGACTTTTTACTGTACGCAGCTCAATCTAATGATCACACTATTTTGTACCTTTTGCAACATCGAAACTTCGCGAAAATCCGCGGAAAAACAGAAATTTTGAAAGATTTTTGCCGTGTTTACGTACGCTATTTGCGCCCATGCCCGACATTCGGCGCGCACCGACGTATACTCTCTCTACTCTGCTTTATTACTCTCGACTCTACTTACGCCTATACAGGGTGAGTCGAAGTTAAACCGCCATACTCAAAATTTAAGTAGTATTTTTAAAAATAAATGGGGTTCTTCATATAACATTTTGTCCAAAAACGCTTCGTTTTCGACATACAGGGCGTCAAAGTTTTCTTTTAAAAACAGAAAAAAATTAGTATTTTCGGTTCCATTTATGCTATCGAGTTGAAAATTTTTACTTTTATGTTTTCTGGGACGGCGATTATGAATTTTCTATCAACTTTCTTCTAGCCGCTAGAGGGCGTTGGCTACGTCTTTACTTTCGAACAAAAGTGTTTTAAACTTTTTTGTCGTTGGTTACTAATTTCACAAAAATTGTTAATTTAGGACAATACTTACTATAAATAAAGAATTCCAAATGAATAAATCCCATTTCTCAGCCTACTACGAAATTTTATTTTTTTCGAATTCACGCGCTCCGCGACACAAAATTGCGTTTTTCATGAAAACGGTTAAGGTTTTCGTATTTTTAAAAGAGATATTTTTTGTTCAAAATCGAATGTAATTTAATATTCCGCTGTCTAAAATGCAGATTTTTCAACGACAACGACAACGACACTTTTGTTCGAAAGTAACGACGTAGCCAACGCCCTCTAGCGGCTAGAAGAAAGTTGATAGAAAATTCATAATCGCCGTCCCAGAAAACATAAAAGTACCAATTTTTAACTCGATAGCATAAATGGAACCGAAAATACTAATTTTTTTCTGTTTTTAAAAGAAAACTTTGACGCCCTGTATGTCGAAAACGAAGCGTTTTTGGACAAAATGTTATATGAAGAACCCCATTTATTTTTAAAAATACTACTCAAATTTTGAGTATGGCGGTTTAACTTCGACTCACCCTGTATGATCGGAGTATACACTATGTTATATCGCAGACACTGTTATAACTAGAAATATTTCTAATTTTCACATGAAAAAATGTATCATCTAATCGATACAGTGAATGCCTATATGGGACATTTAAGTCATCTCAATATGTTTTTCGTATATACAGGGTGTCTACTGACGGAGGGCCACTTGGAAATATCTCGACAAATAGGCATTTTTCGGAGAACTTTATTTGAAAAAAAAAATTACCTTTTTGATGGCCCAACTTTGTGTAAAAACAAATTCGAGATCCATGGCCTACTTTCCAAGAAATTTTTGAAAAACCCGAAAATTGCCGAAACTTCTTTGGTATGTAACTTTTTTATTTCAAGAGTTATCGAAAAAGTTTCTGAATAGAATCTGTAGGCAAAATTGATTACTTTAAGCCTGCTTTATCATAATTTGGCAAAATGCCGCGGTTTAGGGGCTGCTCTCTTAGCGCTTAAAAAAAAGTTACTCAATTATAGCAGGCCATGGCGTCAAAAAACTACCTATTTTATGCACTTTCGATCGATATATCACAAGCGCTACATATCTCTTGCGTTAGCCTGATTTACAATTTTTTTTAGAAAAAAAAATTAAAATTTAGATGTCTTGGAAAAAAGCTTTCAAAGTTCGTTTAAATAAACTACAGCTATCCATTTAATTAATTTCACAACACATTACATTGCAAATCTTTTCTCGAAATGAAATTTGTTGCGAGAAATCTGCATCTCCCTCATTTTTGAAATTTTCTAGTATGCCTTGAAAAACAATGGCAACCAGCTTCTGTCAGTCAATCAATTGGATTTTTCAAACATTATTGTTTGATAGAAGTTGAAAGAATTGATTCAAGAAATAGGTACTTGTATAAAATTAGCATGGCATTTTCAAACGAATACAAATTCAATTTATTTGTAATGTAGGAAAGCAACTTTAATTCAACGCTAGCATTAAGACAGTATCAACATAGATATCCAAACGCCCCTATAGTCAAAATAGAACCATATTTAAAAAGTTATCAAGTAACTTAAAAAATGATGGCGCGTTTTCACACACATCTCCTATTTGATGATTTTTCAAGTTACTTGATAACTTTATAAATATGGTTCTATTTGGACTAGGGGCGTTTGGATATCTACGTTGATATTGTGTTAACGCTAGCGTAGTGCCGTAAAATTGGATGGTTTGCAAAAGTGTCAAAATCAAAAACCTTTGTGAAAATGGATCTGTATAGCCATCTAACCATACTCTTTACGAAGCTTCTCTGGAAATATCCAATAATAAGTCAAATTGCCAATTGATTGGATATTCCACGAAACAAATCGAAAATTAAACATTAAATTAGCGCCATGACATCTATTGTACAAGTCCCTTTTTACATGGACTTCTGTCACTTTTGACAACCGTTGTTTTACTATAAATCTCTAATAAATGATTTTTACATCATTTACATTATTTGTCAAATAATGTGGATATTATACATTGTATAACAAGGTCCTAGTTTTCTATCTGTATCTGTATGCTTCTTCATCTTCAATTTTTATTTACTTATCTATCGATCGTATCGATTTGTTAATATGATCAGTTTTATCCGAATTTCCAAATTGTCTGCTTCTTGAATAAAATCGATTATATCGATTTTATCAATAAGATCAATTATATCGATAAGATCGATTTTATCGGTAGATCGATTTTATGAATAAGATCGATTTTATCGATTTTATCGATAAGATCGATTTTATCGATATTTTTTCAGTATCGATTTTTGACACTGAAATTTGGAGATCGAACAGCCCTACTCTTAATCAAAAGCCATGTGCCATCCTTCTATGTGGTTATTTGTTTTGAGGATGTCGTCAGTAGGTAACTGCAGATAAGAGTAGTAGTTCCACATTTCGATAGAGAATGGGATGGTCTTAGGCGATTACTTCTTATAGTGCCATTCCAAGTTTCCTCGAAATAGTCCACGACCTAGACCTGGTTTGCTTCTTCGGGTATGGTTTCAGCTAGAGCATTAAAAAACTGTTGCACATGTGCTGTTGGAATAAAGGCCAACGCGCTGCCAGGCGTTTCATTTGATTTGTGAATTCTCTCTCTGTATCGTAATTTTGCTTTAATCCACAATTTTGTATTTTTCGGTACAGCGCATGACAAAAATGAAAAAACATCCCCGAATAACTGCTGAAAATGGAAATATCTTTCCACATTTCCAGTACTTTTATGCGCTAACTGCTTTATCCTCAATATATACAAGTACCCGCTTTGCCTTTTAAAAATAATTACACATAATGTTGCCTGCTTTTATTTACCAGAGCTAATCCCTTTAATTTAATTGTTTGGCCCTTATATGCCTGCTTTTATATTACCAGACGTAATCCCTTTAATTCATTTAATACATTTATAATCATGTATCTAGTAGTTTAATAATAATCCCCCTAACATCTAATGCCAGCCACATTGGTACCTAGTTTATATGGATATTTCACTTGACACCACTTCAATAATGCTGTTAACATATTTTTGCACCTAAAAACAGGTAGTTAGTTTGATGTTTAGAGTAGTAATGTAAATATTAAAAAATTACAAAACCCAAATGTTTAATCGCTGAAATTTGAAAAATAAACAACCTTTCTTCTCAAATAACAAATAATAACAAATAAGAATAGCAATAATAACAAATAAGAATATTCGAACATATATATGTCCGTTCGAACATAATATGACCGTTCGAACATAATATGTCCGTTTGATTATTTGTCCATTCGATTATTTGTCCGTTCGATTATTTGTCCACTCGATTATTTGTCCGTTCATTTATATGTCCTTTGATCATATGTCGTTTGAAATTTTAACTTTCGATATTGTGTCCGGAATTCGCACAGGGCTACTTAGTGTTTCATAACAGTTTTAATAATGCTTTATACCCAGTAAACCAGAGTTCGTTAGAATAACGTTAACAAGTAACTGATAACCATAACGTTAATTTTTGGTGGTAATGTCGCGGGATCTAACGTATATTTACCATTACATTTCAACGTTGACCAGCCTGAAAAAAAATACGTTTTTTTTACGTTTAACTGAATTCCGAGTACACACGTTAGGTTTTAACTGTAAAATAACGTTATATATCAATTGCTTATCAACGCATGAATATAACGCATATTTACCATTTTATTTAAACGTTGACGAGCCAGAAAAAAACACGTATATTTTACGTTTAAATGTACTTCCGAATAAACGTAAAACATTAAATGGAAAATAACGTTAATAACCAACGGCTTATTAATTCATGAAGATAACGTATATTTTTGTTAAGTTTTAACTGTAAAATAACGTTATATATCAACTGCTTATAAACGCATGAAGATAACGTATATTTACCATTTTATTTAAACGTTGACGAGCCAGAGAAAAACACGTATTTTTTACGTTTAAATGTACTTCCGAATAAACGTAAAACATTAAATTTAAAATAACGTTATATTTCAACGGCCTATTAACTCATGAAGATAACTTATATTTACCATTTTATTTAAACGTTTAATAACCAGAGAAAAAACACGTATTTTTGTACGTTTGAATGTACTTCCGAATATACGTTAAGTACCAAACGTAAAAGAACGTTATATTTCAATGGCTTATTAACTCATGAAAATAACGTATATTTACCATTTTATTTAAACGTTTAAGAGCCAGAGAAAAAACGCGTATTTTTTACGTTTAAATGTACTTCCGAATATACGTTAAGTACCAAAGGTAAAAGAACGTTATATTTCAACGGTTTACTAACTCATGAAGATAACGTATATTTACCATTTTATTTAAACGTTTAAAAGTCAGAGAAAAACGCGTATTTTTTACGTTTAAATGTACTTCCGAATATACGTTTAGTACCAAACGTAAAAGAACGTTATATTTCAACGGCTTATTAACTCATGAAGATAACGTATATTTACCATTTTATTTAAAAGTTCACGCACACGAAAATTACATACATTTTTTACATATAAATATGTAGGTTCATCATTTAATATACTTACTTCCGTTTGGCATCAACTGTGAAATAACGTTGTAATTTCAAAGATTTATTAACGTTCTAAAATAACGTTAATGAAATTACAGTTACAAAGTTTTAAAATACGTATTAGATTTTAGAAAATGGAATGATATTAAAAATGCTAAAACAACTATAATTAAAAATTAATAACCGTAACGTTAATTTTTAGTTGAATGTCGCCGGATTTAACGGATGTTTACCATAACTACTTAACATCAATGTAACAAAAAAAACACGTTTTATTAAAATTCCAATACGGATCTTCAAAAGCATATTACACGCGAGTTGTAAATTGACCGACGACTTTTTAACTCCTAAAAACAACATCACAAAAATTCGATTTGTTTGCAATAACTCGTTATTAATATTAGTTACAAAGAAACGTTTTTGTAGCAATAAGTTGATTAATCTTAAAAAATATATATATCTAAAAAGGACAACGTTTATCAAACCTTAATGAAGAACGTTAATTTTTGTTAAAAAATGCTATTACTTACCTGTTCAATCAACAGAGCTGCTAGAGAAAAAATGGCTTCCAAACGATGTAAGGTACTTTTTAGTGTAATCATTATATTTTTTCGCTTAATACTTCGTTGAATCTTCAATGTTATTATTAACGTTCAATTAAATACCATTTAAACGTATAAAACGCGATGCATATTTGATTAAAAAATGTTTCATATAACGTTTATCGTAACCAATAGAATTTTTTTTCCTAAAAAAATACATTTTAAAAATTAGGGTTAGTTGCGATTTATACTGTTACGCGTTTCATGTACAAGTGCTGTGAACATTCTTTTACATTTTAAAGTTTTATAACCAAAAATTTCATGAGAAGTTTAATAATGGTTAATGTTGATTTGGTAGAAAAAGCAATTTATAATTATTATGCAAGCCTTTTTAATAAATTTAAAAAGTTAAAGTAATTATTACTTTTATCAAATTTCACTACTATGCCATACATTCATACTTACCTCACAAATCGCATTAAAAAGGGTTTTTAAATATCTAATGAATAGAATAATAACACAGAAAGAGCAGTAATATGATATAATATAATGATTATTTACATCATGCAAAAATAACAAAAATAAGTAAAATATTCCACAATATAAAATTAAAATATCTTCTTTAAAGAACCACATTAAAAGCAGCCTTGCACGCATCTTTTGTCTGAAAAGAAAAGTACCTATTGAGAAATATACGTCATCGCTGCCAAAAATCCATTTACGATCGAATATCTTTTTCGTATTATTAATATTAGCCGGTAGACAAAGCTCGACTTGTTACGTGCATATCCAGATATTAATAACGTATAATATATGCTCAAGATTGATAATTTATTGGGAATAATGGGATTTGTAAATTTTGGCAGCGATGACGTAGGTCTAAACATTCGTCAGATTGACTGTATCATCGTTGAATCACATTTAATTGAAACCGATATAGGGCTTTGCCGACAGAATGATGCCAGCGTATTTTTACAGATAATGCGCTGCCCATCTTACCTATTATTTTTTACTCAACGGTATAAGGTAAAATAGGATTTATTTCTCAAGCATGTTAAAATAAGCGTTTGGGCGATTTAGTTTTAGTTTTTGAATATAGGGGTATGATTGAGGGCGGCAAATTCTGATCTCTTGGGGGTGTGTAGAGGAGATTAGTAGGATCTGTTTTCTGAAAAAAAAAACATGCAAGGTAAAATAATTAAGCGATTGGGCTATTTATTAATGTTTTTGAATATAGGGATGAAAGAGGGGTAATATGAGGAAAGCAAATTCTGAGCTCTTAAGGATTTGTAGAGGAGGTTAATAGGATCTATTTTCTGAAAGAAATTTTTTTATGCAAGTTAAAATAAGCGATTGAACGATTTATTAATGTTTTTGAAATATTAGGGGTAGAAGAGGGGTAAGAATGTAGGCAGCAAATTCTGAGCACTTGAGGGTGCGTAGAGGAAACTAATAGGATCTATTTTCTCAAAAGACTTTTTCATGCATGTTAAAATAAGCGATTTGAAGATTTATTAATGTTTTTGAATCTAGGGGTAGAAGAGGGGTAAGAATGTGGGCAGGAAATTCTGAGATCTTGAGGGTTGTATAGGAGATTAGTAGGATCTATTTTCTGAAAGAAAATTTTTCGTGTAAGTTAAAATAATCAGTTGTGCGATATTTTGAAATTTGTGAATATAGGGGTGAAAGAAGGGTAAGTTGACGGTAGCAAATTCTGAGCTTTTGGGGGTTTGTAGAGGAGATTGGAAGGATCTATTTTCTGAAAAAAAAATCATGCAAGTTAAAATAACTAAGTGATTGGGCTATTTATTATTATTTTTTTTGAATATAGAGGTGAAAGAGGGGTCGTAAAAGGGTTGATGTACTCCGAGTTTATGACAAACTGTTTTAATTAGGTTATTTAAACGTTGAAATGGAAACCATAATGTGAATAAACTCGATAGTGCAAGAGTAGATGCGTTGAAAAACAGTTGTTTAAATAACTATTTCAAACAGGGTGTTTCAGCAACATTAGTATAACGTTGATGATAAAACCGAAATGTTACAAGTTTAAATGTGCAGCAATAACAACGTCGTAAAAAGGTTTATGTATACCGAGTTGATTACAAACTGTTTTAGTTAAGTTATTTAAGCGTTAAAATGAAAACCATAATGTGAATAAATTTAACAGTGCAACAGCAGAAACGTTGAAAAACAGTTGGGTTAAATAACTATTTTAACAGGGTGTTTTATTAACATTAGTATAACATTGATAATAAAACCATAATGTTACGAGTTTAAAACTGCAGTAATAGCAACGTCGTAAAAGGGTTGATGTACTCCGAGTTGATGACAAACTGTTTTAATTAGGTTACTTAAACGTTGAAATAGAAACCATAATGTGAATAAACTCGATGATGCAAAAGCAGAAACGTTTAAAAACAATAATTAGTTAAATAACTATTTCAAACAGGGTGTCTCAGCAATATTAATATAACGTTGATAATAAAACGTAAATGTTACGAGTTTAAAAGTGCAGGAATAACAACGTCGTTGATGCATACCGAGTTGATTACAAACTCTTTTGTTAAGTTATTTAAACGCTAAAATGAAAACCATAATGTAAATAAATTTAAGAGTGCAACAGTAGAAACGTTGAAAAACAGTTGGTTAAATAACTATCTTGACCGGGTGTTTTAGTAACATTATTATAACATTGATAATAATATCATAATGTTTAAAGTTTAAAAGTACAGCAATAGCAACGTCGTAAAAGGATTGATGTACTCAGAGTTGATTACAAACTCTGTTTTAATTAGGTTATTTATACGTTGAAATGGAAACCATAATGTGAATAAACTCGATGGTGCAAGAGTAGAAACGTTGAAAAACAGTTGGTTAAATAACTATTTCAAACAGGGTGTTTCAGTAACATTAGTATAACGTTGATAATAAAACCGAAATGTTACGAGTTTAAAAGTGCAGCAATAACAACGTCGTAAAAGGGTTGATGTATACCGAGTTGATTACAAACTGTTTTAATTAAGTTACTTAAACATTGATATGAAAACGGTAATGTGAATAAATTTAACAGTGCAACAGTGAAAACGTTGAAAAACAATTGGTTAAATAACCATTTCATATAGGGAGTTTCAGTAACATTAGTATAACGTATAGTAGTATAACTAAGCGGGCTATTTATTAATGTTTTTGAATACTTATAGAGGTGAAAGAGGGGTAATATGAATACCTACTATATACGGACGGATCATTTAGATCACTCTGTAGTAAGTATTATTTTTATTACAATGGGGTAGGTGAACTTGGTGTTGAATTTTTACTGCTTAAACACTCATACCTAAACTGATATACCTAAGGCAAACACTATGATTAAAAATCGAATTGCAACCCTCCGTGCGTGACACTGCCCCGCTACTTTCACGCTCATGATTATTTTATGGTAGTAAGTAGGTAGCATAATAATAGAATAATCTAGTCGTAGTATATTATTCTATTGTACGGCAGACTGGACGACTGGACTCTCAAGTCTCAAGATGCCAAGATGGCGGATGCACAAATACCTACGTACTACAAAATAGGATCGCCCGTTTTACGGATTGTAGTGACCTACAGACAGGCTACAAAAGTACAGGGTCGATTGGAATCTATTTCATTTGCTGCCAGAAATAACCAGTCTGCCTACCCAGCACGTTTTACTTACCGGTCACCGGTCTCGAAAGCTTCGCACTGCTTCACTTCTTAACAGTTAAAATTGAAATCCGTAGTGTATCGTGCCGGCCTGTCGTTTGGCCGCGCCGGCGTAGTGCGGCGGCTCGGCAAGGACGTTATTAAGGAGGGCGCGCACCGAACGACTCAATTCTGCTTGGCATTTGACATGCTATCGGCACGAAATTAAACACGGGCATTGCCTGAGGACCACAGCAATATCAACCAAGTTAAAAATATGTAGGTAAATAATAAGTGAAAAATGAGTAGTTTGAATCGGTTGCCATTTTCATGCAAACTACAAACCACTAAATAACCTACCTATAAAAGATATAAAAACATTGTTTTTACCGAAGACCATTCGCAAAAGTACTTACCTTCTGAAGTATGCTGGCCGTTCAAAAGCAGTAGGTACAATCTACAAACCTAGTTCAGCTAATGTGTTCACTGCTGTCAAAAATCCAAGTTTATTATACCTGCTTTTTTATAGGAGCGGCAATTGAATGCTATTTATTGTTAAAACATTACTTTTGTCCCTTATTTTAAAAAGCTCAGATGTATCAACAACCATGGATTTTTTAAATATATAATAACTGTACAAATACATACCTACTTACTTTAGCGTTGCCGTTCCGAGCCGGAATCGATTGGGTGCGCGACGTGGGCGCCCTCCTTTATTCGCCAGGTCAGCGCGTCGCCGCCGCCGCGCGCCGGCGCGCGCATCTAGTGTCCGATTGGTCAAAATAAAACTGTCAAAATTCTTATAGTAAAAATAATAAACTAAACATTTACGTTAAAAAACCGTTTCAATCAGAGAAATATTTCAGGCCGCCGAGCAAATGAAATAAACACTTTTTTTAGGTACTTGATTAGGTATATATACCTATTTTAGCGACTTGTAACAAATTAAATACCTATAAAATATAAAAATTGTAAAATATAAATAATTGTTGCTTCGGAAACCGGCGTGGAACATGATGCATGATGAAGTAGGTACATATTATCAAAGATCATGTGTTTCAAAACAATAATTCCCCTGAAAAACATAGGCATACCTTGATCGTGAGCCCAAAGAGTTAGTATGGTCACGTGAACGTGTATTTGAAAAACAATTTCCGTACTGGCTTCCAATGATAAGTACTTTATATGCAAGTTCTTGTTATAAAACTGCTGAAGAAAAAATGGAATACCGTTTACGAATGCACAAGTATCTACAGTTTATATTGACTATTTCCCTCGTCTTAATTTCCACCAATCACAAACGCGCAACTTTGAATTACAAATGGTTTCTAGATGGAAAAACTGTGACAGAACCTGTCAGCAGTTTTTTTCGAGTATACCCGGGGCAAAACTTGACAGCTGTTGTACAATAATAGGTAGTATGTTTTGTAAGGTATGTGTATGCAGAATAATCTGTTACTCATGAAATAGTCTTGTCAAATACCATTCGGGAATCTAATTTTTCCTGTGAAAAAAATCGAAAAAATCACAATGCTAAGTAATATTTTTTTAACAAAATGCCATCGTGCAGGTGCAAAAATCCTTGTCTTTGACTCGGATTTTTGTTGCCACCAGCACTCATGCTTCTTGTTAAAATATTACTTAGCAACGTGTTTTTTCGATTTTTTTCGGAAAAATTAGATGTCCTTATGATATTACTTACGAATAAATAGAATAAATTATTTAATAACATTCAATGTAAACTGCACTTGGGCATGCGCGAACGGAATGCCAGCTCTTCATCAGCACCTTTACAACAAGAACTTACATACTTATCATTGGTAAATACAAGTTTACGTAACAATAATAACACTTTGAGCCCACGCTAACGGTACTTATGCCTATGGTTTTCTGAGGATTTTCTATTTTAAACCAATCACATCCAAAAATCTGTAAATATCTCCTGATCTATAAAGAATAAATTTAACAGTGCAGCAGTAGAAACATTGATAAACAATTGGTTAATTAACTATTTCAAACAGGGTGTTTCAGTAACATTAGTATAACATTAATAACAAAACAATAATGTTACGAGTTTAAAAGTGCAGCAAGAGCAACGGCGTAAAAGGGTTGATGTACTCCGAGTTGATGACAAACTGTTTTAATTAGGTTATTTAAACGTTGAAATAAAAACCACAATGTGAATAAACTGAACAGTGCAACAATAGAAACGTTCAAAAACAGTTGGTTAAATAACTAATTCAAACCGGGTGTTTCAATAATATTAGTATAACGTTGATAATAAAACCAAAATGTGACGAGTTTAAAAGTGCAGCAATAGCAACGTCGCAAAAGGGTTGATATATATATATATATATATCGAGTTAATTACAAACGGTTTTAATTAAGTTATTTAAACGTTGAAATGAAAACCATATTATTAATTAATTTAACACTGCCATAGTAGAAATGTTGAAAAACAGTGGGTTAAATAATTATTTCAAACAGGGTGTGTCAGTAACATTAGTATAACGTTGATAATAAAACCATAATATTACGAGTTTAAAAATGCAGCAATATCAACGTCGTAAAAAGGTTGATGTACTTCGTGTTGAATACAAGCTGTTTTAATTAGGTTATTTAAACGTTGAAATGAAAGCCATAACGTGAATATACTGAACAGTGCAACAGTAGAAACGTTGAAAAAAGTTGGTTAAATAACTATTTCAAACAGGGTGTTTCAGTAACATTAGTATAACGTTGATAATAAAACCATAATGTTACGAGTTTAAAAGTGCAGCAATAGCAACGTCGTAAAGGGGTTGATGTACTCTGTGTTGTTCACAATCTGTTTTAATTAAGTTATTTAAACGTTGAAATGAAAACTATAATGTGAACAAACTGAACAGTGCAACCGTGGAAACGTTAAAAAACAGTTGTTTAAATAACTAATTCAAACAGGGTCTTTCAGTTACATTAGTATAACGTTGATAACAAAACCAAAATGTGACGTGGTTAAAAGTGCAGCAATATCAACTTCGTAAAAGGGTTTATGTATAAAGAGTTGATTACAAACTGTTTTAATTAAGTTATTTAAACGTTGAAATGAAAACCATATTGTGAATTAATTTAACAGTGCAACAGTAGAAACGTTAAAAAACAGTTGTTTAAATAACTAATTCAAACAGGGTGTTTCAATAACATTAGTATAACGTTGATAATAAAACCAAAATATTACGAGTTTAAAAGTGCAGCGATAGCAACGTCGTAAAAGGGTTGATGTACTCCGTGTTGTTCACAATCTGTTTTAATTAATTTATTTAAACGTTGAAATGAAAACCATAATGTGAATAAACTGAACAGTGCAACAGTGGAAACGTTGAAAAACAGTTGGTTAAATAACTATTTCAAACAGGGTGTTTCAGTAACATTAGTATAACGTTGATAACAAAACCAAAATGTGACGAGGTTAAAAGTGCAGGAATATCAACGTCGTAAAAGGGTTGGTGTATACCGAGTTGATTACAAACTGTTTTAATTAAGTTATTTAAACGTTGAAATGAAAACCATATTGTGAATAAATTTAACAGTGCAACGGTAGAAACGTTGAAAGACAGTTGCTTATATAACTATTTCAAACAGGGTGTTTCAGTAACATTAGTATAACGTTCATAACAAAACCAAAATGTGACGAGGTTAAAAGTGCAGCAATATCAACGTCGTAAAAGGGTTGATGTATACAGAGTTGATTACAAACTGTTTTAATTAAGTTATTTAAACGTTGAAATGAAAACCATATTGTGAATTAATTTAACAGTGCAACAGTAGAAACGTTAAAAATCAGTTGGTTAAATAACTAATTCAAACAGGGTGTTTCAATAGCATTAATATAACGTTGATAATAAAACCAAAATGTGACGAGTTTAAAAGTGCAGCAATAGCAACGTCGCAAAAGGGTTGATATATACCGAGTTGATTACAAACGGTTTTAATTAAGTTATCTAAACGTTGAAATAAAAACCATATTATGAATTAATTTAACAGTGCAACAGTAGAAATGTTGAAAAACAGTGGGTTAAATAATTATTTCAATCAGGGTGTGTCAGTAACATTAGCATAACGTTGATAATAAAACCATAATGTTACGAGTTTAAAAATGCAGCAATATCAACATCGTAAAAGGGTTGATGTACTTCGTGTTGAATACAAGTTGTTTTAGTTAGGTTATTTAAACGTTGAAATGTAAGCCATAACGTGAATATACTGAACAGTGCAACAGTAGAAACGTTGAAAAACAGTTGTTTAAATATTTATTTCAAACAGGGTGTTTCAGTAACATTAGTATAACGTTGATAATAAAACCATAATGTTACGAGTTTAAAAGTGCAGCAATAGCAACGTCGTAAAAGGGTTGATGTACTCCGTGTTGTTCACAATCTGTTTTAATTAAGTTATTTAAACGTTGAAATGAAAACCATAATGTGAATAAACTGAACAGTGCAACAGTGGAAACGTTGAAAAACAGTTGTTTAAATAACTATTTCAAACAGGGTGTTTCAGTAACATTAGTATAACGTTGATAACAAAACCAAAATGTGACGAGGTTAAAAGTGCAGCAATATCAACCTCGTAAAAGGGTTGATGTATACCGAGTTGATTACAAACTGTTTTAATTAAGTTATTTAAACGTTGAAAGGAAAACCATATTGTGAATTAATTTAACAGTGCAACAGTAGAAACGTTGAAAAACAGTTGGTTTAATAACTATTTCAAACATGGTGTTTCAGTAACATTAGTATAACGTTAATAATAAAACCGTAATATTACGAGTTTAAAAGTGCAGCAATAGCAACGTCGTAAAAGGGTTAATGTTCTCCGTGTTGATTACAAACTGTTTTAATTAAGTTATTTAAACGTTGAAATGAAAACCATAAAGTCCTAAGTTTAAAAATATATAAAGAGGAACGGTCTATCAACTTTCTATGTGGAAGAATTTGATATGACGTTATTTTAATACAGTTTTAGCAAGGTATTTTTGAGGTTGATTTTGCAACCGTTGTTAATGTAACGCAAATGTGAACGTTTCAAAAACAACGTGTAACGTTATTTCTACGGCCATAACGTTAAATCAACCTAAATTCAACTGATCTGTGTTTACTGGGTACCGCTTACTAACTTAGTGTATTGCTCTCATAATTTAAGTAGTTACTATGGCTAATTCATCCTCATTGAATTCTATCGGACGACTGGGAACAGTGGAATCGATGAAGAGACACCGGTGCATTAAAGTTCGTCCATTTCCCCCACTCCGCAGCATTTTGGATTATATGTCCTTACAATTAGGTAGGTAGGTAGGTATGAAACGTTTTAGTGTTGCGGCGTCACGGAATAGCTGCAGCAACAAAATGCGTTTTTGAGACTATGTTTAAAACTGCTTTTAGTTGTACTTATACTAAAAAAATATTATTAGAAATAAGACCTTATATAGAATAATATACCTACCTAAATATAGAAATTTAAAATAACCTGTTATAAGCTACGCGGTAATAAAACTGGGGTTCACCTATTTAGGAAACTAAATTGTTACCAAACGTTTACCAGCCCCTGCCGGACCTATAGGCACTTGTTATAAACGCATAGTCCGGCCCTGTCGGACCTCCTAGGTGTTTATAGTCGCCTCCAGTGCTGGCCATAGTATGTGTGTGTGTGTACGCCCAGACCACTTCTCCGGACTCTACGGGGCGCAGTATTCGATATTTCGAGTCAAAATTTGTCGTAGGGCGGCGCATGCGTACTTACTCCAGACCTATTGAAGGGCGCCCGAATCGGAAAAGCTGTTTGGCCCCTGGAATTTTTTTTTCGATTTTTTTAAAAGGGGCCGGCGTTTTGAACCTAGGTCGTCGATCGAGTTCGACTTTGGCGTGGGGCCCCGGGTTCGCAATGGCCTCTCCCGATCGGAAAAGCGGTTCGGCCGTTTGGGACATTTTTCCGATTTTGGGGTTCCCGCCGTAATTGGAATTTGGCTGTCCGGAAAACGAGCGGCGCGGCGAGGCAAATCGGGCTATTAAGCGGGCCACACACCTCGTAATTTCTCGTCGGTCGTCGGTGATCGTTTTTCACTCCCGATGGTTGCTAAAGAGAAAAATATGTTCACATGTTAGTTTATTAACATGTGAAAATTCATTAATGTGGGGAATTAAGACTTGGACCTGGAGATTGATTTAATTATTTAAGAATGGACGTATTCAGAGTTAATAATAAACTTTTGCAGGCTTCAATAAATCCACTAAAAACTCCGTCTAGGTTTTTTATATCAATTTTTTGAATTTTAAAAGCAATATAAAAATTTCAACGAGCGTTGAGATGAGACGGTACTCGTCGTCGTGACTGATACCCATGGTGATGGTGCATCGGGACATTTTACGCCCCACAGAATTCGGTTTTGTCACGACGGCTTGTCGTGATGAACGACGCAAAATCTCTAGGTCTGTGGCCGCCTTTAGTCTGACGCGTCGTCTGACATTCGTTTGTCAGTTTGATGACCCTCAGAGAATATGTAAACAAATCCGTGAAGGGTTTTTCCTTTTTTCGTAAATAAAAAACCGAATTTTGGGTGCAACTCCATTGAAAAACGTTATAGTATGTTGGAATAAGTGATTTTAGGCTCTTTTTATGGACATTTTGGTAAGTTTTGTGAGAAAAACCTATTTTACTGTATTGTATAACTTCACTATCTTCACAGAACAACAGGAGGTAACATTCGTTTTTATTCGAATCGACGGCCTTCATAACCTAAGAGACCAGACTCCAACTTGTGGGAAATTTGTTCAAAAGTCTTACTCGTAAAAAGGTAGGTTGCACTAAGTGTCGATTTCACTTTGATTTCTAGGCACACTTGGACCTTTGGTCCCTTTAACACCAGGTGGGACAAAGCACTGCTATAAAAATAAGCGAGGAAGGAATAAGATTAATGTACTTACTGCCATTTAACCATCATCCGTGTCTGTCTTGACAAACTGTGGGTTCCTTTAAGAGAGCTGTTTTAAAATAAATCAAAGATCTATATTTGTACATTCAGATCTGACCTCACACATTTTGTTTTACAAACTGAAATTGGTACCTCGCCGGACGAAAGCATCGTATACCTAATAAGGCCAGCTGAACAATTGACGAAACGATTTAATAATTGAAAAGGTATAAAGTGAGTTGTTGGCCCGTGAATAAATCAGCTAAATGTAATTTCCTTTTAGGATAGTGAGTGATACGATTTATCGCCGCCAACTAGGTCGGGTGGAGTGACTTACATTTACAGGATCCTAAAATTCAAAATCAAAAGTACCTATGATATATATTAGGATTTTAAAATACAAACTATTCAGTTTCGGGTGGTAGCAAGAGTACAAGTTAAAAGCTTCAAATTAAAAATAACTTGGCAACTTCTACCTATTCTGTGCTATTTACTGAACAAGACTAGCACAGGGCGAAAGGAACAGGGGAGTAGTAGTGAGCCGGTCCTTGCTAGGTCAAGCTGTTCGGTGTGGTTTGAAGGCCGAGGCAACCAGTGCAGTGAATATGATTCAGTGGGGAAAGCACCCTTAACTGCTGACCAACGCTTTATCGATTTGTGGGACAAACTTACCCGCTACAACTTGTGATCCACCTGAGCTGGTAGAGGGATTATGCAACAACAAAAAAAAAAACAAATGAAAGTGCGCCCCGTGGCCCAAGGCGATCATAAACCATAGTGGATTGGATTCCTCCCAAATTTGTTAATATCTGTCTTTCAAGTATCCGATGTGCTCAACTAGGCCTCTGAGTCTATTCCGGTAAGTGCATTGTACGCCTAAGTACCATTATTTCATCCACTATCCTGTTTCAGGGGCCTCAACCGAATATGATTCAGTGGGGAACGCCCCCTTAACTGTTGACCAACGCTTTATAGGTTTGTGCGAAAATACCTTTCCCGCTACAACTTGTGAGCTACCTGAGCTGGTCGAGGGTTATGCAACAACAAAAAACAAATAAAAGTGCGCCCCGTGGCCTAAGGCGATCATAAACCATAGTGGATTGGATTCCCCCCAAATTTGTTAATATTTGTCTTTCAAGTATCCGATGTGCTCAACTAGGCCTCCGAGTCTATTCTGGTAAGTGCATGTACGCCTAAGTACCATAATTTCAGCAATTTCAGCTACTATCCTGTTTCAGGGACCACAACCGAATATGACTCAGTGGGGAACGCCCCCTTAACTGTTGACCAACGCTTTATCGGTTTGTGGGACAACCTTACGCGCCACAACTTGTGAGCTACCTGAGCTGGTCGAGGGATTATGCAACAACAACAAAAAAACAAATGAAAGTGCGCCCCGTGACCCAAAGCGACTATAAACCCTAGTGGATTGGATTCCCCCCAAATTTGTTAATATCTGTCTTCCAAGTATCCGATGTCCTCCGCTTGGCCTCCGAGTCTATTCCGGTAAGTGCATTGTACGCCTAACTACCATAATTTCAGCAATTTCAGCTACTATCTTGTTTCAAGGGGCCTCAACCGAATATGACTCAGTGTGGAACGCCCCCTTAACTGCTGACCAACGCTTTATCGGTTTGTGCGAAAACCTTTCCCGCTACAACTTGTGAGCTACCTGAGCTGGTCGAGGGTTTATGCAACAACAAAAAAACAAATGAAAGTGCGCCCCGTGGCCCAAGGCGATTATAAACGCTAGTGGATTGGATTCGCCCCAAATTTGTTAATTGTTGATTGTATGTCAGATTCATTGTCGAATTCCGGTTTTCCTGGAAATGAGTATAACTTTTATATATTTTTAAGACATCTTTCAGATAGATTTTGCCTGTCCTTTCACAACCAAAATACGCAGATATTGCTGAAAGTTGGTGCATATTCTATAATCATATTAGGCGCACTTAGAATGGTTGCATGTCAGCCAGAATACAGGGTAGGTGAAAAAATATAAATATTGTACAAGAGTAAAGTTCCCTTATTTCAGAAAATTCAGCAAAATGTTATTAAGAATAGTTTTCTAGAACTAAAAGTTGCCTAAAACCAAAACATGGCCTCCGAAGAAAAACTCTTTTTTAACATTAAGTGATAATTTCCTTTTTTTTAATATTCACTCTGAAGATTTTCATAAATTAATCAAAATTAAATCAATTTCTTATAACTTTGTTCAAATTCAAGCATATTTGTAAAATTAACTTAGACTAATTTTTTAGGGCATCACAAATTTTATGTTTGTTGCAACGATATTAAATAAAACTTTAAAATTCCGCAAAAATTCTTCTAAACAAGGTAAAACATTAGTAATGATAATGTGTATATTAAAAAACTCATTTAAGGTGCAAAACTTTTATTTTAAATGTTTATTAAGAAACTGGAAAATAATTGATGAATTTTTTTTTTCTTAGGACGCCATGTTGTGGTATTTAGGCATAGCTTTTAATTCTAAACAATTTTTTTAACACCATTTTGCTGAATTTTCTTAAATAAGGGTACTTTACTCTTGTACAATTTTTATATTTTTTGACCTATCCTGTATGTTGTTTAACTTGCAACCATTCTAAATGTACCTAATATGATAATTTAACATGCATCAACTTTTGGAAATATCTTTATTTTGGTTGTGCAATTAATAAAAAAATCCTAAATGACCACACTGTAGGCATAGGTAGTTGTAGGTATCTGTTCAAAATAACTTCTCTAGATATTTTTTTCATTTTTAGTTGTACATACTTGATAAAAATATAAAAATAAATAAAAAATATAGAGAACTTATTTTTAACAGAAACTACGTAAAACTATTTGTACAGGGTGTCCTAAGAAGTCAACTCATACAGAGTGTCCAAGTTACCGTGATAAACACGATGGAATTTTCTTACTTTTATTACTAATAAATGGATTATGGCGCGTAGGCGTTTATAAGCCTGCCGTGGTTTCAGCACGGCTACAACTGGGCACTCCTCAAGTTGGTGGCGCTCCGAGGTTTTTGCTCGTTATGGCGTTTGCTTCTTTACAACTATTTATGTATGTACGGTGTTGTCTACAGGAGGCAGTTTTCAATTTTTCGAGTCCAAATTTTGCGTACGGCTGGGCACGCGTCTGGTCTCGACCCCTATCGAAGGGCGCCCGGATCGGATGAGCCGTCCGGCCCCTGTTTTTTTTTTTTTCGATTCTCTTAAAATGGGCTTGGGCTTCAACCGGGGAGCGCCGATCGAGTTCAATTTTTGCGTGGGCCGCGGACGGTTATGTGCCTCCCGCCTGCGAGAGGCTCCCTCGATGGGAAAAGCCGTTCGGCCGTATAGGCGATTTTTCCGATTTTGGGGTTCGCGCCAAGAGTCGAATTTGACTAGAGACCCCCCTTAGGTATATTAATAGCTGTACATGGTTTCCTTTTCTAAAATGGGGTCGAAATGTGGCGTTCGTTTATACTATAGAACGCGGGTCGACGTCACACAGTCAGGCTATGCCAAACGCCTCGTTCACGCTCTCAGTTCTCAGTCGAGGCGCACCGAGGCACGCGGCTTTACGGCACGGTGTTCGTGCATATACATAGCTATATAAATCCTCATATTCAATTATCCTTTCTTATATAGTGTTTAGCGCAATTCAGGTGTTCAGGGCGTATATCATCATTTAATTGAAGAAAAAAACAGGAGCAATACGTATTTACAGATTTGTTAAACTACTGGAAATTTGTCTCAAAATTCTGCAAAATATGTCGTTATTAACAGAAGGATATAATTGTTCTTGCGATGTATCCTATCATCAGTTAATTGTAAAATGTTTGGCTACACTGGCAAACATATATCTCGATAATTATCGAAAGATTCGAAATGATAGAATAATGGCGCAAAAGGTTTAGAGAAAACTGAAGAAATTAGCGAGTAAGTGATATTTCATATTTTCATTCATTATACAGGGTTAACTATCACTTATTACAAAAAAAAATTATGGTAGCTAAAGAAAAATTAGACTACTTCTTGCCAAAGTAAATTTTCAAAAATTTTGTAACATTTGTCTGAAGCACAAATTTTTTTTTTCGAATTGTTTAAAATCCCTCAAAAGACGCCGCCTATGGACGCCCACCGTGACGTGTCTTAAAATTTTGCCTATGTCAATGGTAGTGACAGGTAGTGAAATAGCGCGGCGTTGCCACGTCTATCAATTTACTAGTCCGAGGATTCACCACGAAATTTTGATTTCCTGTTGGAAACGATTACTTTCCAAGGAACATGTAGAATGCCTATGGAACACCTACCTTACTGACATTTGCAGGATTGAATATTGCACCATTTTCTGTTTTCTTACTTTTTTACATTCAAAGCCATACAGCACTACGCACAACACGACATTCACATTTTCTAAATCTGTTGGTAACCTCTTGGTTCCCCTCAGCCATTCCTTTTGTCTATGAAGAAGCTTACCGAAATTAATTTGTTCCCGGAATTCGACTGGGGCCGATGGATAGGCCAAATTTACCAGGCGGGCAATGTCGGCTTCAAATTGTTGCAGGGTCTCATCGGTGCATTGTCGTCGACCTTTCAAGTCGCGCCTGGTATACCTGTTGTAGATGGGCTTCCCCATATCGCATTGCAAGGGCTCTAACCAGGGAACTACAATCATGCTGCGAGCGTCGGACCGTATCGTTCGCAACACTTCGGTGGCCTCACCTCGTAGACATAACTTCAAAAGTTGTCCAAAAGTTTCCTTCTGCAGCAGCCTCAAACTGGTTAAGGTAAGTGCTCCATGCCCCTTTTCCAACAAACTTGGGAGGCTTCATTTTATAGAGAATTTTGATACTTCTTGTAGAGACAGCTGATGCATTCTCGCCTCCAACTACTGTTCCATTCTTCGTTTACTGCTGTCAAATTTCGTTTTTATTTTATCAAGTTCGGTTTGTACCTCCATCCTAATTTCTGTCTTCATTTGGGTTATTTTTGCTTCAACAAGCTCTTCAAAGTTGATAATTTTCTTCTGTAATTCGATTTTAATTTCTTCCAATTTCATGTTGGTTTCATCTCGTCCAGTTTTAATCTCCACTTTACGGTCGCTCACTTGCGTCTCTCTTCTACGTTCTTTTTTATTCGTTCTTCATTTCTTCTTTTGTTCATTCTTCATTTCTTAGTCGTTCGTCTTTAATTCATTCTTTATTTCTTCTTGGAGATTCTTCATTAATTCCTCTTGTTTCTGTTACTTCGTGTTTCTTGACCATATCGTCAAATTTCTTTATAAATATTTCCATTGCGGTTTGTTTTCTGGTAGTGGGCATTCACCTCGGGTTCCTTTTAAAATCGCGCTTCTGACACCAAATGTACTGAATCTCAACAATCACAGTGCAAACTCGTTGACTTGGTTACCACCTTTATTGTTTAGCCTTCACAAATCACAAATAAACTTGTCAGATACTGTCACTGACCAAGAATATTCTATCAGCTCCAAAAATCGTACTAAAATCGCAAGTCTGGAGAATGCCAGATGCACAAATTAAAGTTCTAGCAAATTTCTAGAAACTGATGGAAGCTCTACAGAAAGAACAATGGAAACTAAAAGAAAATATGGCCCTGGGGGACTCAGGCCAACAAAGATGCGTGCCTGTAAATTAATCATAATATTATAAAACTGTAAGTAGAATACCCAAACTTAAAATTTGTCTTCTAAAGCTTTGAGTGGGTTAGAAAACAATGCAGACATCCTAGTATAAAATGTATAGCATGTATACATGCTAATATAACAACTTTAAAGGCATTTTTCGTTATAATATTGTAAAAAGTTCTCATTGATTATAATAATTGTTTACTCAAATAATATATCCTAATAAGATCTGTGAATTTATAGCACGGCCCTTGTGGTTTTGTCTCGTATTTTGTTGCCGAGGAGTCTATCAGCGAGCTACTTTGGCAAAATCACTTGCGACTGGAATCGTTTGTAATTATTTGTATGGTGTACCTTGACAAATTTGTATTTTTTGAAGAAATTCATTTGAAAGAAAAATTTGCCTTTGTGATGGGTTAGCTTTGAGTAAAACCACATTCGAGATTCATGGCCTACTTTCTGAGATATTCCATATTCTTGAAATAAAAAAGTTATACAGGGTTTAAATGATAAGTGCGAAAAAATTCAAGAGGTGAATCTTTGTTTGAGTGATTCTAAGACCAAAAGTCTATATAAACATAGCTACGGTAATGCTTCGTTTTCAAAATACAGGGTGTCAAACATTTTTTAATAATTATTATAATAAAACAAAAAAATTTTATAGCTAGCATTACCGTTTAAAGCAATTTTTAAGACTATAATAAACTATTAATATGGAAAAAATATCGTGTATACCCTAGTTTTTGTTAATTGGTAGTTTTATTTTTTTATTATGTTGTCCCGGAGCCATGCATGCAATAGTCATTTTAATTTTTTTTTCTCAAAAAAGAAGCGAGATACGAGAATAATTTAAGAGACAAAAAAGGAGTATTTTTAGTTGCTGAATGCGAAAAAAAAAAGTTTAAAAAAGCCAGTGGCGCACTTTTTTTTTTTCAAAATTAGGTATTGGTTAAGGTGCCCTCGGGACGCCAGTGTACTTAATAATTTTAATCTAGTATATAGGGGCTGAATTAGCCTCTTTCTACCATAAATAACACTGCCAAATTTTAACAAAATCGGCTAAAAGATTATTAAGATATTTAAAAAAAGCGATTTTTTAAGAAGAGTTTGACAGGCTCTATATTGAAAAGGAAGCATTACCGCACCGATATTTATATAAACTTTTCGTCTTAGAATCACTCAAAGATTCACCACTTGAATTTTTTCGTACTTAGTCATTTACACCCTGTATATCTACAAGCAGAAAAAGTTTCAGCAATTTTCGGGTATTTCAAAAAATACCTCGGAAGGTATGGCATGGATTTCGATGTATAGAAAGCTAGCCCACTATAAAGCCATTATTTGTTCTTTCAAATAGTTCTCCGAAAAATGCATATTGATATTTGACAAGATATTTCCAAGTGCCTCCGTCAATAGACACCCTGTATATATGGAAAATCCGTTAGGTTAGTCGTTATTTTAAATTACGCTTTTTATATTATGACTTTTTTCATTTTCCCCATAAGTTTCCAACGGCGAAGCATTGACCGGTGCGACATACGATGAACGATTTTCATACGTGAAATCCTCTGTGCATTCGCACATACAAAATACCACATTTTTCTGCTTTAATGCCTTCTGAGGATCGCAGTCGCTGCAAAAAGTGGTCTGAATAAGAGGCAGGTGAATATTTCCATTAATTGAAATAAATCTCGAGCTTGTCAGCGTCTCCGATGCGCTTCTCTCGGCCATGGAACTGTTATTTCTCTCACAAGCGTTCGAGTGGATGCGAGAGAAACCAGTGCGAAATGCAACAAAGACAAAAGGCGTATACTCCTTCCGAGGAGAAAGAAATAATGCTAGATGAAAGAAAGAAGTGTGTATAAAGAGCTACCAATAATTATTAAAATTAAACAGTTACGACCGAAATCAAAGACCAATATGAAGTGTCTGTACAATGGGTCCGAATTTTTTAAACTATAAACATCATTATTATTTGCGAATAAAAAATTGAAAAATTATTTTCCGAAATAAACTTCCGTGGCCACTAACACCTAGCTTATTTAAGGTACATGCTCATGTAGGACCGTTTATAATATTTTTCACTTGAATGAAAATGATTAGTTATTAGTTTCCATTCCATGCAAATGTAATAGAAAAACGTATACCTACGAATACCTTTTTGCTTAGAAATAAGTGTATATAAGATTAAAGTAGATTAAAAATTTGAAAAAAAAAGTGATAAATGCCGTGAGAACGAATAATATACAGTGCGACTGTCCTTAAATATCCGCGTAATGGATCCGTTTGTAACTTTTTTTCATAGGTAATCCTTGAAAAATCCAAGATAACTGAACTTACCACCATATCTTTAAAATGGCAAACAAAACATCCGGTAATGCATTCTTACCTTCGACTTGGACTTATTGTTGGATATTTTTGAAAATTTTGCCTAGGATTCAGGATAAGTTGAAATAGTTATGTACTGAAAATACTGAATGAATTAATTAACCTATAATGTTTAAAGTATTTTGTGTTTCTTGAGAGTTTCTGGGCGTATATAAGCTGAGTGTACTAGTTAGAGCATTTTATTATACGACAAACCGGCAATAGCATATGTGCCTATTTGCAGCTAATAATGTTTATGACAGTTTATATTCTCATTCCGAAATCTTATAAGGTATAATAATGACTCCCCCCTCATTATTACTTTTATCATTACTATTTTTATTAGCATTAACGCAAATACCGACGAATAGAATAGAAATGACCATTTATTTTTAATTGTTGTGGGCTATGACAAATGAAGGATATAATGGACATCATTGTTTCAAATCATCTCGATATGAATTGCATACAGTCTGGCTGTTAAAATTTTATAAGAATAGGATTTCCTTTGCGGTCAGAAATGTTTATTATTATTTATTATATAACAAAAGCAATTATACAAAAACTATTGGGTATATTACACACTTGAATTCGGTAGTAGATTTGGGCTGAGGACAACAGATAGCATCTCAATGCATTTAAAGACGGTTTTCATATGAGGGCTTTGATGCAAAGGGGTACAAGTGACATTTTCTTTAAAATGGAGTTAAGTGCAGAATTAGAGACTCAAAGATCATTTCAGGTATGTGGTATGTGACAAAAGGATATTAGTGAATATGAATTCGTATGACGCCATCTTTTATCGAGTAGCTTAAACACTCACAAAATATTTGAAAATAGTTTGAGGCAAAGAGCAGGTACATACAAGTGCACTTGTACCTATTTGTTTCTATATAAACAGTGTTGAATAGTGTGCCTTGGCGCCCACTGCATTTGTTTAGGTTATGCTCTACAAATAGTGAAGAAAATGTGTTATACAGTGAGAGATATTTTAAGTAAGTAGTAATAGTTATTTATGTACCAAGGCACTGAAGTTCAACTTTTTATGACTCATGTGGAGTTTAGTTGCTGAGGCCTCTGGCCGAGGCAAATAAACCACATGAGTCATAAAAAGAACTTCAGTGCCGAGGTACATATTATATTTTTTTGAAATCGGAAAAAAAAATGTTTTATTAGGCAAGAAAATAATATTAAGGGATCACCCGTCCATGAACCGACTACGCGCGGCGTTGCTTGACTTTGACGATCGCTCTACCTAGGACAAGTATGGTGAGACACGGTACCTTCTGACAGAAAAACCAAACTGCTGCTTCTTGTGCAGCCTACACAACAAATCTATTGATATTCAAATTTACTAAAATATGTATACTGAAGGATTGCGCTTCTATAGGAAACAATTTCGCAATGTGTACGAAAAGTTAAATGAGCCTTTATCGGCCGGGTTTTGAATATTTTGTCACTTTTGACGGGCGATTTCTCCGCGTCTGACGTTTGATGTTTACATATCTCGCCAAGGCCTACTTATTGAAAAAATCGTACAATAATGGGCTACATTATTGTACGATTTCTGTGCTTTTAATGACGATTTTGAGACATTTTAATGCCGATTTCAAGAGAAATATATTATATTGAGTTGTTTGTTGACTTAAAATAAGTAATTTGTTTTGAAAATATTTTATGTGCTAGGTATGTATTTAAACGAAAAACATGTACAGGCAGGTGTAATATTGTTTTCATTTTTTAGGTGATGATTCAGACTTCGATAGGAATTTTGTACCATCAGAGGGATCTTCAGAAGATGATATAGCACCTAATAAAACAAGAAAACGCCAAAGTAATAAAAAAAATGGAAACGGATGGAAGCTAAAATTAAAAGAAACAGTGGTCAAGAATATAATGGACACGGGAGAAATTCATGAAGCCCGATGTATCCTCATACGTGTCGTTACAAGTGCAGTGAGATATCCGAGAATGTGAGACTGAAAGTATTTAAAGAGTTTTGGGATCTAGGAGATTGGAATCTTCAAACGGCATTTCTACAATCATGTGTAGAGGTAAAAGATCCCCGGAGTCCTCTTCGATGAGAGGCTCAAAATCATAAGAAAGTTTCCAGGACAATTTGCCTCACTGGAAAAAATGTCCGTAAAAATTTTATTTGTGCACTTTAAACATTAGCAACAAAAGGGTTTACTAATGTAGTGGCAAAATAAATGACACATTAATTGCACCCACTGACAAAAGAGGCAAACATCTTCCATCCAATAAGTACGATGATTCTCCAAAAACTTTTGTGAAAAGACACATATACATTCATTTCCAAAGTTTAAAAGACACACGCCATGATCATCCAAATCGAAAGTATCTTGATTCTTCGCTGAATGTAAACAAAATGTATGAACTTTACAAAGAGCTATGTACTGAAAAAATAAACACCCAGTAAGCACAGTTACTATCGCATGATCTTCAATACTTGCTTCAATTTAAGTTTCCATAGGCCATATACAGACACATGTACATTATGCGACAAGCTGACAACTGTAATAAAAACAGGATCACCAGAAGATGCGGCAACTGCAAAAAATAATAAAGAAATTCAACTCAGAAAGGCACAGAAGGCTAGGGATACTAAACGCATGCAAGCTGTTCTTTAAAGAAACATTGACAGAAGAATTTCCTTATGATATAGTTGACTTGAAAAGACTGGACGAACTGGAAATCCTTTAAGAACTACTAATATTGAACTACCATCTCTTTACCAAGAGTATCTCAAGATTAAATTGCCAAAATTCAAGAACTTGTTAGAGCTTTTACCCTTTGTACCTCCCGTGTACCATGATTTCTATCGTGGACTCAAGCATAACAAAGTTCCAACTCGGAGCCGTTTAGTGCATCAAAAGTTAATTGACCGGCCATCCCAAGAACCACTCAGTGAGTCAGACCAAGATAAAGATGATCAAGTATAAGTGCAAACAATTTTAACAAAAAAAAACCATATTTAAGTAAGTGTTTTTAGTCATTATATGAGCAATCAAGTAACACATCAAATTTAGTTACACTAACTTTAGTTGTCCTTTTTGCAATAATTAGATTTTGTCACTTATTCCCCTTTGCACCAAGAAACTAATGAAGGTGATGGGGGGGTTGCCTACTATCGTAGAAAGAGAGCAATGACCTGAGATTTTTTTTAAATTGTATTCACTAACATTTTCCTTTAAATTTTACCTGTATTATGTAGGTACGCTTAATTAAAAAGCAAAACATAACAGAGATCACCTGATTAGCAGATAGTAATGACCCTTTTACTTCTTCTTTAATATCTAATCCCTGGTGATACATATCTACCCCACAATCACTAGGTATCATGTTGGTTAAGATTTTAGTCAGTATGCCTTTAGAAAGGCATTATGATGACTCAAAATTCTAAGTATTTATTTTTAAATATATTTTTATAGGTACTTGTAACCGTTAAAAAGTAATAAACTATTTTTTATTAATTATTTTTCCCTGTTTGTTTCACTCATCCCTATAAGTAGGCCGTTTATATTAATTCTGTGAAATGTAGAAGCCATCCGAAAATCACCGGCAATGACTACCATCGATGCGCGCAATATAAAAAAAAAACAACTCAAATTGAGCATAATTATTAATAGCCGTGGGATGTTTATTTTAAGAGACATATAGGAAAACTTTTATATTGAAAATTGGTGGTACTGAGAAGTTTTGTTCATCCAGGTGCTCAGATAGTTTCAGCAAGACACAGGGTCTTCGGCTCTCTTAAGGGCATGCAAATTTTTGTAGATTTGAAGTTTTTTTAGCACACGTGAAAAGTTGGGCATGGAGGCCCATTTCTTTTTTGACGTCGCCTGGCTAATCAAAATTTCCATATTTTATTCTTACGTATTTTCTGTTCTGCCCAAAATAAGCGAGAAAATCGTTTAATAAGGAATAAACAAAAAAAATCAAAGTGTTAAGAGAGCCGAAGACCCTGTGTAATTTTCTGAAACCATCTGAGATCCCAGTTCCATAAAGCTTCTTAGTGCCATCAATTTTTAATATGAAAGTTTTCCTATATCTCTTAAAATAAACATGCTGCGTCTATTAATTGTTTTGCTCAATTTGAGACTTTTTATATTGCGCGATAAGTTGGCCATGGATGCCTATTTCTTTTGCAGCACCACTTAGCTGTCCAACATTGCCACATTTTTGTTTCTTACGTTTTTTTTTGTAGGGCTCAAAATAAGCGAGAAAATCGGGGTGGTAGTTCTAAAAAGATTATCCTGTATATTTATTAGATTGCGCTCTAAAAAATCGAACAAATTCTAAAAGAAAAATGAAAATTAATAGACCTATCTTACTTTAACAGATGCTCTATATAACAGCCATTATTTTCAAAACACAAAATAAAACACCTTCTTAATTATCTTTGTATCACTCTTTTCGCCACCTCACCACTTATTTAACACATTATTATCAAATTCAAAGATTGTTTTCTGCTTGTCTTCGAGCTATCGATCGGCACTTGCGGGTGAACTGGTGTCCCATTTTGATTGTTTAAAAGCACTAAAAACATAAGTAAGTATAAGCTAAAAAATGTTTAGCTACAGTGAGAAAGTTAATATTTTTAAAGAGAGACGGTACATGGAAAGATGGCTACCTCCTATATGAGTTTTTGCATGTGCATTTTACATATTATGTTAAAATCTAAAGAATAAAATATAATTTTTTAATAAGGGTCATTGTTATTGTCATACGTCATCTATATCGATAAAGTGTCTAGGTATCTTGTGGGGTAGTCTGGGGTTAAGTTCGTAAGTACAAACGTCTGTCAGTAGTCGGTTAGGATGGTTTGGAATAATAAGTTCGTACATTTTGCGTCCGTGGGTCCTACTATATTCGCGTATTGTAGGTATGTTGAGGTCATTGTGTATGGTTCTATTTGTCACGTACCATCCCGCTCCCACCGCCATGCGAAGGCATTTGTTTTGTATTATTTGGACCTTTGTAATTTGTTTTTGAGCCACAAAACACCAGGCGGTGCTAGCGTACCAGAGGGCGCGTCTAATTACCTATGTATAAATTAAAATTTTACTCCGGACATTGAGTTTAGAGTTGCTGGCCAAGAGAGGATATAATTTGGACATGGCCGCTTTAGCTTTTCTTATGCGGGAATTGATACGCGGAAGCCAAGTTAAACGTTTATCTAATAAGGTTATGCCTAGGTATACCGCTTCATTACTGCAATCTAGGGCAGTCTGATTAATAGTAACACGTTCTAAATTTGGTATGTCCCGTTTTTTGGTAATAAGAATGGCCTGAGTTTTCCTCTCATTGACCTTAATTTTCCATTTAATAAAGTACTCTTTTACCGCCCACTGTTCAAAAAAATTCACCGCAAGTAGTTCCTATGACAGAAACACAGCTGATGTCCCAACCCGTACCGCCAGCTAGCACTGTGCAACAAGCCACATCGACTGACGATATCACCTCCGCCAGAATATGCAACATTGCCCTTCCTCCACTCTCTGTTGGAGATGCGGCCAAGCCGGGCACTTTAGAGATAAGTGTACCATCGTCCAGAAGTTGTTCCACGTGCGGTATGTTGGCAGCACTGACCA
Organism: Pseudeuparius sepicola; assembly: GCA_963920635.1. Taxonomy (NCBI): domain Eukaryota; kingdom Metazoa; phylum Arthropoda; class Insecta; order Coleoptera; family Anthribidae; genus Pseudeuparius; species Pseudeuparius sepicola. Next base: position 30,727,356 of record OY987303.1, read on the forward strand.
TGCTAGCGCCGATTTCCAAACCACACTGGTCTGGATGACGCAGGAATCCGTCAAATGCTAAATCGTCCACAACTTTTATAGTACTCTCATAAGAAGTATTCTGTCCCAGTACGGAACCCGCAGAGACCTCAATCACCTGACCTTGACAACACGCCCTAAACACACCGGAGACACAGAGAAGGCTCAGCTTTCTGTCCCTGAAAATCTGCCCTGCAAACCTCAGACCGATATTACCGAAACCCAAAGAAGCTTTTCCCACTATAGCCTGCTTCTTCCGAAACTTCGATAGAAATCTCCGGCTTAGCCACCGCTCAAAATGAAGAACCTGACAAATCACAAACTCCCGTAACACACCACTGCTTGGCCAGACTGTTCCGTGGCATAGGAAAATTTGTCCGACGAAAGCCCATTTACCGATCCAAGCCTCGACGACAGTTAATCGGATTGTACAAAGAGTCATCACATTCCACCGAAAACACCGCTTAATCTAATAAACTAATAAGATTTCTTCCCACTGACCGCATAGCTGCCATCGGTGCCGTCTGCGTATCACACTTGTATCCTACCTTTTGTTTAGTTGTTATTTGTAGATAGTTTTGGATAATACATAATAATAATATAATAATAATAATTCTCACCCTCACATTACTCCAAACTAGAAATACCCCAGAAGCAACCACATGCTAGTGCGGGGGAGGGGGGCAATTACTATTATTTTGTCTTCGTTGCCATTTGTATACTATGTTGAGCTAATAAACCGTCTGCCAGATTTTTACTAATTGTCATACTATTTTTATATTTTATTTTTATTTCATTTCTATCTCAATTCCAAATGAAGCTCCTAAAAATTATGCTATGTCCATTAATGAAATTACAGCTTATCTACCGTCATCGTGCACTAATAAAACGAATCGATAACAATTTCTATTACCTAGTAGATATCATTAAACATGTATCTAAATACCTACAATTGAAAAATTGGCCGCGTAATTATATCATTGACATAAAACGAGCTTAACTTAATAAAACGACAGTTACTAAAATAATGATAATTACATTAATTATGACGATAATAGGATAATTTACTACTAAATTGCTTTTCAAAAGTTCCCACCTCAATTCTTTCTCGAGAAATGTGCATTTTATATCCTGCAGAACGTTCTTAATATAATATTTAATTGTTTGTATGACGTTACTACAGCAGATTCTTAATAATTATTGATATGGCTGACTTTGTGGTCATATTTTATATCATTATGTCAGTATATTGTCCTAAAGAGGATTAGGCTCAACAGTTTTCCTCAAATTTTAATCGAGATTATTTTTATATTGTCGCTAGAGGCACTCTAGTAAAATAAATTTGGTTGTTTTAGGCTCCCGCTGTGTCATCAAAATACCAATATTTTAAACATTTATGAGAATTGTGACTCGAATTTCTTGAAATAAGTAATATTTCCAAACGCATTATGCTGTTATTAGGAATGTTTATCGACCCGCGCGCTTCGGTCGCGAGGCATTTGTAAACAATGTGTGTTTAACATAGAGAAAAGTAGATCTGGCATTAATAAACACCGAGAGAAACGGGTATCCATCACCCGTAAAGAAAACATTCCAAATAAGAAACGCATAGGATAGGCGTTTATGGTGATAAGACTCCTACATCCAAGCAGTGGAGGTATCCGTTAACCGCGTTTGAAGCTTGGATTAAACTACCGCGTTTACACGGTCGATTTGAAACAAGCACTAGGCATTTACCTAGAGTAGCTGCACTTTCTAAAATATTTCAGACTGGTATGGTCTCAGCTGTCACAGCAGGCGCCTTGTTGCGGGTCATGTCTGATATTAAATGAATATTAAGCTGTAAAAAATATACCTAGTATTTTCATCAAAAAATATACCTAGTATTGTCATCCGTGGCGTATAGAACAGCCTCGAGCAGAGGAGTCGACAGCAGCCAATCTAAATATCTGGCTGAATAGAGAAGAAGAATCGTAGTTACAGTGCGCGGCTACTGTATGTACAATTATTCTGCATTCAGTGTGCCCATACTTCCTTGTCCATCATAATAAAGATGATTTCTATAAAAGATGATTTCTATAAGTGTTTGTATTTCTACACTATTAGTCTTCAGTGAATTGGCGACTAAGTGACAGTTATGTTGTTTGCATTTATTGTGATTTCACCATAGACCACAATTATGAGACTCTGGGCTGTTCCATTGAGATTTAGGTGTTGTTCCCTACCGTGGGTGTAAAAGGTGAGTGTCAAATGTAAGCGCACTTATGTACCTGATTTTCAGAAGCCTGACGGTGTTATCGAAGTAGGTACCTTCCTAATTTATTCTAACTGGAAATAAAGTGGCAAAATGAACTAGGGAAATAGAAAGCACGCCCCAAGAAAGAAAAAATGTTTATAAAAATTGGCTTTTAAATTCTTTAAAGATATAGGGTTATAGATTAATATCTAGTATATTACTGAATAGAGCTGTTTCCTTCTACCAAATTTTCCAAACAGCGGTGTTAGAAAGAACCATGACTAATAAATATGTCTACATATAAGCGTTGTTGTTCTATTAATTCTTTCCAAAGCCAATAATTTGAAAATAAAATTTGAATTTCCGAATGAGAGCCGAACGTAAAAATACGTCATTATGTAGAGCCGACTATTACCGAAAGCAAAGTGAAAAGTGTTCAATAATCCTGATCTACAGTAATCCATCAGTTGGTGATCGATTATGTTTTGTGGTTTGGGGAGATTTTAAATTTTTAGGTTAAATTTTTCCTAAAATCGTAAACATTGCTCATTTTTAAAGAAAAATGTGAAAATTATAAAGTATTCTATAAGATTCTATAAAGGGGATTTAGGTAAGTAAAATTTGACGTTATCACAACATTAATCTACTTACTTACTTATACTACTATACTTTTGAAATTAAATGACAAATGGATAGGATTGCATCAACCGAGCCGAAATCCTACTTGGTGCAGTTGAATTTGCATACAAAATAACCTTTTATTGCCTCCGATCTGTAAGTCTATTTAACAAATTCATTAGAATCGCTTTTTTTTCGTTTCGCTGGTGACGAACCTGGTGATGAAGACTCCATAATAACTTTCTTTATTTTTTGTAACTAAGTATAGGTTCAATCTGTAAAACAAATATTTATGCAAAAGATGACAACATTTTTATACAGAAACTAATAGGTATGTCTTACATCAAAATGATGTTCGCAACAATAATATATGCCTTTGCAAGAAGGTTCATGACGGCGACCTACATCAAACATCAAACCATAATTTTCTCCTCTCGGGCCCAGTGATACATAATCGAACAAAAATCTTGTTGCTGTTGTTACTATTATTATTGCGATAGCTTAAAATAAAACACTTCTAAAACATAATGCGGTTGTTTTCTCAGAAACATTGCAAACAAATCACTCATAAACGTTGTAAACATATAAAACCATTATAATAAACAATCGACTTACTAAAAAAATAAACAGAAGAAAGCTAGGATAGGATTTTCTCCTTCCATAAAATGAAAAAGTAAGGTCCGCTGCGATTGTTGATTTGTAGCTAACTTAACGTCTGACCGGGAAAGCCTGATTTACATGCGATCAGAAATTCGATCGGATTGATTTACATAGCACAAATACATTATGACGTAATTTTCGGGAAAAACCGTTATATTTTGTAAATGATGAAAAATAATTTTCTAGTAAATAAAACATTTTAATTTTGTTTTAATTGCTTTACACTTATCTGAACCTCAAAAGGAAACAAATAATGCCATCTTTGAAAAATCGTCAACTTCCCTATTGTCAATTATTCGAAAAATCGGTCTGTTCGAGTTACACTGTAATCCATGCATAAATATAAGAAGGTAGAAGTATCAATCTGTGATTAAGAGGACGAGACACCCTGTGTGTCACATTTTCGTAAGCCACCATCGAGCTATAACACTTATCTGAATATAATATTTCATACTCCTATACGAATATAGTAAAGTACATTATTTTTTTATTTAGAACAAATGCAGTTATTAACAAATTAATGTTTGGTCTAAAATGAGAAGAAGTCACAGAATTCCAATTTTAAAAAACTGTTTATTTCTTGTAATATTTAAAAAATCACGATATTTACAAAAGCTCCGAAAAAGTTTTTATTCTATTACATTTCGTTATATTATAGAATTACTTTTTAATATCTGGCACTTTTTCGTATTAATGGGATTACCTACGTGAAAGAAAAAACGTTTCCTACGATGTGTTGGTTGTCAAAATTGGATTAACAAAAGCAAAATTTGATAATATAACTTGTTCTTATAATGAAATAATAACTTTGATGGTATGTATACAACACCCCTTATAAGAACTAGATTCATATATTTATCCCAACTCTAGTTCGGGGTACCTACGTAACCTTCTTAAACTTGAATACTAACGGTCGTTTTCGAGAATCCAAGAATGGGGGTAAAACCGGCATTGCATTCGGCAATGGCCACGGTCGGTATTGCGGCCATGGCCGGTATTAACACCACTTATATTAATATAATCGATAATAATTATACTTTCAACCCTTCAATTTCAGATTACACGAAAATATAATGCAAAAGAAAGATTATATTTGTGACCACTGACCACTGAGAATTATGGTTATCGGCATGTGTAAGCAATTACCCCCCAATATGAGGTTAACTTCTGGCCAGTACAGGGTTTGATTTAAGTTGCGGCAATTTTATGTTTTTTTTTTCTACTAAATCAATTATTTCTTGTTAAACGAATGTATGTTCTATCTATTTTTGTTTATTCCGACATATGTTTTACATATAGTAGCCGCAATCCACAAAGGTGCTTAGGGGGGCGCCATTCACCCTGGTTACCCTACTTAAATCAATGCATCATGAGTTATTCAGATCTAAAATCATGATATAAGTTGTTACGTTTCTTTTGTAAGATGAAGCGTCAGTGGCTAAATATTTAAATAACACGCTGAAAACCCTCTATTACCCTTTATTTTCTGTAAAGCGTACATCATCAATTCAGTTCGATAACTCATAATGGCTAATAACTATCCCGCTAATAGCGTGTGTCTTCTCCGCTGCAGTCCTGTGCCACGTCCATATCTTGCTGAACTACAAACAAACTTATATTTAGCAGATGTACTCATAGCTACCAAGTTAACTACTCACCCTAGGGATTTCGAGTGACTTTGGTCAATAGGGTCCTTCTGGTTTTCTATTCCACGGGTGGCTAGTTCGATGCGGGTGATAACAACACTGGGGTACCTATGGGCTGGTTGGTTGGCCTAAAAGAAGGAAAGGCCTAATTAATAAGGTTTAGACTGAGGCTGATTAAGGGGATCACCATCTTTTCCCAGCCATTTCACTTACCTCGTTTCAAGGGCCATCGTTGTTGATTTGCCTTGTTTACTTTGGTCCTGTCATTTCTGGCAGTTCTGTCTATCTGTCATTTCTGCCCAACTTTCATAATTCTGGCATGTGATAATTCTGTACACCTTCAATATTTCTGGCAGAAAAACTAAAAGTAACCAGATTATTTCCCTCCATTTCCGTAGGCCGTCCGTTACAAAAAAAAGCCACTTAATTTTGAGGTGTCGAGCTGACCACACGGTTGAATGATATTTTAGTATCAGATTTGTTGGAATTTAAGGTACTACGTTCCGTTTTTCTGAGGTGATAACTAGCTCTAAGTTGGACCTATGAGGCTTTAGGCTGATTTTTGTTGGGAACGGGGACCTAGTTGTTGCAAGTTCCACAGCTCGCACCGACCCTAATCAAGAGGCCGCCTTACACCTTCAGGTACGTTTCCATTTTATCTGTAATGCCTTGGACGTGTTCTATGCCTGTTAGGAGTTGATTGGTCGAAGCTTGCTTGCCGCCAAATTGGTAACTTTGTTCTAGGCCTCGTAGTTACGGGTAGGCGATTCGCAGACTCTCGCTTACTGCGAAAGCATAGCCCCCAGCTTACAGGACCCCCCCCCCTCGGCAGGAGCTGCATGCTGGCCTGCTACGCGTTATGGTTGAGGTTCCTGAAACATGCTAGATGCTGATAGCTGCCGTAGTTAGTTGCTCGTCACACTTACCTGAATAGTCGGGAGCCAATGAAGGACATCGGATGTTCGCAAGTCAGATAAGCATAGGTTTAAGTCAGTAAATCAAGACCCCCCCCCCTAATGGTAATAGGTGTCGTGCGGTCCTGTGTTCCAACTGCACCCTGAAGTACCTTTCTTAAGAACATAATCTTCAAAGTGTACAATCTGACCACTCACCTCTGAGCAACCGCAGGCACGGGGGCCTGATAATCCAGTACGGCTTATTATAGCCGGGAGGCACCCCCTTTAATCGAAATACTTAAACTAAACTGTGCTTTCACGCTTTTACCGCCTAATCTAACCTCCTTCGGGACGTCCTGGATCTCGACCGCCAACCATACAGCGCCTTACAAGCTATAAGAGGGTAGGTTGGTCCGCAAGACAAGAAAGTTCGAGTTGTCAACCGTTAGGGGTGCGTTCCCCAAACACGTATACGGGTAATCTACTACTCTACTCAGCCAAGCAGCTCGGCATAATTATTACAACTAACCTCTGGGTTTCTTTTAGTCCATAAGTGTGAATAAAGGCTGTGTTATTTAGTAATTTTAACTTGTAGGGTATATTTTATATTTTTAAGGATTTTAAAGGTGTCTTTGTCTTGCTACACCCCCCCCCCCCCGAACTCACTGCGGAACAAGCCTGTTCCACGAATATATTTCATAATAATTGGATTGCATTTATCGTGTTTTATTCCGGACACACCAAACTCTCCCGCCTCGAGTGTGGATTACCGTGTCAGATCCCAGGGTCACGTAGAGGTTGACGCGGGTGGCGCCCACTAATTTTTTTAATTGTTAAGTATTACACTTCACCCCAGACCCTCAAATTGAATCTTGGGATCCCGTAACCAATTTATGCCACCCGGCTTTACGCTCAAGTTAAATCGTAACAAAGTAGTGTTCCAAAATTGAAATAAATCGGTCTAGTCCTTCACAAGTTTTTTTCTATGTTTTTTTTTTCGATATCTGCAACAGGAATGTCTCCTACAAAGAAATTGGGTTTACCGCTCCTGTCGAGACCAACTTTAAACGATACCGATGATTTTCAAGGGAAACTATAGAGCAAACTAATCTTATAAGCGAAATTTCATTACAATCAATTTACTGGACAAGACAAAGGCATATTCATCGATTTCGCTGAATATGCCAACTACCAAAATCTGATATCTAAGTGATCACATTTTCAATTTAGCCCCTATATGACTAGATTGTAGATTGAAGATTTTCTCGGGGTCGTTTGGCCCTAATGGCCTTTCTTCACTGCGACCTATGTAGATCTTTTGTGATTGACCCTACTCTAATAAATGCCGAGGTCACCTAAGCTTTCAATAAAGCTCAGTATTTTCCTTGGGGCCATGTTTTCGAAGTGTCTGCTTCGGATTAAGAGGGGACACTCGCAGAGTATATGCTCGCTAGTCTCATTTCGTTCGTTGCAGAATCTACATAGTCCATTATCTGTTTTGCCCATTTTTTTAAGATAATATCTTGGGCAGTGTCCAGTAAGGAGACCTGTGATTAGTCTTACTTCATTCTTGTTTAGAGTGAGAAGCTTTTTGGCGTTCTCAATAGGTGGCTTTTATTTATGCCACAGAATGGTTCAGGACCGTAAAATGGGAAATTAGCCCCTTCTCGAGCAAGGATATCAGCTATTTCATTGCCATGAACACCTTCGTGCCCTGGCACCCACATTAAAGTCAATCTATTGCCTATGGCCAGTTGCTTTAGATGTGCTCAGGCAACTTTAGACTCATAAGTATAATAGGACTTCAGAGCTATTAGTGTTGCCTGACTGTCTAATCAGATGTATATTCTTGCCCCCTTGATGCGTCTGTTGATGCACTCATGGGCACATACATTTATGGCTTGGAGGTCTGCCTGGAAAATGGAGGGAGTCTTACCTACGGACTCTGAGGTCCTGTGATTAGGGCCGTATATCCCAATTCCAACCCCATCGTCCATTTTGGATCCGTCTGTATACCAGATGCTTGTTCCAGAGGATGTTTCTGGTATCGCAATTTGACTTGTTTGGCGATCTCGGATGACCACTTCAAACGGCAATTCAAAGTCATATTTCGTCTGCATATAGTCCTTTGGCATTGTCAAGGATTGAAGTTGGACAGTGTCCAGAATTTTTAGGTGTCCAATAAGGTCCCCTTGTTTTAGCTTGTAGGCTTGGTAAAGTTGCGAGGCACTTTTGATTGCCTCTTCCTGCACAAAGATGTGTAGCGGAGTGAGGTCAAGCATTACCTCCATTGCAACTGTGGGACATGTAATTAAAGCCCCTGTGATACCTAACTTGCCTTGCGCCACTTTTTCCTTGGTTTTTGGCCACCATATAAGGGAGGCATATGTGATGATTGGCCTTACCAACGTAAGGTAGGACCATAGGATCATTTTTGGTTTTAATCCCCATGATTTGCCAAATAACATACGGCACCACCATAGAGCCGCTGTCGCTTTCGCAATAGTTTTTTTGTAGATGTTGGTTCCAGGAGAGTTTTGCATCCAGTATGACTCCTAGATATTTCACTTCGCTGGAGAATGTGAGTTCCTTATTGTTTAGCGTGGACATCAGTCAGTTCCTTTAAAAGGTCGTCGACTACCAGTGACCACAGCAGAGGCGATAGGACCCCCCCTTGGGGACAGCCTTTTATGGTGGTAGCAGTGACGGAGTCATTCCCGATTTCAGTTGTGACAATTCTGTTTCGCAATGTGGATTGTATCCAGTTGATTATGGAAGGTTTTATACCTCTTGAGCTAGCTAGAGTTATGTCTAAAACCTCTTTCTTAATTGCATTCATAAAGGTGGGGTATTACCTTTGTTGATTATGTCTATTTTGTTAGCCGACAATAATTCAAATAGGTACTCACCTCTTGTGTTGATGTTAGTGGTGCCCCACATTGTGTGGTGTGCGTTCGCATCGCAGCTCATTATGTACTGCTTGTTCCTTTTCTTGCACCAAGTGATGAGGTGTTTTACAGCCACTGGTGGTGCCTGAGACTCGTCGCCGGGGAACTAGGCCGAGTCTATAATAATACGCCTCTTACCCCCCTGAGTTGGGACTTCCACCTCTATGGCCACCAAGTCTCTAGTTGTAAATTCTGGAATGGAAAAGAAGTTTACATTATTGCTGAGCAGTATTACTGCTCTTGGTTTGTCATGTGTAGTACTATATATGTGATATTATGGGATTACTACGGTTTTCTAGGGTTTTCCGTAGTACTTGAGCGAATGCTATCCTAGTTCTATCGGGAAAAAAGTCGGCGCTAGCCGCAAATGGCAACGAAGACAAAATAACAGTAATTGCCCCCCTCCCCCGCACAAGCATGTGGTTGCTTCTGGGGTACTCCTAGTTTGGAGTATTGTGAGGGTGAGAATTATTATTATTATTATATATTAACTTACATGATTTTGATGGGAGTCCGCACACGCATCCTCTATTGATCCACGGCTCTTGTATTAGCCCAATTCCAAAATGCTCTTTGATAAATCTCCTGCTTAGCACACTCGAGGCGGCTTTTGAATACTAGAGGTTTAATCTGCAGACATCGAATAATATTCGACATTTTTGAAAGTGTCCTTAGGTTCTTCTTGACCTTTGTTAACTTCTTCTTTTGCACCATCTGGCCTTTGCTTGCCCTGGCTTTTTTTTATTCCAGAAGGGCCTGGTTGTGCCCTTTCCTGGGAAACCTTGCTTGAGGCCTTTGTTTTACTAGCTCTTGGCCTTACTTGAATCTGGCCAAACCTATAGTTCATCTTATTGCCTTTTTTGTTCAGAGCCTCCACAGATTGGTGATCCACTTAGAGGGTCAGTTCTACTGTGGGGCCGCTGGACGATCTCCTAAGCACCATCCAGTTTGTTGCCTCTAGCAGCTTGAGAATCTTCTCATTCGAGTAGTCCTCACTACCTGGGAGGTACGCAACCAGGACTTCTGTGTGAGGTAGTTCTGCCTTGGACACCATCCTGAGATTGGCACCTTCCCATGGTTTAAGTTCTCTCGTTACGTCCCTGAGCCACCCGACGGTGTTCTCATCAGCGCAGAGGAGAGCTAGCCATCCTGGCCTGTTGTGATAGCTGTAGAAGCTCGGCTTTACTGTGAGAAGTTCCTCTGGATGTTTTTCCGCAAGTATACCAACTTTGCTACCTCCTGCCATCTGACTGAAGGTAGGTCTGTTGGGCTTGACGGAAGTTGAGGGGCCCGCAGTTGGTTGCTCTTATTTTTTGCTTCTTTTGGGAACTGGTTTTTCGGCCGGGAGCCCTTGCGCCAAAAGGTACTTAAACCTTTTCTTGTCAGCTCCGCTCAGTCTGATCTTCCCCTTGCCCTTGATGTTTAGGGCATTTAGGGATTTCCCAATCTCTTCGTCGCTGCCCTTCAACAATTCTTCCTCTACCCTCTGGTCAGGATTTTCTGCCTCTTCCATGGGTTCAGCGAGGTTTTCTATTTTTTTTTTTCTTCTTTTTCTTCTTCTTTTTCTTGTTTGCTCGTTTCCATGTTGTTCCCACGAGTAGCAAGGGAATGTCGGTCGCCTGCAGCAAAGCCCCGCTTGCCACAGGAAGGCTATTGAAACCGGGAGGTCGCCAAAATACCCGGAGTCCACATAATAGCGACTAAGCTTCCCCTTAGCCATGCAGTCCTCGACTTACGCTGTTCCACCTTGACTTAGGGAGAGTTTTATTGTGGCTCCCAACCACTTGGCCGGCTGATTAAGGCAAGCCCCCATAGTCGACTGGCACTTCCTCTACAACCACCGACCTGTCGATTACGGTATGTATTAGGCAGGCGTCCACGAGGGGCGGACGACCCCAGGACACCAGGTGCCCCCGGACGTGAGTCCGGTTGACCCCCGCTCTCCAGTGGTTAGACGCCCCTCTCAGCGCTGCTGATCCTAATACCCGGTTTTGGTTTACCCCAGGTTATTTAATTCTCCTGGTACCCTCTGCTAGGAGGGCGTTCCCTATCCACCACCTGGGAGGCACCCGATGGGGGTCCCGAAAACCCCACACGGGCCTATATGACTAACACCAACACTTAAACTCCAGACAGAAATAAATCGTGGAATACATCAACATTTTTATTGATGATGGGTAAATTTGACGGGATTTACATGGTAACAGGACACTAACCACCCGGGCAATCACCTCCCGGACTTATACCCCCGGAAAACCACCCCCCGGACATTTACCATTTACATTTAAATACAGAGAAAAGCCGAAATATGATAAGACATTTATTAATTATTTACAATGACTAAAAATCATTTATTACGCATATACATAAACTTAATTATAAAGAAAGGTTGTGAGCTATTCCACGTCTATAATCCAATATATCTCTTTGACGATAGCTATGTACAATATTAAGAATTCGCGCATTTGAATCGGCATATTTTTTTCTTTGTTGTTGAGGTGGATGCCCCGCTAAGGCTTGAGTGCAATTGACTTGTTGTATTGCTTGTTCCCTCTGTAGAAACGAAATGAATTTATAAATTGTGGAATGACAACCACCGACATTTGATTGGAAACTTCTGTGCCATCCTTCCACTGAGTTGTTGGTTTTTGGCAATTCGTTCTCGGAGCGCTCATGTGTTTACCAAATATTGATTGTCGTCTACCATACCGTTGTGGCCGTCCAATGTAGGTATCTTCAAAATAGTCAGCTACTGGCAAGCTTTCTGGTGGTAATATTTCGCACACTTTCTCAAAAGCATTATTAACTTCATTCACTGGTACAAATGCAACTGCTGGGACCATTCTAAGCTTGAGGGCAAAGTCGGAGTCTTCCTGGTATCGTTGCTGTAACCCGTTCTCCTGAATTTTTCTGAATATGTTTTGGCTTAAATGAAAGAAGCATCCTTTGATTTCACTGCGTGGGAAGCTTCGTTCCAAACTGTTTATAACCGCCAATTCAAAATCAACCATGATGCTTGTGGGCTTCCAATTGGCATTCAGCGTCATTATTGTCTCAAACAACTTGGCATAAGTCTGTTGTGTCTTATTTTGGAGCAACGCGTACACGCACGGAATGGTCCGTCCATTAACTAATCCATGAATAACATACAATTGGAAGAAAATGGCAGGGGCTGTTTTGAATATTCCATCCATAAACCAATATGGAGTCGTTTCTAGAAGTCGGAGATTATCATTTGTTCCGAAAATTAACATCCTGTCGGTATCGTCTGCGCCGGAATCAAACAGAAGAAAATCTAGTCCATCTTGAGTAATTCTGTAGCGGTCCGGAATATCGATATCACTAATATTGGAAGGAGCCGGTATTGGATTATTTACCGCTTGTCTTTGCTTTCTCACATTACGGCGTAAATGGTGGACTGTTGGCAACTTCGCTCTTGCGTCTTCACTAACAGTCGCCAGAGATTGTGTAATGATCTGTTGAGGTGATTCTTCGGATTATTCTGCAAGTCTCTTCATTTGTGCCACTACTTTGCAGACTTCTTTTTGAGCTGGATCTGGTGCATGGGTATGATTGTTTGTACGTCCTACAAGTTCTTCACCACGGACAGAATGGCGGTAGACAGGGTGTTGATAGCACAGAAAAACTAAGATAAATGATATTACAAATAACTTAGCTATTTATATATTGGAAGTAGGTACCTAGTAAAATTTGAGTTAATGTCAATGTAAAATTTGGGTTTAATAACCATTACCATAATCCAGTTTACTGAGTGTTTAGGTATTTAGCCTCGGATTTAGCAGGTGCTTTCGTAAAAATTCCCAATTTTCATACTTATTTTTTTTTGCTTGACTAGAAAGAAATTTAAACACGTCTTCTATTTGTTTTCTTTATTTTTACAGGGGGTTATTGTCCGGGGGGTATTTGTACCGGGGGTATTTGTACCGGGGGGTTAATGTCTCGGTGGTGAATGTCGAGGGGTATATGTCCGGGGGGTAATTGTCCGGGGGGTTATTTTCCTAGAAGCGATTTACATGTGTATAACTAAATTATACTATCTTTTATATAGATATTATATTAATAGTTGAAATTCGTAAAATATTGACCCGGCAACGCCGCGGCCGCGCGGTCAACTGTTTCATATAAATTTATGCTCCTATATAAATGAGGGCACATATGCACAATATGTTATATTGTCTTCTAGCAAGTGCGAAGTAAATATATTTGTGTAATAATTTTGAACGAAACGTGCGTGGCATGTAAGAAAAACGGAATCGGCCCGTGCACCTAAGCAGATATTTATATTTGTTTTTGTTTGATGTTTTATATGTTGAATGATTACAAAGCCATTTTTTGTTTTTGGCCTGGTTATACCTATAATTGATCTGGTACTACAACCTATTACATGTTCGGTCTGAATCGTCCTTGTAGCCGCGGTAGGACATACAGTCCAGCATTCGTTATCCTTAGAGAGGAAGTACGTTATTTATGGATTATTTGAACTTTACACAACGCAGACCTGACCGACACTTCAGGAACTTATAAGGACTAAAAGAAGAAAAACTCCGTCGTGTATGGTAAACAGATAGGGGACGTGATGTTTACAAAATGAGCCGCCGATGTTCGGCAGGATTCATTCATATATATCATCATCGCAAAAAATGCGTATGTCATGTTAGTTTGTGTTTGTTAAAGTTGCAGCTAATTAGTAGATAACATCATTTTCTGGGGATATCATTCAAAACACCTTTAATCAGAAGAATCCCCTTTTAGAGAAGAAGAGAAACTGAAGTGAAATCAGATGGAAATTTAAAATACCACATAATATTATGGTCCAAGAAAATTGTCATTTTTTTATAGAGGTAGAAAAAAAAATTCTTATCAGGTAGATATTTTCAGGGTTGGTTGTGGGTAGCGTCCTGAATATAACCCCAAAAAATCACCATCGAAGTCGTGTTACGAACCCCGCAATAGGGGTGGTTTTGCAAACATTTTTTTGCAATTTTTTTCTTATGTGTACATTATTACATTCTCTACAACTTTACCTCATGAAGTTTTTTTTAACTTCAATACTTCACGAGATATAGGTAAAAGATCACCACTAGCTAAAGTGCTTTATAAGGGAGAAAAAAAATCTTTAAAACAAGCTGATTTTTTTCACGGTTAACTGGGGGTGCAGTCCTAAGTACCCCCAGTTAACCCTGAAAAAATCAGCTTGTTTTAAAGAAAAATTTGCCCTCCTGAGCACGGCAAGGAGCAAGGAAAGAAAAGAGGTATGAAATTTGCAATTTAACCCTATATTTTCAGTAAAATTATGATAATATCTCCCAAAATAATAAAGCTGCTGAACTGTACTGCTGTGTTTTGGGGGATGGGGAATAAGCTGGAAGTGTCCATTTCTACGTGTCTCACAGAGGGCGCAACTTCCGCTATTTTTGGATCGTGCTTTTAGTCGTAACTTTTATGATGTTGTCTTTTTGGTCTTGTAGCTCCCTCATTGTGAAACTTTTCATTTGGAAGCAAAAGTGTACTCTTGTTTCATAACGATAACATCAACCATAAGCGTTGATATTGGCAAAACGAGTTCCAAAACACCTGTTAACTCCAACAATAAAATTTTCAACAACCTCTTTCAAATGTTACAGACCAACTGTACCATTTAAAGTGAGAAAAAGATCCCCATAAACAATGTACCAAAATTTATTCACTTTCAAAATGGAAAGGATTGAATTTGAAAAAATATGGACACCCTATTCAAGAAAATCAATGGTGTTTTAACCAATGTTCATTTGGCATTTTTTATTAATTTTGAATATACAGTAGATCTGTAACATTTGAAAGCGGTAGGTGAGAATTTTATGTTCCGAATGTTGGAGTTAACTGGTGTTTTGGGTCATGTTTTTCCAATTTCAACGCAAACAGTTGATTTTATCGTTATAAAACAAGAGTACCTGTTGGTTGCAGAATGACCAGATGCACTAAAATGATAGACCTATGCAGGACCAAAAAGATAACCTCAAAAAAGTTACAAGTGAATGCACGATCCAAAAATAGCGCAAGCGGAGCCCTCTGTGAGATACGTCGAAATTGACACTTTCAGATTATTCTTCATCCCAAAAAAACAGAGCAATACCATATTACAGTTCAGCAGCTTTATTATTTTGGGAGATATTATCAGAATTCAATTTCCAACAAAGAACTACAATGCCACAGCCGAATCTAGGAGAAGCCCTGAAGTAGAAAAAACTGGCAACAAGGGATGCGGGTCCACGTCGCGGGTCCTGACACTGCCTGTCAGTTGATTTTACAAGAAATTTACCAGAATTAATTTGTATAGTGCTGGTAGTGCTGTCGTCGCCAGATTGCTACGACAAGGCAGTGTGTCTCTGGGTCGAAACAGACAGTTCTAAGTGCTGACGACAGCTTTTTTATAAATTTGTTTTATTTGTGCAAAAGTGAAACATTTCTATAAAAGTTCGAAGTGAAGAATCGTTCCTTTACAATTTTAAGCCTCAAGATACCTAGAACCGTCGAGGGAAGCTAGAACTTAGTTTTACACCTGGCTGTAAGTAAATCGTAATAATAATTTGAAGGTAGCTAGGTTTTCTTTGCTTGACGACAAGCGGTCAACTTGTAATCATTTTGGGCTTTCCAAAGTACGAAAATTTAAGAATAAAATTATTAAGGGCCAATTGCATAGGCAAACTAAAGCAGGTATAGTATTTCTAAAGTCACTTGGAAGCATAAAAACCTGTTAATTTTATACGGGTGATTTCGGCTAGCAGAGCGTGGTAAAAGCTATGAAATAGATCGCGCCTCGTATATCACTGTGTTCCAAGTGAGTTCATTTATATTTTACCAGGGTAGCTCGAGAACAGGCTCTTCCGGCAATAAAATACGAGTCAAAACACTTTTTTAACCATATTAAACCGCACCTGGTATTATAAGTAAAAGAATATGAAGGAGACAGAGACGACAGATATTAGTTGTCCTCCTTTTGACTTTTTGCACAAGTGAATTTGAAGTGAAATGAACATGAAGTGATAAGATAGTGAAATGATTTTCTGAACATTTGTAAAAGGAACACTTTATGCCAGCTGACGTGATCTCAAAGTGACTCGGAATCGATTTGAGATCACTTGAAACTGTAAAAGGAGGACGGCTATTGTAGTAGAAACAATTGACTGCATGCTCGCCTAATATAATATATCACCAATACTTGCATGGGCTACACTGTTCGAAGGCCGGCCACTTGTACAGCGAAATGCGGTGGATAGGCGTGCGATAATTTCACAGATTTTAGGATATACTTGCGTAAATAGTTGTAATCGATATGGCTTTTTAGAGACCTTTTGACAATATTGTATGGTGCATTAACCTTTACGTTGTGTATGACGACAACCTTAAAAAACCCTTAAAAGTGTTGCTTTTAGAATATGTATATCTTTAAAAACTGCGTGACGCTTATGTCCTATATTGAGTTTTTTTATGCAATTAGAGTTTTTTATGCTGTTTCAAGTGACTTTAAAAATACTATACCCTTTAAAATTAAAGGAGCTTTCTAACAATCCAACCACTGTTGAGTATTGTTGCAAAAGTTTCTTTACCTGTTAAAGTCAAAAGATAATTTAGTTGAATGTATTATGAAATTGACCCGAACTGTCATTTCAATCTGAAGAGATTACTCCCTTTCACAACATGCTGTTCTCTGTTCGCTTGTAAGTAAGGGAAGATAGATCATTTGCCTGATCGCGTACTTTGCGAAAAATTCTCACAAAATTCGACTTACAACAAAATTGAGTACCCTCTATTTGCCCATATTATTTGTCGAACATGTACTTATCCACGCCGGGAATCGTACTTATTATAAATACCTATAATTCTGTGAACATTTTGTTACTTGTTACTGCTTTTCTTATCTGTTAAACAAATGTACCTACTTATACTTAGGTACCCAATTATTGAAACAATGTTCACAAATGTATTTAATTATAATTGAAAGAGGGTTGAACATCTATTAGAAAAGATAAACTAAGCCAAAGTGCAGACTGCTATATACTACATAGACCCGTTGAACCGTCCCGCTGGGGTGTTGCCACATGTTTGCACAGGGCTTGTAAGCTTGAGAAGGTTGTGACAATGCCCTGTATCTCAGAAACTATTAAGATTTGACCCGCTCAATCCCACGAGATTGCCTCATACTTACCGGACACCCTGTAAAGGTTTCAAATGGTTAAAAATGGTTTCAAATGGTTAAAAAATTTTCATGTATTTTTAAATCAGATTTCATACTGTGGTGTAGATTCATGATACAATGAAAAGAAGGTATGATAGATCGGTGTCACAATTTCGTCCCGCTCTGCGCATGACGTCACGCGGAGCGGATTATTTGAATTTTAAGGCGGGAAGCGGGTTTTTCTAATGGAATATTGAGTTATGTATCCGTAAATTAATGTTGTACTAGGTAGCATGATTTAGAACATACGACTAATTTAAAAATAACATGATAATCAAGCTAAGAAAATTCTCAGTAGGGTAAGCATTTGTATTTTTTTAACACAAAGATAATGCATCAACTGTAAGGACTTCCTTAGTGCAGGTAAATAACTCAAAGTTTATTTATTCTTACAAAGGAAATAAAAATGATCGATAACAACGAAAATTTCCAAGGATTGCAAGAGAATACTAGAATAGCAATCGCCATAAGTAAAAAATAAATACCGATGATATAGTTTGTAATTATTGAAAAAATAAATAAAACACAAATTAAAAAAAATAAAGTCAATTTTTAAGGCAACAATGTAAATTTTTTTATTTAAAAAAATTTAATACATATTTTATTACTTAAAATTATGATGTAATTTTTAACCTTTTCCGTTTTCTAATTATATTCTTATCTTGTAAAGCTTTGTTCAACTTTTTTATTCAAAAATACATCCTCGACTTAAAAAATATATATATTTTTTTAATTTCTGATGAACAATTTATCCTTAAAGAAGTATTCTATGAATTGCTTATGTAACCTTTGCTAATCAAGAAACTATCGGGGCATGGAATTAAAAATTGCCTCCAATTCTTCCATCATTTGCTGGGATGGTTTACTTAGTCCACCAAGTTTGTTCGCCATCATTAAGCTCTAAGCTTAAGCTAAGGTATCACTTGTTAGATTGTTAACATAGAATGCATATTTACATAAAAGCAAACTGTAATAAAACGCAAATATGGAAAAATATATATTTATTAAGTTTTGTTACACTTTTTTTAACCAAGAGGTCCAGACTGGGAATCCCTCAAAACTTATTTTGAACATTTAAGAAAATCCTATAAAAATCTAAAGATAAACTGTTAAGAAAGTTTTTAACATGTTCCTTTTTCTATACAAGGTCATTTCTCCCGAATTTTTATTTAAATTTTTCATTCTAGAGTACATTCTTGACCTAAAAAAAGTTTTTTAATCTGCTTACTACAGTTTACCTTTGATGCTTGTTCTAGCAAATGTTAAATAATATCCTTTACAAATAAACAGTTCCATATCCTTTACAAATAAACAGTTCACCCGAATTTACATCATTAAATATTTTTTCTAGTTCCTCTATGTTTTTCATCATTTCTTCTGATGGCTTGGCCAAACCCCCCTCAGACACATGATCAACCCAGGTGAAATTCTCCTGATTTGTTGATGCCATAGGTTCAGTGGTTCGTAATTTGCAGCATACAAAGCCCGTTAAATATTCCAAACCATCATAAACTAAAGAATCGATTTCTTCAGCTAACTAATTTCTGCCAGCTCTATCGATTTCTTTTCCTTTAGAAGTCAAATCAGCAAGGCATTCACTGCTTAAAAGTTTTTCGGCTCGTTTTTCGGGCAATGGGCAATAGCTGCAGTTTTGGGGTATTAAAACAAATTAAACAACTTAAGATGTCCAACGAACCTGTCTTGAGGAATTTCATCCACAATTTTTGATGGATTTCTTTTATTTATTCGTTCACTTCTCGCCTTATCATATTTCACTGTTAACTTTTGATTTGGCAAATTAAGTATCGGTATGGAGTCTGATGGCTTCAAAAGCCGGTGATTTTTTGCTGAATCTGAATACCCTGGCAATTCATATTTTAAATTCCTCTTATAGCTTTCCTAACTAAAATGTGAGCAAACTAGCGGTATTCACATTAAATTTGTCCTTTCGTTTACAAGCAATCGTCCACTGTTTAATAAGATTTTCATCCTTTGGGAAACGGAAAAACATGAACTATCCCGTAAATGTCTTTGCTTCATTGTCTGCATTACAACTTGCTCCAGCACAACGCATTTTAAAACGCAAATAATTATTTAAATTATGCAAATTAACGTCGCGACAAACTGACACTGACACCCCTAACCTAACCTAACCTAACCTATATACTTTGTGACTGCCACCGAAACCGCTCCGCGTGACGTCGCATAACTCCGCCCACAATGCGCAATATCATACCTTCTTTATTATTATATCATGGTGTTGATTGATTATGGGACTAAAACAAGTTATTAATAATTGATGTTTAGTTGTTGTCGAAGATTCAACATGGTCTGCATGTTGTGAGGATCTTTTACCTCTGTGAGGCTATATTCTATGGGTTAGTAAAAGTATGATTTTTTTGAAGTGAACCATATTTGTCAGAATTTTATGAAGGCGAAAAATCAGAACAATGTAATTAGCTTATCCACTACATTGTTTTGACGTTTTCTTACGTTTTTAGTTGCCAAAAGAAGGCATGCTTTAGGAATGGCTGACTATATTAGCTAGAAGCAGCAACCACTCCACCAAACTCTTACAGATGCAGGATATATAAATATAGAAGGTATTTAGTAGATAGTCAGTGCCGAAAGATATATTGGAACATGAAGAATCGGTCGCATCCACTACAACAAGTAATGGCATGTACAGAATTATGATAATGTAGACAAAAACTGTAGCAGAAAATAATTTATAATTTTCTTTAACGCCTATTTCACCCTTTGGGCCAAATATTTCCCGATCGGACGTTTCTTTTGCGAGCGCCGGTTGCTATAAGTATATTGTCAACACGTGTCCGAGAAAACTGTGATTGGTTGATTTTGATTTCATATCCAACCTAGGATGGATATGACATTATATCTGTCCAGTTAACTGCAATCGACTACTTCTCCATGTAGATTGTGAAGAAAACCACAATTAGGAATTCACGAGACATTAAAATAATAGAAACAAATAATACATATGTTTTTTTTTGTTCTGGCCACACAACCTACTTAAGATGCCTTTGCCATTAACTAAATCTAAACAATATAATCTGTAATTTAAATATCTCACAGCAGAAGGCAATAGTTTGGTTTGTTAAATTTACTATTCTCTTGCTTTTCCTCTTCAGAACTATCTAATGTACCTATAATGTATATACCAATATGCCAGCAACCAGCACATCATAATATGTTTGTGTTATTATATGACATGTTGTGATAAATAATGTACTCAGAATATGGCGAGAAACATAAATGCGCCAGGGGGCAATTTAACGGAAAATTCCTAATTTATATGAGATATGCTTGGTATTCCGGCGGTATACTTAAACTTAATTCCCGGAGAAAAGTTATTCCATTTAGGTACCTATATAGTGAATCGGCATGGACACGAGCTGCGTGTTAATTTTCTCGCAGGCGCTATCAAAATAAGAAGACATAAATAACGGGTTCCGGTTATAATGACGTCACGTCCGGAACTCATTATTTTCCGCGTTATTTCAAGTTGCAACCTTAATATCTGCCGGGCTCGCTCGAGACTACTAAT
Organism: Pseudeuparius sepicola; assembly: GCA_963920635.1. Taxonomy (NCBI): domain Eukaryota; kingdom Metazoa; phylum Arthropoda; class Insecta; order Coleoptera; family Anthribidae; genus Pseudeuparius; species Pseudeuparius sepicola. The sequence goes on from OY987303.1 coordinate 30,748,182, forward strand.
CATCCCCGCTTCCTCGCTTTATTGCAAAAATGTTAAAATTAAACTTCAAAGTTTTATTGTGCTTCCAGGCATTCCAGATTCAGGAGCTACAACACCTATCTCACGGTGGATTTTTCATTAAACTTTTATATAACACGTATAACAAAGTTTTCGTTCTTATGTATTTTTATACTTAATAGATAGCGAATCGAAGTTTGTAGCTATGAAACGAGGTACGGTAAGTTGAGCAAAAGAAAATCTACACATAAAAGGAATAAGTATAATAATGGCTTTTAGTAGATTTTGCTGATTTTTTATAATATGTATACTGGGTGGTCCACAAATGAACGCCAAATTTGCCGAAAATGATGCCCAAATCGGTCACTTTTAAATGCTTTTGTTGACTCTGACCACCAAAAACGGAAACAAGTCGTGCAAAAAGTATATTTAATTATTGTTTTTTTACAATATGTACATACAGGACGCGATTGTGTCATATTCATATCAGAATCTGATTACACATCAATTAATATTGTTTCTGCCATCGCTTTGGGGTGTTTCAAGTTTCAACAATAATTTAACAGGTAGTTCCACTTTTCTTAACATAACACAATAACACTGAGTAATGCCCACTTGTCTTAGAAAAAAATGTAGGTACAGGGGACTCCACATAACACTTTAACCCCCTCCCCATTCTTGACTTCTTTATCTTTCGAGTTACAGAAAACAATATAGAGACGAAAGTTTTAGGTGGGATATTCCATGGTCTTGTTTAAATTGATACGGGGTGCTTTGTAAAATCTGTCCAATCCAAACTTTTTTTAATGGGACTTCCCGTATATTCATTCAACACTAAATCGTCCATGTTTTCACACCCTGTAAAGATCTCGGAAACGAACCTTTTGCAGATACATCGAGTATAAGAAAAAAATTCGATGCTTTATTTTTGTAATACACACTTAAGAACAGAGTAAACAAATGAATTCTTCATCATCCTCGGTTACATCTGCACACGCATCATGTGCCCAGGCTTTACATTTTTGGCCTGGATCCACCCTTCCCCTGCTTTTGAATCACGGTACCTAGTGGGGCAATAAATGCACGTGGCCTCTTCGTCGTCTTCGTCATCACTATCACTACCAACTTCGACAGCTTTCCTTTTATTTCTTTTTCCTTGGACTTCCTCAGTTAATTTTCTTTTAACACTTTTGGCATTTTGTTTCTTATCAGTCTCTTTTGAAATAAGTTGCTCTTTAAACGGAGAACTTGTCAATTCTTTGGCATGCTGAGCTTTACTAACTCTTTTGCTTGAATCCTTATTCCCTTTATTTTTACGGGTGTCTGACTTTGGCTTAGGAGAGACCTTAAAATTATATCTTTAAAGGAAGTGTGACTGCAGCTTGGCTGTGGTTCATCCTTTTCTTGCTCAGATTCAGATTGGGTGCCCTCTGGGAGATTTTCGGTGGCCACAGGTGTTGTAGTTTCTTATTCCGCAACATTTGTGACATCTGCCGGAAGAAAATCTTCTTCAGAAAATATTTCCGAGTTGAATGGGTAAATACCCGTGGTTTGAAAGCCTTTTATGGCCTCCTCCATGGTGGCAATGTGAAGAAATGCTTTCCCAAAAAGTTCTACAATGTCATATATGGAGAGTCTCGAGCTAGGATTAGTGTGTGTCATTGATCACACTCCTTTGCATACTGGTGTTTCAAAGACCCATACACAGTGCAGTCCAGGGGTTGTAAACGATGACTTGTATGAGGAGGAAGAGACACCATAATAATATTGTTTTCTCTCTCTTTTAAAAAAAAAAAGTGGTCTAAATATTTAACAAAATGATCAGAATCCATCCAGCCAGAACCATTAGCATAACCAACTCCACCTGGTGGACATCCCTTCATGAACAATGGGTTCATTCGTTGCCTGGGGAAGAGAAAAAATTGAGGAACGTATGATCGTGTTGCTGAAATTCCACAAACTGTAGTGACATTAAACCCACGCTCAATGCTCACTATCCGCCCAACTTGTTTTTTGCCTTTTTGGACTAAAATTTTCCTCGGAACTGATACAGAATTCACTCCAGTTTCTTCAATATTATAGATCTGGTTAGGACGCAGATCATTGGCTTCTAAAACTGATCGTAGGACATTAAAAAACCTCTGGACTTGCAGTTTATTAAATACTGCTGCTCGTGCTATGCTGGTGGGCTCAGGAGCTCTAATAGACAGCTGAGCATTTCTTTTTTTAAACCCCGCTAAGCAATCACTACCTGCCAATTAAGCTTGTTGAATGGATGATCTAGGTGTAAATTTTCTGCTAACTCGTACGCTAACCGACGAGCGTCCAAAGGTGTTATACCATAAAAGCGCTTCTCTAAGTCCAAAATGTGCTCAACGAGGTCACTTTCTTTTTGTTCGGTAAAAACTTGCTTAAAATGGTCATTCCTAGGTGACCTTGGCATTAATTTCAATTCTCCGCAAAATACAAATTTAGGGATTCCAAATCGTTCAGACACTTTTCGAACAGAAAGTTCCTTTTGGTTGACCATTTCTAAAGCTCTTCTCATTTCAAGTTCAGTCCAAGAAGTATCGGGTCTCTTCTTTACTTAATTACGCTCCATCTGCAACACAAAAATGTCGTGTGTTAGACAAAATAACTAATCACGGCGAATAAAATCTAAGGATGGGGCACAGAGGACCGGAGCGGACCGCTGTGCCCCATAATACCACAATTAATTTTAAAATTGCCGCCACTCGCAGACACGTTTGTTCACATCTACGAGACCCGGCCCTTTTTATATAGTAATTATCATGTATTCCTCTGGTATGATGTAACACAATATTACACAAATAACTACTAGAGAATCACACTTCATTTATATGCAAAATTTAACATCACTTACCTTTAAAATCACTTTTTCGTCCGAAGAAGTCGTCACTTGGTATAGATGCATCAGTAAGACTAAAGTGGAGTAAGAAACCGACTATTGTATTGGTGTTTGTCATAATCCGAAAGATGGCGCTCCTGGTAATAAAGTAATTCGAATAGACCTCTGTGTCCCGCCGGTTTCCTGTGCCCCCTCCTCCCTATATACCTAAAAAAGAAATAAAGAATTTTTGTAGGAAATGAAGTCGTCTATATAAAAATGCATTCAAATTAAATTGTGGACAGGGCCGTACTAAGTTTTTTCTTAAATTAATGGACCCTCCTCCCTTTTACTCCGCCACTGGTTTGTTTTGGGACAATGAAATTTCCCAAACAATGCCTAACAGAACACTATTCTGTACCAGAGTTGTTGCAAATATCTCAAACGGTTAAGAAGATATTGTAAAAAAAATATAACGCCCTGTATCACGAAAATGGTAAAGAATGGACAAGTATACTTAGGAATGAAAAATAATTGGGGAACAGATTTTTTTCCCATAAATTTGCTCAAAAATTGAAAAAAACGGTCGCAAAAGTAGGGAATGTGACGTCACGATCCCTAATTTCAATAAGTACCTGCTATTTTCTTAGTACTTATTTCGTATTCTTTTATATAACCAAGCACTCCCATGCTAATTATTAGATTCAGTTTGTATGCGCCTGATGAGAAATAATCAAATTTCGTAGCATTTCAATGAAATATTTGGATTTTACTGATCCCATTCTGAACTTATCAGATGCCCCCTATAAAATATGACAGATGACATATTACTCAATTCTTTAAGGAGAATCGTCGGCAACGCCGCACTTTGCAGAGTTTGTGCGTTTATAACCTCACTTTCGCCCGCGGAACGCGGAAACCAAGGTTAATAACCTTAGCGAAAACTAAATAAATTCTAGTCTCAGTTTTAAAAGAATCTTGTGAATACTTTATTTTTTCGGTTTATAATGAAGACAAGATTTGTTAAAGCTTGTCCTGATAACTTGCCTTGCATAGATTTTGATATGGTGTGTCAATTTTATCAATAAAAACGGGGAGCAAAACATGGAGAAATGAAGAGGTACGTTTGTTATTTGATTTGTATATTGTTTTAATATTGCTTAACTTTTTCTTGTATCATCTAATGAAATATTTAAGTAATTAAGTCGGTAGTTTGTAACTAGACCTGACATGGTGTGGAAAATATGTTTATCTATGAGCGTGCAGAAAAGTACACTTTGCCGCATCCATTTTGATGCGGAAAGTTGTACTTTTCCGCACTAGTGACATTAACTTTGTAATAATAGAACTATGCTTGTAAAATTTTTGCAGGTACATATTAATGGAAAACTTATTTATACTTATTTATAACAATAATATATAATGGTATTTTCAATAGATAATATTGGAAATATTTGCTGATATAAAAATAGGTAGGTATACCTGCTGTAGCTTACCTAAAAAAATATTTTGTTATAAGTTTTATTTGTCAATGAAATTTGAAAAAGTAATACAATAAGTAACTATTTTATCATTATGTACTCTGTCATTATAACGGTATGGTCAATAATATATTATTAGCATTTTCCATTTTCCTTTAGCAAGATAATATATAAGGTGGATTTATAAATTCTCCAAAAATTAATTTGGAATATCTCAGTAATGAAGAGTGTTTCATCTGTTAAAACCAAAAATTCTAAAGATATTATTTTCCAGAAAAAATATATAATATATATAGTGAAATAATTCTAAAGAATTATGTCATTTTTTATGAGGATTCTTCGGCAATCACAATATAAGTTACCTAAATGGGTCTAAAATAGTTCAAGCTATGACCTACTATAAAAGTTTTTCGACTGAAAACTTGGCTTTATTGCGTTTTACATAAGTTATCTTTCTAACATCACCAAGAACTGGCACCTTCTCCAATATTCTAGCGTTACATTTTTGAACCGATGCAGAGGTCAATAACTACCTACTAACTTACATTCTGTAAAAATTAAAAAAAGCACTAACTTACATTCTGTAAGTTAGGGCTCGCGAAAGTAATAATTTTTTTATATTCGGACCAGGTAAGTGCTTGACGTCTATAGGATTGACTTTTCTCAGTTTAGTTTATAACCAATCAATGCTGTTTGAGGCTAAAATATCATCAGTTTCTTCAAACAAGTAGCAATCGGTGGAATATACTTGATATACCAAGTAAAAAATCATTTGGCAGAGCCACTTAATCTAAAATCGTCAGCTAAAATGTTACACCTGGTTGGTTGTTTATTGTCTTTAATATATCAGCAAGTCGAGATATCTAATTTGTGCAACTTGAGTTAGGTACTTACGAATTGTTTCGTTTTGTACACCTCTTAGGGCCCTACATTTTTGTTGGTAGCAGCACAGATAGGGTAAGTTATCTGTGGTAGTAGTATGACAGTGACAATATCTGCAAAAAAAGATAAAACGGCAAAATTTGTCTCGAGTTACCCAAAAAATGCGAAGCTTTTGCGCAAAATAAAATGAATAAAAAGAAAATTAAGTTTCACTGTTCACATGTTTTCCAGCTTCTTCACAAGATGGAATTTTTCTTAAAATCCAACCCAAAGTCTATGGCGAGGTCCCCGCTTGGTGTCGTAATCGTAGAACATACTATGACATTACTACTACAGTATAACACCTATAACCACTCTAAGAACTGGGGATCGCCGATCCTTTGTTCTCGTTCCACAAAATATATCTCCCGTTGCAGTCTTACTTAAGATCATTCTACGTCAGATAAAATGAGGCCGCACATGATCATATTTAATAATTTGATGCCTGCAAAGACGCTAGAGAAATACTAATCAGTTAAAAATTGAAAACAACTATATGCACAATTAATTAATGAAATAAAACTATGTACTTCTAAAATACGAACGGGTACGGCTCTGTCAGAGACGATCTGACGGAGCAAAACACTCGGTTACGACATAGCCTTCTGCGAGCTGAAAGTAAGCCGAGTCGAAATTGGTGAAAACGCAGGAGTCTGAAAGCGTTGACTGATATATTATTAAAGACTGCTCACGGCTGTCACGTCTGACACATTTTTGGCTCACCATGCGCTTTCCGGAGATAAAATACAATGCAGAATACATTGTTAGCCATCAGAGCCATCTGTTTCCCAGGACATGAAGCTATAGCCGTGAGAAGTCTTTATAAATACGTCAGTCAACGCTGAAAGTATTTAAACGTTTAGTTCGACTTGCCGGTCGCTATAAATGGTGTTTATATAGGCTACGATCATCACAAAGACGTATGTTTGTGTGCATTTGTATGCTTTTAGTCTTTTGAACTGGAAATTATAACAAGAAATAATATAAATAATATTGTACTCAATCCCAACAATCACAGTCCAAACTTGTTGCCTTGGTTACCACCTTTATAGTTTAGCCTTCACAAATAAACTTGTCAGACCAAGAATATTCTTTCAGCTTCAAAATTCGCACAAAATCGCTTTCTAACCTTTCCCTTTTTTGAGGCCCAATTCCCAGGGCTTATATACTCAAATGGAAGACTGGATAATACTCTAGAAGATTCCTGGTCAATGATAGTTCACAAATCATAAAGTTCTAGCAAATTTCTAGAAAGTTATGGAAGCTCTACAGGGAAAACAATGAAAACTAAAAGAAAATGGGGCCCTGGGGGCCTCAGGCCAACAAAGATGGGACTCTAAACTAATTATAAAAATTGTAAAACTGTAAGTAGAATACCGAAACTTAAAATGTATCTGATAAATCTTTGAGTAGGTTAGAAAATAGTGCAAACATGTTCATTGAAAGCTGATATAAGAACTTTAGAGGCATTTTTCGTTACACTTCCCCCATCTAAAATTTGATCGTCCCGATCAAGTTATTATGACCTTCATATATCTTCTCATGGTATGGGGACAACCTGACGATATTTACTATCTTCATATTTGCTGTTGTGCTACTTCTTATACGATAAACGACACTATTAATCTTCTTCACGACGATGTATGGTCCTTCCCAACTTCTATCGAGTTTCGGAGACCGACCTTTTGTTTGCTTGGGATTGTATAACCACTCTTTGTCACCCACGTTAAATTCAACACCGGTTGCTTTCAGATCGTAGCGGATCTTCATCCTGTCACTTTCTAGATGCAACTTCTGGCGAACGTCTTCATTATCCAACTGGGGACGCTCTCTCAGGTGACTCATGGGGAACGGTAGGACAATAAAAAAAGTGGTATGCATGTGTCCCAATTACTTTGTTTCTAATTCACTACCATCTTCAGGTACGTTTCTAAAGTCTTATTGAACCGTTCCACCATACCATCAGACTGGCGGGCGCAGGGGTGTTGTTTTTGTTTTAGAAACCCCTGTTCCTAGTTTTTGGTTCTTTCGCCGAAGCACATTCTTCACATCGGCGGCCCCAATCTTCGACATTTTCCCGAGAGTCTATCCATTAAATCCTCTCTCTAACTTTATTCGAGGTCTTACTAATGCCAAAGTGTCCACTCCACCTCCAACGCCTTCGTGCGCGGCTTTCAGGACCTCCTTCGGAAGTACTGTTAGAAATAGCTTTTCTTTTCCATCTGGACTTTGACAAACTCTCTTTAGTACACCATTTTTAATTACTAACGAGTCCCATTGCGTACAGTACGCCTTTAACTCTGTCCACAACATCTTTCCATTCAGGTTTGGATATAAGTCCCACTTTTAGGTCATTATACCGAATATGGTATCTTCGATTTGCTCTCTGGCGATGACTTCCGAATCCCAATTTTCAGGTCCACGGACAGTATTTCGTTTACATAAAATTAGATGCGGGATTTCTTTTAATTCCTGTCGACTACAGTGACGACAGTCTTCATTACAGGGTCTTCTTGACAATGCATCAGCATTTTTACTGTTGTCCCCTTTGCGGTGTTCCGCTTTGAAGTCATATTCCTGCACCCTTTGAAGCCATCTTGCTATTTGTCCTTCTGGATTCTTGAACTGGACTAGCCATTTTAGTGATGCGTGATCTGTTCTTAATATGAAAGGTTGGCCATATAAATACTTGTGGAAATGTTCAACTGCCTTAACCACTGCTAAAAGTTCCCTTCTTGTCGCGCAGTAGTTTCTCTCTGGCTTTGACAGAGTTTTACTAAAGTAGGCAATAACTTTTTCTTGCCCTTCTTGCTCCTGGGACAGCACTGCTCCAACACCAAAGTTGCTCGCATCTGTATCTACGATGAATGTCTTTCCAGGAACGGGAAACATCAAAATCGGTGAAGAACATAAAGGTTTCTTCAAGGTCTGAAACGCTTCTTCACAATCTGAGGTCCATATAATCGATCCCATCCTGTGTGCGACCTGACTATGTGTGCGAAGTTTAGGACGAATCTCCTGTAATAAGTGCACAGGCCCAGGAAGCGTCTTAGTTCATGTTTATCTTTTTCTTTGGTTGCGGACATTTCTCAATTGACTCTAGCTTTTCAGGGACTGTTTTAACTCCTTGCTCTGAAATTACATGCCTCAAATATATAACTTCCTTCTTGAAGAAGCTGCATTTCTTCGAGCTTAGTTTTAAGTTAGCTTCTCTTAACTTATGGAATACCTCTCGGACACTCTTCGCGTGATCTGTAAATGTTCTTCCCAAAATAATGACGTCAACCAGATACACTAGACAGGTTTTCCATGTCATTCATCTTAGCACAGACTCCATAAGCCTCTCAAAGTTTGCTGGTGCATTACAAATGGCATAACATTAAATTGCCATAAACCTGTACCGGTAGAAAATGCAGTTTTCTCTTTATCTTGAGTGTGCATTTTGACTTGCCAGTATCCACTCTTCAAGTCCAACTTGGAAAACCATTTAGAACCAGATAGAGTGTCTAAAGTGTCATATATTCTGGGTACAGGGTAGTTGGCCTTCCGAGGCCAACGATAAAGACAGGCCACGGCGCTAACGCATAATCGCGTAGTCACGTGACCAACTTAGTTCTATATAATGAAAGGCATTTTTGGAGATAAGTAGAAAAAACAAATTTCGTAACAATTTGGCAAGTTTTCTTTCATCTATTACATTTGCATTTACATTTTTTCAAAAATTTCAACCTGCCTCAGCTGTTTTAGGCTGAGAGTTAAACGGCACTGCACTCACAATATTTTGGCACATTCTCAAAAATTGTTGGGACATCACCTTCCTTTAGCTTAGGTGATATTCTCTATAGGTATTTTCCTCCCACAACACATTTGTCCACTTTAATTATTGTTTCACTTTCTTGAAAATGTGTTAGCCACACATACTTAAGGGTTTTTTAAAAATTAAATCTCAGTTGGGACACAGAATATTCTGTGGTTGGGATTTGACGAATCCATTTTTTGCGGAAATTTTCATCCCGAGGCAAAACAAATGTTTGTTATGGCGACACTTTCTTCCTGGCTTTTGTAATATGTATAAATATAATATAAACAGACCCAATATTTGGTATTTAGGTTATTTTTTACGAAATAAAAATGAAAACTAACCTCAGTAGGTATACTGTAACTATTGACGAGGTCTCAGTTGATCGGCAGCGTGAAAGACCGAATAGAAACCGTATCAGGGCGTGGGTCGACAACGAAAATCCTCGAGTACGTTACAACTCTGATTTATTTCGCACAAGGTGAATGGTGAATACAATAAATACACAAACCCGAACGTGGTCAACGGGAACGGCTTCCAGCCACCCGGACCGTCTGAACTCGCGGATCTCCCGTAAGCGAATCACCCCTCTGTGTCTCAGGCTCCACTGTCCAATACCAATACTGTCCCATGTCCATAATAGTCCATTCCGGGTTCCCTATTCTGTGGTTCGGGGGAGAACTCCCCTTACAGCGTTCACGCGTCGCGTCGCGTCGGTGCGAGCGGCACCAATACTCTTGGACGACACGACTCCCACCCAGACACCCAGAGGCCATAATAACACCTGGGCGGTTCCCCTCCGCCAGGACACACGCGCACTAGACACAAACTTGTTTGTAAAATATAAACTAAGACGTTTAAAAACACTTTAAACATTGAAAACTTCTCAAAACCCAAGCTGCCGCTTTCAGTTATGTGACAAATGACATGTAACGTCTGAGTAAGATGGTCACGTGATTTTTGTGCGCCAGGGCCTGTCTTTATAGTAGGCCTTGTTGGCCTTCTTGGTGACGTCATTTAACCGTCGATAGTCTACGCAAAACCTCATAGAAATATCCTTCCTCTTCACTGGAGAAGTCCATGGGCTATGTGACGGTTCAATGATTCTCTGTCGTTCCATTTCCTTTAGAGACCTCTTCTTGCTTAACAAGGGTACCTATCCTTCGAGGAGCCTGTTTGACCTGAGAGCTATTACCAGTATTTATTATGTGGTGTACTAAACCTGTTCTTCCAAAATCGGAATCAGACGTAGCAAACACATCACGATTTTCTTCAATCAGTTTTCGCAGTTGGTATTGCTGCTCCATTTTCAAGTAAACAGCGGCTTCTTCGACCATCTTCTTCAGACTCTCTGGTAGAGGCTGTGATGCAACCTGATTTCTCATAATTGCCTGAACTTCGTGGCATGACCCAATCTTTTCGCTTTTGCTCAAACTTTGGTCATAGTTCTTCAGGTTAGCAATCTGCGCAAATATTACACGGCCTCTTTTGGTGGTCAGCGTCTTTGCAGGGAATATACCTCTTTCGGGTTCCACAATAATTGTTTCGCCAATCAATCCATCATAGGTGGCCTTGATAACCTTTCTTGAATTAGCCTTCATAAGCGGCCACAGTTCGGGTAGTGTTGCCAGCCATGTTAGGACGTGTCATCAGAATTTCTTCTGCCTTTGTTCTTCTCGTGAGCTTCTATCTTGAACCGCTGTTCACGCATTACATTCAGTCCTAATATGACATCGTGGATTATTTCGGCCACAAGGACTCTGTGCTTAAACTTATTAGAGCCTATGGCTATAAAAGCGTCGTGCTCTCCTGTAACTGGAATTTCTTCACTATTTGCCAATTCCACGATGTAGTTTGGTGGTGGTGCAATCCTGCAGTGGGCTATGATGGTCGGCCTCACGATGGTATGACTAGAACCAGTGTCCACCACAATGTCACATTCCCGGCCGAGTATACCAAGCTGTCTCCTGAATTCGGCAGCCGGTTAACTTTTATCCTAATAGGGGCTTGGTAGCACCCAGCCAGCTTTCGCCGCTCAAAGCTACTCGTAGTTTTCCTGCTTCTTACCATCAACAGGATTGGGATACTGGCGTTTCAAATGCCCCTCAACTCCGCAGTTTCAACCGCGCAATGGTATACTTCTTCGAGCACTCGTACCGTCTTTGGAGGTCGTAGAACCACGTCCGTAGAACCACGTCCGGACGTAAGAGGATGTTCTGGATATTCCGTACCATTTGTTCTACACTGGCATTACTGGTACTGCCTCTGTTTTGTGGTCGCACCTGTATTAGCCTCACTTGTCTCCGTGCTGCCTGAGCGGCGGCTTAAAATTCCAAAGCATGCGCCAAGGCCTCTGAGATATTTTTGTGGCGGGCTAGCCGAAGTGCTTGGCTAGTCTCGCTGTCACGCACGCCATCTATAAAGCCGATTACCGAAATTTGTTTCCGGAATTCTACTGGGGCCGATGGATAGGCCAAATTTACCAGGCGCGCAATGTCGGCTTCAAATTGTTGTAAGGTCTCATCGGTGCGTTGTCGTCTACCTTTTAGTTGCGCCTGGTATACCTGCAGATGGGCTTCCCCATATCGCATTTCGAGGGCTCTCATCAGGGAACTATAAGTTTTTGTTGGCCCAGCAGCACATTAATTTTTAATAATAATATCAAGTTGTAGAAACACATTAGATGCAGATGTCTGATCTGTATCTAGTGTGCCAGTTCTAATATATATAAGGATTAAAGTTAATTTGTTTTTCTCTCAGTGTGGTGGTTGAGTAGAATAGCCCTAGGCTAGACTTCGCCACTACACTGTTTGTCTATCTTGTGTATCTTAATTGCCACTGTACACTATTCATGAATAAAGACGATATTTATTTATTTATTTATTTATAATCATGCTGATCGTTGGCCGTTATTGTTCCCAACACTTCGGTGGCCTCACCTCGTAGACATAACTTCCAATTCACGGCTTTCTCTTCTCCTGTCCAGAAGTTTGCTTCTGAATCAGCCCCAAATTGGTTAAGGTAAGTGCTCCATGCCATTTTTCCATCAAACTTGGGGGGCTTCATTTTCAAAGCGGCTATGGTCATGGTGGCTTTTGATTTTGGAACTCTCTGTAGCTGCATCGTTCGAACTTACAGTTGTTCCATTCTTTCTTCCGTGCTCTCATATTTTGTCTTTATTTTACCACGTTCACTTTGTAGCTCATTTTTCATTTCTCCGACCTCCACTCGTACTTCTTTGTTCATTTGTGTTACTTCTTCTTCGACAACTACTTTAAACTCTGTAATCATCTTTTGCAACTCTATTTTTGGATATTCTTTTATTTCCTTCAGATATTGATTTGTCTCGGACTGGGTGGCCTTAACTTCTTTCTTCATTTCTTCTTGGTTGGTCTTCATATCTTCTTTGAGGTCACTCATCAGTTTTTCCTGTTTCGTGCCTCTATCTTCTTCCCTCTTGCGCCTTTCTTCTTTTTTCTCTTCGTGCTTCTTTCAATGGCGGCGATAAGGATTCGCCTCCCCCCTGCCAAATTTTGCCAGGTCATGCATACCTACATGTGGTAATAAAATCTGGAAATGCCGAAATTTTTTCTAAGATGCTAAATTATAAGAAAAAAACCGGTATATATATAGATTTTAACAGAAAAGCTCGGATATATAGATTTTATTTTAAGTTTTTCTACCTACCTGGGAAATATTCTGTGCTATAATAATAATTCTCACGCTCACAATACTCCAAACTAGGTGGCCTTGATAACCTTTCACATTTTATTTTATAAATGGGTCATGATTTGATATTACATAATAATATATTTAGGTATCTTGATATTTATATTACAAAATATTTTCCAAAGAAGCATAATAAAAGAGAGCGTTTTTTTAATTAGCAATATTCCTCCAAGCTTTATTTTGCTGAATAGTACAAATACCTACCCTTATCTCTACTAATTGCCTTAAATACAAAATCTTACCATTGCTAAAATCTGTCTGGCCTAGTAAATAAAACATCACGTAACGTCGCAGAATTAATGTATTGGTTGTATAAGAAATTCAAAATTCCGCTATTTGTCCTAATAATACTCAATTTTTAAGCTAAAACGAAGTTACCAACGCAGGGATGGGCGGCATACTAAACCTCAATCTCAAAACGGCCCGTAACTTGGACGAAAAAAAAAATCGAAAACTTGCCTTTAAAAAATATCTTTTACCAGTGTTGTATGAAGTATAAATTAATTTCAGAAAACATTATCTAAATAAAGATGTGAGAGAACTGGTCAAAATTTACAGGAAAGATAAAAAACATGGCACATAACAAGTTATTACAAAAAAGAACAAATTATAATTCGCAGTAACAGAGTGTACCTACAGAAGTACTCAACAATAGAAGTGAATATTTTTCGTAATAATTACTAGTAAGAGAGATGGCAACCAAAATCATGACTCATAGCAGCCCGACTAAAACCGTGTAAAATCAATAGATTAGATGACTCTAGAGCCGACTGTTGAGTAGTAACTCTCAGAAGTGTAGCATCTTCGCGGGGGGCCGTTTCTGCTGTGTAAAAAAATTGGTCGACTGTCATATAGCAGCCCGTCTGATATTGAAAATGTACATAGATTTCGTTATTTCATTACTGAAATTTGCGTTTTCAGAAATTTTGCGCGTAGTGTATTTTCAAAAATGTCAACAAATCTGACCTAAGTGACACATAGCAGCTCGGTTCATTGTTGTTTTAGATCATTCGTAGGGATGCCCAGAATACAAAAATACTGTTTTCAGACATTTTGAGTGTCGCCTATGACGAAAAAATGTGCCTGAGTCGCCCGGCAAACACTCCGGCTCTTGTTACGCTCCTGTGTCAAGAACTGCCATTTACCTGTTACGTCCCTGTCTCTCGCTTCATCACAGCTGCTGCGCAAGACGGCTGTGCAAGAATCGAGTACAGCTTCCTACTTTGCATTTGAAGTAAACTATACAAATTGAAAAGTTATGTGATTAGTCATATGCTACATTCAATTTGTCTGAAATCATTTTGTTCCACATCTGGGCGATGCATTCAATATTGCATTAGTCACTTAGGTCAGATTTGTTGACATGTTCGAAATGCTACAAAAATTTAAGACGACATGTTTTTTGTCTGGAAATTGATTTTTCCGCATCAATTGACCCGACTTTACCTATAAAAATGATTTTCAGAGGGGCTGCTGTAAGTTTATTTTTTTGTCTCATTTTTTATTTTTTGAATTGGTCTCCTGGGTACGCTCTACAATCTGGGTGTCTGAAAACTGTGTTATTGGTGTCTCAGGGCTATTATCTAACTACATTCCGGAAGTCAGAAGGGCCGCTATGAGTCACTTAGGTCAGATTTGTTGACATTTTTGAAAATGGGCTCAGATCAGACACTACGCGCAAAATGTCTGAAAATCGGATTTCTCGTACTATACCTCTATACAAGATTAAAAAACGTATAAAAAAACATAAAATAAACGCACAAAATTTGACAAAAAATGTATTTTGTTTTTCGGGGTGATTTAATAATTTCATCACAATCTGCTAATTGTGAATTAATATTAGTGGATAGATCGGGTTTTAGAGGCCCCTTCTGAAGCTGACCCCCAGAGCTGGGCAAGTAATTAGGCGAAAGTAATTGAACTGTCAATTAATTCCTTTTCATGGAATTGTACTTAGTAGTTGGAATTACTTTTGAAATAGAGACAGTAATTGTAATTTAATATCAAGTACTTTTTGAAAAGGAATTGTACTTGTAATTTAAAATCAATTACTTGTGAGAATTCAAATTCCTTTTTAAAATTCCTTTAATGCAATTACTGTTTCAATTACAATTACTTTTCCAATTACAATTACTTGTCCAATTACAATTACTTTTTCAATTACAATTACTTACACAATCTCCTCTTGCGGTGCCGGCCGGCGACGGCCCGAGCTGATTAATCGGGGAAACCTGGATTGATTTTGGACATATTGCAACGTTGTTTAGGCCAACCTGGCCAACAAAATGCAATGCAAAATAAATGCGTCATCACTGACAAAGTCCGCAATAATGTTTTCTTTCTTATGCCACTCCCATTTACTATTTACGCGTCACTGGCAAGTCATAACGATTGTGTGTATTCTCTATCTCTATATTAATAGTCAATTCGTAATGCCTATTGTACACGTCACAATAGACATTTAAATTCTTTTTTTTTTTTTTTCATTAGGTGGTATACGGAATTATCACTATTTATTGGATTAGTAATTCGAAATTAAAACAGTTTTGATAGAAATACATTTTAAATTTTGTAACTTTATAAATATTGTATACATTTTATAACACAAATTTAGTTCAATACAAAAATTGTCAGTTTGGTTGGTTGTAAAATTTTATTTCGGTACCTACATAATGTAAAAAAATTAAAGTTTTTTGTGAGTCGTTGAGCTTGAATCTGAAACTCATTCGCATTTTAAAAGATTTATTTTATTTCCCTATTCATGTAGCCGTTTATTTTCAGTTTTATTTTCATAGAAACTGAGCTGTGACTCTGTGAAGCCATTGCGTCTTTTTAGACATAGGTATTACTATATTATACTGTTACCTACTGAATATAATCCCAGAAAAAAGCTTTTTTCTGGGATATAATTCGTTTTGTTCCTTAAAATACTGTACATTTTATTTATTTTAATTTGAATATTTGCCATTTAAGGCTGAGCCGCAATAAGGTGATAGATACTTGGCAGGAATGTGAGGAATAAAGTCCCCCTTCCTCTCTGAAAGTCTATTGGACTCCTCCGAACTCCTATATTTGCTGCGATGCCGGATGAGGGGTTTATTTTATAGCGGATATCTCCAGCACACTTAAAAATATGTGGTAACCGCGGCGTTGCATCTGAGTGCGTGGCAACGCTGCATGCCCAGGGTCCGCCCCGATATCTGCCATCGTATGCTAGCCACACATGCTCTCTTTATTTATGAGATTCGAACTCCTCCCACAGGCCCCCTTTGCTCCCCAGACCGAAAGTATCTTTTAAATGCGTCCCCGCTTTACAAAGACACAAAAACTAGAATTTTCTTGCATCGCAGAACAAATAATGCTTAATATAGTTAAGTTATCAGTTATGGTTTTTTAAGTAACTAGGTAAGTACCAAAAGTACCTACGTTCATAGAAAATAAAGCAAACAGAAGTAATTGAAAAAGTAATTGTTTACATCAATTCCAATTCCAAATACAAGTAATTGTAATTGTAATTCAATTACATTTCAAAATATCAAAGGAATTGTAATTGGATCTAATTACATTCCTACAAAAGTAATTGGAATTGTAATTGGTCCGTTTTTAATTGTAATTGACCCAGCTCTGCTGACCCCCCCCCCCCCCCCGCACGGCGGGCTCTGCGGGCGCCTTATCGCCGCCAGTCTCTCTCTCTTCATATTTCTTGTCCATTTCGTCAAATTTCTTTCATAATATTTTCCATTTCCATAGCGGTGTGCTTTCTCGTTGTGGGCATTCACCTCAGGGTCCTCTTAAAATCCTGCTTCTGACACCAAATGTACTGAATCTCAACAATCACAGTCCAAACTCGTTGCCTTGGTTACCACCTCTATTGTTTAGCCTTCACAAATAAACTTGTCAGATAATGTCACTGACCAAGAATATTCTTTCAGCTCCAAAAGTCGCACAAAATCGCTTCTAACCTTTCACTTTTTTTGAGGCCCAATTCCCAGGAATTATATACTCAAATGGAAGACTGGAGAATACTCTAGAATATTCCTGGCCAATGATAGTTCACAAATCATAAAGCAAATTTCTAGAAAGTTATGAAAACTCTACTGTGAAAACAATGAAAACTAAAAGAAAATGGGGCCCTGGGGGCCTCAGGCCAACCAAGATGTGACGGAAAATGCCTCTAAACTCTAAAATCATAAAAATTAAAAATGTAAGTAGAACACTGAAACTTAAAATTTATCTGCTAAATCTTTGAGTAGGTTAGAAAATAGTGCAAAGATGTTCATTGAAAGCTGATATAGCAACTTTAGATGCATTTATCGTTACAATATTATATTCTACGCTACAAGAACGTTTTTTTCTGATTGTCGATGTTTATTTAATAACAAAAATAATAATCTACTTATTGTTATTTCCAGTGAACTGACCTTTCTCAGAGTTTATTTATTGAGCAGTTCTTGGATACCTACTTAAATAATTCTCTGTAATGTCAACATATAGTTTGTATGTAATATGCTTCAATTACGATATATCAGTGTTTAAAGACTCGAGACAGGCGCAATTATTATTTCAAGTCTAGCATTTCACAAACTGATAGATATTTTTTAACAAATTTGGTTTTTATATTTATTTTAGAAACTAGTATTTTTTAATTCAATGCAAAAATGTACAGGGTATTTTTCTCTGGGCTTTTCTCTGGGCCATTTCAAAATGCTGAATTTTTATGAAACTTTATTCTGGCCAAGAGTGCTCTGGTATTATTGAAAAATAGTAATTAACACAAAAGTAAGAATTAAAAAAAAACGACAAAGAAAAAATAATTTAAATTATTGGACCTTTGTCAACAAAGTCACTATGTAAGATGATACATATTTTCTTTGCCTTTCCTGTTGTGGCACACCAGCCACCTTAACTCAACTTTGGCACTCTGTAGAATGAAAGGTTCTACATATTTTCTGTTCAAATTTAGTATATGGTAGTTCTTGGGAGTGATTAACGTTGTGGTGTCAGATTTTAAATAAAAAAATCGCTGAATGGTTTTTGAAGACATTTCGAGCAAAAAAGTTCAGCCGAATATCTCGAAAAATAAAGATTTTATGGATTTGTATAACTTTTTATGTTTTAGATATTTTGTTGTTTTTTTTTTTATAAAGATGACCAAATATGCGTTTGAATGTCGTCAACTTGTTAATAGAACCAATGATTCATTAGGTATTTTACGTTGATATATAATATTGATATATTTAAATAATAACAAATAATAATTTTAGCGTATTATTCATCACGAATATCCTACGCGACAGTGCCGTCTTCCGGTGCCTAGAGTCCACTTCCGGTGATCGAAGGTCACATTCGTTGCCATAAATGAACTAGCCGACCCTCAAAATATAAGCCTATCGACACCTTACATGACCAATGTGTGCATTAGAAAGATTAATTATTGACGGGTCGGCCATTTTTGAAAATTTTTGAGAATTGAAAAATTTTTGATCGACTTCCGGTTCTCCGATCTTATTTCCAGTTGCAATTCTAGATTCGAAATCATGCGTAATCGACACCCAGCTCGCGTCTCCGGGACATTTTTAATTTTGAAAAATTGTAACAATAAATTTCCAATACATCCTATAAAATCTACCCACAAGGAAAATGTAGAGTGTTCCTCGGGCCAAATCAATCAAATTGGTCTAAAGAACAACTGTAGCAAGTGGCACCTTGGTGTCACAAATTGTCGTTTATTTATAGAATCGTCAAAGTGCCGCTAGCACTACAATGACGATACTCCCATGTTTGCATAAGGACACTTCCTACACACACGCACAAAATATTATCAAAATCGTGTGCGTCAAAATATTACTAAATTGCCGCCGGGCCTCCGGTAACCGTCGCACTGCAAGCAGTGGTACCTACTCAAAAAGTTTCTAGGTATAGGTAATAGCAATGTTGTCATGTTTTGGTGATTAAAAAAATCAAAAACAAATCTCATATATGCGTATGCTTTTAGGGTCGAAACCTACCTACACTTTAAAGTTTTGTACTAATTAAAGAAACACCCCGTATACAAGGTATACATACATTGCATTTGAATGCAAATGCCCAAAACTTGCAACAAATTATTGGGCAATGACTATTATTCTTGACAATTGCTATGCGGATGCTGAACGTTCTGATTATCGATCTAGTGGTGTGAGCTGAATGCAGGCAATAATGAATTTCATTTCTACGTTCGTATACGCAATTCTTCGTAGTTATAACCGTTTGCTGGCGGTCATTGAAATGTAAATGCTCGGTTCGACGAACATGCTCGATAAAGAATAAAAATAAATAATGAAAATGGGTTCACAATATCAATGTGGAAATCATTGCGACAGCTTTGAGGAGCCCCTTTTTGCTGTCGATAATTGCGAATCTGAAAAACAAAAGTCGGGAACAGATGACATTCACGTTGATTTAATCGAGAATATTTATATATGTCTGGTTAGTGTAACAGTATTCACGTATGAATTATGGTGGGCACAGCAAAAAAGGGAGAATATAATTAACGATGTATTAATAAGCATGGAAAACGGTATCTCCTGAGGAGTAAGTTGCTTTGGTCCTAATTAGACTATTATCATCTCGTGATCTTACATTCAATCCTGATTTTAATTGGTGCGTTTGGTTCCTAACCTCGCGATGCATGATCATTAGTGCTTCAGTGATTTCTCATAATTGAGTGATTCTGTGAATTTCTTATAACCTAAATATTGATGAATAGTGTGTTCACTAATATAATATAATTGTAACCAAAGTCGAAAATTCTACGTCTATAGAAACAACAACATAAATCCGCAATAAATAAAATTCTAACCAAAATAAACGCAAAATAAAATCAGCAAATTTGGCAAACACGGCTAGGACGAGTGACACGTCAATGCTGTTTGCCGTGCATACAGCATACAGCCTCCATCATCCGCAGTTTTACGGGGCCTATTGTATCACGTCAACTCGCGCCGGGCGCCGGAGGAAGCTTAGTAGTATAGTGACTTGAGGGTCTCATACTTTTTTCAGTAAGTTCTTTTTGAGTAAAAAAATCCTTTCTAGAATGGATAGACAATGTCAACATTAGTAGATTTTTGAACAGGCCCATCTCAAGAAGTCATGCTGACCTCCCCCCCTGCACCCCTCAAGCTTGATAAGTGAATTGTTTTAGTTTTTATTGTTTTTCTAATAAAGGGTAACAAAGGCACTGTTGATCAGTATCATTAAATTCGCATAAAAACAAAAAAATAGAGGATACAAAAATTTCAGATTAGAGTTTCTCTATCAATTGACATATAACCATTTTTTCTTATCATTTAAAATAAAGCCACCAGTAGCGTACAAAAAAAGTAGCTGATTATGGGGAATGCATAAAAATTTAAATTTGTGGATATATTATTTTTAAATATGATTTATTTATTTCATTGTATGTGTGCGGGTAAACATCATATCAAAAAAATAATAATCAGGACCGTATTAGTAGGTAATAAAAGTAAATAAGTAAATATATTAAAAATTTTTAATTTCAAAGGTATTTCGAGAAACCAAAGGTACCTATTTAGAGAAACAAAAACATATGTAGTAGGTATAAACAAAAGATAAAGAACTTTTTAAAAACGAGCTTTTTAAGCCATATAATAAGACGAGTATAAAATAAAATAAGTCTAGCTTTTCGTTAAGATAATTCAATGCCAAATTTCGACAAGTTTTTGTAAATCAAAAAGCTTGTCGCGCGAAGTGTTCATAAAAGTGGATACCAATTAATTTCATTGAACAGTGATTGGTTGATAAGCAAGTAATGGTTTAAATGAAGTCACTTGGAACAGCATAAAAATCTTTGAATTTTATACGGGTGATTTCTGCTGATTAGTCTGGTATTTTTACCAGTAGCAGAGCGGGGTAAATGCTATGAAATAAATCGCGCCTCGTATTATATCACTGTGTTCATTTATATTTTACGAGGGTAGCTCGAGAACAGGCGCCTCGGCAATAAAATACGAGACAAAACACTTTTTTAACCATATTAAACCGCACCTAGTATTAGTAGAATAGTCCTCCTTACGACAGAATGCGTGCGACGCAAGTTGGAAGAACTCCTAAATATCATAGAATTACTAACAGTTCAGGGACGTAGCTCAATTTTGTGTAACTCACTGACTTAATTTTCCTATAATAATTGTTATTTAATTTATAAGTTAATATTATTCTTAACGGTGATGCCTTAGACTATGGAGGAAGGCAAACCCTTATAACATTGGCAATTATTTCTCGTGCTTGGGAATGCAACGTTATTCCCTGTTTACTCATTTTGCGCACGTTAACTCCCGAACATACGAAACGCCACGGAGCTCTCTGCCAAGCTTGCCGGCGGCCGAAAAAATAAGCGCTGTGTTTTGTCGGCCGGTTCATTGGCAGAAGTGCTTTGTTGCCGTATTTCAAAGGCGATGGTAGACGCGACGATGTTGAAAAAAATATAATAGGTGTTTTATTACACCGCGTTAAAAATAAATGATAAATAAAAAATGAGTAAGTGGTTGCGTGATGCGAGCTTTATTTTTTCGGTATTAGAGAGTTCAGAAATTCGGCTTCAATACGCTAAAACTTGTATTCGCCAATAAATAACGACTACTCATATAGGAAATCTCGCAACGCTGCCCGCATTCTTTAGAGACGTTTTCTTTTATGCGTTGAACTTTAAAAAGAGATTAAGGCGACAGAGAAGATAGATATTGTAGTAACAACAAGTGACTGTTCGACGACGGCTGGCCACTTGTGCAGCGAAATGCGGTGGACAGGCGTGCCATAATTTCACAGATCTTAGGATATAGATACTTGCGTAAATAGTTATAATCGATATGGCTTTTTAGAGACCTTTTGACCCTATTATATGATGCATTAACCTTTACGTTGTGTTTGACAACAACTTTAAAAAACCTTAAAAGTAAAATATTATGTTGCTTGTGGAATATGTATATTCTTGAAAACTGCGTGACGCTTATGTCCTATATTCTTTCTGTGACGCCAATTAGAGTTTTTTTTATGCTGTTTCAAGTGACTTTAGAAATACTATACCTACTTGCCAAAGTATGTATTTTTTTACAATTCGGGGGACAAGCTTTTTTATTTACAATAACTTGTCGCAATTTGGCATCAAATTATCTTAACGAAAATCTAGACTAATTTATCATAGATTTGGTGTGTAGGTTGCACAAGAAGCAGCAGTTTGGTTTTTCTGTCAGAAGGTGCCATGTCTCATCATACTTGACCTAGGTACAGCGATCGTCGAAGTCAAGCAACGCCGCGCGTAGTCGGTTCATGGACGGGTGATCCCTTATTATTATTTTCTTGCCTAATAAAACATTTTTTTTTTCGATTTTAAAAAAAATATATAATACAGTGTGACCCATTTGTTTTGGGGTCAGTCTGTAAAAAGTGTATCAATCGTGCGATTTGGCTGATTTTTTTTTTAAATTGTAGAGCTCGATGAACTGCACATTTTGAACAAAAATTGCCTGGTTCGCATAAAATCCAAAGCCTACTATGACCGTTTTTATGAGCAAAATTTTAAGAAACCATATTAGCGTTTTTTTTTTGAAAAAATCTGTGTGCGCCAATGGATTGAGCACCCCTCGAAATGGGTATGTACAAAATTTCATCAAAATATTTCAAGTAATAACGATTTTGTAGAAAAATTAAAAATGCAGCCAAGGTACGTCTTTATTTTCAAAAATTCAAAGTTGGCCATGGAAAATAATTGAATTGTAATAATACAACCTTATGCTTATAAACTCAAAACATAAAAACAATTAAAATTATAAAATTTTTGTAACTTCTACCAAGCCTCCATTTTCTACAATGCATTTGTCGTTCCTCTTGCGTACATTCAAAATTACATTTCGTATTTGCTGTGGAGTAATTTCCTCACAACTACGGTTTATCCTAGCTTGCAGTTCTTGTAAATTATGGGGTCTTGACTTATAAACATTTTGCTTAAGTGTACCCCAAAGAAAAAAATCTAAAGGAGTTAAGTCCGGAGATCTCGGTGGCCACTCACAGAAAGGACTATTTCGCCCTATCCAACAGTTTTCAAAATTATTATCTAGCCAGTTTCTGATTAAACGAGCATTATGAATAGGACTGCCATCTAACTGTAACTTTAAATTTAAACGGTATCTTAATGGTAACTCATCTAAAGCATTTCTAAATTCAATTTCTAGAAAATTCAAGAAGCCAGCCGCATTCAAATTCCCTTCAAAGAAAAATGGGCCAATTATTCTGTCGCGTAGTATTCCACACCAAACGTTAATTTTTTGTGAATATTGTCTCCTTGCATTTATTATAAACTCTGGATTTTCAGCTGACCAGTGACGGCAGTTTTGACTTGATACTACACCATTTGTAGTAAACGTGGCTTCGTCGGTGAATAAAATTTCATTTAAAAAGTTGCCATTATGGAGATATTCACCTTGCAGCCAATAGCAAAATTCTAATCTTCTCTCCTCATCTCCTGGTTCCAGGGTGTGCAAAAATTTTGGCTTAAACGGTTTTATTTTGTTTTGTCTCAAACATCTCCTTATACTCTCTCTGGGTATATGAAGGTCTAAACTAGCCGTTCGAACACTATTTCGAGGATTGTCACTAAAGTATTGCAGAATTTGATTGTTATTTTCAACAAGTCCACGGCGTCCATTTTGCCTAGTTTTTAATAAATTTTTAGAAATCGATCCAGTTTCATCAAAAATATTGTTTATACGTTGTACAGTACTTCGACTCACTGATCTACCTGGGTGTCTATTGTTAAATTCGGCCGCAGCTTCTGCTGCCGAGCGCTCGTTGTCGCCCACGAGTCGAACAATTTCTATTTTGTCTCTTATGCTTAAATATTCCATAATTATGATAATTAATTGTATTGAGCACAAATAATTTCTGAACTCAATTTAGACAGTTTAACACTTAATAAAAGTAAACAATTCAATTATTTTCCATGGCCAACTTTGAATTTTTGAAAATAAAGACGTACCTTGGCTGCATTTTTAATTTTTCTACAAAATCGTTATTACTTGAAATATTTTGATGAAATTTTGTACATACCCATTTCGAGAGGTGCTCAATCCATTGGCGCACACAGATTTTTTCAAAAAAAAACGCTAATATGGTTTCTTAAAATTTTGCTCATAAAAACGGTCATAGTAGGCTTTGGATTTTATGCGAACCAGGCAATTTTTGTTCAAAATGTGCAGTTCATCGAGCTCTACAATTAAAAAAAAAACAGCCAAATCGCACGATTGATACACTTTTTACAGACTGACCCCAAAACAAATGGGTCACACTGTATGTACTACCTTGGCACTGAATTTCTTTTTATGACTCATGTGGTTTATTTGCCTCGGCCAGAGGCCTTGGCAACTAAATTCCACATGAGTCATAAAAAGTTTAACTTCAGTGCCTTGGTACATAAATAACTATTGCATGTGCGTTGGTTATGTACAGTGTATCCACAGATTGAGTTCACATAAGGTGTAAATAACAACAAATTTTCGAGTTGAAATTTGAGCTTCTGGGGATCAGCCCTGCTTGGTTTTAAATTAATTTGTGACAATTTTACTTTCGAAATTACGAAGACACTAATTTTCCACCTCAGTAAAGTGCCCTTTTTGTAGGTTTTACGGCAAAATGTTATTAAGGAAACTTGCTTAGAATGAAAAGCTGAGTAGGTTTGCAGTCTAGACCTAGACTTTGATTTTTTGGCATTTTTCACACTTTTTTTAGAGAAGTGCATTTTGTGTAGTTTTGTATCAAAATGTTATTAAGAAAACATGTTGACAATGAAAAACTGGATAGGTGTGAAAAATTTCAAAAGCCTAAGTCGACTTTGATTTTTTCTGCTAAAAAATTAAAACTCACAAAAATCAAAGTAGACCTAGGCTGTTGGAATTTTTCACACCTATCCAGTTTTTCAATGATAACAAGTTTTCTTAATAATATTTTGATGTGAAAACTAAACAAAATGCACTCGACAGATGAATAATTAAGTTTTTTTGAATTACTGACGTCCATCCAATCATTCCTTTTTTCATTATTGGTAAAATTTGTGATACCCATGGAAATAAATTTATTCATTCGATTAAAGTAGAAATAGTATGCTTTAAAAATTTGAGCGGTTTACATGCACGTAATCGAATGTCGAATAGCTAAACTCGTATATATTCTTTTATTTTATGAAAGTAAATTAAAAACCCTTAATATTTGCCATAGCAATTATCTTAAAAATGACAATAACAACATATTGTACTATAATATACCTTACTTTTGTGGGGCCGCGGTGGCGATGTTCGGAGCATTGCTAACTATTTAGACTGCATGCTTTCGATCCACCTTGGTTCGAATCGAGGTAAAGACAGACTGTTCATGCACAACAATTTCACATGTCTTTATAGAAAAACACCGCTGATGGCCAAGAGCACTGGATAAACATGTGGATTCGCATGCTTTATCTGTGTGATTTACTAATTGTTCTACACTCAACGGGATTACTACAATTTTCTAAGGTTTTCCATAGTACTTGAGCGAATGCTATCCTAGTTTTATCGGGAAAACAAATGGAAACGAAGACAAAATAATAGTATAATTGCCCCCCCCCCCCCGCACAAGCTTCCAGTTGCTTCTGTTGTAATCCTAGTTTGGAGTATTGTAAGGGTGAGAATTATTATTATATACTAAATAATGCAAAGTTGAGAAGTTCCAGGTCGTATGTTTTCCAAACAGCTGGATTTAAGTGTGGTTAGTATCTATCTTGACGACACCTTGGATAATATGACTTCTGATAATACCGTTAGCTCTACAGCAAAATGTTTTACAACTTTTGTATTATTTTTTCCAAGTCTAAATGTAAAAAAGTTTCGGCCTGTGAATCCTACGTGTATCACCCGCTACAATAATGACTTACTTTATTTATTATGTTTATGTTTATGGCGCTAACAGCGCGCTCACATAGGCGGTCCGAAATACATTTACAGTGCTTACAAACCGTCACTCGAACCATATGACGTTCTCGGTGACGTCACAACTTGGCGCTTGCGGTGCCGACGGTCTCCGGTCTGATCACCGTGGAGCTTGTGAAGAATATAACCGCGGGTGGCCGCCTCCGTGAGTGCACGTTCAATTTTAAATAATTTGGTCCTAGAGGGCCATGACTAATCATGTTGTATAAATACTGTATAGATATGTGTGTAGTGAGTTTTAATTCAGTTGCCGTAAAGATGGTGAGATGCCGAAGATTTTAACGGATTTGTAGAAGTTAGTAAATGAATGAATGTATACCACAATCTCGACCATAATCTTGTGAAGGAAAGGATTGAAAATATTTTGTAGAAAGGCCTGAAGAGGAACAAATAGGTCTTGAACGATTGAACAATTTGACCCAGAGAGGATATATGAAAAGTAACAATTTGTGATAGAATTGATGTTGTTTTAGGTGAATGAGTGTTGTAACGTTGAAGAAAGTATATGAGAAAGATCCACATGGAAACAGTAATCTTTGGAAGGAAATGATTGAAAAAAGAAAGTAGCAAATTTGTTCAAGTGACCAAGTTGGGCGGTCACAGCACAAGCAGGACATATCCGTCCCAACGAAAATTACAAAAGATTGACACATGGTTGACACGATAAAAGACAACCTCAACTTCGCAATTTTGTAAGCGTAGGTAAGTGACCACCAGACCAGAATATCAGCGCACAAACAAATCAGACCGATCGTAAGCAACCTGAGCGCTGTGAGCACTGGCAGGGCGATATGGACCACGCGGCCTTTGTTTTTTTGCTTTGGCACAAAAGAAAAAATCCCATTTGTTGCGTACATTCTTAACGCTAGCCTGCGACCAATAGAAGCACGGTTCGTCGCCGAAGCGAGGAGAGAGCGCCGTGTGCAATGTTATTTTCCAGTGACTCTACTCTAGAACGTAAATAAATTATTTTTCTTGAAATCGGCAGTGAAGTGTCTTAAAATCGTCATTAAAAGCTCATAAATCGGCACTGAAGTAGCCCATTATTGTACGATTTTTTTCAATAAGTAGGCCTTGGCGAGATGTAAATATGGAACGTCAGACGCGGAGCCATCGCCCTTCAAAAGTGACCGAATATTGAAAACCCGGCCAATAAATCCCATTTTTCTACTCCTATGCTAGTAACATACCTATTAAGTGACGGTTTAGGTTATAAGTAAGTTCATTGTTACGAACATGATACGTAATGACTACACGTACCTAATGACTGACACGTAATAAAAAAAATTACGTATCTGTTCTTAATTAAAACGCAATTATCACGGGTGCCTTGTAAGCGCGGCATCCGCGTCACCATAGCAACTAACCAACATACTAATTGTTGCCTGACAGATAATCAGAAGTATAGTTTATCTATTATAATAGTTTTTCTTTCGTCGAAGAAAAATTATAATACAAAACTCGAGTTGTAAGCTTATTACATACTCGTGGAATTACAGCACTCGCCGCTGCGCGGCTCGTGCGCAACTTTTACACTCATACGTAATAAGCTGTTTACAACTCTCGCTATGTAATATACTATTAACTTTTCGTACACATTGCGAAATTGTTAACCTATAGCAGCGCAATCTTTCAGAATAAATATTTTAGTAGGTTTGAATATTATTATATTTTACATGGAGGCAGCACAATAGGCAGCAGTTTGGATTTTCTGTCAGAAAGTGCCGTGTCTCGTCATACTTGACCCAGGTAGAGCGATCGTCAAAGTCAAGCAACGCCGCGCGTAGTCGGTTCATGGACGGGTGATCCCTTATGATTATTTTTTCACCTAATATAACACTTTTTTTCCGATTTCAATGAATATATATAATATGTACCTCGGCACTGAAGTTCTTTTTATGACTCATGTGGTTTATTTGCCTCGGCAACTAAATTCCACATGGGTTATAAAAAGTTGAACTTCAGTGCCTTGGTACATAAATAACTATTGTTTTTATTAACTGGAGTGAAACGTTCACCCTCGAACTATTGAGTAGGTACTCCGCCCACAGCGTGGTGACTCAACCGTCGTACTCATATGATACGGACATGATATCTACTTTTGTTGTACAAACTAGGTAGTATTTTGTTCGTTTGATCAAAAAATGTCTCCTTTTTTAATGTACTGGGAAAGTCTCATATAAGTGAAAAGTTACTCTCGTTTATTAAAGCAATTATTATTACTAATAATTGAAAATTGCTTGAGTCTTGTGTGCTTATTTTTATTTTACATTTTACCTACTCCTCGGCGGTTGTTTTCTTCTTTAGCTCAGCTTCCATCGTGTTCTCGACGATGCATCGGCCTCCCTCTCCGACAGTCCATCTCTCTCCAGCGGCGGCACAACGAAAAAGTCGCTCCTGAATGCGTACATACATATAAATTATTTAAATGTTGGTAGATATGTATGCAAGTAGTTCAAAGGAGGCCGCCGCGGTGGCAAAAACTGGCGTACAGTCCGCGCCAGAACTCGGCCGCATGTTTGCCGGTTCTCATAACGAATTTTTTAGGCGGTCGAACGGGATTTTTGATTATTGAGTCCACTCCACTCCGAAGATTTGGGAGTCGGGGGACATACACTGCGTTCATTGTAAAAGGGACCACCGAACGTTTCGATGATTTGAACCTTACTTATTACAGTAGATATCTACCTACCTATATCTATATCTGCTTGTTCCCCCCAACAAAATATAACTAGACCTGGACCAACGCGATCGCCACTGGCGCCACACGACGAAACAAATTTACAGGATGGTTTAATGTTAAAACACCATTGCTGCAAATAAAATAAAATATTTGTTTGTTGTGTCCCTCTAATTTGACAAGTATTTGGTACCTTTTGGTTTGAAATAATGTCCATGGCTTGTTGTAGTGTAAGTATAAGCATAAAACACATTCGATTTTTCAGTTTCTTCTTTATGTGGAGGACTATATTGGTTCGCTTTGGAGCTATAAACAAAATTTTCTATTTTCATTCTTGCATACTTTACAAAATACTCTTCCGAAGTAATATCTAGAATTTTCGCTTTTTCAGCTGGTTGATCAGATCATCCCATAATTCCAAAATAGTGTTTATTATTCTGCAATTCACCTAATGGTGTGTGCAGTGTGCCTACCATTTTCTTCATGTACTTGGAAATTTCATGTTATCACAAACAAATCTACCTATAAAAGCTGTGGTAATAGGATAAAACTGCTAAATACTGGACGCAAAGACAATTCGTTACCGTAAAAAGAAGGCAAATCGTAATAAAGCTGGATATTTAAAATTTGGGACATTTTAAAAGTCAGTAACTGACATACCAATAACCACAGAACACAGAACACCCTAACCTATAACTATAACCTATAATAAGTCCCCATTTTTTTCGTCGAGTAGCGCCACCCCAGTCCGTGAACAACAATGAAATATGACGTCATGCTCAGGTCTTTAATACCTATAGCATAGTCTAGAGAATTAGTATATCTCTGGACGCTGCCTATAGTGTCGGTCCATTCAACATACCTATAGGTACACGAGACTTATATAAGTCTCGGCTATTTTTTGACAGAAAAAAATAAAATCGGTGGAGGGTGCGATCAATAGCCCTTCCGAGCAGCCTTCTTTTGGCATAATAAAAGTTACTATCCATGGCCACCTACGAAAACTATGGCCAAAAATCGAAAAAATTCAAAATTTTTAAACCTCTGTAACTGTTTTGTTTTTAGAAGTACACAAAAGAGTTTAACATGAAAATTGTATGCAAGAACTCTCAGAATCCAAATATTATATCAATTTTGAAATATTATATGTGACTAAATCTGGAAGAAAATAATAAGGCATAAGGCAAAATTGTATGCAAGAACTCTCAGAATCCAAATATTATATCAATTTTGAAATATTATATGTGACTAAATCTGGAAGAAAATAATAAGGCATTTTTTATAAAACGAAATATCTAATTTAATTTGATATGCCACAGTTGCCAGTTTGTTCGATGTTTACTATAAAAATATTAAGAAAAATTAGTAGTAATATTTTGTTTTCAAGTAGACACAGTAGGCTTTCAAAATTTGAAAATAAATTGGTTTACATGTACTTAATCGAATGTCTAAGAGCTAATCCAAAATTATGGTTTTAAACAATAAAAAAATGCAGAACGAGTAGACATTATTTTTTGTTATGTTAATAAATTTAAAATTCTCAATATTTTCAATTGAATGTACCACTTAACAGGTAATGCCATAGCAATTATCTTAAAAATGGTCATAACAAAATATTGAAGTATTACAATAAATGCTCAGTTCACCTAGTGAAAAGTAGGTGTACAGGGTGGGCCAACTCATATTTTTGACGGAGATAGACGAAAACTGATATCGGTGTCTGAGGCTCATTTTTTACGATAGAGTTAATGGCGAAAATCACAAATCGATATCTGTAACCGTTCTTGAGTCAATGGTTTAGGAGTAATCGATGAAAAAAATTTTTTTAATGGAACACCCTGTATATTTTTGCATTTTTTTTAATAGAGCAAGAAATTACCATTCCAAAAATATTGTATAACACTTAATGATTAGTAGTCAATTACTAATAGCTTTTATGATTTCATGTGTATATAATTGGATGCGCGCCCTTCCAACTTTGTATGGTGAGACAATGAAACAACCGTGGAAAAATGTTTACCTACTGTTCCCCGTCAAATTTTCAGTTAAGCTGTTTAGGCCGTGTAAAGATTTTTCTATTTTTGTGTAATTTCTAAACTTTATAACATACCCTACTACAATGAAATTTGAAAGTTATGAAAAATGGGATATGATAGTCTGTTTTATACAATCCGGGGAAAATGTCTATCTCTGTTTAACTCGTACCTTTTCGGAATATCCTTTTAAAATGCCCACTATTAATAAAATTGTGTGGCAATCTTGCAAAAATGTCCTTGAATTGAAAGGATATCTTCTCTCTGGATACCGTTCGTAGTATAAATTGGTCGCTGCATCTGCATTTTCCCGGAATTGTATATTGTATTGTATTGTATTGTATTGTATTGTATTGTATTGTATTGTATTGTATTGTATTGTATTGTATTGTATTGTATTGTATTGTATTGTATTGTATTGTATTGTATTGTATTGTATTGTATTGTATTGTATTGTATTGTATTGTATTGTATTGTATTGTATTGTATTGTATTGTATTGTATTGTATTGTATTGTATTGTATTGTATTGTATTGTATTGTATTGTATTGTATTGTATTGTATTGTATTGTATTGTATTGTATTGTATTGTATTGTATTGTATTGTATTGTATTGTATTGTATTGTATTGTATTGTATTGTATTGTATTGTATTGTATTGTATTGTATTGTATTGTATTGTATTGTATTGTATTGTATTGTATTGTATTGTATTGTATTGTATTGTATTGTATTGTATTGTATTGTATTGTATTGTATTGTATTGTATTGTATTGTATTGTATTGTATTGTATTGTATTGTATTGTATTGTATTGTATTGTATTGTATTGTATTGTATTGTATTGTATTGTATTGTATTGTATTGTATTGTATTGTATTGTATTGTATTGTATTGTATTGTATTGTATTGTATTGTATTGTATTGTATTGTATTGTATTGTATTGTATTGTATTGTATTGTATTGTATTGTATTGTATTGTATTGTATTATATCCCATTTTTCATAACTTTCAAATTTCATTGAAGGTATGTTATAGTTTATAAATTACACAAAGATAGAAAAATATTTACATGCCTAAACAGCTTAACTGACAGGTAACAGTAAACATTTTTCCACGGTTGTTTCATTTTCTCACCGTCCAAAGTCTACTTCTTGAAAGGGCGCGCTTCCAATAATAATTTATACACATGAAATCATAAAAGCTATTAGGTAGTAATTTATAACTACTTAAGAAAATCATTAAGTGTTATATATAATACCTATTGCACATTTTATGGTAATTTTTTTTGTTTAAATTTTGTTCTTAAATTTTTGTAGTGAATACAGAACAAACAGGTGACACATCAAATTGAATGGGACATTTTGCTTTACAAAACAAGCATAATCAAACATTTTTACAGATAATTTAATTTTCGAGCCCAAGAGAGTCCAAATTTTACGGTAATCTATACAACAAAACTAATGTCATGCATGCATAAATTCTGTCGGTAATTCCAAACAATTTTCGTTTTTTTTTAGGCCAGTCGGCAGGTGCACTGATAGCGGGAGCAAATCCGGACAAGCTGAAATAAATTTTATTTTGCTTGATTTGGTGTTAGAAAGCACGTATTAAATTTGCACTCCCGTCAAAGCCCGGATTTGGCCGCCATCTAGGAAAAAGTGGCTTAAAATGCATTTTTTCCAGTATTTGTGAATAACTCGATTCCTATCAACTTTAGTGCAAAATATGTAGTTACCAAAATGTTCTATGTGTTTTTTCCGGGCGACTACCCGAAGTATCGAATTTTAAGGGAACAAAACTAAAGTTCGATATAATATACCTACGTGTTCGATTAGCCGGGGTTAACTGTACTTGTTTCCACACCATCTTGAGCGGCACCCCCTATAAAAAAATGTTCTATGTGTTTTTTCCGGGCGACTACCCGAAGTATCGAATTTTAAGGGAACAAAACTAAAGTTCGATATAATATACCTACGTGTTCGATTAGCCGGGGTTAACCTTTACTTGTTTCCACACCACCTTGAGCGGCACCCCCGAAAGATAAGGCCTACAAACTTAGTTTTCTACTGGTTTGCATAACAATGAAATTAGACGTGCTGCCATCTTAAAGTTTCCATAGAAACGCAAAGGAAATTTTCACTATGACCGAAAGGTGGCTAAATTTGTATTGTTGCACGACTGGTGGAAAATCAAGTTTAATGGCATTATCTCTCGGGGTGCTGCCTTGACGTAAAGTACCCGGCGCGTTTTTTTTAGTGGTCTCCCCAATAGGCCTAATCCACTATGTCACCAACTTAAGTTTCTTTTGAGGTGGAAGGTTCATCAGAGTGTCTTCGTTTTTTTGATGTTACCGGTTATTCAATATAATCCTCAATATCATCCTGAATATATTCAAGATCTGTATCATATTCCGGATCTGGTTCATAACAGAATATCCTCTTGATTGATCTTTATCGATAGGAAAATTCTCCTCGTAGTCTTCTTCGTCTAATTCTGCCACCTCCAAAGTATTCTAACAAGATTTGCCCTGGCAACGTGCACATATTACCGAGCAACGCAAACCTGCTTTGCAGCAACTACAAGATGCATAACAACTTTTGGCACATTTACAAGAAGTAAGTTTTAGTAATTCTTGGGGAGCTTCATCTTGTGAAGTAGCAATGGGCATCAACCCATTCTTTTAATTTTTCCATCTCCAAACCAGAGCTGATTTTTCATTTCCATACCATAGCTGTACCTGATTGTAAGTACGGAAGGAGTGCAAGCGAGCTGCGTCTTTGGTCGGCGGTAATGATGTTATCTGTATTTATTTAATGTTATCTGTATTTATTTAATGAGACGCATTTTTTGGATCAGAAATTGTTCTCCAACTTTCTCTATATCCTCTGGGGATGCGTTTGGGTCTTCCTAAACGTTTGTACAGCCTTCTGTCATTCTTTTTCTTTCTGTAAAACTTTAACGAATTTCATTCTACGTCTGTACAATGCGGATGTGGTGTCGCAGCCACTAAATGCGTGTAGAAATAAAATAAAATTCAGCGCATCTGGAAGAATTTGAGGGATCGTTAATTTCAACAAGGAAAAAAAGATAAAGTCTGGTGATCCTAGCAAAGAAATAACGTGGAAATATTTTAATAGTCCTACTGACGACAGAGTAGCCTTCGGGTTTCGCACGAACCCACTCGAGCGCTCTCCCACTATTCTCCAATTTCTCCTACCTATCGTACATGACCTTGAGTTAAACATTCCGCAGACAAAAGGGGTAGGATTCTCTGGTAGAAAACAAATATGTCTAGAATAGAGAAAATAATAAATGCCTATAATATATTCAACTTTATAACTTAAACACGGGTAGTCGTATGGAAAAACCACAGAATATTTTTTATAGAATTTTTACTTTTCTTTAATTTTGGTTACTACATACTTTTTTCGAGATGGCAGCCAAATCCGGGCTCACTGAGCGGTGCAAATTTTATACGTGCTTCTTAACATCAAATGAAAAAAACTAAAATTATTTCCAGCATGTCCGGAATTGCTCCCGCCATCAGCTATTTTATAATACGTGGGGACTGGCCTATTTGCCGTATGGTAAAAAATGAAAAAGGTACAGTGGTTACAGCGATTTTTTCTGTCAAGGAATAATAGTAGGGGAGCCCACAATGCTAAATGGGGATTTACTCGAGCGTCGTGGGGATCTATTGGATTTTGAAGATTAGATGGTAGAAAAAAAAGGTTATATGATATATACCCTTCCACCGGTGGGGGAGCGTCTACAGGCTTTCACAAATGTAAAAAAATAGTCACATGGAGATACTCGAGCGCGTCAGATATTGATAGTGTATATGCCCCACGTGTCTCCGATGACATAGGTATGTTAATCTGCCGGTTTGCATGGTGGGGGCGGCCGTACGGAAGCAGGGCCGTGTTAAGGGGAGTGCGAAGGGGGTGTTCGCCCCGGGCGCCCTATTCAAGGGGGCGCCAAAATCAACGAAGGCGCTAGTACTAATAATTTACTGCTTCAAAAAAACATTTAAACATTTTTTAATTTTTCTGTTACTTACCGACTTTTATTTTTCTAGGACGATGATTTTGCATGTGGCATCTAAGGAAACCCTGTTTTAATGAAGACTTGTTTTTGACTGTTTTTGTTGAACTTGAATTTGAATAGATATGGCAAATGGCAAACGTAAAAAAACAATCACACACTGTGTTTAGAAAAACGTAGCAACCTGGTCGTTTCTAGTGTGGCAAATTTTCGTATCTTGTAAATTGTAAAATGTTCTTTCTGGTATGAGGTTCTGCTTTCTGGTGCAAAATAAAATGTAAAAATAAAAAGTTATTTGCTCTTGTGAAGTATAAATGAAAAATATGTAACTAAACTAAAATTGCACTTTAACTGTACACTAGATTGTGACAGGTAAATATTTAATGTCCATAGAATTCCGTAAGCGGCGGCCATATTGATAATATTGATAGTTAACAGAGGAAAGGACCGTAATCAATAGAATTTACGTCTGACGCGCACGAATTCTAATTTTGAGTAGATAGAAATTAACATTAAACTCTGTTCTTTGAAGCACAGAAAAAGGTTATAATTATAGTTTCTGTGTTCGAAGTTAGGTTAAAACCATATAATATCAAGGTTAAGGTTAGGCCTCTGTCACAAGAACTGACATTTCTGCCAGACATGCTAAATACGCCCCTGGAGGCGCCCAAAACAATAAATTATGCCAACCTTGTATTACCAAATTAAGAAATGTAATTTCTGGTGTCCAGTTAAAGAAAGATGTTAGTATACATATTTTATTTAATTTTGATTTGGGGGGAGGGCGCCAAAAAAGAACTTGCCCCGGGCAAATTTTTACCTTAACACGGCCCTGTACGGAAGGGTTAAAAATGGGAAGAAAAATTTTACTCGAGCGCGTCAGATATTCAGAAGGGATGTTAAGTGAACCCGAAAGAAGCTCCCATTCAATAGACTAACGATTCGGATGTGACGCCAGCTTGTGGCGGCTTTTTGAAAATGCAAAAAAATCGCTATTTTGAAATACTCGAGCGCGTCAGATTTTCATATACCTAGATGGTTCAGCTTGATGTCCTGGTCGTGCTGATCCATAATCTGACGATTATTTGGAAGGATTTTCTTTTACGGGCTAATTGCATAGACAAACTAAAGTAACCTTTAAAATTAAGGGAGCTTTCTAACAATCCAAACATTGTTTAATATTGTTGCAAAAGATTCTTTACCTAATTTTAAAGTCAAAATTTATTTTAGTTGAATGTATTACGAAATTGTCCCTAACTGCCATTTCAATCACACGAGATATTATTCTCCTTCACAACATGCAGTTCTCTGTTCGCTTGTTGTTTGTATTTTTTTTTATTTAACCATAAGGGAAGATAGGTAATAATTAATCATCATTTGCCTGACAGCGCACTTTGCGAAAAATTCTCCCAAAAATTCACAAAAAATATGTAGTTCCTTCTATTTGCCCCAATTTACCATATTATTTGCCTAAATTGTACCTATCCACAGTATCCACACCAGGAATCTTACTTATTATTACTTATATTATGTTATGTGTATATTTTGTTACCTGTTAATGACTTTTTGTCTGTTAAGCAAACGTACGTACTTACTTAGGTACCCAATTATTGAAACAAAGGTCACAAATGTATATAATCATAATTAAAAAGAGGGTTGAACATTTATTAGAAAAGATAAGCTAAGCCAAAGTGCTCTAGACTGCATAGATCCGTTGAACCGTCCCGCTGCGGCGTTGCCACATGCTTGCACAGGGCTTGTAATGTTTGAGAAGGTTGTGCAAATGCCTATCTGGCTTGTTTGGGAAAGATACAAAAATTATAAAGTTAGGTTATCCGGTTTATTTGAGAAAGATACAAAAATTCCCACGTTAATAATTATTTTATAGAAGTACTTGTACAGTTTCGGATCAATATAAATATGCAAAATTAGCAACGTTAGAATGGAACTAATAATATCCTTTATTTTTTATTTATAAGGTGCTGCCTTCAGAGGCCGGTTACAAAAACGCGCACGACACCCAGTAGGTACCTATACATTTAAATAGCCCCTTACCGCTCGTGATATTTTTCTTTGGGTGTGCGCCCTGTTATAATAATTTCTTCTAGAGCCATTTTTTAAATATTTTTTCCGCACATTTATCCAATAGATCTATAATTTCGTAAAATATGTTAGTAGTAAGACTATGAGAGTATGACGCCAAACCTATCAAGACTTGTCTGGCGTGATACTCTCATGGGGGTTGGCGGGGATATCGATTAGGTGTAGAGTGAGGGTTGGATTCCCCACTACATCCCATCCCCACCACTCTATTTAAATAGCTATATAGGTATTATGAGGTTCAACTATATGATCATTAACAGTGTTTAATTGTGTGCAACAGACCAATAAGAAATAATATGTCCTTAATGTAATGTAATGTAATGTAATGTAAGAATAAATTCACTTAGACTATGCATACCTTTTTTGATATATCTGGAAAAAGGTGCAAAAAAGTAAATTTAGGTACGATATGTTGTGCAACTGGCAACTCCGCGGCCCGAGGTTGGCACCAATGGTACCATCGACGCACGCGTTCCATAGCTGATCAAGGCGAGCGCCGTTAACAAGGGGTTTTAAATTAAAACCCCTTGTTAACGGCAGCGTATTAAAATTTAATACACTTCTGAAAAAATATGTTTTTCTTCTTTTTGAATTTCTTACGTTCGGATTCGCATTAAGCTGTTTTTCTACCTGTGGTTAAAATTTTAATAATAACTTTTCAACGGAAGAGAATAAAGAAAAATAGCTTTAATAAAAAAAAGTTATAAAAAATGTTCACAAAAAATTAGTGCTTTCGAGTGCTGTAACAAAAGTGGTATGTTGGATGTTGGTGGGAAAAAATGTTTTCTGTTGTTGTGCGCTTAATAATAATAATAGTAATAATTCTCACGTTCACAATACTCTAAACTAGGAGTACCCCAGAAGCAAGTGAATGCACGTGCTGTGAAAGGGAGCAATCACTATTATTTTGTCTTCGTTGGGCCAATTTATTCATTTATACTAAAATGATTACCCTGTACATTAAAAGTTATTATTGTTTCCTAACAAGTGCGAAGTGACACACTCAAAATATCACGCGTTATAGTATGGGAGCCCAAGAGAGGATTTTGGGATTTACTCCAGCGCGACAGATTAACATATGGGGGCATGAGCGCCCATGGGGGGGGGGGCAAGAGGGGGCACGTGCCCCCCCCTGGAGATTCTCAAAATCCCTTAGCGTTATATTCTATATTATTATAGTTGAGGAAAAGATTATTTTTTTCATATCCTTCCAGGTATACAGGGTGTCCAGAAATTAGCCTGCCATAATTTACAAGCGTGTTCTACGACCTAAAAAATGAAAAAAGTTCCTATAAACATGGCCTTAAAAATTCCCCCTAATGGGGCTATAGCCCCGAAAAGGGACAGTTTCACAAACGGTTTTTTCCAAATTTTTCCAGAACGAACAAAGCTAACATTCCGAAATTTGGTATGTGATGTACCTGTGAGATTTGATGTGAGATTTGATATTTGACGGGGTAGCGATAGTTAGACATTCTCAATCATAGGCGTCCTAAATGGGTGTGTGCTTTTTCCCAAAATTTATTGCGAAATTATAAAATTTTAGGGTATTCTACGAAAAAATGGTGTTCTTGTTAAACATTGATAGCGTGCACCGTTTTCGAGTAAAATCGTATTGGATTTTTTTTTCTGAGGGCCATGAAAATGCGTATTAGAAATTAGCCTGCCATATTTTACCAGCGTGTTCTGCGACCCAAAAAAATGAAAAAGTTCCTATAAACATGGCCTCAAAAGTGCCCCCTAAGAGGGCTATAGCTCCCGAAATGGACACTTTGGCAAACGGTTTTTGTAAATATTTCCAGAGCGAGAAAAGATAAAATTCTGAAATTTGCTATGTGACATACCTGGGAGAATAAACCATGAAAAAAGCGCAGAAAAATTTTGGGATATTTTTAACACCTTGACCCACCTCATTTGGGACGCTTATGATGAAGAATGTCAAACTCTCTCTACCTCGGTAAACGTCAAATCTCACAGATATATCACACACCAAATTTCATAAATTTATCTTTGTTCGTTCTGGAAATATTTAGAAAAAACCGTTTGCCAAAGTGTCCATTTCAGGGGCTATAGCCCTCTTAGGGGACTTTTTTGAGGCCATGTTTATAGGAACTTTTTTAATTTTTTTGTATCAAAAAACGTGGTGGTAGATTATGGCAGGCTAATTTCTAATAGGCATTTTCATGGAACTCTGCAAAAAATTTTCAAAACGAGTTTACTCGAAAACGATGCATGCTATCGAAGTTCAACAAGAGCACCTTTTCTTCGTAGAATACCTTCAACTTTCATAATTTTGCAAGAAATCTGGGAAAAAGTATACAAAAAAAATTTGGGATAATTTTAACTCCTGAACCCCCCCCCCCCAATTTGGGACTCCTATGATTAAGAATGTCTAACTATCTCTACCTCGGTAAATGTCAAATTTCAAAGGAACATCACAAACCAAATTTCAGAATTTTATCTTTGTTCGTTCTGGAAATATTTATAGAAACCCGTTTGTGAAACTGCCCCTTTCGGGGGCTATAGCCCCATTAGGGGGCATTTTTGAGGCCATGTGTATAGGAACTTTTTTCATTTTTTAGGTCGTACAACACGCTGGTAAATTATGGCAGGCTAATTTCGGGACACCCTGTATAAAACAAGCCCCTGAAATATTTTATACAAAATTTAACTGGGCCACAATCACATAAACCAATTATCGTTTCAGAGTTAGGTAGTTCTAAAAAGAACAAGGTTAGATGAGATAATTTTGCGCCCTTGTATGGGGGGATACCTTGTACCCTTCTATACAGGGCCGCGCATGTAGGACAGCCGATCAGAATAGTAAAAAAAATCGATAGGTGGATACTCGAGCGCGTCGGATTAAGATATGATGAGTTAATTACATGCTGAAAATCATCTGACGATTTGAGCGTGACAAGGGGGCGGGAGTGTCACAAACTTGCAAAAAAAAACGTTACGTCGACTTTCTCAAGCGCGGTCGAATATTTTTTTATATTGAAGGAAATAATTCAAAGATAACGGGAAAAATATAATCTGCCGATTTCCACAAGCCGAAGTAACA
The DNA here is from genome assembly GCA_963920635.1 of Pseudeuparius sepicola. Classification (NCBI taxonomy): domain Eukaryota; kingdom Metazoa; phylum Arthropoda; class Insecta; order Coleoptera; family Anthribidae; genus Pseudeuparius; species Pseudeuparius sepicola. The sequence continues at coordinate 30,787,897 of OY987303.1, forward strand.
AAAATCGTCGATAAAGTTTAGCGCGTGCAACTAGCTGCAGCTCGAGCTGCAGTGAAGCATGTATTCCGTACTCCGCGCCTCTCTCTCCCTTTCACTCTTTCTCTCGCACCGTCCCCACACGCCAGCCATCACGCCATCACAGCTGATCACAGCACTCGTGGTATTATATGTACACGGTTATTCAAACTCGATGTCCCTGGCCTATTGTGGACAAACGAAAAGAGAGAAAATATATCTGCTTCCGGGGTCTTAAATGGGAACGAAGACTAAATTAAGATAAAATGGAGAATATTCGGCAAACGACGCTCTGCGTCGCGGCGCCCTTCGAATTTTTTTGTAACGAACGTACATTTTTTATTTGATATTCGGATAGACCTGCTTTTTATCTATAAGTTTTATTTTAGACGTTTTGTCAAATTTTGTTTAGTTTAAGAAATATAGGTAACACAATATTTGAAAAGTGCACATTCAACACCCTGTAATAGAGAAAATAAATTATTAAGAGCATATGTTTATAGACAAAAATTCTTTAATTTTTAACAGACTACATATTTTTCGAAAAAAAAAACGCAAATATTCATTAAAAAAAAACCATGAAAAATTTTTTTTTCAAACCGTCAGATTAAGAATCATTTTATTCTTAAATTTTCGTTCCTTGGAAAGCCCAAAATGAATACAAGTTTAGCTACCGCCTGCCGTCAAGCAAAGAAAACCTAGCTACTTCAAGTTATTATTAGGATTTGACTTACAGCCAGGTATATAACTGAGTTCTAGCATCCCTCGGCGATTCTAGGCATCTTGAGGCTTGAAATTGTAAAGGCACGATTCTTCACTTTAGAACTTATATATAGAAATGTTTCACTTTTGCACAAACAAAACAAATTTATAAAAAAGCTGTCGCCAGCATTTAGGGCAGTCTGTTTCCACCCAGAGATACACTGCCTCGTCGTAGCAACCTGGCGACGATAGCACTACACAAATTAATTCTGGTAAATTTCTTGTAAAATTAACTGACATTACTGACAGGGAGTGGCAGGCTACGCCGCGCAAACCCGCAAGCCATGTTGCCAGCTTTCTCAACTTCAGGGCTTTTCCTAGAGTCGGCTGTGGCATTTGATATTTATTTTTTAATATTTAGCAAAAAAGAACCTAATTCCCAAATCCTGTATTTAATTCAAATATTTGTTCAACCGATCAACCGGTTGATCTGTTTTTCGATTGACCTTTTATCCGGTTTGACCTCGGGTTTGACTGTTTATCCGGTTTTTCGGTAAGTGGGCCGGTTTGACTGATTATGGCAAAGTTGACAGCCCTAGTACATACAATGTGACCGACTACAAAACCCCATAATATTCATATTCATAATTATATTAAAAAGGGTTTGGTTTTAATTAACATATTTTAAAGAATTTAGATGTTTGTTCACTTTTTATAAATTACCTAAAAATATATATTATATATATATATATAATGCTCATTTATAAACAAAACAAGTGAAACAACAACAAGTAAATTTATAAATACTTACCTTCAAAATTTTAACAAAAATGATAGGTATTTTAAGTATATTTTAACTCGTTAAATAACATAACCTTTAAATCTCTACAAATACTGAATTTATTTCTAAATTTAAATATTTACAAAATAACCAAAATATGTACAAAAACTACAAAAATAGGAATAATAACGATAAGTTATAAAGGTAAGATAAAGGCAAAATTTACAGGTAGCGATAAACTTCAAAAGCAGCAAATGTAGGCAAACATTAGCCGAAAAATCTCATAATATCATCATGATATAACTTTAATGGACAATATTTAAACATATATTTATAATAAACTAAGGCATTTGTAGCACAATAAGCAAATATAGATAAGCTTTCCTGGCTTGATAAACAAAATTAGCTAATAGATAAGCTTTCATAGCTCGATAAAGCAAATAAACAAAACATATTATGTACATAAATGTTTTCAGTTTGAGATTGCAAATAGACCCAACAATGGATTTTGGTAATCAATCAAGGTAAAACAACCAATAAAAGGTACTTATCTTGGTGTGACTTCGGATCCGATTACTCGAACGTAAAACCATATTATGTTTCCACCCAACCAATCTTCGTCCTTCTCTTGACTAAGCAAACTTCTCCTAACTGTGACTGGCAAACGGCAACAGTAACTATCTACTGGGTAGGTATCACTGGCAAAAGGCAAACAGTGGTCCGCACCATAGAAAACCCTTGCGTAACCCATAGACATGACCAACTTTGGGATCTTCCAATATCGCAGCAACAATATATTTATAAAAGACAAGCTCTGACAATTGGAAACTGAAATGTTAACTGAGGTTTTGAGACTGATATTTTGATAATGAGGTTTTTGATTGAGGCCTACGACAAAAGAAAAATCTGCTATAAATATACTTTTCACAAAGGACAATAACTCAAACAAGAAAAATATGCAAAAATAGTAACAAATGTATATCATCTGGTAGTCTGCAGTTGTTGTGTGGCCTCTTCGTTTGGCTGGATCGTAATCAACGAACGCTGGTAAAAATTCCGGAGTTAAATACTGTTGATAGATTTTAAAAAAATTCTAAAGACATCAGAAAAACAGAATAACAAAAGGAAGCCACTGCCAGTATTGCACCAAATGATATAAAAATGTTAAGTTAAACTGAATAGAAGTCTTAAATGAGTCCTTGAGACAAAAGTGAAGCTTGATTAATAGATTTAATGGGATATTTATGTAATTCGACGCCTCTTCTTGAAAGCACACGGTCAAGATGACTTCTGGAGAGCGATGTTGCCACACCACCTTAGGTATTAAGCCTTATTTTCGGATATCCAAGGTTCAACTAAAGAAATAAAAAAATACCTTTCATCTGCATTATGTATTATGTTGTTGTCGTGGTGTCAGTCTTTATTCTACAAAAGGCAAGTGTTATAAAACTTGAAACAAGCAACAGCACCACAGGTGACACACACATTTTCTCACAATTTTTAAATTGTAGCCAAGGTTAGTTTATAGCAAGGTTAGGGCATTCCCCACTCTTTAAACAAAACCAAAGGCCGTCCCTTTGAACCGGCAACATCGCGCGACGGTGCCGCTCTCACCAGCTGCCCTTCAGCTTGATGCCAATAGCGTATCAAAAGGGACAACACGGGTATTGAAAACCGAAAACAAAGTAAAAACACAAACATAAAACAAAAATGCGATGCACCAACATACACCACAAAGTTCCGTTATTTCATTGCACAAACATTAAAATGAAGAAATGACAGAAAACAGCTAAAAAACATAAATATACACCATAAACAAAGTACATGCCAAAAACGTCTGTGTGCGCCTATGGCTGGAAGCGTTATCTATTTAGGAAGTTACTAAATCGCCAATTCACGTGTAAATGCTACCAACTTAAATTGCGGCCTTTGCCCCCTTTGCCTCTCTCACCCCCCCCCCCTTCCCTTCCAAGTCGTCGAATGTCCTAACCTTCCTACAAACTAACCTTGATTGTAGCAAAAAATCCGATTGTGGCATATACGGCATAGGACATGTCATGGTTGTCACTTTCACAGATCATTATAGTAGGTTAATGTTTCGGCACCGTCGCAATGATAAAGGCCTGCCAGCTGGCGACGCGAAACGTCACTACGTCATCACAGGGAGGTCGGGAGGTTGCTTTTTGAAGTTGTTTACGTTTACTTGGCTGGCGATTTTCCTGTTTTAAAAACGTTTGTTGTGTGTTGGACTGTGTTTTTTAGTAACATAGGACGTGGAGTTTTATTAATACGGTGGTAAAACAGCAGTGGTTCAGAATAAAGTGATTAAAGTTCAATTTTAGTTTATAGGTTTTAGGTTGTGTCTATAGTTTCGGACTAATTTAAATCATGCCGTGGACGTCTTCCGTTCCCAACTGCAAGGGAAACTACAAAGACGGTCCCAAAGTGTCCAGGATTTTGGTTTGGACAGTTGGAGAGTGTTATACCTAAAAATTTTACGTGATTAAACGTAACCACCTTGAAATCAGTAAGTTTTATGGTTTTATTTATTCGAATTTAGTTGTATCTAGGCAAGCAAATAAGAAATAATTGGCATTTACGAAAATTTTACCGGTAGATATCTAAATGCACCAAAACCCCTTGAAAATGTGACTTTCACTCGTAGATTATTATCCGTGTTGTAAAACCATGAGCTATATATGTAAACAATCATTTTAAAGTGTTTTTTTTTACCTACCAAATTTACCAAATTTACCAAATCGAAATTTGAATTTGGCGCCTTAGGCTGACCTCCCTTGGATGACTCATCGCTTTCAGCTGGCGGGCCTTGTTATTGCAACGGTACCGAATGTTTAGCCAGTTTCATAGTTGAAAGTTGGACGTGTCTTTGCGATATGAAAAAAAAGCATCCAGGCTGCTGACGAATATTGATGAAAGAGAGACATCACAAGTTTGCAATGTGCGCGAATTGGAGATTATGCGAAATAACGAAATAACCCCGGATTATTTGACTGTATTCGTAGATCGCTCACAAACATAATACATAATTAGATTTTAATGGTGACATTTTCAAACAAATCATTTAATCGGGACAGTGTTTGGTGTGTGTATGCATATTGGATTGACATTGGAAAATCAAAAGGAAATACCTACCTAAATTAACTTAGACCATGTTGTAGTTGTATGTAAGAGAAAACTGCACGCCGGTTTTGAGATTTCCTTGCAAACGTAAGAATTTGTAGATTTCGGATATGTTGTGCAACTGGCAACTCAGCGCCCCAAGGCCGCCGGCCTCTACGCGGGAGTTTAACAGGCGAGCGCCGTTAACAAGGTGTTTTAATACACTTGTGAAAATATTTTAATATTTTTTTAGTTGACATTAGAATTTTTCAATTTCGGATTCGTATTAAGCTATGTTCTTCCACCTGTGGTTAAATTTTTACATCATGACTGAATTACCCTGTATAAATCTCTTATAAAAGTTAAACATTAATTAGGAATTTTTTATACCGTTTTAACCGTAATGACGAGGGCATTTCAAAAATGCAAAAATATATAGAGTGTTCTCTTCGTTAGACGGAGACGGGCCCGACTGAGGTTTGGTCTTTAAATCTCGTGAAGACCAACTTTTATAAACAATTTTGTATAATAATGAGTTGCTTTAAGCTTTTAATGACAATTTTGATGCCCCAATTTAAAAAAAGTTAATATAATTGTCGTCCTTTTTTATGACACCTACTTACGTAAAAATGAGGAACATGAAAAAATACCACTTACAAAGCTAATAGGTAGTACGAAAATTTCTTTATGCGACTTGGATCTTCACTGTAATAGTTTGCATATTTTGCACAGAAATTAACAAATTATACTCTGACTTACCACAGCGAATAATACAAAATCTCTCTAGAGTCTAGACCCAAATCAGTGACTATAGTATTATAATCACTGCTCAAACTTAACGTAATTTAATTAAATTTTATTTTCCATCATAAGAACTAAGAATTCACTCGAAAACGGAAATATAGGCAGTTGACTTGTAGTCATTTTATTTTTCCTATCAAATGCTATCTGAATTATCTTTTGAATAATTTCAGTTGCTTTTATTTTGCCGCAATTAAGAATTTTTGTGTGTGGATGCCTGATCTTGATCCCAGAATAAACTTTCATGTATTCCAGTTTAATTAGAGGTTATTGTGCGTCCGTTCTCGACGTTCCTACGTTTTTTATGGCCATTTTTTGCAGTGCGACCGTTTATGAAGCAAGTTTTTTCAACCACATCTCGAACTTTTATAATTGCACATTCGATTCCTGAGTGAATTCTATAAAATGCGGGAATCCTCGATGACAAATAAATCTTTTGGAATTGCTGGTCGCCTGACGTAGATACTGCCTCTGTATTTTAAACCTCCCGAGTTTTAAACCTAGAACAATTGCTTCGAAATACTTTCCTTCCAAATGTTTATGATAAAGTTCAAATCGTATTCTTATGATACCTACTTTGATCTGGAATTTTTATAACACTTCGTACACAAATTTATTTATCTGCGGTGTGGTAAGTGTGTGTCACACACACTAGATACAGGGCGTCCCAAAAGTTAACGCCATCCCTTCGATGGCCGATAGGCCAGCTCATATGACTAATCAGAAAAAAATGACCTTAATAAAAAATCGGCACAAAAAAACATGTTTGATCGATTCAGGAATAATATTTTTATTAGCTAAATTCGACTTTTCATATACTGTAAAAGATGCATTCAGCTAACTTGGCCAGTTATTTAAAAAAATTGCTCATTTAATGTAGGTAGTTTCTAAAGTGTTTTGCTATGTTTTACTTTAGAAAAAAAACCTGTATCGCTACTTAAAATTCAAGATCGTAAGAAGATATTTAAAAAAAATGCAAAGATTTATTAGCAAAAGATACAGAGCAAAAGCCGTCAAATGTAAAGCGCGATAGTTTATGTTTATATAGAAAAAGGAAAGCCGAATTCCCAAGATTTCAAGGTTTTCGAGAGTATTTATATCTAGATTGTGCTGAGCTTGCAGTTTCTGCGGCGTAATTTCTATGAGATAGCAATGACGGTGCAGTTTTCTCTTCTTTCTTCAAATTGGTGAATGTGTTTTTTTATTTTTCAAATAATACCTATAAGTGATAAAGGTAAGAGTGACGGCGATACTTCCTACAGTGATTCCTAATATAGACAAGGCTAATATCCAATCTATCGGAGTTGAAGTAGGTATCGATGTCGTCTATGCTGATATATAGGATTCCATGTTTGAATTATTTTCCCAATTTATGAATAAATTCTAGTTTTTTTGAATACATTTTAGATTTTCACGGGGTTTCTTCTTGTTTCTATCTTGATTATCGACGAGTTTTGAATTTCAGATATTATCAGATGGTTTTCAATACTTTTGGTTTCTTTGTTCCCAATTTCGTAACATTGCATTGAAATTACAGTTGTAAGGTATTTGGAAGTCAGTTGTTGCTTTGAAGAGTATGGAACTTCTTTTCTAGACACGCAGAAGTGTCTTGAATTTATTTTTCGCTGAATATTATGAAATATTTTTGTTTTTATTGATAACGAATTTTGGTGGTACGATCGGAATTTGGCCTCATTGATTTGGATGACCAGTTATTAAGGTGGTTATACAGCGCCGCTATTTTCTTGTGGGCATGGTTCTGTCGTCTCCATGTATTGATGGGCCTCTCTTCTAGGGCCAAGTAAGGTTTTGGTGATATTACGATAATTAGGTTTTTATCAAAAGGGATTGTAAATAAATGAAAATATTGGAAAATCCGTTACAAACCGATGTTATTTTCAACATGGCAATTAGTTTTAATTATTGAAGACCAAGATTATAATTTTATGTTAAGCATTTCTTCTTTTTTATATTGTTCGTTCAAAATATCCACAAGATTTCGCCTTGTCAAAATGTCAGAGGGTACTATATGTAACAGCATTTTCTAGGTTGTTTAGTAAAGTAATTATGATATTAGTATTTATAAATATTGGAAATATTGTTTTGAATTTCATTAATTAGATTTGAGATTTTCTTTTGATTGGAATTGAATTTATATAATTTTAGATTGTTTTTAAATCAATTCTTTAGAAAGAGAAATTTGCAAATTAACTTCTGAAACAATTTTTTGTTGGTTAGATTTAAATAATTTTAAAGCGTTATCATAATGTTGATCGTCGGTATCCAGGATGCCGAAAAGCTATTTTTGTAAAGTGCCTGCTAACCTCCAGGACGAGGAACTAATATTTTGAAAAAATTTGTTATTTCGTCGATTTATGATTTTATGGCTAATAAATTTATATCATACATAGACCGGCAGAAAGTTGGACACAAATGGAAAACTTTTTTATTATTAATTTCTCAGAAAATTTTATTCTTGATAAAAGTTGGTGCATAATTTCAAACTCAAAACGCACATAACAAAATTTAAATATCTCTTTTTGGATACGAGGTAGATTCAAAAATGTCAAAGTAACTCAAGAGGACAGTACCCTTAGTTTTTAAACTACGGTAAAAGTTACCTACAAAAATCGGTGGACGGTGCGAACGATAGCTCTTCCGAGAGGCCTTCTTTTGCCGTAATGAAAGTTTTTGTCCATGGCCACCTACCAAAACTAAGGCCAAAAATCTTAAAAATTCAAGATGTTTAAACCGCTGTAATTTTTTCATTTCTAGAAGTACACAAAAGCGTTTTTTATAAAGCGAAATATCCCATTTAATTTCAACTGAAAAAGTTACTTTATTTAAAGTAGCAAACACATTATTTCTACTTTACGTGTTACTTATGGAGCAAATTTTTTAAATAATTTTTCAGAAATACCCCGAAATAATACAAAAAAATCAAATTTGCCTTGAAACCATGACACACACGAAAAAATACCAAGAGGACGTTTTTGTTTAGAATTAAAATTAACATAATAAATTGAATACATTTTATTGCTATACAAGGTGGTTCTTTTTCTTCTTCTAAAAACAATTATACTAATTACCCGCTTCTACGACACTGGTTGTTCAAGGTGTTTGATATTAACAGGTTTTATGCTAATCCATGCCGTTATAACGTGTACCAAATATGACTTAAATATCTCAACTAGTTTGGTAAATATTCAATAAAGTCCACGTATTTCTTATAACTTTAACACCCTGCAACTTTTTTATAAGACCTTAAAATGATATAGTTTATAGAAGAAAGTGCGGTTATTTTTTGGTTTTCTATCACCTGTTCAAGTGTCGCAGAATAAAACTGAATCATCCTGTATAATTATTGTCATATATAAATTCTGTAGGTTCTTGCAAACAAGTTTCATGTTAAACTTTTTGCCGTATTTCAAAAAATAAAAAAGTTGCAGCAGTTTGAATATTTAGAATTTTTCCGATTTTGGCCATAGTCCGGAAGAGTTATTGATTGCAACCGCCATTGATTTTTTTCTATAAAAAAATAGCAGAGAAATTTTGAGTGAGCCACTTATATAAGCCACCCGGTATATGATACAGTCGCATTGCAAGCAAACCGTTTTTAAGCTTCACCCAATACACATACCTAACATGTCGATGCTTTCATACTAACCATTCACACAAAGTATCAAACAAAGACTTAGTGCACGGCCACACATAAGGCGGACGGCCGACCGGAGAGCAGGGCGGAAAGCGGAGAGTAGTGCGGATAGTGTCACAGAAAATATACGCGTGCCTAGCTAGATATTCTGTAATTGAAAAGACGAACTTCATAGAAAGAGCTATAAAAATGTCGATTTCTACATTATTTTTATGTGGAAATTCACAACTCAAATTTCGGATTTTGCAATATAAACGTGCAGTATAGGTACCTACATGAAATAAACCTAAGCAGGGAAACACTTGGTGAATTCCATCTTCTGTACAAAAATAATTTTGGAAATCTCGACCCAAAGTTTGTCTAAAACACCTCGGTTGTGGTGATGTGCATGAGTCCCATAGGGGTTTGCGACTAAAAACTTCACTAATTAGCATTTCGCGATCCATATATTGTTTATTATTAAGTAGGTATATAAGAATACAATGCCCTATTTTCGAGGTTAAATACGCGCCAATACGCCGGAAAATGTCAAACTGACTTGAATGCTCCGCTACCATCTCCGCTCTGCCCTCCGGTCCGCCGCGCCGTCCGCCTTTTGTGTGGCCGTGCACTTTATAGCGCTAACGCTGTAGGTAGGTACCTAAATATGTGACAGTTTTAGTTACTGCTTATAATATGTTTCCGCAAAAAATGCCTGTTAATAATTTCAAATAACATACAAAACCGATAGGAATTTGTCTCAAATAGGAAAATAAGGTTCAGTAGAAAAATACAGGGTGCTCCTTGTGAAATCACCGACATTTTCTTTTGAACTTTTGTAAATTAGGCAATTGACTAAGTTCGATTCAATAAATATAATATAACATGGCATCGGCACATCATAATGTTTTTTGCTCATGCGCCTCTCTGAAGTGATTTAAAGTTTGAGTGCTTCTCGCGATCTCTCTTTTTCTTTATTTATATAGGTACCTATGTAGGTAAGTTTGTCGTTTTAGGCCCGAATTAGTTCTTAAGAATCTAATATTGTTATAATTACTGCTGGTGCGGTAAATAAAATAACTTGTATTTTTTAAATTCATGTAGGTACCTACTAAACAGCATTTATGGTTGAGGCGAGGGTTTAAGTAGCTTATATAATTGAATTAAAGTTACATAACTCGCTGCAACGCTGTACAAAATTTTGCACAACACGATTTATGAAAATGTATTGTAATATCCGTATATTTAAGCAAACACGCATAATAAATGGTCATGGGCAATAAACCGCATGTTCTACGATGATGATACAGATCGAAAAAATTAAAACAGCCGGCAAACCAAAAGGTGGTATGTATATCTGCTCGAAACCGTAATTTTACTAATTAATTACGGAGAAAATGGTAATTGCAGGATCACAAATCCATATCTTTCTTTTATAACTGACCGTAACTGAAGCTATTAAATTTGTTTAATAACTGAGAAAGCAGAAGAATGTTGTCTGTAATTTCATGTAGCGCAGAATCTTATTTATTATTTATATGCTCGCTCTGTACTGTTTTTGCCGCTGCATGGCTTTATGTTCAAGCGAATTATATAGCTTTCGCGGTGTATCCTTATCCAGGGAAAAGCTATGTGACAATTTCAACAATTGTAGTCTGCCTTTTTGCCCGAAGTTAGATTAGATATTCTTATCTGAAAATGGTCAAAACCCGGTTTAGTCAGTAAATAAAACATAGGTAGGTAGGTGGTTCAACAGTAACTCCTAATGTAAGAACTACATAACTATATCTACCTAACTTACTCTAATATCTTGGAGAAACTAGCTAAGGGCTTTGGATATATTTAAATTTGCATGTTCTCTTATTTTAAAGTCACTCTGTGAAATAGCTCTGCACTCTACCGCAGAGGGATTCAGTCATGAAGTAAAAATTTTTAACAGAAGGTGAAAAAAAATGGTTTAATTGGGGCCGTGGTGGCGTGGCTCGTACCGGGGCTGACTTTTAAGACTGCATGTTTTATTGAAAATCAGCGTCCCAGGTTAATTATGGGCCAACGAAAAACGAAAAAAAAATGCTTCCGTGGAGTTAAATGAGACCAAATAAAGACTAGATCGAAAATTTAAAATTTTTGACAAACGACGCTCGGCGTCGCCACGCCTGATATATGTTTTTTGTAGTGAATATACCTTTTTTTGTTTACAATTTACACTCAAAATATTGTGAAAGAAGATCCAATACAATATTATACAGTATGTTTGTCTCTGGGTCATCTCAAAATGCATAATTTCTAAATCTTTATCGGGGTCAGAGCATCCTGGAATTATTGAAAAACTGTTAATAGAAACAAAAGTAATTTATTTTTTCTTGAAATCGGCATTAAAATGTCCCAAAATCGTCATTAAAAGCACAGAAATCGTACAATAATGTAGCCCATTATTGTACGATTTTTTCAATAAGTAGGCCTTGGCGAGATGTAAACATCAAACGTCAGACGCGGAGAAATCGCCCGTCAAAAGTGACCAAATATTCAAAACCCGGCCGATAAAGGCTCATTTAACTTTTCGTACACATTGCGAAATTATTTCCTATAGAAGCGCAATCCTTCAGTGTACATATTTTAGTAAATTTGAAAATCAATAGATTTGTTGTGTAGGCTGCACAAGAAGCAGCAGTTTGGTTTTTCTGTCAGAAGGTGCCGTACATCATTATACTTGTCCTAGGTAGAGCGATCGGTAAAGTCAAGCAACGCCGCGCGTAGTCGGTTCGTGGACGGGTGATCCCTTATTATTATTTTCTTGCCTAATAAAACATTTTTTTTCCGATTTCAAGAAAAATATAATATGTACCTCGGCACTGAAGTTCTTTTTATGACTCATGTGGTTTATTTGCCTCGGCCAGAGGCCTCAGCAACTAAACTCCACATGAGTCATAAAAAGTTGAACTTCAGTGCCTTGGTACATAAATAACTATTATTTCACAACATACCAACCAACATATTAAAAAGGATTTTACATTACTGGACCCTTCCGACAACATTATCCACAAATCCTAACAAAAAAGACCTAAACCTAACTTTGATCCTTATTTACAGGTAAATGTAGTCATTATACTCCTGACAACGACATTATTAAAATTTAGCTCGAAAACAACGACATAGCGACGAATGAAATGACATTATATACACCCATAAGAACTTCTTTATTACTCTTCCGACAGTTACGTGGGCGAGCGTAACAAATTTGTTTTTAAAAAGATGTTTATTGGCAAAAGTTACAAGAGAGACTGTCGTAATAGAACATGTTTTAGTATATATAATATTAAAAGTGTCTTCTCAGCATGTAGCGTCTTCTTTCCAGAAACATGGCATATGTGTTCATGTAACTCCTCCGGCCCTACTGGGAAGCATATTCTTTAGGATGTGGTTCCCAAAAATTAAATGATGATTTCTTCTCGGGTTTCCTTTTGTTTTGGGTTAATAGAAAATTTTTGAAAATGTTTTTTAATTAATTTGAGCAAGAGTAGTAATAAAACAATTAATATTATAATGAAAATAAAAATTGTAAAAATGTTAATTTTCTTTGTTTCAAGTGGTGACGACATGTCTTCTAAAATCTTATTCTGTTCTTCAAGGGTGTCTTGAATACTTCTTGTTTCTTCTAACTTGATTTTGTTGAGGCTGAGTTCTGGCAGACCTAGCTTCTTCGGGATGCTAGTGAGGTTTTTACTCGAAAAGTTTATAGAGGGTAAAGATACTTTTATAAAGGGTAGTTTGCTAGTTTTATAGCTTTGTAATATTATCGAATTTAATTTTAAAGTGCAATCGGAAAACAGTTCAACTAAGTAACTTCCTTGTAGTGGTGTATTATTTGGTACTGAGTTTTTACAGGAACTAACAGCTATTCGCTTTGACGGAACAGTTATTAGCCATTTATTTTTGACAACTTTGGCTATCTCAACTTTTTGGATAGTAGTCTTGAAGGGAGAACAGTTCGTTAAATTTTTGAATGATATTAATTGCACCTCGCAAGGAGCGTCATCACAACATGCGTAGGACTAACTTCTTCACAAATGTACTTGGTTTCTTCAATTTTCTTGCAGATTTTGTCCATAGAAACATACTTTTCATTGTTAAGTGCAAGGAATGGTTTATAAGGTAGGCAAAAGTAAAAATCGGGTTCATTATTTTTTGGGATTGGTAATGGTAGGATTTTGTAATATTGGTATAACTCTGATTCAACCAAGGGTATTTCTAAAATAAATGTGATACTGAACTCTTTTGAGTAGCTTTTAATTTCAATAAATTTTTCGAAATTCAAAATATTATCAATAGTTGGTGAAAGAGGTACTTTGCCTAACTTTAAATATTTTTCAGATTCTTTTATTTCTAATAACAAGTCTATAGGATTTATGATTGAGTTATGTAAAGTATTCAATTTTGCAAAAGAAACTGCTACTTCCATTCTATCAAATATATTGTAGATATTTTGGTATATATTAGTAAGTTGATGAATCAAAATATGAATTTGAAAATAATTGAAGTCATCTAGTTGGGCTTGAGCGAATTTCTCGAGAGCTTCTCGTATTTGATTAATTTTAAATTCTATTTGTTTTTGGTTGTGAGTTATGTTTGTCACTGTTTCCTCAAATTTCTTAATGGTAGATTTTAATAACGTAATTTGACTGAAGGCAACACCCTTCAATTTGTTTTGATTTTCTTGTAAGTTTTTTATCTGCATGTCATATTTTTGGCTATCTTCTTGATCTAAATTTCCTGTAATACATTTAATGAGAGATCCCAAAGGATTAAGTAAGCCTCTTTTCTGTCTAGTTACATTTTGAATAGGATTTATTTGATTTATTTGTAAATCGATCTGCTTTTCTAATGCAAACAAATATGAAAATGAATTATTGTATTCGTCACCATAGTGTCCAATTTTACTTTTAATGTCATTATTAAGTTTATACACTTGATTTTTTATTTCTAAATATCTTGAAACTACTGGGGCTAAGTCGTATACTTGAACAAGTGGCCAGTGATTAGATACAATTTGTGTCGTTCCTAACTTGTATGGGAAGAGTCCGGGATAGGAGTTGAGGTTATGGAAGTTTGTGTCGGTTGCGTCGATGGTCCAGGTCCATCTGTAACAACGTGTTTTATTTTAGTCTCGTTTTTGTGTGTAATCTCCGTCTTGTTTGTTTTTGGGTTTTGTATTTCAATTTTTCCGTTTTCGAGAATTTTTGTAACCAAATAGGGGCCTGTAAATTTGGATTTTAATTTCGCTGACCTCGGATCCACTTGTTTAAAAACCTGACTGCCTACTGTAATTTCAGCGGCTGTCTTACTACTGTTTCGCTTGTTAATTATATTTTCCTTTTTGTCAACACAGTCGGAATGAATTTTATCATAAAGCGCTTTCGTGTTATTCTGATGATTGTTAACATATTCCGCGAAAACTTGAGCGGGTATAAGTGACATCGGATCGCGAGAGTGTATGACCTGAGATTATTTCAAAAGGCGTGTGATTAGTATGAGAATGAATTGTGCTATTGTAAGCTATTATTGCGTATGTCATTAAGGTCGGTATATCAGATGTTTTGTCTTTTTCTCTAAGAATTCGAAGGTGCTCAATTAGGGTTGAATGTAGTCTTTCTATTGGGGAGTTTGACTCATGATGACGGGGGGTGGTGAAATGTACTTTTATATTATGAGTTTTCAATAAGTCATCTAAAACGTCGTTTTTAAATTCTGAGCCGTTATCACAAACAATTAGCTTTGGAATTCCGTGGAATGAAAAGAAATGAACTAGTTGTTGGCAGGCCGATATTGCTGTTCCAAAGAATGGTAAAGCTTGAGCAAATTTCGAAAATTTGTCTATTAAAGTTAGAAATTTATATTTTCCTGTAATAAATGTGTCAATATGTAATATTTCGAAAGGCCTAGAAGGGGTTTGAGTCAAAACTAGGGGTTCATTAGGAGGTCTTCTATTGTATTTTGACCGTTGACATATTTCGCATTGATTTATGTACTTAGAAATATCGGATTTTTGAGATTTCCAATAGTAATTTTGTTTTAAAAATTTATAAGTTTCGTCGATTCCGCGATGATTTGTCTTGCCTTCGTGTTTGTATTTTATAAGCATCTGTCTCTCTTCCGGTTTAACATTATTAATAAGTTTGGTACATTCGATAAGTTTGCAATTTTGAAAATGTGTATTAAGTGATTCTTGGAAGTAAGGCCGTAATTCTTTAGAATGAAAGTAAATATACATGGTTTTGTTACTTATGTATTCTCTTAAAAATTTTGTTATCTCATTAATATTGGTAGGTAAGGTTGCATAAATGATATGGTGGTCGTCAAAATTTTCTTGTTCAATTTTTGAGTATAACTCGTAGGGTGATTTTTTGATAATCATCTGGTTTGGTCGATTGTTAATAATTTCGTCTAATATTGGGATATTGGTCGTAGTTTCGGGGGCATTGATACTATGCGCAGTGGCATCAGTAGTCGGTGGTCGTATTTGTATATTTTGCAAAATTCTTATTTTTTGTTTGGGGTTTTCAGGTGGGGTAAATTTTTGTAAATCATTCATTATTTCGTTAATTTCTTGCTTGTCAATATCATTCTGTTTTAAAGATTCGTCTAAGTCAGTAGTTAAGTCTGAAGTTGGGGAAGGATTAGGTAAAAATTTTGATTCTTGGCGCAAAAATTCATCTATGTCAAAGTCTATGTCTCCGGCATTATTAAAGGTAGATTGGGTTTCTATTGCATTTAACTGAATTCTAGAAAGGGCATCTGCATTGGAATTTTGTTTTCCTTTTTTATATATAATTTGGTAATCGAACTCTTCAAGTTTGAGGCACCATCTGACTAATTTGGAGTTAGGTTCTTTCAGATTAAAGAGCCAAACGAGAGGGCGATGATCTGTGTATATAAAGAATTTTCTACCGTATAGATAAGGCCTAAAATACTTGCATGACCATAAAATTCCGAGTAATTCACGCTCAATAGTCGAATATTTTTGTTCCGTATTGTTGAGGGTGCGTGATGCGTATGCGATTGGCGAATCGTTAGGCGGGGTTCCTTGTGACAGGACTGCTCCTAATGCTACACTAGAGGCATCTGTTGTTAGAACGAAGGGTTTGTCAAATTCTGGATATTTTAAAATAGGGGCATTTATCAGCAAATCTTTTAAATGATTAAAAGCTTCGATAAATTTCGGAGAGTGATCTACTTTACGGTTTTTCTTGAGGCATTCAGTTAAGGGTTTACTAATTTTGGAAAAATCTTTGATAAACTTACGGTAGTAACCAGCTAAACCTAAAAATGACTTAATTTCTTTTTGCGTACGGGGTATAGGAAAATCTTTAACTGCGTTAATTTTATCCGGGTTGGGCTTAACTCCGTCAGTGGTAATTTGGTGTCCTAAATAAACTACTTCTTTATGTAAAAATTCCGATTTGTCCAGTTGGACTTTAAAGTTTGATTCTCTAAGGCGTTGGAAAACTGATTTTAGTCTGTCTATATGTTCTTGTAAAGATGTCGAGAAAATTATAATGTCGTCGAGGTACACTAAACATGTTTCGTTTTGTAATCCGCGCAGAACATTATTTATAACCCTTTGGAACGTAGAGGGTGAGTTTTTAAGTCCAAATGGCATTCTTTTGAATTCAAAATGACCGGTGTCTGTAGAAAATGCTGTTTTTGGGATGTCGTCCGGTGACATTTCTATTTGGTGAAGGCCGTTCGCCAAATCGAGTGTCGAGAAGTATTGGGCTTTTCCGAGTTTGTCTAGAATGTCCGAAATGTTTGGTAATGGAAATTTGTCGTCAATTGTCTTGTCATTAAGTTTGCGATAGTCAATCACAATCCTCCATTTTCGTTTTCCTGATGCGTCCATTTTTTTTGGTACTACCCAAATGGGGCTACTCCACGGGGAATTTGAATGTTGTATTATGCCGTTAGATAACATTTTGCTAATTTGCGTTTTGACTTCTTGTCTGTGAATTTCGGGGTATCGATATGTTTTTGTGAAAATGGGAGATTCGTCAGTCAATTTAATTTTGTGTTTTATTTGGTTCGTGAATGTCAAAGGAGTATTTTCTACATAAAAAATATCTCGGTATTCGAAACATAATTTTCGAATTGCGTCATATTCTTCTTGATTACAGTGACTTAAGCGTAAATTTTTTAAATTCTGTTTTTGTAGTTGTTCAATATGGTCGTCTAGATCTTGGTCAGTTTCCATTTTTTCGAAAAAATTTATTTCAGCTTCATTGATTAGTACAATATCAAAGGGCTTAAGAAATTTAATTTTGATTGGATTTTCCGAAATATTAGTAACCAAGGTAGTAGCGAATGAATCTACAATATTGCAAACTGCTTCAGGCATTTCTGCTTTTCCAAAATTTGTGTAAGGTAAGATACAAGTGCCAGAAATTTTATTTACGGGAATAGCTACATAAGGCGTAACTAGATAGTCACAACGTAAATCGATATTTGACATAATTTTATGTTTTAAGAAATCGGTGCCAAATAATCCTGCATAATTTTTTGAAAAATCAAATAAATAAAATTTATGGTTTCCATTCATTTGAAATGAGGGAAAAACTGGAATTTCCATCGCTTCGTTATGTATGGATCTAGCGTGGGCTGTTTTTACACAAAAAGGTTCTTCGAAAATAAAATCTGTAAAGTATTGATGAGCTAATTCGGGATTAATAAAACTTCTTGAACTACCTGTGTCTATTAAAAAATTTGCGTTTAGTTCGGGGAGATAAACGTAAGGTAAGGTGGTTTCGTCGGTATTATTTAGATAAATTACGTTGTAGGGTTTTGGTTCGGAGTTATCTGAAAATTTTCGTTTTCAGTTGTTTTGTCTGAGGGTTGGGAAAAGTCGGTATATTCGTCAAAATTCGGGTGTTCTGGGTAATATAAAAATTGGGATAATTCGTCATTTTCGTAGTAGTTTCCGTCAGGAATTTGAGGTTCAATTTGTAAGGTTGTTTCGGTACTCTCTACGGGGTCAATAACCTGGTTATAGCATTCTTCAGAAATAAAATTTTGATGTAAAACTGTATTTCCTGTTGTAGTGTCCATTGGTTCGTTTTTAGTTATTCGAGTAATTTTAGAGAAAGGTTTTGGAAAATTTTGAGGGGATCTTTGAAATTGATTCGGTTGATACTGATTTGATTGGTATTGATTTGGTTGATACTGAGGTCTAAAATTGGGATTTTGAAATCTTTGCATAGTGGATGGTGAATTAAAATTTCTATATTGGTTATTATAAGATGGTGAAGGGATATTTTTTGGTGGAAATTGAGGTTGTACGTTAGGTCGGGGATAATTAGAAAAAGTCGTTGGTTGGTACGTTGGTGGTCTTGGATAAGATTGGGTACTTGTAGAAGGTTGTAATCTCATGTTAGGTCGTGAAGTTTGAAAATTAGGAACTATTTTAGTTTGTGGAATTTGTGAACGATTTTTGTAATATAAAAAGTTTTCTTCTTCTCGGACGAAAGCCATAGCTTGCTCCAAGGAATCGGGATTTTCTAATCTTACTATAAGCTGTAAATGATAATTGAGTCCATTGATAAAAGTTTTGAGAATAAGTGCTTCATACTGAGTTATTTTCAAAAGTTTTACGTTTGCTGTATCGTTAGAAGCATTAATTTTAGAGACCAGTAGACTTCTAGCGTCTTGTAATTTTATCCAAAATTATGATTGTTTTCATTTTTATCGGGTCTTAAAGATATAATATCTTGTATAATACAGTCCTCTGTTCTTTGATCAGAAAAAGTGACAATTAGGGCATTTTTAATAAGTTCCCAAGAATTAAGTTCTACTCGAGAAGCTATTAAATCAGCTGCTCTTCCAACTAGCTTACTTATGACAGTATCAAACAGACAAACATTTATCGGTGCGAGAGGGGTTGTAGCATTTTGATGGTTGGTGAGAAAGTTTTCAACGCAACGAATAAATCTGTTAATTTGTTTAGGGTTTCCGTCGAATCGAGGAATGTTGTCGGCTTGGTACCTTATCATTTGATAGTCTGGGTTTGCCATAGTACTTGAAATTGTTGAATTTACTGGGTTAGAAGTAGGAATATTTTGAATTTCCGAAAGTTGGAGAGTGTTAAACAAATTTGCTAAATCTAGAAGTTCGTCCAGATTGGCGAAACAGAAATATAAACAATATATACAAAAAGGGGTTAATAGGAATTTTGTTTAAGGATTCACTTACAATGCTAAGATGAAGATGTTTTTCTTCATGGAAATCTTCTTTTTCTTCTTAACCTACGGGTGCAATAGGAAAAACGATGCTGTCTTCTCCCTGTGGTGACCAAAAGGGTTGTAGGACGATGCTGTTCCTGGGGTCCCCTGGTCTGTTGAGCCGTCTTGTAAGAGCCAAGTCCACACCTTTCGGTTTCACACTGTTTTTAACCGAAGATTCGGAACCGATCGCGAGTCGATATCTATCGATAGGTCGAAAAAGGCAACAGTGATCCGCACGACTGCGCCAGTTACGTGGGCGAGCGTAACAAATTTGTTTTTAAAAAGATGTTTATTGGCAAAAGTTACAAGAGAGACTGTCGTAATAGAACATGTTTTAGTATATATAATATTAAAAGTGTCTTCTCAGCATGTAGCGTCTTCTTTCCAGAAACATGGCATATGTGTTCATGTAACTCGACTAAGGAGAAACGAAAATCAGGAAAACAAAACATACCTTTATACCCTTTATACATTATATTAAAATTAACCCCATAATAATTAATCAACATACCTAACAATCGTAAATTTTATAGTGTCATTAAGTTATCTCTAGATCTAGATCTTTATTTAAAATTTTAAATAAGGCCAATAATATATCGGAAATAGTAACTAATTTATATTCTAATGTTTTACATAATAATTTATTACAACATAGATTACTTAATAATAGAAGTAGAAAGAAAGTTGGACAATATTACTCCCGTAAAGCTTCGGCAGAGCTTCAAAATAGCTTTTGGAACGCTAGACTCCGACCATGGCGAAAGATACGATAGGCAATATATTATGCACTCCAGAATAATCAACAATATTTTACAAAAGAAGTATCATTACAAATTTCTTTTACTGAACAACTTAATGATAATTATAACTGCACTATAAAAATTTTACAATCGAACCAGAATTTAATAAAAAGAAAATTAGAAAATTTCGAATTTAATATTAATAAAACTATCAAGGACATTTCGGCTTATCTGCGAGCACAAAACATTTTTGATCACACTATTCTAAACTGTCAAAATTTAATAACTTTTCTAGATAATTTGGAAAATTATTGTTCGATAAATTAAATACCTTACATAGTTCGATGATAAAATATTTGAAAAATCTTTATTCTAACAACTTTATTATGATATCAATAAATATAATTTCTTATTATCAAATCGCTACAATATAAATAAAATTTTCACATGAAAAATTCCAAACATAGGTATCGATTATTCCCAATTCCTGTTAGAAACTCAATTGTTAACCCGAATCACCCTTACCTCGTACTTCGTTCAAGCCAAAAGCAGTTCGAAAATGAAGAATGCCCAAAAGTAGAAGATAACATCATGACATGCTGCAGGCAGGTTTCATCCTCTTTGGGAATCATCAGATGGACGTAGGCAAAATCCCGAGTGGATGGAATCAAAAGATAGAACTAACAGAAACAACTACTCCGAGGGCTAATACCTAGCCCTACCGGCATTGAACTACACCATTGGTTCATCCACTCGGGATTTTGCCTACGTCCATCTCATGATTCCCAAAAAGGATGAAACCGGTAATGGGCTGGCTGGGATCATTGTGCCTGCAGCATGTCAAGACATGTCCCAACAAAGATATAGCAATATCTTCGACGTTACGTTGGTGAAGGAGAAAACTTTGATCTGCAATGCCTACATTTGTCAAAATTCGCATACGCCTCAACTAAACGAATGCATAATTTCCATGATTAGAGGAAAATATTTTAATAGCCTATAGGTACCAGTAAAAATTATTAACTCAATAATTCAAACGGTTAATAGCGGATATGTTATTATAATTCCTGCTGACGAAGCACTTAAAATTTCAACAAAATGCCAGGAAAGAGAAGGAATAGAAATTATTAATGAACCAAATTTGAATTATACAGTGTGGTCATTTAAGTGTGCAACATATTATGGGACTTTTTTATTAATTGCACAACCAAAATACAGACACTGCCAAAAGTTGATGCATGTTCAATAATCATATTAGGTGCACTTAGAATGGTTGCAAGTTAAACAGCATACAGGGTAGGTCGCACGGGCGTAGCCAAGGGGGGGTTTCGGGGGTTCAACCCCCCCCCCCCCCCCGAAATAAGCAAAATATTACCTAATATTATACCGAAAAAATACGAGGAGTGAAGAGTTAAATTATTATTACGTTTGAATATATGTAGTAATAGTAGCGCCTAGCGCCATCTTTTGACGAGAGGCAGACGCAGTTGCAGCCGAACTATTTTGTATTGTAGGGACACTTTGCGTTGTTTCTCGATTATTCGCCACGCCCCTCGGTCGAAATGAGCGGAACTTTGTGGAAGTTCGTGGAAGTTTCTGGACGGCTACTGGGCTGCTATATAAGCGGCGCGTGACCGCGCTTACGGCAGTATTGTTCCATGCGAACTCGAAGCGAATAAAAGTGAAAAGTGGTGAACGAATAGTGAAGAAAATTAAGTGTACCGTGTAAGTGAGTAATTATTTTAGTGCACTGTTATTCGATGACCTTGTTAAGGATAGATACGTGAATCATTATTACTGTCGAAAAATGGAGGAAAAAAAAGGTAGGGTGATAAACCTAAAGGTATGGACTACTGGAAAAAGTGGTGTAGTCAAGGTCAAGGGGTTTCTAATAAAGAAACTAATTTGGATTTAGCTATCAAAGCTTCAGCTACCTTGCATGCTGATAAGAAGACTGCCTACCCCGAAATCTAGTTTGGAATGCCTAGATATGTGCGATAAAAACCTTTATCCTAATATTTACACATTACTACAAATCTTCGCTACCATTCCTGTATCCACTGCTACCCCAGAAAGGTCTTTCTCGAGCCCAAGGAGACTGAAAAACTATTTACGAAACACTACAAGTGAAAACAGACTTAATGGTTTGGCTCTAATGAACATTCACTATGGAACAGAAATTCATGCAGATGAAGTAGTGGATATATTTAAAAGAAAAAGCCGAAGATTTCTTCTTTAATGGTTTTAGATTTAGCGCAGAGGAACGAAGTTAATTTATCCATTTCATTTAAAGTTAAGAACTTTATAAATATGTCGTAGTTTTTCGGATGAATATATAGATATTAAATTTCATGTAAGTATATTTTTGTTGTTTTATTTACTTCTCAAACAAAACACCCCCCAAAACTAAATCCTGGCTACGCCCGTGGTAGGTCGAAAGATATAAAAATTGCACAAGAGTAAAGTACCCTTATTTCAAAAAATTCAGCAAAAGATTATTAATAAAAGTTGTTTAGAATTAAAAGCTATGCCTAAATAACAAAACATAGCCTTCTAAGAAGAAAATTTTTTGCGTCAATTAATTTCCACAGTTTCTTAATAAACATTTAAAATAAAATTTTGCACCTTAAATGAGAGTTTTTTAATATACACATTATCATTACTAATGTTTTACCTTGTTCAGAAGAATTTTTTCGAAATTTTAAAGGTTTGTTTAATATCGTTGCAACAAACATGAAGTTTGTCTAAATCTAAGTTAATTTTACAAATATGCTTGAATTTGAAGAAAGTTATGCGAAATTGATATAATTTTGATTGATTTACGTAATTGTTTAGGGTGAATATTAAAACAAAATTTTTGTAGGAAATTATTAATGTTTTTCAAAAAATATATTTCCTTTTCTTAGGAGGCCATGTTTTGGTATTTAGGCATAACTTTTAATTATAGAAAACTTTTCTTATTAACATTTTGCTGAATTTTTCGAAATAAGGGTACTTTACTCTGTACAATTTTTATATTTTTTGACCTACCTTGTATACTGTTTGACTTGCAACCATTCTAAGTGCGCCTAATATGATTATCTAACATGCACCAACTTTCGGGAATATTTGTATTTTCGTTGTGCAATTAATAAAAAAAATATATCATATGTTGCACACTTAAATGACCACACTGTATACCCGAAAAATGTGAAATCGAAATAAAAGATTTCCAATTTTTGAACATGAAGTTTTTCGGACCCTATTTTGGTATCGGGACATGCCTAATGCAGTCCCATATAATCAGTTTTTTTTATTTCGGCCCAAAATAAAAAAGCATTTGTTGCTTACAGTCTGCCGGTGCAGATTTTTCTCGAGATTTTTACAGACGACACATGCATTTTTAAGAAAAGTCAGTATGTTAATAGTGCAATAATTGACATATAATGATTTAGATTTGTTGTCGAATTGGATGGCGCAGGCATGTCATATTTATTTATATTAAGTATTATTTACCTCGATACCAATGCCACAAGCATGTCTAGAGGATGTACTGGTATATTTTGTATTTCTATAATTGTTGTAGTAAAGAATCATTTAAAAAAATTACAATGAAAAAAACTGTTAGGAAATTGAAATGGATGATAAAAACTAGATGTGGTAAATTCATTTAAATATCTGGGCATTTACATTGATATTGATGTTAAATTAAACTTTTATGGACAGGGTGTCCCAAACTCGACGCCCCAAGGTTATTATAGGCAAACAAAAACAGCCAGTAAAAATTTGACTTGTGAGTTTCTTGTAGGACCACTCAAGCTTTCTTTTGGGTCAGAAAGATAACTTTTAGGAATTTGGGAAATATTAGGTTATGACGTTATCAGATATATTTTTCCCAGGACCATATTTGGAAATAGCACGTTTTTCTGATAAACTTCGTAAATAAATGTTTTGATATCTTGTTTCATTAAAAAGTTATGTATGTGCGTATTATTTGTAAAAATATGAAAAATATGCCATGGTATTTTTTTAATAAAAATCAAGTTAGACCTATAAAGATAATTTTTTGACAGAAACAATTGACAGATGGTCGGACAGATGTATTATGGAAAAAGTATTAAAATGTTATTATTAGTTATTAAAATATAACTATATGAACGCCTTTTTGAGAAAAACTGTTATTGGTGTTATTTTTTCTATTAAATCGTCAATATTCCGGGATAAAATTTTGTAAACAAGGTTTTTCAGAAATTTTCATAAATAGAAACCTAATAGACTTACGTCTGGCGACTTTTCTGGCCATTTTATGAGGCCGTTTATGCCAATCTATTTGTTTCCAAACTTATTCTTTAGAAATTATTGTTTTATAATGTGTGGTGGGGCTCCGTCGTGTTGAAACAACAAGGTTCTTCTTAAATGCAATGGCACATTTTTCACGAGAACTGATAACTGTTATTGCAAAAATTAGAGATTATATTCGTGTAATACAAAGTATATATTATATCCTGAATCAAATTAGCCCAACCAGCTAAACCTAAAAATGACTTAATTTCTTTTTGCGTACGGGGTATAGGAAAATCTTTAACTGCGTTAATTTTATCCGGGTTGGGCTTAACTCCGTCAGTGGTAATTTGGTGTCCTAAATAAGCTACTTCTTTATGTAAAAATTCCGATTTGTCCAGTTGGACTTTAAAGTTTGATTCTCTAAGGCGTTGGAAAACTGATTTTAGTCTGTCTATATGTTCTTGTAAAGATGTCGAGAAAATTATAATGTCGTCGAGGTACACTAAACATGTTTCGTTTTGTAATCCGCGCAGAACATTATTTATAACCCTTTGGAACGTAGAGGGTGAGTTTTTAAGTCCAAATGGCATTCTTTTGAATTCAAAATGACCGGTGTCTGTAGAAAATGCTGTTTTTGGGATGTCGTCCGGTGACATTTCTATTTGGTGAAGGCCGTTCGCCAAATCGAGTGTCGAGAAGTATTGGGCTTTTCCGAGTTTGTCTAGAATGTCCGAAATGTTTGGTAATGGAAATTTGTCGTCAATTGTCTTGTCATTAAGTTTGCGATAGTCAATCACAATCCTCCATTTTCGTTTTCCTGATGCGTCCATTTTTTTTGGTACTACCCAAATGGGGCTACTCCACGGGGAATTTGAATGTTGTATTATGCCGTTAGATAACATTTTGCTAATTTGCGTTTTGACTTCTTGTCTGTGAATTTCGGGGTATCGATATGTTTTTGTGAAAATGGGAGATTCGTCAGTCAATTTAATTTTGTGTTTTATTTGGTTCGTGAATGTCAAAGGAGTATTTTCTACATAAAAAATATCTCGGTATTCGAAACATAATTTTCGAATTGCGTCATATTCTTCTTGATTACAGTGACTTAAGCGTAAATTTTTTAAATTCTGTTTTTGTAGTTGTTCAATATGGTCGTCTAGATCTTGGTCAGTTTCCATTTTTTCGAAAAAATTTATTTCAGCTTCATTGATTAGTACAATATCAAAGGGCTTAAGAAATTTAATTTTGATTGGATTTTCCGAAATATTAGTAACCAAGGTAGTAGCGAATGAATCTACAATATTGCAAACTGCTTCAGGCATTTCTGCTTTTCCAAAATTTGTGTAAGGTAAGATACAAGTGCCAGAAATTTTATTTACGGGAATAGCTACATAAGGCGTAACTAGATAGTCACAACGTAAATCGATATTTGACATAATTTTATGTTTTAAGAAATCGGTGCCAAATAATCCTGCATAATTTTTTGAAAAATCAAATAAATAAAATTTATGGTTTCCATTCATTTGAAATGAGGGAAAAACTGGAATTTCCATCGCTTCGTTATGTATGGATCTAGCGTGGGCTGTTTTTACACAAAAAGGTTCTTCGAAAATAAAATCTGTAAAGTATTGATGAGCTAATTCGGGATTAATAAAACTTCTTGAACTACCTGTGTCTATTAAAAAATTTGCGTTTAGTTCGGGGAGATAAACGTAAGGTAAGGTGGTTTCGTCGGTATTATTTAGATAAATTACGTTGTAGGGTTTTGGTTCGGAGTTATCTGAAAATTTTCGTTTTCAGTTGTTTTGTCTGAGGGTTGGGAAAAGTCGGTATATTCGTCAAAATTCGGGTGTTCTGGGTAATATAAAAATTGGGATAATTCGTCATTTTCGTAGTAGTTTCCGTCAGGAATTTGAGGTTCAATTTGTAAGGTTGTTTCGGTACTCTCTACGGGGTCAATAACCTGGTTATAGCATTCTTCAGAAATAAAATTTTGATGTAAAACTGTATTTCCTGTTGTAGTGTCCATTGGTTCGTTTTTAGTTATTCGAGTAATTTTAGAGAAAGGTTTTGGAAAATTTTGAGGGGATCTTTGAAATTGATTCGGTTGATACTGATTTGATTGGTATTGATTTGGTTGATACTGAGGTCTAAAATTGGGATTTTGAAATCTTTGCATAGTGGATGGTGAATTAAAATTTCTATATTGGTTATTATAAGATGGTGAAGGGATATTTTTTGGTGGAAATTGAGGTTGTACGTTAGGTCGGGGATAATTAGAAAAAGTCGTTGGTTGGTACGTTGGTGGTCTTGGATAAGATTGGGTACTTGTAGAAGGTTGTAATCTCATGTTAGGTCGTGAAGTTTGAAAATTAGGAACTATTTTAGTTTGTGGAATTTGTGAACGATTTTTGTAATATAAAAAGTTTTCTTCTTCTCGGACGAAAGCCATAGCTTGCTCCAAGGAATCGGGATTTTCTAATCTTACTATAAGCTGTAAATGATAATTGAGTCCATTGATAAAAGTTTTGAGAATAAGTGCTTCATACTGAGTTATTTTCAAAAGTTTTACGTTTGCTGTATCGTTAGAAGCATTAATTTTAGAGACCAGTAGACTTCTAGCGTCTTGTAATTTTAAGCCAAAATTATGATTGTTTTCATTTTTATCGGGTCTTAAAGATATAATATCTTGTATAATACAGTCCTCTGTTCTTTGATCAGAAAAAGTGACAATTAGGGCATTTTTAATAAGTTCCCAAGAATTAAGTTCTACTCGAGAAGCTATTAAATCAGCTGCTCTTCCAACTAGCTTACTTATGACAGTATCAAACAGACAAACATTTATCGGTGCGAGAGGGGTTGTAGCATTTTGATGGTTGGTGAGAAAGTTTTCAACGCAACGAATAAATCTGTTAATTTGTTTAGGGTTTCCGTCGAATCGAGGAATGTTGTCGGCTTGGTACCTTATCATTTGATAGTCTGGGTTTGCCATAGTACTTGAAATTGTTGAATTTACTGGGTTAGAAGTAGGAATATTTTGAATTTCCGAAAGTTGGAGTGTTAAACAAATTTGCTAAATCTAGAAGTTCGTCCAGATTGGCGAAACAGAAATATAAACAATATATACAAAAAGGGGTTAATAGGAATTTTGTTTAAGGATTCACTTACAATGCTAAGATGAAGATGTTTTTCTTCATGGAAATCTTCTTTTTCTTCTTAACCTACGGGTGCAATAGGAAAAACGATGCTGTCTTCTCCCTGTGGTGACCAAAAGGGTTGTAGGACGATGCTGTTCCTGGGGTCCCCTGGTCTGTTGAGCCGTCTTGTAAGAGCCAAGTCCACACCTTTCGGTTTCACACTGTTTTTAACCGAAGATTCGGAACCGATCGCGAGTCGATATCTATCGATAGGTCGAAAAAGGCAACAGTGATCCGCACGACTGCGCCAGTTACGTGGGCGAGCGTAACAAATTTGTTTTTAAAAAGATGTTTATTGGCAAAAGTTACAAGAGAGACTGTCGTAATAGAACATGTTTTAGTATATATAATATTAAAAGTGTCTTCTCAGCATGTAGCGTCTTCTTTCCAGAAACATGGCATATGTGTTCATGTAACTCGACTAAGGAGAAACGAAAATCAGGAAAACAAAACATACCTTTATACCCTTTATACATTATATTAAAATTAACCCCATAATAATTAATCAACATACCTAACAATCGTAAATTTTATAGTGTCATTAAGTTATCTCTAGATCTAGATCTTTATTTAAAATTTTAAATAAGGCCAATAATATATCGGAAATAGTAACTAATTTATATTCTAATGTTTTACATAATAATTTATTACAACATAGATTACTTAATAATAGAAGTAGAAAGAAAGTTGGACAATATTACTCCCGTAAAGCTTCGGCAGAGCTTCAAAATAGCTTTTGGAACGCTAGACTCCGACCATGGCGAAAGATACGATAGGCAATATATTATGCACTCCAGAATAATCAACAATATTTTACAAAAGAAGTATCATTACAAATTTCTTTTACTGAACAACTTAATGATAATTATAACTGCACTATAAAAATTTTACAATCGAACCAGAATTTAATAAAAAGAAAATTAGAAAATTTCGAATTTAATATTAATAAAACTATCAAGGACATTTCGGCTTATCTGCGAGCACAAAACATTTTTGATCACACTATTCTAAACTGTCAAAATTTAATAACTTTTCTAGATAATTTGGAAAATTATTGTTCGATAAATTAAATACCTTACATAGTTCGATGATAAAATATTTGAAAAATCTTTATTCTAACAACTTTATTATGATATCAATAAATATAATTTCTTATTATCAAATCGCTACAATATAAATAAAATTTTCACATGAAAAATTCCAAACATAGGTATCGATTATTCCCAATTCCTGTTAGAAACTCAATTGTTAACCCGAATCACCCTTACCTCGTACTTCGTTCAAGCCAAAAGCAGTTCGAAAATGAAGAATGCCCAAAAGTAGAAGATAACATCATGACATGCTGCAGGCAGGTTTCATCCTCTTTGGGAATCATCAGATGGACGTAGGCAAAATCCCGAGTGGATGGAATCAAAAGATAGAACTAACAGAAACAACTACTCCGAGGGCTAATACCTAGCCCTACCGGCATTGAACTACACCATTGGTTCATCCACTCGGGATTTTGCCTACGTCCATCTCATGATTCCCAAAAAGGATGAAACCGGTAATGGGCTGGCTGGGATCATTGTGCCTGCAGCATGTCAAGACATGTCCCAACAAAGATATAGCAATATCTTCGACGTTACGTTGGTGAAGGAGAAAACTTTGATCTGCAATGCCTACATTTGTCAAAATTCGCATACGCCTCAACTAAACGAATGCATAATTTCCATGATTAGAGGAAAATATTTTAATAGCCTATAGGTACCAGTAAAAATTATTAACTCAATAATTCAAACGGTTAATAGCGGATATGTTATTATAATTCCTGCTGACGAAGCACTTAAAATTTCAACAAAATGCCAGGAAAGAGAAGGAATAGAAATTATTAATGAACCAAATTTGAATTATACAGTGTGGTCATTTAAGTGTGCAACATATTATGGGACTTTTTTATTAATTGCACAACCAAAATACAGACACTGCCAAAAGTTGATGCATGTTCAATAATCATATTAGGTGCACTTAGAATGGTTGCAAGTTAAACAGCATACAGGGTAGGTCGCACGGGCGTAGCCAAGGGGGGGTTTCGGGGGTTCAACCCCCCCCCCCCCGAAATAAGCAAAATATTACCTAATATTATACCGAAAAAATACGAGGAGTGAAGAGTTAAATTATTATTACGTTTGAATATATGTAGTAATAGTAGCGCCTAGCGCCATCTTTTGACGAGAGGCAGACGCAGTTGCAGCCGAACTATTTTGTATTGTAGGGACACTTTGCGTTGTTTCTCGATTATTCGCCACGCCCCTCGGTCGAAATGAGCGGAACTTTGTGGAAGTTCGTGGAAGTTTCTGGACGGCTACTGGGCTGCTATATAAGCGGCGCGTGACCGCGCTTACGGCAGTATTGTTCCATGCGAACTCGAAGCGAATAAAAGTGAAAAGTGGTGAACGAATAGTGAAGAAAATTAAGTGTACCGTGTAAGTGAGTAATTATTTTAGTGCACTGTTATTCGATGACCTTGTTAAGGATAGATACGTGAATCATTATTACTGTCGAAAAATGGAGGAAAAAAAAGGTAGGGTGATAAACCTAAAGGTATGGACTACTGGAAAAAGTGGTGTAGTCAAGGTCAAGGGGTTTCTAATAAAGAAACTAATTTGGATTTAGCTATCAAAGCTTCAGCTACCTTGCATGCTGATAAGAAGACTGCCTACCCCGAAATCTAGTTTGGAATGCCTAGATATGTGCGATAAAAACCTTTATCCTAATATTTACACATTACTACAAATCTTCGCTACCATTCCTGTATCCACTGCTACCCCAGAAAGGTCTTTCTCGAGCCCAAGGAGACTGAAAAACTATTTACGAAACACTACAAGTGAAAACAGACTTAATGGTTTGGCTCTAATGAACATTCACTATGGAACAGAAATTCATGCAGATGAAGTAGTGGATATATTTAAAAGAAAAAGCCGAAGATTTCTTCTTTAATGGTTTTAGATTTAGCGCAGAGGAACGAAGTTAATTTATCCATTTCATTTAAAGTTAAGAACTTTATAAATATGTCGTAGTTTTTCGGATGAATATATAGATATTAAATTTCATGTAAGTATATTTTTGTTGTTTTATTTACTTCTCAAACAAAACACCCCCCAAAACTAAATCCTGGCTACGCCCGTGGTAGGTCGAAAGATATAAAAATTGCACAAGAGTAAAGTACCCTTATTTCAAAAAATTCAGCAAAAGATTATTAATAAAAGTTGTTTAGAATTAAAAGCTATGCCTAAATAACAAAACATAGCCTTCTAAGAAGAAAATTTTTTGCGTCAATTAATTTCCACAGTTTCTTAATAAACATTTAAAATAAAATTTTGCACCTTAAATGAGAGTTTTTTAATATACACATTATCATTACTAATGTTTTACCTTGTTCAGAAGAATTTTTTCGAAATTTTAAAGGTTTGTTTAATATCGTTGCAACAAACATGAAGTTTGTCTAAATCTAAGTTAATTTTACAAATATGCTTGAATTTGAAGAAAGTTATGCGAAATTGATATAATTTTGATTGATTTACGTAATTGTTTAGGGTGAATATTAAAACAAAATTTTTGTAGGAAATTATTAATGTTTTTCAAAAAATATATTTCCTTTTCTTAGGAGGCCATGTTTTGGTATTTAGGCATAACTTTTAATTATAGAAAACTTTTCTTATTAACATTTTGCTGAATTTTTCGAAATAAGGGTACTTTACTCTGTACAATTTTTATATTTTTTGACCTACCTTGTATACTGTTTGACTTGCAACCATTCTAAGTGCGCCTAATATGATTATCTAACATGCACCAACTTTCGGGAATATTTGTATTTTCGTTGTGCAATTAATAAAAAAAATATATCATATGTTGCACACTTAAATGACCACACTGTATACCCGAAAAATGTGAAATCGAAATAAAAGATTTCCAATTTTTGAACATGAAGTTTTTCGGACCCTATTTTGGTATCGGGACATGCCTAATGCAGTCCCATATAATCAGTTTTTTTTATTTCGGCCCAAAATAAAAAAGCATTTGTTGCTTACAGTCTGCCGGTGCAGATTTTTCTCGAGATTTTTACAGACGACACATGCATTTTTAAGAAAAGTCAGTATGTTAATAGTGCAATAATTGACATATAATGATTTAGATTTGTTGTCGAATTGGATGGCGCAGGCATGTCATATTTATTTATATTAAGTATTATTTACCTCGATACCAATGCCACAAGCATGTCTAGAGGATGTACTGGTATATTTTGTATTTCTATAATTGTTGTAGTAAAGAATCATTTAAAAAAATTACAATGAAAAAAACTGTTAGGAAATTGAAATGGATGATAAAAACTAGATGTGGTAAATTCATTTAAATATCTGGGCATTTACATTGATATTGATGTTAAATTAAACTTTTATGGACAGGGTGTCCCAAACTCGACGCCCCAAGGTTATTATAGGCAAACAAAAACAGCCAGTAAAAATTTGACTTGTGAGTTTCTTGTAGGACCACTCAAGCTTTCTTTTGGGTCAGAAAGATAACTTTTAGGAATTTGGGAAATATTAGGTTATGACGTTATCAGATATATTTTTCCCAGGACCATATTTGGAAATAGCACGTTTTTCTGATAAACTTCGTAAATAAATGTTTTGATATCTTGTTTCATTAAAAAGTTATGTATGTGCGTATTATTTGTAAAAATATGAAAAATATGCCATGGTATTTTTTTAATAAAAATCAAGTTAGACCTATAAAGATAATTTTTTGACAGAAACAATTGACAGATGGTCGGACAGATGTATTATGGAAAAAGTATTAAAATGTTATTATTAGTTATTAAAATATAACTATATGAACGCCTTTTTGAGAAAAACTGTTATTGGTGTTATTTTTTCTATTAAATCGTCAATATTCCGGGATAAAATTTTGTAAACAAGGTTTTTCAGAAATTTTCATAAATAGAAACCTAATAGACTTACGTCTGGCGACTTTTCTGGCCATTTTATGAGGCCGTTTATGCCAATCTATTTGTTTCCAAACTTATTCTTTAGAAATTATTGTTTTATAATGTGTGGTGGGGCTCCGTCGTGTTGAAACAACAAGGTTCTTCTTAAATGCAATGGCACATTTTTCACGAGAACTGATAACTGTTATTGCAAAAATTAGAGATTATATTCGTGTAATACAAAGTATATATTATATCCTGAATCAAATTAGCCTTCGCTTGATCGGGTATCCATGGAAAACAATTGACAGTTGACAATTTATTATTCTTACCTGTCATAATTGAAATACCTTCTCTTGATATTTAATAATTGTAACCAGAGAAGCTGAAAAAAAATGCTAGAAGGGCTGCCGTTAGAATTTATAGGGAGAAATATCCTGAAATACAAAATGTTTATTAGATTAGAAAAAAAGTTAAGGGAGAACCAAATGCATTTTCTATCCGCAAAGGCAAATCAATTAGAAGAATAGGTAGTTTGCAATAATGATGCAACAGTCCAAGTGTTTGATTACCCGAGAAATTCAATTATTAGACTAGCTAATAGAGAATTAAATTTGAACAAGTTGTCCATACAACGAATTATGAAAGAAAACAAATATCATGAGTTTAAATTACATTACCTAGAATATTTGGGAGAGGCAAATAAAGAAAAAAGGCTTGATTATATTGCTAAAATCATGGTGGTGTATTGCTGTAGAGTACGAAAAACGAAAAACTGATAGTTATGTAAAGTAGCATATAAAGTCGGATATTTGAAAAGGGTAAGTCAAAATTTAAGTTTATTTTCAAAAAACTTTTTTAAATAGTCGAGATAATAAAACAATTTATAAAGCAAAACTGTAGGGCATTTATTACTCATCTCCAACTTTCATTCAGGTCATTTTTTTTGTAAAAAAATATATACACGATTTTTTGTCATATGATGCACAAATTACTATTAAAAATACAAAAAAAAATATTAATTAAAAGTTCCTGCAGCGTGCGGAATTTTTGTCATATAATGCGCTGTAACTCGTTAAGTATTAGAAGTACAAAATAAATTTTGAAGAACAGTTGTTCATAATTTGTTCCCCTACAACTTTTATTAAGGTTCTAAAATAACGTTTAGGAAACCACCCCTATAACGCAATTCGTACCAGGAGTTCGAGTGTGATCTTGCGGTTGGGCACTCAGGAGAAAGTACCCAAGCAACCCTGAAAAAATCATCCTATTTTTTTGTGACTTCTATAAGCCGAACCATAGAAGAATCTGTACACAACTTTATTGGATAAATAATTGTCATTTGGTATTTGCTTCATACAATAAAACACTAATACGATGTGTCTACATATTTAAATTAACGTAGATATATTACCTATTCGAATAACTAGTACTAAAGAGCACGTGGCCAATACGGGTCCAGTAAATCACCACGAAATAATAATTATTTCTGATATATAGGCCCATTGTTCGGAAAATATATGGCGTGCTTTCAATAAATAACGACGGTAATTTGAATATCTGCGGCGCAGGATCGATGCTAGAATCAGCGATTTCGCCTCGATTCTATACACGTATAAATTAAAATAAGCGTAATTTACAATTCAAGAATTATAATGAAGAACCTGAGTAGGTACCGTATTCAGCCAGCATAAGGTCAATAATTAGCTAGGTATAATAATAACCCATCTGTTCTGTACAATACTAGACTTGGGGTATAATTTAAATGCAACGTCAATATTGGATTTATTAACATCCATTGGCTCCCAGCGGAATTTTTGCTTAATGCTACCGTAGCGAACATAGTGACCCTTTGGAAAACCAAAAGAAACATTGCGAACTCCAACCCGCAAACCTCAATACCTACCCATGAGATACTAAATACGCAGTATGTTGGTAGAGTGGCCGAATTTAAAACTAAAATTCCTTTTTGGCCATAGAAAAAGGAGTAGCTTCCGCGTTGTATTTCGTTTCTTGCAATTTACGTATATTTATCTATCTAATACTAAATTCTAAATTTTGAAAAAGTTTGCAAAAAATAAATTCAAACATGGAGACTGTCATACCATATTCAGTTTTAAGGTGCAGTGCATCCCAAGCAACATTTTAAGTTTTATTATGGCGTACAACATAGCTATAAAACCAATTTTCAAAGGTGCGGATTAAAACTGTTTTGCCTGCAGGATATCCTGAGAGCTACGATAAAACATCTTTAAGTCAAAAGTGGAGAATCTTATAGAAGCTCTAAGAGTAAAATTATAAAACTTCTTTAAGACATACTTGCCTTGGATCGAAATATTTTAACAACGACTAGAAGTTAACTATAAAACCTGCCTTAAAACATCCATAAAACTTCTATAAGGACAACTACCCTTTTCAGTTTTATTGCAAATTTAAGAAGCTCATTGAAAGTATATTTTATTTTATAAGATTCCATAAACCAGATTAAAAAATATTATATCCGCGTCCGTGTCATACGTCTTTGAGCTAGACATTCTTATATGTCTCCAAAGATTCAATATGGTTTTATAATATAGGATGCAATTATTGTTACCTCAGAATTTTATAATCACTTTTACGCCTGATCCTCTACTCAAAATAGCAAACGAAGCTTAGTTTTCTGATAAAGTAGCATAGGGTAGGCCCGGAAAATTGAAGGGCCTAAAAAAGTCAAAAAAATTTCCCTTTGTGATTTTTTTCAGAATATTTTAAAAATTCGAATGGGTCTGATTTTCAGAAATACAGCCTTGTTCTATTAATTATTTTAATAAAACGGATTTTTTTTTTAAATTTTTGTACAGAAAATCCATAATATCCAACTTTTCATTTAATAAACATGGTCCAATATGGCAGCCAACATTCATTTCCTCTTGGCTTGTCTTGAACAAAAATGGCCACTTCTTCATAAATGTAATAGGCAATAATAAATGATGTCACAAAACCAAATTTACTTACTTACTTCAGTCATATTAAAACTAATTATATTTAATATTGCATTTAATGACGATACTTATAAGATCAATTTGCACCGTTCGGGGAGATTTTGCTGTGTATAAATCAGTTCACCCTATTTCAGAGCGTTTTGGCTTTACACAAGTAAGTCATAAAGCTACTTAGTTTTATGATGGTTTTTTGATAATCTTGACACTTGCGCGTTTGAGAAACAAAAACTAACCTCAAAGTTTATATAATCTACCACACTGCAGGAAGCGTTTTTTTTTTCGTGTGTCAAACATAATTGAAGAGGTTATGGGAAGCATCGATAACTATCACAGGCACAGAACTTTAAACCGAGAGTCACAGATGGACGATAGTTGAGGGCGCCTACAGGGATTTACACTTATAATTTGGTTTTCCTTCTTCCATTTTCTATGAAAAGTCCCACTTTTCTTCACAACCGCCCACTTATCCTAAAAAATTAGACATGTTTCATTGAAGGTAACAAACAGACTGCAACAAATAACTGCCATGGCGCTACTGACTACAACGCGCAGACGCAATCTCACATCCTCCCATGTATGTTTATATTTTTTTACGAATTCTAAGAGTACATAGTTTTAACAAACCGTTTTAATAATAATGAAGTTTTATCCAGAAAATATAAAGAACATTTGGATTTATAATAAAATAGTTGCTTTTTTTGAAGGTAAACATAAAACCTTCAACTATTAGCTTTTTTATGTTCTATAAGGGCGTTATAAAACCAGTTATTGATGCTACCATAAAGCCATATTGCACGTATTTCAGACATAATAAAGCTACTTTGAATTGAAAGCCACTTTAAGGAAAGAAAGTTTTATAAGGACCTTCTAAACCCCATTAACAAAGCATTTACAAGAGAACATTCACTATAAGAGTATTGTCTCTTATAAAATATATCTGGAGGGCTGCTATAAAACTTAATTATAAAACAGTCATGCTCTCAGTGCGTTTTGCATTTATCCCAGCATTGGTAAATATCATTGACTCATCTAAGTCACATTAAAACTGTTATAAAACTGTTCAAGAGCGTTTGGAATTTAAAATGTTACTTGGGCATGTAAACACTTACTAATATGCATATATCACCGGCTAGTGCTAGAGTTGCTATTGACTTGTCGGCTCGAACGAGCGAGACGAACGAACCGACAAGTCAATAGCAGCTTTTGCACTAGTCGGTGACGGGCATATTATTCTTTATATGCATAGGACCCTGAAGCTGAATTTGCTACCTATACATATATATTTGCATTTCAAGATATCGTGTAATAATATATAATATACGAAGTGGTTTGTCGCATTGATTCTAAAACACGCGCCGGGAAAGTTTTAATTAAATTAGGCATATAAAATTCGTTTCTAGCGTTGACTGAAATATTTCAGTCAACGTTCCTAGTCATTTTTAATGCATGAGTTTTATGGATTCGGCGACATACTATAGGTAGGTATATTATTAGATTAATTAAACGGGTCGATTAAGGTATAGAAGTTCAATTTTTTGAAAGACAAGAGATCTAAAAGCTTTTTGTTAAAAGTGTGCCCTCGAAGAAACTTGAATCCGTAAGGAACATTTGGATAAAATTTTGACCTCGGAATTGTTGCGTTGTCTATCTTAATCGACACATAGAATAATTACATTAACGCCAAAATTCGATTTATATGTTTCTAATTTATCGAGATTTTCGTCGAATTTTTCTTAATGCTAAACAAATGCCGCCTTCAATCTATAAACTGATCCCTCCTACCTCCTAGGCCATTTTGAACAGACGTACATAATAATCTTAACCCAAGTTATATTAAAAACTCTCTTAAAACTTCTCACAAAACCAAATCATCTCTATGTAAAATTATTGTTCACAAAATGAAATCTGTCATAAACCAGTCGTTTATCATATGCGGGCGCCATAAAATTTTAAACCTTTTAGGTTTTTAAATAATTGTTGCTCGGATATCCTTCTCAAATTTGCATTCTGGCCAAAATTTCCTTTCCTACGATACACTACACGCATTAGCATTTGTCTAAAAAATAGCCTCTTGGATAATTTTTTCTCAATGACCATGAAATCAACAAAGCAAAATATCAGGTGGATAGTAGGCCTTAGCACAGAATAACCAAATTATTCTGAGGCCATAATAATATTTTATAATTGTATTGCCTGTTTTATGACATCAAGTCAGATGGTTTGGCAAACATGAACATGTACGCATTAGTGCTGTGTTCAAGGTGGCACTATGGCAATATCCAGGGTGTTTCTAAATTGTAGTGCCAACGTAATATGACAGGTAGAAAATGACATTTTGATCAAAAAGTTTCCTATAAATATGGCTCCAAAAATGCATAATAAAAAAGTTACTGGGTGATAAAGGTACAGTCTGAAAAACATATTTTTCGCAAAAACTTGTACAGAAGTTATGCAATTTAAATGAAACTTGGTGCAGTCCATTAGTCGCTGAAGTTGAACAATTTTGTGTAAAAAAATTTTATTCCCATCGCCCGGAGGGGCGGGGTAGCTCAATGAGTTTTGCACTCAGAACTTTTTTGAGGTTATCTTCTTGATCTTGCAGGTTCATCATTTTAGTGCATCTTTTCATTTCGCAACAAAGGTGTACTCTTGTTCCATTACGATAAAATCAACCGTTTGCTTTCAAATTGGCAAAATGTGCCCCAAAACACCTGTTGAGTGTTGGCTCCAAAGTTCGAAAAATAAAATTGTCAACTACCGCTTTCAAATTTTAAAGAATAATTGTACCATTTAAAGTGGCAAAAAATTACCTATGAACAATGTACCAAAAATTGTTCGCTTCAAAATGGATTGAGCTTGACAAAATTTTGGCACCCTATATTTCAAGAAAAGCAGTGATGTTTCACTCAATGCCTATTAGGCATTTTTTTCTTAGTTTTGAAGTATAATTCGTCTGTAACATTTAAATGAGGTACCTAGGCGATAATTTTATTTTCCGACCTTTGGAGTCAACAGGTGTTTTGGGGCACATTTTGCCAATTTCAACGCAAACGGTTGATTTTATTACTTTTGTTGCAAAATGAAAAGATGCACTAAAATGATGAACCTGCAAGACCAAAAAGTTAACCTCAAAAACCTACCCCGCCCCTCCGCCTCTGGGCGATGGGAATAAATTGTTTTTACACAAAATTGTTCAACAAACTAAAAACATGTGCCTACTTTATTTATCTCTTTACTACGTAGGTATATTGTAGTAATTATATTAGAAGAGGCATGCACGTGTGTATACAGGGTGTTCCGTAATTATGTGCAAATATTCGGAGAATGTGTTCTACAGGTGTTATAAGGTGGGTCTTTCATGTAAAATTTTTCGATGTAAGGCTCCCTTGCTAAGTTATTCTCGGAATTCCCAAAATGTTATTTTTGTTCTCAAAAACGATTTAATCCAGAAACTTGAATTTTCCAACACATTACCAGTCAGTTGGAAGACACTTTACGGTAGATTTACTTTTTGCATTCACCCATCCCGAAACACCTATTCGTCTTTTTCTTAAAAAAGTTTTGTATGTTTGTTTATCTGAAAAAATTGCCTATTATATGGCCCGATTACCTAATCTAGAAACTTTTCCTACTGTTCATTAACTTAATAGTTTTCCTGGAAAAAATAAAATTACTTTTTTGTTCCCTATTTGAATACAGTTATTGACACTCAGGACTGCTTAAACACGAAGTAGGCGGTTGTCATTTTTGTAACTTTCTTATTTTACTGTTTAGGAGCACTGGTGAGGCAAATGTGAATTTACCGCACTAAAATTAGTACGGAAAACTGGATTTTCCGCCCGCCTGTAAAAATAATACATTTTAGATCTCGATTTAGCCGGTACTCAGGACAACTAACTAAAATATCATAGGTAGTA
Organism: Pseudeuparius sepicola; assembly: GCA_963920635.1. Taxonomy (NCBI): domain Eukaryota; kingdom Metazoa; phylum Arthropoda; class Insecta; order Coleoptera; family Anthribidae; genus Pseudeuparius; species Pseudeuparius sepicola. Next base: position 30,827,282 of record OY987303.1, read on the forward strand.
ATTCAACAAAACAAAAAATACAATATGTCATCCATGCATGGCCAACCTATTTTTCTATTAAAATCGAAAGTCAAATTGTCGATAAAATTATATATTTTTAATTTCGCACAAAATTGGTTCTATTGGAGAAAAATCACTTTTTTTCAAAGATACGGCGACGTGTTACTTTAAATGGCACCAATGAACTGTGTAATTTGACAGCTCTTATTTCTCTTATGGTATAATGTCTTACTCAATGATGTGACATAAAAATCACTTAAAAAAGACATATAAAATATGTATGGACAACAACGAATAAGAACAATAATTGCTGATCGAATAGTTTTACAACCTTTTTGCGTGGTATAGGTTCGAGACGAGATAAAAGAATTTACAAATCAGACCTTTCCTCCATACAGTATCATAATCTCATAATAGGATGCTGTAAGGTCTCTAAACAAAACTGACCACTCAACTCTGTCTGTGCAGCTACCTACTGTTTCCGTTGAAATCCCGATTCGAGTAGTGTTTTTGCTGACGAATTTTATAGAAACTCTGGAACGTAAGGAGCAAGCTCTTCTGCTTGGTGTAGCAAAATTCAAAACGTTGAACCATTGAGTATAGCAATAGGTAATAATTATTCCTTTACTCAATGGTTGAACATGTCTAATGTATTTTAATGCAGTTCAACGTGAGGGTTCCAATGGTGCGCAGCCTTTTTGAGTCTGGTGTCTGGTAATGCTAGCGTATGCTTTAGTTTTAGTGTGGGTCTATCGTCTATCTTAGTTTTTTTTGTGAATTTTTTATTAGCTCTATATATTCGATCATCGTTATACCTATTCATATTACGCACTTGTGGTTACGCCACTGACCACCGTGCGATTTACATATTGATTATATACGGCCCAGGTCACCGGGTACACCCGCTTTTAATTAGAGGGGTATGCCCCGGTGGTCCATTCGAACCGTGATCGTGAGATCACCTCCGTTCACCAAAAACACGAGGTTGCATATCTCAACTAACTAGAAATCTTTATTAAGATAAAAAGTGACAGTTTTTGAATGAATTTAGTTGAATTTCGATTTTTAAACAGCGACCGACCTCTATGGAGCAATAACTAGAAATTAAAATATTTAAGATTAAGATATTTAAGTCACATTATTTGGAACACGTTATAACACGTTATAGCGTTTGAACAACCAGTGGCGGAGAAGTGGGTAATTAGTACAATTGTTTTTAGAAAAAAATGAATCACCTTGAATATTTATATTAATAAGTATATTGAATTTTTTATGTAGATTTTAATTTCGAACAAAAAATATTATATATTTAATACCCTCTTGGCATTTTTTCAAATATTGTATTATTTCAGGGTCGTATTTCTGAAAAAATAGTAGGTACTTACAGTTATAAAAAAAACCTTTGGACAAATTTGTGGAATTAAATTTTCTCCTGTTACATTAGCACACAATAGTAGGTGTACTTACAGTTATAAAAATCCTCCTTTCAATAAATGCCCCTATCCTTATACGCTTAATATTCCAGTTTCTCTCACTAGATCTACCGGTATTTTGTTCAGCTACTCCGAATAGAATCAAGTTGTTGCTTTTTCTATTGCGGTCGCTTAGCTCCTGCACAATGAGTTCTAAAGTATCATCGGACAATTGGACAGTTCTAACGTTGCCGAAGCCCCTAATTCAGATTTCAGATTACTGATATCATTTTGTAACTTAAGAATTTGTACCTTTAGGTCCTTAATGTCATTGCCTATCGGTCTAAAGATCTTACAGGATCACTCACAGCCTTCGTAAAACAAGAAAAACTTTGCTCAAATGCTTTTCATAATAATCTTTTTAAGTTGATCTCATCATACTTGACCAACGGAACTCTGTGTGTTGATTGCATTGGATTTAGATCTCATAGTTTTCGTGCTACCAGTGGTGCACCCCAAGGCAGGAATTTGACACCTCTAGGTACTGTTATTGAGAGCCAAGTGTCGATGTTTGCTGATGATTTGAAAATATTTCGTGAAATCAAGTCTGATACTGACTGCAGGAAGCTCCAAGCCGAACTAAATACATTATGTGCGTGGTGTAACAGGAATAAAGTGCCTCTAAATTCTGACAAATGTAAAGTCATGCCATTCACGACTAAGAAATCTTAACCTACATCGGTATACAATATCAATGGTATTAATCTTCAGCGGGTTTTCTCATTTAGGGATCTTGGTGTTAACTTTGACCCCAAGTTGTCATTTTTAAGAATCACATTACAAATGTTACAACTTCTTCAATAAAAACATGAGGATTCATATATAGAACTAGTTCAGACCTCAATAATATCAATGTCTTAAAGTCTCTCTATTTTAGTTTTGTCCGCTCTAAACTCGAGTATTGTTCAATTGAATGGTGTCCATATTATAATGAATACATTGATCAACTTGAGCACGTCCAGTTAAAGTTTCTAAAGTTTGTCACCTGTAAACTAGATGGTGTGTATCCTCCGAGAGGTGCTTCCCAGGCGGAATTGTTGGAGAGATTTGAGGTTCCGCTTCTGATTGACAGACGGAAGATTTTAGAGCTCCAGTTTCCGTTCAAGGCGGTGGTGGGCCTAAATATTGATAGTGCCTCAATTTTCATGTTCCATCTAGTACAAGATCCAGACACATGTTTTCCTTGGTTCGAGCTAACACCAATATGTCTACAATATGTGTAGGTTGACGAATGAGTTTTCTGAACATATTTTTTTGCACCATGGTTTCTTCACTTTTAAAAGAATAATCAGACAACTCATGTTTGCTTGAATTTAGCTCGGGTTTTACCTGTTTACTTTTTCACCTGATTCACGTTTTTTATGTTTATATGTTTATACACTAGAAACTAATTAAACAAGTGTACCACTGATGTTTTTGCATATTGTCTTATAAATGTAATACCTTTCTGTTAGACAATAAAAGCTTCTTTATTTATCCATTTATTTATTTATTTGTATCTTTATTTAAGTCAACGCATGTATTTTTGTATCGCATTTCATCATCGATATAAATTATAACCTCATAGGAGCGATTACAGGCGAGAGTGATATTTCTTTGAGCCATAACTGAATATATATCTATAAGAAATCAAGTACCTAAGTACAAGAGGGTGACGGGTGACCTTCATATATCTTATCTCTCTCGTGCTTATTTGAATTTTTATTGCGGCTACATTCTTACACATTCTACCTATCTCTCTTATACTTATGTGATTTTATATTACAGTTACTTATATTATTACTCATTATATGCCAGATTGCCAGACGACTCCTGGAGTTTGATTTTATGTAGATTTTAATTGCAGTAGATATACCCAGTAGATACCCAGTATACTTAGGTTTGCGGAAGTAGCTCCTCTGTAGTTCAATCTGGTGGATAGTGAAAAACATCAAAATAAAATATTACCTATTCTTATACGGATAGGTGTAATTATAGGTTTAAACTTTTTATTTTTAATTGTAAGGAAAAGGTCACTCTATATAAAAAATTTGCTTGTCTTGGCACCACGGAATCTTATTTTAAAGTTTCCAAAAATAATACAACGTGTCCTGAAAACTAAAAAGTTTAAAATATTCTTAAGAGTAAAGTGCTCTTATTTTGGGGGAAGCGAAAAAACGTTATTTAAAAAATTTATTTTCTATATCATAAGCAAGCAATTACCAAAAATACTCTCATTCTCTCATTAATTTAACACACAATTCCTTGTTTTCCCATGTCGCCTCCTATGATATAAACCTCCCACCTTCCCCGCACAAGTATTCAGTTGCTTCTAGCTTGGAGTATTGTAAGGGTGATAATTATTATTATTGTCATTATTTAATAAAATTTATCCGAATTTTTTCGTATTTGTATAGGTAATATCACAGACTATCTAAAAACGTAATCATAATATTATGTTTCTGAATAACTAATAACGATTCTTGCTAATTTGCATTGTATCAAAAACTCTTCCCTATAATGATCAATTTAAAAGGTGGGTAGGACCTATTAAATTGGGAGATTTTAATAATAACCAACGTGGCATATCCGCTACCATGCGGCATGCGCCACCGCCCCCATATTTGCTGCGGTTTTGCAGCACGAGCTTTCAACCTCACACTCACTCCTATTCGTTATTGTCACTAGCGCTGTATTGCGAAAGACATAAACACAAGCGCACTGCAACCTGATCGTACTCAAACTAGCGGAAACTGATGCCATCATATTCGTGACATAGGTATATTTGAGCATTTTGTGCACTTTAGGAATATTCTTGAGCATTTTAGGGGTGGCTTGAGAATTTAAAACAACAGAATTTTCAGGAAAAGACATGCTACAGGATATTTATTAAGCTGAAAAACGCTTATTAGTTTGCAGTAATGAAACACCTATCTGTTGTCGTTTATTCTCGTTCATGTTCATTCTTGCTGAAAATGCTCAAAATATACTCTGTTATCAATTCAGGTCAACTTGAAATGTCCCGAAGATAGTCTCGTTTTGCTTAAGAAATCACCAATTATTTATAAGGTGCCTCTAGTTTAGCAAAGCGAAGATCCATGGCATAAAACGCATCTGATACCGAACGCCTTGGCGACGTAATAACATGGTTCGGACGGATTCTGGCCTCATTTTAATAATATCGATGTCGTGACCGACGCTTTTTTAATATCAAATTACCTATAGAGTACTCCGGCGGAGTTTTGCATGCAATTATGCGGCTTAATTACGCTTTCAACATTTCTTCCGGAGATTTCGATCGCATACACTCGAGGACGAGGCCATAATGATGGTCCGCCCAAGTGCATATTGTAATTTTCGAAAGATTTACTATCACAAATTAGCTCGCAATTTTTAATTTTAGGGGAAGAAGTAATAGATTTTAAGACATGTGCGTTCTGGGAGAAGGATAATGAATAATTATTTACCATTTTTATGGAAATATGCTGTTGCTCATCCACTTCTTAAAAAACCAGAGTGCTTTGATGAATATTAGTGTAATTTTTGTCTTATGTCTAAAATTATTGAACGAGGAACGAGTATGTTTGGTCATATCCACGGATACGCATCAGTAGGTACATAGTACAGAGAATTCAACGCCTGCCAATATGATCCAATGAAATGATATGATTTTTGACATATTAACGAATCAGGTGATGATTTCAGCGATTATTTCCTATACTGCTTGCATCCAATAAGGTAGCTCCTTCCATAAAAATCCAACCAATTATATGGCTCTGCTAGCGATAATAATTGCACTTGTGAAAATTATCGTATGTAATATCACTAGTGCCGGAAATTGTATCGATAATTTTTTCGAAAGCGCTATTTTGCCTAGAAAGATCACGAGTATAAATTGGGCTTTTATTTTCTGATAAAATTTTATCAGATTTTATCAGTAAATAAAAGCCCAATTTGTACGAGTGGTTTTGCTAATAGGCAAAATAGGGCTTGAGAATAAAATTATCTAGAAAAATTTCCGGCACGAGTGGTATTTGTCGAGATTGTTTTACGAATACGATTTAATAATTTATGTATTAATTTTTTCTATGTTTACAATTCCAAAACGACTCATTTTTAACGACTTTATTGACAGCTTTGACTGTAGCGTTCGAGTAAACAAACATGACGCTTGGGTATCCAAGGCAAATGCGATTGTACCTACACCCTGTCGGCGTTGGTTTATTTTCTGAATGTGTCATAAATTTAAACGGAGGCGGAGGTCTAAATAACAAGAATTAAGCAATGTAAAAGTTATATAAATTCATTGATATAATGCTTAATAATACCGCAACATAATTTATAAGCTGCATAATTAGTGTGAAACACACAAACTTTAAGAAGTAGGTACGTGTTTGTATCCAACAGATTCGCGGTTGCTAAGCAACGAAGTGATAATTTGCACAAGTGCAATTACCGGTAATTGCACTAGTGCAAGTTATCGCTAGCATTGGTTGGATTTTTATGGAAGGAGCTACCTTATTGGATGCAAGCAGTATGAGGGAAATAATCGCTGAAATCCTCTCTCTTAGTTACGTCCTAGTTACGCTAAAGCAATATTGTTGATTGTGGCAGCTAAAACTGTTAAACCGATAACTTCTTCACATTACCAAATTTAATATAGGACTAGAAGATATGTTTTCAGTTAAGACATTGATCTTTAAATATATATTAGCACAAAAAACATATTCCGAACCGAAAGTTCAACCTAAATATCAGCTGTCAAATGAACTAACTATTTGCAGCTGTTAAATTCTCTTCTTAAATACAACTCGTGGTATGCCTAATAATAGATAATACCTTTTCTTAATTTATCACTCATTATAATCACAATGCTAAGAAAATACCACTCCTGCTGCGCAGTCGTGGTATTTTCAGTTTTGGGATTATAATTCGTAAAGGAAGGAGCTACCTTATTGGATGCAAGCAGTATGAGGGAAATAATCGCTGAAATCCTCTCTCTTAGTTACGTCCTAGTTACGCTAAAGCAATATTGTTGATTGTGGCAGCTAAAACTGTTAAACCGATAACTTCTTCACATTACCAAATTTAATATAGGACTAGAAGATATGTTTTCAGTTAAGACATTGATCTTTAAATATATATTAGCACAAAAAACATATTCCGAACCGAAAGTTCAACCTAAATATCAGCTGTCAAATGAACTAACTATTTGCAGCTGTTAAATTCTCTTCTTAAATACAACTCGTGGTATGCCTAATAATAGATAATACCTTTTCTTAATTTATCACTCATTATAATCACAATGCTAAGAAAATACCACTCCTGCTGCGCAGTCGTGGTATTTTCAGTTTTGGGATTATAATTCGTAAAATTAACGAAAGGTATTATCGATAATAACCACTTGTTATATTACCCCTGAAAAGCAATCTGGTTTTAAGAAAACACAGAACACCTCTGCTGTTTTAGATTATGTTTTTAATAATATAGTTGAATATAACGATCAAGGCGAGGTTGTAGTCCTGGAGCTCTGAGATTATTCTGAAGCATTTGATACTGTCAATATTAAACAAGGTTTTACCGTTCATCTTGCGTTTTTATGGTTTCAATTATGATGCACAGGCCCTTCTACATTAGTTACCGAAGTACTCGATAACCGATATAAGTGTGTCCATGACAACAGATCACAGATCTTGGCGCCATTTTTTTTTTATTTACCAACTGGTTTTCCCCAGGGTTCAATCTTGCACCCTTAGTTGTACCTTCTGTGAAATCGTTACGTCCTCGAACAATATTAGTAATACCACAGACTAACGAGTAATACAGACAATTCCTTAGCGACATGTGTCAAAAGGAGACTCGAGAGTCTCTTCTAAATACATGAATAATGTGCATTTTATTTGATTTTATGTTAATCTACATAGCAAAGAGATTGTAATAGAACCATATGTATGCTTACAATACTGTCTGTCTTTCTGTAAATTGGAATGGAGACTCGCTTATTTTTGACACATGTCCGTAAGGAGGCTTCTGTTGCAAAGCTATTTATTCTGTGGCAATACCCATGAAAATGCTGACGATAGTCAATTATTATATCGCTGTAGTGTCTGATCTAAATCTACTAAATCTTCGGTTTTTGTCCTGGAATATAGAGAAAAGGTAAGGTTTAAAGCCTTTTTAACCTTTTAAGTATATTTTGGACATTAAAAACTTAAGAAAACAATTTCTGAAACAATGACTTTGTGTCTGGAATACGTATTCAGGGAGTGCTGTATGTGTTTTATTACGGAGGTATGATCTCTCCTCTCTCTAAAAATCATCAGGGAATTGTCGTGGTTAACGATAATCGATTTAAATTGCAATAATTAGTATGTTTTACTCACATTAAAAAATCCCTATTAGATACCAAACCAAGAAAACACTTACGCTCGCCAAAACTAAGAAATGTCGTTCAATTACGGTAAAATTAATTCCTACCCATTAAGGACATAGACCCTTTGTTTACACTTGCAATTTAAAAGAATCCCTTGCAAAGGCTTTAGGCATGATTCAACGCTATGTCAACGAGGAAGAAGCAGCCCTCCGACTTGAATATTCGGACAAATCCGCAGTGGCCGCATATGCCACATGGTAACGAGGTCACAATCCGCATCAGTTGCAACCGAACATCGGACGAGTGCATTGAACATGCTGGAAACTACTACCAGCAAAACGTTTGGAACATAATTTCATCGAACACGGCATACAACAGCCCGAAAATTCATTTCACCATGGACAACGGCCGTAAAAACCTCAAAATAACTGTGACATTCAACTACGTTTTTATACATGTGTATATAATAATAACAATAATAATAATAATTCTCACCCTCACAATACTCAAAACTAGGAGTACCCAGAAGCAACCACATGCTTGTGCGGGGGAGGGGGGCAATTACTATCATTTTGTCTTCGTTGCCATTTGCGGCTAGGGCCGACTTTTTTTCCAGATAAAACTAGAATAGCATTCGCTCAAGTACTACGGAAAACCCTAGAAAACCGTAGTAATCCAAGTGAGTGTGGGACAATCAGTAAATCACACGGATATAGCCTATTTAGGAGCAATACCGTGAACCCACATTTGTCCAGCGCTCTTGGCCATAGCGGTGCTTTTCTTTAAAGACATATACATGCGCCTGCCTCGAATTAAGGTCGGTTGAAGGCAGAAAAACATTCAGTCTAAAAAGTCAGCGCCGGTACGAGCGACGCCATCGCGGCCCTTAAAGTCTAATTTTGGATTTTAATGTGCGGATTTAGAAGCTTAGATTTATAAAAAAAACATTATAGTTAAAGATGTTAGAAATCTCTTTAGGAACAAGGAACAATAACCCTCCTTGAAAATTTCGTAGTAAACGGGGCGAAATCTTTTTAGGTACAAGCTTTTATTTCACTTCATCCATTACGAGCAGTAGAAGCCGATTAAGCTGAAATTTTGCACACACCTTCGGTGCTGGTGACAATACCTACAATCTAGTACACTCAATATTGTAATTTGTTCAAAATGGCCGCCGCTCCAAGATGGCGGACTATCTTTTTTCTTTACAACTCCTCTGATGTGGATGTCAAATAATAGGGTTTGACGAGTAGAAAACGATAAGGTGAGTGACGTTGTAGCAAATCAAATATGGCGATGGCGGCCGCCCCACACAGTAAAAAAAATCGGTGTAAATCCTCTTCGTGTAAGTGGTGAAAGAAATTTGGTGAAAAATTGACACGAAAATTATTGGATTCCAAATATCTTAACCAAACCTCATTTGGTGAAATTCACACTACAACAAATTCGTTAATTTTAACACTTAGGGGTGTAATTTTTTTATATTTTTAACACGGCTTCGTGTTTGTTCACACTACGCGGTGTTCTTTAACACCATTCGGTGTTCCTTAACACTAACCGGTGTTAAATTGAACGTATTAACACAAGTTCGTGTTAAATAGAGGAGAGGGGGAAGTCGTTTCACCAGTTATGGGTGTAAAATCTTAGGCAATCGAAGCCATCGCATCAGTTGTTTGTCGAACGTGGTGCGTCGCGGAGCTTATCAGTTTGTGTGACATGCGTGACCCGACCGCGTGGCTCGTATAATAGGTATATAAAAGTGATTCTACAGGCCGATAGTGCAAAAAGGGTGTTGTTATGTGAAGTAAAATTTCAAAGTGAAGTCAGATGGATTAAAACGACAGGCGAATATGCAGATGCGACGGCGAAAGGTACTGTGTGATAGACGAGGTGATAGCCCCTATAACCTATACTCATTGATGAGTTTGTTCTCACCGGAATAAGAAACCAGTCGTGAATATAATTGAAGGATTTTAAGTTATCTGACTGTTCTGATTGTTTTGATGCCTGCTGATTGGCTCCGACTTAGTTGGGACCTGCTTGTGCTTGTGAGAACAGGCCTATCTAACTAAATGGCTGTGTCGCAACGTTTGAAGTTTCTTTTTATCTCACATAGACAATTCTGTAAGACGACAGTTACTTAAGTACATTGTAAGAGGATTTGTACGAAATATAGTTTGGACGCATCCTTTAACATAAAGCATTTCTTGTGTTTGTGGTTAGGTATACACTTTTGTTACGAATATTATAATATATATATATATATGTATATATATATATATATATATATATATATATATATATATATATATATATATGTATATATATATATATATATATATATATATATATATATATATATATATCTTTTTTATATTAACCAAATATTTTTGGCTGTGAGAATGAATATTTATTTTAAGCTTTAAGAAAGAAAATGTTGATATTGTTATGAACCTATTTGTAAGGCATCGTTCATGTATTTTGGAAGTGAAATAAAGTCTTTCCTTTACTTATTGCTGTTTATTATTTCCTACAAATATAATCTAAATTGAAGACCAAGCACATACTATATGCCTGGTTCATATACAGCTTCTTTATCTTTTAGTTTTATTTTATTTTTACAAATAACACATTTTCTTAATTTGAACTTATCAATGACATTTGAAATTTCTTTAAAATAAAGTATATGTAAAATTATAAGAGAGAAAGAAGAAGAAAATGGGAATACCAAATAAATTAAATTACATCATTTTGACCAAATTGCGTGTTAAAGTTACACAACACGGTGTTAATCTTACACAACGTCGTGTTAAATATTCACACCAGCATAGTTCTTATTTTCACCAGAACATTTGGTGAAATTTACCAAAAAAGAAGGTGTAAAATTAACCAGATATGGTGTGGACTTATATAGACCACTTTTCGTGTCCAATTTAACACCGGATTTTTTACTGTGCAAGATGGCGGATATACCTTTTCCTTTACAACCTCTTTGACATGGGTATAGGTGTATTAAATGAAAGGGTTTGACGAGTAGAAAACGATAAGGTGAGTGACGTCATACTAAATCCAATATGGAGCAGCCCCAAGATGGCGGGTTATCAAGCAGAATACGTGACGTCATTCTAATTTCAATATGCCCGAAGATGGTAGCTCAAAACGTACAGAAAAAGGCCCTGTAATATGGATGCGTTATCATAAATGCATATATTAAGACATATACTAACTGAAAGGCACAAAATAAAATACCTAATAAAAACACTTCTTAAAAACAAGCTTTAATTTAAGCCGCGAATTAAAACGAATGAAGTAAGTTTAGGTTTTCAAAAAGCTTGTGGCGCGAATTGCAAAAAATACTCCGGCAAGTACTTGCCGCGGATCAACCAATCACTGTCCAATTAAATTAATTAACTTTTTCAAAAAAAATTTGAAAACCTAAACTTATTTTATTCGTTTTGCATGGCTTAAACAAAGCAGGTTTTTAAAAAGGTTTTTATTTTTTATTATTTTATTATCCAATGCCTTCATTGGCCAGAGAAACGCTATACCTGCGTCAAATCATATATGCAGAAATTTTCACTTTTTCTAGAAATGAATCATATTTTGCAGAATTTAATTAAGGAGCGACAAACTAAAACACTTCAAATTTGCTCTGGGGCAGTTACTTCTGAAAGGTCTCTGCACTGAACACCAAGTATTTTCGGCTTTTTTATTGTTTGGAAAGGGGATAAATATTTTATGAGGTTGATTGTAATTATTATTTTAGTATGATGGAACAAGATACTTTTCTTTCTACTACATAGTTTCTTCTGGGTCCGCATCTGGAATGATAAAGTACCTATTTAATCACAACATTAATTGGGATATTTAACATAAACTACTTTTTAATTTAAAATACTCCTAATTACGCGTGTTTTCTTTTTATTCAAGGTGTCCCATATTTACCACTGTGTAAATTTTTTTTGTTGTTTTCATTTTACGCGAGTAATTTTTAAATGATATTTCATTAAAATAGATGGCATGTAAAGCCTCTAAATAAAAGTCGTAGGACTTTTCTGAACCGCCAAAATCTGTCACCAGATAAAACAAAAGAACATCGCAAAGTTGAGATAAAATATACACATAGGTTTTTTAAATTGAACATCCAATGTGTTTTTACATTTTTTAAATACACGAGTCATTACGATTACAATTATCTATAAACTTTATACTATTGTCTTTTACAGTTTAGAAATAAGTACTATTGCATTTTCAAATTTTATAAGTATCTACTAAATATTGTAACGGCTACATTTTGTACCATTAGCCTTTCGTGGTTATTAATCAATAATTTCCATTGACTTTCGGTAAATAAAGTAACTACCTATTAATCCTCTTAGCGAACGAAATCTTGTAGTTTCTACAATAAAAACATGATAACAAAAAAATTAATTTCGTATTATTAAACTATACTTACTTAAAACATTCATAGCTATTATTGAATTTTTATTTTAATCTGTCTTATGTTCAATCTCAAGTTATGGCATTTTTCTGCAAAATAAAAACTAACATTATTACCCGGGGAAATAAATTATAATGGAAATCTTTCGAAATATTAACAAATGCATATATATTTGAAGCTACCACCTTTATCGACTTGGTATCGATTTCTATAGTTTTCGTAAAAATCAATTGAAATATTGAATTTTTAGAAATTGGAAACCCGCACGTCACCGGGGTAGGAATAACATTTTGAACGAAGATTGGCCTTCATTCGGTGCCATGTTAAAATAATGAGCATGCAAATAACTGTGTTACCAAAATGCCTAAAGACAGCTAAGGTAACAAAAATCCTTTTTGATGTATCAATAAGAGTCTATTGCAATGTCTAGGCACTTTTGATCTGATTAAAAAAAATAATGTTTGGAAACCCACATGATATTTGAAAAGTATTTAATAATTATTTAATTTTGAACAAAATTTGCTAAATTGTTAATAGAAGAGACTAAATTACTATTCTTTCAAATATCAAAAAGTAAATAATGATAATAATAATATTTAAATATTCTAAAACATTAAAGAGATAATATATCTACTACATTTTTAGACAAATTTTTACAAGAAAATATAAAAAGACTAAATGATATTAATACTGATATAATAATTCATAAGGGGAGAAACTTGAAAATTTTCCAGATATAAATAAATTAAAATATTAAAAAAAAACTCTCGTGGCACTTTATGTCCCCACCATCCTACACACAACGGGCAAGGTACGAATTTGATCAAAAGTGTTAAACAAAAAATAGCAAATGATCAGTAAACTTCCGAAAAAATAAAGAAAATTGAATTACCTGATAACTGCTTTTCTGTAGAATAATAAGAAATTACAAATTTCTACAAGAGGTACTTTATCTTCAAATGATAAAAGTGTTTCTTATTTTGTCTATTATTTATTTTCCCTGGTAATTTTCCCCGCTGTAAATTCTCTTTTAAACAAAAATACTCCAGTCCAAATTTTGCACTATAGGCAGGCTTGCTAGCAAGACGATCAAACTGTAATAATTTCATTTTCAGAGAAATTAGAAGCAGGCAGTGTAAAATAAAATATGGAAGTCCAGGTATTAGGCAGACAGTTAAACAATATTTTTATAGATTGAAAAAATTAACAAACTACTACACATACTAGCATACAAAAATGACCATGAAATATCGAAAAAATTTAAAAACAGAATTTCTGACTGAATATTAATGGCAATCATAAATTTTAACAAAATTACTTAAATTTTAAAAATATTTTTCTCTTTCTAAATTGAGTTATGTTTGGATTTGGTGACAGTCAAGGCAAGGAATTTAAATCTATTTAGATATGAATACATCATATCCTACATACATCATAACTTACCTACTGTCACCGACTCCAAAGATAACTCGATTAGAAAAAGAAAAATATTTCTAAAATTTTAGTTGCAATGTGAATACGGGCAAATTTATGAAATCGGTGTTATTTTTTGTTAATTTTTTTTTAATTTTTAGTGGAGTGTGCATAATATGGGCAAATTTTTGAAGTCGCTTTTAAGTTTTTTGTTAAAAAAATTTTATTTCTTATTTTTTAGTGAATTATTAAGAATTATCGAAATGGGACCAATATTAAATTCCATCCCCTATTTGTCCACCTTTAGGATTGAAATTTTTCTCTTCAAATTTAATTTTTCTTCAAATTTAAATGTGACCACCCCTAAGGTAACCCCTTTCCAATAAAATAAGAATCATCCAAATCGGTCCAATATGAACTTTCATCCCCTATTTTTCAACCCTTAGGGGTGGAATTTTTTCTTCAAATTTAAATGGGGATAAGGCCACCTCCAAGGTACTCCTTTTCTAATATAAAAAGAATCATCGAAATCGGTTCAATATGAAATTTAATCCCCTATTTGTTCACCCTTAGGGGTGGAATTTTTTCTTCAAATTTAAATGGGACCATTCTGTAGGTATACCCTTTTAAATAAAAAAGAATTGTCCAAATCGGTTTATAAATGACGGAGTTCTGAGGTAACAAACATAAAAAAAACATACAACCGAATTGATATCCTCCTCCTCCTTCGGTTAAAAATTTACTTAAAATAAAAGGTGTTGCCCGCATTTTTCGAGGTTTTTGCATTGTATGTGATATTGCGTGCCCGCAACATGGTTTACTCAAATGCCGAGTTGCTAGATATAGGCAACTTTATCAGGAATGCTCAGCGCCTCCGAGACACGGGATTTTTCATAGTTCGTCACTATCGTGGAGGTCGTCGAGACGATTTAAATGTTGTCGAAAATGTTTTAAAACTGGGGGAAGAGGGACCTGACATTAGTACTCGATACATTGAAATAGACGGCTAAAAATATCGCAGAACAAGGCATGGAGAATTCTTAAAGAAAACAGCCTGCACCCTTACCCTTACAATACTTAAAAGGTGCAAGCCTTAGAACCAGACGACTTTCCAGCCAGAAGGGACTTTTCCATATGGTTGCATGGCCAAATTGCGGCAGACCCCAACTTTCTGTATAATGTCCTATGGACTGATGAGTGATGAGTGCTGTTTAACACGTAGTGTTTTGGTGTGTGTGTTACATTTTGTGCTTAGTTTTGTGTTTCGTTTGCTACTGCAGTCCATCGCAGTATTCCCGGCAGGAGGGATCAATCTGGTCGGGTCGTCGGGCTGAGTATATTAGTAGAGATAGGTATTATGAGAGCACCAGACCAAACAGATTTCGACAGGTTTGGTCTGGTGCTCTCTTAGTATATCTACTGTCCTCTATAGCAAAATGGTGTCTGTTTATGCTGCACACGCTATATCCTTCATCTCTGTTACGTGACACTTTGGTTAAAATATCTGTACGGAACATACTAAATATTCAGGCTTCAATAATGTGGAAATATTCGCGTATGTGGGCAACGTCACCCGCCCACCTGGCGAGGCCAACGATAAAGACAGGCCACGGCGCTAACGCATAATCGCGTAGTCACGTGACCAACTTAGTTCTATATAATGAAAGGCATTTTTGGAGATAAGTAGAAAAAACAAATTTCGTAACAATTTGGCAAGTTTTCTTTCATCTATTACATTTACATTTACATTTTTTCAAAATTGTCAACCTGCCTCAGCTGTTTTAGGCTGAGAGTTCAACGGCACTGCACTCACAATATTTTGGCACATTCTCAAAAATTGTTGGGACATCACCTTCCTTTAGCTTAGGTGATATTCTCTATAGGTATTTTCCTCCCACAACACATTTGTCCACTTTAATTATTGTTTCACTTTCTTAAAAATGTGTTAGCCACACATACTTAAGGGTTTTTTTAGAAATTAAATCTCAGTTGGGATTTGACGAATCCATTTTTGGCGGAAATTTTCATCCCGAGGCAAAACAAATGTTTGTTATGGCGACACTTTCTTCCTGGCTTTTGTAATATGTATAAATATAATATAAACAGACCCAATATTTGATATTTAGGTTATTTTTTACTAAATAAAAATGAAAACTAACCTCAGTAGGTACCTATACTGTAGGTCTCAGTTGATCGGCAGCGTGAAAGACCGAATAGAAACCATATCAGGGCGTAGGTCGACAACGAAAATCCTGGAGTACGTTACAACACTGATTTATTTCGCACAAGGTGAATGGTGAATACAATAAATACACAAACCCGAACGTGGTCAACGGGAACGGCTTCCAGCTACCCGGACCGTCTGAACTCGCGGATCTCCCGTAAGCAGTTCACCCCTCTGTGTCTCAGGCTTCACTGTCCAATACTAATACTGTCCCATGTCCATAATAGTCCATTCCGGGTTCCCTATTCTGTGGTTCGGGCGAGAATTCCCCTTACACTCCTTACAGCGCTCACGCGTCGCGTCGCGTCGGTGCGAGCGGCACCAATACTCTTGGACGGCATACGACTCCCACCCAGACACCCAGAGGCCATAATAACACCTGGGCGGTTCCCCTCCGCCAGGACACACGCGCACTAGACACAAACTTGTTTCTAGAATATAAACTAAGACGTTTAAAAACACTTTAAACATTGAAAACTTCTTAAAACCCAAGCTGCCGCTTTCAGTTATGGGACAAATGACATGTAACGTCTGACTAAGATGGTCACGTGATTTTTGTGCGCCAGGGCCTGTCTTTATAGTAGGCCTTGCCCACCTGCGCATCTAACCATATACATATATATCCACATGTCATCTAACACATGTACGGTTTTCTGATCGGCAGTTGTTATCCCGTCAGTGGCGCAACCAGAAATTATTGTTAGGGGGGGCTGGTTGACAAAGTTCATTTTTTATTGTTAATAATTGCGCCGCAGGCCAAAATTTTCAAATTTTCAAGATCAAACATTTTTAATGAACTAAAAAAAATTTAAGTAACCTAATATTAGAAAAAATATTAGGCAACTGATTGTAGTTTTTTCTTTGTCAACTGTGGAACCATAATTATAATAATAATATAACTATGCAGTAACTGTAAGAAGTAGGTACCTACTCTTTTTTTCTTTTACATAAAAGACCGAGAGAGAATTCCTTGAGTGATGTGGAAGTAAAAATATAACTTGGTGCCTATAAATTTATTGCCACATCCTATAACTTAACATGTCCTCTTAAAGGGTCAAATGTAGAATATATAGATTAGGTAGGTATCTTCCTATAGAAATTTATTTCCTTGTGGATTCATAATGATTATTGATTTTTAAAGGCAGGAAATAAAATGAGGTGTTCGCTTATTAAAATGCGCGGAATGCGAAATTTTAAAGTTACATCACCATGATATGTTTCCTCTTCTTTTTTCTCAATGGGAAAGATTTGAACACTCAACCCCACCCCCTTATCTACGGCCCTGCCGTATATATGAAGGACAGTAGAAACAGAAGGCCAGGCGCGAATGGTTTTAAGTTCGGCGCAGGTTTGGTTAGGTTTTAAGGCCCGCGGCGCGAAGCGCGTGTGCGTGTGACTTGTGTTTCTGTTCTGTGCCGACTGCCGGCCAGACAACTAATCTTTCATTTAATGTCAACTACTAATGTGTACCACCGATATCCTCAATATCGCAAATTTGATAAATCATAACATAAATTTATAAAATATAGGTTAAACAAAATACAAATCATTCGGTCTTGTTTTTATCTAGCATTGTTTAGCGCTTTTTCGTTTGGTTGGTTTGGAGCTCGGGGGGGGGGGGGGGTGCAGCCCGGCAGCCCCTTCCTCGTTGCTCCACTGCATCCCGTGATGCCAACTGTCATTCCCGTATGTCGCTAAATCAAAACATTAGTAGATAATATCTGTACGATTTATTATAGTTTGTTATTGATATTTATTTTTAATGTATATTGTTTGGGAGGTTATCCTGTAATCCTTAATTTGCCGAAAGTGGATGCTTTCTTGGTAGCACAATTTTTTTTTTTTTCTAATAATCCAATGTTCCCCTCTACCGAAATTCGTGGGATAAAAAAACTTGCAAGGTTTGTACCTGTATTATAGTATTAGTAAAGTATTATGAGTTATTATTAAACGGAGAACCTGGGGCTAGGGACCATCTTGAAGGCGCGTTTATAAAGGCGACATAGTGCTTAGAAGTGCTAAGCCCGAATTCCGTATACTTAGAACTTAGGCCCAACCTAGCCAAAAAAATTTGCAGAAAAACGATTGAATATTTACGAAAAAAAGCACTCGACTGAATGTTGTTTCAGAGGGCATCCTAGGTCTGGGAGTTTGAGGTTAGAATTTAGAAATTTGCAACTTTCACCGCAGAATAAAATTAGGTCTCAGAACACTTCAGTGGTATCGCCGTGTTGCCAAATTGCCTTTACACTTCTGACGTAGTAAGTGCTTTCCCGACAAACGAAGAAAGTCTAAAAAGTTGCTAATTACGTATATATATCTATATTAAGTTTGTAAAATGTCGTTAAGTACGTTTCTTAATAAGGCGATATTTAAATAAAAGATATTCTTTCTTTATATTGTATAGATTAGGTAGGATAAATTGCGCAAGCCCCACAAGCCAGCAATTCCTCTCCTGCACATTGTGTTCTGCAATTTATTGTGTCTTTCCTTGTAGGGTACCTACACAATGAAAGAAATTTCCCTTATATTATTGATTGGTTCCTGACATATTTTTGGCCTACCCCCTAAACCTAACCAGCTGTTCTACCATCACAAGGAAAATTTTAATTTCGTGTGCTGGTCTATTACAATGCCTCAATGCCATAAGAAATGAGTGTAGGCTATTTTTGGTCCGAGTTGGATTCGTGTTCAGAAGGTGAACTATCAAAAAGTTTTTGTTTTTTGATTCAGTGAAATATTAAGAAATATAAAGGGGAACAACAGCTGTCAATATGATATGCAGGGTTTATAGCAAAAAAGCAGGTCATTCCGTTAAGTGCGTAGTTTTGGCGCCAAAGTATTGTGATTTCACTATTTAAGTACAAAAATCATTTCCTTAAAATATAAGGTTGGAATTTTAAAATTGACATATCTTGATTATTTTGTCAATCAGTTTTAAAATTGGTGGAGATACTCCCCACACTAAACAGACTTTTTATATAGCCAAAGCGGTATCTTTTCCCACTTTTATTTACGGTACTTATTATACTCTACATTGAAAGCTTACCCACGCACCTAGTGAATATTGACAGAGGCCTAAGTAATTAAAATCAGCCACCATCATGTGCAGGAGACGGGAGACGAAGCCTAGGGCCGGGAATTTGACGAATCCCTATGGCGGCTTCCCGCCAGCGCGGGCCTCTACGTCGCATTCCTTCACGGATCCGTCCTGTGGCCGCGACAGGGACGAGCAGAAGAAGAAGCAGCGCTGGCGTCGCCGATTGATATGCAGACGAGGCGGCCGCGGCGGGCTATTTTAAATATTCGCCTTCTTGCAGCGCGCGGTCCGCCGAAAGGGGCCCGGGGGCCGGGCCAGCGTCCGGCATGAAGGGTTGACAAAAAGCGGTCTCGCGGTCCCACTGATTGATAGGTGACGCGGCCGCGGTTCCCTGCGCCGGAGGCCGGCAGACGCGCAAAAAACGCGAGCCAGCAAGAACCGGCCAATTATAATATTTTTTGGGCGGCAAAAACGCAGCCGCGACCGGTTCCGGGGATGTGCCTATGATTTAGTAGATTTTTTTGACAGGCCAATCCGCCGAAAAAACCAACTCGTATGTTGGATGGAATTTTTTTATGATGTGTGCAAGTAGCATTTACGACGTCATTGGAAGACATCACAAAATTATTCTGCGACTTCACTAGGTAATAGGTATAGATTTCTTTAAGTACAGAGTGATTCATTCAGTGGGAAAAGCCCAAAGTCTATTTGGGAGAAGCCCACCAAACGAGAAAATGCGAAATGTTTTGTCGATGTTTAAAACGTGGGGCAAGTGCAAATGAACCTTAGCAGCCCAGTAATAACTCTAAGCTCCTGGTTTAAATCAAATAACCAAGCTGAAACCTACTGAAGGGCGCTGTTGCCACATTTCATTGTTCAATCACAGTAAATATTCTCGGAACCAGTAGTTCCGCAGCAGCGCACTTCCGCACCAGGGAAGTTGACAGTTTTTCAAATTTAGTGACAGTGTATTCCCTGCTTAGTCTTCAATAATATTGTAATAAAGGTGTGATATACCTACTATTTTACAGTGAAATTATGCAATATCCAGATTTTTCTCCCGGAAATTATTTTCTAGTGCTTCAGGAGTTTTCTCAAACGGAAATGACATTTCTGTTGCGTATGCAAGTCGGTCTCTAAATAAAGCCGAAAAAAGGTACCTATAGGTATACTATTGTAGAAAGGGAACTTTTAAGTCTAGTTATGCTGTCAATACTTTCAGAGTTACTTATTTAGTATATAGGAATGTTCTTTTTGGTTTATATCGACTATAGGCAACTTCTTTATCTTTTATTGTGTTTTTTATGACTAATCCAATGAGTCGATTAAATTAATGTAGGCTAGCTTGAAGAGTATGATTTTGTAATAAAATGTTCTACAGGTAAAAGTATATACTACTGCACTGACAAGGATAGAATTTTTTCCGATGAATTAAGGAATATGTCAAATAAAATTTGTGCAACAATGTACACTTTAACAAGGCATCAATCTAGGAAAGTGGGTAAGAGTGAAAGTGGGAATATAGACAACGGCGTAGATTCACACGCAAGGATTGATTACCCTGGCGGCGCATCAAACTTCCTGAAAATTGTTTTTTAAACATATATCCCTGAAAAAATTAACAAGTTAGCTTCGAATAAAACCTATAACTATAAATCGAAAAATATGCTGGTTTTCGAAAAAAAAAAAAGATTTATATCAAGCGCCATATCTCTGGATCGGCGTTCGCATTAGGTGTATCGTTGACAGAACTGGCAGTAATTCAGAAAATTACAAATTTCTATTGTAAAAAATGTAAAAAAAGTTGATGACTATGAAACTCAACCAATAATACTCAATGATTTTCATATCTTGCCAACAGGCGGGTATGCGGGCGTAAACCGTAACAATGTAAAAAATACTTTTATTGGTCTAATTTACACAACGACGTTCAAAAGTTTTTAAGTTACTGTGACGACTGTCAGCGTTACAAATATTCTAAAGCGAATATCCAACGAATGTCTATAACTATCACAGCAACCACACGGCATTTCAAAAAATATTTTTTAGATCTCATAGGTCCTTTAAATCTAAATAATGAAGGAAACTACCTATTACATTTTAATAATACAGTGTGAGTTAAGTAAATGTGTAGAATGCACTACCCATAAAAAAATAAAGACGCTTACGTACAGCCGTTGAGCGTACTGCCGTCAGGACGAAAACCATTCATTTGAGGACTTTACGAATCATAATATTTCAGATCTTTTTGTTCTTCTGGCAGAACTAAAAGTGCTATCAAAAAAATTCCTCAAAATTCAACCATGAGAAGTTATGATCTGTTGAGTACCGAGTATTTTAGTCACAAATATTTTACGCCCGGGGTAGCATGTTTCTATTTGTTTGGTACCTACTGTTTTGGCTACTGATCAGATCAGCGGCGGTCCGCGAGGTGTTAGGAATATTTTAAGGAATGTTAAATCGAAAAATTGATCCTTATATTGTTTTAGGGTATTGATAAAAAGGTGATAAAAATTTAAATTGATGCCTTACGAGTGGAAGAATTGTCTTCCACTCGTAATCAGTTTAATTTTCACACATATAGGTAAAAGTAAACAATTATCAGGATGTTTAATCAACTCTGCGCCGCCAGGGTAATCAACCCTTATTACGGGTGAATCTACGCCGTTGTCTATATTTCCACTTTCACTCTTACCTACTTTCCTAGAATGTTGCCTTTGTTAAAGCTTACATTGTTGAACAAGTTTGTTATATTTTTTAATTCGTCGGAAAAAATCTATCCTTGACTGTGCATGTGCTGCAACATGACGTATACCTCTAACATATTTTACTACAAAGTCATACTCTTGTAAAACTAGCCTAATTAATGTATTTAATCGACTCGTTGGATTAGTCATCCCGAAAAAAAAACAAAAGATATAAATAGGTGGCCTAGGGTTCGTATAAACCAAAAATTTACTACCAAATAAGTAGGTAACTCCTGAAAGTATTGACTCCATACATTATACTTAATATAATATCCCTTTAATATACCTAATACCTTTTTTCAGCTTTGGTTAGAGACCGACTTGCAAACGCAACACGTTTGTCATTACCATTTTATAAAATTGCACCTACAGGGCAACTCCTGAAGCGTCGGTTCGCACTACAAAATAATTTTTGGGAGAAAAATCTGGATATTGCAAGATAGGTGCGGGCCTTTTTTAAATACTTCAAATACTTCCTGACAATCGTTAGTCCACTTAAGTGGAACATCTTTTTTACTTAGTATATAATTTGAATGATGTGCAACGTGAGCAAAATTTTCTATATATTTCCAGTAATAATTTGCAAACGCAACCAAGCGTTTTGCTTCATTTGCATCTTTAGGTATGGGATACATACTTATAGCTTTATGAGCAAAATTTTCTATATATTTCCAGTAATAATTTGCAAACGCAACAAAGCGTTTTGTTTCATTTGCATCTTTAGGTATGGGATACATACTTATAGCTTTAATTTATTCGGGGTCAAGTGACAATCCAGCTGCCGATATAATGTGTAATAAATATAATATTTCTCTTTTAAACATAATCACACTGCTCGGATTTAGTTTTAAGTTTACATCTCGAAGGCGTTGAAATATTTCGATCAAATTTTTATTATCGTTCTGCAATTTGTTCCCAAAAACTATCAAGTCATCCAAATAAACCAAGCAACTTTCTTAAGTAAACGCGACATGGTAGTTGCCATTGCTCTCGAAAAGCACTAACTTTGGTAGTATCCTTGCGATAAATCTAAATGTGAAAAGTACATTAGCACCTGACATAAAAAATCTAAAATTTCCGAAAAACAAGGTAATGGAAATTTCTCACCGTGTGAAAAGTACATTAGCACCTGGCATCAAAAATCTAATATTTCCGAAAAACAAGGTAATGGAAATTTGTCACCTTGTATATAGCTGCCTATTATCATAGTCGAACGATACGTGTTCGGCGATGGTATTACTAACCGCCACTTTCCAAGACCCTTATAGCAAAGTCTAGAGAATACTATAATCACAGCTTACCTTAACATAGGTAAACTGTGCTATAATTCTCTAGACTTTGCTTATAGTGTCAGCTTTCTTTGGTACTATTAAGATAGGACATTGAATAAGAGTACCAGTGTGAGTTCAGTTTATATAGGAAAGAAATTAATAATAGGTCCATATGTCTCACAGCTCTGTCAAATGCTCAAGTAGAATTTGAAACGTCAAAGGTTTTTTCATATTTTTATACAACAACGCTCTGTCGGGTAATACTACCCCTCAAAATCTTGGGCAAAATGATGATCCCGGGATCGTTTTACCCGAACTTTGGAATAATTAAAACAAATAATAATATTTTTTTGCATATCCATTGCATGTGTAAAAATGGTGCATAAATACAAGCTCAAGACTGAAAGGCAGAGCTGGATTGTTTCATTTAATTTTCCAACATTTTGTTTCGGTAATAGAATAGCGGGATCGTTTTGCCCTACCCTGAGGGATCATTTTACCCAACCCGTTAGGGTAAAATGTACACAGTTTTACATTTTTGAAAAAAAAAAACGGTACACATTAGTTTTGAAACAAAAAACTGATATTAATTTACTGGCATAAGGACTAAAGAATGCAAGAGATAATTTTATATTTCGCCATCACACTTATCTTAAACGCTCCTTGAGTTTTTGCCTTAGGGGGATCATTTTGGGCCACTTTCTCCTATCTTTTTAATTATCTACCTAATGCAACAGGAAAGTTATAGTAGTATAGTTCGGTGATTCCACAATCTACATCCACAGAATACTTTCTAAAGTATCCCGTATACATGTCATAATTATATTTTTTCACAATAGTAGGGTAAACCCGGACTGGTTGGTACATTTTTCCGGGCTGCCACATCAATGAAAATAAAGATATACAAAAATTAATGAGAGCCCATAGAAGCCGCCTTTCTTGTTTACACATGGTCGCCAAAAAGGGTTTCCAAAATAAAAACCTGCATATAAAATTTCATCAATAGAAATGTCACTTGTCAAGCGTACTAACCTGCCCCATATATGGGGCAGATTGGTACAATGTTTGAGGAAGGTTTGGTACACCGTTAAAGAAATGCGAATAAACACATAAAGAAAATGCATGAATTTGTTTAAATAAACATAAATTATAATTTCAGCTATTTTAAATATTAAAAAAAATGTATCCTGGAGAAAAATATAAATATTTCTTCAACATGTACGTTAATAAAATAATAACACTAAAATATGACCATATAACCCAAGTGTGTTTTTGGTGTTTATTTTTAAAATTATTAGGTTTTTCAAATAAAAAAATGCGCCCCAAACCAAACAAACACAGTAGGTAGGCATATTGTTTTTGCAAACGGCCCCTACACCAGATTTGGCTGCTTTTTTGTCCAAGTATGCGTATTAAGTATTAATCTAGTGTTTGGGGGCTTTCATTTGGGTTGTTGATGTGCCTAACCCGACCCTCTCCCATTTGTTCCCGCATATTATTGGGTAAATGTGGAGCCCATGTCCTCAAGGGGGATATTTGAAAAACACTTGGGTTAGTAGGTACTATCTGGACCAACACGTCCAACACTATGTTAAAGCTGGACCGACACTATATTAAAGACCCAAGCATGACGTCGTATTTCATTGTTGTTTGCGGACCACATACCTGTAGGTATATTAACAGGTATGTGTTGCGGACTCGGGTGGCGCTACGGTATTCTGTGGTTATAGGTATGTCAGTTTCGGACGTTTTGAATTTCCCATATTTAAAGTATCCAGGTTTATGACCATTTACGTCCTTTTACGGTCACGAATTATCTTTGCGTTCAATATTTCGCAGTTTTGTCATATTAACAGAGCTTATATAGGTAGATTTGTTTGTGATAACAAAAAATTTTCATGCTCTTCAAGAAAATTTTATGCACAGACCATTATGTGAATTGCAGAAGAATAAACACTATTTTGGAATTAAGAGATGATCTATTCAATCAGTTGAATAATCTAGAATTCTGGATATTATATTTTAGAACAGTATTTTGTAACGTATGCAAGAATGAAAATAGAAAATTTTGTTTATAGCCCCAAACGAACCAATGGGTCACTATATAAGAAGAAACTGAAAATCTAATGGGTTCTATACTTACACCACAACTCATGGACTTCATTTCAAACCAAAAAGTACCAAAATACTCTTGTTTGCTTTTTAGACTCGCTTTTCTTAATAAAATCTATGAATGTATGCCATGTAAGCTTGTCAAATTAAAAGAACAGAACAAATAAGCATTTTATTTTATTTTGCATGTTAAATTCGTTGTAACACTCATTTGCATGATTTTGTTTTATAAAAAATCTGCAACAATTGTGTTTTTCACATTAATCCACCATGTCAATATTCGTCGTGTGGCGCCAGTGGCGATTGCTTGAAACAGCACTATGCACACTGCACAGGTATTTTTATTTTATTGTGTCGGTTCAGGTAGTATTCAATGTCGTGTGAATACCTTAAACATTGTGGGCAGCGGCAGGGCTGGGTCCTTATTGCACTTTTCGAAGTGCAAAAAAAAATTATTATATTTCTGTTTGGACAGAAATAACTAAACTATGGCAAAGTGATTATTACTCTAGTGACATCTATGTATAGTCTCTCTCTTATCTGTTCTCTAATTAAAGTTGCTCGTTTGTTCTTTTAGTTGGTTTTTATTTAACGAAATCTCATATTACAAGATGAACGGACTTGTTCACCTCTTGTCAATGACAGCACAGAACAGCACTGGTTACGTTTTTTACAGATTATATAATGGTTAGGTTAGACTAATCCCAACAAACAATAAACTTAGGTCTAAGTCACAAAACAGTATTTTTATGTATTATTATGGCCAAAATTTATTTGAGAACAGTATTAGATATAATAAATTTGGGGTATCTATAGATTCCTATATCTCCGCCACTGTGAGGCACCACTGGCTATTGATGAAATTTCATATTATGACATTTTATGACATTTGATTTTTGCCTGATGGTAGGTCAAATTTCTCAGGAAGGAATCAAAGCTCTATGAGTATTAGAAAATACGTGAGACGGAAATCGCCCTGTGTGGTAAGCAAGTTGACACAATATTTTGATATCTGACACTGTGATAGGTGTCAGTATGTGGTACTTTTCGAGTTATTATTATGGTTAGCTGTGCGGCTTGTGGCACTTTCCTGACCGCCAAAACTAAAATGTTTGATTATAATAATCCATCGGTAAGTAATTTTGTAATTTAAATTAACTTTTGAGGTGATACTCCAAAGTGGCACAGGCGTTTGTGTAAGTGCCTATTTCTTCATAATTGCAAATTTAGAATTGCTATATTATGAGGGATTCCTGAACTTAAAGACACAAACGGGCCTTATAATTTTTCGCCTGTATTGTAGGTATTGATTTCACGAAAAGTGACGATTTCTGCCTCTCGCGATTAGTTTGTCGAAACAACTTGAAGGTGCATACCTCTGTAAAACGGAAACGGCATCCCGCCATATGCTGAGACTGTCCCGGTCGAGCGTTAAGCCCAAATTTGCTCCTTCCTGGGATTCTTTATTCAAAGTTGAATTCTATGCAGGCATCTCCAAAAGTTGCACCACAAATTAAAATTATTGTGTGGTCCTCTAAGACTTGTAGAATAGTTGAAGATTATGTTAGTTTCATCTTTCATCTATTCCCCATGCTCAACAGGCATGCCAAATAAAATCATGATGAATTATACCCAGAAAGCAGGCTTGTATGTTAAAAACTGCCTATTATTATTAAGAGATAATCTCCGCTTTTAAAATAATTCACCTACTGATATTTTTATGACGGAGAAAATGATGATCAGAAGAATAATTGTTAAATATTTATGAAAGTAAATATAAGTTCAACGAATCCCTGATGCTCGACTTATATCGTTTGCCATTCAACAAGTTTTTATGTCGATCGAATCCGAGTTGTCATTATAATGAAGAAAATTATTCAATTAAATATACAACAGGGACTACGGATGCTGAATTGCAATGGTTTTTTCCACTGTTCCTCGTCATTTTGTATAAAGTGGAAAAAACAATGCACTGAAGAATTCATTATATCCTTTCACGAGCTGGCTGATGTGTTCACTGCCGGTGTTATGATATAAAAATAAGTATTTGCAACATTTTAGTTTATAACCTGTGTTTGCTTTATATTTCACACTGTATAAAATTATACAAATGTAAAATAGCCGCAAATGGCAACGAAGACAAAATAATAGTAATTGCCCCCCTCCCCCGCACCAGCATGTGGTTGCTTCTGGGGTACTCCTAGTTTGGAGTATTGTGAGTGAGAATTATTATTATTATTACTTAAGCGACAGATATGACTAAGTTATTTTTTGTACTTTTAATTAAAGGATTGAACGAACGGGTCTGTGCATGTAGGTATAAGAAATGAAGAAGAGTGAAATTTTGTATTTCCTATTTCCTCAAAAATCAAAGCCCTTGCGGCCCTAGTGCTAAATTATCAGGTAATCCAGAAAACTGTAACATTCAAAAAGCAGTAACTTTATGGGGCCACTCTGTAGAAAGTTCACTCTTTTTTTAATTTAAAACTATAATTTATTTTTTTTTGCTCTGTGTGAATGATGCATTGAAAAACTTGACACTACAATTATTATATTATACTGTACATTGAAGCTGGACCAACACTATATTAAAGACATGTGCATAGCGCTGTTTCAACCCATCGCCACTGGCGCCACACAACGAAACAAATTTACACGGTCAGGGGCGGATTTAGGAATGGTCTTTATGGGCTGCAGCTCAGGGCCCCTTTTGCACAAGGGGCCCCTCCGCTGCCCCGGCACCATCGCGGAGAAAATTAAAAAAAAAAATAACGTAAAATGTACCAGTGTCTGACCTGGACCAACACTATATTAAAGACCTGTGCATAGCGCTGTTTCAAGCGATCGCCACTGGCGCCACACGACGATACAAATTTACACGGTGGTTTAACGTTAAAACACCATTGTTGCGGAATCTTTTATAAAATAAAAACATGAAAATGTGCCTGTTACAACGAATTTAATATCCAAAATAAAATAAAATATTTGTTTGTTATGTCCCTCTAATTTGACAAGTTCCCATGGCATATTTCCATACATTTTCTAAAGAAAAGCGAGTCTGAAAAGCAAGCAAGAGTATTTGGTACCTTTTGGTTTGAAATGAAGTCCATGGCTAGATTGGCTAGTGTAAGTAAGCATAAATCGCATTAGATTTTTCAGTTTCTTCTTTATATGGAGGACTATTGGTTCGCTTTGGAGCTGTAAACAAAATTTTCTATTTTCATTCTTGCACACGTTACAAAATACTCTTCCAAATAAACATGCACCGACTCAGGCCTCAAGAATCACGAAAAAGAAAGCTCCATAGCTCAATATCGACATAAAAAATATAATGCATCGTCGAGACAAGGCGTTACAACTTTATAAAAGGACCAAATTACAAGATGATCTAAATAGATATAAACAGCTAAGAAACATGACTCTATCTATGGTAAGAAGTGCTAAAAGAGATTATCTAAAATTTATTTTTTCTCAGAATAAACCTGGACAAACATGGTCTACACTTCGCAACTTTAATGTTTGCCGTGCAAATAATGAGACTTGCCTCAAAATATATCGGATCCGGATTCTATTAATAATTATTTTTCACAATTTTTGCAGGATGTCAATAACAACTGTGACAGTAAAATCTTATTTTATAATAATAACTTCGTGAATAAGTCAAATAAGTTTGCATTGAGGATGGCTTCCATCGACGATGGTCATTCTTCTATTCAGAAATTACAAAAAAATACTAGTGGAGTTGATAATGTTTCTTTGAAGATGATAAAGTTGTGTAGTCCTTACATTGATGTATTTTTGTTAAATATTATTAACTCTTGCATTGAGCAGTCGTATTTCCCAACGATCTGGAAAAGAGCGATAGGTGTACCTTTGCCAAAAAACATAATCCGCAATCTTTTTCTGATATCCGTATTGTTGGAAGTATCAGTTAAAGGTGAATTCGTGAGGCAGGGCAATTAATTAAACGCTGGATGCAGAACTTATAACAGCTTTTTTATTTTTACTTTTTGTTATTATTATAATAAAAACAGTCGTGGACATTGCCTACTATTTTTTACATCTACACACAATTACATTATGGTTAGGTTCATCTACTCCTACTCCACTAACCACAAACAACAAACATGACCAGAGTCACGTTCAACGTTAGTAAATAATTTTATTGCTACAGAGCAAATCATTTTGCTAACACGCCCCCTCAATAAAATTATTTTGACACATTTCACAAATGAAATTAAATCTATTCTATTTACCTTTACTAGCTAATTTTATTTAGTCAATCCTAACTGTTTAGAAAACATTTCAAATTTACATTTTGACAAGGGTCTTGTAAAGATATCAGCTAATTGATCATTAGTTTTTACATGAATAACTTTAATCAATCCATCGTCAATCTTCTCTTTAATAAAGAAATATTTTATGTCTAAGTGTTTTAGCCTTTTATTATTTTCAGGATTATTTGCGATTTTAATTGCTGACTTATCATCCTCAATCATTAATACTGGCTTTTTTGTTTGAAATAGTCCAAAATCTATAATAATTTTCCTAAGCCAACATGCTTCACTTATAGCTATTGTTAACGCAATATATTCGGACTCGGTAGAAGATATTGATACCGACTGTTGCTTCTTACTTGCCCAACGTACAGTGCAATTAAACAATTTAAAAACATAACCAGTAGTCGATATTCTATCAAATATATCTCCTCCCCAGTCAGAATCCACATATCCATGAAGGACATCAGTATAATCATTAGTTTTAAACACCAATTTGAAATCCAAAGTTCCTTTGACATATCTTAAGATTCTCTTTAACAATTTTAACAAATTTTCATTGGCTTTATCCTGGAATCTGCTAAGAACAGTAACACTTTCACATAGGTCTGGTTTTGTGCCACGAAACAGCATACATAAGACTACCGACAATTTGTCTACACAATTTCTGCAATTCGTTATTACCGATATCACCTTTCAAAAAGTTAAAATCAAAATTTGAGTCAAGAGGAGTGTTTATTGCATTGCAATCTTGTATTCCATATTTTTCTAGAACTCTTTTTAAATATTGACACTGATCAATCTCAGTATACCCTTTTTCTAAATGTTGTTTGACATTTGTACCCAAATAATTCATAACGACTCCTAAATCCTTTTAGTCTTTTTAGTCTTTTAACCTCCAATAAATCTGATCCCATTATCAACAAATCATCAACATATAATAATATGTACAGCTTGCTTTCTCTAGTATATTTAAAGTAGTACAAGCAACAGTCATTTTGTGATCTCGTAAAACCTTCATCTTTCATTAACGTATCGAATTTTGAATTCCAACATCTTGGAGATTTTTTAAACCGTATATCGATTTGTTCAATTTACATACAGTATCACTGTTGCTTCTACTTTTACCTGGAAGTGATATATATACTTCGTCGGAAATATCTCCATACAGAAAAGCACCCTGTATCTACATCCATTTGATATACAACTAAATGTAGCCTATTAGCTACAACCAACATTATTCTAAATGTACACAATTTTGCCACAGGAGCATACAGATCATACCTATCACTACTGCAATCCTGTTGGAAACCACGAGCCACTAACCTTGCTTTGTATTGCCCATCGGTTTTTACTTTAAATACCCATTTGCTATCGATAACCTTTTTATTCACTGGCCACGACACTTCACTCCATGTGTTGTTTTGATGTAGTACACTCATTTCTTTCTTCATTGCTTCTTTCCATTTATCTGCGTCTACACTGGAAACTACTTCTTCCCACGACATAGGTTCTTCTAAGGTTGTGAAGAAACTCGTACTTGTATCGTAATCATCCATCCAACTTGGTTTCTTTAGCATTCTTCCTCTTCTGTCAACTTCAACAGAATCATTGGTTTCTTCTTCTACCATATTATCTTCATCTACATTATCTTCTTCGGTACTCTCCAATTTTTGCATCTCTCTCTGTTCTTGGTCACTTTGAGACAGCCTGTCTTCATTATCTTCTTGATAATTTCTTTGATTTTCTCTAATCATTTCAGTTTCATTTTTGACATTAGTATCTAGCATAATCATGCATTCTCGACTTTGTCGACTTATTTCTTCTTGATTATTCTTTAAAATACTTTTGACATGATCGAAATTCATATGAGCTAACTTACAATGACAATCAACCAAGCTTTCTGCGACATTACAAAAACTTGCTTTGTCGTTGCGCTACTGCTCGAACCATTCCATCCTTGTCTATGATTTTTCTTTTTTCTTGTGTCTTTATCTGACCAGACAGTATAACCTTTGTCTAGAACTTTGCTTTCCGAAAACAGATTAACTTTAAACTCAGGGACAAATAGTACATCATGTAAAACAGTTTTCATCCATTTTTCTCCATTCCAAGCTTCAAGTTCTATTGTGCCAACACCTTCTGTTTGCTTGAGCGAACCATCACCCAACTCTACGAACTTTTTAACTGATTCGTTTATAACCATAAACTGTCTTGCGTCGAAACACATATGGTGAGGCAGGGCAATTAATTAAACGCTGGATGCAGAACTTATAACAGCTTTTTTATTTTTACTTTTTGTTATTATTATAATAAAAACAGTCGTGGACATTGCCTACTATTTTTTACATCTACACACAATTACATAATGGTTAGGTTCATCTACTTCTACTCCACTAACCACAAACAACAAACATGACCAGAGTCACGTTCCACGCTACTAAATAATTTTATTGCTACAGAGCAAATTATTTTGCTAACACGTATAATTATCATATTGCCTGTTGCTTCTAAAATTTTTGAGAATATAATTTATAAACAATGCAACCAATACTTTATTAGCAACAGGATAATTCCCGATGAGCAGTGCGGGTTTAGATCTGGCTTTGGTACATCTACTGCACTGGCGTGTGCCATGGATGATTTATTTGATGCCTATGATCAAGGTAGGGTAAGCGTGCTTACTCTGCTTGACTATTCTAAGGCGTTTGATACCATTAACCATCGTTTGCTCTGTGCCAAACTAAAGTATTATGGTTTTGATGATGCCGCATTGCAATTAACAAATTCTTACTTTTCTAATAGAGTACAAGCTATCAAATTTAAGAACAAATTGTCTGATGAACTTGATATACGCTCAGGTGTGCCACAGGGATCAATTTCAGGTCCTTTGTTTTTCATTATTTATACGGCGGATATCTTAGGGTCCGTGAGGGGTTGCAAGGTTCAAGCCTATGCTGATGATACGCAACTCCAAATCGCGTTTGACAAATCTAACTATATGTTTGCCAGCAACTTGCTTAATAATGAATTAGAAAATATCATATCGCTTTCGGTAGAACATAACTTGAAGCTTAATTCTGCAAAGTCGCAAGCAATAATCTTTGGAAACAAAACTAATACACTTTTTTTGAAAGCAAATCTCAATATCTTTATTGGTGGAACTAAATTGGAGTTCGTTGACTCGGCAAAAAACTTGGGTTTAATATTAGATAGTAAATTACGATTTAAAAAGCACGTTACTAGTTTGATTCAAAAAGCCTTTTCTAACCTTAAACTTATTTATCCCAATAGACATCTACTTCCCATGCAAACAAATATGCGACTGTCTTGTTTTATCAAACTTTAATTATTGTGACTTTTTGTATGGTCACTGTCTGGACACGATCGATAAAAATCGAATTCAAAAGACACAGAATGCATGCTGCCGCATGATATTCGGTTTAAATCGTCAGCACCGTACGTCTCAAAAAATTAATGATCTGAAATGGCTACGAATGGAAAATCGTTGGAAACACCACCTAGGCAATTTTACACATAAATTGTCACAAAAACTCAAATATAAATTTATTTCAAATTTTAATTTACATCACCTCAATACTAAGCATGGACACAAACTAGTCATTCCTCACCATAAAACCTCAATGTTCACCCGTTCATTCATTTATAATGCAGCCAAACTGTACAGTGGTTTGCCAGAAGAGTTCAAAATTTATAATGTAAATAAATTTAAGTATAAATAAAAGCAAAATCTACTCCGTGTTCAGTGTGCTCAAGCTAATTGACAGTACCTATATTTCTATATTTTATAGCAACCTGTAAATTCAAGCGTAATTGTGCCTACCTATAAGTGTACCTTTTACTATGTCTTTCTTGGCCTGTAATTCTGATTCATTTTTTCTTTTCTTTTTTTTTCTTTATATCATTAAGTAGTGATAATGGTTTAATGATTTATCTTTATTTCGCTCGCTATCTACTGTTAACAGCTCTGGTCTCCGGTAGGGGGTTAAGTAGAATAGCAATTGTTGCTAGACTTCGCCTCGGTGCCGGCGGGCCTTGGTTTTTTGGGATCATGTAATATTTTCTTTCATTTAATAAAGTCCGTTTATTATTATTATTATTATTGTTATTATAATATCTAGAATTTTCGCTTCTTCAGCTGGTTGATCAGATCATACCATAATTCCAAAATAGTGTTTATTCTTCTGCAATAATTCATCTAATGGTCTGTGCAGTGTGCATACCATTTTCTTCATAAGCACGGAAATTTCATGTTATCACAAACAAATCTACCTATAAAAGCTATGTTAATAGGATAAAACTGCTAAATACTGGACACAACGACAATTCGTTACCGTAAAAAGAAGGCAAATCAAATCGTAATAAAGCTGGATATTTAAAATTTGGGAGATTTTAAACGTCAGTAACTGACATACCAATAACCACAAAATATCCCCTATAACCTTTAATAAGTCGCCATTTTTTTCGTCGAGTGGCGCCACCCCGGTCCGTAAACAACAATGAAATATGACGTCATGCTCGGGTCTTTAATATAGTGTCGGTCCAGATTGAAGTATCCATCCATATCCATATTATGGGCTCTATGCAGGGTTACTGGAACTTTAAGTTGAGCTTATTTTCCGTCGATGTGACCCTAATATCATTATCTAAATAAGTATAGGTACATACATACATATAAAAATAACAATTAGTTTTTAGATTGCAGAATTTTGCTGCCAGGCGCTAAAATGTTGAATTTGAAAATTTTTTGTAAAATTTAGATTTCATTTTTAGTTTAGTTCACACGGCAAGACACATTATGTAACAAAAATTATGTTTAACTACTTCGATAACAAAAAAATATCAATGATAAAACCGACTGTTTTTAAAAATATTGTGCACCCGCGCCTATTTATTTCCAAAATTTCGTAATACTTAGTAAATTTCATACTTTTACATACTTGCCTACCTTTCCAACGAGGTAAGTGTAAAAGTTTAAGAACTACCTTTTATTTCCAAAAATAGTAAAAACAAATGGACAGGTAGACTGTCTAAACTAATGTAAAAGGATAGACAGGCAAAACACTATCTACACATAAGTTTGTTGCCAACATAGGTATGTGTTATAACTGTGTACGAGTATAATAATATGGACAATATTTCCGTTTTTTTTGTTAGTTTTATACTTGTGCAACGTTTATGAGCACAAAGCCATCAAAAAATCCAATTAAAATGACTGTCCAAATATCCATTTTAACAATGTAATAGAGAGAAATAGTTCCATCCTATTTTTAATGTGAATAAGAGATTAGTAACAAAGATTAACTTATTATATAGGTTACTATATGTATATAATGTATTGTTTAGAAAAATGTTACAGTTCTTTTGCCTATAAATTCATTATTCATTCTTAGTATTTATAAGGTAGTTCACGTCTAGTTTCTTCAGTTGGACATGGCAATATTTACAAATCCTATGAGTATGCTGATACAATGTTTGTCTACATGTGTACAAGAAGAGTTGAATTTTGAAAATAGCAGCTATATTGACGAAGCAACTTTGTTTTTCAGTATTTTGTGGACCGACGAATCCGAATTAGATAGGGAAAGGTTTACACAAGGTTTACACCACGAGCAGCAAGACAAATAACAAAATTTTGTGTGAACAATGAATGAGAGTTTAGGTACCTAACGTTGGCTGGTTAGTCGGCCGGCCATCACTTACCTATAATGTTCTGAACAAGACTTTTTGAACGTACTCTGCATACTATCTCGTACCACATGAGAATTATTAGACCAGTTATTGACTGGTTTCCAACCAGTGCGGATATACCATGACCTGCGACTCCTGCGACAAGCCCTCCTCTTCTATGCCTAAGAAACGCATTAACGCTCTGTCCGCCTGTTATACAATTTTTGTAATATTTGTATAAATAAAAGGTATATCCTAAAGTTATATAGGGTGTCCGTAAAAAGTCTTTATAACAATCAAATGGAAAAATTGATTTATACTAAACTTGACCTTAGTGCAAAGTTGCTTCGTTTGGGCACATTCTGGGTCTGAAGTTTTTGAAGCAGGCTGAACATTTCCAAATAATTCATAAAGTATCCGCATAATCGACTTATTTAGGTAGGTATGTACACATACATTTTTTAGTGCCAATCAAACGTGGGCAGATATTCAAAACCCGGCCAATAAAGTACCTATCACTTAACTTTTCAGCCTCATTCCGGAATTGTTACCTATAATATCGCAATCTTTCAGTAGTTTAGTGTTTAAAGAATGATAATCTTTTCTATGTAGACTGCAAGGGAGTGGCCATAGAGAAGCCCTGCAAATCAGTTGCGCCGTACCGCATCGTGCTCGATCTCTGTAGAGCGATATAGAGGCAAAGCAACGGCACGCGCTGTGGGCTTATGGATTGGTGACCCTCTTTACATTATTTTGCCGAATAAAACTTCTTCTTTCCCAATTAAAAAAAATATAATGGGTCCCTTGGCACTGAAGCTCCTTTTTATAATTCATGTAGTTTATTTGCCTCGGCCTGGGTTTTAACCCTAAAATGCTTTATAATGTGTCATAGCTTTTGAATGAATGATATTGAAAAAATTTAGTATGATGATATTGTTGTAAATGAGGCAAAATACTGTAGTAACAAATTGAATTGTCTTGAAAACTGTTTACTTCGTCGAATCAAATGTAGAGAACCATTTTTGAGATTAATGTCTGAAACACCGAACAACAGCTACATTTTAGGCTCGTTGAGATAAAATATGTCTAAACTATGGCCCCTTAAATAGTGGAGCCAGTCCGTCTCTGGCTTCTCTGACAAGGTTAGAGGATATGTATATCATTACTCTGTGTATTCTTTTACTGTTTACAAACCATCAAAATTTCATTTCAATACACGGAGTAGTTTGAAAGTTACAGCCGAAAAGGTAAATCGCAGGTTGCCCGTTGCCCTTTTGGGATACCATATCTCCATCAATGCGCATCTTAGGAAAAAGATTTAATATGAAATACCCTGTTCATTTTGACGTCCCCTACCTGTTTCGGCGAGATTGCCCCATACTTACCAGCTCCTCTAACACTTTCAAAGAAATACGTCGCAGTTCACTCTACTAAGTGGCTAAATATTTTATTGGTACTTCAACTTGGTGACAAGGGAAAACTTCTTTAGCTCTAGTAAGTGCTGTAATAACGTGAGCTTCAGCACCATTTTAAAATGCTGTATACCCGAGGTTGAATGAATCAAAAAATACATATCTTAGGACACAAAATTTTATTTTGGTAATGATCAATATTCTTTTAATGAAGTACTCTGTAAAGAAGGTACAACTAGTATTATTTATCTGTTCCGTGGAACATCCACATCTTTCTCCAATTTGCATATCATACAGGTATAATTACGAATACCATTCATTGTGTAATAATTGAATAATTATTGTATACATACCAGGAAATTTACGTAATTTATTGGTACAGCTACTTTATTTATTGACCTGTTGTTATTTGCAAATTAGCCATTGAAGGCAGTGATCAATTGCAGAGAAGATGGAGAGAAGATCCAGTGGCGGATACTCTTAGTTATTATCTCTGGATGAAAAGAAATATTAATTATTTATTTTATTTGTTTATTATGTACAGGGTGATCACGCGAGATTGTCCGGGCATATATTTTCTTTATTTTTCGAGATAGAAAAAAAGTTTAATAGAAAAGTTGCATGGGTCCAAATTTCCTTTCTAGATTTGAACATTAAGTATATACTGGGTGTCTAAAAAACGTGCCAAATAAAATTTTATTTTTTTTAAATACAACACCCTGTACATTTTGTATATTTTGGAATCTATATATTTTTCTGAATCTAAGGATGTATATATGTTATATGTTTGGTCCAGTAGTTTCCTTAATCCAACTCGCTATTTGCTGAATCTTTGAATTTTCATTTTCCGGCAAAAATCGAGGTTGCCGTGGAAAATAAAACAACGCAGGCATAATTGCAAAAATGTTTTCTATTATTTTAAAAATTATTTCCAGTCAATAATTATTGTGAAGCAATAAACAAAAAATGACAACGATATATTACAATAAGAGGTCAATATGGCCACCCATATGCTCGGCGCAAATTTGATATCTATTTATTAAATTTTTCAATGAATTTTCAATCGCTGTGACCATGTGAGTGTTTAGATTTTCCACTAATTCTCTAATTTTTGTTTCAATTTCTCTTGTTGTGTGCCTGGCTGTTTTATAGCACTCTTCCTTGAGATAGCCCCACAAAAAAGTGTCCAAAGGCGTCATATCCGGACTATTTGGAGGCCAAGCTATGGTCCCTCCTTTACCTATCCATTCAGAATATTTATTATTTAAATAATCTCGTGTAACGGCACGACAGTGGGGTGGAGCACCGTCCTGTTGCCAAATTATATCTTGACGTTGACGTAGAGGTAAATCATCCAAACACTCCTCAATTTCATTTTGGAGCAACAAATTATAAAATTCTCCATTCATGTTTTCATAAAAGAAAATAGGACCCAAGACCCGTTGATTCAGAATCCCACACCAGACATGGACTGATGTTCTGCCTTGGAATTTTATTTCTTTTTTTCTGGTGAGGGTTTCCTAGTGACCAGTGTCTTGTATTGTGCCTGTTGAAACACCCAGCAGTTGTAAAAGTCGACTCATCAGTCCACAATATTTTGCGAAAGAAATCTGGGTCTTGTCTTAATCTACAGTGTGGCCATTTTAGTGTGCAACATATGGGAATTTTTTTTATTAATTGCACAACCAAAATACAAATATTATTGCCGAAAGTTGGTGCATGTTCGATAATCATATTAGGTGCCCTTAGAATGGTTGCAAGTCAAACAGCATACAGGGTAGGTCAAAAAATATAAAAATTGTTCAAGAGTAAAGTACCCTTATTTCAAAGAATTCAGCAAAATGTTATTAAGAAAATTTGTTTGGAATTGAGAAAAAATATATATATTTTTTGAAAAACATTAATAATTTTCTAAAAATATATTTTTTTAATATTCCCCCTAGACACTTTCATAAATTAATCAAAATCAAATTAATTTCTCATAACTTTGTTCAAATTCAAGCATATTTGTAAAATTAACTTAGATTTTTAGTTTTTTAGGGAATCACAAACTTCATGTTTGTTGCAACGATATTAAACACAACTTTAAAATTTCGCAAAAATTCTTATGAACAAGGTAAAACATTAGTAATGATAATGTGGCTATTAAAAAACTCTCATTTAAGGTGCAAAATTTTTATTTTAAATGTTTAATAAGAAACTGTGGAAATTCATCGACGAAAATTTTTTTTCTTAGGAGGCTATGTTTCGGTATTTAGGCATAGCTTTTAATTCTAAACAACTTTTCTTAATAACCTTTTCCTGAATTTTTTGAAATAAGGGTACTTCACTCTTGTGCAATTTTTATATTTTTCGACCTACCCTGTATGCTGTTTAACTTGCAACCATTCTAAGGGCACCTAATATTTGTATTTTGGTTGTGCAAGTAATAAAAAAAATTCCCATATGTTGCACACTAAAATGGCCACACTGTAGGTATATACCATATAATAGGGTACTTGACAATATTTTTAATTGCTCTAAAATTGTAGTCTGTTTACAGTAGATGCACCAACATAACACGTAATAAATGAAACAACGGCTTTTAACCCTTATTTTTTATGATAATTAAAGACAAAGTTGCACAATTTTGTTCAGGCTGAAATCTACAGTTTCGTCGTTCTATTGTCCAGAACGCCAAACGTGGCAACTCTGTGCCTCTCAAGGAGAAACGGAACAGTAATAACGTTGCCGGTGCCCGTTTGCAATCATTCGTGGAACAAAGGCAAATTGCAGTTTTCTATTCAAGTAAGTATCTCCAGCTTGCCTATGAATATCTGTTACTTAATGTATTGAAACCTTTGAGCTTTACCTAACGCAATTGCACACACAAATTTTGTCACATAAAGACTTTTTTCTTGAAATCGGCATTAAAATGTCCCAAAATCGTCATTAAAAGCACAGAAATCGTACAATAATGTAGCCCATTATTGTACGATTTTTTCAATAAGTAGGCCTTGGCGAGATGTAAACATCAAACGTCAGACGCGGAGAAATCGCCCGTCAAAAGTGACCAAATATTCAAAACGCGGCCGATAAAGGCTCATTTAACTTTTCGTACACATTGCGAAATTGTTTCCTATAGAAGCGCAATCCTTCAGTATACATATTTTAGTAAATTTGAAAATCAATAGATTTGTTGTGTAGGCTGCACAAGAAGCAGCAGTTTGGTTTTTCTGTCAGAAGGTGCCGTACATCATTATACTTGTCCTAGGTAGAGCGATCGGTAAAGTCAAGCAACGCCGCGCGTAGTGGGTTTGTGGACGGGTGATCCCTTATTATTATTTTCTTGCCTAATAAAACATTTTTTTTCCGATTTCAAGAAAAATATAATATGTACCTCGGCACTGAAGTTCTTTTTATGACTCATGTGGTTTATTTGCCTCGGCCAGAGGCCTCAGCAACTAAACTCCACATGAGTCATAAAAAGTTGAACTTCAGTGCCTTGGTACATAAATAACTATTATTACGAATATGTTCCGTATATTGACTCCTCTATATCAAAATTGTGTCTGTTTATGCTGCATACGCTGGAAACTATATCCTTCATCTCTGCCACGTAACACTTTAGTTAAAATATCTGTATATGGAACATACTATAAATATTCAGGTACCAATAATGGGGGAAATATTCGCGTATTTGGCAACGTTACCCGCTCACCTAGGCATCTAACCATATTCATATATCCACATGTCATCTAACACGTATGGTTTTCTGATCGGCAGATGCCATCCCGTGATGCCAACTGCCATTCCGTATCTGGCTAAATCAAAATATCTGTGCCATTTATTATAGTTTGTTATTGATATTTACTATTATATATTGTTTGTGGACCTAGTTATAGTGTTGTTAGATGTGTAAGGTAAGGTATCATGGACATGGACCCTGAAAGGACAATCCGTAATTTACCGAAATTGGATGCTGTTAGCGTCTGCCGAAATCCATGGGATAAAACTGCAAAGGTTTGTACCTACGTTGTAGTAAGAATACAGTATT
Organism: Pseudeuparius sepicola; assembly: GCA_963920635.1. Lineage (NCBI taxonomy): Eukaryota > Metazoa > Arthropoda > Insecta > Coleoptera > Anthribidae > Pseudeuparius > Pseudeuparius sepicola. The sequence goes on from OY987303.1 coordinate 30,867,770, forward strand.
ATGAGTTATTAGTTATTAATAAAGAGAGAACCTCGGCCTAGGGACCATCTTGAAGGCGCGTTTATGAAGACGCCATAGCGCTTAGAAGTACTGAGCCCGAATTCCGGACTTTAGGCCCAACCTAGCCAAAAAATTTTACAGAAAAACGATTGAATAAGTATTTACGAAAAACCCTTCTTGACTAAAATCGTCGATGGAGGAAGGAATCAATCAACGCTAAAAGTGGTTTCACGGGGCATCATAAGTCTGGGAGTTTGAGGTTAGAATTTTGAAATTTCAACTTTCCTTGCAACTTTCACTGCCGAATAGGGTTATGTATCAGAACACTTCAGTGGTATCGCTATGTTGCCAAATTGCCGTTATAAAACACTTGTGACGTCATAAGTGCTTTCCCGCCAAATTTCAAATAAAGTGTAATAACTTGCTAATTACGTAAATATATATTTTTTAAATAATCGTAGGGTCTTAGGCAAGTGTCCAGGAATTGTTTTATCAAGTTTGTAAAAATTCGTCAAGTACCCTATTAACGTAATTTGAACGTCTTTCAATTTGAATAGCGCTAAGTTCTTGGACCTTCCTAATTTTATAAGGGATATACAGGGTGATTCAGTTTTAATCTGCAACACTTCAACAGGTGATAGAAAACCAAAAAATAACCGCACTTTCTTGTATAAACTATATCATTTTAAGGCCTTATAAAAAAGTTACAGGGTGTTAAAGTTGCAGGAAATATGTGGAATTTATTGAATATTTTACAAACTAGTTGAGATATTTAAGTCATATTTGGTACACGTTATAACGGCATGGGTTATCATAAAACCTGTTAATATCAAACATCTTGAACAACCAGTGGCGTAGAAACGGGTAATTAGTATAATTTATTTTAGAAAAAAAAATTGAACCACCTTGTATAGCAATAAAATGTATTCAAATTCTTATGTAAATTTTTATTGTAAACAAAAACGTTCTCTTAGCATTTTTTCATATGTGTCATGGTTTCATAGCAAATTCGAATTTTTCGTATTATTTCGGGGTAGGTACTTCTGAAAAATTAACTTAAAACTTTTCTCCATAAGTAACACTCAAAGTAGAAAAAAATGTGTTTTTTACTTTAAATACATTAACTTTTCTCAATAAACTTACCCATTCAAGGTTTTACTTTTCAAGATACAGAGCGTAACATTAATTGTATCTTCCTTAAATGTTTTAGACCCTGTATCTCCAAAAGTATAGCCTTAAATAGGTGAGTTTATGGGAAAAAGTTACTTTATTTCAGGTAGCAAACACATTATTTCTACTTTAAGTGTTACTTATGGAGCAAATTTTTTAGATAATTTTTCAGAAGTAGGTACCCCGAAATATTACGAAAAAATCAAATTTGCTATGAAACCATGACACATATGAAAAAATGCTAAGAGAACGTTTTTGTTTAAAATAAAAATTTACATAAGAATTTGAATACATTTTATTGCTATACAAGGTAGTTCTATTTTTTTTTCTAAATTAAATTACACTAATTACCCATTTCTACGCCACTGGTTGTTCAAGATGTTTGATATTAACAGGTTTTATGCTAACCCATGCCGTTATAACGTGTACCAAATATGACTTAAATATCTCAACTAGTTTGTAAAATATTCAATAAATTCCACATATTTCCTGCAAATTTAACACCCTGTAACTTTTTTATAAGGCCTTAAAATGATATAGTTTATACAAGAAAGTGCGGTTATTATTTGGTTTTCTATCAGCTGTTGAAGTGTTGCAGATTAAAACTGAATCACCCTGTATTTATTTCCTTTAAGCACTTTTTGAACCAGGCTAGGCGAATGTCCCAAATTTTGTGCGGCTATTGTAATGGACGTATTTGGATTTTCTTGAAAAAATAACAATATATTAAGGTCCCTTTCTTCAACATTTTGTGGCGCCCGCTTCTTATTTTCTAAAGAATAAGTTTCGGGCAGCTTTAAATGTAACCGTTTAAATGTTTTTTCTGAAGGAGTTACTCTGTCCGGATATTGTTCGGCATATTGCCTGCGAGCTATATATAGAATGCCAAATTTTAAAACAATGTGGGAATTATTTTTGGACCGACTTACCATTGCGGACATCTTTGTCACATTTCAAAAAAATGTCTAATATTTCATATCGCTGTTGTTTTGTAAAATACATGGTAGTCAAGAAAGATAACAATAAATTGTATTAGAAACGCCAACAACTGCAAATTTATAACTTACTTTGATAGCTAATGCAGGCGTCGTTAAGATGCGTTGTTTTATTTTCCACGGCAACCTCGATTTTTGCCGGAAAATGAAAATTCAAAGTTTCAGCAAATAGCGAGTTGGATTAAGGAAACTACTGGACCAAACATATAACATATATACATCATTGGATTCAGAAAAATATATAGATTCCAAAATATACAGGGTGTTGTATTTAAAAAAATAAAATTTTATTTGGCACGTTTCAATTATACACCCAGTATATACTTAATGCTCAAATCTAGGAAAGAAGTTTGGTCCCATGCAACTTTTGTATTAAACTTTTTTTCTATCTCGAAAAATAAAGAAAGTATATGCCCGGACAATCTCGCGTGATGACCCTGTACACATAAATCCATTAGTAAAGCGACCGAGAGCGCCGTCACTCGTGCATGTGTAATAGGTGAGTTCAGATGACGTGGCATGACTTTGTTAAAAAAATACTTTATTTGCTTAACTCCGCACACCAAAACTTTGTTTTTTGCATTCGGCCCCCGTTTCCTTAACCATGTTAGCGTCATCGGGAGATGATTAAGTCTTAAGTCTAATCTAAGCACTTATTCCTAACCTATTCTATTTAAAATTACTTAAGTATCTACCTGATAGGAGATTATTAGACGAAATTTCAAAATGGAAATTTAGTTTAAATAAAAATAAGGTACCAATCCCCTACAGCCCCTTATACAGGGTGTCCCAGGATAAGTGAGCCAACAGGTGTAAAAGACAAAAAAAAATCGAGTACAAATTTGATCGTTTGAGGTTCTGACTTGCTTGACTGGAAACTAATTTATAGGATATTTTCGTTTTTGAAAAATCAAGATGGCGTCGACTGCGATTATTTATTTATTTTCATTGTAGGTGAAGTGCCTTTTCCTTTAAAGATAGCGAAAGATTTTATTAAGAAAATATGTTCACAATTAAATATTACCCCCGGGTACCAAATTTTGGAAAGATCGGCGTACCTACTTTGTTTTTCCCAATTTTTTCTTTTTCTAGTGCGCTAAAGTAGCTTTTAAATACAAGGTATCGAAAAATTTTACAAGAAAACGTTGTTCAGAATTAAAAGTTATCCCGTGTACCAAATTTTGAGAAAATCAGCCTTCCTTATTTTTTCATTTGTTAAAAACAAAGTACATAGTCCGATCTTTCCAAAATTTGGTACCCGAGGGTAATTTTTAATTGTGAACAACTTTTCTTAACAAAATTTTTCGCTATCTTTAAAGGAAAAGGCACTTCACCTACAATGAAAATAAATAAATGGTCGCTGTCGACGCCATCTTGATTTTTCAAAAACGAAAATATGCTAGAAATTAGTTTCCAGTCAAGCAGGTCAGAACCTGGAACGATCAAATTTAAACTCGGATTTTTTTGTATTGTACACCTATTGAATCACTTATCCATCCTGGGACACCCTGTACATGGTAATAAACTGGCAGGTAGAAACTTAGGAATAATATAGTAGGTAGTTAACAGTATATATAGAATAGGTTAGGAACAAGTAGATTAGACTCTCCTGATAATGCTAACATGGTTAGCGAGACACGCGTCGAGTGCAATAAACAAAGTTTTGGTGTGTGGAGAATTATTTTCTAAGCCTGTTCCTGATTCCCCACTTGCTGTCTTCGCTCTTGACGGGCAGGTAAGCTCCCGGTTACATCACCTGAAATTATATTAAAACATTAATACCTATACTATAATTTACTTAAGGTGGTAAATAACATATTATTTCACACTAGAACACAGGAAATCAGATAAGTCTGCAACAATAACTTATTATAGGGTGGTCAGCAAAAGTTTGTAATAGGTAAGTATAGTCTAATATTTCAAACAGTATAGACTAATATTTCAAAAAAAAATTTACATATCTTTTATATACAGTCATTTAATTTGTATACCTATTAGGCCAGGATAGATAATTTTTGAGACCAAAAAAATCTAGAACAGCATGAAACCCATTGGAAAAGGAAAAAATATAACAAAAAATATAGCAAAAATAATAGGAAAAATAATTTAAGGGCGATTTGAGGTACGGGGATGGAAGGGGGTGGACTTTTTTCTTTTTTCACATAGCCTCAAAATATCCGCTAAAAATCGAAATAACCGATTTTTTTGCTTATCTCCCACAAAAAAAATTCCTCGAAATTTGGTGGAAACTTACCTTCTTATGTCCCGAACACGCTGTAATTTTGTCGAATCAAAATATTTATTTTTACCCCTTATTTTGATTTTAAACCAAAAAAAGTAACCTTATTTTCGATCGAAAATACTCACGTCAAAAAGCTGCTTTTTTAAAAAAGTCGGTGCGCTTTTTGTTCGTTGGAACCTCTACTTTCTGACGGTGTAAAAAATATACATCACTATGGAAAATTTCTCAGAAAATGTAAAAAAAAACGAATAAACTCGATTCCGAATTTTTTTTAATCCTTGTTTAAAATTTTGCGCTATTTATTGAAATTTACCCTTTAATTACTTATACATATAAGACTCCATGTTATAGTATATTCGCATTTATACCGTTGATCTTTTGCCTACAATAAAACGGTCATTATCCCTTTGACCATAAAATGCCTCAAGTTTGGAACAGGGTCCTGCAACCGTAATTCATATATAGATATAGATCATATATCGTACCCCTATAATTTAATATATTTACTAAAATATTATTATTCATTGTTTTGTATTTTCATTTAGTTTAGAATGTTTACTTATTTTAAAATAAAAATAAATATTATGTCCATACGTATATGTCTAAGCCAACCCTGCACCCAGTAAAATATTATACCTGTATACAATGGGGTCTTATCAGGTAGTTGATTTATTTCAGAAAGGTCAACGGTATAAATGCGTATATACTGTACATTGATAAACCAAGAAATTGCAAACCGATATACAGGGTGACCGGAAAATACATGTAGAACGTTTGATGACAGACTCAAGATGTCAAAATAGGTAGATTTTATCGAACTTACCTATCCAAAATTGCTTCAATTAGCCTGTAGAGGGCGTAAAAGATTAAAAAACTATTGGTTTTTCCTAACATTTTCAAAAACGTGCAAATCGATTTTAATAATTTTTAGTGCTGAGTCTTAAGCTATAAAATGGCGTGTTCTATTGGCACAGTGACCGGCGGTAAATAACCGGAAGTATTTTAAAAGTGACGTCATATGTACATACCTATATATTGTTCTGATTTTTTATGTCATTGACATACTAACAAATCAGAACTTTTTCTAATACTTAAAACAATATATTTGGAAGATCTTTCCTATCTTGCAAAATTTTCCTGTTATTTTTGATATATTTTCTTCCTTTTCCGATGGGTGTCATACTGTTCTAGATTTTTTCACTTTTTGCCATTTTCAAAGGCTTCGGCCCTGGCCTATATACCTATTAAGACAAATTGAATTTTTTTATTTGGAAACATTCGGTAAAACATATTCCATATCACTAGGTATCTAAGGGATGAAAGGAGATTGATAAACGTTTAGGTTTGGGGTTTGGTTTAGTGTGGTCCAAAGAGTTCGCAACAAATGGAAACAATTTTTATTGTTGAGTTATTTAGAAAGTATTCTGGGGACTCTTTCCTGACATGTCTAATAATCTAAGAATCGATATTGACTTATGTCAAATCACCACCAATATGGTGGCAATTTAAAAAAAAACAACTAAAGTCTATCCAAGTTACAGCGGCAGTGGATATAAACAAAGTCACATGACCGCCTTGCGATCGATTACCAGGGTCGGACTAATATGAGATTCCAAGTGGCTTGTAACTCTGAACTAATTCTTTTAGAAGTTCTAAAATTTGTGTTTCTACCTTTCGTGGAACTTTATAAATTTCCTCAAATTAAGTAGCAAAATAAATTTACAGAATATACTGCTCCCGATCCGATCTAAAATATGCAGGAAACTCGACTGAGGAAAGAGCCGGCCCTGCATTCTGCGCGACGCGTAAACACTTGACATTTTATGACGGCCAGACCAATAAGAGAATAATAGGTCACGTGGTGGCCAATGTTTTGATCTACTGCCCCTGTAACTTGGATAGGCTTTAGGTACCATTAGGTCAAGTTTAACGGAAAAAAGGTCGAAAATCAAAATGTCGAAAACAAAGAGTCGAAAAACAAAAAGTAGAAAAAAATTAGAAAGGGTGTGCTCGGTTTTTGTAGACAAACTCACTCTTGGTCACTTTTAGAAAAAATTCCCACAAACATGCTCATACTTATAGCAAAATTAAATAACTCTGACGCCTGATGTAAACAAGAGCACGTAGTGTTGAAATATTCGCCAGAGCCACACTCAGGCACAACCTTTATTTAATTTTAATTTTACTTTTAATTGTTTACACAAAATATTTCGGACAAGAAGTTATTGGCTTCATTAAAATAGTTCAAAACATCGATAACATTATTTGTGGCTGTGTCTAAATACCTTCTACGCATGTGAAAACAACAATATAAATACACTTGCGATCGAGTACATCCCTGTTATCAGGCCGGCGTCGTATCGCCTTATTTCGCGGGACGTCATAGAACACGTGCTTTTATTTACGCCAGGCATCAGTTACTTGATTCGAGTATAATTACTTACTTTTCGTTTTTTTTTCAATTTTTTTATCTCCCTAACGAAAGAAGATATCGACTTAAAACTTCGTCTTCAATGATACATTTTGATACATTTTAAGCCCAAAAAAATGCAAACTGCAGCTAGAATGCCGATGCCGAAAGCTTATTTTATTATATCCTAAACCAAAAGTATTATCAAATTATTTGACTATATATTTATGACTTCAGGTTAAGCCAGACGTGAGCGTCACAGTTTTTTAAGACACCCTGTATATTTTGCCGCCGTATAACTCTACCTTTGCATGATTTCTTGTAATCTTCGCATTTCCAGTAAGTCGTATCTATAGTAAGGGCAGAATGTAAAGGCGAAGTCGGCAATAAATCATCAAAGAGAGAGCGCTATATCTATTGCTTTACTTGCACTCGCACAATTACACTCATGTCTCCTCCTCCAATTTTTATTCGACGTACGCTAAGCACCTTTCCTGAAAGGAAGAGAGATAGAAAACCTAGTACTTGTCTTGTATTACTAGTTGATTGTTTAAGGCAGGCAGGGTCGGCGTAGAATAAATTATTGCTTTACTACCTGTTGTGAACGGACGGATTAAAAATTTGTACTTAGGTACCTGTTGTAATTTCATTTGTAATTTTTGAAGATTAATTCGGTAATTTAGACTGGCAATTAAAAGATAATGATCCTGAAATTCAAAGTAGGTCTTAGGTATTTAAATACTGATTGTAATTAAAATATTGTAAAAAAATATGTATTTATATTTTTAGTTACAAATTAATTTTTAATTGCATTTAAATTAATAATAATTGGGTCTATGTCAACGTCCAATATCTTTTCTTTTTCCCAATAATCCCTAATAATGTTCTCGGTGTGTTTTATACAACTGGACCAGTTTTCTTTACTGACTTCCTGGAGAGCTTCTTTCCAAATAGACATTACCGTGTTATTATCATGCATTGCCTCAGATACAATTTTCTTATTAAAAAAGTTTAGCATTGGGCCCATATCAATTCTATTGCATTAAATATACAATGATATGTGGGAAGCCTCAACACTTGATGTCCCATTTTATTAATTATATTGTCAGACGCATAAGGCAACTTGGATTTATAATTTTTAACGATCTGGAGCAACTCACATTTAAGGGAATTTTCAGAAAAATATTTTTTTTGTTTCGAAGTCAGTTAATTATTTCTTCTTTTTTTGTGGCTGTATTGGGCTCATTTTCACACAGCCTGGAATGGTATTTCGCATTGTCCCTTATAATTAAAGAAGGGTTTAAAAGTTTCGGCATTAGTTTCTCCTCCAACCTGCACTTTTATTTTTAGTTGAAAATATAAGCTCAGCCCCATCAATAAATCCGTCCTTATTACCGGCATGAACAATTATAAACCTTTTGCCATCATTCGCTTTTTTGTTGTACACACATTTTGGATTTTTGTCGTGCCAAGTTCTCATATTCGCCCCGTGTTGAAAAATCCAGGTCTCGTCTAAAAACACTACGTCTAGAGGGCAGCTTGAAAATAAATTGGATGTATATTGTCGTAGAAATTGAACTCTTTTTGATGCTATATCTGGCTTTTCCATTAAGTATTGTCTTCCATCGTTTATTATGTACTTAAATCCAGCTCAAAATTCCCTTTTTTTCCCAGTTCTTCGCATATTTTTTCCCTAGTTAAGTGTTACTTGTTAGTTGACATGTCATAAATCAAACTTCTTATTTCTCCTTTATCCGATTATGTCAAATCTTTAGTTTTCGGGGCTGCTTTACTTTTAGTGTGTACCATTTTAATATGTTTAATGCCTTCTTGCCTAATTCGTTAAATGGTCCTTGTACTAATCTGTAACGCCTCCGATGCACATTGAAGTACCGATGAATTTTCACGTGTGTTCTCTTTTTTTTCTTGGAAATATTTCACCACAATTAATTTTAATTTTCTACTTTGGGCACTGAATACTTCACGCTGCATTGTTATTACAGGAAGTCTACCACCAAAATAAACCAAATATTTTATTACTGCTCTGTTTTATAGGCGTACTCCCATTTGAATATATTATCTTTATTAACATAATGTATCAGACAAGGACAGAGCAATAAAAAGTTGGTCTTGCGGTTCTTTAAGCCGAACCCCTCGCTCCAAAACATAAGGGAGAGCAGGTAGGAAAATCATAGCCCATCTCTCTCGATTTTATGGCCGACTTCCTCTTTACATTCTGCCCTTACTATACGTTCCTTCATACGTTCTTTTAAATAAAAATATCCATTTTGGTACAATTTGTCTTTACCACATTGGGTTTTGATTTGCCATTTTGAAAGACAGAAGAATTATATATTTCTTATCTATGACAGAAGATAACGTCGCTCGCATATACAAAGTAATTTATAATAATAGTGTCGATAGTGAATAATAATAATTCATATATTTAAAAAAACTAATAACGAAACTAAGTGTATAAGCAAACTTCTTGTGTCAAAATGGCCTTTCCTACCAAATATCAGTTGTCTAGAAAACCGGGGACACCCTGTATATTTTTTCGACCTATTGTTTTTCGACCTATTGTTTTTCGACCCTTTGTTTTTCGACCCTGTGTTTTTTCGATCCTTTGATTTTTCGACTCCTTGTTTTTCGACCAAATGTTTTCGAACTTTTTTCCGCCAACTTAAAAAAGTTAGGTTAAGAGATATCACAAAAGCTATTTGAAAAAGTTGCTTAGAATGTAATTTTAGACCTTTGTGCAAAATTTGAGGTAGTTACCAAGAAAAAGATAAAATTACAATTTTTCAAAAATATTTTTCTTTATTAAGAAAATGTTTAACTTTTTCAATTAAATAGAACCAGAAGGCTATTCCTAATGTATTTTCCGAAAAGAATATGGATTTTTTCTGGTTTTCCACAAATAACTAGACTAGGATTTGGATTTGAAGCCGTGGCGTAGGGAAGAATTGCAACAGCTCGCACAGGGCCGGATTAACACTAAGGCCAACAAGGCCCGGGCCTGGGGCGGCAAACTTTACGGGGCGGCAACTAATTTTAAAATCTATCTTTTTTGCAAGATAACTCGAATTTATAAAAGCATTGGGTGCAGGACGCGGGCAGCATAAGTCCGCGAAATCGATAAACTCTTGAATCTTGAATCACTGAAATCATCTAAAAGTTTTCACTTTTGAGGAAAAACAAACTGCAATCCGTTTTTCCCATTGTGAATATTGCGCAGAAGGTTCTCGGCTCTCAAATGGAAAAAATCATATTTACGTAAAACACCAGGACAAGAAAAATTAAATGCACTTGCGATATTATCCACTGAGCACCAGTTGCTGCAGTCATTGGAATGTTTTGACTTAATAAATTCATTTTCCGATCTGAAGGCCTGAAAGACAAAAATAATAGTAAAAAAATATTTTGTAAAACAAGCTATTATTTAAATGCTCCAAAAGGAGAAAATAAACTTTGAAATAAATCAAACCAAAGCAAACCCATAATTTTGTTACAAAATTTCGAGATAAATTTCTTTTATAGAAAAATACAAAATACTTAGAACTACTTTCGTCAAGATATTATACAGGGTGGACCCAGATACGATAGGTGTAAAAAAACAAAAAAATTCTAGTTGAAACTTGCACCATATTTTTATATTTTAAAAATCAAGCAGGCCTTGAAAGGAGCAATTTATTCATTTTCAGTTAATAATAAACTACCTTTTTCTTAAGAGATAAGGAAAAGTTTTATTTTTATTATTTTTTCAAATTTCACCTCGATCTTTTGGAAAAAATCAAAGTATGCGGATTGTTTTAAAATTTGGCACAGGGCCTTAAATTTGCATTCTAAACAGCTTTTTTTTTTATAAAATTTTTCGATAAATGTATTTGATTTGCGCTAAAACCGCAAAAATTGGAAAATTTTAAAACATCAAAGTGTGTCGATTGTTTTAAAATTGGTACGAAACCTTATACATATTTACATTCGGACAACTTCTTCTAATCAAACTTTTCGATATCTCTTAATGAAAAGGTAATTTACCTGAACTGAAAATAAATAAATTGCCCTTGTCAAAGCCTGCTTGATGTTTAAAATATAAAAATATGGTGCAAAATAGTTTCTAATCAAGCAAGGCCCCAAAGGTCAAGTTTCAACTCGAATTTTTTTTGTCTTTCACACCTATCGTATATTCGATCGAAGTCCATCCTGTAGGTATATTCACGCGAAATTTTCGTGTGTAAATTTCTTTTATAGAAAAATACATTTTTTACTTAGAATTACTTTCAAAATATGGGTTTGCTTTGGTTTGATTTATTTAAAAGTTTATTTTCTTCTTTTCAGGGCATTTAAATAGAAGCTTGTTTTTATAAATATTTTTACTATTAATTTATTTATTATATTTTTTTAGTTCAAGAAAATTTATCCGCCATGTTGGAACTGTGGCCATATTGAATTTAGTATGATGTCACTAACTTTATCGTTTTCTACTCTTCAAGCCCTTTTATTTGATACCCATATTAAGGGAGTTGACAAAAAATACATCATCCGCCATCTTGGAGCGGCGGCCATATTGAATTTAGTGTGATCTCACTAGCTTTAGCGTTTTCTACTCTTCAAGCCGTTTAGTTTCATACCTATATAAGGGGGTTGACAACAAATACATCATCCATTATCTTGGAGCGGCGGCCATTTTGAAAGTATTACAATATTGAGTATTACATATTTTATTGTCACCAAAATTAAATGTGTATGCAAAATTTCAGCTCAATTGGATATCAAGAAGTGGTTCTAATTCAGCTTGCAAGATTTTACCTAAACAAAAAATTTGTAAAAAATTTCAGATGTTGAATCATACATTTATTTTTGTTTGTGTAGCTTTACCAACTTGTTATTGTTTACGAATTGCTATTTATATTTTCAATGTTCAATAGACTATAATCTATAATATTAATAAGATAAAGGGTATTATTGATATTATTATCATTATTATTACTTATTACCAAGTTAGGGGCGGCAAATATTGAAAGGCCTAGAGGCGGCAAACTACTTAATCCACCACTGAGCGCGCATCGTAAATAAAAGGTGATTTTTCAATTAAGTCTAGTTATTTGTGGAAAATCAGAAAAATTCCATATTTTTTGCAACAAATACATTAGAAATAGCCTCCTGGTTGTAATATTTAATTGAAACAAATTAAACATGTGCTAAACAAGGAAAACATATTTTTGAAAAACTTTTTGTGATACCTCGTCATATAACCTCACTTTTCTTGACTTTATGGTAGTGTTTTTGACTTGACTTTATGGTAGTGTTTTTGAAATTTCCGTCATATTGGTGGTGATTTCGATTTGACATATGTCAAAATCGATTCTTAGATTCTTGGGTATGCAGAGAAGGATTCCCCAAAACGTTTATTTTAATATCTCAACTATAAAAATGTTTCGCATTTGTTGCGAACTCTTTGGATCACACTTTATATTACAAAACTGGTCTGGGATCATTTAAAACGATTTACATCACATTTTTTTGTGTATCGAATACTGCTCATATTGGGGGGTTTAGGGAATAGGTAGGTACAAATAAAAATATTTCTACCAAGGACGCCATAGTCGCCGCATATAATACGTTTATGTTTGTTTACATTCGTCGCCAGGATAATATTATAACAATATTAAGAACTTAGAATGGTAAATACACTACAATGCACAAAAACGCACACTATACGGCACTGCACTGCAATAACATAAATATTTAACACTTCTGTTGACAAAATAATTGTCTAATATTTAATTTAATTTCTCACTATGCGTTTCCTCAACAAATATTTGAAATTTGTTAATCTAGCTTTAACTTGATAAAAATATTTATTATAACTTATGGTGCTACAATTTGATATGTAGTTAGAATTGTAAAAAAATTTCAAAAGAATAAAAAAACAAATATTACGCACATATGTTTGCTCAAAACATTGTCTGAAATTTCTTTGTAAAAAGTTGCCTTTTAATCAGTTTGTTTCAAATTTCTGTAGCGAAAAACCTAGTTAAGGAATAAATAGACAGCGACAATCTTTAAAAATATATGTTGGAAGTCCCTGATCCCTGAGCAGTTTATGAAGACATGTAAGTCCAGGACGAAGGACAGCCCCGTGCATCCCCACGTCGGAAGCGCATCCATAAGGTGGCTATGTCCTTTTGTTTTCCATGTAGCGACGATGCCGCCCGCCGCCTCCCCTGATTTACGGCAGGGGGATTGTTATATCCGTTTATTGTTTTATTTTCTCGGCTTGCTATAACTTCGGTCTGTAAAAATGTGTGTATTATGATTGGCCATAAAACGCCGACCGGACGCTCTTTTTAACGCCCCGGACGACATTGTATCAAATCTTTCAGGATGATCCCCGACAAGATAAATTTAAAGATAATAAGACCCATCTTTGCACAACTAACATAGTTGAGAAATGGGAGTTGGTTTTTATCTCGATTTCTATTGAACTTTTATTATACTGTATAAGTAGGTATTTTTTAAATAAATTTACTTTTTATTTAGACGAGCAAGATTTTTTTTATAAAATAGATTCCGGGCGTCATTTTGTGTGGGTATAGAACAAAGTACATTTTTTGAGTCCACCCACTACTGTTTGCAATTTCCTCCCCCCCTCTCGCTCTTTCAACTCGAATCCAATCTAATAGACATAATATCGCAAAGCAGACGTATATACGAAAATTACCAATCTTTGGCAACAATGTTATTTCCCAGTAACCAGAGCTGGGTCAATTACAATTAAAAACTGACCAATTACAATTCCAATTACTTTTGTAGGAATGTAATTAGATCCAATTACAATTCCTTTGATATTTTGAAATGTACAATTACTTGTATTTGGAATTGGAATTGCTGTAAACAATTACTTTTTCAATTACTTCTTGTTTGTTTTATTTTCTATTAAATTTGTAGACACCAAAATAAGGTAGGTACTTACCTAGTTACTTAAAAAACCATAACTGATAACTATATTAAGCATTATTTGTTCTTCGATGCAAAAAAATCTAGTCTTTGTGTCTTTGTAAATGTCAAATATTCAAATTAAAATAAATAAAATGTACAGTATTTTAGAAATCGTATCCCAGACAACACAATAATATTATTGGAATATTTTATACACATTTTCAGAGAAACATGAAAATATTAATAAAATATTCCTATATTACCCAGTTAATGTTTTTTAAATGTTTTATAAATTATAAGAGTGGGCCAACTATAAGGTTGTTAAAATATTTTTAAAACGTTGCATAAAATATTTTAAAAATATTTTAAAAATATTTTTAAAATATTATCAACCATTATCAACCTAGGTATATTACATAATTATTATAATAATATAATACCTAGTTACTGCAATCAGGGATCAGGGTCGTAATAATGAAACAGTCAATTTTTTTTACCATTATTCTGTAAGGACTAAAAGGACTCCTTACTGTGGCCGTAGGCCCTATGGCATGGGCACTAAACAGCTAAGCTACCGGATATACGGATACGGGCCTAAAACTATGATAGTATCATGGATATCCTGGATATTTATATGGGTTTCATCGGGTAGGTGCTATATATTCCAGTTGATATTAGTACGTAGCGGTGAGATGTAGGAGACTTCGACACTTCGGCGTAACATTTAAGTGAGTGTTTTAATAATATTCCTTATAATATTTATAAAATATTATAAAATAGATTTTGAGAAATATTACTATAATGTTTTATAAATGTTGCAAAATTTTATTTATTTATTTATAAAATATTTTGTCCAAATATTAATAAAATGTAAGTAAAAATATTTTAGCAAAACATTTTAGTCATATTATATAAATATTGTAATATTTTCTGAATCTTTGGAATCATTTAAAAATATTTTTAAAATATTTTGTGTTGTCTGGCATCAACCTTATTCCACCCACGAGCAGAAAATACAGACACAAAATTTTATATTTCTTGCTCCATAGACAGTCACATCTCTGTCTCTGTCGGCTACATAGTTCCTTGTTCCTTTCACCGGTCGGTCGAGTGGTAGGAACATTGAAGGAGAATCGGCGTTGAGGAGCATTCGCGCAAAAACTGATAAATCCCCGCAGAGGCCCGAGGCCCCTAAAAACTCGGGGTCTTCGCAGTGGCGGAACCTGCGGGCCCTTAGTTATGCTCCTAACGATCATACTTTTCCCACAAACGAATGCGTTTCAGACTCAAGCTCAACGACTCACAAAAATCTTTAATTTGTTTACATTATGTACCGAAATAAAATTTTACAACAAACTGACAATTTTTGTATTGAATTAAATTTGTGTTATAAAATGTGGTATACAATATTTATAAAGTTACAACATGTAAAATGTATTTCTATCAAAACTGTTTTAATTTTGAATTACTAATCCAATAAATAGTGATAATTCCGTATATCACCTAATGAAAAAAAAAAGAATTTAAATGTCTATTGTGAGGTGACAATAGGCATTACGAATTGACTATTAATATAGAGATAAAGATAGAGAATACAGAACAATCGTTATGACTTGCCAGTGACGCGTAAATAGTAAATGGGAGTGGCATAAGAAAGAAAACATTATTGCAGACTTCGTCAGTGATGACGCATTTATTTTGCATTGCATTTTGTTGGCCAGGTTGGCCCATACAACGTTGCAATATTTCCAAAATCAATCCAGGTTTCCCCGATTAATCAGCTCAGGCCGTCGCCGGCCGGCACCGCAAGAGGAGATTGTGTAAGTAATTGTAATTGAAAAAATAATTGTAGTTGGACAAGTAATTGTAATTGGAAAGGTAATTGTAATTGAAACAGTAATTGCATTAAAGGAATTTTAAAAAGGAATTGCAATTCTCAGAAGTAATTGATTTTAAATTACAAGTACAATTCCTTTTCAAAAAGTACTTGATATTAAATTACAATTACTGTCTCTATTTCAAAAGTAATTCCAACTAAGTACAATTCCATGAAAAGGAATTAATTGACAGTTCAATTACTTTCGCCTAATTACTTGCCCAGCTCTGCCAGTAACCCAGGGAATGATTGAAATGCTTATATTTCTCGTAACCAAATTTCGATTGAAAATCACACGGAGAAAAAATAGATTTATAGAAAATATATAAACAATAATTTTTAATATGACATTTAATACGATTTGTGACAGCAATACTATGAAGTAAAATATTTTTATGATATCGGCTGAATTATACGAGCAAATACTGGTGTTTGGTTTAACAATTTGTATGAGTTTTAAATTTAAAAACTAAGATAATATCACATATATAATAGATATTCATGTTTTTAATTTGACTATTTGTTATATTCATTATTAATAAAATGTATAATAGTCATATTACTTAATTAATATGGATTTGTTTATGATGTCCAATATTGAGATAAAAATATAAGTATGCATATTACTAGTCAAGACATTGAATTGTTACTTTAAGTATAATAATATAAATTAATATACATTATGAGAATAAATTTCCAGGCTGTCGCGCCCTGTTCTATGGAAATCTTCCAGACTTTGCTGATCGTACCCATAAGCATCTTCAGTGATGAGTCGTCCTATGTTGGATCGCAAATGATTATTATATCAGTTAGGAGTTATCACTAAGGATGCTCTCGGTTACGACTAGCGAATTGTCTAAAATATTTCCATCGACCTCGGCTCAACAACCGGGAAATTCATTTTCACATGGATAACAGCCATGGGAGCCAAAAATAAGAGACATAAAAATTATAGAGGGTTTTGAATTTATTAAAAAATATGTATGTGTTTACTTACATTTGGGTCAAGGGGAAACCGAAATAGAATTCAAACCTCAAGCTTATCAAACGTTTATTTATTTTAATGTTTTTCAACAAATTTCAATAATTCTAGTTTTTATTGATGAAATACATAACCTCCCAATTTAATATATTCATGAACTTATTAAAATTTGCTCTAAACTCGACGAGGTTAAATATAAACAAACTTCCTTTGAAACATTTTTGAAAAATGAAGATTTTGTTCACGACTATCTAATGAACAAAAAATGTATTTTTATTATTATGCATGCATCGTAAATCCCTAATCTCTCTCTATTTATTATATTCGAGCAATGCGCATCTTCACAAAAACAGTCCAACAAGGCTAACATATCTTATAAAGTCCGCACAGAGCACAATAAATAAGTTAGGAGTAATGCCAAGATCATTGGGAAAAAACTTATTTTCAAATATTTTCACTTAATAAATAGTAAAAAGCAAATTATTAAATATAAAACTTTGTATGTTACTGTTTTGTAATATAAAAATATATTAGCTGATATTGACGGATGTTATAAAATTGAAAAGCAATTTTATTGTTTTATATTTTATAGTATATTACATAGCGAGAGTTGTAAACAGCTTATCACGTATGAGTGGAAAAGTTGCGCACGAGCCGCGCAGCGGCGAGTGCTGTAATTCCACGAGTATGTAATAAGCTTACAACTCGAGTTTTAACTCGAGTTTTGTATTATAATTTTTCTTCAACGAAAGAAAAATTATTATAATAGATAAATTATACTTCTGATTATCTGACAGGCAACAATTAGCATGTTGGTTAGTTGCTATGGTGACGCGGATGCCGCGCTAACAAGGCACCCGTGATAATTGCGTTTTAATTAAGAACAGATACGTAATTTTTTTATTACGTGTCAGTCATTACATGTCAGTGTTCGTAACAATGGTCTTACTTATAACCTAAACCGTCAGTTAATTATCAACATAAAAAATTGGATTAGATTACCTATATCTTATTAAACCCAAAATTATCTAAATTTTTTTTCTCTACAGTTTTTCTTAATAATCAGAAATAAAGGAGCTACAGAAATCTGATTAAATAGCAAAAAATCACTCTTTTCAAAATATCTAGTGAAACATGAACTTTTTTAAAAATCCAAATGGGGCATTAGATTGACCATTCAAAACTGCAATTCTTTCCCCATTTAACATTTTTGTTCTAGCTCTGCTAGTTTCCGAGATCCCCATAGTGGCCATCGAAAAAAACTCACCCTGTATATTATCAGACAAATTTTGCTCCGTCTAAAGTTTTAGCGGCTTCAACTCAAGATTTTCAAACAAAAGCTCTATGCCCTCTCGGCCTCGTGAACTGTTCATGCCCTCCGAGGCTGTGCGTATTCATTAGCCTGTCCGGTAATTGAAGTCTGTTACAAAATAACCATAAACAGCCCATTTATGACCGGGTGATTTAAAATGCAACTATAGCACGGCTCTACCCAATAATATATTATTCTTAACCGTCCAGATTGACGACTTCATTTGTTTCTTGATCATAAAAGTTAATTTATTACTAAAAAAGCATGGTGAGATGCTCCTCCGTTTATGCCCTATTATTTTCTGACAACTCCTCGGTACCTATGTATAATGAGTTGTCATAAATACATCACCAGGTGCTGACGTATCATTACCGCGATCATAATAATTGTGTTACTATTTTATAGGCTAATTTTTTCTCGAAGCCATGATATTACCTATTTAGACATTGTTCAAGTAATTATTATCGGACATATGATAATATGATAGTAATGTGTTGCCTAAAATTTGAATGCCCTAAATTAGGTGATTCTTTAAATGTATCCAAAAAGTAACTTTGATCAACTGTTAAGCGACTTTCGTGACAAGGCGCACGTTCTTATCGCGGTAAAAATTAAATCTACCTAATAAACATTAAAACCATCACTTTATTAATAATTACCCTATATGCTAATAACTAATCCGAATGGCCCCAAATCCAAAAATGGGTTATTAAAACGGAGCCGACCCGAATTTGATACATATTATGGTCTAACGTGTCATTTTTAGCTAAAAAATGTATGTCTTGCGGGCGATATGTTAGAGAATCTATCTTCTGATAACATAGATTCTAATATTTTTTAAAAAACAAAATCTCTACACCGGATAAACCTAATAAAAAAAGTCATTTCTGAATGGTTTTACATCAGTGACAACTGGATTTTGATTTGCTTCAAGAAGTTTTGAACCTTTCGATAATATAATAGTATATTATTAACCAAAGTTTAGACAGAGGCTATTATTGACCCGAACGTCAATATTAAATCCCGAGGCAAAGCCGAGGGATTTAAGACGTGAGGGCAATAATAGCTGTCTAAACCGTGGTTAATATACAATTTGTTCTACTACTAACACTCCATAAAAATATTGTTCCACTACTAACACTCCATAAAAATATTATTGTAAAAAATTGTAAAGCATTTTTAATAGTAAACTTGCCTTTGTTTTTTTACTTCATATTATTTAATCACAAATCAAGTTAGCGTTGATTTTTGTTTCATCAAATGAAGTTTCTTTACTGTTATCTGTCAAATTTAGCCATTAATTATTATTATTATTATTATTATTATTTATTCTTGACTAAATCAACTGTGAGTTGATATTATTTTTGTGAAAAATTTGTGATAATAATTATCATGATGGCTCATCCTCGCCAAACATATTCCGCACTCCTCCGGAAATTAGAGGAGAGGCACAAAAGATCAATGATCAGTTGCTTCCACAGAAGTCGAAAAGTGTTTACTTAAAAACTTATACAATGTTTAAAGTTTCAAATGAAGAATATTGAAACAATTATTTCTGAAAACATATTATTGGTATATTTTCAAACGCAAGTTGAAAACAAGAAATCATCAAGCTTGTGGGCAACGTTTTCTATGTTAAAATCCACGATTTCATTGAAGGAAAATATTGACATTTCGAAGTATTTTAAACTGGTAGCATTTTTGAAAAGGCAAAATACTAATTATGTAGAGAAAAAATCACTTGTTTTTAAAGAAGATGAAATTGCACGATTTTTGAGAGACGCACCAGACGAAGTGTTTTTAACAGCAAAGGTACCTACCTAAACATGCCTCGTTCTACTTTACATATATTTACATATTTACAATAAACAATAATTACTTTATTACTAGGTTGTACTTGTTATCGCAGTTGCTGGTGCATGTAGAACAGACGAACTTTGTAATATGCTTCGAAAAGACTTGGATGTTGGAGACGATATGATCGTTATTGATATTTCTACTAGTAAAAATGGAACATCACGAAAGTTTGTTATCATGAAGCCAGTTTGGGTCGAAGTTGTTAAAAAGTATATTCAAAAATGGCCTACCCCAGATTTACCACGCTTATTTATTACTTTCCGGAACAATAAGCCGACACGACAGAACATTGGCCATAATACAATAAGTAAGATGCCAAAAGTGATTGCAAGTTTCTTGGGACTATCAGAACCAGAGAGATACACTGGCCATTCATTGAGAAGGACTTCGGCCACTATTTTAGCGGAAAATGGTGGCGATCTTATAACTGTAAAACAGCACGGAGGTTGGAAATCTTCCACTGTTGCCGAAGGGTATATTGAAGAATCTCTGGCTTCTAAAAAAAGAATAGCTAAAATGGTTCAAGGGCCAGTTTACAATGCTACATCAGTACCTGTAGCTGCGCAGAGCGATAACACTATTCATCCAAATGATAGTCATAATGAACCTCGTGATGAACAGTTATTTGATATTGGTAGTTCTAGTTCCTTTGCTAATATAGAATCGAGAAATCCCGCCAGTGTTACACAAAAAATATCGGATAATATTCACTTAAACAATCAACATATTAATATTCCGGTTACAAATACAAGCACTTTAACAGGTTTAATTAATATGCCTTGTTACAATTACACAGTCAATTATTACATTAATAATAATAATTAGTTTTAGTTGTAATTTGTAATTTTTGTTTTCCCAAATAGGTACTTAAATAAACGTTGTTTCATCAGCTGTTGTTACTAATTTTAGGTTAGAACGGTTAGGTGGAGGTGGGGGAAGGGAAGGTTAGATTTCTGTTTTGTGGGCAGGGTCCACAAGTAAAAATATCTACATTGGCGTGTGTTCACCATTATTTACCTCATTCCTCTAATGAGAAGTAATATTTCTCTACCTAGGTAAATAATGATAATAAAAAAATACCTAGGTAAATAATGAAACATTTTCTATATGACATTTAAAAATTATTTTCATTTTGTCAGCTTGACAACTGAACTCCCAGGCTAAATCTATTCAAATATGTAAAATATGGCAATATTTCAATGTTAGTAATAAAAAAAATCTATATACACTTCGGTTGAGAAGGCCATTATTTACCTCGGTAAATAATGGCTCACTTCTCAACTTAAGTGTATAATATACTATTATTATTAGAAGAGTGTCTATAGAATACCTACAATAATTATTTTTACTAATTTTCAATTGTAACCAAAATCATAAAACCGCTTTAAAATTCTTACCGTTGGACACGGCATAATACAGCAGATATCATCCACAGCTTTACGGCGCCTATTGTGGGAGCAGCCTATTTATACTGCGATAGCTAAATTTCTCTGGTAATGTGCATAAAGGGCAAGAGCACGAAGGACGCGCGGACGCTTTCCAATTGCTGCATTGACGTCAAGCTATTGATAAATTTAACATTGCTTTATTTTTTGTGAACATCACTAGGTATTTTCCGTTCCACCCTGTATTACTGACGCAACACTTATTTCTCACCTATGGAGCGAGTAGGACGATTTCTACCTACGTTTTGCGAACTTTTGTACGAATCCAACGATCTAATCAGTCCCACCACCGACAAAGGTTTGGTTCGTTTTTGTCTAGCCACGGATAGGTAGTGGAAACTTATTTTAAAATATTTTAAACCAGTTTCCTATATGGAACCTGAAATATATCCTGTAATCGTGCCACCCAAGAACACTACAACACCTTCTCCATTCATTCATCGCCACGCTTGCTGCAATTTAATAACAACAAAAAACTATAAAATTATCCAAGTCGAATAGCAAAAGATCTGAAGAAATTCCAGTAGCAATATAAGATCGAAAATTTGATTACACCTGCATGAAGCCACTTTTTTCAGCTGCTCGTTTTACCTAAAGAAGACGTTCCATTCAAGTTGGTCTACTGTAAGCAAATTTGGTATGGTAAATTATCGCGTTACGTATTTTTTTGTTGGGCCTTATTATAAATGTTTACAGATAGAATTTATTTAAAGAAGGTATGCTAATGGTTCCTATTACTGTCGCCGCCTTTTCATAAAAAAACCGGTAGCATCTTTCGGTCTTTGTCAAATTAAATGGGTGTAGAATTACCAGGAAGATACGATCAAAATTAGTAGTAATTTGTCATGAAAGGCGGCTCTGCTTCAAGGAAAATACCTGATGTGTTTTTAAGGGTTTTTATATATTTTTAGGTGTTCTTCCCCCAATTTAAAATATGATACCAAATTTAAATCTAAATTTTATATAGGTTTTGAAATCCTTCTATTTTTGAAATCTTGATATGTGATCAAGCGACTTTCGATCAAATTTGAGGTTTATGAGAAAACTTTGAAACTGGTTCTTTTGCAATTCTTTATCCGTATACCTGCACCTACCAATTAGTATGAACTTACAACGAACAACATTCATTTTATGTAGGTAAAAAAGGATTAATAATTATTATTGTTTACTCCATCCACAAAAGGTTCTTTATTTTTTTGGCTCGTATAGTTTAAATATTTTTTGTTCTCATTTAAATATCGCTAAGGCAGCGAATCGCATCCTGCTACCTCGATTCGTTTGGGAGATACAGGGCGTTTCTTGTTTTGTGGCGTTTCTTAAACGTACCATATAACTTTTTTGTTTCTGAATATTTTCGGATTCTGTAAAGATATTTTTTTACATAGAATTTATTGATTTGGAGAATATTTTATTTGGACAGAGGTTATAAAAAAATCCTGTGATTCATATATTTTGCATATTTGGAAATTTACTTTTTCACTACCTCTTCGTGGAATAGGAGGAATTCAAAAGTGGTAGGACGTACCACAAACCGTACAAGCACAAACAGCAAAACAAAAATTTTACATTCTACAAACAAAAATGTTTCCCTTATGATGCAGACTTTATTGACCACTCTGTATAGGTAGAATAAGAAACTTGTTCCATGAATTGTTAAGATAAAATCAAAACACTATAATTTACTTGCAAGTTGCAAGCCAAATTATTATACATTAATGATTATACATAGATACATACAAGAATATAAGAGTTTTGGAATTATTCAGCTATGACCTCACTATTTTAGGTAGTATCGTGGTACTTAACTAAATACCACTTTATAATCTTATTTCACCATATAAAAGCATTTGAGGGATCCGTTTTCTTTTACAGTTAACCGCAGTGGCTTTAGTGTGTGTGCGGTAAGCCGGCAAAAACGATTCCAAAGTCCATAAAATTTTATGAATGAATATGCGCCGATTCAGCAGTAGATTACGCGACATAGAACGTGGGAACATCTGATAAAATTCTGCTCAAAACAAGTCGCCATCTCAGCTATGACCATTGCATTTTTTTAAACGCTCTGTTTAGTGCCGCACTGAGAGAGGCAAAAGATTCGGACCGAAACATTGTTCTAACCGACATCCTTAACTGTACCAGGCGGTACAGTTTGTGGGTGACGGATGAAACGACAAAAAACCGCTCTTAGTGGAAAGTCTAATATCAGATCGACACAAAAAACTGACAGAAATACCACACAGTTTTGAGACACAAACACAACAAAAACGATACATGAAGCTTATGAAGACGAGAATAATCTGCTTCTGGCGGATGGTAGTTTTCTCATCCTCCATCAATCAACAACAAATAAAAACGCATGAACTGTTGGGTACGACCAACTCTAATTATTCCAAATAAATTTGAAATTGCTGAGATACTGGCTATTTATGAAGCTATGGCATTATGGCATTGTATGGCCGCATTGCAAATGCACAACTGCTTCGACCACCGATAAAAAAACCAACTGAGCATAGCGCATAGGCAGAGTTGTTGAAATGTTGAATAAAAAGCAGATAAGACTTAGACTTTTTGATATTTATACCTACAGACTTGGCCGGGACATTGAATGGGCGTTTTTACACCATTTCTTATAAGTGCATCATTAAGTAGTATTTCTGCGATCGGGAAACTGACTAAAATTAAATACTAACTTTGTGTAATAAAGAACTGTGTGCTGTCTTAATGAAAATTCAGGAACATTATTTATAATCATACTAATTACCTAACTTTTGCCTAGTGCGTTGTTAAAAATATCTTCGCATCTCGGAAATATGATGAATGCATAACAAAACTTCCTAGTAGTAAAGTAGCCCACATTGATCCATTTTTCAGAAAAATGTCTATACCTCAGAACGAAAAACCTATACGTAAATATAATTAAAAAAGACATTGAGGTAATTAATTTGGACATTAAATTTCAAGCGATGCCCGATTTGATCAATAAGTATAATGTTCTATTGGTCATGGCTTGCATTCCAGGGTGATGGTTTAATGTTGATATTATGTCGACGCGGTCCTGCTCATAGTGATTTCTTATACATCATCTAAGGACATTAGATGTTCGAGGACATTAATATTATGAAATTACAGGTATTATCATGATGTTTTATTATCATTGGTTGTTGGTTATATTGATAAAAAAACGAATTTTGTTTATTAGAAAAAATATTCGGTTCAGAAAAAATCGAACCAAATGGCGGTTCATACTTTGTTATAAAAGTTATCCATAAGCAGATTTTACGAAAAAATTAAGTCAAATTGTACTAACAGCTTTTGCTAATGAGTATCGTAAAAATGTCAGTTTTCATGAATGTAATGTAATGAGCATGTAAAAATTTGGGGACTTTTGATGGCCCTTTTAAGGTTAGTTTATAGGAAGGTTAGGACATTCCCCCACCCTTAAACAAAACCAAAGGTCCTCAAAAGTCCCTTTGCACCGGCAACATAGCGCGACGGTGCCGCTCTCACCGTCTGACCAGCTTGATGCCAGTGGCGTATCAAAAGTGACAACACAGGTATTGGAAACCGAAAACAAAGTAAAAATTCAAACATAAAACAAAAATGCGATGCACCAACGTACTCCACAAAGTTCCATTATTTCATTGCACATTAAAAGGAAGAAATAACCTAAAATAGTCAAAACAACATAAATATAGGCATTGATTAAGGTTACGAATTCCTTATTCAATGATATAGGCCATAAACAAAGAACATACCAAACAAGTCTCTGTGGGCCTATGGCTGGAAGAGTCAAATATTTAGGGAATTACTAAATCGCCAATTCACGTGTACCTAAAGGCTACCAACTTAAATTCGGCATTCCGCGCGCCCCTTGCTTCTCTCACCCCCCCTTCCCTTCCAAGCCGTCGAATGTCCTAACCTTCCTATAAACTAACCTTGAGACACATCAAAATTTGCGTATAACATCCAAAATGTTTTAAAGATCATTTTACTGGAATTTGCCTGACGTGTTTCCATATTTAATCAATAATGATTTTTTGCGGTTTTACAGTTATACGAGTATCTCGTAAAGGACTGATAATTTCGAAAACCTGGTCGTATTAAAAGTTGTAGGGCATTAAATTATGCATTGAACAAGACTAGACGCATATTTTTTGAACCACCCGTTCCCATACTAGTGCTAATCAAAGTTAGACAAATTTGACAAAATGACGGATCTGTGCCTTGTGTGTAAAAACACAATAGAGGAGAATGAAGCAGTGACGAAAGCAAGAGGAATCAGAACTTTGTCGGAGTGCAGTAAGAAGAGGCGTGATGGAAAGGATGTTCTTTTTAAGAGTTGTGATTCCGTAAAACTTCACGTTTCCTGTCATAAATCTTACACCAGGGAGAAAAATGTGGCTGCTGCAGAGAAAGCTAGTAGAAGTGGAGTTGCACGTTAAGTCCGATCAGGTCAACCATCATTCAATTTTAAAACATGTTTTTTTGTAACACGAATGCGAGTGATGATTTAATTTCCAAACACCTGAATGTTCATCGACGGATTGCTGTCAGTACCGTAACCACTAGAGAATTTGGAAACAGTGTTTTGGAAACTGTAGCTGCCCGGGGAGACCAGTGGGCGGAAGAAGTCGCATCCCGATTGAGGAATGATTTGATCGCCGATGAGGGGAGATACCATCAGAACTGCATGATAAAGTTTTTCTTACCTATTCGTTCAACAAACATCAAAGGTAGACCCGAGGATAAAGACATCACTACTGCTTTAGAATATGTTTGCCAGTTTTCTTTGAAAGAGGTCCTTATAGATTTCACTGGCCCAAAAGTAAGTGAGAACTCTCTGAAGAAAAGGCTGCAAGACCATTATGGCAGTGACATTATCATATCAGTTGGTCACCACCGAGAGATAGTACCCTGTTTCCGTAATACTGGTTACAAAATCTTGTCCCAGGAATGGTACAAATCAAAACCGGCAAATGAAGAGGAAGAACGTCTCCGAGTTGTTAGAGCAGCGTCGGACATAATCCGGGAAGATATCCGTTCAAAAGTACCTATATTGCCTTGACAGTTACCCAGATCCCCAACGCTTTCTGGAAAACTGTGAGGAGGATATTCCAGAAACCCTACAGGTGTTACTTGATTCAATCATAAAGAAAAGCAAACGAGGCCAGCAACGACAGAAAGACAGAACCAAACTAATTTCTATTGCCCATGCTATAATATCTTCCACCAGACATAAATCGTTTCATTCATCCCTCCAAGTTGGGGTTGGAGCCCTCTTGTCCAGGAAATATGGCTCAAGAGAGCTAATACAAATAGCAAGTGGACTTGGTTTCTGCTGTTCCTACGACGATGCCAAAATGTTTGAGGTGTCTTGTATGAACCACCCTCACAGCTTTAACCACCCAAAGTCTTTTTCTCAATGGGCGTTTGATAATACGGATGTCAATGTTGACAAAAAATCCGCAAAAAGACTGCTGGGGGCACATTTTTACCCCCACCACTTAAGCACAACTCCACTGGGGGGAAAACCTAGAGTAGTCATATTGGGCAACAACTGAAGCCATTAAAACAATAAAACCTCTTGTAGCAATTATTTCCGATTCGTCCAATTTTCTTGTTTTAATCTACTGGCCTACAAAGCGCCGACATAATATATATATCTCAAAATTTGATGTTTAAATATCCACCCAACCCTTGACGGTTATTGTTTGTAAAACGGCCATTTTTCTATAATAGCGGAAATTGCTGCTTTCCAGCAATGGTCAAATTTGTCTTGTGACAAGTTATCCTATTTCAACGATTTTATAGTGTTGTTTCTGCATCTCTTTTGAGTGGTACTAAAACAATTATGATTAGATATTGATAACAACTATTGCATTTTGGAGATATTATTATCTAATGATACTTAGGTACTTATAATCTAATAAATTAAGGAAAACAGAATATAGTTCTGTATAATATTTCGAATATGTCTGACAGTTTTCAGAGTTTTCAGAGTTTAATTTTGCTAGTCGTGCATACACACAATCAAAAATCCATTAAATTTTTTTAGATCAACACAAACGTACGAGGACGTTGGACCGTGAATCGAAAATTTGCATATTTAATGCTGAATCACTCTAACAGAATCATCACACTAAAATATAATATACGCACAGGCACAGAGTAACTAGAAAATTTAACACACCGGAAGGGAGCTTCATACTAGAGTCCAGCCTGATGGCCTTGGGACGTGGCACGTCCACATTCGGGCTATATAGTATCTAAGGCCGGGATAGAGAAAATAAATAAAAAAAGTAAAAAAGACTAGTGACATTGTCACAAGGCACAAGGCCATTGGCAGCACGTATTAATATATTATCTGATGATCTTGGTATTTATATTTATGCTTGAGTACATTGGCTGATGTATTTGAACATTACGCCTGCTGATATGAACCAATGAAATGACATAATTTTTGAAATAATATTAACCAATCAGGTGACGATTTCAGCGACTATTTCCCTCGTCTTAATTTCCACCAATCACAAACGCGCAATTTTGAATTACAAATGGTTTCTAGATGGAAAAACTGTATGACAGCACCTGTCAGCAGTTTTTTCGAGTTTACAGCAAAACTTGACAGCTGTTGTATAATAGGTAGTATGTTTTGTAAGCAGAATAATCCGTTACTCATGAAATAGTGTTGTCAAATTCCATTCGGACATCTAATTTTTCCTGTGAAAAAAATAAAAAAAAAACACAATGCTAAGTAATATTTTTTTAACAAAATGCATTCGTGCAGGTGCAAAAATCCTCGTCTTCGACTCGGATTTTTGTTGCCACCAGCACTCATGCTTCTTGTTAAAATATTACTTAGCAACGTGTTTTTTCGATTTTTTTTCGGAAAAATTAGATGCCCTTATGATATTACTTACGATTATTTCCCTCATACTGCTTGCATCCAATAAGGTAGCTCCTTCCACAAAAATCCATCCAATGATATGCCTCTGTTAGCGATAATTTGCACTAGTGCAATTACCGGTAATTTCACTTGTGCAAATTATCACTTCGTTGCTTAGCAACCGCGAATCTGTTGGATACAAACACTACCTACTTCTTAAAGTTTGTGTGTTTCAGACTGTTCTAAATTATGCAGCTTATAAATTATGTTGCGGTATTATTAAACATTATATCAATGAATTTATATAACTTTTACATTGCTAAATTCTTGTTACTTAGACCTCCGCCTCCGTTTAAATTTATGACACATTGTGAAAATAAACCAACGCGACAGGATGTAGGTATAATCGCATTTGCCTTGGCCTTGGATACCCAAGCGCCATGTTTGTTTACTCGAACGCTACAGTCTAAGCTGTCAATAAACTCGTTCGAAATGAGTCGCTTTGGAAATGTAAACATAGAAAAAATTAATACAGAAATTATTAAATCGTATTCGTGAAATAATCTCGACAAATACCACTCGTGCCGGAAATTTTTCTAGATAATTTTATTCTCAAGCCCTATTTTGCCCATTATCAAAACCACTCGTACAAATCGGGCTTTTATTTTCAGAGACACTTGCAGCAAGAGAAACAACCTGTCATAGCATATTTGAAAAAAATCAGGGGCGTACTTTACTCTAAAATTCGTTAAATGGTTTTCGAATTTATTTTTGGTGGAAGGCGATTTTGTTACACCACCAGATTTTTATCAAAAGTCACTTGCAGCGAGAGAAACCACCTGTCATAGCAGATTTTAAAAAAATCAGGGGCGTACTATATTCTAAAATTCGTTAAATGATTTTCGAATTTATTCTTATTGGAAGACGATTTTGTTACACCACCAGATTTTTACCAAAAGTCTTTTGTAGCGAGAGAAACAACCTGTCATAGCAGATTTGAAATAAATTAGGGGCGTACTATATTCTAAAATTCGTTAAATGATTTTCGAATTTATTCTTATTGGAAGACGAGACAGGTTGTTGTTTCTCTCGCTACAAAAGACTTTTGGTAAAAATCTGGTGGTGTAACAAAATCGTCTTCCACCAAAAATAAATTCGAAAATCATTTAACGAATTTTAGAATATAGTACGCCCCTGATTTTTTTTCGAATCTGCTACGACAGGTGGTTTCTCTTGCTGCAAGTGACTTTTGGTAAAAATCTGGTTGTGTAACAAAATCGCCTTCGAACATAAGAAATTCGAGAAAATTTTAGCCCATCGTACGCCCCTGATTTTTTTAAATCTGCTATGACAGGTGGTTTCTCTCGCTACAAGTGACTTTTGGTAAAAATCTGGTGGTGTAACAAAAACGTCTTCCACCAAAAATAAATTCGAAAAACATTTAACGAATTTTAGAATATAGTACGCAACTAATTTATTTCAAATCTGCTATGACAGGTTGTTTCTCTCGCTACAAAAGACTTTTGGTAAAAATCTGGTGGTGTAACAAAATCGTCTTCCACCAAAAATAAATTCGAAAATCATTTAACGAATTTTAGAATATAGTACGCCCCTGATTTTTTTTCGAATCTGCTACGACAGGTGGTTTCTCTTGCTGCAAGTGACTTTTGGTAAAAATCTGGTTGTGTAACAAAATCGCCTTCGAACATAAGAAATTCGAGAAAATTTTAGCCCATCGTACGCCCCTGATTTTTTTAAATCTGCTATGACAGGTGGTTTCTCTCGCTACAAGTGACTTTTGGTAAAAATCTGGTGGTGTAACAAAATCGTCTTCCACCAAAAATAAATTCGAAAAACATTTAACGAATTTTAGAATATAGTACGCCCCTAATTTATTTCAAATCTGCTATGACAGGTTGTTTCTCTCGCTACAAAAGACTTTTGGTAAAAATCTGGTGGTGTAACAAAATCGTCTTCCACCAAAAATAAATTCGAAAATCATTTAACGAATTTTAGAATATAGTACGCCCCTGATTTTTTTTCGAATCTGCTACGACAGGTGGTTTCTCTTGCTGCAAGTGACTTTTGGTAAAAATCTGGTTGTGTAACAAAATCGCCTTCGAACATAAGAAATTCGAGAAAATTTTAGCCCATCGTACGCCCCTGATTTTTTTAAATCTGCTATGACAGGTGGTTTCTCTCGCTACAAGTGACTTTTGGTAAAAATCTGGTGGTGTAACAAAATCGTCTTCCACCAAAAATAAATTCGAAAATTATTTAACGAATTTTAGAATATAGTACGCCCCTGATTTTTTTCAAATCTGCTATGATAGGTTGTTTCTCTCTCTACAAAAGAATTTTGGTAAAAATCTGGTGGTGTAACAAAATCGTCTTCCACCAAAAATAAATTCGAAAAACATTTAACGAATTTTAGAATATAGTACGCCCCTAATTTATTTCAAATCTGCTATGACAGGTTGTTTCTCTCGCTACAAAAGACTTTTGGTAAAAATCTGGTGGTGTAACAAAATCGTTTTCCACCAAAAATAAATTCGAAAATCATTTAACGAATTTTAGAATATAGTACGCCCCTGATTTTTTTTCGAATCTGCTACGACAGGTGGTTTCTCTTGCTGCAAGTGACTTTTGGTAAAAATCTGGTTGTGTAACAAAATCGCCTTCGAACATAAGAAATTCGAGAAAATTTTAGCCCATCGTACGCCCCTGATTTTTTTAAATCTGCTATGACAGGTGGTTTCTCTCGCTACAAGTGACTTTTGGTAAAAATCTGGTGGTGTAACAAAATCGCCTTCCACCAAAAATAAATTCGAAAAACATTTAACGAATTTTAGAATATAGTACGCCCCTGATTTATTTCAAATCTGCTATGACAGGTTGTTTCTCTCTCTACAAAAGAATTTTGGTAAAAATCTGGTGGTGTAACAAAATCGTCTTCCACCAAAAATAAATTCGAAAAACATTTAACGAATTTTAGAATATATTACGCCCCTAATTTATTTCAAATCTGCTATGACAGGTTGTTTCTCTCGCTACAAAAGACTTTTGGTAAAAATCTGGTGGTGTAACAAAATCGTCTTCCACCAAAAATAAATTCGAAAATCATTTAACGAATTTTAGAATAGAGTACGCCCCTGATTTTTTTCAAATCTGCTATGACAGGTGGTTTCTCTCGCTGCAAGTGACTTTTGGTAAAAATCTGGTGGTGTAACAAAATCGCCTTCCACCAAAAATAAATTCGAAAAACATTTAACGAATTTTAGAATATAGTACGCCCCTGATTTATTTCAAATCTGCTATGACAGGTTGTTTCTCTCTCTACAAAAGAATTTTGGTAAAAATCTGGTGGTGTAACAAAATCGTCTTCCACCAAAAATAAATTCGAAAAACATTTAACGAATTTTAGAATATATTACGCCCCTAATTTATTTCAAATCTGCTATGACAGGTTGTTTCTCTCGCTACAAAAGACTTTTGGTAAAAATCTGGTGGTGTAACAAAATCGTCTTCCACCAAAAATAAATTCGAAAATCATTTAACGAATTTTAGAATATAGTACGCCCCTGATTTTTTTTCGAATCTGCTACGACAGGTGGTTTCTCTTGCTGCAAGTGACTTTTGGTAAAAATCTGGTTGTGTAACAAAATCGCCTTCGAACATAAGAAATTCGAGAAAATTTTAGCCCATCGTACGCCCCTGATTTTTTTAAATCTGCTATGACAGGTGGTTTCTCTCGCTACAAGTGACTTTTGGTAAAAATCTGGTGGTGTAACAAAATCGCCTTCCACCAAAAATAAATTCGAAAAACATTTAACGAATTTTAGAATATAGTACGCCCCTGATTTATTTCAAATCTGCTATGACAGGTTGTTTCTCTCTCTACAAAAGAATTTTGGTAAAAATCTGGTGGTGTAACAAAATCGTCTTCCACCAAAAATAAATTCGAAAAACATTTAACGAATTTTAGAATATAGTACGCCCCTAATTTATTTCAAATCTGCTATGACAGGTTGTTTCTCTCGCTACAAAAGACTTTTGGTAAAAATCTGGTGGTGTAACAAAATCGTTTTCCACCAAAAATAAATTCGAAAATCATTTAACGAATTTTAGAATATAGTACGCCCCTGATTTTTTTTCGAATCTGCTACGACAGGTGGTTTCTCTTGCTGCAAGTGACTTTTGGTAAAAATCTGGTTGTGTAACAAAATCGCCTTCGAACATAAGAAATTCGAGAAAATTTTAGCCCATCGTACGCCCCTGATTTTTTTAAATCTGCTATGACAGGTGGTTTCTCTCGCTACAAGTGACTTTTGGTAAAAATCTGGTGGTGTAACAAAATCGTCTTCCACCAAAAATAAATTCGAAAATTATTTAACGAATTTTAGAATATAGTACGCCCCTGATTTTTTTCAAATCTGCTATGATAGGTTGTTTCTCTCTCTACAAAAGAATTTTGGTAAAAATCTGGTGGTGTAACAAAATCGTCTTCCACCAAAAATAAATTCGAAAAACATTTAACGAATTTTAGAATATAGTACGCCCCTAATTTATTTCAAATCTGCTATGACAGGTTGTTTCTCTCGCTACAAAAGACTTTTGGTAAAAATCTGGTGGTGTAACAAAATCGTCTTCCACCAAAAATAAATTCGAAAATCATTTAACGAATTTTAGAATATAGTACGCCCCTGATTTTTTTTCGAATCTGCTACGACAGGTGGTTTCTCTTGCTGCAAGTGACTTTTGGTAAAAATCTGGTTGTGTAACAAAATCGCCTTCGAACATAAGAAATTCGAGAAAATTTTAGCCCATCGTACGCCCCTGATTTTTTTAAATCTGCTATGACAGGTGGTTTCTCTCGCTACAAGTGACTTTTGGTAAAAATCTGGTGGTGTAACAAAATCGCCTTCCACCAAAAATAAATTCGAAAAACATTTAACGAATTTTAGAATATAGTACGCCCCTGATTTATTTCAAATCTGCTATGACAGGTTGTTTCTCTCTCTACAAAAGAATTTTGGTAAAAATCTGGTGGTGTAACAAAATCGTCTTCCACCAAAAATAAATTCGAAAAACATTTAACGAATTTTAGAATATATTACGCCCCTAATTTATTTCAAATCTGCTATGACAGGTTGTTTCTCTCGCTACAAAAGACTTTTGGTAAAAATCTGGTGGTGTAACAAAATCGTCTTCCACCAAAAATAAATTCGAAAATCATTTAACGAATTTTAGAATAGAGTACGCCCCTGATTTTTTTCAAATCTGCTATGACAGGTGGTTTCTCTCGCTGCAAGTGACTTTTGGTAAAAATCTGGTGGTGTAACAAAATCGCCTTCCACCAAAAATAAATTCGAAAAACATTTAACGAATTTTAGAATATAGTACGCCCCTGATTTATTTCAAATCTGCTATGACAGGTTGTTTCTCTCTCTACAAAAGAATTTTGGTAAAAATCTGGTGGTGTAACAAAATCGTCTTCCACCAAAAATAAATTCGAAAATCATTTAACGAATTTTAGAATAGAGTACGCCCCTGATTTTTTTCAAATCTGCTATGACAGGTGGTTTCTCTCGCTGCAAGTGACTTTTGGTAAAAATCTGGTGGTGTAACAAAATCGCCTTCCACCAAAAATAAATTCGAAAAACATTTAACGAATTTTAGAATATAGTACGCCCCTGATTTATTTCAAATCTGCTATGACAGGTTGTTTCTCTCTCTACAAAAGAATTTTGGTAAAAATCTGGTGGTGTAACAAAATCGTCTTCCACCAAAAATAAATTCGAAAAACATTTAACGAATTTTAGAATATATTACGCTCCTAATTTATTTCAAATCTGCTATGACAGGTTGTTTCTCTCGCTACAAAAGACTTTTGGTAAAAATCTGGTGGTGTAACAAAATCGTCTTCCACCAAAAATAAATTCGAAAATCATTTAACGAATTTTAGAATAGAGTACGCCCCTGATTTTTTTCAAATCTGCTATGACAGGTGGTTTCTCTCGCTGCAAGTGACTTTTGGTAAAAATCTGGTGGTGTAACAAAATCGCCTTCCACCAAAAATAAATTCGAAAAACATTTAACGAATTTTAGAATATAGTACGCCCCTGATTTATTTCAAATCTGCTATGACAGGTTGTTTCTCTCTCTACAAAAGAATTTTGGTAAAAATCTGGTGGTGTAACAAAATCGTCTTCCACCAAAAATAAATTCGAAAATCATTTAACGAATTTTAGAATAGAGTACGCCCCTGATTTTTTTCAAATCTGCTATGACAGGTTGTTTCTCTTGCTGCAAGTGATTTTTGGTAAAAATCTGGTGATGTAACAAAATTGAGCGTAGTCTCTAAAACATCTCAAACCATTTAAAGTATTTGATTTTTTTTCTTGTGACTTGTTCGCTATTACGGTCCTGATTTTTTTGCATTACCTTCTTTCCTTGATCAGAAATGTCCCTACAGTTATTTTTGAACAAAACCTTATCTTAATTATTTTTTAATCAAATGTATATCGATGACTACTTAATACTTGACTGGTCCACTGTAAAAACGTGATTTTCATTTCTGAATCTGTGTCTGTCTTCAGGGACGTGTATAGTATGCCTAATAATAGATAATACCTTTCGTTAATTTATCACTCATTATAATGCCAATGCTAAGAAAATACCACTCTTGCTGCGCAGTCGTGGTATTTTCAGCTTTCGTAAAATCAACGAAAGGTATTATCCATAACAGGCACACTATATACTTGTCATATTACCCCTGATAATACAGTAGTTGTATTTATTAAACTATAAACCTGTACGTTGACCGTTGACCTAATCACCACTAAACATTAGACAATTACGTCATGAGTCATAGCAATGATATACATAATATTTAACACCTTTAAACCGTTAAATCAATGTATTTGTGCCCTTGCTTTACGAGTAGGTAATGCCTAATTTGCATTGAGACAACGTAGAAATCACTTTTTAGATTGAGTTAACGGCTTTAGTACATTATAGTAATGTACGTTGGGTCATTATATTAATGAACGTCATGTTAATTACTTAATCACCAAAATTCATTGTTACAATCATTTTTGTTCATGGTATTGATGAAATGACAATATATGGCTCGGAAGTTAATCACTTAGTGGTGATTAATATCATGCCAACAATTTCTTTCTGGGTAGTTTTG
This sequence comes from Pseudeuparius sepicola, assembly GCA_963920635.1. NCBI lineage: Eukaryota > Metazoa > Arthropoda > Insecta > Coleoptera > Anthribidae > Pseudeuparius > Pseudeuparius sepicola. The sequence continues at coordinate 30,903,085 of OY987303.1, forward strand.
TAAAAAAATATTATCCTAAATAGTGTTTAACGTTGTCAACTGTGACTTTTGGTAATTATATGCTGCTGCCTTATGGACTCCTGTGACCTACAGTTTCTTCAATTTGAACCACTAGTTCCCAAAATTGTACATATACCTCTAAGTAGGTACGCAGTTAGTACTTCCAAAACAAAAATAAATATTTATTCAAAAATAAAAACAGCTACAAAGTAGAAATAGTAGAACATTATAGAAGCAGTTTTGGAAGGACTGAATATTCTACACATGACAAATCAACTTCTTCCTTGTCAAACTTACTCGTATGCTCATTTCCAATGTAACCAGACTTTCCACTATATGCACTGGATCATGTAATGAACTTCTTCCTTGTCACACTGAGGTTCGATTTAGGCAACTGTTTGTGGTTCAAATTATTGAGAAACTGCTTATAAATACAAGTTATAACCTCACATTTTTGAATAAGTAAATTTCAAATAGTGGTAAGTGGTGATAAATATGAAGCAAACAATGGCCTTTTTAGTGGAACTTGCAAGAATGTTTCTGCCTTTAATAGATGATCAGTGCTTGAACACATGGATACAATTTTACACTGTAACCTTGCTCGAAATTTAAATGCGCGGAAAAAACACTACGTGTTCGGTATTGTAATGTAAACAACTCCAGGTAGGTCGACTACACACGCAGTTTTAGCTACTTCACATAGATGGCGCTAACGGCTTAAGTTAAAAAAATATAGGGGGTTTAATTGGAGAGGCGGTTCAATTTGGGATACTTTACCTACTTTTGTTTATCAATTTAGCCTCAAAAAATAAAATAAAAACTGTCCCAAATTTTCCCTTTACTAACACTTGTGTATTAATTTTGTTCGATAAAAACTACCTACTGTATCGCAAAAAACCAATGATACACACAAATTATTTTTGAAGAAACTTAGTTATTCTATGTTTTAAAACTTTTTTAACCATTTTAAGAAATATTTTTTTATTTCTTTTGCAGAACCAGTACTTTCATGTACGCACTCACGAAGTGACGCTGAAGTAAAATAACGATATTAAAATCTTTAGTATGCAGGCGTCCCGGTTGTAAAAATAATAAAGATATAGAGAATCTCATTTTAGACCCAAAAATTCATATGGACATCTTAACAGATACAAAGACGATATCCCCATGGTTATCATTACGTTAGAAATTTGGGCACCCAAAGTTGGTTCTGGTTTCTCACTTCTGGCTCGTGGAAGAAGGCAGATTAAAAATTGAACTTATCTTTAAGGTGTAATTTATTTAATATCGCGTTATCCGCATCGCAATGACTGGGGACTACTATTCCACCTCCAGGCAAAATCTATCCAAGAGTTCTCAGTGCTGTACTCTTCCGCCCGCGTAATCTATTATAATGTCCTTTACTTTTGGGTCAGCGTATAGAAACCGCGGGAGCTGTCCGCTTTAGCTCTGATGTTTTCCTCCGTATAGTCTGACTCGTTGGCAATTAGAATCTAGCGTTCAGCTTTTCCAAGTTTTTCAACTATCCCGCATAATGTCCCGCTCGCTGCCAACAAGGAAACCTAACGACCATCCAATCAATGTTATTTATTTTATATTTATTCCTCAATGTTAATTGCTGATAATAGCTGTCAATGGCAATGCTTTATCGGGCTCTTTCTCTCGTCTGGCCGTTTATGCGGCCATCTGCATTCCCGCCATATTTTTATGTGCATATTTTTAAATCTATCAGATTTTATTTACATTTGTTTCTTGCTAGCTTTCCGAGAAGAGCTCGCTCGTCTAGAATTATTTTCTCTTGTGCGATTTGAACATGCGACATTTAATTGGATTAATTTTTTTTAAGAGCCGTGTAATGGTAGCATTAGCGTTCTATTTATACATTCCGAAGACTGAGATTGGTACTCGGAAACCCCAACTAGTAATATGCGATTTGCCAGTACATGACGACCCAAATGGACATCTCTTTCAATTATTATTTATTTAAAACTATAAGGCAATAGGCAACTTGGATGTGAAATTGGGCAACATGAGCATCAGGCAAATTGGTCACCTTGTGTATACCGCTTGTGATCTGGGGTTAATTAAATTATTGCAGCAGTGAATGAATTGGAAAGACAGTGACGATTTTGATAAAAAAATCCTAAATATTAAAGACCTGCGCATAGCGCTATTTCAAGCGATTTCCACTGGCGCTACACGACGAAAAAATTCACAGGGTGGTTTAATGCTAAAAACTCCATTGTTCGGAATCTTATATATAATAAATACTGCAAATAGGTATGTTGCAACGAATATAATATCCAAAATAAAATAAAATACTTGTTTGTTGTGTGCCTTAATTTTATAAGTTTTACATGGCATATTTCCATACAAGCTATGCAGTCTAAAAAGCAAGCAAGAGTATTTATGTAGATACCTTTTGATTTCAAATTATATCCATGGCTAGTTGTTGTAGTATAAGTAAGTATAGATTGCGTTAGATTTTTCAGTTTATTCTTTATATAGTGAACCATTGGTTCGCTTTAGGTTACAAAATAGGTATCTACTCTTCCAACATATAATATATAGAATTTACGTTTCTTCAACTGGTTGCACAGATCATCCCGCCTAATTCCAAAATAGTTTTTATTCTTCTGCAATTCACCTAATGATATTTGCATACTATTTTCTTTGTGTGCGTAGAAATTTCATGTTATCACAAACAAATCTACCTATATAAAATCTGTGTTAATACGACAAAACTACTAAATACTGTCTGCAAAGATAATTCGTTAAACCGTATAAAAGGAAAATATTTTAAATTTGGGACATTCTAAAAAACTCAGAAACTGACATACCTATAAGCACAGAATATCGCCACTCCAGAGACGAGTTCGGTAATTTGCTCGCAGATGCAAGCAAATTTCTGAAGTCACGTGATTTCAGACAAACAGACAAACAGAGCAACGGATGTATATATTATGTATATAAGTTTACCTAAATTTTTAAATGAATGTAATAAATGAACGATTCGGGGCAAAACGAGCACTCTGAGGTAAATACCGACCGGATTCATACTGTCGGTTCAGATTTCAGTAATTGATGACAGTCGCTGTTAGCAGTCAAAAAGTTCAAAGTATAACTATACATATATTTCTTGTCTATATGTTCAGAGTAGTGTATTATTGTCCTTGGTTCCCAAATTTAAGTTTGTATTTTTCCTAAATTGGTTACAATTAATATAATAATTGAAAATAAAAGTGGATCCTTTTGTATGTTGTAAACTCAGACGAGAATTAAGCAGCACTCAGATTATACGGCTTATCTCGAAAGAGTGACAGTTGCAGACACCTATTTTTATGTACTTTTTAGTTACTGTATGAGACTTTTAAACAAGTATACTTTTTTGTAAAGGACTAAATCTCGAGATCTCAATTTTTCTCGGTATGTACAGCATGTTTTCCACCACCATATCTTGATGCCGCACTTAATATTCAAGTGGTGCATAGGTAAATGTGGCAGATTAAGCTAGAAATATTCAGTAAACATACTGTCTACCGTCACGTAACTGGTGTAGGGAACATTTGTTCCCGAACAATCTCAAATGAAATCGTATATCTTTGAAGTTGTACCGCTGCTGCCACTAAATTTAGGTAATATAATTACGTGACGAAGATAAATAACGATATTTTTATTAAAAATAGCCACTTTATGACCTTTGAACTTTGAAAAATATTAAAAAATGCAGGATGTCCCAGTCTCAAAATAGAAAAGGAACGAATAACATTTTATTGATATGCATGCATAATGTTCCACAAGGAACTCCCAAACGTATTCCAAATTACTTTGAAAACAATAAACCTCTTATACTTTGAAAAGTTTGGATATCTATTATCATGTATATTAATTATTAACACTCACCATTCGACAATTTTTCAAGAGCAAAACAGCTTTTTATTTATTGCTGCAGACTTGCAAAGCGATTATTTTAAAACATCTTCACAGCAGATTTAAATAAGTGTGTTTGCACGTAAACACTACACATTTGGAAGAGGGCATTATGCAGATGCGTAAGCAATAAAGCAAACTGGAACGGATAAAACAGAAATATTCTAAGAACGTCTGCTATAACTGTCAGGTTGCAGCTAATTCATTACGAGTCCCTAGTGGGGACATTCAATACAAATACGGTTGGAGGTAGAAGTTGACTCGGATTTTTCTCAATAACCACTGGTTGTTTACTAACGGCAACACGTATTGCACTCAGAATTGAAATTTGCTCAAGCAGTGCCATGAGATTTTTCTCTGGTGCGTTGAAATTTTTTTGAACGTTCTTGAAGAATTAGAAAATGCCTCTTTAAAAAATGTGTTCAAATTTATGGTCTTAACCCCATAATAAAATAAGTTTGAACATTAGTAAATAGGTCCTAAAAATTGTGTTTACACAAAATGAAGAAATATAGTGGATTTGGTGTTTAATATTTTTTAATTTATTAAAAAATACAGACGAAAAGAAGAATAAATTTCTAAATAAAAATAAAAGCTATGCTAGAAAACATGTTGAAACAAAAAATACAGATTAGGTCATAGGTAGCTATTATGTACCTATGCAAATATAAACGAAAGTAAAGACATAATACTGCTTATCAGAAATGTTTTGGTTTCTTATTACGTAAGTGCGCCATTCAACTCATCATCATCTTCATCTTCGTAGAGTCGAAATTAATGTTCCTGCAGTTCCTGGAGTTGTGATTGCCAAAAGATATTTAAAGGGAGATTAATTAGGTTGCAAAAATGTATTTACAATAGAGTCTATTTTTGCTCATTTTATCGATTAAATTATTGGCATGTTAACCGGTGAAATCCATCACAAAAATCAAATTTGCGATAAAACGGTGCCAAATACTAAAAAAAATTGCAGTTTTTATACTCAGGGAATTGAACACTCTATCGAAATTAGTTTTTTTATTATTATTTAAATACCCAATACTGAACCTCTTAACTCCGCCATTGGTTATGACAACTTTAACCACAAGACAAGGGGCAATAGCTAATACGAATCCGAAATTTAAAAAAAAACAAAAGTCAACAAAAAAGAAAAACTATTTTCAGAAGTGTATTGTTAAGGGTGTTGACCTGATCAGTTGTTAAGCTCGCGCCTCGAGGTTGCCGACCTTGGGGTGTGGAGTTGCCAGTTGCACGACATGTCGTAAATTTACTTTTTTTGTATCTTTTCCCAGATATTTCAAAAAAATGTATGCATAGTCTAAGTTTTTTTTTATTTTTCAATGTCAATCAACAGTAGCACCATAGTCAGTATTGTTCCATCTTACCACATGCTACCGCCACCACCCGACCATTAATTTTGTTTTGGGAATAGCTATTGAACCGCAATTAGGTCATATCAACAAAACTCAGGGGGCGCTAAATTTAATTTAACGTAAGAGTAAAACGAATTGTGACTACTTTTTTTAACATACCTTAAAGTAATTTTACTGATAGGAATTAGCTGGGGTTGAATTCACAAAAAACATGCTCCTACTTTCCCAGACAAAAATTAACTTCAACAACTTTATATTCTGAGGTTTCGGACAATAAATCTTCCTCCTTTCTCAAAGATAATGTCACAAAGAAATTTCCGACAATATCGGTATATGAACACTCAAAATTCAACCAAGAATGCAAAATTGAAAATGTTTCGAAATTTTGTAACATGGTGTAGGTCAATATTATAATATTTGGGTTCGTTATTACCTAACGTATGATACGGGGATCTCTAAAAGTTTAGCCGTATTTGCTTGTAATGTTATTGACTACCATATGATTTAGGTATTCGAAAATGTCCACAACCCCTTTTTGAGAGAGCAGAGAATATCCTTTATTTATTATAACCAGCTGTAACTTGAAATATACAGATTTTCTTCCAGTATTTTATTGCTAATTGCTACTTCCTAACAGATGGGTACTCTGTTTCTCAGGAACCACATTAACTACAGACTTGCATGTTTTATACGTGCCATATATTTTGTATTAGATGATATATGCATACTTTCAGACCGACATAAAGGTTGGAGACATTTTTTCAATATATTAGCTCAACTGGTGGACCTGGACATACATACGAATACCTACCACCCTGTACATTACGTTTATCAATCTTCACGTTAGTCAAAAGTGCATCTGTTTTCAAAATATCTTTGAATCGATGTTGATAGATCGTTCCTGTTCTTTAAACATCTACATTAGTATTTGTAGTAATCGGATGAAACTGCAGTATAATTCAGCTCAAACTTCCTTACAGGTAAGTCAGTTGATCTTATAATTATACAATTGAAGACGGAGCCAATCGATAAATCTTGATGAATACCTACTGTAGAGTAAATTAAAATTTGGAATTCTAACCACATGAATAGCTACTTCCCGGATAGTTGGAGATACCTATAGAAAAACTTAAGAGGTCCTCACATTTTAATAAATGTAAATCCTTTCAATTTAAATCAAGGATGTTTTTCATAAACCAATAGTTTTTAGCGGCAACGTCCGAAACCGCAGAGCCATTTGACGGTTAAACGACTCTGCTAAAGGCCTTTATTTATCCGGTAAAGGCAAGAAACCGACGAAGAAGCAGAGAACGCATCGAAACCAAATCGAAACTTATTTTGGATGCACGATTACAGGCTATTATAAGCCTTTTTAGCCCATTCATAGTTTTTCGATCACTTAAACTTGAATTTGTGGACGTGACCGCGGTTTTTTCGGCTTTCGGCGGGCACCTTTTAGCTGGTACAGTTAGTTTATTATTCGAGCAAGACGGTGATTAACACGGCAGGGTGAAGTCTAGAAATTACCTGCGAATGATGGCAAAAAAACTAAATCCTAAATAGCGGCGGTTCATTCGCATCTGGACCGTGTAATTTCATCTTAATAATTTCGATTGTTTATTGTCTGTGTGCTTATTTTATGGTATGTGTGCTTTCATTTTACAAACGCTGACAGAAAACCCTGCCAATTATTTTAAGACGGAGATGGAGCATTTCTAACTTTAAGCCCCCTTGTTAACATACAGGTGCTAGCAGTTTTCCATACACTTCGTCTTTTCTAAGGAGCTGGTAGTATAAAGGATTTGGTTCTTTATTTTTAATATCCTCTTCAACAAATTTTTAAATCTGTACAATAAAGGAACTCGAAATACAAACACAGCAAAAATAAAGATACAGAGTTCTTTTATAAGTACTGGAACTTATGTATGTCGAATTAATTATTTTCGAACCAAGTGTTGTTTCAGTGCACCACAAAAAGTGTCGCTTTGACTTGACATTTTTTTTGAAAACTGAGAGATTTACTTTCCAAAAACTCAGTTAACGTTCGCAGTTTCGTTATTTCACTGACAGGCATTTATATTTTTCCAAAATAAAATCTGAACCAACCATTTACAAAGCAATAGGGCATATTAAGCAGTGCTTCTTGGCAACTTAAGGCTCAATGTACAGCACGTGCGTGGTGATTCAACATTTTGACCCATAAAATGGCTTTTTTCGATCTGTAGCGAGTAATACGCACAATTTTAAACTTTTGGTCAATACAAATTTTAATCTATGTAATTACTCACATTTTGAGAGAAAAATTATTTAAAAATATTTATCACAATGGCCGTTATTAGGCTTTCTGCGCAAATGCTAATAACATTAAGTCTTAAAAAACTTGTCCTTTTTGATAAGTTTGTTTAAGGTTAACGTAGCGAAAAACAAAATTAAAGAATAAAATGCATTATAGGTATGTAGAGCACTTAGAGCAGTACTTATATAGCAAAATAGGACTTTATTCGCAATAGCTCTGGTCACTGTTCGACAATCAGCTAATCACACAAATTATATTATAAAGTTATTGAAGATCAATACTGAAGATCAATTAAATTTCGGTGATTCAACTTTTGGCAAATTAAAAAAAAATAAAAATCCAGATATTATATATAATATTTATTTTATATCTGGCCTTGTTTTACACCTGCACTTTCGAGGTCGAAATCTAAATCCAATATGGAAAGTGGAATAAGCAACACTAAAAGCACTTTCGTGTTGGAATTTTGCTTTCTCATTCATCATTACAAATGTTATTTTGTACACAAAACAAATTTTCAATCATATTACATTAGTACAAGTTTAGCATTTCTCCTCAGAGAAAAAAATTGCACAAGTATCGTTTTTGAAAGGAAAAAAGTATAAATTTGCTAACAATGTTTGGACCATACCTGTCGGGCATGTTAAAATATCGCGGGGCAGTGGCGTGACTTACAGGATCGGAGTTTTTGTCCCAGCCTCCGCCTCGGATAACCTTATTGCGAGATTGCAAGGAAATGAAGTTGTAAATTTAATTGAAAGACGGCAAAATGCCAGAGTGGCATCTCTGTGTGCAATAGAGCGCTAAAATTGGTTACATTTTTGCATATCGTTTTGTAATTTAACGCTATTATTTCTCCAATTTCTTTTATGAACGAGTGGCATTTCCATTACAACTCTTTCACGCCATTTTCAACCGTTGAGATTCAATATAATTATTATCTTGTTCCGTTCAGAAATCTCTAATGGCAAATTATACACATTTTAAGACTTCTGATGACATTAAACTTTTAGTATCAATTTTATATAGGTATTTTTGTAAATTGATTCCCAACTCCATTTTATAGTAATCAATCATACTACATAACCTACTACAGGATCATGTTGTGTATGTATTCATATGATATAGGTACCTAGTGTTCACTAATTAAGTAGGTACCTAGACGCGACTAGTTTAGCATTGAGCCTATAGGAGGCGTATTTCTTATATTCAATGGCGTATAGACACATGTATCTCCAAACGAATATCAACAAGACAAAATAATGGGCCAGGGAAATGAGACTTTTCTAATAGGTATAACAGATCTTGGTCCTTCCATAGAAAACGTTTAAAAATACATATTGCAAGGATGCATTTTTGTACCTGGAATTATAAATAAATATTGTGGGAAGAATACCAAATAGGAATTTCACATAACGAACAATAATGAATGGTTACCCTCCACCCTCTAACCCCTTCTAGTAGAAGACGCCATCTCACCGCTACTCTCTAATAGTCAGATGGAACCATATGGACGTATGCTCTCGTAGATTAGTTGTTTAAGTGCCTGCGCGGCCCACAGAAATAGAGAGGGGGGAGAAGGGAAATGGCGGTTAATGAGAACGCATTTCGGAGTACCTAAAGTTAACTGTCAAGGCAGAGCAAGGCTAAAATTTATGATAATAGTTAACTAATCCGATGAATGATCTAAGTTGGTTGTGGCGCATCTATAATGATTCCATTGTGCGAAGTGTGGAGTGCTCGTCGTCGTTTCGGCGCTTCCAGAGTGAAAAAATTACTATTTTGCAAATTGCCAGCCTCACGTATGATTTGAAATTGCCCGAATAAAAATCGTAGATCCGGAGTTAAAATTGTCACACGACTAGCGTGACACATGGTGGAGACGCCAGTGTGAAGAGATAGGAGTATGACAATTTTAACTCCGGATCTACGATTTTTATTCGGGCAATTTCAAATCATACGTGAGGCTGGCAATTTGCAAAATAGTAATTTTTCACACTGTAAGCGCCGAAACGACGACGAGCACTCCACACTTCGCACAATGGAATGATTATAGATGCGGAGGGTTGGACTGACCCTCACGGCTTGCCGGGATCACTGGGTAAGGGAGTCTCGAAGCGCAGATTGACGAAGACAGTAGGTACAAAGTAGGGTGTTTATTCCGCCACTCACAAATATGCCTCTAACAGTATCTGGGCCATGGCAAGGGTGGCGCGGACTGCTGACCGACGCGACCGATAGTAGGTGGAAATGACCGGGGCGCGAGCTGCGCCCTTGACCCGGCGGCGCGATGCCGCTGCTGACCAGCTGACGACTTCAACAGTACCCGGGGGCGCTGTCGTCTGCCCCTCAGAGCCCGACCTGAACAAGGAGGCTACTAAGCGGGATCCATTGTCAGGCCAGACCACCGAGGGTGGTCAGTGATCAAGTAGCCGCTAATAAGCGGGGTTTACTGATGCCCAGCTTGTGGCTGGTGGCTAGCAGATTTTGCCGACTCGGCGATTGGACTGCGATCTATCTAGTGTCTATCTTATTGGACGATCCTTGTATGTTTTGTTATCGATTGACCCCTGTATTTATAAATTTGTATAATGTTATCTTTACTGGTTATGATTTAGTAGAAATGAATTTAAATGGTTTGGTCATCGGTCCACAGATGTCACTTTGTTCAAAATTTTATGTGTATGTGGTCTTTACCCCGCATAAGCTGTTGCTTACGATTCCGCCATTTTGCATCTGTTTTTATAGCGTTGGACGAAATACTAAAGGTATTTATCCAAAAACTTTAATAAAAGCTTTAATAAAAGCCTTTGGGAACGCCGCATTATCGGAACCAGAAGGCCTCCAGGGTTCGAATCCCGGCTGGACTGCATTTTTTAAATTGATTATCCTTTACCTGCTATGCCACAAAAACATTCCTCTTGGACGCACGGTTTATCTAGCGGGCAACTAAAATATTTAGAAGGGTTTGGACCCTCATGGTCAGCTTTGTTAGACTTTTAGGAAATAAGACTTTCCGGCGTAAGTCAACCAATAAATTGGTAAATATTAAAATTTTATTTGCAATTTAATATAAAATGTCTTTTAATTTGGGTTACAGTAAAACGTTAACAAGTCTATTTCGTTTGGGAAGAGGGCATATCTTAAAAGCAAAAACTGTATAATTCATATAGGTACGAGACCTTACGCGAAGTTACATAATTAACTTTACTCAAGAAACATTCAATTTACTAAATACAGGGTGATTCTTAATCTGCACGCGTAAATTTGTGAAATTATAACTGACCAACCATGAAACAAAAATTATAGTAAAATCATTTTATTTATTGAGATCATTCATTAATTTTTAATAAATAAAATGTGTTTCAAATTCATTATTCAATTTTTTTATAAACTAATATTGTCATAACTAACAACAACAATCAATTTGATTTAACTACACCGAACTGAAATCCACAAATTAATCTAAAACATCAGACATAAGGTTTTCCCTTTTTGGACTTTGTGCTTATTTCTTTTTCTGAAAACGTTGAGCTTAAATTGACGGTTTTGAAAAAAGGGATTAAAATAAGACTTTTTACAAATTACTCATAATCATAATTTATAATAAATTGGATTCATTTTACAAACATTTGCCCCAACGCCACTGGGCTGCTGGCTGGTAAATACATAATATAATATAATATGACAACTATAAATTCTAGCAAAAACATCTAGCCTGGCCCATCCAAATTTCCAGTCTTCCGCAATATTATTACAATTTTTTATATTAATTGAGAAAACAATGGAACTGTATAAAATTCCCCAGTCACTTTGAATATAATTGAATTAAAGACAAAAACCAGAAAATGTAAATGTGGTTCTAGCATGAAAATGCAGAGTGATTTCATGAGAAAACAAAAAGGCTTTCACACTCGATTATAGGATTTCGTTAAAAAAATTTATCTAGTCTTTTTACCGGGTTACATTAGCTTTACGATGCTTTAAGCATAACATTACGAATCGAATACTGTAACCGTACAATTTAGCAGACTCATCCTATCGATAAAAAGTGTGTTGCTATTGGCACCTATTTATTGAAGCTTGGATGGGCGAGGATATCGTTTATAAATTAACGAAACAAGTAGCTCACATTTAATTTTTTAATAATAATTTTTTTCTTGCCACGCAGGAACCTGAAACAAACTGATTAAAGGACAACTTTTTCCGTTGTCAGGAAAAACCAGTGCTTGATAAGCTCTGGAGCTTTATGGTAAGTGGTTAGTTCAGATTCGACTTTCAAAAATTCATGAATGCCTAAACTAAACTTTGAAGGTTATCTGAAAAATTACTTTAACAACATTGTTTTCAGGGCTTTTTGACATTTATTGTCACTTTGACTTTACTTCTTTGAAAAAGTATAGAGGTTTATTTTTCGAAAAATTGGAAAACAAAGTTTATAATCCACTGCATTTAGTGAAAAATGAGCCTATTCTTCAGACCAATCGTGCTCTGAAACGAATTTTTCTAGATATCTCGGTTTTCGTTGTTTCTACGACAAAAAATACATCAGAGCAAAGAGGAAGCTATGGAAATTCTCGCATTGAATTTAAAGTTATATGATATTATGGATAATTTAAGTACTCTATCCCACACCCCTCTTGAGGTTGAGTATCAGGCCGGTAGGCCTAATTCACGACTGTCATACATTAAAATGTTGTCAAAGTAATAGTTTTCTTCTTGACCGTTTTCTCCTATATTGTTTGAGGAAATCCGAGTCAATCTCAGAACTTTGAGTTTCTGCTTCAGTGACGGCTTCTTTTTCTGACGAGTCTTCAATCGGTTCAGCATACAAGCAAGATGGCAGCAGCCCCGGATCTACGATTTTTTCGAACCGGGGTAGAAACTTGATAGTGGCGCCCCCTCTCTCTAGAGAGAAATTATTGTTAAAAAAAACTCACAAATATACAGGGTGTTAGTAAATAAGTGCGACAAACTTTAAGGGGTGATTCTACATGAAAAAATAATGACAGTTTGCTATATAAACGTAGGTCCGCAAATGCTTCGTTTCCGATATACAGGGAGTCAAAGTTTAAAAAAAAAGATAAGTTATGTTCATGTAGAATCACCCCTTAAAGTTTGTGGCACTTATTTACTAACACCCTGTATAATGGGTGGCATTTTTTCGTTACCGGGAGGAGAGAATAAAAACCCATTAATAAATTTGTACACTTTATTACCTATTCTAATAACTTTTTCATTTGTGTGCGACAAGTTTGCTGAAGCTTCGCTCATAGCTCAGCTTGCAGATGTCATAGGTAATGTGTAGTTTATTCTTAAAGCTATACTAACATTAGGAAACGCATTTGATTTTTCATTAATTTCAGTTACTAGCTCTTTGAATACGGTTCCTTGTTCCTTGCAAATCAACAAAAAAAATTCGAGTTCCAACAAGCCTGCTTGTCTAGAAAATAATTGTCGCCATATTTTTAATTTTAAAGAATCAAGTAGGCCTTGACAGGGACGATTTATTTATTTTCTGTGTGTAAAGTAAGTGCCTTTTCCCGAAAAATTGCTTAGAATTGGAAATTATGTCCCTGTGCTGTCTATTTTCAAAATAATTGGCCAACTTTGATTTTCTTCCATTTTATTTCCTACGGGTAGGTGAACTATCGACAACAAAAAATTCATTAGAATAAGTTATTCAGAATAAAAAAGTATGCAAGACTGCGAAATTTGGACTCATTCGGCTCATTTGATCGAACTTGTATTATTTCAAACGAATCAAAGTAGACAGAATTAGTCCAAATTTTGCAGTATTTTCTAATGAAGTTTTTTGTTATCTTAAACGACAAGGGTAGTCCTCCTACCTATAGGAAATAAAATGGACGAAAATCAAAGTAGGCCAATTATTTAGAAAATTGACACCGGGGCATAATTTTCAATTCTCAGCAACTTTTTCTAATGACATTTTTCGATATATTGTCGAAAAAGAAAATAAATAAATCGTTCCTGTCAAGGCCTACACTTGATTTTTGAAAATTAAAAATATGGTGAACATTTCTAGACAAGCAGGCTTGGACCCAAAATGTCCAAATTAAAACTCGAAAATTTATGGACTTTTACACCTCTGGTTTCTCTTATCCTGGGACACCCTGTATTTACAAACGAAGAATTTACTGAATAACCAATAATTACAATGTAAAAATACCCAAATAACCAGTACTCATAGCAAATAGATCAAAATAAAAGTTCAAATTACTGACGTCAATCCAATTACTCCCATTCTCATCATTTCCAAACGTCACAAAACTTTCTCGATAAAAGTTCAAATTTGCATCGGCGGTTGTTTCTTCTTGTTAGTTTAGTTAAAAGTTACTAGCACTTCATCGACGATATATTACATTTAGGAAGTACAATATAATCGGCGTAATTTGAATTTAAATAATTTATTTTATGAATAATTAAGGTTACCATATTATTTGAAAAATATATTTTTTTAAATAATTTGTTATCAATTTTCAAACATATTATTATGATTTTGGCGCCCTCTGAAAGGGCCGCCCGGGGCAGGTGCCTCGGTTTGCCCCCCCCCCCCCCTAGATCCGGGGCTGGATGGCAGTTATCACAAAAATTAAGTCCCAACGTCCAACAGCCACACAATGGTCCACAACGTGTCGTACAATCGCAGAAAACCATCAATTTATATAAAAACAAATATGATAGTTTTTCCAGGTAGGTTATGGTGTCATGAATAAAGTGTCAAAAGTCCCCAAAGTGGGATTGTAAGGAAAAAATGTAAATGTAAAAATACTTCGGTTGTGGTTAGGGAAGATGTGGATCTTCTAATAATTTTAACACCTTTTAATAAAGAAATTTTTCTTCTCAAACCAGGAAGAGGGAAGGTCGAACGAAAAATGTATTCTTCACGAAGCTTTGATCAGCATAAAGATATTCGAGATCATATATTATTTCTGCATGCATTCTCTGGGTGTGACACTACATAGGCTCTGTTTAATAAAGGCAAGACTGCAGCTTTGAAAGTGATGAAGAAACGAGAGGACTTGAAGATCTTAGCAGAGGTTTTCCGTAAGACTGGTACTTCTCCTGAAATAGTTACTTCACATGGGATACAATTTTTACTCGCAATCTATAACGCCCCCGTTAAAGAAGTTTCCATCGATAACTATCGGTATTCTTGCTTTATTAAAGATGTGAGCAAAAGCAAACCAGTCAAATTGAATTCATTACCACCCACTCATAACGCAGCTCAACAGCATCTACTTCGTGTTTATTTTCAAGTACAGCTATGGTTGGGTAATGAATTGAATCCTAAAGAGTGGAGGTGGATGTCAAAAGTTAATATTTTGTTTCCAGAAAGAACATCCCAAGAAAGGTTGTGTGGCTGTCAAAGGTTTAATTGTTCACCAGTTTGCCACAACTGCCATGGACAATCATGCTTGAATGCTGAAGCTATTGAAGACTCGTTTGAAAAAGAAGCCGTCAGTGAATATGAAAATTCGGATTTTCTCGAACAATGAATCCACGAATTTATTTATAAGATTTTGTAAAAACTATTACCCATACGAAATAAAGACCCTGTATATTTTTTATAGAGAATTTCCATAGCTTCCTCTTTGCCCTGATGTATTTTTGTCGTAGAGTCAATGAAAACCGAAAAATTCGTTTCAGAGCACGATTTGAGCCTTTTACAGGGCTGCCAAATTTTTTCCTTACACTCCCACCTCGGGGACTTTTGAGATCTTATTCAAGACACCCTAACCTCCTTGGAAAACCATAATTTGCTTTTATAGGAATTGGTTTGAAGAAAAATCCCAAATGCAATGGATTATTAATTAAAGAATTAAATGGATCAGTTTGTGCCACAACAAAATTTCATTTGTGAATGGTTGATATATCATATCAGAATTCTTAAATTCCTAAATGCAAAAATGTACTTTTTATCGTAATTTTTAAAATGTAGGTACCTATTATATTATGTTTTATCTTTCTTGATCTGTTGATAGTCCATTGTTAGTAGCCTTGGAATTAATAAATTATTATTATTACAATTTGACTAGTTTGGCGATCTTGGATGACTACTTTAAACAGTATATAGTTCAAAGTTCAAAGTCGTATTGCGTCTGCATGTAGTCCTTTGAAATTCTCAAGGACTGAAGTTGGACAGTGTCCGGTATTTTTAAGTGTCCAATAAGATCCCCTTATTTCAATTCGTTGGCTTGGTAAAATTGCGAGGCACTTTTGGTTGCCTCTTCCTGCGCAAAAATATGTAGCGGAGTGATGCCTATGTAAGTGATAAAAAATGCTGAAGGTGTTTTATGGAATATAAATTTGAAACTTCATGGGCTTATCTTTTAATTCTAAACACCTTTTCATGTTACATATTTTCTAAGTATACGAAATGAGATATTCAAATTTTGAAAACAGCGTTTTGAGTTTGCAGGAATACACAAATTTTCATCAAGAACTAAATTTTCTGACAAATGTGGCAAAAAATCCCATATGTTGCGTACCTACTTTCTTTCTAGAACAGCTTTTTAATAATAATAAAAGCAAGCAAAGCAGTTAAGGCTTTGTCTTATAGATAGCCGGTTACTGATATGGTTTATTAATGTTTTTAATAAGGTCACGGTATATTGTTTGTCACCTTTTAAGTAAAACCTCGAGTTCTTCTGACCAAAAGTTTTATAACCGAGTTATATTATGGTGTTGGCAACTACTTTATAAAACCTACAGTGCTAAGTTTTAGGAGACAATGATAAATACTTTTTTGTTCCTTTTGTGAAATTGAGAGACTAGTATATAACTTTTAGGACCTATAGTGCTAAGATAATGATCTTAGCCAAATAAACTAAAAAACGTCAAGTAATATCAAACCTCTTATGTAACTGAAAAAATCGATTTCTATCTGCGCATGGCGTAAAATGTGGGGATATTTAATTGGTTATGAATATACTTTGTAACTTTTATTCAACACTACTCTAGTTATACATACAAATTAGGTAGATACATTCTTCATTAATTTAATTTAAAATAAAAATATTTAAAAAAAACTTCAAAAACGTAAGTACACAGTAAAACAAAGTAACAAAAAATACACAAAGCAAGTCTTGAATAATTATTGATATTCGTTTTATTCACTGTCTTTTATAAATATCGTCTCTATTTTCGCCTTTATGACTGGTGCATTTACCAGAGTTTTCATTTCTTTCCTTATTTTGCACATGCGCCTCTCCAAACAACTGATAAACTAGAAGTATTTTTGTTCTAAAAACACACACAATAGATAATCTCAATTAGGTATTAATAATGTTTCTGGTGTAGGTATACAATAGAATTAAATCATTAGAGATTATGTTGTATATTCGATTTACTATATATGCGCGTGCGCATGCCTCCCTAAGTTATACAGGGTGTCCCTCAATTAGCCTTTCATAATTTACCAGGGCGTTCTGCAACTTGAAAAAGTTCCTATAAACGTGGCATCAAAAATGTCCCCTAAGGGGGCTATAGCTCTCGAAAAAAAGATTTGGCATTTACTGAGGTAGAGATAGTTCGACATTCTTTATCTTAGGCGTCCCAAGTAGATGACTCAAGGGCTTCAAATACCCCAGTTTCTTGTGTGTGCTTTTTTAGCGATTTATGAAATGTCAGGGTATTCCACGAAAAAAAAGACGCTCTTGCTGAACTTCGATAGCATGCACCGTTTTCGAGTAAAAAGGTTTTCAATATTTTTTGCCGTTTGCCTACAAAAATGCATATTAGAAATTAACCTGCAATAATTTACCAGAGCAAAGAATTCAAAAATTACTTTGCAAACGGTTTTTTCTAAATATTTCCAGAATGAAAAAATAAAAATTGCGAAAAATAGCACTCATACAAAAACTGGGGCATTTTTAGGTAATCCCCTCCATTTTGGAAGCCTATGATGAACAATGCCAAACTTCCTCTACCTTGTAATTATAATAATAATAAAGGGTTTTGATTTTATTAATTTATTTTTTTAGAATCGGATGTTGGTAAGTGGCTTAAATATTCATTTTTTTATTAATTACCTAAGGGAATATATAACGTAGTTATTAATTAAAAATTTTGATGTACAAGCCTTGATTTGTGACGTTATATAGCCGGACTGCTCGGGATTTGTTGGAGTAGCATAAAAGGGGTGGTTCAGGTAATTAAAAGGTATTTTTAACTCAAAAGGCTGTGGGCGCCATCTGCACAGACACAGAAGAAAAAAAAAGAAAGATAATTTTTTTAAATTTGTATCACACTATTTTTATGCGCTAATTGGGAAAAATTTAAAATTTACAAAAATGATAATCAAAGTTATTTTCAGAACTGAGATTCTACCCAAAATAAAAGAGAGATTTACTTCAACCCAACTAGATATATTTACATACTTGTCATTTATCAACAAAACAAGTGAAAAATTTGCAAGTAAATTTATAAATGTTTACCTTCAAAATCTTAACAAAAATAATAGGTATTTTTAAGTGTATTTCAACTCACAGTTTAACCTTCAAATGTCAAACAAATACTGCATTTGTTTCTAAAACTAATTATTTACAAAATAACCAAAATATGTACTAAAATAGCAAAAATAGCAATAATAATAATGAGAAAAATTTAAGCGTTAACGTAAATTTTAGAATATAAATTCAATGTTCAATGTTCAATAAACCAAAATAGATAAGTTTTTCTACCTTGACGAACAAAAGTAGGTAATAGTTAAGCTTTCGTAGCTCGATAAAGCAAATAAACACAAATATTTACATAAATGTTGTCAGTTTGAAGTTACAACGGTGCAAATAGGCCCAACAATGAATTTTGGTAATCAAATAAGGTAAAAAAAACAATAAAATGTACTTATCTTGTTGTGACAGCAGATCCGATTACTCGAACGTAAAACCATACGTTTCCACACAACCAATCTTCGTCCTTCTCTGAACTAAACCAAAATTCTCCTAACTGCGTAACTGGCAACGGCAACAGCACTAGTAGGTATCACTGACGTAGAGGCAACAGTGGTCAGCACCATAAAAACACCTTGTATAACCATAAACTGGACTAGTACAACCATAACCAAACTTGGGATCGTCCAAAATCACAGCAACAATATATATTTGAAACAGACTGGCAAATTGATGTTTAATAAGTTCAAGTTGAGTTTGAGCAATTGAGCGAGTTTGAATTCGAGTTTTGAGTTTTGAGGCCTACGACAATAGAAAAATTTGGCATAAATACCTTTCACAAAAGACAATAATTCAAACAAGAAATATATGCAAAAATAGTAACAAAAATATATCACCTGTAGTTGTTGTGCGGCCTCTTATGGTTTGGCTGGATCGGAGTCAATGAACATTCGTAAAATTTCGGAGTTAAATACCGTTTTTAGGTTTAACAAAAAAATCGTTCAAGACGTCCGAAAACAGACCAACAAAAAGGAAGGCGGACAGAAAATCGATATTCTTTGGTTCTGCACCACAGTGTAGCATCAAGTGATATAGCACAAACTGAAAAGAAAAGTGTTAAAAGAGTTCTTGAGACAAAAGTGAAGCTTGATTAATAAATTTAACGGAAAATTTAGGGAAATAATAGAAATAATACATTGTACCCGACAAACTGGATCAGTTCCGAACAATACTTGAACGCAGCTATCGACAATTAGTGACCAAGGATTATTTGAACATCAGAGCTATACCAACTGTGAGAAATAAAAATAAACGAGAACCTAGACACGTGCCAAAATAAAAAGGGTAGAAAAACTTCGATAAAGAATGCGGTCTGTATTGAAGACGGCGAAATATATCTGAATTAAACGAAAAGTTTATCAAATGTGAAACTTGAACCTATGTATAAAAAACTTGCGGAAAATATTCGTATTTGATATACGCCGAAATTAAATCGTTTGAATTTAGAAGTTAATATTTTAAATGACTGACCAAATTGTTGCTTCCTATTATGTTGTAATGGAAATGACAATATTTCCGTTACAACCTCGGTAAATGTCAAATCTTACAGGTATTCCACATACCAAATTTCAGAATATTATCTTTGTTCGTTCTGGAAATATAAAAAAATGTTTGAGAAACTGTCCATTTTGGGGTTATAGCTGCCCTAGAAGAGGGCATTTTCGAGGCAATGTTGAAAGGGAATTTTTATTTTTTGGGTCGCAAAACGCCATGTAAATTATGGCAGGTTAATTTCGGGACACCCTGTTATTTTGAGAGTAACTTGTTTTAGCGATAGCTTTAAAATTTACCTTTGGTTTCATTAAAATAACGCTCGAACTCCTATATGATTAGAGTTAGGTACTTCAAGTTTTTACTATGAAACACTTATAATATTGTAACAAAAAGTGCCTCTAAAATTGTGTAGGAAAAGATTTGTTTCAAGGTATTTTAAATGATTTATATTTTATTGACACGTCAGGATAGTAACCACATATTAATATTAACTGATTAAATAATAATAAACTAATTAAATCAACAGATAACCACCTTTAAAAAAAAACAACTGAGCGATTGGCAAACTCTCGTTTCCAGGATAGTCAGTGGCAAACCTGGAAATAAATAAAACAAACCTGAGCATACTTATTTCACTAAAATGAATTTAATTGAAGTTAAACAAATAAAATTATTTCCCGATTGTTGGACTGTCCCAGTAACGACAACGTACTGACAATGCATGAGTAAATGGACATTATACCCATCCAAAGTGCCTGAATAAACGTATCGAGTTGTGCAATGAGCAATACAGTACTCACTCAATACCGTAGCAAACACGCTACCTCAATTACTCATAACCAAGGTTGATACAGCAACCTCCGATCTAGACCACTTGACAATATCACTCTGTACTGAGGAGTGCAATGGACACCAAAACGCGAGGGTCCCCTCCAGACACAGAGCCCTGTTACATACCTTAACGAGTCGTGCAATGGTCCCAGACCTACTCCAGGTATCAACAAGAAACACCATAACTATTGCCAAAACACCACAGGCAAGACAGTCAACAAGCAGTAATTAAAAATATCCATTACTTAGATTATTTGCACAATAATATTAAAACATGGGTACAAACACAAACAAATATGCAGAAACAAATATGCCCTGTGAGAAAATTCACCTCTTTCGTGTAGCTCAACACTGACACAAAATTAGCACAATTTAAATATTAAGCTTCTTACTCGGGAACCAAAACTCAAGTGAAGGCAAATCTGTTAAATCTTTCGATGTAACACATCGTGTGCCATAGAGAAGAAATCAATACCCTTTTATCCTTAGTATCGCTAACTTGGCGTTCCGTTTTATAAACAACTTAGCCAGAACAGATTATTGAACTTTCTTAATTGCCTAACAAAATATACTGGAAACTGTTTCGGCTATGCGTCCGGTAAGAATGACTTTTAACATGGGAGGGAAAAAAACATATTATACATACTAGAAAATAGTGAGTCTTACATTCGGCCATCCTGCTTTCAACTCGTCCCGAGTTAATCGGCCTTTTCTTCATCAGGATCTTCTAGAACGATTCCATCTTCCTCACTACTTTGATCTGATTCGCCCGAAGATACTCCACCAACTGATACCCAAGGTCGCATACGATCAACCGCAATCACATTCTCATATGTCGCTCTTCTAGTGAGACGACGTGACCCCGCCATGTCGTTATCTGTTTGTGGAGGTTTCATCAGAACTTGTCTTATCTCACCAATCTTGGAGTCAGTGATTTGTCCAGACAATACCCAATCGGCTTCTTCAATATGGAATATTTTGTTCGGTGGTTGATTAGATGGAACAGGGTTACGACTAAGAGCATCAACATGTTTCATACGCTCGCCTGCATAGTCTAAATTTCACATCAAATCGGAATTCCTGGAGTTGAAGCCACTATCGTGCAATCCGTGGAATGATTTGCTTTTTCTCGCTAGTTGCTTTCAAAGAGTTACAGTCAGTGATAACAGTAAAATTAATTCCTAAAAGGTAACTACGGAATTTCTTTAGGCTTTCAACTACTGCTAATGTTTCCAACTCGTAAGAGTGATATTTCTGCTCTGTCTCCAAAGTTTGACGGCTATAATATGCTACTGGGTGCAGACGTTGGTCGGGATGTAATTGCAATAATATTCCAGCTAAACCCATCATACTCGCATCGGTGTGAACTTCGGTAGATAAGATTGGGTTGAACAATGCTAACGTTGGTCTTTTAATTAATTCTGCTTGAAGCTTTCGAAAGGAATTCTCCTCCTGCTCACCCCATTTCCATTTAACAGTTTTCTTCGTCAGTGTAGCCAACGGTTTTGCAATTATAGCGTAATCTTTTACAAAATGTCGAAAGAATCCCGTTAGACCAATAAATTGTCTTACTTTATGTACAGATGTAGGTGTTGGAAATTCTTCGACTGCTTTAATTTTTTCTTTACCTGGACGTACTTCACTTTGGCCAACTTCAAAACCCAAAAATGTGACTGAGTTCATTAAAAATGAGCATTTCTTTAAATTTAGCGTTAATACTTCTTCGCGAAATATTTGTAGAATATTCTTGAAATAACTTTGGAGTGCTTCATCTATGGTACGGTTGTGTAACAAGATATCATCTAAATAGACAGCAGCATAGTTTGCAGCAGGTTTTAGAATTTGGTTCATAAGCCGCTGAAATGTTCTAGGTGCATTGGTTAAACCAAAAGGCATTCGATTAAATTCGTATTGCCCTGAAGGCGTAACAAATGAAGTATAACGTTTGGAATTTTCTGCTATTGGAATTTGGTGGTAGCCCGCTTTCATGTCTAAACTTGTAAAATATACGCCGCCTTGTAACCTGTCAAGTTGATCATCAATTCGTGGCAAGGGATGGTTGTCCCTAATAGTCATTGTATTTAATTTTCTGTAGTCTATACACATCCTGTTTTCCCCATTTTTCTTCTTTACTAACAGTACAGGTGAACAATAATTGGAATCAGACTCTCTTATAATGTCATTTGTTAGTAATTCATCAACGATATCCTTTACACTATCCTGCTCAAGCCTTGCCATTCTATATGGTTTATAAGAGAATGGTTTATCATCTTTGAGCTCAATATGCAACTCTGCTGACTTAGCGCAACCAAGTCCTGCTGTATCTTGGGCAAAACAGTCTCTAAATTCCTGGATTAAATCAATTAATTTTCTTTTAACATGATCGGGAACTTGCCCAATTACTACTTGATTTTCTGGTAGTAAAGGGATTTCGGAAACTTTTATCTTATTGATCGACTCAGTGGGGCTAGAAAAAGTATTTTCAATACAAGGCCATGCTCTAGCAAAGGTCATATCTTTGCGAAAATGTAGGTCATTATCGGATAAGTTAATACAAGGTAGAACCACTCTATTAGCAGTTTCTATGCGTAAAACTGTATTAGGAACTAAGTACTCCCCACCTTCTTGCGAGCATAAAATTGTTTCGACAAAAAGATCACCTTTATAATTTTCGCAATAAACATTTACGTTAGCCATATGGTTTTGAGGTATATTGACATCCTTTACTAACTTTAAACGTATTTTTCTTGTGTTGGGTTTTGGGTTAACATTATAAATGTCATTATTCTTTGAGGTTGACTCAATAAATCTTAGACACGTATTATTTTTGACTATTACAATATTTGGTAATTCAGTAAAATTTCTACCGACAAATATAGGTACATTCTGCAAGTGATCGTTTACAATACTCAATTTTATTTTTGCTTCCACTTGGTCAATTTTCAGAGTTACTTCAGCTGACCCAAGAGTGGTGGTCCTGCCATGACCATAACCTTGAAGAATAGTGATATTTTGTATGCCATAATATGGTATTTCCAGTTGCTTAAAATCACTTATTTGCATAATAGAGCAAGAACTTCCTAAATCTATATAACCCTTAAACTTTATGTTATTAACTAAGACATCCTTAAAATACTTCTTATTAGCTACGTTATCGTCACTGCCTAGTCATGCTATCGGTTTAGAAGATTGATCACTCTGATTTTCGCGTTTCTTTTGGAAACAATTCATTTCAGTATGTCCTTTTCGGTGGCAAAATTTACATGATACGACTCGGTCAGTACCTTTGACAATGCAGTTTTTCGAAAAGTGACCGGGTTTTCCACATTTATAGCAGTTTCCCGATTGATAATCCTTTTCCTTTTGATTCACAGAAGCAAAGTTCGGTTTAAACCGTTTTTGAGACATGTTTCGAAGGTTTGTAATGAAATTTAATATTGTGATCTCGGTGTGTTGTACTCGCATTTCCAATAGTATTTAAAAATTCGTGTAGAGATTCAATAGTTTGGTACCGTCCTGCTTTCGCTTCTGTCTTCACAATGTTGTCATTAATGCCCCCAATGATGCATGATACGGCATCGGCTCCCTGTATTTTGCATCTACTTAACAAGGCACATTTTTCATAAAAATATTTCGAATAGGTTTCATCGGGACGCTTATACCTACGTAACATTTCGGTTAGACTATCGCAGAAATCCTTTCGATAGGGAAATGCCTGTAGTAATTTTTCTTTCCACTCAACCCAACTCATGATGTTAAAGAAAGCAAAGCGACCTGTTTGTACGTATTCGGTAGCTCGTAACTCCCTTTAAGAGAGTAATAATAATAAAGAAATGGGTATACGTATATTTCAATAATTGTACTTTATAAGTGTCAAAATGTTTGCCAAGACTATCAAGAACTCGAGTTTTGCTCGGTAGTTATCCCACTTCTGAAAAATTTATGTAGGAAAAGATTTGTTTCAAGGTATTTGAAATGATTTATATTTTATTGACACGTCAGGATATTAACCACATATTAATATTAATTGATTAAATAATAATAAACTAATTAAATCAACAGATAACCACCTTTAAAAAAAAACAACTGAGCGATTGGCAAACTCTCGTTTCCAGGATAGTCAGTGGCAAACCTGGAAATAAATAAAACAAACCTGAGCATACTTATTTCACTAAAATGAATTTAATTTAAGTTAAACAAATAAAATTATTTCCCGATTGTTGGACTGTCCCAGTAACGACAACGTACTGACAATGCATGAGTAAATGGACATTATACCCATCCAAAGTGCCTGAATAAACGTATCGAGTTGTGCAATGAGCAATACAGTACTCACTCAATACCGTAGCAAACACGCTACCTGAGTCAATTACTCATAACCAAGGTTGATACAGCAACCTCCGATCTAGACCACTTGACAATATCACTCTGTACTGAGGAGTGCAATGGACACCAAAACGCGAGGGTCCCCTCCAGACACAGAGCCCTGTTACATACCTTAACGAGTCGTGCAATGGTCCCAGACCTACTCCAGGTATCAACAAGAAACACCATAACTATTGTCAAAACACCACAGGCAATACAGTCAACAAGCAGTAATTAAAAATATCCATTACTTACATTATTTGCACAATAATATTAAAACATGGGTGCAAACACAAACAAATATACAGAAACAAATATGCCCTGTGAGAAAACTCACCTCTTTCGTGTAGCTCAACACTGACACAAAATTAGCACAATTTAAATATTAAGCTTCTTACTCGGGAACCAAAACTCAAGTGAAGGCAAATCCGTTAAATCTTTCGATGTAACACATCGTGTGCCATAGAGAAGAAATCAATACCCTTTTATCCTCAGTATCCCTAACTTTGCGTTCCGTTTTATAAACAACTTACCCAGAACAGATTGTTGAACTTTCTTAATTGCCTAACAAAATATACTGGAAACTGTTTCGGCTATGCGTCCGGTAAGAATGATTTTTAACATGGGAGGGAAAAAACATATTATACATACTAGAAAATAGTGAGTCTTACAGTTGTTATATCAGCTTTCAATGAATATGTCTGCACGGTTTTCTAACCT
Organism: Pseudeuparius sepicola; assembly: GCA_963920635.1. Classification (NCBI taxonomy): domain Eukaryota; kingdom Metazoa; phylum Arthropoda; class Insecta; order Coleoptera; family Anthribidae; genus Pseudeuparius; species Pseudeuparius sepicola. The sequence continues at coordinate 30,928,569 of OY987303.1, forward strand.
ACTCAAAGATTTAGCAGATAAATTTTAAGTTTGGGTATTCTACTTACAGTTTTATATTTTTTGTAATTAATTTAGAGGCATTTTCCGTCATATCTTTGTTGGCCTGAGGCCCCCAGGGCCCCATTTTCCTTTAGATTCATTGTTTTCCCGGAAAGCTTCCATAACTTTCTAGAAAGTTTGCTAGAACTTTATGATTTGTGAACTATCATTGGCCAGGAATATTCTAAGTAATGTCCAGTCTTCCTTTTGAGTATATAAGCCCTGGGAATTGGGCCTGGAAAAAGTGAAAGGTTAGAAAGCGATCTTGTGCGAATTTTAGAGCTGAAAGAATATTCTTGGACAGCGACAGTAATCTGACAAGTTTATTTGTGATTTTTGAAGGCTAAACAATAAAGGCAACGAGTTTGAACTGTGATTGTTGAGATTCAGTACATTTGGTGTCAGAAGCGAGATTCCACAACGAGAAAACAAACCGCAATGGAAATGGAAAAGTTGATGGACATGTTTATGAAGAAATTTGATGAAACGGACAAGAAGCAAGAAGATTTAATGAAGAATCTTCAAGAAGAAATGAAGAATGAATTTAAAAAAAATGAAGAAGAAAGGCGCAAGAATGAAGAAGAAAAGGGACATGAAACAGGAAAAACTAATGAGTGACCTTAAAGAAGAAATAAAAACCCGATAAGACGGAACCAACAAGAAATTAGAAGAGATTCAAGTGGAGTTACAAAAGAAAACTACCAACTTCGAAGAGGTTGTTGAAGAAGAAATAACCCAAATGAAAACAGAAATCAAGGTGGAGGTGCAAAGGGAAATCGGAGAAATGAAATGTGAGGTACAAACCGAACTTAATAAGATAAAAACGAGATTTGACAACAGTGAAGGAAGAATGGAACAGCTGGAGGCGAGGATGAATCAGCTGTCGCTACAGGGTGTATCAAAATTAGAAGCAGGTATGACCACATCCTCTATGAAAATGAAGCCTCCCAAGTTTGATGGACAAGTGGCACGGAACACTTACCTTAACCAGTTTGAGGCTGCTGCAGAAGGCAACTTCTGGACAGGAGAAGAGAAAGCCCGGAATTTGAAGCTATGTCTACGAGGTGAGGCCACCGAAGTGTTGCGAACGATACCGGCCGACGCTCAGCATGATTATAATTCCCATCGCCCCAGTCGAATTCCGGGAACAAATTTCAGTAAGCTGCTTTATAGATGGCGTGCGTGACAGCGCGACTAGCCAAGCACTTCGGCTAGCCCGTCACAAAAATATCTCGGAGGCCTTGGCGCATGCTTTGGAATTTGAAGCCGCCACGCAGGCAGCACGTAGACAAGTGAGGTTAAGGCAGGTGCGACCCGACCACAAAACAGAGGCAGTACTAGTAATACCAACGTAGAACAAATGGTACCGGATATCCAGAACATCCTTTACATATGGAATAATTTATTAATAATAAGATGTTTCTGTTGTACATTACCAACCTTCATAAAATTCGCCAGGGGGCCGAGGGCAATAACCATAATTTGCAATAGATCGGTAATAGGTTTTTGACCACTATTGCCACTCGACGAGCTCGTAGAAACTATGAACCGCTGCAAATGAAATAAAAAAATAACCATAAGAGTTGAAGCTTGTATTAGGAATGGAGGACAACATTTAGAACAACTTCTATGAAAAAGTTACGTCGTTAATAAGTACAAATTAGTGAAGTGGTAAATGGGTAAATGTGATTACTAGTAGGTTATGGAGAGAGCTTAGTCATTAAGTGGTGTGTTGTGTAGTAAATGTATAGTGAAAAGTGAAAACAAATTAGTAAAGTGGTAAATGTGATTATTACGAAGTTATGGAAGGTGGGTCTTGATATTATTATTCTTTATGAGGGATGATATGGTTACAGACGAACACTCGCTTAAAAAGGTTAAGCGCCGCTACTATACCCCACGGGAGATGTGGAAATTTGCATTTTTTTACAGATTGTCAAGGATATCTGACGGCATGGCAACGCTGTAGAAAGTAGGAACTCATCGCTTCAATAATGAAGGAACATTGCGACCAGTGGCTCTCAAACTGTCTCTAAAGTTTGGAAAAAATTTGAAAGTCCATAACTTGTTATTTTCTACACATTAAAAAAATACTTTCATGGGCGTGGTTTTGGGGTCTGAACCTACGTATGTACTAGTCAAAGTCACACTCTCTATAATGGTGTTTAGCCTGTTTCGAAAACCAACTTACTCTAATAAAAACAGGAATGTTAATACCCTGTTTCTAACAATATTGCTCTCTAGGACAGCAATTTTGGTACAATATGTTACCAAAAAAGTTCTGTATATTTTATCGAGAAAGATTGTGGTTTAATTATTATTATGTAATATGTAATAAAGATGATAGTCTGCTTTTCTCTTAAATTAAGGTGGAATTTAGGATTAGCTTCTTATAAATTGACTTAGAAGAATATCGCACATGGCAATGCATTGAGAGTATGGAAAAAGTCACACAAAGTTGTAATATTACTACGCAGAAAAATGGGTTAGAAAATCAACACTTATCTTTATTAATATCGGCGGGGAAGTGAATTTCCCAGTCGCCGGCAAAAACCTTTCACTGGAATTGAAATTCTACACCGCCACCTAAGGCAAACCCATTTCCCAGGTCGCCGTCATCGGTGAAGCCTGCGCCTCGACAACGCCCACGACTAATGAATTGAATGTGTATTCCGGCATTGTCAACAGTGCGGGGATCCTCCAGTGCAAACAGACAATCCAATCCCGAGGCCTCATTGGCCTGCTGCCCGCCCAGACCCTGTCGCCGTTTGTCTTTGAAGTTTACTTTAAGTAACGACGGGAATTTCTAATTTAGATGTCCCTATACAAGTTTAAAGGCTGGGTACAAGAAGGTCGGTCCCTGGAGGGGACACTCTTGTTTACTTATGCACTTGTACCGCAAATCAACGGTTCTGGAGAACCCATTCTCTATCGGTGGCAGTAGTTTTTAAATCTAAGTGGATGCTTTCAATTTTGGAGAAATTTTCTGTGTTCCCAGAAATCAGTTACAAAGGAAACAGTTCGGAGTAGATATAGCGTATTAATGTAACGAGTTGCTAAATAACTAACTTTCTGTTCAACATTTTAATATATAGTAACGCCAACTTTAAGGTATCTACTTACTGATCTAATAACAAAAATCTTACCTAAGGGTAAAAAAACCTTTCAGCCAAACCTACGTTTTATTCGATCGTCATGTCCTAATTTGTTTGCCTTTTCTTAATATGTGATGGCAAAATTTATCTTTACGAATCTGGTTGCTTGCTTCACCATGGACTACTGCTGTCTATAAGGATTCGCTTACATTACTGTTTCAGCAACCGATTAACGATTAAAATTATTCTCCAACACAGTTGGAGATTTTACCAATCGGAGAAATTCGGGTGAGTAAAGCTTGAGTTTAAATCATATCCAGGTTGTACAAACGAGATACTGGGTTATAATATTAATGATAAAGACTATGTTCTAGACAATTTAAATAAAACAACACAGCAAAGGTAGAAAATAAAATCAATAAAAAGCAAATCAATAAATATCCTGAAAAAAAATTTAATGTCGCCATTCACAATACGAACGTGACTGAATTTTTTTTTCTTTTACCGTACACTTTCGAATATTGCAATCAATATACTGAACTTTTACCGAGTTAGTAGAATTATAAATGATTTTACCTATACTTGTAGAAATAAGGAAACAAGAAAGAACTTTTTAGGAGCTTGCGGTAGACAATTACCTAATTAAGAGACGACTCTCTGCAACAAATAATCGGTTACAACAGAGCTCTATGCGACCTGAGAAAAGCTCAGTCGAAGGTAGTCGAAGCGCCACTGGTTGTACCGTTGTAATATATAGTATGGGCATTCCTTAAGCCATTTTTCATTTAGGTGCCTCTACTTGAAAATACATTATGTTAAAGTGAATGTTGTTTATTAAATTCTGTGATATTTAGCACGGATTTACTTCTTATAGAAGCACATTTTTGAGTACTTTAAGTCAAAAAACTTCTTTTACGTACGCCTCTGGATCATATGAATCGTTTTCTAGATCAAGCATTAATTTTCCGAAAGTTGTTTACTGCTGAATAAATTTAATATTTAAATTTAAGGTTTAGATTTAAGACATTTTCATCATTTCTATTCTATTCTGTTCTATTCTGATATTAGGTGAAAAGATTTATGTGTGTGAGAGAAAAATATGATTAGGAAAATATAATATTAGCTAAATCAATTTTTTGAATATACTAGTTAAATGAAAAAGACTTGTCGAAAGACAAGTCTTAGCACACTAATAAAATAAAATGTAAAAATATAGGTAGGTACCTCGTTGCCCCGTCTATATCACAATAGAAATAGAAGTGGGATCTCATTGACTTGGTAATCAGGCAATCCTTTCCAAATAGCATGGGTCTAGTGTTTCAAATATTCTAGGACGACGCATCCTATCTCGCCTACGAGATGTTCCTTCCTATCTTCCGGGAACTCCTGGAATAGAGTAAATAATTAAGGTTCCGGTCAGTGTTTGCTTTTTCGATTTTATTTTAGTTAGAGAACATAAAGAGAAATTAATAATATTTCTAATTAAATACCTATAGTATTGCCTTTATTAGCAAATTATTATTAATTGTTGATTTTCTGCTTCTGTGAAATTTGACACTTTTTGAATAAAGTGCTGAAAATAGCATTATTTCTCAAAATAATTACTAAACATGTTGTACCTATAGATTTCAGATCTCTAGAAAATACTTTCATTTTTTTCTAAACACATTCCATTTGTTTCATTATAATTGAATGTTTCGCTAAAAAAAGTCATAAATGCCTAACATTGAAACTTTGAACCTGGACCGACCTATCACTATGTTCGCGTTCAATTTTAAGAACGGTCCCAAAACGATTATCGTACTTTCATTAGTAATTAATTAGTAATTAAGGAAATTTCCGAGTGGCCCCTGGGGATAACATATGGAAAATTCGATTTTCCTTAACACAAATAAAAGGTATCTGTTGCCCATATTTTCACGCAAGCCGTGTTCACTGAATGATTAATTAGTAGAACCTGGCTTAGGAAAACCAAAGGCTTGAATGTTGCAGGTGACTAAAGGGTTGATCTAAGGGCGTAATCTTGTTAGGAAATTTTGACGATTTTTCCTCACAAGCCCATCGAAAGTATGAAAATGTACATCTTCCCTAGCCCGAAAAATATAAAAAAAATATTAGACATAATTGACATATTATATAGGAAAATCGAATTTTCCATATGTTATCCCCAGGGGCCATTCTAAATTTCCCTTCCCATTCTACTCAACATCAACCCTCTTCGAGGCTTGTATGCGAAAATGGGGTATCTAAACCTGTCACTATCTGACGTTCTATAAACAAGATGCACATATTTATGACGAGCACGTGTCACAAGACATCTCAAACGGAGATTTCGAGAAACTCACTCTGTTTGCTTATACGTATCGAAACAACCTCAAATTTTTAGTACGTGGGGATGAGCATAGATGGAGACGTCCTCCCGTCCCCGTCCCATCAAGCATATCCCCGTACATTGACGCTGCGTTTCTGTCGCTTCCTGTTTTTCTGTGGTGTAGCGGTAGAGTTGAAATGTCATTTTCCGCAATTTTTTTCAAATAAAGTGCTAAATTGGACACAATGAAAATGACGTGATTGCTTTTGAGCACGTCATTTGACAACATTTTTTAAGCAAAATCAAGCGGCAACATCAAAATTAACTTATATAAATCGAACATTAAAAAAATTACCATTATGTGGCCGTCTCTGTGAGTCACACCTTGCAGTATAGACTGTAGCCAGTAGACTGCTCTTAAAATGATACCTATTGTTTAAACTGGTGAATAAGAGAGACAAAAATATTCATTCTAGCGGGTGCATTGTAGCATTGTAGGAATTTGCATTTGGCCTTTTGAAAGGACGATGTTTTACAAACAATAAGTATATCCTCTGACTCCAGAAATATTAGTACCTACTGCAGAATCTCCGATTCATAGATTGGTCACCTGAAAAAAAAAACATTAAACTTTTCGTTTTGCACAATTGGTGTATTCCAATAAATAAGATGATGATTATGCACTAATTTTCATCTCCGTTTTGTTGGCATTATTGGCGTGAAGGAACAATCTCAACTAATTTCTACTTGGTTTGCCATCAGCTCTCAGCTTTTACCACCCAGTTAAGACTGCAAAAAATATATTATTGTTAACAAAAAAACATCACTTCTTGCTGAACCGCAAGTGATATTCACAAGTTCGGTGAAGATGTTTTGATTCGATTTACCAATCTAATGAAAAAAAAAATGCAAGAAAATCGTCATCTTACGTCTTAACTGGGACAACCTATAGGTACCTCTTGGTAGGTACTGCAAAAAGTTTACTAATAAAAAATTGCAATTTTTTTTAAAAAACAATTGTCGCTTCTTAAATTACGGGATATGTATTTCTTTTTTATTAATAGAAAAAATGTTATTTCTATTACGTGAAAATGACCTATTCTGCATGGGCGCCGTGACATAAGGGCAAGGGAGTCAGTTGCCTCCCTAAATTTTTGGACACAAATAAAAACTTCTAGGCGTTCATATTAAAAATGTGCTAAACCCAGAATATACAAAATTGAATCTTATAAAATGGAAAATAATTATTGTCGTGTAATAATGTGTAAGTAAATGTTGATAATATTTTTATATAATTTTGCCTGCAAAGCATTTTAGTGGCCAAGTTCCTCTATTTTTTTAAATACCCACAACTAAAAACAATAATTTTTGTGGGCCTGCCCTAAAACAAAATTCTGTTAGTGACCCTGATCGTAAAAACGTGTTGTAGAAAAAAACTATATAATAATGTGCCCCTTTAAAAGAACACGATAATTTAGAGCAAAAACTTTATATAGGCAGTAACTTATAATTTTTACTTCCGGATCACTAAGGATAATGAGTGTTGTTATTCATAATAACTGGATTGTAGCCAATTAAAAATTAGCAGTAAACAATAGCTTTGTTAACAGTTCTGTCTTTTCTATAAAAAAAATATATAGTACCTACTCTTGTTCTTGTTTTTTACAAATGACTAAGGGCCCATAGTTAACAAACAAAAAAGTTACCAGCAGTTGACTTGATTAATGTTTTTTGCTTATATATATTAGGTTAATTTGAAACCGTTTCTATTCCTTTAAACCGTTTGACCTTGAATAATTGAAAATTTTTCACCAGTGGCGCAATTTTTAACCACAAAAATTAAATTTCATATTTTTAATTTATATACCCTCAACCATCGAGAAAGTCTAGCTAGGGTGAAAAAAAAATCAGTCTCAGGTCTCAGTTTTCTTCCCCTTCCTGCGAATTAAATTATAATAATAGGTACCCGTAATACGAATTCTGACTTGACAAAATTATTACCCCCCCCCCCCTTGACGATACGCAATTGATGGTCAACAATACTGGTTTTCCTAGTCATTTTTAAGCCATCATTTTAGGGACTACATTTTAATCAACTTTTTCTGGAAAAAACTTAAACAGGGTGAGTCACATCTAAAGGCGGAGCCGAAAACACAAGGTAGAATTCGCTAAAATAAGCACATATGCTTAATAAACATTAGCTCAAAAACGCTTGGTTCTCCATATACAGAGTGTTGAAACTTTTCCAAATATTTTTTAATTTTTTTCTAGCCCGTTTAGGAATTATTTTATACATATTATGGGTTGTCATTTTGTGCAATAATTTGGCCCTGTTCAGATGAGCAGCGGCGTAGATACAAATAATTTTATTTAAAATGCCAGCATAATCACCTTGACACTAGTTTAAAAAATCCGAAATTACGAAGAAACTGTACCAGAAATAAAAAAAATACCAAGAGGCACATTTTGTTCCAAATTAAATGGGCTATCCAAAAAATCCAAAATTTCTGGTTTTGCACAGGGCCGTACTACTTTTTTTTCTACAATTATTTACAGTAACTATTTGTACCTAAGAAATTAAAAAAATATGTTATTTTTGGAAAATTTTCAACAGTATATGGAGAACCAAGCTTTTTTGGGCTAATGTTTATTAAGCATATGTGCTTATTTTAGCGAGTTCTACCTTGTGTTTTCGGCATTAGATGTGACTCACCCTGTATACCTTTAGTATTTCGCTGTCACTGCCGCGGCAACCCTTTCTGCGCTGGCAGGGCTTATTTCTATGGAAATTGAAGCGGGGTCTCATTGACTTGGTAACCAGGCACGGGCATCCATTTGGAATGGGACGGGGTTCGTGTTTCAAATAAGCGGGCGCATCCCATCTCGCCGCGCTGGGATTTTCTTGCCTGCCATCTTTCCGGGGATCGCTGGAATAAAACTGAATAATGTAGAGGTACGCCGAGGGTGTTCGCTGCCGGGAACGGCGTTCTTGTTTTGATTTAAATTGTGCGCCAGATTTTACTTGGGGATTTTCACGGAATTGTATAATAATACTATACAGGGTTCTCTACATAAAGCACCCACCGTCCCTAATTTTTTTATTTTTAAGTCGACTTCTTTGATTTTAATATCAGATATTACTAATTCTAAAATTATCCTACAAGAAAGATTTTGTAAGACAATTTTGTGGCTTTGTTCCTGCAATATTTATCGAAAAACTTCATTAGACAAAGTTATTGGGAATTAAAAATTACACCCGGGAGTGCGTTCATAATTTATGAAAAATCTGTGGCGTGATCTTCACTCCCGTTCGTAAAATCACCAGAGCCATGATTTTTGCTTTAGAAGTTATGTTTGCCGTGGCTTGTTAATTTGCTAGTCCAAGATATACATGGCCACAAACTATCGTGACTAATAAACGCGAGAATATCGAATTTAAACACACAAAACAATGAAAGAACTTTTCAGATATATTTAAGATTAGAAACATTATCCGACATTCATAATCGGCCTACTTTGATATTTTCGCATCTCTTTCGAGGTAAGAGCTCTTGGTCATAAACAAAAGTTTTGTTTTTTAATTTCTTCCGAAGAATTTTCCACGTTTGGGATCCTATACGTATAAAAAAAAACATATTAGCCAGTTTTACTCTATAATGAATATTTATATTCGCTATACGGAAAATTGGTTCTCCAATAAAAATTAGGCAGTTTTTGTTGATGAACATATTACAACAGTCTACTTTTAATCATCTATTGACTGACTTTACAGAGTTAGGTAAGTATTTAGGTAGGTATTTTTTAAAGGAAACAAAATATTCTAAATGGTATCTACATTTTGCAACAAGCACGAATTGATTTCCATTTCAATAGAATTTCAATGCTTCAAATATCGTAAGTAGGAAGTATCCATTTCGAGCGAGTTGTAATACTTCTTCTATGACCATCAGCATTTTCGGGAAAAATGGGGGAAAATAAAATTATCAGTTTTCATCTTTTGAGGTTCTTCGACACAAAAATTCCAAAACTATAATCTACTTGGGAACACAACAACCTTACCTAAATCTGCAGTCAGTCGTCAGTCGGATAATAGTTAATTATTATTGATACAGTTCGCGTCTGCGAATTTCAAGAATGAATATCAAAGATCTCGTCGATATGCAACCTGCACCTGCAAAAATATATTTTTGAACATAATTATAATAAAAAAAAACATTTAAACAAAACGAGATTTTCAAAATAAAAAGGGGTAATTCGCAGACCGATTCGAATACGAAACCTGTTCGCTCATGAGAAGCAGAAGTATTACTACTGATTCGACTACTGAGCTAACGGGTTAGATGAAGAAACATTTAGTGACATCTACAGTGACTTTCTATGACCAAAGTATAATTCAATCTGAAACTATCAGCCTTTCCTCATTTTAATTATTTTTCCGGAAATTTTCAAAATAAATTTTCCTGTATCTACGCATTTTCTAACCAGATGATGATTTATTTTTAATATATTATAATAATTCAAAAAATGATTGCATACTTGAAAAATTATTGCCCTCCTCCGTAACAACGTCTACATGACTACTGGTCTACATTCAAGAAAATTGGGGTGCTTTTGAACACATTTGCAAATATCACTTTGTGAATCTTCTGCAAATCAGTCTGAATGAAAAATGCGGAAGCAGCTATTTGGGAAATAACTCAAAAACTACAAATATTTTTAGAAAATATTTTGGCTAAAAATTATTCACAATAAAACACTAAGTCAAAATCTGTAATAAAAAATATATGTTCCTTCTCAAGAAACCAGAGTTAAATTTCGAATTACCCAGAAGAGTTCCACCCACAGAAAATATGAAAAACAATACCATATATTCAAGTTCTTCCACCGAATACTAAAACTTTTATTTGATACGTTTTTAGGATACGTATTACTTTTTGAGATATTTAGCTGTTTCAATTAAAATAGGACACAGTGTATAGTACAATTTGTAGATTAAAAATTATACTGTTTTTCTAGGAGCCTGCGATAAGTTACACTTTCCCGCACGCATTCTATGTGGAAAGTGTGGAAAGTTGTACTTTTCACTAGTGTAACTCGGAAATCAAACGTTTGCGGATAAATTGAGTACATATATAATAGAAAAACGTTCATAATCATTTTGAACCCACCCAGAATCAAGGTTAATATTTTCACAAAGACTATAAATTTTGCCCCGAACCGGAAATATCAACCTTAACTTTTTTGTCCGGATAATTATAAAGTAACCGTTAACGTTTTTTCATATATTTATATTTATTTATTTAAATTCTTATGTATGTTTTTGATAAACCACTAAACCATAGCCTGATAGTGCGTTTTGATGCGTGTTTGCACTTTTTAAATTTTACTTGCAGTACCAACAGGTCTCTTTGCAAGTTGCGAAGAGACGCACTAATAACTATACTGTTCAATTAAATTTTGGGTATTAAAAAATAAAAAATAAAAATTGATTGACATTGGAAGATCAAAAAGTAGGTAACAAATTAACTGAGACCGCATGTTTCAGAAAACTGTTTCCCCAAAAATATTTTTTGTTGATTTTAGAATATTTTAATATCAGATTCGTATTACGTTAATTTTTCATCATGACTGAATCACCCTGTACCTATATATTTTGTTATATTAGGTATATTTTCTTTATTTTCCGTGCGTTCGTAGAAACAATGTTGTTCCTAACTTTTCTTCGCACTAAACTGCTTGACTATAGTCGTGTGCGGAAAAGTAAGTACCACCACTTTCTGCATTTGTTAATGATTTACCTAAATTTTGAATTTTACACAAAATGTGACTGTTGGAATTACGTACGTAAAAATCTCTTTTTATCTAAAACAAGCCTTTTACTATGTGATTAAAAGGCTTAAGCATATATATAAGATAATATAGCCTAACTAAAAAATACTCGGGAAATGTCGATCTTATGTCGATAAAATATGGTATATCGACAAGTTCCTTATTCTTTAGAATAATTAACACTAAAAATCCCTGTATCGGAAACCTAAATATCTGTAATAACTGCTGGCACTTCACGTCAACATTCTTAAATAATTTGATATGTGAGTAAACTAGTTTTATTAATTGGATCATTAAACTTTTCTTGACCACAGGCCACATGGTTTTATGCAATAAATTACCAAGATAGTAGGTATAGATTGTGGTTTGTATACCGCATACCTACCTAAACCTAAAGCTAAAGAAGCGATCTTTAAGGTATTATCATGCAATGTTGCATTTGAATCCCCATATGTAAAGTTTATAGTATTATGTACTAATTATTCTTTATATAATAATTATTGATAAATCTCTCTTTTTACGAACAAAGGCACAAAACATAGTTGCACCCCACATTTCTCCGCTGTTTTTGAAATAAAGATTTGAAAGTTTCAAGGGTTCACTAGTGCAGCTATCAATGCTATCATACATTATAGCTAACCACTTTTTGGTCTGATTATACGTCCGAAAAAACTTCTGGTTTAACCGAAAGTGACAGGGCAGTGCTCCAAATTTATTTTCCAATTACGTATTTTTTAAAACAGGGCCTCCGAGATTAACTTTTAACAAATTATAATATAATAATATGAAAATATTAGAAACAATAATTAATTATTGTTTTGTAACTTATAGATGTGCTGTGTTCGGGATTATCCTTCAGACGTTCCTAATTAATTGCAACGTTCGGGAAATGTCAAATTTGATTTTTTTTTCAAATTTTATAGTTTACTTCTTGAAAAATTAATTTAACATACAAAAATCTTAGATCAGACATAGAGGGTGGTAATAAATTTAAAAAATAAGGACATGCTTTAAGAGACCATTTTATTTTAGACAAAACGTTTTAAAACAAAGTTGTTTATAACTCAGAAAGCCTTAGTGGCAATTTTTAAATCTGAAATGTGCCTGGACATAGTTGAGTTATATTTAAAAATTCAAAATACATATTTCCAATTTTGTATGGGGGCTTTATTTTGTATTATAAACAACTTTGTTTTATAAACATTTTGTTTAAAATATAAATTGTGATACTTCTATCTTAAATCATTTCGTGTTTTCTAATTTTATAAACACCTTGTACATCTAATTTTAGATATTTAAAAATCAATAATAAAATTTTCTCTTCTCTTGTCAACTCGATCCGTGGACACATTGCATATAACTTCCTTTATCTATCCATTTTCATCTGCCAAAAAATAAAGGCCGATTCCCATGTAAGCACGCAATGTTCTAATAGGTATACATAGTTTTAGATATACATTTAGGTGTTAGGAATTACCCTTTGCCCTCTAATTCAAATTCAAGAAAACTATAATGATGCCACGTAGAAAATATTGTGGAGAGAAAAGGTCTACGTATTGTATTAGCTTTACCAAAATATTTTTTCCGTTTGCTGCTATTTATCAACACAATGAAAACAAGTAATTTAAGAAGCTTCTCATCGGGGAGCATGTTAAATATTTATTCTGATGAAAAATTGATGTACGGTTTTCGATGTAATCTTTTTAATGCAACGATAATACTGGCTTGTTATTGATGTATTACCAATGCAATATGGAGTCAATAATTATTTTGAGATGGTGCACTGGCCGTTTTCCCAAGCCACATATGTGTTTATTTTATTACAATTACAAATTAATACGCATTACTATGCGCCAGTTTTTGCCACATCAACATATTTAATATAAATATTTATTATGACAGCTACTCGCGATCATAAATTAGTAGGCTTATTTTTCGTTTTTAAGGATAAGATCGCTATAAGGAGAAAAAAATGAATACTGAAAACACGTTCAAAAAATACGACATGATTAATTTATTGGATTCAATTAATCTAAATAGGAACGAACGAAGTCTGCAAATTATTGAATAACGGTGTTTGTTTACAGGAATGTCAGACACAGTCAGTTACAAACGCTGAATACATACCTACCCAAATAACAAATGTGCATCTAAAAACTAAAACATAACAAAATAATGTTTAGATCTTGGACTTTTGCTCTAGCAGAAATGAGAAGTTTAATACTTTGTTTGAAGTTTGTATCTGATGATCAATAAAAAAATATAGGAACTAAAAATTAAAGATGTATAACTAATTATGTAAAGCTAATGTTGTTTAACTGGGTGTCGGTTGTTTTGCCCCCCATGATTGTTATTGTATAATAACATTCCCTAATTTGAATCAAATTGTGGATGCCATGTGTGACAGGCTTTTCCTGGTACATATATTCTCTTAAATGTTCCAGGCTTGGTCGGTACTCGTTAGTAATCGTGGTAGGATGCGGGATACTATGGAAGATAATAATATTATATAATATGTTCCATAAAACAATCATCCTCTGTCAATCCATGCATGTGATAACTCAGCTTTAAGTAACGTATCACTTTACCTGCCAAAAGAAACTACAGGGTGCCCAATTTGTGTGTGGACGGAGCCGATTTTTAACTTTATTTTTAGTAGGATATTGTAAAAGCAGTTTTTATATCCAGTGATCACCTGATACAGGGTGGTCAACATAGGTTACTTTTTTTAATATTTTAATATTTGTTAATTTTTTGATAGCCCTTATCATGGCCAATCCAACGATAAGTACATGGGTTAGGGGGTTTGGGCACGAACTTTTGGAGATAAGCTAATTTAAAAGAAACAACGGGCCTTAGTTTGGTTCTTTTTAGACCCTGTATAAAGTAAGATATCAAAAATTCTCTTTATTAAAAAATAGTACTACTATTGTAGTTTTAGTCTCCGTTATTACAGTTGTCCAATTTGCCTACATCACAGTGGGTGATGCACAGTTCTTAAAAAAATAAATTTAATGAGTAAGTACCGGTGGGAAGAACCCAAAAAAAGATTTTCAACGATACCAGATTGCATGAAACTCTTATTCAGAAAGCGCAATTCACAAGAAAGCGGTTTTCTAAAAAAAATTAAATAGAATGGAATGGAAAGAGCACAAAAAAGCTTTCCAACGGCAGGGCATTTTATGTATTAATTTTTCAGCATTGTCTCTGGAAACTTTTCTTTAAAAGCGCAACTTATACAATTTTTTTTAAGTAAATAAAACCGCACATTTCTGCATTTGAATAAAAGTTTCCGGAGAAAATAACGAAAATAAGCCCAAAGTATAGGTACCGCTATAGAATGCTCTTTTTATGTGCTTTACCTATAGGCACTTTTTTTAGAAAACCGTATTTTTTTAATTGGCTTATTGAATGAGAGTTTCCGTATACAATACTGAAAATAATCCTATTTAATGTGGTACTGCAGAAAAGCTCTTTTTGTGGTGTTTCCACCGGTATTTAGAAAATTTGATCTAAAATTAAAATAATACTACTATTTTTCGTGAAAAGACTTTTTTGATATCTTCCTTTATGTGTACGAGCGACCAAACTAGGGACTGTTTTTTCATTTAAACTAGATTATCTTCAAAAGTTATATCGGGGTGTTCTATTTTAAAAAAGTAACTTTTGTTGACCACCCTGTTTCAGGTGATCGCTGGATATAAAAACCTGATTTTAAAATGTGCTCCTTGTCCCCCTCCCGCACTAGGCTCCGACCACAGACTAACTGGACAATCTCTATAACTTAAATATTGCCACAAAATAACTTATTCGAAGGGCTTTTTCAAGGGTCATATATAAGTATTAGTAGTTACTAGCTTAGCTACATTTTATTTTTCAAAGTAACTTATTCAAGCTGCTTTTTCTTTATTCTGGTTGCTTCTAACTGTAGCTTCAATTTTTCCCCATTATGCATAAGTTAGTTTTAAAAAGCCACTTTTGGTAACTAACTTACTAAAACTACTAGTTACTTTCAGTAGCTTCAGTTACCTTCAGTAACTTTTTGAGAGTAAAGTTTAAGGTCGGATAATTGTAAAGTATTGTACAATTCCGCACTAATTTATTACTACGATTCGAATAAAAAAATGTTTTTTATATTCTTTATAATAAAATAATACTTTGCTGTTAAATAAAATGAGCATGTTTGTTTATTTTTTAGTTAGGTATTTAACCACTTTCCACTCATAAATGTACACCTACCTAGTTCCAGTCTTATTATAGATATAAAATGGTCCTTTGAAAGGATGATGGTCCTTTAATTACATTTCCTTTAATACATATTATGTACCAAAGCATTTAAGTTCGACTTTTTATGACTCGTGGAATTTAGCTGCCGAGGCCTCTGGTCGAGGTACATATAATATATTTTTGGAAATGGAAAAAAAAGTTTTTTTTAGGTAAAATAACTATTATTAGGTAACATAACTAAACCACAACTTGAACGACCGCTCTATCTTGATCAAGCACGACATGCCACGGCGCCAAACCAAAATACTGTAACGAAAAATGCTTCTAAAGTTGTTATATCAGCTTTCAATGAACATGTCTGCACTGTTTTCTAACCTACTCAAAGATTTAGCAGATAAATTTTAAGTTTGGGTATTCTATACTTACAGTGTTATAATTTTTATAAAAAAATTAGAGGCATTTTCCGCCGCATCTTTGTTGGCCTGAGGCCCCCAGAGCCCCATTTTCGTTTGGGTATTCTATACTTACAGTGTTATAATTTTTATAAAAAAATTAGAGGCATTTTCCGCCGCATCTTTGTTGGCCTGAGGCCCCCAGAGCCCCATTTTCTTGTAGTTTTCATTGTTTTCTCTGTAGAGCTTCCATCAGTTTTGAGAAATTTGCTAGAACTTTGATTTGTGCATCTGTCGTTGGCCAGGAATATTCTAGAGTAGTCTCCAGGCTTCTATTTGAATATATAAGCCCTGGGAATTGGGCCTGAAAAAAGTAGAAGGTTTGGACTGTGATTGTTGAAATACAGTACAATACTTATACTGAAAGATTGCGTTGTTGTAGATAACAATTCCGCAATGAGGCTGAAATGTTAAATGGCACTTTATCGGCCGGATTTAGAATATCTGGCCACGTTTACGGGCGATGAACGCGTCTGACTTTTGGTTTGTTTACATCTCGCCAAGGCCAATAGATAGAAGAGTACCATAATGGCTTACTTTAGGGCCGCAGTTTGAGCTTTTAATGATTGGTTTGAGGCATTTAACACCAAGCAGCGTTATGCGTGTTGTTATTAATAATAATTTAATTGTTAAATTTATATATGACTAAACTCTATTCAAACTAAACGCAAGTGAAACATAAACATAAGTTGTTGCATGGCTAGAGCAAGGCTAGAGCATGATATGCACGTGATCGGCTTGCTATTGGCCAGCCGGCAATAAAAGTCTTGCCCGGCGGGCGAGTGCAGCGAGACGGTATTTCTTACAGAGGTGTATTGAGTTGCAAGTGTACCTTTATTTTTTCCGATATAATTCATTCGCTGTTTATTAATTGTTGGAGCTTCTATTTGTGTTAATAGTAGAAATTTGCAGGTAAGTGAATGACTAAGTGTGTCATAAAAGTTTGTTTTTAATACTGGGGCATATTATTTTAATAGTTTATATTATAAAATTCATAGAGATCGTTCTTAATGCGGCCCTGCCTCGTATTAGCCCTCATAATTGTTCACGTGCTTCCATCGTGTAAATGTTTACGCGCCACTTGCATTTAGTTTGAATAGAGTGTAAATAAATTAATAGTAGTCGATTATGTTTGCATTATTTATAGGTATCCTGTAACATGCAAATATTAGTGACGTTAGCTTTGTCAAGCAAAACTGTCCTCAAACACGACTGTACACAGACACTTTCTACAAGGACTTTAAGTTTACAAATAATAATTTCCCTGAACTTTTAGTGGCAAATCGCCGCTGCCGCAAAACTTTTCTCCCACAATTTCCATCCCCTACGCAATTTTTACCAGCTCCCCGGTCCACGACGACGCCGGCTAAGCCTTTGTGAGAGGGGGTGGAAATTCCTCGTGAGTGCCACACGCACGGCAACGCACACGTGTCTGCGCATTGCCATTCCCTTAAGCAACCACCCCAACATCGAAGATTCGGCAGGGTGGCTGAGAAAAATGCGAAAATACACCGGAACACGCGCGTTGGATTATACAAGGGTTGGAGGTTATAGATATTTTCCCGTTGCATATCGTGAGGAAAAGACAGCGAATTCGAAATGTTGTGCCTGGACCAACACCATATTAAAGACCCGACCATAACGTCATAATTCCATTGTAGTGTTTAAACTGGAGTGGTGCTAGTAGGTATGAAATAAATAAATGGCGACTTATTATAGTGTACTGTATTTCAACAATCACAGTCCAAACTCGTTGTCTTGGTGACCACCTTTATTGTTTAGCCTTCACAAATCACAAATGAACTTGTCAGATATTGTCACTGACCAAGAATATTCTCTCAGCTCCAAAAATCACACCAAAATCGCGTTATAACCTTCAACTCTCCTCTGGCCCAATTCCCAGGGCTCATATATTCAAATAGAAGCCTGGAGACTACTCTAGAATATTCCTGGCCAATGACAGTTGCACAAATCATATTGTTCTAGTCAATTTCTAGCAAACCCATGGAAGCTCTACAGGGAAAACAATGAAAACTAAAAGAAAATGGGGCCTGGGACCTCAGGCCAAAAAGATGTAACGGAAAATGCCTCCAAACTAATCATAAAAAAATATATAAAACTGTAAGTAGAATACTGAAATTTTAAATTTATCTGCCAAATATTTGAGGTTAGAAAACAGTGCAAACGTGCTTATAAAAAACTAATACAACAACTTTAGAGGCATTTTTCGTTACACCCCCCTAAAATTTTATCGTCCCGATCAAGTTAGGTGGCCTTCATCTATCTTCTCAAGGTATGGAGACAACCTGACGATATTTACTATCTTCATCTTTTCTGCTGGGCTACGTCGTATAAACTACATAATTAAGCTTGTTCACAACAATGTATGGTCCTTCCCTATCGAGTTTCGGTGAGCGAACTTTTGTTCGCTTCGGAATGTATAACCACACTTTGTCACCCACATTAAATTCAACACTGGTTGCTTTCAGATCGTAGCGGATCTTTATCCTGTCACTTTCTAGATGCAACTTCTGGCGACCAACTGGAGACGCTCTCTCAGGTGACTCATGTAGTCATCAGTAGATTCTGGATTTTCTGGTCGGCCGGTTATGATGTCGATAGGAAGCCTTAGATCGTCTCCGAAAATAATCTTCGCTGGACCTTTCCTGTCGCTTCATGCACAGCGGAACGGCAGGACAATAGAAAAGGTGGTATGCATGTGTCCCAATTACTTTGTTTCTGATTCTCTACCATCTTCAGGTATATTTCTAAAGTCTTATTGAACCGTTCCACCATACCATCAGACTGGGGGTGCAGGGGTGTTGTTCTTGTCTTGGAAATCCCTTGCAGGCGGCAGACATTTTGGAATACCTCCGACTCAAAATTACGGCCCTGATCAGAGTGTAGTTCTCTTGGGACACCATAACGACATATCCAATTTTGGAACAGGACCTCTGCGATTGTAGTAGCCTCTTGGTTGAGGATTGGATAAACTTCTGGCCATTTGCCATGACCACTAACACAACGGTTGCCAGATTCGCTGGTTGGGAACGGTCCTGCTACGTCGATGGCAATCATTTCAAAAGGAGCTCCAACCAGGTATTGCATCATTTTATATATATATATAAAATTAATCCTCGAGTTTATGTGTCTTAACTATATAATTATTTAGAATGACAGCAATTCTGATAGCAATTCGACACCAGAGTATAATATAAGATCAATCGACTTACCTGTAAGGAAGGTTGATCATAATTATATGAGCAGTCTCGTCGAAATATTACAAAAACACCCTGTAGTTGTAGCCTGCTGCACGACTTCGGTACGACGTAATGAGCTAAAAAGAAACAGACTATACCCCCAGTATTAATGCGTCGAGCGCATCTCTTTCCTCAGTGGTTGGTAGTATGTGATGAGATTGCACCCTAATGTGTAGGGTGGGATTTAACTTTTAGTACCCCTGTACCATGTGTACAAGAAGAAATTGCTCCCATATGTAATAGTTCTTGAATTTTGTTATCCACTTTGTATTTATCGTTATTTTTAATAATACTTTTGGGAACAGAATTCTGTTTAGGGACACTATTAAAACAAATTCCATAACTCTTAAACCCATTAAGAATTACCGAATTGGCACCAACAATAGTCCTCCAATTCTCAACGAATTTTGAGAGTCTACCAGCATATTGTACCCCTGCTACTTGGTATGACCTCGGGGTTGGTTCTTGGTCCTTTGAGTATATTTGTATTTGTTGCCCTCCTCCTTCTTCCGTGTTCTTCCCACCTGGCGCTTCCAGTTTAAAGAAGAACTTCCTTGGCTTCTAAATTCTTTAACTGGATGAGAAGAAGCAACATATCCACCGGAGATGTTTCACTGACCTTTTTTGTTGACGAATCCAAAAAATTTGATAATAAATATCGCCTATGCACCCGGTACCGGATGCACCCGGTGCCGGCGGAGCAGAGTCGGGTGACTATAATATAAATATTATATTAACATTCGACCAATATTATATTAACATTCGAACTGCGTGTTTTCTAGAATAAGAACCCATGCAATGCTTCCCAGTTAATATACAAGGAAGTTTAGAAATGTAGAAAGGAAGCAAAAGCGAAGCACACAATATGGGGCGCTTTAGTTAGCTCGCAACACAATTTCGCTTGGGCATACAATAAGTGGCCAGAGTTTGCACACAAAGGATGGCCAGAGTTTGCACACAATAAGTGGCCAGAGTTTGCACACAATAAGTGGCAGAGAGGTAGGTATAGTGCACACAATGAGTGGCCGAGTTTTAGCATCATTGGTATTGGTCACAATAAGCGACAACGACCTTTTCCGTTAAGGGATAAATGAAATGCAAAACTCTTTATATCTAGGAATGACCCTTGGCCCTGAAAATAAAACGTTAACAACACTTACAAAACTCCCTGTTTACCGTATGTTTTAATACATAATAAGTGTACAAGGTATTATATATGTATTTTTTTTATTGCTGACACAATAAGTGTCTATGAATTTTCTAATTCACAATACTTCTTTTAACATGTTGTAGTGTATGCACCAGCTGAACACAATAAGTGTTCAATAGCACACGCCGTTGAATAAGAAACACAATAAGTGTCTAATAGTTTTAATATATATAATGACGCAATAAGGGCTAAACGTGTAGTGCATGTAAGCGGATAACACAATAAGTGTCTAATAGTTTTAATGTATATAATGACCCAATAAGGGCTAAACGTGTAGTGCATGTAAGCGGATAACACAATAAGTATTATAAAATGCACTATTATCAAAAAACGCAACATAATAAGTGTCTAATTCAACGGAGGTCTTTTCACCATAAACAAAGGGGAACAAAACAAACTCATTGATAACTAGGTATTTTCCCATAGGCAACAAAACCAAACCCCGATTCGGGGATCGGATTACATAAACACCCGCTTACCTTTATGACCGTCCCGCGCGGTCGAGAAAGGTATAAACTAAAAGTTTAAACGCATATAAACTATTGTACTTACTTGTAGGGCTACTATCTATCTCCCTAGATAGTAGACGTAACAATTTTTTTAACCTTCTGCTTCTTCCGTTTCTTTTTACTATGCTCAGGAAAAAAAAACCGTCCGACCGCGCTAGCGTGTTCACCGTATCGTACGACAAGTTACACTGAGGAAAGAAATGCGCTCGACGCATTAATACTGGGGGTATAGTCTGTTTCTTTTTAGCTCATTACGTCGTACCGAAGTCGTGCAGCGGGTTACAACTACAGGGTGTTTTTGTAATATGAGACGAGACTGCGACATATAATATACATCGAATTGATAAGTACAATGGAAGTCGCACAGGTACCACTTTCATTGTTGGTTGGGGTAGCCAATTCTAGAGAGAGAGAGGTTTTAAATGGCAATAAGTAAGACAAGGACGCCTAATGAACGTGTCAGCTGATTCAGGCAAAGGAGGCATATTAATGGGCGAATTTAATGGGCATGTTCCGTAATTCTCTTTATTGCATGATCTGTATTCCGAAATTCGGGGCTTGTTTGTAGGAATGAGAATTTTTCTATACTATAACCACAATTATGTAAATATTGCACAGAAAAAAGTAGTGAATTGATTAAAAAAAATTACCTACATGGAAGTACCTGGAAGTAAATTGAGACAAATAAAATACTAATTCCAAAATAAAAGTTTATTTTAAAATAAAGGCGACAAAATATCTAGGATAAGGTATACATTTTCACCTTTAATTACTTATCTTAACTCATTTATTAATTTTAAAATTCAATTTAATAGGAAAAGCATGTAAGACAGGTAGCTTTTACATATTTTTATATAATTTTTAATGTTTAGGCATCTAACAAAAAGAATTACAAATAATTACCTTATTAAAGGGACCAGAACCTCAAGATTGATTCCATCTTTGACTACGAGGAGCTAGGTTCGTTAGCACAATATTTTGCCAGTTTTTCCCTTGATAGAGTTTCTATCATGACTTGGAAAATAAAAAACTGTAGTAATTACATACTTTTTAAGTTTGCGCTGCCC
Source organism: Pseudeuparius sepicola (assembly GCA_963920635.1). Classification (NCBI taxonomy): domain Eukaryota; kingdom Metazoa; phylum Arthropoda; class Insecta; order Coleoptera; family Anthribidae; genus Pseudeuparius; species Pseudeuparius sepicola. The sequence continues at coordinate 30,950,568 of OY987303.1, forward strand.
AAAATTCTCTATGAAATTGCTCTCAATAAATTGTTGACTACAAATGTAGACAGTACAACATTTTTTCTTTTTATTGCTGCAATTCACTTGTCTCTAATATCACCTTATCTCTTGGAAAACTGCAAAGTTATTATTAGCAAAGATTTTTAAGACTTACGAATGAAAAGAAACCCCACTATTCTTATTCTTTCCGCCCCGTTTGGTACATCCAAATACACAACAGGAGTTGACCCTCTTTTTTGTAATTTACAACTTAAACAGAGAGAATATAGCCACACGCTAAATTAAATTTTCTCTCCGATCTAAAAATAATATTAATCCAAACACCAACTAAGAAAACTCAACGCTGTTTTATAGGAAACTGCCACCACTACACGAACTCAAATCAAATTTTAATAATACAATAATTACTCCTATTCGTGTTGGGACTTGGGACGGAAGGAAAATTAAAATGACGTTTGACAACGGAACTCCTTTGAAGCGCAGGACACAAAAATATAAAGTTAGGACAAACCTCTTTTGTGTTATGTGGTTTTTGCCGGAATCAGATTTATTTACTATTTCACTTACTCAAGTTTGGCTGCCAGTTTCTCTCTCTACACTCCTTCCATCTACTTGTCAATTCAATGATAATATACATAAAGTGACAATGATACATTCTCAAAGAAGAGAAACATTGTACCAAAAGAGGCAAAGATGCATTATTAAGGAAGAATCAAGACATTCAAGATTTAAATATAACATGTAACAAAAGGGTGACCACAAACAGGTACTGTGAATAAAGAGTAAACTTGCCATAGAAACCATTAAATTTTTATGGCTGTGTATGGATAGAATTTTAACGTTCAACGGATTTCGACGTGCTGGATAGAGGCAATAAATTATTATAAAGTGATAGAAAAGTGATAAAAAAAGGGAAATGCTTATATGTTATAAATGGAATCCATGTAATCCAAGCTTAGTGAGTATTTTATGATCATGGTTTTGATTTAATTCAAATCTAGCTTGTAAATTTCAGGTAAGTAGTTGTAGACTTTAGTCGCATACGTCAGGATATGCCTCTGGCCAATACTTTTATTAAAAGACGGGACCATCATATTACTGTAACGAAAAATGCCTCTATAGTTGTTATATCAGCTTTCAATGAATATGTCTGCACGGTTTTCTAACCTACTCAAAGATTTAGCAGATAAATTTTAAGTTTGGGTATTTTACTTACAGTTTTATAATTTTTGTAATTAATTTAGAGGCATTTTCCGTAAAATATTTGTTGGCCTGAGGCCCCCAGGGCCCCATTTTCCTTTAGTTTTCATTGTTTTCCCTGTAGAGCTTCCATAATTTTCTAGAAAGTTTACTAGAATGATTTGTGAACTATCATTGGCCAGGAATATTCTAGAGTATTCTCCAGTCTTCCTTTTGAATATATAAGCCCTGGGAATTGGGCCTGGAGAAGTAAAAGGTTAGAAAGCGATTTTGTGCGAATTTTAGAGCTGAAAGAATATTCTTGGATAGGGACAGTAATCTGACAAGTTTATTTGTGATTTTTGAAAGCTAAACAATAAAGGTGGTAACAAAGGCAACGAGTTTGGACTCTGATTGTCGAAATTCAGTACATTTGGTGTCAGAAGCGCGATTTTAAGAAGACCCCGAGGTGAATGCCCACAACGAGAAAACAAACCGCAATGGAAATGAAAAAGTTGAGGGAAATGTTTATGAAGAAATTTGACGAAATGGACAAGAAATATGAAGAAAGAGAAAAGACACACGAAGAGAAAGAAGAAGAAAGGCGCAAGAGGGAAGAAGAAAAAGAAGAAGAAAGGCGCAAGAGGGAAGAAGAAAAAGAAGAAGAAAGGCGCAAGAGGGAAGGAGAAAAAGAGGAAGAAAGGCGCAAGAAGGAAGAGGATAGGAACACGAAACAAGAAAAACTGATGGGCGACCTTAAAGTAGAGATTAAAACTAGGCGAGATGAAACCAACAGGAAATTAGAAGAGATTAAAATAGAATTACAGAAGAAAATTTCCAACTTTGAAGGAGTTGTTGAAGAAGAAATAGCCCAAATGAAAACAGAAATCAAGATGGAAGTACAAACCGAACTGGACAGAATAAAAACGAGATTTGACAATAGTGAAGGAAGAATGGAACAGCTGGAGGCGAGGATAAATCAGCTATCACTACAGGGTGTATCAAAACCACATCCTCTATGAAAATGAAGCCTCCCAAGTTTGATGGAAAAGTGGCATGGAGCACTTACCTGCCCCAGTAGAATTCCGGAAACAAATTTCGGTAAGCGGCTTTATAGAAGGCGTGCGTGACAGCGAGACTAGCCAAGCACTTCGGCTAGCCCGCCAGAAAAATATCTCGGAGGCCTTGGAGCATGCTTTGGAATTAGAAGCCGCCACGCAGGCAGCACGTAGACAAGTGAGGTTAAGGCAGGTGCGACCACAAAACAGAGGCAGTACTAGTAATACCAACGTAGAACAAATGGCACGGGAACTGTGACCGCTTATGAAGATACTACGGTTCCGGCTAATTCAGAAAAGGTTGATGATGGACTGAATGGCGAAACAATTATTGTGGAATCCGAAGAAGAATGCGGACTGTATAAAAGAGGTATATTCCCTGCAAAGACGCTGACTACCAAAAGAGAGCGTGTAATATTTGGGCGGATTGCTAACCTGAAGAACTATGATCAAAATTTGGGCAAAGGTGAAAAGATTGGGTTATGCCATGAAGTTCAGGCAGTTATTAGAAATCAGGTTGCACCACAGCAAGTTCCGCAGCCCCTACCAGAGAGTCTGAAGAAGATGGTCGAAGGAGCGGCTTCTTACTTAACAATGGAGCAGCAGTACCAACTGCGAAAACTGATTGAAGAAAATCGTGATGTGTTTGCTACGTCTGATTCCGATTTTGGAAGAACAGATTTAGTACACCACATAATAAATACTGGTAATAGCTCTCAGGTCAAACAGGCTCCTCGAAGGATAGGTACCCTTGTTAAGCAAGAAGAGGTCTCAGCTATGTTAAAGGAAATTGAACGACGGAGAATCATTGAACCGTCACAGAGCCCATGGACTTCTCCAGTTGTCCTAGTGAAGAAGAAGGATATTTCTATGAGGTTTTGCGTAGACTATCGACGGTTAAATGACGTCACCAAGAAGGCCAACTAACCTGTACCCAGAATATATGACACTTTAGACACTCTATCTGGTTCTAAATGGTTTTCCAAGTTGGACTTGAAGATTGGCTACTGGCAAGTCGAAATGCACACTCAAGATAAAGAGAAAACTGCATTTTCTACCCGTACAGGTTTATGGCAATTTAATGTTATGCCATTTGTAATGCACCAGCAACCTTTGAGAGGCTTATGGAGTCTGTGCTAAGATGAATGACATGGAAAACCTGTCTAGTGTATCTGGTTGACATCATTATTTTGGGAAGAACATTTAAGGGTATTCCATAAGTTAAGAGAAGCTAACCTAAAACTAAGCCCAAAGAAATGCTGCTTCTTCAAGAAGGAAGTTATATATTTGGGGCATGTAATTTCAGAGCAGGGAGTTAAAACAGACTCCCAAAAGCTAGAGTCAATTGAAAAATGTCCGCAACCAAAAGATAAACATGAACTAAGAAGCTTCCTGGGCCTGTGCACTTATTACAGGAGATTCGTCCTAAACTTTGCACACATAGCCAGGCCGCTGCATAGGCTCACAGAGGATGGTATCGATTATATGTGGACCTCAGATTGTGAAGAAGCATTTCAGACCTTGAAGAACGCTTTATGTTCTTCACCGATTTTGACGTTTACTGTTCCTGGAAAGACATTCATCGTGGATACAGACGCCAGCAACTTAAAACTCTGTCAAAGCCAGAGAGAAACTACTGGGTGACAAGAAGGGAACTGCTAGCAGTGGTCAAGACCGTTGAACATTTCCACAAGTATTTATATGGCCAACCTTTCATATTAAGAACAGATCACGCGTCACTAAAATGGCTATTCCAGTTCAGGAACCCAGAAGGACAAGTGGCAAGATGGCTTCAAAAGCTGCAGGAATATGACTTCAAAGTGGAACACCGCAAAGGGGACAACCATCAGAATGCTGATGCATTGCAATGTAATGAAGACTGTCATCATCGACAGGAATTAAGGGAAAACCCGGACCTAATTTTATGTAAACGAACTACTGTCCGTGGACCTGAAAATTGGGATTCCAAAGTCATCGCCAGAGAGCAAAGCGAAGATCCCATATTCGCTATAATATTTGACCTAAAATTAAGACATATACCCAAACCTAAATGGAAAGATGTTTCGGACAAATCACCAGAGTTGAAGGCATACTAAGCACAATGGGACTCGTTTGTAATTAAAGATGGTGTACTAAAGAGAGTTTGGGAAAGTCCAGATGGAAAAGAAAAGCTATTTCTGACAGTACTTTCCAAGAAGAGTGTCGAAGGTCCTGAAAGCCGTGCACGAAGGCGTTGGAGGTGGACACTTTGGCATTAGTAAGACCTTGAATAAAGTTAGAGAGAGGTTTACTGGGTAAACTCTCGGGAAGATGTCGAAGAGTGGTGCCGCCGGTGTGAAGAATGTGCTTCGGCGAAGGGACCAAAAACTAGGAACAGGGGTAAAATGATGCAATATCTGGTCGGAGCTCCTTTTGAAAGTATTGCCATCGACGTAGCGGGACAGTTCCCAACCAGCGAATCTGGCAACCGTTACGTGTTAGTCGTCATGGACTACTTCAGCAAATGGCCAGAAGTTTATCCAATCCCCAACCAAGAGGCCACCACAGTCGCAGAGGTCCTGTTCAAAAATTGGATATGTCGTTTTGGGGTCCCAAGAGAACTACACTCTGATCAGGGACGCAATTTTTAGTCGGAGGTATTCTAAAATGTCGGCCGCCTGCTAGGGATTTCCAAGACAAGAACAACACCCCTGCACCCCCAGTCTGATGGTATGGTGGAACGGTTCAATAAGACTTTAGAAACATACCTGAAGATAGTAGTGAATCAGAAACAAAGTAATTTGAACACATGCATACCACCTTTTCTATTGTCCTACCGTTCCGCTGTGCATGAAGCGACAGGAAAGTCTCCAGCTAAGATTATTTTAGGAGACAATCTAAGGCATCGACATCATAACTGGCCGACCAGAAAATCTAGAATCTACTGATGACTACATGAGTCACCTGAGAGAGCGTCTCCAGTTGGTTCATGAAGACGTTCGCAAGAAGTTTCATCAAGAAAGTGACAAGATGAAGATCCGACAAAGTGTGGTTATACAATTCCAAGCGAACAAAAGGTCGGTCTCCGAAACTCGATAGAAGTTGGGAAGGACCATACATCATCGTGAACGAGATTAATGATGTCGTTTATCGTAGCCCAACAGTAAAGATGAAGATAGTAAATATCGTCAGGTTGTCTCCGTACCATGAGAAGATAGATGAAGGTCGGGACGATCAAATGTTAGATGAATATGTCTGCACGGTTTTCTAACTTACTTAAAGATTTAGCAGATAAATTTTAAGTTTGGGTATTATACTTACAGTTTAATAATTTTTGTAATTAATTTAAAGGCATTTTCCGTACAATCTTTGTTGGCCTGAGGCCCCCAGGGCCCCATTTTTCTTTAGTTTTCATTGTTTTCCCTGTAGAGCTTCCATAACTTTCTAGAAAGTTTGTTAGAACTTTATGATTTGTGAACTATCATTGGCCAGGAATATTGTAGAGTATTCTCCAGTCTTCCTTTTGAATATATAAGTCCTGGGAATTGGGCCTGGAGAAGTAAAAGGTTAGAAAGCGATTTTGTGCGAATTTTAGAGCTGAAAGAATATTCTTGGACAGTGGGTACCTTATTCTTTTATTATGAATAATTTTTACAAATCTTTTTTGGGTTACTTCTAGTGGATGCATGTATCTTAACGAGCACCCTCTCCAATTGATGATGTTTTACCTGATACGGGATTCAACTAGAGCATAATATCCGATTTTTCGATGGTGTTTGTTTATCATGGTCTTAAAATACTTTAATTTTTATGTAAGAAGTCTTAATATTTTTACAAAGTTCATTATGTGACAATCCCATCTGAGATGAGAATCGATTATAACTCCTAAATATTTAATTTCATTACTATACGTTATCTTTATGACTTTGGTATCATCTACCACCGATAATGTATCATAAAATGGAAGTGCGTTTTTGTAACTGGAAAAAGTCAAGATGAGTCTTTTCGTAATTAATAGTTAGTAGTTGATGTCTCATCCAATTATCAATCAAAACGAGATCGGTTTCCCTCAAACTTTTTAGTTGATCCCATGTATCAGCCGCGTAAACTATAGCAGTATCATCTGCAAAACAAACAATGGATCCCCTCGCTGCTACGGCAAAAGCCTATTCACATATATACAAAACAATAGAGGACCGAGTATTGTCCCTTGCGGCACTCCATATGTTATATGTTCTATAGAGCTATGCGAGTTGCCAATTTTAACCATTTGTTGTCTGTTACGCAAATAATCCATAAGCAGTTCACCAACCCTGCCCCGCAATCCGGCACCCTCCATGGCCCTTTTTAATTGATCATGACTGACCGTGTCAAAAGCCCCGGCCGGGTCCAAAAATACACAGAGCGTAGGCTTGCTATTATCCATATTGTTAGAGATTTTGTTTATTAGCGCTGTTATAGCATCTTCTGTAGACAGTCCCCTCCTAAAACCGAACTGTGAATTTGAAATTACATTAAACTAATTTAAGAAGGTCGTAATACGATTATATAGCGCTCGTTCAAAAATCTTTGCAAGACTGCAAATAAGCGAGATGGGTCTGTAGTTTCTTACATCATAAATATCTCATTTTTTAAATACAGGTATTACGAAGGCTATTTTGAAGTCATCCGGACAGATGCCGCTCGAAAAAATATTGTTAATAAGATGCGCCAGAGGAGCAGATATTTCCATTTTAATATTTTTTAGCACTTCAGGTTTTACTCCATCTAGACCCGGAGCTTTGTGCGATTTTAAGGAATCAATTAGCTGAACCACTTCATTAGGAGTAAGTAACATATATTTGGTTAGTAATATGTATTTGGAAAGTTATTGATTAAGGGCTTTGGTGTATTGAGTTGAACAATTTTTTTCTGCATATGACTATCCCACTTGTAGGTACAAAAGAGTCATTAAAGATATTTGAAATTTGGGATTGGTTTTTTATTATTTTGTTATCATGTTTTATTTCTACTATTGTCGAGTTCTTATTATTAGCTGTGTTTTTGATTATATCCCATAGTTGTTTCGAATTATTTTTATGTTTATTTATTTGTTATTATAGAAATTTATCTTTGATTTTCAAATTAGTTTTTTGGGTTGTTTACGGTACTTTAAGTAGTTCTCCTTTTTTTCAATGTCATTTGGGCACATTAGATGCATTTTGTAGAGTTCATTCTTTTTATTTAATGCCAAAGTGTCCACCTCCAACGCCTTCGTGCACGGCTTTCAGGACCTTCGACACTCTCTTCTTGGGAAGTACTGTTAGAAATAGCTTTTCTTTTCCATCTGGACTTTCCCAAACTCGTTTTAGTACACCATCTTTAATTACTAACGAGTCCCATTGCGCCTAGTATGCCTTTAACTCTGGTGATTTGTCCGAAACATCTTTCCATTCAAGTTTGGGTATATGTCTCACTTTTAGGTCGATTATTATACCAAATGTGGGATCTTCGCTTTGCACTCTGGCGATTACTTTCGAATCCCAATTTTCAGGTTCGCCGACCGTCCGGGTTTTCTCTTAATTCCTGTCGACTACAGTGACGACAGTCTCCATTACAGGGTCTTCTTGACTTTGAAGTCATATCCATGCAGCCTTTGCAGCCATCTTGCCACTTCTCCTTCTGTATTCTTGAACTGGAATAGCCATTTTGGTTGAAAGGTTGGCCATATAAATACTTGTGGAAATGTTCAACGGCCTTGACTACTGCTAGCAGTTCCCTTCTTGTCACGCGGTAGTTTCTCTCGGGCTTTGACAGAGTTTTACTGAAGTAGGCAATAACTTTTTCTTGCCCTTCTTGCTCCTGGGACAGCACTGCTCCAACACCAAAGTTGCATCTGTATCCACGATGAATCTCTTTCCAGGATTGAGAAACGTCAAAATCGGCGAAGAACATAAAGCTTTCTTCAAGGTCTGAAATGCTTTTTCACAATCTGAGGTCCACATAATAATCGATCCCATCCTCTGTGAGCTTATGCAGCGGCCTGGCTATGTGTGCAAAGTTTAGGACGAATCTCCTGTAATAAGTGCACAGGCCCAGGAAGCTCCTTAGTTCATGTTTATCTTTTGGTCGCGGCCATTTTTCAATTGACTCTATCTTTTCTGGATCTGTTTTAACTCCTTGCTCTGAAATTACATACCCCAAATATCTAACTTCCTTCTTGAAGAAACAGCATTTCTTCGAACTTAGTTTTAGGTTAGCTTCTCGTAACTTCTGGACTACCTCTCGTACATTCTTCAAGTGATCTTGAAATGTTCTTCCCAAAATAATGACATGATCCAAATATACTAGATAGATTTGTCATGTCGTACCTCTTAGCACAGACTCCATGAGCCTCTCAAAGGTTGCTGGTGCATTACAGAGGCCAAATGGCACCATGCCATTTGCTGCTGGATGATAAGGGGAAGAGTGACAAAGCCTGGAACCAAGCATTTTCTCAAGGGCTTTGAACAAGTTGCTTGTGAATTGTCTGCCTTGATCAGTGGTAATTGTTTCTGGGCATCCAAAACGAGCTATCCAGTTAAATAACATAGCCCGTGCTACAGATTCAGCTGTAATGTTTTCTAAAGGCACTGCCTCTGGCCACCTAGTGAATCTGTCGATTATGGTAATAAGATATCTATAATGAGAACACATGGGCAGCAGGCCGACGATGTCAATATGTACAGTGTGGATACAAATTGTGGAATATTGCTTATATTTCTTAAAATATTCCTCATATCAAAAACATGTTTTAATAAAAGTGTTAGGGAAAATTATTATTATTATATATTATTACTATTAAAAAGGAAATAATTTCCCCTAAGACTTTTATTAAAACATGTTTTTCATATGAGGAATATTTTAAGAAATATAAGCAATAATCCACAATTTTTATCCACACTGTATATGACAGAAACGGGCACTAGGAAGGCTAAATGTTCCACCTGGGGCTGAGACATGGCGATGGATTTTCGAATGTTGACATGGTTCACATGCTTGACACCAGCTTCGAAAATCGTTATGTATACCAGACAAAACGTTCTGTTACCAACTTAGTGGTCGTTTTAACACCTGGATAACTCATATTATGTAGGGAATCGAAGGCCTTTCGCCTGAATGATAATGTTATAAAAGGACGAGGACGCTTCATTGAAACATCACAATAGGCTTCTGTAGTAGTTCAAGGAACAGGCATCTTTTGAAGAACTAGTGACGAACCACCGCAAAGAAGCTTCAAAATCTCCTGGTCTTGATTTTGAGAATTAGCCAGTGCTTCATAGTCTATCGTTTGTGCTAAGGATTGGCTGAGAAACTCACATCTGGACATTGCATCTGCTACCACATTATTTGCACCACTAATATATCGTATATCAGTGGTGAATTGAGCTATAAAAGTAAGGTGATTGAGTTAAACTGGAGGCAGCTTTTCACGTCTTTGTTCAAATGCAAATGATCCACGTAAATGACGAAGTGTTGACCCTTGAGTAAATGCCTAAAATGTTGATAGCAGCATAAATTGCCTGCAACTCCCTGTAGTACGTTGGCCATTTGCACTGAGCAGCAGAAAGTTTCTTTGAGAAGAAGGCTAGAGGCTGCCAGTCATTGCCCAGTTGTTGTTGAAGCACAGCTCCTACTGCAGTAGATTAAGCATCTGTGAATAAACCAAGTGGAGCATTATGATCGAACGCACACTCTCTCTTCGTTGTTTTAATGCTTGGTGTAGTTCTAGAGTTCAGGGAACTGGATGTTTTCCTTTTAGGTTTGAGAGGGCATTGTGTAGTGGAGCCTGTAGTTCTGCGGCCCTAGGCAGAAAACGACAATAAAAGTTTAGCATACCTAGGTAACGGAAGGTTCTGGATATGAAAGTAGGGCTTTTACTTTTCCTTGTAGCGGCTCACACCATACTCAGTTAGTCTTTGGAACAGGGTACGTAGGTGGAAAATCGAAGTTAAAGTCTAGAAGCACTCCATCAATAAACCTTAGGGAGGTTTGTGCGGCGTTACGCAAGCCAAACGATATAAATCGAAATTCGAAAACGGCGTAGTGATGGCTGTTTTCGGGATATCTTCAGGACTTACAGCTATTTGTGTGTACGCCTTAAGCAAATCAATTTTTGAAAACAGGGTGCATCCATGTCCGAAGTCCGCTATATGCATAATTGGGTATCTGTCCGGAATAGTGCGAGCATTTAGTGCTCTGTAATCACCACTGGTCACCTAACACTGGTACTAAATGGAAGGGCGAAGACCATGGACTATCTGAACGCTGAGATACACCTGTCCTGATCATTTCTTCAAATTCTGCTCTGGATATTCGTATTCGGCAACTAACTGGAGGACCATTCGTAGTACGTATATAATGGACAGTACTATGACTTACTGTTCTGGTAACGCCGGGTGGCTTGGTTAGGTCGGAAAACTGATTTAGAAGATTGTAGTGCTTGGATTCTCTGTTGACAGTCGTAATGTGTGAAACTGTCTTGTTGAAACAACAAGTGTCATTCTAAGTAAGAAGTGTGCTGCCATCTAAAAGACAGGCGTGGCGAGGATCGATGAGCAAGTTATAAAACGACAAAAAGTCCATTCCGATTATTGGATTCTGCACGTCAGCTATTATAAACCGCCATGGAAAACTACATCGTAAACTAAGATTGGGGCGAAGCTGGATCGTTCCATAAGAGCAGGTAATTCTATAAGAGCAGGTAATTGCTTTTAGAATGTTTACCAGGTAATCTCGACCGTGGAAACACACATATCGATCAATTAAGCTACTTTAGTGTCAAAAGAATGCGGCTGCTTCGAATACGACAATCACTAGCCACCATTAGTAATTGTCGTTTGAGTTTGACGGTTTGCAGCTTGTGTATATCTGCAAAGTTGTAGTTGTGTACATCTGCTGGCATTGTCTGCAATGCGGCGGTGATACCAGCAAATATCTTGACCTTCAGCTGGGGATCCTGAACGGGATCTGGAATGCGCACGAGAGTGGAACGTGATCGATTTTTATGTAAAACGACCAATTGTTGTAAGATGTTTTCAAGTCGCTTTGCTATGGACTGCAATTCAGTAGTGTGGTTAGAACTGACAAGATTTACAGCTGGAGAGGGTTGGATTGTTGATTAAATGGTTGGTAGTAGGTAGTAGGTACTACGGAGACAGCATGAATACTTGGAGGTGAAACTTCTACAATTTTGTCTGCTAGTTCTACCACTCTGTCCAATGACAGCTCAGGTTGTGTCTATAAAATGGATTGTACTTGACGCATAAGACTTTGTATCCAAAGTGCACGTAGAAAGGTGTCTTGAACAGGTGATGGACCAGCCAGTGTGCGTAGATGCCTCAAGAATTCCATTGGCTTCCGGTCTCCGAGCTCTTCCTGACTTAACACCTGCCTCAAGCGTTGCTCCAAAGAAGGCGACAATCTGCAGATTAGTTCTTTTTTCAGGTACTCATATTTGCTGTTGATGGGAGGATTGGAAATAATATCTCCAACGAGTGCTGCTGTGCGACCATCAAGTTGTGCTACTATTTGATTATATTTGGTATCGTCTCTTGCAATTCGCGCTATATTAAATTGCGCTTCAGCTTGAGCAAACCATAAATAGGGTTGATCATGCCAAAAGTTTGGTAGCTTAGTGGTTACCAAAGAAATTTCGTGTTGAATTGTAGCTGATTCAAACGTAGAGCATGGCAATTCTGAAGATTTACGTTGAGGAGGGTTATTTTGCCTAGAAATCTGCTGCTGCAATTGCTGAAGTTGGTGTTGCAGTAGCAAGATTTGTGCTTTGACGTCGTCGAATTCAGAGCTTTGTTGTTGTTCATCCATAGCGTCTTCTCTGATGGATTCTCCAGTACGGCGTCACCAATATAGGATTCGTTTGGGCCTATTCCCAGTTAAACACTGCTTCAACAACTCAGTTTTATTAGTAAAATTTCAAAGCTACATCCTAACTTTTTGACCTCAAAATCTGAATTAATTTCTTGTCACCGGTAACAATGTAATCCGGAAAATATAGAGTGAACAGTAAAGACCACCACATGTCTATAAAATCAAATTGAAATTTAGCAATAAGAAACCTGGAATCCAGCTTCTTCTTAGGATGAGCCTCCTCAAAAATGAATAATATTAATGAAAATTATCAAATATGGAAACTCTATGGAATATATTTTGGTGTACCGTGGCGCGCCTTCACTCTTAAATATTTATAATATGATTCCCAGAATTGGCATCTAATTGCTTCAAGCGGTAGGTAAGTGTAACTAGGTATTTTTATTCAGCCAACCCAAGAAGCGTTGCTCAGCTCTAGTTCTCGCTATTTTACGTGCGTGAAACGACTGCAGAAAGCTTTTAAATATGTTTTCTTTTATCTCTGTTATACAAACAAAAACGAAATATTAGCATAACTAAGACCAGTAAACCAGAATAATTTTATTATAATAATATTTCACGCCCGTTAACCGCCGAGATCATCTAATGCGAGCCTCTCGTGGCGATAATCGCTACTTTTTCTCCCGGCACATCTGCGCGCCGCGCAATAAGCATAATGTATGCCCGTTTGTTTTATGCTGTTCGTGTGCGTTTAAATTTCACATTAGTCTGATGCTTAGCCAGCGAAAACCATTCCGGCGACCACAACCCCTACTTCCTTAATAGTGTAGTGTGTGTGCTCGTCCATCTGATAGATGTGCGAATAATCAGGCAGCTGCTGAGCTGTGCACCCATTACTGTCTTTTTCAGTCTGGCAACATTAGAATAACATTTCCAAGTTTTAACTGGCGTGTTGCTCGTATATGTGACAAGTAATAATGGTTAACTACGTTGCTTCTTCTTTCGAAAATTCAAGTAGAAATTGCCTTTTCAGACTAATCAATCGAACATCAGTACCTATCATAGCAAATGTTTGAAATAATGCATTTTTGTGCCATACATGCTTGAAAGAATATTAGAATATGCTTACGGACAAAAATAATTTATGAGCCATGGGTGTTTGGAAGTTTGGAATCAAACTTTAGAGAGACACTGAATTTGACAAACAAAAGTATTTTCTAAAACATTTCACATCAAGCGTAATTTCGTTAGCGCTAAATTGTTCAATTTTATGACATTAAAACCTGAACATTATGATCGAGCTCAACACGTGTCATATAAAAAATTAGATACTGGTTTAAGAAATATTTTAAATGTATAGCTTCGGGAAAAGACTTGTGGCACTTAATAAAGCTCAATCGTCATAATATCTTGGTCCCCAATTTCAAGATTTTGAATTGCACTGTGTAAGTTTTGAAATCAAACATCAATATGTACTGAGCTGGCAACTCTAAAAGTGTCGCCTGGCGAACAATGAGTAAGAATATAAAATATATAAAAAATTAAAGGTGACCTTCATACTTATCTCTCTTGTAATTATTTAATTTATTATTGCGGCTATATATTTTCCTACCTATCTCTCTTATACTTATTTTAGTTCTTATTACGGCTGTATTTTTTCTTTAGAGTTACCATTATTATAATAAATATTATGTACTGTGCATTATGTGACTAACACCATAATATTGATAGCAACACCTGTTGGACACCACCATCAACAACTATCAGTCAAACCTTTTTGAATGAAACAACAAATTTTTCTGCCCTTTCGCAAAATAAAAGTAATCTTATTCATAATAATTTATCTTAGTTAAGCCGTTAGGGTTCGAAATGGCCGCAAAAGATTTTAGAAGGTACCGTGCATTTTAGTGTTCTCCGTTCTCCCTAATATTCTGGCATTTCCTGCAACGGGAATAACTGTTATCTTATGATAATACTCCCTTTATATTTCAAAAATCCTCTTTGGTAATTGGAAAACTCTGTTCTCCCTCAAGAATAATAAAACATTCAGTTGGTCGCACGGTGACGTCAACCGAAGCGAGAGCGCTTACTCTGCTGCCGGAAAATAAGAAAATGCGGACGCCCACCCCAAAAGGCAGTCGAATACATTCAAATCCCAGGGGGTTCCACCGCGACCCTTTCCACATCCCCTGCGCTCCCAGAGGCGCAATCTCTCGCCGATCATTTTTTGATATTTTCTTTTTTCGGTAAAACGGAATGGGATGGCCGGCCTGCGTCCACGTTTTTCTCCAATTTATATTTTGGACGCGCCGGCACAGGAAAATTATATCTATGGGGGTTGCGAAGTTTCGAACCATGGAGAAGAGAAACAATCTTTGTGTTTAACATAGGAATATTTTATATTACATTAGAAGGTGCCATCTCCTTCCTTATACAGGGTGAGTCAGAATGTATAGTAAATACTTTAAAGGGGTGTTCGGCAGGTGGTTTTAAGGCGGGTCTTTCATATAAAATTTTTCGATTTGGGCTTTCCTTGCCAAGTTATTCGGGTCTACAGGGTGACCCAAAATTATTATTTTTTATTTATATCTCAATAACGGCGCTACTTAAAAATTTGAAATTTTGTATGTGTTATCTACTTACTGGAAGACGCCTTAGGGTAATTTATTCATTTGCACAGTGCCCTAAAAATGGTAAAAACTAACAACCCCTATTAATTTTTTTGCTCGGACTTTTTTAAGGTTATCTTTTTGGTCTTGCAGGTCCATCATTTCAGTGTATCTTTTCATTTTACAACAAAAGTGTACTCTTGTTTCATAACGATAAAATCAACCGTTTGCGTTCAAACTGGCAAAATGTGCCCCAAAACACCTGTTGACTTCAACATTCGAAACATATAATTTTTACCTATCGCTTTCAAACGTTACCTACAGATCACTCTTTTCAAAATATCTAGTGAGCCATGAACTTTTTTAAAAATCCAAAAGGGGCATTAGATTGAGCATTCAAAACCGTAATTCTTTCTCCATTTAACCTTTGTTCTAGCTCTGCTAGTTTCCGAGATCCCCATAGTGGGCATCGGAAAAAACTCACCCTGTATAGATGAACGGAAAGATAAATTAAAAATAATTTTTGATAAAATTCATGAGGTATCATTAAGTGAAAAATATGAACAAAGTACAAGACACAATAAAGACAGGGAAGAACCATAAAATTACGAACCTTATACTACTCAATTCCAGAAAAATAAAGCATCACTAAGAGATAAAACAAGCCAAAACATGTGAAAATTTAAATTGAAGAAGATTTAGGAACGAAAGTTAAAACTTCAGATGATAAAATAATTCATAAATCGCAATTAAAAAGGCCAAAATCTAATTCGAATTCTTGGTTGCAGGAAAATGAAAAATGCTGTTCCTGACAACGACAATATTATTAAAGTTGACTTCAGTAATGACGAGTGACATGACATTTATACCGATAAAAACTCCCTTGCTACCCTTTCAGCTAGTAAGATATAAAAATTATAGAAGCCAAACATACCTTTGTTCGTTATATTCAAATTAAAACCAGCTTAATAATATTCGTACGTTTTACAGCATAATGAAGCTATCCTTAGATAATAATAATATATCAGAAGTTACTATTAACTCATATTCCAATGTTTTCTATAATTTATTACAACATGCGTAGATTATTTAATAATGGAAGTGGAAAGAAAGTGGATAATATTACTCCACATAATAGGAATAAAAGAGGCTTAATTAATATAGTTGGTAAAGCTTCAAAATGGCTTTTTGGAACACTAGATTCCGACTATGGTGAAAAATACGAGAAAGCAATTTATACCCTTCAAAATAATCAACAATCCTTTACAAAGGAAGTTTCTACGCAAATTTCATTAACAAAACAACTTATTGATAATTATAATTCTACTATAACCATTTTACAGTCAAACCAAAATTTAATAAAAGAACGACTAGAAAATTTCGAATTTAATATTAATAAAACAATTAATGACATTTCAGCATACCTACTTGCAAATACAAAATATATTTGGATCAAACCGTCCTTAACTGTCAAAATGTAATAACCTTTTCTGATAACTTGAAAAACGCGATAATGTTCGCAAAGCTTAACATTTTACACAGCTCAATAAATTCTGCTGCTAAATTACACTCTATGATAAAATATTTGAAAAATCTCTATTCTACAGACACAATATGATTAGTCCAATAATAATTCAAGCAATAAACAGCGAATATGTTATTGCCATCCCTCTGTCAAAGAAGCACTAAAAATTTCAACGAACTGCCAAAAGAAAGAAGAAATGAAGATTATCACCGATCCAAATTTAATATACTTACCCGAAAATTGTGAAATCAAAACAAAAGATTTCCAATTTATCAACAGAAAAGAAGAAATTAGAGGAAAACCATTTACTTTACCCGAAATCCAAGTCAACGACCTCAACTTTAATTATCTACGAGCAAAACCTCTTCAAGTACAAACAATTAATTTAGAAGATATTCATAAACTACAAGAAAAGTCTACACTTCTGCAAGTTCCCGACATTCAGAAAAATCACACCTTAAGCTATGGATTTGCCACCAGAATTATTATTATTTTATTATTAATTACTGCATATATAATATGGAAAATGTACCAGAGACGATTTAGGAAGAAGAAAAGACAAGTTAAGTTTGAAATGGTAGAAGAAAAGAAGGAACCGAAAAAACATCCCTCCAGGTTGATATTTTCCTCTAAGGGTGGAGGAGTTATGGCCCTATGAACAAAATGGTCCTGTTTGTGTAAAAATGCGGACAAAGTGCTGAGTGCGCGGGCACGTGTAGGCTATATAGCTTGCATATTTTAAATCTATAAATTCGAGCTCCGCTCCATGTATAATTAGCTTTAAGTCTTGATCTGTAGCAGTAGACGCTGCCTGTTGTAACTGTTACAATAAATCGTTTTAAAAACGAATTTTTCGAAATCGTTAATTTAACTCGATAATTAAAAATGTAAATCACAGACCCGCCGCGCCGCGGCTCGGAAGCGCTGCGCCAGCTTGTCTCGACAAGCTTTACACGTAATAAATAATGCAAGAGTCTTGCTAACAAGAGTCTTGGTAGCAAGACTCTTGCTGCGGTGACGTCACTAAACAAAAAATGCAAGAAGAAGAAGTTGTAAGAAGTCTTGCTTGCTAGACAACATTTTTTCCAACAAGAGTCGGGCAAGACAAGAATGAATTTAATTTCTTGTCTTGCCTTGCAAAACAAGACAAGAATGCTGCCGTGCTTATTAGAAACGCAGTATCTACGTACTGCGCTAAAATGAGAAATCGGACGTTAAAGTTTTTGGTTAATATCTTGGAAACTAATACTTTTTCGCTAACAAAAACTGTGTTTGTGTGAACTAACTAATATCAGAATTATACTATAGACGTCGTAAAAAACGTATATTTAATTTTTTTACTAAAAAGTCAGATACCGCGGATTTACTTCGTAAACATACCAATTGAGTTGCGACCTTTTTTAAGCAAAATGCAGTATCTACATACCTACTCATAACAATATATAATAATGGAAACGTTCATGGCATTTCAGGCACAAGGAAGGTGTAATACGAGTAGGTAATACCATAGAAGAATTTACTATGACGTAATACTTAGGCCTACTTGTCACGAACGTTTCCATTATTACAAGTAATAGAGGCATGATTTATCCTCTATATTTATAACAATAATATATCTTATATTAAATCAATTTTTTCAAGAATGGCATCTAGGCAAATAATAGGAACAAGGTATTCTTTGCAATCTTTATTTTATTTATCAAAAGTACGGGGCAGGTTTTCCCAAAATATTTGCTGATTTTGTGGTAGCACACCATTTTATTCTTTCTATCGAGGCACGGAACATTCTTAAGTAGGTCACTTTTCTTCATTGCTTTTTTCATAAGAAAATCCAATGTTTTTGTTTTATCTTCGAGAAAAGAAGTTCTGTACTCATTCTTTTTACTATCGCTGAACATAACGAGATGCGTTACATTTTCGATAATTACTATTGTTCTTAGTAGGATACATTTATATCATTGAATATGTACAGGGTGTGGTTGTAAATGCGGGGTATCTCGGTTATTTTTAGAGCCTAATATAGATAATAACTACATAGTGTTATTATTTTTGTAAAGCTTTCGACAATCTGAATATAACTAGTAGAAAATATACAGGGTGTTATATGTAAAAAAATCTAAGTTTGATCCATATATCGAACACTATCAATTTTAGTAAAAAACTGAATACGGCACTGAATTCTACATGAAAATGTCTATAAGATACAGTTTTTTCCATTTCAATATCATTAACCGTTTCCAAGATACGAGGTATGCCCCAAAAGCGCAAATTTTCAATTTCGCCCTGTATCTTAAAAACGGAGGTGCCTATGAAAAATCTGTTAACGGTATCTTTGGTTTCACAAAAAAGTAGCAACAATTCGCGAAAACCGCAACTCCCTATCTCTACAAATAACCGAGATACCCCGCATTTACAACCAAATCTGGACACCCTGTACATGCGCGGCCCAAATCGGTCCACTAGGCATGAGAAATGAGCAAAAAATCAAGAATTTCGAGTAAGTGCGGCAACGTTGCGCCAAATTTTACTCTGTGGTACGGCTTCTCAAATCAACAGCTTCCTCTACATACCCTCGCACCACCCCGCTCTTCCCGTACCGTTTAGTTGAACTCCTTTTCTACCTCGCCCAACGAATCATTTACGACTAATGAGTGTACAATATAGGACGGGAATTAACAGGCAAAGCTAAGACAAAAAGCGGCACGTGCAGTATGCTTAGACAAAATGCGGTAATTGCAAGTGTCTCATATGCAGGTACCGCTTTTTTGCTAAGCAAAATGAATATACGGCATTTTCATTAAGTAAACCTTTGCATTTAGCACATACGGCATATAAAACATTTATTATTTCACTGTTAATATTGCAGATACCGCTTTTATAAGTAGCATGGAAAGAGATAAGTCCAATGTGAACCCAATGATACAGAAAAGACGATTTCAGATATTTTTGCAGATACCGCGTTTCTAATAAGCAGGGCAGAATAGGTCTAGCAAGAAAAGAAATCTTGTCTTGTGAAACACTACGCTCGATAATATGTGTAATAACAGTGCCTATTTACACAGCATTGGCCTCTTCATTTATTGGGCGTGTAAGAACATCCGGGCGTTGGACAAGGTTCCAACATTTGAAGGACAGAGATGCCACTTTGGGTGCGCGCGTTTTTCAGAACAACATTGTATTTTAAATGCTATACGAGTATAGTTAGTGTCGTATGGTCCTTTTTCATGTCAGGAACATTGTTAAATATAGATCCAAGAACTGAAAAGCAGACCAATCGTGATGTATCAAGGAAGTCTGATGTAAAAATATTATCGAGGTTATTATAATGTTAATATTTTTATCATTCCAAAAATATGTCATCCGAACTATCATCTGTAAAAAAATTAACTGTAAGAAACTTATAATGCACGGGAGCGGCAACAAAATAACAATAAGAGTATCGTTTTTCAATGTGGCATTTACCGGTTTTCTCACCGCCACACATCTGCTCGCACCAACAAACTGCACTGCACCCCTTTCTAACTGATTCACTTTTTAGGACGCCCCTCGATTTTATATGCCGCAACCCTTCGCGTAAAGGGGTGCGTGGCCGGCGCTAGCGGCATAAAAAACCGCCCCTTATGTAAATGCAGGGCCCAATGGGGTGAGCTCGCGCATTATGTAAACTACCCCTACGGCTTTCCCTCGCCCCGTATCGGCGCCGTCTTGAGCCGCGAAGGCATTTTAAACCGTATACTTCGACCAATGGATTGGCTTCCCCAGCCTCCCCCCATTTAAATTGCAAAACGTAGGGGGTCGGAGTTAGAGTGAGAGTTTGGGCCTAAAATCGAGGAGAGTGAAAAACGAGAGAGTCAGGAATAAGAAAGCGGAGTTAAAATAAAACACTATATTATTAATTTCAAATGCCAAAATTGTCGCGTGTTATAGGTAAGTGATTAGCAAGCTTTTCATCTTTGAAGAAGTTGTATAGGTATACCTGCACCAACCTTGATTAAGTGTCGGTCCAGGAAACACTTTTGAATATCGGTACCATCCTCCCTAATTTTATTTGGAATTCCTGTTGTTAACAACAATACTTCGCACCTTCTTTTTTCTTCAATAGGATTAAGTGTTACGAAGTTAGCTGAAGTTTATCTGCAAGAACTTTTGTTGAACAACTGCCGAAAGTTGCTCCACCTGCCTAATGATAATACAAGTTATTTATATTGGTATAGCAAGAAGCGTTATTTGTAGCTTCAGCTGGAACACTGCTGGTTAATATCGAGATTTAAGGAAATATCATTCTTGCCTTTCCAGTAGGTATATAGCTGTCAGTTCTTCCAAATTTAAGGGCTGCCTTTGTAAACAACACTCTATAGACAATGACATTTCATTTGACAAGCCATTTAAGACTCAATGTACAGCACGTGCGTGTTGATTCAACATGTTGACCCATAAAATGGCTTTTTTCAATCTGTAGTGAGCAATACGCATAATTTTAAAGTTTTGGTCAATACAAATTTTAATCTAAGTAATTACTCACATTTTAAGACAAAAATTATAATTATTTATCTTATCACAATGGCCGTAATTATCAACTGCGCAAAAAGCATAATGATGGCCATTATGGTATAGTATATTTCCTAACAAGTGTGGAAAGTGCCGCTACGCGTCGTTCAGCCATGAAATCAAGTGTGGAAAAGACACTTTCCTCAAGAGTTAGGAACCCTATTTTTTCTACAAGCGTGAGAAAAGCAAAGAAATTAAAAGTACACTTTTCCGCACGCTTGTAGAAAAAATATTTTTAAGTAATTTTTGTCTCAAAATGTGAGTAATTACTTAGATTAAAATTTGTATTTAGCAAAAGTTTAAAATTATGTGTGTTGCTCGCTACAGATCGAAAAAAGCCATTTTATCGGTCAAAATATTGCATCACCACGTACGTCTTGTACAGGGTGTTCCCGTATATTTTGACCCGTACCTAGACCCTTTATTTTTCGAGAGAAAAAAATTACTTAAATGAAAGTTGTAGGATTTTTCTGAACCGCTAGGATCTGTTACTAGATAAAACAAATGAGCTTCGCAAATTTATGAAAAAATATAAACTTACTTTTTTTAATGGAACGCCCTGTATATTTGTGGATTTTTGAATTGCACGCACTTTTCCGATTCCAACGATATAAATATGTTGTATGTTTGCTCTAAGCATTCGCATGATATTCCAAATTGCAGATAAATACGATCTTCATGCATATATTTAATCAAGGTTGCCATGGAAAAACATTTCAACTTAGGCAAGACCATTCCTGTCAATCCATTATTTTTGGGACAATACACCTTGGTACTCTACAACTTCTATTTAAGTAATTTTTTTCTAACTCGAAAAATAAAGGCTCCAGGGGTAGGTCAAAATATACGGGAACACCCTGTACATTGAGTCTTAAAAAATAAAGTTGCAACAAAATTGCTTCCGTCAAGAAAAATTTAATGTCTGTAATTTATGGGGGAAGGGGAAAATATGCTTTAATTTTATTAAAACATTGGGTGCAATCACCGAGCAAAGGTGCCGCTTGCAAGCAGCTTGATATGTCTGCCTTTGTTGTATACGTATGTATAGAACAATTGATACAGCGTTACTAACTGACAGCAAGCGCATGCATTTGCCTCAATTATGCACGTTTCAATACTTTTCGCCCACCCTGTATAGAAGGGCACACACAGAGACAAACACGGAAATAGGTGGAAGTGGAAGAAAATGTCACCTGAATAAAGATGAAGATGGGTTTATTATTCTACTCCACATATACAGGGTGATTCAGCCATGGGGTACAATATTTTAACCGCTGATCCTGTATACAAGGGCTCACACACAGAGCCAGACAACAGACACACACGCAAACAGGTGGAAATGGAACAAAATGTCACCTAAATTATAAAGATGAAGTTGGGTTTATTGTTCTACTTCCACGTGTAAAGGGTCATTCAGTCATTATGTACAATATTTTAACCGCAAGTATGAATCCAAAAATTAAAAAATTCTAAAGTCAACCAAAAAAAAGTAAACAAATATTTTCAGTGCGCATTAAAACCCCTTATTAGCGGCGCTTTGCTGATCAGCTGATAAACATCCCAGATATTTTAAAAAATGTATACATAGTCTAAGTGAATTTATTATCTTTTCGATTTGTCAACGTCAATCAAAAGTAATTAGCGGGGAGCGTAGGGGTGCATGCACCAAAACATGCAAATATGTCTGTTACAACGAATTTAATATTCGAAATAAAATAAAATGTTTGTTTGTTATGTCCCTCTAATTTGACAAGTTCACATGGCTTATTTCCATACATTTTCGTAAGAAAAGCTAGTCTAAAAAGCAAGCAAGAGTATTTGGTACCTTTTGGTTTGAAATGAAGTCCATAGTCCATGGCTAGTTGTAGGTAGTGTAGGTAAGCATAAAACGCATTGGATTTTTCAATTTCTTCTTTATATGGAGGACTATTGGTTCGCTTTGGAGCTATAAACAAAATTTTCTATTTTCATTCTTGCATACGTTACAAAATACTCTTCCAAAATAATATCTAGCAGTTAATAGGATAAAACTGCCAAATAATGGATTAAAAGACAATTCGTTACCGTAAAAAGAAGGTAAATCGTAATAAAGCCGGATATTTAAAATTTGGGATATTTTAAACGTCAGAAACTGACATACCAATAGCCACAGAATATACCCCTCTATAACCTATAATAAGTCGCCATTTTTTTCGTCGAGTAGCGCCACCTTAGTCCGTAAACAACAATGAAATATGACTTCATGCTCGGGTCTTTAATATAGTCGGTCCAGCCTATACCAACGCCGACTCAAGACTCAAGAGTCGGCCTACTCCATGAATTATACTGCCGCTAGAGCGCCACAATCGGTATTGTTCCTACCGCGACCCTAACATTGCTTTCGTTTTGGGAACAGCATCCACAGCTATTTCACATCAACGAAAGTCAGGGGGCATTAAATTTTCCTTAACGTAGAACTATAATACGAATTGTGGAATTTTTTTAAATATTACGTTGCAGTATTTTTTATATGAGCACCTCTGAGTTTTACTCAGGGACTCTTTAAAGTAAGGGGACCCAGCATTATACTTTCCTCATTCTAATAGTCTCAGTGATGCCAAGTATTCCATTTTATTGGAGAATCTAAGAATATAACAGGTACTTTGATTGTTAGTAAAAATTAATAATGGTTTCCATGATTTCTAAAAATTAGACTTGACAATTTTGTGTACACAACTACAGAATGTGGCAACTGTCAAATGAAGGAAATTTATTTTATAGTTGAAATTGATTTCCAGCAATTATTTCCACGAATTTAAGTAATAAGTATAGTAAGTCAGTAGTGCCGATTTTGCTTATTTAAGAATTTGTCGCTATTGAACCTTGTTACCAGGTTCCTCATTCCATTACTTGTAATATGTATACTTGAACTTTCTTCCCTTGTTGAATCTACCCAAAGAATTTTCACAGATTTCGGGATTTGCTAGTAAGATTAGGACTAGCAGTTCTAATGATGTAGTTTTTCTCGGTGTTCATTATAAAATTTTCGTGATTTTCTCTCCCAAGGTAGGTACCTCACAAACTTGAAATAAACTTATAGCCGTAGATAAAAACTATTTAAAAAAGACCTAGTAGTAGTAGTAATTTAAAATTTTCGAAATACGATTTGTTTTGAACTACCTACTTATACGTAATGCCCACCTAATGGGAATTGTAGGATTACTAAAGGTGATACAGGAAAAATCTAAGTTGCAATTATTGGGACTACTACTACAGGCGGCCGCATTACCTTTAATTAACACATCTGGGTATCCGGAAGTTAGAAAACTTGAAAATTGTGAATTATGATGGGAAATCTTTTGCCTCCTTTAGAATCTATGACACTGGCGTGTCACATAAAACCTGATGGCAGTAGTAGACACTGACATATAACATAACCTTGTATCAGCCCCCTTGTGGTCTCCTTGAAGTCAACTGAAAACAAACTTCCCCTCAAGGCTTCACTTTTCCTATGTGATAGACTGTGACATGCTGGGTCCCCTTATTTTAAAGAGTCCCTGGTTTTACTGATATGAATTAGCATATGTTGAATAACTATTCCCAGAACAATACTCCTATTTTCGACATCATGATGAGTGAGCCATCAATCCGGCGGTGTCAGAAATTACTAGAACTTTCCATAACATCCTCCCGTGTAAATAATTCTGGAATAATTGAATTGCCGGCTTTTGTCATCTGATTCCAACGCCTCCAGAGCCCAGCGGCCGGCAGATCAGACAGAAACTAAACAATCCTGTCATAATTCCTTTGTGGCTTAGAAAAACAATAAAAAACTACAACGTATCAAATGGACCCCAGTAAGTGTCGTTACGCGTTGTAGGTAGCCATATTCTCATGCAAATTAAAAATTGTTATACAAATGTATGTGGGGAAATTCGCGAAAAGACCTTAAGCAAACACTGGTGCCTGTGATCTGAATACCACATTTCCTTAAGATGTTTGACGTGTAACTCCTGCCCTTTGTAGAATTAAGAAAGACAACACCAATAATGGCAATAATGCAGATGAGAGCGAGGTTGAGAGGTTTTTCTTATTTCTTCGGTTTCATCTTCCACAAAAAGACTGATTAAAATGTGGCAACATAGCTCTCGGACACTAAGGTTCATTTGCCCCATGTTCTAAACTGTGACAAAAAATTGTTCTTTCCCATTTTCCTTTTAGTAGCCCTCCCCCACTGTATGGTTAAAAATTTTTACATAATAACTGTATCACCATGTATATTTGCAGTTATCTATAAAATGTACCGAATGGAAAAGCACGCAATTCCAGTGACCTCAACGGATTTTATTTAATATCCATCTCAGGTAAGATATGAAATCGAAGTAAATCAATAACATGTAAGCTTTCTCCGGTGCATGTTGACAATTTGGAAAATCGAGCAAAAATATACTGTAGGTTCAACTAGAGTGGAATGTCTATTGTATGCCCCTCAAACTATTGAACAGCGTCGTGCCCAACCCTCATCTTCATGTAATATGGACAACATATCCGCTCTTGTTATAAACGCCTAGTCCGGTCCTACCGGACCTCCTAGGTGTTTCTAGTCGCCCCCACTTCTCAAAAAATGTAGTATGTATGTAACGCTTTTGTTTGGCCACGGCTATCGGGCGCAGTTTTCGATATTTAAAGTCCAAATTTCGCCTGGGGCCGCAAAAAAATAAGTGCCACATCGCTATTGAAGGGCGTCAGAAGCGGAAAAGCCGTTCCGCCGTTTGAGCCATTTTCCGATTTGGTACGCGCCGGGGAGTAAAAGTAAAATCCCTATACTAAAATCGAGCAACTCTTACGCCTGGCGTAAACAAGAGCACGCCAGAGCCTCACTGAGGCACAACCTTTATTTAATTTTAGTTTTACAATATTGTTTACATAAAAATATTACCTACAGAAAAAAAATATTGGCTTAATTAAAATAACAATAATAATAATAATTCTCACCCTCACAATACTCCAAACTAGGAGTACCCCAAAGGCAACCACATGCTTGTGTGGGGGAGGGGGGCAATTACTATTATTTTGTCTTCGTTGCCATTTGCGGCTAGGGCCGACTTTTTTCCCGATAGAACTAGGATAGCATTCGCTCCAGTACTACGGAAAACCCTAGAAAACCGTATTAATCCCAGTGAGTGTAGGACAATTAGTAAATCACACGGATAAAGCCTATTTAGGAGCAATACCGTGAACCCACATTTGTCCAGCGCTCTTGGCCATAGCGGTGTTTTTCTTTAAAGACATGTGCATATTGTGCATGCGCCTGCCTCGACATCGGTTCGAACCAAGGTCGATCGAAGGCAGAAAAACATGCAGTCTAAAAAGTCGGCGCCGGTACGAGCGACGCCACCGCGGCCCCGGTTCAAAACATCGATAAAATTATTTATGGCAGTGTCTAAATGGCGGAGAACGACAAGATAAAATCGCGTAAATATACTTTTGCGATCGAGTACGTCCCTGTTGCCAGACACGCTGAACACGTGGTTCTATTTACGCCGGATGTCTTCGAACGATTTTTAAATGCATGCCAATATATTGGACACGATAAATTTGAGCTACCAAATGACGATTTACCGATTGGAATGCAGTTCTGTGGTGCAGAACATTGTCAAAAGTTAATGCGAAAAGTGCAACAAATTTCAGGAAATCCCACACAACGCTTTTTCTTCGCTTATCAACGAAAATTCAGATTTTAATTTTTATTTTTATTGTATAATGTTATAATAGTAAACGATACAATCTGCATTTTTGTTGATAATAATAATAATCGTTTGGAGACATCTCTTTTTCATGCAAACGGAAAATTGAATTGCACACCCTTTAGCACGCGAGAGGCGTTTAAAATTCGCTTCTTTGGCACATTCACGGCATTTATATTCTTATATATGATTGGCATGCATTTTTGAGGCACTATTTAATTTGATTAAGGATGTAGAGATTAATTATTATTTAGGATGGAAGGTAGAAAAAATACAGAAAATTGATCAACTGTTATTAACATTTACGATTAAATACGCCTCACCTATATTTAGCACAGAGATTTGCAGTCTCACAAGTTTCAGGTTGTTTATATGGGGGATTGTCAAAAAGTTATTAAAAAACAAGACTTATCACGAAATGTTACTAATGACTATACTGGGAGTAGCAAAAAATGGTCAGTTCTTATTTCCATCTTCCGGTTTGACTGGAAGTGAGTATTACTTATGTTTTGTTTTTTTTTTTTTTGAAAATCTGGACATTTCAAAAATTTTACGGAAAATTTCTTGAACATTTTTCGATTTTTATTTCGTCGCAAAAAAGGAAAGATCTGATTCTTTTCGTGTAGATCAATCTTAATCAGATATTTTTGAGGGACGCGTAAGGGATGAATGAGTATACAGTAGGTATACTGATTTTTTTTGTAAATCAATGTCAGTCTCACATGTATTTTAGGACACATAGGGGATGTAGGAGTAGGTATAGAAAAAAACAGGTAGGGGTGCCGTGGGTAACGGCAGTGGCATTTTTGGGAGACGCATAGGGAATGTAGTAATATAGAAAAAAACCTGTAGGAGGGGCCGTGACAAACGACAGTGGCGTCGCAAAAAAATTCAAAAAAATCTTAATTTGGTGTAAATCACGGGAGACGCATAGGGGATGTGGTAATATAGAAAAACCTGTAGGAAGTGCCGTGACAAACGACAGTGCCGTCGCAAAAAAAATCCCAAAAATCTTATTTTCGTGTAAATCAATGTTAATCTCAAGATATTTTGGGAAGACGCATAGGGAATGTAGTAATATAGAGAAAAACCTTTAGGGGGTGCCGTGACAAACGACAGTGCCGTGGCAAAAATCTTATTTTTGTGTAAATCAATCTTAATCTCAAAGATATTTTTGGGAGAAGCATAGAGGATGTAGTAATATAGAAAAACCCTGTAGGAGGTGCTGTGACAAACGACATTGGCGTCGCAAAAAATCCCAAAAAACTAATTTTTGTGTAAATCAATCTCAGTCTCAAAGATATTTTTGGGAGACGCATAGGCGATGTAGTAAAATAGAAAAAAACTGTAGGGTTGCTGTGACAAACAACAGTGGCGTCACAAAAAATTGTAAAGAAATTCTGTTTTTAATCTGAATCTCAAAAATATTTGTAGGAAACTCGTAGGGGATGTAGGTGTATCGAAAAAACCTGTATGGGTGCCGTAACAAACGACGGTGGCTTCGCAAAAAAATCCAAAGAAGAAAATTCTGAAATTGTTGTGCAAATATATCTCAAAGATTTGTGAGGGACAGGTAGGGGATATAGGCGTATAGAAAAAAACTTGTAGGAGTGCTGTGACAAGCGACAGTGGCATCGCAAAAAAAATCCGCGTAGGCGTTTATAAGAATGCCGCGGTTTCGGCGCGACGACTACTTGGCACCCCTCAAGTTGGTGGCGCTCCGAGAGGTTCGTACTTTTTATTTTAAGTCTGCTGACAAAATTTTTCGAATTCCGAAAATTATCACAATATGTTAGGATATGATGAGGAAACGTATTTTAATAGTAAGTTTGTACTTCGGCTAGTATATTCCACACGAGTGAAAAGCTTGAAGTCCGAGCCGAAGGCGAGGACTAATAACCGTTCACGAACACAGAAAAACTAATTAACGCATTCCCGATTAGCTCACTATATGTCTGACTGGAGAAGCCTAAATCGCAGTTTTTCCTTTTGCAATTCGATCCTTTACAAACAGTCCTTGTATGCTGCATTGTGCGCGGAATTAATTGGGACCGAAGCGTGTTGTCCTCTCCCGATCGGCATATTAATTATTGGGCGTCCTCTGCGACCGGCGCGGTCGCTCTTGCACCAAAGCAACGCGCCCATGTCAGCTGTCAGCCATTCGTCAAGCTGAATGGAGCGGCCCCCTCGCGCCCCGTTCTCTCGAGGGACAGTCGGAAAATTAGTGAAGATTAAGTTAATGCGAGTAGTTACAAATCGATATCCTTCTAAGCGACACCCGCCTCCTTTTTTGTCAATATGTTGTTTGAGATGTAGAGATATATGGGTTTTCCGAAGGACGGCCATGAACATCAGATCAAAATTCCTAACGTGGCAAACTTAGCTAACAGTCTGTCCGAAGTAGAGATGGCCAGTAATTTTTCTCTATAAGCATTGTATTTGATGGAGATGGAGGTATTGATATTGCCTCATTTTCAAATAATGGTCACTCCAAAAAAGAGGTATAAGAAAATTTTAAAACGGTGGAACTGCTGTTTGGTCGCACGCATCACGTTTTGAATGGATGGATGATGGACTAACCGCTTTATTAAACTACGAGTGCCACGAGGTTGGTATTGAGGAATAGGTTGTAGTTTTTTATTTGAAAGAAGAGGAAATACAAAATTATACACCATATTACGTGACTTTTTTCCTTGCCGCTCTTATAACCTCTTGATCAAACGCCAGGTGACAGCTTAAGCTGTACATCTATTGGTGTAGCAGGTGTGAGGTCTCTATTTATGACGAGAAAATAATAAAAATATTCCTAACTTAAATAATTTTTTAATGTTCAGAACAAACTACAAATAAAAAAACTAAATAAAAAACGATTGTACTACAAGAAATTGCATTAGGAATACTAAAAATTATTGAAAATATTTATGGAGTCGGTAAAAATTCGAAATTACTGTGAGGCATTTCTAGTGATTTCCTGAATCTACAACTTCGTCTCCCAATGCTGCAATTTTATGGATACCCTTTATAGTCCCCAAGTCCCCTCTTATGCATTGCCTTCTCGAAGACCAGAAAAAGCGCTAACCTAAATACCCCTAAATATAATAACCGCCTTGGAGAACCAAATAAAGTGCTAATCTTGTGATAGATGTTAGAAGAGTGAGTAAACTTTCATATGGTTGATCTCTAGGGAAATTACGGATATTCTACTATTTATTTTTATTTTACTATTTTTATGTAGGACACTTTTAGTGTTAAATTTTATACGCAATTTTGCATCTGAAATTTTTGAACCAGGAATTAGCCGTGTATAAATTATCCAATTGTAAATGTCAAAACTAAAACTAACTGCAGAATATATCATTTTACCACAAAAGTTTCTAAGAACTTGGACACCAAAAATACAGGGCTCTGAAATTTATATTACAAAAAATGTTTTCATTAATATTTTGGAGATGACAACAGGTACAAATCTGCAGTAAGTACTTAATCGATAGGTTTCACCTTAGGATTCACCAAAAAATCCGTTGCTTGGAGCTTGGGTAAGTACTGAAAAAATAAGCTTGGTAAAGAAACACAGGTGGTTGAAACATCCAATCCAATAATAAACAAAGAGTATACATCTCAATATATTTCTGTGCGAGAAATCATAAGCTATAAATATGTAATTTTTTAAATCAATAAGTAATGTGGCTGGAGGTGGTACAGGCAATTTGAACACATACTGTGGTGTATTGTAACAAAAGTTTTTATAGAGTTTGGTGGTTTTCCACGAGTAAAAAGTTTCTTCTAAAAGAACAGTTATAACACAGCAATCATATTGCACGTAATAAAAGTATTAAAAGAGTACCGAAAAAGTGTTAAGGTAAAGGTATTTATATTGAACCATATAGTAGAATCAAAATATCTGTTTTGTTTTTTACCAAATAAGTTACTTTATCTCGCAAAATAGAACTGCCACTATACAATATAAAAATATATGCAACTGAAATGGCTCAAATTTATGGCTCTTATTATACTCATTTCCTTAATTTGAGAGTAACTGTTTTATTTTACCTATCCTATTGGGGATTATAAAATTTTAAAAAATGAGTATGATGCAAAATCGTAAAAAACTGTTTAAAATTATTATTCATTGTAAACAAATTGAGCAAAATGTATCATCATTTTCCACAGTTTATGATGGATTAATTTTTTTCAGCTTAAAATTACCCTTTCTGGCTCTTATGTGAAACAAATTAACAAGAACGTAATTATTCGTCGGAATCGTAGGATTCCCACAGTGGTGTAATTAATTTCAGACGAAGAAACGATTGTTGCATTTTATTTATTGCTGAAATAACAGTCCCATCAGCAAAATATCAAGTGAGCTTCAAGAGTTTTACTAATGAGCCAATTTAGCAGGTCTTATTCGAAGAGAAAAACAAATGATCTTAAGTTAACGGTTTTAAATAATGAGTGTGATTGCAAAAAGTATAAAATATCCCGAGTCGTTGTGTTCTTTCTTCAGTTTTCAGTTGGTGCTACTTCACTACTTGCATTTTGTAATGCAATTTGCTTCCTGCACATTTGAAATTTTTCGATTTTGCTATCCATTAAAATCAGTATAAGTTTGTGCGGTTTCTTTTATAATACCTAATACCTTCGTATTACCACAGAAATTATAGCCTACGGCAACAGAAGTCTGATCAGCATGGAGCAGGTAAAATAGCTATATGTCTATATAATTTTGTTTGAATTCTCGTTTGTAGAAAGCACGTGGGTGCAGAATCGTAGAGCCCTTCACTCTTATAATTCTCACGGCAGATGCTGCGGCGGGCGCTGTTGCCCATTCCCTTTCATGGAACCGTCCGCAATGAGGAAAATATGCACAATCCGGCAACAACCAACACCTGGCCATCGGTGCTTAAACTTGACCTGATTGCCGTGCTATCTCTTAGAGAGTAGATTAGCTGCGCATTCAAAAATGTGCTTGTGTACTCTAATTCTTACCCTCATTTTAGAGTCTATAAAATAGTACATTGGAGCAGACTTCTGATGCTGTAGACTATACTTTCTGTGGTATTATCTACAAATGAAATCAAGCTCGCAACTAACCACGATTTTTTAAATTTGAAGGCCTGTGACAAGGAGATATACAGGGTGTAAATAAATAACTGCGAAAAACTTCGAGGGTGGTTCAGAAACACAATGAAGAAACAAAAACCATAAACATAGCTCCTAAAATTCGTAGTAAAAAAAGATACAGGATGTTAAAGTTACTTTTTATTTTTGTTTTCTTCAAATAAAATGGAATTCGGTGTCAGAGGGCAATTAATTCTAATGGCATACCTACCACTTCTCTTTTTGATAGGTACAAGTTACCAGATAAGTTATCAATCGGTTTTTTTATTCCTAAATATTGTGGGTCCCCGGGTAAACGCCTGACACCAAATTTCAAACAAATATGTCAATTTTTGCAACAATTATTTGAAGAAAACAAAATAAAATTTTATTTACCATAAAAAAATGAAATACGGTCCTGAACAATGTATTTTTATTTTTATTTTTCTCAAAGTTTGATTTAATTTCAATACCTACTGG
Organism: Pseudeuparius sepicola; assembly: GCA_963920635.1. NCBI lineage: Eukaryota > Metazoa > Arthropoda > Insecta > Coleoptera > Anthribidae > Pseudeuparius > Pseudeuparius sepicola. Next base: position 30,982,621 of record OY987303.1, read on the forward strand.
AACAACCTTTCCTCTAGCCCCCTCTTCCAACTCGCCGAAACTAATCCTGGAACCTAGTTTTTTTGTTAAGTTGCAGCATTTTTCCTTAGTTCATTTAAAATCAGGATAAAGGCAGTTTTTTTTGTTCATTCTGATTAAAAGTATTTTTCTAATTTTGTCATTTTAAACAGTGTCAAAATTTTTTATGAAAATAAAAATTTGAGTTGCTTTTAGTATAACAAAAGGAAACAGTTAGTGACTGTTACAAGCAATCGCACAAAAAATATACAGTCCAGGAACGTATTTAATTTTTTTTATGGTAAATATGCATTTTGGTGGCCAAAACGAGAAAAACTATTTTACTACATCGGTGTACTTAGGGCATCGATTCATTTCGAAATATGCAATAAAAAAAAAGTACCTTAATAAAAAAAAATTAATATGATCCATCTATCCCAAAACGAATGTCGAGCCAAAAGTCTAAAAGAACTTGCAACGGAAAGTTTAATTCGTTTTACAATATTATCGCAAATGGTGCTAATTTTCAGAAATTCGGTTTTTCTTAAAAAATATTTCAGCAACCTATGAAAATATTTTAACTTTCTCAGCGGCATGTTGTTATTGGCACCCAAAGACGCAACTTTGCCCCAATTTGACCGACTTCGTATCTAAGGTCCCAATGTTGAGAATCGGAATTGAATCACACCATTTATCACGACAGAAATATTTTATTTTATTTTTCAACAATACAACAATACTCTCCCAAAACAAAACAGTTTTGTGACGTGGGCCTAGCGAAAAAGTCGCTGTAAAAATATATAAGGTTAACATTTTTGAGAATTTAAACATCCTGTATGTCGAAAACGAGGAGGTTGTGGAGAAAAAGTTATACCGGTAATATTTTATGGTTTTTTATCACCTGTTGAAGTGCCCTAGAATAAAACTGAATTACCCTGTATAGAAAATTAAAGCTGATAAATTCATGAAGAAAATAGTTCCTATAGGTATTCATTTTTTTCTTGTCTTTAACAGTTTTCGAGTTATGAACCGTTGAAAACTGTTATTTTTTAAAAAATAACTTTCACACCACGTTTTGAAAATACAATATTACATACCTACCTTCTAAATCATTATATTATTTAGAGCAAAATTGGTCAGAAACGGAGTTGCAGAAGATAGAATTTTATTCAACGTGGTAAATTAAAAAGTGAAATACGCCTATTACATCAAATCATACAAAAAATGATTTATAACACGTGCCGACACATGTATATTATACATAGACAAATTTGAAGTGCATATAATAAAATTTAAATTCTGTGTGTGTTATACCTATCAATTTTCTTGCTTGCCTATACAAGTTCATCGTAATCAAGTTTTCTTTATAAAACCTCCTCAAAAAGCCTCGTAAATATGTATATAAGGTTAAGACCTTTCGGGACAGGACAAATGTTTAATAAAAAATAGCACAATTTGCGAAATGTTTTTACTCAAAATAGTAAAATTAATAGGTACCTAATATAATATAACGTAATTAAGTCAAACATTTTAATTTATCCTTGATCTTTTGGGCTTATAATATGGTCCTGGAACAAGTCCATCATCAAGTTTTGGGTCAAGGGATTCTGTGGCATCATAACGTCGGTAGGGAGAATTTCGCAATCCTCTTTTTTATCATCAATAAAGGGAACACTATTCAACACAGTTTCCGTTGCAGTTGTGGCATACAAAAACTAATATTCCGAATTTTGCTGAGGTGTTTCCTCAAATGACACTTTCAAAAGAGACTTTCCTTTCTTAAATCGGCCACTAGGTACTAGCATGAAACCAGACATCTCGGCCCTTCCACGAACCGAAGAATCGGCAAAGCAGCATAGCTTTCTATAGTTTTCCTCAAAATCCGGAGGTGGTTGGGTATAACAAGATTCCCCCAGAACTCTGCGGGTGTGGGAAGTTAGACATGAAGTGAAGGAGATTAAATACAACCAAAGATATTTGTATATATCTTTGCTACAACTAACCTTCGAACGATTGTCACCAGATGACGTATATGCGAAACATCATATCTATATGCGAGCGAAATTATCTTGTCCATCGAATTGATAAGTACAATGGAAGTCGCACAGGTATCACTTTCATTGTTGTTTGGGGCAGCCAACTCTAGAGAGAGATAGGTTTCAAATGGCAATAAGTAAGACAAGGACGCCTAATGAACGTGTCAGTTGATTCAGGCAAAGGAGGTATATAGGGATGTTACATATTAATGGTCGAACTTAATGGGCATGTTCCGTAATTCTCTTTATTGTATGATCTGTATTCCGAAATTCGGGGCTTGTTTGTAGGAATGAGAATTTTTCTATATAACCACAATTATGTAAATATTGCACAGAAAAAGTAGTGAATTGATTTAAAAAAATTGCCTACATGGCATTTTTATGTACCTACCTGGAAGTAAATTGAGACAAATAAAATACAAATTACAAAATAAAAGATTATTTTAAAATAAAGGCGACAAAATATCTAGGATAAGGTATACATTTTCAACTTTAATTACTTATCTTAATTGATTTATTAATTTTAAAATTCAATTTAATAGGAAAAGCATGTAAGACAGGTAGCTTTTACATATTTTTATATAATTTTTAATGTTTAGGCATCTAACAAAAATAATTACAAATAATTACCTTATTAAAGGGACCAGAACCTCAAGATTAATTCCATCTTTGACTACGAAGAGCTAGGTTCATTAGCACAATATTTTGCCAGTTTTTCCCTTGATAGGATAGTTTCTACCATGACTTGGAAAATAAAAAACTGTAGTAATTACATACTATAAGTTTGCGCTGCCCAAAATTCTCTATGAAATTGCTCTCAATAACTTGTTGACTACAAATGCAAGTAAATATTTGTAGACAATACAACATTTTTCCTTTTTATTGCTGCAATCCACTTGTCTCTAATATCACCTTATCTTTTGGAAAACTGCAAAGTTATTAGCAAAGATTATTTTTAAGACTTACGAATGAAAAGAAACCCCACTATTCTTATTCTTTCCGCCCCGTTTGGTACATCCAAATACACAACCGGAGTTGACCCTCTTTTTTGTAATTTACAACTTAAACAGAAAGAATATAGCCACATAGCTAAATTAAATTTTCTCTCCGATCTAAAAATATACTCAAATCAAATATAAATAATACAATAATAATTATTACTCCTATTCGTATTGGGACTTGGGACAGAAGGAAAATGACGTTTGACAACGGAACTCGTTTGAAGCACAGGACACAAAAATAGAAAGTTAGGACAAACATCTCTTTTGCGTTATGTGGTTTTTGCCGGAATCAGCTGATTTATTTACTATTTCACTTACTCAAGTTTGGCTGTCAGTTTCTCTCTCTACACTCCTTCCATCTACTTGTCATTTCAATGATATTGTCGAGTTGGGTATCTAGTATCATCGGATATGACAAATCAAGTAGACGCGATACTCAATCCAATATTGCATTTTTACTGTGAACAATATTTTCAAAAATGTATACGCCGGGGTGTAGCGTATCATTATTAGTTTAATTGGGTAACTCAAACTGGACAACTCTTATGTCATGTATAAATATTTTTGTATCGACATGCGTCTCTGATGGCGAAATATCACTTCCGGAGATTATTTCGCCGGTGGGGATTCCGGTTATTGATGGCGGTCACCAGGGCCGATGCTGCAGGCGTAAAACTTTTTGAAATAATGGCCGGCTGGCCCGGAAAAATGGCGGGCATTATCCCGCTCGGCGGGGGATTACCCGGGCTTTGTCTCCCGGCCCCGAATAAAAATTCCGGGGCCCGGCTGGTGAAAACGCGAAATTTACAAATGCCCGGGTTTTGCTAGATAAGGGGAATTTTCCACCTAAAATGGAAAGAGAAAACGGTTTTCTGAATTTAGGTATTCGACACATACATTTTACAATGAACGGCCCTTCGGCCTTCGCATTGGGATTGTAGACAATTATTATAAAAATGTGCATTTGTTGATTTTGGAGTTTTTGGTTATGTTTAGGATATATTTACATTAGATTAGAAGGTTCTAGAAATCAGTAGATTGGAGAATATTCTATAGAATGAGTTGTGAATTCAGTGTGTCTATAAAAAAAAGTAATCATAAACTGCTAAAACTGAACCGTGGGTTTCTCAACACTTCGAAGGTCCAAATAAGGCCGCCAAAAAAATCAAATTTAAAGGATGCTTATATAAACGGAGTGTATTCTATTTATAGGGGCAAAATCGATATAACGGGTAAAAACGGTCAGCTGGAAAAGTTTTGTCGTTTTTTTCACTCAAATGTAAGTATGTTTTATATGTTAATATGGAATGGAATTTTGTCCGGATTAAGATATATCGCTTTCAAAATTGATATACGTAATTTTTCCTGCAATAAGAGAGTTCGGAATGCTTTTGGGCAAAATCGCTATACGTCAAGGGGTGTAAATTCGGGGGTGAAAATGTATATTATTTAGTTTCTTGCAGTACAACAATTTTAACAACGAAATTAGTACACAATTTTTACTAGGGAGAAGAAAGTGAAAATAATGAATTTAACTAAAATATGACTTTGAGGGACAGATATTTATCCAACACGATATGTGATACCTATACTAAATTTGAAACAAAAAAAAACACCCATCTTTTGATGCCTGTTTGGCAACTTTAAGAAGTGGTATAGTGTAGATTGGCATATGTGTATTGTGTAACCGATAAAAGCTTGACAATGGAGAAACATTAATTTGAAGCATCCCGCTTTTCGAGCAAAAAATCCTCATAGGCGTGCCCTCAATTATGGATCATCAAATATTTTAAATGTCGATCTCAACAACAACCTGTCAAAACTCTCCTATATATTTAGTCAATAATAAAAGTAATACTTATATAGGGACGTATTGAAACTTTTTTGTAATCAACCTATTTTACGAAATGGAAACATGCACACATAATAATAAGTATTAGAAAAACAAATACAGGCAATAGACTGAAAAATGCACTAAAATCTATACCTACACAATACACAACAGCGTTTTGTAGAAAACATTTACAATGATGGAAATTAACAACTAATGCCATTTTCTCCCATAGAATTGATAAATTTAGTGTTTCGTAAGGGAGTTAACATTTGTATTACTTATTTTTAGGGTTTCATCAAGTCGAGAAATCTTGACTTGAACGTCATTTCTTGACTTAAATTGAAATTCAAGATCAAGAAAGTGAATATGTCTTGATTCGACGGTTTCTTGAAAGCAAAAGTCTTTACTTGAATTCAAGATTTCTTGAAATTGCTTGAAAAGAAGCGGCGCGCGAAGTTTAATGCGTTTAAATTCATGGCTCTCAAATCCCGACGTATCCAACTTGGATACATGAAAGCAGTAGGTATTATTACACTTTTTTTATATTTTGTAAGTTAATTTTTATTTTTTTGTTTCATGTTATAAAAAGAATATTGTTTTGCTTGTTGTATTTTTAAGTTCATTATTATTTTTTTGTTTTGGTTTATAACATGAATATGTTTTGTTTGCTGTATTTGTAAGTTCATTTTTATTTTTTGTTTTGTGGTATAAAAAGAATATTGTTTTGTTTATCATAATAATAATCATAGATTTTTATTTATGATTAATATATTTTGTATGCTTTTTTGACGTGTTTTTTTATTCATATTAAAATCTAAAGTATGCACCTAAGTAAATTATCGTAGGCATTTACCTATACGCGACTGAATTTAAGATGCCAACGCCCCGACGGGACTATGCGAAGTAATATATGGGCCATCGTCACCATGGGAACGGTGCTAGCCTTGGGTCTACACTGGTGTGTTCTTTGTTCTTGTTCATTGTTGGCATGGCGCATAGATTAGTTTAGCATTGAGCCTATACGGTATATAATATGTAAATTTTAGAGAATTATTATTATTATTATTATTGTTTTGTTGGTGCCAAGACTCTTCTTTTGCGTTTCAAACTACGCTTTTTTGTACCACGTTTTAAGTTTTTTACTCGCTTGTACTGATAAAATTTTTAATTCCACACTCCTTGTCCACCCGCCGTAAAAATAACATCTAAAAAATATTTCTTTGAAAAATGTAAAAATTTCAACCGTCATGAACACAAATTTGTTGTAAGTATTTATTTTGTTTAATATTGTTAAAACTTTTATAATCAAAAAATTACAAATTTTTCAACTTTCGTGACATAACCAATTGTTTTAGGACTTTTTTTAACTTGTGAAGTTTGTTTGACGTTTTTTTAAATTGTGTTAATTTTATCTGAAGATGGCGTTTTAAATGTGTAAATGCCGAAACGTACGTAATAAATAAAAGGATGAACAAAAAAAATCACAACAAAAAACATAATTTGTTTTATTAAAAAAATTGGTCGAATACCCAGGAAATAACTAACCATTACACAAATAAAAATAGACATCCTGTATACATGTTTCATCAAAATCGAATTATAGTTATGTACATTCCGAAGCATTAGCACACAATTTTAGGCAAGTAAAGCTTGCCCTTGCAGGTTTCGGTGGCAATTTGCTACAAATTGGGAGTTCTTTATCGAAAAATTGTTGGAAATAAATAGTAAAAATCCTAAAAATAGAGACAGGTTCAGTTATAGACTTTGAAGAGCCTAGTCAGCCAACAATGACCAAGCCGTGGGAAATAATTTCTCACGGGCTTATCCTACGGGTATTGGTAATTCGCAATTTTGATATCTAAACTTTGTGTAATGTACAAATGTTCATAGAGCCGTAGAAAAAATATATTTAAGAAACATAAAATATTGTCCAACTATATACAGAAAGAAATTCTTGGCATGATATTAATCACCACTAGTGATTAACTTCAGAGCCATTGTCACAATGCCTTTTTCATCGACACAATGAACAAAAATGATTGTAACAATGAATGTTGGTGATTAGGTAATTAACATGTTCATTAACATAATGACCCAACGAACATTATTATAATGTACTAAAGTCGTTAAGTCAATGTAAAAAGTGATGTCTACAGTGAATAATACGTTGTGTGAATGCAAATTGGGCATTGAAACAAGGCACAAATACATTGACTTAATGATTTCAAGGTGTTTAATATTATGTACCGTTCATCACTGTATGTTGTTGCTATGATGTATAACGTAATTGTCTAATGTTTAGTGGTGATTATGTCAACGTACAGTTTTATAGTTTAATACAACTGTATTATCATAGTAATGTTAAGAAACATCAGCCAAAGTACCCAAGCATAAATATAAGGAACAATATCATTAGTTAATATATTAATGCGTGCTGTCAATGTCCTTGTGCCTTGCGACAATGTCCTAAGTTATCAATTCTGGTCTTTTTTATTTATTGTGGACCTGCCACGTCCCAACGTCATCACGTTGTACTCTAGTATGAAACTTTCTGCCGGTGTGTTAACTTGTCAAGTTATCCTGTGTCTGTGCGTATAATGCTAATACGATCTGTTAGTGTGACGATTCTGTTAGAGTTTTGCTAAGGTAAGTCATCTGGTATTAAATATGCAAATTTTCGATATTATGGTTAAAGCAAAGTCTCTAGACTTTGGTTAAAGTAACAGAAAATACAGTGATTTACAGTGGTCCCCACCGCTCGCCGCGTATATTTTCGGTTTAAACGTCTTTAAGAAAGGTTAACCTTTACGTTATGATAAGTCACGATCAAACGCCCTCGAACAATTTTGTTGATCCAAAGAAATTTAATGGATTTTTGATTCTGTGTGTGCAGAACCAGCGAAATTAAACTCTGAAAACTATGAAAACTTTCACACACATTCAAAATATTATACCTACAGACCTGTGCTGTTTTCATTAATTTATTAGATATCTAATATCTAATCATAATTGTTTTAGTATGAACCACTCAGAAGATACAGACGAAACACTATAAGATCATTGAAATCTGATAACTTGTCACAAGAAAAATTTGACCATTGCTGGACAGCAGGTATCGTCTAAACGAAATTAGTGCGATAGACTCAACTCATCTGTTATAGAAAAATTACCATTTTACAAACAACCGTCAAGATTTAGGCTGGAAGTTTATACTTCAAATGTTGATATATTTATACCTACATAATGTTGGTGATTTGGAAGACTCAAGGGTATCAAATCGTCCTAATTGGGAAAAGTAAGAGACTTTTTCCTAACTCGTTACATAAACAGCATTTTTGAGGCTATTTTTAATTTAATTTGTTGTATTTTCAGAAATATGTACATAGTATGGGCATAGGACCGGAGAATGGGGTCGAACTTCTAATAAGCTCGGAAAATGAAGTACCACAATAAAAGTTATACCTATAGGCACATTCGAGTATATGAATGATGAATGGTAAGGCAAGACTATCATTAGAACTCTACTAGAGAGATTGAAACAGGAAAAAAATTAGGCAAAGTAGTACGTCCATTAAGGTACAGTGTGATGATGTAAGTACCTATAGTCACGAGTAATGACAAAATGAAACCTCATAAAAATGTTGCTTATCTAAAAATATAAAATAACATTCCATTTCATAAATAATTACTTTAACTCCCAGCAATTTTCCAATAGCGTTATGTTTCAAACCTTTTTAGACAAATTTTTTATATAGAATACAGTCTACAAATTCCTACTCCAAAACACATGTTTATGGGAATGTTTCAAAATTGTTTAATAAATGGTTCTATAAGAATTTCGCTGTTGTGTTCTTAGTTCTTTTGACCTAGATTTTACCTATCCATTGTAAATTTTATAGAAGAAATTGGTTTCTAAATAAAATTACAGGTGAGAGTTTATAAAATATCCTTTTTTATTTTCTGTTCAAAAAACGTTGGCACTCAACGGTAAAAACTACTGAAAAAATCCAACGTCCAAAATCAAAAAGTAAAAATTGGGCACTTAGATCAGAATTACATCGAACATTGAACCAAAGGTCCGAAGTGATAGATGTATGTATACAGGGTGTGTCATTACTCGTTTTTTTATTGATTATATTGCTAAAAATGTTAACAGATTTAAAGATTTATAAAAAATAATATGGTTTAGAAAAAATACGAACCATTGTATACGTTATCATGAATATACAGGGAGTATGATAAAAATGTCAGTTGTCATTTTCGATTTCCCATTCAGCATGAAGTGGCGGCCTTGAGCCACCTGGTATATATATGTATATTCCAGCGATTTCAGCAATATAATATACACAACATGACTATAAATATTTAAAAATAACCAACATATTGGTTTTTACATGTTCATTACAGTACATCCAGAAGGTAATATTCAAGTATAGATCAAGATGCTGTCTAAGTGGCCGCTACTTCCGGCTAAACCAGAAGTCGGAAATGGAAACTGACCTACCGGACCTACTCAGTATATGCTCGGTATATACTCATTAGCAAAAGCTGTTAGCAGAATTTGAGTTAATTTTTTCGTACAATCTGTTTTTGATACCTTTTATAGCAACGTATGAACAGCCATTTGGTTCCATTTTTTCTGAATCGAATAATTTGTCTAATAAACAAAATCCGTTCATTTTTAGCAGAATAATCAATAAAAAAGAGTTCTGACACACCCTGTATAATAAATCATCCTGACGAATCCTAATATTAATGTCATCGAACATTAAGCCAATGCCCTGAAGTGATTGACCAATGATAATAGATCATCATGAGAATGTCTGTGATATCATAATATTAATGTCCTCGAACATTAAGCCAATGCCCTGAGCTGATAGACCAATGTACAGGAAATCACTACGAGCATGACCGCTTCGACATAATAATAATGACTTGTAACATTGAGCCAATGTCCTGAAGTGATAAAGCCAATGTAAAAAAACATTACGATGAAGACCGCATTGGCATAGTAATGATGCCTTCGAACATTAAACCATCACCCTGAAATGATAATCACAATCACCTTAAGTTCAAGCAATGACCAATAAAACATCATATTGATCAAACCGGGCATCGGTTGAAATTTAATGTACAAATTCATTACCACAATGTCTTTTTTAATTATATTTACGTAGGTTTTTCGTTCTGTGACTTTGATTATTTTGGACGCTTATCGAATTCCGAAATAGTCCAGGTGTGCGGTGTGTGCTGATTATATAGGTATGTGATGCCTGCGCCTATGGCTCCCCGGGCACTTAGCTCCGCCCGCCGCTCCAATCATTCATACATGCTCGCACGCGGAAGATCTCGCAATTTTTTAAGGGGAGCGCATTACTACCGAGCGTATCTAAAAGCCCCATGGACGGCGGGTGGCGCCTCGCAATACACTAAGACGCCGTCCGGTGACATCCAGCTCCCTGAATAGGTGATGGATCACCCGCTCCGAACCCTTTTTTGGGACGTCAACCGGCGAGTAGCAGGCGACGGGTGCGGCGCTAAAAGCCCGATTTAGGAGGATCGGGGTTCCAGGAACAGATTTTAACGGTTTCGATATTTAAAGCTCTATTGGTGAGATTACTTGGGTACAAATATAGAAAGGGGTAGCCCAGAAATACACCAGAGGAAGGCCGGAAGGCCCTAACATTTGTGGGTTCCACTATTAAATTGTATTAATAGGGGAAGACCCATCACATTTTTACGTTTGTATTGTTATTCGCAAATACTATAGTACAGAGTTCCAATATACAAATTAATTATGACCATCTGAAAAATGTACATTCTGCGACAAACACAAAAACTAGTCCACACAAGGTTTATTTGGAATCAAAATTTGGATCTTGGTGACATACTATTTCATGACATAGCCGAAGGAATCGACTGACCCTCACGCCTTGTCAAAACCTCTGGAGGGGCTGCAACTACTAGGAGCAGAGATGAGGGCAACCCCCCTCGCTCTAGCTACTCTAGCGACTAAAGGACTCCAACCACAAAAGACCGTTATTAATCATCAACGCCTCCAAAAGCAGTCTGCAGAAGGATACTGTCGTTAGCCAACATTTGGACCGATTTCTTGGAAGTGGTTAACGATCGAATTGTTGCTGAAAAGCGGGACCCACTGAAGCCTCCTCAGGAGCAGTGCCCCAATATACAGGGTGGCTTATATAAGGGGGCTCAGTCAAAATATCTCGGCTATTTTTTGCCAAAAAAAATCGGTGGCGAGTGCGATCGATATAGCTCTTCCGAGCGGCCTTCATAATGAAAGTTGCTGACCATGGCCACCTAGGAATGCTATGGCCAGAAATAAAATAAAATCAAAATTTTTAAACCTTTGTAACATTTTTATGTCTAGAGGTACAGAAAAAAGTTTAATATAAAAATTGTTTACAACAACTCTGAGAATACAACTATTAAAATCAAATCAAATTATCTGGTATTTACTACAAGAAATTAAGAATTTTTTTGTAATATTTGTGATTGGCAGAAAGTCTAGTTACACATAAAAAATAAATAATCGTTTATGACGATGAATTAAAGTGGGCATGGTAGGCTTTCAAATGTTGAAAATAAAGCGGTTTTTATGCACTTCATCGAACGTCGAATAACTAATCTAAGATTGTTATTTTAAATAATAAAAAATGCGAAACTCGTAGACATTTATTTTATTTTTAATTGGGTTTTTCGCCACCAAACTGATCGAAAGACACTTTTTCAAGTTGCCTGGAAAATTCATAAATTCTTAACAGTGAATGAACGAAACTTTAAAAATGTAACTCAAAAAATAACTTCAACAAATTTGTTTTCTGAGCTTTCGGAGAATAAATCTTCCTCCTTTCTCAAAGATCTTGCCACGTCAAAGTGAAAAGTGACAGTAGGAAATAGACGAAAAATTAAAGAATCTGCATTTATTCTAGGAAATACGGACAACTGTGTTGCTGAATGTTCAGTGGAATTCAGTAAAATAGTATTGCCACTTATTCAAAGAGAAATTAGTATAGATAATTAGATAGAACACAGGGTACAATATCAGGCAGGTGGCTAGGCTATTGTTTATGTTGCATGAAATTTTAACCTGAAATTTATTAATCTGTCACTTCACTTTGACGTGGCAGAAAACAAATTTGTTGAAGTTATTTTTTGTGTTACACGTTTAAAGTTTCGTTCATTCAGTGTTAAGAATTTATGAATTTTCCAGGCAATTTGAAAAAGTTGTCTTTCCATCAGTTTGGTGGCGAAAAACCCAATTAAAAATAAAATGGATAGCCGAGATATTTTGAGTGAGCCACCCTGTATAGTAGCTAGTTAGCATTTTCTCCTCATTGCACGTTGTTCTCGTAGACTAGTTCCCTCTGTTTTATTTTGCGATAAGTTGTAATTGTTTTGGCCGCTAGGAAAAATTAGTTTAAATATTTCGTTCACCGGTCCTTTGTCTGTACTATACTACTCACCATCTATCACTTAATTGGCACCACACCGTGATCATTGTCTATCAGGAAAAATGATGTGCATCCATCCAAAGATCAGACGCCTTATAAAACGACGACCTCTAAAAAGTGTCTTAGACGCCAACTATGGCCGTAATACCCCATATCTTAACCCAGATATGATTGTCCTAGGAAGAAAATTTAAAAAAATTTTAATTTAAAAACAACGTTAATTTCTGTTAATATAATTAAGAAATATATTTACAAAATAGGAATTAATACTTTAGTTTCCCGAAAATATGCCGCCCTTGCATGTAGGACCTTACAAGGGTATACATTTATTCAGAATAATACATAAGGAAGCATTTAACATAAAGACGGGAATATCTTTTTACATTATATAAAGAATTGATCCCTAGAATATTCACAAAACACAAACATACAATGCGGTTAACTTTCCAAGCTAAGATAGACATATATTAGGTTTTCATCAACTTTATAGCGTCATAATGGCCCCTTTTTGTTTTTATTTTTCATTTAATTTGTGTTCATTATTCAGTTCTTAATAACATGCTAATATTTAAGGGAGTGATTTTTGGGTCCATTTTGAGAAAAAAACTTCATATGAACATATATCCTAAAAGTCTTAACTTTTGAACTAGGTACAGGGTGCTAAAGTTTTAAGAAGAAATTCTTTTTTTATTGTAGCTTTGGTATTACCCTAGATATTTTTGTGAAAATTGGTATACGCCTTATATGCATCAAGATGCATTTTCTGACGTACAAACAACTTTATTCCTTTTACCAGTGGTATGTACGGGTTTCGAATTGAATAACTTAAAGAAAAATATGTTACGCCACTGCTTCTTAAAGTAAAAATTATTTTTGTCAGTCCTTTCCAAGCAAATGAGGTTTCTTGATCTTTTTTGGTTGACGTACGATTTTCGCATAAAAAAATAAAACTCATTCATTTTTTGCTCGACCACTTACGAGAACAATTTATTCAAGAAAATATTTTTCAAACCGTAAAATCATGAAATTGAAGTAATGTACTTACATTTTGGAACTCTTACAACAAGAAAACCTTTTTTTTTTTTTCGGTAAAAAAATTACTAATCAGTATCGTCTCCTTCTGTAGAATGTGATGTGAAGGCTGATGCCTGCCTCTTCAAATGAGTCTGAATAGTATTGGTCCTGGTGTATTTTTTCTACGCAAGGTATAAACTTTAAGCAATTTTAGGTCAACAAACCAATGTTCTTTATCAGTGGCGTATATATAAAAATTTGTGAGTCTTAGGAAATACCAAAATCCAAATACCAAATTTACGATGTAGGTTGTGATGTAACTGAAGAGCCTTAATAGTATTTTCCCTGGTGTATTATTTTCTTCGCAAGCTATGAACTTTTAACGATTTTAAGCCAACAATGTTCTTTATCAGTGGCACATTTTTGACGAACTTTTCAAAGATGTGCCTATCACAGGAGGGGGGTTCCCATTTGATAATTTAAAGTTGGGGTGGAGGAGGGGCGTCACTTAAGAGGGGGTTGCCGACAGCGAACGTGACGTTAGGTTTCGTATTTTTTTAAGTTGTATAGTATAAAATCTATTGACATTTTACCTGCCAAAAATTTAGTACAAACATCTCTGTCTTCATTTTAATCATAAGATCTTACAAGCAGTGTTTTATTTTATAGGTTATGAAAACCTTGGGAAAAATAATAATTCCAGTGCATATGCTTTTAAGATCTTATGATTAAAATGAAGACAGAGATGTTTGTACTAAATTTTTGCCAGGTAAAATGTTATTAGATTTTATGCTATACAACTTAAAAAATACGAAATCTGACGTAACTTTTGCTGTCGGCAACCCCCTCTTAAAACGCCATTTTGATTCCCCATCCGTACTACCGAAACGGTTTCCGGTGATTTTTTCTTTTTATTTAGATATAGCCCGTTGAATCTTTTCAAAATATCCCACTGTATGCAAGAACGAGGATTATCCGTGTATGAAATTTAGCAATGTCAGTATGTGATGTACCAATCTAACAATATTTTTTGAGTGATTACAATCAATATTCACATATTATTATGGTGCGTTGGAATTATTGAAATAATAATATTACAGACTGTAACGGAAATTTTGTCTCATTCCGTTACAGCGTTTTAATTGCTTTAAATTTATTGAACTTTTCGAAAATTCCTTATTGAACCACCCCGGTAATAGAAAGATAATGCTACGCCTATCGCGCGTGCGATTAGACTCTTCTTCTTCTGACAGGGATTTGTATTTTGTGGTTGTGTGAATATTGGTCGGCGAGCCAGATTCCAAAGTTCCAGGTACCTATGTAACTAAATAATTCCCTTCGATTGCCTGCTAGTGTAAAATACCTTTTAATTTATTATGCTTTACTTTTGAAAATAAATACCTGATATTATTCCGATCATATCAACTTATCTTTGTGATTACAGTCGCAATTCCTCAGTCAAGTGTCAATTTTGTCATTCATCTACCTAACCTTTTTGTGGTACGAATCACAAACACAAACGGATGTTGTATTCAAAATTTTAGTTTTTTTCATAGTGCCTTTTTATTAAGATTTTTCGCAGGTTGTCTATAGAATTCGATAGAATGTTCCATAATCTCGAAACCGGATATCGTACCACGAAAAGTTCTGACAATTTCTCGTTCTGAAGACACTTTTCGTTGCGTTCTTGAGGTGTTCGCATCGTGTTTTGGCTTGGCCACTTTTTCTTCGACTTTTCAACCCTAATTTAGCAGTTTGAACAAGGAGTGTACCGTTAAAATTTTGCCATTCTTCAAGTAATATTTGTTATCTTTCAATTTCATGTTAAACTTATCTACCGGAGCCCTGGTTTTCTGGCGTGTAGTCAACCACGTGTACCACCCTAAGAGTTCAGCTACAATTCAGCCAGCACAGGAGGAGTCCACAGGGGCTCGAGCGCCGTGGAAGTCCGTGGAAGCCCTGGTGAGTAGATTTTATCTCATTTGTATTTTTTGCCGTATTTCTCGTACCGTTTTCTCGAGATATATACTCACCTAGGTTCTACGAACTCGAGCTGTCCTCTGGATTTCGGCCTGGGTTTTGCACCTGGTTATATTTTCTTATCTTAAATTATTGAACCTTCTTAATTTTCAACGATACCTCTCTAGGTCTGATCCCCGAAGGAACGTAACATAGAGTCACCTCAGTTTTTTTTACTATTATCACAAATTTTCTCTTTCATTAAATTTGTTTTGCTTACCCAGAAAACAAAGTGTGTGTTAATATAACTTTTAATCAAAACCAAAAATCATTCTCTTGTCCTAGTCTGAGGTTCAGATTTCTTTTAAATATCAAACCCACGTCCCAGCTAGTCGGCACTGCAGCTTTGCAGCTATATAAGTGGTCTGGTTTGGTTCTCGCATATTGGGCACGGACTTACATGAATATGGAGTTGAGGTATTTTGTCGAACTCTATTACTTTTACCCAAGTCGAGAGGACAGAATCTAGCCGCAGTAAAAATCTCAATCGGTGAGTAAACTAAGACGATTTCTTAACCTCAAATTTCTTGTACTTCGGTATGACTTACGTAGCTGTGAGTACCTAGTATAACTTTCTCTGTAAGGCAATTTAATGCAACGATTCTCAAATTGTAATAAAACTTGTTTTTAGAATATTGTGTTTTATTTGATCGCCTCAAAACTAGTTCCTAGAAAAAAACTTGCTCTCCGCATCTCGCTCTCTCAATACTCAATACATCTCTTAAGCAGAAGTGCTTTTCCCAGTCTGGAGTAAAACCTCCGGAACAAGAATACGACGATGAACAAAGGCGTGAAAAATATATTCCTTCGGGGAGAGAGCGGGTGCAAGAAAATGTATCCGGTAGCGGACAAAAGGGGAAATCTGGTCGTGATACGTGGAGTAGGGGTCAAAGTTAAGACAATTTACTGAGTTATTGTTGCAGACCTGCCGTCGCTCAGAGTGCACTTAGCTAGTTCTTTGACTATGGTAGATATCGATTATGCGTTGCCTAACGCAGGATAAAAAAATTTTATTCCAAATTTTCATCTATTCATATGGGATGGTAAAAATATTCTAGTTGAAATCACTCGGGGTATAAATTGTATTTTATTTATTTGGTAATAATTATCTTCCCGGATTGTGAAAATTTTGAAAATATTTTTAATTTAACATGTTTCACTGACCTTACATACTTATTCAGAGTTTTCGAGTACCTAGGTGTTCTTAAACTTTTTAATGTCAACTTTACATTGATAAGTAATTATTCTGCTACATATTGTGAACCGCATATTAAAATGCAACATCTTAACAGGAATGAGCATTCGGACGAATGTAGGATTTGATTCGTATACATAAATTAATTTATACTAAGGTTATAGGGAGCACAAGATATTTAGAATTATATTTTGAGGTATAACTTCGTTTTTCTTTCTAAATTACACTGTCGGTTGTTCGTTCTTACATAGACTTTACATATAACATACTTTCGAAGTTAAATAATATAAAAGTTAATGATTGATGCCAATTATGGTGAATACCGCCCATTTCTACGTAGAAGTGCCTTTCTCAATCCAGAGCAGTAAGAACCCGCGGATGAACAAAGGATTGAAAAATATATTCCTTCGAGGAGAAAGCGGGAGCAAGAAAATGTGTCCGGCAGCGCACAAAGGGCGAAATCTGGTCGTTATAGGTGGACCGGGGGTCAAAGTTGAGACCAATTACGGGGCATTGTTGCCACCGGCAGACCTGTCGTTGCTCGGATTGCAGCTAGCTCTTTGCCGATCGAAGATTTCAATTTTCAGATAGCACCGGATTGAAAATCTATATTCGTCCTATCCATCTATTCATTGACGATAATTAAGAACGTAATATTAGTCTTGACTTGTAAGTCGATCCGGCACTTATATATCCGTATTGGATTGGATCGAAAGGTGTTGTTAGTGAAGCTTAGTGCCTTATTACTTATTATGTAGTGCACATAGGATCATTTGCGGCCAACGTTGCTTGAAAAGTAAATATTTTTCGCTGCTTTAATTCATCATTCAATTCTTGTTTAATCACATTTATTTGCACCCTTCTTCTTCTATACTACCTCAATTTAAATTCGATTATTCAATTCAGCCAAGACAAAAGCTAAGCAAACTGGATTACCATTAAAATGGACGTAACATTTCTTTAATAATAAAAGAAATGACCATTTAACAATTTCTCAGTAATTTTCGGTAGTATTATCTTTCTAAAAAATCATTCGAAAAGTTACAACGAGAAAATGAAACCATATATTAAAGAAAAAGTAAAAGCAATTAAATTTGTATTAAATAAAATGACAACTGATGATAAATCTTTATTGGTGAAGATTAGAATATATGGTGGAAAATTGATACATAATGTCATAAGTCATAAACAAGGGAAATGTGTGCGATGGAGATAAAAATAATAAAAATAAAACAGTGAGGATGGCCCTTAGCCCTACATGTGCGATAGCGAAGGGGGCTCAAGCCTAAAAATGGACGTAAGCGCATATAACGAGGGCATTGGAGAGTTGGGAGCAGGCCGTAAAGAAAGGTATGTGAGTAGTGTGAGCAGATGATAGCTTATTTGCGATTTTATGCATTACTTATTCAAGCACGATAAAGAGAGTACATATCTTTGAATTATTTAAGAACAGATAAAATTGTGTATCTAGTTAGGTTCTTATGTGTAGATAATAATATCAATTATATCAGGATAAGGATTATTCTAATAACCATTTGCATAAACACGGACTAATAACCCTCATTCATCCATATTGACCTTATCGCGGCTAAATAGCAGCTTAAATATACAATGTAATTGATATATTAATGGGCTGAAGGAATAACTTTTAGTATAACTAACTCACCGACGGTTGAGTCAAAGTTTACGTAAAACGTATAAGTTTTGCATTATCCCAGCTGCCCAGCTGCTTTTCAAGAGATGAACACAATTATTGAGTAACAGTGCCTATTAAATAAGAAAGCCCTTGTCGTTTTCTGGTCATGCCATTATGGCTCATATAGTGTTCGGCCATATATTCTTAACTGGAGATTGTTGCAGGCTGCATGTGATGCTTCTTTGGTTCTTCCATGTACATTCTGCGTCAATAGAGCTGTTTGAGCCAAGCTTTTGTCCACGATACGCGGGACATCCTGAGGGCATGCCAATGATGAAAAACCGACCATCACTTTTTCATTCTCTCCTTCCGTTACAAATATAAATTCCGATCCCAGTGATTCAAATATCCAGTGTCAGTCAAATCGTCGTGTCCTTAGAATGTCCCGTGTAATCGTGGAAAAAAAGCTTGGCTCAAACAACTTGTACGGGAATTATAAGCACACCTCCTAATCGCGATTTGAGACACCGTTCTAAAGTTGGTGCTTAATACGTAATTTTTTTGCTTTCCATTGATAGATAAGGACAATTTGTCATCCATCAGGTTTCACTGAAATGCACCAGTTATTTATTAGAAGAACCTTTAACTATACATTACTTGCATTGTTTCTATATTTGTAAAGTTTTCTATGTGGAAGAAGAAAAATTCGATGGAACTTCTGACTGTGAGCCGGCTTGGAAAATATCGGATCTCCAATACGTTTCACATTATATCGTGGATTACTGGGCTCCTTACTTATTTCCAACATGATTTCATGTTCTTCATGTTTTTCACATCACAGTTTTCTACCAGGACGACGGCCGGTCATTTTCCTAGTAGTCCCAATCCCGTTGGAATCGGGAACCCCTAGCCGCCTTCTTATCTCGTGGAGGCAGCCCGAGGGATCCCTGGGCCTGCCGGTCGGCCGTAGATAAAACTGGCCGGCGCTTTGTGCCCAAATTGAGATGGTCGCCCGCCGAACCGCGGGGACGACACTTTTTCGGGGAATTAAGCGGGAATTACCCGAGGGCCCGCTGCAGTAGACGAGGATTAGGTAAACGGGAAGCGAGTAGGGAAGAATTTCTTTAATTTGCTGTCATTTGGTCGAATGTTGCGGCTTTGATGGCGTTGGCTTGGATGTCGGTGACCGCGAATTAAAATTTATATCAAAGTCACGAATAATTCGCTGCCCGTTTTGAATTCCATTATCTGTTCTAAAGAAAAAGTTCTCTTGTATTATTTTGACAAAATGGATTTATTTAAACTGGGTTTGAATTAATGCCACAGAAAATCTACTCGAAAGTCTACTTTCTGTGACAATGTATACTTAGAATAAATTGTGTCTGAGACCTATCCTGGCTCACTGCTTCTGTATTTGCAAACAAACGATTTACCATTTACATGCATGCAGCTGTTTTCAATCAAAATCAAAGTTCGCATAGAGACATATTTCCACCCAAATTTTCATTTTGTACTGGAAATTAGGTAATGGAATAGAAATAATTTTAAATTTGTATTTCAGCAATCAGTTTCCGGTTTAACCGGAAGTAAATAAATATTTTTAGAAATTGATATTTTTTGTTGGTTAAAATGTCAATAAATAGCCTTTGAAATTACATTTTCAATTATACAGTGTGACCCGTTTGGAATGAAAAATTTTTAATTTTATCCGATTTTAGCCGGTTTTTTTTCTAAGATAGGTCACACAAAACTCTACATTGGCGCAACATTTCAGATCTTAATATCAATTTTCAAGGCCAACTACGAATTTTTTTTCTAGTAAAAAATGACGAAACAATTTAGCGATTTTTTTATTTAAAATCCGACACAACAGCGTTAATTAGGACACCCTAAAATCCCAACATACCAAATTTGAAAAAAATATATACAGGGAGTTCCATTCTGGGGGTTGTTGAATCCACTCAAAACAGTTGAATTGTCAACAGGACTAGTCAAACTCTTGGTGTGTAAAGATCTAATACAAAAATATACAGAGTGTCTTTCTGTGTACCATCTCAAAATACTGAATTTTTTTGGAACTTTAAATCGAGTATATCAAAACCGCCCCTGACCCTATAAACGAACTAAGTCTAAAAATACAAAAGCCTGAGAGTCAGTAAGTCCATATGAGTTAAGGTACCTACCTGGTGTGCCACAACAGGAAACCCACAGAAAATTTATCATTTTAGAGAGTAACTTTATAATGAGAGAGGTCCAGTAATTTATATTTTTTTTATTTGTTGGTTGGCATTTTGTAAAGAAATAAATTACTTTCGTGTTTATTAATGTTTTTTTTTCAACAATTCCAGAGCCCTCTTCACCAATATAAAGTTTCATAAAAATTCAGTATTTTGAGATGGCCCAGAGATAAATACCTACCCTGTATATTTTTGTATTGCACACCAACAATTTAAGTAGTCCTGTTGACCATTCAACTGTTTTGAGTGGATTCCATGGCACACTTGACTTGCCAGATTTCTTTGCCTTTAAAATTCCTATTTTGCTCAACTTTGACAACCTTCAGAATAGAACTCCCTGTATATTTTTTGTTCAAATTTGGTATGTGAAGGTTTTGGGATGTCTTGATTAACTCTGTTGTGTCAGATTTTAAATAAAAAAATCGCTAAATAGTTTTCGTCATTTTTTAGTAGAAAAAAAATTCGTAGTAGGCCTTGAAAATTGAGATTAAGACCTGAAATTTTGCGCCGAAGTAAAAGAGTTTGGTGTGACCTATCTTTAGGAAAAAAATCGGCTAAAAACGGATGAAAAATAAAAATTTTACGGGGTGTCTCCATTCCAAACGGGCCACACTGTGTACAGGGTGATTTACCTAAACTTCCAGGCTTCATATCTCAGCACTGAAATGAGATATTTTAGTTCCGTAAAAAATGGCAAGTAGAGCTCGTTGAAGACTTTATTTCTAGGCTCAAATTGCAAATTGCGCCCTCCACAAACCAAAGTAAAATAAAGGTTTAAAAAATGCCCTGTATATTCGTAGTATGGGTCATAAAGAAAGTGTTTATAATAAGCTACATATTTTGTTTGAAAATTGGGGGTGGGATTGTTCCTTGGGACAGCCTGTACATTTAAAATGATAAAACAACTCTATGAGATATTAGGATATTTGTGAGAACTTCTCAGAAAGCACATAATTTGCTTCAAAATGGAAGGACAATTCAGACGCACCTCTTTTCGAGGTCACTGCGAACGAAAAATTTCTTTCGACCGCAGAGCCATCTACAATTTGCAATAGAATAAAAAACAATCTAATCCTACGAATAAAGTCTTCGATGAGCTGTCTTTTTTGCCGAACTAAAATATATAATTTCAAGATATGAAGTCGGGGAGTTTTAATCACCCTGTATAACACTATAGGGTTATCTCTTGGTATTTTTAAGATATCCGACTGTGTTTTCTCGGTTGGCATGAAATAAGGAAGTGTCGCGTAGAAATAACTAAAAATACCTATATTTAACTAGTAGGCCATAACATAATCTTTGCTTTTTAACACATTAACTGCACACAACAACTATTGATAAGTAGGCAATCCAATTTGTTGTTAATAGATAAATAATGGAGAAAATATCCGTTTTCTCGAAGAGCTTGTGCAACTGGAATAAAAAATAATGTTCGATGTGTGCCTATGTGTGTTGGTGTTGAGATAATTCGGGAATCGCTCTGTATAGGTACAGGATGTTTCAAATAAAGTGTTATGTCCAATTATTTC
Source organism: Pseudeuparius sepicola (assembly GCA_963920635.1). Classification (NCBI taxonomy): domain Eukaryota; kingdom Metazoa; phylum Arthropoda; class Insecta; order Coleoptera; family Anthribidae; genus Pseudeuparius; species Pseudeuparius sepicola. The sequence goes on from OY987303.1 coordinate 31,004,594, forward strand.
CTTAGTTTTCGAGTAAAAAAGATCAACTTAAAACCAGGACGATACAGAGCTTTTTCGGGGAATTCGAATTTAGCTTTAGAATTGACAAACTTTTTAAAAAGTTAAAATATACTACACTAAGTTCGGTATAAGTAGCATGGGGCAAAAGGAAGCACATAACATAGAAACGAGTACATAAGCCAGAAATATTGATGAAACCAAACGTTTATTTTTCGTCTTAATAGCACAACCTCTTAGGTACAAAAAGTAATATATTTCACTTGAAAAAACAAAAAGAGTAACTTCTAAAAAAATAAATAGAAGATAAACTCAAAATGGGAAATTTGCCCCACTAGTGGGGCAAAAGTCTGACACGCGTGGGGCAAAATTCCCTTATAGATAAACTCAACGACAAAATTATCAAATCATATCAAATCAAATATATTTATTCACCACTCAAAGCAAATACAATAAAAATAATAACAAATACAAAAACTAAAACAAAAAACAACGAAAACAATAATTCACATATGAAAAAATAAAAAAAAACAAAAATTCAAACACCACGAATAAATAAAAAATAAAACACGATAAGTTAACGAGAGTTATTCACAACAATCGCAAATAAATTTGCCAATATTTTCGTAAGCGCTGCATTCCTGGTGCCACCACATTGAACATTTTTCGCATTGAATCCAGTCTTCTAGTGGCGGATCACTATATTTCTCTGAGCAACCAGGGCATGCAACTTCTTCATCTGAATGCTTGTTTTCCACCTTCTTATCTTTGGTCGTCAATAGTTAGAACATTTCTTTTCACTGCTTTCTTTCTTCGTAACTCCTCCTTTTTATGCTTCTCTTCACAAACAGTCTCAAGTTTCTCTTTGAAGGGGGTACTCGATAATATTTCTGATTTTTGGCCTTGCCTTCTTCTTTTTTGATCTTCTGATCGTCTGGGAAATGGAAGTATTTCTTTTGGAGTTACCATTTTAACTGAGGAAGAAAGTGGATTTCTAACTGATTGCTTTTCTGGGGTCGAATGTACTGTTTTCACAGACGATGTTGATGGAGGATAAAGCTGATCCAGCGAGGTGCTCTCTAAAGAAGTAAAAGGAATTTTTCCTGATTTCTTTTCTGGGGTCGAATGGACCATTTTTGCTTTTTTTCTAAGGGTTGATAATGGTACTGAAGCTTCAGGATCAGAATCTGAATCAGAATGGTTGTCTTCGTGGTTCTCCAACGGTTCTTGGTTCACAATATTAGTTTTTTCGGTAACAGAAGATGGTAGAAAGTCTTCGTCAGAGAACACATTTCTATTCATCGGGTAGATGCCGCAGGCTTCAAATGCTTTAACGCCTTTATCCATTGTGGAACACCGTTCATATGCACGGCCTAATATTTTAGCAATTTGAAAATGTGTAATTTGTCTTCCTGGGTTAGTTGTTAACCAGCGGTCACATTCATCAGCATACAGCGTTTTTAATGGCTTGAAATAGCAGCGATCTAACGGTTGAAGTCTGTGGCTACTATGGGGCGGAATTGTCAACAAATGTATGAAATTTTCTCTGTAATATAATACAGCCTCCAAGGATCTATGTGAAGAATGGTTGTCTAAAATTAACAATATCGGATGTTCCTTATCCGCTCGAACTTTGCTTTGGAAGTGTTTAAGCCATTCGATGAACAGTGTGCTGTTAATATAACCTGAATCTGAGCACATTCCTATGGATTCAGGAGGTGATCCATCCATCAGTTCATTTTTCATCCGTTTTCGAGGAAATATAAAGGCCGGTGCTATAAAATTTCCAGCTGCACTCATAGCACAAACAAGAGTGACTGTTTCACCGCGTTCAGCCGATGATATTTTTCCGACAAGCTTTTTTCCTTTAGTGCTAACAGTTTTAGGGATTTTGTTGGGAACAGTCGATATTCCACTTTCGTCCATGTTATACACTGAGCCGGGTGGAAATTTGTGTGTTTTGTAAAGTTTAGATAAGTTTTCAAAAAATATCTCGATCTGAGTTTTATTGAACCCCATCATCCTTGCTAAGCTAGTTGGATTAGGGGTTCTTAGTGAAAGGCCATATCTTTGTACAAATTTGTATGCCCAGTCTTTGCCAGCCAATTTTTTTTGGTCATCAAATGGATGCTCAATATTATTTAGGACTGCATATTCGTAGGCAATCATTCTTAACGATTTTAGACTTAAACCATAGAACCTGTCATCCATATCTTTGCAATGTTGGACTAGCAATTGCTCCATATCTTCGGTAAAAACTGGTTTAAATCTTCCAAAGGTGTTTGCGCCATGTCCAGATTGTAACCTTTTACGCAACGTTGACTCGTGTATACCCAGCCTTTCAGCCGCTGCTCTATTCGAGTAACCATCAGCTATTAAATTTCTTGCTTCATTTAACATTTCTTCGGTGCATAATTTTCGATTGGAGGTTCTTTTGTCATTTCTGTAAAATAAAAACAATATTATGAATGAACATTGTTTGTGGGGTAGAAGTCCCAAAATATATGGGGCAAAAGTCCGCGCGGATTTTTGCCCCGCGATAAAATCGGATTTTTGCCCCACAAGCTAAAAATATTTTTAAATTTGCCGCAATTTTTCACCAAATGAGAACCGTGCAAATTCACAGCGTGTTACGTACACTGTCATAACATAGAGCATGCCACTAATTGGTTTTTAAAATACAATAATAATCAACGTCACAATAGCTTATAGATGAACTTGCTAAAATTACATGCAAAGCCTATAAAAGTATAAATTACCTCATGGTTGCAAGAACACGGCTCCTCGACGTTCAAGAAAACACTGGCTGATGCGGTTAGGTATGCGGCACAATATATTGCGGCGATGTTGCCAAATTTTCCTGTGTCTCTGAGAAATTTTGATTTGAGATTATTGCCCCGCGCGTACTTTTGCCCCACTCTACTATATGCTTGCTCAATAATAATGACTAGAAAATATTGTCCTTTTTTCTAGGCTTGCTGTGATAAATTATAAATTTGTTTGGATTTTTCAGTATTGCCTTTGTGAAATCAATAAAACAATCCTGTAATAAATGAGACCATCTAATATAAAAAAATTGGCAACGGCTGTTCAGAAATAGGAAAATCGTCAATTTAATTGTAATTTTTTACAGGTAAGTCAAATGACGAAACGACGTTTAATGGTCTCATTTATATTTTTGGAAACATATATGATCACCCCAGAATAAGTTTCATCAAATAATAAAAAAATCCCATATGGTTCCAGCTTTTTGGCAGGCACTGTATCTAAACAAATCCAACCTATCCAGATTACTGACTACATTGCTTCAATATTTGCAAGATTCAAAGTTCGAAATTCCGTGAAGTTTGGGTTGCATTTGCTTGATGATATATCAATAATCAACTTGTCAAAATATCCCCATTTTGAGCTAGTAAAGTCAATTATATGTATATAGAACTACTTTTCTAAAATCATGACAAATTTGTTTAGTTTGGTATTTTAGAGTACTAAAAATAATTTAAACTATTTTATTTGTTGCTATACCAATTTCTTTTAAATTCCAGTTTACTGACGTCTGCAAAGAGTGTTGCAGTTGCAGGTAGTTGTTACTTTGGTACAACATAAACCAACAAATTAGACTTTTTTTGTGGCGAAATAAGGAAGGTTTATTAGAAACGTGAAATAGTTGTCGGCCGTGCACCCTAAAATGAAACAATTACCTAATTTTCTGAGAATGAATGAATAATAATTTCGATAATAGGTATATCAAAAATTGTTGACATCCATGGTCATCCTCTGAATAGTGGTAGTTCAGTTGGGTGCTACCTTTTCCGAATTGAAATTCGCCTCGTATCATCGCCAACTTAAAACAACACAAATTAAATTATTTAGACGGACGGGGCGGCGGTAATCGGATAAACCCAAAGTCACGGCCTGCTTAGCATTCAGCGCGGTCCGTGGCGGCTTTGTCAGCGGCGGGAACAATTGACTAACGAAGGCCTCATTAGCCTGGAGTCCGAACACACAGGCCGACTCCTGATTGGCCCCAACAAAAAAATCTGGAGCTGTGTCCCCCATGTTCAACTATTACGACTAGGGACGATTGGGACTCTAATAATAGTAATCTCAAACAGATATTATGCCAGATGACCAATCTGGAGAAATTGTCAAAAATATATGATTTATGATATTATAAGTTTCATATCATTTCATTTAAGCAGAAAAAAGTTATAAATGCGTGACCACCATGTAACCTGTCTACCTAACTAGCCACATCTTTGAATAAAAAAAATCTTCTTATTCAAAGTTCTACAATATGTATATCGTCTATCCACTTGATTCATAATGAAGACGATATGCCTGTAGTAATCAGTTACGTGAGAAGGATAAACAAAATGGTGACGCAATTAAACATTCACCACATACCTGTATATAATTTTGGGGTTATAACAGTGTCAAAACGACTGGCAAGATATGCCATGTTTATCTACGTAAAATAACGGTTTGATTTGTATTTTCTAAAATTACCATAGAAAACGTAAAACCATTGCCACATATGATTAGTTATTATGCCGCAATATGAATGTGTTGTCAGCCCACGAAATTCGAAATTACGAGATAAGCAACTTATTAAAAAGTATTTTAAAGAAGTTAATTCCTTAGTAAAAGATCTAGAAATTAGTTTTTTCGAATCCCACCAGACCGACAGGAAAATTCTTATGGCCGTAAGAGTAGAAAGTATGAAAAACGAAAGTCTAAACAATCAGCTCCAAGAAGCGCAGAAGGAAAACCTAGAGCTGGTGAACATGTTACAATTGAAAGATTCGGGAAGCAGTTTGTCCAGACCTTCAAAACTACGAGTCACTTCATCGTGTTCTACAATGAGTCTGGTAAACCTGCAATACAAGTATGAGGAATTGCTTTCAAATTACAACGGGCTTCTGAAGATCCTTGAATCGAAAAATAATGAAATGCGAAGATGTTACCTTGAAAATAGTAAATTTAAAGAAGATGTAGAAGAGCTTGAATTAAAAATAAAGAATACTCAAGATTTGCTATCAAAAATGAAAGAAAAAGTCTTATCCTCTAAAATAAAAAGAAGAGCAAAGTTGCTGAGGTTGAAAACTGAAAGAAATGCTTTAGCTGTTGTGCATAATAGGCTAGTTGCCCTGTTACATAGACAGTGTTTAGAAAGAGATTACCATTTGCATCAACAATTACAAAATGTATGCAGCTCGGATAGAGCACAGCTGCTCCAGGAAATACGAAAAAATAACATACTGTCATATGAAAATTTCAAACTACAACAAGAAATTGAATATTTACGATCAATATTAAACCTGAGACAATATGAACCTTCAGAAAATATATCCAAAATAGACATATCAATAAAGTGATCATAACTAAGAAAATGCGCATTTTCTTGGATATACAGGGTGCTCATAAGAAACCGAACCACTAAGGCAACCTTTTTTTCGTCCACGATCAAGCCAACTTTACTCAGAAGTAGATAAACACCTATACCTAATTTATAACGTTTTTGTGTCTCAAACATTAAGTAGGCTTTGATCTTAGAAAAGTCTTTATTCTTTCACCGATTTATTCTGCGTAAATAAAGTACCAATAATTATTATATTAATACAGCTTGCTCAGAATTAGTCTGCACATCAATAAGGAAGGCATATTATGTATATTTTTAATCTTACTACATTAATGTCTTGCAAGTATCGTCGTTTTGATAACTTTCTTAGTAGCGGTCATGTAGCTCATGGCCCCTTTTTAAGTAAATCCATTGGTTTGACATTTGTTACCTACGCGGCCCCTCATTTTAATTACAAACCAATTAAGTTTTGCCTACATCTCTTTTAGAACAAAATATGTCAAATCATTGAGTACAGGAGTCCCCTATCAAAAGTGTGTCCTATAATAACGAAACAGAGGATATTTAAGCAAGAGTTCTACTTTTATACATGTGTCTCAAATGAAGGATTAAATCCTACTTAGAATACCATACCTGCGTGTATAAGTATAGTTATTGTGTAAAAAAGCACAGATTAGGTTATTTAATTTTCAATTATGTGTTAGAGACATTTCCTTATTCCATGTCGACCTGGGAAATATCGAATATCTCGTGAACGGCAAGACATAACCGTATAGTGGTACCTACATATCTCTGAAAAAGTAATGTAACTTTATAACAGAATAGTTTTTCTCTGTATACAGGACAACAAAACATCCAACAAACTTAATAACTAATTTAATGCAAACGTTTCGACTTTATAAAACCAAAGTGTTCCTCAGAGCAGGTACATGGCGGTAAAAATTTACAAAAATCCAATTTGGTATAAAAAAAATTGATTGTTTTTGGTGTACTAAATGTTATATCGGACAAACTAAACAAAAACTAGGAAAGTGGAAATACAGGGTGTTCTGTAATGTTCTACGGGTAATTTTTCATGTAAATTTTTTCGATTTGCAAATTTGTTCCAGCTTTAAGGGGGACAAAAAATTGTGTCTTTTTAGAGGTGAGATCTATAGAAACTTTAAGTTTTGGATACGTTATCAGCAAGTTGGAAGACACTTTACAGTGGAATTACTTTTTGCATCTTATGCATCTTAAGGAAACCCGAAACACCTATTTGCTTTTTTTACAGAACATTTTTGTAAGGTATTTTATTTAAAAAACGTTTTCTAATGTGAAGTGCCTTCCAACTTGCTGGTAACGTACTTCAAAATTTAAGTTTCCACATTTAACTGTTTATAAGATAAAAACTTTTATTTGCCCTCTTAAGCCCGGAATAACTTTGCAAGGGAGCATTAAATCGAAAAATTTTACCTACATGAAATACCCCGTTAAAACCACCTGTACAATACTTTCTTCAAATATTTTCACATAATTACAGAATACCCTGTATAACTAACTTAAATAAAGATAACAAAACGACTTTAGCAAGTCACCATTTCAAATTTCTCCACACTTCAACAACACCCAAGTTTCGGATAAAAATCTAGACATTTGCAGGAAATTTGGGGTCAGATTAGACAGAAGACAGCTAGAAGCTAGAAGACAATATAAATACGATAATAAGTTTGTTAACTGTTTTGTTCCCCTAGTAAATAGAGAAGAAATCCTATTTCAATCTATTCTATACACAAAAATACAAATTTTTAAAAAATATTTAGATTAGACGATTAGACTGAAAGTGATATTCAAATTGTAAATGAGCTGATTTTATTATTTTTTATCCCTGATATCAGGAATTCTTTCCACAGATTTTTGTTTCCTTCATTTATTATAACGAACGTTCGGCCCGCGCGGCAAATCATAACTTCTCCCCAACATCCGCGCGTACCAAAACGCACGCTCCCCGGTCTAGACGCAGTTGCAGACGCGGGCCCTTAATTACAACCCCTGCGCGCCCCCTCCCCCGCAACCCCGCCACCCCCTCCGGCCGGCCGGGACGCGCGCCTCGCATGTATGCAGCAAGGGTAGTACAGCGCGGTCCAGCGGAGGAGGGTGAATCCGCCGATATCGATCGCGCCGGGGCGGCCACCCCCTATGTGCGTGACAACTCTCACTCTCCCCCCTATACCCGGTGCCCTGCGCCGCCGTGCCGGCCGCCCCCTCTCGCCATTCATCCCCGGTTTTGCATTTGCGGACGTATGGGGCCGATGACCGCGCCCGGGCGTGTATACACATCGATATCCAAGCAACAAAAAAGTCTCGGGCAGATTTATGCAGAAATAATATACGGTCTAACTTAGCGCCCTCCGCGGCACGGGCGTAGCCAAGGGGGGGGTTTCGGGGGTTCAACCCCCCCCCCCCCGAAATAAGCAAAATATTACCTAATATTATACCGAAAAAATACGAGGAGTGAAGAGTTAAATTATTATTACGTTTGAATATATTATGTAGTAATAGTAGCGCCTAGCGCCATCTTTTGACGAGAGGCAGACGCAGTTGCAGCCGAACTATTTTGTATTGTAGGGACACTTTGCGTTGTTTCTCGATTATTCGCCACGCCCCTAGGTCGAAATGAGCGGAACTTTGTGGAAGTTCGTGGAAGTTTCTGGACGGCTACTGGGCTGCTATATAAGCGGCGCCGCGGCGCGTGACCGCGCTTACGGCAGTATTGTTCCATGCGAACTCGAAGTGAATAAAAGTGAAAAGTGGTGAACGAATAGTGAAGAGAATTAAGTGTACCGTGTAAGTGAGTAATTTTAGTGCACTGTTATTCGATGACCTTGATAAGGAGAGATACGTGAATCATTATTACTGTCGAAAAATTGAGGGGAAGAAAAGGAAGGGTGATAAACCTAAAGGTATGGACTACTGGAAAAAGTGGTGTAGTCAAGGTCAAGGGGTTTCTAATAAAAAACAAATTTGGATTTAGCTATCAAAGCTTCAGCTACCTTGCATGCTGATAAGAAGACTGCCTACCCCGAAATCTAGTTTGGAATGCCTAGATATGTGCGATAAAAACCTTTATCCTAATATTTACACATTACTACAAATCTTGGCTACCATTCCTGTATCCACTGCTACCCCAGAAAGGTCTTTCTCGAGCCTAAGGGGACTGAAAAACTATTTACGAAACACTACAAGTGAAAACAGACTTAATGGTTAATGAACATTCACTATGAAACAGAAATTCATGCAGATGAAGTAGTGGATATACTTAAAAGAAAAAGCCGAAGATTTCTTCTTTAATGGTTTTAGATTTAGCGCAGAGGAACGAAATTAATTTATCCATTTCATTTAAAGTTAAGAACTTTATAAATATGTCGTAGTTTTTCGGATGAATATATAGATATTAAATTTCATGTAAGTATATTTTTGTTGTTTTATTTACTTCTCAAACTAAACCCCCCCCAAAACTAAATCCTGGCTACGCCCGTGCTCCGCGGTAATCCGTATTTACAATAGGGTTGTTTCCTTCTACCAAATTTTCAAAACAGCGGTGTTAGAAAGGACCATGATTAATAAACATGTCTACATAAAGGCGTTGTTGTTCAACTAATTCTTTCCAAAGCCCATAATTTGAAAATAAAATTTGAATTTCCGAATGAGAGCCGAATGTAAAAATACGTCTTTGTGTAGGGCCGAATATTGACGAAAGCAAAGTGACAAGTGTTCAATAATCCTGATTCCTGATCTACAATAATTCATCAGTAATGTTTTGTGGTTTAGGAAGAAGAAGACTTATCGGCTTTATCGGCTATGTTTTGTGATTTGGCGAAAAAGATTTAAAATATTTAGGTTATTTAAATTTGTAGGTTAACTTTTTTCCGAGAATTATTGTAAACTAATAAGACCATTTAAATTAACTGTCATTATAGGTATAGCAATGACAATGGCACTTTAGAATTATAATAGCATACATTATGTTTGAAAATCTGCCTAGAATACCTGGAAAAATAGCTTTAACCGTTGAGTGAATTATTCCTTCATTCAACGCCTTAACGAATTTTCTGAAAAACAGAGACAAATACTACGGTGATTTTGAAAGTGGTGTGAAGAGGTGATATTATGATCTAGAAACCATGATTATTGGCCGAGATCCATACATACTGCAGGCGAAATTTATGTCGCTGAACTTATTGCTACTATATAAAAAGCAATAATTGTGCTAAATTAGAAGGCAGAAGAACTTTTATTTTCATCGCTAAAATAATATATTTTACTATTTCTGTAGAACCCTCGGTAGAACCATGTGAGAGCTAATGCATTATTTATTGTTTATTCAGTTACGAGATAAATATAAGGTCACAATGCTGCGGTCTCGCCATGGTTCTTCTTCTTAAGTAGGTATCTAAGTAACACACTCGTTAACACATTGGATATATTATTATAATATGTCCTTTTCGGTGTAGTGGTAGTGGAGTACCTAGAGAAAATAAAGATTTAAGCAATTAATTGTTTATTTAATAAAAGAGAAATTTCATTATACGCTACTGAAATTGGATAATTATTATTTATATTATTGTAAAATTGTACAATACTACAGATTATACAATACGTAAAGAAGTGTACTCTGAATGAAAATATCACAGTTTTTTTTAACAATAAACAGGGAACAACATATTTGTGATAGAAATCTCAAATCTCCAAAAGGCAGAGCGATATTGTCTCCTAACAAAAGGGTTCAGAGACCCTATTTTTTGCACAAAACCGCCAGAATTCCAAACAATCACACATTGTACCTATCCCGTTGTTGCAAACCTAACCACACAAGAAAAACAGGGCATTTTATATACGTCTTACATCAAAATGATCTTCACAATAATAATATATCTTTGGAAGAAGGTTCATGACAGCGACTTGCATCAAACCATAACTTTCTCCTCTCGGGTCCAGGTGTAATCGAACAAAAATCTTGTTGCTGTTGTTACCTACTATCATTACTGCAATAGCTCACAAAACACTAATTAAACATAATGTGGTTGTTTTTACAGAAACTTTGCAAACAAATCACTCTTAAACGTTGTAAACATAAAACTTTTATAATACAGAGAACAAAGCTAGGTTAGGATTTTCTCATTTCATAAAATGAAAAAAGCAAGGTCCGCCGCGATTGTTGATTTGTATAGCTAAAACTCAGGAAAGCCTGATTTACATCCGATCAAAAATTCGATAGGATTTATTTACACAGTATAAATACATTATGCCGTAATTTTAGGAAAAACCGTTATATTTTATAAATGAAGAAAAATAAAGTTACACTAATCTGAACCGCAAAAGGAAACAAATAATGCCAACTGCCAACTTTGGACAATCATCAACTTCCCTATTGTCGGTCACAAAAATAGGTGCATGAACGCTGAAATTTTTAATATTGTTGTGTTAACCGTACCCGATATAAGTAAGACGGCAAAAATCGAAAATATTATTTTAGGTATATATTTTTAACACAGCCTGTAGTTTGAAAAGAAGCAAAATTCGGACAAGGCATATGTTTGACCCAATTGCCTTAGTTTGAAGGCTGTGTTACCGGGTGTTCTACCTAGAATTGCGACCCTTTCTTTCTTATTTTCAAAACGGAAAAAATGTTCCATATACAAATTGTGTCCAAAAGCGCTGGACTAATAATTTTAGAATTCCGGTATTGCTCCTTAACAGTGTGATTTACTAATTTGTCCTACACTCACTGGGATTTCTACGGTTTTCTAGGATTCTCCGTAGTACTTGAACGAATGCTATCCTAGTTGGAAAAAGTCCCTCTTGGGAACAGTGTGCTAGCCGCAAATGGCAACGAAGACAAAAAAATAGTTATTGCCCCAATCCCCCGCACAAGCAGTCAGTGGCTTCTGCATGATCACAATGCCCTAACCTATTTGCACAACTATACGCAAAGTTTTGTTTCGGCAAATCAGTTTTATAATTCTGCAAAAAAAAAAAATTGATTTGTGTAAGTATATTATGTATGTTTGTCCTATATTCATATTTTTCTAAAGGCCTGTGAGTTTTTTATTCTTTCTTTATTAATAATTAATATTTTACTTCGGAGTCTAGAAATTAGTCGGAGAAACTAATATGCATTTAGAAGAATTTCCCATTCCATTAGCGTCGGATCAATCCCCAGGCTATACCTCATCTCCATATTATTCTTATTTTCGCACTTGCCATTTCCCCCGACCCCTCGTTAGTTCATTCCGCTCCGCCTAATGTATGCATCATCCCTTGGCATATTGTAATGCGTGTATGCTGCACACACTCGCATGACTCACTGGGATTTAAGAATTTATATGTTAAGGGAAACAAAGAATGGGAAAAGTGACCTTGGTACAATCTGTTGCCCTTATTTCGCGCGAATAAGTACGTCCGTAAATTATAAAAAATAACCGTAAGGAAAATACAAGCGGAATTCCCCGGTAAATTAATAAATTACAAAGAATTATGTTAATATTCACTGGCACTGTTTATTAAAAACGTGTTATTAATAATAATATGTAACGGTTCGCGAAAATATTAACCGTATAATCTGGATTATTACAACTATTAAAATAATGGTATATGAATTCCATCTTTACAACACGGGATTTTAAAATAATTAAACTAATGTTTTAAATAATTGCATAAAGCTGCTATTTCGCAGAAAATTAATTTATCATCGTAAATCAGACACATACATATATTAAAAATGGGCAGCTAATTAGATTGCTCAAGTGGAAAATGAATGATCCAACCGGTTTAATGATTTTCAGCTGGTTGCTTCTACTGTTTTATACTATACAGAAAGAGGGATTTCGGGTTAGAGTGAATTTAAATAATGATGCAATATATTTCACTTTTCACTTTATTAGCATTTGTTTTATTTTATAATCGATTATTTTTAAATAAATCGCTATTATTGAGTAAAATTCACTTTAATTGATATCGTCGTAAAACAAGACGCTTTTCAGCGATGTATCACAAGCACAAGTAGGTACCTAGGTTTTTTTAAGTTTAAGAAATGTGGGGGTGGGCGGGACGTAGGGTGTCCAAGGGGGGACGTCATCTACTAACGTATGGAACGAAAGTTTTAGGAAGAAATTCAAGCGCAAAATAATTAAGCGAGTAAAACAAATAAATAAACAAAATATAATTATGTTAATTTTATATTTTAATATTACCTTGTAATGTGAAAAGAATCAATCATGTTAATATTTCAATATATTTTTTGCACTTTTTTTATATCAAGCACTAAAAATATTTCGTACATACGATACGCTATTTTTGTGTTCTCCGTTTCTCTCTTTTATTTTCTGGGATATACCTATCCCAGGCGCGGTCTTAGGGGGCCATGCCCCCCCCCCCAACAAAATGAAAAAAATTATAATAAATAAAAAAATACAAATATTATTACTAAAAGTATGTAACCCACAGTGTCCACGGATTGAGTTCACATAAGATGTAAATAACAAAAAAATTCGAGTTGAAATTTGAGCTTCTGGGGATCAGCGCTGCTTGGTTTGAAACTAATTTGTCACATAATTTTACTTTCGAAAAATCACGTACTTATGCCTTGGAAATTATGAAGAAACTAACTTTCCACCTCAGTAAAGTGCCCTTTTTGTAGGTTTGACGGCAAAATGTTATTAAGAGAACTTGTTCACAATGAAAAACTGGATAGGTGTGAAAAATTCCAACAGCCTAGGTCTACTTTGATTTTGTGCGTTTTAATTTTTTAGCAGAAAAAATCAAAGACGGCGTACACTCTATTCAAACTAAATGCAAGTGGCGCGTAAACATTTACACGATGGAGCACGTGAACAATTCTGAGGGCTAATACGATCTCTATGAATTTTATAATATTGATTTGATTTGAAACATATTGGTTATCCAAAAATTTTATGTATATTATAAATTTTCTTGTATGTCATTCACTTACCTGCAAATTTCTACTATTAATACAAATCGTAGCTCCAACAATTAATAAACAGTAAAATAATTATATCGGAAAAAATAAAGGTCCACTGGCAACTCAATTGTAAGAAACACCGACTCACTGCACTCGCCTGCCGGGCCAGACTTTATTGCCGGCTAGCCAATAGCAAGCCTATCACGTGCGTATCACGCTCTAGCCATGCAACAACTTGTGTTTATGTTTCACTTGCGTTTAGTTTGAATAGAGTTTAGGCTTTTGAAATTTTTCACACCTATCCAGTTTTTTCATTGTCAACAAGTTTTCTTAATAACATTTTGATGTGAAAATTACACAAAATGCACTTTTCAAAAAAATTGGGAAAAATGCCAAAAAATCAAAGTAGGCCTAGACTTTCGAAATTTCGCAAACGCACTCAGTTTTTCATTCTGAACAAGTTTCTTTAATAACATTTTGCCATCAAACCTACAAAAAGGGCACTTTACTGAGGTGGAAAATTAGTTTCTTCATAATTTCCAAGGCATAAAAGTAGGTACGTGATTTTTCGATGTCACAAATTAATTTCAAACGAAGCAGGGCTGATCCCCAGAAGCTCAAATTTCAACTCGAAAATTTGTTGTTATTTAAACCTTATGTGAACTCAATTCGTGGAACCAACGCACATTCAAAAAATTTTGTCTACATAATTTTTATTTCAAATATATTTTTTTTATTTTTGTGAGCAATATAATTTTTTTGTGATATTGCCTTATTGCAGTTCTATTGTTATAGTAGGTACCTAAAACCGCCTAAAGGAGTACAGGGTGTCCAGATTTGGTTGTAAATGCGGGGTATCTCGTTTATTTTTAGAGATAGGGAGTTGTGGTTTTCGCGAACCGTTGCTACTTTTTTATGAAACGAAAGATACCGCAAACAGATTTTTCATAGCCACCTTCGTTTTTAAGATACAGGGCGATAATTGAAAATTTGCGCTTTTGAGACATACTTCGTATCCTGGGAACGGTTAATGATATTGAAATGGAAAAAACTGTACCTTATAGACATTTTCACGTAGAATTCAGTGCGGTATTCAGTTTTTTACTAAAATTGATAGTGTTCGATATTTGGATCAAACTTAGGTTTTTTTAATAGAACACCCAGTATATTTTCTACTAGTTATATTCAGATTGTCGTAAGCTTTACAAAAATATATAACACTATTAGTTATTATCTATATTAGGCTCTAAAAATAACCGAGATACCCCGCATTTACAACCAAATCTGGACCCCCCTTCGCAAATGGATATGACCGCGCCTGACCTATCCCCTATCCCATCAAAACTTTTTAAAGTGGCACCCTGTCCCCATATATGGAAAATAATGAAATGCATTGCATTCTAGAACCTGGACAGATCTTGCATACCTATAACCCTTGTCATCACGAATAAATGTGTGCTAACACATGTAGGACATGTAGGCGTGTGGTACTCTAATAAGAAATCCTCGGTGGGCCGAATATTCGGCTTGAAGCAAATTACCTCTATCAAAATTAAATTGGGGCACCCCGTATGTAAATGTAAAGTTTCAAATAAAGATCTTTAGTCAATGGCACAATATAGATTTTCTCAGATATTATAAAAAGCCCGTCACGCGGGATACCCAAACGGAAAGCGAACCGGACCAGTGGAAAAGCTCCGACCATAATGGCACATTTCAATTTTCGTTCGCCTCGTCCTCGACGCTACTGCGGGGGGTAAATGTGGCAGGCGGGGGTTGATACGATGATGGCCGCATCCTTTAAATATATTTATCTTTTTAGTATTGGTTTTCGTATATGAGGGGGCGACGCGAAGTATTTTACGATATAGTGCCAACGCGACATGTATTATGAGAATCAGATATTTCGCAGTGGACGAGTAATTTGAGTGGAAAGAGATTGGTTTACTACAATATGAATGCTTGCGGATTTATATTTATTCTGTGGGTATACCTAAAGCACGGAGAAAGGTAGATAATTTGGGTATGGCAATTGGACAACATTTTTGTCGATTTCTTAGTGCAACTTCCGGACAAACCGGTTTAAAAAAAAACATAATGTTTTTTCTCATAATGCCTACTGCATTCTTTTATATTTTTGAAATCGGTTTAAATATTAAAAACTGCCGAGTGCTTTCTTTAAATCAAATTAGGTACCTATATCATGTGAATTACAAACTAAAGAAACATACCAAAGCACCCTCGAGTGACGTATGTACATGACGACTCAGGCCACGTCGAGTACCGTATTCATAGCGCATTTGGCATGTACTAGAAATCATAAATGAAAGTAACATTAATTTCCAAAAAAATACGATATAATATTTGATGGCAAATATTATTACTTTCATAATAAGAAGCGGGCCGTAGCAGCAACAATTATTATTATTTGGCTTGTTCCAACAGCAGTTCGGAACTGGTTCTCGGCGATCTAATTAGTTGAAAACAGTTCCGGAATTACTTGTCTGCATTCTAATTGACTATTGGCTAGTTCAGAACTCTGTTGGAACAAAGCTTTCATTGTAAAAAATTAATTTGTCAAACCCAACCTCGTATTTTTTTAGTTTTGGGCCATTTATTTTATCTTGGTGATAAAATAAAAATCTTGGAAGATGCATTTTATGTAACATTTTGTAAGTATCACGTGGTTACTTTTTGTGTTTTTTTTATTAAAATTTACGCATTGCTGTCAAATTTCACAATAATTGGACTTTTTCACATTTTTAACATTTTCGATATTTTCTGGTGAGTAAAATTATTTTTAGTAAATTATTATATGGAAAAACGTATTAAAAACGTTCTTTTCAATTAAAATATACTACTGAATGCCACATTTCAGCACATTCGGTTTACCTTTTTTTATGAAAATGGCGGATGTGTAGAAATACTGCCCTGTGACAAACTCTAAACGCATCTTAAAAATGCAGCGATTTATTCTACAAAAAGGTATAGGTATCTTGTTTATATAATTTTGGTCTCTTTTTGTACCGTAGAATTTATTTTTATAGTTATGGCATATACAGGGTGCCCGGTGTCCCACTTAAGATGATTTTTATTATTTAGGTATCTCCTTTATTTTCGAATTTAGAAAAAGTTTCAAATAAAAATTAAGCCGTATGGAATCTTTTATACAATTTTGGGAGATTAGATATTAGATCATATAGAGCTTGTCTCATGTGTGCATTCTTGCAACTTTGGTATTTGGTATAGGAAGGCCTGCTTTTTTAGGCCTTTTTGAATTTACCGGAAAATACGAATTAAGTTTGTTTCATGCAATTTTGCTCTCGAAAGTAACGTTTATGAACTATTCAGCTGGGAACGGAAATAAAATTAAACTACGCCCCTCGGAAATCCTCTACATGTAACTCTCTAATTTTCGATGTTAAGATTCAAATTCACCTTGTCCCATATGCCCGGGTCCTAATACAACTTTGTGATTTTGTTTGGGAAGACCTGTGTTTTAAGAATCTTCAGTTGCTATCTGCCACCTGGAATCTGGTTAAAAGAGAATTTGATCAATGAAAATAAATTTCTGGGTAAAATAACAATAAGGATGTAAGATTAACGAGTGCAAATACCTACCTTTTTGATTTGGTTAACGTTACACCTACTGATGATTGCCAAATAGCATGAAACAAGTGCATGCGGTGACTACTTTTTTGTTTATTTTGCATGCCCATTATCGCTTTTCTGGCTAAAAACACCCTGTATGAATAGATGGCATTTGAGTTATTTTCTATTTTTATTTCTCATTCATTGTGTATTGCTTTCACGCTATGTAATAAAAACTAATATTACAAGAATTAAAATACCTCACATTCAATTGACAAACAACTGAAATTCTGCATTTTTGTATTATCCAAGAATGAAAACAGCTGATTTTTCCTATTTCTACATTAAACACAAATGCCAACTACAAAGTGTTTTTTTACCGAGAAACTTATTATTTATCTCATTAAAAGAGCTTGTAGGTGGCAGGTGCCAACTGAAGTTTCTTTTCATTACTGGTATAAGCTGAATTAAGAAAAATTTACAAAAATGCAGGTTTTCCCATAGATACCAAATCAGAAGGTTGTATTAGGACCCGGGCATATGGGACAAGCTCTAGGTAAGCCAATCTACAATATTGTAGAAGATTTCGTACCGTTAAATTTTTAGCTTAACACCGAAAATAAGAGAGTTATACAGGGACCGGCAGAAAGTTGGACACAAAAATTTTATATTTTTAAACTCTGATTTCGATTAATTTAAATTTCTAGCTGCTAATCGAACAAAAGTTTAGTAGCAAATTCATGTGTTATTCGATGATAAGTTGCGCTTGCAGTATTTTGTTTTTTTGTAATACACAGGGTGGTCGAAAAAAATACAAAAAAGTTAAATTTCATATTTTTGTGACTAGGTGTCTGTGACTTTAAATCTGACATCCACCTTTGATTCCAAACAACTTTTGTAAGTAACTTTTTACCGTATTTTAAACAATAAGAGTACCTACCTACTTTACTCTCGAGTTATTTTGACATTTTTTAATCTACCTCGTATCCAAAAAGAGATATTTAAATTTTAATATGTGCGTTTTGAGTTTGAAATGATGCACCAACTTTTATCGAGAATAAAATTTTCTGAGAAATTAATAATAAAAAAGTTTTCCATTTGCGTCCAACTTTCTGCCGGTCACTGTATAGGTACCGTCAGAAACTTTGATTAGTACACAAACTTTAACTTTAACTGGCAAATTTGCGCTCGCGGAATGCGCGGTGCGGCGCTCTTTATCAGTGACGTGTAAAAAGTATTTAAATGTAGTGTGGTGATAAAAGATGTCATATTCCAACGTAGAGATAGTAGGTCTGCCGAGAGCATAATTTTTTCAGGAGAGGTGGCAATGGCCGCGCAGAGAATATATCATGAAGAATTTCCAGAAAGGAATATGCCAAATGTGCGAACTTGTCCAGAAATTTTGGAAAATTTGGACATAAAAGCAAGATAATGGTCGCGAACAAACCCTCTAGTAAGACACTTTGAAAGTTCAAGGTTATCATGTGCAAAAAGTTCAGGCTCTCAAAGAGGAGGATTTGCCAAGAATAGTAGCGCTTTGTGAATGGTATAGGCAAAAGTGCACTGCAAATGATAATTTTAGCAAATCGACCGGGAGATAGCGACAGATTTTTGGACGTGATTTTATTCAGTATGCCTTTCAATGGGCATTATGTTGCGTATATTCTCACAATAATAAGGTATGAATCAAAGAGTCATTCTGGGTTCTTCATATGAAAAACTGAGTTTTCATTTATTCGAAAAATATGCGTTTTGATATGATTTTAGTCAGGCTGCCATGTTTATAAGGGCTAATTATTGCAACGTGAACTTGTATTTTTATGATTAATTTTTCCACGTTTCTGAACAAGCTGCCAATGAGAAATATGCAAGTTCCTGTTATGAAACTGCTGAAAAAAGGATGGCTTACCGTTTGCGAATGTCCACGTAAAATTTAAATTGAATGTTATTTAATCATTCAGACGATTTATTCGATGTAAAGTGTACTTGGACAGGACATGCGCAAACGGTATATGCCATATTTTCTTCAGCAGTTTTGTGATAAGAACTTACATACTTATCATTGGCAACCTGTTCAGAAACGTGGAAAAATTAATTATTAAAATACCAGTTCACGTGACAATAATAGTTCTTTGGGCCCACGCTAACGGTATGCCTATGGTTTTCCGATGAATTTTCTATTTTGAATTTCATTATAAAACACATGGCAGCCTGACTAAAATCATATCAAAACATATATTTTTGGAATAAATGAAAACCCACTTTTCCATATGAAGATCCCAAGATGACTCTCTGATTCATACTTTATTATTGTGAGAATATGCGCAACATAATGCCCTATGAAAGGCATACTGAGTAAAATCACGTCCAAAAATCTGTCACTATCTCCCTGTCTAAAATATGTCTTATGGACAGATGGCGCCGCATTTACCCGAGAAGGGATTTTAATGTGCTCGAGAATCATGTCTTGGTTCTTGGTAGATAAAAATCCGCATGAGGTACGAGAAATTCATTTTCAAAAGAGTTTCTTTAAACGTGTGGGCAGTGTGAAGTGCTAAATGTGATTATTAAAAAATGTAAAGCACCGCGGATATACCTACCACAATTTGCAAATTTTTACAGAATTATCTGACGGTATGGCAACGCTTCAGTAGAAGCCAGCGCTTCTGTAATGAAGCGACCTTGCGACAGTGGCTTTAAAATTCAGGAAACTTGTTGAAAGGCCATAACTTTTTTATTTTCTGCAAATTTAAAAATACTTTCATGGGCGTGCTTTTGGGGTCTAACCTACCGCCGGTTAAAATATTTGTACTAATCAAAGTTACACCCTGTATGTAATGGATTTCCGAGGGGCGTAGTTTGGTTTTATTTTCTTTTGCACTTGAATAATAATTCATAAACGATGATTACGGGAGCAAAATTGTATGAAACAAAATTAAGTCATACTCTTCCGGTAAATTCTAAAAATTACAAAAATACTGGCCTTGGCATACCAAATAACAAAGTTGTATGACAACCAGCACATATGGGGAAAGCTGTATATATTCTAATCTGAAACTTTTTTCTAAAATCGAACAAAAAGGAGATAAATAATGAAAACCATCTTAAGTGGGACACATTTATTAATAGTCCAGCCGGTAGGGATAAAGAAAATGTATTTTCTACTGACAGTACCATGAGCAGCTAAAAAAGTTATTAACAATTTAAAATAATAAAAGAAAAATTTAAAAACCTTATTTTAACTATGGGTTTTTGTCAAGGTATCTAATTCAATGTCAAACTGCTACAAGCTTTTTGAAATCAAAAAGTTTCAAAAAGTTGTAAAGACTTGTGGTGACTGCAATCAATCCATACTTTGGCAAGTAGGTACCTACCTCCTTGCTTAGCTTATGAACCAACCACTCTCCAATAAAATTAATTGGTACCTACGTACTTTTATGAACATTCCGCGTGTAAGTTTTTTGATTTCAAAAAGAAATCTAAAAAATTGTCGCAATTCGGCATTGAATTATTTTATTCTGTCCTTTTTAATATTTGATTCCCATGTCAGGAAGGTAGTAAAGAAGTTTAGTTCGTCATCGTGGGACATCCGGCATATTGGATTTCTCACCTAATCGTTTCCTTCCCATCAAACCCATTCATTCTTATACCTACCTACTAAAAATGTCCAGAATGCAATTTGTTAGTAACGAAAATAGATACAAAATGGCGCTGGTCTGATTGTTAAAATTGCAATAATTAACTTGGAAGGTTGAAAAACTGCAGTTTTTAGACAAAAATTAGGAGTTATTTTTAAGTTATTGTGAAAATATATCTTGCAATGAATAACTTTTTTTAGCGGCCCACGAATTAAATACTCCTTTACTTTACATAATATTGTTCTTTACATTAATCTGCACAGATTACAACAGTAATCCAGCTGTAATTACGAAAATGCACAAAATAGGTACGTACTTTTTGTTCCCCGTTCTAAAATACTCTAGTACATATTTTTCCAGTAAAACGATTTCGTTTGTATCTTAAAAACTATATTTTAACGAGGCAGGCACCAGCACACAGTGTTGACTAAACAGTCTAAAATGAGTGTCCAAACACTTGTTGCCCATTTTGCAGAATGGAGGGAATTTTGATTTATAAAACAAGAGTGGAATTTATTTATGAAACTAATAATTGGGAACGTAGAATAGATACTATGCGCATTCTGGGATCTGAGAAATTAATCAATTTGAATTTATGAGGCGCATGAAGTCCCTAGTCTGAAAACACAGACAATAGGGCTGCACTAGGTACCCATTGCTACAACAATTGGCTAGATTTGTTTTGGCAAAAAGCGCAAAAGTTATTTTGGGTTAAACTAATCAAATGTAGCTATTAAATCAAAGCACCCAAGTATTATTTTATTTTAAAAGATTATTTCGATCATCCCCCGTACGTAGTATAAAGCTTTGTTGACTTTGGAAATATCTTCAAAATATATTTATCTCTTTCGGCTCCCCCCCTCTGCCGACTCGGTTTGCTGGTTTCAGCGATTTTTTAAATTGAGGGGGAATAAAGCACGTTTTGCCTGAAAAATGCTTTACAAAACCGTGAATTATGATTGCTTGATTCCCCGAAATAATTCGGTTTATGGGGGTCGAACTCGTGGAGCTGCCAGCCACCCTCTGCGTAATAAACTTGATAGGCAGCATTTGAAAATTTATCATTGTAATGGAAGGGGAGTCGGCTCCATAAAAAAACTAGTTTTGAATAGTTTTATGGAGTGCGTTTGCATTAGAACGTATTAAAAATATTTTTAAATAGAAGGTAAAATATTAAGAGTATCTAATATATTCAGATTATAATATTCCAATTAATTAAAATACTTAAAACTTCAAGAATCTATTAGAAAATATGAAAATAAGCGGATTTTTTCATATAAACATGTATCGAACTCCTAACGGTTTTCGTTATACAGGGCGTCAAAATTCCATTTTTTAAGTTTTCTATAATTTCTTCTAAGGAAGACAGTTAAGGCTAATATATTTGGTATAGTTTAGACACAGATTAAGTGCTATAAACTAAAAATAATTTGTTCTCTCTACTTCCACCAGTGTCGGAGGGGGGGTTAACCATCATATTTTTAATAAAAAGGTAGTACGCCACTGGAAAAGTAACTTTTTTTGCCCTCATTAAATTTCCAATTTAAATCTAAGAAGAAATTATTCTCGACGAGAAAAATGGCGCCGTTTTTGAAAAATTCATTTTTGTGCGCTTTAATTTTTTTAGCAGAAGACAAAGTAGGTTTAGGCTTTTGAAATTTTGCACCTATACGTACTCAGTTTTTAATTCTGAACAACTTTCCTTTATAATATTTTGCCGTAAAACCTACATAAAGGGCACTTTACTGGTGCGAAAAAATAGTTTTTCAAACTTTGCAAGACATGATTTTTGGAATCTAGAAACACTTTTTGCAGGTTTTACGACAAAACGTTATCAAGAAAAGTTGTTCAGAATTCAAAATGAGTGGGTGTGCAAAATTTCAAACGACGAAAACTACTTTGATTTTCATCTGCTAAAAGATTTAAAACGCACAAAAATGAATTTTCAAAACCGTACATTTTTCGAAAAAAAGAGTCAAAAAATTTTTTTTTCTCAGATTTAATTGGGAAATTTAGACACTGGTAGTGGAAGTAGACAGGCCAAATTATTTTTAATTTATAGCACTGTACAAAATATGTTTGCCTTCCTTTAGGAGAAATTAAAGAGAACTTTGAACGCTGTATAACGAAAACAGTTATGATTTCGATACATATTTATTGTGATGTAGGACATCCATTTACTTTGTCTATTTCTTTTAAAAACCATAAGCCCGAAAATCTCCAAAACAGGGGTAGAAATTATTTAATGTTTGACGAAATCGAAAAAATTGGGCCCACAAAACTGCAATTCTTTCCAATTTAACGCGCCTTGTGGATGTGTGGTGGCCATGGCATAGAGGATATTTAGAAAATAACTAAATTTTGTGGATTTATTCTAATCCATCTCTCTTCGTTGTTTCTAATTTTAGATAAAAAGTATAAATACCAAAGTTGGAGGGAATTGTGTCCCCCATGCGGTTATCATGTCCTAATTTCCGCGACAGCTACCATTTTAGAGATATGTCAGAAACTCGTGTATTTTCTTAAGGAAACCATAGTTATTTCTATTTTTCTGAATAACCATATCGAGTATTATATCGGTGGAAAGCTTTAAAATGCCTAATTTTTTTATGCTATGGCCAACTATGGTTTCCACTTAAAAAACACAAGTTTGTGTCATATCTCGAAAATGACAGCTGTCACGGAAAGTAGGACATGATAACTGCATTGGGGACACAAATCTCGCCAACTTTGGTATTTATACTTTTTATCTAAAATCAGAAACAACGAAGCTAGACGGATTAGAATATATCGCCAAATTTTTTTTTCAAAATATCTAATAAGCCATGACTTTTTTTCAAACATCCACAAGGCGCATTAAATTGGGCCCATAAAACTGCAATTCTTTCCCCATTTAAACTTCCTTCTATCTCCGCTAGTTCCGAGATCCCCATACTGAAACAAAAAATACATCATCCGCCTTCTTGGAGCGACGGCCATATTGAATTTAATGTGATATCCTTAACTTTTTCGTTTTCTACTCTTCAAGCCCTTTCATTTGATACCCAACAAAAAAATACATCATCCGCTATCTTGGAGCGGCGGCCATATCGAATTTAGTGTGATGTCACTAACTTCATCGTTTTCTACTTTTCAAGCCCTTTCATTTGATACCCATATTAAGGGGGTTGACAAAAAATACAACATGACATCTTGGAGCAGCGGCCATTTTGAAAGTATTACAATATTGAGTATTGCATGTTGTATTGTCACCGGAACTAAAGGTGTACGCAAAATTTCAGCTCAATCGGATGTCAGGAAGTGGTTCTAAATCAGCTTGCAAGATTCGACCCTCTCATACATACTAACAGGGCAAGTTAAATAAAAGCTTGTAAAAAACGGGAGCACATCGTAGGTTCAAGGTTATCCGACGAGAAGGTCTACCGGGTCCATCCCACATTTTTATTTTTTACTCTAGAAACAAAAGTTCGATATAAAAGTTACAAAAAAGCCTTTTTGATAGGCGACCTTTATGTGTAAGAACATATTTGAGATGTATGACCTACTTTCCAAGTTATATTTGAAAAACTCGAAACCTACCGAAACTTCTTCGGCTTGTAACTTTTTTGTTTCAAGGATTACCTACAAAATTTCCTAATGGAATTTGTGAACAAAACTGATTGCTTTAAGTCTACTTCATTAGAATTTCGAAAAATGCCAGGGTATAGGGGTGCCTAAAAAATGCGATAACTTTATTGTGGCTGGCTGTGGCCTCGAATGCTGTACTTCCATGTTTCCAGTATTTTCTTTTTCCTATCATACTGCATTGAAAATCTTGGAAATATCTCGCGAGGTATGTGTATCACGCACATTTTTAAAATTTTCCAGTATGCCGACTATAAATCGATTAATATTGTGCTAAGAGATCGCTCACTAAACAATGGCGTTTTTAAAAATTCTGATAAAGTGGGCGTAAGGTAATCGGTTTTGTCCACAAATGTCATTAAGAAATAAAAAAAAAAAGTTACAAGCTGAAGAAGTTTCTGCATTTTTAGGATTTTTCAAAAATATCAGAAAGTAGGTAGGCCATGATTCTCGAATTTATTTCTACATAAAGTTAGCCCATCAAAAAGCAATTTTTTCGTTCAAATAAGGTTATGTAGAGAATATGCATATCTATTTGTGTAGATATTCTCGATTGACCCTCCATCAATAGACACCCTGTATATGGATATGGGTAACATGAAATTGATTATTTCAATATTAGGTATCCTTACAAAATACAAAATTTCTAGAGACAATAACTTTCAGTATTTTGTAATTTCAAAAAAATATTTACTTTATTAGTCTGCCAATTGTCTGCCATTACTTTGAGAGAGGCAATTATTACTATTCAGTTAGAAACTCTGCAGTACAATTTTCATAATATCCCTTCCAAATAAACTCTTGTCTCTTGTCTCAATGGAGAG
Organism: Pseudeuparius sepicola; assembly: GCA_963920635.1. Lineage (NCBI taxonomy): Eukaryota > Metazoa > Arthropoda > Insecta > Coleoptera > Anthribidae > Pseudeuparius > Pseudeuparius sepicola. Next base: position 31,029,590 of record OY987303.1, read on the forward strand.
TTAAATTTGCATTCAACTGTAAATCAAAACAAACAAATCAAAGTTAACTTTTGTTGACTCTACTTTAAGGAACCATGTTTTGTTTAAACATGACTACAGAAAATATAATGCTTTGATCACAAAAACCCGAATAAAAATAATTTTATATGAGTCCTTCAATGTATAGGGAGCTTTTTATGTATGTTATTTTGAAAGTGAAAAGTCCATATATATAAGGCATTTTAATTAATTCCAGATCATCATACGTAATTTTATTTTCTTGAATTCGGCAGTGAAGTGTCCCAAATTCGTCATTAAAAGCTCAAAAATCGGCACTGAAGTAGCCCATTATTATACGATTTTTTCAATAAGTAGGCCTTGGCGAGATGTAAACATCAAACGTCAGACGCGGAGCCATCGCCCGTCAAAAGTGACCAAATATTCAAAACCCGGCCAATAAATCCCATTTAACTTTTCATACACATTGCGAAATTGTTACCTATAGCAACGCAATCTTTCAGTATAAATATTTTAGTAGGTTTGAATATCAATAGATTTGTTATGGAAGCAGCACAATAGGCAGCAATTTGGATTTTCTGTCAGAAAGTGCCGTGTCTCGTCATACTTGACCTAGGTAGAGCGATGGTCAAGGTCAAGCAACGCCGCGCGTAGTCGGTTCATGGACGGGTGATCCCTTATGATTATTTTTTCGCCTAATAATACTTTTTTTCCGATTTCAAAAAAACATAATATTATGTACCTCGGCACTAAAGTTCTTTTTATGACTCATGTGGTTTATTTGCCTCGGCCAGAGGCCTCGGCTACTAAATTCTACATAAGTCAAAAAAAGTTGAACTTCAGTGCTTTGGTACATAAATAACTATTGTTTAATTTGACTGAAAACGACTTTCTAATCAGTTATCATTTTGTTTGTGCAAATACCTAACTCGGATGTGTTTTTCACCACCCATGCTTTTTTGGAAAAATGATTTGAACTATGCTTTTCTCGTCGTTTTGCCTTGGCGAGATGTAAACATCAAACGTCAGACGCGGAGCCATCGCCCGTCAAAAGTGACCAAATATTCAAAACCCGGCCAATAAATCCCATTTAACTTTTCATACACATTGCGAAATTGTTACCTATAGCAACGCAATCTTTCAGTATAAATATTTTAGTAGGTTTGAATATCAATAGATTTGTTATGAAAGCAGCACAATAGGCAGCAATTTGGATTTTCTGTCAGAAAGTGCCGTGTCTCGTCATACTTGACCTAGGTAGAGCGATGGTCAAGGTCAAGCAACGCCGCGCGTAGTCGGTTCATGGACGGGTGATCCCTTATGATTATTTTTTCGCCTAATAATACTTTTCTTTTCCGATTTCAAAAAAATATAATATTATGTACCTCGGCACTAAAGTTCTTTTTATGACTCATGTGGTTTATTTGCCTCGGCCAGAGGCCTCGGCTACTAAATTCTACATAAGTCATAAAAAGTTGAACTTCAGTGCTTTGGTACATAAATAACTATTGTTTAATTTGACTGAAAACGACTTTCTAATCAGTTATCATTTTGTTTGTGCAAATACCTAACTCGGATGTGTTTTTCACCACCCATGCTTTTTTGGAAAAATGATTTGAACTATGCTTTTCTCGTCGTTTTCACCCTTTACACACTATAGCTCACTATAATCTTGTTCGTGTCACAGAAGTACCTACCTGGGTCCCTGTAGTCATTGCTGCTATAGCTATAATACTTGTTCATGTTCACGGAGGCATCCTGTCCAACACGAGCGCTGCGAGCCATGTGCTGGGGTTATTCTTAAGTCTTATAATTTTCTTTATTGTAAGTAGGTACGTATACGGAGTGAATGACCTAAAAACAAACATTCTTATTGTTAGGTCAATGTTAGCTAATTGTAGGGTGCTTTGTCAGAAGTAGAATTGTAGGTATATAGGATTCCGCAACCATGGCATATGTTCAAACACATAGCGGTGTTAAAATTATAGTCGAAAAATCATGCCATTGCATTGTGGTGAGTATTTTGCAGACTATATATATAGATTTTTTTACGTTACCAAATGTTTCAAGTAGAACATATGCATATTTTTAGTCGTTCCGAAAGAATGAGTTTCTCACGCAACAACCGAAATTAAGCAGCTCTAAGGATGTAGGTATCATAGTCATTGGTGAAGATTATTTTAGAACATATTATAATTAAGCCGCCACTCGTACTGAGAACTTGTTGGTGCATGACGCAATATAATGTCCAGCAGTTCACAGCGGTACAAGAACATAACGATACAATAATATAAATAATTAGACTTATAAGGTACCTACCCAAATCATTTGAAAACTGAATCCTGAATAAGAACTAACAGTGTTTCTCTATGTATGTATTTACGATGAGTTCCAGAAGAATGTTGATTATTGTTGATGAAATAAATTGTATTCCTAGTTTGGAGTGTTGTGAGGGTGAGAATTATTATTATTATTATAGGTTTTTAAAAATCAACAGATCATTACGATTAGGAACATATAAAAACTATTAAAAATTCTGGTATCATTGAGAGCTTGAAACACCTTTTTTAAGTTTGCCAAATACCTAGCTCTTCGAGAAGGGAAAATAAAATTTATATCCTATTACAGGATGTCCCAGAAATAACTGCCAAAATTCTAGCCACTTGTCTTCATCAAAAGAAACTTTTTGAGATATTTTTTCGGAAACCTGAAATACGTCGAATATCCTTCTAATAAGGTGAAACTCTGTTGACTAAGTAATAACACAGAAATATAGCTATGGTAATAACATACGTAATAATAAAAAACACAAAAAAATGGCGACGAATTAGGTTTGTCAACTACCTATTTACTATTTCAAAATAATAACATATGTGATAAACTCTACGTAAGAAAAGATCAAAATGATGATAACTGCTATACTTTTGAGTTAACAAAAATATCAACGTTGTTATTGTTATTACTCACCACTTGGTGAGTGAAAGTATTGTATTGGCATAAAATTTCAAAAAATTTGCGATGAACTGTGTGAGAAAGGATCTAAATTATTAATACTGCCACACTTGTAACTTACCAAACATATGAACGTTGTTATTTTTCAACAATCAACTATAGTAGTTTTAACAAGACCCTATATGCAAAAACGTTTGATACATTGTGCAATGACAATCTACTACTTTAGGAGTGCTAGTGTCAGAATAATTTGCAACACTTGCAACAATACGACAACAGGAACAAAAAATGTGCGATGTGCGCCTATTTATAGTAATATGAGACAATTCTGGAATCTTTCTACCAGCCTGAACAGAGTTTCGGCGTAAGTTAATATTATACTAGTATAGTTAATTTGTTGTTATTATTATAAAAACCGGATTTGTCACAAAACTTCACTTGTATGTCGGTTCGAACGTGGAAATACAACTGATTATCAATACCTGCTCGTGCATCTTGTCGGATGACCATAGCAGGAGACTAGCAAGAAATATGAAGATAGTGAATCATTCATTACCATGCGTTGCCTCTGGATTTTCTTTATCCATAAGCAACTCGTTAGCATTATTTTAATGGAAAAAAGTAGGTACCAGGGAAAAATTGAGTTTTCGAAAAAAATTATTTAAAAAAGTTGTTGGTATTGATGAGTTAAATACGTGGTTCAAATTTTAGCACTTTTATTAATTCGTCTACCGACACTTCGCTTGTAAAGTGCTTGTAAAGTGCGACTTGAAGTTTTTATTCAGATTATACAGAAATTAATCTCAGAACGATTTAGTTTATCATAAAGATATGAAATCACAAAGATTATTGGTTGTTGGCAAAGCATTTTGAACATAATGCAGCAAGGTGCACGGTGATCCATCAGTAAGTTTCTTTGACTAAAAATGTAATACGCTTCACGGCTTCACTACAAAATAAATACAAATCTCGATCTTTTGTTCCTACATAGAATACAGAAATTTCGTTCAGGAAAGCTAAATAAGATACACTTGTTCCAAAAGTTTACGTTTGGATAAAACAAAAGTGCGGTGTATCCTCTGCGGTCGCATAACAGCAAAATATAGAAATTTAACCGCAGCCGTGCGCGACAGCGTGCCTAGTTTATGATAAAAGGGGTAGGGGCAGGGAGCCTAGCCTTCTCCCTCCATCCCCCCCCCCCCCCCCCACGGCCAACACAAAAGGAAACAAAGTATATCATATCTTAGGAAGCCAAGTGCGCCCAGCCAATTTTCAAATTCAATTTACGTGGAACAAAAGCGTCCTCCTCACCCTCCCTCCCTCCCTCCCTTCCTCCTTCGCCTCTATCTTTTGTTTTATTCTACGCGGCGGCGGCGGCTCCGAGCGAAATATTTGCGCCAGCCAAATTCCCCCGGTTGTATAAAATATTGCTGGACGGGCCGTCGGGGGAATTTCAACTTTAAGGAAAAACGATCAAAAACGGATCCGGTCCCGTATATTCTTTCCGACATCATTTTCTGCCCCCCGCGGGGAGATTTGCTTCGAGAATTCGAGACGAAATATATTTTTTCTGTCCGAGATGCTCCACGTTCGGCTTGCAACATTCCGATGGACGACTTCAATGTAATAAGAATATACAGTGAAAGCGAGGTCTTGACCGTATATAGACAAAAACAAATTTTCGCATATAAAAAAAATATATAAATGCATGAAGAAATATGTTGTTGAAAATCAAAGCCGAAAATATTTTATTCTGATTTATTGCGTCCGGAAAAGGCGGTATAAAAAAATATTAAGATCAAATCTAAAACGCTGATTGCTTCAATTTTTGCGTTGTTGTCAACGTCCTACTACTGTATCTATGGTTTTCACGATTTTCAGTTGTCAAAAAATTTTCTTATTTGGGTATTTCAAATTTTGAATAAATGGCAAACAGCTGACTTTAATATTGGAAATAACGATCGTAATTATGACAACAGGGCAAATCTGGACGTACTCTCATTGATCTATAATGTGGCGGGATATTTAAATATTGTTACAACTTTTTACCCAATAGAAATGTGCGTGGTACCTTAATGAAAAATCGGGCTCTACTACATAAAAGTACTGAATATGTTCTTTCCTTTGAATCATACAAAATTAACTAACTTCAACCTAGTAGGTATGTCTTGATGGCTTATTTTACCTGGCTTTTTAAGTTGACAAGTATGTAGTGATAAACCCTTTCTTAAAGACGGTAATTTTGGATAGGTATACTGTACTGGAATATACTAGGTACAGTTCGCGCAATCAAACTGACACGCGAAAACATCAGTCTAAGCGCCGGCGATCCATTATAGCAGCTTCTTATGCGGCGCTTAGACTGAGGTTCTCGCGTGTCAGCTTAGAATGCGCGGACTGTAAGCAAAACTTATAGTTGAAACACAAGTTTAAAAACTTATTAATGTTCGATGTTTGTTTTTGATATTATGTTCTCCGTTAAATGTTATATCTATCATTAATATATTCAAATAAAATTCCTGGGTATTCTACCAATTTGTATTTAAAATAACGAGCCAAAAGCTATCCTTTTTTATAAATATTTTGCAACGTACGTTTCGACTTTTAAGCCATCTTCAGGTATACATGTTAAAAATTGCCAGTCTAAAAATTTTTTATTAAGTTTATATAAACATATAATACTGAAAAAGGAAAACATAAAATGTCAGAAAACGTCAAAATTACTTACATTTTTGAAGCATAACGACTATATGAACGTTATGTTATACCTAAATACTGTTTTTTTATATAAACATCTTCGTCGATTTCACAATGATCACTTATTTTTTAAAAAGTCAAAACAAATGTAAACATAATTGTTGTGGAGGATATAATTTTTTAGTATTTTTTAAACCAAGAGATGTTTCAGAGGCGGCTACATGTTAGCAAATGGTTCGAAATGTGTTCAGGTATGCTATGCGTTAAAATATTTTATACAAATAAAAAAGGTGGAACTGATACGTAGTGGGTTTTTTTAACAATTTCGGAAATATACCGTGACAATAATAATTTTAAATTTTTCAAAAAACAGTTTTTAACAATTTTTAACAATTTCTGTTGGTGAGGTCCAAAAAACAAAATACAAAAGAAAAAATGAAACTCGTTTAAGAGATTAGATTGTTACAAATATGTCTCTTAAACTAGTTTCATTTTTGCTTTTGTATTTTGTTTTTTAGACCTCACCAACAGAAATTGTTAAAAATTGTTAAAAACTGTTTTTTGAAAGATTTAAAAATTGTTAAAAACTGTTTTTTGAAAAATTTGAAATTATTATTGTCACGGTATATTTCCGAAATTGTTAAAAAAAACACTACGTATCAGTTCCACCTTTTTATTTGTATAAAATATTTTAACGCATAGCATACCTGAACACATTTCGAACCATTTGCTAACATGTAGCCGCCTCTGAAACATTTCTTGATTTAAAAAATACTAAAAAATCATATCCTCTACAACAATTATGTTTACATTTTTGTTTTTGACTTTTTAAAAAATATGTGACCATTGTGAAATCGACGAAGATGTTTATATAAAAAAACAGTATTTAGGTATAACATAACGTTCATATAGTCGTTATGATTCAAAAATGTAAGTAATTTTGACGTTTTCTGACATTTTATGTTTTCCTTTTTCAGTATTATATGATTATATAAACTCTTTAAAAAAATTTTAGACTGACAATTTTTAACATGTACCTGAAGATGGCTTAAAAGTCGAAACGTACGTTGCAAAATATTTATAAGAAAGGATAGCTTTTGGCTCGTTATTTTAAATACAAATTGGTAGAATACCCAGGAATTTTATTTGAATTACTCTATAACTACCAGGAAGAAAACAAAAAATTTTTGATCATTAATATATTATTATAATTAGCACAAGCGTCCACCCAGTCAATATTTTCGTTTATAATTCTCCGTTTATGCACATCCGAAGTCTCTTATATTGATTTTATATTTAAAAATTCGAGTGGTTATTGTTTACTGGCAAAGAGCAGAAAAATTTAAAATGGCTAAACCTAATGTAGAAACTTCGCGTTATAATATAAGTATTTGTACACCTACCTCTGTCTGGGGAAATGAAAATTACCCCCCAAACACTACATTGAAAACCCATATATTCTCCTATTGGTTGGCAAATTGGCGCCAACTTAACATGCATCAGAGGCGGCTTTATTGCCCCCGCCTCAATACTACACGGCTTTTCACTCTCGCCCACAATGCGTGAATGATTTTCCGCCGAATCACTCCCAGCGGTCCATGAGCAAGCTAAAAAAGCGCGATTTCCCACACTTTTCTGACTGGGTGATCTATTATACTTTTTTCCCACTTTAAGATATAAAAAATAAAAATAAAAGAAGTACCACTTGAATCGATATATAGCTGTCATAGCGCCATAATATGAAAGTAAATATCAAAAGGAAATAACCAACAAATTTGGTATCTTCGTTTGTTCTGATCTTCAATAATGAAGACAACAGGCCATTTTCGCGATGTTTGGAAATTAAGACAACTTTAAAATTGTAATACCTACCTATCGTTTGTACCCCAGACAAAGTACTTATTACTAGACAAATATTTCTTGCAAAATAAATCGTAGAATACATGAGCCTATTTACTGGTTGCTGCTTCTAGATAATGTAGCCAGCCATTCTTAAAGCATGATGTCTTCTTTTGGAAACGTAAAAACATTATAGTGAATAAGGTAAGTAATTTGTTCTGATTGTCCCGAAATATGGTTCATTTGGTAAACAAAACTAACACTTTTACCACAGTATATAACAGTATAACATCTAGAATCGACGTCTTTGGTTGAAGTCCCAGCAAATTATCTATCGTGCAATCTTTTACCTCTTACTAACCCATAGAATGTAATCTCGCAGTCTTGTGGTAAAAATTTCTTCGCACTTCTTAGATCTTTATGAAGTCCATCATTTCTATATTACAACATGCAGAACGTGGTGAATCCTTGACAACAACTAAACATCGACTAATAACCATCGAATTCAATTTGATGCTAATAACTGGTTTCATACGCCATATGAAACCCCACTTCAAAGGTGAAATTTTTTTAACCTGGCACGGAGATATTCATAGATTACCTAACCCCTTGGACATTTGTGATTTCTCGGATGGCTTTTCAAATACACCCACAAAATAGCGGCCAATGAGTTTTATTTAATTTTTAGCCACCATACAAACTCCCGATATATGGTAGAGATGGGCTGCGACTTCACGAACTGTGACTTTGTCACTTCTACTTATGTCTCTCAGTCACAATCTGCTTCAGTCCCAACCAAACAGCATTGTCATTTTGTCACAGGTTTGCACTGTTGCCGGTGTTAGCGATTGGCCCTCGATCGTGACGATGCAGTGTCGGTGGTGGTACAGGTAGGCCAGTCGATGGATAAAATGAACTACTCCAAAAAAAATCACTGCTATTAGTCACTGCAGCATGGCTGGAGCAGATTGGCACTTTGGCTCACCTCTAATATATAGGGTAAAAATGGGGGCGAATTCTATCTCTTTTCGTCCCCTGCGCCTTTCCGTACGCAGAAGGGAGAACAGCATATGTTAATATACGGGAATGCGTCTTTTACCCATCGAATTGACAAAGTAGATGGAAGGAGTGTAGGTATAAACTGGCAGCCAAAATTGAGTATGTGAAATAGTAAATAAAACGTCCAACTGTGTGTCTTGTGCGTCAAGCGTCATTTTCCTGCTGTCGTGAAAATTTTCTGCGGTCATATTTGAAGCTTCGAAAGTATGTGATAGTGTCAATTATATCTTCTTGCACTGTCCACTTTTGTTACAAGTAACTAACTAATTTAATTTTTCAACTTTAAAAATATAGACATAAAACATCAAAGCTGAACTGTCACATTCAACAGCTCCCGTGTATAATAGTCGCCTTCTACTTCACTCGAATTTTTATGGCAGACCTGTGTACAATGTAGTGCATTTCCCAATTAAAAACGAAGACACGCAGTTATGTTCTTCAACTGTTTACCAGGTGAAATAATAGACTTGCTGAATTTACTGAATTGTAATGAATATAATTCCTTTCAAGGCTAAACGTCTCAGTCTATCTTCGCACCTTGTAGAAATAAAATTTTTAGAAATAAATTTTTTTTCCGCTCTAAGAAAACTGGCGCAGTCGGCCAGTAGGATTTCTTAAGGAAAGCCTCGAGATGTACGTTTAGTTGCCTGTATCTATGTAATTTTATTTCGAACTAGCTGGAAAAAGTAGAGAATTTGAAAGGATTACAAAAAATACTGGTATTTTTAAAATATAGGTATGTACATACCTACTATATTTGATGTGCGATTACGCGAATACAAACTGTAAAACCAAATATAATGCACAAATTTTGTTATAGTTGAACACCGACTTATTATGCGGCGTGTATTATGACATTACGCGCGTTAGAGTCGCCAAGATCGCTGTTTCTATGTTAGATTTATTTTGGCGAGAATTTGTTTTTGGTGGAATTTGGTTGATACTGTTGAGATTGGACTAAAGAACACCACTCTTTGTGATTTTTAATAAGAAAACTTGAATGAGTTTTTAGTACACCTTTTTATTTATTTTTGACAACCTTTCATTATTTTATTGTTGTATATCAACACCTTATATATACACAGGATCAAATGTTTTAATGTAACTGAGAATTATACAAGAAGATAGATATTCTCAATACCTTCCCTCATCATATGATTCCTGCAGACCCATTTTATATACTTACAAGAACTTGTAACCTGGGTTAAAACAAAGGTTTCGTCATTATATCAGCAACTTGCAGTTCAGAAGAAATCTTCTTAATATAAATTTCTCCGAGAATTTCTCTTTCTAACACAAGTTCCCGAACAAAGAAATGTCTTGTCTGAATATGTTTAGTTCTCCGGTGGTATTCTGGATTTTGAGCTAATTTTATGGCAGCTTCATTATCTACTTGCAATACAGGAAATTCGTCAAGTGTGATAATATCTTTAAATAGGCGTTTTAACCATATTAACTATTTAGCAGCTTCACTTGCGGAAACTATTTCAGCTTCGGTTGTAGATATGGCAACTGAACTTTGCCGCTGACTAAGCCAAGAAATAGCTCCACCTGCATATATACATACAACACCCGTTGTTCAGCGACCTGTTAGTTGATCTCCTCCATGATCAGCATCGCCAAACCATCGCTGAATCCTTCTAAACCTTTTTCATCATCGGGTTTATAAGTAATTTTATAACTTGGTGTGCCTTTCAAGTAACGAAGGATTCTTTTTACCTTTACATAATCGTCTTCACTTGGATCGTCATGTTTTCTCGAGACAACACTAAGGGCATACGCAATATCGGGAGGAGTTCCAATCATAACAGACATCAATGCTCCAACAACTTTGGGATAAATAAAATCTTTATGACTACTTGATTTCTCCACCTTCCCTGATGAAGAATTTTCCTTGATGATAGGAGTGGTAACAGCATTACAATCAGCCATACCATAGCGATGCAGCAGATGCTTTAGATATCTCCAATCCAAGAAAATAATTTGCTGGCTGTACTGATACTTTAAATTCTTGTTGTAACTCCTTTTTTCATAGTCTCATCATTTGAAGCAAGTAAGCCATCATCAACATACAGTGCCAAAAGAAGCATGTGTCCTCCTTGTTTTTTAACAAACAAACAAGGATCGGCATTACTTTTACTAAATCCTATTGATGCAATAAAATCAGTAAATCTCTTATTCCAGCATCTAGGAGCTTGTTTAAGACCCTATAATTATTTTTTAAATGACATACTCGGTTTGACCCTTCTGGTTGTTTCATAAACACTTTTTAAAATCGCTGTAGAAACATCAAATTGAATCAAATTCATTTTCTCACGAGCAGCAATACTCATCAAAGCTCTTATTGTTCCAAATTTTGTTTGATCATAATCGTCTCCCTTTCTCTGTGCAAAACCTCTAATTACCAACCTTGCTTTGTACTTATCAATGGAACCATCTGAATGAGTTTTTACTTTGTAAACCCACTTACAGGAAAGTGCTTTCTTCCCAGCAGGTAATTCCTTAAGAATCCTGGTTTCTTTGTCATTACTTCTAATAGCTTCTGAATAACTAAGGGGTTCTTCTATTTCTAAGACACTAGCAGCTGCAAGCATTGCATACTTTTCAAACTTAGAAGGTAACTTTATGTCTTCTTTCTTCCTTAGTTCTCTGCCTCTCATATACCCTTCTTCAATTATGTCTTCCACATATACCTCATCTTCAATGCAATTTTTAGCTTGGGCATTTTCTTCATTTTCATGCGAACTTTCAAATGGTTATATCTTCGAGTCCTCTAAATCTATGGCATTTTCATCCTCTCCTTCAGACTTCCTTCTGCTTATTTCACTTTCTTTCTCTTGAATTAAACTAGTTCCTTCTTGAGAAACTGGAAGAATCTGTTCATGAAAAATGACATTTCGGGATCTAATTAGTTTCTTTGATTCTTCGCACCATATACGATAGCCATCATGGACAGTTCCTGAGATCCAGGGGGTAGGACAAGGACAAACTATTTGGGACACGCTGTACATCCTCTTATGTGATACGGATGTTCCAGATATATTAAGAATATATGTTGCAGTATTGATCATTTTTCTGTCCATAAATACTGGCTCTGGCAGTTTCAACAATGGTCCGATTGTCGCGTTCTACACAGCCATTTTGCTCTGGTGTATAAGGCCTTATTAGCCTATGCCTAATACCATATTTCTGAAGAATTTTTCTTACATAATTGTTGTCGAATTCTCCTCCATTGTCACTTAGAAGCTCCTTTACTGTATGACCAGCATTAAAAATCTCAGCAAGCACTATGCTAAGCTTTTCGGAAACTTCTGATTTATGTTTTAAGAAATATACATAACGGTATCGACTAAAATCATTTTTAAACGACACAAAATACTGGTATCCTGATTGAGATCTACTGAATGGTCCACAAACATCCGTGTGCAAAAGTTCTCCAGGTTCTTTTGCTCGTTCTCTAGTCCCAAATTTAAATCTATGTGCTTTCCCATAGATACATCCCTCACCCAACTCATTATCTAAGATGACACGAATATCAAGTTCACGGGAAATAATATCTCTAACATGTCTTTGGTTTTGGTGTCCTAGTCTTTCATGATAAAGTTGCAGGAGATTTTCATTTGGAATACCATTACTTGCTTCCATTGCAGTCTTTTCTACTTCAGGCTTCATATTTTGTAGGTTTAACTTGTACAAATTACCATATCGAGTTCTGTTGCCTGTTAATATAACTCTTCCTTCGATTTCCAGTATACATTTCTCAGTCTTAGACACAAATCTACTCTCAAGATGCTTATCTTGAGCAGATAAAGTCGAAAATAAATTTTTCTTGATTCCAGGGACATACCATACATTTACTAGTGTTAAATCTTCTTGGCATTCATCTACAGTTGCTCTGACTCTAAATATTTCTTCTCCTTCTGCTCCAATAGAATCTCCATTTGCTGTTGTTACCATATGTGATTCTTTGAATAACTGCATTTGATACTGCAACCAAGGACATATTTACTCTCATCTGCTCATCAGGCTTCTTTACTTTCGTATTTCCAGATTTAGTGGGCCTACCATCTGCTTTCCATTTAGAACATTGCTTAATTTTATGTCCAGGTAGTTTACAATAGTGACAAATCCACTTCTTCTTAAAATTGTATTTGTTTGGACATCTTTCTGCCACCAGAACTTCATTTTTAGTTTCGTTCTTTGAACACAAAGTCTTCTCATATACACACAATTGATTTGTTAAATTATCTATTGTACGATCAGCTTTGGCCATCAACATCCAACTGGATTTAAACGAAAAATACTCATCTGGTAATGTTCCTAATATTTTGCATATCAAAAGTAACTCTGGTAAATCACACTTGCATATATTCCCTGATGATATCTTCTCTTTAGCAATTTCTACTTGAAGCTCATTCCACAAATTTTTCAACTTAGAAGTATGCATGGGGATATCATCATCTCTATTCCTCTTAAAGCCAAAGAACTGCATGCAGACGTCGTATGTTTTATCTTCTACGTTACCATCATACATTCGATGCAATTCAAGCCACATTTCTCGAGCTATTGAAAATCTCATCACCTTTTGCAACGTTTCTTGAGCCATGTTTATTGTTAGAATAAGTGACGCTGTACTGTCTGCTTTTGTGAACTCAGCTAAGTATTTTTCAAACTTCAGCACTTCATCCTGAGTACCACTACTTGAGTCTAAAGCATTCGCAGACACCAATCTTCCTTCAATAACATCAATCGCACCAGGTACTTCTCTCAACAGAATCCAACAGAATCCATATTGATAACTGCAGAAACCAACTTCAGGTACGCCTCTTACAGAAATTAATTTTTGGTGAAATTCTTAAACAAAGATTCTAACCAACTACACTCTCAACCACTCTGGTAACCACGCTCTGCTACCATGTTGAGGTTGGACTAAAGAACACCACTCTTTGTGATTTTTAATAAGAAAACTTGAATGAGTTTTTAGTACACCTTTTTATTTATTTTTGACAACCTTTCATTATTTTATTGTTGTATATCAACACCTTATATACAGGGTGAGTTTTTTTCGATGCCCACTATGGTAATCTCGGAAACTAGCAGAGCTAGAACAAAGGTTAAATAGGGAAAGAATTGCAGTTTTGAATGCTCAATCTAATGCCCCTTTTGGATTTTTAAAAAAGTTCATGGCTCACTAGATATTTTGAAAAGAGTGATTTTTTGCTATTTCATCAGATCTCCGTAGCTTCGTTATTTCTGATTCTACAGAAAAACTGTAGAGACAAAAATTGTAAATAATTTTGGACTTAATAAGATAATCTAATCCAATTTTTTTGTTGTTTTTGATTTTTGAGATATGACATAAACTTGTGTTTTTTAATGTAAATCATAGTTGGCTGTGGCCTTATTAAATCGGCCATTTTTTGAGCTTTCCAATTGCTGATTGACAGGCGCTCTCTAAGAAAGGCGACAAATTCAGTTTTAAAAAGATGCAATATTTGCATAAACAATACTTAATGGTGGATTATTTGAACCCCTTTTTTGTTTTAAAATAATAATAATTAGAATTTGAGTTTTTTTAATTTTTGTTTTATTTTGTTACATTTTGTTACCAGCTAAAAACAAAATATTAGAAAGTTTGAAGTATGTCCAATTACAAAATAGAACGCAATTACGAAAATATTCCATGGCTGACTATGTGAAAATTTAAAAAAATCAGAAAATTAGCCATAGCTCTTTTATTTTTTATAATAACTATGCCGAGTATTATATCTTTGGAAAGATAAAAAAAAGGCCGATTTGATAAGGCCACAGCCAACTATGCTTTACATTTAAAAAAACACAAGTTTATGTCATATCTCAAAAATCACAAACAACATAAAAAAATTTGATTAGACTATCTTATATGAGGCGCCATTTCGGACTAAATTATTATTTTTGAATATATAAATTTCTCGCGCTAATATATTTTTTTAATATGATATTTATAGAAATTTGCGTGAATAATCTTTTTTTAGTCAAATTTATATATTACGCATCGCCCAAAAGTATATATTACAGTAAACGCAAAAAAATATATCAAAACACGATATATTAATTTGGTGCGCCAATATATAATAATTTAGGGTACCACTGGTCGTCACCAGAGGTCGCGCCGCGCATCCCTAAAGTGCACCGGCAACGCTGCAGCCGAAAGGGCAGAAGCCCGAAGTCGAAATATTTTTTTTATATGACATTTATAGAAATTTGCGCGAATAATCTTTTTTTAGTCAAATTTATATATTACGCATCGCCAAAAAGTATATATTACAGTAAACGCAAAAAAATATATCAAAACACGATATATTAATTTGGTGCGCCAATATATAATAATTTAGGGTACCACCGGTCGTCACCAGAGGGCACGGCGCATGCCTAAAGTGCACCGGTAACGCTGCAGCAGAAAGCGCAGAAGCCCGAAGTCGAAGTGATTATGATTACCGACGTACTGGATGTTCTTTTTCTGTGTCAGGTTTGGGATTTGATGTTTTGTGGTGTATAACCCC
Source organism: Pseudeuparius sepicola (assembly GCA_963920635.1). Classification (NCBI taxonomy): domain Eukaryota; kingdom Metazoa; phylum Arthropoda; class Insecta; order Coleoptera; family Anthribidae; genus Pseudeuparius; species Pseudeuparius sepicola. The sequence continues at coordinate 31,044,676 of OY987303.1, forward strand.
ACAATCATCTTACATCATATTAGTTTCGCGCCCGCATGATCGTTTTCGTTTCGCCTTCGTTTTGTTGTAGGAAGTGGCTATTTATTTATACGTCCGACGTATATAAAAGTCGGTATACGTCTTGCACTCCCATTGGTGGATTGAGTCACGTGACTTCTTTGGACGTACATTTAACTCCGTACACGTCCGAAGCCGAAGTAAAGACTTCTTGCAACTTCTTGTTCTTGCTTTTTTTGTTTACTGACGTCATCGCAGAAAGAGCGAGGCCTACGATAAAGACAGACCATGGCGCACGAAAATCACTTGACCATCTTAGTCCGACATTACCATGTCATTTACACATAACTGAAAGTGGCAGCTTGTGTTTTGAGAAGTTTTAAGTAAAATATCCTGGGTACTCTACCAAAGTGTATTCAAATACGACAAGCAAAAATTTGTTTTTATAATTTTTCTTGTACTACGTACGTTTCGGCAATTTATGTCATCTTCAAATATTATTAAAAAAATTGATTGTCGTATTTGAATACACTTCGGTAGAGTACCCAGGATATTTTATTTAAATGATCTATAACTACCAGGAAGAAAACAAAAGAAGTTTTAAGTGTTTAAAACGGTATTATTAAACGTCTTAGTTAATATTTTAGAAACAAGTTTATCCTCAGTCCGTCTATTTACAGTATACTTAGGTGCGTTTTAATTTTTATTTCCTAAAAAATATCCTAAATACCAAATATTGGGTATGTATTCATTATTTCATTTTCTCCGTAATGTATTCCTATATATTGTGCATTAAATATGCTGATATTCATTCAAACTAGTTAAATCAATCATGCAACTAGGTATATGAACAATGATAAATTCCACAATTCTAAGTTTCACTTTAAAAAAATAACTCACTTCTTGTATCCTAGAATATTTACTCGTTTTATTTGCAGCTTTCACTTGCTTTTTACTGGTATATTTTTTATAATTCATATTTATTTGATATTAGTTTTATTAATATTAATAACTGTAAAAATTTTATCATTGAATAAATTGTTTTTAAATTATAAATATCATTTTTACGACCATTAAAATGCCTCGACACTGTAGTGTTGCGGGATGTAAAACAAATTACAAAAGCCAGGAAAAAATGCCACCATAACAACACTTGCTTGGCTTCGGGATGAAAAAGTGCACCAAAAATGGATTCGTCAAGTACCTTTGTGTGACACATTTTCAATAAAGTGAAATAATTAAATTGGACAAAAATGCGTTGTGGGAGAAGAATATCCCAGAAAAATACCTAAGCTAAAGGAAGGTGCCGTCCCAACATTTTTTTGAGAATATGCCAAAATTTTTGAATGCAGTGCCTTTCAACTCTCAGCCCAAACGGCTGAATCAGGTTGAAAATATATTATTGGATTTTTTTAATCTACCCTTCATCCCTGTTCCAACGTTATACATATCCAGCCGTTTTTACAATACAGGGCATTCAAACTTCACTTTTTAGGTATGTACCTATACTGTAGTGCTGACTCCATGCGTCCCTTCATTTTGCTATCTGACTATTGCATTCGTGCCCTATATTACATTCAGTAATTACGTACAAATTTTGAGCTTTCGGAAAACAGTTTAGGGATGCTAATAAGTAATTTTACACCTTCCTGGGCGTCCCATCGCCGAGTGTCCCGACCGCTGAAGTGCTGAATCTACCGTGGCTCTCTATCACTAAAATACAACTTAATCTGAAAATGTCAACCTTCCGAAAACTCTTAAACTTTTTTGACGCCATAGCTCTCCGAAGGGAAACAATGATTTTCCAGGGGGGGGCAACTGCCCCCCTGCGGTCGCCCATGGTTAGCGCCATGGCCTGTCTTTAGCATTGGCCTCGAACAAAAGTCTTGCGACCAAGACTCTTGTTAACAAGACTTTTGCATTATTTATTACGTGCAAAGCTTCTCTGGACAATTTGGCGCTGCGCTGCAGAGCCGTGGGGCGGCGCGGGTCGATGATTAATTTTTTTTAATTATTGACAGGTATTTTCATTTGTATTTAATTTGTTTGTCAGGACTCGAGAAGTACGACGTGAAAGCGTCGTGATATGTTAATTCTCAATTTCTTTTCGAGCACCTACCTGTAATGCCTGGAAACATGGATTAGTATTACTAGTAAGTAAGTAAAAAATCGATTTTTCTCTTGGTGTTTTTTTAATTTTTTTTTACTTTTTTTTCTACAATTTTAACTTATGCCTATTAAAAAACATAAACAATATTAAATTTTAGAAAGTATTTTCAATAAAAAGCACCCCATTTTTTATTTGAAAAAATTTAAAAATTGATTGGTATCCACGTATCCAGGGTGCCCTTTATTGAAAATACTTTCTAAAATTTAATATTGTTTATTTTTTTTAATAGGCATAAGTTAAAATTGTAGAAAAAAAATGTAAAAAAACACCAAAAGAAAAATCGATTTTTTTCGATTTTTGTATTTTTAATGAAATCGTGGGAATTCATAGCTTATGTGAGCCCTAATCAAACTGCAAAGAAATCATTTTAAAATATCACTCGGTGTTTGTACAGAGTACTCCGAAAAACCGTATTTTTGCTATGTTTGAAGCTATTTTGTGAAAGCCCTGTATAAGTTATGACCGTGAAACTTGGTATGTGGGGTTTTCGGGTATGGCCAATACGACTGTGTTATTCTTTTTTTTTTTCCTAAAAAAATGCCTAATGTACTTTTGCACTTTTGCACTTTTTGGGGGTATAATTTTGATCGTAGTAGGTCATGGAAAAGACGAATCTGAAAAAAATTAGTGTCAAAATATAGATCCTTCGGAGCACTATATTTTAAAAAAAAAGTTTTTGAAAATCGGTCAACCCGTAAAAAAATAATGAATTGTCTTGACTTAAAGTGAAACACACTGTAGATACAGTACCTAGTATCATTATCATCACATCATCACCTACATTAATTATTTTTCTTATTAAAGCTTTATAGAAATTATAATTTGCAAATACCTAGTTGCAAGATTTCTTGCTTTTAGCAAGAAATTTAAAAGAGCCTTGTCTTGTTATTGCAGCAAGAACAAGAACAAGAAATTTGCAGAGTCTAGTGAAATTGTATCTATTTATTTCCACCAGGGGATATGAACGGGACCCGGTTTAAACATGAATCTGATAAACGCGCTTACTTCCAAGGGAATGGGGAGATTTATGTGGCCGGTTTTTGTACGATATGGCGAAAAAGGGCGCGATAAATGATAGTACGTGACGCTGACACGTCCCGGTTGCGAGGATCAAATGATGATTTATGTAGGACGCTGTCAGCGGCTGACTGATACACTATGCTAACGCTGTGCGTGGCTACGGCGCCGGGAATAAGAAAAAACCCACGCCTCCGGGACCATTTATCATCACTAATGCAGTCAAAAACGGGAGGAATCGCGCTTTTTAGCTCGCCTCCGTCGCCAGGGATGACGCGGCGGAAAACCATCGACGTATCATGAAAGAAAGCGAAAAGCCGTGTGTGATAACAAAGGTTCAAGTAAGCATGGTCTTCCAGAAGGGCGAACAAATAATGAGGATTATTGTTCACCCTTCCCGGAAAATTCCATCCTTCACAATATTAGGTATCTATGACCACAGTCTGTGCTATGACTTATTGAATTTTTTGACAAAAGGAGTGCTTACAAGTGTACTGATGTATCTATCTTTGTTTTGTACGAACACGGAGATAGCGTAAGTAATTGAGCATGCGAGAGCATGCATGCGCTTTGGTGAGGATACAGATGCAGCCTATTCTAATTTTTAGACCTATAACTCCTCTTTGGAGAGCTGGTAACAATATCTTACTAAATTTATCGTTAAAATACCCTAAAATAAATGCTGATTCTTTAATTTTTCGCATATTTTTACTTCTTCTGTGAAACGTCATCCCAAGTGAAAAAGATGTCATTATCATAATAATATTGAAAACCAAAAATATATACTTATTTACAATATTCGCACAAAATAAATATACGCAAAATAAGGGCAATTCTGTGATGCTAGTTAAGACGAAACCGTTTAATAACGTACAAAGTTTATAAAATACATTTAAAAAAATTCCTTTGGAAAATCATCATTTAGCATACAGTCGTGATTAAAAAATCACTATAATTTTGTGTTAAGTAGAGTTCACATATTTATAAATATTTTAAAATCATAGACGAAGTTTACTGTTGTTGAGCAGTTGAGGTGTCCATGACACAAATACTCGTTTTTTATAACTGAGATACAGTGGAGAGTTAAAGAATATGAGAATTGTCACATATTTATGTGAACAAGACTCTATGTCACAAAAAAAATTCAAACAATACCTATCCACTCACTCAAATATTATTTGGATATCTAAATATAAGCCTTCAATTAATTCCTCTATACCTATATGTCTAGAAGTACCATCGATTTTATTAGGTAAACTCTAAAATTAATGAAAAGAAAACGCAATCAACTCCACTATATGTATATTAATGGTATTATTTTGCGCTGTTAATAAAAATCTATCAGATCCAGGTCTTTTATTCCTTGTTCTTTCGATCCTACCACTCAATTTAAACTAATCTGCGGTGTTCCTTTCGCCCTTCGCGTTTCCAGTACTAATTTGGGATCAGTTGGATTCACTTTGTGATTTTCTAACATCATTTCATATAAATATTTGTGGGAAGTAAAAAATAATATTGAGTATTGGGGTCACGTAAATCACTCCCCACGTCGCCCATATTTCGCTGTTCTTTAGATTTCTGTAGATTAGTTCGATCTGAACTGACATTCATTTTCAATTTTCATTTTGAACCAGATCAGTAGCGACAGTAGCCCGCAGTAGGAAAAATACCACTGTTATTGTCATCCTTAAAAACAGTGTGAAAAAGCCCCTTGACGTCATCGTCATGTTAACATGAAACATCAAAGATAAATCCAAAAAGTAGGTAGGTACTAATCAAGAAATTCTGAATAATTGTTACTTTTAGTTTGTTGATTAATACCTAGGTACTCTCTTGGATTCATTATTCTATGTTCACATGACACCAAGGGAATTTTTCGGGTATTATAATATGCACTGCTGAGGATGGTAACCTACCTATTTAGAACCGAAACAAAAATAAAACAAAATAATTAAAAAACAATTGCCTCTTTTTAAAATTAAGAATTTCCTCCCTGTCAACTGGAAATAAAACCCGATTTAGCTAGAACGCGAGGTCGAAACATACAAGCAAAAGTTTTTATTGTGTTTCCGTATTCAGCATCGTCGGGGTGGCAGAAAAGTTTCAAATTGTTGATTTTATTCAGGGCGCGTGTCGTAGGGATCTCCGAGAAATGCTGCTACAGTAGAAACTTGCCTTTGTGTTGTACATTTTCCATCTTCTTTGAAATGAATGTAAAAGATATGGCGCTACGGTTTTTGCATTCCAATAAGCATTGGGACCGACAAAGAAAAATATCATAGGGACAGAAATAAAAGTGAAAATCAGACACGAAAACAAAACAAGGTTCTTTAATAACGCTAGAAACACATCCCAACGGTGAGCTAGCCAACACAGTTGAAAATAATATGTTAAATTTAACATTTTTTTGATGTTCCATCTGGTCCACACACAAAAATATGTAAAATGGCTGATGTACGTGTCTGTCAAATTTTACGTTTTGCGTTGTGTAAAAAATGATTAACTGAAAGTGTTATATCATTTTGATGTATTATTGTATGTCAACTTATACATACAGATTTGTGAAAATAAAAGTTAAATTGACATTAAAGTTTTGTTGTATCTACGATGGTAGTGTGTCATATTGAAACTTTCCATATTCAAATTAACAAGTCAGGTAATGTTAATTAGACATTTGTCCTTATTTATATTAACAAAAGCCTGAGTTGAAGTAACATCTAGGCATATGTTAAATAGAGGAAAAACGACAGTGGTTTTTAACATTTGATCTACTTAGTTTTAACATATAGCTATAGTGAAATTAACATTTGATCTAAAGTTAAAAATACACATATAAATAGTACTTTTAACGTAAGATTAATAGTAAATAAATATATTACGTAATAATTACATTATTATATACAGTGTGTCCACATTAAGGACTTACCACCCTTGTAAAATTTTTATTTATTGATCGACTTTGATAAAAGTTTTTTTATAGGTATAGGTATTCAAAATGCGCATTCAATGAGTAGGTAACTTTATTCTTGGGTTGTAATCATATAAGAAAGAAAGTATTATTTTTTTTTTACTTCTAGATAATACCTATTGTTTTTTAACATTAGAACAAATGTTTAATATGCGCATTTTTAATGTATACCTAACAAAAAAAAGTTTATCAAAATCGGTCAACAAATAAAGATTTTACAGGGGTGGTACACTGCATGACTATAACTTGTTTTATAAATCTCGGGCAATAACATCTTTTTAGCAACTACAACTATGTGAAGTAAATGGGTGATACTTGCAAAATGAATACAACAATTTTGATTTGTGTTTTTTTTATTTCAAAACAAAAGGGTTACATATTAGGATTAGGCAGATTAATAATAATAATAATAGAAGATACATCTATACTATATAAAATAAATATCAAATTATCTTCTAATAACTATGATCACTATAGGTATACCAATATACAAAAGGCAACTTTTTAAATTTATTCAAAACAATTTAATAACAGGTAAAATTAAGAATTATTCAAATAATGTAGGTATAAAATCTAAAGATCTAGGCGGAACAACATAAAAATGAGAAATGAGGCCATTTGTTAGGTGGGGCGAATTCATAATTAAAGAGCCACCCCTGGTTAACATAATACCTACATATAAAAACCCTGGAAGTGGGTACTTATATATAATAATATCGTCAAGACAAAATAATAGTAATTGCCCTCCTCCCCCGCACAAGCATGTGGTTGCTTCAGATTAATAATAATAATAATAGAAGATACATCTATACTATATAAAATAAATATCAAATTATCTTCTAATAACTATGATCACTATAGGTATACCAATATACAAAAGGCAACTTTTTAAATTTATTCAAAACAATTTAATAACAGGTAAAATTAAGAATTATTCAAATAATGTAGGTATAAAATCTAAAGATCTAGGCGGAACAACATAAAAATGAGAAATGAGGGCATTTGTTAGGTGGGGCGAATTCATAATTAAAGAGCCACCCCTGGTTAACATAATACCTACATATAAAAACCCTGGAAGTGGGTACTTATATATAATAATATCGTCAAGACAAAATAATAGTAATTGCCCTCCTCCCCCGCACAAGCATGTGGTTGCTTCTGGGGTATTATACTCCCAGTTTGGAGTATTGTGAGGGTGAGAATTATTATTATTATTATTATCTCGACTTAGCCAAAAGGCATTCGCACTCCCTCTACGGGGAACATTCACTCAGATCCCGGGTATCCCGGATACCAAAAGGATCTGGCTCGGACGAGACCCTTGCCATGTTATCGGGCCTTAGGTGACATTGATGTTGTTGGATGATCCTGCATTCCCCATGAATTTCCTGACAGTTCGGGCTGTCGCAAGTAGTACCGCTTTCTGCATGGACCTGTAAAGACTATCAGTTAGACCCAGCTCCTTGATGTTTCTCAGCAAACTTTTTGGTATAACACCAGTTGTTGACATGATGATTGGAATCGTCTGGACGTTCTCCATTTCCCATTGCCTTCTAATTCGTTCTTCTAAATCTCTGTACTTCGCGATCTTCTCGACTTGCTTCACACGCAGGTTGTTGTTGTTCGGGATGGCCACATCAATCAGAGTTGTCTGCCTAGAAATTTTATCAACTATTATAAGGTCCGGTCTGTTATGGGCAACTCGTTGATCTGTCAGAACTGTACGATCCCAGTACATCTTGTAGTTGCTGTTCTCAAGAACAGGCTATTATTATTATTATTATTATTATTATTATATGTGTAGGAATTTGAAATATCACTTACGTGGATTTTTTGTACACACACTATTACCGTACTATTACTACACAGCAACACACGCTATTAATCGATAGGAATTGGCACCTGGCACGCGACGCAATTCTGGACTGACTGAGATGAAAACGACTTGACCAAGTGTGATAGCCGGGAAGCGAAAACAACAGTCCAATCATTCGATTGTAGCAATTACTGAGTAGACACTTACATTTTTATGAGTCGAAATGACACTGAAGTTTATGTTGCGTTGCAAAATGAATAACTTAATATCTTAACTCTACATGCATGAAAGTATTAAATGCACGTATTCTGTTATTCAAAACATATCGAAATAAGTTAAATAGGGAAGCGAAAACAACAGTCCAATCATTCGATTTTAACAAATACTGCGTAGAGACTTACATTTTTATGAGTCGAAATGACACTGAAGTTTATGTTGCGTTGCAAAATGAATAACTTAATATGTTAACTCTACATGCATGAAAGTACTAAATGCACGTATTCTGTTATTCAAAACATATCGAAATAAGTTAAATAATAAATGTTAAACTTAATACAGAAGATAGTTGTATCAACACATTGTACATATTCAGTAATATTTTTAACATTTGTGGGAGTTAAAATGTTACAGTTTTACACATTGGCGAATCTGGATGATTCTACATATTGCTCGTGCGTTAATTTAAGTAACAATGTATGTCACTTTTTGACACAAATATATTAACATCCAAAAAAAGTAACATACTTCAATCCGATTTTTAACTGTGAACCATTTAAATGTATTAAATAGATAGATAATAAGAAGGCCTGAAACAAACCCGAGGCGCATAGCGGGGATTATTACACGGCGAAGGCCATAAATGCTGATTGCGCTAGCGACATATACAAAATTTTGTGCAAATTTTGTGTAATATTTTTAACATTTGTGGGAGTTAAAATGTTACAGTTTTACACATTGGCGAATCTAGATGATTCGACATATTGCTCGTGCGTTAATTTAAGTAACAATGTATGTCACTTTTTGACACAAATATATTAACATCCAAAAAAAGTAACATACTTCAATCCGATTTTTAACTGTGAACCATTTAAATGTATTAAATAGATAGATAATAAGAAGGCCTGAAACAAACCCGAGGCGCATAGCGGGGATTATTACACGGCGAAGGCCATAAATGCTGATTGCGCTAGCGACATATACAACATTTTGTGCACGACCGGTTTAAATTTTCAAATCAGCTCTATGAACGTTTATCAATAAAAAGTGATCTAAACCTTTTAAGTAGGCATTGCGTCGCCTTGCGGTTCCGTTACCTAGCAACCAGTAAACACATTAGCGGGCTTAAATGTACTTTAGCGTCTAATGTGCATTATTCGCTTGTGGGCAATTTTGATTCGTTTGAATTATTTTAGGATTTTTCTGAAAAATAACTACAAATCTGCTCGATAAGTACGCAGGTGCCTAAGGCTCAAGGTAGAAAAAAATAAGTTTCTGATTTTAAACAAAGTTTTTTAATATACTTCACTTCCACTTAATAATATACAGGGTGATTCAGTTATGACGTAACAAATTTTAACCACATGTGGAGAAAAATTAGCCCAATATGAATCCGAAATTAAAAAAATTCTAATCAACCAAAAAAGAAAATATTTTCAGAAGAGCATCTAAACCCCTAATAAATGGCGCTACTGATTGGCCGCGCTAGTCAATATTGCCGTGAGGCCCGCATCTCCCGGTGCGCAGTTGCCAGTTGTACCAAGATATCGTATAAATTTGCTTGTTTTTACTTTTACCCAGAAATATTGAAAAAACCGAAAAGTTCGATATTTTTTCTGGAGTTTTTAAATTTTTGGGAAACAGTTTGCTGATGCGACGATAAATACAGCATGGTCTAATTTAATTTATTACCCTTTTGATTTTCCCCAGAATTTTCCAATGTCAATCCTTTTTTTTCCTTTTTTTTTAAATACCAAAAATACGTTGAACAGTAATTAGTGCGTTGCGTAGGGGACTCTTGGGTTCCCTCAGCCGACACAAGTTGTTTACGGCGAGGTACTGAGCCGGACGACCACGACCAGGTAGATCCCTCCCGCCGGCAATACTGCGAAAAACTCCATCTCCATCTAGGTAAGTACAGTGCCATTTTGAACGCTTTATCAACCACTACCAGAATTGCAGGTTATGTTATCAATCTACGCATATCTGTTATTAAACTTTGTGCGAACATTGTATTGGGGCATCCACCATATTGCAATTAGAATGACGTCTCGTTATTCTGCTTGACAAACCCTTTGGTTATTTAGTACACATGTCAAGGAGGTTGTGAAGAAATAGGTAATTTGCCATTTTGGAGCGGCAGCCATATTATATTTAGTAAGACGTCTGCCTTATCGTTTTCTGCTCCTCAAGCCTTTTTGAAAAAATTACAATATTGAGCACACATAGATTGTATTATCACCAGTACCAAAAGTGTGTGTAAAATTGCAGCTCAATCGGTTAGATCGAACTGAGCTGGTTTAAAACTCAGTTGCAAAATTTGACTCACACATACTAACAGAGAAATTTAAATAAATGCTTTTAAAAATGGTACCTAACTCTTAAAGGTAAAAAATAAATAATAAACGGTAACTAACACACATACTATTATAAATAACCGGTGAAGTTAAATAAAAGCTTGTAAAAACGGAATCACATTTTTTGTGCTCCTCTTTCAACGCCTGATATTTTTAGTGAATTCCTTCTCTATTCAAATGGACAAAACATTTTTCTTTGGAATAGGGGGAGAACGGAGAGCCCATCTTCGGGTTGTTTATCCAAGGGTATTAAAAACCTTTTTATATCTATGGAAACATGTTTTCATACATTGTTATTTTAAATCCTCACCCCAGCCTCGTTTTCTGCTATACCCCAAAGTAAATAACCTGAAGTTATTCGACTTTATTCTGTAATCATCCTTATTCAGAAATTCGGGCTCCCCCAACGCATTTAAAAACCTCAAAGGTTGAGGGAAATTGAATAGGGTTTCAGTATAAAATAGAATACATTATTTATAGAATGACAAAGTTTAAAAATTAAATTTTAGTTGACCAAATTTGCAGGATTATTCCGGAATTTGGTATAAAAATAGAAAAAATTAAACAAGCTTTTATTTAGGCCATGTACTAAAACGATTAAATAAATTTAGGTTTTCGTTAAGATAACCATGCCAAATTGCGATATGTTTTTGTAAATCAAAAAGCTCGTCACGCGAATTGTAAAGAAAATACATACTTTGGCAAGTAGGTACTTGCTTATCAACACTGTCCAATAAAATTAATTGGTACCTACTTAATATGAACATTTCGCGCGAAAAGCAAAAGCTTTTTGATTTACAAAAGCTCGTCGCAATTTGGCACTGAATTATCTTAACGAACTTAATTTATTCGTTTTAGGACATGGATTTAATAAAGGCTTGTTTTTAAAAATGTTTTTTTATTTTGTGCTTTTTAGTACCTGTTTGACTCCCATGTCAAGAGGGTGGTAAAGAAAGTTATTTCGCCATCTCGGAGAATCCGTCATATTGAATTTAGCATGACGTCACTTACCTTATTATTTTGTACTCGCCAAACCCTTTCATTTGATTCCCATGTCAATTAGGGTGTAAAGAAATAGGTAATCCGCCACCTTGGGGCGGTCTCCATACAGTGGCGCACACAAGGGGGTGGCACAGGGGCACGTGCCCCCCTCAAGCGCGTAGCTGGGACCAAAACTCTAGGCGGGCAGGTATAATTTTAGGTCAAATAATGACATTTGACATTAGAATTCAAAAAAGTACTGCTTCTAAAACTGTAATGTCAACCCATCCATAATCTATGGTCAAACCTTAGACTACATACCGTTTAAACAGGTTTTCTTTGCAAGTCCGGATATAATATTACTAATAAGTAGGGAGAAAGTAGGGGAAGAGGTTCGCCGGGGGGGGGGGCGCGGCGTGGGACTAGGAGTGGGGATTTTGAAGCGTAGGAGCCAATCGGAATCATCAAGCGGATGATCTCGCCCACTGCGCGCGCAGCGTCACCCCCACCGTCTGTCTCCCTACTTCCCCTTCCTACTTAGTAGAACTAATACTAGAGTAGTACATTGAATCTGGGACTTAACCTAGCAATACGGTATGTATAATGGTCAAACCGTGCAACAAACCCCCATATTTCAACTCTGCCAGCCTGCCTTTTTTATTGAGTTATAAAAGTGATAACGTGTTCAAATAAAAATATAATTTATTATTGAAAAATAACAGTAAATAAAATAGAAATAATACAAAAAATAGCACATTTTTTGCCACTATAGATATGGCACACGCCTTTACCTCCTTTATCGGCGTTTTCACTAACCATGAAGGCAAAAACAAACAAAAATTATTATCTTATTAAAATAACTGTAATTTTCTATTCTTTCCAATTCCAATCGAATGACATTTTAGAAAAGTATCAAAGCGAATCAATAGTTCACTATATGTACCTATAAAGAAGGAACTGAAAAATCTAATGTGTTCAATATTTACTTACACTACAGCTAGCCATGGACTTCATTTCAAACTGAAAGGTACCAAGACACTCTTGCTTGCTTTTTAGACTCGCTTTCCTTAAGAAAATGTATGGAAATATGGCCAAATTAAATGGACATAACAAACAATAATTTTACTTTGTTTTGGATATTAAATTCATTGTAACAGGCACATTTGCATGTTTTTATTTTATAAAAAAAATTGCAGCAATGCTGTTTTTAACATTAAACCACCCTGTCGATTTTTTTCGTCGTGTAACGCCATAGTGGCTATTGCTTGAAACAGCGCTATGCACAGGTCATTAATATTCCCAACAAACACTCAACTTCTGGATTTTTAATGGGCCATTGCTGTAATTGATGGATTTGTGATGGGATTGGTTAGCCTTCAATGGCCCATTTCAGGTAAAGTGTTGGAATACTACCGATGGAAATATGAGAAGAAAACACCAATGGGCCAATAATGGTTCTTTGCCATGCAACCATCAGCAAGGGATGTGCAAATATATGAATGATGTGCCACTTGCGGTCCACTATAGGCAAAAGTCCACATTATTACCTGTACTTTTTATTTAAATTACCATGAATGGCAAAACCTGATGAGTTTACCGCGCTTGCGCTGTGTCACCGTTCATCATTTTTACTGCCTTGAGGCAGGCGCCATATTGTGGTCGTGTGTTGCCGTGTGTGCGTGCACGCCGAGTTCGTTCGGTCCATAGTGCATCAAAATGTGGTCAAAATATAAGCCATACTATATCTGCATGTTGTGAGGAAGCGACTTATAGATGTGGATTATGGATTAGTGCATTGTGTTATGGTAAATAGGTGAAAGATAAGGATGTTTAATATATGAACCTGGGGGCTATGCATACCTGATACCTGCAGGTTAAATCGAAGTTATGAGATTGAGTCTCACACTGATCCCAACGTAATTTTATTCTTAATCAAACATCCAAAATATTTGTCGGTTTTTAAAGTTAATAGTTAAAAAATTCTAGTTAAAATAAAAAATTAATGTAGGTAGGTATTTGATAATTTCAATAATAATTTATGTTCTTTCTCTTTTCAGGTAAACATCTGGTGTTTTCTTACAATTTTGAATTTTTGTTCTTGTCTTTAATTTTTATAGTGATTTATTTTAAGTTTTTTTAGAATTTTGCATTTTTGTTCTTGTTTTCAATATATTAATTGTTTATTATCATTTGCCTTTGATTTAAAAATCACCGTATAGGTAAGTCCAGTAAGTCGGAAACCCGAAAATATACCATTTTGATGTGTACAAATTAAATGACCAGCAATGTTTGAAGTATAAAAGACCTTTAATGGTCCACTATAATTATAACACACAACCTCTATTGGTACTCCTATGGTGGACCATAAGTAAATTTGCACTGGCCATCCATGCTGGAAAAGTGACTGATGGAACGCAGCCGGCCACCGGGACATTACGTACCCGGGCCAATGATGGTTTCCATCTTCGTTCCAATGATGCCGTGATGGTTACCCAATAAATTTTTACAAATGGCCCATTTATCAGTGTTTGTTGGGATTACTGTTGGTCCAGGAACTGCAGTCAAACACCTCAACCGATTCAGTTCAGACTTTGTTAAGGAGAGGTTGCTAGTGATAAATCGATTGGTATGAACTGGTTCCAAGGACGGGTGCATTTATTTTCAAGAATTCGAAAATATATATTATTTTTTATCCGTATACGCTCTTATTTTTTATGTTTGGAGGATATTTCGAGAGCGGGCAAAACAAATTCAGACGCGGGCACTGCCCCCCCAGCCAGCAGCCCCTCCCCTAGCTTCGGCCCTCCCCCTCCCACGGCACCCGCGGTACGTTATGTGGCTAAATAAAAATGTATTTTTTGCTTTCTGCTTTATATTTGTACACGACACGATCTAGACATAAGCATACTTGCCCCTCCCATAAATAAGTCCTGGATGCGCCACTGCCGCCATATTGGATTTAGTATGATGCCACTTAACTTATCGTTCTCCACCCGTCAAACCCTTTCATTTGATACCTTTGTCGTGTAGGTTGTGAATAAATGGGTAATCCGCCAACTTGGAGTGGCGGACATTTTGAAAAAATCACAATACTAAGTTCTGCTTTGTCAGCAGGACCAAAAGAGTGGGGTGTTTTTCGATTCAAGGAGAAGTTACAGCCTATTAAATGTAAGGGTAAAAATCAACTTTTCCAAGATTTTCTTGAAAATCACTTAAGTTAAACAAATAAATTTTGGTAGAAATGTATAGGGTGTCAAATTTTGGGTGTTTTTGGGTGTTTTTCTCAAAATCTCGGTTATTATTAAAGCTAGAGGGTTGCGGTTTTCCCATCACTGTACTACTTTTTTGAGAGGAATTTGGTGGACCAATCAGATTTTAGATAAGTTTTATAGTTTCCGCGCATTGGCGCAGGACTGAAATTTTCGATTTTTTGGAAACCTCTCTCCTGGCTACAACTTGTATATATCGACAAATTTAATCAACTATTTTTATATATTTTTTGGCGTAGAATCGAATGGAATAATTAGTTTTTGGTAGCGTTAATAGTTTTTGAGATATGAACCAAAGTTATTTTTTTTTTAATGGAAACCATAGTTCAGACAAGAATTATTGGCTTAATTAAAATGGTTCAAAACATTGATAAAATTATTTGTGGGAGTGTCTAAATAGCTGTAAACAACAAGGAAATAAAACCGCGTAACTGCACTTTTGCGATCGAGTACGTCCCTGTTGCCGACTCGGGGAAAATTTTATAGCCTACCGACCAATCGAGGATCGTCATTGAACACGTGGTTTTATTTACGCCAGGCGTACGGATTGCTCGATTTTACTATAGTCTCTTCATTTGAAGAACTAAAACTAAACGTACTTGTTTTTCAATAATTAAGAGATTGTAAGACTTTATACTGGGTTTCCCATATTAAAGTACTTACCAATTTTAATATTCGCATAAAATGCAATCGAGGTAACTGTTTAGTTGGCCGTGATTTTTCATCTTTGGGGTTAACTTGTAACGGAATTTTTGTAGTAATTATTGTCATTCTCGGAATATTTATTGTTGTTTAATAATTATGGAAATAGTATCAAAATATCGCAAATTCAATACTGTAACTCCATCTGTCGGTGACTAGAAGTACCGTGCACTAATATCGATCCGCTACTTTTTACTCTAAGTGAAGCGGGTACGTTCATACATTTGTACAGTGTTTTACATTTGGTAGAGTGGTTCTGCTTGGTTCACTCATAAGTTTATTGAAGTCAGGCTCGGATTCAAGTTAGACTGTTCGGTGTACTCTCGACGGGTCTGCTTTTGTAACCTAGTGCTACTCTTTCGTGCCCGTCTTACGAAACGGCCTTGTTGCCACAATTTTCAGCTTAATGGCGTGAAAGAGAAAATTCGATGTTTATACAACGTGCGTAAAAACAGACGTTAGTAGAATCTCGCAGTCCCCGAAAGACATACGCCAAAAGCGTGTCGCGAAATTAGCGTTTTAGACAGAAAAAAATGGAACAGTTCTGGGTCAGCTCGTTCATTGACCCCTGGAACTTGCCGACAGGAATAGACTTACAAAAAACGTGGTCAGCAGTTTCCCAAATATTTCACAAGTGGAGTATCAACAGCTACAAAAAAGAATCTAGGTCGCGGGTAGCGGCGTACGAACGGAAGGACAAAATGGAAAAGGTCTCTAAATTAAACATAAAAAATTAACGATACAGGATGTCTCGAAATTAATGTACAGGGTGTCTTAGAATTAATGACAAAAATATGTCGAAAGAGTCTTAATAGGTCTTGACAGATTTAGGGTGTACGAAAATTAATGGGTGTGACCAAAGCCAAAAGAACCGTAATATTTAAGTGGCGTCACAGAATTACTTTTCGACGACGTACATTTTAATAACAGGTGAAATATACTTGTAAACATCCCGAACTATACAATTTCTCCTAATAATAATTTTCAAGTTAAAAATTGGCATCGGCAATGGAACGCCATGGAATACCATGAAACCCCGCCATGGAACGCCATGAAACCCCGCCATGGCGTTACCAAACCCTCTTGGTATGCAATGACCTACAATAACAACAACCTTATGTCAGCGTTTTTTACGCAGCCGCAAAATATTTAACTGGTCAGCATAATATATTAGCAACAACAAAAATAGAAACTAGGTCGCAGCCGGAAGCAATGGCAAAATAGGTGTCTAAATTCCACACTTTACAAGGAAATTAATAATTTAAGAAATAAGTAAAATACGGCATCAGGGTCCGAACCTGCGACCACTGGAGTTAAGTTCAACGTTCTGACAAAAATCAAAAGGTCCTTAAATGCATACTCTCGTAGAACTAAGAATACAAAAATTAAAGCTAAAACGACGTTAATCTAAAGCTAAAAGGACCTTAATCCTTGCGCGACGTCACAGATTTTTCTCAAATAATACATAGCTGGACAACAAAATTGAGGTTTCTCGTGGTGAATAGTATTTTCTAAACTCTTCGTATCTTTCACTTTTTGATCCATCTGTCCTTGTAAACCCTAGCCGTGGACATCCTGTATAGCGATTAAGTTACCCTACATTTTTACATTGGGTTATGGTTAATAGGTATAGGTAATAGATATAGAGAATATATTACGATAACTAGACTGATTGACATAAGTCTTTTTAATAAATGCTGGAGATGCTGGACCCTGAGATACTGAAGATGCTGGACCAATTCCACGAGATGAGATGAGACGAGATGGGGATGAAGTAGGCGTGGTCAGTGGTGGGGGGGAAGTAGGCAGGGCCTATATAGGAGGAAAGTGGAGCTACTGGACCTACTTCCATAACAGAAAACGCTTAAAAATGTATCATCTTATAGATGGTGGATTTTTCGAGAAGGATCCAATAATGTAAAATCTTTTTTTACATGTTGTTCGGTATTTTGTAAAATAAAAATAAATTATCTTTTAATTTTGTCACTTTTGTATTTATTAGCAGTTTCCAATAATTCCAGGATACTTTGGACCCCGATAAAGTTTAAAAAATTCTGCCTTTTGAGATGACCCATGGACAAACATCCTGTATAATAATGTGTTGGATCTTTGCACACCAACACTTTGAGTGGTACCTACTGTTGACTATTCAACTGTTTTGCGGCGATTCCATTGCACACTTCATTCGTCAGATGCCTTTAATTAAACTTTGACACCCTGCAGAAAAGAACGCTCCGTGTATATCTTTTGTTCAAATTTGATATGTACGGGTTTTGGGGCGTCAGATTTTGAATAAAACAAATCGCTAAATACTTTTCGTGAAAATCGGGGGTATAAAAAATCTCAGCCGGCCCTGGATTTGCATTTTGAAAATGGTGGAAAGGTGAAAAGAAGCGGCTTTTGAAGGCCTTTCAAACAAAAAAAAGTTCAGGCGATTATCTCCACAAATAAAGATTTTATGGATTTGTATATGTCTATATATTTGTATATTCCGGGCAAAATTGTATACCTCCATTGGTACCTAATTTTTTCCAACGAAATTCAAAGTGCGTGCGATTGACGCCTCTATTCACGATCGCACTTGGTTGCGCAGCGGCCGGGACGTGAACTTATTCTAAAAACCGAGCCGGGGGATTTCCCCCCCGGCCCGTCAAAAATCGTTCGCGGTTTATGGGCGGTTTGATGAGGGTCCCCGGCAGGATTGAGACCCCAGCGGTCCGAGCGCCGGGAAATGGACCCGTATTTTATGTGTTATGTCATATCGAAAGCGAAAATATACAAGCCATTTTCCCCGCCAGCATTTTTCATCTTATAAATATATTATTGGGACGCAGGGAGCGGCGCGGTGGGGGATGCGTCCATTTCTATGACGAATGCGACAAAACTTTTAGGTCTCCTAATAAGAAAAGCAAAATCAAACTTTTAGCACAAACTCGTTCTATGAGAGGTTCGTACAGTAGGGTTGTGGTTTGTGGTGAAACCACACAGTAGGTACCTATAAACTAAAGATATCAACACGGTTGTTACAAGAAAACGGATGATTATTTATTGTTAACACGCTTTTATTAGCTTGCTATGTATATGCATGCATGTTGCACGTAAGTATGTAACTTTGCATACAAACCTAGGAAATCTATTTTCACTTACTTCAAAAAATAATAATGGGGAACTTGAACATTTTTTTTTATTTCTTTAATATATTTGCCTATCTATAGAAAGAGCACATACCAAATATCAGCCCTCAAATCGCAATATTTAATTTGCGATAAATAATTAAAGTTGTGACCGCAAGCTACTCACTTGAAACGACACGAAAAGCGCTCGATCGATCGGAAGGCAGTGACAGGAGTGACAGCTACACAGAATTAGAGAAGGGAGAATGGAAATTGAATGTTAAAGTAAACAGTTCGGCGACTCATTTCCAGAGGCATCTGATGTAGGTCAAAAATAAAAACCGCCTAAAAGTTTAAATTTAACAAGCACTTCCAAGCACTTCTTTAACTGAATGGTGAGGCTACGGGACTAGTAATTCGAAAGTCCCCGGGTTCAATCGCACAAGAAGTTTTTTTTAATTCTCACTGCATTCTATACCTCTTATATTTATCACAGATTATCATTTTTAGTAATAATTGGGCATTGGACAATGGTTATTATGAATATTATTACTCACAACCTACTCCATAGTGTATTTAAATAAAAAAATAAAGTACTTACCTACCTCATATGAAACTGTCAGTACCAGGAAAAAAGTAATATACATTGCTCGATGCCTAAGCTCCTTTTGGCCTCGAAGAGAGTTTTAAGACCCGAGGCAACAGGGGTGTTAAACAACCCCCTCGGCCAAAAAAAGTGCGCTTACGCATCTCGCAATATAAATACCTAACTATTTAATACAGCGCACTCTTTTCAAACGTTATCAACAATATCAAGACTGAGATAGACTATAAAAAGACGGATAGACAAGGATGGGATATTCTCGTTGATCTTTCTAAACAAAGCTTACGTGGTGCTATAGTTTTGATACATGTGCCGCCCATATTAGTTTATACCTGGTGCCGCCGCCCACCAGAGGCGCCACCACCAACGAGCTACTTGACGTCACAACCAAGGAGGGCGCGTTACAAGAATGATTTGAATTATGCAGTTTTTAATTGCTTATATTTATTACATAAAAATAAAAAAATGAGTTTTTTGTGAACTAGGTGGCAATAACTTACGTTTGAAACTAATATTTTTCAAATATAATTTTTGTGCAAGTTCCACGTTGTCGTATCGATCTGAAATTTTGCAAACTTTTTCGATTCCGGTGACAATACAATATACAGGGCGATTTATTCATAACTAGATACATTAGTTTTAACAGTGGGTAAGGAAAAATACCCTGAAGGTAAAATCGCAATTAAAAAAATTCTTTTTTTGACACCGGAATTATTTTTTTCTAAACCTCATTTTTACCTGTTTGGCCCCTTATTTTCGACTGCCACTGACTTGATTCCATCGCATATGAGACATCGGATGACGCTTGCTGTCATGCGCATTAGCTCTGTTGCCAAATGTACGAAACATTCATATATTTAAAGGAATGTTTACAGTCCAATATTAATTGTATTGTAGGCGAATGTTCTGCAAAAAGCATTCGAAAATTATGAACAAATGTTAATGCTTACCTCTTGTAAAGGTTAGTTTTAACCGCAGACATCTTAAGGGATACATACCAACGAGGAAAATAAATTAAACTACTGGTGATGCAATATGGTGAAGTTTATTTGCATTTTTCTATTTCCAAGAACTATCCAATTCCATTTCGAAATCTGTGAAAGGTCTTCAAAGAGCTACCGACGACCTTCATTTTGTCAAAATTGGGAAAAAATTAAAATTGTTAGGAATAAAACTTAGGTGAACAGCTCTATACGGGGTTTTCCCTATAAAACTTAACCCTTTACTTTTGGTTGATATTTGGTGCCGAAATAAAGCACTTCGAAAACTTTCACATTCGGAGTTTACAAACTCCAACATCTTTTTGCAAGTATGATTTTGTACATCTGGTATTACTAGTTTTTGAGAGTTTTAAAAAGTTGTTTCCAAACAAAAATTATTTTCGAATATACATTTCAGTATGATCGACTTTTAATTTTCATATTCCAAAATGTCCAGAGTGAACAGCTCTATACGAAAAAATATAACAACAAAAGTTTTACGAAGTTTTACTTGTAAGGTGATTTTATAATTTATTAAAGAGAGTTTGTGACGGACTTTATTCTGACAACAAGAAATCAGACAAAAATAAAAAAGTTACGGATCGTTTTTTTTTTAGTTTATATCTACCACAAACCTTCTCTTATATATCTTAAAGCAATTTTGTATTTTATGAGTTAGGTAACTACCGCAGTTAAATTTTTTTGTTAAAAACGCTTATCTAGATATCTCCAATGTCCGCCAAATAGTTTCACTTCATTATAAGTACCAGAGTATAAACATAAATTGATCGTGGATGCTCTGGGAGCTAAGTTCGGATCATACTTATTAAGGGTTTGGGTTGATCTCGATCAAAATCATCAACTGTGAAAACAAAAAGAACAACAATAATACAGAAATTAAGCCTTTATTGGGAGAATGAAATACCTACATCATTATAACTATATATAAAAAACTATATATAAAAGAACAACAATAATACAGAAATTAAGCCTTTATTGGGAGAATGAAATACCTACATCATTATAACTATAGAAACATGATGAGAATATCGCATTAAAAGATTTTTTAGCCTATCGGTATTTGTAATATTTATTTTCTTTGGCTGAACGAGTTTTCCGCATTCCGAAATAAGGTTATGGAAAGATATGGCATTCGTCAGAAAATTGGATATTCGTTCTCCACTTTGATCCCGTGCGTTCGCCGGAGACGACGGGGAAAGTAATCGCCCTTAGTTATAAATATTGGAGTCCAATAAAAGTTGTTACTTGGGATTCGCTTCAGCCGAGATCAAAGAAACATTTCGCCTCCCCCAGGAGGACTTGCCGGACGCGGCTTTGGGGAGAACGAGAAGGGGCGGTGACCGGCTAGGGCGAGTAAGCATTAGCACGGAATAATAATTATTGTGGAAATGTGGAAAATAGTTTTATTTATCACAACTACCCAATTTTCTTCGAACAGTCACCGGTTATAATTAATTCGAAGAGCCCATAGAAATTACATGCATATTATAATCTTAAGTACGGCAAGTCCTCAAATCGCATTTTATGATGAAGTTTTGCTATAGTGCCTTCTTGCGGAAAATGAAGTATGGGCTGTAAAATACTTTAACGCCCGATATTATCGATACCTGACGATAACGCAATGATAGCAACAATATAATGCCTTTATTTGTGGTGACTGCGAGGTGACGTTTTTAATGCCTATACTTGAAAGCTAGATGCGTGACGCGTGATGCAAATTGAAGGGCTACCAGTGTTCTTGATTGCGTAGGGACGGTTGGAAAATTTAATTCGTCGTCCATAAAATTTTGTATGCACCACGGGAGCATAAACCCCCCTTTTTCACCCTTGTTACATAAATAACTATTTTCTACGGCAATTAAAAAATACATTATTTATACATAGGTACCTGCGTATACATACATTTACCGCTTTTGGCGCTACTGAGCACGGCAAGGCGCAGGGAACGAAAAGATGTAGAATTCCCCGCTATTTTTATCCCTCTATTGGCAGTTTGTATGAAGGCTAAATAAAAAATCGTTGGTGGCTGTTTTGCATAATATTTAAAAAACTATTCGAGAAATCAGAATTAAATCACAAATCAAAAAATTTCATGTCTTTTTGAAATCAGATTTCATATTGTGTTTTTGATCACTAAAAATAAGTTTTGCATGTTGTACTAAAGAAATGATGGGCTTCATAAGGATATATACCTAATACGAACAATCGGAACAATCCACTAGAATATTTTGAAGTCTTCGCGTTTTTAGGTTTCCAAAGGTAGACGTGCTTTGGGAATGGCCGACTACATTAGCTAGAAGCAACAAGCACACCGCAAAAGAAAAACTCTTGCGGATACTGGATATAGAAATAAAGAAGGTTCTTAGGATGCTGGAAGAAATATTTAAACTTGAAGAATCGGTCGTATCAACAAGTAAACGCATGTCAAAATTATGGTAAGTCGTTGGCATTTCGCATTTTGTATAAAATTTTAATCATTTAAATTCTTATTACAGTATGTGGTTTGTCAATATAGTTGTTACCTTTACCTTTACCTTGCGTTAGTGTCACGTGTAAATTCAATGCATCGTAAAATTTAATTATGTATATTATTGTTCATATATAGTGATACTTCTGGAAGTATGGGGATTTAAAAATTATACTTGGTTTTCAATTTAAAAATCAATGGCGTAGCGTGATAATTAAAACTGGGGGACTAAGTATGTGACAGATTTAGTAGTGTTAAAATTGGTCATAATGGTAGTTTGTGCCAGGAGGGGGTGGTGGAATATTATACCAAAGTTACTAAAATTTTATTTCAAAAATAAACTTTATTTCGTTTCATGTAAAGTTTAGTTTTCGTGGTTTTCAAAACTTTAAAGTCAAACAGTTTAAATCAATGAAAAAAAATCGAAATACCT
Source organism: Pseudeuparius sepicola (assembly GCA_963920635.1). Classification (NCBI taxonomy): domain Eukaryota; kingdom Metazoa; phylum Arthropoda; class Insecta; order Coleoptera; family Anthribidae; genus Pseudeuparius; species Pseudeuparius sepicola. Next base: position 31,067,787 of record OY987303.1, read on the forward strand.
AACCTTTTATAAGTAAAAAATATTACATAGATTATCTGGTGGTAATTTTTTCTTGATCTTTTTTGACATTTTGTTTTTATAAAAACACAATGTAATGTTTTTGACATGTTATTCAAAGTTTCAAACAGAATTCTATCAACCTAACAAAAAAAATCACTTAGTTAAAAATACTATTGAAACTAGTGTTTTCCTTATTAGGAACCCTAATTGAAAAAAGTTACAAGTTACACAAATTGATGATTGAATTGAAGTCGCTACGCCACTGTTTTTTTGTTAAGGTCTATTATCGGATTTTTTTACTTTCGAGTAGGTAATTGGAGATATAATGATCCCTCGAGTGATCCCCATAGCAGAAGCTTTTATTTAACTTCACTGTTAGTAGGTATGTGTGGGTCAAGTCTTGCAAATTAATTTTAAATCAGTTTCGCCCAACCGGTTGAGCTGAAATTTGTCACACACTTTTGGTACTGGTGACAATACAATATACTATAGGTACTCAGTTCCTATTGTAATTTGTTCAAAATGAAGGCCGCTCGAGGATGGCGGATTACCTTTTTTTGATGATAATGTAATTACCAAATGAAAGGGTTTAACGAGTAGGAATCGATAAGGTGAGTGTCTTACTAAATCCAATATGGCGACCGCCCCCAAGATGGCGGATTACCTACTTCTTTTCTTCACAACCTCCTTAACATTTATGTCATTCTAATTTAAATATGGCGGATACTCCAAGATTGGTTCACGCCCCAAACTAAAAAGCACAAAATAAAATAATAAATAAAAAACCTTTTTGTCATACGCTCCCAAAAATAACGATTTTACGGACTCGTTTAAGTCTTTGGAATTATTAACAATATATTCGATTTTGAAATAGATATATTAAAATTTATGTCACTTTCTGACATTTTGAATGACATGACAAAATTATTATCAAATAAACAAACTTGTTGCTATGATTTCAAAAATTATGGAAAATTTGCAAATTTAAGCGTTCTGAAGAATAAAGGTGGATTTATAAACTCGACGTTTGCGTTGGCGCTCGCCGTTGCCGTTTGCGTCGAAAATTCAATCCCATTATTTTACGTGTAACCATTTATAAACGCCGTCGAACGTTGCCGTCTGCGTCCGATGCCGTCCGAGATAAACTAATTTCATCTTTCACGTTCCGTCGTTCACATTTCTGGACGCAAACTGCGAAGGTCACCGTCAACTTCGAGCGCCAACGCAAACGTCGAGTTTATAAATCCTGTTTTCCCGCCAATTTGAGCGATTTAAACAAGGAACATCGTTTATCTAAATGATTATGAATGTTAATATTATTTTAATTATTTTTCAGATGTATGTAGGACAGGATGTAAAGGAAGAGGTAACATTTTTTAATTAAACGTACCTAATCTAAATCTAACAAAGAAAACACTTTCGAGACAACCAAATCTTCAAATATGCTGTGGGAACGACATATAAGTACAACTACCAAGAAGAAATAGGCATACCTAACCCTTGCTTCTGCAGAAGGACAATCCACCAACACCCAAGTAAGTAATATAAGTAACAAGCAGAAACAACCCTGTCATTAAATAAGAAACCAAAACTTAAAATAAAATTAAGTAGGTACATTTTCAGCAAGATGGAACACCACCACATTATGTTATAAGTTATAAGTCACTTAGATTTTATTTTTTATGGTCATTTAAAGTCAATAGTTTATCAAACCTAGCCTGTATCAACGGATCGTTTGAGAGAATAGATCACTTTGTATATACAAGTGTTCCAAAATGTAAATTTGTAAATGAAATAATTATTTATTATCCAAATGTAACTTTTTAATAATAATTTAAAACAAATTCTCTAAATTTCAAATTTAAATTAGGTAGTATAAGTTTATGAAATTAGTAGTTAAATAATTTTAACCCGCCTTCTAATGCAGTCCGTTTTTCTTACTTATCTATTACTTGACACTAATTGGAAACACTACGCCATCAACTATTGAACAAATGTATTTTTAATTTTACCAGATACGGACCTGATGCTACGTTCGTTTTTTCCTAACAATAAGCACTTGCCACCAATTCGGATAGCCATGACGTCAATTAAAAAAATCGAGTTTTAATTTTACCTAAACGCAGTCCTGATAGTGTGTTCGTTTTTCTCTTAACAAATAGTCACTTTATGTACTATACCTCAAAAATCAGATTTTTAAAATTGAATACCTACATATTTTCCTGCATCTAGGTAAAACAAATCTATTTTTCCAGTTGGCGGCGTGGTCATCTGAATTCGTGTCAAATATCTAAGTACCTACCTACTCCCAGAAAATCATTTTAGCATGTTATACCAATTTTTATAACCGATTTTTTTTAGAGGCTTAGTATGTTCACATTTGACCATTTCTTACGAGAGAAAGGACGTATTATATCAAGTCTGTATCTAGGTAAAATTCAAATTCGATTTTTTCAATAGGTAATATCATAAGGATTCGTGCCAAGTGTTCACAAAAAAATATTTAGGTACCTTCCATCAATTTTAAAAATCTTATTTTTTTAGTAGCGTAGTACCTACATAAAATGGCTATTTGTTAAGAGATAAACGAACGTAGTATCCGGTCTGCGTGTTGGTAAAATTATAACTCGATTATTTTAATTATTGATTCATCCGAATTCGTATCAAGTCCTCAACAAGAAAAATATCGTTTGAGTGCCCCTTCCACCAATTTTTAAAAAAATATATTTTTTTGGAGGCTTAGTATATAATATGACCATTATTTGTTAAGAGAAAAAACGAATGTAGTGTCAAGTCTACATCTAGGTAAAATTAGAATTCGATTTTTCAATTGTTTCCATCAATTTTAAAAATATGAATTTCTGGAGGTATCTACAGGGTGAGTTTTTTTTCGATGCCCACTATGGGGATCTCGGAAACTAGCACAGCTAGAACAAAGGTTAAATGGGGAAAGAATTGCAGTTTTGAATGCTCAATCTAATTCTCCTTTCGGATTTTTAAAAAGTTCATGGCTCACTAGATATTTTGAAAAGAGTGATTTTTTGCTATTTCATCAGATCTCTGTAGCTCCGTTATCTTAATAAGATAATCTAATTCAATTTTTTATGTTGTTTGTGATTTTTTTTAGATATGACATAAACTTTTGTTTTTTTTAATGTAAATCATAGTTGTCTGTGGCCTTATAAAATCGGCCATTTTCTGAGCTTTCCAAAGATATAATACTTGCCTAGTTATTATAAGAAATAAAAGAGCTATGGCTAATTTTCTGATTTTTTTTTAATTTTCACATAGCTCCACCACATAATTATTTGCCCGTAAGAAATTACCTAGATCAGCTCTATCCAAATAGTTGGATAGGGAGAAATATACCTATTTCTTGGCAGCCCCGATCCCCCGATTTGTCTGTTTTGGATTTCTTTTTGTGGGGAACAGTATAAAATAAAGTAGGAGACATTAATTATTGTTGAGATAAGAGCAGCTGTTTTAGAAGCAATTGCCAGTATTGACAGGCGCTCGCTAAGAAAGGCGACAAATTTAGTTTCAAAAAGATGCAATATTTGCATAAATAATAATGGTGGATTGTTTGAACATCTTTTTTATTTTAAAAGTTGACCTTTTAAAATAATAATAATAATTTGAATTTTAGTTTTTTAATGTTTGTTTTATTTTGTTACATTTTGTCACCAGCTAAAAATAAAATATTTTTTGAAAGTTTCAAGTATGTCTTATTATAAAATAGAACGTAATTATGAAAATATTCCATGGCTGACTATGTGAAAATTAAAAAAAATCAGAAAATTAGCCATAGCTCTTTTATTTTTTATAATAACTATGCCGAGTATTATATCTTTGGACAGCTCAAGAAATGGGCGATTTTATAAGGCCACAGCCAACCATGATTTACATTAAAAAAAAAACAAAAGTTGATGTCATATCTAAAAAATCACAAACAACATAAAAAATTGGATTAGATTATCTTATTACGCCCATTATCTACAACTTTTGTCTCTACAGTTTTTCTGTAATCACTCTTTTCAAAATATCTAGTGAGCCATGAACTTTTTTGAAAATCCAAAAGGGACATTAGATTGAGCATTCGAAACTGCAATTATTTCCCCATTTAACCTTTGTTCTAGCTCTGCTAGTTTCCGAGATCCCCATAATGGGCATCGAAAAAAAACTCAGCCTGTATATGAAACAACTATTTTTTGAGAAAAAAAACGAAAGCAGTAACAAGCTCGTATCAAGCTACAATTAAAATTTCAATTTTATCATAATTTTTATTCGCCTATCATGCATGGAAAATCATAGTCATTTTTTTCGTTATGCAACTTCATATGTTTAATTCATGATTTTTTTACTTTGATATTCCTACCCGTTTGGAAATTATAATTTTTATAAATAAAATTAAACCCAATTTAAAACCCCTAAACAGCGCCTCTGGCGGATCTAATTTTTTTTTGCACAAATGATTACTCACTATGGGCATATTTCTAGCCAAATTATGATGGGAATACAAGCGGGGGCCGCTATACCTCTACTTATCCATTAATACCTTTGTTTTTATTTGACTACCTACTCAATAATTGAGACACAGAACACAGCTATCGTTTTAAGGGAAGCGCGGTCAGTGACTTTTTGTTTATACCTATATTTAAGCGATTTATCATTAAGAGGGCGATTTTACCAAAATGTGATTATTTGTGGATTTTAACGCCGATGATCCGTTTTTAAAAGTTATTAACAAGACTGTTTTTTGAGATCATTGGACCCCTAGTCACTACAACAAAATAGTTGGGTAATCGATATAGTTTGTAACGAAAATGTTATCTAATTTCCGTTACAGCGTTCAAATGCATTATTTAATTCTTATTAATTCATCACACCCCGTATACACCTACCGATTTTTAAAAAATGTTGCCCTGCTATCTGCAACCACCTAAACAAGCGGATGCATAATAAGTTGCCTACCTTGTTGTTACCAAACAAATTGTTTATTAAAGGGTATGTGCGGTTGCAAAAATGTTTAAATTGTATTCATCGATTGAAGGTATGTATTACTAGAACAGTTGCATTGTTGTAATCACTGTCTGACTTTAATTATAAAGATAATATTCACTTTATTCAGTTTGCGATTGACTAAGCGGGTTGACTGAAATACCGAATATTTCAGTCAACGCTAAGCGCCACGGTGAGTCCGTGTACTAACGTCACTCTTTGTTTCCGACGTTTCTACTAGTCTAATATCAGTGATAAAAGTTTGGCAGAATTGACAGTTGACACCCTGGCCTGCCCTCGTCGTCCTAAATGGCGACTTCCGATTGTTTTTTTTTATGGATTTGGCTCCCCAAACCTTCCAATTCGTTCTGGAAACGGAAATCGTCAGCATTTGGCAGGCGAGGTTATAAAAAGAACCGGCGACAGGCAAGAGGCCACTTCCCTAGCGACGACTTGTGGTGATCTCACGTCAGGTAAAAGTTCGGTTTTGATTTTCTGTCTAGAAGATTTCCGTGTGAAAACTCTTTTCAAAACCTAACTTTCAGCCTCACGGACAGCTTAAGTGGTTCTGTACGTGGTGTGCATATATTTTCGCGGTGCTAATTTGGGTTTTTCTGTTTTTTATTACATGTGCTGAGACCACGTGTATTGAGGTGTGGAGTGACGATTTCCACGCATTTTTCGGGTTTTGACGGCGACCTGCTGCAGGTGGAACCACGGAGAGGACCCCTGGTAGCACAGTCTGGGTGAGTAGCCGCTCAATTTTTAATAATTTTTTATTAATAACGTCACTTTGACGACTTCTTGAGGTACTCTCACCTAGACCTGTTGCCCCTTTTCTCTGTGGGTTACACGCAGTAGGCTGTGGTCATAAATTGGTTGCATATTTTTGTTTATTAGCCCAAACGTAGCGAAACGAACCCTTAAGTTGCCCGAGACTGACGTGGACTCTACCACGTTTTCTTTTTCTTTTGTTATCTAGCTTTCGGGCTGTTATATTTTTCATTTTGTGTTTCGGTATCGACTGGGGGAGTCGCCAAACTATTTATATTTTATTAATGTTACCTTTTATTTTGTAAATATTGTACAGTAAATTTATAAGACAGGTTTAGTCAAGATAATTGGTCATTTTGGTTATCAATTTTTAATCTATTTCATAGTCGGGGGTCAGTTACGTCTCGTAATTTATCTTGAGATTATAACGTCAAGTATAAGTAAACTTTAAGTCACGAATCTGTACAGATTGCTTCATAATTTCTTTTATATAGCTATTCTTAAGTAACTTAACACTGAACCTTGTAAAAGCATCGATTTTTCGACTGCAGTGTTTTCGGAGACTGTTCGTTGTGTTTTCTGTTACATGCATTCCGGTACGTGGGCGAAGCACGTAAGCGAGACAGTGGCGGACTAAGTACCAGCACACCAACCTTACAACCCGGCTTAGAGTAGTCACACCTTCCAGCACCAGCTCGGACACCCACGACCCGCTCGAGTCTCGAGGCCTAGCCGAGGTCCTAATCCACGAACAAGGAGCTTGGAGCGAGGGTGGCCTCTACTCAGCTTTAATTTGGGAAGGTTTTAAGGTACTCTGTAGAACTGTCGTCCAAATTTTCAAAGTGCTCGTAAACAAGACTTTAAATGCTCACGTGAACTTTTCGTGCTAGTAGTGTTGTCATATTAAGCTCACGAACATCTCTGATTTATATCATTAAGATTGAACATTTTTTTCGTAGTGCTTTCTAGTAGCTCACGAACATCTCCGATGTTGTATAAACTTTAAACAGTTTTCATTTTTTTTTTACAAATTATAAATTATAAGTAATCCAATTTAACTACTCAGTTTATCAACTTTATTGTAACCATTTCAATGTACAAATTCTAACTTGTAAATATATTGTAAATAGAAAAATGTGCTTTTTATTTAACCACTAAATAGTTCAAGCTTCTGGCGCTCAAACATAACCATTTTGGTTATAAGTTTCCACGAAAGTGGATGGAAATTGCGAAATTATTATTTAGTTTATCATGATACAGTAATTTTAAGCCAACTGGAAACACCAAGTTTCAATCATAACTTTTTTTAAATCAAAAGTAAAAACAACGCTATAAAATAAAAATAAAGTCACTCACTGAACACACCTTTAGATTTAATGGGTATAACACTAAAGTAAAGCTGGCATAATTACAACCATGAACCGTAATATTCTTAAAAAATAAGTCTTATCGAATCGAAATAATATGTTGGTAAATATTATTAAGCCGTTAAGTTTCACTGGTCCGGAATCATAAAAACATTACCTACTCTTATATGTATCCATTTGAGATTTTTCCATTTCCTTTATTTAGCATTGCATCGTCGTTCTGGCCTTATTTTAATTTGATTTTAGGAACCAGCCAACGACCTGCGTTGAAATTAAAAGCGACAATAAATTTCCGAACGAAGAGTGGCCTGCAGCCGCCATATGCCGTCTGCTGATGGAAAATACTTAATTAGCCGAATAAATTTCAATGTTGGCGAGTTAGCGCCACCGAAAAACTATTAGCCCCGGGCTTTTTATTGCCAGCAACTGTGGCTTTAAGTCTCAATAACGCCATATGACTTTTAGACGGGCGTTACTCGGCATTAATTGAATTATCTCCAGAAGGTACATTTAATTAGGCATCGGATGCGAGCAGTTTCAAAAAAAGAGGAAATTCTTTAATGGTTTAAACGTGTATATTGACGTCAGGGCGAATTTATTGCTAAATTGCATGCACGGGATTCTGATGAGATGCGTGCTAAATGTAATTTGGAGATCATTAGATTAATTTTCGGTAGTTTAGGTCTAAATGTGTGTGTTTTGTTGTGTGTGAAATTACGCTGGTAGCATAGCCGAACGAACCTACCTATAAACATTGCTGGTAGTCACATGAATTAATTTGTGCAAACTGGGAGACTCAAATTTAATCAAATTAACATTAAAGAAAGAATGGCTAAAAAAACTTTATTGCTCTCTCTCGTTAGAAAATATAAGACCAAGAAATACCAGTTTTTATTTTTGTCTATGTCTCTTCATCGAGAGCGCGGAAGGGCCGCAGTTACCTAAATGTTGTTTCCCGTTTATCCCGACTTAAAATTTCGAGATGCCAACTCAGAATCAATACTTACCGAGTTGTTAAATCAGAATTCCAGTTCCAACTTATGAAACCAACTCAAATTCCGGAGATATTAAGTCGGAATCAACGTGTACAGTGTCCAGTGGCGGTCCTTCCACGCCTTCCTACTGAAAAGTGTTTATGTGGCAGACAATGTCATGGATTGGAATTTTTAGTGAATGGGACAGATATAGACAATTCTGAAAAGTTCTATAGATTTTTTCAGCAAATTTAATTGTTCTGTCTCGAGTGGTCAAACGGGAGAGTTAACATACACAGTGACCGGCAGAAAGTACGCACCATATGGGATTTTTTTATTTTCGCATTTATCCGAAAATTTTATTCTTGATAAAAGTTTGTGAATTCCCGCAAACTCAAAATGCAGTTTTCCAAATTTGAATATCTGATTTCGTATACGGGGGAGGTTTGAAAATATGAGAAAGGCTCAAGAGTAAAGTACCCTTATTTTTAATTTTAGAGAAAACATCTGTGCTAAGAAAACTTGTTTAGAATTGAGAGGTAAGCCCAAAAATGCAGTTTCAGTTTTTCACACTTTTCCAGCATTTTTTATGATTTACCCGGTATAGAAACTAAAACCACTTTATTTGATATGCCAGTTCGATTTCAGAGAAGATTTATCATTTATAAACGTGAGTGCCATAGAAATTAGGATTAGTTTATGAACTTGGAAATAAAACAAGATTTGCACAAAAAATAGTATTTTTCGTTTCTATTTGGTAGGAGCCATAATTACTATTCAATGAAATTAATTGTTATGGAACTCACGTTTTTAAATGATAAATCGTCTCTGAAATCAAACTTTTATCGAAAATAAAATTGTCTGAAAATAAAAAAAAATCGGTAAAATGCGTACTTTCTGCCGGGCACTGTATAAAAACCACATTTTCTTTAGGTCTAATTGTTCAGATTGGCGTATAATTTCAAATACCGTCAAAATTAGGTAAATGCTCCAAGATAAGGATTTCCAAGGTTTTTCAGGAAATTTTGTAGAAAAACTCATTGTAAAGTGGGTTGCTCATATAAACATAGGTCCTAAAGTTCTTCGTTTTTGAGATACAACAGGACGTTGTAGTTCTCTTTTTGAATTTTATGCGGCAACATATATCTCAGAATAACCAAGCTGAACTGAAATTTGGCAATGCTGTGTTTTTTGGGCTGGAGAATAAGCGGAAAATGTTTTAATTTCTACGTAAGTCTACGTATGTCACTTGCGCTATTTTTGGATCGTGCGCTCATAGCTTTTTGAGGTTATCTTTTTTGTCTTGCTGGTCCATTGATTTAGTGCATCTTTCATTTGCAACAAAAGTGTACTTTTTGACCCGTATAAAGTTTGCGTGTCCTGATTAACTCTGTGGTGTCAGATTTTAAATAAAGAAATGCCTAATATGGTTTCTCGAAAACACATCCTTTTGCGCCGCGGTGACGATGTTGGGAGCATTACTAATTATTTAGACTGCATGATTTTCTGCCTTCGATCGACCTTGGTTCGAATCGAGGTTGGGATAGACTGCACGCACATTGTCTATTGTCTTTATAGAAAAACACAACTGATGGTCAAAAGCGCTGGACAAATTTTGGATTCACGGTGTTGCTCCTTAATAGCTTTATCTGTGCGGTTTACTAATCGACCTTACACTCACTGGAATTAATACGGTGTTCTAGGCTTTTCCCTAGTACTTAATCGAATGTAATCCTAATCCTATCGGAAAAAATTTACGTCCACGGTTAGTCAGTAAAAGAAAGAACTTTTTAGTTTACATTTTACGGAAAAAAGTACACTTATTAAAAAGTTGTGCTCATATTTAAAATTAGGTTAGCATGGAGAAACTGAACATTTTATGTGGTGTTCAAAAAAATGTTTCTTTAGTATTTAAATAAAACAATTCGTACAAAAAACTAGTTTAGTATAAGAAAATATTATTCGTACACTCTGCCACCAACGTTGGCACAAATTTGAAAGCGAACAAGCAAGGTTTTCGGTATAGCTTCGTCCAACCTCTAATAATACTCAAGGTTGGTCAATTTTGCGAACAAAGGGAATTTTGTCTAAACTTAATTCCTTAGTAACACTTTTGTGCTAAAAATTTTAAATCAAAGCAGGCTTATTAGGCTTTTGAAGCTTTGTTACACCTACCCAGTTTTTCATCATGAACAAGTTTTCTTAATATCATTTCGACCTTAAAGCTACAGAAAGAGCAATTTTCAAAAAAAAGTGGGAAATTTGAAATTAAGCACACCTAGTTTACTTTTTTATTCTGATCAAGTTTCCTCAATACCATTTTCTCGAAAAAACTACAGAAAAGTCACTTTACCGGTGTGATTTTTTTTTTCGATTTTCCAAGGCATACGTGATTTGTCGAAACTAAAATTGTGTCATAAATTAATTTGAAAACAATAATAGGCAATGCTGAACTCCAGATGCTCAAAATTTCAACTTATTTTGTTTTGTGTTTTATAAGAATCTTTTCACCTATCACTGTATACAAAAAAGTCAAGAGATTTGTTTATAATTAAAAAAAGTTATTCCAAGATCAATGTCAATTATATTACAATATGTCCACGGATAGACATCCCAAGAGGAGAAATGGACCAAAAATTTCATTTTACGACAAAAAGTCATTTTTAAAAAAAAAGTCTGCTTGTCCTTAAAAGAAGATTGGCATGGAAAAAGTTAACATTACTTATACTGGGTGACCAGAAAATTCAAGAAACGTTAATATAAAATAAAAACTGTATTAAAAAAAACATACTCAGAATGGAAAACTACGCATGATGACATAATTTAACGATTCTCGGCCTACTTTATGTTTTGGAAAATATTGGAGGAAACTCAAAGTAGTATTTTCTAAAGTTTATTTGTGGCGTAAACAGATCCATTGAATTTTAATTGGGTTGTTCGCCACCAAACTGTTTAAAAGACAACTTTTCCAAGTTACCTGGAAAATTAATAAATTCTTAACAGTAAAATAGAGGTAGTTTACTCTTAGGCTAATTAACGTTTCTTCAATTTTCTGGTCACCCAGTATAAGTAATGTTAACTTTTTCCATGGCAATCTTATTTTAAGGACAAGCAGACATTTTTTTATCAAGAATGACTTCTTGCTGTAAAATGAATTTTTTTGTCCATTTCTCCGCCTATACATACTTAGGGAACTTGGTACCTACTTGTGACACTTATATAATGCATGCACCAAATTTAATTTTATTACCTCCAAAGGTTAGAAAACAAAAAAAAAACATTAAAATTTTCGAGAACCCGCTGTGTAAAAAATGTAGCCTAGCACAAACTATAGCGTTCTTTTATGTATTTCATAAGTCTCCCAGAAGAAAACTTAATCACTCGTTTGACAATGAAACGAGCAAGACCAATAGTCGATAAAATTATTTTCTTCAGTTCAAATCACGGATGATTCAAAAACCTTGTGTTTCTCCTTTTAAAGACTATGAATTGGTAAAATAAAACACGACACCCGCAATTCCAATGATTCGTCCGGGATCACACTAGCCACATACTGCAAAGCAAAGAAGGAATGTTCTCGAGAATTCCGGCCTTTATGGGACCACGCCGTGTAGGTTGGCCCCTTCTAATTTCGGCTTTTCACTGGCGGGGAAAAAATAAGGTGCGCGAGAAACATCCAACTAATGAGTATTTTTCAATTTGCCGGATTGGGAAGCTGCGCTTTGAGCTGGACACGTCATTGTGCCCTGTTAGCTCAAGCGGCAACGCGCCAAGGGTATAAGAGGGCCAGGGTCGTAGTATTGAAGGTGTAGGACTGATAGATTAAACTGAAATTAATGGCATAATCGAGACATACCATAGTAGAAAATTAAATAATTATTATTTTAAAAATACAAATCTAAATTTTATTATCCTCTTTTAGTTCCAGTCGCAATGAACAAATCACTAATATACTACTTAGAGATGTTTCCAGAAAAGGTAGGTATCAGTGTAGAGCTGTTTCCTGATAATCCTCATGGGCTAATCGCAAATCCTGGTTTGGAGTATTGTGAGGGTGAGAATTGTTATTATTATTATTTATTACCAGCAAAACTAAAAATGTAGGACATAATATGCCTTCGATATTGATGTACAGAGGCATATCTGGAATATTTTTGCTCTTGCGCTAGTAATGCCCGGCTCTTATCGTCGTTTTCGTAAATTGATCAATGGAGGCCCATGAGGTTTTGAATCAGCTCTACCTACACTTCCTTTAAAAAGCTAAGGGTTGGAAGATGCTTCTGGATAAGCAATTCTGGAGCGAGAAGGATCTCACTAAAATAAGAAATTCTTGTAAAACAAGGTCCTAGTTTCTCTAAAAATAATTAAAAAAAAGGTGAGCTGCAGTCATAGGTACAGGGTGTTTCAAAAATGAAGATACTTGTAGACATGCCTCTCAAAATATTGTTGGCGAAAGCATATACAGGGTGGCCCACCACGAACTGCATCGATTTATATATGGAAAACTAAAAGTAGGAAAATTCTGAAAATTTGGCACCTCACCCACTTTTCGCCCATAAAATGCGGGGTTTGCTTAACGCTTGGAAAATCATATCAGCCGTGGACGTTGAAAAGACAATCGCGGCTGAGGAAATGTCACGGAGAATACATAATCTTCGTTCGTGTAATCATTTTTAGTGGTGAATAAGATCGCATTAAAAAAAATGGGGTTTCCATTTGAAAATTTCGAGATTTAAGCACATTTTGAATGTAATTTTTATTCATATTTTGTGAACACCCTGTATGAGAACGGATTTATTTCTCAGCAGGGATCACTAGGCCAGGGCTTCTGTTACAAGATGCCAAAAATTCGTTTTGAAATTTCGCGGTTTCCTCTTATAAATAAATTGCTAATTGATTTTAGGTCTGCACCTGTTTTTTTTTTTCGGAAAAATGCAAACATCTCAAAAACGGTTAGATTTAGATATAGGACATGTTGCATGTTTTTGTTCCAAAAATGATGCCTAGAATCCAAAAATGCAATAATATACAGGGTGTTCCATTTGAGATGAGAAAGTTGATATCGACTTCCGGTATAACCGGAAGTGCTAGATTCACCAAAATATTTTAGTTGAGCAGCGCCCATTTGCATTGGTTTGGTAAGGTGCCAAATTTTCAGAATTTTCCTACGTTTAGTTTTCCATATACAGATCGATGCAGTTCGTGGTGGGTCACCCTGTATAAACATAATATATATTATCTAATAGTCGCGGAAAAACATTATAGTACTCAACTCTCAAGTTATGGCCATTTTTCGATTGGCCCCAACGAAAAGTAGGCAGCGATTTATTTCGAGACGCATGAACTCTATATAGTTTTACATTCTTCCATCAAAATATTTGAAATGAATTCATATTGTGTTGCGCATTGATAGAAAAGTCTTAAAATATTTCTCCATTCCGAACAAACCGATCGAATGTTTTTCGAAAAACGTATTTTCGTTTGAGCCAACCTGTAATCTATGCGGATACCCTGCATTTTCTGAAATTTCAATACTTCTTCCTCTATTTTGTTATTTATATGATTTATATAAATTATTATTAAAAAAAGGGGCTAATATATTCAATTTCTTTCGATGTATTAATATTCATATTTTTCATATTTTTTATACAGGGTGACCTCGGGTTTTGTAGACAAAATTTAATAAACGTAAACGTATCTACTGACAAAAAGTAGAAAAACGTTTAACAGACCATCTGCTAATTTTGGGATTCCGCTTCTAACTAATGTTTTTTTTTTCAAATTTAATTATTTTCTGCTAAAAAAATTAAAACTCAAAAAATTAAAGTAGGCCTACGAAAAATTTTAACGCACCTACTTAGTTTTTCATCTTGAACAAGTGTCCTTAATATTGTTGACGTGAAACGGCAGAAAGGGTACCATACTAAAAAAGAGGGGAAAAGGCAAAGAAATCAATGTAGGCTTACGCTTTTAGAATGTTGCGCACACACTCAGTTTTTCATGGTGAACAAGTTTATTTAATAACGTTTTATCGTAAAACCTGTGACAAATGAAATCTGCATTATTTAAAATTAGACTCTGGCAGTAGTTTATGCTTCATGGAGAAAAAAGAGGGTATGTAAGAGCGGGCAAGCGACTTGCAGTAACTGTCAAATTTGACATTTAACAAGAAACTTCAAAACACCACTTATTTGTTAAAATATGAATAAAACTTATTATACAAAATTGTTTCCCTTGCAATTCTTTATCCATGTGCAAATTTTCATGAACTTATCATAGCATTCGTTTTTTGTAGGTAATTTTCATTCAATTTTTTTCACAGATTATAAGCTTTTCCGATTCTGCCGTGTGCCACTTATTTACTTGCGGGTCCCAGGCGAAAACTGTGCCTACAAGGCCGGAATAGACGTTTATAAAAACAAGGCTGGACCTAGGCCGCACAATAAATACAGGCCGGCAGGCGGAGCCGGTGACGTCACGAGAACCGACCGATTTTTACATTGGCTGATATGAAGCTCGCAACGTTTTTATATTTTTTAATGTTGTTAAATTATGATTTTGGCAAATCTTTCTGATTGTTATGCTTACATTTGTTGGTAAGAAAAAAAAGAATAATATATAGATAGTAATAATACTTTATTTGGCATTTATTCGAAATAAAATATAAATTCTTTATAGAAGTAACGAAACACATTATTATTAATGTTTAACATATTTTAAGATTATTTAAATTTGGATCAGAATTTTACCAATAGATAAATCTAATAACTGAAAATGACCACTTTTGGAAGATTTTAAATTAATTAGACTCAAAAATTTTAACTTTCTTTCAGATTCTAAAACACACAGTAATAAATATGTCTATGTATAATGTCTGCCAATCTATCTTTGACGTTAAAATGTTTCTAGAGATAAGTTTAAGTTACCTTTTTTCTATCATATATGTGCCATTTTGTTAAATTTTTCTTTAAAATGAATAAATCATTCTTGCATAAGTCTATTTTTTTACATCAATACAACAGCAGTGGCCACAGTACCATACTCACGTGGCCACTGTACCATCACTGTTTGAACAGTGGCCACTTTGTTTTACATTTTTAAAAGTCAAATTTTTCCATTTCCGTATTATTTTTTAGTTGATTGAATTTCAAATCGTATGGGCAAATATAGCGTTTATCCGTTAATGGTATCAGGTTTAATCAAAAGGGATCAGTATTTTTTTGGATAATAAAAGATAGCCACTGTTCCAGACTCTCTCCTAACTTTAAGTATTTAATATGGTCCTCTTTGAATTTGAAGACTTCCAACTTCTGTCATTGCGATCTTAGTGTTGTGACACCCCACACCTGACACCAGCAGAACTTGTACGGGATATTCCAAATGGGATTGTTTTGGGGGATTCTCCTGTTTCCCGAAAAGATGGACAAACCGTAGCTAATCTGTAGGTACTCTCCTCAATTTTCGAGAAAAGTTGAATGCTGTAAACCCCATCCTCATATCTCGATTCGTTTTATACATGGCATAACTTGTTTGTGAATGTTTTCTATTTCAGTAAAAACATGTTTGTTGATTTTTCTACTTAGAATTTATTGGTGTACCTAGATAAAGTTTGTTCAGCGAATGTTCGGCCTACGTCACAACTCCCGTCCTCGTCCTTGTCTTACTCATGACTATACGACGGATATCGGTCGTATATTCACGAGCCAGACAAGGAAGAATAATTACTTGCTTGCCAAATCATGCCTATCTTTTGATTTGGTTAATGTTACACCGTACTGATGATTGCCAAATAGCATGAAACACGTGTATGCGGTTACTAGTTTTTTCTTTTTGTTAACTTTGAGTGTTTGCCCATTATCACCTTTTCTTGTAATTATTACATTTACACTCGCTAGTCTTACATCCTTATTGTCATTAATAATTATTATTAAAATTTGGTCATTACTCCTCTAAAATTCAATCGTCTGGCCACTGATCTTTATGATGTCACTTTTTAACTGGGAGTAGGATAATTACATATATTTTCAGATTCAAAGTCGAGTAAATCTAACAGATATCGGCAACTTGGTTTAGCGTGCGCTACTGCAGCAGTTAAAAAAAGTATATGCAGTGTGACCCACTTCAAACCGGAACACCCCCATAAAATTTCTATATATCTTCCGATTTTGATCGAGTTTTTTTAACGATAGGTCATCAAGGTAAAACGGACCATTTTATTTTAAAAAGCCAAGGCCTATTACGGCATATTTTTGAGGTCAAAATTTTTAGACACATTCGGAAAGTTCATAAACCTCAAAATTATTGCTAAATTGCTCAATTGCAAATCCAACTTTTCCGTTAATGGCAAATCGAACCATATCGGGCGATTGCCCGCAAAGTGCTGACTCGGTTTCCACTAAAGGTTTAAAAACCGGTGGTCGCATTTCGGGGGATCAGTGATCGACGATTGGTTCCAGGCGCCCCGGTTCATGCTGCACTACTCAACTTAAACACCTCAACTCTACTGAACCCTACGGAATAACGATAGAATACCTACTCTTCGGGATGACGACGAGATACTCTGGTTGACAGCCGGTGACTTCCCCCTGGTCGGCGAGCGAGATGTTGGACCCACCAGTAACAAGCATTATCCTATAATGTAAGTGTTCCATATTTCTCCCTTGTGGGAAATGATTCTATCTCCGTACAAGGTATAAATAAATATTTTTAGTTTTGTTTAAATACGTCTCAATTATTGATCTACCTCTGATGCTCACCCCCCGGTCACGATTCCAGTCGTGACAATATGGTTGGTTGGATTTTATGGAAGGAAGTACCTTATTGGATGCAATAATTTTTAGTTATACGACACACAAAGATGATTCAGTTTCTGCAGGGAAAAAAGCTTAATATCTCTCAACATCACTTCTTTAAAAATCGGAAAATGTGTTCAATCTCTTAATCAGACCTTTATTTTGTTTCCTATTGCCAAATGCGTCGCCCAAAGATCCAATTTAATATTTTTTTCGTTTCGCTCTCGCAAGGTTATCTACAGATTTCAGGGGCCACTGTACAGGGTGGCCCATCCAAGCGGAAAAAGTGTGCTACGTGGAGACACGTTAACATAAAATCGTCATTCAAAAAATGAGATTGTAGTAAAAATTAAGGGGAATTCGAGGGTGTACCCTAATTTTGTATACGGGGGTCGATAAAAAAGTTATCGCGAAAAAACATTTTTGCAAAATAAAAAAAATATTTTTTTACCTACACATCCATTAGTAGTATTCCCGAATATTCAGTTTTTTAATATAACTTCCGGTTATAGCGGAAATGAAAGTGGTTTTCTCTATTTATAATATTATATAATATATTATATAATTAATATATTAATATATATAATTTGACCTATTTATCTCCAACCGTTTCCGAGATATTTATCAGAGAAGCTCCATCAAACTAGATACATGGTCTCATAGTCGGTGTCTGATGTTCGATCTGAGTAGGCCAAACAATAAAACCAAATTTATGACAAATCAAGTCAGCCATGATAATAAAACTGACAATGGAGTAGGCTGCCAATTCAATATTTCTATTTACGTGTCAGATTAGTCTAAAATTTTGTTGCTGAAGCTGTTAGTAGTTGCAGTTTAAAAAATGTTTTTGAAAGAAGAATGCTGCGATATTTTAGAGATCTTCATCAAAAATGATAAAAGATAAGTAGAAACTTTCAGGGAGTATTCTCGTAAATATCCAAATAGAAATGTTCCGAGTGCTTCATTTATATGTAATCTGTATCGAAGATTCAGATCGACAGGAAGTGTGATTAGCAAGAGAAAAAAGGGTTTAGAATTAGTGAGGACGAGAGAGAACGAATTTCAAATTATTTCAGAAGAAATAACGAAAAATCTCATAGAGATGCAGCGAGAGACTTACAAATTCCCCGGTCTACAATACAAAGGGTAATTAAATTAAGCAAATTTAAAGCCTTCAAAATATTGCCTATTCAAAGGCTATTCCCTGGAGATGCTGCAAGAAGACTGGAATATTGTCAAACAATGTTAAACTTTTATTTTGCAAGAGGTGGAGCTGCATTTTTTAAACAAATTATTTGGTCCGATGAAGCTACATTTACAACGGCGGGAATATACAACCGGAAAAATAGTATATTTTGGTCTGTTGACAATCCACGGGCATTTCGTGAAGTTGTGAAATCCGGCAGAAATTCCGTGGGTGTTTGGTGCGGAATTGTGGGAAATTTTATAATGGGCCCTCTATTTTATTCAGGAAGTATGACAGGTAGGAAATACCTACATTTAATCCAGAACGAATTGGAACAATACTTTGACCAGTTGCCATTAATTTTTCTTAACCAACTCCAAGAAAGACAATTAATATGGCAGCAAGATGGCGCTTCCTTCCATAACTGTGGGCCCATAACGGAATTTTTGAACAATTCGTTTGAAAATTGGATTGGTAAACATGGAACGATAAGGTGGCCGCCACGTAGTCCAGGTTTAACCCCCTTGGATTTTTTCTTGTGGGGGGCATTTAAAAAATAAAGTTTATAAGAACCGCCCCGAAAATGTTGAGGAGATTAAAAGACGAGTAAAAGTAGAAATTGATAGTTTAAACAATCGTCCCTTAATCTTTGAAAATGTCCGAAAAAATGTCTTAAAAAGGCTTAGGTTATCTGTAATTAATAATAATGGAAACCATTTTGAACATTTAATGTAAATGAACTTCTAACTAATTTTTACTAACTAATCATATTGTTGTTGTTATAATAAATATGACAGTAGTAAAAATAATAAATGGTTCATAATTTCCACGAGATTTTTAATTAAGTTGAATGCAGTTGAATGGCTATAGCCACTTTAACATTCAGCCTACTTGCTTGTCAGTTTTATTATCATGGCTGACTTGATTTGTCATAAATTTGGTTTTATTGTTTGGCCTACTCAGATCGAACATCAGACACCGACCATGAGACCATGTATCTAGTTTGATGGAGCTTCTCTGATAAATATCTCGGAAACGGTTGGAGATAAATAGGTCAAATTATATATCGTTGGATTCAGAATTAAAAAAGGAATCCTGTGATGGTTAAGAGAAATGTGTACGTTCTAAAATAGAGAAAACCACTTTCATTTCCGCTATAACCGGAAGCTATATTAAAAAACTGAATATTCGGGAATACTACTGAAAGGTTCTCTAATGGATGTGTAGGTAAAAAATTATTTTTTTTTATTTTGCAAAAAATGTTTTTTCGCGATAACTTTTTTACCGACCCCCGTATACAAAACTAGGGTACACCCTCGAATTCCCCTTAATTTTTACTACAACCTCATTTTTTGAATGACGATTTTATGTTAACCTGTCTCCACGTAGCACACTTTTTCCGCTTGGATGGGCCACCCTGTACTACCCGAATTTATATTTACCTCTGCATCTCACACCTCGAGGACCTAAACCATTGTTCTTCGCGTCGTATAATCAATTTTAAGCGGTTTTAATAAAAATAAACTATCAATCTACCTATATATACAGGGTGTTTCAGAAAAATGTGGTATAAGTTGTGGAGCATGCAGATCATTAAAAAAGCAGGTACATAATAATAAATGAGAATGGTTACGAGGCGATGGAAGTCTAAAAAGTGAAAATATGTCTCTATATTGTAGGATTTGTGCACAATATTCGAATGTAGGTAGGTAGGTACTATTAAATAGGTATGGATTTAAAAAGAGTGATGTGGAAGAAGTAATTCCTCACAACCTAATGGAAATTGGCACCGGTTTTTATATTATTTAGAAACATGTCGCAGATTTAAAAAACGACATTTTATCAGGTACAGGTTTCACGAGTCATCTCAACCGATCAAAGAATTATAAACATATATTATTTGCGATTATCTGTATTTGCGAATTGAGAATGTTCTGTGCTTATCTGCAAATACGAGTACGAGCGATATTGAAGGGGACCTAACCTACAACAACTCTGAATTATGCTCTTGGGGAGTTCAGAAAACTCATTTCAGTTCAAAAATGTTAGGTCTAAAAATGTTTTGTTTCCTGAATTAGGGCAAAGAGTTTTTGATAACCTTTATGTAAAGTGCAAAAACCCACAAACAATATTGCCTTAGTTCTAACACCACAGCTTGTATTTAAAGAGGTATTCTCCGCAAGTTCCTCAGAATGAGAAAAAACTTGTGGAAATTAGCCTTTGCTTAAGACATGAGCAGCACGCCTCTGCCGCAAGGCTAAGAGCGGGTGGCTCGTTGGGGGTGGGTGGGGGCAGGTCGACTGCGAGGTCGAGATTAGACTAGCAACCCCGGCCGCCTCCCTTCGGCCGGGCAGGGGTTGAAATCCAATCTTGATTTGCTATTGCATTCCGACAATGACAGTCGCCCGTCCGTCCGTTTGTTCGCCACTCTTTGTCTAAGAAACTGGATTCCCCCGGCCCGGATCAGACGTCAAAGGGGGGTTGTGGAGGTCCCATCGGATATTTCGGGAAACGAAATAAGAATAGAATTTATTCTTTTTTTGGAAACGTTTTTTTTTATAGCAAAGAACTAGTTCGAGTCCATGCAGAGAATTATAAAGTTGACACATTGCTGAAACATACAGGGTTAACTATCACTTAGTACAAAAAATTTTATGGTAGATAAAGCAAAATTAGACTTGCCAAAATAAATTTTCTAACATTTTCTAACATTTGTCTTAAGCCTAAAACATTTTTTCAAATTGTATAAAACCCCTCAAAAAACGCCGCCTATGGACTCCCGCGTGACGTGTCCTAAAATTTCGCGTATGTCAATGGTAGTGAAATAGCGCAGCGTTGCCACGGCCATCAATTTATCCGAGGATTCACCACAAAATTACGATTTCCTGTTGGAAACGATTACTTTCTAAGGAACATGTAGAATGCCTATGAAACACCTAAGTACCTTACTGACATTTCCAGGATTGAATATTGCACCATTTTCTGTTTTCTTGCTTTTTTACATTAAAAGTCACACAACATTCATCACATTTTCTAAATCTGTTGGGGAGCTCTTGTTTCCCTCCGCCATTCCTTTTGTATGTACTGGCCTGACGACCACGGAGGAGGATCCCCTCCGCCAGGAAAACCCAGAAGGGTAACTAAAAAATACAACTGCACTAGCACACATTACACATGCAAAGCACTACAGTAGCTGTTCAAAGAGGCCGCTGTTAACCTCGATGCACAAATTCACTCGGTTAATTAAATTTAAAAAATTTGCATTTTTTGCTTCAGGATCTTCTCTTCTACTTATTCTGGGCCAGGCCAAATAAATGGCTCAATCTGCTGGCAGTATACCGTACATGGTACTGCATCTAAAACTATATAATCCATTTACTAACAAATAAGAACTATCAAATAAAAACATTACTTTGACCAAGCGAGGGTGCTTCGCAACTTAGCCGTTTAAGTTTGCCTGGTCTTTTCCACAAAGTACATAATCCTCAAGTACTTCTTTTTTTCATCAATATCCTCAATCTCAGTGGGAAAATGTTGGTCGCACGCCTAAAAACATGTTTCACTATTTCACATACCTACTTTCAAAACTAAATTAATTTTAGCCCTTGTAACCTGTAGTGTTGCGGTCCTAGTGCACTAGTAAAAATCCTGGCGTTCAATTAATTGCAAAATAGCTTTAAAACACACTAAAATACACAAATACAGGAAAATATCGCCGAAAATTGAGAGGGACGCAGGGAAACGTCGAGTAAACATCGGCCGAAATACGATGATTCACCCGCGCGTTATCTGGCCTTGTCTTGCAGGCAACCAGACCAGCGCAACAACTAGTGTGAAGTGTGACACAGGCGTAGAGATGCGACGTCGAACAAAACTATGCATCGATTCGATACACAGAATTATTTTTGTTTAGTTTAGATAGATTTTCAATAAGATTTCTTATGAAAATTATTTTTTTGAAGACGCAATCAACTAATCTAATATTGACATCGATATCGATAATTATTACGCACCACTCCAGCCTCTACTGTTTTGTGCGCTTTTGCCCAGTGAAATGTCAGTAAGCTACGATAGCGCAGTATGTCGAATGAGTTTGGTTCTACCGTCCCGAAATCGTGGTTTCGCGAGAAGTGTATGTAGTTTTGTACTTACTTGGTGCTGCTATGTGAAAATGCGAAAACAAAAAACGCGTAGGGATTCAGGATTACCTACCTAGCCTCGGGACCGAGCTCGAGACGAGCCTCGGGATTCATATCCTGTTTTCTGTTTTCAAATTTCAAACTAAGGTAAGGTGAATCTAGGCGAACCTCGGGTAAATCTAGCAGCGCTTTGGCTGTACAGATTCAAATCGATTGTTATTTATGTATTTTTTAATTTGTTTGAGTAAAAAGGTAATTTCATCCTTCCTAAAACAACGACAACACATATTGGATGACGTATTTATAGGCGGAGATTTACAGGGACAATTGGGGTTTTTACCCTTTTTTAAGATCGCTTAAAAAAATCTACAAATATTTTTCTATGTTTTCTTAAGCCACCCGGCGCACGTGGTAAATTTTTTTGTACTAAGTGATAGTCAACCCTGTATATGTGGAATAGTACACAATGTTAACAAACCCGACCAATCTATAAATAACTGGGACTTCCGTGAATAGGAGGTCGTATATACAAAAACCACGTGACATGGCGTGCATGGGCGAACATTTTGTTTTGATAAATTTTGTCAAATTTCTATTTACGTACATAATATATTTTACCATGGTATGCTACGCTGCGTACTTATTTTGGTTCAGTCTGATCTTGGGAGCAGTTCGATATTCCCGCATTGTTGTATTTCTAATCGGATGTCACCGTTGTCACCTGGATGTTTTGTAGCAAATCGTGCGTGATCGTTTTTCATCCGATTTATAGTTGGAACTGTGTTTGCGTATTAGTCTGTTGTTATTTTTAATAATTAGGTATGCCTACTTATGCTATTTATGGATATACCTATACATTATTCTCAGAAACCAAGGGAATTAGAAATAATGCTTAATATTATACCTTCCGAAGAGACGAAAATGTTTCACAACAGAATGTTATTTCTTGCCATCTAAAAGGCAAAGTCAATGTGAAACAAGGTGATTTACCCTCGGATTTACCTGTTTAATTATTAAATCGTTTTAGCTCGTATAATATGTTCAAAACATACATCCCATCATCAACTATTGCGAAGTCTTTGAAACAAACAATGCATATTAATTATTATCAACCGATTATATGATTCCTGAAGCCTGAAGCTATACTTACAGAATTTGTACCACCTGGCGAAATCAGCATACCAAAATAATGGAAGTGCTCTTCAACGCCAATTAATTATAGCACGTACCGAAGCAGAGACTAATGGACCTTTGGACTATCTTAATATATATATATATATATATATATATATGTTTAATCAAACTTTTTCATAATACCTAATTATATTTATTGCAGTTAAAAATATAGAAATTGGCGCGTACCACAAACGAATATGTAGTATTTTATTAGCTCTACAGGCATTGTGAAAGCGCAGCAATAAATAAGGCACCTAAAAAAATATTTAGAAAGCACTTTCTGGGATTCTTTTGAGTATAGGTTCCTACATTATGATAAATCGAACATAAATTTTATTTTGATAGAAGTTTAAAACCTTTTAAAAATGCATATTTTCTCAAATACTATAAGTAATAATTATTATTGGGATGGTCAAAATTCTCGTCCACGAGCATGTAAGCTCATTGACTACGTTTATCTCGACGCGTTCGATCCGATTGAGAGAGGTTTGAATTCACTGGAGCGGACTCAAATAGACGGCGTAAACCCTACAGATTGAAATTCAATCAAATTTAAAATTTCAAGTCAAGCCGAAGCCAAACAGAAGTTGGCCAGAATGTGCACCAACCTACTGTGGAATAAGTATAATAAGTTAATGTCCCTAGAGAGGATTGAAAACCGTAGGATTCAATCCTGATGATGTAAACGTAGAATTATAAAAGATATGACATAACTCAATCGAATCCATTTCAATCCGATCGAGTTGCCACGAGATAAACGTAGTCATTGTACGACCATAAAATAAAATTAGTCCTTGTAAACATTTGGCCTCTTAGATAAATTTAATTGACATAAACAATATTAAATTTGTTAGATATGTCGCATTGACCTATGTATAGATTTTTTGAATTTTGCTCCCAAACCGTCGTCATGAGTGCGACAATATCCATCCCTGGCACACACAATATGGCAACAGCTTATAGGAGAATATTATTGATATAAAAAAAATAAAGAAATCAAAATATTTTTGCTTTGATTTGGTTACTACTTCAAACTGAAAATTAAATTATTTTCATTTAACATTTGTATGCATCTATGCATAACATATAGACATAGACTACGTTTATCTCGTGACAACTCGATCGGATTGAAATGGATCCGATTGAGTTATGTCAAATCTTTTATAATTCTACATTTACATAATCAGTATCGAATCCTACGGTTTTCAGTCCTCTCTAGGTACATTAACTTATCATACTTATTCCACGGTAGGTTGGTGCACATTCTGGCCAACTTCTGTTTGGAACTAGCGGCTTAATTTGAAATTTTAAATATGATTGAATTTCAATCTGTAGGGTTTATGCCGTCTATTTGAGTCCGCTCCAGTGAATTCAAACCTCTCTCAATCGGATCGAACTCGTCGAGATAAACGTAGTCGGTATAAAACGTTTATGAGTTTTTGTTTACAGTAATTATCTAATTACAGTTATAACGCACAAGGCCCCTGTTATCTTTTTATTTTTGGGATTTAAAAATCGGCGGGCAGTTTTATTTCTATAGGTATTATTTATAAATAATTAAATGCTGTTCTGGAGTAGGGTGATTGTGCCGTTTGTGCGACCACTACCGGTTCTCGACCATTTCTGCATATAAACGGGAATATTAAAAAAATAGGACTCTGCATCCAATTGTTTTACCGCTGAATTAGTTTCCGAAGTCGCTGTCATTGGTGGGAAGCAAAGAAATTTCGGCGCGAAAAATCAGTTTGTCTGAGACCGTCGCAGAGAGAAACGTGCGCGCCATATTGTTCAAAAAGTAGTTACTGTAACCGTCACAGTAAATAGTATGTTATTTAAATTTTCTCTTTAAAATTTGCATGTACCTAATATGTTTGAGATGATTAAGGAATAATAGATTTTAGTATTTTTAAGATAAAGAAAACACTCTAACTATTTTTTTGTGAAAATCGGAAACCGACATTTAAAAATTGCCGGTTTTTAGTTCTTGACCACGGTGGTCGAGAACTAAAATTTACTTGTAATTTTTTCGCCTCTGTATTAATTTTTACGTGAATCTTTTTTCCTTTTTCTTTAAGTAAAATTAGTTATTTTTATTTATATTGTCTAATTATTAGTTTGCGACCATCAATGTAGGTAAGTCTAGAAATAACGTATTTTCTATTTTAAAAACGATGAATTTTGGTGGTCGAAAATTAGTTTAACTTCGTTCTGTTCTCGACCACTGCAAAATTAAAAAAAAAATAGGAAAAAAATCCGAAAAAAAACTCCTAGTGCAATTTCAAGGGATAAATGGCGTGAATTTTACAAAAAAAAGACGAGGAAACAAAGAAAAAAGGCGGAAATTATTAAAAGAAAAGCAGAAAGAATAAACTCGAAGGAAAACAAATTACAAAAAAGTTATAACTAAAAAGAAGAAGTTAGCTAACAATAATAACAAGAAACCAAGCGACAAAGTTAGATTAATTAATATATCTTGTGCACTGTGTGAAGAAGATTTAAACAGTGACACACAAGATGTAGATAAAAAAATATTCGAGGCGACTTTTGTGATAAATGATGTATGTACCTACCGAGTTTTGTGATATGCCATAATACAGTATTTCAGCAGTGCAAGATTATAAATGCGACCAATGTTAGTTTATTGTTTGTTTTTTAGTTTTCGTTTTTTTATACCAATTAAAGCAGATATTTTTTTGTTCCTTTTTAAAAATCATCGCATTGACATTTATGTTTCCTTTTAAATATAAATTTAAAAAAATAAGAAGACAGTATTTTTATATAAGAAAGGACGGTTAAGATAATTTAGAACAGGGGGATTCAAAATAGCCATTCATAGATATGCCACTTTCTGTTTTATTGGTCAAGACATTTTGGAATTAGTGACTGGGAAAAGCAGGAATGGCATAAGTAAATAATGTAGCAATATATTCGCTAATGGACTTTAAATAAATGATTTGATTTAGTGGAAGCAGCTTTTTTATTTGATGAATGGTAGCTTCTCCACTGATGGTTAGGCCACTTCGGTTAAAAATCTTATTAACACCATCCAACAGCACATTTTCAAGCAAAGGTATACAAGTTTATTAGTTTCATTTATATTTAAAAAATCGGTAATTGCACTGGTTAGATGTTATGAAAATTTTACTCAAATTTAACACAATGAAAATTATCGACAAAGTTTGTTTGTTTGGGGAATTTCAAAAAGCTTATATAATAGTAATATTATGTATCTTATATCCGACCTCAAGCATCACCTTGATCATAACCTTGTTTTTACCCTTGATTCTGTTTACTGTTGGATATTATGTTCTCATTCTCTATTGTTCAAGATGCTTACTTACTACAAAGATATCATTTTCCATTGTATATTGTTCTAGAATGATTACTAGAACATATCATATTCCTTTTGAGTATTGTTAAAACTTGCTTACTGCAAGAATTGCAGAATTTGATCTTCCCTTTGTTTATTATATTCTTTTCCCATGAGAACCACAACACCTCAGCATAACAGATCTGTATAAATAGGACCTAGTAAAGTAAGAGTGTCAATTCTAGTCTTGTCTGTAGTCTAAGCCGAAACTCTGTAACTCGCGTTACTCAAATAAAAGTTTTTTTAAAAAGTCATCGTCTTCACGTCGCCCGTAACAATTTGGTGTCAGAAGTGGGATCCTCGATAAAAGGGTCTTCAACGAGGGAGATCCGGAGGCACTTAGAAGGACAGTCTCCTCGGGGGTCACCACACCACTACGATTGGAGCCAGCTGAAAAGGGTCTTCGACAGGGAGATCCGGAGGCACTAAGAAGGACAGTCTCCTGAGGCCAGCATCCAGCAACAACAGCAGCATCAACGACATCCAGCGAGCATGAAGTTACTTCTATTGTAAGTGAAAAACTTGAAGTGAATTTTATTTGTGATTTTTTTTTAACTTTCTACGTTGCTATTATTGAACTTTCTACGTTATAACGATATTACCTTTTCATTTCAACATGCCGAATAACGAGGCTATAAACTCTAATGTAAACAATGAAGCAAACGCTTCAAATAATGACGAAGTACCATTTAAATTAAGCGAAATATTTTCTATCATCCCTGAATACGATGGGGATCAAATCAATTTAAATACTTTTATCATTGCATGTGATAGGGCCATGCAAATGACTGTTGGCGATCAGGCCATTTTACTAGTAATAAAAATAAAAAACCAATTAAAGGGACGTGCAGCCCAACTTATCAATTCAAGAGATTTGAGTACCTGGCGCGAAATCAAACAATTACTTAACGTCCATTTCGGAGATCCTCGCGATCTAACTTCATTAATTCAAGATTTACAAAGAATGTGTCAATCCCAAAATGAAAATGCTTTGACTTTTGTAGGCAGAGTTCAAACTCACTGCTCAAAAATGTATGGTGCAATAGGAAAACAAAGCCTTCTCACTAGGGAACAAAAAGAGTCGCAAGCTACATTAATCGATAGCATGTGTCTAAATACAGTTTTGACAGGTCTAGAACCAAGAATAGGGCAACTAATTCGTGGTAGCAATCCACCAAACATTATGGATGCTATAGCTTTAATTAAGAGAGAATGGCAACTTTCTTATTTTGAAAATCAAAAATTTCAGAGGCAAAATCGTATACCAGTCTTCAATAATAATGTTAAGAGAACTAATAATAGTTTTCCAAAATTTTGAAAATTATTGCAAAAGAAATGGACATACTATCAATGAATGTCGAACAAAAAATCAAAATAATTTTTACAGAAATGGTCCAAATCCTTCTAGCTTCTCTAACAATTTCCAAAATAACTCCCAAAGAAATAATTTCTCCCAAAATAGGTTCCATCAAAGACCATCTTTTCCTCAGCAAAATAATTTTCAAACTCCTTCTTTCCAACCTAGGAACCACCCGCAAAACTTCCAACCAAGAAATCAACCTCCTAGAAATTTTTCTAATAATGCTCCAAGAAATAACTTCCCCAGAACTTTTAATAATAATTCAGGTTTCCAGCCTTCTTAGCAAAATTTTACTCCTAGATTTCCAAATTCAAATCCAAATAACCAAAATAGAACTCCCCAACAACATTATCTGGGCCAAAGCGAAAATTTTCAATTAACAGCCTCGGACCAGAATCCTATTCCGAACTTCAAGAATCTTGGTATGACCAATACGGACCAAACGTTTGCATAAATACCGTTGACAATAGTAACTTATATTATATTAAAGATAATACCGATAAGTACAAAATTTTAATTGACACAGGAGCTGGTATTTCAATTTTCAAACCAGAGACGGTTCAGCAATTTTTAAATCGATGTCCAGAAAATTTTCAAATTAAAGGTATTTCTGGCCAATCAATTCCTATTACTGAAGCGGTATTTGTTTCTTTTACGGGTCCTCTTTCTCCCCATAAAGTTTATATTTGCGATCTAGATATAGGATTCGACGGAATTTTAGGCGCTGACTTTTTAGAAAGGTACGGTGCAGTAGTAGATTTCAGGAATAAGCAATTAATTACGTACTATAAAGTACATGAACTACTAAAAGACGGAGATGAATTCGATGAGCTTTCGAATAATAATCGAGTTGTTTATAAAAGACAAGTTAATGTTGACGAAAGGTACGATAGCCTTCATATAAACGCTTATGAACGAAATAATAATAATAATAATGATAATACGGAAAGTATAAATAATTTTGAAAGCGAAAATACGAGTTATAATATAAATAAAGTTACGATAGAACCGCGTTGCGAAAAAATATGCAAATTTCATACGAATAAGTATACGAATAAAGAAATGATTTTATGCGCACAACGAGTAGAAAAAGTACATGTGCCAAACGCTATTGCAAAAATAAACGAAGACGGTAATTTTTATACCACAAAATTAAACGCTAATGCCATAACAATGGATATTTGTTTCGAAGAATTTGAATTTGAGCCTTACATTAAAGAAACGAACGCTAGTACTAATATTATTTGTAATTTTAATAAAACAAAAAGCAGAGTAGAAGAAATAAAAGAATCATTAAGACTAGAACATTTAAATGAAGAAGAAAAAGAACTAATTACTAATTTATGTTTGAATTTTGAAGATATATTTTACTTTGACGGAGATTTCCTAAGTTTCACTAATGAAATAAAACATACTATGGATACAGGCGACGCTAAGCCAATTTTTACTAAATCCTATCGGTATCCACAAGTTCACAAGGAAGAAGTAAAAACACAAATTAATAAAATGCTTTCTCAAGGAATAATTAGACCTTCTGTTTCACCATGGTCGTCCCCAGTATGGGTCGTTCCAAAAAATTAGACGCTTCAGGCAAACAGAAATGGAGAATCATAATTGATTATCGGAAATTAAATGAATTAACAGTTAATGACAGGTATCCACTGCCTAATATTTCAGATATATTAGATCAGTTGGGTAATTGCCATTATTTTACTACTTTAGATTTGGCTTCTGGTTTTCAACAAATTGAAATGAATCCAGAAGACATTTCGAAAACTGCTTTTTCCGTTGAAAATGGACATTTCGAATATTTACGTATGCCCTTTGGCCTTCGTAATGCGCCCTCAACCTTTCAGAGGGTTATGGATAATATACTAATGGGGATACAAAACGAAAAGTGCTTAGTTTACATGGACGACATTATTATTTATTCTTCCACAATTAATGAGCATATCTCTCGTATTACTGAAGTTTTTCAAAGATTAAGAAATTCAAATCTAAAAATACAGCCAGATAAGTGTGAATTCTTACGAAAAGAAGTAATTTATTTAGGACATGTTATTACACCTGAAGGGGTTAAACCAAATCCACAAAAGGTACAAGCTGTTATCAATTTTCCTCAACCTGCCAATACTAAACAAATTAAACAATTTTTGGGTCTTACTGGTTACTACAGGAAGTTTATTCCAAATTTCGCAAAAATGACAAAGCCTTTAACTCGACTTTTAAGAAAAGACGTACCATTTATTTTTGATAAAGATTGTCGTGAATCTTTCGAACAACTTAAAAATGCATTAATAACTTCACCAATTCTAATATATCCTAATTTTGAAAAAGAATTTGTTTTAACTACAGATGCAAGTGCTTTTGCTGTAGGCGCGGTACTTTCGCAAGGACCTGTTGGAAATGATCTTCCCATAGCATACTTTTCAAGAACCTTAAGTCCAGCAGAAATGAAATATAGCGTTATAGAGAAAGAACTTTTGGCAATAATTGCTGCCGTGAAAAACTATAGACCTTATCTTTTCGGACGAAAATTCTTATTGGTTACAGATCATAGACCTTTAACCTGGCTTTTCTCAATAAAAGATCCCGGTAGTCGTTTAGCACGTTGGCGACTTAAATAAGAAGAATATAATTATCAAATAATTTATAAACCTGGAAAAATTAATCGAAATGCCGACGCTTTATCTCGAATCAAAATCAATCATATAAAAGAAGCTGTTTCCTTTCATACTTCCCTAGACGAACCATCTACTTCCCATGATAATCCTCAAGACATTGACCCGCCTATTGACAATAATGAGACTGACGAAATTGCTATAATCTGTAATGAATTTGACAGATTTTTTGATCTATACAAGACGACTTCAATGATCGACTATTCTAAAACCCAATACACAAATAATCAACTTTTAGACAAAACACACAAAGACATTGTACTAATTTTTCAACAAGACAAATTAACAGACCTTCACGAAAAAGTTATTGATGATTTACTTGAGCTAAATCCTGATTTTAACTATAATAAAGCAAATGTTCTTTCCAGTCAAACCGTAGCTAAAAGAAAATATTATATAATTCCTGTTCCTTTTAATTTTGAAACCGCAATACAAGTACTCTTCATATATCTTTATTACAGTAAAGATATATTCGAAGAAAATAAAACTTATTACATTGAAAACAATCCAGATTTTCCAATTTTAGAAATGTTTAATTTTTTGTTCTCAGACAAAAACTTTCAATTAACAATTTGTACCTATAATAATAGATCAATTTCATTCAGGCAAGACAAACTTACATCGAGGAATAAACGAAACAATTAGACGCATCAAACAAAAATATAATTGGACAGGACTAACTAAAGACGTTGAAACATTTATTCGGCAGTGCGAAATCTGCCAAAAGACAAAAATTTGTAGACAAAACTTGGATAGTCCCTTAGTCATTACCGAAACTCCTAAAACTCCTTTCGAAAGAATAAATATTGACATTCTAGAAATCCCAGTGAAAAATAATATCCTTACCATAAGAGACGAACTGACAAAATTTACCCAGGCTTATGCACTTCCTAATAAAACAGCGAGATCTGTAGTAGACGCTCTTTTACTCTATTTTCAACATTTTGGAACTCCTTTAAGAATCCATTGCGATGTAGGTAAAGAATTTAATAATCAATTAATGAAAGATCTTTGTAAATTATACAATATAAAATTAACTTTCTCTAGTGTTAGTCATCCGCAATCAAATGGCTCCTTAGAAAGATTTCATGCCACCTTAACTGAAATGATATGTGCGTGTAGTACAGAAAATTCAAATGAGCACCCATTTCAAATGCTTCCTTACTCTTGTATAGCCTATAACAATTCTATAAATAAAACACACGGCTTTACTCCTTACGAATTGCTATTCGGTCACACCTCGTCTCGACCTCCAGAAGTTTTGTATAATCAGCAAGAATTAATCTCTAAGTACGTTCGCGATTTAAACAATAAAATAAAGCATTATTATGAAGTGGCAAGAAAGCGTACGGATATGCGCAAGCAAAAGGCAAAACAGCGATTTGATACACACGTTTCGGAGCAGCGACAATTTCGCGTAGGAGAAAAGGTTTATGTCAAGGAGTCCCAAATAAAAAATAAACTAGCTAACAAATTTAATGGACCCTATAAAATTAAAGAAATTTATACGAATTCAGCTTTGCTACATAACCCAATTACTAACCAAACTACAAAAATGAATTTTGATATGCTAAAGAAATGTCACGAATTGGAGGAAGAAGAACTAACGGTTAAAGAATTCTTTTATACTCTAGATCGAAAAATCCCTATTGAAAATAATAACGTTTCCATTGAACTGGGCAATTTATTTGATGTCCCTGAAAATATTTCCTTAGCCCACTGTGTATCTAAAAAATTTGGACACGTAGATGAACTAAAAAATCAAAATAAGTCAATTGGTGAAATAGCAGTACTTCAACTTCCGACAAGAAATATTTATTATTTAATAACTAAAGAATTTTTTTATTATAAACCAACTTATGCTAATTTATTTAATTGCTTAAAGGAATTACGAACAATTTGTCTCGAGAGCACTGATGAAAAAGATAAAATTATAGCTATACCCAAGTTAGCTTGTGGATTAGACAAATTAGATTGGGACACAGTTCTCCCTATGATCAAATATATTTTCAAAAATACTGATATTAAAATAATTTGTTATATCGAACCAAGTTCCTAATTCTGAAACTTCGTTACAGATTTTCTTTGTTCGCTACCGCTATGGCACAATATACACTGCTACCAATTAATAACACGATAGGCGTGTTCTATCAAGAGCAATCCGGACTCAAAATTTCTAATGACAAGTGGAGTTTATTGGTGTACAAAGACATTTCATCTCTGAAAACAACATTTGAAAATAATAATAAAATTTTAGAAAATATGCAATTTATAATTCAACCAAAAGACGTACGAATGGCCGCCTTTCTAAGCGAAGTTAAGTCACATCTCACTTTACTAAATCAACTTTCCGAAAACATTGCGCTCAAATTTGAAGAATTAGCTATTGATGTAAGAAGATATAAAAGAGGTTTAATTAATGGTTTAGGGTCAGTTTGGAAATTTATTACCGGAAATTTAGACGCTTCAGACGGACAGTATTATAACGATTGTATCGACAAAATTAACAGAGACGAAAACGAATTAGAAAAATTAATGAAAAAACAAATTTTAGTAACTACTTCAGTTATCAAAAATTTTAATGACTCTATCAACAAATTACAAATTGATGAAATTACTTTTAATAATGACATAAAACAAATCGAAAATTACATTTATAACATTTCTGATAATTTTAATTATTACACTGCAAAATTACAAGTTTTAGAGATGGCCGAAAGACTCCTAGAATCCTATACCTTTATCGAAAGCAATTTAAATGACATTCTAAACTCTATTACTTTTGCAAAACTACATATCATTCACACATCAGTTATAACTCCCGAAGACTTGGTTCATCATTTGCAAATAATCGCTCAGACTTTAAATAAAAATAATTTGCCCTTAACTCCTCAACTTCTAAATGTTGCAACTTATCTTGATTTTATAGAACTAAAGGTTTTTCAAACAGAAAATAGGCTTGTTTTTATATTAGACATTCCTTTAGTAGAACCCCAATGGTATACTCTTTATAGAATTTATCCTATTCCAATTTTCGACAATAAAACTGGATTTTATCACATGGTATCCACTGATACTAAATTTGTAGCAAAAAGCGATGACCCAACTCTCTATGTAATTCTCTATGATATAAAAAAATTGTAAGGAACTAGCATTTGATTTAATAATGTGCAAAGATATAATGCTAGACAAAACTTCAATTTTAACGTTAAAATCCGAATGCATTGCTTATATTGGAAGTACTAAAATTCAAACGAAAAATTTAAATAAATCTAATCAAACCTATAAATTTCACCCAATTAATATACCATTTGAATGTTGCAAAGAAACTCCAAATAAACTAAAATTTCCTGACTTAAAACCTTTACAACTAAATAAATTTAATTATGACGATTTAAATGTCGCAAAGCATAAATTAGACGAATATGCAAAGGATCTTGATAATATTATTAACGAACCAACTGTAAATAAGTATACGCCAATATTGACATATCTATCCATTACTTTAATCATACTTTTAATTATTGTGTACTTTTATTTTAAATGTAAAAAGTCTAGGAACATTAAAATAGGCATTATTACTACTAATAACGGAGACGATCCTCCACAACCTCCTAGAACTCGAAATCGCGTTTTTCAAAATTTAAGAAAATTTGTTACTGTCAAAAGAAGACCTTCGTATAGATTGGACGAACCTCGCGAAGAAGAAGAAATTGAACTAAATTCTAATACTAAAACATATGCCTAATTTAATGTCAAAATTTGTTAACACAAATTTTTAATATAAGGGGGAAGGTGTTATATCCGACCTCAAGCATCACCTTGATCATAACCTTGTTTTTACCCTTGATTCTGTTTACTGTTGGATATTATGTTCTCATTCTCTATTGTTCAAGATGCTTACTACAAAGATATCATTTTCCATTGTATATTGTTCTAGAATGATTACTAGAACATATCATATTCCTTTTGAGTATTGTTAAAACTTGCTTACTGCAAGAATTGCAGAATTTGATCTTCCCTTTGTCTTTATATTCTTTTCCCATGAGAACCACAACACCTCAGCATAACAGATCTGTATAAATAGGACCTAGTAAAGTAAGAGTGTCAATTCTAGTCTTGTCTGTAGTCGAAACTCTGTAACACGCGTTACTCAAATAAAAGTTTTTTTAAAAAGTCTTCGTCTTCACGTCGCCCGTAACATGTATAGTTATTTGAGAGTGCAAGCTCTGAAAATAAAATTCCCTATAAATAAAAGATTTAAAATATCCGAAAATACAACCTTGGCTCGGAAAGAAGGAAATCCCTGTCCCATTCCGATCCTGCAGCTCACGACTTTGAGGATAATCCCGAAGCCAAATTTACGCCATAACTTAAGGATACTTCAGTGTCTGTATAATATCGACAGGATACCACATATATATATACCTCCGAATAATGCAGGGCTATTTATTTTCATATATAGCTGGCAAATCCGACTCGAATAAAATATTTCTGCCGTTAAGATGAGGGGGGAGGCAGGTGAATACCCACATGGCAACGCTCAATAATCTTTCAGGTAATAGGAGAACAATATTTTTGAAGTTTTGTAGTTTTAATTCTTAAATACTTATTTAAACATTGTGTAGGCAGGTATTGGCTTGCTTTTTGGTTAAAATAATATAAACGATGCGAATGCTTATGTACTTGTTCAGAACAAACTCCATTTACCACAGTTCCAGGATTTCCAAAAATGTATTTTCCTAGTAGCACCTAACCTGTACCGCGTCCCTCATTAAAATATTTATTGACACGACACCTATAATATAAGTAAGAAAATACAAGGGAAGCTTTTCAATCTGTATTGATTGTAGTTTCTGTTGCAACTGGAACTTCCATTTCTGGAAATTCATAAGCGATAGACAGGGAACAAGTTTTAGTAACAGGTCGTTTGTACTAAGTGTAAACACACTGAACTGGTACTACTCGAATTATACCGTCAACACCTGGATGAGTCTGTATAACCAGAGAACAAGTTGTTCTCTGGTATAACCCTTCCAACTTGCTAACGTAGAGGAAGAAGGTCGTTTAGAGTATATAAATTTTGGAGCCACTTCTTGTGCTGCTGACGTTCTTGCACGTAGACTTTGCCTTACCTTGACCAGAAATGTTGGAAGTTTCTGAAGCCTTTCATAGGCCATAGGCGTTGAGTCGATTGTCTGGGGTAAGAGTGTTCATCTTTTCAGAAAAAGCACTACTGTTGCATCCTGTTAGGAAATGTAAAGGTGTCGATGTGATATAGAGAGAGTGTCCTCCAAAAAGTTCGCAACATGGGAAATTTTTAATTAATGTTTTATTTTAAAAAAATTTAAAACCTTTTGCTTGAAAAAATATGAAAAATGAGCCACTCAAACGTGGTCATGTGACTTTCGTTATCTGTCAAAAGTTATTGAAGATTTTTATATTTCATGAGTAACACTGAGTCTATATAAGATCTTGCTAAGTTATTTTCGGAAACTTTGAATAGATATAAATAAAGAATTAAAAGTCTCGTTAAAAGTAAACGAAAAGAAAATTGGAAAATGAAAATAATAATGCTAACAATGAACCGAATCTCGCAATGTTGAAAATGTAAATTATGAATATTTGTTATTTTGATGACAATGAAACTCGTATATACCTACGGGCGTTTTAATGATGCCCGTTTAAGGCAGGCGCGGTCTTAGGGGGGGCCATGGGGGCCATGCCCCCCTAACAAAATGAAAAAAATATATAATAAATAAAAAATAAATACAAATATTATTACTAATATTATGTAACTTACAGTGTCCACGGATTGAGTTCACATAAGGTGTAAATAACAAAAAAAATGTCGAGTTGAAATTTGAGCTTCTGGGGATCACCCCTGCTTGGTTTGAAACTAATTTGTGACATAATTTTACTTTCAAA
The DNA here is from genome assembly GCA_963920635.1 of Pseudeuparius sepicola. NCBI lineage: Eukaryota > Metazoa > Arthropoda > Insecta > Coleoptera > Anthribidae > Pseudeuparius > Pseudeuparius sepicola. Next base: position 31,104,532 of record OY987303.1, read on the forward strand.
AAATCGCCTTGGAAATTACGAAGAAACTAATTTTCCACATCAGAAAAGTGTCCTTTTTGTAGATTTTACGGCAAAATGTTATTAAGGAAACTTGTTCAGAATGAAAAACTGAGTAGGTTTGCGAAATTTCGCCTACTTTGATTTTTTGGGATTTTTCCCACTTTTTTAGAAAAGTGCATTTTGTGTAGTTTTCACATCAAAATGTTATTAAGAAAACTTGTTCACAATGAAAAACTGGATATGTGTGAAAAATTCCAACAGCCTGTCTACTTTGATTTTTGTGCGTTTTAATTTTTTAGCAGAAAAATCAAAGTCGTGAAAATCCCCACATAAAAATACCTATTGGTACAGGACAGTACAGGTTCTCATTCAATCTTGAGACCCTCGATCATAGAAAAATATTTTCGAAATTGCGTTATTTATACTGGTCCAACGCAAGTCAGAACAAGTTTAAAAGGAACAGAAATAAAATGTAAGGCCAATATTCTGTCTCCAGAAGAATTAAACACTGGTTATTCCCATAATTTTATTTGATTTTCACGAGTTCACCCTTACTTCGATGGTATTATACGTTTTTGTCATTAAAACTAGATTAACGGTCAATTTAGCTTTGAAAAATTATGCATACGAATTAATACCATTCTTTAAAGAATATATAAATCCAAAAACCTACTATTGTATTAATATTCAGAAAAGCGAACTTGACCTAAAACCAAGAATTTTTACTTTATTGGCACAAACATTTAAAAATCATGCTAAAAACTGGTATTTTCTAATATATTTCTAACAGATGTCACTGAAAAATATCGTCACGAAGAACTATTTTCAAATTTTATAATATAATTACCTAAGTTAACCCTTAATAATAAGAATAAAACTTTATCTAATAATTATTCATATAGGTATAGTATTTTTAATGTCACTTGAAACAGCATAAAAAACTCTAATTGCATAAAAAAACTCAATATAGGACATAAGCGTCACGCAGTTTTTTAAAGATATACATATTCTAAAAGCAACATAATATTTCACTTTTGAGGGTTTTTTAAGGTTGTCGTCAAACACAACGTAAAGGTTAATGCACCATACGATATTGTCAAAAGGTCTCTAAAAAGCCACATCGATTACAACTATTTACGCAAGTATATCCTAAAATCTGCGAAATTATCGCACGCCTATCCACTGCATTTTGCTGTACAAGTCGCCGGCCGTCGAACAGTGCCCATGCAAGTATTGGTGATATATTATATTAGGAGAGCATGCAGTCAATTGTTTTTACTACAATATATATCGTCTCTGTCTCCTTCATCTCCTTTTACTTATAATACCAGGTGCGGTCTAATATGGTTAAAAAAGTGTTTTGACTCGTATTTAATTGCAGGAGAGCCTGTTCTCGAGCTACCCTGGTAAAATATAAATGAACTCACTTGGAACATAGTGATATACGAGGCGCGATCTATTTCATAGCTTTTACCACGCTCTGCTACTGGTAAAAATACCAGACTTATCAGCCGAAATCACCCGTATAAAATTCACAGGTTTTTATGCTGTTCCAAGTTACTTTAAAAATACTATACATATTTTATACCTAAATATACAAGATAATTCTAGATTATTTAATTGTTGAAGTAGAAAATAAAATAGATACTTAATAAAATCCCACATAACAGAGTTAAAAGAAGCTTAATTAATATTGTAGGTAAAGTATCAAAATGGATTTTGGGAACCCTAGATTCAGACGATGGTGAAAGATATGACAAAAGCAATATATATTATGTAGTTTACAAAATAATCGACAAACTTTTACTAATGAAATTTCTTTACAAATATCTCTCAGAAACAACTTATTGATAACTATAATTCAACTGTTACAACTTAACAATCAAATCAAAATTTAATAAAAGAAAGCTTAGAATACTTTGAATTTAATGTTAACAAAACAATTAATGGTTCTAAAGCAATGTTAAGACGTTAAGAGATGTTTTAGACCATACAATCCTTAATTGTCAAAATTTAATTACATTGCTCGATAATCTCGAAAACGCAATAATTTTCGCAAAACTAAATATCTTACATATATAGGTCAGTAATTTCAGAATCAGAACTTCGAAAAATAGTAAAATACCTAGAAAATCTCTATGAAAAAGAATCAGTTTTAAAACTTAAAAATGTAATTTCTTATTACCAATTATCAGGACTTCAAAAGAAACGTTTCATATTTACCGTCTAGATATTTCCTATTCCAGTCAAAAATTCAATTATTATCCCAAATCACCCTTACTTGGTCAAAACCAACAACAATTTTAAGAAATGCTCCATGATTGAAGATATTTACAAATTCAACTTATGCCGTTTTTAAATGAATGTATTTCGACATTAATTAAGAAAGCCGCAGAAAATCACTGTACCGATCTGTCAATTAGTACCTAAGTTCGAACTCCAATAATGAAAGAAGAAATAAAAATAATCTACGAATCTAAATTAATTCACGTTCCTGAAAATTGCGAAGTAAACTACGATAATTTCAAACTTATTAACAAAAAAAAAGGAAATTCATGGAAAACCATTCAATCTACCATAAATACAAATACCCACTCTGTACAGATTCTAGAGAAGAAAAAGAAACGTTAGGAAAACTCTTTTGAAGAATCTTTATTGTCATTTGAACTTTGCGGTAGTATTTTTAATTTTTCTTAAATAAATTCCGTTGTTTGCATTTGGAAGAACCCGTGGAATCTATCTCTCTTTCGGACAATGAATATTATATTTCTTCACAGGGTGCGCCCGCTCTATCGCCACCTAACAAGTAGCCTTGGCATGGGCGTACTTAATCCTTGAACACATCAAGCTGAATCCTGCATCGTAGATATTTAAATATAAAAACCGCTTCTGATTGAATGAGTCTTACTTTAACAACATGCACTTTTTGCAGTATTATGTTATGTATTTCAATATTTTCCATAAATCCAAAAACAAATAAAAATAGAAATCGATATATTGACAATTTTTTTCTTCCTCTCGTAACTATTATCGATTAGGTACCTTTTTCTTCAAAATAATGCCAATATTGAATTCCTTACCTATTGATTTCAAAAACTGTTTTTATATAGAGGTTGATTGAATGCGGTGTGCTTTCACATGGGTTACAGGTTATAACTCCTAGAACTTCATGACTGCTGTGGCCAACTGGTAACCACTTGCTTGCTATGAATGGTTACACGCAACATACATGCATGCATGGTTGCAAAAATGTGTTAACCCTTTTACACAGTTCTATGGTATCCACCCCGATTCTCAAGACAAAACCAAAGTTCCTGGTGTCACAAGTAACACGTGTTTTTTTTTCTTCGCTCGTTAACGAGTCAACCTGTTTTGTCCCAGGTTTTCTCCCAGTAGCTGCCATCACCAATGATGGTTTCCGAAGGATAAATAGCTCACTTTCATCCATATTAGGTACCTTATACATACATATGATGTAGCTCAATTGTCTAATTACGTCTCTTAATATTTAAAAAATTCGGAACTTGCACCTTATTGATTCTAGTTTTCTTAAGGATATTTCAGAATTAGTTGCCAGCCATTTGAATCTCTGCTCTATATTATTTTCTCTGCAAACTAATAAGCACTCGGTTGCCGGACCACATAGCTGTGATTCTAGAAATTTAAAATGAGTGCCTCAGTGTTTAGTGTTTACATACTAACTAAAAAAAGGCATATCACTCGCTGTTTGTAAATTTATCCCCTCTTAATCACCCCATTATCAAATAATGACAAAAATACTATTATATCTAAATATACCTACATACATACCCAATACCCACCCAAATAAGTGACGTATTGTTTGCAGAGTCTGGTGTACTTGACTTTTTAGGTATTATATTATATTATTATAACATAATTTTATTTTTCTTTTAACGAGCAGAGATAGCAATATACTGATCGAAACGTGTTTCTAAAACAATATAAGGTAGCGGAAGTCCAATAAAAGAGTTGTCCCTCTTCATATTAATAATAATATTTTACGAAAAATTGTTTTCACCTATCGGAAATGCTGAAAATACGAAAAGATTAAAGTAGGTCCATTAATATATTTTGTACTAACGTGTAGTTTTTAATTCGTAATGCCTTTGTTACAAAACATTACTTATAAAGCAAATTTGCAAACTTTGTTACAGAGAGTCCCCGAAGAAAAAAATTAAGTTACAGTGGTAGTAGTTTTATATGTGTAGAACTATACAAATGTCACGTTTGATTAGGTATGTACGCGGAGTACACGAATAGGAGGCAGTTTGGCGTGCACCACGGGACCACGGCATTAAGTATACTGCAGGTACCTACCATCTGATTTAACCAACCTGAATAAATTTAACGCTATATTAGAGGTTGTTGATAAAGCTTACTTTTAAAATTAAAAAACTGTCTCCCTATTCCCTACCCTGCGCCTTAAAAAAGTTTGCATTAAAAGTTATAAGTTTGATTTAGGGCTTAGCCCCCTGAACCCTCCGATAGCTACGCCCACGGGCCCTGAATATCGGAAAGGGACCGAGTGACTCGGCCGACGCAAACGTTCGTCAATCGATATCGCAATATCCCATCGATTAGGGGGACACGCCCCGAGCATCGCTCGAATTGCAGCGGGCTGCCATTCAAGAAGCGAGACGGCGCGCGTTATTGCATGCCGGTGGCATTTGCATCGACGCACGCCCAGAATGATGATAAACCCATCCGTGCTGGTCTGCGTAGGAGAGAGCCAGTTGGCCACCATCTTCGTGGCATTTTACAGTATTATTTCCAAATGGGGACTAGTGGTTTATTTTCGTCTAAGTAGGTACTTACCAGGTCCTTTGAACTGAGTATTTATATTTCTCGTAGGCATAGGGCGTAATACGTCATTTCGCGGAAAGTCTAGTCATTACAGGCATTGCCGGCAAAAGCTGTAATAAAATAACTATTACCTTGTTTGACTCAAATTTTGCGTCATTTTAAGGATTGCCCTTCTTCATGTCAGTCAAACAGAGTAATCGGCCGAACCATTGAACGTTACAGCGTCTGACTGCCGTTTGTTCAGTCATTTGTTGAAAAATTGTAGAATTTGACTGAACAAACGGCAGTCAGACGCTGTAACGGCCGATTACCCTGTTTGACTAAAATGATGAAGGGCAATCCTTGAAATGACGCAAAATTTGAGTCAAACAAGGTAATAGTTATTTTATTTATTATTACAGCTTTTGCCGGTAGTACGTGTAATGACTATAGACTTTCCGTGAAATGACGTATTACGCCCGATGCCTACGACATATTGATATCACAATTATTTAACTACTTCTAATATGTACTATGTTAATGAAATAAATGAAATGCCCAACATTCGAATACAAAATAACAAATGTTTGGTAAGTAAATACAATTTGAGCTAGGTCACACAAATTAAATAATTAGGCATGTAAAAAATTAAATTCTGCTTGTTTTCTCTGAGGGTTTTGAAAGACTACCCGCGGCAAAAAACTTTGCTTACAGCCTAGGTAAACAGGGTGTCCCAATAAGGACTCCCGTCGCCGATATCTCGGGAACAAAAAGATATATTTTCATTCTGCAAACGCCGTTCGCTAGGACGTGAAGAGAGCTTTACTTGCAAGTGCTAAACGTTCATTTTGATATTGGCGTATAGATGGCGCTGCGGTGCAAAGAAACTTTTCGATCCTAAGAACGTTGGGATGTAGCGCATCTGGAAGATTGGGTTATTTGGAGAAACTTTTATTCTATGGACGATTTTCCTATTGTTACTAGTTTCTGAGATAACCGCTCTACAATGTCATTTACAAAAAATGAGCTAACTCGCTTAAAACTAACTTTAGAGGAAAAAGTTATTAAAAATATCTATCACTAGGACGAAGAATGTAGTGGCACATGTCAAATGATTACACATCCGGCTTGACCGGAAGTACCGGAAGTGACCAATTTTTCAGTCTAAAATGAACATACTGTATAATTTATCCCTCAAATTGAAAAAAAAGCCGGTAATTTCTAGTGTCTTATAATAACAATAACACCATGCATGTACTACATGCATCTAAACAACGACAATTTGGCTGAATTTATTTTTATTAACCGAAGGTGGCTGTGTCCATTGTTTCAATATTTGACTTCAAACGCCCAGGTAATTTTATATCGTTGTCAATTTATTTCTCGTATAATTAGTTTATTAATTTTTGTAATAATGGTTAATCATAGTAATAAAAATAAATAATATGTCGTTGTCTAAATGTACCTACCTACACGGTGTTATTGTTATTAAGTATATTTTTCCACAATTTTAAGGGAAAATTGTAAGTACAGTGTGTTCATTTTGAACTGAAAAATGGGTCACTTACAGTACTTCCGGTCAAATCGGATTTGTAATAATTTGACACGAGCCCCTTTTTTCTTCGTCCTAGTGAACTACAAAGATATTTTTAATATTTTTTCTCAAAAGTTAATTTTAAGCGAGTTAGCTTATTTTTGGTATATGACATTGTAGAGCGGATATCTCAGAAATTAGTAACAATAGGAAAATCATCGATAGAACAAAAGTTTCTCCAAATTACCCAGTCTTTCAGATGCGCTACGTTCCAACGTTCCTAGGATCGAAAAGTTTCTTTGCACTGCAACGCCATCTATACGCTAATGTCAAAATGAACGCTTAGTAGGTAGTTGCAAATGAAGCCCTCTTCACGTCCTAGCGAACGTCGTTTGCCGAATTAAAATATCTCTTTTTGTTCCCGAGATATCATCGACGGGAGTCCTTATTGGGACACCCTGTATACTGTGCTTTATATTCCGTTCTAACTATATAGAGTTATATTCTGGTGTCATTCAAAAAAACAACATTACAAATTTTACAAGGAGTAAAAGAAAAAGACTCTTGTAGGGGTAGATTTGAAAGCCTAAACGTTCTGACATTTCCAGGTGTAAGTACATGTTTATTAGTGCATCATGTTTTTTTCACTTTTTAGTCACCTTCTACACTTCTATCTCCTCTCACGCGTAGATATAATACAATAACAAACTTGAATATTCCAATCCATAGGTATACGCTTTCTCTAACGGAGCATTGAAAAAAGTGGATATATAATTACATATCTTGGGTTATTCACAGATTCTAAATTAAAATTTTAGTAGCACCTTTATTACTTATCTAAAAAAAATAACTTTTGAGAATATCATCTAAGGCATAGATTTAACAAGAAAATCTAAATTTTTTTAAACTATTACCTCCTAAAATTGAAATTAATCCGTTTTTTCCTGACAAGCGAGGGTGTACCTACTCATAAAACGTGAGTCGAATTTTCCTTGTTTTGCTTTCAGTAAAAATCAACATCTCTTTTGCTTTACTCATGAATTTTTAATACATATTGAAGCAAACCGAACTGGGATCAGGGGCGGCGCCAGGGTGCTCCCTGGGTATATCTCTCGGTTTTTATGTGAATGTGACTTGATTATTAGAAGGGGCGGTCGCAGGTGGCGCAGCGCTCGACCCCCGGATGGAGATGTACGGCCCCCGCGGGAGCTGCGAGGGGTGTGACACTGGCGCGGCGGGGATGCATGTGGGCAGGATATAAAAATAATCTCATGTTCGTAAATTTATAAGTAAATTCCAAAGTTGGTACTTAAGTACTTTTTAGTTCAGTTCACAAAAATTCCGAGTTTTAATTACAACTTTTTTAAAAAGTTACTTTTATTTCAATTCCGAATTTAAATCAATATTTTGCTTGACAACTGGCATTAGGGAGTGGAAGTGGCCAAAATTATTATAACTTCCTGGCTTGAATGTGACCATTTTCTGAATAATATCAAATTATTTTCTTAATAGTATTGAAAAAATTACATCATGTAACTTCACTTTACCAACTCGCTAGTACGCCCGTAATACTAAGCCAAACTATTCGAGGTGCTCTGTGCCCTGTTATTAATTTTTGGCTACTATATAGGAAAGGCAGCAAGGACCCTACAACTATTAAGAAAATATACGGGGTAACGCTTTGGATAGGTTCAGTGAGCTAGGTATATCAGGGACGTCGGGATGGGAACTCAAATATTTGCGCATCTCTGAATCCCATGTACGAGTATTCCAATGGTAAAGCAGTCACGTAATCATGAAATTCCAAAAAGTTGCCTGCGGCGCCTTTTGGGGAGATATCTCCATCCTCGCCAAATGGCTAACAAAATAACGAACTTTTTAATAGTGTCTGATATACAGTGTTACTTAAATTATAATAGAAAAAACACAGCAGAAACTATGTTTTAGATATATTTTATGGGCAGATTTATAAGAAACAACAATACCTAACTCAAATGGATTGTGGTTAAATAAGTCGTTATTACTGATCCAAATGTATCTACAAATTAATAATAGTAAAGCATTTTTCGGTAGTTCTTCAACAGCATCACAAGTGGGGTATTGCTACTATTTAAGGTTGCAGAAGGTTGCGAGAAGGTTGCAGAGAGAATTTCACCTACTGCGCCATTTTAGTTTATCTCTACTACCAAAACGGGTTCGGGTATTTCGGGGTTCAATCAAGCCCTTCGAAGTTAAAAAAGGGCAAACTACCGACGGGCCAGTAGGGTCTTACGCTTTCTTTCGTTGACCGCCTCCTACTTCTCCACCATCCGAAATACAGATTAATTTTCATATTTTTATACAGATTGAACAGGTTTTCTTTGCAGGTCCCATAGTCAATGTACCGTTATAGTTTTATTTTTAATAAGTGAAGAGACAGATGGAGAGAGTGACGCGGCGCGCGCAGTTGGTGAAGTCTACCGCTTGATGATTACAATAATTGTCTCCTACGTGGCAGCATTTCAAAATCCCCACATCACATGACTCCACGGCAGAGAGGGGAGGGGGTAGCTTGCCTGGACAGCACCTGCCCCCTCCCGTACTAGGTACTTACTCCCTCCCTGCCGCCTCCCGCACTCGTTTCCGGGTTGGGAATTGACCCCGTCCTAAACGCCGCGCGCCGCGTAGTTCTCCCCACTTATTCGTAATATTATAGTCGGAGCCTACAAAAAAATTTGTTCAAACGGCAAACAGTGAATAATAACATCCTGTCTATGTTTTTTGAAAAACAAAACTATTTCTGATTCACAACATTGAGCTAATAATGTTTCGTTTCTGTCTCAGGAAATAGAAAAGTTATAACGGAAGACAGATGTGATATTTTTGGAATACATCCTCTTTATAAATATCACGATTGCTTTATTGCTTTGGACCAAAGAAAATGGTACTACGCATACCATTTTCTTTGTTTGGACGCAAACAGTGAAAGGGTGTAAATACGAACAATAACAACACACAAAGTTTGACCTGCCTTTGCGGAAGTGGTAGTAAAAGTGAACGAACACGAGTCGGTCTCGTGCCATAGAGGGTTTCAATTCAAAAACCCGTCTACAGACGCCACTACAAACAAGAAAGCCTACATTTATTAGCATTTTTTTTATTTATACAGGATGTCCCAAAGACAAAGTCATCCCCTTTGTGACTGATAGGCCAGGTCATGACTACTTAACAAGAAAATTAAAATATATGACATGTATTTATTTGAAACTAAACTAAACACAAACAAAAATCAAATAATTCTTACTGAAATTGCTTGCCACCAAGTCGAATGCACGCCTGGAATATTTTTAAAAAGATTTATTTATCCGGTGACGTGCACTTCTCGTGACATTTATTTGTTGTGCGGCTTCGGCTTCCTTAATACGTTGTCTCAATTCATTTTTCATTTACATTATCTACTGGTCTTTCATAGACCCTCTCCTTTATGCAATCCCATTAAAAAATTCAAAGGATTCAAATCAGGGAACCGGGGAGGCCACAATAAAATGGGACCAAGACTCTTACTTATCTCTGTAGATAAGCTTGATACATATAGATACGAAAAAAAACAACACGAATAATATTTCTCACTAGTCATTGCATAAAGAATTAATTGAGAACAACGACAACGTATTAAGGAAGTTGCACAACAAATTAATGTCTCTAGAAGTGCAAGACAGTTAAAAAAATGCTAAGAGCCGCGCTTACATCCCACTTAGTATATTTGTATTTTTGTTAAGTTTAGTCACAGTTAAAAGAATATTTAGTTTCAAATAAATACTTTAAGTGTATTCATTCGAATTCCTAATTATTGAAATCATTTCACAACGAGCTCCTTTTGCAGTAAGCTAGCAATATATGTTTTTTTCTAACGTAGAACATAGCAAATATAGTACCTATCTATATGCCACTTTAAAAACTTCACTAAACGGGCAATAAAAACGAGTGATTTTTTTAAAGATTCGAAGTTAGCTAATAAAAAATAACCCCTCCACGGGGTAAAAATATATTTATTTTTGCCCAAAAGATAAGTCAATAGATTTTAGTTTTATTTTGAACTGTACTGCAAAAGTGCAAATATTATCTCGAGATCTAACGATTTTTTACTAAGTTCATATTTTGATTTTCTGATTAGTCAGCTGGCTTATCAACCCTCCAAGGGATGGCGTTGACTTTTGGGTCACCCTGTATGAACAGAATAATTTTGTTCAGTGGCGGCGACTACGCCGGCGCGTCGGTGCCGATACATAGAAGCCTTGTCTTTCCATTTCGATAGACAAGGATTAGACAAGGATAGAAGCAATGCACGAATCTCGGACCAAAAATCCATAGATAACGTATATCGTATACAATGACGTCTGAACCTATAGACAGGTTTGTTTTGATAAACGCTTGACGCCCAGAACTAATCACAATCTAAGCGCTCCATTAAATTAATCCGAAAATGTCGCGAGATTGTCAGAAATTGCCCCTTTTTGTCGAGCCGTAGCGAACTTATTTCGACTCTGGGCTCGGATGCTGGCGTCGTTAGACCATCCACCGAGTCTCCAGGTGAGGTTCCGATGCTTCCGGCGCCCCCAAACAAGAAAAAACATGCAATATCTAAGTGTGATTCTGGAGGAACTATAACCGGGAATCACCGGGTGTATAGTTGGTTGATGGTTGACTTTCCGTCTTTGTTTGTAGCATATTTTTAGAGTAGTATGGATGTATTTAATCTTGGAGTCAAAATAAAGGGCATTTTAATAATGGCGCACCACGTCTATAGGTTTTGACGTCATTGATCGTATATAATACCAAAAGTGTTGCCCAACAATATTCAAGTTGTTTTGAAAACACTGATCGTTTGTTTATTTGGGAGTGCCTAAACTCTTCAGCCAATCAAAATTGTGGATTTTAATTCGGCGACAAAACAGTTATAAACTTTGTCCCGATATAAGTAGGTAACATGGGCGTCATTTGGGGGGGGGGGCATGGCCCGTACTTGCAATTAGCAAGAAAAAATAAGTAATAAATACAAATGGGCATACATGGATATCTGCATGGGAATAGCGCGACCTCGAAGATGAATTAAGTTTTGAAAGTCTTTTTAAAAAGGACTGCGAATTTTTTCCAGCAGAATCGAAAGGAATAAAAAAATATCCATGCCTCTGATAACATGTACAATAGAGCGTTCCTTTAGTACCCTTAGACGCGTTAAAACTTGGTTGAGAAGTAGGTACTATGACAGAAGGAAGACTCTCTAGGTTGTGCATGCTAAGTGTGCACAGGGAAAAAATAAATAAAAATAAGCAGCACATTATAGAACGCGCAATAAATATTTACGGATCAGATGGACGAAAACTAAAATTTATTTTTGACTAGTTTTTTTTTGTTCAGCGGCATTTTTATTTTATTTATTTTATTTTGTACAAAAAACTTTTTATTTCTATGTAGGTAGGTACAGTGTCTTCACGCGAAAATTCCGACCCCCCTATTATTTCCCTAATTTTTGCAGATAGAAAAAATGTTTTATATAAAAGTTGCAAGGTACGTACCGGGCTTTAAAAAGGTATTCTTGTGGTTTATACAGGGTGTATCGTAAAAGTGCAACTATTAAAATGCTATTTTTTGGACTGAATTTTTTTATATTTTTTTATTTTGACAAAATTGTGGAATTAGGGTTCTGAACAACTGTTCTTATTAAATTTTTTTGAAAAAAAAAGCTTAATATGGCTTTCGGATTTATAACCTCGATTGTGGCCCACCTACTGCAGGTGGCTTTGGCTTTGGAGTAGGCAACTACTAATTTTTGGGAAAAACTTCGTTCTTGTCGGTTAATCACACTAAAGAAGTTGTAATAAGGTTGTTTTACTATTAAGTGAGACACTCCATATACGAGATCAAAAACTACTTATATTAGTAGTAGTACCTACCTAGTAAAGCATTGTAAAAATGGGAAGAGACTTTTACAAAATAGATTATGAAATTACATTCCAAGAATGCATAGGTAGATTACTCTGTAAGAAGTCACGATTTTGTCAGATGACATTCTCCATGGGCCATGGGTATAACATTGGTATAGTAAGGGTAGAATGTAAAGGCGAAGTCGGCAATAAATCATCAAAGAGAGAGCGCTATATCTATTGCTTTACTTGCACTCGCACAATTACACTCATGTCTCCTCCAATTTGTATTCGACGTACGTCTTAAAGTTCGCTAAGCACCTTTCATGAAAGGAAGAGAGGTAGAAAACCTAGTACTTGTCTTGTATTACTAGTTGATTGTTTAAGGCAGGCAGGGTCGGCCTAGAATAAATTATTGCTTTACTACCTGATGTGAACGGACGGATTAAAAATTGGTACTTAGGTACCTGTTGTAATTTCATTTGTAATTTTTGAAGATTAATTCGGTAATTTAGACTGGCAATTAAAAGATAATGATCCTGAAATTCAAAGTATTTAAATAATTATTGTAATGGTTAGGCAAAATATATATATTTATATTCTTAGTTACAAATTAAATATCAACATAAAATAAACTTTACATAGTCAGAAGTCAGTATATACATAATAAATAAATAATAATAAAATACATTTAATTCGTTATGAATTTTAGGCAGAATATAAAATACTATCATCCGAATATGAATCGTCATTTAAATTAATAATAATTGGGCCTATGTCAACCTCCAAAATCTTTTCTTTTTCCCAATAAACCTTAATAACGTTCTCGGTGTGTTTTATACAACTGGACCAGTTTTCTTTAGTGACTTCCTGGAGAGCTTCTTTCCAAATAGACATTACTGTGTTATCATGCATTGCCTCAGATACAATTTTCTTATTAAAAAAAGTGTTGCATTGGGCCCATATCAATTCTATTGCATTAAATATACAATGATTTGGGGGAAGCCTCAACACTTGATGTCCCATTTTATTAATTATATTGTCAGAAGCATAAGGCAACTTGGATTTATAATTTTTAACGATCTGGAGCAACTCACATTTAAGGGAATTTTTAGGAAAATTGTCGAAGCCAGTTAATTATTTCTTCTTTTTTGTGGCTGTATTGGGCACATTTTCACACAGCCTGGAATGGTATTTCGCATTGTCCATTATAAATAAAGAAGGGTTTTCAAGTTTCGGCAATAGTTTCTCCTCCAACCATTTTTCAAACATTTCGGCGTTCATATTATCGTGGTAGTCTGCATTTTCATTTTTTTTAGTTGAAAATAGAAGCTCAGCACCATCAATAAATCCGTCCTTTGACCGGCATGAACAATTATAAACCTTTTGCCATCATTCGCTTTTTACTTGTACACACATTTTGGATTTTTGTCGTGCCAAGTTCTCATATTCGCCCCGTGTTGAAAAATCCACTACGTCTAGAGGGCAGCTTGAAAATAAATTGAATGTATATATTGTCGTAGAAATTGAACTCTTTTTGATGCTATATCTGGCTTTTCCATTAAGTATTGTCTTCCATCGTTTATTTTGTACTTAAATCCAAGATTCCTTAAAATTACACTTAACGTTGATTTGCTGCAGCTCAAAATTCTCTTTTTTCCCAGTACTTCGTATATTTTTTCCCTAGTTAAGTGTTACTTATTAGTTGTCATGTTATAAATCAAACTTCTTATTTCTTCTTTATCCGATTCTGTCAAATCTTTAGTTTTCGGGGCTGCTTTACTTTTAGTGTGTACCATTTTAATATGTTTAATGCCTTCTTGCCTAATTCGTGAAATGGTATATGTGTCTCAACCAGTTAATGACGTCACTCATTGATTTATGATGTGAAAAGTTACTCAAATGATACAAAAAAAAGAACATAGTAAAATAAAAACCCTATTGCAATCACGATTATACCGCTACAAATAAAAATAACTATGACTACAACTCATTTTAATAATAATTTCAAACGTCATGGAAACACTTTCATTTTGGTATAATTTGTTACTTGCGGCCGCCTCTGTGGTGCGTACTCGGGCAAATATTTTTCGGTGTTGTCAAAGTGGCTGTGAAGGTTTTCCGGATCGTTTGAACTGGTTCAAACATTCGGCAGTGAAAATATTCGCGGGTTTTGTACGTTTTGTCGTTATCTGTGTTGTCCTTGTTCGTGTTATTAGTAGTTATTCATTGTGCGAATGGGCTCGTTACTGACTTGGACTTATGACCCGGTTGTATTTTTTGCCGCATTGAGGCCAACTTAGGATGGCGAAATTACCAATTGACAGTCCCAGTAAGGACTTCTTAAAATAATTTGACTATAAGTAAAGTTGATGTCACGAATCTTGATGTTCTGCGTCACATTGGTCGACAATGCAATTTCCATTGTCAGCCATTGTGATGCAGGGATCAAGTTTCATTGCATCCACTATAGTTAAATATGCATAATTATATTTTGCCAAATAATATTGTTTGTTCATTTATATTCTCTGATTACTGCTGATTTTTAGGTTTCCAAGAGAAGAAACTATAAATTTAGAAAGTGGCTTAATACTCTAAGTATGCCATCGCCAAGAATATTCTCTGGAAAGACTCTATGTAGGCATGTCATATTAATTTTTATGTACAGGATATTTTATTGCAACACGAAAGAACGCGAAAAGTGGCGCTCTAGCATCTATAAACCTAACTGAAGAATCAGCGGAGTCAACATTGGTAAGACCACGAAAGAAATTCATTCCGGTTCAGGAAGTAACTCATTGAGATGAGGAAATAGAATTAACCGAAGAAATGGATTCAGGAGCGAGTAAACCTGTTAACTACAGATCACCGCCAGCAAAATTAAATTATTGAAGCTTATCAAAGAAGAGCATAGTTAGAAATCATTTCCCTTTACTTCATTTTTGAAGCAAAGATTAAAGAGGTAACCAAGTTTTCAATTGCTGGTATTTTCTAAACAAAGTGAAAAAATGTCATTAGTAAAAGCTGTAAGGAATAAACGGGCTGCCTAAAAATTCAGAAAAAGGAAATAGGTATATCCCACATAGCAAAATCACATTGGCGGAATATTTTGATATTTTTTCCAATGAATAAAAAACCCCAGGAAGGAGCATGTTTTTGATTAATGGGCGACAGGGATAGTTCCTGCATATATGGCGGGATGCCGTTTCCGGTTTCACAGTGACGTGCACCTTTGACTGGTTTTAACAAACTAATCGAGGCAGAAATCCTCTTTTTTTTGTAAAATCAGTAGGTACCTGCAATACAGGCCAAAAATTATAAGGCTCGTTTATGTCTTCAAGTTTAGGAATAATTTCCAATTATTATGAAGAAGTAGGTACCTACACAAAGGCCCATGCTTATTTTGGTGCATGACCTCAAAAGTTAATTTAAATTAGAAAATTACTTGCCGATGCATTATCCCTCAAACATTTAGTTTTGCAAGCCAGGAAAGAGCCACAAGCCGCACAGCTAAGCATAAAAGTATCGAAACACCACATATACTGCCACCTATCACCGTGTCAGATATTAAAATGTTGTCTCAAAAGTTGGTTCCTATATATAGATTTCCGTCTCACGTATTTTATAATATCCATAGAGCTTTGACTCCTTCCTGGGGTTCTTTTTCATTAATTTTTTCAGAGAATATGCGCATATTGTAAATTGATAAATATCTTGTATGGAAGAATATTTTTATTTTTATATGGAAAAAAATTTTGGCACATTAGGAACCTATTTTGCATATTCATAAAATATTATCATTAGATGCTATGAGGGATGTTCCTGGAAAATATGATATTAGGTAGATATTATTAAAAGTATGTACGAGTATTGGAAAAATAATTATCAAAAGTAAAAGTTTTATGAAAATGTTAGGGAATTAAAACTTATTTCATGTTTTTATAATTAGATATTTATAATATGTATAGGTACTTTGCATTATGTAGGTATAGGGTATAATGTAAAATAATAATTACATTAATTATCTTTATGATGATTAAAATATTATGTTTTGCTTATAAAAGCTGCGTATAATTTCTTAAGCTACTTAATTGCTTTGTTTCCGGAATTCATTAATAATTTAAAACCAACAAAAAGTTGGACCTATGTCGTACTTTTAATTAAAATAATTTCCATTTTGCACAAAATGACAACCAGGACATTACATTATTTATGGAACCCACCCGTATAAATTATTTCAAATTTGTCGATTCATTTAGGGTCAAAAATGGCCGCCAAATTACTCTACCGGTCGGATGTCTCCGTTTCGAGGTATAGTTGCTATTTATGCTAATCTCATCAATGATATCATGCTTGCCTATACATATCCTGCGCCTACAGTCATTGAGTAAAAGAAAAAATTTAAAATAAAATACCTTTTTAAAAACAAGCTTTTATTTAAGCCATGTACTAAAACGAATAGAATAAGTTTAGTTTTTCTTTAAGATAATAATTCAATTCCAAATTGCGACAAGTTTTGCAAATTGAAAAGCTTGTTGCGCGAAATGTTGATGAAAGTGGGTAGGTACCAATTAATTTTATTGGAGAGTGATTGGTTGATAAGCAAGTACCTATTTGACAAAGTATGCATTTTTTCTTTACAATTCGGGCGACAAGCTTTTCAATTTGCAAAAACTTGTCGCAATTTGGAATTGAATTATCTTAACGAAAACCTAAACTCTAAACATATTTTATTCGTTTTAGTACATGGCTTAAATAAAAGCTTGTTTTTAAAAAGTTTTTTTTTATTTTCAATTTTATTTTGTGCTTTTTAGTAGATACCTATTTGATTCCCATGTTAGGAGGGTGGTAAAGAAATTTAGTCCGCCATTTTGGGGCGGCCGCAATATTGGATTTCGTTTTATACCCGTCGAGCCCTTTCATTTGATACCCATGTTGGGTATCAAATAGGTAATCTGCCCTCTTGGAGCAGCGGCCATATTGAATTTAGTGTGATGTCACTAACTTTTTCGTTTTCTACACTTCACGCCCTTTCATTTGATACCCATATTAAGGTGGTTGACAAAAAAAACATAATCCGCCATCTTGAAGTGGCAGCCATATTGAGTTTAGTGTGATGTCACTAACTTTTCCGTTTTCTACTCTTCAAGCACTTTCATTTGATATCCATATTAAGAGGGTTGTCAAAAAATACATCATCCGCCATCTTGGAGCGGTGGCTATTTTGAAAGTATTACAATATTGAGTATTGCATATTGTATTGTCACTGGAACTAAAGGTGTATGCAAAATTTCAGCTCAATCGGATGTCAGGAAGTGGTTCTTGCAATATTCGACCCACACATAGGTAGGTATTAATACATACCTACTAACAGGGCAAGTTAAATAAAAGCTTGTAATATATATTTTCAACAAACCTGCCGAGGAACGGAGCGACCAACAGACGCCACGTTGCCAAATGTTAGAACAAAATAAAAAATCAATAGAATGGCTTTACCGCGTTCGGTTTCATCTGATTTAAACCGTACCTATCCTTAAAACTACACCCAAAAACAAAGCCTATATAGGTATCCAAAACTACGCATCCTTATCCTTGTCACTCGCCAACATTATCCTGGACACCAAATGCGAATCTTCTGCAAAGCCGATGCGTGCAAGAGATATCAATCTCCCCGCATTGGGGGGATGAATAAATTGTAGGAGGGGGCCCGCATGGCCTGAGGGAACGGGATGATTTTTATGTCGCAATTTTCCGCCCCTGCGGCGGCGAGGCCGATGACGACGGGTCAGAGGTTAAGTAACCCGGTTTTTATCGCGTGCGGGAAAAATGGATGGAGATTATGGGGAGATTACTACTAGCGAGCAGCCAGCAGTGATAGCAGAAGAACTTCGAGGCCGACTTTCCGACACAGCGGAATAACACCACACGTTCGGATCATTTTGCATTGTAAAAGTCTAGGGTAGATGAGCACAGTTTTTTAAATCATCTATCTATAACTTCTTTGCGAATAAAGTTAGTTTTATATTCTAAATCTATAATTTAAAAACTGTCTGACTGACTAAGTACTCTACAGGGTGTTGGTGTTCATAAAATAGACCATCGAATTTTAATAGCGAATTATGCGCCCGAAAATTTAAAAAGTCAAATAAATATGGACCAGCCCCGCAAACGATGAAATTTTGAAAATAAAAAATATATAGGTATGTACGAATGCATTATAAAATGCCCTTTATAGTACAGTTTACAAATTGCATTCGCAAAGTTGATCAAAAATACATAAAAAGTGACAAATCAATTTAATTTTTAATTGGGTTTTTCGCCACCAAACTGATCGAAAGACAACTTTTTCAAGTTGCCTGGAAAATTCATAAATTCTTAACAGTGAATGAACGAAACTTTAAACGTGTAACTCAAAAAATAACTTCAACAAATTTGTTTTCTGAGCTTTCGGAGAATAAATCTTCCTCCTTTCTCAAAGATCATGCCACGTCAAAGTGAAGTGACAGATTAATAAATTTCAGGTTAAAATGTCATGACAACAGAAACAATAGCCTAGCCACCTGCCTGATATTTAAGTGACAAATATTTAAAATGACTAGACATTTTTCGCTTAAAATTAAATATTCTATTCCTACGAGAGGACAAACAATTTAGTTTACATGGGGCTGCATTATTTTTGCGTATTAATTTAAAGCAGTTACTCGCATCTCCGCACTATCCACTATTGGTTGCATAGGAGAATTATTACGTTATAATAATGGCAATCTGTCCATAAATACTATGTGCCAGATTTGCAAAAATAATTCATTTCCTATCATCTTATGCATCATGCACAATTGCACAACCCCATAGTATTGTATTTTAACATTACAAGCGCGACAGATGTATTAAACTTCGTTAAAAAAAGTTTTACACATCTGATATTGGAGTTCTGGGTAAGTAGCTACTTATTGTAAATAGTTTGAAATATATTTTGCACGAGTTTTTGCATGAGCAAACAAATTGCATTTCGTGTATTTTTACCATAGGAAGGTGATGAGTTATTTAAAAAAAATTTAGCCAAAAATATTTTCAAAACGGCTATTTTTATCTGAAATAATAGATCAAATACAGTAATGTATATGGAAAATCCGAAGCCCCTCTAATCCGGACGCCCCCATTGTGTAAAATGATATGCATACTCCGAACCTTGTGAATTCCGTAATACTGTGGTAATACGCGCGTAATAGATGCGCGCGCATCTACGGAAAAACAAGGCCGATCTTTTTATGAGAGTTTGCAAGTCTTTTAACCTTCTACTTCAGCTTTTTGCGGGAACTTTTTGTCTGTAAAAAGAAATATGATTGGTTAAGAGAAAAAAAGTTCTCGCAAAAAGCTGAAATGGAAGGTGGCCCTTATAGTATGAGAGCCGGTCGCATGATTTCAACTTTCATAAGATTATAGAATAAGATATTATGTAAAATGTATACAGTAGATATATTTCGTTACTTGAAGTGACTAGGTTGCCTCAATTAATATGGGCCAGGGCCAGATCATTATTATTTAAAGAAGTTGTGGTTAATTTTTAGGCGAATCTACTCTAATATGATTATAGAACAAAATAGGAAAGAAGGCCCATGGAGCAATAATAAAAAAAAGGGTCCCTTGGTCCTTTAGAAATCCGATAGGCGTATTTTCGGGGTCCCGAGGCCCGCAAATCCTCCGCTGTTAAATACGGCACGAAAGACGGGGCCAAGTCTGGACCTCGGGCACGCGAGTTGTGTGCGAAGTCCCGCTACACAGCCAGTGCCATATACCGTTTGATGCCCAGGAAAAACGCGTTTTTCGGAAGATCTGACGGTACGGCGAGATGGCCACGACTGCGCAGCAGGAGTGGTATTTTCTTAGCATTGTGATTATAATGAGTGATAAATTAAGGAAAGGTATTATCTATTATTAGGCATACCACGAGTTGTATTTAAAAAGAGAATTTAACAACTGCAAAGAGTTAGTTTGACAGCTAGCTGTCATTTAGATTGAACTTTCGGTTCTGAATATGTTTTTTGTGCTAATAGATATTTAAAGATCAATGTGTTAACTGAAAACATATATTCTGGTCCTATATCAAATTTGGTAATGTGAAGAAGTTATCGGGTTATCAGTTTTAGCTGCCATAATATTGGTTTAGCGTAACTAGGACGTAACTAAGAGAGTAGGATTTCAGCGATTATTTCCCTCATACTGCTTGCATCCAATAAGGTAGCTCCTCCCATAAAAATCCAACCAATAATATGCCTCTGCTAGCGATAATTTGCACTAGTGCAATTACCGGTAATTGCACTTGTGCAAATTATCACTTCGTTGCTTAGCAACCGCGAATCTGTTGGATACAAACACGTACCTACTTCTTAAAGTTTGTGTGTTTCACACTGTTCTAAATTATGCAGCTTATAAATTATGTTGCGGTATTATTAAGCATTGTATCAATGAATTTATATAACTTTTGCATTGCTAAATTTTTGTTATTAGACCTCCGTCTCCGTTTAAATTTATGACACATTCAGAAAATAAACCAACGCTGACAGGGGGTAGGTATAATCGCATTTGCCTTGGATATCCAAGCGTCATGAGTCGTTTTGGAAATGTAAACATAGAAAAAATCAATACAGAAATTATTAAATCGTATTCGTGAAATAATCTCGACAAATACCACTCGTGCCGGAAATTTTTCTAGATAATTTTATTCTCAAGCCCTATTTTGCCCATTAGCAAAACCACTCGTACAAATTGTTGGGCTTTTATTTTCAGAGATAAAATCCCTCGAGCTTCGCTCTCGGGATTTTATCAGAAAATAAAAGCACAATTTATACTCGTGATCTTTCTAGGCAAAATAGCGCTTTCAAAAAAATTATCGATACAATTTCCGGCACTAGTGATATTACATACGAAAATACCACTAGTGGTATAATAATAATAATAATAACTCGCAACTACCTAAAATTCATTGTAGGAGATGCATCGGTAGTGGATGACAGATGCAGATACGGGTGCCCAACTTCAGAAACAATCCAGCACATAACAGGAGGATGTCAGATGTTCGCATCAACGATATATAAGGAACGACACGATTCGGTTGCCAAGATCTTGCACCAGGAACTGGGGGAAAAACTGCTGCTTGTGCAGGCAGAGAGTGTCCCATATTACAGCTACACACCGGAGCCTGTTCTCGAGAACAGCAACTACAAGATGTACTGGGATCGTACAGTTCTGACAGATCAACGAGTTGCCCATAACAGACCGGACCTTATAATAGTTGATAAAATTTCTAGGAAGACAACTCTGATTGATGTGGCCATCCCGAACAACAACAACCTGCGTGTGAAGCAAGTCGAGAAGATCGCGAAGTACAGAGATTTAGAAGAACGAATTAGAAGGCAATGGGAAATGGAAAACGTCAAGACGATTCCAATTATCGTGTCAACAACTGGTGTTATACCAAAAAGTTTGCTGAGAAACATAAAAGAGCTGGGTCTAACTGATCAGGTCCATGCAGGTCCATGCAGAAAGCGGTACTACTTGCGACAGCCCGAACCGTCAGGAAATTCATGGGGAATGCAGGAACGTCCGACAACATCAATGTCACCTAAGGCCCGATAACATGGCAAGGGTCTCGTCCGAGCCAGATCCTTATGGTATCCGGGATACCCGGGATCTGAGTGAATGTTCCCCGTAGAGGGAGTGCGAATGCCTTTTGGCTAAGTCGATAATAATTCTCACCCTCACAATACTCCAAACTTTATCGCTGAAATCATCACCTGATTGGTTAATATTTCAAAAGTCATATCATTTCATTGGTTCATATTGGAAGGCGTTGAATTCTCGGCGAAAAAACGCGACCAACGTGAACGCAGGTGGGACGTGGGACGCATCTTTTTTACGTGATTGGTCGACATTTCCCGTCACCTAAAAGCCAAAGTCCGAAAACTGTCAGAAATTGACCTTTTTCGCCGAGCTAACAGCTAAGTTAGTTCGGCTCGGGGCTCTGGGGTCGGAATTTTTAAAGCTTCCCTCATGTCTTCAGGTGAGGTGCAGATGCTTCCGGTGACCCGAAAAATCAAAAAAATGAGAAAAAAACACGCAATTTCTAAGAGCGGTTCCTCAGGATTTCCCGTCAATTTCGCTAATTCTACAGCCGTCCCGTTTCTCGAAACTTGAAAATCGGGAGTCGGGAAATTTGGTTTAATATCGGATTTTCGAGGTTTCTTTCGGTACTGGAGGAAAATACAAGACCAAATTAAGAAATTTACCACCTCCTTCGATTTTTAGAACGGCACTTTTCGAATTTATCAAAAGACTTTTGCGAAAAAGTAGTACATAGGTATGTTCGTGGGAGAGGTTGTACCTATTAAAATTATATTATCTGGGGCAATAACTCGCCACTCGCTTCAAGTAAAGAAATATGCTCTCTACATTTTACATAACATCTTATATCTACTCTATACCTAATCTTATGAGAATTTAAATCAGGCGGCCGGCTCTTGGACTATTTAGCCACATTGTATCGAAGGTAGAACACGTTTAGTTGACAATGGATATAGATAAAAAAAAGCAGCTTTGTACTTTTGTATAGATATTAATTTAATCCCGGTATGCAATAATTCAGAGCGACTTGTAGCGGATCGGCGCGGCGGCTGCGCTCAAGAGATCGTGCATTCCATTGCGTCTATCAAGGCTTTGTACCTTTATATGATCGGTAGACTTATTTTTTTAGTTCTCTTATGAACTAAAGTATTTGAGAAAAAAAATAGCCTTGTAGAAATAAGGAAAAACACCTTGGGTGGGTGGTAGACCTATAATCGCCTCCCCCCAGGCGCGGAAGACTATCATTATATATTGCATTTTTAGGTAACATTGACCACTCTAAAAAGTTGTATACTTGTAGGAATAAGGCATTACCGTATTATTTATTTACAGGTTTCAAAAATTGTTATTAATGTTTGGCCCCATATTGGCGCGTTAGACTGCCGTTCCGTTTACTTGCCATATCAAAACTACAAAAGAGAAAAAAATCAGCTTTGTAGCCTTCTTGGCTACATATTTTTTGAGTCTATAGTGAACAAAAAAAATACCACCATGTGACAAGAATACCTATGTTTTGCATGGAATTTTTTTTCGTTAATTTAAACTGTCTGACCTTGAATATTTGAAAAAAAAATTCAATTCAATTTATTATTTTTTTTAATTTCTGACTACCTCCCAACAAAAAAGTTTAACTTTCTGGGCAAAAGTAAAAAATTGAGAGGAAAGATAACGCGTTTTTTAAACTTAGCACCCGGCGGTAGTCAAGCTAAAACCGGCGCTGTATGATTATAGAACAAAATAGGTACCATCGTAAAGAAAGCCCATGGAGCAACAATAAAAAAGGGGTTGCCACCTCCTAAGCGGTTCCTTCACATTGGCAGCCACCAGTATATAGTGGTGTGTGTGGAGAAACCCCCTAAAAGTGACCAATTTGGATCACCCTGTAGGTACATACAGGGTGTCCCAGCGAAAACGTAACGACTCTGTAACGGCCAGGAAAATTTTTTCTTGGAAAAACGCAAAAATAGGTCAATTTTGTTTGACAGGGGGACATCTTTTGGCATAAAATTGATAGATCTATCTGCAACCCCCTGAGCAGGGGTTGAACCCCTTTAAAAAATTTAAATGGGAAGGGGTTCATGTCGCACACCTTTGGAAACGTCTCTCAATTCTCTATACACCTGCATTATATTTTCGAAAATCGAACGACTTTTTAAAAAGATACAGCGTGAAAAATGCAAAACATTCATTTTCAATTATTGCCTGGTATTGTTATACAATAGAAGATCTGCGTCTCCGTATTATAAACGAATGTCGACAAATCACCCCTGAAATGTTGCACAATGTTCGGCAGCGTTTTGAACAAAATCTTTATTATTGCATGGAAGTGAATGGGCAACATTTTGAGCATTTATTACAATAAAGTTTCAATTTCCTCCCGTTTATAGAATTTTCGTCAAAGTAATGTTGCTGAACATGCTTTCTATAACTTACAGCCCCCGAGCACCCCTTTCGGCTTAATTGTTTAACAATACCAGGCAATAATTGAAAATGAATGTTTTGCATTTTACTCGGTGTATCTTTTTGAAAAGTCGTTCGATTTTCGAAAATCTGATGCAGGTCTAGAAAGAATGGAGAGACGTTTCCAAAGGTGTGCGACATGAACCCCCTTCCCATTTAAATTTTTTGAAGGGGTTCAACCCCTGCTCAGGGGGTTGCAGATAGATCTATCAATTTTATGCCAAAAGATGCCCCCCTGTCAAACAAAATTGACCTATTTTTCGAAAATCTGATGCAGGTGTAGAGAGAATGGAGAGACGTTTCCAAAGGTGTGCGGCATTTAAATTTTTTGAAGGGGTTTAACCCCTGCTCAGGGGGTTGCAGATAGATCTATCAATTTTATGCCAAAAGATGTCCCCCTGCCAAACAAAATTGACCTATTTTTGCGTTTTTCCAAGAAAAAATTTTCCTGGCCGTTACAGAGCCTGTTACGTTTCCGCTGGGACACCCTGTATATACATTCAATTGCCAGCGAAGCATCATCCTCGTTTACCGCTCATAGCAGCGTGCTCTGTCCTTCTCTTGGACGCTGGATACGGTGGAGGTCATCCGCCCACCGCTTTCTAAAATGTCGGCTACCGCGCGGTTATTCGGCCCACCCTGTAGCAGGCAACCTCACCTTATCTTGTAGAGAAAAATTCAAGCTTTCGTTTGGCATCGAATTTATTTAATGATCTTATGAGAGTTGGAAGTCAACAAAACAACACCACTTTACTGGTGACTGCCAATACGAAGGAACCGCTTAGAACCTTTTATTATTGCTGCTCCATGGACTTTCTTTCCGATTGTACCTATTTTGTTCTGTAATCATATGACAGTAGATTTGCCTAAAAATTAACCACGACTTCTTTAAATAACAATGATCGGGCCCATATTAATTGAGGCAACCTAGTCCCTTCAAGTAAAGAAATATACTCTCTACATTTATGATCTTTGATTTTACATAACATCTTATTTTATAATCTTATGAGAGTTGAAATCATGCAGCCGGCTCTCATACTAAGATAACTAGGGGTATAATACCAGGGTATAATATCAGAGAGGTGGGTTAGGTGGGTAGGTTATTGTTCTGACACTTTGAATTGACATTTACTATTTATTATTCTCTCATTGTCATGTAATCTTCACTTTTCATTGCCTTTTAGAAAGGAAAGATATCTACACATGTATTGAAGTTACATTTTTCATTTAACGTTCAAAATTTCCCGTTTTAGAGTAGTAAGACGCTATTTGATTACTTCCGAAAGAAAAGAAATAGTCTATTTCACTTTATCCTTAGGAGTGTGTTCCCTAAAATCTTGGTCACGCCCTAAATATAATTTTGATAACTAGGGTTGCAAATTTAGACGCCTATTTATACTTACATATAGATATGATTTCATTACATATTATGAAAAATCATCAGAAAAAATCCTTTTTACTTGAAAACGATCAGAGATACTGTACTGACCGAAATGTCGTAATTTCAATAATGGAATAATTTATGATAATAGGTACTTGTAATGCTGTTTTGTCGAGTTATACAAAGGTTTTATCGAGTAACATCAGGTTATCAGGTTGGTTGTTATGAAATTCAGCGTTTTTATTAAAAGTGAAGTAAATTATCCATTAAACACTGATAAAAACCTGCGAATTAAATTGTTTAAGGCACTCCATATCATGACAGTATTATTTAATTCAAATTGCTTTCGAGCAGCGACAGTCAGCCTTTTGTTGAAAACTATGGTTTTATTTATTTTAATTTCGGGATTTTTCTGAATACAATGATGTAAAAGTATTGTATGTTGCTGTAGGCCCTCAGGAAGTAATATGCTACTATTTGCATAGTACAGTAGCGGCCAATTTGAACTTGTAAGAACGACTGAATTCTATGCCGACATGAGGGAGACTATTCGGCGACATCCGGCAACACCGCCCATTTCCGCCCCGTCTGGCGGCTAGCGATGTAGCCGGATGGCCTCTCAGAAACCCCCAAGACATTGCATTTTCAAATTGGCCGTACAGCTGCTCAGTTTTGTTAGCAAACGAAATTAGTATATAACTGTTACTATGGAGCATTTTTGACACTATTATAAAAAAGGCAGGTTAAATCAGGTGAATTTAGAAAATAGCCATAGTGTCTAATTTTATACTTATACAAATCCTTAAAATCTTTATTTTTGGAGATATTTGTCTGAACTTTTTTTTGTTTGAAAGCTCTTACAATACCATTTTTTTACATTCATACCGGTGTGAAAACGTAATCCAGAGCCGGCTACACTTTTGTTTGTAGCGCCGTTTTGCCCTAATCTGAACTGATCACTGACAGAGCTTATCAAGCAGTGTTTTTTCCCGAAAAAGTTCCTGGCGAAAACCCCGAATTGTAAATTAAGGCAAGGATTCTCTCGATATTTTCCAGGGACTCTTTAAAATAAGGGGACCCAGCATTATACTTTCCAAAGTGAGGCCTATTCTTTCCTCATTCTAATAGTATCAGTGATGCCAAGTATGCCATTTTATTGGAGAATCTATTGTTAGTAAAAATTTATAATGGTTTCCATGATTTCTAAAAATTAGACTTGACAATGTTGTGTCTACAATTACAGAATATGGCAACTGTCAACTGAAACAAAATTGTATAGTTGAAATTCTTTAATTGTCACATCTGAGTATCTGGAAGTTAGAAAACTTAAAAATTGTGAATTATGATGGGAAATTTTTTGTCTCCTTTAGAATATATGGCACTATCAATCACATAAAACCTGATGGCAGTTGGAAACTGACGTATAACATAACCTTGTACCAGCCCACTTATGTGGTCTCTTTGGAGTTTACAGAAAACAAACTTCCCCTCAAGGCTTCACTTTTCCTATGTGATAGACTGTGAAATGCTGGGTCCCCTTATTTTAAAGAGTCCCTGATATTTTCAAAACGGTGTAATAGTTAGTACCTACCTACTTATTGGTGTAATAATAGAAATGCCCTCTTTGGTCGCGACGTGCTGATCTCTCGGAACGTTTTCGTGTGAAATTCCTATCCCCGAAATCGCCTTATGCCGTTTACGTCAAACAGTGTAGAAAAATATTTTGTCAATTCCGCTAATACCTTAAGAAGCTTCCTACCGCAAGTGTTTTCTTTGTTGGCGTGGGGTTTTTTAGCCGCAGGGGACAGCAAGACTACGAAAATGCTCTATGTGGGATATGGGACCATCGGCCCTAATATACTTAGATGAAAGAAAAATAAATAATACCTAAATGGACCATCAGAATTATTGTTTGCATTTCATTTTAAAATAAACAACAAACTAAGATGAAGAAGTAGTAATGGATAATTTGTAGATTTTGAACTCTTTTTACCGAAAATTAACATTTTCTAGTTTCAAAAATGTGTCTGCAATAAAGTACCTATGCACCTGAAACCCGAAACGATATTTACCTAAAGAAACAGTATTTAAACTACAAGTGTCTTTAAAATAAAGGACCGTATCCAGCTAGAATCTGTGAAAAAAAATCAATAGAACATTAAGTAGGTAGGTATTTGAAAAACTTTCAAAAAAAATTTATGTTTTAATTGATGTTGGTATACTAATAAATAATGCAAGGGAATATTAGTTTGTACAGGGTGATTCATCGAAGAGTATCCCTCCCCCCTTCTTTCCTTATAATTCCATATTTTTTACGCAAAGAAAATGTAATCCCAATTTTACCAAATGTGCATCAGAAAAACAATTGAACATCAAATAAAAAAGTTACAACAATTGGGTATGCTTTTGTTATAATAGCAACCTATATGTTTTTTTTTATATATAGGTAGGTTCTTCTTCACGATGACCATTCACGATATAAATATGTCATATGTTTACTCTAACCGTTTAGAAGATATAAACGAATAAATTTTTAAATGTTAATATCAAAGATAGGAGTAGGTAGCTATGGAAAGTGCTACGTGTAACATTTGTTACCACATACCTAAGTAAAGCCAATTTCTTTTGAATTTGGCACTCTCATAAAATAGGTGTCGAGATTTTCATTCTCAATACTGGATGATTCAAATATTATTTGTTCACTTATTCTGGGATACACGGCATATTTAACTTCAGCATTCAACATAAGGATAACGCACTGGATGCATTTGGGAAAATCAATGTTATTGTAATTACTAAGCATCAATTTCATTAATTTCCATTGTTTTCTCATAATAAGCTCTGGGCTTCGAGTTTGAATCACTCTATATCTTGTACCTACATGAAAATTTTGTGTTATTTCTTTCTTTTTTTCTGACCTTAAATACCATCTAGTGCTTTATGACATACCAAAATATATACTTATATACATACATACATACATACATACATACATACATACATACATACATACATACATACATACATACATACATACATAAATACAGACATACCAGAATACATAGCCAAATAGGTACCTACATCAATGCATTTTAGATTTAAATATTTTCTTCATCCTTATCATAGTACCTATTCATATGAGCTTTATAAGCTTTTTATAGTTAATATCAAACAAAGAGATAGTCGAAACTCCCTCTTTGACTAAAGCCATGGTCTGATTTCAACTCTTCGAGTCAACCGTGGACATCGTGGTTGAGTTGGAGAGTATCATTTAGTATCAGAGTGCGGCTAATAACTAGAACTGGTAATATTGATGGTAGTATAAAATATATGTGAGCACAACTGATTTGTTTGTATTTCGGTGCCTGTGTGTCAGAAAAATCAAACTTGCTTTGATTAGACATTCTCAAAAAGAAATAAAACCAAATTTAAAAATCTTTCCGAGCCTAGATATTATAAAATGTACAAGTTTGACACTTACCTATAATACACAAATATTATATCCTCTAATAACCTCTTCACTCACTGCCAGACAAGAAATAAACCCTTCGACACATGCACTCTCTCCGACTAACTTCACCGAACTGGCTGTATTTTTTACCGAAGGGGCAGTAAAGAGACCTGCTGCTTTTTTAAAAGGGGTGGAGCATACGCAAAGCTCCATCGAGGTTTCTGCGAAGCTCTAAACTGGCATCGAAGGACTTGCTCGAACACAACCCGAGTGGAGGGGGGCTCTCGAGCCAGTCAAAGTCCTGCGTATTGGATGCAATTTTATCGAAGGATTTTTTACAGGGGATGCCACCCTAGTTTTTTAGGCACAACCCTTTGTTGGGGGTTGCAACCCTTTTTTCAATTACCTATTGTAAGTTCCTACGGAGAAGTATATTCACTATCGGCTATTTTATGTGCTGCAAATGAATCCTATGCTTCCAAAAAAAATAGTTTGTACTACTACGACATACAAAGAAAAGTAATCTGGACCAGTAAAATCATATTGTGATATGGTATAACACAACCCTTTTTATATGGTGTTGATATACTAATGAAGGGTTACTTTTTAAGCAGATGTTCAAAGGGGTGTAGGGGTTGAAAAGGGCTAAATGGGGTGGTCCTTAGGAACGTGCATAGCGCTTGTGTGATGCTGCTACGTAGAACAATATATCTATTTCTAAATTACCTACTTTTAGCTGGCATGTAATTGACACTTTGCCACATAAATGCAAAAGCCAAGAAATAACTAAATATAATGGCCCTTAGGGATTTTAAACACCAATAAACGTTTTTCTTGTATTATGTGACCAGCAAAAGCCAATTAACGCCATATTTGCAAAATAACATAGTGAAACGAGAAAAAATATAAAAAAATAAGAAGTTTCACTCCTCCACATCCCGCATGGTTTTCAAAGGGACAGAAGACGGTAGTATTCCGAAGGCCTTCGCCAAAATTTAGAAAGCTCGATCTTAAGCAAGAAATATTTAGATTGTTTTTATAGTTTGTAGCTATATACAGTCTACTATCGTCTGCAAGAATTTATATTTTGTTTCTTATTTGGATGTTGTTATAGGTAGGTAGGTAACACTATATTATTGTATACAATATACAGGGAATTTAAGATTTAAAAAGATTAAATTCTAATATCTTTTTAAATATAAAGTTACTTTTGAAGGACTAATAATTATTATTGCTTTTCGAAATCTATTGTTAGTCATGAGTCATGATATTTTAGAGAATTGTAACACGCTAGATTTTGATGAAAGTTGAGAATTCTAAGTTGCCACTTATAATAATATTCAATTAGTGCAGAATATAAAAAGAGCAATTTAATTGAAAATGCTGTCAACAAATAAAGCAGAGCCTTTATTATAACAATAACAATAATAATAATAATAATAATAATAAGCAATTGCAACCAAAATACTAATTGTTGCCCGTCAGATAATCAGAAGTATAGTTGTTTATCTATTATAATAGTTTTTCTTTCGTCGAAGAAAAATTATAATACAAAACTCGAGTTGTAAGCTTATTACATACTAGTGGAATTACAACTCTCGCTATGTAATATACTATTATTATGCCGTAAGTTATTTATTTCATTGTGCAGTAGGTTTTTTATTATTGATGGTAGTTTCAATTATTTACACTACACCAAAAATTGACAAGAATATGTCTTTTTATTTTTTGCAGCTTAAAATGTGTCATTTTGACACCCTAATCATGTAATCGGCTCTTTTGAAGCCCTTTCTTAGAATAAAATGGAAATAACTCCCTAACCTTTAAAGTTAGACCCATAATACCCTATAACAAAAAGTATCTACTCTTTAAGGCCTTTTCAAACGTGTAATAAAATATAGGGGATTCCATTTAAAATTAGCGAGTAAACTTAGGATTTGCGTAAGTGAATCGCCCGGACGCCCGGTATGTTCTTCAGAACTTTATCTTAACATCAGTCCAAAATGGTTAACTAGGCGTAACAGGCAATATCCAGTCCAAGTTATAGCTCAAAATCAAAATCTTATTTAATACATTTCCAAAAGTAGCCCCTTTTTTCGTTTAAAATTAAAATAAATCCATATCCTTTAAAGATAGACCCTTAATACCCTGTACCAAAAAGAACATACTCTTTAAGGCCTTTCTAAAAATGTAACAAAATAGGGGATGTTCCATTTAGGAAAAACATAACTTTGGGTCGCCACTACTTTTGGATCACCCTGTATATTTGAAAATAGTTTCGGAAATTAGTACTCATGTTTCTCTACAAGTTTTGTACTATCAAAAATAAAATATCATAAACTTTTTACTTCTCTCTTAGTTTACGTTGTTTGGCAAAGCGCTAACCCCTCGGCCACATTTTCCTCAAAAAAATGATATCTGTGGCATTCGGCAAATTTGATTCCACTGTCCCTGAAATAAAAATAATTCGTTGTATGGAGTTTTTAACAGTATTATCTGTTGAACTAAAATAATTGTGCTGATTATTTTTAAAAAATAAATTGAGACATAAAAGATTACTTTGAAGTTTACTACCTATAAAACATTTTCTGGTTTCGATATATGAAATACCTATTTATTAAAAAGGACAAAAGGCTCGGCAAAAAAATATTACCCTGAAACTACCATAAAGGTCCAAAAAAGGCAAGATAAAAAATAATTAAAAAGTTATCTAATGCCGAAAATGTTGGCTCATTTTGTAACCTGCTTTTGACTAATATTATTACGTGGTGATGCCGGTTGCCATCAGGCGCGGTCTTAGGGGGGGCATGGGGGCCATGCCCCCCCCCCCTAATAAATGAAAAAATAATAATAAATAAGAAATAAATACAAATAATATTATTACTAATATTATCTAACCTACAGTGTCCACGGATTGAGTTCACATAAGGTGTAAATAACAAAAAAAATGACGAGTTGAAATTTGAGCTTCTGGGGATCAGCGCTGCTTGGTTTGAAACTAATTTGTGACATAGGTAATTTTACTTTCGAGAAATCGCCTTGGAAATTATGAAGAAACTAATTTTCTACATCAGTAAAGTACCCTTTTTGTAGGTTTTACGGCAAAATGTTATTAAGGAAACTTGTTCAGAATGAAAAGATGAGTAGCTTTGCTAAATTTCCAAAGTCTAGGATTACTTTGATTTTTGGGAATTTTTCCCACTTTTTTAGAAAAGTGCATTGTGTGTAGTTTCACATCAAAATGTTATTAACAAAACTCGTTCACAATGAAAAACTGGACAGGTGTTAAAAAATCCAACACCCTTGGTCTACTTAAATTTTTGTGCGTTATAATTTTTAGCATAAAATTCAGTCGATCTAGGCTTTTAAAATTTTTGACGCCTAGTTTTTGATTGCCAACAAGTTTTCTTAATAACATTTTGATGTGAAAACTACACAAAAAGCACTTTTCTAAAAAAAGTGGGAAATGACAAAAAATCAAAGTATAGGCCTAGACTTTCGAAATTTCGCAAACCTACTCAATTTTTCATTCTGATCAAGTTTCCTTAATAACATTTATTATGTCACAAATTAGTTTCAAATCAAGCAGGGCCGATCCCCAGAAGCTCAAATTTAAACTCGAAAATTTGTTGTTATTTACACCTTATGTGAACTCAATCCTCGGATACACTGCATATAACCAACGCACATGCAAAAAAATTTGTTTACATAATTTTTATTTAAAAAATGTGTTCTTTTATTTGTTATTTTTGTGGGGAATATTTTTTTGCGATATTGTCTTATTGAAGTTCTATTATATCTATAGTAGGTATCTAAAAGCGCCAAAGGAGTACATACAGGTATGCCCCCCCCCCCCCCTTCGCAAATGGATATGACTGCGCCTGGTCCTGGTTGCCTTTGATGGAGCGACTGCTTGGCCCGCCATCTCCCGCACTCTGCTTGACCCTGCAACCACTGCACACGGCACGGCATCCGGCAAGGCGGGGGAAAATGTCTCATCTTAAAACTAACGTTACTTCGACGTACTGCACTGCACATAAACAATAATAATAATGGCCGATCGATAATAATGTCGTATGAGGGAGACACGGGCGTAGCCAAGGGGGGGTTTCGGGGGTTCAAACCCCCCCCCCCCCCCGAAATAAGCAAAATATTACCTAATATTATACCGAAAAAATACGAGGAGTGAAGAGTTAAATTATTATTACGTTTGAATATATGTAGTAATAGTAGCGCCTAGCGCCATCTTTTGACGAGAGGCAGACGCAGTTGCAGCCGAACTATTTTGTATTGTAGGGACACTTTGCGTTGTTTCTCGAGTATTCGCCACGCCCCTCGGTCGAAATGAGCGGAACTTTGTGAAAGTTCGTGGAAGTTTCTGGACGGCTACTGGGCTGCTATATAAGCGGCGCCGCGGCGCGTGACCGCGCTTACGGCAGTATTGTTCCATGCGAACTCGAAGCGAATAAAAGTGAAAAGTGGTCAACGAATAGTGAAGAGAATTAAGTGTACCGTGTAAGTGAGTAATTTTAGTGCACTGCTATTCGATGACCTTGTTAAGGATAGATACGTGAATCATTATTACTGTCGAAAAATGGAGGGGAAGAAAAGGAAGGGTGATAAACCTAAAGGTATGGACTACTGGAAAAAGTGGTGTAGTCAAGGTCAAGGGGTTTCTAATAAAGAAACAAATTTGGATTTAGCTATCAAAGCTTCAGCTACCTTGCATGCTGATAAGAAGACTGCCTACCCCGAAATCTAGTTTGGAATGCCTAGATATGTGCGATAAAAACCTTTATCCTAATATTTACACATTACTACAAATCTTGGCTACCATTCCTGTATCCACTGCTACCCCAGAAAGGTCTTTCTCGAGTCTAAGGAGACTGAAAAACTATTTACGAAACACTACAAGTGAAAACAGACTTAATGGTTAATGAACATTCACTATGGAACAGAAATTCATGCAGATGAAGTAGTGGATATACTTAAAAGAAAAAGCCGAAGATTTCTTCTTTAATGGTTTTAGATTTAGCGCAGAGGAACGAAATTAATTTATCCATTTCATTTAAAGTTAAGAACTTTATAAATATGTCGTAGTTTTTCGGATGAATATATAGATATTAAATTTCATGTAAGTATATTTTTGTTGTTTTATTTACTTCTCAAACTAAACCCCCCCCCCCAAAACTAAATCCTGGCTACGCCCGTGGAGGGAGAGACATTTCAGCAACCGGTGCGGTCGGGATGGGCGTCATTTGAGTTTCGACGGGTCGGCACGGAAAGGACGTTACTTGCGCAATGAGCGAAGTTTCGTCTTTTGTTATTATGCACATTGCATATGCATATTGCACATGCATATTGCACATGCATATTGCATATGCATATTGCTCATGCATATTGCATGCATATTGCATGTTGATATTGCATTGCATGTTATGATGACATCGCGATGGTATATATATGTGATATGTATGCTTATTTATGTAACGGGTATATACCACATGCATCCCACACTCCATCTCCTATATGTCATATAGATATCCCCGGCGATGCTCCTGTGATGTAACCAAAATTTATTTCAGGAACATAAAATAAAAAGATGTATGCACATTACACACCTGTTATATCACCAGCTTGTCATATTCATTTACCATGATATATTCTTATGATATAATGTAACTTATTTAAGATATATATCAAATGTTATCTCTCTCCTGTATATAGGGAGATCCCAATTTCGCGCCCTGGACTTATTAAGGAAAACAGACAGATAAAAAATATTCTGCTTTTTGTGTGAAATGGAAGATTTCTCCAGGAACGTAGGTACATATCTTTCTGCATTTTAGGAAGCCTATTCCATTTTCTACAAGTATTATATTATATTTAGTTTAAAAAATATATGTAACACATTTTCGACATGTTCACTTTTAATTGCAATAATTGTGTAATTTAGAAAACATAGCATTATGTTTATTGATAAAAACTGCTTAATTTTCGCCAGAGAATAAATTTTTTCTTAGTATGTATATTGTATACTGTACTTTCACCCTTTTGGTAGACATAGGAGAATAGGCCGCGCGTCCAGCTAGGTTTGTCAGTCGTTTTCGGGGGGAGTACACAGTAGTCCCGCACTGCTTATCAGTCGAGTTTTGCGAGCAAAAAACACGCCCTGCCCCCCGCCAACGACTGACGAACCTAGCCGAATACACGGCGGCTCCGCCCTATGTATACTAAAACGGTGAAAGTACGGTATAATGTATACCTATGTATAAAAATAAGCAGTTTTTGCCCACGATTTATATATTGTCTAAGTTACAGGATGTTAATAGTCTTTTCGAATTATTATTAAAACCTTATACCTGTACATTTTTTAGGCTAAACAAAACATGAGAAAATGTCTTTAGTAAAAGTTTTAATAAATAGAACATTTTACCTAAAAATGTCAACATGGACGGGCGCCATAACTTTCATTGTTTTTACAAAACAACTCTATTATTGGCCCATTTAGTAGGTATCCATAAAGTAGAATATTTTCTTCTCTTATGCCTAATCATGAAATTTTGATGGCCATATATGTTTGTGTTGGCCATGGCCTGATCATGATCAGGATTAATAGTTATTATTTTAAAATTCTCAGAACGAATTTTAGGTTTTGGCCAAAAAAGCATACGTTAATAGAAGAACCATTATACCTATTTACCAAATACCCTGTATAGGTTAGCTTTTAAAATTAAATTTTAAAGTGGCAGTAAATACTTACCCAAATTTGCAAAATTTTTGATATATTATAAATATATTATAATATAATTATTGTATAGTACGTACGCATTTGTACGGTTGATCTTTTGCCTACCATAAAACGGTCATTATCCCTTTGAGCTTAAAATGCCTGGAATTTCGTACAGGGTCCGAGTAAGTATATACCTGCAACCGACAAGTCAATTTGTAAAAGTCCTACATTGTGCTGTGTTTTAATCTAAATGTGTATTTAAGTATGTATTTTATTAAATTCTATATCCTACCTGTATAATTTAATATATTTAATAAAATATTATTGTTCATTGTTTTGTATTTTCATTTAGTTTAGAATGTCTATACTTATTTTAAAATAAAATTAAATAAATAATATCTTCATAATGTTTAAGCTGATCCTGCACCCCAGTAATATATTATACCTGTATACAATGGGGTATTATCAGGTAGTTGATTTATTTCAGAAAGGTCAACGGTATAAATTATAAATCTGAACACACTATACAAATATTGTACTTCAATAACTTACTTACTTAGTACTATATGTTATCATTTACAACGTTGTCTCGTTCCCGATATTTACTATCTCAGTTTCGTCTGCCTTAACCATTCAGAAATGGTTTCCCTCGGGTTTCCCCATTTTTTTCAATGAAATCCAAAATCGGTGGTTTCAGAAAAGCACATCTGAAAAACAAAAACATCGGTAACCAGCAATTCAGCACCTAATTGGTTATCTGTTTCCTGCAACTGTTTAGATATTGATAATAACCCATTTGATAATACCTATACCTATAGGGTAAGTACTTTTGATGGTTATTTTTGAAACATGAACATTTTAAAGATTATAAGGAATAAAATGGCCTTACCGAATTTCATTGTACCTACTATTTAAAAATATCCAACTCCACATATAAATTAGGTAGGTAGGTACCTACTCACGTATAGGTATTAATAAGTAATTCCGATCATGCAAAAAATCAGTACAGGTAAGCAAGTATATACCTACATACTTAAATGCGTTTACTGATAATACTGTCACCAAACGTTGTAATCAAAAAAAGTTTCATAATATTTCTATTAAGTAAATTGAAACTATTGTGCCCTAATTACCCGACACAAGCATTATTATGGAAAGTGGGTAGCTAGACTGTAGACACATTTTAGCAAACGCAAACCATAGTTTGTCAAACCACAGACAGACGTATTCTGATTGCACCCTTCCTTAGAGAAGAAAAACGAAAATTGATAAATGAAAGGCCAATCGACGAATTAAGCGAATCGATCCAAAATAACAACTCGGTGACAAAAGCGGGGAGAGAATTAAAGATCGGTACATTCCATCTCCCGTTTAAGTCTAATAAAACGACTCGTACGTACGAACCTCAACCGGGACCCTCAGGTCAGTCAGGTCTATCACGAGCTGCAAGCGCATCAACCCAACGGGCAAAAGGCAAGAACAATGCCTATTTAAACTTCGGGCGCCCTCAGAACAACAGCAGGAAAAAGACACAGCAGTTCGAGGACTACACGACGCTACACCTTCATTTTGATCGTCGTCTGCAAACATAGATAACATCTGAAACGTTCTCCTATTCATCTGTACGTTGAATATTTTACTCCCAACCTGGATTTTTGGACGAAAATAAAAATTTCTAAGTGAAAATATCCTAAATGCAGAATATACAACATTGGTTCATTGATTGGTTATAAATTGGAAAATTGACATGTAATAATGTGTAACATGATACATTTATCGAAAAATATACTTATTATTGTCAAGTAGCTATATAACTACCTATTTCACGAGACCTGGGTTTTCCCATGCAAAAGCCCAGGGCTCTATATGGTTTGGGGGTTCAAGTCCCATACATTGAGTATACATGAAAAATACATTATACTGTTATGATTTTGTAATTTTTTACACCTCTTTTAAACTATCTGTGCTTTATATTTCTAAAAATGTTCGCCTTCGGCGCATTTTAGTAACCAAACATCAAACACCTCTGATTTCTTTTGTATAGCTGTTTTAAAAAGCAATGATTTTTATGAGCTCACACTAAAACAAATTTCGAAATATATATTGGTCACAGTTGTTCTATAAAAGAAGACTGAGTAGGACTTCTTGGCTACAAATGTTATGAGTTTATGAGTCATAGTGAACAAAAAAAATACCAGCAGTTAACAAGAATATGTTTTGCTTGGAATTTATTTTCGTTAATTTAAACTGTTTGACCTTGAATATTTGAAAAATTTTCGCCTGCGGCGCAATTTTGTACCACAAACATTCAATTTTTTTTTAATTTCTGACTACCTCCCAACTAAAAAGTTTAGCTTTTTCGAAAAAAGTAAAAAATTGAGAAAAGGCGTTTTTTAAACTTAGCACCCGGCGGTAGTCAAGCTAAAACCGGCGCCGACCAAAGTTTTCAGTTTTAATTTGCAAAAAATGCTATACCCAACCATATAAAGGACTATACCTAACCGATGCATTATTTCGCTTACCTAAAAAGCAGCCGACGCCACACTACAACAGTTTTGAGTCGTCGTTTCGCCTTTGTAAAATATAACAATTATTAAAACTCGCACCAAGCGCTGCACAAAACAACGAACGACGCACTTCCTCCTTGGACCATATGAAACACGAAACACGCAACGGTAGAGGCAAATGTTGACGTCGACAGAGGGCAGCACACCAATATCACACAATGTGATATTGGTAGAATATTCTGGATACATCTAAAATTTATAAATAATACATGTCTCCAGAATATTTTCGTGATATTTCAAATACCCACTTTTGTATATCCGCGTGATGTATCAGGGATAATTTTCGGATATTTCTTCGAATATTCCAGATATATTTCCTCAATCTTTCTCAAGTTATGTTACTGAGATATCTCCGAAACATACTGGAGACTTCTTGAGTGATGTAATCGAGCCGCGTTTGAGATATACCCAGTTGTAGGGGAATGCAGGGAAATATGGGGTACCGGGGTATAACGGGGTACGAGTATTTTTAGTAGATACAGCCTAACTGAAGGAGCCAAATTTTAAATCTACATGTCCCCCTCCGACCTCTTTTCGATGCAAGACCACGCCCCCGGTCAAGTCAATTCAGTGAGTACATAGCCATTGTTGGGAGTACAACAGCTCCCGTGTTTTAAAACTTGTGTTTACGTTTATCCAAGGTAAATACAGTTCTTATACGATTTTCGATGTGAGTTTTATTGCTTAATTAGACTTATTATTAAGTATGATTAATCTAAATCATTTTATCGAAAAATAATTGTAGTTGTAAATTTTATTTACATTTTATTGTAAAACGTACGTCGGGGCAAAATGGGGTATTAGAGATGGGGCAAAATGGGGTACCCGGATGTCCTATTGAAATACCTACAAGGCAATTTAGTTTTATTCTTGGACACTTCAACAGGTGATAGAAATTCCTAAAATATTACTATTTTGTGAAAAACTTTTTATACACAGCGGCCTCGTTTTCGAAATACAAGATGTTTAAATTCTCAAAAATTTTAACGCTTTATTTTTTATTTTTCCAATCGTTAAAGATAATTAAACGAAATTTGGTACATAACATGCATTGAGCCAGTGTCACAAAATACGGTAATACCAAGTTCCCAATGTAGCCAGTGGCAATACCCTTGAATAACTTTCATTATTCTAAGCAAAAACTGTATCTTGACTTTTTATGTATCTGCCGCAGATCTACGGGAAAATTAATTTATCTTTTACTGCTTTTATGGAATGCAAAAAATAAATTATTTAATTTGAAAAAAATGTAATTTTTTCGTGGCCAACTATTGTTTTGTTACCTTTTTTTTAGTGGTTTTTAACAGGCAAGTTTTTATTTTCTCAACTGTAACACTTTGTTTAATATCCTCTGGCCAAATAGAGAGCAGAAGGAGTGATTTTTTCAAATTACATATTTTTTCTGGTATTTCAAAAAGGAGTTATATGACAGAAAAATCAAATTTACCATGAAACTATGGCAGATACAAAAAATGCCAAGAGACGGTTTTTGCTCAGAATAAAAAAAAGCTCTACATGGCCGTGTCAGTATTTTTCTTGATAAAACAAATGTAATGTATACCCATATCTCCACCACTGGCTATATTTTGGGAACTTGGTATTATCACATTTTGTGACACTTGATCAATGCATGTACTCACTATTTTAAAGCATTATTGTACTACCCCATTTTACCCCTCTTGGCACCCCATTATACGGGGCAAAGCGCAATTTTCATAAAAGTAAAAAAAAATGAAAACTCAGTTACTGATTCCGTTATACAAAATGTTGCTAATGTTACTAAATATATCTAACTACCTGTAAATATGCCAGATATAATTATTTCATCTATATATCCCAGGAATATGGGGTTGTGAAATTAAGTACCCCATATTGCCCCCCATTCCCCTAAGTCGCGTATATCCATGTTACATCACAGGGCTAGTTTTGCAATCTGTATATGGTGATATCATAGTGCTATTCCAGGGATGTATTAATCTGCAATTTAAGAACAATGTGATGAGACGCGATGTTATATTGTCGCGATAGCCCCATTACATCCCCGGTCTATATTACAGCTGTTACCTAATAATTTCCTAAAAATGATATCACAGATACATGCTTTGCCATCTGGGATATTGCAACAAACTAGTAGCTTTTTAACTCTTTTAAAATCCGTTTGTAGACGATATTACATAAAAATATGTAATGTGTTCCTTACACATATTCACGGTATATATCTATTAGGACACTGAAATTTAACAAGTGCCCATTATAAAAATATATGCTTGTAACATTGCCATATTCTAACATCCATGAAACGAGCGTAACATTGCACCTAAATAACATATAAATTCACATGTTAGCGACATATAGTAATGTTACTTAGTTATTCTACTTTAATATTATAAAAATGAAACGAAACATACTTAAAGCTTTAACTTCGAGCACTTTTATTATTCAACGTTGTTAGGTTCCCCTATACCTACTATCCCACCCTTGTTTCGTCCATCAATTATCCCCCAGTCGCACAGATATAATAAATCCCGATTGAAAATAACGAGGGAAGAAACGGCGGACGTATCTTAATTGCGAGAAAGATATAATTACGGAAAGTTGCGCTCAACTTACAGCCAGAGCTCGCTCATAATTGATCGCCTTATTAAAGATGAGTTAGGCGGCCGCTGCTGCTGTTGTCTAGGGGCGCGTCGCCATGGTAACCGTTTGCTTATTGCACGGCGCTCATATCCTAATTGGGTTACCCTTACATCTGCGTCGGCCATTCCAGAGTTTCAGGTGCTGCGGACTGC
Source organism: Pseudeuparius sepicola (assembly GCA_963920635.1). Lineage (NCBI taxonomy): Eukaryota > Metazoa > Arthropoda > Insecta > Coleoptera > Anthribidae > Pseudeuparius > Pseudeuparius sepicola. Next base: position 31,145,774 of record OY987303.1, read on the forward strand.
GGGCATTAATAATAATAACGTTATCATTTTCCTGCGGCAATTGCGGAATCGGCCGCTGGTAATTCAGTTATGTGCGCTGCTGGGAAGTAACGAAATTACATTATCCGGACAATGATTAAAAAGTTGGCCTTTAAAAGCGTTCGGGAGCCCAAATTGTGGGACTTGTGTAATTTGACATTTTATATAAGTGGAATAAACAAAATAATGTCCAACGAGAGAGTATCTTGCATTTTAACTACTCGAATTTCCACCTTGTCTACAAACTTCAAACAACCTATTTGTTTTTGTTATAATTTTCTCTCTAAAATAAAAAAAAACGTTGTATTATTTATGACTTTTACTTGGGCAGTAGTGATTGATAGCGGGTTCTGAATTGATCCCCCCGCCCCTTTTTGATCCTCCCACTCCTTTTTTCGTACATTACCCTCCACTCCTACGCCCCTGGCAGGCTCCGCCCACTTTTCCCCCGCGCATGCGCGATGACCGCATGACCTTCCCCCGCACCCCGCACCCATCATATCGTGTAATTGCGGCGTAATGAGTAATTACAATGCCGCGGGTCCATATTTCCGCGAAATTCGCACAATAAATGTGGTTACGTACCGTATGTACGTGAAGAAATATTTAAAATAGATACAATCACTCTCATTTCCCGCGCTTTTTTGTCTAATTACACTATTTATCCCCATTTCAATGAAAAAACATTACATGGACTGTCAATATCAATTTATTGGCTAAGTACCGTTTATACCTACATAACTATTTAAAATAGGTATAATCACTCTCATTCCCCGTTTTTTTTTACTAATTAACACAATTTACCCCTTTTGCAATGAAAAAACTTTATATATACTGCACTGTATAGCGTATTAGGCTCTATTTACGCATAATTAACTTCTATTTACTGCAGATCCAATAAAAAATAAGCTCTTACTGTCATGTCCTAAATTTTTTTTACTAATTAACGCTATTTAACCCCTTTGCAATGAAAAAAAAAATACAGTGTACTGCACTGTATGGCGTATATTCATGTAATAAACAAAAATTAACAAAAAATATTTGTACTTACTTCAAAACTGAATAGGTACTCCTAAGAAGTGTAATGTAAGGATATCAGAAAGCACTCAATCAAAGAAAACAATTAAAAACAGTTTCAAAGCATGAGTGCCCTCGAATATTCCTTATTATATACAACAGCATTCGTCCAGCCAGATGCACTTCCCCCAAAACAGCCACCGAACCGAGAACAGTCTATAGCATAGGCGCGATTTATCTAAGCGGGCACTATTACATTAAACTCGACATTATTTAATTATGCAAAAAATATCGCTACAGCACATGAAACACTTCTATTTATTGAAACAAATAAGGCGGCGCCACGGCGGCCATTTTTAATATAGAACGACTCTCACCGTTACCGAACCGCACATTTTCGGGTGTCGACCGCAACGTTGCCGAACGATTCCACGCACATAAGTGTATATCAAGACTCTACCATGAAAATCGGCCCAGATTTCGGATATTTTTCAGCGGATCCGGCAACACCGTTTCTAGTCCGTCTAGACGTCCACCAGAGGATCTGGGGTGTCAGTCGAGAGGACAATATTGATTTTTTTTTCTCCTTTTCTCACAACCGCGAGCTGTACCTATAACTATCTCATACCACCCGCCCCTCGCCGAAAATCCGACTTATGGTATCTGCCGTAGGCAACGAGCCGATGCTTTGAGGGTGCAGCGTGGACCGTACTCTGCCAGAACGGTAGCGGGTGCACAGAGGGAAATAATATGGGCCGTATTAGAAAATATTTTAACAGTATAATTGGAAATGAAATAAATTAAAAGCGGATACATTGCAGTCCTTTGATATTATATCAGAATACGTATAGGTACACGTACTAGTGGAAGTAAAGATAGCTGATAATTTAGGGAAAACCAACGATGTAATTCACATATTATAATCTATGTGAATACGTACACCCAAAAAACTACAAAACTATAAAAAAACTATGGAACTATTAAAAAAATAGGTACCCACATTGGTACACTTTCCCCGTAAGAATACCAAAATCTATCCACATATGCAATTAGTTTGCGATGTCATATAGCCAGCGCCCTATATCTAATATTTTTCGGGTAATTATACATGTAAGACGAGCACAAACCGATTACTTGTTTTCTATTTAATATTATTAGGCATGAACCCGTCACATCAAGGTGGTCGTTCTAGGACAACGTTGCCACGTACTTTTCCAACAAATTCAAATGACCACTCGGCTCCTTTATACCTACCATGATACGGCCTCTCTATTTATAGTTTAATCTAAGATTCAAGTCAGTGAGTTGGCAACATTGCTTTAAAGCCAAAACAGGTTTAAACACCTGTTCTGCCAACTGTATAGGCTAATATCGATTATTCTCTCGTTTCTCAGAAGACGCATGCAGAACAAATCTGGGTATGCAGAGGCAGTGGCGTAGTATAAATAAAAAACAAATTAAAAGCGGATACATTGCAGTGCTTTGATATTGTTTCAGAGTATACGTATAGGTACACGTACTAGCGGAATTAACAGATTTATACACCCTACCACAATAAAAAAAAAGATACTTTTACTGGATGTACACCCTTGCGGAAGGGGGGCCACACATAGTAAAAAAACATTAAAAATTCATCGTAGACAGAGTAAAATTAACATATATTATATGGAAGCAATACCCTGCCACCATATTTTTCATATAATTATGATTCAATTATCTCCCTTTGCGATAAAAATCAATACCCGCCTCTGTATGGTTTATTCTAACTTGCTAATACTTATTTAATAATACACAAATTTATTGTATTCCATCCATGTTCTTACATAGTTTCTTTTGTTTTCTTTCTAAGCTATATTTTCATGTGCTGTAGCATAATTAAATAATGTCGAGTTTAATGTGATAGTGCCCGCTTAGATAAATCGCGCCTGTGCTATAGACTGTTCTCGGTTCGGTGGCTGTTTTGGGCGAAGTGCATCTGGCTGGACGAATGCTGTTGTATATAATAAGGAATATTCGAGGGCACTTGTTTTCTTTGATTGAGTGCTTTCTGATATCCTTACATTACACTTCTTAGGAGTACCTATTCAGTTTTGAAGTAAGTACAAATATTTTTTTCTTTGGGAATTTCTAGGGCGTTGGCTATGATTTTACAAGCTAATTACATGGAGGAACCTGGGAATTTTCAGATTTTAGTAGATGTAGGACATATAGAAGTTAATTTTTGTTTATTACATGAACATAGAGCATAATACGCGATACAGTGCAGTACACTGTATTTTTTTTTCATTGCAAAGGGGTTAAATAGCGTTAATTAGTAAAAAATGTAGGACATGACAGTAAGAGCTTATTTTTTATTGGATCTGCGGTAAATAGAAGTTAATTATGCGTAAATAGAGCCTAATACAGTATAAAGTACAGTATATTTAATGTTTTTTCATTGTAAAGGGGATAAATATTGCTAATTAGACAAAAAAGCGCGGGAAATGAGAGTACTTGTACCTATTTTAAATAGTTATGTAGGTATAAACGGTACGTAAATAATAAATTGACATTGACAGTCCATGTAATGTTTTTTCATTGCAATTGGGGATAAATTGAGTACTTAGACAAAAAAAGCGCGGGAAATGAGTGATTGTATCTATTTTAAATATTTCTTCACGTACAATATGGTACTTAACTACATTTATTGTGCGAATTTCGCGGAAATATGGACCCGCGGCATTGTAATTACTCATTACGCCGCAATTACACGGTATGATGGGTGCGGGGGAAGGTCATGCGCTCGTCGCGCATAAGCGGGGGAAAAGTGGGCGGGGCCTACCAGGGACGTAGAAGTGGGGGTAATGTACGAAAAAATGAGTGGGGGATGAAAAAGGGGTGGGGGGATCAACCCGCTATCAATCACTACTTTGGGCCCTCCAATTTTATTTATTTGTGTGCTGAAGATGATGTCGGTCGTCGGTCAAATAGCGCCTTCAGAGTTTATGCATAGTTGGGCTTTTTATGTCAGCACTCCTCAAAACTCAAGATAAAAAATTAAAATGAAAATAATAATTAGGTACCTTTTTAAACGCTGTGTATCTCGAATACTAAGGGTTTATACAGGGTGTTTCTTTGATTAGTACAGAAATTTTAACCAGTGGTAAAGTTGAACCCCTGAACTTTTTTTCTAGGATTTTTTTGTATAAGTTCTGGTGCCGCTGATCTTGTTCTAACCGCCATCCTAATTTAAAGTCTTTAATATTGTCACACTTCATAAAAATCGTAATATTATTTTTAAAATATATTAATTATTTATAGCAACTAGGCAATTTTTAAAAATTGTATCTCATTTATTTTCGAGTTAAAAAAAGGTATGCTCCGTGGGTTTAACTTTACCCCTGGATAAAATTTCTGTACGGGGTGATCCACATTTCGCGCCAGCCCCCCCCCCCCCCAATTTCTTTATTTTTCAAGTTAAAGAAAAAATTGTTGAGATAAAAGTTTTAAGATTTTTTGTGAGCATTCCATGGTCTTGTTGAAATGGATACAGGGTGTTCCGTAAAAGCTAGTCAAACCAAACATGTTTTTAATAATATAACATTCTGTATATTATTGAGTTTTCGGAATCTAAGCTACATCCCGATACCAACCATATATATGTTTGCTACAGCCGTTTTTACAGTGCAGGGCGTTCAAAGTTCATTTTTTCATGTTTCATATCCTCTATACAATATCCGGAAACAAAATATTTGCGGATAAATTGAGTTTAAGAAAAAGTGACGAAAATAGTGCCCCTAAAACGTTAATAATCATTTTGAACTCACTCCGAATCAAAGTTAATATTTTCATATGTTGCCCTGGACTGTAAATACACTACCTTAACTTTTTTTGTGGGGATGATTACAAAATTACCAATATCGTTTTAGGGGCATTATTTTCAACATTTTTTCTTATAGGTACTCAATTTATCCGCAAAATCGTGGGTAAACATTTTATTTTTCGAATTTTGGAGTTAACAGTTGTTTTGGAGCATATTTTGCCAATTTCAACTCAAATGGTGCATTTTATCGTTATGAAACAAGTAGGTATAGGTACACTTTTATTGCAAAATGAAAAGACGCACTAAAATGATGAACCTGCAAGACCAAAAAGACCTCAAAAAAGTTATGAGTATAAAACCCATTGTGCTACTTCGCCTCCGCCTCTGGGCGATGGGAATAAATTGTATTTACACGAAATTGTTGCATTTCAGCAACTAAAGACTGCACTGAGTTTCATTTAAATTTCAAAACTTCGGTAGAAGTTATTGCGAAAAATATGTTTTTCTAATTTTACCTTTATCACCATGTAACTTTCTTATTATAATATATATAATAAGAAAGTTACAGGGACCCATGTCTATAGGAAACTTTTTGTTCAAAATGGCATTTTCTACATGTCATGTTAAATTGGCACCATAATTTAGAAACTCCCTGTATATTTTCATACCTTTCGCGTAGAGCCATTTTGCTCAAAAGCAACCCGAGCGTTGGTATTGCAAGCAAGAGTATACTTATAACAAATTCGAAGAAAAAATCTTAATCCTTCGAAATTTATCGTGACAACATAGAACACACACACAGAAACCAATTTTATTCAGAATCTTTGGTTTTCGACATTTTAGAACATTTTAAACCGAATTCTAAATTCTTGTTTTTTTTCTCGAAAAATGTACCAAAGATTCATTTTTGTGCGTCTTAATTTTTTTTAGCAGAAAGAAATAAAAGTCGGGGCATTCAAAATTTTGCACACCTACTGAGTTTTTAATTTGGAACAACTTTCCCGTAAAACCTATATAAAGGCCACTTTACTAGACCGATTTTTTTTAATTCCAAGGACTCATGACTTCGAATCTAGAAACTTTAGTAGATTTTAAGACCAAATGTTACTAATTGATTGACAAAAAAGTAAATCTAAAAAAACACATTATAATAAAAATTATATCTATACGATAGCTGGTACTTCAATAAATAAAACCAATTTATTACTTACTAATAATACTAATAATAATAAGCTATCAAATAGAATATAAAAAAAACAGAAAATTCTTAATATCTATTGTACCTACTTTATAATGGAAGTATGGAAGAAAATTCGTGGTTTATTATCTTCTTTTTATCTCTTTAGAACTCAAAACTACTTCAGAACCGTTTCGCGCATGCGGATTTGCAAAACACAGGTATATATATAGCAACTGATGACCTCATGTGCATAGCAGGAGGACTCTCATATAGATAGATTTAAAAAAATGGCGGCGGCGGCGAGTTCACGCGTGTGTGCTCGTTGCTCTGATAATTTTATTGTTAGCGCGAAATTAGTTACATGTAAATTCTGCAGTGAAAGTTACCATCTTCAGTGTGCTCAGATAAAGGATCAGTTGTTTAAATCGATCGATGATTGTAAAAACTTATTTTGGTATTGCAATGTATGTGTTGTTCTGGTACAGGATAGACTGAATATTGTGCAAAGAATTGAGAAAATGGAACGATGCTTTGAGGAAAATAAGTCAGTTACAGGCGAGTTGCTTAATAGGCTGGAGAATAAGACTTCTACAGAAAAAAATGAACAGTGGTCAAGCGTTGTGAAGAGGAATAAATTTCCACCATTGATAATAAAGCCAAAAAATTCCATTCAGGACAGTGCTACCACTAAAAACATTGTAACGCAAAAAATAAATCCTTCGGAATTATCAGTTGAGGTAAAAAAATTTACGGCGGTCGGTCAAGGTAGTATTGTGATCGAATGTAATGATAAGGATTCCCTAAAAAAATTGCAAAACAAGGCGGTCGCTGAACTTTCTGGGGACTATACAATTGAGACTCCAAAAATAGTAAATCCGAAGGTCGTTATTGTTGGTATACAGGAAAAATATTTAACAAGTGAAGAAGACCTTATTTTAAGGGTAAAACAACAAAGTTGTCTGTCTGCATGTAATGAACATGTTGATATAAAGGTTTTAAGGAAGTATTCATCAAGGAACAAGAAAAACGTTGTTTTGGAGGTTACACCAGAGGTCTTCAAGTGTCTCATTAATTCTAAAAGATTATTTATGGGCTGGGACAGTTTTCCAGTTTATGAGTACATTAGTGTACTGCGCTGTTATAAGTGCTGGAAATATGGACACAAAGCGGCATACTGTCAACGTCTTGGCGTTTGTCCATTATGCAACAAAAATCATAAAAGCAGCGAATGTACTTCTACTGCAAAGGAATGCACTAACTGCAAATACGCTAGTGAAACTCTGAAAATACCGGATATTGATTATAGTCACGACGTATTTGATAAGCAGTGCATCTGTTATCAGAGGGCACTAGAGAAAGTTAAATCGAGAACTCAGTATGTATAGCCACTACGGTGTTCGGGGGTGACTTGTCAACCGTTGCGCAGAGAGTTAGTTCTGTATATGAATGTTCAAGGACTTACATCGCACATTACAGAGGTGAAACAATTGTTGCAGGACCGTAACCCGTTGATTGTCTGTGTAAGTGAAACGCACGTCACACCCGACATTGACGATATGGAGGTGTCTGTACCTGGATATTATGCAGTGATTTGTTACTCAAGCAGTAGACATACCGGGGGAACAGTCATCTATTTAAAAAAGTATTTAGGTTTTGCGGTGTTGCGTAATGAATGTGTTGATTACATTTATTGGTCGCTTATACTGAAGATTACAGTGAGAAGGGAAACTGTTGTGGTGGGGGCACTTTACAGATCACCAAACTCCAGTGTCAGAATTTTTTTGGATTAGTTCGAGGGACTTCTTGGGGATGACATGCTTAATCAACAAAAAACTGTACTTATGGGTGACATGAATATAGATTTATTAAGAAATGATAACAATGCGGTAAAACTTACAAAGATTATACAGGCAGCAGGATTTAAACAAATTGTTACCCGGGAAACAAGAATTACCAATACATCTTCCACTCTAGTTGACCACATAATCACAAATGAGTTTACCTGCGTTGAGGTTCCACGAAGTTTTCCTATATTGAGTGATCATGAAATTATTGGCACTGAGTTACAATTTGAATCTACTATGGAACAAACAAATTGTATATACCACCGCAGACTGACTGATGAGACAATAAGTGATCTAATAGAGGAATTGATAGGTGCCGACTGGAATTATACATCTACTGATGTCAATGACCTGTACTCAGACTTTATGAAAATCATTCGGGGGGCGCTGGATAGGGTGGCCCCGGAACAGAAAAGTGTAGTTAGCAAACACCCATGGATATCGGGATTGGTCAGACAGGCACAACAGAGCAGAAACAATGCATATAAGAAATTTTACTTAACAAGAAATAGTGATGACTGGAAAGACTTTCAGCGTGAGAGAAACAGAGTGACATCTCTAATACGTAGTGAAAAAATTAGATATTATAATCAGAGTATTGATAAGTGTAAAGGTGATGGAAAGAAAATGTGGAGAACACTCAAAGATTTAGTTGGAAACAATAAACAGAATGCAGACTTTACACAAATTGATTTTGGCAAGTATGATGGGACTGTGCAGGATAATTTCAACGGCTTTTATGAGGATAGTATAGAGGAAATCTCTGCGAGCATAGAAAAGCGACCATGGAATTCGAATGTTCAAAGAGTGAAGACAACTAAATTGTTAAACTTTAAAACAGTTAACCTCTCCATGTTGAAAAAAGTAGTTTGTGGTCTCAAGAATAAATGTACTGGCGACGATGCGTTGACTATTAAGTTAGTAAAGGATCTGTTATGCGTAATAGGCTACCCACTCCTGTATATAGTTAATATATCCTTAACCACCGCAACAGTACCTGATGAGCTGAAAGTTAGTGTTGTTATTCCTATACCTAAAGTGTCTAAACCAGGGTTTCCTGCTGATTTTAGGCCGATAAATCTGCTTCCCGTTGTTGATAAGATTATTGAGACAATAGTTTGTGAGCAACTAAGACAGTATGTTGAGGCTAATCAACTGCTCTATGCTGGACAGTCTGGTTTCAGAAGTAAGCATTCCTGTGAATCAGCTCTACAGTATGTGTGTGCTAACTGGAGAAACTTTATAGGTGAAGGCAAAGTGGTGCTCAGTGTGTTCGTGGACCTGCAGCGGGCATTTGAGACTATCGACCGTAAGATTCTTGTTGACAAATTGTTTTCTTATGGCATAAGCAATGTTGTTTTAAAGTGGATTGACAATTACCTACATAACAGGTATCAAAAAACTAGGATAGGTAATCAGCTATCATGTGATAGGGAGATTAAGTGGGGTGTCCCGCAGGGAAGTGTGTTGGGCCCGCTTTTGTTTCTTGTCTATGTAAATGATGTACATACTGTTTTGAAAAGATCATTTGTCAACTTATTTGCAGATGACACCCTTATATTTGTAGCAGGAAGTAACTATGTAGAAATAACTGACACTTTGAATCACGAGTTACAAGTTATGTATAATTGGCTGTGTGAAAATAAGTTAAAACTAAATGCTACAAAAACCAAATATATGGTAATAGGAACTAAATGTAACTGTAAAAGATTTTCAGATCTTCGGTTAACACTTAAAATAAATAACAGTATAATAGATTGTGTCTCAGAAATAAAATACTTAGGTGTTTTGTTGATCCTCAGTTAGCCTTTGCAAATCATGTCGATTTTCTTTGCAAGAAATTGGGGAAAAAAATTGGGTTCTTCGGGCGCGCTTCTGTTTGTCTGTCACAGTGGGCTAGAATGCTGGTCTACAATACAATTATTCATCCGCATTTTACTTATTGTCTTTCATTGTTGATATCATGTACTCAGGACAATATACACAGATTGCAATTGCAACAGAACAAAGTTATGAGGATAGTGCTGAATTGTAGTAAATATACGCCGATTAGAACTATGCTGCGGGACTTGAACTGGTTGTCTGTTGAGCAGAGCATTAAAAGGGCGAACCTAATATTGATATATAAAATGGAGCATGGTCAGCTTCCCACTTACTTGCTAATTTTCTTGAGAGAAGAGCAAATTTCTTTCAGTATAATATTCGTTCGAATCAAAATTATAATATTCAATTGGTAAAAACGGCAAGTTTGCAGAAATCGTTATTGTATGAAGGTGTTCGGCTTTTTAATGCGCTTCCAGAGGCGATAAAATGTGCACCAACACTGAGAATCTTTGTTGGGGTTGTATCTGATTATTTACGAGATGTTTGATTATTTACGTGATGTTTGATATTTGAATGTGGCTGAACTGGTACTTTGCAAGACTTCTTTTTATTTATTTTTTATTTTTTATATTGTGTTATATACATATTTTTCTGTGATGTACTAGCCGGGTGCTAAATAAAGATTTATTATTATTATTATTATTATTATCTCGACTTAGCCAAAAGGCATTCGCACTCCCTCTACGGGGAACATTCACTCAGATCCCGGGTATCCCGGATACCAAAAGGATCTGGCTCGGACGAGACCCTTGCCATGTTATCGGGCCTTAGGTGACATTGATGTTGTTGGACGTTCCTGCACTCCCCATGAATTTCCTGACGGTTCGGGCTGTCGCAAGTAGTACCGCTTTCTGCATGGACCTGTAAAGATTATCAGTTAGATTCAGCTCCTTGATGTTTCTCAGCAAACTTTTTGGTATCACACCAGTTGTTGACACGATGATTGGAATCGTCTGAACGTTGTCCATTTCCCATTGCCTTCTAATTCGTTCTTCTAAGTCTCTGTACTTCGCGATCTTCTCGACTTGCTTCACACGCAGGTTGTTGTTGTTCGGGATGGCCACATCAATCAGAGTTGTCTTCCTAGAAATTTTATCAACTATTATAAGGTCCGGTCTGTTATGGGCAATTCGTTGATCTGTCAGAACTGTACGATCCCAGTACATCTTGTAGTTGCTGTTCTCAAGAACAGGCTCCGGTGTGTAGCTGTAATATGGGCTCTCTGCCTGAACAAGCAGAAGTTTTTCCGCCAGTTCCTGGTGCAAGATCTTGGCAACCGAATCGTGTCGTTCCTTATATTCCGTTGATGCGAACATCTGACATCCTCCTGTTATGTGCTGGATTGTTTCTGAAGTTGGGCACCCGTATCTGCATCTGTCATCCACTACCGATGCATCTCCTACAATGAATTTTAGGTAGTTGCGAGTTGGTATAACCTGATCTTGTATGGCCAGTAGGAAACCTTCCGTCTCGGGGAACATTCGTCCCGAGGTCAGCCAATAGTTCGACGCTAACTTGTCGACATGTTCCTGGTTGACCTCATTAGGATGCCTCCCGTGCAGCGGCTTCCCCAACCACCTCTGTAGTTTATCGTTGTCGGTTCGGTGGTGATTTTGACGCTCGTGTTCCGTCAGACGTAGCGGTGTTGAGACGTCTGCTCCGCATATAGCCCTAGGTAGTGTGGAGCTGTTGGCCTGCCTGTAGAAATAATTACGCAGATTTAATATTTGTTGGTCCAATTGCTTGCTGAGATCTGCCAATCCTCTTCCTCCTAGTTGACGTGGCAGAGTTGTTCTTTCTACGGCGCTACGGGGATGATGTTTATGAGCTTTTGTCAGTAGTGTCCTAACTTTTCGTTGCAGGTTGTTGATGTCCGTGTTGGTCCAATTCACTATTCCGAACGAATAGCTGAGTACAGAGCACGCATACGTGTTCAGGGCCTTAAACAAATTCCTGCTGTTAAGATCAGTTCGCACTACTTGTCTTACTCTCTTGATGAATTCATTCGTTAAATCAGTCTTCATTGTTCGATGGTCTATCCTTTGAGCTTGTTTCATCCCGAGATACTTGTATGTATCTCCCTTGCTCATTGCTTCGATCTCCTGGCCGTCCTGCATCTCGTGTGCGCTTTGTTCGAGCTTTCCCCGGATGATATTAAGGGTGCGGCACTTGTCCAGTCCAAACAGCATTCCGATGTCCCTGGAGAACTCCTCTACAATTTTAAGCATTTGCGTTAGTTGGTTTTTGGTTGCGGCGATCAGTTTTAAATCATCCATATATAATAGGTGATTCAACTTGATCGCTTCTGCGTTGTTGCTTTTGATAGCGAAGCCGTATTTTGTAGAGTTCAACCGATGTGATAGAGGGTTCATCGCCATGCAGAACCACAGTGGACTGAGTGAATCTCCTTGGAAAATCCCTCTTCGGATGTTGATTGTGTCGGTCTCGATGTTACTGTCTGCGGTTCTGAGTTGTATCTTAGTGCGCCAGGTTGTCATAACGTGTTCTAAAAAGGAAACTGTATGATGATCTATTTTATACAGCTTTAAGATACCTCTGTGCCAGTCGTGAGGTACGGAATCAAATGCTTTTTTGTAGTCCACATAAGCCATGTGGAGGTTTCGTTGCTTGGAATGAGCCTGGTTGCAGATGACAGAGTCTATGATGAGTTGCTCTTTGCATCCCATTGCGCCCTTCGAGCAGCCCTTCTGCTGCATTGCAATGATGTTGTTCCGCTCGCAGTGAGCATATATTCGCTGCGTAAGGCAAGATGTGATTATCTTGTACAGCGTAGGCAAGCAGGTTATTGGGCGGTACTTGGCAGGGTTATCCGTATTCCGCTGGTCTTTTGGTAACAGGTAGGTTGCACCCTGTGTAAGAAACAATGGCATTTTCAGAGGATCGAGCAAGACTTCATTAATTAAGGTAGTTATCTGTTCATGCGTGCACCACAACTTCTTAATCCAATAATTTTGGAGATGATCTGGACCTGGTGCCTTCCAGTTGTGGGAATTCTTGATGACATCGGAGACCTCAGCGGTTGTGAATTGCTCGTGTTGCATCTGGCTATAGTTCCGGCCCATCTCGCGCTCTTCGCTGATCCAGCCTGCACTGACATTGTATGGACCTGGTGTGGCAAGTTGATTTCTCCAGAAACCGTCGACCTGTTCTCTGCTAGGGTAACTCGCATTTGTGGCATCGGCGCTAGAATTAAAAGCACGGTAGAAACCCTTTTCTGATCGTTCAAAGTGTTTGTTGTCTCGTTTCCTGTTGTTACTAGCCTTGTATCTCCTCAGACGCCCTGCGAAAACAGAAAGTTTTTGTTTTAATGTGTCAAGATATTGTTGAGCAGTGATGTTCGCGGGGTCATGCCGAGAATGCATTTGGGTGCGGCTCATTATTGCCTGCACCGCCCTCTGGATCCTTCTAGTTCTAACTCCTCTGATATATTCCGTCACTTGTCCTATGTCTTTACGGAGACTCTCGATCTTCCGATTCAGTCGCATTTCCCATTGAGCCATTCGTGGTTCTGGTCTTGCACGATTCAACTCTTGGGCCGTTCGGATCTTGGCACCCATTACAGTGGTGACTGCCGTTGCGGCAGTATTATTATTATTATTATTATTATTATTATAGAGTATAAAAATATTTCTGTCTGACGATCTCGAATTGTGGTTTTGAAAAGAAAGAACAAGTTCTCACTAACCTATATATTTTGTGGTTCTCACTGCCATATAGCCACAGAGATCATATATATATATAGGTAGAGTGCTGAACAAGTCCCTTTTTATGACAAATTGTGGATTTGCGCATGGGCCTATGGAACATGCGCATTAGACCTTCAGACCGCGCAATTCAAAACAGTGGTTGTTTTTCTGAATTACTATCTCCCTACAAACTTGTATATTGATAATAAATTAAGCTCACCTCAACGTGGACTGGTCAAGACTTCGATAACTACAACTAGGTTCGTTTATACTTGTAAAACTAGTTTCGTCCAAACTACTAGAATTTGTTTCACTAACTTGTTTTCATCTACCTTTATAACTTTAACACTAAAACAAATAAGCTACTAATAGTTTCTTACACCACAATCATGTTAATATACTTACTTAAATGATGGTTTAGGTGGTTTTAATAAAAGAGTTGGTACTGCATTTTCAATTAGCCGCGTTTTGACTCGTTTCGTTTTTAAACACTCTGGTGTAAAATGAGCACAACATATTCGAGATGATCACTTAATTACATAAAACAAACAACTAAAACGCGAAGAAAATATTAATAATTAGCTGAAAATCGAAAAAAATTATGCCACAAAGCGTCTATGATGCAAACAACGGTAGGTTATACTTAGTTTGTCGCCGTCAAGTGGCTGTCAAAGAGTGTCAAGTTTCACAAAACTACCTCAAATTGCAAATGCGCATGTCCACTAGGCCTATTTATTACTATTTTTTACTATTTTATGATTTTAAATTCGTCAAAGATTTTCCGCGCATCCTATGTATAAAAAACATCGTCCAGCACTCTACCTATATATATATATATATATATATATATATATATATATATATATATATATATATATATATATGATCGGAGAAATGGTAGCTCCCATATATATATATATATATATATATATATATATATATATATATATATATATATATATATATATATATATATATATATATATATATATATATATATATATATATATATATATATATATATATATATATATATATATATATATATATATATATATATATGGGAGCTACCATTTCTCCGATCATAGCGCAATATGTGATGGACGATTTGTTAGATACAGTAATACCCAAATTAAATTTCAATATACCATTTATGAAAAAATATGTTGATGATCTAATCTGTGCTATACCAAAAAATACTTTACAACAAGTTTTGCAAATATTCAATAGTTATGATCAATACATACAATTCACAGCGGAAGAAGAAATTGAAAATAGTGTTGCTTTTCTTGATACAAAACTTATAAGAAGAGAGGATAACACTATTATATTAGATTGGTACATAGAACCAACTCATTCAGGGAGATACATAAATTTCTTCTCTGAACATTCAAAGAAAATTAAGATAAATATGATCTTAGCAATGAAACATAGGGTAGAAAAAATTAGTCATCACTCATTAAAATATAACAATTTAAAAAAACTTTTTGATATTTTAAAAACAAATTCATATCCTGATAAATTATTAAAAAAATTATTATATAATACAAATTCTAACATAACAAACCACAGTAATCGTAATAATAATAATAATTCAAACGAGATAGTTACATCTTTTTCCTTTTCTGCTATACCATATATTAATGAAATTTCTAATAAAATTATTAATGTTTTTAAACAAGAAAATAACATCAAAATAACAACAAGATACACTAAAACTATTAAAAATATATTCTCTAAAGTTAAAGATAGAGATCCTATTTTAAAAAACTCTGGAGTTGTTTATAGCATTCCTTGTCAAAACTGTAACAAAGTATATGTTGGTCAAACTTGTAGAGTACTAAAAGATAGAATTACACAACATAAAAGTGATATAAGGCTTGGAAAACCTTCCTGTGGTTTAGCACAACATACAATAGACCTTGGACATAATCCTGATTTTTTAAATCTGAAAATTTTACAAAATGAAAATAATAATAATAAAAGAATATTTTTAGAAACTTTCGAAATTATTAAAAAAGATACAATCAATAAAAAGAAAGATTTACAACATTTTATTAATTCATATTCATATTTACTTTTGCGTCCTTTACAAAATACTGACATTATTTCTTCATAAGGAATTAATAGTTTGTATACAATATAAAAAATTGTTGTTACCTCCCAGATAAAAAACTCCATCCTTTATATTTTCCACCTTAAAGGTTTATTGTATTATTAACAATCACTAAATTATAAAAAATGTCTTTTGAAATTTCAAAATTTTTTGTATGTCAATCAAAAAGATGCATTTCTCCATTTATTAACTCACCTTACAAAGTAAGTAGTACTATTCATTGTATACCATCATAATAAGAGTTTCTAATTGTTATAGCCTTGATAAAGGGAATAAATATATATTTCCGAAAGCTTGGTGCAGTAAACAAGAGTTTTAATCTTATAGCCCTATTTGAGACGGTCACCCCAAAAAAAGAAGTTTATTATCCAACTATCCGTCAAGAATACAATTCAACTATATATATATATATATATATATACACACATATATATATAGTTGAATATATATATATATATATATATTCAACTATATATATATATATTCAACTATATATATATGTGTGTATATATATATATATATATATATATAGGTAGAGTGCTGGACGATGTTTTTTATACATAGGATGCGCGGAAAATCTTTGACGAATTTAAAATCATAAAATAGTAAAAAATAGTAATAAATAGGCCTAGTGGACATGCGCATTTGCAATTTGAGGTAGTTTTGTGAAACTTGACACTCTTTGACAGCCACTTGACGGCGACAAACTAAGTATAACCTACCGTTGTTTGCATCATAGACGCTTTGTGGCATAATTTTTTTCGATTTTCAGCTAATTATTAATATAATAATTATATAATAATTTTTTTAATAATTTATCAGGATATGAATTTGTTTTTAAAATATCAAAAAGTTTTTTTAAATTGTTATATTTTAATGAGTGATGACTAATTTTTTCTACACTATGTTTCATTGCTAAGATCATATTTATCTTAATTTTCTTTGAATGTTCAGAGAAGAAATTTATGTATCTCCCTGAATTAGTTGGTTTTATGTACCAATCTAATATAATAGTGTTATCCTCTCTTCTTATAAGTTTTGTATCAAGAAAAGCAACACTATTTTCAATTTCTTCTTCCGCTGTGAATTGTATGTATTGATCATAGCTATTGAATATTTGCAAAACTTGTTGTAAAGTATTTTTTGGTATAGCACAGATTAGATCATCAACATATTTCTTCATAAATGGTATATTGAAATTTAATTTGGGTATTACTGTATCTAACAAATCGTCCATCACATATTGCGCTATGATCGGAGAAATGGTAGCTCCCATATATATATAGGTAGAGTGCTGGACGATGTTTTTTATACATAGGATGCGCGGAAAATCTTTGACGAATTTAAAATCATAAAATAGTAAAATATAGTAATAAATAGGCCTAGTGGACATGCGCATTTGCAATTTGAGGTAGTTTTGTGAAACTTGACACTCTTTGACAGCCACTTGACGGCGACAAACTAAGTATAACCTACCGTTGTTTGCATCATAGACGCTTTGTGGCATAATTTTTTTCGATTTTCAGCTAATTATTAATATTTTCTTCGCGTTTTAGTTGTTTGTTTTATGTAATTAAGTGATCATCTCGAATATGTTGTGCTCATTTTACACCAGAGTGTTTAAAAACGAAACGAGTCAAAACGCGGCTAATTGAAAATGCAGTACCAACTCTTTTAATAAAACCACCTAAACCATCATTTAAGTAAGTATATTAACATGATTGTGGTGTAAGAAACTATTAGTAGCTTATTTGTTTTAGTGTTAAAGTTATAAAGGTAGATGAAAACAAGTTAGTGAAACAAATTCTAGTAGTTTGGACGAAACTAGTTTTACAAGTATAAACGAACCTAGTTGTAGTTATCGAAGTCTTGACCAGTCCACGTTGAGGTGAGCTTAATTTATTATCAATATACAAGTTTGTAGGGAGATAGTAATTCAGAAAAACAACCACTGTTTTGAATTGCGCGGTCTGAAGGTCTAATGCGCATGTTCCATAGGCCCATGCGCAAATCCACAATTTGTCATAAAAAGGGACTTGTTCAGCACTCTACCTATATATATATGATCTCTGTGGCTATATGGCAGTGAGAACCACAAAATATATAGGTTAGTGAGAACTTGTTCTTTCTTTTCAAAACCACAATTCGAGATCGTCAGACAGAAATATTTTTATACTCTATAATAATAATAATAATAATAATAATATGAATGAATTCATCAAGAGAGTAAGACAAGTAGTGCGAACTGATCTTAACAGCAGGAATTTGTTTAAGGCCCTGAACACGTATGCGTGCTCTGCACTCAGCTATTCGTTCGGAATAGTGAATTGGACCAACACGGACATCAACAACCTGCAACAAAAAGTTAGGACACTACTGACAAAAGCTCATAAACATCATCCCCGTAGCGCCGTAGAAAGAACAACTCTGCCACGTCAACTAGGAGGAAGAGGATTGGCAGATCTCAGCAAGCAATTGGACCAACAAATATTAAAGCTGCGTAATTATTTCTACAGGCAGGCCAGCAGCTCCACACTACATAGGGCTATATGAGGAGCAGACGTTTCAACACCGCTACGTCTGACGGAACACGAGCATCAAAATCACCACCGAACCGACAACGATAAACTACAGAGGTGGTTGGGGAAGCCGCTGCACGGGAGGCATCCTAACGAGGTTAACCAGGAACATGTCGACAAGTTAGCGTCGAACTATTGGCTCACCTCGGGACGAATGTTCCCCGAGACGGAAGGCTACTGGCCATACAAGATCAGGTTATACCAACTCGCAACTACCTAAAATTCATTGTACGAGATGCATCGGTAGTGGATGACAGATGCAGATACGGGTGCCCAACTTCAGAAACAATCCAGCACATAACAGGAGGATGTCAGATGTTCGCATCAACGGAATATAAGGAACGACACGATTCGGTTGCCAAGATCTTGCACCAGGAACTGGCGGAAAAGCTGCTGCTTGTGCAGGCAGAGAGGGTCCCATATTACAACTACACACCTGAGCCTGTTCTTGAGAACAGCAACTACAAGATGTACTGGGATCGTACAGTTCTGACAGATCAACGAGTTGCCCATAACAGACCGGACCTTATAATAGTTGATAAAATTTCTAGGCAGACAACTCTGATTGATGTGGCCATCCCGAACAACAACAACCTGCGTGTGAAGCAAGTCGAGAAGATCGCGAAGTACAGAGATTTAGAAGAACGAATTAGAAGGCAATGGGAAATGGAGAACGTCCAGATGATTCCAATCATCGTGTCAACAACTGGTGTTATACCAAAAAGTTTGCTGAGAAACATCAAGGAGCTGGGTCTAACTGATAGTCTTTACAGGTCCATGCAGAAAGCGGTACTACTTGCGACAGCTAGGAAATTCATGGGGAATGCAGGATCATCCAACAACATCGGTGTCACCTAGGGCCCGATAACATGGCAAGGGTCTCGTCCGAGCCAGATCCTTTGGTATCCGGGATACCCGGGATCTGAGTGAATGTTCCCCGTAGAGGGAGTGCGAATGCCTTTTGGCTAAGTCGAGATAATAATAAGACAACTCTGATTGATGTGGCCATCCCGAACAACAACAACCTGCGTGTGAAGCAAGTCGAGAAGATCGCGAAGTACAGAGACTTACAAGAACGAATTAGAAGGCAATGGGAAATGGAAAACGTCAAGACGATTCCAATTATCGTGTCAACAACTGGTGTTATACCAAAAAGTTTGCTGAGAAACATAAAAGAGCTGGGTCTAACTGATAGTCTTTACAGGTCCATGCAGAAAGCGGTACTACTTGCGACAGCCCGAACCGTCAGGAAATTCATGGGGAGTGCAGGAACGTCCAACAACATCAATGTCACCTAAGGCCCGATAACATGGCAAGGGTCTCGTCCGAGCCAGATCCTTATGGTATTCTGGATACCCGGGATCTGAGTGAATGTTCCCCAGAGAGGGAGTGCGAATGCCTTTTGGCTAAGTCGATATAATAATAATAATAATCGGTGACAGGGCGCTGATGAGGCGGGCCCCTGTTGCACAAACAGCTACAGCCCAACAACAACACGAACACCTACAACATGGGAGCCAAACGAGAACTAGGGTTCCACCCACCGAAGATGCTGCGCGGGAACTTCAGCCAGCGTTCACAGAGGCGGGATTACAACGACGACGCATGAAATGGACTGTGTCCATGAATGAATCGATTATGCGTATTTTTTACAGGGTGACAAACTTAGGACAAGAGATGATCGGCTACCGACAACAACTGCATGCCGAGTTCTGCAGGGAGTTTCCACACATGCAAGTGTCTGAACAAAGAGTGTCAGATCAGTATCGAACTATTCTAAGAAATAACCGAATTCCAGAAACGCGACTTAACGCTATCAAACGGGAAGTTGAGCTAGAGATCCACGGCGAACACATAGCCATAGATGACAACAACAACAATGGGGAACTTCAAGCGCCTGGACAACAACTAGAAGCCGAAACGGTAGAACCAACAACCGAGAGTCTGGAATCGGTTAACGAAGAACATTTTGAAGGCTTAAACGCACATATGAGACAGGCAGTATTGCGATACGAAGGCACAGACCCACTGAGCAGGCCATCGCTACCAAGATTAAATTCTTCCAGGAAACTTGCGATCGTGCTCGATCTTATGAACACACGAATTTTACCAAACTATGTTTCAGTGACACCAACATTAGAACGTATGCACATGTTAATCTACTGTGCCGCAACGGCAGTCACCACTGTAATGGGTGCCAAGATCCGAACGACCCAAGAGTTGAATCGTGCAAGACCTGAACCACGAATGGCTCAATAGGAAATGCGACTAAATCGGAAGATCGAGAGTCTCCGTAAAGACATAGGACAAGTGACGGAATATATCAGAGGAGTTAGAACTAGAAGGATCCAGAGGGCGGTGCAGGCAATAATGAGCCGCACCCAAATGCATTCTCGGCATGACCCCGCGAACATCACTGCTCAACAATGTCTTGACACATTAAAACAAAAACTTTCTGTTTTCGCAGGGCGTCTGAGGAGATACAAGGCTAGTAACAACAGGAAACGAGACAACAAACTCTTTGAACGATCAGAAAAGGGTTTCTACCGTGCTTTTAATTCTAGCGCCGATGCCACAAATGCGAGTTACCCTAGCAGAGAACAGGTCGACGGTTTCTGGAGAAATCAACTTGCCACACCAGGTCCATACAATGTCAGTGCAAGTTGGATCAGCGAAGAACGCGAGATGGGCCGGCACTATAGCCAGATGCAACACGAGCAATTTACAACCGCTGAGGTCTCCGATGTCATCAAGAATTCCCACAACTGGAAGGCACCAGGTCCAGATCATCTCCAAAATTATTGGATTAAGAAGTTGTGGTGCACGCATGAACAGATAACTACCTTAATTAATGAAGTCTTGCTCGATCCTCTGAAAATGCCATTGTTTCTTACACAGGGTGCAACCTACCTGTTACCAAAAGACCAGCGGAATACGGATAACCCTGCCAAGTACCGCCCAATAACCTGCTTGCCTACGCTGTACAAGATAATCACATCTTGCCTTACGCAGCGAATATATGCTCACTGCGAGCGGAACAACATCATTGCAATGCAGCAGAAGGGCTGCTCGAAGGGCGCAATGGGATGCAAAGAGCAACTCATCATAGACTCTGTTATCTGCAACCAGGCTCATTCCAAGCAACGAAACCTCCACATGGCTTATGTGGACTACAAAAAAGCATTTGATTCCGTACCTCACGACTGGCTAACAGGTATCTTAAAGCTGTATAAAATAGATCATCATACAGTTTCCTTTTTAGAACACGTTATGACAACCTGGCGCACTAAGATACAACTCAGAACCGCAAGCAGCAACATCGAGACCGACACAATCAACATCCGAAGAGGGATTTTCCAAGGAGATTCACTCAGTCCACTGTGGTTCTGCATGGCGATGAACCCTCTATCACATCGGTTGAACTCTAAAAAATACGGCTTCGCTATCAAAAGCAACAACGCAGAAGCGATCAAGTTGAATCACCTATTATATATGGATGATTTAAAACTGATGGCCGCAACCAAAAACCAACTAACGCAAATGCTTAAAATTGTAGAGGAGTTCTCCAGGGACATCGGAATGCAGTTTGGACTGGACAAGTGCCGCACCCTTAACATTGTCCGGGGAAGGCTCGAACAGGGCGCACACGAGATGCAGGACGGCCAGGAGATCGAAGCAATGAGCATGGGAGATACATACAAGTATCTCGGGATGAAACAAGCTCAAAGGATAGACCATCGAACAATGAAGATCGATTTAAGGAATGAATTCATCAAGAGAGTAAGACAAGTAGTGCGAACTGATCTTAACAGCAGGAATTTGTTTAAGGCCCTGAACACGTATGCGTGCTCTGTACTCAGCTATTCGTTTGGAATAGTGAATTGGACCAACACGGACATCAACAACCTGCAGCGAAAAGTTAGGACACTACTGACAAAAGCTCATAAACATCATCCCCGTAGCGCCGTAGAAAGAACTACTCTGCCACGTCAACTAGGAGGAAGAGGATTGGCAGACCTCAGCAAGCAATTGGACCAACAAATAATAAATCTGCGTAATTATTTCCAGAGACAGACTACATAAAGCTATATGCGGAGCAGACGTCTCAACACCGCTACGTCTGACGGAACACGAGCATCAAAATCACCACCGAACCGACAACGATACACTACAGAGGTGGTTGGAGAAGCCGCTGCACGGGAGGCATCCTGATGAGGTCAACCAGGAACATGTCGACAAGTTAGCGTCGAACTACTGGCTGACATCGGGAAGAATGTTCCCCGAGACGGAAGGCTTCTTACTGGCCATACAAGATCAGGTTATACCAACTCGCAACTACCTAAAATTCATTGTAGGAGATGCATCGGTAGTGGATGACAGATGCAGATACGGGTGCCCAACTTCAGAAACAATCCAGCACATAACAGGAGTATGTCAGATGTTCGCATCAACGGAATATAAGGAACGACACGATTCGGTTGCCAAGATCTTGCACCAGGAACTGGCGGAAAAGCTGCTGCTTGTGCAGGCAGAGAGGGTCCCATATTGCAGCTACACACCGGAGCCTGTTCTTGAGAACAGCAACTACAAGATGTACTGGGATCGTACAGTTCTGACAGATCAACGAGTTGCCCATAACAGACCGGACCTTATAATAGTTGATAAAATTTCTAGGAAGACAACTCTGATTGATGTGGCCATCCCGAACAACAACAACCTGCGTGTGAAGCAAGTCGAGAAGATCGCGAAGTACAGAGACTTGGAAGAACGAATTAGAAGGCAATGGGAAATGGAAAACGTCAAGACGATTCCAATTATCGTGTCAACAACTGGTGTGATACCAAAAAGTTTGCTGAGAAACATAAAAGAGCTGGGTCTAACTGATAATCTTTACAGGTCCATGCAGAAAGCGGTACTACTTGCGACAGCCCGAACCGTCAGGAAATTCATGGGGAGTGCAGGAACGTCCAACAACATCAATGTCACCTAAGGCCCGATAACATGGCAAGGGTCTCGTCCGAGCCAGATCCTTATGGTATCCGGGATACCCGGGATCTGAGTGAATGTTCCCCAGAGAGGGAGTGCGAATGCCTTTTGGCTAAGTCGATATAATAATAATAATAAATCTTTATTTAGCACCCGGCTAGTACATCACAGAAAAATATGTATATAACACAATATAAAAAATAAAAATTAATAAAAAGAAGTCTTGCAAAGTACCAGTTCAGCCACATTCAAATATCAAACATCACATCACGTAAATAATCAAACATCTCGTAAATAATCAGATACAACCCCAACAAAGATTCTCAGTGTTGGTGCACATTTTATCGCCTCTGGAAGCGCATTAAAAAGCCGAACACCTTCATACAATAACGATTTCTGCAAACTTGCCGTTTTTACCAATTGAATATTATAATTTTGATTCGAACGAATATTATACTGAAAGATATTTGCTCTTCTCTCAAGAAAATTATGCAAGTAAGTGGGAAGCTGACCTTGCTCCATTTTATATATCAATATTAGGTTCGCCCTTTTAATGCTCTGCTCAACAGACAACCAGTTCAAGTCCCGCAGCATAGTTCTAATCGGCGTATATTTACTACAATTCAGCACTATCCTCATAACTTTGTTCTGTTGCAATTGCAATCTGTGTATATTGTCCTGAGTACATGATATCAACAATGAAAGACAATAAGTAAAATGCGGATGAATAATTGTATTGTAGACCAGCATTCTAGCCCACTGTGACAGACAAACAGAAGCGCGCCCGAAGAACCCAATTTTTTTCCCCAATTTCTTGCAAAGAAAATCGACATGATTTGCAAAGGCTAACTGAGGATCCAACAAAACACCTAAGTATTTTATTTCTGAGACACAATCTATTATACTGTTATTTATTTTAAGTGTTAACCGAAGATCTGAAAATCTTTTACAGTTACATTTAGTTCCTATTACCATATATTTGGTTTTTGTAGCATTTAGTTTTAACTTATTTTCGCACAGCCAATTATACATAACTTGTAACTCGTCATTCAAAGTGTCAGTTATTTCTACATAGTTACTTCCTGCTACAAATATAAGGGTGTCATCTGCAAATAAGTTGACAAATGATCTTTTCAAAACAGTATGTACATCATTTACATAGACAAGAAACAAAAGCGGGCCCAACACACTTCCCTGCGGGACACCCCACTTAATCTCCCTATCACATGATAGCTGATTACCTATCCTAGTTTTTTGATACCTGTTATGTAGGTAATTGTCAATCCACTTTAAAACAACATTGCTTATGCCATAAGAAAACAATTTGTCAACAAGAATCTTACGGTCGATAGTCTCAAATGCCCGCTGCAGGTCCACGAACACACTGAGCACCACTTTGCCTTCACCTATAAAGTTTCTCCAGTTAGCACACACATACTGTAGAGCTGATTCACAGGAATGCTTACTTCTGAAACCAGACTGTCCAGCATAGAGCAGTTGATTAGCCTCAACATACTGTCTTAGTTGCTCACAAACTATTGTCTCAATAATCTTATCAACAACGGGAAGCAGATTTATCGGCCTAAAATCAGCAGGAAACCCTGGTTTAGACACTTTAGGTATAGGAATAACAACACTAACTTTCAGCTCATCAGGTACTGTTCCGGTGGTTAAGGATATATTAACTATATACAGGAGTGGGTAGCCTATTACGCATAACAGATCCTTTACTAACTTAATAGTCAACGCATCGTCGCCAGTACATTTATTCTTGAGACCACAAACTACTTTTTTCAACATGGAGAGGTTAACTGTTTTAAAGTTTAACAATTTAGTTGTCTTCACTCTTTGAACATTCGAATTCCATGGTCGCTTTTCTATGCTCGCAGAGATTTCCTCTATACTATCCTCATAAAAGCCGTTGAAATTATCCTGCACAGTCCCATCATACTTGCCAAAATCAATTTGTGTAAAGTCTGCATTCTGTTTATTGTTTCCAACTAAATCTTTGAGTGTTCTCCACATTTTCTTTCCATCACCTTTACACTTATCAATACTCTGATTATAATATCTAATTTTTTCACTACGTATTAGAGATGTCACTCTGTTTCTCTCACGCTGAAAGTCTTTCCAGTCATCACTATTTCTTGTTAAGTAAAATTTCTTATATGCATTGTTTCTGCTCTGTTGTGCCTGTCTGACCAATCCCGATATCCATGGGTGTTTGCTAACTACACTTTTCTGTTCCGGGGCCACCCTATCCAGCGCCCCCCGAATGATTTTCATAAAGTCTGAGTACAGGTCATTGACATCAGTAGATGTATAATTCCAGTCGGCACCTATCAATTCCTCTATTAGATCACTTATTGTCTCATCAGTCAGTCTGCGGTGGTATATACAATTTGTTTGTTCCATAGTAGATTCAAATTGTAACTCAGTGCCAATAATTTCATGATCACTCAATATAGGAAAACTTCGTGGAACCTCAACGCAGGTAAACTCATTTGTGATTATGTGGTCAACTAGAGTGGAAGATGTATTGGTAATTCTTGTTTCCCGGGTAACAATTTGTTTAAATCCTGCTGCCTGTATAATCTTTGTAAGTTTCACCGCATTGTTATCATTTCTTAATAAATCTATATTCATGTCACCCATAAGTACAGTTTTTTGTTGATTAAGCATGTCATCCCCAAGAAGTCCCTCGAACTAATCCAAAAAAATTCTGACACTGGAGTTTGGTGATCTGTAAAGTGCCCCCACCACAGCAGTTTCCCTTCTCACTGTAATCTTCAGTATAAGCGACCAATAAATGTAATAAACACATTCATTACGCAACACCGCAAAACCTAAATACTTTTTTAAATAGATGATTGTTCCCCCGGTATGTCTACTGCTTGAGTAACAAATCACTGCATAATATCCAGGTACAGACACCTCCATATCGTCAATGTCGGGTGTGACGTGCGTTTCACTTACACAGACAATCAACGGGTTACGGTCCTGCAATAATTGTTTCACCTCTGTAATGTGCGATGTAAGTCCTTGAACATTCATATACAGAACTAACTCTCTGCGCAACGGTTGACAAGTCACCCCCGAACACCGTAGTGGCTATACATACTGAGTTCTCGATTTAACTTTCTCTAGTGCCCTCTGATAACAGATGCACTGCTTATCAAATACGTCGTGACTATAATCAATATCCGGTATTTTCAGAGTTTCACTGCGCATGTCCACTAGGCCTATTTATTACTATTTTTTACTATTTTATGATTTTAAATTCGTCAAAGATTTTCCGCGCATCCTATGTATAAAAAACATCGTCCAGCACTCTACCTATATTTATAAATATATATATTTATAAATAAATATATATATATATATATATATATATATATCCGTATTAAGTGCCAAAAATGAAATTTAAAAAGAGATTTAAACATTTAAATTTTATTTATCATTCCATAACTTCGAACTCTTACTTCTCCTTAATATGAAAAGTTAGTATGATGTGAGGTTATGTGTCTATTTTATTATTATTTATTATAAGGCAGAGAATAATTTTGTATTCATTTTTTTTTTCGAAGAAAATGGAGTTAATACTATTTGGCCCAAACGTGATTTAGGGATTCTATGCTATAATATTTACTAATTGTGAGATAATACCGAGGATAGTACTAATAAAAAAATTACTCAAGTTTTTTTTATTGAAATAGTACAAAAAACAAACTATATCCAATAAATATGTTTACAAAAAAATAAACATGACATAATGTTCATAAAAAAACTAACAAAATTTAAATAAACAAACACTTTTTATTTCTAGTAAACTGGATAGAAAAAAATCAAAACAAATGTCATTAGATTCCTTAAACTGTAATGTCGCCTTTACATGTTATCAATCACTTTTTCAGAATGAGATAAGTCTTTATAAAATTTGTGAAATTGTGATGGCACCCATGGTAGTAAGGTCTGCAGGTGCTTATATTTTTTAGTAGAAATGCAGTTTGCTTGCTGACGTATTGGAGGAACGCTATCAGGAAATGTTACTCTACTTCCAGTATGGTTCAAATCCACGCATTCAAAGTCGTTAGAATCAAAATTTGTTTTATAAAAGAGTTTACCCATTTCATCAGCCCGTACTTGCAAATGAACCACCTTCGATTTAAAAGGTTTTGACCTACTGCAAAGACGAGCAAGTTGCTGCCAATCCCATGGTGTCATTATTTGAAGGAATTGAGTTTTTTTCTTTTCCCTTTCAATTAGCGTCAACCTCTAAATGGGTATGGCCTCGTAGCAGGAATTTATGGTTAATAATTTTTATATTCGGATTTTGGTTCATTATCCAAAAGTAGCACATTATCATAATAATATTGCGGTTCCGAGATGGACAATTGTCGGACCAGATTGTTATTTCTGATATATTATTGTCCAAATCTATTGCCCATTTTAACATTCCTGATGCCATTTCATTACCGCCACGTCCTGATTTTGACTCGTCCCACATTATGCAAGTGGTCATATTTTCAGTAGCATCATTAATGGTATAGTTATATGTCCATAACTTCAGTGAATAAAAGCTTTGGGCATTTGTTAGTACAGGTGTGGGAAGACACTTCTGCAAGTAGACAGTTATCATTTTTACCCTTTTCCCTTCCCTCGCTTGTGCCAGTTCTTTATCCCGCTTTTTAAGAGCATACCTGTTAGAGGCTTCATTGATATGTTCAGAATATTGTTGCTGAATTGTATTTATGTCTGTCATTTCTGTTGCCTGATTTTTGCACAGTGAGAGCCTATCACATTCATCACATGTATCATTATAGGGTAATTTAAAAGATAAATTAAATTCTGTTTGAAATATCCCGCTGTACAAACACTGCTTTGCAATAAGGTTTTCTGGTGTATTGGATTCATGGCATTCGGTCTTGTACAGCTCGTACATTCGACTTATGTTGAGATCATTACCCAAGTATTGTTTTTTTGATCGCTCCCTGGAATAATGGGATTCGATTATAGGAAATTTTTGTATGTGATTTCGAACTCCTTGGCGCACAAATTCGGGTATTTTATTAATGGCATCATGTTTCCCTCTTTTATCTTCTCCAATTACTCCACCATCTTTTTTCTTTTGCAGGGCTGTTGTAATAAAAGTTTCCGAAATATTCAAAGTGTTACGAAAGAATTTTTGACATACTGTTTGTCTCACTCCATTAATTTCGAACCCATACTGGCGGGTGAAACATCTTCTTCCAGATCTTGAACCATTTTTCTCACGAATTCGTGCCACAGGTACTATTTGAACAATCACACTCACATACTGCCTTTTTAAATCCATCGATTGATTGGCGTTCCAAAATGTTGCATGTATTGACTTTCTTATGTCTTCCGAAAACTTTTCCTTACATTTAAAATAACAATTATCGTTGCATGGCTCTCTCACCTCCTTTGCTTTTATTACTTTTGATTTATATTTATGTTCTGCTTCGCCTAAAATACTTTTCTTCCTTATGTTTCTCATCCAAGTATGCCTTTCTTTTTCTTCCTGTAGGGACAGGTTTTTCAATTTGCACATTGTTTATAATCTGTACTGGTCCAATCTGCTCCTCAGTTGCTAATTCTTGCGATGAATCACTTTCAGATTCGTTTGACTGTTCAGAAATATTCTGATAGTCCGGGTCACTTACGGAATCATCTGAATCTTCTATAAATTCCTCAATAACTTCTGTTGGATGGTTGTCTTGTTCATAATTGGCAGTCATGTTATAAAGATTCGCATATTCATTATTTGATGGAACGGATGGAGTGTTATCACACACAATCGATTGTTTTTTAGCCGGAGCAGGTAAGGCAAAATATTCTGCAATAAAACTGGGTAAATATTTTTTTGAATAAATAATGGGAAATTGGCACCTGAACTGATCTATAATAGAGTTTCCTATGTT
This sequence comes from Pseudeuparius sepicola, assembly GCA_963920635.1. Lineage (NCBI taxonomy): Eukaryota > Metazoa > Arthropoda > Insecta > Coleoptera > Anthribidae > Pseudeuparius > Pseudeuparius sepicola. The sequence continues at coordinate 31,174,849 of OY987303.1, forward strand.
TTCCGATACTTGAGTGTTTAAAATTCCAGAAATATCTTGTAATTCGCCCTGCTTTTCATATGTTGTGCCTTCACATTTATAAGAAGTAGATGCTGTCATAACATCAGCTTCATTTAAGACATTACAGGAGGGGAGAGTGTTGTGGTAAGTCCAATAATTGACCTAAAACAAGTATTAACTCAAATATTATCACTTAAATTGTTTGGACTAAACAATATTAAGTTCAATTTATGATTTTTTTTATACAATAGGAGGTAGTCTTATAATATTTACTCTAGATATAAGAAAATAGGGTAATTCTATTATCTGGGCATGTTTCTAAACACGGGTAAAAGAAATACACGCAGAAAATGTTTTTACTTACCATTTTCCGTTATTGAAGTTAGATTTTCTTTCTCACTACTTTTCGCTAGCAAATGACCATTTTAACGATATTCAGTAGATGTAAGAGTACATGTCATTATTAACTTTTTTGTTCTATTAGATATAGGTACCTTCCATATCTAATTAATAATTTATTACTTCACTGCCACACTACACAAAAACACGTCTACACTCGATGAATTTGGATATAATACTAAAGTGAATCAATATGATCTTGGCACATGTGGAGATAATACTCCGAAGTCAAACTAATAGGTAGTATTAACTCCACATACACTTGTTTGGCCCGAACTAAATTGATGAAAGGAGGTAGGTAGTTAATATCATGGAAATGAAACTCGATTTATATTAAATGCATATACGATTGTCTAGCCTGGAGACATGTCGGGATTTAATATTATTTAGTATTTAGCACTTTAGCACTGTCTATCTTCGAAAGTATGGGAGTTATTACTGTTTAGCACGTGAAAGAGCACGAGAAACTGGGTAAGGCTAATCTCATTTTTGCAAAAATGGAGTTAATACCGTTTAGCTCTGAGGTACAGATATATATGATCTCTATGCATATAGCCCACTGGTAACGATAGTATCGACAGTCTAGAAAAACTATCGTTATTTTCGATAGTAAAAAAACTATCGATAGTTTTCCACCTCTAGTCAGCACACTGCAAGCAGGAGGATGCAAGCAAAGGCTTTGTGCGGCACCGACCAAGATCTCTAAAGTAAGAAGGTTGCCTCTTGTTGAGAGAGAGCGTTCTAGATGAAGTCATGGGAATGCTGGCAATACTCGTCGGCAAGGGCAACACACGAGGGAATGCCAATCACATCATCTGACAGCATTCCTGTGACGTCAGCGTTCGCTCTCTCTCTCTGCGTTAGTACGTAACCTTCTTACTTTACGGGTCTTGGGCACCGACCAAGAACGGTAGACGCACAGGATTGCTCGATCCCATAAGCGTAATGTTCGCCAGTCGGCAGACGGGTGTGACGTCAGCGCTAGACCAACGGTTAATTTGTATATCGTGCGGGGTGGGTTTTGGCGCGTGTTTCGTGTATTTTATTTAATCTGTTTTTAGTTTTCAAACTATTATTGAATCTTTATACTAAATTAGTACATCTGACTTAGTATTAAAAACGTAAGAACTAATATACATGATGATTTTTTTAGGACTACCACCGCAATTTTCTCCCTTATTTTGCGCCCTACAAAAAAACGCAAGAAACAAAAATGTGACAATTTTGAATAGCTAGGAGATGCTGAAAAATAAATCGGCATCCATGGCCATCTTGTCGCCCAATATAAAAAAAAACTTCAAATTGGGCAAAACTATTATAATAGCTGTAGCATGTTTATTTTAATTCATATTAAAAATTGATGGCACTAAGAAGCTTTATGCAACTGAGTACTTTTTTTTATATTGCGCGACAAGTTGGCTATGGATGTCAGTTTCTTTTTCAGCGCTACCTATATCTCTCCAAAATTCCCACATTTTTGTTTCTTACGTTTTTTTTTTTTAGGGCGCAAAATAGGCGAGAAAATCGCGATGGAAGTCCTAAAAAAATCATCCTGTATTTTGTGAAATTATCTCTCCAATAGGTATCGAATGTGTTGTGCCATTATAGCATAGAATTTAGATTTGAGATCTCCTCGTCCTTGTCCTCGATTTTTTTGTAGGTACTGGGTGATTTAAGATTTAATACTTAGTCTTAATACATTCTAAGTAAAATAATAAAACTTCTCTGTACTCTTAGTAGTATCTAAAAACCAAAGGATTGGCAAAATTAGTTCAATAATACAGAATATCTACACTATATTCTAAAATTTTAAACGGTAGCGCCCGGCGCACTTAGCAGGTAGAAGTCTAGCGGTGACGTCAGGCGTGCGGATAATTTTGTCGGATCGAGCAATCCTGTGCGTCTACCGTTCTTGGGCACCGACGGCGACCGTCGCAATTCGCAATTGACAAGGCTCGGCAGCTGAAAGCGATGAGTCATCCAAGGGAGGTGCGCCAAATTCAAATTTCAAGATGTCAACTTGGTAAATTTGGTAAAAAAAAACACTTTAAAATGATTGTTTACATATATAGCTCACGGTTTTACAACACGGATAATAATCTACGAGAGTGAAAGTCGCGTTTTCAAGGGCTTTTGGTGCATTTAGATATCTACCGGTAAAATTTTAGTAAATGCCAATTAACGTAAACAACCACAAAAAGCTACCTCCCTATGATGACGTAGTGACGGTTTGTATCTGTATAAAATAAGTCGATTGTTGTGCCAGTTGTGGCGCACCGCGCACCTTGGTGCGCCACAGAGATCGTATATATACATAGAGTGCTGAGTCCACATTACATAAAGATATACATATACCGCCGATGAACCCACTGCGCAGAGATTTGCGCTGCGGACTAAAAGGAGATGCAAAACGCCGCCATTTTGATGCCCCTTTGCGACGGTTGCCATGGTAACCATGCAAACTCGTGTACCAACGACGCAAATATGTTTCCTTCCCCACAGGCTCGTAAGTCCAATTGCCTACCTGTGCGTTATCTAGTGCATAGGTAGGCAACTGGACTTACGGGCCTGCTGGCAGGAAAACATATATGCGTCAGAATTCGCGTGGTTACCATGGTAACCGTGGCATAAGGGCATCAAAATGGCGTCTAGATGAATTTGGAAAAGTCCCCAAGTCGGCCCTCTCTATTCAGCAGTATATATGTATATGTGAGTGCTAGAGCTTCCGCCATTATGGCTAATTTTGTACAATGCGCTGGAGCCTGCGGAGTTTGCTTGCTGTTTCGAGAATAGGAGGGAAACATTTTCGAGAGAAAGAAAGAAACTTTTTCTCGACCAATAGCTTGCATTCACTCATTCCGTCTCTATCCAGAAATCGTGCGTCTCTCCCTTGATCTAGAAAATGCGCATGCACTCTGGGCCATAAGTCAACTAGATATTAAATGCGCGTGTGTAATGATTTACAGGGTGATTTTTTTCGATGCCCACTATGAGGATCTCGGAAACTAGCAGAGCTAGAACAAAGTTTAAGTAGGGAAAGAATTGCAGTTTTGAATGCTCAATCTAATGCCCCTTTTGGATTTATAAAAAAAACATGGCTCACTAGATATTTTGAAAAGAGTGTGTTTTTTGCTTTTTCATCAGATCTCTGTAGCTCCATTATTTCTAATTATACAGAAAAACTGTAGACAAAAATTGTAGATAATTTTGGGCTTAATAATATAATCTGATCCAATTTTTTTATGTTGTTTGTGATTTTTGAGATGACATAAACTTGTGTTTTTTTAAATGTAAATCATAGTTGGCTGTGGCCTTATCAAATATGCCATTTTTTTGAGCTTTTCAAAAATATAATACTCGGCATAGTTATTATAAAAAATAAAATAGCTATGGCTAATTTTCTGATTTTTTTAAATTTTCAGTCAGCCATGGAATATTTTCATAATTACTTTCTATTTTATAAGACATACTTCAAATATTTTATTTTTAGCTGGTAATAAAATGTAACAAAATAAAACAAAAATTATCATGATGAGCTCCACTACATAATTATTTGGCCGTAAGAAATTACCTAGATCAGCTCCATCCAAATAGTTGGCTAGGGAGAAATAGACCTATTTCCTGGCAGCCCCGATCCCCGATTTGTCTGTTTTGGATTTCTTTTTGTGGGGAACAGTACAAAATAAAGTATCAGACAATTGTTGAATTAAGAGTAGCTGTTTCAGAAGCAATTGCCAGTATTGACAGGCGCTCTCTAAGAAAGGCGACAAATTCAGTTTTAAAAAGATGTAATATTTGCATAAATAATAATGGTGGATTGTTTGAACATTTTTATTTTAAAAGGTGACCTTTTAAAATAATAATAATTTGAATTTGAGTTTTTTAATTTTTGTTTTATTTTGTTACATTTTGTTACCAGCTAAAAACAAAATATTAGAAAGTTTGAAGTATGTCTAATTATAAAATAGAACGTAATTATGAAAATATTCCATGGCTGACTATGTGAAAATTTTAAAAAAATCGGAAAATTAGCCATAGCTCCTTTATTTTTTATAATAACTATGTCGAGTATTATATCTTTGGAAAGCTCAACCTCAATGTCTAGGCTGTGCTGACAAACAACACAATTTTGATTTTGATAATGTTAAAGTGTTGCATAAGGAAGCGAATAAGTAAAAAAAGATTAGCTCTTGAAACTCTCTATATTAATAATATTAAAAATAACGCTAACATTCAACTCTCCACAACCTCCTGCGTTTCCCATTGCTTGCTCCCTCTAGCAATCTAGTAGTGGCACTATTTTTTAAATACTAATTATAAGTACAGGTTTCTACCTTCATGCATATACCTTCTTTCCCAAATTTTAAGTATTTTACCTTCTCACTCACAGTTGGCGACATGTATGCCTCCTTCAACACAGTTTTCTAACAGTACCATACCAACATCGTTGCGTACTCAACCATGTCATCTTAACAATTAAAAGTTTTCCCCCATTTTTACAAAACAAATTTTGTCTTCTTATATTACACCATGAAAACACAATAACATTTAACATGAAAATTCTTCAATTTTATTCTGTAGGTAAGTCCAATCTATAATATATAACACACATTTTTTCTTGCATCCGTTCATAATTACGCTCATTCTAACTGCACATTATATCCTTTTTGTACATTGTATATATATTGTCTCACAATGTGTACACTTCCAGAAAGTACCTTTTTGAATCATTAGCTTTAAATCAAGAAATCTGTAAAATATTTTTAATACTTTTCTAATGCTAGTTTTACCCGAGTACTGCATGTCTTTTTAATTGCATGTTCCTTTTTAGCCTGATGATGACCAAGATAAGGGTCGAAACGTCGCATTAATGTATAAAAAAAAATAAACTGATGACCTACAAGATGGAAACGTAGTTTAATTACATAAATATTAAAAATTGGCAAAAAAACTAAATATTTTACTAGAGCGTTCAAATTTGGTACACTTACGTAAAATTGAAAAACAAACAACTTTTTCAAGTAAAACTTTTTAATATTTTAACAACTACACCCATTTTTGGCGATATATTTTTTTAAATATCATTTTTGACAGATAACGAAAGTCACATGACCACGTTTGAGTGGATCATTTTTCATATTTTTTAAAGTAAAAAGGTAACCCCATAATTAAATTTCAAAATAAAACGTTAATTGAAAATGTTCCCCCTATGGTGCGAACTTTTTGGAGGACACTGTATATATTCATTTTTGGTCATTGATTTTTCGCGCACCCTATTCATAAAATACAGCCCTCTATGTATATATACGATCTCTGTGTAGTGCGCACAGAAAAGAAAAGGGAAGAAGAAATTTGAGGTTATGGTTATGATGAAAAATAGTTGAAAAGTGTTCTGTGGTTGCAGATTCGTGGTCAGCGAGACCCATAGACCCACTAAAATTGCGGAGTTTTTAGTGAAAGTAAACAATTATTATCATTTAGTTCATACCCAAGAACGTTAAAGTCTGGTTTAACGTTCTTGGTTCATACCTACAAACTGACAATTGGTTAATTCTGAATCACTTTCTTATTTATTTGAATTTTAAAAAGAATATGGGAAGAATGTTTTGTTTTAATAATTTTTTATTGTCTAGTCACACTCATGGTGATCGACAAGTTTAGTAGGTAGTAGGAAAGGATAGTTTTATAGTTTTGGAAGTCGCCTTTTATTTATATAATATACAGGGACAGGGTGTTTAAAAAAACAGTGTACAGGTTTCTAGAGCTGAAAGGACTTGGAAAAATAAGAGATATAAAAAAAACGCATACCTAAGAAGGTACAGGGTGTTGATGCATGCAAATATGTTTTAGGTATGATAAATTGCACTGCCAAAAATGACGATTTACCGATATCCCAGAAAAGGACGACTTCTTCTGTGCCGATATGCATGCAGTTTTGTAATGCAGAACGCTGAACATTATGAAAGTTATTGCCAAAAGTGCAAAAAATTGCAGGTATCTCCGAATGACTTGAAAATGCTTGGCAATAAAATATATTTTATGATAAATTTGCACTACCAAACAACGATTTACCGATTAGCATGCAGTATTATAGGACAGAATGTTAACAAAAGTTGTGCAAAGTGCCAAAAATTGCAGGTATTTTTGAATGTTTTAACGTACATGCCAATAATAAGTACCTATATATTTGATAAATTTTCACTACCAAAAGACGATTTACTGATTGGCATGCAGTTTTCTAGTTCAGCAAATTAACAAAAGTTGTGCAAAAAGTGCAAAAATTGCAGATATTTTTGAAAGCTTTTAAAATACATGCCAATATATTTTGTGATACAGTTTCACTACCAAACGACGATTTAACGATTGGCATGCAGTTTTGTAGTGTATAGAACAATGACAAAAGTTAGTGCGAAAAGTGAAAAAAATTGCAAGTATTAAACGACGATTTACAAATCGTCCTTATTGATGCAAAAAATTTCAGGTAGGTATCTCTAAACACTTTTAAAATGCACGCCATTGCAGTACTCATATTGTGAGTAAGGAAATAAGATAATATTAAAAATTGGCATGCAGTTTCAATGGGTCCTGACTACTGATGACAAATTATTGTGAGTTTCGAAATACAGAGAGAGTAGTGTATACCTATCACGGCAATAGATTATACTGGTATAGAGGCAAGCGTCTCCGCGGTGACCAACGAACTGTAGACGCGCCGAAGAGAGAGACGGAAGATTTAGTCGGCCAAGATTATTAGGAGCATTGGCGCTTCCCATCGTATTTCTGCAATTCTCTTGTATGTTAGGGTTTGGAACAATGAATAACATATTTTCAATATTTTCTAATATAGGTAACCACTTTACTAAATACTTACATTGCGAAGAATAATTAAAAATTATTATATTCATGTACGTAGGTAAATTTAAAAGTACGAGCACACATCGACAATTAGTTCAAATATTCTTAACTTTTCGTTGTTATAGATAGGTACCTATATTATATGATATACTATAGTGGATCGAGTCTTTATGTTACCAATTAAAATCTATCTAAAACTTATTTTTCCAGGTTAGTTTGTCTCTGCACAACCTAAAAAGCATATTTACTATTATTTTTAGTGCCCTGTGTACCGATGTGATATGAACTCGTTTAAAAGCTAAACCGGATTAAAGTAGAAAATAACCATAGAGAAATGAATTTTGATTTTATTGTCATTTTCTCTTGCTATTTTCTGTTTTAATCCGGTTTAACTTTTAAATGAGTCTAAACCACATATACAGGGTGTTTCTAAATTGCACCAAAATATTTTACAGGGTAATTCTCCCGTTAAAATTAAGGGGGGTCTTTCATATAAATTTTTACTCAAAACCCCTTCCCCTCCCAGTTACACCCCTCCAAATATGCGGGGGTAAAATATTGTTTTTATTTATTTTCTCCACTATGGAAAGAGGTAAAAAGTTTAAATTTGGTGGACCAGTTGCACTCATGGAAGACATTTTGTGACATTTTTTCAATACTAAAGTGTGAGTGGATGGGTATGAAAAACCCAACCCCTAAATTATTTTTCGCCACCATTTTTTAACGTGTCAAAATTTCAAAACCAAAAAATTGATTTGTAATGGACAAATGCGTTTAAAAACTTTTTAAACTCTTGTCTTTTTGTCCTAAAGAGATTTTTCAAAAAAAAAAATAAAACTTGTTGACACCCGCGCGACTTAACGCATGGTTAATGATTAATAATATTTTTTTATGAATCAGATAATCTAGTAGGCTAATGTCAAACATCTAATTACTATTCTTAGATGTCATAACTAATTTGTGTTGTGTCCCTTATAACAAAAAAATGGTGAACTTCACAAATGAAGAAATGCGGGATATGCATTTTGTTATGGGCTCATGCGAAACTATTAGAAATACTCCCGGAATATTTCAAAGAATTCGGAATTCTATGGCCCGAAGAATAGAGTCGTGCATTTTAGCAGACGGGAAACATTTCGAGCATTTGTTGTTATTTTTAGAATTCATGTTAAGTTGTTGTTATTATTTATAGTTGTTAAAGTTCTCAGATTTTTTATTTCCTTAGTTTTTTAGGTCTGTATCATCTCTCCCTAATATTTGGAATTAAAGTATTTTTGATAACTACCTACTTGTAAAATTATTATTATTATTACAAAGAATTACTACTTATTATTAATACTATGTTTTCCTTTCACTAAAATTATGTCAAATTTAGAACCAAAACAAAAGATACCTAAACGTTTTTAAACGCAGTAATTAGATGTTTGACATTAGCCTAAGATTACCTGATTCATAAAAGAATTTTTAACCATGCGTAAGTGGCGTGGGTGTCCACAAGTTTTATTTTTTCTGAAAAATCTGTCAAGTTTAGGACAAAAAAGACAAGAATTGAAAATGTTTTTAAGCGCATTTGTCATTGTAAACCATTTTTTTTGTTTTGAAATTTGACACGTTAAAAAATTCTGGCAAAAAATAATTTAGGGGTTGGTTTTTTCATCCCCATCCACTTATACTTTAGGGTTGAAAAAATGTCCCAAAATGTCATTCCATGAGTGCAACTGGTCCACCAAATTTCAACTTTCTACCTCTTTCCATAGTGGAGAAAAAAACAAAAACAATTTTTTACCCTCGCATATTTGGAGGGGTGTAACTCGGAGGGCGAGGGGTTTTGAGGAAAAATTTATATGAAAGACCCCCCTTAAATTTAACGGGAGAATCACCCTGTACAATATTTTGGTGCAATTTAGAAACACCCTGTATAATAGGTGCATTTACAATTTACACGTTCGTCACTAAAAATTTGCTATAGCAATTGCGATTTTATTATTAACACTTAATTAAAAAAACAAATACATATAGTTATAGGGAATACCTGTAACCATGACGATAAACTAGTACCGTGTCTGCAAACTATTTATTACAAAAGTGTCCACTTATGCAGTATGAAATTAAATTATGTTTTTTGAAGCTTAGCTTCTTTTCTTTTTTATAAGCTAGAATTTCTTTGTTGTTTCGTTTCTTGTTTATAATATTGTTTAACTCTCATAATCATATAATTATAAACAATTTTAGAGAGCACATCTGCCCGATGTGTTTGGCAGCTAAATTGTATGCAGTATTTGTTTTCCTTAAATAATATAATTTCATCAAGAGTTCTGCTCATTAACACCTATTCTATTTTAATTAAAAATTTAGCCACCATAATATTGGGGTACGAAACAATGTACCCCCATTACTCGCGCACCCGAAATATTATGAAAACACTACTAACTCCGCGGACCACAGCTCGGCCGGCTCGACTAAATTCTCTGTCTCTCTCTAAGGCTGATCTACAACTCGACGGACAGCGGCTGCCGCGCGGCGATGCCGCGGCCTACCCACCGGTTTATTTATTTATTTATCGCCGTGATAGGTAGGTACCTATATTATATGGAAGAAAGGGTATTTTTCTAGTTTCGCTACTCCTGTCCGATTTTGACGATTTTTGGCATACATACGTATTTCGGTGCGTAGATCACGAATCTGCAAGAATTTTTTGGGGGAAAGCCCTAGTTTCCGAGTTACAGCGACTTTTTTTATACTATAACCTATAACTTCCGATTTTTGAGAGAAGTATTGATTATTTCTTCCATTCCTGATGTCTATAACTCACTAGAATAAAAATTATTACATTGTGACTGAATTTTAATGAATAATAAGTGCAAACTGTAGTAAAAACGTATTTCTTTAAAAAAAAATTCGCCGTCGCCGTCAAATAACACTCGAAATCAACCTCGCCTCGAATTGCCGAAATCCGAATGCCTAATAAAACCATAAAACAGAATTTGATAACTGTCAAAGATCTCTTCCGAAGTGCGTTCAGAAATTTGGAGAAATGGGACCAATGATCTGTATACCTAAAGTCTATCCAAGTTACAGAGGCAGTGGATCAAAACATTGGCCACCACGTGACCTATTCTCTTATTGGTCTGGTCGTCATAAAATGTCAAGTGTTTACGCGGCGAGCAGAATGCAGGGCCGGCTCTTCCCTCAGTCGAGTTTCCTGCATATTTTAGATCGGATCGCGAGCAGTATATTCTGTAAATTTATTTTGCTACTTAATTTACGGTAATTTATAAAGATCCACGAAAGGTAAAAACACAATTTTTAGAACTTCTAAAAAAATTAGTTCAGAATTACAAGCCACTGGGAATCTCATATTAGTCAGACCCTGGTAATCGATCGCAATGCGGTCATGTGACTTTGTTTATATCTACTGCCGCTGTAACTTGGATAGACTATAGATCCATATAATCCAATACACAACTTCGTCCTCAACATTTTAGTATTTATTTACAAACTTTTCTGCAGAGTAGGAATCCTTTCCGACAATGTGAAAGCCTGGCAGTAAGAACGCGGTCTGGCAGCACATATGCACTGTAACACTGCACACTATTTTGCGCAAAATATACAGGGTGTCCCAAAAAACTGTGACTCTAACTTGCGGTATAAATATACAGGGTGTCTAAAAAAATTTTTTTCAAGACACCCTGTATATTTTGTGTTTCAAAAACTGTGACTCACCTGCGGCCAAACCTACTCTTCTGACGGATTCCAAAGAAGCTACAAACCGAGATGCCCCTTATTCAAGCAGTGTTACAGTGCATATGTGCTGCCAGACCGCGTTCTTATTGCCAGGCTTTCACATTGTCGGAATGGATTCCTACTCTGCAGAAAAGTTTGTAAATAAGACTGAATGTACACCATGTGCGTGGTGATTCAACATTTTGACCCATAAAATGACATTTTTCGATCTGTAGCGAGCAACACGTATAATTTTAAACTTTTGGTCAATACAAATTTTAATCTAAGTAATTACTCACATTTTGAGACAACAATTATTTAAAAATATTTATCACAATGGCCGTTATTAGCATTTACGCAAGAAGTCTGATAACGGCCACTGTGATAAATATTTTTAATTAATTTTTGTCTCAAAATGTGAGCAATTACTTACATTAAAATTTATATTGACCAAAAGTTTAAAATTATGCGTGTTACTCGCTACAGATCGAAAAAAGCCATTTTATGGGTCAAAATGTTGAATCACCACATACTTGCTGTACATTGAGCCATAAATACTAAAATGTTGAGGACGAAGTTGTGTATTGGATTATGGATCTATAGTAAAATCGAGCAACTCTTACGCCTGGCGTAAACAAGAGCACGTGAGTTGAAATATTCGCCAGGGCCGCACTGAGGCACGACCTTTATTTAATTTTAGTTTTACAATGGTTTACATCGAAATATTTGGGAAAAGAATTATTGGCTTAATTAAAATGGTTCAAAACATCGATAAATTTATTTGCGGCAGTGTCTAAATAGCTGAAAACAACAAGGTAAAATCACGTAACTGCACTTTTGCGGTCGAGTACGTCCCTGTTGCCGACTTGGATGAAACTTTATAGCCTACCGACCAATCGCGGATCGTCACTGAACACGTGGTTTTATTTACGCCAGGCGTACGGATTGCTCAATTTTAGTATAGGTATACAGATCATTGGTACCATTTCTCCAAATTTCTGAACGCACTTCGGAAGAGATCTTTGACAGTTATCAAATTCTGTTTTATGGTTTTATTAGGCATTCGGATTTCGGCAATTCGAGGCGAGGTTGATTTCGAGTGTTATTTGACGGCGACGGCGAATTTTTTTTAAAAGAAATACGTTTTTACTAAAGTTGCACTTATTATTCATTAAAATTCAGTCACAATGTAATAATTTTTGTTCTAGTGAGTTATAGACATCAGGAATGGAAGAAATAATCAATACTTCTCTCAAAAATCGGAAGTTATAGGTTAGTACAAAAAAAGTCGCTGTAACTCGGAAACTAGGGCTTTCCCCCAAAAAATTCTTGCAGATTCGTGATCTACGCACCGAAATACGTATGTATGCCAAAAATCGTCAAAATCGGACAGGAGTATGTAGCGAAACTAGAAAATTACCGAAGAGGGTAATAGAGATAACGTACCACTGCCCCTGTCTATCTCTTTAGCTGCGCGAGAGAAAGGTGATAGTACAGGAGAGTACATGGGTATACCTGGAACAGACCCTCTCGGCGATAAAAGTGAAAAAATATCTTCATGCATTTTAAAATCATTCGAAGATACCTGCAATTTTTTTTCCCATTACCAATAACAACTCAATGGCATGCATTTTAAAATCGTTCAGAAATACCTGCAATTTTTTGCACTTTTAGCAATCATTTTTCATAACGTTCTGCATTACAAAACTGCAGTAAATCATAGTTTTGCAGTGCAAATTTATCGCAAAACATTATCGCACACATTTTAAAGTCGTTTGGAGATACCAACAATTTTACAATTTAATGTGCTCATTAAAATTTATTGTACGCGCAGAAACTGCATGCCAATAAGTTTCCGCTGTTTATTTTTTTCATACCTTTTCTTTTGTAATATTGGCCTGCATTTTAAAGTCGTTCGGAGATATCGCTTTTTCATGCAAACGGAAAATCCGAGAGAAACACAAATTTTAGAACTTCTAAAAGAATTAGTTCAGAATTACAAGCCACTTGGAATATCATATTAGTCCGACCCCTCGGGAAAATCTAATTGTACACATGCGAGCGGCGCCTAAAATTCGCTTCTTTGGCACATTCATGGCATTTACATTCATTTATATAACTGGCATGCACTTGAAAAACATTTCATCTGATTGGCTATGTACCACCAGCCTAATACTATAACTTGAGAAGATAAGCGCACATGCACGTTTGACACTGCCAGTCATTGTTTTTTTGGGTTTTTAGATCAAAACATTTTTTAATATGTCATGCAATTATAGGTTTTTCAGTGGATAACATAGAAAAGGCACAAATATCTGTGAGAAACGTTGGTATTTTCGATACCCAAAAGACAAAATCCTTTCGGAACAATAGATAAAAAGGAACTGTTAACATTGACGCAGAAAAAATGGAGCTGAAGGGGAAGGCTATTTCTTCCCTTAATCTGATTACACGGCTCCTTTTGTATATAGAACGCTGCTCAATAACAAGAAAAATATATTGTAACCCTATAGGATTAAGGTTTTGTTTGATTTAAGTCTGACGACATGTTTTAACCCGTATTTCTTCAATTCAATTCCCTTCTCCATCTACGAGATCTCAACCTTACACAATACTACACAACAAACTGCAAAAATAAAACGAGACAAAATCTGCCCTACAAGGTTTTGATGGTGTTAACTTTATGACATATCTGTATTATGTATGAGACTCCTACACCATTTAGACAAACAACTAGGCACACAACAAAAAAATAAAAGTTCCAATTTTTTTACACAGAAAATCTATATGCAGTGTAAATGTATTGCCTAGATCCAAAATGATGCCTAAGTATTTTATTTGGGTTACGCAGTCAATAACTACGTTGCTTATTTTTATAATACCATAGTGATCTTTCATGAATTTCCGGCAATTTACTTTCGATCCAAGAATCATACATACATACCTACATATTATTTTCTGAGGTATTTTGCGCAAAGCTTCGAAGTTTTTCATAACTCGAATTTGTATTTTATATTTTCTTACAATTTTTGAAATACCGATTTTTTAGTGGGAATTTTTTTTACTTTAATAATCAGTGGCACTTCCAGGATTTTAGTCTGGGAGGGGTATTGAGCCAATACTAAATATACAAACTTTTTACATTTCAAGGTTAAATTGCTTAAAATACGTCTAGATTTTTCATTGTAACTGCAGTTTCTTCAAAAATAGTTTAATTATAATAAAGCAACTTATAGGTAAACAGTGCCTCAGGCAAAAATAGCATGTAGCTTAAAAGAAAGCTGAACACGTTTGATGGAGGTCGGAGGGGAACTGGGTGAGTTAGAGTTATGCTTTATTGACATGGCAATAATTATAGGTAAAAAATTATTAAATTTACTGGGGTGGATGTCTGGGGGATGGCAATTACTCCCATTACCCCCATAGCGTTTGATATGTCAATCTCCAACCATGTCTTAGAGTTGGTAAGATGTTTTAGTATCTAGCTGATAAGATTAGTACAGTAAATTTAAGGTTTAATATTGCAATTCATTGGGTATGAAAAATTTTTTTATCCATCAATAGTACACCATGTAGAAAACAATATCCCTTGTGCTAGCCTGATTTATATTTTCTTTGGAAAAAAAATTGTAAGTCTTGGCAAAATGCTGTGTCTCATCTAATTAAGAAATTTTTTTTATAGGCAAATTAAATTAAAATAACTCACCACATTCAACGTTCTTGGAGTCAACCTAATCATAGTCCCATCAAGCCCCAATGAAAGACTTTATTCCCATAATATTATTTGAAGGATATTCTAAAGTGACAGGAGATAATATGCATGCCAATTGTTCATCAGTCCTCATTCGAGGACCACCCAACATCATCATTGACACTATGACAGCATGGGACTCTTCCAAATTAGCCTTGGCTTTGGCAAAGCATGAAATTACTTGTGGACAAGTAGATTACGTGATATGTACACATTGCCATTCTGATCACATAGGATGCAACCATTTATTCTTGAATGCTCTTCATATTGTTGGTTTTTCTATATCGAAAAAGGATGAGTATTTTCTAACACCAGATTTTGCAAGTGGTGAGGAGTTCATAATAAACGAAAAAATTAAAGTAATACCCACCCCAGGGCACACTATGCAAGATGTAACAGTTTTAATAAACACAACAGAGGGCGTATATGCTGTAACTGGTGACTTATTTGAAAAAAAAGAGGATTTAGAAAATGAGAACATATGGAAGGATGCAGGCAGTGATTCAGCAGAATTGCAAAAGGAGAATAGAAGAAAAATTCTTAAAATCGCAGATTATATAATTCCTGGCCATGGGCCTATGTTTAAAGTTCCAAAAAATTGTAAATGAAACACGCTGTTACAAAAAATATATATTATTCTTTATATCACCTACCCAAATAACACACAAGATCTAATAAGCATTTGAGGGAGCACGAGTTTGGTACCCCAATCTAGTGTTGTATATATCTTTGCTTGACTGAAAGTATTAAAACCAACAAATTATAAGTACTTAGTAGGTATTGAACTTAAATATAAATACATAGGTACTTAATGATGTTAAAACATTATTAAACTACAACAAAGGGTGTCTTGGAACATGTGGACTTGTTTCAAATGACCTGCAATATTCTGTCGTTTCCAAAATTTAATTTTAAATTACTTAAGCTACATATTTTTCAGGGCAATAAGTATGCACCCAAGATGTGGGTTTTTCAGATTCCAACAAGAATACCTTTTCATTGCAAAAATATTTTTAAAGCTGATGTCCATCTTCAAATTTCAAGGACATTCAACAAAAGGGTTTGAGGTTAGGAACGTAAAATGTTTTAACGAGGTCTATTGGCTCAATGTTCGAGGACACCCTGTATAATATGGTGATGCAAAACTGTAAAACTGTAAAAGTAACAAATTAAGCGCTACACATATCACAAGCTTCGGGATTTTGTAAAGAACATACAAGTGCAGCCATGTCCTTGTCTTCTTCCTTCTTGCAATTTTCTTCAACAGATCCATTTGTGTGCCCGTTCGTGATAGGCTTTTCAGTTTTCACAATCAATTTGCTTTTATCAACCGTGAACTGAATTGGTTTAGCGGCAGGCTTGGTTCTAAGATAATACATTCCGGTCTTCAACCCCTTTTTCCAACCATAGAAGTGCATGGAAGATAATGTGCCGTAATTTGGCCTTTCAATGTGGATATTCAAACTTTGGCTTTGATCGATGAATGCTGCCCTGTCCGCGGCCATGTTGATCACAACCTTTTGGGATATTTCCCAAACTGTCTTATATATCGCTTTAAGGTCATCGGGGACACCGGGGATGTTTTGAATGGAACCACTGTTTGCGATTATTTGGTTTTTCATTATGTCGTCCCATAAACCGCATTCGGTCAGGTCATTTATTAAATGTTGATTTACAACCTAAGTGAAATATAAAGGATTATTCAAAGCAAATGATATCTAGGGTAGAATAGAAAAGTGACGGCTGTGTGCTCGTGAGTACAGAAAAAGGAAGGACGATTTGTATTGTCGTGCAAAAAGGGTTCACAGATATATATCAAGTGATATATATTATACAGGGTGACCGAATTTCGAGTCTATGCATGGGGATCTTGGTTATCTTAAGAGATACGAGGTCGGTTAAATTGGGGCAAAGTTGCGGAATTTGATGCCGAGCAACATGGTAGAAAAAAATTTTGGCTGGCCCTTCTTGTTGTGAAAGTAATGGGAAAAAACTGAAAATCGTTGTTTTCGTTTTTATTTTTTAAACGAAAATGAATGGGGCTGGACATTTCTAAGTTAACATTATTAAGGCACTTTTTTACAAGGAATCTAAATATGACCTCACATTTTTTTTCTTGCCTCCCTGGACAAAGATTTTACTATCAATTTTTATTTTTCTTATGGGCGTCATATTGGATTTTTGCATTTTTGAAAAGAGGATTTTTTTCTGGTTAAAATGATATGTCACACATTATGCTTTATTTTGTTTTTCTTGCCGTAATATCAAATTAATCGTTTTTTCATAGAGTGCCTTGGAAACAACTATCTAATCTTACAACGTGCCCCACGAACATTTGCCATTTTTTTCGCAAAAGTCTTTTGAGTGCAGAAAGAACCCTCGAAAATCCACTATCCCATAAAATTTGACGACTCCCGATTTTCTACTTCCGAGAAATGGGACAGCTGTAGAATTAGCAAAATCGTTAGGAATTCCGGGAACCACCCTTGGAAATTCCATATTTTTGATTATTTCTCAATTTTTTGGGGGCGCCAGAAGCATTCAAATCTCACCCGAAGACTCAGGGGAAACTAAAAATTCCGAACTCAGAGCCCCAAACCCAAATAAGGTATCTGCCATTCGACAAAAAAGAATTTTTAACAATCTCACATTTTCGGAATACAGAACAACAAAAAATTAATAGTAAAAAAATATTTTTAAAAACAAGCTTTTATTTAAATGCTCTGAAAAGAAGAAAATAAACTTGATAATAAATCAAACTAAGGCAAACCCATAATTTTGTTACATTACTGTATATGATATAAAAGCTTGTCGCGAGAATATACAGGGTGTTCCTCAACCTAGAAGCATAAATTTGGGAAATTGTAGCAGAGGATAAATACATTTTCTACTTAAAATTACTTTCATGATAGATACAGGGTGTTCCTCAACCTATACGCATAAACTTGGGAAATTGTAGCAGAGGATAAATAATGGCCAATTATCGAAAAAAATGTAATAATTTTTTTTTGTTTTGGAGATACAGTGAAAAAACTTTTACAGATAATAAAAAATTAAGAAGATAACAAGTCATGCTAGCACGTACGGTATTTAGCAGTATTTTGTTGTTAGCTGTCTTCAATGACGTCTGAACGGCGTAGTTTCGTAAACGAAGAACTTATGGACATGGTACTATCATATGGAGAAGCACATCAAAATTCAGTGGCTGCATCTCATCTTTATGTCCAAAGATTTCCTCAAAGATTACATCCAGGTCAATACCTGGAGTTTTTTTTGCGTGTGATTCAGCGAGGCAGAGACATTGACAAAACAAAAAACAAAACAAGACAGGCCGATCGTGTGGGGCCTCATAGATTCGCAGGGCTCCACTGTGTATCGAAAATGAAGGAAATAACTTTGAACAGTTATTATGATGAGCTAACATCATTTTTATTTTATTACAGTAAATTCGAGTTCTGTGTTTTTAATTTGAAATAAATTGATATAATCTAATAAAAAATATTTTATTACATTTTTGTTTCGATAATTGGCCATTATTTGTCCTCTGCTACAACAATTTCCCAAATTTATGCTTCTAGGTTGAGGAACACCCTGTATATTCTCGCGACAAGCTTTTATATCATATACAGTAATGTAACAAAATTATGGGTTTGCCTTGGTTTGATTTATTATAAAGTTTATTTTCTTCTTTTCATAGCATTTAAATAAAAGCTTGTTCTTAAAAATATTTTTTTACTATTAATTTTATTTTCAACTTTTTAGTTCTACTCTTCAAGCCCTTTTATTTAATGCCCATATTAAGGGAAAAGAAAATGTAATCCGCCTTGTTGGAGCGGCGTCCATCAAGGTTAGGCTTTTTTTTTGGGTTGGGCAGCTTGGCCATTCCCCAGTTCCGAGGGCCTCCAATATCCCCCCTTCGAGTCGCTGGCAGGGGTTAGACTGGCTTGTAGAAATAACCGAAAATAGCCAAAACAACATAAATATACACCATAAACAAAGTACATGCCAAAAACGTCTGTGTGCACCTATGGCTGGAAGCGTGATCTATTTAGGGAGTTACTAAATCGCCAATTCAGGGGGTTGGCAAAAAAATACATCATCTGCCATCTTGGAGTGACGGCCATATTGAATTTAGTGTGATGTCACTAACTCTCTCGTTTTCTACTCTTCAAGCCCTTTCTATTGATACCCATATTAAGGGGGTTGACAAAAAATACATTATCCGCCATCTTAGAGGGGCGGCCATATTGAATTTAGTGTGATGTCACTAACTTTATCGTTTTCTACTCTTCAAGCCCTTTCATTTGATACCCATATTAAGGGGGTTGACAAAGAAACACATCCGCCATTTTGGAGCGGCGGCCATATTGAATTTATCTTGTGGCGACGGCCCTTTTGAAAGTATAACAATATTGAGTATTATATATTGTATTGTCACCGGAACTAAAGGTGTGTGCAAAATTTCAGCTCAATCGGATATCAGGAAGTGGTTCTAATTTAGCTTGCAAGATTTGACCTAAACATACACACATACATAGTTCACCATACATTGCAAGTTAAAAAAAATAAAAGCTTTTAATAATAAAAAGGATCTGATTTCTCCCGGGAAAAAGCTTAATATCTCTCGACATCATCTCTTTAAAACTCTGAAAAGTGTTAAATCTCTTAATTGGATCTTCCCCTTGCTTTCTATTGCCAAATGCGTCGCCCAAAGACTCTAATCTAAAAACGCTCTTTAATTGATGAAATGACATTTCTTAATTTGGTAATCCAAGGTTGGCAGCATTGTTTTGAAGTGCATCCAGGGCGTCCAGAGGCGTATCTCGCAGGTCTGGCAGAAATGTCAGAACTTGTTACAGATGCCTAACCTTAACTTTGATATTCTGTGGCTCTAACCGAACTTCAAACACAGAAACTATAACGTTAGCCTTTTTCTGTGCTTCAAAGAAGAGAGTTTAATACCATGTTAATTTCTATACATATTTTAAAATTTAGGATTCGTGTGCATAAAATATAAATTCTATTGATTACGGCTCTGTCCTCCGTCACAACAATAATATCAATATGGCCGCCGCTTATGGAATTATAGGGACATGAAATATTTACCTGTCACAATCTAGTATACATTTAAAGAGTGTTTTTAGACTATCTGAGAATTTTTTTCGTGGCGCACTCGCAAGGTACAGTTTTCAGGGGCCACTGTACCACCCGAATTTATATTTGCCTCTGCATCTCACACCTCAAGGACCTAAACCATCGTTCTTCGCATCATATTTAAGCAATTTAAGTAAGTGGTTTCTAGAAAAATAAACCACTAACATATCTATATCATTTTAAAGTAGACATTTTGATGGTTAAAATGAGCCCGGGCAAAATATTTAAATCACACAAACACCGATAAAGTTTTCTGTGGAAGATTTTACTTTTTTTTGAAAAATGTGAATATCTTGGAAACTACTTGTTTCCCAGATTCCAGTAAAATCAGGCTAATTCAATGCAAAAAAGGTACCTAAACCATAATTCTTTGCATCATATTTAAGCAATTTAAGCAGTTTCAAGAAAAATAAACCATTAACATATCTCATTTCTCGTGCCTAGTGGAAACATTTATGAGGCCGCGCGTGTACTATTCATGGGCATTATTTTTTTTCTAGTAACAATTACACTAATTACCTACTTCTTCACCACTGGTTGTTCTGATATTAACAGGTTTTATGCTAACCCATGCCATTATAATGTGTACCAAATATAACTTAAATATGTCAACTAGCTTCTTAAATATTCAATGAAGTCCACATATTTTTTTAAAACTAAATATTAACACGTTGACTGCTGAAGAGAATTTCTTGATCGGGTCCATTGCGCCGAAGTATTTTTATTGCAAATTTTAGCTATTTTTACGTTTTGAGGGCAAAATAGTTTAAGAGTCAATAAATAATTATAATTACAGTATGCAATAGGAGCGTGACTAAATTCCGGGTTATTCAGTTGTCTGATATTAACAGGTTTTATGCTAACCCATGCCGTTATAACGTATACCAAATATGACTTAAATATCTCAACTAGTTTGTAAAATATTCAATAAATTCCACATATTTCTTGCAACTTTAACACCCTGTAACTTTTTTATAAGGCCTTAAAATGATATAGTTTATAGAAGAAAGTGCGGTTATTTTTTGGTTTTCTATCACCTGTTGAAATGTTGCAGATTAAAACTGAATCACCCTGTATATGTACATGGCACCTGATTACATCATTTCAAACATATGCCATGTGCATATACAGGGTGTCCCGTTAATAATGGTCCATAGAGAAACTGCACATATTTGGGGCCAAAATATGACGATTGAGGCTAATATGCCTTATAGAAAATGTTGTTTGTTTTTTGAAATTGAATTATGGCTACATCTCCCAAAATAATGAAGCTGCTGAACTGAAATTTGGCACTGCTGTGTTTTTGGAGATGCAGAATAAGCTAAAAATATCAATTTTGCTGTATCTCACAGAGGGCGCCACTTGCGCTGTTTTTGGATCGTGTTTTTACTCCTAACTTTTTTGAGGTTATCTTTTTGATGTTGCAGGTCCATCATTTTAAGTCATCTTTTCATTCTGCAACAAAAAGGTACTCTTGTTTCATAACGATCAAATCAACCGTTTGGCTTGAAATTGCCAAAACGTGCCCCAAAACACTTGTTGACTTCAATATTCGAAACATAAAATTTTCACCTACCGCTTTCAAATGTTACAAATCGACTGTACAGTCAAAATGAAGAAAAAAATGCCAGATGGGCATTGGTCGAAACACCATTCATTTTCTTGAAATAGAGTGTCCAAATTTTGCCAAGTTTCAATCCGTTCCATTTTGAAACAAAACATTTTTGGTACATTGTTCATAGCAATTTTTTTTCTCACTTTAAATGGTACAGTGAATCTGTTGAAAGTAGCAGGTAACAATTTTATTTTTCGAATGTTGGAGTCTACAGGTGTTTCGGGGCACATTTTGCCAATTTCAACGCAAACGGTTGATTTGATCGTTATGAAACAGGAGTACCTTTTTGTTGCAGAATGAAAAGATGCCTTAAAATGATGAACCTGCAACATCAAAAAGATAACCTCAAAAAAGTTAGGAGTAAAAACACGATCCAATATTTTTGCCCCAAATACGTGCAGTTGCTCTATGGACCATTATTAACGGGACACCCTGTATATTCTATTCACGCATTGTAAACAGGTAAAGTACATGTAGACAGAAAATAATATAACTTGAAAAGGGAACGTAGTTCATTTATTTTCCTGTATTTAGTTAGTTATTTATAAGAATAAATACCTTATGGACCTAAATCAAATGTTACCACAGATAATTTTAACAAAAATCCAAATATGTAGTAAGATATCACCAGACCAACTAAGATGGTGTTAATCCCACGCAGCATCAACAGATTCCCCATAAGAAATGCACGGTACATGTGCACATATTATAGATACGCGGCCTGACATAAAACGAAATTTCATAGTTCATGGCAAGGTCCAAACAAAGAGAAGCAAATGCAAATATGTAACAGGTAAATGGCATAATATGAATAAAGTTATACCTATGTAGTTTCTTGTTTTTTCTTCTAGTACCTATTATTATGTAATTGTTAGTATTATTTAATTTTGTATGTTGCTTCTCAGGGAAAAAATATTATTAAATAGCCCTTAACCTTGTCATATAATTGCGTTATTTCATTTTCCATGGCCCCCTATAATGTGACGCTCCTTGAGAAATTACATCTTTGTTGATACAGAGCAGAAAAAATACGTATTTTGCGTAATAACGAAGCAACCGCTTTATATAGACATATAGGGTGTTATATCTTTTTGAACTATTTTTTCACAAGCATTTCAATGGTGCAATAAAAAAATATGGGTTCCATTTGAAAAATGAGATTTTTCAATTTTTCGATGTTGATATTCGGAATTTTTTCCCGAACACCCTGTACAATATTTTGAAATGGCATACAGACCATTTAATAAAGTTGACTTTCGCCTACGACAGTCCAAAATTTCAGTTTTCCAAATTCATAAATTTCAAAGTTATCATCACTATGGTCGATGGCTGCAACACTCAAAAAAATCAAAAATTTGCAAATATCTCGAAAAGGGGTAGGAATAGGGTACACATTATATTCAGAAAAAAGATTAGGAATTTAATAGGGAACCAAATGGTGTAATAATATATAGGGTGTTCTATTTGAAATAACAAAGTTGCTATCGACTTCCTGTATAACCGGAAGTGATCAGAAGTTGAAAATATTTTAGAAAGAAAGTTTACAACCTGTTATATAGGTAACCAAAATTTCAAATCAAAATTAGCACTCCTTCCCCGTAAACTTCTAATGAACCACTTACGTGAATCACCCTGTATACATGGCAGTCAACGAGTTAAATATGACAACTAGCTTGTTAAATAGTCCACATTAGAGGCCCTGTATGACACAAAAAGTGACAGTTATTCGTTTTAACAGAGGTTGGACAACGATCGGATCTCTCTCTCTGGCGAGGGTCTTATTTTCCCTATGAAATTCATTTTGTGCAACAGACATATATTTTTTCGCTCTTTCTAGCATTCCCCTAGCAGCATGATGTATCAAAATTTGATTTTAAGGTTAAGCTAACGACAGTTAACTGCCATAAGCGTAGGTAGATGAGGGCACAGTTTAAAATGTATAAAAATATAGATAAAACCAATAAATAGGTAAATAGGTTAGGTAGTAAATAGCAATTTTAGGATATCAGGATAAAAACATTTATTAAATTTTTGTAGGAGGGTGGTAGGTACCTAATGTAGATAGGTATGTACATAAAATTAAACAAGGCTCTAGCATACCAACTAACCAAACTTTCAAATATTTCTTCAATAGGAATCGTAGCTACAATAATAATTTTTATTACTTTTATTTAAAAATAAAAAAGGTCTTTTAAATGGTTTTACTGTATGGTTTCGTTTCTTCAAACTTTCTTCTTATACCTACCATCATAATTTTAAGACAATTAATACTAAAATTTGTACATAACAAAAAGTTGGAAAGTTTGTTTTGGTAATATGAATCAACCACTAATAATAGGAATTAGGCTGAATAAAAAATGAGTACCTAGATATTTAATATCGATATATTAGTCTCATTCTTTTTTTTTGTAAAATAAAAGTTAATAACTTTTTAATGGAAGAGAAGATCATCTACATTTCAATAAAGAAGACAACAGTATTTTTGTTTTCAAAGATATATTATTGCAAGTAAATAGGAAAATTCAAACTACTACAAGTTCTCACAAATTTATACATATTTAATAATGGTTCTTTCTTGCTAAAGTCACGTTCATCAAACGTTGCAGGAGATGATCCTTTTTTCAGCACAACCTGACACTCAAAATCCATGTCGGAGAAGTGAACCTGTGAAAGTTAAAGAACTATAAATTTAAGCTACCTAAACATAATAAAACGCTGCCATCAAATGCTATTTTTTTATCAGCAAGAAATTTGTAATGGAATATAAGCTCACACATTTAACTGTCTACACAAAAAGGGTTCTTTATATTCCCACCCATGTTAACTTCTTTTTTGTCCGATTTTGTTGGTCTTGGTGTAAAATAAAGCTCCTTCAAATCTGCCTCTCTCTAACAGTTATTATAAATTCTAAAATATCCTTAGAAGTAAGATTTTGTAAGTATTTTATTGCTATTTATTCGTGGCATTTTTTCCTACAGGAGGTTTCGAAAAAATGTATTAGAACAAGTATTTACGAATTACATATTACACTCTCTTTCCAAATTTCACGATAGGAAGAATTTTCTAATTGCAAACAACTTTTTTCGTATTTTTTAGTTTTCTCCTTTCGAGAAGCAACAAAAATTTTAAAAAAATTAACAAAATAGGTCAAAAAATTATGGAGGTAGAAGTTTTGATGAGGAAGATCCTGTATAGTTTTCTGGAATACGTCTCTTCGTTATGAGAATTTTGTAGCAGAAAAGTTTCCTTTACGCAGTAACAAAATATTACTTATCAACCAATCCAAAGTTGTCACGCGCAACTTATCTAATATATCCATATACATATACTTACATTTTTATTATTCCATGAAACGAAAAATGCCTATACCGGTCCAGTAAATATACCTAACAGGTTTTACCTCCTTGAAGGGCAAACATTTTAATTTTATCTATTTCACATTGGGAAATTTTCATAAGAATTCTAATAAGGGGTTTGTATAACCTTATGGACTTTTATTGAAAACAAATAGGTACTAATATTTAATAGGTATTAATTTAGGTATCTTATGTTATGTTGCTGATGCAGATTAAGAAAATTATTCTGCAGATTAAAATCACAGATCAAACAAAAAATAAAAAGGAACTAGGGACTTATGTAATTAAATTTACTTACCTCGCAAATTTTCGTATCATTTCCAACTCTCATGTTAGGGTATTTCATTTGCACCATCGCGCTTATTCTTCTGCGCTTTTTGGAAATGGCGTTAAGAAAAATTCATCCTGCTCAGAATTCTTGCAGTTTCTTATTACACAAGATGTTATTTTTAACTGATAACATTCCTTTTTGCAAAAGAAATTGAGCACGCTCAATAATTTGTCGACAGTTTGTTGACAAACTGGCATCCGCCAAGATAAGAATATAATAAAAACAATGTTACTAGAACTGCCAAAATCTGTTGTCCAACCTCTGTTAAAACGAATAACTGTCACTTTTCGTGTCATACAGGGCCTCTAGTCCACATATCTTTTAAAACTAAAACTAAATATGACTTAAATATCTCAACTAGCATGTTAAATATTCAATAAAGGCATTAAAAAGATACAGTTTATAGGAGAAAGTGCAGTTATTTTTTGAAGATCTATGACCTGTTACAGTCCCAGCATTCCCTTAAAAGTGAACCAAACTGTATACAGTGTTTTACATTGAGTCGAGACAATTCTGTATTTTTCGAAAGATGGACCAATTAAAAAAAACTTTTTCAACCTATAGTACTACTTGAAGAGCTCTACATTTTGGGTTATAATTTTTTTTAAATAGTCCTATTCCATAGCCTACTGTTACTCAAAGAAGTTCAAAATCGATTGCAAAATTTGTACCAATCTGACAAACAGACGGACAAGAAATCGAGTTATAAAAACGTGCTAAAAATTGATGATGACAGATTACTTTACTACTTTAGCAAAAGATAACGGTCAACTTTGGCAATGCTGGTACCTTTTTCTTCAAAGTATTATCTAAACTTTGAAGAAAAAAACGAAAATATGCAAGTTTTTTAATGTAGAACGTTCAAAAGAATTTCAGATAAACTTACAACTATCTTAAGAAATTTGGGTTTAGATATACCTGGAATTCTCCTGAAAGTACTCGTCTGGTATATATATTGGAAGTGTATGGCTCAATGCTCTCATTGTTTCCCAAAATTTGAGCTGTAGAGGCGGTTGGCATCGGAGCCAATAAAAGAGAATTTCTTACTCCATGCTTAGCAATTTTCTCTTTCAGTTCTGTCCAATTCCACAGATCTGTTGGCGTAACATTCCACATGTCATATTGAAGAATGCCCTGGCTAACAGGCGAACCTAAAAAAAATATATAAATATAAACAATATAACCGTTTCAAATAAAAATCTACCTTCGTAACTGGAATATGGTCCATTCTTTTCGGCCAGTTCACAGCTGGCTTCAAGCGCACCATAATAAAGTGTTTCAAAAATTTGTCTATTTAAAAGGCTTGCCTGTTCACTGTCAAATGGCATTCGCAGTAATATAAAGGCATCTGCAAGACCTAAAAAATTTACATATAAGAAGCTTCCTAAAAAACTGTCATCTCATTGGCTTAGTAACAACTGACTTAAATTACAAAGCCATTAACAGAGAAACAACAAGGCTTGTGGATCCACGGATCAATCCCGTGTCGTCCCATGGCCTGTCACTCCAGTCAGTAAATTTGAAAAGTGTGTTCACTGATAGTCTAATTGCTGGCTACATAGGTTGGGACATGACTCGGTACAGTCGAAATTTTATGTAGTCAAGGTTTGATTCTTGCCGACAAAGTGAAAGCCTGTACATCAGAACGCAATCCTAAAGCATAATATGAACAGTATATCCTGGGATCGAGTTAACCAAATAATAATAATAATAGTTTATTGATCACAGTTATCACAGACAGGGATATATGACAAGTCAGTGCAGTAGTAGATTAATCATGTACAAAATTTGTAAAATCAAAATGCATATATTCATCTATGGTATAAAAGGCGTTTTCTAGGAGCACCGATTTTATCAGTTTAACATATGTTTGAAACTCTTTATTCTTTATATAATTCGGTAGTTTATTATAAAGAATTGCACCACTGTAGTAAGGGTTGGATTCGAAGAGTGTTAGCCTGTGAGCAGTGTATTGTAAGTCTGAACCATGTCTGGTGTTGTAATCGTGATATTGATTTAAGTTGATGAATTCATGTAGATTACCTTTCACAAATTTAAGAAGCTCCACAATAAAAAGGCATGGGAAAGTTAACAAACGTTTACTGATAAAGGTACTTCTGCAAGACTCAAGATAACTCAAGCCAAAAAGATTTCTGATTGCACGCTTTTGAAGCAAAAAAACTCTTCTTGATTCAGTTGACATGCCCCAGCACACTATACCATATCTAAGAATTGATTCAAAATTTGAAAAGTAGAAGATTCTTGCAGAATGCTCACCTGCGATCAATCTTAGTCTCTTGAGTGCAAAACATATCGACGCACATTTACGACACACATAGTCAACTTGATTTTTCCAATTTAAAGAAGAATCAATATATAAACCTAATAATTTAAAGCTAGTTACCTGTTGAATCGATTTAGAATTAATTTTTATTAGTGGACTTGATTGATAGTAAGCTAGGTACGGATAAAATTGTAGCATTTGGGTTTTCTCTTCATTTAGTTGTAGTAAGTTATCTTTAAAGTAACTTGAAATGAGCTGCATTTCTGAGTTAATTTGTGCTGTTAAGTCATGGTGATCTTTGTTGTATGCCACTAAGGTAATGTCATCTGCAAATGCACAATGATACAGTTTTATAAAGTAGTCTAAATCATTACAATATAGGAGAAACAATAGAGGGCCAAGAACACTACCTTGTGGTGAATGTGTAATGAAAGTAGGATTGAATTGTCTGTTTGTGTTTTTAATGCTCGAATTAATTATGCCCCATACTGTTTTTGATTTATTTTCGGCCGAGTCAATTTTTTTTTAATAGTAAAGTTTTTTTGCTTCTCTAATGACCTTTCTGTATAAGTATTTATATTTTTTTTAAATAATTTATATCTATCAACCCCAAAACTTTTTGTTGATTTAATTCTTTTAAAGTTTCACTAGATTTTTTTATTCCAATCCAACCCTTATTATTGCGGTAATTTTTATAATTCTTATTAACGTATGGGATCATGAGTTGTTCAGGGTGTACACTACATAGCCAAGCGAAATCTCACATTACATTTTTCTATCAATTATTTCCGCATATGAAAGTATAAGTAAAATAACAATTTATTTACTTTGACAAAAAGTAATCTCTCTGCACTCCTATGCTTCCTTCGGCACTAGTTCTGCCCACGGGCGGATCTCCACCCCTCTCACTTTCCTCACCGCAGACGCACACTTTCGCCACGCATACCATACAAAAGTTGCTTTAAGTACATGTTCTGAATACAGTATATTTTCCTACAAATATTTCTGCAATAAAAACTCAACTACTTTGCATATACAGTGCTAAACCGCGAGGTTATTGCCATCCAGTCATTTAAAGAAACGGATTTTTGGGCACGCTGAAAACATCTTAACAGCTATATTGGCTGATGAAAGTGAGACTGTAAGAGTACTGGCTTTGTATAGAATATTAAAAGCTCAACAAGCGAAAATTTTGACTCTGATGCTGAAAATTATATTATAGACAAAGTTTCTAGTTAAAAAATTGTACTATAGTGTCACTCAATTCTTGGAGAAAACAGATTTCCACGATCTTTGATTTCCAGCATTTGTGCCTAAATGTGTGTTTTAATGTTTCTTTTGACTTTAAATTGTTATTGTAACTTGCAATTAACATCTTAATTGCTTATATATTTAAGTTTCTATTTTATTCTTGAATTTACACGATCTGCACCCTTGAAGGGAACATCACATAATAATAATATTATTATTAAGTGACTTGTAAAGATCATAATATATTAAAATATAATAATATACTTCTATAAACTGGATTGACGTGACTGTGACTGAGCCACCCTAACCAGAATGACATTTTACTACGCATTGAAAATCCAAAGCTGGTAAGATGATCTCGTTTGCCTAGAATTTCCAAGACACAAGCAACCAAAAGGTGTGTAAAAATCGTCATAGAGTCTGCTATGGCTGTTTGTGGCCTCAGTAGACAAGGCAGATTCATCAAGGCAAGGCTACACTCTCGCAAGGTTATGCCAGCTTTAACACAAAGAAAGCGTATCAATCCTTAGGCCTATTTTTATAACTTTTCATTTTCTAATATTACATATGCACTTCTGATATGTTGTAGATACTACAAGGCTGTGGGGCAGTATATAGCAATTGAATTTATCAAATATATTAACACAGTCATAATTCTGCTTCTATGTAGCATCTTTTTCACAGTGGCCGAAAATACATTTCGAAAAAATGAAAATCCGATCCACCCTAAATTGTTCATTGCAATGTACTTAGTTTGCACTGTTGATACTGGCTATGCTAAAACAAATTCTAATTCTGGCTTAGTGATAGTTTCATTGTTTTGAATATATTATTATTGTTATCTTGATTTGTGGAAGATCAATTGGATACTGGCACCAAGTGATAATAAATAAAAAAATAAGTAAATAAATCTGTGTTTTCTGTGCATGAAGGCAGGCGGTCAACTTGTATTCGCTTTTGGCTTTGCGAAAGACGAAAATTTAAGAATGAAGTGATTAACTGCCATTCCAATCAGAAAAGATTGCTCTCCTCCACAACATACAGTCTAGTGCTTATATTATTTTGGAAAATAATATCACAAGTGAAAATAATCGTGACTTGACAGACAGATGATGCTCTTCAAAAAATTCCCACAAAAATTCGACTTACAACAAATACAGTCCCCATTATTTTCCCAAATTTGTCATAATATTGTGTCAATTCTACAGCTTCTCAAATCAACCACTTCCCCTACTTTCCCTTGCACCACCCCGGTTCTCCCTATAGCATATAGGTAGAAAATAGCATTGAGTGGCAAAAATTTAGTTCAAACATCTCTGTCTTCATTTTAATCATAAGATCTTAAAAGCATATGCACTGGAATTATTATTTTTCCCAAGGTTTTCATAACCTATAAAATAAAACACTGTTTTTGAGATCTTATGATTAAAATGAAGACAGAGATGTTTGTACTAAATTTTTGCCAGGTAAAATGTTATTATATTTTATGCTATACAACTTAAAAAATACGAAATCTAACGTCACTTTCGCTGTCGGCAACCCCCTCTTAATACGTCAGTCAACGACAATAGGTTAAATCGCTGCATTATTATTATAACAATTTATAAGTGGATTTAAAGTATTACACTGTTTCTTGGTGTTTTGAGATTCACGTACAACGTGAAATTACACGGATTTCTTTGATTGTCAAAGTGGTATTAGTTAAATAAGGTATAAGTATGATTGTGTTATTATAGAAGAATCTCGTAGTGGTTTTTTACATTTTTATTACTCTTCTTTATCTTAACTGCGAACCAAAACTTTGATTTAATTTAATTTTTAAAGCTTCCCCGGAGTTTTCGGGTGAGGTTCTGATGCTTTCCGGGCCCCCGAAATGCCATCCGAATTGCTATTCCGTGAATGTAAACTACTAACTTTAGATCAACCACCTATCTTCAAAAAACTTAACATGCTAACAATTTATAGCATTTATATCTTAGAAATACTGAAATACGTTAAAACAAATATTAGTTCTTTTGCACTTAGCAATTTTAACCATACATACATGACAAGATTTGCAAGTGATCTTAGGGTCCCTGCTCATAGCCTTTCTCTAGCTGAGAGTAATGTTAGATTAGCAGGAGTGAAGTTATTTAATAAGCTTCCTCCAGATATAAAAGGGATTGACAATTATAAGGAGTTCAAAAAAATTGTTTTTAATTTCCTAGTGTATCATTCTTTCTACTCCCTACAGGAATATCTCTATATGTAATTATCATAGGCAGTAATAGAATAATCAGTGTTGTAAATGGTCGATTGGTTTAATAAAGTTACTTTACTTTACTATACATACTAGCAGCTTTCCGATTCTTGCTAAAGACAAATTACTATAAACAGGAAATAACCCACCAACTTAATACTAGAAATGCATCTCGTCAGTGTTGTTGTGCCTTCTGTAACAAGTTCGGCCATGCGGAGACACTTTTGCTTTGCTGGTCCCAAGATATACAATTCCCTAAGGTAAACAACCATTTATGGACACATAACCATTCATTGACACCCTTCCCTTTCCTAAGCATAAAATTTTAGTTCGCGTTGGTGAATCTTATTGAGAAGATTAAGGTAAGTACTTTTTGAAATTACGAGTATCTCTGTTAATATTTCTTAAAACAAATAAAAACATATATTTCTGAGTTCAGAAAATCATAGGGAGTAATAAATTTATGTCACAAATAATATCATTGATAAAATTTTCAGTTAGATTGGTGTGTCCATTATAGGAGTATTCAAAATGGCTTTCGTCCATTTATCGACACTCTGTCGATAATTGGTTTCAGCATTTTTATTTAGTTTTTTATATATTCTTCTTGCTTACATTATTGTGATGTTGCCAATGCCTGTTTTTTTCCTTGTAGCAGGTTTGTAACCAATTTTCGACATGGGGTGTCGATAATAGGTTGTAAAGTGGCGATAACAGGTAATAGTTTTTTCTTTTTTGTAGATATGGGTCCAACACGAAAAACCTATGATCCTCAGAAAATGGCTCAGGCACTGGAAGATGTTAAGAAGGGTGTTCCCGTTGCCACAGCAGCTAAAATTCATGGGGTGCCAAGAACCACATTAATAAACAAGAAAGATGGAAAATCACCACTTATTTGTTGCCCTGGTCCTTCTACTATTCTTAGTCCGGAAGAGGAGTACATATTAGTAAAATGGATTTTAGCAATGGCCAAAAGGCATTTTCCAGTGTCAAAAACGCAGTTATTGGATTCAGTTCAAAAAATTATGAATGACTCAAACAGAGTAAAAAAATTTGAAAACAATAACAGGCCAAGTGATAAATGGTACAAACTGTTTCTTAAGAGACATGCAGAAATCTCACCTAGGATTTGCCAAACATTTACCCCATGTAGAGAAAACGTTTCCGAGGCCCAAATAAGTAACTGGTTTGACGAAGTAAAACATTACTTAATATCAAGAAACATTTTTACATTACCAACAACCCTAAAAGAGTCTTTAATACAGATGAGAGTGCTTTTTACTTATCTCCAAAGTCAGACAAAGTTCTGGTAAAGAAAGGTGAAAAAAGCGTATACACAGCAGGTGGTGATGAAAAGGAAAATTTAACAGTTCTGGTTACAACAAACGCTGCTGGGAATATGGGTCCTCCTATGATCGTTTTTTCCTATACGCGAATTCCCGGACATATCGCCTCCAGTGTTCCAACTGAATGGGGTATTGGAACATCAGAATATGGTTGGATGTGTGCAGCCACCTAGTTGCGCTATACCCCAACTCCACTCATTTACTCCAGCCACTTGATGTGGCAGTGTTTAGACCACTAAAAATTGCTTACAAAAAAGAAGTTCAAAAATGGAGAATTGACAACTTAGGTAACAAATGGGGGAAACAACATTTCGCCGAAGTCTTTCAAAGGGCACTTTGTCACATGGGTGTAGATGTAATTAAAAATGGATTCCGTGGTACTGGATTATGCCCCTTCGATGTAAAAAATGTGCACTTTGAAAAAATTTCTAAAAAAGAAGTCTCTCATACGACCCCGACAAATAAATGTGAAACTTTGAACAGAGACGCATTCTTAAAAGGTCTCGAAGAAAAAATTGGCCCCGCTAAGTTGGAAAAATTCAGAAAATGACGCATGGCGAACATATCACCTAAAAAAGGAAATTGAGAAGAAACGAAAATTAGAACAAAAGGAAGAAAGGATGAAGCAGAGGGAAGACAAGATGAAGGAGAAAAATAAGAATCTTGAGAAAAGAAAAACTATAATAAAATGCAACAAAAAAATAAATGAAATATCGGAAAGTTCTGAAGAAGAGTGGGAAGAAAGTGGCAGCAGTTTGGACGATGTCGATATTTTTGAAAGTGAGAGCACATTCTGCGAGACTGCACGGAGTGACAATATTTCTATTGGAGATTACATTTTGGCTACATTTTTGGGAGGCAAAAGAAATTCAACTAGTTTTAGATATGTCTGTGTAGTACAAAGGTTATTCAAAGAAGAAGTAGAGGTTATGTGTATGAAATCAGTTAAAGACAAAAAGATTTTTATATTTAATGAGAAGGACGTATCTTGTATCAACAAAAAAGCAATATTGGGAATTTTGCCAACACCTGAGATTCATGGAACAGGAGAAA
Source organism: Pseudeuparius sepicola (assembly GCA_963920635.1). NCBI lineage: Eukaryota > Metazoa > Arthropoda > Insecta > Coleoptera > Anthribidae > Pseudeuparius > Pseudeuparius sepicola. Next base: position 31,208,206 of record OY987303.1, read on the forward strand.
GGCACAAGTATGAGTATTCTTCACCAGTAGACATATATGAAGCTTAGAGATTCGTCATTAAATTTGTAAGCAACAATTATTATCCGATTATTTTTTGTTTTGTTTGTTCTTATATACCTTGTAGCTTGTAGGTACCTTATATTGAAAAGAAACTAGCTGTTTTTGCAATATTTCTTTTTCTTTATAACACATCGATACATTTTTTTAGTAAATAAATAAGCTCATCATGTTACTGTTGTGAATGTATTTATAAGAAAGTGTGTCCATAATGCGGTGTCAATAAATGGTTTTTCTTAAAAATTGCATGTCAATAATTGGTTTTTTGTGCTGCCATTTTATTAACAATAAAATGTTATTAAAATAATTTATAAATGGAATCTGTTTATTAGATACTGATAGTGTAATGTTTAACAAACAATAATACTAACAGAGTAAATTACAGAAAGTGGTTCATTTGGTTTATACAAAATTATAACTAAAATTTGTACCTAAAAGTTTCAATAATTGGTCGTTTACCTCACCTCTTTCCCTTAGAACAAGAGAATACTGGCAAGTTAAACATAAACTTAAAAAATGGCTTATAAATAGTAATGTAATTATTAACCCTTTCGCTGCTCCTGACGAGTTTATTCGCCGTCCGATTTACTGCTCCTGACGGCTATATTCGCAAAGGCAAAATAAATAGGAGGGCATTGACCTGGGCGAATGATTTTGAACTGTAGAGTTTCGTGGTACATTACAGTAACTATGGACAGTACAATCCTTTGATTTACAATATTTAGTGTAATATATTATATATGCACTGCCCGGTGCCCAGCGCCTGCCGCCGGTGCCTGTTTACTCTCTCCCTTGCCGAGGCCCCCACTCCCCAGGCAACACACGCCGTATCGAACCAATAATATATTTCATAATACCAAAAAACAATACTGGAATTAAGATATTTTTAGTTTGTTCGTGATTCATTGAGATCTTAGTTTTGAATAGCAATTGTGTTTTATTTATTTATTTATATTTATTTATTTTGAATTTAGTTTCGAATAGGAATTGTGTCTTCTTTATTTATTTATTTTTGTTTTATATTGAATTTAGTTTCGAATAGCAATAGTGTTTTATTTATTTATTTTTGTTTTATTTTGTAGTACATACCATATTTACAGCTATTTGTGTTTTATTTTGAATTGAATTTATTAAAAACATATGTTTATTATTTTTTAAGACATGTTTTCCAAATAAGTTTGGCTAACACTGCTCCTGACGAATATACTCGCAAGCGCCTAATAAATGCCGTTCCTGGCGGTCGGCCCCGGAACGGCTTCGGGCAGCGAAAGGGTTAATGCTCCTAACTAGAGTTTCCTTTTATATTATTTTGATTTTTCCTGGTCACTGTTATATATATGATTTTCCATTAATATCTTGGGAATCGACCATCATTTATTTATTTAAAATTCCCATAAATTACATTACGCGTTTCGGCTGATAGCCATCATCAGAATTAAACTATATAATGCTAAAAACAATAAAAGATGTTACACCCTAATTTTTTTTAATTACACAGCCAAATAGAAAATACTTACAATCATGTATGAGTTCATGTCAATTTATAATTACATCAGGATCTACTTAGATCAATACATTTTAAAATTATTATCAATAGTATAAAATCATCGAGGAGTTAAAACGTTTTGGTTGGAACTGAGAACGAAACCAGGCAAGTTTAAAAATTCATACATATAAAAAAGAATACGTCACCTCGCAGCAAAAGAAAAAACAAGGTATTATTTTATTACATTACAGGGTGCTGAAATGTTACAACTGAAGAAGGTTTTGGTCAATTCTCTTTAAGTTAATACCATTTTGATTTTTCTTAATATATACCATTTCAAGAAAGTTTCTTTTGGTTAGGTCGCTTTCCTAATCCAGTATGTCAACATTATCAAAATCAATCAATTCAAAAATTTTTTAGTGTGTAACATCTTTTATTGTTTTTAGCATTATATAATTTAATTCTGATGATGGCTATCAGCCGAAACGCATAATGTAATTTATGTGAATTTTAAATAAATAAATGATGGTCGATTCCCAGGATATTAATAGAGTTTCCTTTTTTTGGATATGATATGTTAAATTTGTTTTTCATTCCCAAGCTGTTAACTAACCTTATCATCATTATTACTATAATAATATAGATGTATTTAGGTAATAAGTATTAACAACTGCACCCACAGAACCTCCATAATCCATTGTGCAGTCTTAAGTGATGTTGTACTAAATCAATGTATTTGAGTAATTGAATAAATTGAAATTGAAATATTTGCCGTCACTTGGCCTTTGAGGTTATGGTTGTCTTTCAAACCGCGAGAGGGGAGGGGTAATTGCAATGTTGTCAGTTCAATTCCTTTGCGACCGCACGTATTGGATCGATTTCAAGGGCCGTGCCTGTACCCCCATCAGAAATATTACTTATAGGTACCTACTTATGTGTATATTTTGTTTGTGTTTTTATTGTTGTCTGGTGTACAAACCTACTCATTTATTTAATTGAAATTCACGAATGTATCTAATTATAATTCAAATAAAAATATTCATAAAAATTGATCAAAAAGGCTACTATTAGACCCACATAGAACTGTCATGGCTTGAAATTTAAGTTGGCAGTGGCTTAGAGTTATTACTTTAAAAGTAAGTAAAGATATGAGTCGAGCGCTTTTTAATAATGCTCTCATAGCCGAAGTCAGATTAACATATTTAGTTACTTCAGTGTTACAGTTCTAGCTATAATAGACTATGTATGTAAAAGACCTATGCATAGTGCTGTTTCGAGTGGTCGCCACTTGCATATGATGGCAAAAATCAGGAGAGTAATATCGAAAATAAAATAAAATGCTTGTTATAAACACCTACGATGGCCCCGCCGGCCCATATTCTGTTCTGTATGTATGTTATGCTTTTTTCTTTCAGCGTTAGAGGATGTTTCCAGTCCAAATTTCATGTAGAGGAGCACATGATTATTCATATTTTCAATTTAACCTAACACTTAGTAGCAATTATCTTAAAAATGACAATAACAAAATTTTGTACTATTACAATAAATGCCCATAGACCGTCAAATATTTCATGTTCCTAGAATTCCCTAAGCAGCGGCCATATTAATATTATTGATAGGTGGCGGAGGGCAGGGCCGTAATAAACAGAATTTATGTTTTATGCACACGAATCCTAAATTGAATAGATAGCAATTAACATTAAACTCTGTTCTTTGAAGCACAGAAAAAAGCTATAGTTATAGTGTCTGTGTTTGAAGTTAGGTTAGAGAAACAGAATATCAAAGTTAAGGTTAGGCATCTGTCACAAGTTCTGACATTTCTGCCAGACATGCTAAATATGCCCCTGGAGGCACCCAGAACAAATGTCATTTCTAATGTACAATTAAAGAGCGTTTTTAGATTACAAGGCTCGAAGATGGTTGAGAAGTACCTCAACCTTGAGTAGAATAAAGGGAAATTTACAAGTGGCGCCTGGGGATAACAAAATTCGATTTTCCTTGGCAGAAATAAAAGGTATCTGTTGCCCATATTTTCACTAGAGCCGTGTTCACTAAATGATTAATTAATAGAACCTGGCTTCGGAAAACCAAAGGCTTTGTAAGCTATTTTGATTAAAACATTACCTTGAATTCCAATACCAATAGGCCTGTGTTTCAAATTTGACCTTTTAGCTTCTTCAAGCGGGTAATAATTTTCATCAATAATCTTATCCAAATTTCTAGTAACAACTTTAGTAATTTCTTTCAGTTTACTAAAATCATAAGCTTTTCTGTTTGCCGTTACAAACATGTTCACAGCAACAGAAGCTAAATTGCAAACTGCAATCTCTTCAGGTGATGTGTACTCCAAAATCTCGGTGCATAAATTGCTGCTTTTAATGACACCCAAATTTTTCTGGTTCGACTTGCTGTTGCAAGCATCTTTGTAAAGCATGTAAGGAGTTCCTGTTTCTACTTGAGAATTAATTATAAATTTCCAAAGTTCTCTTGCAGGTACTTGTCTTACAAACCGACCTTCAGCTTCATATTTCTCATATAGCTTCTCAAATTCTTCCCCATAGCAATCAGATAATCCGGGACTTTGGTGAGGACACATTAGCGACCATTGTCCATTGGCCTCCACCCTTTTCATAAATAAATCTGGAGTCCACAAAGCATAAAACAAATCCCTGGCACGAAACTCTTCCTTGCCTGTGTTTTTCTTTAGGTCCAAGAAGTCGAAAATATCCGCATGCCAAGGTTCAAGGTAAATGGCGAATGCACCTGGTCTTTTATTACCCCCTTGATCAATATATTTCGCAAGATTATTAAAAACCCGCAACATTGGAACTAAGCCATTGGAAATGCCATTAGTACCCGCAATGTAAGTGCCGGTGGCTCGAATGTTGTGCACATTTACTCCAATACCTCCTGCACACTTCGTAATATATGCGCACTGATTCAGGCACTGACAAATCCCTTCAATACTGTCATCTGGCATCATAATGAGGAAACAAGAAGACATCTGATTTTTTGGGGTGGCAGCATTAAACAGAGTGGGGCTGGCATGTGTAAAGTACTTTTCAGAAAGTAAATTGTAAGTTTCAATGGCAGCATCAATGTCTTCACCATGAATTCCCACAGCAACTCGCATCAGCATGTGTTGAGGACGTTCAACAATTCGTTCATTTATTTTCAACAAATATGAACGCTCGAGAGTTTTGAATCCAAAATAATTATACGAAAAATCCCTGTCGTAAATAATACATGAATTTAGACGATCAGCATTTTCCATTATAATGTTGTAATGTTTTTCTGAAATCATTGGAGTACGTTTCTTTGATTTTTCATTGAACATGTTGTAAAGATCATCAACAACCTCTGCAAAAAATATAAATCATATAAAAATACAAAGTGTCGCATAATTCTACAATGTGTCGCACTTAATATGAAAACAGCCTTGTATTTGTTTTTGTTTTTGGACAAATAATTTCCAACAAAGTTATAAACTCGATGAGCTGTATCTTTAGGTGTATTTAACTTAAATGTCAGGTGCATCCCCAGCCTGCTATGATCTCGCATAGAACCAATATTCAATATTTGTGTCAGATATCGAAAAAAGTTATTAGTTATTATGGATAGTTGTTCAGAACCGAATTTTTATCCTGAGTACCAAATTTCAATGACATATTCGAAAAACAAAAAAATCAAAATGCGAATATGCGACATATTCGCATTTTGATGCACCTGACATTTAAGTTGAATACACCTAAAGATAGAGCTCATCGAATTCTATAACTGTGCTATGTCGGAAATTTATATATCAAAAAACAAAAAATACGAGGGTTTTCGGCTCTACCAGGTATTCTTCTTATGAGGATTTTCTCTGAGCCCCCTCTGCCGAGATTGGGCCCCAATACCGGTTATCGGTCTCATGCGAGTCTGACAGTGCAGCGACTCTGGAGGTGAAACACAACCTCAATTTACATTGGTTTAGATGGCAGAAATTTCATTCTGGCCTACTTTTTGAAAATAATTGTGTTTATTTATTGCCAGTATTGTTGTGAGGTGAAATATAAATAAAGACTTGTACTTTCTACAGTAACAGTGTGAAATATTTCTAAATTTGAAGGAAAAGAAATAATAAATATATTGTTTACATACTTGGTGAGTATCTATATTAAGGGAAGGCAAGTAATCTCTTTAAAGTTTATTAGTACAGGATTAGTGAAGCTTTTGTTTTTTCTCAAGTAATTTTTGTGATTAGATCTTTTATAATGAATCGTAAATGATACATAGAAAAGTTCAAAATATTGGAGAACACTATATTCAGTTTCAATAGAACATTGCAGGAGCAACTTGGACGATTTTGTGCACTAAATACTAAACACTTCTGGTGTGCATGTTATTATTTTATTTATAGGTGTCGTATTCACAAAGTTTATTGGAGGAACCCTCGTCACCATAGAATCATCGAAACCTCCTGGGAGTTGCCCATAAAGGATCAATTAATATTTATTAATAAAGTTGGATGTGTTGGAGGCGTTCGAAGAAGAAACTATTTGGACTGCTTTTTTTCACCTCTGATCTACAACTGGTTTGCTGTTGGCCAAGAGCGCTTGGCAAAATGTAGATTCACTGTATTATTCCCGGATAGCTTTATCTCTGTATGATTTACTGATTATTAGCCTACACTCACTAGGAATACTACAGTATGCTGGTGTTTTCCTTAGTATTACCATCAGGAAAATATAATAAAATAATAGTAATTGTCACCCTTCCCCCACACATAATTTTCATTGCATCTGTCATAAATCCATATATTTTCTAGTGTTTCTTTTAAACCAATGAAAAAAGGTGGTAGCATAGAATGTTGCAAGTCTTGTGCATAAAAATATTCAATCATACAGGGTGCCCAATTTAGATGTAATAATGGATATAACTTTTTAAATACACCTTGTATAAAAAAATGTTTCAGGCAAGAGTTTATCAGTTGATCTATCTGCATATTTTGGTGACCTTGAATTTTTTTTTGGGAGCCCGTCATTTCGATTCAACCAACTTTGTTTTTTTAAATGGCACCATACACTTTTCTGTTTAAATTTGGAATCAGCTCATTTTTGTGCATGTAGTTCATTTCAATGAGGTTGAATAAGAAAATTTTTGAGAAAAAGTAGAATTTCTGCAAGTACGCCAAAATTTAAATTCAAGAGCATTGCCTAAAAAGTAGGCTACGCGTAATGAAAATTTTGACATTTTTGCATGTAATGATAACTAATGGTATCTATGACACCCACATTATTGGTCCATTTATTATAAATATGAAAAGAAAAGTGAATGGTGCCATTTAAAAAAACAAAGTTGGTTGCCATAGCAACGAAATGACTGGCTCCCAAAAAAATTCAAGGTCACCAAAATATGCAGATAGATCAACTGAAAAACTCTTGTCTGAAACATTTTTTATATAAGGTGTATTGAAAAAGTTATATCCATTATTCCATCTAAATTGGGCATTGGGCATTGGGGTATGTGTTACTTTTGGACCCTTTCTACAACACAAACACAATATTACAATGCGCACTAGAAGATTATGGAAATTCTCGTATATTCTGCGTGCTTTACATAAGCGTTAAGATTGCAACACCTGTAAATAAAATAATATGAACATGCACACGAGAAGTGTTTCATATCACTGTAATTTTCCCTCCAAAACTGAAATGTCGGTTTCTAAAATGTTTCGCTCTTATTTGCTGCACCCAGCGACAATAGCGTAATGTAATATGTATACAAATCCAAACTTTTGTACGCCTTCATTTCATCCAGAGTGATTATATTGACAAAGTACATAACAATATCTGGGAGTATTTTGGGAAAATATTGCCCAAGTTGCTACTGCAATGTTCTATTGGAACTGAAGAAGAATCTGCTCAAATATGTTGAACTATTTCCATGCACCGTTTACGACGAATTTCATCTTTAAAAAAAAATCACACAAACTCTCATAAACAAAACAGAAGGTTCACTAATTCTGTAACTACTAATAAATTTTAAAACGATTACTTGCCTTCCCTTAAATATAGATACTAAACAAGCAGGTAAACAATATCTTTTATTCATCATTATTCATATATCTTTTGAATCCATCCACTCCGGATTTTGCCTACGTCCATCTGATGATTCCCAAAGAGGATGAAACCGGTAATGGGTTGGCTGGGATCATTGTGCCTGCAGCATGTCAGGACATGTCCCAACAAAGACAGCAATATCATTGACGTTACGTATGTGAAGGAGAAAACTTTGATCTATACAATGTTTATTCCCAACGAAAATCGAGAACCAATGGTGTAGTTCAATGCCGGTAGGGGTATTAGCCCTCGGAGTAGCTGTTTCTGTTGGTTGTATCTTTTGAATCCATCCACTCCGGATTTTGCCTACGTCCGTCTGATGATTCTCAAAGAGAATGAAACCGGTAATGAGCTGGATGCGATCATTGTGCCTGCAGCATGTCAAGACATGTCCCAACAAAGATAGCAATATCTTTGACGTTACGATGGTGAAGGAGAAAACTTTGATCTATACAATATCTTTTATTCTTCCTTTTCCTTCAAATTTTTGAATATTTCACACTGTTACTGTACAAAGTACAACTCCTTATTTATAATATTTCACCTCATAACAATACTAGCAAAAAATAAAGAGAGTAATTTACAAAAATTTGGTCGGAATAAAGATTCTGCCATCTAAACCAATGTAAATTGAGGTTGTGTTTCACCATCCAAAAACATCTGGTAAAGTCATGTTTATAGAATTACGGAACAGCCTGTATAACACAGAACATTAGCCGATTTTAGGAAAATATCAAATAATAACCAGTAGATACCAAACATATTTATGCAATTTGGATATTATTGGTTATAGCTCTTTGACATCAGAATGAAGCCCTTCATACGTCACCGTTATAACCGCGGTATTTACTCAACTCAGGGGGAGAGTAATTATTACTGCCGTTCTGGAAAACAAATGTCAACTTATTATACCAATTTACATTTTTAAAAACTTATATTTGTTATAGGCAAACATAGCTATGTAGCTATAGCTACGGCTATAGCTACATAGCCTGCTGGTTAGCAGGTGATTTCTAGTTAGCAGCAGCAGGTAATTGCATTTGTTATAGAAAAGTATAGTAATATATTTTCACCTAGATCCATAAAAAAACAATTATGGCACAACTAACAACAGCAAAAATATATGATATGTTTAAATATTGAAGGTGAAGATATCCAGGTTGAAGAACATATCGAAACAGAAAAGCAAATCTTATGTTAAATGTAAGTATTATTAAAAATAAGGGTTACTTAATAGATATTTTACAATTTTAATAATATACAATTGAAAAATGTGAACGTTCGTTTTAATAGACCGACACAAAATATATTTTTGATTGAACATTCTTATTCGGCAAATGCCACAAAATTCAAAATTACATATATGTACACAAATCAACTGTCGTGAAGACGTCCACGGTTTATTAAAATAGTGGCCATGGCGAAACATTTGGCAACAGTGTACAAATTCAATGCCACCCACATCCACGGTTTTTTCTTAATCTCAACTAGCTACATGGATGGCCCACGAAATATTTTTGTTTTGCGATAGTCTATCGTCAAATTGACAATTCAATGGTGAATTATATATTTTTTAGCATCTCGACTTGGGAAAGATGTCCACGGAAAAAAGTAAGTGGGGATGGTTTAAGGCATCCCCGCAACACCCCCATAGCCCCGAAATGATTGTCACCGCCCTAGGACTTGGCAAAAAAATAGCGACATCATTTTTTTAAATCGCATCTCGATTCCAGTAAGACGTCCAAGAAAAAAAGTTGGTGGGGATGGTTCCAAGGCACCACGCAAATCAATTTGTTTAAAAAATCGCATCTCGACTTGGGAAAGATGTCCACGGAAAAAAGTTAGTGAGGATGGTTCTAAGGCATCCCCGCAACACCCCCATAGCCACGAAATAATTGTCACCGCCCTAGGACTTGGCAAAAAAATAGCGACATATCATTTTTTTTAAATCGCATCTCGATTCCGGTAAGATGTCCAAAGAAAAAAGTTGGTGGGGATGGTTCCAAGGCACCACGCAACACCCCCATAGCCGCGAAATGATTGTCACGACCCTAAGACTTGGCAAAAAAAAAATAATGAAAACTACGACATAAAAATTAAAAAAAAAACGCTTCACGACTCGGTAAAGATGTCCAAGGGAAGAAGTTGGTGTGGATGGTTCCAAGGCATCCCGCAACACCCCACAGTCGTGAAATGATTGTCACCACCTTAGGACTCGGTAAAAAAAAATAATGAAAACGGCGACATATCAATTTGTTTAAAAAATCGCATCTCGACTTGGGAAAGATGTCCACAGAAAAAAGTTAGTGGGGATGGTTCTAAGGCACCCCCGCAACACCCCCATATCCGCGAAATGATTATCACCGCCCTAGGACTTGGCAAAAAAAATAATGAATATGGCGACATATCATTTTTTTTTAAATTGCATCTCGATTCCGGTAAGATGTCCAAGGAAAAAAGTTGGTGGAGATGGTTCCAAGGCACCACGCAACACCCCCATAGCCGAGAAATGATTGTCACCACCCTAGGACTTGACAAAAAAATAATGAATAAGGCAACATCATTTAAAAAAAAATCGCATCTCGACTCGAGTAAGATGTCCAGGGAAAAAAGTTGGTGGAGATGGTTCCAAGGCACAACCGCAACACCTCCATGTCACCGCCCTAGAACTTGACAAAAAAAAATAATGAAAACGGCGATATTTCACTTTTTTTTAAATGGCATCTTGACTTTGGAAAGATGTTCAAGGAAAAATGTTGGTGGGGATGGTTCCAAGGCACCCCCGCAACACCCCCATAGCCGTGAAATGATTGACACCGCCCTAGAACTTGTTAAAAAAATAATGAATACGGCGACATATCAATTTTTTTTTAAATTGCATCTTGACTCTGGGAAGATGTCCAAGGAAAAAAGTTGGTGAGTATGTTTTTTTTAATGGCATCTTGACTTGGGAAAGGTGTCGAAGGAAAAATGTGTGTAGGGATGGTTCCAAGGCACCCCTGCTACACCCCCATAGTCGCGAAATGATTGTCACCGCCATAGGACTTTTTTGCAAAAAAAAGAAAACGGCGAGATATCAACTTTAAATAAAAATGACATCTCAACTCGGGAAAGATGTGCAAGGAAAAAATTTGGTGGGGATGATTCCAAGGCACCCCCGCAACACCTCCATAGTCACGAAATGATTGTCACCGCCCTTGGACTTAGCAAAAAAAATTATAAAAACGGCAAGCTATCAATTTTTTTAAGAAAATCGCATCTCGACTCGGGGAAGATGTCCAAGCAAAAAAGTAGGTGGGAATGGGTCCAAGGCACCTCCGCAACATCCCCATAGTGGCGAAATGATCGTCACCTCCCTAGGACTTGAAAAAAAAAATGAAAACCGCGATATAACAATTTAAAAAAATCGTATATCGACTCGAGAAAGATGTCCAAGGAAAAAAGTTGGTGCGAATTGGTTTCAAGGCACCCCCACAATACACCCATGGCCGCGAAATAATTGTCACTGCCCTAGAACTTGGTAAAAAAAAAATAGTGAAAACGGCGGCATATCAATTATTTCAATAAAATCACTTCCTCGACTTGAGAAAGATGCTCCCAGGAAAAAATTGGTGGGGATGGTTCCAAGGCACCCCCGAAATAATTATATAATTAAATACCCCCAAATGATTGTCACCACCCTATACTTGACAAAAATAAATAAATCAAAACGAAAAGAAGCACTAAAATGATGAACCTGCAGGACCAAAAAGATTACCTCAAAAAAGTTCCAAGTAAAAGCATGATCGAAAAACAGCGCAAGTGGCGCCCTCTGTGAGATACGGCGAAATTGACATGTTCAGCTTATTCTCCATCCCCAAGAACATACCAGTGCCAAATTTCAGCTTGATTATGTTGGGAGGTGTCGCCAAAATCAAATTTCATCTCTTAAACCCTTGTTTATGAGACTAGTTAGCTTTTGCTTATGGCGGAATTTCTATATATTAATAGATTTAGTTGCTTGTGTCGGCCTCTAAGGACCAAATCTAAAACTAACGGAGATTTGATTCACAAGGCGCCACCTATTATCAAAATCTAAAACTAACGGAGATCTATGATCGGATTCACAAGGCGCCACCTATTATCAAAATCTAAAACTAACGGAGATCTACGATCGGATTCACAAGGGCGCCACCTATTATCAAAATCAAAAACCTTAGCGCTTCTTACTCGATCTCGTTTAGAAACCTGTCACGCTACGCAGATCCCATACGGTGTATATTCGCAGACTTATCGATCGGCAGTGACGTCACTGGAGCCCTCAGCCGGTTTGTTTACTCTTGGCACAGCCGACCAGAGTAATAAAAACGGTTGAAAACGATTTTTTCTATAGTTTTTGTATCGATCGCTGAGTCATCACCGGTCAGCCGGCCACTGAACAACCATCCCTCCCAAGGTCATTATATTCTAGGTCGACGCATTATATTACAAATGAACTTTAGGTGTTGAAAATAATTACGGAAACAATAATTATAATAAAGTTTATTCAGATATTTACAATTATATACCAGCTATACCTTGGTATTGAAAACATTTTAAATAATAAACTGAAATAATCCTCAAGAAAAATTTGCTTGTGCATGCTTTCGTTGATTGAGGATTCCTTCCTCCATCGACGAGGCTTTTAAGGAGGATAAGATCACAGACCTATACAGGATGTCTATTAAAGGGGAGTCTGTCAAGAATATCTTGATAAATATGCATTTTTCGGTTTCGGACAACTTTCTTTGAAAGAAAAGATTGCTTTTTTGATGGTCTAACTTTATGCAAAAGCATATTCGAGAATTACGGCCTATACTTTCCAAGATAATTTTGAAAAACCTTTGTAAAAAACGCCTTGTTTTAAGAGTTACCGAAAAAATTCTTAATGACGTTTGTGGGCAAAACTGACTGCTTTCAGTTTACTTTATTAGAATTTGGAAAAAGGCCACCATTTATAGCACTAAAAAAAACTCAGCTGGCATGCTAGAAAATTTTAAAACTGTCCAAGATAGTTTTACCTTTACCACAGGATAAACAATACCTTTACCAATACCTCCTGAGAAATTTCCAAGATTTGCAAAATAGTAGTTATGTTGTGAAATATAGCGTTGATTTCCATCGACGAATGTAGGTATACAGGGTGAGTTTTTTCGATGCCCACTATGGGGATCTCGGAAACTAGCAGAGCTAGAACAAAGGTTAAATGGGAAAAGAATTGCGGTTTTAAATGCGCAATCTAATGCCTCTTTTGAAATTTTAAAAAAGTTCTTGGTTTTGCTATTTTTCATAAGATCTCTGTAGCTCCGTTATTTCTGATTATACAGAAAAACTCTAGAGACAAAAATTGTAGATAATTTTGGACTTAATAAGATAATCTGATCCAATTTTTTATGTTGTTTCTGATTTTTGAGATATGACATAACTTGTGTTTTTTTATGTAAATCATAGTTGGCTAAGGCCTTATAAAATCGGCCATTTTTTGAGCTTTCCAAAGATATAATACTCGACATAGTTATTATAAAAAATAAAAGAGCTATGGCTAATTTTCTGATTTTTTTCAAAATTTTCACATAGTCAGCCATGGAATATTTTCATAATTACATTCTATTTTATAACTAGACATTCTTCAAACTTCCTAATATTTTGTTTTTAGCTGGTATCAAAATGTAACAAAATAAAACAAAAATTAAATAACTCAAATTCAAATTATTATTATTTTAAAAGGTCACCTTTTAAAATAAAAAAGGTGTTCAAACAATCTATCATTATTCTTTACGCAAATATTGCATCTTTTTAAAACTGAATTTGTCGCCTTTCTTAGAGAGCGCCTGTCAATACTGGCAATTGCTTCTAAAACAGCTGCTCTTAATTCAACAATTGTCTGGTACTTTATTTTGTACTAATCCCCACAAAAGGAAATCCAAAACAGACAAATTGGGGGATCTGGGCTGCCAGGAAATAGGTATATTTCTCCCTATCAAACTATTTGGATATAGCTGATCTAGGTAATTTCTTACGGGCAGATAATTATGTGATGGAGCTCCATCATGATAATTTTCGTTTTATTTTGTTACATTTTGTTACCAGCTAAAAATAAAATATTTGAAAGTTTGAAGTATGTCTTATAAAATAGAACGTAATTATGAAAATATTCTATGGCTGACTATGTGAAAATTAAGAAAAAAATCAGAAAATTAGCCATAGCTATTTTGTTTTTTATAATAACTATGCCGAGTATTATATTTTTGAAAAGCTCAAAAAATGGCCGATTTGATAAGGCCACAGCCAACTATGATTTACATTTAAAAAACACAAGTCTATGTCATATCTCAAAAATCACAAACAACATAAAAAATTGGATTACATATCTACAATTTTTGTCTCTACAGTTTTTCTGTATAATCAGAAATAACGGAGCTACAGAGATCTGATGAAATAGCAAAAAAATCACTATTTTCAAAATATCTAGTGAGCCATGAACTTTTTTAAAAATCCAAAAGGGGCATTAGATTGAGCATTCAAAACTGCAATTCTTTCCCCATTTAACCTTTGTTGTAGTTCTGCTAGTTTCCGAGATCCCTATAGTGGGCATCGAAAAAAACTCACCCTGTATATACAGTGTCTGCCAGAAAGTTGGACACAAATGGGAATTTTCTATATTTGAAGTTTCTCAGAAAAAAATGTAGTCTTGATAAAAGTTGGTACTTGTGCTTAAACTCAAAATATACCCGAAAATTTTTAAAATTTCTATTCGTATACAGGGAAGGTTGAAAAATACTTATGAAAATTCCTCAAGAGTAAAGCACCCTTATTTTTAGAACTACAGCACTATGGCACTAAGAAGAGTTGTTTGGAATCCCAAGACAATGTCAAATATGAATTCACAGGCACCTACTCAAAAGAAGAAGAAAAATCACACTTTTGCATTTTTTATTCACCACGCTGTATAATAGATAATATTAATATTAGCTATGTACTTATTTTGAGGCACATCTTCGAGCATGACAGTACGATACCAACGACTTTTATTTAGGTTCAACTCTAGCATCTTAAAAACACTTAATAACTGAAACTTCTGCAAAGTTTGTCGTTTTTTTGTGTCCAGGTAAAATACTACTAGGTACAGTTTCAAACATAACATAGTAACTAATCTGTGGAACACACAAATATTTTAATACAGCAACAATTTAAGAGTTATTTAATAAATGATTATTCAACAATAAAAATATCACAACAAAAAAATATTATGATAATAAAGACTTCAGTGACTACGTGTGCCCCTTCCTTCGCTTCCTTTCGCCTTCAAACAACGCCTACCCCACTCGGCAATATCAAAAATTTTTGAATACGCTTCCTCAATGTTTGAATACGATTTTGCAGACTTTTAAGCTTCACAACTCTCAACGCTTTCGGCCATGCCTTTTTCAACCTGTCCAAAATTCAATTTTTTGTTTTTTTTTTTATTTGGGACCTTCCCTATGACTCATGCTCGATTTGGACAAATAACTTGGGCAACCTGCTAACTTACAAGGTATTGCACCTAAAAAAAGTAAGTATATTGTAAAAATATAATAAAATTAACTTGCCATGAAAATTTAAAACCTTTAGCTAAACATGGAATTTTTAAAGGTGCACGTAGTTTCACCAGTCGATTCTAAACACACCGTTAATTGAGGACCATCGACGAACACACGTAGTCTACCTTTCAATGTCTTGTGTTAAAAAGTGTTGTTCACAGACCTACAATAACCCGAAGCTTTATAAAAAATATATAAAAAATGTAACATATAACATACCTTGAATGTTTCTTGACTACAAAGTAAGCACTTTGTATGGCTTGCACCCTTGTTTGTATAAATAAGGCTTGCACCCATTTTGCCCTCAAAACTGGATCCTTTGGCTTTGGCCCGGTTAGGTAATTGCCTTTCCAATTTATGCGTCGATTGATTCCTTCCTCCATCGACGAATTTGGGACACAACACGGTAATTATGGAACACACTGTATGCACCGCCCGATTTTCTTGAAATTTTGGCTACCCCCCTATTTTCGAGGTCCCTGAACACGAATCTGACCTCAGCTTTTAGCGCTCGGACGTAGTTTCCGAGAAAATGAATTTTCAAATTTCCTTTGACACCTCACTTTTCACGGCGATATTTGTGGTTATAATCCGGATGAATTTTTAATGTATGCAGCTCAATCTGATCACCACCCTATTTTGCACCTTTTGCCACATCAAAACTGCTGTTTTCGCCAGGCTGCCGGCGCGCCAGCGGCCGGGCCGGGCGTAAATACGGCAAAAATCTTTCAAAATTTCGGGTTTTCCGCGGGTTGTCGCGAAGTTTCGATGTGGCAAAAGGTGCAAAATAGGGTGGTGATCAGTTTGAGCTGAATTCCATTTGGATTATAACCACAAATAATGCCGTGAAAAGTGAGGTGTCAAAGGAAATTTGAAAATTCATTTTCTCGGAAACTACTTGCGAGCACCACAAACTGAGGTAAGATTCGTGTTCAGGGACCTCGAAAATGGGGGGGGGGTAGCCAAAATTTCAAGAAAATCGGGCGGTGCATACGGTATATTTCATAATTACCAACACATTTTCACTTCCTAACCTCTGTACCTATTTATCGTTTATCTGATGGCTCAAAACATGAAATGTTTTTATATGCACACACTAATTATCGGACTAGAACACCACCGCACACTACTGTATCCACCAAATACACTGTCGTAACAATAATATAATAAGTGGAAATAAGAAAACGAGAATCTAACCGGCAGCAAAAGGCAAAAACAACTGGTAATCGGATCGGACGCGGCAAGCGCTTGGTCGATCGATACCCGTGTAAATACAGTTTCCTGCCATGTAAAATGTAACCTTCCATCGTCAATGGTGCGCGACGGTGCGACGCTTTGGCCGAAGCGTTGATTGAAGATTCCTTCCTTAATCGACCTACTCGAACGGTGGTTTCGGAATTTGTCGCCACCGTACGGACGCGTCTCGGTGAAATGTAAGAGAACGAGACAGAAACATTTAGTAACAAGTGGGAATGTGACAGACAGACCATAAGGACATATTTGAAGGTTATAGAAATTCCGCCATAAGCAAAAGCTAACTAGAACCTCCATAAACAAGGCTTAAACGAACAACATTTCTATAAGGCATATTAGCCTCAATCGTTTTTTTAGCCCAAAATATATGCAGTTTCTCTATTTCCCATTACTTTTGGGACACCCTGTATAATAACTCCATATGTTTGATCGTTTTTCACCAAGAGAGGCTGGGCCTCTAGAAATGATCACCCTATACTTTTTTTGTACGAAAAATCAAACTTTTCAAATTTTGATAAATGGTATTTTCAAGTACAAGGGCAACTAAGAGTAGCCAATAAAGTGTGGTGACTCTTTGGCATTTGGACTTGGAAAAATTTTAAAATGAAAATTCTATACCTAAGGTAAACAACCATTTATGAACATTATTAAGAAAACAGCCGTAAAGGAATTTAAATTTCCCGCTTCCGTAACTTCCTGTTGAAGTTTGGCAACGTTCTATTCAAATATACAAGGCTTAGATGTCACCAATATGGCGGAATTTAACATAACCTGTGCATGTGCATAAAATTTTAGTTCACGTTGGTGAATCTTATTGAGAAGATTAAGGTAAGTACTTTTTGAAATTACGAGTATCTGTTAATATTTCTTAAAACAAATAAAAACATATATTTCTGAGTTCAGAAAATCATAGGGAGTAATAAATTTATGTCACAAATAATATCATTGATAAAATTTTCAGTTAGATTGGTGTGTCCATTATAGGAGTGTTCAAAATGGCTTTCGTCCATTTATCGACACTCTGTCGATAATTGGTTTCAGCATTTTTATTTAGTTTTTTATATATTCTTCTTGCTTATATTATTGTGATGTTGCCAATGCCTGTTTTTTCCTTGTAGCAGGTTTGTAACCAATTTTCGACATGGGGTGTCGATAATAGGTTGTAAAGTGGTGATAACAGGTAATAGTTTTTTCTTTTTTGTAGATATGGGTCCAACACGAAAAACCTATGATCCTCAGAAAATGGCTCAGGCACTGGAAGATGTTAAGAAGGGTGTTCCCGTTGCCACAGCAGCTAAAATTCACGGGGTGCCACATTAATAAACAAGAAAGATGGAAAATCACCACTTATTTGTTGCCCTGGTCCTTCTACTATTCTTAGTCCGGAAGAGGAGAACATGTTAGTAAAATGGATTTTAGCAATGGCCAAAAGGCATTTTCCAGTGTCAAAAACACAGTTATTGGATTCCGTTCAAAAAATTATGAATGACTCAAATAGAGTAAAAAAATTTGAAAACAATAACAGACCAAGTGATAAATGGTACAAACTGTTTCTTAAGAGACATGCAGAAATCTCACCTAGGATTTGCCAAACACTTACCCCATGTAGAGAAAACGTTTCCGAGTCCCAAATAAGTAACTGGTTTGACGAAGTAAAACATTACTTAATATCAAGAAACATTTTTGACATTACCAACGACCCTAAAAGAGTCTTTAATACAGATGAGAGGGCTTTTTACTTATCTCCAAAGTCAGACAAAGTTCTGGTAAAGAAAGGTGAAAAAAGCGTATACACAGCAGGTGGTGATGAAAAGGAAAATTTAACAGTTCTGGTTACAACAAACGCTGCTGGGAATATGGGTCCTCCTATGATCGTTTTTTCCTATACGCGAATTCCCGGACATATCGCCTCCAGTGTTCCAACTGAATGGGGTATTGGAACATCAGAAAATGGTTTGATGTGTGCAGCCACCTTTTACGAATACATCTGCAATGTATTTAATCCATGGCTCGAAAAACAAAACATAGAGAAACCAATTATACTTTTTTTGGATGGCCATGCATCACACCTCACCCTTCATTTGTCCAACTTCTGTATTCAAAATGGCATAGAGTTAGTTGCGCTATACCCCAACTCCACTCATTTACTCCAGCCACTTGATGTGGCAGTGTTTAGACCACTAAAAATTGCTTACAAAAAAGAAGTTCAAAAATGGAGAATTTACAACTTAGGTAACAAATTGGGGAAACAACATTTCGCCGAAGTCTTTCAAAGGGCACTTTGTCACATTGGTGAGATGCAATTAAAAATGGATTCCGTGGTACTGGATTATGCCCCTTTGATGTAAAAAATGTGCACTTTGAAAAAAATTCTAAAAAATAAGTCTTTCATACGACCCCGACAAATAAATGTGAAACTTTGAACAGAGACGCATTCTTAAAAGGTCTCGAAGAAAAAATTGGCCCCGCTACGTTGGAAAAATTCAGAAAATGTTTGAATATGAATGTAGATTGGAATGGGGTAGTTGAAGATACAAGCCTTTTCGAAATATGGAGAAGTCTCAATAATGAAAATATGCAAGAAACAGTAAGAAACGAAGAGGTAGACAACCAGAATAATATGACAGCTACCAATCGGGAACTAGCTGGCCAAGAAACTGAATCCGAAAATCAAAATAAAGACATTAAAGATAACAATATACAACAAAAAAATGAAGTCACGCCACAAAAAGCAGAAAGAGCGAATGAATCTGAGACAGAACAAGGAAATGAAAGTAATTTAGAAATGTTTGCCCGTCCAGGACCTTCTCATGATGAGGTTGCTTGTAATGTGCCAACTCCATTTAAAAAGGCCTTGTTTTGGCCAGAACCAAAACCTTCGACATCGAAGCGAAAAAGAAAAGAAAAAATTCCATCCATTGTCACATCGGACGCATGGCGAACATATCACTTAAAAAAGGAAATTGAGAAGAAACGAAAATTATAACAAAAGGAAGACAAGATGAAGGAGAAAAATAAGAATCTTGAGAAAAGAAAAACTATAATAAAATGCAACAAAAAAATAAATGAAATATCGGAAAGTTCTGAAGAAGAGTGGGAAGAAAGTGTCAGCAGTTTGGACGATGTCGATATTTTTGAAAGTGAGAGCACATTCTGCGAGACTGCACAGAGTGACAATATTTCTATTGGAGATACATTTTGGCTACATTTTTGGGAGGCAAAAGAAATTCAACTAGTTTTAGATATGTCTGTGTGGTACAAAGGTTATTCAAAGAAGAAGTAGAGGTTATGTGTATGAAATCAGTTAAAGGCAAAAAGATTTTTATATTTAATGAGAAGGACGTATCTTGTATCAACAAAAAAGCAATATTGGGAATTTTGACCAACACCTGAGATTCATGGAACAGGAGAAAGGCAAAAGTATGAGTTTTCTTCACCAGTAGACATATATGAAGCTTAGAGATTCGTCATTAAATTTGTAAGCAACAATTATTATCCGATTATTTTTTGTTTTGTTTGTTCTTATATACCTTGTAGCTTGTAGGTACCTTATATTGAAAAGAAACTAGCTGTTTTTGCAATATTTCTTTTTCTTTATAACACATCGATAATTTTTTTAGTAAATAAATAAGCTCATCATGTTACTGTTGTTAATGTATTTATAAAAAAGTGTGTCCATAATGGGGTGTCAATAAATGGTTTTTCTTAAAAATCGCATGTCAATAATTGGTTTTTTGTGCTGCCATTTTATTAACAATAAAATGTTATTAAAATAATTTATAAATGGAATCTGTTTATTAGATACTGATAGTGTAATGTTTAACAAAGAATATATTAACAGAGTAAATTACAGAAAGTGGTTCATTTGGTTTATACAAAATTATAACTAAAATTTGTACCTAAAAGTGTCAATAATTGGTCGTTTACCTTAAATATAGATGTCGCGATTTTTTTGGGAAAAACAGATGGAGCCAAAATTGACGAAGTTATATTTAAAATGTTTGCTCCCGGTATTGGTAGATCCGACCACAACACATCGTAGAAGCACACAGAAGGAAAAGAAAAAAGTAATAGAAATCCAAAATACCACATAGATATTACCTACAGTTTGTTCAGCGAATGTTCGGCCCCGATATCTATCGTATATTCACGAGTCAGACAAGGACGGGAGTTGTGACGTAGGGCCGAACATTCACTGAACAAACTGTACCTACCTACTGTGGAAATAGTAATTTATTGAAACACTGTTCTACTTTGGCTGTTGGATTTATAGGAATAATAATTTCTTGTCAGAAAAAATAGTAAAAAAGTTATAAAAAATTTTCATTCCAATTCAGTGCACTTATCAGAAAAACAATTATTATTGCATACAAAATATCGAAATATACAGACAAAACTTATGTTTTTTTTTATTAATTTCTATAACCCAATTTTCCGCAAGACACTGAAGAAGAAAACAGGGTTAGTAAATAACAAAAAGGACTCGAAAATATACTTTCGGATTTCGCACAAATAGGTGGGTGTTTAATAGTAGATAGGCTATGTGCGTACGAGCCCACTTTCTCCATGTATTTCTTATGGGGGCTAAAACGTGGTCAAAACGTGACCAAATTTCTCCGGCCCGACTTTCTCCGACGCGACCGAAGGTGCCCGAGCTCGCCGATCGTTGACCCAGCCGCGACGCCGCGGACATGTCACGACTCGCAACTAATAAAAACCCTAAATCGTAATTAAGCCCTGTTGATCTTTAGCCGCGGCCATGCATGGATTTTTGCTACCACCTCTGCCTGCGTATTTTTGCGTCCGCGACGCCGAGACATGTCGAGACTCGCAACTAATAAAAACCTAACACCTATAGAAAAAATACCAGCTTGCAATATGTACGTGATGTAATTCCTCGGAAAAAAGTACTTTCTCTTAGTCGGAATAAGCGCCTATGCCAGCACGCTGATCTCATCGGTACTGGCGATAAAAAATTTGTAGGAAAAGTGTAATAAAGAATAGATATGAGATACATATGAGTGTATACATTTTCTTGACTACATTACCTAAGGATGTATCAAAAATATATCTTCCTATATTTAGAGAATAGGACTGCTCAAAAGGAAAGTGGACATTAAATTTGGGGCATAAATTAACCATTTTTAGTTGAGTTTATAACCATCTAGGTAAGTAAAATTTCTTCAATTCCGAGAAAGCCAGGCCCTGTTTTAAATTACTTGACTAAAATATAAGAGGTGCAAAGTTCACCAGTTTTTAAAAATATCCCGTCACACGATTATCAAGTTGAAAGACTAGCTGGAAAATCGGATTTTGTGCAACGCGTTTCCTGTTTAAAATTTCACCAAGAAACAAAAAAAGGTACTAATTCTCACTTATGCCATGTTCACCGTATGATTTTCATACTATTCCGACTTCGAAAACCCCAAGGTATAAGTGTAGCGTGTGGAAAAAGGTGGAATTAAGGGTTTAAAACCCTTAAACGGTCTATATATGGAATAAAATGAGGGCATGCAACATGTTCTTCAATAATGAAAATTAAAACAATGTTCATTTTTAACTGTCCATTATCCTACCAAGAAAAAGCTTATAGCGTCTAAGCGACTATAAAAACGACTCTAAAAACGTCTAAACGACTCTAAAAAACGACTAGACGACTCGTAAAAACGACTAGACGATTCGAAAAACGACTAGACGATTCGGAAAAACGACTAAACGACTCTGAAAACGACTAAACGATTCTGGAAAACGACTAGACGATTCTGAAAAACGACTAGACGACTTGAAAAGCGACATACCATTGAATACCATCGAGTACCATCGAATACCATCGAATACCATGAAATACCATCAAAGACCATGGAATACTATCGAAAACCACGGAATACCATAAATGGTCTTGGATATCCCTGTGAAAAATTTGCCTCGGGGAGAGCATAAAAGGAAATTATCCGTGATCGATGCTCTGTGATCGAAAGATATCTAAGCCTTTGATAATACAATCACTCTCAGTTAAAGACATGTCTTTGTCACTTGAGATTGAACCTAGGAGTTATGGTATCCAACACACCAATGACGGATTAGTCATGGGACAAATACCAGTAACCGTTGAAGATAACGTATTATGTATTGGAGATGAAAATTACCCTTACACCAGGTCTGTCTCAACTGCTTTTGAAGAACAAACCACAAGGTATTAATGAGAGTGACCTAAAAATATACAAACAATTGTTGATTACTAATTTTCGATAGGTTCAACAAATCAGGTTTTAAAAGTGTGTTTAGGTGCCTATGGTTTCATCTGGTATATGTTCCATACAGGATTCGAACCTTAGCCCACATTCCAAAGCCAAACACTCGGCATTTAAGTAAAATTCTAGGAAATGCTTGGCAGTGTGGTAATAATCTCGACGCGCTGTTGTAGCAGGGCTCCGCTGGCTCCCGCAGGCCTCGCCGGTCTCTGTAGACTCAGCAGGTCCCTTTAACGATGTGTACCGCAGGCTCCGATTAAATTAAAAAATTACTATTAACACTAAAATACCGGGACAATATCCATCATTCCAACGCCAAAACACACCGACAGTAGTATTTCTGCGAATGCATCGCAGCCGGGCGCAAGGTGGATGACTCACATCCGCTAGCCGGAACTTGTCAGGACAGGTTGACAACCTAAAAACAATTCTCTCTACTTAGATAAAAATAGAATGTCCAATAAGATTTTTTTCACACACTTTTTTATATAAGCCAGATAACGTAACCATATAAGTATATATTAGAATATTATAAAATATTTAAGCCCCATATAGTTCGAATTTGAATGGGATATTATGTTACATGGGTAATATATCTCAACACTTCGTACACAAACAAAACTCGCTCGTTCTTTACAGTTTTATTACTGTGAATTCGGTACCTACTAAAGCGGCAGACTTGGGATGCCGCAGTAGCAAATACAATATGAAGCGCAGCTCTGATGTATACTAAAAATGTTATTATCAAACTTGAGACGCACACATATTTAAAAATATAAATACCGCCGGATGAATGCAAGGCCAATTTACGGAATATAGCAAAACAATTAGATTATGGACATGGATATTAATTTATTTAGGTAAAGGTAATAAACATTTGATACTATCGACAGGAGTCTACGCAAAATAATTGTATCCGTATTCAGCAAATAAAAAAGTTATGGGTACCCGTCACCGATGAAAAAGTATACAAAACTGATAAAATGTTCGTGGCATCTTGTATATTAAAATATTTAATCGCGTATCTAAGTTGTTATTTTATTCATTGCCTATCCCACAAATTTGGATTTTAGCTCTTGTAATCGCTCGATCACGATTGAAACTACACTCATAAAATGTTTAAAAAATGCCCATCCCACGTGATCGCTCGACAAAAACAAAACGTGCAAAGTGGCTACTGCTCGAGGTTTGACCTTTGTCCTTAGGGACACGTGTGACCCAGTTGATGTAGAATCTAAAAAAACCCTGTAAATCATACTTCCATAGCATAGAATCTAAAATCCCCCGGTACAGTACGGATGAAAATTTCAAACCAGGCATAATCAACATGTACGTTCAAAGTAAAAAAAAACTTGTCGATCAACTGTTTAACCCCGAAATTTTGTTGATTTCTAGGAATAAAAAGAAATACTGCGATTGTAAGTCCAAAGCTATTTACGCTATCAAATTCGTTTAAAATGCGAATGATAATTTGCCGCATTAAAACCAGGCGTGAAAAATTCAACATACGTCCCTAAGAAGTTCAACCAATTTTACCCTGGAAATACAACATTTTTAATGAATAAAATATCGAACATACAACAACACCCTTCTAAATATAGTATAAATCATGGGTTTTTTTTGATAATGTGGAAAGCTAAACTGAAAATTGTTGCTAGAGGTTCTAAAAACCCTGGTGCCAAAAATCAACTATTATTAGAAAATACGCTGATGTCATAATATAGCCGTCGATGTCACCGTTAGCGTGTCCTATGAAAAATGCGTTCTGCTTAATAAGGTGTAAAAAAATCCATGACGGGGCTTAGATGAATAAATAAAGTTTGATGTATGTGAAAGTATAGACTAAATTTTCATATAGCCCGCGTGATCGCTCGAGGTGGCGGTATCCTCTGGACTAGAAAATATCATATCGGCTCAATCTCCAAACATTTTCATTTTGAATTATACGTTTTCATTGATGATAGATATAGCAAGAAAATTGGACTGGACTCGATATGAGAGACATTAATCTAACTTTCACTAAACTGCACGTACTACTTAGAGGGTTGTAAGCCGTTTTAATAAAAGCACCAGACTTGCTTAAAATTCATGGCTAAACGTTAACATAATGTCATACAAACATGCGGCACGCAAAATATTAAGAATAGATATATGAGCTCAAACATGTTGATCAAAAATATATTAATTTCTGGCGATTTAGTTTACCAGTTATCATTTAAAAACAAAACCTGGTCCCAATATTCAGTGAAAATAATAATTGAAAACTTTGAACCTTATAAACCACCACTAAATAGCGAGTCGGAAATAAGTAAAAAAATATATATAAATATATTATTTTGATATTATAGCCGAAACTGAATTTATTGGGGTGAAGATGTAAGGAAATATTTTTAGCTAGGAAAAAGTAATGCAATTATCATAGGTACCGGTTGCAGAACCCGTTGTCAGTTTTGCAAGGATTTTTGATACAAATATAATTGCTAACGTTTAATTTGTTTACCCCATTTACGAAAATGATAACAAAATTGGATCAGACAAGATGTTTTTTCGAAGTATAGTTTTTAAACACAGGGTGCCACCACCGGTTTTACGATATAGGTTTAAAAATGCGACGCAAATACATAAAAAAATACCCTAGATATAAGAAAACAAAATACAACTCACTGAAAGATTCTTGGTGATGTATAAAAAGAAATCAGGTTACATCTAATGCCCCAGACAGTAGAATAAACATCCCCGAGCGATGAGATATAGCCAAACATCATTTTTCCAACGGCACAGTCATTTTCACGGGAAAAACAACCAGTAACCGCTCAAATTCCATAGATAGATACTGCCGTAATCCAAAATTTCACTGAACTACGCGTATCTATTATACTGAAGTAGGTACTGATACACTTCCATCTTTCCAAAGAAAAACAAACACGAAACTCAGACTTTTCATATATTACAACGCCTCGATAGAGTCTTTGTGGCCACGACCGAGAATCTACTGAAACAAGTGCGACGCATAGGACGTGAAAAGTGCCGAGTTGGTTTTATTAAACAATGAAACTTATACCTACGTATATATATAAAATAAATGAGAAATATGCCAGAGATTTGAAACCTAATTGTGTTGCAAGTTTGAGGTCCAAAAAAATATTGGTTTTAATTTTTTTAAGGTGAGAAACACATCTAACAGCCAGTTTGGAAATATACAAGGCAAAAAGTAGTGATGTGGCTGCCCCATTTTATGTTTTATACAGGTTGGATTATTTTAGAATAGTTGTTCAATAGACCGAGACAACATCATAAACGCTTCCCGTTAGAACAGAATCTGATGAAAAGAAAAATTCCATCTGGGTCAAGCTACTAGATAACCAAAATAAAAAATACTGAACGTTATAAAATTTAAAAAATCATATTTTCATGGGATTTTTGTCCTCTGAAAATGACGTAAAATTCAGTTTCAATAAGTTACTAATTGGAGTAATAGGAGAAAAATCTTAAATAGGAATTCTGAGACAACGAGGCTGAGAGTAAATAACATACAAAAATCTTGTGCGTTGACTTTCAACTCAATTTATTAATTAGGTTTAATAACGACAATTTTCTCGATTATCTAGAATCAAAAATATTGCAAGTGACAATTCACTATTTTCTCGACATTATGTAAAGCCTTATTATTGCGTCGTAAATTAAAAGATCCAAAAATATTGCCATCAATTGTTTAGTAAATGTGATTAAAATATGTCTACTTTATCAACAGTTATTTGTAACAGCTTATTATCTTGGAAGCGTAAACTCTTTGAATTTTTTAGACAAAAAGTTGTAGTTTAATAATGGTCAGTTGGATTCCTTTTTGAATCATGTTTGCGTATTACCTACAAGGATTTACAACCTCCAAACATAGAAATCGCTCATTTTAAACCGATTTAATAAAAATTTCACCAAAAACAATACTTTCACTCATATAATACACTTCTGATTAATAAAAAAGGCGCTATAGTAATAATGAGATTTTCAATGGAATTTTTATAGACTGTTTGCCCATTTTGAGAGTCTGTTTGCTAGCTTTTGGGGGTATTCCTTGATATTTTAGACGGATAAAAATTAATAACATTGGGTTTCCTAACTAAAATACAAAACGCACTGTTGACTTTACTTCCGTGGATAGTAAGCCTATAATACGTATCGAAAACAGAGAAATATTCAGGTCAAGAAAAAAGTAGCCTAATTTACAAGTTTGGGAATCAAAAACTACCTTTTGTCTTTTAATTTTGATGAGAAAATACGTCTAATTCGTAAGTCAAATAAATGGGACATCATGAAAGATATACTAATAATTGAACAAATGCTATCTCAGTTCTATAGGCACAAAGGTACTATGGGTAGTAATAGTTTTGGGATCAAAAGGCAAGCTTTTAAATTTGTTAAGAAAATACGTCTAATGAAATTGAAAGTAGTAACTAGATTTTGGTTAACATTTCGTTAACGCGTTGATGAATGTTTGATGCAAGTGAAAAGTAGATCGAATTTTCCAAAAAACGGTGACTGACCAAACAAGTTATTATAAAAAGTTGCTCAGGAGACCGATGTAACCTAGAAAACGCCTTTCCTTCGAATAGAAAGCGACATAAATAGTTACAAAATGGGATTTAGACAGATATTCGATGCAAGTGAAAAGTATGCAGAATTTTCGAAAATCGGGACGGACCAAAAATTATTAAGTTGATCGGGAGGTTTAACCTAGGAAACGCCTTTCATTCGAATAGAATCTGACAAAAAATCCAAGAAAATTTTAGA
Source organism: Pseudeuparius sepicola (assembly GCA_963920635.1). Lineage (NCBI taxonomy): Eukaryota > Metazoa > Arthropoda > Insecta > Coleoptera > Anthribidae > Pseudeuparius > Pseudeuparius sepicola. The sequence continues at coordinate 31,235,744 of OY987303.1, forward strand.
CAACTGTTTGCAAGTGAAAAGTATACAGATTTTTTTCGAAAACCGGCGACTGACAAAAAAAATATACTTATTAGAAAATTTTGCTCGGAGACCGAGGTAACCTAGAAAACGCCTCTCGTCCGAATATAATCTGAAATAAAATTCCATGATGGGGACTTAGGCGAATGTTTGATGCAAGTGAATAGTATAGACCGAATTCCCGAAAAACGCCATTCGTTTGAATATAATAAAAAAATCGAATAAGGAACGGGACTTATTAGACGAATATTTGATGCAAGTGGAAAAGTATAGATAGATTTTTCGAGTGACTGATAAAAATAGTTAGTCGGAAATCTGTAAAAAAAAATGCCAAGACGTGACTTAGACGAATGTTTGCAAGTGAAAAAAAAAACAAAAAAATTATTAGAAAAGTTGATCGGAAGGTTTAACCTAGGAAACGCCTTTCATTCGAATAGAATATGACAAAAAAAAAATCCGATACGTGACTTAGACGAATGTTTGCAAGTGAAAAAAAAACAAAAAATTATTAGAAAAGTTGATCGGAAGGTTTAACCTAGGAAACGCCTTTCATTCGAATAGAATATGACAAAAAAAAATCCGAGACGTGACTTAGACGAATGTTTGCAAGTGAAAAAGAAACAAAAAATTACCAGAAAAGTTGATTGGGAGGCCGAGGTAACCTAGGAAACACCTTTCATTCGAATAGAATGTAACAAAAAAAAAATTCCAAGACGTGACTTAGACGAATGTTTGCAAGTGAAAAGCATACAGATTTTTTTTTTTTTTCGATAAACGGCGGCTGACCAAAAATTATTAGAAAAGTTGTTCGGGGCCGTGGTACCTAGGAAACAAAATGCAACAAAAAAATTTAGACATAGATGAATAAGAATGCAAGGACGATTGGAGTGATCTATAACCCTAAACAGAAGGGAGAAAATGCCCCTCAATAAGTCGGAATTTGTGTGTTTTCCGTATGATTCAATGAGATTTTTACAAATTATTGGAAACTTAATGACGTGAGAAAAATAAAACGTCCATTGTCTGCTCACATTTTAGGAAATTTATCACAATTTATTCTAATTAATAATACCCTTTGTTTATGGAATCCCTATATAATGTATATAATGTAAAGTAAAAATATAGTTAACAAGGCGTTAACGAGCATTGACAACATGTTAACGAACGAGGTGCTAACAACGCGATAACTTAACTTTGACAACGCGTTAACGAAGCGTTGACGAGTGTGGACCCTCCAAATCTTAGGAGATACATTCGCAACCTTACACCGGATCACGCGTCACAAAGATGCTACCTTAAATTAATGCGTTGACAACTCGTTAATCCCAGGAGATACAATCGCAACTTACACCAGATCAAACTCAACTGTGGAATCTTGTGACGTCACAGAGATGCTACCTTACATTTCTTTTAGGTAGATAACCTAACCTAACATTATTGTCCAAGAGGTTAGCGACTGGTGAACCGATTGCCATTGGATTTGGGAGAGGTGTATCAGAGGCGAGTTTTGACCAATGGCAATCGGTTCACCAGTCGCTAACCTCTTGGACACCGCGACAATAATGTTAGGTTAGGTTATCTACCTAAAAGAAATGTAAGGTAGCATCTCTGTGACGTCACAAGATTCCACAGTTGAGTTTGATCTGGTGTAAGTTGCGATTGTATCTCCTGGGATTAACGAGTTGTCAACGCATTAATTTAAGGTAGCATCTTTGTGACACGTGATCCGGTGTAAGGTTGCGAATGTATCTCCTAAGATTTGGAGGGTCCACACTCGTCAACGCTTCGTTAACGCGTTGTCAAAGTTAAGTTATCGCGTTGTTAGCACCTCGTTCGTTAACATGTTGTCAATGCTCGTTAATGCCTTGTTAACTATATTTTTACTTTACATTATATACATTATATAGGGATTCCATAAACAAAGGGTATTATTAATTAGAATAAATTGTGATAAATTTCCTAAAATGTGAGCAGACAATGGACGTTTTATTTTTCTCACGTCATTAAGTTTCCAATAATTTGTAAAAATCTCATTGAATCATACGGAAAACACACAAATTCCAACTTATTGAGGGGCATTTTCTCCCTTCTGTTTAGGGTTATAGATCACTCCAATCATCCTTGCATTCTTATTCATCTATGTCTAAATTTTTTTGTTGCATTTTGTTTCCTAGGTACCACGGCCCCGAACAACTTTTCTAATAATTTTTGGTCAGCCGCCGTTTATCGAAAAAAAAAAAATCTGTATGCTTTTCACTTGCAAACATTCGTCTAAGTCACGTCTTGGAATTTTTTTTTTGTTACATTCTATTCGAATGAAAGGTGTTTCCTAGGTTACCTCGGCCTCCCAATCAACTTTTCTGGTAATTTTTTGTTTCTTTTTCACTTGCAAACATTCGTCTAAGTCACGTCTCGGATTTTTTTTTGTCATATTCTATTCGAATGAAAGGCGTTTCCTAGGTTAAACCTTCCGATCAACTTTTCTAATAATTTTTTGTTTTTTTTTTTTTCACTTGCAAACATTCGTCTAAGTCACGTCTCGGATTTTTTTTTTGTCATATTCTATTCGAATGAAAGGCGTTTCCTAGGTTAAACCTTCCGATCAACTTTTCTAAAAATTTTTTTGTTTTTTTTTTCACTTGCAAACATTCGTCTAAGTCACGTCTTGGCATTTTTTTTTACAGATTTCCGACTAACTATTTTTATCAGTCACTCGAAAAATCTATCTATACTTTTCCACTTGCATCAAATATTCGTCTAATAAGTCCCGTTCCTTATTCGATTTTTTTATTATATTCAAAAGAATGGCGTTTTTCGGGAATTCGGTCTATACTATTCACTTGCATCAAACATTCGCCTAAGTCCCCATCATGGAATTTTATTTCAGATTATATTCGGACGAGAGGCGTTTTCTAGGTTACCTCGGTCTCCGAGCAAAATTTTCTAATAAGTATATTTTTTTTGTCAGTCGCCGGTTTTCGAAAAAAATCTGTATACTTTTCACTTGCAAACAGTCGTCTAAAATTTTCTTGGATTTTTTGTCAGATTCTATTCGAATGAAAGGCGTTTCCTAGGTTAAACCTCCCGATCAACTTAATAATTTTTGGTCCGTCCCGATTTTCGAAAATTCTGCATACTTTTCACTTGCATCGAATATCCGTCTAAATCCCATTTTGTAACTATTTATGTCGCTTTCTATTCGAAGGAAAGGCGTTTTCTAGGTTACATCGGTCTCCTGAGCAACTTTTTATAATAACTTGTTTGGTCAGTCACCGTTTTTTGGAAAATTCGATCTACTTTTCACTTGCATCAAACATTCATCAACGCGTTAACGAAATGTTAACCAAAATCTAGTTACTACTTTCAATTTCATTAGACGTATTTTCTTAACAAATTTAAAAGCTTGTCTTTTGATCCCAAAACTATTACTACCCATAGTACCTTTGTGCCTATAGAACTGAGATAGCATTTGTTCAATTATTAGTATATCTTTCATGATGTCCCATTTATTTGACTTACGAATTAGACGTATTTTCTCATCAAAATTAAAAGACAAAAGGTAGTTTTTGATTCCCAAACTTGTAAATTAGGCTACTTTTTTCTTGACCTGAATATTTCTCTGTTTTCGATACGTATTATAGGCTTACTATCCACGGAAGTAAAGTCAACAGTGCGTTTTTTATTTTAGTTAGGAAACCCAATGTTATTCATTTTTATCCGTCTAAAATATCAAGGAATACCCCCAAAAGCTAGCAAACAGACTCTCAAAATGGGCAAACAGTCTATAAAAATTCCATTGAAAATCTCATTATTACTATAGCGCCTTTTTTATTAATCAGAAGTGTATTATATGAGTGAAAGTATTGTTTTTGGTGAAATTTTTATTAAATCGGTTTAAAATGAGCGATTTCTATGTTTGGAGGTTGTAAATCCTTGTAGGTAATACGCAAACATGATTCAAAAAGGAATCCAACTGACCATTATTAAACTACAACTTTTTGTCTAAAAAATTCAAAGAGTTTACGCTTCCAAGATAATAAGCTATTACAAATAACTGTTGATAAAGTAGACATATTTTAATCACATTTACTAAACAATTGATGCCAATATTTTTGGATCTTTTAATTTACGACGCAATAATAAGGCTTTACATAATGTCGAGAAAATAGTGAATTGTCACTTGCAATATTTTTGATTCTAGATAATCGAGAAAATTGTCGTTATTAAACCTAATTAATAAATTGAGTTGAAAGTCAACGCACAAGATTTTTGTATGTTATTTACACTCAGCCTCGTTGTCTCAGAATTCCTATTTAAGATTTTTCTCCTATTACTCCAATTAGTAACTTATTGAAACTGAATTTTACGTCATTTTCAGAGGACAAAAATCCCATGAAAATATGATTTTTTTAATTTTATAACGTTCAGTATTTTTTTATTTTGGTTATATAGTTACCACCTAGCTTGACCCAGTGAAACTGAATTTTACGCCATTTTCAGAGGATAAAAATCCGTTGAAAATATGATTTTTTTAAATTTTATAACGTTCAGTATTTTTTATTTTGGTTATCTAGTAGCTTGACCCAGATGGAATTTTTCTTTTCATCAGATTCTGTTCTAACGGGAAGCGTTTATGATGTTGTCTCGGTCTATTGAACAACTATTCTAAAATAATCCAACCTGTATAAAACATAAAATGGGGCAGCCACATCACTACTTTTTTGCCTTGTATATTTCCAAACTGGCTGTTAGATGTGTTTCTCACCTTAAAAAAATTAAAACCAATATTTTTTTGGACCTCAAACTTGCAACACAATTAGGTTTCAAATCTCTGGCATATTTCTCATTTATTTTATATATATACGTAGGTATAAGTTTCATTGTTTAATAAAACCAACTCGGCACTTTTCACGTCCTATGCGTCGCACTTGTTTCAGTAGATTCTCGGTCGTGGCCACAAAGACTCTATCGAGGCGTTGTAATATATGAAAAGTCTGAGTTTCGTGTTTGTTTTTCTTTGGAAAGATGGAAGTGTATCAGTACCTACTTCAGTATAATAGATACGCGTAGTTCAGTGAAATTTTGGATTACGGCAGTATCTATCTATGGAATTTGAGCGGTTACTGGTTGTTTTTCCCGTGAAAATGACTGTGCCGTTGGAAAAATGATGTTTGGCTATATCTCATCGCTCGGGGATGTTTATTCTACTGTCTGGGGCATTAGATGTAACCTGATTTCTTTTTATACATCACCAAGAATCTTTCAGTGAGTTGTATTTTGTTTTCTTATCTCTAGGGTATTTTTTTATGTATTTGCGTCGCATTTTTAAACCTATATCGTAAAACCGGTGGTGGCACCCTGTGTTTAAAAACTATACTTCGAAAAAACATCTTGTCTGATCCAATTTTGTTATCATTTTCGTAAATGGGGTAAACAAATTAAACGTTAGCAATTATATTTGTATCAAAAATCCTTGCAAAACTGACAACGGGTTCTGCAACCGGTACCTATGATAATTGCATTACTTTTTCCTAGCTAAAAATATTCCCTTACATCTTCACCCCAATAAATTCAGTTTCGGCTATAATATCAAAATAATATATTTATATATATTTTTTTACTTATTTCCGACTCGCTATTTAGTGGTGGTTTATAAGGTTCAAAGTTTTCAATTATTATTTTCACTGAATATTGGGACCAGGTTTTGTTTTTAAATGATAACTGGTAAACTAAATCGCCAGAAATTAATATATTTTTGATCAACATGTTTGAGCTCATATATCTATTCTTAATATTTTGCGTGCCGCATGTTTGTATGACATTATGTTAACGTTTAGCCATGAATTTTAAGCAAGTCTGGTGCTTTTATTAAAACGGCTTACAACCCTCTAAGTAGTACGTGCAGTTTAGTGAAAGTTAGATTAATGTCTCTCATATCGAGTCCAGTCCAATTTTCTTGCTATATCTATCATCAATGAAAACGTATAATTCAAAATGAAAATGTTTGGAGATTGAGCCGATATGATATTTTCTAGTCCAGAGGATACCGCCACCTCGAGCGATCACGCGGGCTATATGAAAATTTAGTCTATACTTTCACATACATCAAACTTTATTTATTCATCTAAGCCCCGTCATGGATTTTTTTACACCTTATTAAGCAGAACGCATTTTTCATAGGACACGCTAACGGTGACATCGACGGCTATATTATGACATCAGCGTATTTTCTAATAATAGTTGATTTTTGGCACCAGGGTTTTTAGAACCTCTAGCAACAATTTTCAGTTTAGCTTTCCACATTATCAAAAAAACCCCATGATTTATACTATATTTAGAAGGGTGTTGTTGTATGTTCGATATTTTATTCATTAAAAATGTTGTATTTCCAGGGTAAAATTGGTTGAACTTCTTAGGGACGTATGTTGAATTTTTCACGCCTGGTTTTAATGCGGCAAATTATCATTCGCATTTTAAACGAATTTGATAGCGTAAATAGCTTTGGACTTACAATCGCAGTATTTCTTTTTATTCCTAGAAATCAACAAAATTTCGGGGTTAAACAGTTGATCGACAAGTTTTTTTTACTTTGAACGTACATGTTGATTATGCCTGGTTTGAAATTTTCATCCGTACTGTACCGGGGGATTTTAGATTCTATGCTATGGAAGTATGATTTACAGGGTTTTTTTAGATTCTACATCAACTGGGTCACACGTGTCCCTAAGGACAAAGGTCAAACCTCGAGCAGTAGCCACTTTGCACGTTTTGTTTTTGTCGAGCGATCACGTGGGATGGGCATTTTTTAAACATTTTATGAGTGTAGTTTCAATCGTGATCGAGCGATTACAAGAGCTAAAATCCAAATTTGTGGGATAGGCAATGAATAAAATAACAACTTAGATACGCGATTAAATATTTTAATATACAAGATGCCACGAACATTTTATCAGTTTTGTATACTTTTTCATCGGTGACGGGTACCCATAACTTTTTTATTTGCTGAATACGGATACAATTATTTTGCGTAGACTCCTGTCGATAGTATCAAATGTTTATTACCTTTACCTAAATAAATTAATATCCATGTCCATAATCTAATTGTTTTGCTATATTCCGTAAATTGGCCTTGCATTCATCCGGCGGTATTTATATTTTTAAATATGTGTGCGTCTCAAGTTTGATAATAACATTTTTAGTATACATCAGAGCTGCGCTTCATATTGTATTTGCTACTGCGGCATCCCAAGTCTGCCGCTTTAGTAGGTACCGAATTCACAGTAATAAAACTGTAAAGAACGAGCGAGTTTTGTTTGTGTACGAAGTGTTGAGATATATTACCCATGTAACATAATATCCCATTCAAATTCGAACTATATGGGGCTTAAATATTTTATAATATTCTAATATATACTTATATGGTTACGTTATCTGGCTTATATAAAAAAGTGTGTGAAAAAAATCTTATTGGACATTCTATTTTTATCTAAGTAGAGAGAATTGTTTTTAGGTTGTCAACCTGTCCTGACAAGTTCCGGCTAGCGGATGTGAGTCATCCACCTTGCGCCCGGCTGCGATGCATTCGCAGAAATACTACTGTCGGTGTGTTTTGGCGTTGGAATGATGGATATTGTCCCGGTATTTTAGTGTTAATAGTAATTTTTTAATTTAATCGGAGCCTGCGGTACACATCGTTAAAGGGACCTGCTGAGTCTACAGAGACCGGCGAGGCCTGCGGGAGCCAGCGGAGCCCTGCTACAACAGCGCGTCAAGATTATTACCACACTGCCAAGCATTTCCTAGAATTTTACTTAAATGCCGAGTGTTTGGCTTTGGAATGTGGGCTAAGGTTCGAATCCTGTATGGAACATATACCAGATGAAACCATAGGCACCTAAACACACTTTTAAAACCTGATTTGTTGAACCTATCGAAAATTAGTAATCAACAATTGTTTGTATATTTTTAGGTCACTCTCATTAATACCTTGTGGTTTGTTCTTCAAAAGCAGTTGAGACAGACCTGGTGTAAGGGTAATTTTCATCTCCAATACATAATACGTTATCTTCAACGGTTACTGGTATTTGTCCCATGACTAATCCGTCATTGGTGTGTTGGATACCATAACTCCTAGGTTCAATCTCAAGTGACAAAGACACGTCTTTAACTGAGAGTGATTGTATTATCAAAGGCTTATATATCTTTCGATCACAGAGCATCGATCACGGATAATTTCCTTTTATGCTCTCCCCGAGGCAAATTTTTCACAGGGATATCCAAGACCATTTATGGTATTCCGTGGTTTTCGATAGTATTCCATGGTCTTTGATGGTATTTCATGGTATTCGATGGTATTCGATGGTACTCGATGGTATTCAATGGTATGTCGCTTTTCAAGTTGTCTAGTCGTTTTTCAGAATCGTCTAGTCGTTTTCCAGAATCGTTTAGTCGTTTTCAGAGTCGTTTAGTCGTTTTTCCGAATCGTCTAGTCGTTTTTCGAATCGTCTAGTCGTTTTTACGAGTCGTCTAGTCGTTTTTTAGAGTCGTTTAGACGTTTTTAGAGTCGTTTTTATAGTCGCTTAGACGCTATAAGCTTTTTCTTGGTAGGATAATGGACAGTTAAAAATGAACATTGTTTTAATTTTCATTATTGAAGAACATGTTGCATGCCCTCATTTTATTCCATATATAGACCGTTTAAGGGTTTTAAACCCTTAATTCCACCTTTTTCCACACGCTACACTTATACCTTGGGGTTTTCGAAGTCGGAATAGTATAAAAATCATACGGTGAACATGGCATAAGTGAGAATTAGTACCTTTTTTTGTTTCTTGGTGAAATTTTAAACAGGAAACGCGTTGCACAAAATCCAATTTTCCAGCTAGTCTTTCAACTTGATAATCGTGTGACGGGATATTTTTAAAAACTGGTGAACTTTGCACCTCTTATATTTTAGTCAAGTAATTTAAAACAGGGCCTGGCTTTCTCGGAATTGAAGAAATTTTACTTACCTAGATGGTTATAAACTCAACTAAAAATGGTTAATTTATGCCCCAAATTTAATGTCCACTTTCCTTTTGAGCAGTCCTATTCTCTAAATATAGGAAGATATATTTTTGATACATCCTTAGGTAATGTAGTCAAGAAAATGTATACACTCATATGTATCTCATATCTATTCTTTATTACACTTTTCCTACAAATTTTTTATCGCCAGTACCGATGAGATCAGCGTGCTGGCATAGGCGCTTATTCCGACTAAGAGAAAGTACTTTTTTCCGAGGAATTACATCACGTACATATTGCAAGCTGGTATTTTTTCTATAGGTGTTAGGTTTTTATTAGTTGCGAGTCTCGACATGTCTCGGCGTCGCGGACGCAAAAATACGCAGGCAGAGGTGGTAGCAAAAATCCATGCATGGCCGCGGCTAAAGATCGACAGGGCTTAATTACGATTTAGGGTTTTTATTAGTTGCGAGTCGTGACATGTCCGCGGCATCGCGGCTGGGTCAACGATCGGCGAGCTCGGGCACCTTCGGTCGCGTCGGAGAAAGTCGGGCCGGAGAAATTTGGTCACGTTTTGACCACGTTTTAGCCCCCATAAGAAATACATGGAGAAAGTGGGCTCGTACGCACATAGCCTATCTACTTTTAATATTTATAGTTTTTCAACAATAGCAAACAAATACACAAACCGAGTCAACAACAAAACGTCATGAAGTAGACAGGTTTGTATTTGATATTTTTTTCTAAGTTGATAAATAAAAAAGTTATGGGGTGGCCTAATTTCGCGGGATCACCCTGTACATACTAGCGCTCGGCCGATCGATTCGGCTCTCGGCTGCCTGGCGGTCTGCCCCGCTCGGGTCCGAAAAAACGTCGTCCGATACAGCGTTCCTCGTACTAACGGGCTGCTGGTAAGAGGGGAAGGTATGAGAGTGCGTGGTAAGGGGTGGCTAGAGGAGAATATTCCTGAGATTGCAGCCGATCGTCGCGACCGTTAATTTTAGATCTTGTCTGCGAGGTGATGACTCTTAACAATACATTTCGTGACTATGGGAGTATTGTGGGGGTGCCTTGGAATCATCCCTATCTACTTCTTTCCTTGGACATCTTTCCCAAGTCGAGATACGATTTTTTTAAAAATGTATAATTCACCGATAACTTCTCAATTTGACGATAGACTATCGCAAAACAAGAAAATTTTGTGGGCTATCCACAGTTTAGTTGAGATTAATAGAAAACCGTGAATGTGGGTGAATGGCGTTGAATTTTTAAGCTGTTGTCAAATGTTTCGCCGGGGCCAGTATTTTAATAAACCGTGGACATCTTCACGACAGTCATAAGTCATAAATCAGTATAATAATCACAATCAAGGCAAATTTCTGCATTGGCACGTCTATTTTGCAGCTTTCTATATTCAACTTATCCGGCAAAGAAATGGATTTTCGGCTAGCTTTTTTAATTAATATTGGACATGTTTAATGATACCTACATATAGTCAGTTATACACTAGGCAGTTATTATGCACACACAGGATTGCCACCACATTTCTAATTTGAAATTCCCTGACTTTTCCCGGTTTTCCCTGACCAGATACACGGGGTATCAGTTTTAAATTGACAAACTATAGGAATCTATAAGAATAATGCCACTTTCTCATATAAACTCAATGTCTTTGGGGTTACCTAAGCAAGTTATAGGTTTTTAAAATTCACAAAAAAGAAGATATTGTACCATATTTGGTTTCAATAGTTACCTATTAGTTTTCATTATTTTCACTGATAATATAAAAATATTTCTTCTCTTGCAAACTTTAACATTTTGTAAGTTCCTTAGGCAGCCCCAAAGGCATTAAGTTTATATGAGAAGGTGGCATTATTTTTCAAAGTTTTATTGTTTTTCAGAGATTGTCAGTTTAAAAGTGAAAGACCCTGCATAATATAATCACTATCACTTCTAAGTCACCAGAGTTTCGAGTCTGCAAGAAAATTTAAAAATATATATTTCGATAAAACTCAATATTTAAAAGCTGAAAAAATGTAAAAGTCAAATCCCACGTTTACATTTCCCTGAATTTATTGAAATATTAATTCCCGGACAATTCCTGCTTTTCCAGGAAGCAACCCTGACACAGTAAATCAAAGAAGTGAATGAACTCGCAGAACGGACACCATAAAAAAAAGGTGTTGAATACATTATGAATGATGTGAAAACAAGGAAGAAGAAGACTTGTACCTAAATGATACAGATAATAACTCTATAAATAAATATTAATAATAATAATAATTCTCACCCTCACAACACTCCAAACTAGGAGTACTCCAGAAGCAACTAAATGCTTGTGCTGGGAAGGGGGGCAAATACTATTATTTCGTCTTCATTGCCATTTGCGGCTAGCCAACTTCTCCTAATAGAACTAGGATAGCATTCAGTCAAGTACTATAGAAATCCCTAGAAAACCATAGTAATCCCAAATTGCAGCCAAAAAACAACCTTCAGCCAGAAACCACTCTTGAAAGTTCGTTATCTAGCCGAGTTTGGAGGTCCCGCGGGTAAAAATGTGGTATGTTATATCCGAGTTCTTGTGGCCGTTATAGCCGAGTTTGACTGTTAGCTAAAACTTCTAAGAAAATCACGTAATTTTTTTTAAATTAAATTTTTTGTCACAAATGTAACAAAAACTTCCAAACCCAACAAACAGAAAGTGTGAAGGTATTAATCGGGGACGTATTAGGGCATATTGAATGAGCCGGGGGGTAACCTGAATTGTCCAATATTTACAAAAAGGCAAAACGAAATGGAACCGATTTATTTTTGTCTGGTTTCAGTCTAGACACCCAGACTAAAAACTATGACAATGATGACGTCAGCATAAAATTAACACCATCTAATCCTTGTGCGCTTTTTCGCTGTCTCTGCGGTGAACGCAGCCTATAACTGTGGTTAAAACCAGACAATCACCTAAAATCGGCTATTGGCAATTAAGTATTACCGCTAAACTGTTTCTTTGTTTCCTTATGAAGATCAGAAATTGCAATTCTTGCTGCAAGGATTGCATAATCAGGATGGTCAATAGTCATCATCGCTGCAGTCTCTGCTGCTAACGTATCTAACTCTGTGGTCTTTACACCAGGGTACAACCCCCTTATTACTTTTAGGGTAATGGCAAGCTGCAAACATAATATAACCATACATAAACAAAATAGTAAAAGCAGTGGCTATTTATACATCTGACGTATATAAGAGTCTGTATATGTCTTGTGCTCTCATTGTCGAGTTGAATTACGTGACTTCTTTGGACCATACACGTCCGAAGTAAACTTATTTGAAGATAAGTCGGAAGTGTATTTTTCTCAAGCATCGTTGCAATAGAGCGTATGTCCTAGGTGCGGCCATAAGAAAAAAAGAATGGGGACATTCCCCCATATTGTGGCAGTCGGTAGCAATGGGCGCAGCCGTATGAAAAAAGAGTATCGAAATACCGGAATTATTGTAAATAATGAACTACCGACGTATCTTCAAATAAGTTTACTTCGGAACTTCAGATATGTATGGGGTTAAATGTACGTGCAAAGTCACGTGACTCAACTCGCCAATGAGAGCACAAGACGTATACCGACTTCCATATACGTCGGACGTATAAATAGCCACTTCGAATAGAAAAACACTTTAAAAAGACTGCTTACCGGATCAACAAAATCCATATTCAACCCATAGCAGAGTTTCTGCACCCTGGAGGTAATCTTATCCAGGTGAACCTGTTCCTTCCTGCCATCTATAATGCATAGAAAAGATAGAATTTCATGTTTTCGGAAGACAATGTTATTAACTTCTTACCCCTTTTAATAACATACATCTTCACTGGGGACTTTGAAACCATTTTATAAGCTACTTCCTCAACACTTATAACACCATAAGCAACAAGCCACCAGCACTAGCAATCCAAAAAAACCTATTTTTTAGTAACCTCGGGACGCACGCAAAAAATTTTTGGTTAATTTGGTGGTAAAATTGGTTGCTTTATTTTCGCAACCTATCTTTTCCCGCCTTTTCATCGGGAGAATGGAAAAATCCTGCTGCAGCGGGAGTCTTCCCAGCATTTGACAGTTACTGGTTTCTTCTTCTTCTTCTTTTATTCGTCTTCTTGGATTCGGTAACTAGGACCATTACCCACGCTCAATTCATAAAAATCAGGACCTTTGTTTTTCGGGAAATAAAGTGGCGTGCACGTGCAGTGCACGTCTGACAGTCTAACTCGTGTCGTACCACTTTTATCCCCTTTGGTATTTGATATTATTATACAGCTTTGTCTATGGTGGTATACAAACTTATGGAATCTTAGTAAAAATATTGTTAATTCAGATGACTTACTTGATTTCTAACTTATCTCTTGTGAGATTCAAATGTTATCTTCCTCGCTTCTACCAGGTGAATATTTTCATATTTCGCTTCTCCAGCTCTTGTGTGCTGGCCCTCCCCAGCCTGTAGCCTCAAGGATCACAGGATATGACCTGTGGACACCGCAATTTTGCTGCCGGACACTAAACTGAGGACTCAACTCTCAACTACACATCCTACACGGGTTTTATCGAGGCACACGGGCACGGAATAGAAAGCCGAAGGCATGCAGCCATCCCCTCCCCTCCGCTGCAAAGTCACACTGTCAACTGTCAGGCCATACCAAACTCCTTGTTCACGCTCTCAGTTCTCAGTAACCTATATATTTTGTGGTTCTCAGACGAGGCGCTCCGAGGCAACCAAATAAATTTCTTCTTCTTTTTAAAAAGTTGTGGTCAGGTGCACGCAAGAGCGACACTATAAGTGATCTCAAGGACGAGGCGCTAATACATATGGTAATCACCAATTCACGTGTAAATGCTACCAAGTTGAATTCGGCCCTTTGTTCCCTTGCCTCTCTCACCCCATTTCCCTTCCCAGTTCTCGAATGTCCTAACATTCCTGTAAACTAACCTTGCCCGAACAAAAAATTATGAAGGTCCCGATTTTTACGGGACGAGAATGGATAATGGTCCTAGTAAATAGTAAATACAATAAGACGAATGAAACAACAACAACTAACCTAATTTCACTCTCATCTGCTGCGGAGAGCCGATTGAGAGATCCACAGATTACCCACACCCACCTTGAGAGATCGGTAGATGGCAGACAATAAAATGGATGGTGGTGACAAGTTTCGTTTCTTGTATTCCTCGTGGCGGCGGGCGGGAGTGAGCTCCCACATAAGAGCTAGAGAATCGAAATATAAAAATTTTGACCTCGTAAAAGCAAGGAAAATAACATTTGAATCTCACAAGAGATAAGATACAATCAAGATTTGGACGAAATAACTAAGGCATCAACGCATGCCATCTGAATATCAATATTTTACTAGGATTACATAAGAAGAGAAGATTTTGCATACCAACATAGACAAAACACACAACCGTAAATAAAATATCAAATACTGGAGGGGAAAAAGGTGGTATGATAGAAGTCTGTGACAGAAGTGAGACGTGCACTTCACCCAAGGTTCCTATATAGTATAAATCCTTTCTATGACCCAAGGTCTATAGAATCAAAAGACCTTGCACTACACCCTTATTTACATAGAAGAGACTACACGTGTACGCTGCCATTTTTTTCCCGAACAAAAAATAAGGACCTGATTTTTTTGTGGGACGAGTATGGATAATGGTCTTTAGCAAACAACAACAACAACTAACCTATATATATTTTGTGGTGAGGACCGGCCGGTAACCCTATTCTGTGCGGCTGCTTTTTAACCTATATTATATTTTGTGATTTTAAAGGCGGGAATGAAGAATCCGTGTTCTGTGATGTTAATGTTACTGCCGCCAAAACGCAGCAGTCTTCTCACCTATATATTTTGTGGTCTTCTCTATGTTACTGCCCTTGTTGTGTTGAGGTAGAGCCCCTGCTGACTGCTGGTCTGGGCATTAATAATAAAATACTAGTAATACTTCTATTACCAGTATTATTTCCTGTTGCTACTTCTACCTGTAGCCCCTTTCTGCAAAAATGGTTGCGAAATCACAAGTCAAAATGTTTGTTCTCAAGAGAGGTGAAATATCTTATAATTTTAAGTTAATATACTTTAATTTTTCTAGCATTTACTATTGTAGATGGTCGTAAAGAAGATGTATACCTGGATAAAATTACGTCTAGAGTACAGAAGCTATGCTATGGTCTAAATATGGATTTTGTTGACCCTGTAAGTATTTATTTATAGGAAGTGGCTATTTATACGTCCGACGGATACAAACGTCAGTATACGTCTTGCGCTCTCATTGGCGGGCTGAGTCACGTGACTTCTTTGGACGTGCATTTAACTCCGTACACGTCCGAAGCAAAAGTAAACTTATTTAGATACGTCGGAAGTGCATTTTTCTCAAGTATCTTTGCAATAAGGAGCGTATGCACTGCTCCTTTTTGGGGGATAGACGCTGCCGTATGAAAAAAGAAGGGGGCATTCGCACCATCTTGTGGCAGTCGGCAGCGATGCGCGCTGAGTATGAAAAAAGAAGTGGTAATAATTTCCAATGGTGTAACCCACCCCCGATTTTCTTGAAGTTTTGGCTGGGTAGGTACCCCGTATTTTCGCCCGATGTGACGTTTGGCGTTGTAACCCACCCCCGATTTTCTTGAAATTTTGGCTACCCCCCGACATACGGCACGAAATCGGTGGTGGGTTACATCATTGTATATAATTACCACTTCATTTTTCATTCCGCAGCGCCCATCGCGGAGAAAGTAGGGCATACGCAATATAAAATGAGACAAGATAGGTCTGAATAATCTCGGACATCGTCCAATCGACTTAAGTAAACAAGCCGATTCATAATCCATCGGACGGTAGAAGTAAGGTTATGTGTCACGTGACTCAATCGACCAATGAGAGCGCAAGACGTATACTGACGTTTGTATCCGTCGGACGTATAAATAGCCACTTCCTTATTTATATTTAATAAAAAAAGGTTGTGAACGGGATTGTTCCTGGGTGCAGTACTCGGCATGCCCTGCAAACTTAAAAATTATAAATGATCAAGCTGAAACTAGCGGCAAGCGGCCAGCCGTTCAACTTTTTAATGGGACTACTGCCGGTCTGCTCGATTTGTGTGGACAAATTCGTTTTTCATCCCCTTCATTAGTAAAAAAAAAACATGTTATAATGCACATTGCAGCATTTTAACATGTTTTTTTACTAATAAACAGGATGAAAAACGAATTTGTCAATGTGAATCGAAAAGACCGGCGGACAAGTCTCATTAAAAAGTTTAACAGCCGACCGCTATTTTCAGTCTCATTTATAAATGGGGGTACTTAGCTACGATATGTACTATACATACTAAGACAAAAAATTAGGTAAGCAGCAGAAATTTAAACAAAATATGCGATAGTGGCTATACTGTAATTATTGTATACCTACACTAATTTATAATCTGCGTCTTTGCAGTGAGCACAGTGTTCATAAAAATATGCAAGCAGGAGCATAGATACGGGGTTGAGGAGAGAAAAAAAAGGAAAAATATGCCATCATCTTGCGATTTTGTAATTTCCTTTTGTCCTTAACTTAGTATTTTGACGGTGTCACGCCAGAGAGACATAAACACCATTTACTTACAGGAAAATTTAAAATCTAGTAATTTCTTTCACGGTCATTTTCAGACAAAAAATTAACTCAAAAGTCATTAAGTACCTCTTTTTGCATTAGGTACCTACTTTTCGTCATTTAGCACAAATCAGCATAATAGAATCTACAAAAATACAATAATCAAAATGGCTATTTATACATCTGACGTATACGAAAGTCGGTATACATCTTGCACTCTCAGTGGTGAGTTGAGTCACATGACTTCTTTGCACGTACATTTAACATTTAACCCCATACATTTTCGAAGTTCCAAAGTAAACTTATTTGAAGATATGTCGGAAGTGCATTTATAATAATTATTCCTGTAGCTATTTCGATATTTTTTTTATGGCAGCGCCCATCGCTACGGACTGCCACAATATGGGGCGAATGCCCCTTCTTTTTTCATATGGCAGCGCCCATCACTGCCAACTGCCACAATGTGGTGGGAATGCCCCTTCCCTTTTTTATACCGCAGTGCCTATTACCAAAAAAGGAGGGCATACACTCCTTATTGCAACGATACGTGAGAAAAATGCACTTTTGAAGTATCTTCAAATAAGTTTACTTCAGACGTGTATGGCGTTAAATGTACATCCAAAAAAAGTCATGTGAATCACCTTGCCAATGAGAGCACAATACGGATACCGACTTTTATATATGTTTGACAAAGCAAGTTTACGTTGTGTCGTTATGGCTTTTTGCGAAGCTTTTTGTTACAACACACATGCCAGAATGGATTTATTCTTGTTCATTCAAAAAGGCCATTTGCATGACATTTAAGGCGAAAGTGTTAAACATTGATTTCTTAATCTTGGTGTTCCTGGCTTGTCGGATAAATCATTTTACTTTTTAAATATGAAACATGGTTCGTGTTTAGCTCTAATTTTTACTTAAATATTAAATACCATTCACAGCGTTATAAAAAATATCAAGAATTCTTGACTTAAAATAGGGTACCAGATTGCCATTTACCCAAAATTGTCAGTAGTTGCTTAGTCTTATGGTACGACCGATATCCGTCGTATAGTCATGAGTAATGCGGGCCCTTCACGCTCCGGTTTGATCTCAAAGGCCGCAACTGACAGTTTTTGCCTCAAGGCGGGAACTGTGCCGCTTTTCACCCTACACGTTCAGACAAACAAACTGGCATTTTCGGTCAGTTCACCGGCAAAATCGAAGAGGTTTAATCCATAGCTGGAGGGTGAGAATTTTAAAGAATATGTCGAAAAAGCATCAGCCGCCATTCTTTTATTGAAAGAAGAAGACTCCAAAAAAGGAAAGAAAGATAAGAGGATACAAAAACAAGATATGATTATGTGGGAGCCATTTGACCCGAGGCCAAATTAGCTGCAACTTTAAGATATTTGGCTAAATTTCTGTTCGAATATGCCTTCGACTTTAGCTTCCATAAACATTACAAATTTCTGTATGTCTCAACAAATGGTGTAAACAATTCTGCAGACATCGGGGAATCTTACTTGAAAATCTCTTTAATGAAACAATTAAATAATGCCAATAATACGCCCTACTGCACTGGATACCCTCCCAAAACCTGAAGCAAAACTGACTCTTGCCCGCGCGATCTACATGTGACACTAACCTTCTTTGTTTTATGCGCTAATTGCCTTAATACGCCTATCTTTGTTTCGATGAGACCTCGGCCGAAGTTCGGCACTACACGATTCAGTTCCGGCCAGGCCTGTGGACTGTTCAGTTTAAAATATTTAGCATGTCAAATAAACTTCGACGTTGGGTTTTGGACTGAACAGTCCAACTGTACAGTTCAAAACTGATAAAAAACTGAACGTGAAGGGTGGGTTTAAGACAAGGACAGGAGTTGTGACGTAGGGCCGAGCATTCGCTGAACAAACTGTAGGTATACTAGTTTTTAGTGACAAATAACTCCTGATACTCTTTTTTATTTTAGTTTTTTAGTAATATTTGGTTTAATCAACACTTAAAATTACCCGCGATGATCTCCTAAAAAGAAATTTGGGTAAAATAGCTGGGCTGCTCTTCACTAGGCTTAAAATTGTTTTGGTACGCGAGTTCATACCGTCCTGTAAAGAAAAGCAAAAACTTAAACGCCGTTTGCTGAAACACCAATTTATAACTCATGTTGCAACTAAGTAATTTTTAAAATATAGGTAGTTATAAGCACAGCTTTATAAGAAAGTGCTTTAAATAGAGCTACTAATAAATCACATTCTTTTAAATTGAGGAAGAAACACCACGATTAATTATTAGACCCCATGGTGGAAGGATTATATTACTATGTTGCATACTTATTTTGGTTGTTTATGCATTATGATATCATATGATGTCATCTTGGCTGTAGTCAAGGCCTACTATAAAGACAGGCCCTGGCGCACAAAAATCACGTGACCATCTTAGTCAGACAGTCAGACGCTACATGTCATTTGTCACATAACTGAAAGCGGCAGCTTGGGTTTTGAGAAGTTTTCAATGTTTAAGTTGTTTTTAAACGTATTAGTTTATATTTTAGAAACAAGTTTGTGTCTAGTGCGTGTGTGTCCTGGCGGAGGGGAACCGCCCAGGTGTTATTATGGCCTCTGGGTGGGAGTCATGGCGTCCAAGAGTATTGGTGCCGCTCGCACCGACGCGTGAGCGCTGTAAAGGGGAATTCTTCCCCGAACCACAGAATAGGGAGCCCGTAATTCCGGAATGGACTATTATGGACATGGACCGTATTGGACAGTGGAGCCTGATTCACAGAGGGGTGAACTGCTTACGGGAGATCCGCGAGTTCACACGGTCCAGGTGGCTGGAAGCCGTTCCCGTTGACCACGTTCGGGTTTGTGTATTTATTGTATTCACCATTCACCTTGCGCGAAATAAATCAGTGTTGTAACTTGTAACCGTTGATTTTCGTTGTCGACCCACGCCCCGATACGGTTTATCCATTCGGTCTTTCACGCTGCCGATCAACTGAGACCTCGTCAATATTTGCAGTATACCTACTGAGGTTAGTTTTCATTTTTATTTCGTAAAAAATAACCTAAATACCAAATATTGGGTCTGTTTATATTATATTTATACATATTACAAAAGCCAGGAAGAAAGTGTCGCCATAACAAACATTTGTTTTGCCTGGGGATGAAAATTTCCGTCAAAAATGGATTCGTCTAATCCCAACTGAGATTTAATTTCTAAAAAACCCTGAAGTATGTGTGACTAACACATTTTCAAGAAAGTGAAACAATAATTAAAGTGGACAAATGTGTTGTGGGAGGAAAATACCTATAGAGAATATCACCTAAGCTAAAGGAAGGTGATGTCCCAACAATTTTTGAGAAGTGCCAAAATATTGTGAGTGCCCAAAACAGCTAAGGCAGGTTGAAAATTTTGAAAAAACAATTAGAGAAAGCTTGGATGCACAAAACCAATAATGTAATAGATGAAAGAAAACTTGCCAAATTGTTACGAAATTTGGTTTTTCTACTTATCTCCAAAAATGTCTTTCATTATAGCACTAAGTTGGTCACGTGAGTACGCGATTATGCGTTAGCGCCGTGGCCTGTCTTTATCGTTGGCCTCGGGCTGTAGTTTGGTATTTCCATTGTTGTATTTCTAATTGGATGTCACCTGCATGTAACCTGGATGTTTTGTGGGCCAAATCATGCCTGATGCGATTTATAGTTAGTGGTCTGTTTGTCTATTAATTTGTTATTATTAATAATTATACCAACTTGTGCTATTTATGGATGTAGACCAATGAATGAAGAACCCCAGGAAGGAGTCAAAGCTCTATGAATATTATAAAATACGTGAGACGAAAGTTACTCTGTGTAGGAACCAAGTTTTGACACAATATTTTGATATCTGACATGGAGATAGGTGCTTCGATATGTTTACGCTTAGATGTACGGCTTGTGGCTCTTTCCTGGCTTGCAAAACAAAATGTTTGAGGATAATAATCCATCGGTAAGTAATTTTGTAATTTAAAAAAAATTTAAATTAACTTTTGAGGCCATGCACCAGTGGCATAGGAGTTTCTGTAGGTACCTACTTCTTCATAATTGGGACTTTAAAGTTAGAATTGCCATATTATTAAGGATTTCTAACCTTAAAGACGTGCCTTTTAATTTTTAGTCCGTATTGTAGGTACCTACTGATTTTACGAAAAATGAGGATTTCTGCCTCGCTTAGTTCCCTGAAACCACTCAAAGATGCACGCCACTGTGAAACCGGAAACAGCATTCTGCCATATGCAGGAACTATCCCTGTCCCACGTTAATCCCAAACATGCTCCTTCCTGGGGTTCTTTATTCATTGATGTAGACATTATTCTCGGAAAACGAAGGAAACTTATTAAACTAGGTGCATGTAGAATGTAAACTAGGTACCTACATGTAGAATGTTTAAATTTACAATTTTAAAAAATATATTTTTTCGATTTACTTAATTGTTTTATCAATTTTCAGAATAATAATTATGTAGGTATTGCAGTTGGTTATGAAAACTGCCAGTCTATAAATTGGCGAGTAAACAAAATTTTATCCAACCCAACATTTTCATCAGTAACTACTTGAAAAAAGATATTCAAATAAATAAAAAACATTTATTTCAAAACTAAAATTTATGTTTAAGGTATTATAATGTATTCAATATATAACAAATACATACATGTTACAATTCCCCTGACCCAAAACAAGAAATGAATATTTGGTACTTTTAACTCTGCATACATACCTATTGTGATAGGGCAGCAATAAATGGAACCTACAATTTTTGCAACTTTATAGGGGTCACAAGCGAGTATATCAGAGCTGCCCCAGACGCTATAAACGAACTAAGTCTAAAAATACAGAAGCCTGCCAATCAGTAAGTCCATATGCGTTAAGGTGGCTGAAATCCAACAGGAAACACACAGAAAACGTATCATCTTAGACAGCGACGTTAGTGAGAAAGGTCCAATAATTTAAATTGTTTTTTATTTGTTGGTTGTCATTTTGTAAAGAAATAATTTACTTTCGTGTTTATTAATGTTTTTTCATTAATTCCAAAGCACTCTTGATCGGTAAAAAATTTCATAAAAATTCAGCATTTCGAGATGGCCCAGAGAAATACCCTGTATATTTTTGTATTGAAACTTTGCACACCAACACTTTGAGCAGTCCATTGATCATTCAACTATTTTGAGGGGATTCCACAACACTTGACTCGCCAGATGCATTTAAAATCCCCATTTTGCTCATCTTCGGAACCCTGTAGAATGGAACTCCCTGCATATTTTTGTGGGGGTTTAGATTAACGCTATGTGTTGTCAGATTTTAAATAAGAAAATCGCTAAAGCATTTTCGTCATTTTTTACTAGTAAAAGAATTTGTAGTAAGCCTTGAAAATTGAGATTAAGACCTGAAATTTTGCACCAAAGTAAAAAAAGAGTTTTTTGTGACCTCTCTTCAGAAAAAAGACCCGGCTAAAATTAGATGAAAAATAATTTTTTTAAAACAACTTTTATTCTTCGATTCCCCTCTCCCCTCCCCTTCCACTTTCCCCCGGCTCCTCCCTCCCCCCACCTTTTCTAAGCCCAAGACCGTTCTTACCCAGCATTTACCCGTCTAAGTAAATTGAAACCTCTGGGTTAACCATGTTGAAAATATGTGGAGATAGGTGCCAGTGTGTGCTTCGATACGTTTACGCTTAGCTGTACGGCTTGTGGCTCTTTCCTGGCTTGCAAAACTAAATGTTTGAGGATAATAATCCATCGGTATGTTAATTACCTAGCACCTAGAAAAAATGTATTTACAAACTAGAACTTTTTGGGATTATTTTTGGAGTAGTACAAACATCATGTACCTATCGAATATAAATTTGTTTTGAAATAATTTTGTTTAAAAATTTATTAAAAGTAGTGCTTGATTTCTTAGTTGGTAGGTATTGTAGTTTTTGTCTCATGTCATCAACATATGCAAAAAAAATGGTAAATAAGAAAAATGGTTACCTTGATTTTCAATATTTAGGCATTTACATCTCTCAGGCCGTTGATTTCTTAGTCATATTATTTGCTAATAAATATTATCACTTTGAATTTTTTTATTTATTTAAACTGTTTGACCTTGAAAATTTGAAAAAAAAATCACCTGCAGTGTTGAATTTATTTTTAGTTTAAGAATATTTTAAGACCTGATTTATTTTTTGGGGGGTTTTCAATGTAAGTATCATTATAATACGTTATTACGGTTAGTGATCCAATAATTTATCATGTAGATGTACTGGTTGGGTAGGGATCAAAAATTACGAAGGAAACTAGTTTATTCTTTTGCCGACGTTTCGGTTATATTTTTAACCATCTTCAAGGCTCTACAATATTAAAACATCGATAAGTACAATAATAAAACATGAACATACTTTCTTACTGGTTTTTGTTCAATACTTGACTTTTGTGGAGCCTTAGCGGTGATAGTTTTTACATTTCTTTTTTCATGTACTAACAAAAAAGTCCAGCAGACTGTTCAGTATCCCCACGATTTTGATAGATATATGTTCAATTTTAATGTGTTTGTCGTTGTTTTTCCGTTTCATGGTAAAATCCGATTGTCTAAATGTTTGTGGTTTTTATTTTGATTTTTAAACTCAGGAGACGTGAATTCTGGTGAGTAAGATATATAATATTTTTTTTACTTTTCCTATCATTATATACATATATATATATTCTTATTCGATTATTGTTGGCAAGCATCTTGTGTTGATTTTTGTGGTTTTGGTCATTGTTACTATTGTCAGTTTACGCTTTTATTATTGTACTTATCGATGTTTTAATATTATAGAGCCTTGAAGATGGTTAAAAATATAACCGAAACGTCGGCAAAAGAATAAACTAGTTTCCTTCGTAATTTTTGATCCCTACCCAACCAGTACATCTACATGATATTATAATATTTTGGGTATAATTTTGTTCTGCTTAACAACAAGGTTTTTCATTGGACTTCTCTCGTGTGTCGGACTGTATCTATTTGTTTTAGTTGGGTTTGCATGTGAGCAGCTGATATCCCAGGAAGGGCACTGGCAATAAAATTCAAATATTTAGTTCAATTAAAGCTGGGTTTATGCAGCTTTCTATAAGAATAATACAATAATAAGAGTTATAAAATCTTTGTTAATATCATTAATTTCAATTGGAAGTGTTTATAACGCTGAAATAAGAATAATAATAGTTAAGGTGGGTTCGTACACTATTCTAAGAATAAAAATAGTAATAAGAATAAATATATCTTTAAGGGTAAGGAAAGGAGATGGTTTATTTATACAAGTTATGGAATAGGCTTGTAACTCGCTCTCAGTTACTAGAGTCAATTTTTTTAAGAAGTCCTTACTAGGACTGTCAATTGGTAATTTCGACATCCTACTTTGGCATCAATGCAGCAAAAAATGTAATCGGGTCATAAGTTCAGGTCAGTAATGAGCCTATTTGCATAACACAAAAAGTAACAACGAGAACAAGAACTACACAGATAACTGTAAAACTCACGAAACATATAAAACCCGCGAATATTTTTACTGCCGAACGTTTGACTCAGTTTGAGCGATCCGGAAAACCTTCACAGTTACTTTGACACACGGAAGCCAAATATGCCTGAGTGTTTACATGATGTTTTAAATTATTATTAAAATGAGTTGTAGTCATAATTATTGTTATTTATAGAGCTATAATCATGATTGCAATAGGGTTTTTATATTATTATGCTCTTTCTTCGTACCACTTGGGTTACTTTTACCATAATAAATCAATGAGTGACGTCATTAACTGATTGCGACACATATATACCAATGGATAATAGAAAATTCCTAAGGGTTTTGTGAAGAATTGTCATCTGACAAAATCTGGACTTACAGTAATCGGGGTACCCTAGCAATCAGCAGCCATATACAGGGTGTCCGGTAAGTATGTGTCAATCTCGCGGGAGCAGGTAGGTGATGTCAAAATATCACCATTACACTTAACAACTATGGGTCAAATCTCAATAGTTACTGAGATAAAGAGCTTTATAGTTCTTCTTTTGGAATTGATTTATGTCGGTATCTACAAAAATAATCAAGCTGCTGAACTGCAATTTGGATCTGCTGTTTTTTGGGGATGGAGAATAAGCTGAAAATGTAAATTTCTATATATCTCACAGAAGGCGTCACTTGCACTATTTTTGGATTGTGCTTCTACTTTTAACTTTTTTTGAAGTTACCTTTTCGTTCTTCTAGGTCCATCATTTTAGCACATCTTTTCATTCTGCAACAAAAAGTTATGGTTGTTTCGTAACGAGAAAATCAACCGTTTGCGTTGAAATTGACTCAAAACACCTTTTAACTTCAACATTCGAAACATAAAATTTTCACCTATCACTTTCAAATCTTACAGACCAACTGTACATTCAAAATGGAGAAAAAATGCCAAATGGACATTGGTCAAAACACCATTTTTTCTCTTGAAATAGGGTGTCCAAATTTTCCCAAGTTTCATTCCATTCGAAAGCAAAAAAATTTTGGTGCATTGTTCATTGTTTCAATGCAAACGGTTGTTTTTATCTGTATGAAACTAGAGTAACTTTTTGTTTCAAAATGAAAATATGCACTAAAATGATGGACCTGCAAGACCAAAAAGATAAGCGAGATACGTAGAAATTGACCTATCCAGCTTATTCTCCATCCCCAAAAACCATAATTCAATTTCAAAATGAACTACAGTATATCACTGACTATTGAGATTTGAGATTTAGTTGGTAAGTCCAATCGTGGTATTTTGATGTTCTCTACCTGATCCCGCGAGATTGCCCCATATTTATCAAACACCCTGTATTTGCATTTTTGTTGTATATAAAAGTGTGTATTGGTTGATATTGAACAAGCCTATAGCAATAGCAAAATAAAAATAAGAAATGCCAAATGTAAAACTTTATTCTCATTTGTATGCTGTTTCTGGACCAACACTTATTAGAGACCCGAGCATGACGTCACCATTGCACTGTTATTTGTAAGCTGTTTATGAAAAAATGGCTTATTATAGTATGGAAGTATCCAGCTTTACCATTTAAATTCTTTTTACTATAACGAATTCTCTTTGTGGTCAGTATTTAGGAGTTTTTATTAACACAGGTTTTAATACTAAATTTGTTTCTGATAACATGAAATTACCATGCATGTGAACAAAAACCACATGCACAGACCATTACATGAATTGCAACTGTTTTGTTATTATGGGATGATTTATTGTGCAACCAGTTGAAGAAGCTCAGATTCTAGATATTATATTTTGGAAGAGTATTTTGTAACATATGCAAGAATTAAAATAGAAATATTTGTTTATGGCCCCAAAGCGAACAAATAGTCGACTATATAAAGAAGAAACTAAAAAATCTAATGCGTTCTATGCTTTCTTACACTATAACTAGCCATCAGGGTTGCCATTGGGTCACTAAAAGTCACTTTTTTAATCAGTAGTCACTAAAAAGTCACTTTTTTAAAGAAAGGTCACTAAAAGTCACATTAATATGCAAAACTGCACACACCGGCAAATTTGAATTTAAAGAAAGAGAGATTAAAATATTTTTTCTTGAAATCGGCAGTAAAGTGTCCCAAAATCGTCATTAAAAGCACAGAAATCGTACAATAATGGGCTACATTATTGTACGATTTTTTCAATAAATAGGCCTTGGCATGATGTAAACATCAAACGTCAGACGCGGAGAAATCGCCCGTCAAAAGTGACCAAATATTCAAAACCCGGCCGATAAAGGCCCATTTAACTTTTTGTACACATTGCGAAATTGTTTCCTATAGAAGCCAATCCTTCAGTATAAATATTTTAGTAAATTTGAATATCAATAGATTTGTTGTGTAGGCTGCACAAGAAGCAGCAGTTTGGTTTTTCTGTACGAAGATGCCGTGTCTTGTCTTACTTGACCTAGGTAGAGCGATCGTCAAAGTCAAGCAACGTCGCGCGTAGTTGGTTCATGGACGGGTGATCCCGTATGATTATTTTCTTGCCCAATAAAACATTTTTTTCCAATTTCAAAAAAAATATCATATGTATCTCGGCACTGAAGTTCTTTTTATGACTCATGTGGTTTATTTGCCTCGGCCAGAGGCCTCGGCAACTAAATTCCACATGAGTCATAAAAAGTTGAACTTCAGTGCCTTGGTACATAAATAACTATTTTTTTAATTATTTCCACCAAAACAAAATGAATCACTTTATTCGGAAAATAAATCTCTTTAAATTTGCCAGTGTGTGTAGTTTTTGCCCCAACCCATTAAGGTGGATTTATAAACTTGACGTTTGCGTTGGCGCTAAGAAGTTGAAGGTGACCTTCGCAGTTTGCGTCCAGAAATGAACCACGGAAAGTGAAAGATGAAATTAGTTTATCTCGGACGGAATCAGACGTAGACGGCAACGTTCGACGCCATCTATAAACGGTTACACGTAAAATATTGGGATTGAATTTTCGACGCAAACGGCAACGGTGAGCGCCAACGCAAACGTCGAGTTTATAAATCCGCCTTAACTCTTTAACATTTTGATTGTGTCGCATTTTGCCTGTAACTTTATTGGCCTTGTCACCGACGGAGGTTGCTGCTGCCTCGCCTACCTTGTGATAAGGTGATACTTGGCAGGAATGCGAAGAATGCAGTCCCCCTTCCTCTCTGAAAGTCTATTGGATATTAACGAACTCCTATATTTGCTGTGATGCCAGATGAGGGGTTTATTTTATAGCGCTCTTAAAAATATGTGGTGTAACAGCGTTGCATCTGAGTGTGTGGCAACGCTGCATGCCCAGGATCCGCCCCGATGCCTGCCATCCTATGCTATCCACACGTTCTCCCAATGTCTATGAGATTTGAACTCCTCCCACAGGCCCCCTTTGCTCCTCAGACCGCAAGTATCTTTTAAATGCGTCCCCGCTTTACCTTTAAAATTTCCGTTTTTGCGCTATTTCGCTAGCCCATTGGATAGCACGGCCATCATTTATGGGTTAATGTTCACGTGCTCTGTATTTGTTGTTGAGTTTATTCCATGATAGAAAGAATACCTATGTTTATTGTATCATGAGTTTATTCTATTAAAACTTAAAACATGGCAATAAGTACCAGTGAAACTAGAAAAGAAGGGAAGTTGATGTACCTTAGAAAAGTTGACAATATATAGTATCCAAAGTTATCCCGATTACTTTGATAGTATCTAAGCTAAATACGATCTGTTCCATCTTGTAATATTACGAGTAGTTAGTTTTACAGAAACACCTGAAGATTTTACCGAATTTGTTCCAACCTTCTTGTCCTCACTGTATATTAGGAGATCATGCAGTCACTTGTTTTTACTACAATATCTATCTTCTCTGTCTCCTTCATATCTTTTTACTACTAATACCAGGAGCGGTTTAATATGGTTAAAATAGTGTTTTGTTTAGTATTTTATTGCCGAAGCGCCTGTTCTCGAGCTACCCTGGTAAAATATAAATGAACTCACTTAGAACACAGTGATATATGGGGCGCGATCTTTTTCATAGCATTTACCACGCTCTGCTACTGGTAAAAATAACCGACTTATCAGCAGAAATCACCCGTATATCAAAGGTTTTTATGCTGCTCCAAGTGACTTCATTTATACTATACCAAAATATGCTTTTTAGACTCACTTTTCTTATGGAAATGTATGGAGATATG
This sequence comes from Pseudeuparius sepicola, assembly GCA_963920635.1. Lineage (NCBI taxonomy): Eukaryota > Metazoa > Arthropoda > Insecta > Coleoptera > Anthribidae > Pseudeuparius > Pseudeuparius sepicola. The sequence continues at coordinate 31,264,098 of OY987303.1, forward strand.
CCATGTAAGCTTGTCAATTTAAAAAGACGTAACAAACAAGCATTTTATTCTATTTTGGATATTCAATTTGTTGTAACAGACACATTTACACGTTTTTAATTTAAAAAAAAAAGTCTGAAACAATAGTGTTTTAACATTAAACCACTCTGTCAATTTTTTCATCAAGTGGCACCAATGGCGATTGCTTGAAACAGAACTATGCACAGGTCTTTAATAAAGTGTTGGTCCAGGCTGTTTTTTCCCCTTTTTTATTGTATTATTAGAGATGTTTGCGGAGCAATTCCGAACTAATTCAGAACTAGTAACTGTCAATGCAAATCAATTAAATTCTAAAAATCAATCTCACCAATGACGTTGACAGTTACTAGTTTATAATAATGTGTATTGTTCTCTTAAACTCAGCAGGAAACTAAGACAATTGCCGATTTTGTGACTATGTATTTTATGATTATAGTTTGTTATGATTTTATAGCGCGAGAGTTTTAATTTTGGTAAGTTCATATTACTATTCTTATTCTTGTATAAAGTTATTATTGTTATAGAAAAGTCTGTATGAAACATTTTTGGACCTTTCAATTATACACTCTATCCACTGCCTTTAAAAAATCATACATAATGTTCCGCTAATTATATCTAAACTATTCCACAGCTTACAATCACACTAAAAGTTATAAGAGGCCTGTATCCAGGTGTAAAGACAACTGAACTGGACACATTGACTGCAGAAACTGCTGCGATGATGACCATCAACCACCCTGATTATGCCATTCTTGCTGCTAGAATTGAGGTATCCAATCTTCATAAAGAAACGAAGAAACAATTCAGTGGTAAGCTTTGACCTTGTGGTTGAAGACCAATATTTTAAGAGGGCACCCGCAAATTTTCAGCCAATTTTGTATGCAAAACATCTTGGAAACTATACAGTTTTCAAGAAAAATGTTGGTGAATATGTACAGGGTGTCCCATTTTCTATACTTTTGCAGGGTATCTCGGTTATTGTTAGAGATAGGGAGTTGTAGTTTTTGGGACACTGGTCTACTTTTTCATAGCCTGCTCAGTTTTGAGATACAAGGTGATTTTTAAAATTTGCCATTTTCAGGCAACCCCCATATATCCGTTATATGCTAACTTGTTGAAATGGTAAAAATCGACCCTTATATATTATTTTCATGTAGAATTCAGTGGTATACACGGATTTTATCTAGGAGGTAAGAGTTTCAAGATACAAATAAAACATGCAAAAATACCAAAAATGGGACACCGTGTACAATAAGTTAGTATTACTCCAGGTCATGATCTATTTTATTTTTTAGTCCACACATTATGTGGCTAACGACAGATATACAGACAGAATATAAAATAGATCAAACTCTTAATATTTCTTTTTCTCAGTATTTTTATACACGTTGTCCCCTTTCAAAATTTGAATATGAATGAATAGGTATATTTATCACAAAAATATTTTAATGATAAAAGAAAATAGCTGGGTGTTTCTACAAAATATTTTTTTGTCCAGCAAAACCACCGAGAAAGGTGTAGAGATTTCACAAACTTATTTCACTGCTAAAAATATAGATCCATGTAACAAAATGAAAATAACAGTAGAATTAAAGTTCTCATCAATCATATTTAAAGGTATAAAATGTAGTATTATGGTATTTTGTCAGTGGAAAAATTACGGAGTAGTAATTGAATAGTTATTTATGTACCAAGGCACTGAAGTTCAATTTTTTTATGACTCATGTGGAATTTAGTTGCCAAAGCCTCTGGCCGAGGCAAATAAACCACGAGTCATAAAAAGAACTTCAGTGCCGAGGTACATATTATATATTTTTTGAAATCAAAAAAAAAAAAGTTTTATTAGGCAAGAAAATAATCATACGGGATCAGCCGTCCATGAACCAACTGCGTGTCGCGTTGCTTGACTTTGACGATCCCTCTACCTAGGTCAAGTATTACAAGACACGGCATCTTCGAACAGAAATACCAAACTGCTGCTTGTTTTGCAGCCTCCATAACAAATCTATTGATATTCAAACCTACTAAAATATTGATACTGAAAGATTGCGGTGCTATAGGTAACAATTTCGCAATGTGTACGAAAAGTTAAATGGGCCTTTATTGGCTGGGTTTTGAATATTTGGTCACTTTTGACGGGAGATGGCTCCGCGTCTGACATTTGATGTTTACATCTCGCCAAGGCCTACTTATTGAAAAAAATCGTGCAATAATGGACTACTTCAGTGTCGATTTTTGAGCTTTTAATGACGATTTTGGGACACTTCACTGCCAATTTCAAGAAAAAATAGATACCTAATAGAAATAAACTTTGAAGCTATAAAGTAACTTGGGCTAGATGGGATATGTTTTAATTGAATAAATCTGGATAGAATAGGTACCCCTAAGTTCACAAGAAATTGGTAATTATCGGAATATGACAGCGTACCAAATATATTTGTTGTAAGAAATTCTTTCTCTTCTTACAATTTCTCACCTTCGCCTCTTCTCCTGTGACCTATTCATATCTATTTTTTGAAAAAGAGCACCAATCAATCCGAACCAAACAACATACAGCATTAAAAACCAGGATTTCTAAATGCAACAGAGAGCTCGCGCTAGCTGCATTGTTTTGGAGGTTTCACAATGGGCGTCTTTGCCTCCAGTTTCGTCTAATGTAAAGGAGTGAAACGATTTGACACCGCTGCATCCCAGCATGCGACAGACAAGAAAAACAGTATTCCCCTCATGTCGATTATAATTACTAATTATACTAATCACTAAAAACATCTGCCCGTCGGAGACTTGCCCCGCTTCAAGGCTGCACTACTGATGTACCTACTTAATTCGAAGTACTATTAAGTTGAGAATCAGGAACCTTTGGCACTTAGAAAGTACTTGGACCTTAATGATCTTAATGACCTCCTGATGATGCTAACATGGTTAGCGAAACGCGCATCGAGTGCAAAAAACAAAGTTTTAGCAGAGCATATAAAACAACCCTCAGTATAACTTACTCTTGAGAAATCTTCCGCAAATTCAATGACCTTGAGCCATATTGGTGGAATAGAAGTCAGAGGTGTAGTCGGGAATATCAATTCAGTAATACAGAGAAGTATTAGTAAAGTATACAGGGTGGCCCACCACTAACTGCATCGATCTATATATGAAAAGCTAAAAGTAGGAAAATTCTGAAAATTTTGCACCTTACCAATGAAGATGGGCGCTGCTCAACTAAAATATTTTGGTGAATCTGGCACTTCCGGTTATACCGTAAGTTGATATCAACTTCTTATCTCAAATGGAACACCCTGTATATTATTGCATTTTTGGATTCAGGCATCATTTTGGAACAAAAACATGCAACATGTCCTATGTCTAAATTCAACCGTTTTTGAGACACTTGCATTTTTCCGAAAAAAATTACAGGTGCAGACCTAAAGTCAATTAGCAATTTATACGAGGAAACCGCGAAATTTCAAAACGAATTTTTGGCATCGTGTGACAGAAGGCCTGACCTAGTCATCTTTGCTGAGAAATAAATCCGTTTTTATACAGGGTGTTCACAAAATATGAATAAAAATTACATTCAAAATGTGCTTAAATCTCGTAAATTTCAAATGGAAACCCCCATTTTTTTTAATGTGATCTTATTCATCACTAAAAATGATGACAACTTTGTGTAAGGTTTCCTATACCTAAATGCAGTAATTTTCGATTAATTTACGAAAAACCCACTTTTCGCCCATAAAATGCGGGGTTTGCTTAACGCTTGGAAAATCATATTAGCCGTGGACGTTGAAAAGACAATCGCGGCTAAGGAAATGTCACTTGGTTTATAAATTATTGTCAACAATAATACCGGCGCGCTTAAATTACACAAACGAAGATTATTTAAATTTGTTTATTAGGTATCTACGGAGAATGCAACAAAGTAATATCAAGAACGTGCGATACATAATCTTCCTCCGAATGAACCGCCACTGATATAAACCAGTGTGAAGTTAGCAGCCATTTTCTGGTAGCCAATTTTAAAAAATAGCTACTCTAAGTGTTAAGTTAGGTAGCCCTGTTTTAAGAGTCAATTATTTGGCAGCCAAACAGCTGCTATTTATGTGAAGTTAACAGCCAATTCTTTTAGGGAAGGAGAAAAAAGAAAAAGTTAAGCTTAAAGCAGCCCTCACACGATCAGTATTACTGACAGTTTTAATTACTGGCAGTATTCTGACAATATTTTATTAGTCACCTCACACGATCAGTATTTATGGCAATTTATGTCAGTATTGATTCGTATTTCGCAGTAGTACGTAGAACGTCATTTGTTTTTCTGTACTATTAGGTAATTTTAATAATTTTACAATTAAAAGAGTGTATGAGAAACGAAAAGCTTGCATTACAATTATATTATACTGTACTAGTTTAAAGGATCGCAAAAAGAAAAAAAGACGTTAGGTGAAAAAATGGATCGCTAAACGCAAAACATTTACCCATTTAAATTTGTTAAATTACATTGAGGTTTCGGATTTTTTATGTATTATTATATTTTATATTTATATTTATATTATATATTTTGTATTGGACCTTTGCACACCAACACCTTGACTGGTCCTATTGACCATTCAACTGTTTTAAGGGGATTCCATGGCACTCTTGACTTGGAAGATGCCTTTAAAATTCCTATTTTGCTCAACTTTGACACCCTGCAGAATGGAACTCCCTGAATATTTTTTATTCAAATTTAGTATATAGGGGTTTTGGGGTGTTCTGATTAACGCTGTGGGGTCACATTTTAAATAAAAAAATCGCTAAATGGTTTTCGTGAAAATCGGGGGTATAAAAAAATCGCAGCCGGCCCTGGATTTGCATTTTGAAAATGGCAAGATGGTGAAAATAAGCGGTTTTTTAAAGGCCTTTCAAACAAAAAAAAGTTTAGGCGATTATCTCCGAAAATGAAGATTTTACGGATTTGTACAGTTTTAAAGTTGGACACCCTGTATATAATATATGTATATTATTTATATTATATAAGTAAAAAAATCAAAAAGAGATTTTTCTAGAAAATATTAAAAAGCGCGTAATTAATTCCTAACGTACACCCTCGAAAACTTACAAAATGATACGTTTGATGCTCATAAATATTCAAACCTCGGAAAACTATATAAGATTTTCCAAGAATTTTCCGCAATTTTCTTTTCTTTAATTCGCTTTTGTTATTTATAAATGGATTGACCATTATTTTGGCTCCAAAACATAAATTTTCACATAATCTGTAGTTCATTTAAAATATATACGTGCGGTTTTTCCGCATTTACGGGAAACCGATTGGGAAAATCGAAATTTTTCAAAGGAAAGATCTTATAGGAAATTTAATTTTGAACTACTTTCATTTGAAACTTTTTTTCGAAAAAATGCATCTTCTTTAAGATATTAGCAGTTTTTAGTCAAAAAACGCGGAAAATCGTATATCGAGAAACCTTTGATTTAGCCACCACAAAAAACGTACGAAATTTTTTATTTTTATATACACGAAAATAATAACTGCCGCGTATCCCTTTTCCGACGCGTCTGCAAATCCATGCAATTCACAGAAATCGTAATCATCTAACAAAAGGCGACTTGGTACCATGAATTCAGAAAGGAGGGGTAGTTCCACAATAAAATGTTGCCATCTCTCACAAACTGACTGGAGGGCATTCATCCCAATCTAAACCTAGACACCAAATTTGTTGTATAAAAAACTTTGCGAAAAAAGAGGGCACAAAAATCCGAGCGGATCGTAAATACGTGCAACATTTGATAATATAATCCTTTTTGTACAAATTACGTCAATTCTTTGTTCCATCTTATAGGAAAATATATACGCTCCCGGACGCCACTGGAGGCCTAGTATTTTTAAAACGGAATTATCGTCGTCAGCGAAAGAAAGAAAGAAACTGACTCGGAGTACGCGCTTGCCTCCCCTAAACCTTCCAAAAATTGTGGTACATTGGATGTCCACTTCCTGAGCTTGAATCCGCCGCGCTTACATAACCGTGTTAATTCATTGCGAGCGTGCAAGGTGTTTTTAAGTGAATTTGACCCGGAAACTATATCGTCTACGTAAATGTCGTTTTCCAACATTTTTGCTGCGATCGGAAACTGTTCACCTTCATCTTTTATTAACTGTTTTATCGTGCGATTTGCTAGAAAAGGTGAGGATGTTAAGCCAAACATAACACGTAAAAAGCTATAATCTTCTAGAGCGTCGCCCGGTGAAAATCACCAAACTAAACGTTGGTAGTCGACATGCTTCCTTGCGACGCATATTTAAGTAAACATGCCTTTTATATCGCTCGTAAACACTACCGGGTGGATCTGAAAATGAAGAATAATAGAAGCGATATCCTTTTGAAGTTTTGGCCCTGAAAGAAGGTGATCGTTTAAGGAACCGAAATTTGTCTTTACGGATGCGTCATGAACAATGCGTAGAGCGTTTGAACCAGGCTTTGTTACGGCGTGATGAGGAATATAGAAAACGTTTTCTATTTTTTGGTTATCGGTGACGTGCTCAAGGTAATTTTGATCTATATACTCTGGAATAATTTTCGAATATTCACAGTAGATTTTAGATTTTTTTTTTTGAGTGAAAAAAAAAGCGCTTTCGAAATCAAAGCAAGGTTTGGAATTATTGCGAAAAGGTAGTTCCACTATATATCGCCCTTCTGGTTTTCTAGAATAAGTTTCCTGAAAGATTTTTTCCGCGAGATCATCATCAGGGGAGTACCTACTTGCCTCCGGAACCTCCTCTACTTCCCAAAAAGATTTTATTCTGCTGTCAACTTTGTCTGTGCTTACGGACATAAATAAAGGCGTGTTCAAAATTTTGCACGCGTTGCCTAATTTTCCCATTAGAACCCAACCGAATATGGTTTCGAGTGCGACGGGTTCTTCGATACCACCGATGCGTCTGCCTCCTAACAAAATATAAGGAGCGATCTCAGCCCCTAATAAAATGTCAACCTCGGAGGGTTTATGGAAACTAGCGTCTGCAAGTGATAGGTCCTTAATATGCGACCAATTTTCATAATTTTTCACAACGTAACTCGGCAACTCTGCATAATTCCTTAAAAATTACGGCGTCGAATGTAATTAAAGGTCTCGTTTTTTTTTACAGTTTTAATGGTACAAATGACGGCACCTGCTGAGGAAGAGTTTTGCATTGATGCCAGACCTTGAATCGTAATACTATAATCGTATCTTGCGAGACCTAAGCGTCGGAAATATTTTTCTGAAATATAATTCATTTCAGAGCCACAGTCTATCAAAATGCGTATCTCCTCATACTGCCCTCGTACATCTAAAGCATCGCCGATCGCTGTTGATAGCAAAGCGTGAGTTTTTGCTGTAATATTTCCTCAAAAACTAGGCGAATTGTTATTGTCGTTAGCAGCATTTGCGGTTAAAGTATTAGCGGCTCTATTAGTGGACTGTACTAATTCTGCGGTAGCGGTAGGGGGTTCCCTAGGGGATGCATTATTTGATGCGAAATTAAGCGTTTCTGCCCCTTGCGCGTTATTTCTATCTCTCCGGGAAATATGCAATAGCGAATGGTGATTATTAGCATTACAAAATTTACAAGTTGAATTTGACCTGCAACTAGCTAGGTCATGGTACGTTCTCAAACAAGTCGGACATAAATTTTTTTGTTGTACGATTGAGATTCTTTCATAGGAAGTCTTTTTATGAAATATTGGACACGTGTAAAGTTTATGTGGTGAATTACATAAGGAGCAAGGCAAAGCTGTTTTTTTTTCTTGTAGAAAAAATGAATTTCGAGGTTTTTGATAGGCTTGACGCGATTTGGTTGGTTTAGCTTTATTTGGCGTGGTCGTAGGTGTTGATTTTTGCCCTATAGAACGTTTTACCGAAGTTTTTGCTCTATTACGGCACGAAAAAAATCAAATAAAAACTCGTATGTGGGCATTTCGTCAGCACTGGGGTGCTTTAACTCAAACTCGGTAAGCGTTTCTTCATCAAGGTGTTTAGAAAGTAAGTAAAGTAGCATAAAGTCCCAGTTTTTTGTGGAAAATCCCATATTTTCCAAACCAGCAATATTTTCACTAAAAACTGTTAATAAGTGGTTCAAGTCATCCGCATTTGTTGGATTCTGAACAAATGGAGCGTCTTCAATTTCTTGCAGGAGCATGAAAGCGATGGCCTTTTTATCGTAATAGCGTTTTTTGAACATGCTTCAAGGCCTCTCCTTCTAAGTGAGTAATTAAAAGATTAAATTTTTCGATCGGCTCTAGGTCATCATTGTTGTGAACAAGCATGTTATAAAGATCAAAAAAGGCCTTAAACTTCGTTACATTTTTGCCCGAAAATTTAGGTAACTCAATGGGGGGCAGTTTTAAACTTTTCCGCGGCTTAATGACAGTCGAAGTAATTGGATCTGGGTCCCGCAAGGATCTTTCTAATTGTTCTTCCTTAATCTCTTTCTCTCGTAATTCCGATAAAATGGTCCTAACACTCGACACGTTAAAATCAAACTCTTCCTATTCGATTTGATTGTTTACATTTTTCTAGGACACTTTGTATATCAACAGCATCTGAAATGATTGACGTTGGCATAATTACTACTTCATAAGTCGCAATACAGCGCAATTTTAGAGCCTCTCTACCCTCAAATTCATGTAAAAAATTTTGTTCTGGAAGAATGATTCTGTTATTCAAATCGCAAATTATTCGATTATTTTCTAAGTCGATGTTTGCTCGATAAAACCGTAAGAAATCAATACCTAATATATCAGGATATAATATGAGATCTGGCACTAGCAAAAACTCTTGTTCAAAACTATTATCCCCAATTTTTATTTTTAGAAAAACCTCTAGCTGAGCTTTTCTTTGTTTTGCCCTAAAAGCTCTGATTATTTTTACCCCTGTACACAAGGAAAATATCGGGTATTCCTTTTTTTATTGTCTGAAAACTGCGCCCAAACATTTTCAGAAATTGCTGAGACTTCGCTCCCAGACTCAACCAGTGCAGGGAAATATTTATGACAAACACAGATTTCAAGCACAGGTGAACAAAAACTCACAACTTCATGCACAAATTCACACTTATCAACTAAATCTTCCCTCGGGATATTTAGCGAGGAAAATACAATAGCCCTCTTCAAGATGCCCTCCACAGCCGGACTTAACTGTACATATTTGTTTCCCGAATCATCACCATTTTCATCAATTGTGTCACAAACAGTTTGCATATTTGCAACATTTTTTCTGAAATTTATTTGTGGTAAATTATTTTTATTATTAAAAATTCATGACGAACTTGATTTCTCAATTTGAGGAGAATGTGATATTAAATTTTGTCTATTTGATTTATAACCTCATTTGAGCCAAATGAGTTATACGAAGAAGTAATATTACCTCTGAAATAATATTCCACTTGTCTGAGTCGCTCTAGAGCATCCTGAATAGTCCCAGTGCCTACCAAAACACAAGACACACTTGGTGGGAAATGGCAAGCTTGTATGAATTAAGGAGTGTATGGAGGGGTTAAATATTTTGCCATCGATACATAATTGTTAAAATATTCCACAAAAGTGAGACCTCTGGCTGCAGAAAAAACATCTGCGTCTAATCTTAACCAAATCTTTAACTGGCGTGTATGATTCCAGCAATAAGAAATTTTGTTTAAAATCATCAAAATGTACAAAAGTGGACAAGAAAGCATTTGCCCAAGTTTTGCACCACCTTTGAGAAATAAACAGCCCACTCCATCTGTCAAAAACTGATCGAGCGGAGCATTTTGACTGTGAAAAATCATTTCTATTTAATTTATAAAATCAACGGGATGTAAGTCTTCCTTATCTTCAAAAATAGGGATATCAGCTCTTGTTCTTACAATATTAAAATTTGCCTCATTGACATATGGTTACCATATTCGGTTGATGGTGGTGGAAAATTAAACAAATTTGTATTAGGTGGCTGCCCGTTAACCATGGGCGAAGGCATAAAATTATCAATGCCCCCCACAGCTCCTTTATTTTGCTGTACCAAATTGGGTTCTGTCCCGTTTGAATTATTGCCTTGAACAGCATTTGATGTGCCCCAACTTGGCACATGACCACCCAAAGGTGGTGCAGAAAAAAAGAGTTGGACTATTCCTATCTCGGTTTTCCATCGATGGGACTTCCTCAGTTGACAAATTTTGGCTGTCAACTGGCTGCACATTTGATGGTACCTGGCTTTGACAATGAGTTTGTTGTCCCAAAACTCTATGAAAAACATCTCTCCGTAAGATATAACCATGACTTGTTGCTGGAGTTCCATTTTCCATTTTTCTTCTTTTATTTTCCAGTATCCGGTAACACGCCCCTCTGTTTGGGTGTCAAGATGTGGCAAGAGACTTTTGGGGTTCTTTAAGCATGTATGTGGATAAATAAAAAAATGTTGGAATGCAGCGACAAATTTTATTTTATGCGGGATACCTTTGTTGTTTACTTTACAGAATTTTTTTTTATTTTATTTGGTAATAATTTTATTATTAATACAAAAAGGGAATAACCAAGGGCTGTTCAAACTTAGCTGAATGAAAGTATATCATGGAAAGGAATATTTCGACAAGAAGCTTTTTTTGTGGGTTCCAAGAAAAGGAGGCAAAAAACTTAAAAGAATTCAGCACTCTCAGCGCCATCTATGGTTGGGTTACCAAACCAAATATATTGCCTGCCTATTGCAGAGGTTTCCTTTTCGGAAATAACTCGGAACGATTCACAACACTATTAGTACAAAACAATGTTAGTGCCCAAAGTTTATACAACCCAACATACACATAGAGTTTGTTCAGCGAATGTTCGGCCCTAAGTCACAACTCCCGTCCTTTTCTGACTCGTGAATATACGACCGATATCCATCATAATTTGCTACTTAGAATTTTTGCTATTCATTTAAATTGTTTATTAATGTTGAAATTTGGAAAAAAATATTTAAAAGTTGCCTTTCATTTAAACTGTTTGACCTTGAAAATTTGGATTTAGGTATCGAGATCATTTATGCACCCTAAATCTAAACAATACTAACATGCAGAATATTACATGAAAAAATCACAGCAGTCGCAATAAATATCTACACAAGATCAAAATTTCCATGTTATTTGGTAGGTACCTATCATCAAATTTCGTTTTCAATTAAAAATGTCACCAAATGACTTAAAAGATTTCAAATTCGTTCTATTTTTTATTCCTATGCTCCGCCACACAGGATTACTCTTGTTTTGGTGTGATATGATATATTCTTTTGCTATTGTCATTAAGTATTAAATATATGTGATGCTCTACCCTGTTAGATGTTAATTGGCGAGCGGTAATGTACAGGGTGATTCACAGTTACTTACTTTTAGTGTGGGCCTAAGGGTATATGACGGAAACACTGGGATAGTTTTACATGTGTATTAAAATAAATACCAATCAGTACATTGAACTAACAAAATACAGTTTAAGAGGAAGTTTAAGACCTGTGCAATAATTATTATTGAATAAAACAAAAATCTATGATTTTGCAAACGCTACACTCAAGATATCTGAAATATGACCCTTTTCTAAGTAACAACATCCAAACATATCAAAAGATACACTGATAAACAATAGAATTTAAAATAAGACACAAAACAATATGACAAAATGGCACAAATACATAACTATGGCATACAATGACAAACCTTCAGATTAAAAATACCAAAATTGCAAAAGATTTCCTAAATAGGATAAAGTTACTTGATTTCCTAAATAGGATAAAGTTACTTGATTTCCTAAATAGAATAAAATTACTTGACTCTGTATAGCTTGCTTAATTTCCAGTACAAGTTTGTGTAAGAATGTAATTTAAATTACTCGAAATTTCTGACATAAAAATAGTTCAATTTAAAAAAACAAAGATTCTGATTTCAACCCCAAAATAATTGACTCTAAATAGTTTCCCGAATCTCTTTCAAATTTCCCAATAAAAGTTACAAGATTATTTCTGTTTGAATAAACTAAAACTCTGACATCTACAGTAAAATAATATGGTTCCAAAATAAATCCCCAAAAATCATAATATGGTTCACAAAAGTTATTAAATTATTTTTAATTAATTAAAAAGGCACAATAAATTCAATTTCTATAAAAGTTTCCAAAATTAATTCAAAATTCAAAATAAAAAGGCAATTCAGACACAAAGAATCAAAAACACAAATATCTTACTTTTTGCTCAGTCCAACTTACTTGGGTGCTTAGGTGAATATTTCTTTCTTGGCTTTCTTCATTCTACTGGGTGATTTCCGGCGGCTGGCTAGCCGCAGGGGCTGCCGCCTGCCCTCTTCTTTTGGGCAGAACTTTTAGCGGCACTGCTTCTCGTCGGATTACTACTCGAACTGTACTGCTGGAACTCTTCAAGGGGAACTCCCCAACGGGAACTGACTTGCCCGTCGTGCCCTGCCTGCTTAAATACCCGGATCCTTCTCCTGCTTGATCCCTGGACCGTGAGAATCCTGGTTTGGCCTCTCGTAAATCACTTTGATTTATGGCCCAATAATCGTAAATCAGTCATTTTTGTATATATTTTCGAATATTTATTAGCATAACAATCGTAATTCATCCAGATTTGTATATACACCGTGACATATGTTTATGATTTCCTTTCTTTGGCGGCATCTCCCCGATTTCAGGAGATTTTATCCTTGGGCTCCCGCAAAGATTCTAAAATTTTGAAGTTTTTCTTCTGCAGTTACTGCAGGGGCACCACATTCCTCCATCCTTAGAAAAAAAAATTAAATAAAGTAGATTTAATTTTTGAACGAAAGGTCTTGACCTGCTTCTTCACCCTTATTATGTTGAATTGGCCTTTTACATTATGCGACTGAGTTACCTGCTCCTACGCTACTTAAACTTCCTTCTTCCTAACTCACGACAACCTACCTACCTTACTCTCTAAGATTACATAATTCCTATCTCAACTATACAGGATTACACAATTTCTTATCCTCTAGACACAATTCTTATTCCTCTATGATTACATATTTTTTTAATTACTACTTTTAGTACCTTTAGATTATTTGGTTAATATACGTGCCAAAATCTTATCTCTATACCTCTTATGCTATAGGTAACCCACATGACACACGCGTCTCTATTTTACCGACACTCACTATATCCGAGTTCCTTTCACCTTTTTCCAACTGAAAAAAAATCCTACTGCTTCCCGACTCCTTTTTCAAGAAGTCTTGACGACTCCCGACTCCTTTCTCAAGAAGTCTCGGCCCATGATAGTGCCGAATGCTGCTCCTTTACTGCTGCATTGTTCGTTGGTGCTGACCATCTACATCCGCTGCGGCTGTACTGTGGCGTCGCGACGCTGTCGCTACGCTACCTCCAGGCGACAGGCGGCGCTCTCGCTTGCGGCTACTGGCGGCCTTTGCTTGCGTTGTAACGTGACGCGGCGTGACGCGGCGGCGACCCTGACCATGCCTAATCTGACGTCATTCCCTTCTCAACTGCGTATGCCGACTGGTGAAGTACTATAGTGCGTACCTCACGTATACCCTTTGTCTTCAGCACTACTTATGTTACACTGACCAAATTTTCTAGCAAAACTTTCAGTTTTCAGACCTTATATACCTGGATTGCCTAATTTGTTCTTAATATACCTTGATTTTATTGTGATGTCTGATTACTTTTGACTTTGCAATCTTTGGACCTATTGGTTTTACTGTCAGCCATAAGTCTATTTTCGTGCCTACTTATTACTCATTTCTTATGTAGCGTTTGGGTTTGTTTACAATATAAGGGTATTGATTTTCTGACCTCAAGTGTGGCACATGCAGAATATCTTTCTTAAAATTGGTTTCGTTAAAACTTTGTTTGACTTGGGACTTTGACTTTCCTACCGTTATTCTCGGAATAAGAGGATGCACTTCATAATAGCGGTCTATTAAATGTGACACTTCTAGGCCCTAGTAATTGCAGTTTAGGGTTAAAGTTTTTATTTCTATAAGCGCGATCTTTTTGATTAGCTTTGCCTTCGCGACTGACTTCTAATAAAATTTTGGCTTTAAAATCATAAAAGCGTGTCAACTTGTCCCAGTAACTAGAGATTATTTTATTACTCAATTAACTCAATAAGATGTAACCTATCTGTTTCCCAGTACTAAGTGTATTTAGAGACTATAGCACTCGTAAAAGTTTCTTTACCTGCTTGACTCTTCTCGAATTGTGCGTAAACGGCTGTTACCTCTTTTCCAATTTTATTGTCTGTTTAGATTTTTCTATAGGCGATTATTTACGTGGTCATTGTCTTTCTGTTTTGCCCTACGCCCTACAGCAATATTCGCTGACGTCTGTCTTTCTACATCTAAATCTAACTATTTTTTTACTTTCTTATTTTATATGCCTATCTTACTTTCTTACTTTATAACGCATACCTACATCTAACTAATTTTTGACACGTATGAATAAATAATTCAGCTCCCTTAATTTTCGCTTCTGAATTCTCGAAATCTTGGCAGATCTTTTTAATACATGATTGCTTTCTCGAATTTCCTTACTATTTGCTTCTTCATTTGCTACTTTTCATTTTTTTTTCCTACCTTCCCTAAGGCCTAAATTTTAGTTATCGTTTTTCTCTAGTTGTATTTTATTTTCTAATTCCCTTCGCGTTTGTAAATATGACTTTAGTTCTATATTTCTTCGGAATTTCGGACGCGGCGTTCTGACCTCGCATTTCGTTTTTCGTCACACGTGCGTAACCTCTGGATGACTTTGATCTTGACCTACTTTTAGTTGGGTGCCTTACTTCTGGTACTTTTGAGACTAGGTAAAAGGAACTGCACGTATTTCTTTGCTCTTTTGCTTGGCGCTTCTAATTATTTACTTCCTCCCTTACGTAAAATGACAGTTAGTGGTTTAATTATTATTATTACTTTCCGCACTTTTATACTTCTTAATTTATTTACCGGTCACTTTTGTTTAAAATGTATTTTTATCTTCTCACTTTATTAATTTCTCACTTTTAATTTTCACATTTCGCTACTTACTTTAGCTGCAATAATTTTAGTATTTCTTCTGAGTCCTATATACTCATTTCCCTTGTCGACTTTCCATTTCCTGGATACCTACTCTTTTTCCTCTGCTTTATAGCTTTTGCTAGAGCTTTCTTTTTCTGTACCATCAACTTTTCATCTGTGATATTTATTAATTGATACCATCCCTTCTGCCTTATGTCATTTTTATCTCAATTATTATACCGTGTGTCCTGGTTTTGTTCAGTGCTGTTTTCTTTTTCTAATTTTTCTTTACAGCTGTTACTACTTGACATATCGGGGAATTACTAGGCTCTTTTTGGTTCACTTTCATCCCTTTTTGAGTTAGTGTTCCATCTCTTTCCTTAGAAATACAGGTAGTGTTCCAGTGTTGGCAGACTATCCTTAAGAAGGCGTACACGCACTCTTGGGCTTGCACTTGTACCCATAGGACCTTTTGTATCTTCCCTCTTTTAAGCTACAACTTCCTTCCTGTCGCGTTGAGTGTTCCATCTCTTTTCTTACGAAAATTAAAAGGTATGGACCTTGGCCGAATATCCTTAAAATGGCGAAAACACTCCTGGGTTTGAACTTGTACCTGTCTGGCTTCTGGCTTTCAAACTTTTCTTATTTTCCAGATCTTCTGAATTTTTCCTTGCTATTTCATTCTTACCTTCCTTTTGATTTGGCTTTTCTACTTTCTGGGAACTTCGCGCTTCCCTGAATGTTGCTAATTTCACTTGTCTATATATTCACCTGTTGTTAATGTGCCCAAAATGGTGATCAGTCGTTTGAACACTCGCATTCCTGGCCTCTGGTACCGACCAAGAATGAATGGCGGTTTGTTAACAAGCTAGTCAACTTCATTCCCAACTTTTGAACTTAATCTCGCAACCTTTTACTTCTCTAATAAAATATCACCTGGTACAATACTACACTGGCACTTAGCACATCACGTAATCACTTGCACGTAGCATAACACGTAGTCACTATTACTTCACTGAGCACATCACGTAATCACTTGCACGTAGCACAACACTTAGTCACTTAGACGTAGTCACTTACACTTAGTTACACTTAGTCACTTATATTTCTTTCATTAATTTATTTCCAGAATTCTTGATTTTAATTATGCCACATTTCCACTTAGAGCACTTTTCTTTTAATCATTTTACCACTAGAACTTGCGCATTACTTGTCATCCTTCTAATGACACTTCTGTCTTATTACGTCAGTAACTCACTACTGTAGTAACTCATTACTTTAGTAACTTCACTAAGTTTTTCCTTAACACGTAGATAATTCAAAATATATAAACAACAGAAACAACTACTCCGAGGGCAAATACCCCTACCAGCATTGAATGACACTTTTGATTCTCCATTCTCCTTAATCTACGGTGTGGATAATTCCTTTTTTTTTTCTATTAACTTTTTGTTTCCCTTTGCCAACTTCTCGTTTCAATTAAAAAAATCTAGTCTCAACTCTTAACCCAACCAAAGTTTACAGAATAAAACTCCACTAAATTTCTGTATAAGATTTTCTAGTTTCTCACTACTGTAGCCTCATGCAATATTTTCTTGCATCTGATAATTCAATAATTTTTTTAATATCCCCTAAATTCGCTATTTACTTGTATATACCTGTATATTTCCTACTTGTAATCTTATTTCCCTAACTATAATAACTCTGGTTTAATTATTAAATTTCGCGTCTATTTTTGAGACGGCTTTCTCTGCATTTCCGTACAAAATGGTCTGATTTCCTAATATTTCCAGCAAACTTGATTACTATACTCCGCGGCGGCTTTTTCTTCGAAATTTTGAGCAAAAATATCCAATTTTATTAACTAAACACTTGAAGACGATTCGCGGTGACGTTCTCTCTTATTTATGATTCATGCAATCTTCCGCAATTATTCGTGCTCTCCGCGGTAAAATCAGGCTGTATAATATATATTTCACGGCATTCCTTAATGTATTGTAGCGGCCTAATCGTATGTTCTTTTCCGCATAATTTAAAGCTTGTATTATATTTTGCTGTTCTAGACATAATATTCGTTGTTTAACATGCATTAGAAGTCCTAACACAAATTGCGTAGTAACGTCCATTTTTAGTTTTTCTTGTTTACTGTACCGATTTCGAAAGTTACTGTTCTATTTCCTAAAATTTTTAGTCGTGTTAAAATTTGCCTACAGTTTTTGCCGTATTTTTGCCTAACTTCCATGAATATTTTTATTTAAATTTCTGTTCTTGCTATAATTCGCTTTTGTAGTATTTCTGTAAAGTATAGCCTTAAAATTAAGCCAATCCGTTGCCTTTTTTGTAATTCTGGCGCCTTTAACCTGGCTATAGCTATTTTCTGTCCTTCAGACCAAGTTGCCAATCTTGCCGTTTCATTATACTCGAAAAAAATTCTATTTTAGCTTTCCCGTTGAATATTGGTGCGGTTTCTATTCCATTATTACTTTTGACGCACGACCTCACTTCTAAATTTTACCTACATTCCCGTTTCCTTCTGGCCTTACCCTATTACTACGTTTTCTTTTCCATTTTGCATTTTTTTTTACTTTTTATTATTATTATTTTTTTAATTTACTTTAGTTCACACAAAGATATTTCTACTTGTTCCCAGTTTCTCGATAGAATTTTTCTGTAGTCACCTAAAACTTTTTATTCCTAACCCTTGATTTTTCCTAGCATCTGTTTTCTTTTATTCTGTTATTCCTAAAGTTTTCTAGCCGTTTCTCTAGCACCGTTTAGTTTCCTTTAAAATTTTTCCTTTAATAATTTTTCTGATAAAAAATATTTTCCTGACAATTTTCTAACTTTGACAATTTACCACTGTCGCTTACCCTTTTTGAACCATAATAAATACCTTATTCTTTCTCTATGCCTCAAATTCTCTACAAAATTTATTTCCTGGATATTTTCTGAAAATTAGTTTTCCTGTCAAATTTGACAACTCATCCCTATCTGTTAATCCTTATGTACTGCACACTAGTGTGTTACTTTTTACGAACACTAACAAATTTTCCTAAAAAAAAAATTCTTTCTTCCGATTTTCCGAAATTTTCCTAAAAATTTTCCAAACCACCCCTATCCGTCAACCCTTATTGGACCCTTAGAGTACCCCACACCTGACACCAATGTGATGCTCTACCCTGTTAGATGTTAATTGGTGAGCGGTAATGTACATCGTGATTCACAGTTACTTACTTTTAGTGTGGGCCTAAGGGTATATGACGGAAACACTGGGATAGTTTTACATGTGTATTAAAATAAATACCAATCAGTACACTGAACTAACAAAATACAGTTTAAGAGGAAGTTTAAGACCTGTGCAATAATTATTATTGAATAAAACAAAAATCTATGATTTCGCAAACGCTACACTCAAGATATCTGAAATATGACCCTTTTCTAAGTAACAAAATCCAAACGTATCAAAAGATACACTGATAAACAATAGAATTTAAAATAAGACACAAAACAATATGACAAAATGGCACAAATACATAACTATGGCATCCAATGACAAACCTTCAGATTAAAAAGACCAAAATTGCAAAAGATTTCCTAAATAGGATAAAGTTACTTGATTTCCTAAATAGGATAAAGTTACTTGATTTCCTAAATAGAATAAAATTACTTGACTCTGTATAGCTTGCTTAATTTCCAGTACAAGTTTGTGTAAGAACGTAATTTAAATTACTCGAAATTTCTGATTCTGATTTCAACCCCAAAATAATTGACTCTAAATAGTTTCCCGAATCCTTTCAAATTTCCCAATAAAAGTTACAAGATTATTTCTGTTTAAATAAACTAAAACTCTGACATCTACAGTAAAATAATATGGTTCCAAAATAAATCCCCAAAAATCATAATATGGTTCACAAAAGTTATTAAATTATTTTTAATTAATTAAAAAGGCACAATAAATTCAATTTCTATAAAAGTTTCCAAAATTAATTCAAAATTCAAAATAAAAAAGCAATTCAGACACAAAGAAACAAAAACACAAATATCTTACTTTTTGCTCAGTCCAACTTACTTGGGTGCTTAGGTGAATATTTCTTTCTTGGCTTTCTTCATTCTATTGGGTGATTTCCGGCGGCTGGCTAGCCGCAGGGGCTGCCGCCTGCCCTCTTCTTTTGGGCAGAACTTTTAGCGGCACTTCTTCTCGTCGGATTACTACTCGAACTGTACTGCTGGAACTCTTCAAGGGGAACTCCCCAACGGGAACTGACTTGCCCGTCGTGCCCTGCCTGCTTAAATACCCGGATCCTTCTCCTGCTTGATCCCTGGACCGTGAGAATCCTGGTTTGGCCTCTCGTAAATCACTTTGATTTATGGCCCAATAATCGTAAATCAGTCATTTTTGTATATATTTTCGAATATTTATTAGCATAACAATCGTAATTCATCCAGATTTGTATATACACCGTGACATATGTTTATGATTTCCTTTCTTTGGTGGCATCTCCCTGATTTCAGGAGATTTTATCCTTGGGCTCCCGCAAAGATTCTAAAATTTTGAAGTTTTTCTTCTGCAGTTACTGCAGGGGCACCACATATATTACAAAATATATATTAAATATATATTATCCCTTACATATCTGGCACTGATACAGAGCCTCCACACCCACTGTTAATACGTCATTGAGCCAGCGCCTCTAGCGGATGAAACCCTTACTCTCACTGCGCTGCTGGAATTTCGTAAGTCGTGTTTCTATCCTATTCTCTTGTTGAGCACTGCATAAGTGTGGAGTTTCTTTGTTAAAAATATATGAATTGTTCAAAAAGATACAAACAAAAATAAAAATTTATGTTTAAAGAATATCAGCTGCACTTTTCTGCATTTTTTTATGCCTGACGTATATATACGACGGTGGGTCTGTAGCCATGTAAATTGGCTGGGAATGGTGACACTAAACGTTTGAAGCGGGTCGGTAGCGAAAAGGTTAAGAATTCTCTCTTTTTCAGCTTTCTAAACAGATTAATTATTACTATGGTATATTATCTTCATTTTCTTGAGTATAATGAGTAAAATACCTGTAAAAACTGGGTTAATGTGCCAAATCTGTAAAATCCACACTGCAACTGTAAAAATCGCATTAAAGATGGATGTTTAAAATCTGAAACTTAGTAAATGTCAGAAATTGACCAATGACTAGTAAGTTCCAGGCATCCCTTATTTGTATTCCTCTTAATAGGAATACGGTGTTATAAATATAGCACCTATCCTTTCCTGGCTGAATTTTTAGAACACTTTCATAGCACTTCCATTGGGCCTTCATTAATATGGATTTAAGGATATAAATATTGTCAAATTCTCATAAAATTGATTCGCACATTCTGGATGGGCAATACTTTCTTATATTATTATTATTGTCAGGTAGTTTAGTTTAAATATTGTTGTGTCTTCCCTACCAGTAAATCAAACTAGAACGCCTCAATTCCTATTTCAAAATGGTTTTTTGTATACGCCAATGATCGGATGTGATGAAGTGGAGGATATTATCGAAAATAGACTTTCCCTGCATCAATTCCCCTAATACAGGAACCCTAGTAAGCGCCATGCTGGATCCAAAACAACAAACTAATTTTTGGCATATATTCTCGGGTCTTCTCAATGGTGTAGGTGCAACTTTGAAAATATTAAATTAAAATATGGAGTTGCTCATAAAACATGAAGCAAATACAATGTCATACTTTTTTTTTATTTGTATTGTTCATCCACTGGCTTCTCAAACAAAAAACAACAATTTACAAAGCTCTACTGGGTTTTTGGTAGTTTGATACATTCCTTTGGAGATGTGATAAGGGAGGAGGTATGGAGTAAATTTAATCCTATATGCATTATGCAAAACTCATTTTTTATATTTTTGACAACTTTTTATTTAAAATTTTCCTATGAATCTAAATGTTTCTGGACTTTTTTCATTCCAAACATAAGACCATAGTGTTGGGCAAGTAATCCAGCTGAAAAGTTAAAAAAAAGTTCTGTAAATTTTTTGTCTACTAAGATAAATTGAAATATCTCAAAAACTATCGAGTTTTGCATAATGCATATTCGGATTAAATTTACTCCTTACCTCCTCCCCTATCACATCTACAAAGGAATGTATCGAATTACCAACAACCCTGTATATTTTCTAATTCAATCTGTTTATCTGTTTTAATCTAGGCGGTAAATCTTCTGGTTAACTGTTATTAATGTTCAAATTGTAGTAGTCACTTCCTCTAAAACTAAATTGGTTGAATGAAAAGGGGGATTTAGGGATTCTCTCTTCAATGACTGATGCCTCATGTGCGTATATTTTGTTGTTACATTTGATAAAATTCTGAAAAGTAATTGCAGATTAGTGACAAAATAGGATTTGTTTTCATTGCCAAAATAACAAGCAACTTTTCTTCGGCCATTAAACTCAGAATAACACAAAAAACTTCATTTCTGTAAGGCCCTTCCTTCACTGGAGTGACGCAATTGCAATACAATAACAAAAAAACAAGTCACGTTTGAATCGCCGGTTAGTCGTTTTTGAGTCGGCCCCATACTTTCGAGTATAGGGTCTTTCACTGAGGTGACGTGATGCAATTTTGGAGCGATCTACGTACTACATATCACCCAACAACTCACCTGGCAAACTCACAGACAATAAATCGCCCGTGGTGGTGGTGTTGTGAGGATACTTTTGAGCTTTATCATTATTTCACACAGAAAATTGTGTGATGCCGAAAAATAAATGACTGAAATTTTCCATCATCATTTAATAACTAATCAAATCAAATAACTGTTGCAGCTAGAAATGCCCGCAATGGATGTATCCACCATTTTCTTCTCAATATTCGCCTATGGCGCATATACCAGTACCTACATAGGTACATCATTCTCATCCGATGGCATCTTGACAAACCGCTTCAGTGAGTGAAGAAATTTTTTTTATCTGCGAAGGAAAGGCCCAAATATGTATAATAATTCATTGCATCAATATTTTTATGGTAAATTTCAAAACTTGCCCAGTGTTGTGATGTATATGTTGTGCTGATCACAGTGGGCCTTTTTCACACAATTTTTTTAAAAGTTCATCCTGAAGTATGTTGAAAATAAAGCAAAAACTATTTTCCAATTTTTTTGTGACTGGGAAATGCGCTTAAGAGGGGGTTGCCGACAGCGAAAGTGACGTTAGATTTCGTATTTTTTTAAGTTGTATAGCATAAAATCTAATAACATTTTATCTGGCAAAAATTTAGTACAAACATCTCTGTCTTCGTTTTAATCATAAGATCTTACAAGCAGTGTTTTGTTTTATAGGTTATGAAAACCTTGGGAAAAATAATAATTTCAGTGCATATGCTTTTAAGATCTTATGATCAAAATGAAGATAGAGATGTTTATACTAAATTTTTGCCAGGTAAAATGTTATTAGATTTTATGCTATACAACTTAAAAAAATACGAAATCTAACGTCACTTTCGCTGTCGGCAACCCCCTCTTAAATTGAATAGTAAGGTCAAATTTTATAGGGGAGTGGCATCATGCCCCCAAAACCTGGGTTGATAAAATCATGATTTCTTAAAATGAAAAAATATTTTCAATCATGAATAATCAGATCAATGAACCTCTCTAGATGGGTGAGTAAACAAAGTACTTATTATTTCTTATACACTTCACAAATATTTTTACCCACAATATTTGCCTTAAAACTAAACTTTACAAAAAAATAACAAATGTTTCGAAACTTTTGTCGAAACTGGCAAACACTGACAGAAAATGCTCAGGTACATAAATGACACACACGTATTCTAAATACTTATCAGTAATATTTTCACATTGATTAAAATCATGATTTTAATATACTGATTGCTTCAATTTTAACGTTGTTGTTAACATCCTGCTACTATATCTGATTCTCACGTTTTTGAGCTTTCAAAAAAATTTCATATTTCCAATTTTAAATGGATGACAAACAGCTGATTTCAAATATTAGAATTGATCAAAATTATAACAACAGAGCAAATCAAAGCATACTCTCTCATTGATCCAAAATGTAGCTGGATATTTTAAATATTGTTACAACTTTTTTGCCCAATAAGAAATTGTGTGGTACCTTCATGGAAAATCTGCAACTTGATATTACTGAATATTTTCTCCGTTTAAATCGTACAAATTTCCTAACCTCAACCTAGTGGAAAACGGCCCATTGTAGTCTCCTCTTATATTAAAAAGGCCCTTACATTGTTTTATATCTTAATGGTTACACAAATCATTAAAGACTTTATAAACTGATTTTTTTATTAAAACTGTCAAATGTTCGTGTAGGATTTCGGGGCTAATTAACTTAACCTAGAAATTTTACACGAATTGTTTTCATTGTTCTGCTGTTTGATTTTCATGTTGTGTTGCTATGATTGTGATCAAAGCTGTTATCCTTTATATTATAATAACCTAATAAATCACAAATGATCATGCTCAAAACAAATAGTATCAATTTTCATCAACATTTTTTTATTCATAGGTAAAGTTTCTACAACAGGAGCAATTTAATAAATCGAATTTTAAAATTTTTATTACTAAATTCTAATTGATCGAAAAATATTAAATAAATAACATTAGTGAAATTACACATCATTGTTACATAATTTCACTCTCACTGTCATGTGAAATAATTATTTTTCCATCCATGACTAGCTTGATTAACCGGTGGTATGAACTTCAGAAAAGCAATAATTATTTCACAAGAGAGTGAAATCTGTGATATGAACAGAAAGTTTTTATTTTCTTCTCTTCCTCAGAATAAAATACTCTGAATTATCTTTAAAACACAAATTTTTGGGTGGTGTTCATATTTAAGATAGAACACCTTGTATATCTTCGCGAAAACTCCTCCCGACTTCCCAAGTCTAGTACTCTACAATAGCAGTTAATTTCTGGTATAAAATATAATTGTATACTTGCAGATGTGATTGAAGATTTATATAATATGGTGAATGAAAAGATAAATAAGAAAACCCCAATGATATCAGAACGGCATTATAACATCATAATGAAAAATGCTAAGAGACTAAACTCATGCATTATATATGACAGGGATTTTTCGTATAACTACTTTGGCTTCAAAACGCTGGAACGTTCTTATCTCCTGAAGATTAATGGAAAAATTGTGGAGCGGCCCCAGCATATGCTCATGAGAGTAGCTATAGGCATCCATGGTGAAGATATTGATGCCGTAATAGAAACTTACAACTCACTGTCAGAAAAATATTTCACCCATGCCAGTCCAACTTTGTTCAATGCAGCCACTCCTAGGCCACAACTGTCTTCATGTTTCTTGCTTACAATGCCTGGAGACAGCATAGAAGGTTTTTGCCAATGTCTAAACCAGTGTGCGTATATATCTAAATGTGCTGGAGGCATAGGAGTAAATGTGCACAATATTCGAGCAACAGGAACCTATATTGCTGGAACCAATGGAGTTGCAAAAGGGCTGGTTCCTATGCTTCGGGTCTTTAACAATCTTGCCAGGTATGTCGATCAAGGAGGAAACAAGAGACCAGGTGCTTTTGCCATTTATCTTGAACCTTGGCATGCCGACATTTTTGACTTTTTGGATTTAAAGAAAAATACGGGAAAGGAAGATTTTCGTGCTAGAGATTTGTTCTATGCACTTTGGACACCAGATTTGTTCATGAAAAGAGTGGAAGCCAATGGAAAATGGTCACTTATGTGCCCCCACGAAAGTCCTGGACTTTCAGACTGCTATGGAGAAGAATTTGAGAAATTGTATGAGAAGTATGAGGCCGAAGGGCAGTATGTCAGACAAGTAGCAGCAAGAGACCTGTGGAAAGCAGTAATCAATTCTCAAGTAGAAACAGGAACCCCTTACATGCTTTACAAGGATGCTTGCAATAAGAAATCGAACCAAAAAAATCTAGGTGTCATTAAGAGCAGTAACTTGTGCACTGAAGTGATCGAATATACATCACCCGATGAAGTGGCAGTATGCAATTTGGCATCTATTGCTGTAAACATGTTTGTAACATCAGACCGAAAATCATATGATTTTAAAAAGTTGAAGGAAATCACAAAGGCTGTTACCAGAAATTTAGATAAAATTATTGATGAGAATTATTACCCCATTGAGGAAGCTAGGCGATCAAATCTACGACACCGGCCCATAGGCATTGGTATTCAAGGTAAGGATTCTGTAGAAAAAAAAAATTTTGTTCTTGAGTTTTAGAGCAGTGGGTTTCAAAGTGTGGTTCCTTCACAATTCCTTATTATTTGTTACAGGTCTTGCTGATGCATTCATATTACTTCGTATGCCATTTGATAGTCAAGAAGCATCACTATTGAATAAACAAATTTTTGAAACACTTTATTATGCTGCATTGGAAGCTAGTTGTGAAATAGCAACTAAGAATGGGCCATATTCTACTTATGAAGGTAAATGTAACAACCCGTATGTATGGATACTCTAGTAAGCAAAAATTAAGTAATAGCTTAACAACTTTTTTCTGCAAAATCTGCCCATGTATCAACTATATTTCTGTATGCTTATGAAAATTCAACTCCTGCCAATATGAACCACATGACATAATTTTTAAAATATTAACCAATCGGGTAATGATTTCAGTGATAATGCCACTAATGGTAGTTTCTATCTTAGTTATTCTGTAGTTAAGCTAACGAATTAACCAAGCATATTGTGATAGCTAACACTGATAGCCTAGGAAATTCTCCAATGCTAAGAAAACACCACTTCTGCCACGTAGTTGTAGTATTTTCAGCTGTGGAGATATAATTCGTAAAATTAACGAAATGCGTTATCCATAATAGGCATACCACTAGTGATGTTACCCCTGATAATCAGGGCCGGACTGCGCAGGCGGGGTACCGGGGAATTCCCCGCGGGGCCCTGGCCCTGGCGCCTGTAGAGGCCCTGGGCCTCGGGCGCCCCTGCGTACGATGGCCGTGCTCCATGCTGGTCTGTTGATATTTCGGGTTTTCACGTGCCGACTTAAACAGATCTCCCTTACTTAGGTAAGGTACTGCGGTACCTCCCTACCCTAGGGGCTATTTACGCGTAGCTCTCGGCCCGAAACTAGCACAGAAAATCTCATTTCCCACGACCCCACTCCTTTCTCAGAGTTCAGACTTCAGAGACAACCTAAAAAAAGAAATTGCCCGGAGAAATGTCAGAGCATTAAGTATGTCTTTGCTAATTTACACAAAAAGTTTGAAGTAGAAACATACAAAACTATTATGAATCAAATTTTGCAAAGCATTTCAAATAGATTTTCCCACAATGAAAAACATTATAAAGATTTTGACCCAAAATATTTTCCTCGCAAAAGAGAGGATCTCTTAACCCGCAAAGAAGCTTTTGTAATTATTTGTAAATATAGGTACTAGATACGGATAAAAATGAACTAATTTCAGAATTAAGTTCTTTTTCAGCAATATTTTTGGGCTCTGTGAAAGATTTAAATATAAATTGTCAAAATAAGTTAGAAGCTTCTTCAAGTTCTTCATGTTCAGGTTGTCTGGTGTGTTGTTATTTTTTAATACTTAAAATCTTGACATGCATTCTTCGGCTTTTGTAAATTTGTACTTAATTTATAAATTCCTTTTAACATTATCTGTGACCCAGGTCAAATGCGATACTGTTTTTTCAAAATTAAAATTAATAAAATCTCAAATTCGTTTCACAATTTCACAGGACATTCTTGGAGCTTTAATTTTAATTAACGTTGAAAACAACATAACGGACAATCTGGACAATTACCAAATTATTAATATTTTAAAAAGCAATTATATGTATAAAAATATGCTGTGATTTATTTGTGATGTTAGTTTTTTTGTTTAAGTTACCAAGGAGAACTTATTTTATTTTCGTGATATTATAAGAGAAAGATTTTTATAAACAGTGTGTCCACGGATGGGGGGGATTTAAATATAGGTACTTGTAAAAAAATATATTTTCAATTTTTCGAAAAAAAGTTATTGATAAAAAGTCTGCTTGTTTTTAAAGTAAGATTGGCATGGAAAAAATTAACATTTTTTATAACTTTGTGACCAGAAAATTGAAGAAACGTTAATTCGCATAAGAGTATTTGTAGAGATATTGAAAAAAGTTATAAAGAAAATTTGTTCAGCGTGATAAAGTTACTTATAGGTGTACGACATTTTAAAGCGTTACTTCAATTTTTTTAATTATTTTTCTTGTTTTTCTTCGATTAAATAATTTTCTGTAGGTATTACGACAAAACTATATAAGTAAAAGTTACTCCTACTATAATAATTGCCCCCCCCCCCTCATTGATTTGTTTCTGCGGTACTCTCAGGTACTGTGAGGGTGAGGTGAGAATTATTATTATTTATTCGCGTGTTATTATCATTAACATTTTTATTATTATTAATTATTACTATTATCATAACACACATACCTATATCCCAGTTTTGCAAAACTTAATAATTTAAAAAAGAGAGTGTGTGGCCCTGATCAATTTTTCCCCGGTGGGCCCTGATTGACCAGTCCGGCCCTGCTGATAATGTCACATATTGGTTAACTAGGGTATCCATACACAAAGAAAATAACAAAAAATAATGCTTAAAATCTCGATCTTCTACATTTTAAAGGTTCTCCTGTCAGCCAGGGTATTCTACAGTATGACATGTGGAATGTCACTCCAACGGATCTTTGGGATTGGGCAGAACTCAAAGAGAAAATTGCAAAGCATGGGGTCAGAAATTCTCTATTGATAGCTCCAATGCCTACTGCTTCTACAGCACAAATTTTGGGCAACAATGAAAGTGTTGAGCCTTACACATCTAACATTTACACTAGAAGAGTTTTGTCTGGAGTATTTCAAGTTGTCAATCAACATTTAATAAACGATCTGACGGAAAGAGGTCTCTGGGATGAAGTAATGAAGAACCAAATCATAGCAAATAGCGGGTCCATCCAAAATATCCCTGGCATCCCAGATGATCTCAAAGCCATATACAAAACAGTCTGGGAAATCTCGCAAAAAGTGGTGATAAATATGGCAGCTGACCGAGGTGCTTTCATTGACCAAAGTCAGAGTTTGAACATCCACATTGAAAGACCAAATTATGGAGCGTTGTCATCAATGCACTTCTATGGTTGGAAGAAAGGTTTGAAAACTGGAATGTATTATTTGAGGACAAAACCTGCGGCCAAGCCAATTCAGTTTACTGTGGATAAAAGTAAGTTGATTGTCAAAAATGAAAAAGAAGTGCAAACCAATGGAGAGGTAAATGGCTTGGATATGAATAGCGAGAATTCAAATGAAAATGACAATATTAATATGGCCAGTTTAGCGTGTTCTCTTCAAAATCCAGAAGCTTGTGAAATGTGTAGTGCATAATTTTAAAACTTATATTTGCACCTATCTTTATCTCTAAAGTATTTTCATCAACTGTTACAAATACAGCGGTAAAGAAGAAAATAATGTTTTTATGATTACATACTATTTTGTAAGTAATCCTCACATTACAGCATTTTTACTGTATAGTTAGGTATAAATCATAGAAAATATAATTATTGTGAAGCTATATTTTCTGTAGAATTACTTTACACCACACTATTGATAGTGTTAAATACATATGTTTTTGTAAATATTGAAGTATGTTATATTAATTATAATAAATTCGAGAATAAATTAGTTTATAAATAAGGAAATACATTTTCAAATGAACCCGTTCACTTTTTCAAAATTTCAAAAACTGAGTTAAAAGTTATGTTGAGAAACAATAATTGTTCTTTTAGCTTTCTTAAGGCGCGTATTCACTTGCAACAATTTCCTCCGAACGCGCAGAACGCGCCGCGCGTGCTGCGCGAAATTCTCTAGTGAGTACGCCACGCCAAACGCGCAAGGACGCGCAAAACATTTTCGGAGGCTTGTCGGTAAGCCAGATTTGCACAAAGGGAATTAGTTGTTCGCTGGTGTGCAGTGGGTACGGGTGTTTGTAGCGTTCGTTCTGTTCGCAGCGTTTGCCCTGTTCGCAGCGTTTGTTGTGTCAAAACATACAACTAAACACATCAACTTCTCACAATCTTCTGCAGCCATCCTTGTAAAATTCTGCAAGTGTATATGATATCCATACCCCGGAGCAGTGCCATATTTTTATGTTGTAAAAAAAATACGTATTGTCCACGCTTTTCTTTTTTTCTTGGGTTTTTTCTTTTATCTTTTTTTTTATTGCTAGTTAAAGCATCTATAATCAAAAGAGCGCCGGCAGCCACTACTGCGTCCATCTCTCTGAAGAACGCGCGGACCATCACAATTACCACTACAAGGGCTGCCGGGAACGCGGCGAACACAGCGAACACTCCAAACAGCACGAACTTTGCGCTAAAATGTTTGTTGCATTCTGCGCAGCGCGCGCAGCGTGTTCTGCGCGTTTGGAGCATTTTATTGCAAGTGAATACGCGCCTTTAGTGCTCTTCTTTGCCTAAGATACTAGCCTTAATTACACAAAACTGTTAAGAAGTACTCCCAACTAGTAGAGATAGCCACATACTAGTGCAAAAGGATCCTTGACTAAACTTGCTTACATATTGGCCGCTACTGAAAAATGTAACAGTAAAATTCACTTCAAAGTAATCTTAGTAACCACATAGAAACTTAGCCTACGGCAACAGAAGTCTGATCAGCATGGAGCAGGTGAAATTGAATTAATTGTGTTCAGCTTCTCAATAATAGATGGCATAATTGTAGAGTTCTTCCAAAGCTAATGGCAACTGCTACATCAATAATTATTATTATCTATTGCATGGGCCCCACGTTTTTTTGTCAGTTTTTTAAAAACGTTATATTAAAAAGTATATTTTGTTTTTTTTATGTATGACATTTGTTACTTTTATTTTAAACCAAAGAATAACATGACATTTTTTACTATTAGCACAGACTAACGAGTAATACAGACAATTCCTTAGCGACATGTGTCAAAAGGAGACTCGCTTTTTAGGGAAATATCTTCTAAAGACATGAATAATATGCATTTTATTCGATTTTACGTTAATCCACATAAGAAAGAGATTGTATTAGAACCAAATTTATGCTTAAAATACTGTCTGTCTTTCTGTAAATTGAAATGGAGACTCGCTTATTTTTGACACATGTCCGTAAGGAGGCTTCTGTTGCAAAGCTATTTATTCTGTGCTATTAGGCATTATTTTCTAATAAATAATGCCTAATAGTATTCATATAGTTTGCACCAAATGGGAAAAATTTGTATTATACAATTTTTTTGAAAGAATGATTTCGGGATATGTTGGAGCGAATTACTCCTAAAGAGTCTTGACATCACAGCCCATGCCTGTCAAATTTGACATTTAAAACTAAAAATTGGGTATGCCTTTGGAAATATTGGAAAAAATGTGTTACATGCCAATTTGCAGAAAGATATCAGGATATTTGTTTTTTCTTCATTAGAATTTTTTTTATTGATAATTATATCAATAAAAAAATTGGGGTGAATTAAAGCATTTGTGTTTCGTGCAGTGTCTATAGCAATTTTAGTGACTTTCTTGTCTAAAATGTAGCAAATTATGTGATTTTAGTGTGTATACGGTTCAAATTGGAACACGATATTTTCCCGCAAAATAACTTGGGACACTTATTTACTGGTTGCTTTCTTACTGAACCATAAAAATAAATTTATAGTCCCATGAAGCCGCTAACTTTCTTTCTGTAAAAATCTATTGGGGACGTGAAATTTTATCATCTTTTTAATATTTCTACGGCTATAAGATGCAAGTTTCACGAGGATAGGGCTCCCGGTCAGATCCTTGTCGATTTCCACAAATTTGGAAGATACAGTGGTGAATGGCCAATGAGCCTGTTTCCTGTGAAAAGAGGCTAAAACCACGTTTCATTGGTCGACTCAAGGTTACGTGAATATTAAGCGTCTCGTCGGTGCGCGCCGAATATCGGGCGAAAACTACAGGTACAGGCATCTAAAGATATTCCTTGCCCTAAAATGCCATAATAAAAACCGGCGCGCGCCGAATGTCGGGCGAAAACTACAGGTACAGGCATCTAAAGATATTCCTTGCCCATAAATGCCATAATAGAAACCTACCTGTAGAGCACAAGCTACAGAGCTCATGTAACCTTGAGTCGACCAATGAAACGTGGAGTGCAAAGTGGGTTTTAGCCTCTCGTTTCCTGTGTCACTTCTTCTTCACATTATTTTGTAGTTTTCTGGATTCAACACCAACCTAACTTTTTCTTGTTACACTATTATAAGTGCTACCGTTTCGGTTTGAGTCATTCGGGATGGTTATGGCTGCCTTGATGAACCTAATAAGGGGAAACAGCTAACGTAGTCTACCTATGTTCATTTAAAACGAGGATACGAAAATATTAAAACGAGGATACGAAAATATATAGGTGGCCCGGTTTTTTGCACCTGATAGTAAATATAAGAGGGGCCTTTGTAAAAGTCTGAATAGTACAACAAATTTTTATTAGAATCCTAGTTTACAGGACAAAATCTAATCTATGTTTTGATTTTGATCTAGGGCCATGAGGGGGGGCAATTGCCCCTGTGCCCCCCCCCTTGGATCCGCCACTGTTCAGTTTCAATTCCTGGAATATCAATTAAGAAAAAAAAACAAATAATACTACCCTTCTAAAAATTCAAATAAAATTCCTAGTTATTCTACCAATTTGTATTTAAAATAACGAGCCAAAAGCTATTATATCCTTTTTTTAAATATTTTACAACGTACGTTTCCGCTTTTAAGCCACCTTCAGGTACATGTTAAAAATTGTCAGTATAAAATTTTTTTAGAAAGTTTATATAAACATATATATAATACTATAAAAGGAAAACATAAAATGTCAGAAAACGTCAAAATTCCTTACATTTTTGAATCATAACGACTATAGAACGTTATGTTATAAATACGGTTTTTTATATAAACATCTTCGTCGATTTCACAATGATCACATATTTTTTAAAAAGTCAAAACAAATTTAAACATAATTGTTGTGGAGGATATAATTTTTTAGTATTTTTTAAACAAAGAGATGTTTCAGAGGCGGCTACATGTTAGCAAATGGTTCGAAATGTGTTCAGGTATGCTATGCGTTAAAATATTTTATACAAATAAAAAGGTGGAACTGATACGTAGTGGGTTTTTTTAACAATTTCGGAAATATACCATGACAATAATAATTTTAAAATTTTCAAAAAACAGTTTTTAATAATTTTTAACAATTTCTGTTGGTGAGGTACAAAAAACAAAATACAAAAGAAAAAATGAAACTAGTTTAAGAAATTAGATTGTTATAAATATGTGAGAGGCCTTCTGTGTCAGTTCTAAAGTTTACACAATTTTGTTGTTTTTTTTATGTGGATCATTTCAAAAACATTTCTCTTCAATTGGTCATTTTCCTTACAAAGAATAACAGGGTTATTAAAATCAAAATTGTGGAAATTATCTAATGCATGTATAGAAAGGGCAGTTGAATTTAAATTTTTATTTCTTACATCATATTAGTGTCTATAAATTCTGTTGTGAAGATATTGTTTTGTTTGACCGATGTAAGAAGCTTGACAATCTGAGCAGTTTATCTTATAAATAAGATTTGTTAGGAAATTACTATTAATATTCGGTTCTAAATTTGAGAAAAACATTTTTGAATTATTTATTTCTAAAAATTGACAAATACGCACAATAATACAATACGAATACATTTTCTTAATAACTTTTTCCGATTTCTAAGGTGAAACTCAAGGTTAGTTTAAACTAACCTTGGGTAAAACCCAATGACGTCAAAACCTATAGACGTGGTGCCTCATTGTTCAAATGCCCTTTATTTTGACTCCAAGATTAAATATATCCATACTAGTCTAAAAACATGCTACAAACAAAGACAGAAAGTCAACCATCAACCAACTATACACCCGGTGATTCCCGGTTATAGCTCCTCCAGAATCACATTTAGATATCGCATGTTTTTTCTTGTTTGGGGGCGCCGGAAGCATCGGAACCTCACCTAAAGACTCGGGGGATGGTCTAACGACGCCAGCCTCCGAGCCCAGAGTCGAAATAAGTTCGCTACGGCTCGACAAAAAGGGGCAATTTCTGACAATCTCGCGACATTTTCGGAATAATTTAATGGAACGCTTAGATTGTGATTAGTTCTGGGCGTCAAGCGTTTATCAAAACAAACCTGTCTATAGGTTCTGACGTCATTGGTAAAACCCCATTTATCCTCATTTTTATTTTAAATGCCATATTTGACACGCATGGGCTGTAACGCCACGACTCTCTTCAGGCGCAATCTTAGACAAGGGAGGGGAGAGAGGACGCATAATCCGGCCAAATTGAGTGTGCCCAGTTAGGCACCAACAGTGGCGTATCGCGTGGGACTGATAAAGAATGAAAAATGCCTATAAAGCATTACTGTTGGTTGGTAAAGGGACCAAATTTCGACAAAGTAACAAAATTTTAGTTGTTTGAGGCAGTATACAAATAATACAATGTCTTTTTCCTTGAAGCTATTTTTCTAACTCTAAATACTTGAAAGGTCAAGGGCGTCGCCAAGGGGGGGCAGGGAGGGGCAGCTGCCCCCCCTAGAGGATTAAAAAAAAATCTAGAAAGTTTTTTGGTGAGTTACTCAGTCACTGCGTTTAACTTTCGTATTTTCCGGAAAATAATGTCAGTTGTTTTTGTAAAATATAAATAAATGTGAGCTTTGAGCTTGTGAGCAAATCAAAATTTAGCTTTCTATTATTTTCATATATGCCAGTGAAATTAAATGTTAATTTAAATATTGAATACATTACACCTACATTAAGTAGGGTAGGTAGGTAACTTACCTACAAGGAAAGTACATACATACACACTGATAGAAGGATGTTTTTGGGAATTCGAGAGTAATAAACTGGATTTATTAAAACCCTTTTCAGAAGTTTCTTCGAGACAAACAAATATTTATTACAATTGCATATTGAATCAATATATGGTTGCATAAAATCAATTTATTTTAATATATGTCTGTAATACAAAATATATATTTTTTAAACGATTGTTTTCTTTATTATTCATTATCTTTCTGCTTAAATTATTTTTTTTTTATATTTTTATTCATTCATAGTTTGAGAAAATTGAGAAAATGAGGTGATATATTTTATAATACGACAAACAAATGATTTACTAAATATTAATAAATCATTTTTATACATATATATTTCATATATTAATAAATATGTTTTTGGTGAGAAAAAAAATGCTTTCTAGTAAATGATTTGTCAACTGTTAATAAATATTTTATAGAGAATATTCGGTAATAACCCATTTCTTAAATATTAACAAATCTTATGGAATACAAATAAATCCTTCTATCAGTGCATGTATACTGGGTTATTCAAAAAAGAGTGAGCGTCGCGCGACACTCGGCAGTAGTGATGACTTCTTAAGATATAGATATCCGTTTTTCGTTAAACTTTTTTACATAACAAATTGTAGTCATGGTCATGGTTCCGTAACAAATTTTTCACAGACAAAATAATTTTTTGTTTCATACCCTGACCCTTTCGCCAGCCGACGGCCCCCCCCCCTGGGCCATCGACTGGCGACGCCCTTGTGAAAGGTTATTCATGATACTTTCTGTTCACCTCGACTTTTGCAACCAAAAGCTGAACAGAACACCATTATGATGCCACAAAAATAACAATGTCTTCAGTCCGTATGAGCACAAAATCACAAAAACTAAACCTGCTGTCACGACGTTTGGGACCAAATTATGGCGTCGCATTGTTGTATTTGGGCACACTCTCTGCTATGGCCCGTATATATACATGTTACGCGTCCTCTCCCCTCCCTTGTCTAAGGGCGCAATAGTGTACCCAAAACATGCACCAGCGTAGCCCGAAATCAGATTTTCAAAAAATCGAATAATACAATTTTTTC
The DNA here is from genome assembly GCA_963920635.1 of Pseudeuparius sepicola. Classification (NCBI taxonomy): domain Eukaryota; kingdom Metazoa; phylum Arthropoda; class Insecta; order Coleoptera; family Anthribidae; genus Pseudeuparius; species Pseudeuparius sepicola. The sequence continues at coordinate 31,299,096 of OY987303.1, forward strand.
CCATTTGTGCAAAGTTTATGAATAGCATTGTATTTTCGGTGGATTTTTCTAATTTTTGTTTAGGTATTTCAATCCGACTAAACACAGTATAGAAGCCAATATTTCACAAAAAAAAAGACTTCGGAAAATTTCGCCCCCCTCGCCCCTAAATGCTGGCTACTCCACTGTTCCTTTCGTATACTCGAACTAGACTATTTCATTGGACCAGACCTTTGAGTAAAAGAATATAATTTTAAAATATATACAGGGTGAGTTTTTTTCGATGACCACTATGGGGATCTCGGAAGCTAGCAGAGCTAGAACAAAGGTTAAATGGGGAAAGAATTGCGGTTTTGAATGACCAATCTAATGCCCCTTTTGGATTTTTAAAAAAGTTCATTTCTCACTAGATATTTTGAAGAGTATTTTTTTGCTATTTCATCAGATCTTTGTAGCTCCGTTATTTCTGATTATACAGAAAAACTGTAGAAACAAAAATTGTAGATAATTTTGGGCTTAATAAGATAATCTTATCCAATTTTTTATGTTGTTTGTGATTTTTGATATATGTGTTTTTTTTTAATGTAAATCATAGTTTGCTGTGGCCTTATCAAATCGGCCAATTTTTGAGCTTTCCAAAGATTTAATACTGGGCATAGTTATTATAAAAAATAAAAGAGCTATGGCTAATTTTCTGATTTTTTTTTTAATTTTCACATAGTCAGCCATGGAATATTTTCATAATTACGTTCAATTTTATAATTAGACATACTTCAAAATTTATTATATTTTGATTTTACTGATGAATGGGGCTTAAATGGGCAAGCGCATAGTCCCCAGCACTGTTCTAATTGGCACATTTCTGGCAGCCATAAATGGACCACAAGCGAAATGTCCCGCCGGCCAGCAGCAGACCATCCTTTCATTTGCCAACAACTTACCTTGTTGGGACACAAAAGAGCCAATGCCGACGCCAACATCCTGCCGCATTTGGCGAACAAGTGCAGGCACATTGATAGTTTGCCAGTTGGGGGCTAGTATTGGCTATTAACAATTACACTTAAGCCCCACAATGATAAATGCATTGGGTTTCCTCTGTGGGCTATTTGGTGGCTAGCCATTAACATACCATTACTGGAATATTTATGGCTCCAGACTCATATCCAGTGTGTTTAAATGAAGAAACTGGCATACTGTGTCAAATTTTTATTCACAAAAGCATAGCTCATAGCTAAGTACTCTTTCGTGAATAAAAATTTTATACACAATATACAAATTTTCTTAATATGTATTGGTCTGCGTGTGCAGCTATTTCTCCATTTTGATCTTTTAGGGCATGTCTAAACGATTGAAAAAGTTTTGATTTCACCCTTGTAGGATTTGGGAAACTTATCGAAACAATAAAAAATCTGGACATTTTGAAATGTTTTATTTCATTTCAAAAAATAAACATTGTAAATAAAACATGTATTCTTAAATAATAAACACCTTAAAAAATAAAGTTAACATTTAATGCAAGTAAAACTATTATAAAGCTGAAATCGAGCCCTAAACTGCATTACCTCATAAACATAAATTGTAAATTTTACTCAAAAATGCTTTCCAGCAGCTAGTGCAAGGTGCAGTGTACAGGGTGATCCAAACTCGACGCCCCAGGCCTACTGCGGGAACCCGAAAGGTTAAATGGGACATAACTACTAAGGTCCAATTATAACCGAAAATTTGCTTTTTTGATGTTTGGGAAAATGGCCGCTGTGGAGTCATCGATATTTTTTCTCTATATTATGAAAGTCCATATCATTCTCAACAACTTTTGTAGAAAAGATTTTCTGTATCTGTTATTGTTCAAAATCTATATTGTCAAATATGTAAAAAAACATGGATACACCATGATCGGTTTTCCGAAATCTAGCTAGCCATGGAAAAAATTATTGATAGCCCGAAATTATTAAAAATTATTAAAGGGTGTCTTGTGCACCCTTAAATTTTTCAATTGGATTATATTTTTTAAAAATTACAAACAATAATAGCAAACAAGTTAGTAACAAGCACTGTTCAAAAATTTAAGAAATAATCCAGTTGAATAAATTTAAGGGTGCACAAGGCACCCTAACATGCTTTTAAATAATTTCTGACTATCAATTGTTTCCATGGCTACCTAGATTTCGGAAAACCGATCCCTGTACGTTTTGAACAATAACAGGTACAGAAAATCTTTTCCTACAAAAGTTGAGAATGATATGGACTTTCAATATACAGCGTGGTCATTTAAGAGTGCAACATAGGTATGGGATTTTTCTTTTATTAATTGCAGAACCAAAATACAAATATTCCCGAAAGTTGGTGCATGTTCAATTTAGGCGCAATTAGAATGGTTGCATACAGGGTAGGTCAAAAAATATAAAAATTGCACAACAGTAAAGTACCCTTATTTCAGGAAATTCAGCAAAATGTTATTAAGAAAATTTGTTTACAATTAAACGTTATGCCTAAACACCAAAACATGGCCTCCTAAGATTTTTTTTTAAATATTAATAATTTCCTAAAGAAATTTTGTTTTAATATTCACCCTAAACACTCATAAATTAATCAAAATTAAATCAGTTTCGCATAACTTTGTTCAAATTCAAGCATATTTGTAAAGTAAGTAAGTAAGTAAGTAACCTAATGTTTATTAAGAAACTAGAAATTAATTGAGGAAAATTTATTTTTCTTAGAAGGCTATGTTTTGGTATTTGGTCATAGCTTTTAATTGTAAACAACTTCTCTTTATAACATTTTGCTGAATTTTCTCTACTTCACTCTTGTACAATTTTTATATTTTTTGACCTACCTTGTATGCTGTGTAACTTGTACCTAATATGATTATTGAACATGCATCAACTTTCGGCAATATCTGTATTTTGGTTGTGGAATTAATAAAAAATCCCATACACACTTAAATGACCTTACTGTATAGGGAAAAAATGGTATGTTTCTGGGGAAAAAAAATCGATGACGTCACAGCGGCCATTTTCCCAAACATCAAAAAAGCAAATTTTCGGTCATAATTGGACCTTATTATATTAAGAACCCCTGTTCGAAATTTTATTTTCAGTTTTCGTGTTCCCACAGTAAGCCTGGGGATCACTGCTATGGTTTAGGCCTCAATATATGAATTGCAATTTGGGCATGGCTATCGAGTTAATGTAAAAATGTCACTGACACTTACTAATTTTTCCTCTTCTGTGTCCCACCGGCCCTAACAGCAGCTCCTCACCTAATTCTGAGCCAAACTTTTACTATTCCATGGATTTCATTCCCATAGCATTCGCAGGTAGCTGATTTGCTCTTATTAAATCTAAAAATGAGAAAAGAACAACGATTAACACACGCACCTATTATCATAGTGTCTCGGTTTTCTGGTATTTCCTAGACACTCGAGTGAATGCTGTTCTAGTATTGTCTTTAAGTCTTTCCTTATTTCCTTGTTCCCAACCACAGACGGCAATAAAGCAAGAATAATTATTATTGTTAGGTATATTGTTATATTGTGCGGAAATAGCCCTATAAAAGATAAAACACTAATAGGTATCGGGCAGTATAATCAGTATATATATTAGCATTAACGAGTCAAGCCGCCACCGACGCTTATCATTGCAACGGTGCCGGTCAAGCATCGACGCAAAAGGGAAGTAAACTCACCAAGTGCATAGTCTTTCAGAGGGCATTGGTTCACGCACGCAAAACACGTCCTTCTTCTCTAAAATGCTATTGTTGTTTCTTGTCAAGACACAGATACCAAACCAACCACGTAAAACACGAATATCTGCAGAAATGCCAGAAACATTGGTTGCAGGAGACGCCGGAGGAAACCAACATGGCGAACCTGGCCCTGGCGGCGTGGCGTCTCCTCTCCTTTTTAGTTGCGCATGCGTCAGTACCACCGATTTGCCACAACTGGGACTTTACATGTATATTTTCATATTTAATTCTATTGTAACAACATTGCGCAAACTGAAATTATTGTATTTATGGGCACATAATGATTAGCCATTGCTGGTCCTTATACAATAGTCCACAATATTCAGAAATTGTGGGAACTATGTATATTACCAATTCTGGGCCACAATAAAGCCATTAATTTAAGTCAGCCATGAGAGGGAGTCGTCGCAGACCACCAGTCGTAGGGCTAACTTTTGCCCGAGAGACCTGCGAGCGACCGATGCCGTGCCAGCCATGAAACCTACACCAAGAACCAGCAGCAAGTACCTTCTACTGTCCGTTGAACTGACCAAAGAGTAAGCGATTGAATTTTGTTTTGTTGGGTTTTGTCGACTGAGTTGCCTTTCTCTTTCCAGTGAATTCATTTATTTTAATTTATTTTATTTTGAATGCTGTTAGCGTTGACTGATATATTATTAAAGACAGCTCACGGCTGTCACGTCTGACACATTTTTGGCTCACCATGCGCTTTCTAGGGATAAAATACAATGCAGAATACATTGTTAGCCATCAGAGCCATCTGTTTTCCAGGACATAAAGCTATAGCCGTGAGAAGTCTTTATAAATACGTCAGTCAACGCTATTAGTGTTTATTTGGGGTGTCGTAAAGGATTGTTATATTTTGTCATATTTTAACACAGTGTCGTTACAGTTCTGAATATTTTACGCTAAGTTTTGGGTATTTTTAAATGCGATTTTGTGCCAATTTAGAATAATTTTTAAGAATTTACATATTTTTCTTATCTTTTGTGTAACCAAAGGCGCTTTCGGGTATGATGTGTCAAGCTCTGTGTGTTTGAAACTCCGTTTTACTTGTGTGCCGTTCATACCCGAACGCTATATAGGATCCAGTTATTATTTTTGTTTTATGTCTATGAACTAACCTTAAATTTACGATACAAATGCTATAATTTGCAAATAGAAATGGAAAAATGGTTGATAGTGAAGTTATAGTAAGTTATATTTTTCGTTAATTAGCATTGACTCCGCAAGAGAATCAAGTGAAGGTCAATAAAACATCAAACTGACAATCAGTGAATCTACTGCGCAACTCGGAGCGTCACGTACCTAATAAACGGCTGGTGCTCGAGGGGGCAGGGGGGAGGAAAAAAAGAGCAACTCTGGAGCATCAAGCTCAAGCATACCCGAAAGAATGAAATGGAAGTGGAGTACTCATGAATAGCACTGGAGTGCTCTAAGAGTAATACCCGAAAGCGATAATTTTGGTATTATTCTTGGAATATTTTGAGCTACATTCACTTACTAATTTCTGCAGATTCTGTTATCATTTTATGCTATAAGCTAGTATTGTTCCCTACACAATTTTTTTTATTTTGCGCTAAAACTTTTTATCGATTCTTTTCTGTTAGAGATATTAAATCGAGGAAACCGCATTATTGGCCGGTTGGTCAGAGGAACAAAAAGTAGCTATTGTTAGGTTAAAATTGAGAGGTAGCGCCAAGCAATTAATAGAAGCGGAACCGAAATTACAAAAGACAACGGATTGGGCTAACTTAAAAGATATTTTAAAGAAGCAATTCGAACGACGACATGTACCTGGTACGGCCTTAAAAATGTTCATAGACGCGAGGCAGAGATACGGGGAAAGCTGTCGCCAATTTTTGACTAGGCTTAAAATTTTAGGAAACAGGACCGTAACGTTTGTAGATGAACCGGCAAAAACTCAAGTGTTGCAAGAAAAATTAGAGATGGATATAACGACGCAATTTCTTTTAGGATATACCAATGCCAATAAAATAGCGAGTTTTGTCGTTAAAACCGAAATATATGGAATAGGCAATAAAATACGCTGAAATGCCAGGTCTAGCGGTTACCAGAATACTATGTGCTATAAATGCAAGCAAGGTGGACATTTGGCGCGAGATTGTAGTATACGTAAGGAAATGCCACCGCGGAGCGGCTAGAAATGTTTTAATTGTCACGAAGTGGGTCACTTCGCCCGAGAGTGTTTAAAATATCGTCCGGAGCGCGCCGAGCAGGCCGCTGCCGACTAATAACGGTCTTTGTTTTCAATGTAGGAGCCCAGGTCATTACGCTAGAGGGATTGCCCGGGGACTTCCCCGTCGTACCGCCGCGAGGTACAGGGTCATTTAAACGACTAGCCAGCCGCTCAAGGCCCTCGGAGTAAGGCTGGAGCGCAAGAAACTTGGAATTAGTAAGGAACTGATCCGCAACTGCTTTAGAAAATGAATACATCCTCGGAATGTTGCGGAAATGACTGTGTGTAATAGAAAGTGTAGAATATTAATAGATTCTGAGGCAGTTGTATCTTTAGTCAAATCAGAGTTTGCAGAAGGTTTAAATATTAGGAAAAATAATGTATATAATAATATAGGGTAATGATATAGCGAGTTTAGGTGTTACAAGTCTATATATCGGATTACCCAAGGGAAAAAGCTTAGTGCATGAAGCTACGGTCTTCGAGAAAGATGATATAGCGTTTAACGCGGATATTTTATTAGGATTAGATCTTTTGCATAAGTATGGTGTAAAAGTTGACTGGGGAAGTGGGGTAATTTATATGTTAGAAGAAGAAATACCTTTAATCAAAGATAATAATTATAGTACGAGAGCAAGTGTAGTTAAAAGTAGTAACGGAAGTGTTAATATGAGTGATATTTTATATGACGAAGTTCAGGAGTTAAGACTTATAGTTGTAAAGTTATCTAATGAAGTTAAAGGTCAACAAGAGAGTGAGAGTGTTAGTGATTAGTGACAGTGTAATTAAAAGGAAAGAAGAAAATGCGATTCTACGTGATGTTCTATGTGAAGAAGTTAAGGAGTTAAGAAGTGAAGTTAAGGAGTTGAGAAGTGAAGTTAGGAAGTTGGGGAAGGAGTTAGCTCGCCTATGTGAGGCCGCCGCTCATGCTTGGTCTGTACCAGAGATCAGGAATGTCAGTGTTCAAACGACTGGTACTCGTAACGAACACTACACAAAAATTAACAACCAGGTGGACCAACAGGTGGAGTTAGCGACATCCAGGGGAGCTATAGATACCCAGAAAGTAGAAAAATGAGGTGAAAAGGAAGATGAAAAGAAGAGAGTAGAGAAAAAGAGAGATATGAAGGTAATTAAAGAAGATGAGAAGGTTAGAGAGGTACAAGCACCAGCCCAAGAGTAAGATAACCATCTTGAGGACAGTCGGCCACGGCACACTTCCTCTAATTTCCGTAAGGAAAGAGATGGAACATCAGACTCAACAGGAATGGAAGTGTACCTTAAAAAGGACTTAGTGATACCCCCGAGAAGTCAAGCAGTATACAGGGTTAACTATCACTTAGTACAAAAATTTTTATGTCAGATAAAGAAAAATTAGACTTGCTAAAATAAATTTTCAAAAATTTTCTAACATTTGTCTTAAGCCTAAAAAATTTTTTTTTCAAATTGTATTAAACCCCTCAAAAAACGCCGCCTATGGACGCCCGCGCGACATGTCTAAAAATTTCGCATATGTCAATAGCGCGGCGTTGCCACGTCTATCAATTTATCCGAGGATTCACCACAAAATTTCGATTTCCTTTTAAAAACGATTACTTTCTAAGGAACATGTAGAATGCCTATGAAACACCTACCTTACTGACATTTCCAGGATTGTTTGCACCATTTTCTGTTTTCTTGCTTTTTTACATTAAAAGTCACACAACACAACATTCACATTTTTTAAATCTGTTGGGGATCTCTTGGTTTCCCTCTGCTATTCCTTTTGTTTGAAGCGAGGTACTCAGCCTGACGACCACGACGAGGTAGATTCCCTCCGCCAGGAAAACCCCGAAGGGTAACCGAAAAATCACAACTGCACTAGCACACATTGCACAAATGCACATGCAAAGCACTACAGTAGCTGTTCAAAGAGGCCGCCGTTAACTTCGATGCACAAATTCACTCGGTTAACTAAAAAAGTCCGGATACGTGCAAAAAGTCCATGATTATTCCGGATTTGATAAGCTGCACCTTTAATTCGTTCACGTAACTGCTGCTCGTTGTCGATTTCCTGCTCGTACACAATCGCCTTCATGAATCCGCAAATACAAAAATCCATTGGATTCAAGTCTGGTGATCGCGGCGGCCATGCAATTGGCCCTCCTCTTCCGATCCAACGGTTGGGGCATTGGTCGTCTAAAAGTGCACGAACAGGTCTCGCAAAATGGGCTGGTGCACCATCGTGCATAAACCACATGTCATGCAGTACTTGTAGTGGCAAATTATCAAACAAAACATTTGTCAGAAAATACAAGTATCGTTCAGCGTTTAAATTTTCCGGTAGAATGTATGGTCCAATTAATCGATCTCCATAAACTCCAGCCCAAACATTGATGGAAAACCGACGTTGGAAATTAAACCGCCGAACAGCATGTGGGTTCTCATCGGACCAAATATGGCTGTTGTGTCTAAAAAAAAAACAAAAATTAGAAATATTCACAATTTTGGCGAAGGCGTTAGGATTGACATAGCCAATTTTATAATAAATAAAAAAGATAATATGGAGGAGAGAAAGCTATAAGTAAGTAAAAATTTACATACGTGTTTAAAACCCCAGCACGTGTGAAGCAGCATTCGTCTGTCCAAAGAATGTTGAAAACAAAGTTTGGGTCTTGAGCGATTCGATCACGTAGCCAAGTGCAGTAGGTCATTCTCACCGGAAAATCATTTGCTTCTAATGCTTGGACCTTTTGTATGTGATAAGGGTGAAGGCCGTTTTCCCTTAGAATCCTCCAGGCCTGTAAATAATTGTATTGTTACATTTTAAATTTTATGTAGGTATTAGGTGCAAGCAAAGACAATCCCATCACATGGGATAGTCTTTGGTAGAAGTCAGTTTTATTGGTTTTATTTTACTTGCCTTGTTCTGAGATATTCCCAATCTCCTTGCAATAGCTGTAGTGCTTATGGAAGGTTGCTCTTCCACCAAATCAAGCACTGACTCAACATCGTCCATGTTCATTTGCCCTCCAGGCCCACCCCTTCGAGCTTGCAAAACACCAGTGTTTCGCATACGTTGTACAATGTTCACGAAAGTACGTGGGTTAGGCATATTTGCCCTGTTAGGAAAACGAATACGGTATTCTGCTGCAGCTCGATGTGCACTTTCATCGCATCTCCCGTACATTATAACCATGTCCGTTAACTCGGCGTTCGAATACTCCGGCATTTTTACAAAGACGCTGAACGATTTGCCGCGAAAATCAAGACCAAACTGGGAAATAACGCCATGTTACATTCGCAAATGCCCTCCGTCGGCTACTAGCCAAACTTGAAAAGGTTTGTTCCAACAGGGCTAATAACCGTGCTCAAGCACGTTCAGCGCATGCGCACTACCCCGCTGGCTGTTCCAACTGAATTATGTACCTACCGACACGGGACGATACACGCACTGTTCCAGCCGATTTATGGATCGTTTGTGTATCGTCCTTGTACGATAAAAACGGTGCCTGGTCTAAAGCAATAACCGCGTGTACTGACATGCGCAATGTATAGTCATGTGACAGAGATAAACAATAACCTCATATTTTTGTTTTTACGTAGATGGTTTTAAATCGATTGCTGGGATCGTGTTTTTTATTTCTTGTTGGTTTTTGGCTTGTTGGGTAGGGCGGGGAATCGTTGAACAATAATTTTTTAGAGTGAAGAATGAGGTTAGCCCACCGAACATTCGGTTAGCCACATATTAAACACGCAGGTTAGGTGCGGTCACAAAACGTGATTTGGTCGATTTGATTGTAAATTCGAGTTGGAACAAATGATCCCAAAGAAAATTTCAGATGGAACGGAAAAATTGTTCAACGATTCCCCGCCCTACCCAACAAGCCAAAAACCAACAAGAAATAAAAAACACGATCCCAGCCATCGATTTAAAACCATCTACGTAAAAACAAAAATATGAGGTTATTGTTTATCTCTGTCACATGACTATACATTGCGCATGTCAGTACACGCGGTTATTGCTTTAGACCAGGCACCGTTTTTATCGTACAAGGACGATACACAAATGATCCATAAATCGGCTGGAACAGTGCGTGTATCGTCCCGTGTCGGTAGGTACATAATTCAGTTGGAACAGCCAGTGGGGTAGTGCGCATGCGCTGAACGTGCTTGAGCACGGTTATTGGCCCTGTTGGAACAAACCTTGTATGTACAGTTAGTTGCCTAGCTAGTAAGTTGTGAAATGACGCGGAGCAGCCGAAAAAACGTTTCATAGACTCGACCGGGGGGCCGATACGTCGCTTAATTCATACCGCCGTGGTGTCGCGGTACTCAGCTTTCCGCGAGACTAGGAACCGGTCCGGATACGAGCTAAGGTAAGGGGAATATAATAGCGCTGCATCTGTACAGATTCAAATCGATTGTTATTTATGTATTTTTTAAATTTGTTTGAGTAAAAAGGTATTTTCACCGTTCCTAAATCAACGGCAACACCGCGGAAAATCACTTCAGCTGTCAGTACCTTCAGAAGCCAAATTGGATGACGTCATTAAAGGCGGGGATTTACAGGGAAAATAGGGGTCTTTACCTGTTTTTTTAAAGATCGTAAAAAAAATCTAAAAATATTTTTCTGTTTTCTTAAGCCACCCTGCGCACGTGGTAAAAATTTTTGTACTAAGTCATATTTAACCCTGTATATGGCAGCAATAAGGAAAGTTGGCAAAATGGAAACGCCATTTATTGTCGTAGAAGCAAACCAAGATATAACCCATGTTATAATAGTCGCTAGAAGTATAAATAAGGCAGAAAAAGAGGTACCAATCCGCTTAATGAATATGACCGAACAAAGCTTAATGATACAGAAAAAACATGTTTTAGCGAAAGCTTATGAGGCCGAAGGAAGTGAGTGGTCCAAAGAATGGAAAGCCAGTAAGAAAGGTAAATGTACAGGACTCAGAAGAAATATTAAGTTTATTGCACCTAGACAAAGTGACAAATTCAAGGGAGGAAAAGCTAAAAGATTTAATAAAAGAATACGTAGATATTTTTAGGGCACCTAGCGCAAAGTTGACGTGTACAACCAAGGTCAAGCATCGCATAATCACGGAAGACGTCCCATCAATTTCCAAAAGGACATACCGAGTTCCACATCATAGGAAGGAAATTCTAAGGAAGGAAATCCAAGAACTCTTAGACAACGAAATAATCGTGGAAAGTCAATCTCCATGGAGTTTTCCAGCCCTTCTGGTGGAAAAGCGTTTACACCCAGGAGAAGAGCCTCAATTTAGGTTATGCATTGACTACAGGGAATTAAATGCAATAACAAAAACAGATTTCTTTCCCTTACCAAGGTTACAGGACACTATTGACATACATAGCTGCAGTTTATTTTCGACGATGGATTTGGCTAGTGGATATTTCCAAGTGGAATTAGACGAGCGAGATAGAGAAAAAGGTGCTTTTTCAACACAAGAAAACCACTTCAAACGTATGAGTATGGGGTTAAAAAATTCGCCCTCGACTTGGCAAAGATTAATGCACAATGTGTTCGCCACCCTAACGTACAACGAGTGCCTAATATATCTAGATTATATTATAGTTTTTAGTGCGGGAGACGTAGAAGAACATCTTAAACGCCTCAGACATGTGTTCGACAAAATGAGAGAGAATAATTTGAAGTTCAGACCCGATAAGTGTCATTTTATGAAAGAAGAAATTGAATATTTAGGGCACATAATAAATTCCAGCGATTACAAAGCGCACCCAGAGAAAATCAAGGTATTAAAGAACTATCCAGTCTCAAAGACAGTAAAAGAAATTAGAGCGTTCGTAGGCTTGGAATCGTACTACCGGTCCATGGTACAGGAATTTTCAAAGATATCACAACCATTAACAGAGTTGACCAAGAAAGATGTACACTTCAAGTGGACGGAAAAACAGCAAGAAGCTTTTGAAACCTTGAAAAATGCACTAATTACGAGCCCAATTTTAAAGTTCCCAGATTTTAGTAAACCTTTCATAGTAGTAACAGATGCTAGCGCCACAGCGATTGGAGCCATCCTCTGTCAGAAGTATGATAACGTGGAGCACCCTGTATGCTATGATAGTCGAGGTCTAAATGACGCGGAGCGCAAGTATTCTACGATAGAGAGGGGGTGTTTAGGGGATATTTATGCGGTCAAGAAGTGGCGAAAATACTTAACTGGGACACATTTTTAATTTTTATTAACCATCAAGGACCCAAGTTCAGGGTTGGCAAAAGGGGCTATGTTTTTAATGTAGTACTCCTTTCGTATTGAGTATAGGACAGGAAAATTGAATACTAATGTGGACAGCCTCACTAGACTACGAGACGGATCTCCAAGAATAGCTTTCGTAGATACGGTGGAAAAATACACTGAAATTACGCCCGTGATAGTTTGGTGCCCGGGATTTTTAACAAAAAAATATATAATATTCGGTTTCCAAACTGGTAACTTTACGTTAGTTTTTCGCCAGACTCTTCTCGGGGCCCCAAGTAGGCCTCAAAACTCATCGCAGTAAATCAAAGTCTTAATGTGAGTACTGCAGTAGGCCGCGGTGCCGCCAAAAGGAAAAAAACCATAAAAGTGGCCGAAAACATGGCCCGCCAGACTGATTTATGGTAATTGATATAATAAACGTCTCAAAGTGATCGATTTATGCTAATTGCAGTAATTAACTTTGACTGATTTATGATAATTGCCTTAATTGATTTCGCGAGAACCGGTCGTCCCAAAAGTTCGCAGGGATTTAGCGACCGCGGGGAGACCAGAGGGGTACCCAAAAACGTATAAATACCGGGGGGCGCACATTCGCGGGGACCAGTTGTCGAACAGTAGCCGTCCAGTACTCAAGCAACAGTGTTCGACGATCAATCCATCCAGCAGGAAAGAAGTCGCGGGGCGGGGCCCGCGGCCCGCGGCCCCAGCCCCGAGGTTAGCAACCCTTGAACAAAACCACCCAAAATTCTTCTATGCACCTGAGTAAGTTGGACTGGCCAAGTAGTAAGATATTTTTGTTTTGATTCCTTTGCCTTTGAATTGCCTTTTATTTTGAAATTTTGAAATCATTTTGAAACTTTGGAGATATACTGAATTTATTGTGCAATTTTTTATTTGAATTTTAGAGTTAATATCAGAAATTGAGTCTTTTTATTTTCATTTTTATACTGAGGATTTGGTAAACTTATTTGCAGTTATTTCAATTGAGGTAATGAGTGTTTTATCTAGTCATTATGCTAATTAAAGAACATCTATTCATGCCGTACGATTATTCTGAATTTTGAGCCATATTATTTTGGTATTGCTTGCAAGAGTATTGTCTTTTAATTGAATCATTTTATGCTACAAACTTGAGTAATATTGATTTACAGTTTATGCCAATTTCGTACTGGGTCATTATTCATTGTTATGCAGATTAATCAATTAATTTTGTGCTATTTGGGGAATCTTTTGCAATTTTGTACTTTTGATCTGCATATTGTCATTTTATTGCCATAGTTTGTGTATTCCTGTCATTTTTGACATATTGTTTTGTGCCCTAATTTAAGTTCAATTGTTTAACAGTGTATTTTTTTTAAACGTTTGGATTGTGTTTCATATGAAAAGAGGTCATATTTCGGATATCTTGAGTGGTGTTGTGCGAATTCATAGATTTTTACAATTATTCATTATTTAATTATTGCACATGTCTTTAAACTTCCTCTGTACTTTGTTAACGTAATGTAATCTTCCGTAATTAATCTTAATATACATATTTTAAACTACCCTGTGTCTCCGTCATACACCCTTAGGGCCACACTAAAAGAAGATCTTGTAGACCACCCTGTATAATACCGCTCGCCAATTAACATCTACCAGGGTAGGATACTACAATAGCTACGATATGGAACTGCTAAGACATTCTAAAAATTCAACGAGAAGACAAAGAAGCAGCTGATATAATTCAAAACATAAACAAATACCGGCCCGAATGTTATGTGGGGGCCGACGACCTTCTGTACGTGACTAGAGCTGGGTCAGAGCGTAGCGATAAATTATATGCGCCGAGATCGATTACAAATGACATAATGTTTCTTTATCATAAGAGTGTTTTAGCTGGACACGCCGGAGAGAAAACGATGGAGCTGATTAAAATAGATTTTTATTGGAGAAGGATGAGTACGGACATAAGAAGATATTGTCATAACTGCCACTCTTGTAATATGAGAAAATGTAATTACAACCCTCCTGCGGAATTACAAAGAATGCCAGTACCCTCGATAGTATTTGGAAGGATTGCATTAGATATTGTCGGTCCATTAAATAGAACTAGGAATGGAAACAAGTATATTTTAACCTGCATCCATTTCTTGACTAGATATCCTGTTTGTATACCGCTACCAGACACAAACGCGGAAACTGTGGCTAAATTGATTACTGATCAAGGAACACAATTTCTGTCAAAACTTTTTAAAGAAATTTGTAAAATATTAAACATTACGAAGTTACAAACCACTCCATATCACCCGCAAGGAAATGCAGTTCTAGAAAGATTCCATAAAACATTAAAAACGCATATTTCGCACTACGTAAGTAACGAAGAAGATAGCTAGGATAATTGGATTCCCTTCGCCCTAATGGCTTATAGTAGGGAGCCCACGAGGCTAAATGGGGATTTACTCGAGCGTCGTGGGGACCTATTGGATTTTGAAGATTAGATGGTAGAAAGAAAAAAAGGTTATATGATATATACCCTTCCACTGGTGGGGGGAGCGTCTACAGGCTTTCACAAATGTAAAAAAAAATATTCATATGGAGATACTCGAGCGCGTCAGATATTGATAGTGTATATGCCCCACGTGTCTCCGATGACGTAGGTATGTTAATCTGCCGGTTTGCATGGTGGGGGCGGCCGTACGAAAGGGTTAAAAATGGGAAGAAAAAAATTTACTCAAACGCGTCAGATATTCAGAAAGGGATGTTAAGTGAACCCGAAAGAAGCTCCCATTCAATAGACTGACGATTCGGATGTGACCCCAGCTCGTGGCGATTTTCATATAGACGGTTCAGCTTGATGTCCTGGTCGTGCTGATCCATAATCTGACGATTATTTGGAGGGATTTTCTTAATCTGACGGTTTGAAAAAAATATTTTTCATGATTTTTTTAATGAATATTTGCGTTTTCTAAAAAAAATATGTTGTCTGTTAAAAATTAAGGTAGATTTATAAACTCGACGTTTGCGTTGGCGCTCGCCGTTGACGTTTGCGTCGAAAATTCAATCCCAATATTTTACGTGTAACCGTTTATAAACTCCGTCGAACGTTGCCGTCTGCGTCCGATGCCGTCCGAGATAAACTAATTTCATCTTTCACGTTTCACCTATATATTTTGTGGACCACACCTAACCTATACATTTTGTGGACCAGACACATTAAGGTAGTATGGTGGGGAGAAGCTGTCACGTGACCCAAAACGGATTCACCCACGTGATAGATTACAAGAACAACGTCAATTTGTCGACTCGGTGCTAAAAGTGCATTAAAAGTGGCTAAAAGTGCAGTTTTCCTTGTTATTGCGAGCTATTCACCTCTGGAAATAAATATGTCATGTTCTGTACGTTGTTGCAGTAGCAATTCTGACGTGGACAAAAAGAAATTAACAAGAATTACATTTCACAGGTAATGTAAACAATAGACAGAGCCGTATCAATATAATTTATAATATCCACTTTGGTACTTTATGAAAAGAAAAATATTACCTTTATAAGTACTCTAGGTATGTATTTTTCAAGGATTGCCTACAGGGTGTTTCTTCCTTCGATTCTAAATAACCCCATATTTTCTTTCGTAGGTTTTTTATAATTTTACTAGGAATACTGTTTAATCCTCAGAGAAATAACCAAGGATAGAGGGAGCAACAGCTTCAAAATACATACGTTTGTAGTCAACCAACATCTTATGCAAATTTACCGAAGTAAACAAACATTAGGCCCGTGTGTACAACGTTTATCTGATATAGGTTATATCCTGAGAAATTTCAATTTAGCCAGTGACCACACACTTTCTGCGTCCCATTGTATACAAAATCAGTCACTATATCCTAAATACTAATAAATAACCTATAAATTAACAGAAAAAGAATTAAAAACGGGAAAAATGCATACGTAAACAATCGGAAAACTTGACGTGCTGGGCATACACAAAACAAATACCGCTGAGTTAACGGACGCGGCGCCAGCGGGAGGCGGGGCATCAACAGCAGCGTTGCCATGTCGGGCGGTTTGAGGTATCTGTGACGATTTTATTAAAGTGATAATTAGATACTATAATTACAGCGCAATTTAGTTTTAGTTTAAAACTGTTACATACAAGAAATTAATAACTACATTTGTTAAATTTAGCGTTATGGGAGGTGCGCCTTCATTGAATCCCATTATTAAACCCTTCTATTTTGAAATGAAATGCTGTAAACAATGGAGTACGTGGCATCACTCAAAAAGATGTTGGCTTTGTTTACTTTTTGTCCTTACTCCCTCTATCCTTGGTTATTTCTCTGAGGTTTAAGCAGTGGCGTGTCAGCCATATTGATCCAAGACTTAGCCTCGCCCTCTGAACCCGATTGCTATATGCGACAAAGTAATTTTATGGCGCCTCCCCCCCATACTACTAACCTATCTAACCTAACCTAACCTATATATTTTGTGTACCAGACAACAAACAACGAAAACGAAACAACTGGTATGTGCTAATGCTAAAACTAACCTATATATTTTGTGGCTAAAACTAAAATGACCCTTTTTTGTTGTGCTCACAGAATTACAGGGGGTGTGCTGTAATCTTCAATCTTCCTCCCGTGCAAAAACAAAAAGTTCCTCCAATAAATTAAATGGGTATTAAAATCTGAAAATATAGTAATCAAACACACACCACAGGTAATCAATCTGGATTTGGATATTTCCAAATTGATTTATTAGTTCAAATAAAAAAGTATACAGGGAGGGTGTCCGCGGGTTTTGTATTGACAATTTTGTAGAAGCCGAAAGTCATATTTTTAGAACAAAAGCGATGACTGACGTATTTATAAGACTTCTCACGGCTATACCTTAATATTCTAGAATATAGATGGCGCTGATGCCCAACAATGTATTTCCATTGTATTTTGTCTTCGGAAATCATATGTAGTTCTGTTCGCGTTCAATTTTAAGAACTGTCCCAAAACAATTCTCTTACTGTCATTAGTAAATTAAAATCCCCGGGACTGTTTTAGACCAATGACAGTACGAGAACCGTTTTGGGACGGTTCTTAAATTGAACGCGAACAAAGCAATGGTTAGGCATAGAACTATCAAACATGACAGCCGTGAGCAGTCTTTATTAATATGTCACCTTTTATTCATTTCTTTATGTAAATCAGTCAGCCCCAAAAGGTTCCTATAAGCATGAGTGTATAAACCGTTAGTTTTCGAGATGCAGTGTTTATTCATATATTTTTTTTATCTGTTAAGTGGTGTTTACACGGGTTGATTTCCGTCGCACGACTAGGCCACACGGCGAAAACTGACCATGTAAATTGCAAATCGACTAGGTACACAGCAGGTGATTAAAATCGCAAACGCCAAAGTAATACCCTGACCGACTTTTGCCGTGCAATCATTGGCCGCAAGGTGGTGAGCGAGTAAAATTGACTGTGCAAATGCTTTTCAGTCGCAGGCGATCAGCTCGCCGGTTGGAAAAAAGGTGTTTTTTTTTGCGCTGTGCGCTACATACTGATTACGTAAATATGTGTAGTTCAGATCTTTGGGTTTTGCAAATAGTAAATAAGTAAAACTGTGGATAAAATTAGTACCATATTCTTTTTGGAATGCTATGAAAGGCACCCATGCTATGGAACCCAAGAGAACAAGATTATAGGAGAAATTATGTTCGTTTACACCTGTTCTGGTCAACATTTTTGAACAAAATGAGTTGTCGCTTGCGATTTTTAATCAATTGTGTAAATAGGGTAGCAATACAGGTCATATTGGCGATTTTGTAAGCGATCAGCCGCACGACGAAAATCAACCCGTCTAAACGCGGCTTAAAGAGGATATATCAACTGCAAACTTGGTATATGGTGATATATCTTCGCAGGGCCCACTGGTATGCTCAAGAACTGCCCATTTAAGCCCTGGTTATGCAGACAATTTAAGGATTTAATTTAATAAATTTAAAAGTTCCAGTATTTAGGTACTGAAATCTCATAGCAGTTTATGCTACCTGAGGCGTTGAGTGAGGAATAATAAGAGGCGAAACGCCCATATAAAATTGCGTGACCGGTTTTCGTGCGCTTACCCTGAAGCCCCCCATTGCCCCCACTCGCTATAGTCGCCTAGCGACCACGGATTTTTAGAACTTGTTTATGTTTTCGAGAACACCGATCCCTCTACAACTTGCTAACGGTACAATTTTATATATATTTTTTTATTTTACTGGAAGGATGTAGTTTATTGTCTCAGACTCTTTTTATCTCGGACGCTTTTCGGGCCACGCTGTGTCCCGTAAGGTTGCGCCTCTTATTATTCCTCACTCAACGCCTGAGGGGATTTAACCTAAGGATGAATTATTTCTTAAGTCATCATTCATAAGTTAAATTGAACTTACATTTAACTTTAGAACTGAAATGTAGAAATTAGATATTTTCTGGATATTTTAGACAGTCCTACTCTTGCAATTTTTACACAAATGTATTTTTACACAACCTCAAATTTGTGATTTTTTGGCTTCGTTTTTTACTTTTTCACTCATCTCCCCCAACAGCTGCATAAACACATAATTTACATTTAATTAAATAGTTTAAAATCCAAGTGGCTTTTTATATATCCGACCGTTGAGTGAGGAATAATAAGAGGCGCAGCGCCCATATAAAATTGCGTGTCCGGTTGGCGTGTGCTTACCCTGAAGCTTCCTGTTGCCCCCACTCGCTATTGTCGCCTAGCGACCACGGATTTTTACAACTTGTTTATGTTTTCGAGAACACTGATCCCTCTACAACGGGCTCATGGTACAATTTTATACAGGGTGTCCCAATAAGGACTCCCATCGCCGATATCTCTGGAACAAAAAGAGATATTTTAATTCTGCAAACGCCGTTCACTAGGACGTGAAGTGGGCTTTATTCGTAACTGCTAAGCGTTCATTTTGACATAGGCGTATAGATGGCGCTGCTGTGCAAAGAAACTTTTCGATCCTAGGAATGTTGGAACGTAGCGCATCTGAGAGACTGGGTAATTTGGAGAAACTTTTGTTCTATGGATAATTTTCCTATAGTTACTAGTTTCTGAGATAACCGCTCTACAGTGTCATTTACAAAAACTGAGCTAACTCACTTAAAATTAACTTTAGAGGAAAAAGTTATTAAAAATATCTTTGTAGTGCACTAAGACGAAGAAATTAGCGGCACATTTCAAATTATTACACATCCGGTTTGACCGGAAGTTCCGGAAGTGACCCATTTTTCAGTTCAAAATGAACATACTGTACAATTTTTCCTCAAAATTGGAAAAAATATACCTAATAACAATAACACCTTGTAGGTAGGTACATGTAGACAACGACAATTTGGCTGAATTTATTTTTATTGACCGACATTATAGAAATTAAACATGTATGTTTACAAAAAATGTGTTCAAAATTATTTCCATACCAAAATACGAGCAGCGGCTACAGTACTCTTTTTACCGCATTCTCCAGAAACTAATACCATATTTTAATTTATCCTCATTATTATGATTAACCATTATTACAAAAATTAATAAACTAATTAGGCAAGAAACAAATTGACAACGATAGAGAATTACCTGGGCGTTTGAAGCTAAATATCATATTGAAACAATAGACAGAGACAGAGCTACCTTCGGTTAATAAATAAATTCAGCCAAATTGTCGTTGTCTAGATGTATGTATATATATGGTGTTATTGTTATTATACGACACTGGAAATTACCTTTTTTCACTTTTGCGGGATAAATTATACAGTATGTTCACTTTAAACTGAAAAATGGGTCACTTCCGGTATTTCCTTTCAAACCGGATGTGTAATAATTTGACACGTGTCCCTATTTTCTTTGTCCTAGTGAACTACAAAGATATTTTTAATAACTTTTTCCTCTAAAGTTAATTTTAAGCGAGTTAGCTCATTTTTTGCAAATGACATTATAGATTGGTTATCTCAGAAACTAGTGACAGTAGGAAAATAGTCCATAGAACAAAAGTTTCTCCAAATTACCCAGTCTCTCAAATGCGCTACGCTCCAACGTTCCTAGGATCGAAAAGTTTCTTTGCACCGCAGCGCCATCTATACACCAATAACAAAATGAACGCTTATCAGTTTCGAATAAAGCCCTCTTCACGTCCTAGCGAACGGCGTTTGCAGAATTAAAATATCTCTTTTTGTTCCGGAGATATCGGCGACGGGAGTCCTTATTGGGACACCCCGTATATTTTATATTTTACTGGAAGGATATGTATTTTTTTGCCTCGGATGCTTTTCTATCTCGGACGCTTTTCGAACCGTGTTTTCGGCCTCGCTGCGTCCCCTAAGGCTGAATTTCTTATTATTAATTCATTCAATGGTTCGACGTATATGAAAGTCGGTATACGTCTTGCGCTCTTATTGGCGAGTTCAGTCATGTGACTTCTTTGCACATACATTTAACACCATACATGTCCAAAGTTCAGAAGCAAAATTAATTGAAGATATGTCGAAAGTGCATTTATAATAATTCCTGTATTTCGATATTCCTTTTTTTGTATGGCATCGCCCATCGCTACCGACTGCCACAATATGGGACGAATGCCCCCCCTACTTTTTTCATATGGCAACACCTATTGCTAATAAAGGAGGGTATATGCTCCTTATTGCTTTAGGAAAATGCACTTCTAATATATCTTCAAATAAGTTTAACTCAGACATGTATGGAGTTAAATGTAACATTTAGAGAAGTCACGTGACTCAATTCTCCAATGAGATCACAAAGCGTATACCGACTTTTAGTTACGTTGGATGTATAAATAGCCACTGCATTTAAAAATCTACGTTAAATTTGACTTGTCATGCTGTTTATTACACATACTTGGAACAATAAATCTGCATAAATAAGGCATTAGATTCACCAGTGGCATGTGTGGAGGTAGCTAGCACCCTTTTTTCAAACAAGAATAGAATAGAATAGTGCTTATTGGTGCTACCAAATACAAGATTTTTACACAAGTCAACAATAGTCAATAATGTACAATGAAAGTACAATATCCAATCTATGATACGAGACTAAGAAACAACACAGAGTGTAAACCTACACAAATATCATTATTTCATTTTAGCTACACATTAAAATACAAACTTATACACTCCATTTAAATATAACTACAACACATATAAAATCAGTCTGTCAACATTCCATCAAAGGCTGCTCTTATACATTCATTCACCGAGTAGAAAGCTCTGCTCAACAGATACCTTTTAACGATCTTTGAAAATCTATTCAAAGGTGTTGTTTTTACAGTACCAGGCAACAAATTGTAAATCATAGGACCATAATAAGAGACTCCATTCCTAGTCCTATATATTCTATGAGATTCAACATATATATTTGATTTGTTTCGTGTATCATAAGCATGTATACCCTCATGTGTATCGTAAGTGGGAGAGTTTTTATGAACATACATTAAGCACTGGAAAATATAAAGGCAAGGCACCGTAAGAATTCCTAGCTTTATGTAGGATTGCCTACAATCATCGCGATAGTCAACTACATCCAGAATTCTAACCGCTCGGCATTGGAGTCCGAAAATTCTATTTGTCGTACTGCAATGACCCCAAATAATTAGCGCATAGGAGATGTGACTCTGGATGAGAGCATGAAAGACTCCCACCAGTGATCTCATGGGCAACTTGGAAGCCACACATCTAAGACCATAAACACTAGAGGAGAGCACCTTAGCCAGGCACCCCGTGTGCATGTCCCACGTTAATTTCTGATCAATGTGAAGCCGAAGGTACTTCACACTCTTGCTCTGATGCACCTCCAGCTCACGCAGAGAATAAATCATTTGGACAGTCTTCTCCAAGTTCAGACTAAGTTTATTTGAATCAAACCACCTCTTTGTCCTCGAACGCGCATCCCCCAGTCCGCTGAGCAGGACAGCCCCTGTTTTGCCCTTGATGACAGCATTCAGAATATACTGTATATTATGATTAGTACCAAGCTCAGTGATATCATTTACATAGATCAAAAACAATGTAGGTCCTAAAACAGACCCCTGCCATGTTTTATAGAGAGCAAAGTAGAATTTATTTCCTGGTAATTTACCATTTGTTTTCTATTTGTAAGGTAAGAAGAGATGAGATCAACAGAGTCCCTTGCAAAACCATATATCTCAAGCTTCCCGATCAGCAGACACGAGGACACGCAATCAAATGCTTTAGTCAGATCACAGAACATGACACCAACATGCTGCTTGTCCTGGAAACCCTCATTTATTTGTCTTATTAAGGAATCAATTGCATCCATGGTAGAAAAGGTAGCTCGAAAGCCAAACTGTGTCTTGTTAAATAACTCATTTATGTCGAAATAGTCAGTTATTTGTTTTTTAATTGGCTTTTCAAACACCTTTCCTAATACTGGCATTATAGAAATTGGCCTGTAGTTAGACCGCTCATCGATGGGACCCTTCTTGTGTACAGGTATAACTGGCAATTTTAAGGCATGCTGGGTATACAGAGCCTTATACACAAATTGAACAGCTTTGTTAACGGAATCAAGATAAAAGATAACATCTGCTATATGTTTAAGAATCCTAGGATTCATATCATAAAAGTCCCTACTTGATTTATTTCCCAAGCTCATGATAATATCTCTCACCTGTATATAAGTGAGATCCCTGAAGGAAAATCGTGGCGCAGTTACCTGCATTCTCGCATGTATGCTATCACCGTTCACATTAGAACAGCCTGGTATATCAGCAATAATTTCCTCAGCGATATTGGTAAAAAAAAACATTGAACTCACCTGCAGTGAGTCCAGAGGATGCATTTGTAACAGGAAGCCTATTTTTTTTTATCTTGATTAACTATATTCCATACCGCTTTTTGTTTATTTGACGAGGTATTAATGTAATTTGCATAACATTTTTTCTTGGATTCCAGTAGTGCACATCTATATTCCCGTTTCATTACTTTTATGGTATTCCGAAGCTCATCAGAATTATATTTACTTTTTAAGTCACTAAGGAAGTTTAGGTTTTCACGCATATCTCTCAATTGCTCAGTGAACCACTTTAAGTTGATGTTATGTTTAGCTATTGAGGTTTTACTGGGAAAAGCAAAAGACATAGCAGTTCCCAACAGATCAAGCAGCACGTCGAACTTAGCGTCTATGGACAGAATCGGATCAGCAACAAAACCCCAGTCAAAGTCCCTAACGCACCCAACCAGAGTAAAAAGTCCCCTCTCCGTTATAGGCCTTGAGACCCTAGATTGACGTTTATAGATATGTTGAGCAGGCACCTCCAACTTAGTTATTATACATGCGTGATCAGAGAGAAAAGTCTCATAAATCTGCGAGTCAATACTCTCTCCGACATTCGTAATTACATTATCTAGGCAGTTTATACCGTTTGTCAAACCAGTCAACAAAATGCGATAACCAAAACAAGCACACAAATCGGAGAAGGCAACGACTCTAAGATCATTTGGTTTATTAAAAGGTAAATTGAAATCACCCAGTATGACGACCTCCGCATTCCTACGACCACAAGCCCGCAGCAGACTCTGAAAGGAACTCATAAAAATACCAAGGTCACCACTTGTAGGTCTCCCCTGCTTTGTGAAAACCTAGTAACTCGATTTTTTCACTTTTGAGGAAAGTTCAGTTTATACATTTTGTCTTAGCCTTCCCAATAGATAACATTAATAAGAAAAGTAAAAACTTATTTCCGACTAAAAAAAACTGCTCTATCCAATGGCGGAGTCATTTTTAACGAAAAGTGCATATAGTTCTACATTCACAGAGTTACTAATTTAAAATTGGTATGTTTGTTACCAAAAGCCATTATTTTCATTAGTATCTAGAGTTACTATGTTTTAAATTTGTTTATACTAATTTTCAAATTGTTGTTTTATCGTCTTTTTTATGCATAAAATACAATAATAATAATTCACAAACTTATTTTTTTGTGTTAACAACACATTCAATATTGATAATGATCATTCAGAGTTAAGATTTTTCTATTTTAAATCATTAGAAAAAAAAAACTTAATGTTAAGACACTTTTTTATTTTTTTATCTTACAATTATTAAGGTTATTGCACAAAATATTAAAATATTAAAAATATGTTACATTATATCATGTTCTCTTGTCATGCCTAAATCAACAGCATTATTGCTTACTTCTAATTGTTGCCAAAATAATCGTTTTCGGGCTGGCATGTAAGGACACAAAATATTTACTATTTTATTTTTTTTATCCTGGTTGATCCCTCTATTCATTTTATTTCTTGGAGGGATGTTAAGCGAATACTTCTTTTTCAGGAAGTGGGATTCTAAGAAATCTTCTTGAGTGTAAGATGCTTTGTAAAATAAACATTTATTATTTTTTCTGAATTCTGCAACTCTTATATCTTCTAGTAATGGTACAATATTATTTCCAGTATCTGACTTTTTCCGCTGCTTGCAACCATCTTCAAAAAATATGAAATCTTCACGTCATAGGAACTGCAATATTTTTATTAGAGGATTTATGTATAACATCTAGTAAATCGTTCATGTCGAGGATTTGGTTCCTTTTTTTCCATTCTGCTCCGATTTGTCCATGAACCGAGTCAGCCTTCATAAAAGAGTGACCCGGCTCGAAATATTTCATCGTTATTTTATTTGGTCCCCATTCTTGATTGACGATGGATACGAATGTAGAAAATAGGACCCAATTTTTGTTCTGAGCAGAACAGTTGTCTGACCAGAAAACAAATTCGGTAACACTTGAGTTTGAATTTCTAATAACATGAAAGAATGAAGATGTGACATCAGCTGCATTTCTTCCTTTAATCGCCTCATGCCATAACACACACTGGTTTTTTGCTTTATGTAAAGGTGCAAAGGTTTCATTAAATACGACCAGCCTTGAGACAAAAAATGCATTCTTTTCAGACATTTTCGGTAATATTAATACCTTTTGCATATCCACAGTAAAAATGTTGATATGATCAGGCCATTCTTTAGATTTATCCTCACCGTATTCCTTTCTGGAATTAATATATCTCTCACGATGAACCTTAAAATCTTTGCACATTTCACATTCAATACCACTTTGTACAGCGGGTGTATTTTTTGCAGTAACATGATTTTCAAATCCTTGTATACTCAAGCTTTGATGATCTTCTTGATGCTGCTTAAATTTTGCACATTTGCCACATTCGTCTTGTGATGTGGTGGCGAAAGATATATTCATACTGTCAAAAGTCTTTCTGTATTTTTCATATGAAGTAACTACTTGAACCGTACTAGAAAAATCAGACCAGAGCTGCTTTATGGACAAATCTGATGGCAAATATCGTCGATATGGTGCATGGGACAATTTATAGTGTGAAACAACTGGGTTGAATTTTTCCACGTGGGTTGTAATCAGGGTATCGAGTGCCTCCTTCTTTTCCGTTTTTTGCTTTCTTAATTTTACACCTCTATGATCATCTAGTTTTGTTTCTCCGTCATTTTTTCTTTTAGATTGCACATGGTACGTAACAGCTCCATCAGTTTTCATTCCTAATGTTTTTATGAACATCGATTTACATACTTTTAATTTATCTCCATCGATGCCAATTTGTGGCAAGCAATATTCGAGCGTAGAATTCCTTGAAAAACGTCCAGAGGCAGTTGAAGTGCGACATTTTACAGCTTTTTGTTTGATATTTGCATCAAAAAAAAGTTGACGTTGTGAAAAATTCAATTCGGAATAATACTTAAAAATTCTTTCTCTTACTTGATTTGTAACACGTTGAGAGCATTTTTGGCGACAAGTTTGCTTGCAAGGTGAAAGCATAATTTTCTTGCACTTATTTGGTTCTACTTTTTCTTTACATTTTCTCTTTTTTGTGTTAGCATTTTCTACCTCATCTAGCAGAGAATTAATAATATCTTGGATTACAGACTGATCTTCATTTTCCAAGCTAATGGCAGTTTTACTCTTAAGCTTTGGTGTATCGAGAGAATCGTCGGAAATAACTGTCTTGTGCTGAGGACATAAATCTTTTTCACTAAAGTAATTTGGGATTCCTTTAGTGGATGCTTCATATTTTATGGGATCAAAAGATGGATCCATATCGGAATCATCTGAAGAACCAACATCAAAACAATGATTTTCTTTATTTGCCAAATTAGTATCATCGAAAGAGGATGGTTCCTCATAATACCTACAACAAAAGAAAAAAATCATTCTCACCGTCTCTATGCCCTAAGATACCTCAAGCAATAATTATTAATCCCACAGAAATAAAAATATCTAGTAATAAAAATAGGAAAAAGACCCATTAATACACTATTCTTGATGAGGGCAAACAAATAAGTATTGCAGACTTGCTTATTTTTTGCTTTTTCCAAGTGAGGACCTTTAGATATTGGAATAGTTGCGATATTACTTAAGCTATACAATAAACTTCAATACTTACGTTTTTTTAGCCATTGCAACAATTCTCCGGCTTCGGCTGCTCATTTTGTTCAATTCAATTGTTTAATTAATGCACTCTAATTGAATTACACAGGTATTTTTCTTCAGCGACTGTCAGTTTACTAGCACAAGTTTTAGGTTATGTTAAACAACTGTTTTAATTCTACAATGGCAAAACCTAGTAACTAAGAGTTACTAAATGAAATTATTTGAAAGGATCAGATTCTACAACAACAAAACCTAGTAACTAAGACTTACTAGGTTTTGCTGTACCCTTATCATATTTTTATCTATTTGAAACCATTAGAGAGTATAGTAACTCGACTTGCTTGATTTCCACATAGGATTAAATAGACTGGGACGGAGTTACTAGGATTTGAAACTATGTGTATTTCTGGTTGTATAAAGCCTTATGATAACAAAAATACTATTCCAAGGTAGATCATTTTACAAGGATTCCAATTATGCATACAACATGAAAACCTAGTAACTAGAGTTACTAGGTTTTCATAAAGCACGGGAGAGGTGATCTGTAAACATTTACAATGATTAGCTTTATACCTCTACACTCGACTGCACAGATCTCAATGTGCGTTTCCACTGCCAAATCTGTGAGGTCCTGACTATTTTCCAAAACTATACCTAACTGTTCTTACAATATATAGCAACACCCCCGTGTTGAAAGCTTGATCTACAATAGTTACTCACAATCCGGTAGCCATCGATTATCACATGGTCCACCTCATCACTGTGTAGCCAATGTTCACTCAAACATACAATGTCCTCAGTAAGTGGCCTCGCCTCTAGCTGCAGAACCTTGGATCTCAGCGACTGCACATTTAGTTGAAAGATAGTGATATTCATAACTGGTCGTTGAGCGACTGAGACTTCACTGGTAGGACTTATTGAAAATTTGCCGCATAGTTCCAAAAGCCAGTGACTTGAAAAAAATTCGGTTTATTTTTTAATTTCTAATACTTGTTTGTAAAAAGAAGTCTCTTGGACTTTTTTTTTAAATGTGGAAAAAATTATTTTTATGCGTGGTAACTAGGTAGCTGGTAGCATAGCGGAATCCCAAAATTAGCCAGATGGTCTTGTTTAACGTTTTTCTACGATTTGTCACACATGCCACTGGTGAATCCAAATGGGACGTTCTTCTATGGGCTTTGAAAACCTGTTACTACATACTGAGTTTGTAGTTGATGTTCCAGTGATCAGAAATAACATGAAGATAATTATTTTCTTAAAAGCTTTGTATCTCAAAAACTAAGGGTTTATTCAGCCATGTTTATAGAAACTTTTTGTTCAGAAATGACCTTTTTCTACAAATAATTGTCAAAGTTTGTCTACAAAAAATATATAATAATTATGTTGTATTATGATTGCCTCTCATCACAAAATTATTATTTTTATTTTAATATACAATTTATGTATTTTTTTAAAGATCTTGTGGTGGTGGATGGGTGCCAGTAAAAATTAAAAATGAACATATCAAAAATAAATCAGAATATATAATTTAGTAAAGCAAACATAGATATGTTACCGTGAAAGACCGAAATTAGTGAATGTCGACATTCGAAGGTGAATGACGACATTCTCCAAAATGCTTGTTAGTAGACTGGGGATTTATTAATTTTATTATACATTCACCGGTATATGTCGACAAACACACATAAGCTTCCGTGAATGTTGAAAATGACGGTGATCTCGTGTTTTCCCGCGAAAA
Organism: Pseudeuparius sepicola; assembly: GCA_963920635.1. NCBI lineage: Eukaryota > Metazoa > Arthropoda > Insecta > Coleoptera > Anthribidae > Pseudeuparius > Pseudeuparius sepicola. Next base: position 31,327,424 of record OY987303.1, read on the forward strand.
CGAGGGAGCCATGGAATTTTATTTGTCCCATTTCTTAATCATTTTACTTTGACATTACAACTATTTCTCTATTTCTAGAGACGAAAAAGTTGCGCTTGTTCTGTCAAAATCGAGGTAGCCTTGAAAAAATTTTGAAAAAGGCTCTTCGTCTTTGGCGGCAGCGAAGAAGACGCCAATATCCACCCCGTATCCCCTTCGAAAGTGCAGATGTTCAACAGGCTTGCGTATTCGAAAAGCGCCACTCCCGTATCGTCTGCAGTTTGAAATCGCAGATATTCAACAGGTGCGCCCATAACCTCGAAGGGCAGATTTTGGCATACCGTGATGGAAATTATACCCGGCGGTCTCGAAAAAATCCGTCTGAGACGACGCCAAAAGCACCCGAACCCCAGCCGAAAGCTCTGGGGAAGCTTAAACGACGCTGGCCCCAGAGCCCCGAGCCGAAATGACGTCGCCACGGCTTGTCAAAAACGGCCGATTTCTGACAATTTCGCGACGTAACCGGAATCATTTCCAGCATTCCGGAGGCGCAGAACGACACAAAAACGATCTGATTTCTGCCGGGGAAAAAGTTCAATAACTCGCGTTTACCGCTGAAAAAATTCAAAAAAGTCAAAGCCAGAATATGAAACACGGAAAGATTTTTAGTACCTATAATTATAAATAATAAAGGATGTTTTTAGTGGCATGTCAGGTAAAGGATACTCGGTTGGAGTGCATTTTTTTCAATTTATATCCTTTACCTGACATGCCACTAAAAACATCCTTTATTCAAAAAAGTGTTAAATCTCTTCATCCGACCTTATTTAAAAATCTTTTTCATGGCGCCCTCAGCCGAGACAGTTTTCACGAGCCACTATATCACCCGAAAACATACTTGCCTTTCTACCGCACACCTCGAGGACCCCAAACCTACCGTCGTCTTTTGCGTCCTGTTAAATCGAAGAAACACACCTGAGCCTCGATTGTATCGGTCCCTTTTCACCTCATTTTAGAATAGGACACGTTCAACGGCTATTAAGATAGTATAACTAAAAATAATCTACTTCCACCAAATGAAAAAAAGTTGGTGGACATGGTTCCAAGGCACCCCCGCAAAATTTTCATGTCCGCGAAATAATTGTCACCGCCCTAGGACTTGGCAAAAAAATTATGTAAATGGCGATGCCAATTTTTAAAAACAAAAAATTGAAAATGGCGATATCAATTTTTTTTTGATAGATAGATAGACATTTATTGGTAAACAATACACAAAGTGTTTGTACAATAATTAACGAACATATTACATATTAAAATTAAAATCAGAGTTAAAATATTCCTCGAATGAATAAAAAGCATTCTTTATGAGGTACTTCTTAACTGCCAGTCTAAATAATTTTGGACCCAAATCTCTGATGTCTCAAGGTAAGGCATTAAAGATTTTTGTACCATATTGTGTTGGGCCATTTCTGGTTCTTGCAATCCTAAGAAAGTCAGGGACCAGGTTGTTACCACCTTTAGTCTGGTAATTGGGGTCAGCACAGTGAGACCTGAACAAACAAAGATTCTCTCTGACATAGACCAAACAATGCAAAATGAAGAGACTCGGGAAAGTTAAAATATTTAAATCAATGAAGCACTGTCGACAATCATCCCTAAAACCAACACCACAGATAACTCTAACACATCTTCCCTGCATCCTGAAAACACTCTCTGTGTGGCATGAGTGACCCCATATTAGGACAGCGTATGACATCCTTGAGCTGAAGAATCCATGATAGGCACATAAAACAGTTGGTAATGAAGTAGTTTTAGCGATGCTTCGTATCAGGAAGACTGTTCAGTCTCGATTCTCCAATTATTCTTTAGTAAAAAGACTTTTTTCTGTTTTCAACGACTATTCATTTATTTTTATCTGTCTGTCTTACATTTATTATAATTGAACCCGTTCAGGTAAAAAAGAACTATTACAATACAATGTGAAGCTACAACATTCCTCCCCCCGGTTGAACAATTAACTCTGTTCAAACTCCAATTTACATAATTTGCTGACTGGTCTACGGAGGAGTGCGCTTGTAGTTTTCACATCGGCAACTCGTATTCTTCCGTCTGGACCTGGATAAACCTTCACTATTCGTCCAAGTTTCCAACTGTGTTTGGGAGCATTGTCATCTACCAAAACAACGATATCGTCTTCTTGTACCGATTTGTTATCTGTTATCCATTTGCTTCTTCTTGTTAGTGTGGGAAGATACTCTTTCACCCACCTACTCCAAAATTCATCCGCCAGTGTTTGAGATTTCTTCCACGAATTTCTCAAACAAACTACATCGATATTGAGTCCATCAGCTGATTCTTTGGCATCCAAACCACCTAAAAGGAAATGGTTAGGTGTAAGGGCAACCAAATCATGACGGTCCATAGAAACTTTTGTCAAAGGCCGGGGATTAACAATTCTTTCTGCATCAGCAAAGAGGGTCATGAGTATTTCATCTTTAATCGATTGTTCATACAAGATTTTTCCAATGACTTTCTTGACTGTACCAATGATACGCTCCCAAGAGCCTCCCATATGAGGAGCACCTGGTGGATTGAATTTAAATTCTATTCTTAAATTATTATTTAAACACCTGATTTCCTCTGAGAAACTTTCTTCCTGTAATGACTGAATCCACTTCTTTTGGGCATCCTCGAGTTCACCAATGGTCAATTCTGTGGGGAACTCTTTCTTCTGGGACATGTGAATGAATCTTAGCACCCAAGCTGTGGTTCTTATCAGAATCAACCATCTGGAAAATAGAGTAATATCGGGAAGGCCATGTTTTATTTCAGTGACAATTGTCACCAGTGTTACATATTCTTTCTTCATTTCTGACTCTTCTGGTTCTAACTCTTCTGGGATATCAGATTCAATCACAATTTCTTCAGTTGGCCAGTTTTCCCCCGCACAATGAAGGAAAGATGGTCCATTTAACCATTCCTTGGAAATAACCGATTTTTCAAAATTGGTGTCTCTTGTAGTTAAGTCAGCAGAGTTAAGACTTGTTGGTACCCATCTCCACTCTTCTTGTTTAGTCAATTCTTGTATCTCACCGATTCTGTGAGCAACAAACTGCTTAAATTTTCGCCCCTCTCCTTTTATCCAGTTGAGCACACATCTTGAGTCTGTCCAATAATATACCTGGTGAATTTCTACCTCCAACTCCTCCAGTATGGTTGATGCGAGGCGACTGGCCATAACTGCAGCTTGCAGTTCGAGTCGGGGAATTGACAAAGGTTTCAAAGGAGACACTCTTGACCTAGCTGCCACTAAAGACACATCAATGTTATTTTCAAAAACACTTCTCATATAAGTAGCAACAGCGAAGGCTTTCTCACTACTATCGCAGAACGTGTGTAATTCCCTCTTTTTTATTTCTTTTCCATGTAAGGAATAACATCGGGGAATTCGAACTTTTGATACCTCTTCTACATCTAGAATCCATTTCTTCCATCGAAGTATCAAATGGTTTGGTATTGTCTCATCCCAGTTGCATCCTGAACGCCATATATCTTGCATTAAAATCTTTGCTCGTACAGTAAAACAAGTAATAAGTCCAAGTGGGTCAAGTAACGACATCAAAGATCTTAAAACCTCCCGTTTTGTCGGATGCTTATCAGTTAACTCTTCGTAATTATTCAGTTTAAATAGAAAATGATCATTTTCTGAATCCCACCACATTCCTAAAACTCTATGTAGGTTCTCTTCATCTAAATTTTTTGACGTAGTTAATTCTGTAGTTAGCTGTGATCTGATCTGCGGAGAATTCGTCATCCAACTTACTAGATCAAATCCTCCAAATTTCAACACCCTTATAACTTCCTTGATAGTATGAAGAGCTTCCTCGGGTGTATCTCTCGAGTCCAAATAATCATCAACATAGAACTTCTTTGTAATTGCTGTCAGTACATTGGGATCCTTAGTAATTTCTTCAGCATTGCGGTTCTTGATATACTGTGCGCAAACTGGTGAACATTTTGCACCAAAAGTCATTACCCTCATTTCAAAGACATCAGGTTCCCTACTCTGTTCCAAATTTCTCCAAAGAAATCGTTGGGCACATCTGTCCTTTTTTCTTACTTCAACCTGGTGGAACATGTCACGTATATCTCCACAAAATGCTATCTGTCGTTGACGAAATTTCCACAAAATTGCCACCAGGGATTGTAGCAGATCGGGTCCAGCTAAGAGGTAGTCATTTAAGCTTTTTCCATGAGACTTAGATGCTGCGTCAAAAACTAACCTTATTTTACCTTTGTTTTCGTTTTTAACAGCAAAATGAGGTAGGTACCAGGTAGTAGGGTGTTCTATAATGGTTTCTCCGATAGGTAATTTTTCAGCATATCCCTTTTCAATATAACTTTCAATTTTCTTGCAATATTCTTCGCCATATTTTTTATTCTGTATGCATTTTCTTTCTACATATTTTAATCTTCTTAAAGCTGTGGATTTACTTTCAGGGAGTTTAGGGTTCTCGTCCTTCCACAGCAGTCCTATTTCAAACCTATTTTCTAGTCTTCGGGATGTCTTCTCCATTAAATCTAACGATCTTCGTTCTTCCAAATTTAAAACAACCTTTGATGGAATAACTCCGAAATATTCTGTAGAAAAACTTTTCTTCATCAGCTCATCCAAGTTTTCTTCATAACTCATGTTGCACGTTTGAGTATATGTTCTTAATTTAACATCTGCTATGTTTGGACCATGCACAGACCATCCTAACTTACATCTGGTTGCTACCGGAACATTTTCAATATTTTCTGGGCAGCTACGTACCTGTTCGGGTATATTAAACCAATATTATCTTGTCCAATAAGCAGCATTGGTTGTCTACCAAAGTTATCTTCTACGGGCACATTTCTTAAATGCGCATGATTTCTAAAAGTCGTCATTTTGATGGTTTGGCTGGGTAAACCTAAATTATGTACAGTGCGGACCTTCTTCAGAGTATATTTCTTGCTAAAATTTCTGTCTACACTGGATATTTGGATGTTCAGGCATTCTGAATCCTCATGTTTTGCCACAATGTCATTTGTCCACTGTAAACATAGCTCTTGTTTGTCACCTTCTAGTCCAAGTTTCTTCACAATCTCAGTTTCTACTAGAGTGGCCGTCGAACCTTCATCACAGAACGCTAAAACTTCCAGGTAACCTACAGGTCCATACAATCTCACCGGAATCATTCTTAACAAAGTGTGTTTTGTATCATTCTTCATAGCACACACAGTTTCCAAGTTTGTGGATTCTGTGGTGTGTTCTCTTTTTCCTTCGTTGTTCTGTATCTTGGAATTATGTAACAGTGGATGGTGAAAGTATTTACAACCATCAATACCACATTGCGTCTTCCGTGGACATTTAAATTTTTGATGGTTCTTCTTGAGGCAACAAAAACATAACTTTTTCTCAGTTACCTTTTTCCACCTTGCTTCTAAATCATCTGATTTCATTTTTGAACATTCATCTGCGTGCTTCTTTTCACAGTACAAACATGTGTTGTTTTGTACAGTAACAGTACTAAAAACCTTTTCTGGTTTCGTTTTTTCTCTTTGGTACTTCTATCTTCTAGATCAACGTCACCTCTCATTTGTGCTACTCTCTCTCCCCACCTTAGTTTCAAAGCATCAGGTAATTTGAAACTAAATTCTTTCAACAATGTAGGGTTCTTCAGGTGTCCTGTTGAATTCAAAGATTTCATTGTAGCAACTAGGTTTCTAACTTCATTTGAGAAATGAATAAGCTTTTCCAAACTATTTTCTTTGATGAATGGCATGGCTTTTACTTTTGCAATGAGTACCTCGATAATCAAGTCTGGTCTTCCAAATCTCATCTTTAATGTGTCGATTACTACATCTACATTGTTTGGTATAAGCAACATACCAACAACTGCTGCTTTCGCTTCACCTCTCAGGCATTTCTGGAGCTTAACCATAACCTCCTCTTCAGTATAATGACCCATGTCTATAATACGGCATAATTGTCGGTAAAATAGAGGCCATTCCTCTGGTTTTCCATCAAAATATGGGAAATCTTTCTCTACGATCTGCCGTGCAATGAAATGTTTCGTATCTTGAGATGGATTAGCAGCTGTTATCACCTTAGTTATAGTTTGACATAGAAGCTTAATGTCACTGGTTTCTTCTACAGGTGGATTTTCATATATTTCTTCTGTTTCTTTAATTTTGTCATTTTTCTCTAGCCATTCAGCTACTATAGATGAAGATTGAACTAATGGTAAATTCTCTGACTTGGTGCTGAATCTGCTTCTCAAACTTTTCCTTTCTTCAACATCAAGTTCTGCATTTTTCAATTCTTCTTCTAGCTCAAGTACCTTTAATTCATTTTCAATTTCTTTCTTTTGTCGTTGTAATGCTTGTCTTTTCTTTTCATGGTCTAAAGCTATCCTCTTCCTTTCAATATTCATCAAGGACGACTTTTTCGAAGATATAACGGATTTGTTTTCGTTCTTACTTTCAGCTTCTGTATTCTCTATGGCAGGGGACTTAAGTGCAGTTTCTGAACATGCTTCTTCAACTCTTCTATTCATGCTTTGTCTGCCAAATCTTTCCGGCCAAACAAAATCTGCTGATAAGCTCTTGTTCATACCCGCATTTTGTCTTTGACTCCTATCCATCAGATTGCTTGTTCGCTTAAACAAGGGTCACCACAATGTTCGGTCTCGATTCTCCAATTATTCTTTAGTAAAAAGACTTTTTTCTGTTTTCAACGACTATTCATTTATTTTTATCTGTCTGTCTTACATTTATTATAATTGAACCCGTTCAGGTAAAAAAGAACTATTACAATACAATGTGAAGCTACAACAAAGAACACCCTAGCGAGTGATTTCGTCAGGTGAGCCACATGAAACTCCCACGTCAGGCCAGAATCCAGAATGACACCAAGGAATTTAACCTTTCCAGAACCATACTCGGAACCCCTTGGAAGTGGTGGATGAGTTCCTCCTAAGGCTGAAATTAAAGTTTTAGGTTTTGTTGTCATTATGAGACAATTTATTTGCCTGGAACCAGACTTGAAGGCCTCTCTGCAGCGCCGGTTTTAGCTAGACTACCGCCGGGTGCTAAGTTTAAAAAACGCCTTCTCTCAATTTTTTACTTTTGCCCAAAAAGCGAAACTTTTTAGTTGGGAGGTAGTCAGAAATTAAAAAAAAAACAAATTGAATGTTTGTGGTACAAAATTGCGCCGCAGGCAAAAATTTTTCAAATATTCAAGGTCAAACAGTTTAAATTAACGAAAAGGAATTCCAAGCAAAACATATTCTTGTTAACTGGTGGTATTTTTTTGTTCACTATCACTCATAACATTTGTAGCCAAGAAGTCCTACTCAGTCTTCTTTTATAGAACAACTGTTACCAATAGAAATTTCGAAATTTGTTTTAGTATGAGCCCACAAAAATCATTGCTTTTTAAACCAGCTATACAAGAGAAAGCAGAGGTGTTTGGTTACTAAAATGCGCCGTAGGCGAAAATTTTTAGAAAGTTAGAGCACAGATAGTTTGAAAGAGGTATAGAAAATTACAAAATCATAACACTATAATGTATTTTTTATCTTTTTTCAATGTAGGGAACTTGAACCCCCAAACCATATATACAGCACTGGGCTTATGCATGGGAAAAGTCAGGTCTCGTGGAATCTGTAGTTAGCTACTTGACAATAATAAGTATATTTTTCAATAAATGTATCATGTTTCACGTTATTACATGTCAATTTTCCAATTTATATTCAGTCAATGAATCAATGTTGTATATTCTGCATTTAGGATATTTTCACTTAGAAATTTTTATTTTCGTCCAAAAATCCAGGGTAAGAGTAAAATCTTCAACGTACAGATAAATAAGATGATGAATAGGAGAACGTTTCAGATGTTATGTTTGCATACGCCACAAAATGTGATTTATTTTTAGTTATTAGACCAGCTTATACCGCCTCCTAAAATTTACCGCCGGGTGCTATTAGCCCCCTAGCACCCCCCTAAAACCGGCGCTGCCTCTCTGAGACATCTCAAAGCTGGAACAGGACTGATGAGAAGGGTGGTAAGTTTCAAAGTACGATGCATCATCAGCAAAAAGAACAATGTCACCCTCAAATCGTAAAGGCGAGATCATTTATGTATACCAAAAAAATTATGCGCCCAAAACTGAACCCTGTGGAACCTCATAAAGTAATCTCCTGATGGTAGATGATCTTCCATTGACCACAACATACTGGGAGCGATCTGAGAGGTAGGATCCAACCAAATCGATGGCATCATCACGAAATCCATAATGACGTAAGATCTAAGAAAGATGCCCGAATATCAAGAAATCTCTCAAATCCCTCAAGAACCCCCGATGTTAAGTGATCAATTGCGAGGGTCGTGGTCCTACCTCCCCAGAATCCAAACTGCTGATGCGAACAAGTCATTATCCTCAAAGTACTGATTTATTTGTTACTTCAACACTGACTCGAAGATCTATGACAGTATTGGAAGGATAGAAATAGGACGATAGTTTGAGTAATCCTCAACAGAACCCCGGCCCTTAAACACTGGCACAACTTTTGCAGTTTTAAAAATAAGGGGGAAGACATTCTGAGAAACTGCTTGATTTACAAGATTCGGCAGGGGAACTATAAGTAAATTTTTTAGGGTCTTAATTATTTTAGTGTTAAAGCCAAAATGGTCCTTACTACTCGTGTTTTTTATTTTGTTAAAGGCATCTCTAACATCATTAATGGTCACCCGCTTGAACCAAAACCCATCATTGATCACCGGTGCACCCCTGAGATATTTACCGAATGACACATCTGTTTCAGGAAGTTCAGAAATTATATTTTCAGCGATTGATGAGAAATAGTCAGTAAAATTTTCCTCTAAGAGACTTCCTGGTATAGTGATGTCCAAGATAAAAAGTTGGTGGATATGGTTCCAAGGCACCCCCGCAACACCCCCATAGACGCAAAATGATTGTCACCGCCCTAGGACTTGGCAAAAAAATATGAAAACAATAAAAAAATCGCATCTGGACTCGGGAAAGATATCCAAGGAAAAAAGATACTGAGGACGGTTCCAAGGCACCCCCGCAACACCCCCATATCCGCGAAATGGTTGTCACCACCCTAGGACTTGGCAAAAAAATATGAAAACGGCGATATCAATTTTTTTTAGAAAAATCGCATCTTGACTCGGGAAAGATGTCCAAGGAAAAAAGTTAGTGGGGATGGTTCCAAAGAACCCCCGCAACACCCCCATAGCCGCGAAATGATTGTCACCACCCTAGGACTTGGCAAAAATAATTTATGAAAATGGCTAAATCAATTTTTTTTAATGGCATCTCGACTTGGAAAAGATGTCCAAGGAAAAAAGTTGGTGTGATGGTTCCAAGGCACCCCCGCAACACCCCCATAGCCGCGAAATGATTGTCACAGCCCTAGGACTTGGCAAAAAATATGAAAATGGCGATATCAATTTTTTTTTGAGGGGATTCCATGGCACACTTGACTCCCCAGATGCCTTTAAAATTTCTATTTTGCTCAATTTTGACACCCTGCAAAATGGAACTCTTTGAATTTTTTTTTTCAAATTTGGTATATGGGAGTTCTTGAGTATCCTGATTAACGCTGTGGTTTCAGATTTTAAGTAAAAAAATCGCTAAATGGTTTTAGTGAAAATCGGGGGTTTAAAAAAATCATAGTCGGCCCTGGATTTGCATTTTGAAAAAAAAATGGATGGTAGGAAGGTCAAAAGAAGCGGTTTTTGAAGGCCTTTCGAACAAAAAAAGTTAATAAAAATTTAAGCGTATGATTTATTACTAATTACTGAAACATTCTTCAGAAAGGTAACTTGGGAGCTTCTTCCGGTGCCTCGCGCCCCCTTCCAGTGCGTAGAGTCCACTTCCGGTTACCGAAGGTCACTTTCGTTGCCATAAATGAACTCGCTGACCCCAAAAACACAAGTATTGACATGTCACATGTCCCTGTGTACGTTAGAAATATTAATCGGCCACAGGTCGGCAATTTTTTTAAAATGACTGCTTTTGACCGACTTTCGGTTCTCATATCGCATTTTCGGGGCTACCGTTGGATTCCTCAAGTCGAAATTATGCGTAATCGACACCCAGCTCGCCTCTCAGGGCCATTTGTATTTTTTTTTTAAATATTAACATTAGATTTCCCCCACCCACCTATAAAATCTACCCACACAAAAAATGTTGAGTGTTCCTTGGGCCAAATCGACCAAATGGGTCTAAGGAATGACTGTACCAAGTAGCACCTTAGTATAACAAATTGCCAATTATTTCAAGAATCGTCGATGTACCGCTAGCTCTAATTCTTGTGCTATAGCTAGTCCGTCTCTGGCAAACCAAATAAGCTAAAATTGTTTTCATGGGCCATGAGTCTTATCTATTGTCCATCGTATTAAAAAATAATTAAATTACACAAAGTATTTTAAAAGTTATTTTAAAAAATCGATTTTCAGGGGCATTCTTTAGGGACTTCTATCTTCGTTGGTAGGCCCTCTGGAGAAAATTTTTATCTTATTTTATTTAAACTTATGTTATTTTAACATCCCCTGTATAAATTCGGGAGATCATCCACATATTCTGGGATACCCTGTAAATTTTTCCAATTTTTTGTGGCCAAGAAAGATGAAATATTTAGGTCAAATTTTCTATGAGTGTGACGTAGTCCTGCAACTATATCCGATTCTCACATTTTTGAGCTGTCAAAAAATTTCAAGTTTCAAATTTTCAATGGATGACAAACAGCTGACTTTAAATATTGGAAATATCGATCAGTCATGACACCAGGACAAATCGAGGCATACTTTCATCTTGGCGGAATATTTAAAAAAAATTTTGTTGTAGCTTCATGGAATATCTGACTATTCTGCATAAAATTACTGAATATGTTCTCCATTTTAAACTATACAAATTACCTGACTTCAAAATAGTGAAAAGACCCTTTCTACATTAAGATAATATGTAACATTTATAACTCCATACATTGTTGGTCTATAGGTACAGGGTGGCCCATCCAAGCGGAAAAAGTGTGCTACGTGGAGACACGTTAACATAAAATCGTCATTCAAAAAATGAGATTGTAGTAAAAATTAAGGGGAATTCGAGGGTGTACCCTAATTTTCTATACGGGGGTCGGTAAAAAAGTTATCGCGAAAAAACATTTTTTGCAAAATAATAATAAAAATATTTTTTACCTACACATCCATTAGAGAACCTTTAAGTAGTATTCCCGAATATTCAGTTTTTTAATATAACTTATGGTTATAGCGGAAATGAAAGTGGTTTTCTTTATTTTACAACTTACACATTTCTCTTAACCATCACAGGATTCCTTTTTTAATTCTGAATCCGACGATATATAATTTGACCTATTTATCTCCAACCGTTTCCGAGATATTTATCAGAGAAGCTCCATCAAACTAGATACATGGTCTCATGGTCGGTGTCTGATGTTCGATCTGAGTAGGCCAAACAATAAAACCAAATTTATGACAAATCAAGTCAGCCATGATAATAAAACTGGCAATCGAGTAGGCTGTCAATTCAATATTTCTATTTACGTGTCAGATTAGTCTAAAATTTTGTTGCTGAAGCTGTAGTAGTTGCAGTTCAAAAAATATTTTTGAAAGAAGAATGCTGTGATATTTTAGAGATCTTCATCAAAAATGATAAAAGATACGTAGAAACTTTGAGGGAGTATTATCCTAATAGAAATGTTCCGAGTGCTTCATTTATATGTAAGCTGTATCGAAGATTCAGATCGACAGGAAGTGTGATTAGCAAGATAAAAAAGGGGTTTAGAATTAGTGAGGACGAGAGAGAACGAATTTTAAACTACTTCAGAAGAAATAACGAAAAATCTCAGAGAGATGCAGCGAGAGACTTACAAATTCTCCGGTCTACAATACAAAGGGTAATAAAATTAAGCAAATTTAAAGCCTTCAAAATATTACCTGTTCAAAGGCTATTCCCTAGAGATGCTGCAAGTAGACTGGAATATTGTCAAACAATGTTAAACTTTTATTTTGCAAGAGGTGGAGCTGGATTTTTTAAACAAATTATTTGGTCCGATGAAGCTACATTTACAACGGCGGGAATATACAACCGGAAAAATAGTATATTTTGGGTATATCCACGGGCATTTCGTGAAGTTGTGGGAAATTTTATAATGGGCCCTCTATTTTATTCAGGAAGTATGACAGGTAGGAAATACCTACATTTAATCCAGAACGAATTGGAACAATACTTTGACCAGTTGCCATTAATTTTTCTTAACCAACTCCAAGAAAGACAATTAATATGGCAGCAAGATGGCGCTTCCTTCCATAACTGTGGGCCCATAACGGAATTTTTGAACAATTCGTTTGAAAATTGGATTGGTAAACATGGAACGATAAGGTGGCCGCCATGTAGTCCAGATTTAACCCCCTTGGATTTTTTCTTGTGGGGGCATTTAAAAAATAAAGTTTATAAGTAAGAACCGCCCCGAAAATGTTGAGGAGATTGAAAGATGAGTAAAATTAGAAATTGATAGTTTAAACAATTGTCCCTTAATCTTTGAAAATGTCCGAAAAAATTTCTTAAAAAGACTTAGGTTATGTGTAAATAATAATGGAAACCATTTTTAATTGCTAATCATATTGTTGTTATAATAAATATGACAGTAGTAAAAATAATAAATGTTTCATAATTTCCACGAGATTTTTAATTAAGTTGAATGCAGTTGAATGGCTATAGCCACTTTAACATTCAGCCTACTCGCTTGTCAGTTTTATTATCATGGCTGACTTGATTTGTCATAAATTTGGTTTTATTGTTTGGCCTACTCAGATCGAACATCAGACACCGACCATGAGACCATGTATCTAGTTTGATGGAGCTTCTCTGATAAATATCTCGGAAACGATTGGAGATAAATAGGTCAAATTATATATCGTTGGATTCAGAATTAAAAAAGGAATCCTGTGATGGTTAAGAGAAATGTGTAAGTTGTAAAATAGAGAAAACCACTTCCATTTCCGCTATAACCGGAAGTTATATTAAAAAACTGAATATTCGGGAATACTACTTAAAGGTTCTCTAATGGATGTGTAGGTAAAAAAAATATTTTTTTTTTATTTTGCAAAAAATGTTTTTTCGCGATAATTTTTTTACTGACCCCCGTATACAAGATTAGGGTACACCCTCGAATTCCCCTTAATTTTTACTACAACCTCATTTTTTGAATGACGATTTTATGTTAACCTGTCTCCACGTAGCACACTTTTTCCGCTTGGATGGGCCACCCTGTACCTACCTACGTTCACATTTGTTGCCATGCTGTCTTTGTTACCAGTGAACTGTCAAGGATACTAATTCCTTTCAAAAAGGTGGTTTGCTTTGGAACTTAAAAATCCATTAATCATTTACCTCAGTTTTAACTCGGTGTTTTTTCGTACAAGTTTGTCCTGCAGTTTAAATGTAACATCAGATTATTTTTATGCCTGACAATAATGTATTCCTGTTTCTAGAGCTAAGTGGTACTTCTGAACAAACATGGAGACATGGATGAACTGTATGTTTTAACGACCGCATGAATAGCTGCTGCTCACAGTACACTTGATGAGAACCTGACAATCTGCGATATGGTTTTTACAGACGTTTGCAGGTTATGTTTAAGCTGTGCAAATGAGTATGATTCAGAGAAGATACATGTGCCTGATATATTAAAACTGAAGACCTTTATCCCGAGAGACCTGTTGGTAAATTGAAATATATAAATAATCTTGACAATGTCTTTTATATTGTCCTTTTTAGGATCCAACTTTTTTAAAAGACCACATATCTTGTATGACATGTCTAAAGAGTATCGAGACTGTTCTAGATCTAGCATCTAGAATTAATAAAAGTAACGTATTTATATATAACACCTGTGAAAAACTCAAAATCAAGATTGTAAGATTTAAGCACCTTAAACGACTCAAGAACATTCCGAATAATCATGTACTCTGTCGTATTTGTTTAGAGACAATACATGTACAGAATATTGCCATTTACCTTTTTGAAAGTCCCATAAATGGCTTACCTGTTCAGATGGTCCAAAATATGATGAGGGATGCAAAGTTGATGAGAGTGGTATGATATAACATCATTAGTTATTTTGTTTGACTGAATTATGAGGTATATACTTACAATGTTTCCATCTTAAGGACTTACCATCCCCGTAAAATTGTTATTTTGGATTGATTTTTATGAACATTTTTTTGTTGACTCTCTTAGCTATGTTCGCCGAGCAATCCCGAACCAGTTTCGATTTAGTAAACTGGCTATACCATTGGTGAGTTTGAATTCTAGAATTTCTTTGAGACAATCACATTCAGAACCAGTTTCGGATTGTTCCGTGAACAGAGATATTGTAAGCATTCTCACTGTTGTTTTGAGAACTAAACCCATGGCCAACTGTAAACACTTCTTAGGGTCGAAATTTCGAAACGTATTAGGGATTTTTTGAGCAAAAACTATTCTCATTCAGATCTACATAAAACCCATTGTAGAGTTTTATCATTCCATTATACTCGGTGATTCTTAACCTATATTCATAAACTTGGGAAATTATAGCCTTTGGTGAGTAGTGACTAATAATGTAAAAAATGTAATAACAATTTTAGTTTCCTGAATATACCAGAATATTGAGAAAAAAAATTAAAATGTATATTTCACAGTATTAATTGAAAATGCATTATAAACGAATATCACAGCAATTGTTAGTAGTTATTTCCATTATTAATACAGCATGTATGCAATTTCTCAACCCTTCCCCAGTGTTAACTTCAGTTACCAAAACCATGGTATTTATGTGACCTCAAAAATAAAACAAAAACAGCGGATTGAGATCGGGCAATCGTTTATAATGCATGTTATATGAATACTTTGAAATTTAATATCCCTGTATATTTCTGAAACTAAAAAACTTTTACTACATATTTTCATTATTGGTAAAAGTCATTACTTGCCAAAGCTACAATTACACAAGTTTAGGTTAAGAATAAGCCTATATAGTGTACCCCCGCAAATGAAGGTTGATTATTAGGAATTATTTTTTATATTAACTCATAACCGTTACAAATGAACCCATTTCTAGGATATGTTGGCAAAATTGCAGTTTGCCTCGTAATATAGAAAGTTCTAAAGCACGATTTGCAATTTTCGCAGGGTTGTCCAACTACTACAGAGAGGGGCATCCAAGTGGAAAGTGGCCTGTATATTATATTAACATAGTTTATTTACATATGCCACTTTTGGCCCTATTGCGCACGGCACAGGGAACGAAAAGAGATTGAATATGCCGCCATTTTTAACCCTATATTGGAAGTTTGAAGGGTAGCTACCTTATTCCTTTGTTCGATGTCAATTATATATTTGGAAAAAAGGGTCAGAGAAAAACTTCGAAAAGTTTTTACTTTATTACCAACGTTTCGACTTATTTAAAGTCATCTTCAAGGTTCTAAAAACAATGTAAATATTAAAATAAATAAATCTACTTGCTATAAGTTATTATAAGGAAAAAATTGAGAAACTTAATAAAACTTACCAAATTATACTTTCCCGTCTTTAAAAAAAATGTTGCCATATCAGTAGATACAAAGGATTAGGTTATTATATATACAGGGTGAGTTTTTTTCAATGCCCACTATGGAGATCTCAGAAACTAGCAGAGCTAGAAAAAAGTTGTGTGAAAAGAATTGCAGTTTTGAATGCTCAATCTAAGCCCCTTTTGGATTTTTAAAAAAGTTCATGGCTCACTAGATATTTTGAAAAGAGTGTTTTTTGCTATTTCATTAGATCTCATGGCTCACTAGATATTTTGAAGAGTGATTTTTTGCTATTTCATTAGATCTCTGTAGCTCCGTTATTTCTGATTATACAGAAGAACGGTAGAGACAAAAATTGTAGATAATTTTGGGCTTACTAAGATAATCTAATCCCATTTTTTATGTTATTTGTGATTTTTGAGATATGACATAAACTTGTGTTTTTTTAAATGTAAATCGTAGTTGGCTGTGGGCTTATAAAATCGGCCATTTTTTGAGCTTTCCAAAGATATAATACTCGGCATAGTTATTATAAAAAATAAAAAAACTATGGCTAATTTTCTCTTTTTTTTTTAATTTTCACATATTCATCCATGGAATATTTTCATAATTACGTTCTATTTTATAATAAGACATACTTCAAACTTTCAAATATTTTATTTTTAGCTGGTAACAAAATGTAACAAAATAAAACACGGTTTAGATTGCTATAGGTATATGAGGAGAACCAATTGAGATATAAATGTATTTCAAACTACTACAATGCAGTTCCAAGGAAATTTTCAAAAGTTAAGTTATGGTTAAAATGTTGTTATTAAAAGAAAAATCACAAAAAAAAAACAATTGTAGGGTTTGTATATTTCTATAAGGGTTTTGGAATTTATTTTCAATTATGGGCATTCTAATAGCCTCTTTTAAGTACTAAGGAACTTTGGTGGTCTGGTAACTCAGGCACCAGATTTGTTTTAGCAGTTTTCTCTGCTTTGCCTGGGTAATTCCAACCGGGCCAAAATAATTCCATAGTTTGATTGTGGTATTTTGAGGGAAAGGAGCAAAATTAAGCAATACAGTCAACTAAACAATTGTTTGCTTCTTAACAAAGTTAAAATAATCAATAAAACCGGCAACGAGTTGCGAGGAGGGCTTCTGGGATGGTCTGTAAGCAAGAAATAAGCATGTAAACAACTATCTTATACATCGGTTAAATTAGAGGATGGGGTCAAGCGATAAGCAAGTTCTACAATATTTCACTTGGTTGCAATCGTAAACTATTGACTAACATGTCTCATAAAATCTATCAGAAATTACTAAACTGAAGCTCCGCTGTACAGGATTTGGGGGTGGTACACTTCCACCCCTAGGAATACAGGGAGAGTCATTTTTTTGTAGAAGGACTTTGCTTGAAAAAAAATTGCATTTTAAAAGATATAGGATGTTAAAATTTTGGGGCACAAATTACAGGTATTTTTATTCCTTGCATTTTTTCAATTATAATTAGAGCATTGTGTTTATCTAATAATTTTGATGGATTACATAAATATTCCTTACTTAGATTGCACTAAATTTTTTGGGAAAAATAATTCGAGTTTACAGTGGCATCTCAAGCATGTTTCTTCAGGGTGGGCACCTTGAGTTGCTACTAATTTTGAAGTGGGCATCAATTGGAAGTTTGGAGGGGGGAGAAAAGAGTTGGGGTGGGGGTGGGGGGAGATAGTAGGTTATAATATAGAAAAGAGAAGTATTAAGAAAGCTATAGTTTATTATTGATTTTTAACTGACAACAAATTAGTTATTATCAATAACAACACTCATTAGCCTTTATTGCCGTGAAAGTAAAAATATAAGTTAGTGTCTATAGAAATAAAATTAGGATTTGTATATGAACTTGGAAATAAAACAAGGTGTGCACCAAAAAAATAGTATTTTTTCAAAGGCATCGTATCCACTAGACCCAGCTACTCATTGTTGAAATACAATTAGACTGCGGCAAACATAATGTTCCGTTTATCTCTCTCCAATTCATATGATGTCTCTGTCTTTTTGGTTTACATGAACTAGCGAGTCATTGACCCCAGTCAAATCTCTCACCAGTGGCGTAACATGAAGTTGTAAGAAAATTATTTGTTATGTGTTAATATCTTTGTTAGATATTTTTTTGGTACAACAGGTATTTCTTCAAATCTTACATTCCGCAATTTTTTCGTTTTATTGGGTTTTTGACATTTAATGTTTTCTTTCCACACTCCCCATGCAACGAGAATGACTTCTTATTTTTTAAATATACAAAAAGTACCTAAGTATGACATTTATACATTTGAAAACACAGTTGTTAAAACCTCCACCAACTCATAAAAGTCTATATTACAAAATGGAACTATTCTCTAAAAGTAGGTATCTAACCCCCCCCCCCAGTTCTTTTGCGTATTAAAAAAGGACGGCAATTGTTACATCCCTTATTAGGAAACAAATGGTACTATACGACCATACCAGCATAGGGATTTTTTGCCCCGAATTTCCACTTTGTCCCACCTTCCCCTACTTAGAACACATCAGCTGCTACTCCAGAAAGAGAACCCTAAAAAATAAACATTGAAACAGAAGAAAAAACACTACTAAAATACCTATATTCCTTTAAACCCGGATTTAGGGCCGATTAAGTCATTTGGGAAATTATCAGGGTCTTCTCGTGTATAGTTGCTTCAATATGATGGCTTCTGTTTCTGAAGCTGTTAACGTTGAACTGGTAAAGTCATGTAACTTCGGTAGTATCTATCGAAATAAAATATTATAAATTTATATGAAGTACCTATATGGAGGCATATATGTACAGTCTCGGCTTTGATTTTTGACCTTTATTCCACTTTTTTTTAAAAAAGTGCCCTTTCTGTAGCTTTCTCGTGGATATGTTTTTAAGAGGGAGTTGCCGACAGCGAAAGTGACGTTAGATTTCGTATTTTTTTAAGTTCTATAGCATAAATTCTAATAACATTTTACCTGGCAAAAATTTAGTGCAAACCTCTCTGTCTTCATTTTAATCATAAGATCTCTCAGGTAAAATGTTATTAGATTTTATGCTATACAACTTAAAAAAATACGAAATCTAACATCACTTTCGCTGTCGGCAACCACCTCTTAAGGGAACTTGTTCATGATGAAAAACTGCGTAGGTGTAAAAAATTTTAGAAGCCTAAGCCTACTTTGATTTTTTTTCTGCTAAAAAACTGAAAACGCTTAAAAATCGAACTAGAGGCTTAGGCTTTTGAAATTTTGACATGTACCTACGCATTTTTTCATCATAAACAAGTGCCCCGAAAGCATTTTGATGTGAAAGCTACAATAAGGGCACTTTTCTAAAAAAATTGAAAAAGGTCAAAAATCATCGAGTAGCCGATGAGACTTATGAAATTTTGCATTTCTACTCAGTTTTTCATTCTGAACAAATTTCCTTTATAATATTTTGTCATAAAGCCTACAACTTTACTGATGTGAATAATTAAGTACATTTTTTACAATTTTAATAACGATACGCTCACGGCACTGCAGTAAAGCAAAAAAAAAATCAATTAAGTAGCTCGACTCTGAATTATTTAAGGGACACTTACGATATCCCTGATAGGCCAGGCAGATGATGGATGGTGCCATCTTGGTCTTGATCCCTGTCACCAATTCTAAAAAGGTTTAAAATTTTCTTAATTTTGTTTTACTTTGACAACCCTCTTGCATTTAATCACATTTGCAAATATTGAAAATAAAATGTATACTACCTATTTACTTACACTTACGTCATATGAGATGGTCTTGCTTGGGGATCTAAATTTTCCTTTCCCATTTGACTACTAATTTGATGATCTACAAAAATATGAACATTAAATTAACATAGGGGTAAGTTGCTCAATGTTGCTCTAGTAAAAACGACTCGCTTTACACCCTCATGTAAGCATTTTTTATTGAAGGATGGTTTTATAGACGATTTTAATGAAAGATATAAGATATAGATAGGTACTGTAATATCTAAAATCGTACTGATAAAACAGGTGTATCAATCACGGGTCAGGCTCCAACAATTATTATACTTACTTGGGACTTGCAAAATCACTGTTATCTTCATAAAATGCCAACGGATTGGCATGGGAGGCTAATACCCTGACACCAATTTTATTTTTCTATAAAAAGCTTTCTCTAAAAAAATGATCCGAGCATATTGAGGTAACTTGTTGTTTGGCTTAAATCCCAAAATTGCAATGTTTTCCTTTGCGTGTAATCTGTTGGAGACCTGAAAATGAAAATATATAAATTAGGATAAGATAAAGGGTTGTAGTTATTTAAAAAAACTTTGTACTCTATACTCTATACCTAATTCCTATAGGAATTTATGGATATTTTTTGAATAAAAGGACGCTACTGCTCGACCACTCTGACCTCTGATAATAATACCTACTTACATGAAATGACCGATCCTCATCTTAGAAATCCGTTCTTTTGCACCCGCAACACCGTCTCACCATAGTGTTCTTTTACTTTTCTGACACAAGCACTATTTTATAGATAACACAAAACTCACTTATTGACGTCTTTACGCGGCCATTTACAATTTGGTTTTTATTGTTACCAGACAACAATCACGGCATTGTCAGAACCGCTAGAGGTTTAGAATGTGAGGCAGATCTTGGAAGCGCGAAATAAGTAAATAAAGGGGTCTAGTGATACGATGCCTTTGTATTTTTTCATTTTGCAGAAGCCTACTTTTCAAACAAAAAATGATAAATCCTCTCTGAAACCGAACTGGCATATTAAATAAATTGGTTTTTAATTTCTACAGAGGGTAAATCATAAAAAGTGCCGAAAAGTTGTTTTATGGAAGAGAAACTTGAAACTTTATTTTTGGGCTTTTAATTCTAAACAACTTTCCATAATACATATTTTCTCTAAAAATAAAAATAAAGGTGCTTTGCTCTTGAGCCTTTTTTCATACTTTCAAACTTCCCCCACAATATACGAAATAAGAAATTTTGAAAACTGCGTTTTGAGTTTGCAGAAATGCACAAACTTTTATCAAGAATAAAATTTTCTGATAAATGTAAAAAAAATTGAGGTAAAGGTTGCAGGAGGATAATTGCCGCGTATCATAACCCTCAAGTCCCAAATATGGCCTACTATTAGATATTTTTTTAAATCTGATGTCAGAGTGTCGAGCATATTCGAAAACAATAATTCTACAGGGTTTCTATTGGCGGGTCACTCAGAAATATCTTGACAAATATGCATTTTTCTGAGAACTTTATTTGAAAGAGAAATTGCTTTTTTGGTGGGCTAGCTTTGTCTATTAACACATGATCCATGGCCTACTTTCTGAGATATTTATGAAAAACCTTAAAAAGTTTCTTAATGAAATCTGAGCCAAACTGATTACTAACCCTACTCTATCAGGATTTGGAATAATGTCTCTGTTTGGTGGGTGCTCTCTTAGTTAGCACTTAAAAAAAGTTACTCAATTATAGCAGACCATTACACAAAAAAAATACATATTTTATGCACTTTCAATCAATATATTACAAGGGCTACATACCCCTTGGGCTACCGGATTTATAATTTATTTGAAAAAAAAAATGAAATTTTAGAAGGCTTTGCAAAATACTTTGAAAGTTCAGTTAAATAGACTCCAGTTGTCGATTTAATTAATTTCACAACACGCTACAGGGCAAATATTTGAAATTTGCCATAAGGAATCTGCATCTCATACATTTTTAAAATTTTCTAGTATGCCTTGATAAACAAAGCAAAGAGCTTCTGTCAGTTAATTACATCGCTAACTGATTGATTTGGACCGCACAAGGGGCAGTTATTTCGCGCAACATTGAAGTTATGTCAGAATAGAAATGTCAATACATTGACATTTGCATGTTTATTTATTCTGTGTTTAGTTTTGTTAATTTCATCTGTAAAATTTTTCAATGAATACATTTTAATAAAAATTGATACATACATATTTTTAAAGAAGTTTTTCAGTAACGCTGTTATCATTTTTTCACATTTTTGGTATATAAAGTATAAACATGATCATAGTAGGCCATGTTTGAAATATTTGAGGGACATGATACACCTCTAGAAATCATACTTCTATGGAAAGAATGGTTCCTTATGAACAAAACTAAAACAACGATAATAACCAATAATCTATTAATGTTTTCCCTGGAAACTAGAGCTACAGACCCTTCGCCACAGAAAAATCACTATATTATCTCAAAAACAATTTTACGGGAGTCTTCGCACTTGTATGTAGCCTAAATAGTTTGCAATGCTTCAAATGTCACCTCCTTGACTGTGGTAAGTCTCAGCGCCGCCAGCGATGTTCCTTCCACGGGCCCCCGGCGCCCGGCAGTCCGACCCCAGCTCCGAGTCGGGATATCGCACGCCGCGTGCCCCGGGACTCACACTACCGTTACATCACCACGGTCTGGTTTAGTGTGGGCCTAACCCTAAGCCGGAGAAATAACTGAGATAGAGACTCCACCCTATAGTTTTAAGTTGTTCATTGTTTGGTGAGCTGGGAACAAATAAAGTTTAGTTTTGAAGGGTGCTCATGTTTTGATGTCGGAAGACTCCCTACCCCTCCAGTAATACAACAGTGACAAAACTCTACTATTGAATTTTAAGTGACCCTGAATAAGAATCTGTTGTTTCTTCTCAAAAAGCCTTAATTCTACTTCTTGAAATTTCGACTCCAATCAGTTGGTCATAGGAGTTCTCAACACAAGTGACATTACCGACATTACCTTAATCAGAGACCTACTCATCAAAAAAGTTCATGAAAATTAGTTCCTAAATTTCGGAGGTGGTAAGTCCTTAAGGATACACTGTAAATAGATTTAGATTTATTGTAATTTGGCATTATTAAGATCTAATTACCAACTTAATATCAATACCAAAATCGAACATATACAGGGTGCCATTTTAAGCGGCTCACTCAAAAATCTCGTCCAATTTTTGTCAGAAAAATCGGTGGTTGGTGTGATCCATAACTATTATGGACGGGTTACCATCAAAAAAGTTGCAGTCCAATGCCACCTCTGAAAATTATGGCGAAAAATCTAAAAATTCAAAATTTTAATTTGTTATAATAATACGTAATATAATATTTGTTTTGTGTAATCTGTGGCTCCATGTATTTTAAATCAGCTACATCACTAAATTTGGAGTACTCTGGACTTGACTGTCAAAATGTTTTGAATAACTACAATTTTTGTGTTTAATATTAGAAATAAAAATTGGTGGCAATCCTATGAATAATTAATTTTCTACAGGGGAAGTCAGACTAATAACTTATCAATATTGATTAAATTGCAGTATTTTTAATAATTATTGTTATTTTTTAACGAAGCTTGTTAAAAACCCATTTTAGATTGTCCCGGATCCAATGACGTAGTCAATTTTAAGATAAAAGTCGCTAAATGATTTATGTCATTTTTCACTAGAAAAAAAAAATAGAAGTAGGCCTTAAAAATTGGGATTAAGACCTGATATTTTGCACCAATATAACAGTTTTTTGTGACCTATCTTGAGAGAAAACCCGGCTAAAATCAGATGGAAATAAAATTCGGGGTTCATCCATTTTACGCTGTATATTTGGAATCAAGAGAACGCAGGGAGTCCAAATCAAGAGGCATATACAGTATGTCCACAGAAAAGGTGTTGAATAGGAAAACTTTCTTATTTTTCAGTTTATCGAAAAAAGGTACTCTTGATAAAAAGTTTAGCTTGTTCTTAAATTAAGATTGGGATAGAAAGATTTAACATTTCTTGTAAGAGGTGTTCAAAAAATTTAAAAAATGTAAAATGGTACAAGAGTAAACTTTCCTTTATTGGTGATGATATGAACAAAGTTATTAGGTAAAGTTATTCAAAATTAAAGGATAGTTCATAGTACCAATTTTCTAAAGAATTGGTCTACTTTGGTATTAAAGAACAAGGTTATAGACGCCATTTCTTCAATATCTTTAAATGACATTAGAAAGTTATCTGAATTACTTTGTCATTTGAAAATATGTGCTGTATATGGTGGCAGTATGTTTGAGTAAGTAATATATTCAAAACTTGTGGATTGTTAATTTGTAATAATAAATCAAAGTAGGCCATATTTTTTCGAAAATTGGTATTGCCTTTTAGTTTTGAACAACTGTTCCTAGTAACTTATTTCCATATCTTCTCAAATAAGTTGCTCTTGTTACTTGTACCATTTGGTTTTTAAAAAAATTTTAAGCACCCTGTAGAGGGTGTCCCATTTTGGGTGTTTTTCTCAAATATCTCGGTTATTATTAAAGCTAGAGGGTTGCGGTTTTCCGTCACTGTACTACTTTTTTGAGAGGAATTTGGTGGACCAATCACACTTTAGATAAGTTTTATAGTTTCTGCGCATTGGCGCAGTACTGAAATTTTCGATTTTTTGAAAACCTCTCTCCTGGCTACAACTTATATATATCGACAAATATAATCAACTATTTTTATAGATTTTTTGGCGTAGAATCAAATGGAATAATTAGTTTTTTGGTAGCGTTAATAGTTTTTGCGATATAAACTATGGTTTCCATTAAAAAAAAATATAACTTTGGTTCATATCTCAAAAACTATTAACGCTACCAAAAAAACTAATTATTCCATTCGATTCTACGCCAAAAAATCTATAAAAATAGTTGAATAAATTTGTCGATATATATGTATAAGTTGTAGCCAGGAGAGAAAAAATCTAAAATTTCAATCCTGCGCCAATGCGCGGAAACTATAAAACTTATCTAAAATCTGATTGGTCCACCAAATTCCTCTCAAAAAAGTAGTACAGTGACGTGAAAACCGTAACCCTCTAGCTTTAATAATAATCGAGATTTTTGAGAAAAACACCCAAAATGGGACACCCTGTACAAGAAATGTTAAATCTTTCTCTCCCAATCTTACTTTAAGAACCAGCAAAACTTGTTATCAAGAGTAGGTAGCTTTTTTCGATAAAATGAAAAATAAGGATGTTTTTCCTATTCAACACCTTTTCTGTGGACGTACTGTATAGGATAATATTAAAAAACTGAGAAAGTGGTCCCACTTCCGGTGAAACTGGAAATCAGATGTTACAACTGACATTTTTATGACACTCCCAATATATGGTCAGTACCTAGATATCAAGTTATGAGACAAAAATGTTAATTTATGCAAAGAAGAAACTGCTAAAGGGGACTGGAGTCATAATGCATCAGGATCTAACGAAAACAAGAGTGGCAATTATGAACCTAGCAATAAAAAAAACCTCACCAAGAGACGTCTAAACAGATGCGGGCAGGATTTTTGTTAAAGTACAAAATACAAATAATTAAACCCGTTACAATAACAATTTTGACTGATCGTTCCTATTTTCGTGAGTGTTATTTTTTATATTATTATTTTTTCTACCTAAGTATTTTGGTAAGGAATTATTATGTGAACGAGCTCTATTTAGGAAGCGAGTATAAAAATTAAGCTTGTAATATTTTTGGATTCTAGAAATTCTAGATGAAATTGATAATACTAAAGAAATTAATATTCAAAGTTATGTTTGCATGCAAGACTTTTAGCTAGAAACATATCAACAGAGCAGGAGAAGAGGGCGTTGTCATTTATTAACTTTAACATTCGAAGTATTAGTAAAAACTTTGATAAGCTTTGTGTGCATTTAGAGGATATAAAGAGCTCCATTGATCTAATAGTTCTGTCTGAGGTTTGGTCTGTCATAGGGGTGATTCGATTTTATATAAAAAGTTTTACTGTTTATCATAATCAAAATGATGGAGTGTTAATCGATATTCGGGATGGTCTTTGTGCCAAGATAGAGATTGTGCACTGACTGAAACCATCTTCGAGTGACTTTAAATTTAAATCGCGCTGGTAACGTTATTGTAAGTGATTCATACCACCCACCATAAACTAATTTCTAACTTATTTTAAAAGACTTAGAACACTTCTTTAATATTACAGATCGCAGCGATCTAGAATAATTCTTCACAGGATACATTAATATTGACTTATCAGATTCTTTATCAGACACCATTATTGTTAATGTCTTAATCCGAACAGGGTTTCTGAGCATATATCAATAAACCAACACAAGTTACTGAAACTGGAGGCAGTATAATTGATCATATATTCTTTACACAAACTTACATTGAAGTATCTCGCATCAATCAGCCACTACTGAATATAAGGCACAAAATAGTAACCAATAATATTAACTAATAATAAAAAATAGATTATAATAAATTTTTGGAATGGGAAAAGTGGCTTAAGATACTAAATAGTAGGTACAGTAAAATTGGGCCAAAACCCAAACATCAAAAAAAAAGTTCTTTCTAGCGCGAAATAATTCCATACCCTCCTAAGAGTTAGTACTAAAAAGTTACACCACCACCAGCGTCGGGTTTCGGGGGGAGGGGGTGAAAAGGGCAGGAAATTCTTATTTTTCAGTTTTGCGTGAATATCTAGTAAACTATGAGGTTTAGCGCAAACGTCATCCTATACGCAAATGATATACATCAAATTCCGAACAAGAATTGTTATATACAGAATTATGGTAAAGTTAATGGTTTCCATGATATGGAGAGGTAAAGATTTCTTTGTTTTTATTTCACGTAGTTTTTGTTGAAAAAACTTAAAATGATTACAGTATAAATTAGTAACTGAATAATGTATGTAGAATATATATAAATATATCTATGCATATATAGATACATATTATACCCATAGATTGTTATTTTTTGTCACTACATGACCTCATAAGTATATGACTGTAAATATGTCCAATACAACTTGTATTGGACTAGCTACTAGTATATGACTGTAAATATGTCCAATACAACTTGTATTGGACTAGCTACTAACTTGTATTATACAAATTAGTAGCCTTAGTTAATTTGTACTCACTTTTTGCCCTCATTCATTATAGCCTTCTGATTTCTATTCGTTCTTTTATGTCAAATCATTCCCATATCTAATTTGTCCTTAGCTTGTAAAAATGAGAAAGTCATAAATAGGAAGCTCATGTGAAAAACAAGAAAATATATTAAACAATCTATATTGAAAAAAATGGGAGGGAAATCAAAATGATACAAAAGGTTATAAGTTTTAGGTGAATCATTAATTGCGTTATCAGTCAGCACCAAATAGTTCACTCGGGCTGGTGAGAGGAAACAAATCTTCGTGTTCTTCGTCCACTTGAGAATCATCATTTAAATCGTCGTCGATGATTACAATATTGAGACATGCAAGTCCTAAGCAATTGCTGCACATACTTGAACAATTGAGACCACTTCTTCGACACTCGCAGTTTTGGACGCATCCATCTCTGCAAAAGCATACGATGAGGATTGTTTAATATATATTTTCTTGTTTTTCACATGAGCTTCCTATTCATATTCATGACTTTCTCATTTTTACAAGCTAAAGACAAATTAGATATGGGAATGATTTGACATAAAAGAACGAATGGAAATCAGAACGCTATAATGAATGAGGGCAAAAAGTGAGTACAAATTAACTAAGGCTACTAACTTGTATTGGACATATTTACAGTCATATACTTATGAGGTTATGCTGTAACAAAAATAACAATCTATGGGTGTAATATGTATCTATATATGCATAGATATATCTATATATATTCTACATACATTATTCAGTTACTAATTTATACTGTAATCATTTAAAGTTTTTTCAACAAAAACTACGTGAAATAAAAACAAAGAAATCTTTACCCCTCCATATCATGGAAACCGTTCACTTTACCATAATTCTGTATATAACAATTCTTGTTCGGAATTTAATGTACATCATTTGCGTATAGGATGACGTTTGTGCTAAACCTCATAGTTTACTAGATATTCACGCAAAACTGTGAAAAATAAGAATTTCCTGCCCTTTTCACCCCCTCCCCCCGAAACCCGACGCTGGTGGTGGTGTAACTTTTTAGTACTAACTCTTAGGAGGGTATGGAACTATTTCGCGCTAGAAAGGACTTTTTTTATGTTTGGGTTTGGCCTAATTTTGTGTTAGTTTTACTGTACTAAAATGAACATAACTGCCAAACCTTCATATAATAAATTTATTTCTGAACTTAAATACTATATTGACCAGGCATTTCACACCTTAACATTTTCTAAGAAAACTAAAAAATTAAAGCCTGGATTACCAATGCATTACCTAATTACATCTATTAAAAAATGAGATTGATTTAAAAAAAACTAATAAAAAGTGTAAACACTCCAGACCTTGAATGACTATAAAAAATACAGAAACAAACTAAATAACTTACTGAAGTCACAAAAAATAATTACTATAAACCTGAATTCACAAAAGTACAGAACAGTAAAAAGTAAAAAACATGGAAATTAATAAATTAAATTTCTGGTAAACCTAGAAGAAAATCAAGTATTCTTAACATAAATACAGTGTGGTCATATGGGCTTTTTTATTAATTGCTCAACGAAAATGCAAATATTACCGAAAGTTGGTGCATGTTCGATAATCATATTAGACGCACTTAGAATGGTTGCAAGTCAAACAGCGTACAGGGTAGGTCAAAAATATAAAAATCAAAAAAGAACTTCAATGTCGAGGTACACCCCTCCCCTCTCTCGCGGTTTGAAAGCCTTAAAAGCGTAAGTGACGGCAAATCTAACATCTTATTACGCGACATTACCTTACGTCACCTTGCCAGTTACAGTGCAAAAAACAGTAAATTCGGCGTTGTTAGGTTAGCCTTAGATTGCGTGAATAATGGTGGAAAATCTTATAACCCTGCCCACGGATATTGGTGGCTTTTTTCGCAAAAGTCTTTCGACAACCTCGAATATAAAGCCGTTCTAAAAATCGAAGAAGGTGGTAAATCTCTTAGTTGGGTGTCGTACTGTCGTACTTTCCTCCGGTTCTACCAAAAAGAACCTCGAAAATCCGATATCTGAGAAATTCCCGATTCACGATTAACCACTTTCGAGAAACGGGAGGGCTGTAGAATCAACGAAACCGACGGAAAATATTCTGAAACCACTATTGGAAATTGCTTGTTTTTTCTCATTTCTCGATTTTCTGTGGCCCGGGAAGCATCAGAACCTCACCCGAGGACTCCAGGGAAGGTTTAAAAATTGAAATAAACCAAAGATTTGGTTCGCGATTAAGATAAAGAAGTGTAATAAACCAATGTAAAAAACCACTACAAGATTCTTCTATAATAACCAAAGACGATTGTCTTTGATAATAACACAATTTATACTTAGATATTATACCTTATTTAACTAATACCAATATCACTTCGACAATCAAAGAAATCCGCGTAATTTCACGTTACGTGAATCTCAAAACACCAAGAAACTGTGTAAAACTTTAAATCCACTTTATTATAATGATAATGCAGCGATTTATTAACGTATACAGGGTGTTCCGTAATTATGTAACAATGTTTTAAAGGGGTGTTCTACGAGCCATTTTAGGGGGGGTTCGTCATATAAAATTTTTCGATTTGAGGCCTCCCTGTCGAGATATTCAACTTTGAAAATGGCCGAAAAATCTAGATTTTATTTTTTTTAGGTGGTACTATTTTTTTCAGGTTATGTTTATGATGGGTATAAATTGACCACCCCTATTTTTATTTCCTCCAGAACTTGTTTATACGTTAACTAATTTAAATTAAAAAAATATTTCTTAAAACTTCCTTCAATTTAGATACTTTTTTTACTCTTTCCATTTTTTTCTTATACCTAATAGTTTGTACGAAAAAAATTTTTTTATCAAGCACCGTATTGAAATAATTGTTGGCCGCACTAATGGTTTATTAAAAACATAGTAGGCGGCTGTCACTGCTGACACTCTTTGTCACAAGTCGTTGCCTTTAGCCTTGCTGTTCAAAGTTTTTGGCGGAAGTTTATCCAAGTTTCGGTTAGTTGATTTAGACAAAATATAAATTACAATCACTTTACAAATGAAGAATATGCTGATATGCATTTAATTTATGGTGAATGTCGTGGAAGTGCGCTTCAAGCCAGAAGAATGTATATGGAAAGGTTTCCCAATCGTGACATTCCAAATTATCGAACGTTTATTAATATTAATATCAGATTAAGGGCCACAGGGTCCTTTAAAGGACAACAACGTAATGCAGGAAGGGGAAATGCGGTCAGTGCTGAACAAGAATATGCACTTTTAAATTTTTTCGAACAAAACCCTCGAAGAAGCATTAGAGAAGCATCTAGGCAGTTCAATATGCCCTCTACCACTATCTGGAGAATTTTGTCGAGAAACGGATTGCACCCATTTCATTTCAGAAGGGTTCAAGAATTATTACCTACGGATCATAATATTCGTGTTGTGTTTTGTAGAGAAATATTGCGCAAGCAAAATAGGAATCCACAGTTCACCAACAAAATACTTTTTACTGATGAAGCTCTATTTACACGAGACGGTATTTTTAATTACCATAATATGGGAAACACCAACATACCTTTTCCCTCAATGTTTGGGCTGGTATAATAAATGATTTTTTAATAGGATCATTCATTTTGCCTAGACGTTTGGGAGGTGCAGAGTATTTGGAATTCCTACAAAACAATCTTTTTGAGATATTGGAAGATTTGCCCCTCCAACTTAGACAGGAAATGTGGTTTATGCAGGATGGAGCTCCTGCTCACTTTTCACTAGTTGTTCGGCAATGGCTTGGCGAACATTTTCCAGATCGTTGGATTGGAAGGGGTCAGGATGCACCCATACAGTGGCCTCCGAGGTCTCCTGATAAATCCTCTCGACTTCTATTTATGGGGCCACATGAAAAACACAATTTATTCGAGAGAAGTCAACACCATTGAAGAACTTCAAGAAAGAATTTTCAATATTTCCCAAGAAATAAGAGCTTCTGTGCACACCTTACGTTCTGTAAACTTTAATTTCATTAAAAGACTACAGTTATGTCAAGATTGTGCTGGTGACCACTTTGAACACTTATTGTGATTTTGATTGCTGTTGATTAAAAAGAATCTTCACAACCCCTTTTTACCATGTGTTTATAATTATTTTTTAGCAGTATACACAATGGCTTTTGTTGACAAAACGAAGAGTGACAGCCGCCTACTATGTTTTTAATAAACCATTAGTGCGGCCAATAATTATTTCAATACGGTGCTTGATAAAAAAAAATTTTCGTACAAACTATTAGGTATACGAAATACGCAATCCTTCAGTATACATATTTTAGTAAATTTGAATATCAATAGATTTGTTGTGTAGGCTGCACAAGAAGCGGCAGTTTGGTTTTTCTGTCAGAAGGTGCCGTGTCTCATCACACTTGTCCTAGGTAGAGCAATCGTCAAAGTCAAGCAACGCCGCGCGTAGTCGGTTCATGGGCGGGTGATCCCTATAATATTATTTTCTTGCCTATTAAAACATTTTTTTTCCGATTTAAACAAAAATATGTACCTCGGCACTGAAGTTCTTTTTATGACTCATGTGGTTTATTTGCCTCGGTCAGAGGCCTCACCAACTAAACTCTACATGACTCATAAAAAGTTGAACTTCAGTGCCTTGGTACATAAATAACTATTATTCCATAAAATAAAAAACAAATCAATACTTCTCCAACTCTAACAAAAAAATAAAGTGAACTACCACCGCGATTTTCTTCCTTATTTTGCGCCCTACAAAAGAAACATAAGGAACAAAAATGTGGCAATTTTAGACAGCTAAGTGGTGCTGAAAAAGAAATCGGCATCCATGGCCAACTTGTCGCGCCATATAAAAAACTTTAAATTAAGCAAAATTATTACTAGCCCTGGAAGTTTATTTATTGCACTGAGAAGGTTTGTCTATCCACGTACTCAGATAGTTTCAACAAATTACACAGGGTCTTGGCTCTCTTGAGGGCATGAAAATTTTTGTCAATTTGAAGTTTGTTTAGCACAGCGCGAAAATTGGGCATGGAGGCCCATTTATTTTTTAACGTCACCTGCCTGTCCAAAATTGCCATATTTTATTTTCTTACCTATTTTCTGTGCCCAAAATAACCGAGAAAATCGCTTAATGAGAAATAAACAAAAAGTATTCATAGGTACCCTCAAGAGAGCCGAAGACCCTGTGTAATTTTCTGAAACTATCTGAGTACCCAGTTGCATAAAGCTTCTTAGTGCCATCAATTTTCAATCTGAACGTTTTGCTCTATTTCTTAAAATAAACATGCTATGGCTATTGTTTTGCTAAATTTGAGGTGTTTTTTTTTTCTATATTGCGCATCAAGATGGCTATGGATGCCGATTTCTTTTGTAGCGCCACTTAGCTGTCTAAAATTGCCAAATTTTTGTTTCTTTGCGTTTTTTAGGGCGCAAAATAAGCGAGAAAATCGCGGTGGTAGTTCTAAAAAAAAGCATCCTGTAATATAAAAAATAAATTGATTATTTATATAAAAGTTTATTACAAAAACAGATTCCAATAAAAAAAAACAAAATAATAAGAGTATGAATTACAAACATTTAAAAAAAACTATTTAAGACAGGGTGGACCAACATTTGCCGCAGTGGCAGGGGGGGCGGGGCGCCTAGGTCCAGTGCACGCGTTGCGCGCCCCCTTACGGGGGCCCTGTGTGCAGCCTCCATGTAAAATAGATTAATATTCAAACCTACTAAAATATTTATAATGAAAGATTGCGTTGCTATAGGTAACAATTTCGCAATGTGTATAAAAAGTTAAATGGGATTTATTGGCCGGGTTTTGAATATTTGGTCACTTTTGACGGGAGATGGCTCCACGTCTGACGTTTGATGTTTACATCTCGCCAAGGCCTACTTATTGAAAAAATCGCACAATAATGGGCTACTTTAGTGCCGATTTCTGACCTTTTAATGACGATTTTGAGACACTTCACTGCCGATTTCAAGAAAAATATTTTTTTTTTAAAAACATTAATAATCTCCTCAAAAAATTGTATTAATATTCACCCTAAACAATTTCATATATCAATCAAAATTAAATCAATTTCGCATAACTTTGTTCGAGTTCAAGCATATTTGTAAAATTAACTTAGATTTTTATTTTTTTAGGGAATCACGAACTTCATGTTTGTTGCAACGATATTGGTATTAAACAAAACTTTAAAATTTCGCAAAAATTCTTCTGAAGAAGGTAAAACATTAGTAATGATAATGTGTATATTAAAAAAACTCTCATTTAAGGCGCAAAATTTCTATTTTAAATGTTTATTAAGAAACTGTTAAAATTAATTGACGAAAAAAAATTTTTTCTTAGGAGGCTGTTTTGGTATTTAATAATAATAATAGTAATAATAATAACATTTATTGAAGTAGCAGGCAACATACATAATGTACTTATTACTAAATAACAAACACAGAGCTATAGTTTCGGTATAGCTTTTAATTCTAAACAACTTTTCTTAATAACTTTTTGCTGAAATTTTAAAATAAGGGTAGGCACTTTACTGTTGTACAATTTTTATATTTTTTGACCTACCCTGTATGCTGTTTAACTTGCAACCATTCTAAATGCACCTAATATGATTATCGAACATGCATCAACTTTCGGCAATATCTGTATTTTGGTTGTGCAATTAACAAAAAAAAGTCCCATATGTTGCACACTTAATAGTATAAGTATATGACTAACCAAGAAATTATTACCAATAACAAGAGTAGATCTTATTCATTCAATATGCAAAGGAATATAAAAAACATACAATTTACCAAATCAGTTTCTTGAAAAGAAGAATTATTATTTGTCCCGTATGGTTTTAGAACCTGCAACAAAAAAACGAAGTGATTATTCTTATTGCTAAGATCTTTGAGGGCAGTTTGAAAAACCAACTTGTCTCATTTCTAAACAAATATAATATCTTGACCTCTAGGCAGTTTGATTTTTTGTCTCATAGTCCCCAGTACAGCGTCCTTTTTTTATCATTATTACAAAAGTCATAAAAATGGTATTAGGTGCTTCATTTTAACGAGTCTACTACACTGTAAAATTTTCAGAGTGCGGATTGGGCGCTTACCCACGCACAGCACCTAAACCTGTCATTCTAGCGCGGTTACGATTTTTTATTACAAAACTACAATTTTTATGTTAATTGAAAGATTATCGTTTCTTCAGTCCGACAACCTAAACATGTCAGTTATGACAGGTTACGTTTTGCGATTACAAAAGGTATAATCTTAATTTTTGTTTACTTATAAAATAAAAAAAATAAAATTTTTGAAATTAGTGCCAAAGCACACGCTCTATACTATACTACAGAGTGTGCACGATAAACAAGCTATTATGATTCATTTTAGAATTGATAGTTACAATATAAATAAGCTACCTTCCAAGATGCAAAATTTCGGAATAGGTACGTGACTGGCACATTTCAGCTGAGACCGCCGTTGCGCCAACGCAAAGAAATTCTTGTCCCGTCAATGGCGTCGAGTTGATCTGCTGTGTAGAAAAATTGTACTGTTGCCTCATGGTCCGCCAGGCTCCACACTTGGGTGAAGCGAAAAATTATTTTTTTTCTTTTTTTGAAAATTCGCAATATTCTAGTAACCAAAAGTTGCTACCTATAAATGTTGTTTACTGTACAAAAGTGAGTAATGTGGTACATAGGCTATTTTTTGCACCGCAGGAACTAAAATTTAAAATTTTGCAAGACATGTAAAGAGAAACGTTTGACATTATCAATTTAATACTTTGCACCGTTGTAGCGAGGAAACTGTTTGAGATAGATCAAAATGAATATCACATTTCTGTCTTAATTTTTCAAGGACTACCTAATGGTTCTGGTATCAATTGGTACCATGGTGCCGAAATTGCTACTTACCAAAAGTTGGTATAGTATAGAACGCGCGCTTTGGCACTACTTTAAAAAAAAATAATTTTTTATTTTATAAGTTTGCGTCATTTATTTTGTCAGACACCTATTTTTTTTAATACACACCACCAGATAGCTCTTGAAAAGTTAAGAAAATTTATTTTGTTCTATCTCGACCAGTTTTGTTGCTACAACGGTGCAAAGTAGTCAAAATGCCTATTTTCAACTGTTCATAGCTCAGAATCTACTAATTTTTTAAAAATGATATTCTCAGCTGTAGAATCCTAAATTATAATATTATACAGGGCGTTCCATTTAAAAAATCATCTCATTTGTCACCACACTTTCGTGGTACATCAGGTATAACTGAAAATATTTTTAAAAATTGTTATTTGTTTCCCCTAATTCACATTTTTTTCTTTAATATCTCTTTTCTTAGGCCAATTTTGGTACTCCCACACACTATTGTCCTACCCTGTATAAAATTATGATCTGAAAACTTCATTAATGTTATTGAATGAAATACATAGTTGGCTATTGTTTTTGTTACTTTTAATATCAAGGGACTAAAATATTTTAGTCCCAAGGGAGTAAACGCTGCACTTTAGTCCTGCAAAAGAGGGAGTAAAGTGATCACTTTAGTCCCTGCGGTGCAATTTACATAATATTATAGCTAATTTACATAATATTTACAGCTACAATTAATTATTCTCGACCTTTTTTGTCGGACTGGCAATTTGTTCCACTATTTTTGTCGGACAGTGGTATATTTGGTTCAAAAAGGTACCAACCTATCACGTGATTTTTGTCTGAAATTTTGTAATCGCAAAACGTAACCTGCCATAACCGACATATTCAGGTTGTCGGACTGAATAAACGAGGCTGAAAATTTGAAAATTAATAAAATGAATGAAAGAAAGAATGAAGCCCCTAATACCATTTTTACGACTTTTGTAATAATTATGAAAAAAGGACGCTGTACTGAGGACTACACTGAAAAGACTGTTTTGGATTTTCTGCACACTACAGTTTAGATGAAAAAGTTATATGAGTATGAAATTTGAGGTCCAGCTTACGCGTTGTTACAAAACTATTTGTCTGGTCGATTCCAGCGAGTTAAAATTGGCAACTTTTTTAGCGATCCTCTGGAAATAAAAGTAGGAGTACCCCAGACCATAATATTGGGCCCTATTCTATTTATAACCTATATAAATAGTACTGCTTGTATAAGAGATTTTGAAGGACATATTATATCATATATGCAAATGATACTGTTGTGCTATTTAAGGGAAATTCATGGTAGGAGGATTTTCAGAGAGCGGAAAACAGTATATATAAAATAAAAATCTGGCTTGACCATACCTTGCTCCAGTTGAATATAGACAAAACCAAATTTATCCCCTTTATGTTAAACAATGGAGACAATCCCAATTTTAATACCATACAAATACCTGTTTGCAACCGTTCAAATAAATTCCAATGTAATGGCCCATATATTGAAAAAATTCAAAATATTAAATATTTAAACATCATAGTTGATCAAAATTTAAAATGGGAGAATCATGTGATCTGTTTAGTAGAGAGGGTATGAGAAATATTATATAAATTCTATGAACTTATATGAAATATAACAGTCTATAATCGTTGACTGACGTATTAATAAAGACTGCTCGCGGCTGTCATGTTTGACCGTTCTCTGGCTCACCATGCGCTTCCCGGAGACAAAATACAATGCAAAATACATTATTGACCATAGGCGCCATCTATTTTTCAGAATATGAAGCTATAGCCCTGAGAAGTCTTATTAATACGTCAGTCAACGCTATAATAGTAGAATCAATATTAGGATATTGTATAGTAGCATAGGGTGGAGCTTATAATAACGTGTTAAACATCCTATAAACATCACAAAACGGACTTATCAAAATAATTTTTAAAAAGACCAACATGTTTTCTACTGAACGGTTCTATATTGAAACTAAAATTATGAATATAAGAACCAAATACTGGTATGGATGTTTCATAGTACCTAATGATGACTAAGAAGCAACTAAGGTGTAATAAACATGGTTCATTACAAACTTATCAATTGACTTACCTCTACAATAAAAGCCGTAGCCAGGCGCTTCATTTTTTCCTTAGGGCCGAAGATATACAACCTGTTACCTCAAAACATGAAACAAATCGATTTAAAAGTTACAAAAGCACCTTAAAAGTATTTATAATAGAAAACTAGAAATATCTACTTGAATCTATGAACTTGAGATTCGTAATTGACAATCTATTATTCTGCTTTCTTAATCTCACTCCCAACTCTCCTAATGTTCTAAGATATGCTAGTCTTATGCCCTCAAATCTGTTACTGATGTGCAAAGTTATGTTTCGGGCTGAGATTAGGGATGTGTACAGCACAAGCACTGTTGTTAGGCACGTATTCGTCATCTCCCACTGAAAGTGTTTAGTTGTAAAAACTAGTATTTATGATCCATGATTGTACAAGTATGTTATGTGCCGTAAAAAACGGGTTACTTCGAATATGGCTTCCTACTTTGGACCGCCTTAACATTAAGCTGCAACCAGCTATATAATCACGGAGTTGTGCATGCAATCGACGTATTATATGGTTGTCATGCACTTATATGGTTGTCATACACTCATGTGTTATTTATAGATAAATTTGAAGTTTAAAGTCAAAAATACATGAAAAAGTAACTGACCCCGAATATTTTGTGTTGATGCTAGAATCTTCTGCTGCCATTAGTTTATAGGTGATTTATCGGTCTATTAAGTAGAATAACCTCAACTTTTTGATATACAGGGTGTTAAGTGAAAATATGTATTTTAGGCAGTTATTTCGGACAATGCCGAGAAAATACAGAAGGACGTTAGGTGCTAGAAACTATATAACTTGTAACCAGAGCAGTTGGCAAAGGTCATACAAGAATAAATCTATATGGGAGGCAGCAGAATATTATAGAATACCAAAAGTCTGTATAGGACAAAATAAAAAAAATTGCACCCACAGAGACATTATAGGCCAATTACATTGACATCAGAAGAAGAGAAGTTTATAGTATCAGGTATTTTGACAGCTGCCGAATGGGGTTTTCCATTTACTAAATTAGACATTAAGAAAGTAGTGCAATCATACCTTAATTGAAAGGGATTCAAGGACAACCTTCCAGGTGAAGACTGGACAGAATTTTTTTTGGAACGACATCCAAGTTTGACCGTAAGGCTTTCTGAAAATATTAAAAGGAACAGGGCCGCGGTTAGCGAAGACAGAATCACTTCAAATTTTAATGAACTTAAAGTTTCTATTGATGTGTGTACCTCCCAAAACAGTGTGATATGCAAATGCGGCTCCAAATATTGAGAGTGAGTGATAGATTCTTCTAAAACCCACACTTCAGTCATGATGGCTGCATCTGTCGCAGGAACCTTACTACCTTGTTATGTGATTTATAAAGCGAAGCACCATTATGAGGAACGGAAAGAAGGTGGACCAGCTGGATGTCAATATGGTGTAAGAAAAAGTGGACGGTTTGAAACACATAGTTATGTAGACTGGTTTCGCAAAATTGCGATTCCATATTTCCGGAAAAAAGATGGACCAGAAGTGATGATAGGGGATAACCTATCAAGCCATCTAATAGTAGATGTCACACGAGATTTGTCGTCCTACCCCCCAATTCAACATATACAGGGTGTCCCGAAATTAGCCTGCCATAATTTGCCAGCGTGTTCTACGCCCTAATGGGGCTATAGCCCCCGAAAGGGGCACTTTCACAAACGGGTTTCTATAAATATTTCCAGAACGAACAAAGATAAAATTCTGAAATTTGGTATGTGATGTAGCTGTGAGATTTGACATTTACGGAGGTAGCGGTAGTTAGACATTCTTAATCATAGGCGTCCCAAATGGGGCGGTTCAGGAGTTAAATTACCCCAAAAATTTTTTTTTTACTTTTTTTCCAGATTTCTTGCGAAATTATGAAAGTTGAAGGTATTCTACGAAGAAAAGGTACTCTTGTTGAACTTCGATAGCATGCATCATTTTCGAGTAAACTCGTTTTGAAAATTTTTTGCAGAGTGCCATGAAAATGCCTATTAGAAATTACCAGGCCATAATTTACCACCACCTTTTTTGGTACAAAAAAATGAAAAAAGGTCCAATAAATATGGGCTCAAATAAGCCCTCGAAATGGACACTTTAGCAAACGGTTTTTTATAAATATTTCCAGAATGAACAAAGATAAAATTATGAAATTTGGTGTGTGATATACCTGTGAGATTTGACGTTTACCGAGGTAGAGATAGTTTGACATTCTTCATCATAGGCGTCCCAAATAAGGGGGATCAAGGGGTTAAAAATATCCAAAAAAAAATTGTGCGGTTTTTTCATGATTTATTCTCCCAGGTATGTCACATACCAAATTTCAGAATTTTATCTTTGCTCTTTCTGGAAATATTTAGAAAAAACCGGTTGCCAAAGTGTCCATTTCGGGAGCTATAGCCCTTTTAGGGGGCATTTTTGAGGCCATGTTTAATGGAACTTTTTCATTTTTTTGGGTCGCAGAACACGCTGCTAAAATATCGCAGGTTAATTTCTAGTAGGTACGCATTTTCATGACCCTCTGCAAAAAAATTCAATACGATTTTGCTCGAAAACGAATCACGTTATCAAAGTTCAACAAGAGCACCATTTTTTCGTATAATACCCTGAAATTTTATAATTTCGCAATATATTTGGCCGAAAAAGCACACACCCAAAAAATTTAGGGCATTTTTAACCCCTTAACCCCCCCATTTAGGACGCCTATGATTAATAATGTCTAACTATTGCTGACTTGGCAAATGTCAAATCTCACAGGTACATCACATACCAAATTTCAGAATATTATCTTTGATCGTTCTGGAAATATTTAGAAAAAACCGTTTGTGAAACTGCCCCTTTCGGGGGCTATAGCCCCATTAGGGGGCATTTTTGAGGCCATGTTTATAGAAACTTTTTTAATTTGGATTTGGATGTGGCATATTTTGCGCTTCTAAAAAAACTTTGGAAAACAGTTGCAACAAAATTTAAAACAATAAAGAGAGGACCCTTTCAAAAAAACAGACTTTCCAAAATCGCTGAATAAAATACTACAAGAAATAGCGCGCCGCGATATCAAAAAAGAATATTTGCTCAGGATTTAGAAGCTGTGGCATTGTGCCATTTAATCCTTTAGAAGTTCTCAAAAGATTGCCGAAAAAATACCTTCTAATGTCAAAAATGACCTAAACCAGTCTAATCGATCTTCTGAAAGAAACTAAAATTCCCCCGAAACAAGTGAGAAGAACTGGCAAACGCACAAATGTTTTTCCAGGAAAACCAGTGGAAAGAAGCGCTCTTTGACAATAAAGCTGGGCCTCAGCTGGGTCAAAGCCACCAAGCTAAATTAGATCATTATCTGAAGAAATGATGAGAATGTACTACTATCCGATTCAGTTGACAACCTGCCAGTTTTAATGAGTGTACAAAAAAATAAAAACAAAGCCAAAAATAATAAAAATACTTGTGACCTGATCAGCGAATTAAATGAAACACAAACTGAAACCGAGACTGAAATTGAAACCACTGAATCAGAACTTAGTGATGAAAACACTGCTGTGATAGAAAATGTTAAGACTGATGATAGTGATAAAATAGAATTAATTCTGCAATCAAAAATTGCCAGAGTCCCAATAAAAAATCAGAAAAATATTTTTTCACTTTCCTTCAGTGCCAGATATAAGCCATACCCTTAGATGATATCAAAAAACAATTAATCCAATCAAGCTTAGACGAGAACGGTTTGACTTTGTTGATATTCCTCCTGATTTAAATGTTGTATATCATGTGCATCAATAATGACAGCCTTTTATTTTTACTTTATTTTGTAAAAGAATGATAGTTATATTTTTATTTTACTTTGGAATGGCAAATTTGTAATATGACTATAATATATTCCTTTTTTCTAAAGTGTGTGGGTATGTTTTCCCCTTGGTTTTTCCTTTCTCCGAATGAAAAATCTTTTAAAATCAAATTTTATTGTCCGAAGTTGTATAGAATACCAACTTTGGTTTTACGTAGAAACTACAGCTGTCCGAACTAACCCCGAATAGCGGACAGTAAAAAAAGAAAAAAATATATACAGGGTGAGTCACATCTAAAGGCAGAGCCGAAAACACAAGGTAGAACTGGCTTAAATAAGCACATATGCTTAATAAACATTAGCTCAAAAATGCTTGGTTCTCCATATACAGCATGTTGAAATTTTTCCAAAAATAATATATTTTTTTAATTTCTTTCAAGCCCATTTAGGAATTCCAACCAAATTTGGTACACATTATGCATTGAAGGGTTGCCATTTTGTGCAATAATTTGACCCCGTTCAGATGACCAGCGGCGTAGATAAAAATAGTTACTGTAAATAATTGTACAAAAAATTAGTACGGTCCTGTGCAAAACCAAAAATGTTGCTTTTTTTGGATAGCCCATTCAATTTGGAACAAAAAGCGCCTCTTGGTATTTTCTCATATCTGGTACAGTTTCTTCTTAATTTCGGATCTTTTAAACTAGTGCCAAGGCAATTATCCTGGCATTTAAAATAAAATTGTTTGTATCTACGCTGCTGGTCATCTGAACAGGGCCAAATTATTGCACAACCCATAATATGTACCAAATTTGGTCGGAATTCCTAAACGGGCTGGAAATATATTAAAAAATATATGTTATTTTTGGAAAAGTTTCAACACGCTGTATATGGAGAACCAAGCGTTTTTGAGCTAATGTTTAATAAGAATATATGCTTATTTTAGCGAATTCGACCTTGTGTTTTCGGCTCTGCCTTTAGATGTGACTCACCCTGTATATATATTTTTGTTGTCTCAAAGTACCTATACAAGGAATATATGTGAGTTGGCAATGACAGAATTTTGTATTACTAAGGAAAATCTGTAAAAAATGTCCGAAGTAATCCAGTTTTATGGTACGTATGTGTATAAAAATAAAAATTATAGTAAGATTTCATGTTAAAGTTGTGGAAACTTTTTATAAAATCGGGTTACTGATAGTTGGATTCCTAATTTTTATTTCTGAACATACTCACTTTGTTTCACCGAAAAATATTAATCCTGAGCGAAATAAAAAAATAAATATGGGGCACCCTGTACACAAAAAAGTTTAACATGAAAATTGTTTGCAACTGTCAGAATTTAAATATTATATCAGTTTTGAAATTAGATATGACTAAATTTGGTCACTCTTGTGTATGTGTATATTCACTTTAATGTAACACTTATAATTTAATGCCATGGTAATCATAAAACAAAGACAATAGTAGTATCTTTCGAACTGATTTCAGTGATTTATACAGGGTGTTTCTAAATTATGGTGCCAACATAATATGGCAGATCGAAAATGTCATTTTGAACAAAAAGTTTCCTATAAACATGGGTCCTAAAGTGCATGATAAGAAAGTTACAGGGTGATAAAAGTATAGCTTGAAAAACATCTTTATCACAATAACTTCTACAGAACTTATGCAATTTAAATTAAACTTAGCACAATTCTTTATTAACTGCAGTGCAACAATTTTATATAAAAACGATTTATTCCCATCGACCAGAGGCGGAGGGGCGGGGTAGCACAATGGGTATAAAACTCATAACTTTTGAGTATAAAACTCATAACTTTTTGAGGTTATCTTTTTTGTCTTGCAGGTTCATCATTTTAGTGCATCTTTTCATTTTGCAACAAAAGTGTTCTCTTGTTCCATTGCGATAAAATCAACCGTTTGCGTTGAAATTGGCAAAATGTGCCCCAAAACACCTGTTGACTCCAAAGTTCGAAAAATAAAATTATCACCCCCCTCATTTAAATGTTACAGATGAATTGTAGGTTCAAAACTAAGAAAAAAATGCCTAATAGGCATTGAGTGAAACATCACTGCTTTTCTTGAAAATTTTGTCGAGCTCAATCCGTTCCATTTTGAAAGCGAACAATTTTTGGTACCTTGTTCATAGGGAATTTTTTGTCACTTTAAATGGTACAATTATTATTCTGTGAAATTTGAAAGCGGCAGTTGAAAATTTTATTTTTCGAACTTTGGAGTCAACAGGTGTTTTGGGGCACATTTTGCCGATTTTACGCAAACGGTTGATTTTATCGTTATGAAACAAGAGTACCTCTTTGTTGTAAAATAAAAAGATGCACTAAAATGATGAAACTGCAAGACCAAAAAGAGAACCTCAAAAAAGTTATGAGTATAAAACCTATTGCGCTAGCCTGCCCCTCCACCTCTGGGCGATAGGAACAAATTGTTTTACACGAAATTGGTGCACTTCAGCCACTAATGAACTGCACCAAGTTTCATTTAAATTGCATAGCTTCTGTAGAAGTTTTTGCCAAAAATATGTTTTCAAACTGTACTTTTATCACCCTGTAACTTTTTTATTATGCATTTTCGGACCCATATTCATAGGAAACTTTTTGTTCAAAATGACATTTTCTACCTGTCATATTACTTTGGTACCATAATTTAGAAACACCCTGTACAGGGTGGGCAAATTTGGGCACTTTTAATAGGAAACACCCATTTCTAAGCCAGATAGAAAAATATGAACCCCCCCACTCTCGAGCTTAAATTTCGTGAAAACTTCATTGCCGCAAATCGCATTTCAATATATTTTACCGTTTCGCCGCTAGAGGGCGTTTTTCGATTTGGAGCAATATCTTAAAACCTTCATAACTTTTTTGTTTCTAAAGACAATTGATTTCTGTAAAAACTTTCTTAAGGCACTTTTTTACGTAGATTCCAGTGGCGTACACCGTTTTTTTTAGATGGTCTCAATTTCGAAATAATGGCCAGAACTTTGTTTTTTTAAATGGAACACCCTATATATTATTAGCTCATTAGATAGCCCCTTTGATACTGATTTCAATGATGTAAGGTTTGATGGATCTATCTCAAACAGTTTTGGAGAAAAAAAATATAATCCGGTTTAATGCAACACCATTTATTTTTTTCTAATCTCAGTAGGCGTATGTCATCTATGACTATTTACACGTTACTTATAACAGTTGTAATCGAAGTGAACGCCATTAATTTGCATGGTT
Organism: Pseudeuparius sepicola; assembly: GCA_963920635.1. Classification (NCBI taxonomy): domain Eukaryota; kingdom Metazoa; phylum Arthropoda; class Insecta; order Coleoptera; family Anthribidae; genus Pseudeuparius; species Pseudeuparius sepicola. Next base: position 31,371,016 of record OY987303.1, read on the forward strand.
ACACATAAATACGCATTATTAAGTTAAAAGTAAACAATGTCTTACGAAAATTACGAAAAATATGACATGTTAGAATGTTATATCCTAAATGATAATAATCCTGATATGGCATCCGAACTATACTTCAATCGCTATCCAGAAAGAAGACAACCTCATAAATCTATTTTTCTAAGATTAAAAGAAAATCTCACCAATCATGGGACCTTCAATAAGCCAAGACCTAAAAATTACAACGTTGAAGATGCTGAAGAAACTGCTTTCAATGTCATTGGAATGGCGATTGAAAATCCTTCAATTTCAAGTCATCAAATTGAATCTCAATCTGGGATTTCAAGACGTCGAGCTTTAAATATTTAAAAAATATATAAGTTCAGACCATATAAAATTAAGAAAATGCATCATTTGGAATCAACCGATTTTGAGTGGCGACTGGAGTTTTGCTTATGGTATTGTCAAAGTGTCCAACAAGATCAATTTTTTGCTAGTAATGTGATTTGGACAGATGAAGCCTATGTTAGCAGTGCCGGAATTTTTAATAGACATAACGAGCACTATTGGTCTGTTATCAATCCTCATGATACTGTCGAAGTTCGAATCCAAGGGTGGTTTGGTTTTAGTGTTTGATGCGCTCTACATGGCAATCGTGTTTTAACATATCACATTTATCAAGAAAGACTAAACGGTCAACGGTATTATGAAATTTTAAACCAGTATCTTATTCAGCAATTTATGGACAATCTTCCATTAAATGAGGCAAGAAATCTGTTTTTCCAGCATGATGGTGCACCACCTCATAATGCCAGAGCCGTTTCAGATCTATTAAATACAAATTGTGGAAATAACTGGATGGGAACTAATGGACCGGTGCGTTGGCCCCCTAGGTCGCCGGATTTAACACCGCTAGATTTTTTTCTTTTGGGGGCACATTAAAGATAAGTTATACAAAAAAAACTAGCAATAATATCGATGAACTCAGACAAAATTTTATACTGTGTAAATTCTCTTTCAAATATTCATATCCATAATGCAGTTCAAAGTGTTATCAAAATGTGTAATTTTTGTATTGACAATAACGGACATCAGTTTGAATATTTGCTTTAATTATCTAATTTAAACTGTTATTTTAATTTATTATAAAAATGTGCATAGAGAACGTAAAAATTGTTTTTGGTAATATAATATGACCTACCTTGATTCTAAGTGATTTATTTAAATGGTGTTGCATTAAACCGGATTATATTTTTTCTCCAAAACTGTTTGAGATAGACCCATCAAACCTTATATCATTGAAATCAGCATCAAAGGGGCTATGTAATGAGCTAATAATATATAGAGTGTTCTATTAAAAAAAAAAGTTCTGGCCATTATTTCGAAATTGAGACCACCTAAAAAAAACGGTGTACGCCACTGGAATCTACGTAAAAAAGTGCCTTAAGAAAGTTTTTACAGAAATCAATTATCTTTAGAAACAAAAAAGTTATGAAGGTTTTAAGATTTCGCTCAAAATCGAAAAACGCCCTCTAGCGGCGAAACGGTAAAATATATCGAAATGCGATTTGCGGCAATGAAGTTTTCACGAAATTTAAGCTCGAGAGTGGGGGGGTTCATTTTTTTCTATCTGGCTTATTAATGGGTGTTTTCTATTAAAAGTGCCCAAATTTGCCCACCCTGTACATATAATATGGGACATTTAAACTACAACTATTTCTCAGGTTTTTGCAGTTTTAATGCAATAAAATAAGAACTGCCTCAGTTGCCTCTCTTTTTTACAGGATGATAGAATAGGCCTGTTTCACACTTTTTTTTATTTTTGATTATGAATCTTAATAGTAAATAAAACACGAAAATATTTTTTCCGATTTTTTATCGGCCGGGAAATGCCCTAAAAACGTTTTTGAAATTAAAATTCCTTGGGCCCGTGACGTCACGGGCCCAAAAAGCTGATTAGCTGCTGTTACGCGACATTGACACGATTTACGGCAATATCGATATGTTTCTATTTGAGATTTGCGAAGACTGAAGAAGAAGAAAATTTACCTAACTTATATTTTATGTCAAAAGCCAAATGGACTGTAGTGTCCGGGAGGACAGGCAATAGAATAGTAATTCCTGGATCAACTATTTATTTGGAACTCAACTACATTTATGTAATATCTTGCGGAACGTGCGAGTATTACTTATTATTATTTATATAACAACCAGCTGGATTTCAACTGTCTATACACTGCGTTGGTGGAATACACCACACTCCTTCCCTCTTTGATGAGACTACTAGGTAAAGTCTTCTAAGTACTTCGGAGGTTTCTTCTCGCGCGCACTTCTGGGGCGCAGCTGGACTTCTTCAGGAATAGGGTTCGCTGGAAACTTGACTTCTGCAGCTTCAGACGACGGAGTCACAAGAACAGGAACATCGGACTCTTCTCTCGGAGAGTCGCAAACATCAGGGGACGTAACGGGTCGCGCAGATTGAACACCAACATCATGTCGTGTTCGCAATTGATCTGCATGTCTGCGTAAGTTTTTTCCATCACGCGTTGAAACTTCATAGCTCAGTGGACCTGTCACTTTCACAATCGTTGAAGGAATCCACTTATCTCCGGCTGTGTATGATCGGGCAAAAACAGTATCTTCTTCTTTAAATGTTCGTGCTGGTACGTTTGTCTCACACTGTCTCTCTTGTTTGGTTAGCATTTGCTTGGTAAAATCGGGATGAAGTCTGTCTAACAGTGTGTTTAATCTTCGACCCATTAAAATTTCAGCAGGTGACTTGGCTGTCATTGTATGAGGCGTCACATGCTGTATAAGAAGATATAGTGCTAACGTTGCATCTATATTATTGCCGGACATTTTTTTAGAGCAGCTTTAACATTTTGAACCATTCTCTCGGCCTGACCGTTACTACTCGGGTGGTACGGCGCTACTAAAGCCTGACTTATACCATTTTTCTGCCGAAATTCTTGGAATTCGCTCGAGGTGAATGCTGTGCCATTATCTGAAACAATCACATCTGGTATACCGTGAGTAGCGAAAAGCTCTCGCAACACTTTTATAGTAGCAGCTGATGACGTACTGGAAACTCTTCTCACTTCTAACCACTTAGAATGCGAGTCGATGATTATCAGGAAATACTGCATTCCAGTTGGTCCCGCAAAATCGATGTGCAGACGAGTCCAAGGGGCTCTCGACCACTCCCATGGATGTACTGGAGCTTTCTTTGGCATGTTTCTTGTTTCTTGACATTCTGGACAGGAATTGACTATTTTTGATTTCGGTATCTAAATTTGGCCACCAGCAGTATGATCTAGCAAGTGATTTCATTTTGACAATACCTGGGTGAGTGGAATGAAGAACATCTAATACTCTTTTCCTCCCTCCTGGTGGGACTATCACCCTGGTGCCCCACAACAAGCAATCTTGATAGGTGGTTATTTCTGTCTGTCTCCGTAGGTAAGGTTGATATTCATTGGACCATTCTTTCGGATCTCTAGGCCAACCTCTACGTGTCCACTGTAAGACAGTAGCTAAAATCTGATCTTTGGAAGTCTCAGCAGCAATTTCTTTAGCCGTCAAAATTTTTTCTGGGATGCACTCAATTAATAACACATCATCCGATGGTGGAGCTTCTTGAGCGTTCACCTTTATTGGTAGTCTGCTTAATGCATCAGCGTTGCCAATTGTTTTACCTGGGGTATATTCTAGAACATAATTGTAAGTATTTAAAATAATAGTCCAACGAAGCATTCTTGGAGAAAGTACTTCAGACATGGGTCTGTTAGAGCTTAAAATACCTAACAAAGGTTTATGGTCTGTGCGTATGATAAAATGACGTCCGTAAACATAATCGTGGAACTTCTTTACTCCAATTATTATTGCCAAAGCTTCACGGTCCAGTTGAGCAAAATTTCTTTCCGATGCAGCCAAAGTTTGACTATGGTAAGCTACTGGAACTTCTATTTCTGCGTCATTAGGTTGACTTTATTTCAACTGTCTATACACTGCGTTGGTGGAATACACCACATGGACATAACACATGACCTCAATATCAGGGGGCGGCGCGGTGGTGCACGAATGGGTGGGTCTTTCGTGGTACCCCACGCTTTGGCACCGTACTTCGCCCCATAGTGGCTAGATTACTCGAAAAGAGCAGAAGCCATAAAAATAAATAAAAAAATTACCTCCATATCAATTAATTTAATAATATACCGCACAATCGCAATGTTTTTCCCTTTTTTGAGTTAAAAGTCACTTGCAGAATGATCACCAACTTTGTAAGTTGTCCAAACCTAAATAAATTTGGTTTATAACAACAACTAGACATAATCCTGACAATCAAAATTTAATTTATTAACTCGAAATATTCTGACATCGTTGGTTTTTGCCATTGATTTTGTTCATTTTGCAATTATTCTTTTAACTCTCGAATGTGTTTTCCATTATTCCCTAAAATGGCTATCAAAAGTTTTTCCGGATGACCAAAATATTCCTTTCTCTCAATTACGGGATCTATATCATTTTCTTCAGTTCTTCAGGGAGGTAACAATACTGATCATGCTAAATAAGTTCCTAGCACCATCCTTATTACAACCAATTAAATTTGATTTCAAATCGGCATACGGTATACTATTTAACTTTTAACTTTTGCAGGTTTTCAGACAAACATTTAGTTTTATTAGCTCGGTTTGCATTAAAGAATGACAGAATGACATAACAGATTGTTATAGACACGACACACGACCCACAAAACAACTATCTGTGTCTGTACGGTCGAGTTCGGACAAACGTTTATACAACTGTCTTTCTCTAGAGAATCGATCTCGATTCAATGTGCACTTCTGAGATTAGAACGGAAATAGAATTTGTGGGGATTCGATTACTAGTATAACCGGCAACGTCGCAAACGCAATTTCATTGCTCCAAAGTTATGTGATTAATTTCATTCTAGTAGTAAAAAATATCGAAATTCGATTAAGTGAACAAGGCCCATTGCATTTTGAATCATTTGAATTTTTATAAAGTGGCAAATGAATTTGAGGTAAAAAATAGCCCATTCATATAAATCACATTTAAATAAGAGCAAAAGAATAAGCCTAGTAACACAAAATCGTACTATATATTTTAATAAAGCTCAAAGTAAACACCTTCTATTCACACCGGACCTACTTTTTACAACCAACAATACCATATTCTTTGGCATTTCATTTTTTCAGCATTTTAGCTACTAAAAAGCATTATCTTTTTTTATAATATTCCACATTTTGCAGAGCTATTGAGTAAACTTTCCTATTTAAGTAACCCCATATAAAAACTTCCATTTGGGGATGTCATTACTATCGACATAACATTATCATTACAGATTAATTTCTATGGGTAACTAGAAGTTCAAATATTACCAATAAATTTTCTCAAATTTGTAGAATAGATACAGAACAAACTGGCAAATGTGACATCAAATAAAACATGACATTTTGCTTTATAAAAAATGTGTCATTTGCCATGGTGGCGTCGCTCATACCGGCGCTGATTTTTTAGACTGCATGTTTTTCTGCCTTCGATCGACCTTGGTTCGAACCGATGTGGAGACAGGCGTATGCCCATGTCTTTAAAGAAAAACACCGATATGGCCAAGAGTGCTGGACAAATGTGGGTTCACAGTATTGCTCCTAAATAGCTTCATCCGTGTGATTTACTAATTGTCCTACACTCACTGGGATTACTACGGTTTTCTAGGGTTTTCCGTAGTACTTGAGCGAATGCCCCCCTCCCCTACACAGGCATGTGGTTTCTTCTGGAGTACTCCTAGTTTGGAGTATTGTGAGGGTGAGAATTATCATAATTTTTTCCAGATAATTATTGATCTCAAGACAACCCAAATTTAGTCATATCGAATATTTCAAAACTGATATAATATTTCTGTACTGAGAGTCCTCGCAAACCATTTCTATGTGAAACTTTTTTGCGTATCTTAATGAATAAAAAGTTGCAACGATTTGAAAATTTTGAACGTTTTCAATTTTTTGCTATAATTTTCAGAGGTGGCCATGGGCCACAAATTTATTGATCACAATAGAAGCCCATCCATAATAACTATGGACTGCTGATTTTTTCTGGCAAAAATTATTAGTAGTATAGTAGTCATTATGCTGTGTGAATTTTGATTCATATTGCTCTTGGTACAAGTGCTGTAAGCACTGCTTACAGAATAAATTTTGTAATCCATTATATGACATGTGCAAACAGTTTCAAAAAAACTAAATAATAAGATGCATCATTGTTGCTTTCTTTTGGAGTCGAACATTAAAATTCTATTGTCAGGAAAATATTTCAATTTATTTTAAGAGATTAACAAGGAGTGATGAAGATGTTGTTTGTCATGAATGCTGGGAAGATATACAAATTGCTTATACTTTTAAAAAAAGCTGGGATCGAGTTGAAAAGAAGATTAAATCATACTGCCAGTCAAAGAAAATTAGTCCCTTTTTTGTAAACAAAGATGATTTAAATAATATAATCAGTTTGTACAACACATATGATGAATATGGTGAGGTTGAACCAGAAATTGAAATAAATAAGACAGTCGAGGATAAACCTGTATCTAATATTAATATTAAAATAGAATCTGATCCTGATGGTAAGATAATTTGGTTGATAGAATGGTAAATTAAACATTACATTTTAGAATTGAACAAAATAGAAGGTTGTGAAATGATAATTAAGAATGAACCATATGAAGATGCTTCTTCAGTCCTTCCGGACACAGGATACGAAGATGATACCAGTGATCATGATCAATTATGTGAAAGCATTGATGATCAGTTAAATAAAGACGTTCCTCCAGAACTTGAGTTGCAAGGATTGTGTGTGTACAATCCTACACGACTACCAAAAAGGTTGTCTTGGGATGCAGCAGAATATCCTCCTACGTTAGAACCACAAACGACCTGCCAAGACATAAAAATTCAGAATGTGTATTCCCTACAACCGGAAAATAAACTTATGGTGGCCATTTCAAAGACTGATCAGGAAAAGGCCATCGAAGCACTCTTGGATAATAAAAGGTCAGTACCTAAAAAACAAGAGCAGAAAATTGTTTTTTTTTATTTGGAATCAAATTATTATGGTTGAGTTAATTCATAAATAATTATTCATAATATTTATTAATTTTTAGAGGTTGAAAATGTGTAAACTAGGAATTTTTTTACATTAAATCTTTCAATGTATTCCTCCTAATGAAAATAGCTTATAGGGCCTGTTTCTACTAAAGTTACAGATTAATCTACACTGTTGGGTATTTTCTTAGTACGAGTATAGAATGTAATTCAATGTCAAAATTTAAACTTTATCACGCAAAAATTATCGCCGTCGTCCTGCGGGTGTGATTGAAAAAGAAAGAGATGGAACCGTATACCTATAGCAACTTATACCTCGCAAAAGAGACGTCTGACCTAGAGAATAATTTGGCGGCCATTTTTAACCCGAATGAGGTGGGAAATTTGAAATAATTTATACATGTGGGTTCCATAAATAAGTTAATGTCTTGGTTGTCGTTTTGTGTAAAATGGAAATTATTTTAGTTCAAAGTAAAACATAGGTCCAAGATTTTTGTTGGTTTTAATTATAAATTAATGCTTTCGGGAGACGAAGCAGTTAACTATGTTGGGAAATTATACAAATTAATCAAAACAACATATTTTAATCATCAAAAAGAGAACTTATATAATTATTATTGTACATTAAACCTTATACAATAGCTACATTATAAATAATTAGGTACTTGTAAAAAAACATGAAAATATTTTTAATTACCTAACATTTTCATACAATATTACTTGCGACAATTATTTCTACGAATACTTTTAATAATAATAACCTATTTTCCAGGAACATATTGTAACGAAAAATGCCTCCAAAGTTGTTATATGTCAACTTTTAATGAACATGTTTGCACTGTTTTCTAACCTACAGTTTTATAATTATTTATGATTAGTTTGGAGGCATTTTCTGTTACATCTTTATTGGCCTGAGCCCCCCAGGGCCACATTTTCTTTTAGTTTTCATTGTTTTCCCCATAGAGGTTCTATAAGCTTTCTAGAAAATGACTAGAACTTTATGATTTGTCCAACTATCATTGGCCAGGAATATTCTAGGTCTCCAATCTTCCATTTTAGTACATAAGCCCTGGTAACACGCATACATAGAGTCTTTCCAGATAATATTATTGTCGATGTCACCTAGAGTACTATGCCACTCTCTAAATTTAATTTCTTCCCTTCAAAACCTAAAAATCAGCAAGAAATCAGAAAATATCAATGAAAAACATTATTTGGCAAAAAATTATACCTATTTACTTACCTATGGAATGCAATTTCACAATCTCGATGTAAAAGTCTTTCGCATTTTCACGAAGTCATTTTTTTATCTCGTAAATATGAAAACGAAAAGTTATTAACCGTACAAAATATAAAAAAAATGCATCTCTCAAAGAAGCATTTATAATTTTACCGGCGCCTTTAAAAAGTATGATGCAATTTCATACAGTATAATAAAATTTAAACAAGGGATAAAGTAGCCATAATTCAAACTGCCAAATATAGGGTTAAAAATGGTGGCGAATTTTATCTCTTCTGGTTCCGTGCGCCTTGCCTTGCGCAATAGGGCAAAAGCGGTATATGTTAATATACAGGTATGTGGGTGGAACCAGAGCTGGGCAGATCACATTTCGAATGTGGAAATTATAACCTACAATGTAGGTTAGAATTTCCATGTTCGATACTTGCATTAAGTCGCTATATGTTGAATATTGTGGGTAGAAGAACAAATAGGAAGTTCACATAACCAACAATAATGAATGGTTACCCTACACCCTTTAAGGGGTTAGAAGGGGTTCTACTAGCTGTAGAAGACGCCGAAGTCTCCTACATCTCACCGCTACTAACTAATATCAATTGGAAGAAATAACACCTAGCCGATGGAACCCGTATCTCCGGTAGCTTAGTTGATTAAGTGCCTACGGCTACAGTAGGAGTCCCGGGTTCGAGTCCCAGCTGGAGTGCATTTTTTTCTATGATATCCTTTACCTGATATGCCACTAAACATCATTTATTATTAAATACAATAATATTTAAATAAACTCAACCATAATATTTCAATTAAAAAACAAATAGAAATGTGGAAATCTTTTACCAAAAACCTGCTTTAATAAAGGGAGTAATACCTACTATAAGCAAAACAATTTTTATGCCTTGTGGGAGTAAGTTGGTGTAGTAATACAAATCGACGGAAAAAGCAGGCACAGTTGCCATATCTTCAACACTACAGTTAATCATAGTGGCCAAACCAAATGTGCGAAGGCCGATTGCCGAGCGGCCCGCCCCGGTTGCGGCCATTTCAGGTGGAAGATGTGGCAATGGTGAGCATGACTTCGGCCGAGTCAGCATCAGTGGGGCTAGGTTATCCTAGCTGGGCTCCTTTTCAGGAATCTGAAATTTAACATGTAATTAGTTTATTGCAGTAGTAGGTTCTTGTGTGCCAATCTATGTTTTGAATTTTCGATAATTTTTCTTGTCAGCCTATAATCCTTTTTTTTGTGGAAATAGCCCAAGTAACTCTTGAACGACAAAGCTTTTATCATTTCGCTTTCCAGCAGTGGCATAGAAATAATTGGTTTCGGTGGGCCATGAACTCGTAATGTTTAAATGAGTATTTAAAAAATTGTGGCATTTATTCACTAAACTGCACTGCATGCAATTTTTTTCTTGTAATATTCAGCACACATAATTTAAATGAGGGATGGAAAGTCGCAATCTTCGGATTTAAGAATGTAAAAAATAAATAACTCGAAATAACATTAAAATTTGATAGTCAAGGCTCCCAAAATATTAAGAAATGTGGCAGGCAGAATTATTAATTCCTTCTTTTAAAAACATCAATATTTTTTTTTAATTGAAAGATAGTGTTCCTTCCAAATATAAATCAAATATGATATATAATATATCATGTTTATATTGTTGAGGAACTTATATAGGCCACACAAAAAAAATATTTAATGAACAGATTAGGTAATGATCATAGAAGAGATTGTAATAACACATCTCTTTCTGTACACCATCATGAGAAAGGACATAATTTCGATTTTGATAACACAAAAATACTTGACAATTTAACAAAAAGGCTATTGAAAGAGTCATATAAATTTAAATACAAATTCTATAAATTTTAGGCCAGATATCAATAATTAAGTACTATTATTTATTCTAATTTACTTAATTTTGCTCCAATTAGATCATAATATATTTCTACCACATATTTACTAAGAGATATTATATTTTACATTTATACACACTGTTTTATTAATTGATATATATATATATATATATATATACAGGGTGACCGTATTTCGAATCTATGCTTGGGGATCTTGGTTATCTTAAGAGATACGAGGTGGGTTAAATTGGGGCAAAGTTGCGGAATTTGATGCCGAGTAACATGGTAAAAAAAATTTTGGCTGGTCCTTCTCGTCTTGAAAATAATGCGAAAAAACTGAAAATTGTCGTTTTCGTTTTGATTTTTTAAACGAAAATGAATGGCGCTGGACATTTCTAAGTTAAACATTATTAAGGCACTTTTTTACAAGGAATCTAAATATCTATCTATTTTTGCATTTTTGAAAAGAGGATTTTTTTCTGGTTATATTGATGTATCACACATTATGCTTTACTTTGTTTTTCTTGCAGTAATATCAAATTAATCGTTTTTGCATAGAGTGCCTTGGAAACGTAAGCCCCATAATGTTTGACGTTTTTGCAGAGTGCCTTGGAAACATAAGCCCCATAATGTTTGACATTCCTGCATAGAATGCCTTGGAAACATAAGCCCCATATAACGTTTGATAGTTTAGTACAATTTTAAGTGTTACTGATACTTTATTTTACCGAAAAATGTCATTTTCACATGAAGAAAAGCGAGACATGATTAAAATTTATTATTCCTCAAATATAAATGACGTCGAAGGGATATTGGACGAGCCATAAATAATTTAAGGAAACGTGCTGCATTGTGCCTTGAGGAACAAGGAGGACAAATTGAACATTTAGGTATTGTAAAATAGGATTGTCTACTCGTCTAGGTTTTTGTTGTTCTTGTGTTTCCAGTTTGACTCTTTTAGTGTTAATGTGGTATATGGCAAATGACGAATAAATAACAAGATCTCAGATCATACTCTCGTGGTACGTTTATGATTTATTTAATCAATAAATTTAACATTAACTGAATTTTTATTGAACCATTAAACAATATTCCAAAGCACACTTCGCAACAATGGGTAATTAGGCTTATGTTTCCAAGGCACTCTATGCAAAAACGTCAAACATTATCGGGCTTATGTTTCCAAGGCACTCTATGCAAAAACGTCAAACATTATGGGGCTTGTTTCCAAGGCACTCTATGCAAAAACGTTTAATTTGATATTACGGCAAGAAAAACAAAGTAAAGCATAATGTGTGACATATCATTTTAACCAGAAAAAAAATCCTCTTTTCAAAAATGCAAAAATCCAATATGGCGCCCATAAGAAAAATAAAAGTTGATCGTCATCTTTGTCCAGGGAGGCGGGAAAAAAAATGCAAGGCCATCCTCATTCCTTGTAAAAAAGTGCCTTAATAATGTTTAACTTAGAAATGTCCAGCGCCATTCGTTTTCATTTAAAAAAATAAAAACGAAAATGACAATTTTCAGTTTTTTCGCATTATTTTCAAAACGAAAAGGCCCAGCCAAAATTTCTTTTTACCATGTTACTCGGCATCAAATTCAGAAACTTTGCCCTAATTTAACCTACCTCGTATCTCTTAAGATAACCAAGATCCCCCTGCATAGACTCGAAATATGGTCACCCTGTATATATTAATAATTTTTAATTGCTATTTATTCGAAATAGGTAATAGATTCGGTAAGTTTTGTTTTCTTAGTTTCTTGTAATAAATTATTCTTTCCATTATATAATTTTTAGCCTGACGAAGCACGACATTCTTTGTCTAAATACCGTAAAAACATTCATTAATAATTAAAATTATCGACGATATTTTTATTATTGGGCCAAATTTTTTCGCCCTCCAAAACTTTGCACTTGTGGCAGCTGCCACCTTCACCACGCCCTAGTTCCAGCTCTGCTCTTACCATGTTCTTTTACTAATAGTAACAATTTTATGTGTATTCACATAAAACATAAATTTTTCTTTGTCAGAACATTGAAATCTGAAGAAACCCAAACAAAAGATAAGGTGAAAAATCCCCTGTACTTAACAAGGGGTAAGAAGCAGTTAAAGAGCAGAACATTGTTGAAATGTGAACTATGTGACTTTGAAACGTTTTTCTTGCGGCCATTTGAACGACACAGAAAATTTCATGAGAATAACACCATACGATTATATGATTGCGATTACTGTAACTTTAAGAGCTCAAAGAAATCTGTATGTGATAAACATATTCGGAGTCATGCTAAAAAAACAGGTTTGTATGTAATAAAAGAGTATTTCTTTAACATAAAAACATTTTGTCATTTTAGTCATCAAACGGAGAAGAAAAAAAGGAAATATTGTGGCTCAACATCAACCAAGGCAACAAGTATCAGGGAAATTATTAAATTATGCCTCATATTCAAATTGCAGTAATAGAGAAGAGGATATTGGTTTGGACTATTTGGATATTTCATGTAAAAAGAAAAAAATTGCCAAAATAAAGGACGAACTTGAAGCAATAGATGTTCCAAATCATATGCAAGATTCTCGAAATGTATCTTTAGATACAAATAAAATATGTACACAAAGTAAGGGCCATATGTCTGTAGCAGGAATTAGCAGTCGATCTATGATTCCTGTAAAATTCTCGAATGAAAAATTCAAGGAATGTATTAGATCAAAATTGGTTACGTCACAGGGAACTTCAGTAGCTAGCACAAATACAAGTCATTCAAAGCTTATTCAACTCAGATTTAATCCAACTCTTCCAATAACAGCAGAAGTAAAGTCTGAGACTATTCCATCTTATGAAAAAATTAGAGTTGAAACGGAAAAGCCAAGAATAGTACAATCTGAAAAGACATTGTTACCAAAAACAACACCAATAGATCATCCAGAGGCATCTACCATGTCTTACAATTTTACATTAAAAAATAGTAGACAATTGACCATGTACAAGGGATCTAAACTACAAATACTTCCACCAAATGTTAAAATTACATTACCACAAAGACCCAATATTCCAAATTTGAAAGTGAGTCCATCCTTAAAAGAATGTTGTGAAAAGTTAGATTCGTCTTCAGAATCTGTATTGTCACACACAGTTAGCACAAAACGGAATTCGGGACCTCCTTTTGCAATAAAAGTTTTTAATCAAACTAGAAATATCGATAAATCCCCTCCCAGGCAAGAAGTCTGCTTTGCACCCTCCCTTGATGTTTTCAATGTTAAACCCTCCGAAGGTGTTCCTATTATACAAGAAATTGTTCACTATGGCAAAACATCTAATTCTGAAGTAATGTCCTTTGAAGTGAAAAAGGAAACACTGGATAGTTTATTTATATAACATCTTGTACAAAATATACAAAAGTAACCTCGTAACATTGTTTTATATTTTATAAAATTTTTTAACAAGTCCTGATACTTATAATTGTTAATAAAATTATTATATCAGAATTTTCTTTATTATTAAATATTTTTAAAAAATCTTATTTTTCTCATTAATTTTGCTTTGAAATTTATTCATATTATGATTTAGTAAGAGAGCAACCAGTAAATAAGTGTCAGTTTATTTTCGGGAAAAAATATCTAGTGCCGATTTGAAGAGAAATAATAAAAAGAAATAAATATCCTGATATCTTTTTGAAAATTGAAAATTGGTATAAAGGCAGAATAATACAATACAACCAAATCTTAACAACTTTTTCCGATATTTTCAAACCTTTTTGTTCCCCATTTTTTTTATTTTAAATGTCGAATTTTACAGGCCTGGGCTGTGACATTACAACCTTTAAGCGCAATAGTGTGCCCAAAACCCACACCAAGATACCCAAAATCAGATTTAAAAAAATTTAATAATACATTTTTCCCATTTGTTACAAACTATGATTAGCATTGTATGTACCAGACGTTCACGTATAAACTATAACTGCCTTCTAATTTTCTTATTTTGTGTAATAAAAAAATCAAACAAAAGTTGCTTAAAACCGCTCAAGTCTTCGAACTGTATTTCAAATCCTTCATAGGGTGCTTGATAAAATCGGGCCAAACCAAACCATCTTTTCAATGGTAAGGTAATAGAAGTAATTTTTTTCAAATTAAGAACCTAGCACAAGTTGACACTTCTCTATACTATTAAGCCCAAGAAACTCATACCTTTGTTTCTTGCATACAGATAACATGATCATGATAATAAAACATCCTGGGTGCTCTACCAAAGTGTATTAAATTACGAAGCAAAAATCTTTTCTTATAATTTTTCTTGTATAACGTACATTTCGGCAATTTATGCCATCTTCAGGTACATATTAATTTTTTTTGACAGTCTATTTTTTTATTTATATAAACGTATAATATTATGTGAAAGGTAAAACATAAATGTTAAAATTAATTACCAATTACTTACATTTTTGAAGCATAACAATTTCTTGAAAATGATGTTCTAAATACGGTTTTATCTCGTCAACATCAATATGAACACATATTCATTAAAGTCAACAAATTAAAAGGTTAATCTATAAAAACGTTGTGGAGGATGTAATTTTTCAGTATAAAGTTTCTTAAAGGAGGCTACACTTGAGGCTACATGTTGGCAAATGGTCACATTAAAATATTTTATTCATATAAAAAAGGTGGAACTGATAGTGGGCTTTTTTTAAACAGATTTCCGAAATATATGATGACAATAATAATTTAAAATTTTTAATATCTTTAACAATTTGTGTTGGTTAGACCCAAAAAACAAAATACAAGAAGAAACAAAACGAAAATAGTTTAAGTAATCAGATTATTATATATATGAGAAAGACCTTCTATGTCAGTTCTAAAATTCCCATGTTCATTGCTTCGATCTCCTAGCCGTTCTGCACCTTGTGTGCACCTTGTTCAGGTCTTCCCCCGATGATGTTAAGGGTGCAGCACTTGTCCAGTCCAAACTGCATTCCGATGTCCCTGGAGAACTCTACAATTTTAAGCATTTGAATTAGTTGGTTTTTTGGTTGTGGCCAGCAGTTTTAAATCATCCATATATAACAGGCAATTCAACTTGATTGCTTTCACGTTGTTGTTTTTGATACCGAAGCCGTATTTCGTAGAGTTTAACCATAGTGGACTGAGTGAATCTCTAGGGAAAGTCCCTCTTCAAATGTTGATTGTGTCGGTCTCGATTTTATCGCTTTTTTGATGTTATGCTTTTTTGCAGTCAACATAAGCCATGTAGAGGTTTCATTGCTTGGGATGAGTCTCGTTGCAGATGACAGAGTCTATGATGAGTTGCTCTTTGCATCCCATTGCGCCCTTGGCACAGCCCTCTTGCTACATTGCCATGATGTTGTTCCGCTCGCAGTGAGCATATTATATTAGGCAGGCAGGTTATTGGGTGGTACTTGGCAGGATTATCTATATTCCGCTGGTCTTTTGGTAACAGATATGTTGCACCCTGCTTAAGAAACAATGGCATTTCCAGAGGATCGAGCAAGGCTTCATTAACATAGTTGTTCATATGTGCACCACAATCTTCTGAATCCAATAATTTTTGAGATGATTTGGACCTGGTGCCTTCCAGTTGTAGGAATTCTTGATGACACTGGAGACCTCATCGGTTGTGAATTGCTCATGTTGCATCTGGCTATAGTTCCGGCCTATCTCGCGTTATTCACTAATCCAGCTTGCATTGACATTGCATGGACCTGGTGTGGCAAGTTTATTTCTCCAGAAACCGTCAAACTGTTCTCTGCTAGGGTAACTCATATTTGTGACATCGGCGCTAGAATTCAAGGTACGGTAGAAACCTTTTTCTGATCAAAGAGTTTGATGTCTCGTTTCCTGTTGTTACTAGCCTTGTAACTCCTGAGACACCCTGCGAAAATATAAAATTTTTGTTTTAATGTATCAAGACATTGTTGAGCAGTGATGTTCACGGGGTCATGTTGAGAATGCATTTGGATGTGGGTCAATTTTATTATTATTATTATTATTATTAAGTAATTCTATACAACAGAAATAATAGTAACACTACTAGTACTAGTACTACTCAACAAAAATAATAGTAACATTATCAACCAGCCCCCCTGACAATAATTTCTGGTTCCGCCACTGATCATTAGTTTAAGTTAAAACCTAAAAAAGCCGAGCGTAACTGATTTATTTAATTTAAAATACCACACCAAGCACATACAGAAAAAAAAAGTTGTTGTGAAATTTGAACACTATATTTTATAGTGCAACAAAAAAAAAATTGCTTGTCCAACATGTGTAAAAAACCATTGCTGTGAAACTTGAACACTATATTGTCCAGTGTGACAAAAAAATTTTGCTTGTCCAACATGTTCTTTGGGTTTTTCATATTCCCAATTCATATAGTACGGGAGCCAGCGACAGATTTTTTTGTGACAATGGGCAGATGGGCACCGCCTTATGAAAAAAGAAGGGGCTCTTTATAGTGGCAGTCGGCAATGACGGGCACTGCTGTCTAAAAAATAAGGGCAAATCTTTCTTATTGCATGCCCAACGGCGGATGGATGCTGCCGCTGCCCCAGGCAAAAGGAAAGAAATATGCCCTTATTTTTTTGTGTGTGCCCATCTGCCGAGGCATAAAGGGAAATTTTGTAACCTTAAAAAAGGTTTCAATGGGCTGATATAGCTTTCCCGTAAACTAGAAGTTTTCACCTAAATTTAATAATAGTTATTTAAATTGCAAGATGCGTAAGTCTGCCTCGGAGGTTTTTAAGGACCGAGGCAACCCGGGCGTTGCCTCGGTCCTTATACAACCTCCTCGGCCAAAAAAGTGGATTTACGCATCGTGCATTGTATTATGTTTTTCCTGCTTCCACAAGTTCCTATTATAAAAAAGATATAGGTAATTTTAATTAAACGCTATGGAGTAGATTGTGAGTAATAATACTCAAAATAACCATTGCTCAATTAGGTACTAAAAATTAAATTCAGACCTACAGTTTACTATCTGGACACTTTTAACCCAGTGCTACGTTCGCTGCTGCTTGATTTTGCTATTATTTTTCTTTGGCATAATTCGTATTCTTTTTGATCAAAACAGTCGATGTGAAACATATTAAATTTGACGCCAGTTTCAAGTTGCTACGTATATTTTATTAATGGTTTTAAGGTCCTTGCTGCATAATCCTTGCATCATTGCTAGGCAATACTTTTTGTACCTAGCAACCACTTTTTGTACCTAGCAACAGGGCACCTCGAACAGTTAAAACTTTTTTTACCACATTTTTACTTCAATATTCGAACTTAAATAGTGTGTCATGCTCAATACCAACTTTTAGTAACAACAAATTTCCCATTAATTCAAGGACAATGTCAAATTATTTTTAGAAATTTAATACATGAATAATCCATAGGTAGGTGGGCTTTAAAAAGAGCTTAAAATAAACTTACCTGAATAGTTCATAAAAATTTGGACACCACTAAATACGAGCCCTGTCTCAGTGAAGTTGGCCCAACCATTCAAAATATCAAATTTATGAACTTGCAGCGTGTCCAAGCAGATGTTTTTGAAAATGTGCTATTTTTTGTTCCTTTACAGATTTTAGAGAATGCTTAAAAACCTTTTTAGATATAGTGTAATAATTTGATGGTAACAAAATACATGATACAAACAGCTTAAGTTAGATAGTCTGTTTCTAGAAGTTTAGTAGGCGGCTCTGTAGTAAATTACAATATTTGAAGTCTCAATAAGTTTAAACAAGGCGATAGTGACATTTGTTGACAAATAAAAATGTCTTGTGGTAATTCTGTTTCTGAAGAAATAAGGAATGTTGTAATTCACTTGCATTCAAAAGGCAAATCTGCTGCGCAAATCGCAGACAGTGTTAATTTATCACGATACATAGTTCGAAATATTATTAAACTTTACAAAACTACTGGATCTGTTGCTCAGAAGCAGAGAAATGGAAGTCAGCAACATTATTCTGATACAAACTTAAGGGCTCTGAGAAAGATTATCGTGCAAAATCGCTGGGCTAATTATGGAGAATTGGGAGTTTTAAGGAATCAGGCAACAGATAAATCGTTGACTAACGTATTTATAAAGACTTCTCACGGCTATAGCTTTATGTCCTGGAAAACAGATGGCTCTGATGGGTAGCAATGTATTCTGCATTGTATTTTATCTCCGGGAAGCGCATGGTGAGCCAAAAATGTGTCACGACGTGACACCCGTGAGCAATCTTTATAAATACGTCAATCAACGGATAAATGTTTGTTGAGGGCAACTTGTCACAGGGCTGCCCGAAAACTAGGGTTTCAATTTTACCATCTGTAGGCAAAGGAAAAGCCTTTACTAACAAAGAGGCAGAAGAAAAATAGACTTTTGTGAGCAAAAGAGCACAGAGCTTGGTCTCAGCATCAATGGAACTCGATTATATGGAGTGATTAGGCTAGATTTGAAGTTTGTGTTGGTGATAGTCGAAGCAGAGTCATTAGAACTAAAGGAGAAGTGTATCACACGGACTGCCTTAAGAAGAAAGTTAAGTTTCTGTCCTCCGTGATGATTTGGGGATCCATGTAAGCTAGAGGGGTTGGAAAATAACACTTTGTAGATGGCATCATCAACACTGATAAATAAATTAATGTCCTTCAAAATAATTTTAAACTAAAAATTGAAGAACTGTGTTTGCAAAATATTAAATGCATCTTCCAACAAGACGGCCCCTCTTGTCATATGGCTAAAAAAGTGAAAAATTGGATGTTAGAAAACAATATTTCACTTTTAAAATGGACGGCTAGTAGTCCAGATCTTTCGCCGATTGAAACATTATGGCACATAATGAAGTTGCGATCACAACCCACAAGAACCTTTCCAGAGTTGCGTGCTCGTCTCCAAGAAATTTGGAATAGTTTCACTCTAGATGATTGCCTGACATTAGTTAACAGTATGTTGAGATGTATCGAGGCAGTAATAAGTCGAAAAGGCGATGTAACGCAGTCAGGCGCGGTCTTAGGGGGGGCCATGGGGGTCATGCCCCCCCCCTAATAAATTGAAAAAATAATAAACAAAAAATGGATACGAATATTATTACATAAAGTGTAAATAGCAAAAAAAATTTAGTTGAAATTTGAGCTTCTGGAGATCAGCGCTGCTTGGTTTGAAACTAATTTGTGACATAATTTTACTTTCGAAAAATCACTTTGGAAATTATGAAGAAATTAATTTTCCACATCAGTAAAGTGCTCTTTTTGTAAGTTTTACTGCAAAATGTTATTAAGGAAACTTGTTCAGAATGAAAAACTGAGTAGGTTTGCGCAATTTCGAAAGTCTCGGCCTATAGGTACATTGATTTTTTGGCATTTTTCCGACTTTTTAGAAAAGTGCATTTTGTGAAGTTTTCACAACTTGTTCACAATGAAAAACTGGATAGGTGTGAATTCCAACAGCCTAGGACCACTTTGATTTTTGTGCTTTTTAATTTTTTAGCAGAAAAAAATCAAAGTCGACTTAAGCTTTTGAAATTTTTCACATCTTTCCAGTTTTTAATTGTCAACCAGTTTTCTTAATAAAATTTTGATGTCAAAACTACACAAAATGCATTTTTCTAAAAAAAGCGTGAAAAATGCCAAAAAAATCAAAGTATAGGCCTAGACATTCGAAATTTAACACTCATCTTTTCATTCTTAACAAGTTTCCTTCCGTAAAACCTACAAAAAAGGCACTTTACTGAGGTGGAAAATTAGTTTCTTCATAATTTCCAAGGCATACGTAATTTTTCGAAAGTAAAATTATGTGACAAATTAGTTTAAAACCAAGAGGGCTGATCCCCAGAAGCTCAAATTTCAACTCGAAAATTTGTTGTGATTTTTGCCTTATGTGAACTCAATCTGTGGATACACTATATATAACCAACGCACATGCAAAAAAATTTGTTTACATAATTTTTATTTAAAATATATATTTTTTTATTTTTGTTATTTTTATGAGGAATATATTTTTTGTGATGTCGCCTTATTGAAGTTTTATTGTTATGGTAGGTAAGTACTTAAAAACCGACTAAAGGAGTACACATCCAGGTATATGCCCCCCCCCCCCTTCGCAAATGGATATGACCGCGCCTAAACGCAGTGGTAATTTTCTATTTAATTTTTGTCAATTTTCTGTTTATTGACAATATTAGGAATTTCTTGAAAATTTCTTTGTTGGTTAAAATATAGTTTATGATATGCCAAAAGTGAATAAACGTTTCCTATATAATTAAAAAAAATGTGTTGATTTTAATAAATTTTCTGTTAACACAATAAAATTCTTCAAAAAACATATTTTTATTAGTTTGGGCCAATTTCACTGAGACAGGGCTCGTATAATAATAATAATAATAATAAACAATAACATTCAACAAAAGAAGTAGGTGTTAATCAAAACAATACAGGCGGTTTGTAATAGAAGTCCCGTCCCCCAAAAACAGCGATTTACAAAGGAGTAGCTCAAAAACTAGGGCTTTCGTGTCCAGCACCCCAAAATACTTACCTATACAAAAAATCGCAACAATCTGAGGTAGATAGTGAAAGTAAAAATTACCACTTTTATTGTGCGGATGTAATAAAAGTATAACTTGTGCAGAAATTTAAGTATGGTGCCTACTTTACATTAGTCTCTCTTCAGTTTTGAAGTATCTTAAAGCCTGCTATTGTCGATGCCTGACAGCGTGACAAAAATGACAGCATCTAATTTGTTCGTCGCAAGGCAAGAAAACTGTGAGGCAATGGTATGAGTACATAAAAGCTAGATCATATTTGATTACTAAAAGACACATAGCGGTAGTTTGAGAATTTACACTGGCAATCCATAAGGTTTTGCATACATCGGTCAAATTAGACAAACGATGTGCT
The DNA here is from genome assembly GCA_963920635.1 of Pseudeuparius sepicola. Taxonomy (NCBI): domain Eukaryota; kingdom Metazoa; phylum Arthropoda; class Insecta; order Coleoptera; family Anthribidae; genus Pseudeuparius; species Pseudeuparius sepicola. The sequence continues at coordinate 31,392,093 of OY987303.1, forward strand.
CATAGCCTCTACAATATTCTGTTTCGTAATGCCCGATATATTGATTACTTTGTGCTTTATATTCAAAATATTAAAAACACCTTTGAAAACATTACATCTTCCCCATCGATAACCTGAATTTAATGATAGGTTTATGTTTCTGGCCATGGCCAACATGATGCCATTGTAAGAAATTTTCTAGGCCTCGTAGATTTCAAGCAACCACAGCCAACTTCGTTTTTTTTTACAAAACAAAACAAGGGCGGTAGAACTTTATACCAACAACGGCCCTCTTAAAATAAACTGGACCGCCATTGGGCCCTAGTCCCTCCACCAATTTTTAGCCATCTGGCAGAGGGCGCTGGCGCCCGCCTGGATAGCCGCCATATTGTGTGCATTCTAGGGGATTAGTGCATGCCAGGGGAAAAGCGAAATTTGTGGTGGCAACACAAAATGACATTTGACAAAGGCCAACCATGGTCCTAGTGCATTTGACATTTGACAGCCAATGACGTGTGCGCTCAATATGGCTGACCTTTCGGTGGTATATATACAGTGACCGGCAGAAAGTTGGGCACAAATGGAAAACTTATTTATTATTAATTTCTCAGAAAATTTTATTTTTGATAAAAGTTGGTGTATCATTTCAAACTCAAAACGCACATATCAAAATTTAAATATCTCTTTTTGGATATGAGGTAGATTCAAAAATGTCAAAATAACTCAAGAGTAAAATACCCTTATTTTTTAAAATACGATAGAGTTACTTACAAAAGTTGTTTGGAATCAAAGGTGGATGTCAGATTTAAAGGCACAGCCACCTAGTCAAAAAAAAAAGAAATTTAACTTTTTTTGTATTTTTTTGAGAAATTTTTAATTAATTAACAATTTTCCCCCTATGGTGCGAACTTTTTGGAGGACACTGTATAATCAACTCCTGCTTAGAAGCCGGATATTTTCCTGATTCCTGGAAATCCTCCATAGGCATACCGCTACCGAAGACTACAAACCCACAATCTTATGACGACTTAAGAATTATTAGTATTCTCCCTGTGTTATTCAAAATTTATGAAAAAGTCTTAGATAGACAAATCTCTAATTGTGTTAATGAAAATCATATCTTGCCGGATTGTCAGAATGGCTTTTGTAAAGGCTACGGTACAGGTGTTGCATTGTCTACTGTGGTCGATGACATTATCTTTGCAAGAGATAAATGTAGGGATTGTGCTTTGTTGTTACTTGACTTCTCGAAAGCCTTTGATACCATCCACCATCACCTACTGACTAAAATTGTATGGCTCCCGAGATGAGTCGCTTAATTTGATCAGGTCTTATCTACGGAGACACACACAACAAATACTTTCCGGCTTCAATTTATCGGACTATACTAAAATTCTTTCAGGTATCCCACAGGGTCTTAGACCCCTATTATTTCTTATTTCCACTGCAGATATTTTGCGTTCAGTTGTTAAGAGGCTACGATACTTGTCAAATGCGCCTGATGTGCACGACTCAATTCAGGACAAACGTCGCTCCATTGGATATGCCTATCCTTTTCCTTTCTCTAGTCCCCACGACTCCCCACGTAATGGGAATTGTAGGATTCCTAAAGGTGATACAGGATCTGATTGGAATTATCGGGACTACAGGAGGTATCTAACTGACAATCTGAGTAGGTATCTGGAAATTAGAAAACTTAAAAATGATCCCAATGCATATGTTGCTCAGTCCAGAAGAAAAAGGTAAACCAGTTCAAATATTATCAACATTTCTTATTATCAGAACTATAATAAGGTTACTTAACTTTCTACGATTTTTAGATAATATTTATAACTCAATTCATTATTTCATAACGAGATAACTCTGCTCTGTAATTTAAGGCAATTCAAATTTGAAAGTGGATGTGAATTATGATGGGAAATATTTTGCCCCCTTTAGAATCTATGGCACTGACATGTCATATAAAACCTAATGGCAGTTGGACACAGACATATAACATAACCTTGTACAAGCCCCCTTGTGGTCTCCTTGGAGTCGACAGAAAACAGATTTCTCCTCAAGGCTTCATTTTTCCTATGCGATAGACTGTGACATGCTGCGTCCCCTTATTTTAAAGAGTCCCTGCTGTAAAGCGGATAAAGCCAACACCACCTCTACTAAAGCCAAACAACAACAGAGTGACGTCACGCTTAACTCTTTCGGGACCGGACCCGGACGAACACGCATATAAAAGTTGGGTCAGTGGGACCGGAACCGACTATAAACGCAAGCAGGGAGGCATAAGAAAGGACTGGAACCGGACGGACACGCGTTGACTACGGATACATTGGAACGCCTACTTTACATTGGTCATGCCTCCAATTAATGTCATTGGCTGATTTTCTAGTAATGGCATCTAGTTGGGCGGTCCTTCTCATAAAAAAAAACTTACTTAGTGCACTTAAATACATCAATAAATTCGAACACAAGCTCATTGGCATGTGGGTGCATGCAAAAAATGATTTATATGGTGAAAATATCTGTTGTTATGTAATGACTGTTTTTCAATTAAGGACCGAAACCGTACATACACGCATGCGCTTCCTGCTGTGGTCCACTGGGCACAGATCCTCAGGCGGCAGCAGTCCCGAAAGGGTTAAGAGGCCGAGTAAACACACATTTTAAAGCCAAGGGAAGATTTGAAAAATAGATTAAATATGTACCAATTTTATCACCCTTGTATATCAGATTCTAGGTATAGAAAGAAAGACATAGAAACACACATTTTAATGAACATGATCACATACAGAAAATGTGAAAGAAACAAAGTTTTGACCAGTTACAAAATTGAAAAAAAAATTAATTACGACAAATGAAAAATAAAGTCTGGCAGTCGCGTACCATATACATCTTACTTACATAATATTATAGGTAGTTAATTTGGGAGCATCTTATTTTAGGTATCATATTATGTTCTGTTTTACGTACGTGGTTTTTTATGTTTGCTAGGCATGACTTGTTTCTCAGGGATCTGGATAGATTTTGGTGAGTGTTTCAAGTTTTCAATTTCGTTTTCTTTTATTATCAGCAGCTTTCATTTTAACACATTCTGCGACACTCTTATTTGTCACTTTACAATAGTTGTTTAAAATAATATTAACGGTAACAGAAATAATTTTCTGCCACAGTTGAGAAGTAGAGTGAACTTTGCAGTCAGAATCAGGGGAAATACCATAGTTTGAAATTTTCTGCCAAATAATTGAGCAAGCTAAAGGCCTCTGATTATTTTCATTAAAAAAATTTTCAATTGCCAGCAATTTTTTCAAAATCACAAAACTGTACATAACAAATAATACAGGAGATTTACGGGGGAACCGTAACCGCAAAATATCGGATTCCAAAAAATGCTTGTGACAAACCTGCAATAAAGGAAAGTTCGTTTGATTAAAGCGAATTTAATTTATTGCAGAAGGAATGTTTTTGCGTATATTAGTAATAAGACAAGTAGGTATAGGTATAGGTATACCTGATCTAAAATGGGGTATGAGGGCATGGCAATATTCGTCATCCCATTTTGAAATAGCAAACAAAACTCTAGTCGGCAAAACAAGCTGCCGCTATACAGCTGCAAATTTCTGAGCATTTCTTTTTCAAATTACAAAGCATTTGCTGTTTAAATTTATACTGGAAGAACTGTACATACCTATGTAGGTGTAGCTATTTTGATTGAACATATTATGAGAATAGCTAATAGTACATAAGCAGATATTATTTAATATTTAAACCTCTTGAAGAGTGAAGACAACAAAACATTCTGATTTTAGATTTATGTAGGTAAATACTCACGACAGTGTGTAATGAAACTTGAAAATCCTCCCTGTGACTAGCCCAAATCCTCTGAGTACGTAAGTTATCACACTTAGGAAACTTGAAAGTTTGTACGCCTTTTCACTACTGCTTTTATCGATGCTTTTATAGTTACCGGGACAGCCCGGAACCCAACCTTTGTTCACCATTTTCAGTTACACAATGACGAGCACAACAAATGATACAAGAATATGATTCTGTAAGATGTTATAAATAAACAAATAAGTTCTATCGCAAGAGGCACGACTGACATTTGACAACTTAACTGATAGCCTCTAGGCAGTGACGTCAGAGTGACGTAGCGCTATTGTTGTTTGGCTTTAGTAGAGGTGGTGTTGGTAAAGCGGACTTCGTTGGGCTGTCATGGTTAGGTTGAAAGTGTCTCGTGAACAAAATTTTACATTTTTATATTATAAACCAACTAAACTACCAACTCAACATTCAAGAAGTGTGATCGTGTAAGTTTTACGAATTTACGAAGATGTCTCGTGCAGTATATTCAATAAATAATAATATTGTGTTCTATGCAAACGATAATAATGGTAATATACCTGTCTTGTTGGCTAAACTAATCCTACATAATTAATTAATAATTTAATCAGGCCTAATTTAACTTACAAGGCAGTTTTATTTTATAACATTATTTGAAAAAAGAAATTATACTAAGTAATAAGACCTCTATTCAAATTTCGCGCGTCCGAAAGGTTCCTTACTCGCCACAAGAGATAGTGCCACAAACGCGACTGGCAAAGATATATTGACATTGAAGATTTCGTTCTTGGAGAGGGTGTTCTGTGGTTAAAGCGTTATAAATTCTATATACAGGATGTTTCTAAATTATGGTGCCGATATAATATGACAGATAGAAAATGTAATTTTGAACAAAAAGTTTCCTATAATCATGGGCCCGAAAATGGATAATAAGAAAGTTACAGGGTGATAAAGGTACAGTTTGAAAAATATATTTTTCGCAAAAACTTCTACAGAAGTTATGCAATTTAAATTAAACTTGGTGCAGTCCTTTAGTCGATGAAGTGCCACAATTTTGTGTAAAAACGATTTATTCCCATCGCCCAGAGGCGGATAGTTCAATGGGTGTTATACTCATAACTTTTTGGCCTTGCAGGTTCATCATTTTAGTGCATCTTTTCATTTTGGCATAACGTGCATCTTTTCATTTTCAAATCAACCGTTTGCGTTGAATTCGGTAAAATGTGCCGCAAAACACCTGTTCATTTTAAAATTTGAAAAATAAAATTATCGCCTACTGCATTACAGATATGGTACAAATTTGAAAGCGGTAGTTAAAAAGTTTATTTTTCGAACTTTGGAGTAAACAGGTGTTTTGGGGCACATTTTGCCAATTTCAACACAAACTGTTGATTGCAACAAGAGTACACTTTTGTTGCAAAATGAAAAGATGCACTATAATGATGAACCTAAAAGACCAAAAAGGTAACCTCAAAAAAGTTCTGAATATAAAACGCATTACCCCGCCCCTCCGCCTCTGGGCGATGGGAATAAATTGTTTTTACTCGAAATTGTTGCACTTCAGCGACTAATGGACTGCACCAAGTTTCATTTAAATTGCATAACTTCTGTAGAAGTCTTTGCGAAAAATATATTTTTCAAAATGTACCTTTATCACCCTGTAACTTCTTTATTATGCATTTTCGGACCCATGTTTATTGGAAACTTTTTGTTCAAAATTACATTTTCTACCTGTCATATTACCTTGGCACCATAATTTAGAAACACCCTGTATATAAATCTTTTGTCTATGGTTATAAATATGAAGGTTGGTTAGGAGGTTGGAGTTTTGATTTTTGAATGCCGTTTTACATACATAATATTAAATTTAATTTAAGTACCTACCTACAAGACTAGTCGACTAGTGATTAGTGAAGTACCTAAAAAGAGTAAAAGAAGAGTTGAGGAGGGTGAGGTGAAGTAAGTAAATTGTAAATTGGTAAAATGTATTTTTTTAATAAAATTTTTATAAGTACGTTTTTTGTCTTTTTATTTTTATTATAAATTATTAAATTATTAATAGTTAGTAACTGCAACTTTGTTAAAGCTTGACCCCCCTATATTTTATTCTGGCGGCGGTCCTGCCCATATGCGACAATTACAGGAGGTGGTTGAGGGAAGGGCGAAAATATATATGATATTTTCTGTTTTTAGCTTACAAGGGGATGAGTCTAAAAAAGTGAAAATATAGGTCCTACATGGCGATTCATCAATCATGTGCACCGCGGTTTTAAGTAAACGGCTGTAGATTTATTCTGGAAAATGTAGGTATTTTATTTCTAGCGTAACACTGGTGAAATAAATTTATGACATCGAACGTCATGGCCAATTGACACGTAATCATTCTCAACCACCTTGTACCTTCAAAATAATTTTTCAAAATCAAGTGCGACCGCATGTACAAGGTGTCCGAGCTAAGCCGGTACGAGTGATTGTCTGGATAATTTTTAATGGTGATTGTTCAAAAACTAAGCTTATGTAGTTTTTTCAAGGAATTGAATGCCGCCAAGAAATTGAATTTCAAACAAAAATAGTTATTGTTTTTTTAAATTAGATGACGACTATGTTTATTAGGTTAATAAAATTTTATTAAATTCTTTTTAAAAAAAACTATGCGAGGTTAATTTTTGAAACAGCAACTTAAAAATTCCCAGATACCTAGTTTTTTATGAAGTCTTTGCTGGGATAAAAAAATCACTTCCAGCTAAACCCGAAGTGATATTCATGTGTGTGGTTTAGATTTGTTTGTTTCACTTCACTAGTTTATTGAAAAAATGCAACAAACCGCCATCTTTATTTTTTAAAATCAGATATTTGGTGACAACTTTTTTGTTTGAAATTCAATTATTCCTGTCGGCATACAATTCCTTGGAAAAAACTACACAAGTTTATTTTCTGAAACATCAATATATACCTTAAAATTTATTTTACCCTCGTAACGTCTTATCTGGGATATTTGCAATTTGATTTATTTAAATGAAACATCCTGTACGTATGTTATTTTATCTACCTCAAAAACATATAAAATGGCAGATTACTCGCTATTTCAAATTCATCAATGGGGTCATTTCATAAAAAAAATTGTTTTCTTTGTGTTTACTTTATGTATTATGTCTTCAAAGTCACAAAAAGTCCACCCGTTTGTTCTTATTATCTTTAACTAGGCCAAAAATTAGAATTGAAATTTGAAAATCGGGGCCCTGCTGACGTCAGCTTGTTTTTTAACACTTATTATTAATAAAAGGTATACAACTGGGGTGTATTAATTATATGGCACACATTATATAACCAGATTGTAGTTTAATTATAGTTTTATGATATAATTTAAATTGGACATTTTAAAGTAATAAACCCTCCTAGGTAGACGACAAAATAGCCGGCAACATCGCACCACTGTCATTTCGATTGTTTACGTCTTACGTCGTCGGAGTTAACCTCATCGATAGTTGGTGATTTGTTCTTTGTGTTGAGAGTTTTTTCATTTTTCATTATGAAAACTAAACAATGCTTTCACAAAGCCGTCTTCTATGCTGAACACTATTATATTAAGCAGTAACTCACAACAAAACGTAAACGATGGCTAGCCAAACGAATAACGAATTACCAACAAAAACAAACCAACGCAATAAATAGGTCACAGCTGTGATTTGACAGAAAGGTGGGCGGGCTGTTTAAATTTGAACCTGACCGTTTTGCGGCGTTGCCGGACCTAGAAAAAGTACCTATACCTACTCACTCCGTGGACATTTTTATTTTTTTTCGGCCAAACGGGCCTCCAAAAAAATTTGAAAAAAAATCCATAAGTATATTTTAGTCAAAGCTATCATCTGAGCTTATCAGAAAAAAACCTGAAATGTGCCGATTGCAGTTGCTCCATCTGTCAACCACCTCCTTTGTATAAACAATGTCAAAAATGTTCTACTAACAATAATTATTATCTAGTAATTTCCTTCGGTTATTTGGCGATACATTTTCTGTTTGAAATTCAATTATTTCTTTTTACCGGCATTCAATTCCTTGGAAAGAACTACACAATTTTATTTTCTGAAACATCAATATTTACCTTAAAAATTGCTTTACCCTCGTAATGTCTTATCTGTACCAAAGAAGCAGGGATATTTGCAATTTGATTTATTTAAATGAAACATCCTGCATGTTATTTTATCTACCTCAAAAACATAGAAAACGCTAGATCACTCACTATTTTCAAATTCGTCCATCGCAGTTGCTCCATCTCTCAACCACCCCCTTTGTATAAACAATATCAAAAATATTTTCTACTTACCCATGATTAGGTAAAGTTTGTTCAGCGAATGTTCGGCCCTGCATCACAACTCCCGTCATTGTCTGGCTCGTGAATATACGACCGATATCCATCGTATAGTCATGAGTAAGACAAGGATGGGAGTTGTGAGGTAGGGCCAAACATTCGCTGACAAACTACCTACTAATTTCATTTGATAAAAGATGCTTAATCGCTAAATAGCTCTTTTAGGCACGCGACGTTAATAGCTTATTCACATAATTATGAGTAATTGTGATTTTAGCTATAACGAGTGGGATATTTGGGGCACACGTAAAGTGAATTTCCACAAGATCAAACGAGTTACCCAAAATCATATTTCCTAACGTTTTATGGTTTTATGTATTTTCACGTGAAAACGAGAGTCGCCCCATAACTATTTAAAAAAAAATGGTAAAAACAAGTCGCAGAACATCACACAAGCGTTTTGGTGAGCATACTGCTGTGCATACAAGTTTGCACTCTAAGCCATGAAAAATATCTTATTACAATATAAACAAAATCTAAGCTGCCTTGGAAAAAAATGAAAAATACATAACTTAAAACGTAATTTTCTTAAATAATACAAATTTTATTAAAAAGCAATGCTGGTCGATATTGAATTTTTGATATCATATATCCATATTTAAAATGGAAATTTTCCACATATCGTACTGATGATTGCCAAATAGCATGAAACATGTGTATGCGGTTACTAGTTTTTTATTTTTGTTAACTTTGAGTGCTTATGCCCATTATCACCTTTTCTTGTAAGATTCCAAAACTGATACCTATTAATTTGATATCTATAAAATACAAAAAAAATAAAATATAATATTTGGATCATATTTAACAATTTTCATATGTCGATATTCGCAATATGAGTAATCCAGTGATGTAATGTATCGAGATACATGTATCTAGATACTGTATCTAGATACTTTTTATGTACCTAGATACATATCTAGATACAAAAATCAGGATCTACTTTAGTATCTAGATCCTTTTGAAAGTATCCAGATACCTACTAGATACATTTTTTTAGCCAAGATGCCAAAGCGTGCCACGTGCCTATATTTAATTTTTAAACTTCCTAGGGGCAAAAATTAATTTTAAGTTTATTGTAATTCAAATTAATCAAATTGATATCAAAATTAGGCAGCAGATGCAGATACCTAAATAAGATGAAATATGAAATAGAAATACCTATAGGTACATTAATATAAATGCTTTATACAATTACATGTTAACATCTCATAACCTAATTTTTTACTGGTGTAGATGTACAGGGCGTTCTATCAAGAACTGCTACCCCTTTATTTTTTATTGCAGAGAACTTTCCAGTTTAAATGCTTTTCAGAAACGAAATGGGATAGGTGACAACTTGTATTGATTAGTGACAATCTAAACTTCACATTCGTCTAAACAGTTCTACTTTCCCTACATACACACTTGTTTCATAAATATCTAAGTAGGTAAGTATATTAATTGCCTTATGAGGTCTGAAATTTTCTTAATTAACTGATAGTATCTGAAAGTATCTGGAAGTATCTAGATACTTTTTTAACGTATCTGTATCTGTACCCAGATACTTTGGAAAAAATGTATCGGTATCTGTATCTAGATACATCTGCCAGACAGTATCCGTATCTGTATCTAGATACCGAAAAAATGTATCTGTTACATCACTGAGTAATACAAAAGTCGAAGGAATACCTATCTATTATTCCGGCATTTATTCAAGGATACTGAAAATGTTACAAAATCAATATTGGTTCGATACCGATTAAATAAAAAAATGAAAATATCGACCGTCCCAGCACTTTTTTGAATGATACATCTAACAATTTTCCGAAATCGATATTCATTCGATACTGGTAAAATACAAGAGATCCAAATGTATTGACTGTCCCGACACTTTTTCGGACGATATCGAACAATTTTCCAGGCAAGATTAGGTACATATTATAATTTGAACTATGATTATTTATATTATTGTTATAATTATTTGAAATCGATAATCCCTTCGAATGTTACCAACAATAAGGTAACACACAGACATTTTATGATACTGTTTTCAACAGCTGTATATCAAAGACTTTACTGCGATTGGATTCCTGATTTTTTCTGCATCATCTTGAACCATCAAAATAGCCCATACTAGCGAAAAAAGGATTATGACACCCTGCAAAGAATTATTAAATTTACAATAATTAGTATTGAAAAAAAATTGAAAATCGTTACCATTTTCTTGCTATGACTGATATCTTATACTTTTGTAGGTGTTTACACAGTTGTAAACTTATTCCTTACAATTTGGCGTGCGAAGTATTTGGCAGAACTTTCCCTATATCAAAACTGTTTTCCACAATACTTATTGCATTTTCTGATCTTAAAATGTAGGGTAAGTGCCTATTAGCTATAATAATGGTTTTGAAAGAAACTTTGGAGTATTTTCTATTTTTCCTAAGCATGAAAAATACGTTTTGTCTGGCTACAACTAAATATCACTCTGCGATGACACTTGAGGGCATTCCTGACAAAGTAAGGGTTATTTTATTACTCAACTACCAACTATACCTGGTGATTCTTTTTTAATACGGGAAACTTTAACAATCGATAGACCTCGAAAAAATAAAACATTTTAGTAGTAAAGCAATTTTTATATGGGGCCTTCGTTTTTGAGGTTGAAAAATTTTTTTTTATATTTTTTTCTACAAATCAGTAGGAGGCATTTTTTTTATATTTTGTGCAACGTATTACCATGCTAGAAAGCATTGATTTTATACTAATTCAATGAGGTAGTTGAACCATAGGCGTGCGAACTCACCCCATTTTTAAGCAGAATTTCTACGCCACTGGTTTTTGCTACAATTTTACGTCTTTTTAATATTCTCCAAGGTATTCTTGAAAAAAAAGGTATCTTGTGAATTTTCTGCTGAGAGAGTGTTTTTTGAGAAAACTCTTGTTTTTATTTTTGGTGCACGAATGCTTATCGATGTAAATTCAAAACCTACTTATCCTTTTGGGCAACTGGTTAGGTAATTAGTGATCTAAACTTCACATGGAAAAAACGTTTTATTACAAACTAACTCTAATTATAATGTTATAATATGCAAAACATAACAGAAACACAACAATAAATACTGTGTATATGGCTTTTATAACAAATGCTCAAAGTGTGAACCCTTTGCATCTAAACACTTCTAACATCAATTAACGAGGCTTTGTACTGCTCTTTCAACCATTTGGCGATTTTGTCATAATGTAAGGCAGTTTTCTAAAATTCTTTCCCACATCTGCTCTGCAATTTCTATGGGTGAACTTTAATAAATCCCCAAACAAAATAGTCTAGTGGATTTACACCTGGCGATCGTGGCGGCCAAAGAATAGGACCAACGCCAGGTTCCCTTTAACATTTTCAGTATTTATTCGTGGAAGACGACTGATCCATCTGAGCGCATAGTGCTGTTGTAGCCATTCTCGAATATGTCTCCCATAAAGTGCCGGAGCACCATCCATTTGTATCCACATATCTCTCCGTACCATCAGGGGTAAATCTTCTAGCAACCCATTTAAATCTACCTCCAAAAAACTGAGGAATGACTGAGAATTTGATCTGAGGGGCAACATACGGTCCACAAAGTGGTCCATTAACAATTCCAATCCAAATATTTTGGATAAATTCATGTTGAAAGCTAGTAGGCCTAATTTTATGGGGATGTTAGTGAGCCAAAATTCTCAAATTGTGAAAATTTACAATACCCGCCCGTGTGAAACTGGCTTCGTCAGTCCAAAGCACATTATGTAAAAATCGTGGATTATGTCTGTTGGTTTCCAGAATCCACCTGCAAAATTCTGCTTGTTTTTGTTCGTACTAGATTTTGTACAGTACAGTCTGTAGGTGATATGCAGTTCTTTTATCTAGTTTTAAAGTTCTAAATACTTTAATTTGGTTAAGCTGCAACTGTAAAGCAGCTCGTCTTGTACTAATTTCACCATTGTTTGCATTAAACGATCTTAATATTCTGTTATTTCGAAAGTCGTGGTTTAATTCCCGATCTCGTCTTCTACCAAAAACCAAATTCTTGAAATTTGAAATGTGTCTGAATAAATACCTCTGCACCGGGTACTCTTCGTCGCAGAAAGCGCCGTCCATTATTCCCTTACTGCAGCATCTACATTACCATTACGGTATCCATAGATGAAATACTCTGTATTCGAAAGTGTTCTAGGCATATTTTTTATTTCAATGGTGTTCAACTAAATTGTATTCAATTTGACATTTGTAAGCGCATAGGAAACTACTACCGAAAGAATCATAATCCATGGCCTCCTTATTTTCTTAAAAAGTTAATTTTTGCAGAAGAAAATAAGACTTGTGTTGCAGAGAACTGTCAAACATGACAGCCGTGAGCAGTCTTTATTAATACGTCAGTCAACGCTTGTTGTTTTTGTAGGTATGTTTTGCATATTATAAGATTAGTTTGTGAAGTTTAGATCACTAATTGCCTAACCAGTTGCCTAAAAGGATAAGTAGATATTGAATTTACATCGATGAGCATTCGTGCACCAAAAATAAAAACAAGAGTTTTCTCAAAAACCACTCTCGGCAGAAAATTCACGAGATACCTGTTTTTTTCAAGAATACCTTGGAGAATATTAAAAATACATAAAATTTTAATAAGAACCAGTGGCGTAGAAATTCTGTTTAAAAATGGGATGAGTATTACCCTCTTCGCACGTCTGGGAGAAAAAAAATCGAAATAATTTTTTACTAAAATGTTTTATTTTTTTTAGGTCTATCGATTGTTAAAGTTTCCCGTAATAAATATATGACTCACCCTGTATAATCAAATTAATCGCATTGCTACTATTGCCAGGATTTTCTGATAGGTGCCGAATGCACCTTTTGGAACACGACTCACTCAATCAAATAATAATTAATGTATATGCTACTGATCGGTATTTTGAGAGAGAGGACACCATTCTCATAAGGCGGAGTCAGCTACTGACAATTCCAAATCTACCCGAATTCTTATTAATTTTTTGTCTAGGGGAATGTAAATTCCGAATTTTCATTACTTGAGCGAATGCTATCCTAGTTCTATCAGGAAAATGTCGGCCCTACCCGCAAATGGTAACAAAGACAAAATAATAGTATTGCCCCCTCCCCTGAACAAGCATTCAGTTGCTTCTGGGGTACTTCTAGTTGTTTGGAGTATTGAGGGTGAGAATTATGATTATTATTATAATTATTATACCCTGCTGATAATTTTTGAAACCAAAGTTTATTATTTATTGTTCACTTTGTTCCAGGTTTATTATCAGAGTGGGTATTCATTTGGGGAATAAATTGCTGTGTTGTAATGGTGCGATCAATTTTTCAACGTTTTGTTACTATACTATCAAAACTTTAGTTGTCAAAACAGGAATATTTGTTATCACTTAAGTAATTTCCAAGAACTTTCAAATTTACAAAATTTGTAAATAATAATAGAGAAAGTAGGAACTTTTGTTAAAAGGCAAAACATTGTTTTAAATTATGTAACGAAATTTTACAATTTATTCCTCCTTAGGAATGAAAGTACATATTTTCAGGTAGGATGGATATGGCTGAAAACATTATTTTCACATTATTTATTAAATATGTTAATTTGAAATCTGAAAGACATAAAATTGGTATAACGATGTGAATTTTGAAGTAGAAATTTCTGGCCTTTGTATTGGGCAGCAACAGTGTTTGGAAAATAAATACCGACAAAAGTTATAAAGACTTTAATTACTCTTATGAACAACATTGATTTAAAGTAATATCAATAATGTTAAACTGCTAACATACACATATTACCATATACATATTTCTCTTCTTTTTCAAGCACCATATATTCATTCAAGGCAAGTTTTAAAATTGGTCAACAATCATCTCGATACTGATCACATTTCAAATCAATTGATAAAATCACTTAATTTTAAAAAGGCACTTATCTCTCTACAATAATTAAAATATATACCATTGTTTCCTGTATAAATATAAATGCTTTACATTTTGTAGCATTTTTACTTACTGTGACATTTTTAGACTGATAAATTATGTTTAATGCCAGATGATCACAATGGCACCTAAAATAGTTTTAAAACAAAGTGATGTTATAAAATTAATACATATTTACAAAAAAAGCTTAATGTAGATTGCAATTTAGTAACATTTAGTATTCTTATGAGAACAATAATTTTCCCTATTTATTGTTCACACATTTCACATTTTTTACTTTACTTATTTCTACGGTACTGTATTTTTCTGGGCCAACTGAGCTCTTTTTTCCCATTCTGCCTTCCTCTGTCTAAAATTTTTGGTTTCTGTTTTGAACTCAGTTTCAATAAGATCACTTTTACTAGAAATGGTTGTTAGTATTTCTTCAGACATTCGATCTTTTTCAATATCATTTTTTACATTAGTAATCCATTGATCAGTTCTCCTCCTCTCCGCAAAAGATGATTGTTTCTTCAATACCAATTCAGATGCACTAGTATTTGTTGGGTTTAAACTTATTGCCCGTCCAAAAATAGTGTTGTTCAATGACCTGCGTAGTTGAACTTCAGGCTCTTCTTTGGAACTACTCTTGCTTAATTCAATTTTCTTTTGATCGTATGCATTTCTCTTTGACGGTACTTCAAAATCGTCTTTTAAAACATTCTCAGCAACATCCATTTTCTTACTTTCACTTAAGGGTTCTTTCAACTTACTATCCATACTTTCTTTGGCTTTTGAATTTTTTTGTCTAATATCAACAGCATCACATAAGCAGTCTGAATTTTCTTTATCAGAGTCTTTACTCTTTGGATCGGATAGTTGCTGCTGGATTTCCTCAATGTCAGACTCCTTTAGTTTTAGAGAACGTCTTGCAAACACTTTCATGAGTTCTGGCTCATCTTCGTTCTTCTGTTTTGGCACTGATTTTCTCCGCAAAACTACATCTGAGCCTTTTTTCTCACTTTTACTGTCCAATGTGTCCAAACTATCCTGTGAAGACATTATTTCGGAGTTGTGGTCACTTTTTAAAGAGTCCAAACTCATTGATTTATTCTTCAATAAAGGTTTGTCTTTTGAACCCGTCAAATCTGGAGTAGTAACAGAAATCACAGATGACTTTCTTGATGAAGATTTCTCATTCTTTTTAAACCTTTGTTGTGGGCTCATAGACATAGGAGGAGTTTTTGGACTATCACAATTCTGCTCATCTCTTTCAGTGGCTTCATTTTCTTTACTTAGATTTTGTGTTGATTGTTGTTTAATATTTTGTTGATCAGCATCAAAGTTGAATAAAGTTTTAGGTCTAGTCTGTTCCTCCGCGGACACCTTAGGCTTCATCGAGAACACAATGTTACTTGTGGGCTTAGCCTCCACCTTGTTTAGCTGTTTGTTTAAAAATTCAGGCAGTTCATTTTTTGGGGCAGTTATGGTATTTTTTGTTACTTGTGTTGTCTCGTGCTTGAGTTGGATTTTTGTCACAGATATTTGATTTTCCCTGTGCATATAGGATTTTGTTCCATCCTTTTCATTAATCTCACTCTCTGCGCTACTGGCTGAACAAAAATCTTCCATATTGGTTCTTATATTTACCACAGCAGTGTGACTTGGCCCTGATATTGTGATTGAATCATTAGGACCAAAATTCTCTTCAAACACTTTTTTATACTGATTGCTCTCTTCACTTTTTACACTTTTTTGTGAAGTTATGGTCTCCGTTTTTGATGACATGACATATTTTATTTCATTCTGAGGTGAAGGATCATCCAAATTCTTAAAACTATCCAAAGAAGATGTTTTGAAAACAGAAGATCTCTTTTCTTCATTTATTTCTTTTAAACCATCACATTCTCCTTCTGGCTGTCGCTTTGATGATTTGAAACTGTGTGACTTCACCAATGGTTTATTCTTTTTCACATTAAAATCAGTCAAAGATTTATATCCGGTACATCCTTCATCACCATAATCATTTAAACTTAATACTCTTTGCTGCAATGGGGATAACCCTGCTATCTTGATCTTGTGTCTGATGTCCTCATTCTTAACTTCGTATTTGGTCTCTGAAGTATGTGACGAAGTTTTTCCGTGTGTTGTTATCTCACTGTTAGATGTTATCACAGGCATCATAAGAGATAAAGGACTTTTTGGAGATTGTGGCGGAGTATCTCTCCAGGGTGCTTCCAAACGACTAGTTGTTAAAGAGATCTAAAACAAGCAAAACAGTTGAAAACTTGCAAATAATGGAGCTCTTCTAGGGGCCTACCTGTTTTTGTTTGAATACTTGCTCCAACTTATCCTGTATGGGTGATGTCCCTGAAAACGAATTGTCAGGAGACATTAAAACGCTAGGTGGACTAGAAGGTTCTCTGAATTCCTTAGGAGTTGCTGGTATGTCCATAGGTTGAATGCGCTGCCTGAAAGCTGCTCCAGTACGAGAGACTATTAATGGTTTCTGGTCTTCCTTTTTGGTTACCGATGAATATGAGGATGAGTCGGTACAGGTCTTCTCTATATTATATAGATGAGTCTGAAAACATAAAGGGGATTATATGACAAATTCCTCAGTACAGTTTTGGATATACCTCACAAAATTCTAACTCTCCAAAATCACCCTGAATATGAATTAATTTGACCCATTTTCACATTTTGGTTTGAGACCAAGCGGGAGTTATGCCCAAAATATTATGCTCCAACTTGAGTTTTTTTTTTTTGTTATTTACATCCATCCCGATACCTATCTGGGGAAAAAATAATTTGCCTATCTGACGTAAATTGACCCATAGAACAAGGATCCGCCCTCCAAGTTCCTCTAAAAAAATACACTCCAGCTTAAACTGTCTTTAATTTGGCACATGCAGGGCTTTTTAAAAATCATTGGCACATGTAGAATTTTGCCAATTCCCGATTCATAATAATTATGCTACCAATGATTGATGAATTATTATGCTACTATTGATGCAGGCAGGCAGAAAACAATAAAAATGAAAATTAATATAGTAGAATTTATGATTTAAATTATCCTGATTTAACTATTCTTTTTTAGTTATCTCTTAAATTTCTTATATTAAATATCTTTCAAATAATTAGGTAAATTATTGTTTAATACCATTATAAAGGAACCAATCAATTCCAAATTCTGAATCAAGTAGGTACTATATGTATGTATTTACAACAACCATCTCGGATACTAGAATGTCTCTTATATTTGGCGTATAAAGATGTTTACTTGAAAAGCATATATATTGCTAATAGACATAATTTTGTATTTTTTTAGGCAATTTATTCATAGGAAATCTAACTGGTAGAGAATAGTACATTGTGTACCTAGTAGGAAAAGCTGAACATTCCCGGACGACCGTAAAGATTGCCTGTCGAGGCGTAAGCCGAGACTGGCAATACGGAGTCGGGGAATGTGGCTTTTCCTACGAGGTATACATACTATTTTTCCGAAAATCGAAAATTACTCAAAGAACATAAATTCGAAAAACTTGTTCTCAATCATTTTTTTAGTTTATAAATAACTGTAAGGAAATAATATTTCCTTACAGTACAAAAATAAATATTTCCTAACAGTTACTTTCCGTTGCCTGGCAACGACTAAGTGCAAGGAAATATTGACTTTTTCTTTCAAAAATGTTATCAAAAATGTCAATATTTCTGATTGATTTTCGGAAAAATATATTTATTATATCTCATCGTTGCAAAGTTTGTAATGGTTTCATATTAATAGACATGGTTTCTCGCGTCAAAAAACTCGAATCCTTCAGTCCTTAAGATGTGCGGTAGAGAGCCAGATACCAAATACCATTTGGTACACCGTGAAAAAAATTTCAAACGCGTTTTTCCAGGCATCCGAAGGTACCGGAGGATAGTCTGAGACTGGATTAAGATATTTAACAATACTTTTTCAGGTAATTTATTTCGTGTTTCCTAGTTAGTAAGATTTCTTTGCGAAAATAATTACCATTATTAGAATACTTGAAATACGCAGCAGCTGCAATGCAGAGGCTAAAAAGGTTAAATGTTGAAGAATGTGCGGAGTTATTTGTTGTGAAAAGTATGTGTAAATACTAGGTATTCACTGAGCATTTATTTTATTGTAACAGTAGGTACGACATTTTATTATTTCATTTTTAGGATAATTGCTATGGCATTACCTACCCTACCTGTTAAGTGTTACGTTAAATTGAAAATATTAAGTATTTTTAATTTATTTTCATAACAGACAATAATGTCTAAGAGTTTCGCATTTTTTTATTATTTAAAATAACAATTCTAGATTAGCTATTCGACATTCGATAAAGTGCATAAAAACCGCTTTATTTTCACAATTTGAAAGCCTTCTATGCCGATTTCAATTTGGCATCATAATCGATTATATATTTTCATGGATAACTAGACCTTCTGCCAATCACAAAAATATTACAAATAAATTTTCTTAATTTCTTATAGTAAACACAGAACAAACTGGCAAGTGTAACGTATCAAATTAAATGGGATATTTTGCTTCATAAAAAATGTGTGACTAAATTTTCTTCCAGATAATTTAATTTTTTATCCCAGGAGTGCCCAAAGTTCGTCATATCTAATATTTCATATTAAACTTTTTTCAGTACCTCTAGAAACTAAAAAGTTACAGCAGTTTAAAAATTTTGATTTTTTTTATTTTTGGCCATAGTTTTCCTAGGTGGCCATGGACAGCAACTTTCATCATGACAAAAGACGAATCCTCAAAGAAGAATTATTTTTATATTTACTTGGACTCTGCTGCTCCCACATGCATCGTTAATATCTGTGATGTTTTTTGCCAATTGTGAGTCTACACAAGTCGTTTTATAATTTGTCCTCAGTTGGACCACGAAGATGTGTGGGAACAGACCATAGTAAATACGGGTTTTGCTCAAAATCATGAATAATCAAGAAACACAAGAATATGCAATTAATGAGTGCAAGGGTTGTGGGAGCTTTGTGCTAGTACTGGACCATGATATTACATAATATCCTTGTTTATGAGACTAGTTAGCTTTTGCTTATGGCGGAATTTCTATATATTAATAGATTTAGTTGCTTGTGTCGGCCTCTAAGGACCAAATCTAAAACTAACGGAGATTTTATTCACAAGGCGCCACCTATTATCAAAATCTAAAACTAACGGAGATCTATGATCGGATTCACAAGGCGCCACCTATTATCAAAATCTGAAACTAATGGAGATGTGATGATCGGATTCACAAGGGCGCCACCTATTATCAAAATCAAAAACCTTAGTTCTTACTCGATCTCGTTTAGAAACCTGTCACGCTACGCAGATCCCATACGGTGTACTCGTATATTCGCAGACTTATCGATCGGCAGTGACGTCACTGGAGCCCTCAGCCGGTTTGTTTACACAGCCGACCAGAGTAATAAAAACGGTTGAAAACGATTTTTTCTATAGTTTTTGTATCGATCGCTGAGTCATCACCAGAGAACATTGTTCTCTGTCATCACCATGCCTCGCAAGGTCATTATATTCTTCCCTAGCTAGGTCGACGCATTATATTACAAATGAATTTTAGGTGTTGAAAATAATTACGGAAACAATAATTATAATAAAGTTTATTCAGATATTTACAATTATATACCTAGCTATACCTTGGTATTGAAAACATTTTAAATAATAAACTGAAATAATCCTCAAGAAAAATTTGCTTGTGCATGCTTTCGTTGATTGAGGATTCCTTCCTCCATCGACGAGGCTTTTAATGAGGATAAGATCACAGACCTATACAGTTACAGAGTTACCGAAAAAATTCTTAATGACGTTTGTGGGCAAAACTGACTGCTTTCAGTTTACTTTATTAGAATTTGGAAAAAGGCCACCGTTTATAGCACTAAAAAAAAAAACTGTCCGAGATAGTTTTACCTTTACCACAGGATAAACAATACCTTTACCAATAGCTCCTGAGAAATTTCCAAGATTTGCAAAATAGTAGTTATGTTGTGAAATATAGCGTTGATTTCCATCGACGAATGTATGTATACAGGGTGAGTTTTTTTCGATGCCCACTATGGGGATCTCTGAAACTAGCAGAGCTAGAACAAAGGTTAAATGGGAAAAGAATTGCGGTTTTGAATGCTCAATCTAATGCCTCTTTTGAAATTTTAAAAAAGTTCATGGCTCACTAGATATTTTGAAAAGAGTGTTTTTTGCTATTTATTTCATAAGATCTCTAGCTCCGTTATTTCTGATTATACAGAAAAACTCTAGAGACAAAAATTGTAGATAATTTTGGGCTTAATAAGATAATCTGATCCAATTTTTTATGTTGTTTCTGATTTTTGAGATATGACATAAACTTGTGTTTTTTTTTAATGTAAATCATAGTTGGCTAAGGCCTTATAAAATCGGCCATTTTTTTGAGCTTTCCAAAGATATAATACTCGACATAGTTATTATAAAAAATAAAAGAGCTATGGCTATTCTGATTATTTCAAAATTTTCACGTAGTCAGCCATGGAATATTTTCATAATTACATTCTATTTTATAATTAGACATTCTTCAAACTTCCTAATATTTTGTTTTTAGCTGGTATCAAAATGTAAAAAAATAAAACAAAATAAAAAAGGTGTTCAAAATCTTTTTAAAAATGAATTTGTCGCCTTTCTTAGAGAGCGCCTGTCAATACTGGCAATTGCTTCTAAAACAGCTGCTCTTAATTCAACAATTGTCTCGTACTTTATTTTGTACTATTCCCCACAAAAGGAAATCCAAAACAGACAAATTGGGGGATCTGGGCTGCCAGGAGATAGGTATATATTTCTCCCTATTAAACTATTTGGATATAGCTGATCTAGGTAATTTCTTACGGGCAGATAATTATGTGATGGAGCTCCATCATGATAATTTTTGTTTTATTTTGTTACATTTTGTTACCAGCTAAAAATAAAATATTTGAAAGTTTGAAGTATGTCTTATTATAAAATAGAACGTAATTATGAAAATATTCCATGGCTGACTATGTGAAAATTAAGAAAAAAATCAGAAAATTAGCCATAGCTATTTTATTTGTTATAATAACTATGCAGAGTATAATATTTTTGAAAAGCTCAAAAAATGGCCGATTTTATAAGGCCACAGCCATGATTTACATTTAAAAAACAAGTCTATGTCATATCTCAAAAATCACAAACAACATAAAAAATTGGATTACATATCTACAATTTTTGTCTCTACAGTTTTTCTGTATAATCAGAAATAACGGAGCTACAGAGATCTGATGAAATAGCAAAAAATCACTATTTTCAAAATATCTAGTGAGCCATGAACTTTTTTAAAAATCCAAAAGGGGCATTAGATGAGCATTCAAAACTGCAATTCTTCCCCGCAATTCTTTGTTGTAGTTCTGCTAGTTTCCGAGATCCCTATAGTGGGCATCGAAAAAAACTCACCCTGTAGATACAGTGTCTGCCAGAAAGTTGGACACAAATGGGAATTTTCTACATTTGAAGTTTCTCAGAAAAAAAAGTATTCTTGATAAAAGTTGGTACTTGTGCTTAAACTCAAAATATACCCGAACAATTTTAAAATTTCTATTCGTATACAGGGAAGGTTGAAAAATACTTATGAAAATTCCTCAAGAGTAAAGTAGGTACCCTTATTTTTAGAACTACAGCACTATGGTACTAAGAAGAGTTGTTTGGAATCCCAAGACAATGTCAAATATGAATTCACAGCCACCTACTCAAAAGAAGAAGAAAAATCACACTCGCATTTTTTTATTCACCACGCTGTATAATAGATAATATTAATATTATATTATTTTGAGGCACATCTTCGAGCATGACAGTACGATACCAACGATTTTTATTTATGATCAACTAGCATCTTAAAAACACTTAATAACTGAAACTTCTGCAAAGTTTGTCTTTTTTTGTGTCCAGGTAAAATACTACTAGGTACAATTTCAAACATAACATAGTAACTAATCTGTGGAACACAAAAATATTTTAATACAGCAACAATTTAAGAGTTATTTAATAAAAGATAATTCAACAATAAAAATATCACAACAAAAAAAATATTATGAGAATAAACATTTCAGTGGCTACTCTACATGTGCCCCTTCCCTCGTTTCCTTTCGCCCTCTCGGCAATATCAAAAATTTTTGAATACGCTTCCTCAATGTTTGCAGACTTGTAAGCTTCACAACTCTCAACGCATTGGGCTATGGCTTTTTCAACCTGTCCAAGTTCAATTTTTTGTTTTTTTTATTTGGGACCTTCCCTAGGACTCGTGCTCGATTTGGACAAATAACTTGGGCAACCTGCTAACTTACAAGGTATTGCACCTAAAAAAGTAAGTAGGTATATTTTGTAAAAATATAATAAAATAACTTGCCATGAAAATTTAAAACCTTTAGCTAAACGTGGAATTTTTAAAAGTGCACGTAGTTTCACCAGTCGATTCTACAACACACCGTTGATTGAGGACCATCGACGAACACACGTAGTCTCCCTTTCAATGTCTTGTGTTAAAAAGTGTTGTTCACAGACCTACAATAACCCGAAGCTTTATGAAAAATATATAAAAAATGTAACATATACTATAACATACCTTAGAATGTTTCTTGACTACAAAGTAAGCCCTTTTTATGGCTTGCACCCTTGTTTGTATAAATAAGGCTTGCACCCATTTTGCCCTCAAAACTGGATCCTTAGGAAAGGCAAAAACGGACACTTTTGGCTTTGGCCCGGTTAGGTAATTGGGCGTAGATTGATTCCTTCCTCCATCGACGAATTTGGGACACAAACTTCTCGGGCATGGCTAGAACCGTTGATTTCCATCGATTCTAAAACCGCAAAAAAACACTCATTTTGAAACAACAAAACACATTTTCACTTCCTAACCTCTGTACCTATTTATCGTTTATCTGATGGCTCAAAACACGAAATGTTTTTTATATCCACACACTAATTATCGGACTAGAACACCACCACACACCACTGCATCCACCAAATACACGTAACAATAAGTGGAAATAAGAAAACGAGAATCACAGCAAATTAATAACCGGCAGCAAAAAGCAAAAACAGCTGGACCTCGGACGTCGACGTTGCGCGACGACTATAAGTGCTGGGTCAATCGATACCCGGCCCGCGTACGTATAACAGTTTCCTGCCCTGTAAAATTTAACCTTCTTCCATCGACGCTTTTCTCGAACTGTCGATTGCGGATTCCTTCCTTCATCGATGGCTCGAACCGCGGTTCGGAATTTGGCGCTACCGTACGGACGCGTCTCGGTGAAATGTAAGGGAACGAGACAGAAATATTTAGTAACAAGTGGGAATGTGACAGACAGACCATAAGGACATATTTGAAGGTTATAGAAATTCCGCCATAAGCAAAAGCTAACTAGAACCTCCATAAACAAGGATAATATTCATGCTTGACACCACTCGCGATGGGTGTGGGACCAGCTTAAGACCCTATAATCTTGCATTTTTAGGAGACTGTAAGTTTTACCCCTTTCGTCACATTTTTTATTTATTTCAATCTACTATCTTGCAAAGTTTGAAATGTAAATTTCAGAAGAACCTGGATTATTGTTCTGAAGAGAGGCCATTTAGTTCTGTGCAGGTTATATAGGTACCCAGGGCTTTACCCTAATACATAAAATTGTTTGGAGAATTGTGTGGGTGGGAATTACTATTATATTGCTATTCTACACCTTAGAGGTCAAATAAAGATGAACTTAGTTATTACTAGTATTTTGACTTTAACTCAATATCCTTACCTTAGTTTCTAGTTTCTCCTGTTGTTCATGCATGACAACAATCTTCTCCTTAGCCACATCCTTTTCCTCTTTCTTTTTTTTCTTTCCACTTTTTCTTGGGAATATTCTTTCAAACAACGATGGTTTTTCTTCCTTCTCAGCTAGCGGCAGCAAACCATCATGTGACTTGCTACCGGCATTTGATTTACTCCTGCTCAGTTTGCCCTCTGTGGGTGGTGCTAAACCAGGAGGCAAAGAGGAACACTTTAGTTGTTTCTCTGTTAAAACACTCTTACTAGTTGACATGCTCGCACTATAAAGCTCAGTTATTGCTTCTGGAAGAAAAAAGGGGTACAGGGTAAAGCTAGCGTTTAAAAAATGTGAACAGAGTAGAGGGGTTCTAGCAGCGAAAGTCAGACAAAAAGCAATTCAAAGTCAATACCGTACCTCTGTTGGTACTCTCAGGGGAAACACTTCTCATGGATGACTCTTCATTCACTTCAGGCGTAGCAGGAAGAGCAGAAGACAACTGAAATATTAAGTTAGCATGTGGGTATTGTTTGAAGCTTATTTCTTCCAGATAAGTAATTTTAAGATTGTAAAATAATGAGCCATTTAATATACAGTTATTTTCACAATAATTTATTATTGGAGATTAAAAATAGGTGTTTCTATTGTTCGAACTCGGCTTTTATGGCCGCAAGATAAATCGAAGATTCGGTTATAACGAACAAATTTGAAATACCTGTCCAGAAGCCCTACGAATCGCATATACAGTGACCGGCAGAAAGTTGGACACAAATGGAAAACTTTTTTATTATTAATTTCTCAGAAAATTCTATTCTTGATAAAAGTTGGTTTCAAACTCAACACGCACATACCAAAATTTAAATATCTCTTTTTGGATACGAGGTAGATTCAAAAATGTCAAAATCACTCAAGAGCAAAGTACCCTTATTTTTTAAAATACGATAAAAAGTTACTTACAAAGGTTGTTTGAAATCAAAGGTGGATGTCAGATTTAAAGTCACAGCCACCTAGTAAAAAAAAGAAATTTAATTTTTTTTGTATTTTTTTCGACCACCCTGTGTATTACAAAAAACAAAATACCGCAAGCTCAAGTTATCATCGGATAACACATGAATTTGCTACTAAACTTTAATTTTGTTTGATTAGCAGCTAGAAATTTAAATTAATCGATATCAGTTTAGAAATATAAAATTTTTGTGTCCAACTTTCTGCCGGTCACTGTATTTTGTTTGGCAATAACGAACTCATGTACAAATACCGCATTTTTTACCCACGAGAATTCTGAACTTGGTTATAATGAACTATCGGGAGATGGGTTTTGGCTGAAAGTTGTTTTTGGGCTGCCATGATGTGTCAATTTCTAGGGTTACTGTTGGTATAATTTAGGCATAAGTCTCCTTCTTCCTCTTTTCACCTGATTTTAAATAACCCACCAAAAACGCAGCTTTCATATTTGCTTCCAATGCATAATGGAGCAGCAGCTTATCTTTTGTCAGTTCTGCGAGTTTACTTGTTTTGATTTAATGGGTACCTAATAACTAATAACCACGCAGTGTATCATTATATATGTATCATTAAACATGTCCAATGTTAAGAAAGCTATTCGAAAATCCATTTTTTTGTTACATAGGTTCAATATAGTTCACAACCAATTCACATTCCCATAGAGGTTCATTATAATTGAGTAAGACTATATCTCATTTTATTAGGCTAGATAAAAAAGCTAGTTACCTGTTGACCTTTTCTTCGTCTGGGTGCTCCATAAGTCTTTTTTGGACGAACTGCAACTTTATGATGTGCGGCACTGTGATTTAAAGGAATTGATGTTGTGGGGCCTACCTCCCAATCATGTTCTACAATGTATATGAAGTAAAAATTTGAAGTGCCACATACAATGAAACTACCTGAGTCTGCTCTTTTCTCGTGTAGTGATAACTTTGACGAGTGTCGAGACTGTAGGCCGATGGAATCCTAATGGTGAAAATTATTTATTTTGGCATTTTTACTTCTCACACTTCTCAATTTTCACGAAATTTGGTATACGCCCTATTTTGAGTCTGAAGATTATAGAAATGTCAGAAATATTTGGAAGAAATCCACATTTTTCGAGATATCTTCACGTTAAAATTCAATATTGACACCTATATTAAACGAATTCTAAGAACAAGATTTACCGTGCTCTTCTACGTCATTTTCTTACTTTAAATGATAATAAAAGCAATACTAATAATAATACATTTATTCCAAAGGACCATACAAAAATTTTATAGAAAACGTCCCAAATTACAAATTAAAAACATGGGTGCCTTACAATGATTTTACATTAAATTGATACTACATGAAAACAACAAATCATTGACAGAGCAAATCAAATGGCGAAATCTATATCAAAGAAGTCATTAATTTTGTAGGGAACATTTGTGATTAAAACTATTTGTAATGACTTCATAAAAACACTGATATCGTTATTGTTTCTCAAATTAGCAGTTAACCTATAAAATAATTTGATTCCCATATAACTACTCGTAGTAAGAACTTCTCTCATAATGGCAAATTGTGTGCAGGAATCGCCAGGTTGGTGTTACATCTTGGATTATTAGTTATGTAAGCTTGTCACAGAAACAAAATTATTATAATAATTTTTAACAGACCAAATTTTCAGCATACATAATAGTGGTAACGTAAGAATTTTCAATTTTCTGAAGAGAGCCCTGCAAGTAGAGTGACAACTAACACCCTCAAAATTTCTAAGTGCCCTTTTTTTGTAGCTTGAAACGAGTAATCCAATGTGAAGATTATCCTCAAAACAGTATACCATACCTCATGCAGGAGACGAATTGCAGATGGTAATAAGACAACAATGTAGTTTCGTTTACGATATTCCATATAAATAGAAAAACAAATTGATGATGGTGTACTACCAAGTTCCGCAATGTGCACATTCCATTTCAAGCTATTGTGTAATCCCAGCAATTTGGTGCCTGCCACCTGAGTAGCAGATTTACCATTTACATTTACTTGCCCCGCCAGTAGTGATTTGCGTTTATATTAGATGTGTACACTGTACAGGGTCTTCACGCAAAAACTCCGACCCCCCTATTATTTCTATAATTTTTTCAGGTAGAAAACAAGTTTTCATAGAAAAGTTGCAAGGTAAGTATTAGGCATTAAAAAGGTAAGTTTGCGGATTATACAGGATGTATTGTAAAAGTGGGATACAATATTTTTTTATGCTTTTAATGATAAACATCCTGTATATTTTTGTAGACCTAAATTTACAAAAAAAAATTAAAAGGTCTCAGTTTTGCTAGATTGTTTCTGAGAGATACTTACTTTATTAATTCAAAATAATAACAAAAGGGCAATAAATATAAAAAATTCTTACTACCAGTTTTTTAAGTGTACATCCTGGATAGATGAGAAAGTAAAAATGATGGATATTGAATATTTATTGGCATTTTATTATTATTTTGATTTACTAAAGTAAGAGATAATCTAACATAACTATCAAACATCCGACTTATCCACATATCTTGCTAAAGGAAAAAGCAAATATCAACATGTTATACAGAGTGTCTCACTTAAGAATGAAACAACCCTATAACTTCTTTCATTTTTAACCGACCAGAATGAAATTTTTACCAAAGGTAGATGGCACTGTTGCCTACTTATTTCCAAAAAATTAGTTGCCTACTCCAAAGTCAAAGCCACCTGCCATGCCACAAACGAGGCTAAAAATCGGAAAGTCATATTTGGCATTTTTTTTCAAAAAAAAAAATACTAGAAAAAATTGTTCAGAATCGATTCGGCACCCTAAATACAAAATTTTGTCAAAATCAAAAAATATTAAATAAATAAAATTAAAGTAAAAATTTTAAATTTAAATTTTTAAAATTTGTTTTGTAGCTTTTATTTTAAAATAGTTACTTTATGAAAACAACGTGCCTTCAAAACTTCCATGGCACACTTTTCTAAACGCAGAAAATTATTAAATTGCTGTTTTTGGAATTTAATTTTTTTAAATTAATATTTTTTGATTTTGTCAAAATTTTTAATTTAGAGTTCTGAATCGATTCTGAACAACTTTTTCTAGTAAATTTTTTTGAAAAAAAAATGCCTATTATGACTTTCGTATTTTTAGCCTCGATTGTGGCATCCGCAGGTGGCTTCGACTTTGGAGTAGGCAACTAATTTTTTGGAAATAAATAGGCAACAATGCCATCTACCTTTGGTAAAAATTTCGTTCTGGTCGGTTAAAAATTAAAGAAGTTATAGGGTTGTTTCACTCTTATGTGAGACACTCTGTATATTGTTGCAATGGGAAAAATTTTATCTTTTTAAAAATATACAGGATATTTATTTTACAAAAAATAATTTTTTTCCCACTTTTACGATACACTCTATATAATCCGCAAGCCTACCTTTCTAACGCCCGATACTTCCCTTGGAACTTTTATATTAATTTTTTTTCTATCTGGAAAAATTAGAGGAATAATAGGGGGGTCAGAATTTTAGCGAGCAGACCCTGACAGGGTGTCCCATTTTCGATACCCCCCCCCCCTTTTGCAGAATATATTTATATTTTAAAATTCTTACCTACCTCCTACAAAAAATCCATGTATGCCATGGAATTCTATGTGCAAAAGTCTATAACGGTCGATTTTTACCACTTCAACAAATTAACGTATAACAGATATAAGGGGGTGCCTGAAAATGGCAAATTTTAAACATCACCTTGGCTCTCAAAAACTAAGGAGGCAATGAAAATGATGTTTACAGGGCCTTTCTTTTTATGAAAAAGTAGACCAGTGTCCCTAAAACCTCAAGTCCCTATCTCTAAAAATAACCGACATACCCTGCAAAACTATTGAAAATAGGACACCCTGTACAGTGTGAAATTAACAAAGACAGTTTTACTCTTACCAATTTATTTTGATAAAACCAAATATTAAAAGCCTCCAGCATTGAACCCTGTGAACAGGCAATTCAGATTTGTGATCATAGGCAATATACAAGTTATCATCAGCATACATGGTAAGGTCGCATTGTCTACAACCAATGCAAGGTGATTTACAAACAGCAAAAACAACAAGAGTCCCAGAATTGAGCCCTGTGGTACACCCACTGTAACCTGAGTTCTGGACAACAGATATGACCCCAACCACTCTGCGACCCTACCCCTAAGACCATATCTGTTAATTTTTTTCTAAAAGCTATGAGTGGTCGACTAGGTCGAACACCTTGCTCAAGCCCATGAACAATAACCAATACACTTGCTATCACTGTAAACACAATTGTACGTTTCGCATAGAAGCTGCAGGAATGCCATGTGAGTGCCCCTGCCCCTCCAGAACCCATGCTGGAATGGTGTAAGCAACTGAAAACTTCACGAATTTACATATTTAATTGAATCAGTCACCTATAACCAATCAGTTTATCACAGAGTATTATAGAGATAGCACACCCAAAAGTGTGGGTCAAAGCCCAGTCCAGTGGCTTTGTGTGCAATTGATTGCTTAGGTGACTGATTGATTATGTAGTTCAATTCATTGTTAGACTCATTTTCTACTTCCTGTATGGCAGTCGGGTGAGCCATACTGATGAGGGATCACCGTCCGAAACTGTGCTATCTATGGTCGACTGTTTCATTTACATATTTACATATTTGTTCCTTCACAATTTGTTCCAAGACCTTAGACACAGAGCTTAGAAGAGAGATAGGGGGGAAATTCTCAACTCTGTTTATGTCACCTTTTTCTCAAATATCTGGAAAAACTCCACTCTCTAAACATATTTATGCGATATGTTAATGGATGTATTATATAGTCGGCAATGCACTTTACCATATTCGACAATATATTGACTACGTTTATCTCGTGACAACTCGATCGGATTGAAATGGATCCGATTGAGTGATGTCAAATCTTTTATAATTCTGCGTTTACATCATCAGTATTGAACCCTACGGTTTTCAATTCTCTCTAGGAACATTATCTTATTATACTTATTCCAAAGTAGGTTGGTGCACATTCTGGCCAACTTCTGTTTGGAATAGCGGTTTGACTTGAAATTTTAAATTTGATTGAATTTCAATCCGTAGGGTTTACGCCGTCTCTTTGAGTCCGTTCCAGTGAATTCAAACCTCTCTCAATCGGAACGAACGAGTCGTAATAAACGTAATCTATGTCCATTAGGTGGAATTGGATCTTCTCAGACACATAACAATATCGTTCACATCTCAACCTCACAGACCAAAACGAATTGTGATCATGAATATTTATACCATCACAACAGCCCCTGCATGAGACATATTAGAGGCAAGCCTCAATGGTCCCTCAACCAAATAACCGTTAAACACATTAATACTACGAGGGTCTCGACTATCACTAGTGCTCAGGCTACGTTTTTTGTTTAGGTTATTATCAATAATATGCCAGACCACTTCGCTTTTATTATTGGATTCATTATACCTTAAATCATTGTGCTTCCTTTTGACAGCTTCAAGAATCTTTTTGTATTCTTTTTATATTTATAATAATAAGCTTCTAGGGTCCCACTACTCCAATCAACGACAAGTTTATATGAACTTTTAAGATTTTTGGAAGAAACTCTGAAGCCCAGGGTTTTCTTTTATTATCAGTACTCTTTTTATTGGAAAAGATATATATTTATATAATCAATCAAAAGACCAATGAAGCACTGAAAAGCATATCCACATTGTCAGCCTCATGGACCCCAATCCAGCTCTCTCTTTCTAAATGGTAGAATAGTTCGCCCGTTATACATTTTTTAAAGGACAAAAATTGCCTTGATAATACAGAAATCAACACAATCAACACAAGCTCCACAGAACCACTTTAATCCGCCTATCTTCTTCAATGAGTTGAAGTCCCTGTTACTGATGCTCTTACATTTAATGTGGAAAAAATTCTTACATATACCATTGCAACCTAAAAAGATTTCAAGACCAATATTATTGTCATAGCTCCCACAGTTTGTGTTTTCATCTAATTCGTTAGTCCAGGCGGCCATTGCTTATTGGACTTAAGGTTTGGGCTTAAAATTAGGTCCAAAATTATGTAAGTATAAACTGAGAGAACTAAAACTGCCTAAAAGTTTTTGCTTATGCTTATCAAAAAATGTGTAGGTACTGCGAATCTGCTATTATGGTTGGAACTAAAAAAGGCCCAGTATTTTTGAAAGCCATTTTAATTTTTTTAGCCCCAATAAACAATAATTCATGCAACTAGTATGCAAAATACTTTGGAACACGAGAATGACAGTATTTCAAATAACGTTCACTGAAAACTATGAGAATTATTATAAAAAGGAGGATAATAAATAAATAATGATTCATACTCTCCAAACTGCGTGAAATGTA
Source organism: Pseudeuparius sepicola (assembly GCA_963920635.1). Lineage (NCBI taxonomy): Eukaryota > Metazoa > Arthropoda > Insecta > Coleoptera > Anthribidae > Pseudeuparius > Pseudeuparius sepicola. Next base: position 31,423,428 of record OY987303.1, read on the forward strand.
AATCAATTGTGTCAACTCTTTTGATTAAATTAAGATATACGCATGCGTTAAGTCCGGGAAGAGACTGAGACTCAGTGTTTGTAACAAAAAATTTGAGTATATAATCATTGTTTTTGTACTTACAATTTAAAGTATATTTTCCTATAACAGGTATCATATTTTTTGTGTAAGAAACAAGTTTTAAATTGGTTTCCTTTAACTCTTTAACAGAAATATTCAACTTATTTAAATCTTTTATTGATAAACAGTTAGCCATTGCCCCAGTATCCAACTTAAAAGTTATGTCACAGTCGTTAATTTTTAATATTACATGCCAAGCCTTGTTCTCAATATTGAGTGAGCTTACCTCTATAGAGTCAATGAACAGATAATCTTCGACGCTTTCTACCTCACTGTCACTATCGTCCACTTCATATTTCACTTCCTCCTCTATAGTCAACGAACCGATGACCTTCGATGCTTTCCCCCTCGCTGTCACTGTCGTCTACTTCATATTTCACCTCCTGAACATTTCTGTTTTGACAAGCACTCGCGAAATGATTGACCATTCCGCACTTTAAACATCGTTTTCCGATAGCGGGACAGTTGTTGAAGGCATGTGAATTTCCACACCGGTAACAGCAAGTAGTCGACTTTTCTCTTTGTTGTGAGTGTGATGATTTTCTGTCGCCCTTATAGGAGACTGCTCCCTTCGCCCAGGCTCCAGGATGAGAAAAAGTCCCCCTCGCCATACCTTGACGCGTTTCAATATTTTTCTTTTTTTTTTGATGGTTTTTATTGCTTCTACTTCAACAGCTGTTTGTGCATTTGTGCTACTCATTAGCGTCAACTGTTCGCGAGACTTTTCAATTGCCACACAATATTTAATTGCATATTGTAATGTTAAGGAGTCGACGTCTTTCAACAGCACTTTTTCTCTAATTTTTACATCCTGTAGTCCACAAGTAAAAATACTTTTGACAAGGCTATCTGTTAGATCGCCAAATTCGCAACTTTTCGCTTTATTTTTTAGGTCTGTTGCAAATTGTTCCATGCTTTCACCATTTGTTTGCGAGTGAAAAAGACGAATCTTTCATAAGACAAATTTTTCTTCGATAAAAAATGTTCTTCGAACTTCTTTAATACTTTTCCTAGCTTTTTATCTTCTCCTTCTTGGAAAGAAAAGGTATTATAAATTACAAAGCCTTCTTCTCCTATATAATGCAACAATTGTGCTATTTGTGTTTCTTCATTCTTCTTTTTGCTTTCTGTGGCGATGAGATAATTTTTAAACCTCTGTCTCCACAGCCTCCAGTTTTCCGCTAGGTTCCCAGACATGGACATTGGAGGAATTCCCCGAAAAGCACCCATTATTTCTCACTTAAAATAATTTTTAGCTTTATTCTTCAAGGCACTTTGTACCTGATTTTTTGTTTACTTTTTTGTCCACACTTTTTTCAGTCTCTTCGACTGCGCCATGTGAAATTGGACACTGTTTCTTTATGACTGCTTTATTAAATGTTTGTAGCCAATATTTATACCAACAGGAATATAAATATAGGGTGTACCAATTAACATTGGTACCTATAATACATTACAGCCAAGGGGTGAATTTCAATTTGAAAATAGCTAGTGATATGTCATTTTCTATGTTCTTGGGATCAAGAAATTCAATTTTGGCATTATTTTGTAGTAACAAAGTAAATGAAAATGGTTAAGAGGTATGAGGGGATGAAAGCCTAAAAAAGTGAAAATACGTCATCAGTATTTTGCGGGATTTATTATTAAATAATGGATCTGAAAAGCAATGTGATAATTATGTGATTTCTTTGGCAGTAGTTTTTTCAATCGGCAGCACCCATTCTTCTTGGTGGATGAGTGCTGTGACAAGCATTGGCATGTGCAAAGAGAAGAAAAATTTGTCCTTTTATAAATCAGATGAGGATGGGCACTGTGGACAGGCACTACAAAATGCAAAAAGAAAGGAGGTTTTTTCCTTCTTTTTCAGGCACTGTAGACGGGTGCTAACATATACAAAATAATTTTGACAATCTACAGGTATGAATTTTATACTGCCTACTATTTACTAAATTATTTATTATCGGTTGCAATCTTACGTCATTGGCTTGGTATCTCAGCCATCTAACATAATCTTGATGTTCAGTTCCAACCATTGAAATTTGGCATTATGTAACGCGGATCTTCTCCGAGATCACATACTGGGTACCTCTAATTATCACCAGGTGATGCCAAAAATTCAATGCCTAAAATAAAAAAAATATATATGGCCGTTCCAACCACAGACTCCATCAAGGCAAAAAATGTCATTGCTCTTTTTAGTGCCAGATAGACGCTTTGTGATTTTTCTAGTTTCCTTAATTATTATCTTTCAGCAGAAATATATGGCAGACCGTAAAAAAGTTAAGAATATTCACCCTCCAAGTCTTCTAAGAATGCGGAGACTCTGAGAGATTGCACAGAAAGGTTGAAAACTAATGCTAAAACGCAAAGTCATAACCAAGGAAAGGGTTATTGTCTTTTTGTCCATTAACGTCAAAGGTTGTCAAAAATTTGAGAATAATTCACCAGAAATTTGTGATGCAAAAAGAAAAATATAAACTCTTTTGGATGATGATGTGAAGGGATCTCCTCCATAAAACAGTCAGAGCATTGACAAGGGGGGATATGTCCCCCATATTTGGATGTTATCTCTTCATAATTCCATGAATTAGAATCAGTGTCTGGAGATGCCACGTCCCAATTTTCATGAGATTACCATTTGGATGTAAAGGTGTTAGATCCTCAAATTAGGTACGTTTAGGATGAGGTAAATCCCCCTAATAATCTAGGTGGAATAATTCCCATAAAATGTATGCACTCAATTAACAGTGAAATTTTCTTTTACTGGTTGGTATTCAGGAGGACGCATTAACAACACTCCCTCCAATTAGAGTTTCCTTTGATGGAAGACACAAAAGTTGATAAAGACTAAAATTTTCTATAATTATTATTAGGTTAGCCAATTTTATACATAAATAGCACAACCCGCTTCCAAAGATAAATAGCTCATGTGAAGCGAGCTACATACTTAGAAGAAAGCAGAGTATATTTAGGTTTATGTAATTTTCTTAGATGAAGACAAATCCGATTTTAAGGTGGCCGAATTGGTTAATAATGCAGGATGCATGCTCAGCCATGCCCCATTTATCGGACAGTTAAGCGAAACGTTACCCTTTAAATTGCAATTTTAATTTAAGGAAAGTAAAAATTCATTATGTGAAATGGTAATAATGTCCTATGTATAGTTCTAAACAACTTGTAATAATTATTTTCTATATATATATTCTCTAAAAAAAAATAATATAACAAAAAATATGTAAAATAGACGTGCTGCCCCAATTATCGACCGGCGTTGTCCCTATTATCGACATAGTTCTGCCCTAAATATCGACCTGTAGGCGAAAGGGGTGTTATTCCTGCATATAATAATGAACAGGTGTAATTTTATGATCTTTTAAACACTAAAGGCCTTTTTCTAGAATCTACTGCAGTTTTAGATAACAATTTATTGATATAATAACTATGAAAACAAGAAATATCCTGGTGAATAAATAGCTTAAGAATAGTTATTAATTTACCAAGGGATGTTCCTACATTTTTTTTGTTCCACGATAACAGTGATCGTTTATTGTTGGTTACGGTTACAATATGGGGAGGTACCAAAGCTACTCTTCACTGCCCTATATGGTGAAAAAGTATTTTTTTATTGTTACCAATTTACTGCAATAATGTAACTTGAAGATAGGAAGGAGGAATCACAAATAGGAAAAAGAAATGGTAGATGAATAAAAACGTGTTTTAACAGGTATAACCAATAAACATAATAGGTAAGTAATAATTAAAAATAAATTAAAGTCTTTTTATTACACTTTGAATCTTATATTATCACATTGAATCACAAACTTGTATGAATATTGAAATCTCCTATCGGGTATTTTTGATTTTCTGAAATAGAAGAAAAAGTGACGTAAATATTTTCAGTGACTCATTTCTCCAAAAATATTCTAAAAGTAACTCTTAAACAACGTTTCTGATCCAAGAATCACATACTATAGAGGTGTCCGATAATTAGGAATATTTATTTAATGTAATAAATTGCCTTGTATCGGACGCATTATTTAAAAGCCATTTTTCAATAAAATTTGAACAAAATTAGCCAGTCGATATTTGGACAGCAGAAAGTTTAAACTAGATTGAAAATTATTGTCCAAAGAAAATTTATCAACCTGTATACATTTACTCTAATTATTGCAAATTTTAAACTTTACCTGCAATTCCTAATTATCGGACACAGTGGCCGATATACGGAACACAGTAACATTAGTGCTACATATATCCGACACTTAATTTAATTAATTAATTGTGCAAATTAATCTCAAATAAATTAGTTCTACATTCGGCAATCCATTTACCAACATAGAAATAAAATACAGCTTCAAAAACTATATAAGAAATTAATAACTTAGATTATTTTCTGCCGGAGCACCTTAACATACAACACTAGAAAAACGCAACCTTTAGGTAGAGTTATTGTAGTGCAACTAAACATACCCAGAATATCATATTTACGGTGAGTGAATTAAAAGAATGAAAGGGGGACCCGGTGGGGGAATGAGGAAACGTGAAACATCTTATATTTTTTAAAATAGGGATATGTTAATAATCTTATTATATTTCGAGATTGGGGTGCAGCTGTCACCAATGTGTATCCATCACAAACTCTAGCCACAGCCATTCTTCCTTTAGAGAAGGAGGGGCAGGAAACAACACTAAATGGCAGGAATGTAAGTGTAGGTAACTTAGGAACTTAGGACAGATTATCCGTTTGTGAATATCTGGCAATGCGTGACACAATATCAACCTATTTTGTCATTGAGTTAGTGCAAAATTAAGTTTTCAGAACTGTGTTCCAAATTCAAGATCTTTCTAAACAACCTCAGATTTTGAGTTGAAATTTTCCGAATTTTTTTTCCCAGGAAGCAGAATAAGGTGGTGTTAAACTTGACCAATTTAGTTTGTCAGTTTAAGAGGGGGTTGCCGACAGCAAAAGTGACGTTACATTTCGTATTTTTTAAAGTTGTATAGCATAAAATCTAATAACATTTTACCTGGCAAAAATTTAGTACAAACATCTCTGTCTTCATTTTAATCATAAGATCTTAAAAGCATATGCACTGGAATTATTATTTTTCCCAAGGTTTTTATAAACTATAAAACAAAACACTGCTTGCAATATCTTATGATTAAAATGAAGACAGAGATGTTTGTACTAAATTTTTGCCAGGTAAAATGTTATTAGATTTTATGCTATACTACTTAAAAAAATACGAAATCTAACGTCACTTTCGCTGTCGGCAACCCCCTCTTAATATGGAAGTTAGAAAACCAAACTACTGAGCGCTTCTTATAAATCATTAATATGAGTGGATATTGCAAAAGTAACGTGAGATCTTTAAACAGTCAAGTTTGTCACTAATTACCCAGATCCAAAATAATGACGATGTAAATTTCTGGAATTTAGGTATCCTTGCCTTACCCAAAGATAAAAGAGTGAGTAAATTGATTGCTTGTATTTTCTTCATATTGTAGTAACAATAATAATTGTAAAATTCTGTTACTACAAATCTGTTGGCTCTTTATGGTTGAACCTTGAGTAAGAATATTAAAGTGTTTAAAAAAGGCCACGTATTTCGAATTTGCCAAGGATGTAGCTTGGTCGATGCCTTTATTCTTTAAGCCTTTATTTCGTGGATGAAAAATTGAATATTATCTAGTTGTTCTATATGCCACTGATTTATATTAAAACTGTTTTCCCATGACTCATTGGTGATAAAGGGAACTCTCTGTGAGGTAAAAAAAAACTCATTGGTCTATGGATTGGTCTAGGTATATCTGAGATATAATGCATATAAATCACACCTTGAACTGGTAACAGCTTTGTTAAAGTGCTTTGCTTCTAACTTCAGAACTATTAGACATACCCAATTCTAGCGCTCTATAAACTGAATGGGAGAAATTCAGTGTGATAAAGTAAATCAAGTGGACCTGCTTGCTTCATATGTCAGTTCCTAAGATCCCACACCCAGAACAGTCGTATTGCTATCTCGTTCTCTAATTGGCTTTAGAACAACAATATCTCTTATTTTGCCTCCAAATACTCTGACTGTTTTATACAACTACTGCAGGATAATTAACTGATTTTAAGGGCATTTAACTAGATACAATGCAACGAGGAATTCTATAGAATTGTATTAAAATATTTAAACACATATCCTAACAATAAGAGTATAACTATAAACTCTGCCGATCATAATTTGTACAGGGTGTGGTAACCAAATTTGCTGATTTCGAAGGTGTATAAAAAAATATATAGTTATGGTTTTAAATATACATATTTTCTCGTATTTATTTGTACTTAATGGGAAATTTAAAATTACATGGTTTTTAAAATAATATCAGGCAAGTGATGCCCCTCATTGTCAACACACTGAATTAGTCGATTTGTGAAGTTCTGATTAGGTAACTATTTCTAACATAGTGATGGGTATGCTGGCTTTTGCTTGACGAAGAGGCTTCTCATGAAGTTCTCTTGGATTGTTATCACTCCAGTAGCGCATATTTTGTCTATTCACCCAGACACATGAAAGTGGGCCTCATCACTGAAGAACACAAGTGTTTAGAGAGGCAAGTTTTCATGCAACGCTTCATATGCATTTTACCGAGCGACAAATTCACGTTCAGTGAGTTCTTGCACTGCAGCTAACTTGAAAGGGTGGTATTGGAGGTCATCATGAAGAATTTGCCTTCCAGAAGGATCTGAAAGTCGAAGGGCAACTGCAACGCTTCCTTGCTGAGCGTCGAGGTGATCGCAAAACTGAATGTCTTACTGCCTCGATATTTTGTGGTGTTGTCACGGGCCTTGGTAACTCTACTCTTCTTTTCTGGACATTATCAGTTCTCCTGAAGGTGTCCACCCATGAAATAATCGATTGTCGGCCAGGAACGGGACCTCGGGCGGGAACATTGAAGTGTGCACGAAACGCATGCTGCGCCGCGATGATCGACTCGCCATTAGAAAAGACCACCCATGACTTACCCCTCCTCCCGCCATTGGCGCCCTGTTCTAATAAGCAAGTTTATTTCCTGACCAACAAAGTTTATACATGGTTTAGAACCAAATACGGAAATTATCTATCACATCTAACTATCTACAAATAGCATCCAAGAAATCCTTTCTGTCAGCAATATTTTAAACTCTGATTTGATGATTTGATTTGAATGTAGCCCAAGGAAAAACTTGCGTTGATTTTAACATTTATAGGGCACGCAAGCAGCTCCATCAGGTTTAAATTCATGCTACTCTTTGAACTGATGTAAGATTGGAATTACAAATAGTATTTATGACCATAGTAAAATCTAAGTCATAGTAGGTTCTTCTATGGTACCACTTACTAAATTCGACATGAATTTTCAGATCTTTTATAATAGATCTTTTGGGCGGTTTAGAAGGAACATTGTTAACTACCCCATAGTTTTATGGATACATACATTGGTATGTTTTTTATAAACATAATTATAGGTAACAGATCATTATTTTCATTATTCTGTAAGATAAATAATGGTTTAAATGAAATAAGATGAGTTTATTTATTATGTTTGAAATATAAAGTTTTATAAAATAAATGTAGGTACCTATTCTTTGAACATCTACATTTGTGATCTCAGAGAGTTACAAGATCAAAAAACTTACTTAAGTGAAATTCGAGCTTAATTATGTGAGGGCCTCTTCGAAAATCATTCCCTCCTTCCCTCATCCCATCATTAGTTGCAATTTTTTACTTTAAAAACAATGACACTGATATGGACTGTGGTTGGTACGGCCACCAGTTTTTAATTTTAGGCTTTGAATTTGTGGCGTCACCTAGTGAGAAGTACTCGTACAGGTACTATATTTGTAATCTGTGATTATGCTTACATAATTAAGATCGAACTTCCCGTAGGTAAGTTCGTGTGATCTTGTAATTAATATGGTGATTTTTTTTTTCAAAATTGACACAGTACAATAAAACTTGAAAACATATAATAATCAAAAATATTAAGTAATACTTATTATTTAATTGCGAAAACATTCAAAGGTTAGTGCTATAGGTATATTCTGAGTGGGGTGTGTTTGTTTCTCAAAAAACAAAAAATATATGGTTTTAAATGTATGGGTTAGGTGTCAATATCACATTTTAAAGTGAACATGTCATGAAAAATAAGCATTCTTGCCAATTATTTCTGCCATTTTATTAATGTACGGCCATAAAATAGGGGATAATCACAGTTTCGTGAAAATCGTCAAGAAGCGCAAGAAGTAAAAAATAGCTTTATTTTTAACGGATTAAGCATATATTGTGTTATATGGACTCACCTCATCCATTTCAGAACTGCTTCCCATACTAAGTAGAGATCCATCACTACACGTGCTATGTGATTTTGTGGGGAGATCCTAAAATAAATTCAGTTAAAAGGAAACTATTCAACAGGTTTAAAATATCATAATTATTTAGTATAGATAATAGTGATCATTATCATTTTCATATCTCCTCATCATTTTCATATATTATTGATTAGCCCGGAGTAGAGTTTTAGGTGGTTTTAGTTTAGTTTATCGACAATATCAGTCAATCTTAGCTCTTAATTGTATTTGTTTAGATACCTTACAAAGTTTATATACCTAAATTTTAAAATAAAAGTGCAAACACATTATTTACAGACACACTGCAAGCAATTACACCTACAGATATCTGGAAATCCTCCATATGCATACCATTACCAAAGACGACAAATACACAATCTTATTCCAAATTAAGAGTCATTAGTATTCTTCCTGCGTTTTCAAAAATTTATGAAAAAGTCTTAGTTCATATCGCTAATTGAAATTGAAATTAATTACAGATATTATTAGCTAGGTAACTTCCAATACAATTGCAAAAAACAGCAGCAATAAAAGCCATTGGTTTAATTATTTTACTTGCACATTTACATAAGTTTGTTAAAATCACGTGAGTTTTAAATTTTTCCAATATATCACTGTGCCAAACTCTAGCCCGAGCTCTAGCCCAAGATATTATCGAATCATCCCTAAGTGTCATCGGTGTCAGTTAGTGGTCAGTGGTCGAGAAATTGAAAATTTTAATTTTATAAATTTCCTCCTATAGGGTAGGAGGATAATAATTATCATTATCATTAAATGGTTGCAGATGGTAATGGTTAATCATTTTATTTTAAGGACATTACTACCAATATATTTATAATACTATAATACTATAATATTTATAATACTATAATACTAACTTGTTTTCTTCCTGGTAGTTAACGTCAAAATTACTTACATTTCAAAAATGTAAGTAATTTTGACGTTCTTCTGACATTTTATGTTTTCCTTTTCAGTATTATACGTTTACATAAACTTTTAAAAAAAAATTAGACTAACAATAATAACATGTACCTGAAGATGGCTTAAAAGCCGAAACGCAGTTGTAAAATATTTAAAAAAAGGATAGCTTTTGGCTCGTTGTTTTAAATACAATTTGGTAGAATTATATTTGAATTATAATACTAACAATACCCTAACAAACATCAAAAATATCCAAGTTAACATCCAAAGCCAAAGGCAGCAAGAAATGTAGGCAAATATAAATTATTAAAATAATAAAAAAATAATTGTTACAGAAAAAATTAAGTATTGATAATAGTTACTCTATTCATAATCTGGAACCATACCATGAAAATTTCATTAGCGGGACATGCCCATTTTGATCTCAGGCATACATGCAATTTAGTTTTTCAGGGATTTCTATTTATTAGGTATACCCCGATTGCTGTAAGAAGTCCGGATTTTGTCAGATGACAATTTTTCACATGAAATCTCTATAAATTTTCTGTTGGGTATAACATTGGCACATATGCATAATAAAATAAAAACCCTATTGCAATCACGATTATACCGCTACAAATAATAATAATTATGACTACAACTCATTTCAATAATAATTTAAAATGTCATGTAAACACTTTTCATTTTGGTACCGTGGTATACCTCAGCTGCTTTCAGCAGTGTCTATGTGCGGACTCAGGCAAATTCATCTTCGGTGTGTCAAAGTTACAGCGAAGGTTTTCCGGATCGCTCAAACTGGTACAAACATTTGGCAGTGAAAATATTCGCGGGTTCTGTAGTTTTTTGTTAGTTTTACCGTTATCTGTGTTCTTTTTCTTGCTACTTTTCATGTTATTAGTAGTTATTCATTGTGCAAATGGGCTCGTTACTGACGTGAACTTATGACGCGGTTGAATTTTTTGCTGCATTGATACTAACTTAGGATGTCAAAATTACCAATTGACAGCCCTAGTAAGGACTTCTTAAAAAAATTTGATACTTGTGTGTCTGGTTTTCATGCTAACACCTCTAAAAATCTATTTAGGCTGCGAGAATTGTTCCCGATAGGTCATCGTTTTCGAAGTATTGGTTTGGCATTGCCTCGTAAGCCTGGCCAGGGCGTTTTTTGAAAAACAATATTAGGCATTTTTAATCGCAAAATAACACTGTAGGATTATTCGTTATCCCTCAAAATAGTCATTTAGCAGTTATTCCTTAATGTTCTGTGCAGTGCCAAACTTTGAAAAAGTTAATAATCCAAATTCGTGGCATGAATTTTATTTGCTTGAAATAAATTGATGTACTTTTTTTTATAAATATTTGTTTTAGTTTTGCCTCTTATTATTTGTCATATCCAACTCACAAAATTTAAATTCGTGAAGGACTTCTACAGAATGTTTATTATTCTTGCATTCATTAAAAAGTAGGCGCTGAAAAAACAAAACATATCAGAAAAACTTATTTTATAATAGAAGATCGAAATTAGACTGAAAAAATTTTAGAAACAGAAATTATTTCGCTCATTTGAAATACCTAAATCCTTATTGACATTTTATTTGTTGATGATCTGATCGTCATTTGATTTAGATTTTATCGCTCCCTAGATTCATACCACGAATTTGGATGGATAATCTTTCATCAAAATTGCTACATGACTATTTTGAGGGACAAGGAAATAATCAATTAAAAATGCCTAATAAAGTTTTCACAAAAATCGCAGAAGGCCAGGCTTTCCTGGCAATGTCAAACCAATACTTCACAAACGATAACCTTTCAGAAACATACCTACAAAAAAATTTGTAACGTTCAATTCCAATTCAATTCAAAGTGGCATTTTTAGTTAGGAAACAAAATGTTATTAAGAGAATTCATGCGTTATTTTATTACGTAATATGGAAAAAAGAATAGGAATGTTTCATAAAATCTACATTTATTGTTTTTTAATTTTGAAAAAATCTAAATGGAAATAAAAATTGTTGATTGTCAATCACTTGTCAATGTTTGTTATGTGTCGAGGCCACAAACGCTAGATGGTCTCCATAATCGCATTATTGAAGCTTGTCACGGAATCACTAGGGAGCAGCTCAGAAGAGTGGTTGAAAACAATAGATGGCGAATTTATTAATTTAATTTAATCGAATAACATCAATAATATTTTTTGTATAAATTATCTGTGATGCAAATAAATAGGTTATCAAGAAAATCGACATTCTTTATATCAGAGGTATCAAGTAACGAATGAATTATCTTAATAACATTTTGTTTCCTTACTGAAAATGCCATGTTGCCAAGGAAGATCAAAATAACCTTGTCTATTAAAAAATATATATTGCAACTTTTAAAAATTATTTTTTGGATATCCTGTAGTAAAGGAACAAGATGAAACTTTCTATAGTTATGTTTTAAGTGGTCCTAAACAAGAATGCATTGTCACTATAGTCGGTTTAGTCCTAAAAAAATCTCTAATATCACTTTTCCAAATTTGGACCCTTAAAACTAGTCACAGTACAGTTATCCATGTGTTCGGTTTTCAAAAAAAAATTAATAGTGCATCGAATGCCATTTTCAGAGAACTGTTCAACAAAAAAAGTTTTTCAAAATCGTCGCACAAATGAAAATTTGAGAGGGGTGGCTTACCCTAAAGTGGGACACACTGTATAATAGTATGAGAACTGCATAATTTCAACTCTCATAAGCTTATAGACCGTCAGACAGTGACAGATTTTCCTTACTGATTTTCTCATTTATGCCTTGGAGAGGGTTGAAAGGTAAATCGATGCTGAGTCGGAAAATAGTAATTTTAAGTTTGGCCCCATGGGGAAAACACATGGAAAATTCGATTTTTCAAAACAGAAAAAAGGTACTAATTCTCACTTATGCCGTGTTCACCGTATGATTTCTTATACTATTCCGACCTCGAAAACCCAAAGGCATAAGTGTAGCGAGTGGAAAAAGGGTTGAATTAAGGGTTTGGCAGATCACACAAAAAAATGACTTGGTTTACTGACTCCGTCAGTTATGCCGTTCGAAATGGTGAAAACTTATATCCTTACTAGCCCCAAAATTGATTGGCAGAAGTGACGCGTGGGGAAAAATGCACTTTTGGGTCGGAAAATAAGTCGGAATTTTTTTTTTTTCGTCAACTGATTTCTGCACTTATGCCTCTGAAACTATAGAAAGTTTTATTGCAATTCATTTTATCCCTGACAAAATCAGTTGATGAAAAAAAAAATTTCCGATTTATTTTCCGACCCAAAAGTGCATTTTTCCCCAGGAGTCACTTATGCCAATCAATTTTTGGGCTAGTGAGGATATAAGTTTTCACCATTTCGAACGGCATAACTGACGGAGTCAGTAAACCAAGTCATTTTTTGTGTGATCTGCCAAACCCTTAATTCAACCCTTTTTCCACACGCTACACTTATGCCTTTGGGTTTTCGAGGTCGGAATAGATAAGAAATCATACGGTGAACATGGCATAAGTGAGAATTAGTACCTTTTTTTTCTGTTTTGAAAAATCGAATTTTCCATGTTTTCCCCGGGGGCCAAACTTAAAATTACTATTTTCCGACTCAGCATCGATTTACCTTTCAACCCTCTCCAAGGCATAAATGAGAAAATCAGTAAGGAAAATCTGTCACTGTCTGACGGTCTATTATAGAATACGATGTTATATAAATGTAGAAAGTATATTTCTTTACTTGAAGTGAGTAGGTTGCCTCAATTAATATGGGCCCAATCATTGTTAATTAAAGAAGTTGTCGTTAATTTTTAAGCAAATCTACTCTCATAAGCTTATATGAGGGCGGTTCACCAATTATTGTCCCTAACATAGAAGTAATTAAAACGGGTACTCAAAAACTTTATTACTTTTCTACATAATCCCCTGAAAGTCTAATACATTTCTCATAAGGATGTTGAAGTTCTTGGAAACTTTGAAAAAAAAATGTTTTTTTGCTCTCCCAACCAGCCGTTTACAATTTCAATCACTTCTTTATCGTTCAAAAATCAAGAACCACGCAGTTGTTCTTTAAGTTTGATATGAAGGACTATCATCACCTAACACTTCATGCATATCCTCGTAAATTTCCTTCGGAGTCATCCTTTTCTTTTGCAGGTATTTTATGACTGCCCTCACTTCATTTTTCTCCGTTTTCTCAATTCACTATGCACAATCGAAGAATAACAATTCTTAGTCGAATATTCGAAACGATGTGATATTGAAATTTGGCAAGCCAGACTGACAGATGTTGACATTCGTACTACTAGAGTACCGATTGTTTCGGTCAACGCCAACTAGTCTAGGGACAATAATTGGTGAACCGCCCTCGTTGAACAAAATAGGTACCGTTGGAAAGAAGGCAGCTGGTGCAACGATAAAAAAAAGGGGTTGCCACCTCCTAAGCAGTTCCTTCGCATCGGCAGCCACCAGTAAAGTGGTGTTGTTTTGTTGACTTTCAACTCTCATAAGCTTATTAAATAAATTCAGTGCCAAATGAAAGCTTGAATTTTTCTCTACAAGATAAGGTGAGGTTGCCTGCTACCGGGTTAGCCCAATAACCGACAGCCAGCATTTCGGGATGCAGTGGGTGGTGGCCCTCTGCTGTAGCCAGTGTCCAAGACAAGGGCAGAACACGCTGCTACGTGCGGTAAACGAGGATGAAGCTTTGCTGGCAATTAAATGTATGTATGTACAGAGTGGTCCAAAATTGGTCACTTTTAGGGGGTTTCTTCTATTTCTCGACGAGATAGTCAAAAAGTAGCTAAATTGTCTGGAGCTCGATTTTCAAGAAAAGTTGAATGACCCAAACTGCATCTCAATATATTGATTCATTTAGGAGATACAGGGTGTTTCTCAAAATGTCTCATTTTCTTCAAATTACCATAACTTTTTTATCTGTGATTTTTTTTCATTTTCGTAAAAACATCCTTACAAATGTTATATTTTCAAGTTCTAAAAATTAAAGTAGGCCTTGGCATGCAGTTATCTCTAACAATATATTTTTAGCATTCCATGCAAAGATGTGAATTTATCGTATTTTTTGATCAAATTTATGAAAAAATAAAATTCGCTGCTTGGTTATTTTTAGAGATAACTACATAAAACTATATATGGTTGGAATTAGGAGAATAAAAGGAACCCAAAATATACAATCTCAGAAATCTGACTAAGTGATGCTCACTTCCAGTCAAACCGGAAGTCAGAAATGAAAACCGTCACTTTTTTGTTACTCCCTGTATACTCATTACTAATATTCATATATTCATATCCAAATTCCTCGGTAAATTATACAGTTTTTGAAGCATACATTTATCTTTGAAAATACCAAGAAAATCGGGTTTATCACGTTAACTGGAACACCCTGTACAGGGTGGTGAAGTCATAGGGATCATCCCTAATAACTTTTTTAGTTTTACAGCTAGAAAAAGTTGTCGGATTTCTATAGGGCTATTAGAAAAATAAGTCAACATTGGGTAACAGAGATCTACAGTGATATATACCGTTGGCTCACTGAGAAAAAGTGCAATGATAGTATAAGGTATGCCCTCTGAGGTTTTGGTAAAATTATGTATGTACAGGGTGCCCCATTTTGGGTGTTTTTGGGTGTTTTTCTCAAAAATCTCGGATATTATTAAAGCTAGAGTGTTGCGGTTTTAACGTCACTGTACTACTTTTTTTAGAGGAATTTGGTGGACCAATCAGATTTTAGATAAGTTTTATAGTTTCCGCGCATTGGCGCAGGACTGAAATTTTCGATTTTTTGGAAACCTCTCTCCTGGCTACAACTTATATATATCGACAAATTTAATCAACTATTTTTATAGATTTTTTGGCGTAGAATCGAATGGAATAATTAGTTTTTTGGTAGCGTTAATAGTTTTTGAGATATGAACTATGGTTTCCGTTAAAAAAATATATAACTTTGGTTCATATCTCAAAAACTATTAACGCTACCAAAAAACTAATTATTCCATTCTATTCTACGCCAAAAAATCTATAAAAATAGTTGAATAAATTTGTCGATATACAGTATGTCCACAGAAAAGTTGTTGAATAGGAAAAACTTTCCCATTTTTCATTTTATCGAAAAAAGTTATTCTTGATAAAAAGTTTTGCTGGTTCTTAAAGTAAGATTGGGATAGAGAAATTTAACATTTCTTGTACGGGGTGTTCAAAAAATTGAAAAAACTTTAAGTGGTACAAGAGTAAAGTGCACTTATTTGTGAAGATGTGAAAATAAGTTACTAGAAAAAGTTGTTCAAAAGTAAAAGGCAGTCTCTAATACCAATTTTCGAAACAATCGGCCTACTTTTATTTATTCATTCATTCATTAAATAAATTAACACTGTACTACGTAAATTTTTTGCTGTAAATTAAGCATTTTAACCTGACAATGGCTATGGCTAATAAATTTTAACAGCGAATTGTCAAATCAACTTGTCACTATCAACACCTACTAGAAGAAGATTGAATTGTTAATTTATAATAACTTAATTTGTATAAAATAAATTGAATGACTACTCTATCCTAATCTTACTTTAAGAACCAGCAAAACTTTTTATCAAGAATAACTTTTTTCGATAAAATGAAAAATGGGAAAGCTTTTCCTATTCAACAACTTTTCTGTGGACATACTGTATAAAAGTTGTAGCCAGGAGAGAGGTTTCAAAAAAATCGAAAATTTCAGTCCTGCGCCAATGCGCGGAAACTATAAAACTTATCTAAAATCTGATTGGTCCACCAAATTCCTGCCAAAACCGCAACCCTCTAGCTTTAATAATAACCGAGATTTTTTAGAAAAACACCCAAAAACACCCAAAATGTGACACTCTGTACATGCTCGTCAACACATAAGCAGAATTATCGGGAGACCGCGGCACTTGCATTGGAAAAGTTGATTGTTTATTGTTAAAAAAACGGGTTTTGAAATCATAATATAACGTATGCTCACCATACCAATTGATATTTTATATAAAGAAAATCCATCGGAAAACGATTCGGCATACGTGTAGCATGGGACCTAAGAGTCGGCGTTCGCCCTTAAGGGTGTCACAAAATTCCCCATTTTTGAATGATACCTAACTAATTTGCACAAATATGAAGTTCACATAACCAACAATCATAAATGGTTACCCTTTACCTTCTAACCCCTTCTAGTAGCTGTAGAAGACGCCGAAGTCTACTACATCAAACCGCTACTAACTAAATATCAATTGGAATAAATAGCACCTAGCCTAACCCTTGAAGCCTGATATGCCACTAAAACATCCTTTATTGTTTATAATTACAGGTACTAAAAAATCTTTCTTTGTTAATAAAAATAAACCTTTTTAAAAACAACCTTTTATTGAAGCCATGAAAACGAATAAAATAAGTGTAGATTTTCGTCAAGGTAATCCAGTGCCAAATTGAGACAAGCTTCTTTAAATCAAAAAGCTTTTTAAATTAAAAACATAAACTTATATTATTTGTTTCAGTATAAAAGCTGGTTTTTAAAGAGGTTTTTTTATTTTTTGCAAGTTACATTATTTAAAAAAGAAAAATTCGTGTTCTGTAACCCAATCAATTCAGAAACTTTTTTACTCTTGGTATTTTTCATTAACTTGAAAATTTGAATGGAAAAAAATTGAATTTCTTTTATCACTTTTTTATTTTACTATTTACGAGTGTGGTAGTGAATACTTTTTCCCGCATTCAGAAGCATTTAAATAAAAAAAAATATTTTTAAGCAAAGTTAAAAATGTATTTAATAATGTTTAGGAATATGAGCAACCAAACACAAATTTGGTTTGCCACACATTTGCGAGACACCCTGTATAAAATGTCTTATTATTACAGAAAACCGCACAAAATTCCCTATAACTTTTATCTAAAACTTTTCTTCTATAACAAAAAATTAAAAAATATAGTGGGACACTTAGCATAGACAGTCTTTATGTGTAGCTGTGATTATTTTCCTCATACTGTATCCAATAAGGTAGCGCTCTTTTCTTAATAAGAAACAACCGATCATATTATTATGCCCTTAGTCCAAGAAAATTGACATTTTTTTATAGAGGTGGAAAAAAAATAATTCTTATCAGGTAGATATTTTCAGGGTTGGTTGTGGGTAGCGTCCTGAGTATAACCCCAAAAAATCACCATCGAAGTCGTGTTACAAACCCCGCAATAGGGGTGGTTATGCAAACTTTTTTTTTGCAATTTTTTTTATGTGTACATTATTACATTCTCTCCCTTATGATTTTTTTTTTAACTTCAATACTTCACGAGATATAGGTAAAAGATCACCACCAGCTAAAGTGCTTTATAAGGGTGAAAAAAAATTGTTTAAAACAAGCTGATTTTTTTCAGAGTTAACTGGGGGTACTTAGGAGTGCACCCCCTTGATATCATCCAAACGTAGGTAGGTAATGTTTGTTTTTCAAACGCTTCAGTCGAAGCAATCACCTTCGCGATTATTCAAAACAGTACTCGCTCAAAATTAATCGTATTGGATATACAGGGGGCCGCAGTCGTGATGGAAAAAAATTTAACCGCAAGTGGAAGAAAAAATAGCTTAGTATGAATCCGAAGAAATTCTAAAGTCAACCAAAATAAAAGTATATTTTCAGAGGTGTATTCAAACCCCCGACTTGACGGCGTTCGAACCCGTCAGCTGGCAAAAAAAACTGAAAGTTTTCCTGGGGCTTTTTAAAATTAACGCATAAGTACTATCACTGTTTAGAGGAAGCTTTCGAAAATACCACCATCAACGTCACTAAACAGACCACACACAAACACAAGATTATTCTGTTGATCTGAGAATTTTTCGCATGCCTCCCCCACTCAGTGGTTAATTTTTTTTTACACCATAACTGAATCACTCTGTAAAAATAAATTAATAAAGAAATCTTATACATGAAACACTTTGAACAAAAACTACACGTGAGGAAAATTTTTCTTGATACATTTTTTATTCTCAACCACTACAAGCTAATAATTCATACAAATTGGCCTTTTATTTTCAAATAAAATCCTTCGAACTTTAGTTAAAACAAGACCAATTATTTACACTCGTGCTTTTTCTAGGCAAAATAGCGCTTTCGAAAAATTTATGGATAACATTTCCGGCACTTATGATTTTGCATACGAAAATACGGAAATTCATAGTCAAATCATAAATCAGCAAACAATCTTCAAAAAATCAATCTTATTCTTTTACTTCATATACTCTACTGTCAGAGCTGGGAAAGATCTTCCCAAAAAGGATCTAGATCTACTAAGACACTTTTTAAAAAGTGTGTGAAAAATATCTTAGATACACGATCGTTTAGAAAGTATCTTAGATTCTTAAAATTATCCATTTTTCAAAGATATTCCCAGCTCTGCTGTTAGTAAAAATTATTGCTAATTTGGTCGTTATTATGACAATTTCCACAATAATTGAATAATAATATGCCAACTATCTGTAATAAGTGACGACCACTGACCTCGTAGGGCAGGAATATCCTGATTTTGTTTATCCATGGCACGTTTCCGTTGAAGCACTCCCTCTGATAACAAAACATAACTCGCGGACCGCGCGAAAATCGGACACCGACAATTCATAAATATTTACGATTACGCGACATTGTGCACAACAAAGCAGAATAAACCATAGTCATATGTTTGAAACTAACAACGGGCGGTTGCTCGGACGGCGAACACAATGGTAACACTTTCTATAACAACTGCGGCTTAGTTAACTATGTAGTAATACCAAAAGTTGCATTGCGGTGATGTAACCAGGCGATTTCGAATGCGCCGGATTTTCCTCGTTGCTAATTCAACTGGGTCATATATTTTTTATTTGCTGGACATTTAGGCCAGCGGTTTGCAAAATGTGCCTTGGAAACCGAGACTAAACAGCGAAGACCGATTGCCCGTTTGATCAAATTTGTTCCAGATTTGCGCCTCGATCGACCCGCAATAGTACGTAACGAGAGTTGTAAAGTCTCAGAGAAATAACCCTTGGTTAAAAAAACTGAAAGTTCAGAGAAATAACCAAGGGTTATTTCTCTGAACGTAAAGTGAACATTATGCACGAATTGAAAAGTAATTCCAGGAGTTCGTAATAATTGTCATAAAATTTGAATTATCTACTAGGTATACTTTATTTTTTTTTTATTGGGCTATACATCTAAGGTAATTTACCCAGTGCCATGGACCACCCCCGACGTTACGCGGTTTGGGTTTCCACCTTCTTTATCTGGCTGGCACCGACTGGCTTTTCACCATGGCCTGCCAGATTTGTCTGTTAGACTCTTAACCTAATCTTAAACCTAAAGACATACACAAACATAAATACAAACACAACACCCATGTGGCACATACCGTGGTGGGACTCGAACCCAGGACGTACGGTGCCAAAGCGCGGGTCCAATCGAAAGACCCACTCGGACACCGCCGCCCCTAACTTTATTTACCTAACTGCCTGCGCCTGCGCCTAGATGATGCTATGTTCAGTGAGTTTTGTTTACTGTGCGTTTTGCTTACCGTGCTATTGGGTTTACAATGTAGTTATTGTTAGTTACCGTTGATAAATACCATCCACTTATTGGTAAATGGAACAATATACGACCACGTTATAATTCTATTAACCTTTTATCGTTTAAGTATCGACAAGAAGTATCGATAAGAATGGGCCTTTTCAAGAGAAAATTACGCTTTAAAATAAGACTATGTATGATGCAAAGTTGATGCACTTTCAAGGATTTAGGATATAAATTTATTTATATTAAATTTTCCGGTTGGATGCCATAATAATAACAAATTAAAATATCATGGAACTATTTCATATACAGGGTGATTCAAATCTATGCGGCACCCTTTTAGAGGCGTACTTTACTCGTTAAAATAAGACGAAAAGTTCCTATTAACATGGGTCCAAAAACTCTTCGTTACGAAAATACAGGGTGATTAAACTTTCAAAAAAATATCGATTAACAATCAATTATTTTTTTATGCCTTAGCGCCTTACTAGTAACAAAAATTACATACTCCTACTGCCATTCCATTTGAAAATTATTTCGTTTACTTCAAATAATAGTTACATACCTCAACCCAAAAAAGCGTTAGAGTCGAAAAAAAGACGACAAATCGGAAAACTCCAACTTTCCGCGAAAGGGAGAGAGATATGAAAAAAATGAAAAAGGCATTTTTTGTTCCAAATTGTATTGTTTATTCAATAACATAATAAATTGTGGTATTGTACAGGGTCATACTATTTTTTTTGTTTAGTTTATGGATTGGATGATTACCCTTACCTCCGCCACTTCGCCACTTGATACTTTCGCGACCTGATATTAGCATTTCTTATGTCACCCTATGATTATTGTGTACCAAATTTGTTTAAATATTCTTATTGGTTTGGAGGGTATAAAGAAAAATCTATATTTTTTTCAAAGTTTAATCACCCTGTATCTTCGAAACGAAGAGTTTTTGGACCCATGTTAATATGAACTTTTCGTCTTATTTTAACGAGTAAATTACGCCCCTGAAAGGGTGCCGCATAGTTTTGCATCACCCTGTATATAACCAAAAGTCAGGACTTTTTGCAGAATAATTCACTTTTCATCTTAATTATTGAATTTTTCGCCATAAAACGTGGTGAATTTTGGTTAGATACGTGAAATAGTTTGATGATATTTTAATTTATTATTATTTTGGTATCGATTTAGTACTGGAAAAATTAATGTAAATAAATTGATATCCTAAATACTTGATGGTAGTTACATCAACTTTGTATAAAACGAAATTAAAATCACTTTCTTTTGAAAAAGACATGTTTTCAGAAATTTCATAAAAATTAAAAAATGGCAAAAGTAAATCTTTTGATAGGCCCAGACCCTTCAAATTTGGCATGCTTGTGTGAAATTGAAAAAGAAACAACTTCTTGAAAATTTAACAAATAAGCCCATTTTTAGAGATTTTATTTTCTAAATCTAATTTTTGACAGAGAGCAAAAGTCACGTGCTCACATTTGAGTGGCAAGAAAGGAATCATTGAAGTCGAAACCCTATTCGAGCGAGCAACCACTACTCCAAAAAGCCCTGGGAATGAACTTGGCTTAAAATTAAAGAGTCTATGCACCAATATTGGGTTGTTACACAACAACTATTTTTAAAATCTTATGTTTTCCCTTAATTTTGCGTTTAAATTTATTTGTATTATTATGATTTAGCAAGAGAGCAACCAGTAAATAAGTATCTTAGGTTATTTGCGGAAATAAAGAGTATCGATTTAAAGAGAAATAATAATTAAGAAAAAACAAGCATCCTGATATATTTCTGAAAATCGGCATAGAGGCATAATAACACAATACGAACACATTTGCATAATAACTTTTTCTGATATTTTCAAGGCAAAGCCGATTTTTTTAACTTTTTAATTTTAAATGTCAAATTTGGCAGGCATGGGCTGTGACGTCACGACCGTCTGTAGGTACCCAGAATATGCACCAACATAACCCGAAATCAGATTTTCAAAAAATATAATAATAATTTGTTCCCCATTTGTTGCAAACTTTATGAATAGCATGGTATTTTTACGTATAATCTGAGAGGACCCAGAAGGCTTCCACATAAGAGTCTAATATTTTTTTGAAATGCCAATTTTGTAGGGATATATTCTTATTATATTATAAATATTATAATTTAGTGTCTTTATTACAAGCTTATATTTAACTTGGCCTGTTAGTATGTATGTATGTATGTATGTATGTGTTGAATCTTGCAAGCTGAATTAGAACCACTTCTTGACATCCGATTGAGCTGAAATTTTGCATGCGCCTTTAGTTCTGGTGACAATATAATATGCAACACTCAATATTGTAATACTTTCAAAATGGCCGTCGCCACAAGATGGCGGATGATGTACCTTTTGTCAGCTCCCTTAATATGGGTATCAAATGAAAGAGCTTGAAGAGTACAAAACGATTAAGTTGGTGACATAACACTAAATTCAATATGGCGGCCACTCCAAGATGGCGGATTAATTTTCTTTTCAACCCCCTTAATATGGGTATCAAATGAAAGGGCTTGAAGAGTAGAAAACGATAATGTTAGTGACATCACACTTAATTCAATATGGCGGCCGCCCGAAGATGGCGGATTACCTATTTCTACCCTACTTAACATGGGTATCAAAGGAAATGGTTCGACGAGTACAAAATAATAAGATAATTGACGTCATACTGAATCCAATATAGCGGATGCCCCAAGATGACGGACAAAATTTCTGTACTACCCTCCTGATATGGGAGTCAAATAGGCACTTAAAACCACAAAATCAAAAAAAACAAGCTTTTATTTAAGGCATGTACTAAAACGAATAAGAAAAAAAATAAGAGATAAAAAAACATTTTTAAAAACAAGCTTTTTATGCCATGTACTAAAACGAATAAAATAAAATAAGCCTAGGTTTTCGTTAAGATAATTCAATGCCAAATTGAGATAAGTTTTTGTAAATCAAAAAGCTTGTCACGCATTATATAAATAAATTTCCTCTCTCATTTCCACTGGAAGATTTTCAATTGCTTCCCGGAAATTAGTATAAAAAAAAGAAATCTAACTGCATTTAAACTAGTGTTAAAAAAGAAGGGGCCATAGTTAGTCTCTCCCTAAAAATTGAACACCATACGCTGACCTTTTGGGAATATTGGCTTATACAGTTAATTACCCAATGAGGATTTTCAGTAGCCCAATATTTGCTATTTTGTGTCTCCGAGAAGATGTAAAGAAATGATAGTCGTACTAAAACCAAACCTGTCAAGAAAGCGAACTATTAAGAAAGCGAACATAACGAGAGATCTCGAACTGAGGCAGCAAATGCAAAAGCACATGGGTCCTCAACCAACGATCAAATCCAATAGTTTAATGCCAAGGTAAAAGAAGCATTTGTTGGTACAATAGGAAGTTCAAGGAAGTTGTTTTCGGACAAAACAAAGCGTTCAGTCGAGCGTGTGTGCACATTCCGAATTAGAAATACTGTAACCTAATGTTTTCAATCATGCCAAAGCTTTGGAAAAGAAGTTTATTACAAGATACAAATATTATGTTATATGCAACAGGAAGCAATTTGCCAAAATTAATAGAAATAAAGCGAAATGAAAATACGATGCCAATTTAAAATGTTTATAATATGCACCTTTTGCCAATACATGCAGTAGGTACTATAGCCTTTTTACATCGTGGACAACAGGAGCCGTTTAGGTATTTATATCGAGAGGGCGGAATAATCAAACAGGATTATGCCAAGCATATAAGTTATGAAACTTGCGTTAGTGGAATATAAACAGCATCGCATGTTTCAAGGTACCGACTATTGACGTTTTACAGATTCAATTTTATAAATCAAAAAAATAATAGGTAGAGCAAATATAAGTGCGAGAATCAATGATTAGGTTCGTTATTCCATAAAATAAATTCCATTTAAAAAGAAGCTCGAGTGGTTTTTGAAACTCTATTGACCTTACACAATAATGAGGTAGTAAAACTAAAACTAGGACAACAATCTTTCATTCGAGGTGAACTATAAATAGGCCTGATTTTGGAGCGCGGGTAAATGTATATTTACATATTGAGTCACCAGTAATGTGTATCATCTTCTGAAGTATATTAGGCTCCTACTGATGAAAAACCGATTTTATTTATTGTACACATAACTATGTAAATGAACAGGGGAGGTTAGTGATCTTTAAAATTACTGAATAAATCGCGTACACATTAAATAACATTCAGAAACGCGGAAACATTATTTATTAAAACACAAGTTCACGTGACCATAATAGAAGTTTGGGCCCATAATGACGGTGTGCTTATGATTTTCGAAGAATCTTCTATTTTGAACTTCATTTAAAAATACATGTCAGACTGGCTAAAATTGTATCGAAACGCATAGTTTTCGAATAAATGAAGACACTCACTATTCCATAATGAAGAACGCAGGATATTCATACCTGACTATCGTAAGAATAGGTATACGTGGAATATACGTACCTATTATAATAGTCTCCGAAAATCATATTGAGTAAAATCCTTTGAATAAAGAATCCCAGGAAGAAGTTCAAAGCTCAATGTATATTATAAAATACGTGAGACGGAAATCGCCCTGAGTAGTAACCAAGTTTTGACACAATATTTTGGTATCTGACTCGGTGATAGGTGTCTGTATTGTAAGTTAGGTACTGATTTCAGAAAAAAGAGGATTTCTGCCTCGATTAGTTTGTCGAAACAAAAAGGTGACCGCCACTCTATAAATGGAAACGGCATCCCGCCATATGCAGAGACTGTCCCGGCCGAGCGTTAAGCCCAAATTTGATCCTTCCTGGGGTTCTTTAATCAAAGTAAAATCACATCCAAAAATATGTCACTATAACTAATATGTCAAAACAAGACGATTATATCTGAATAATTAATTTTTTAACCACCTTTGTCTTTAAAATAGGGACACGCTGTGAAGCAGAATTTATTGAAAATATATTATATCCGCTTTTATATTTACAAAAGCTTTTAAAAAAGATTTTTGAGGGATTTGTTATGCCTTTCAAATTGCATTATGTTGCGTTAGTCCAGTAAATTTAAGGTTTAATATTGCATATCATTGGGTAAGAAAAAATTTTTTATCCATCGATAGTACACCATATAAAAAGCTTAAATCGGAATTTTCGACCATCAACCCTTTGCAGGTTTTCCGCTATCTTGACTTTAGTGGTAAATTAGTTTTTCGCGGATAACAGCTGTATTTTTAATTTTACCAAAAATATAGCCGATACCATTTTTGAAGGAAAAAAGATGCTCTGCAAATTTTTTCTCTTGACATTTACTTGAATTTTGCATATATAACAAGTTGTAAGAAAATAATCGAGAAAAAAGGGTTTGCAAACTTTTTTCACATCTAATATCTTTTTTTCTGCTAACGACAGCGTAAAATTTTCTTAACATAAGTTGTTCAATACAAAATTACCTATGATATTTGTCTGAACAACTTTTTTCTATCAGTAATACTTTATATCTGGTAGCGTCTCAAAGTTAACGCAACGTCTCCTGGCACCTCGTAGGGTCGAAGTACCCGCGCTATACCTTGCCGGTACCTTGCAAATTTTCCCAATTTTTTTATACTTTGACATATTATTATGTAGAGCACAATAATTATTTGTGTCAGCGTGTCGTAGTTTATGGTACAAGGACGAAAAGTTGAGTTTTTCGGATACGGATGCGGCCGAGGCGCAGTCGAGACTAGCGAACTACAGGAGTACGAAAAACAACTTTTTCTCCTTGTATCATACAATATATTTTATTCGAATGTGCTTAAATACCATATATATACTAGCTACTTATTTCAAAAAGTAGAAAATTAAGATCGGAAATGGTACTGTTTATTTTTAATTAGGTACAATATAAATCTTAGTTACCTATGAACGTCTAGGTGGCCATGGAACAGAGCAAACTATTGAACTGCCATGTGAATTTTATTTTGGATTCCCTTGGATGCAAATGTAAGTCAATACATACATATTTTTTTATTACATTCTCGCTCCATGTAATTTTTATTTCTCTTATAGGCTTTCACGGATGTTTTCCATGTGAGAATGAATTTCCGGACTGTTGCACCATGGTCAATGGAAATGTTCTAAACATTTTGCAGTCGTAACTGGAGAGCATCTTTAGTGGTGACTCGTCCATTGAGGGATTGTAACTAATCATCAAATGCCTAAGTAATATCTAGTGGCAATCTTACTGATAATAAGTTGCGATCCAACATAAGAAGAGTCGTCACTGCAGATGCTTACGGGTACGATCAGCAAAAACGTCTGGAAGATTTCCATCGACCACGGCGGGACAGCCTAAAAATTTGTTCTCATATATTAATTTATATTAGTATATATAAATATTACCAATTACTATAAAATATATTTAAAGTTACACTTCAATATTTTCACTACCAATATGCGTATATTTTTTCCTGAATATTTACACTATAAACAAATATATATTAATTAAATTTTATAATAAGTAATATTGCACTATAGAAAAATATTTTTGAAACTATTATACGCATTATTAATAGTGAATATAACAAATAGTCAAATTAAAAACATGAATATTATATGTGACATCATTTTAGTTTTTAGATTTAAAACGCATACAAGTTGTTAAACCAAACTCCAGTATATTTACTCTTATAATACAGCCGATTTTATAAAAATTTCGTAAAATATAGTATTGCTGTGCCAAATAGTATTAAATTTCTTAATACGTATTATTATTTTTATTATAGCTTTAAATATTTTTTTTTCTCCGTGAGAAGTTCATATAGGTAACTGGGATATATTGCAATGAAAACTAAACAGTATCATTTCTGATCTTAATTTTCTACTTTTTTAAATAAGTATATATATCTAAGCACATTCGAATAAAAAATATTGTATGTATGTGAAGTCTGCATCCGTCCGAAAAACTAAACTTTTCGTCCTTGTACCATAAACTACTACGCGCGGACACAATTAATTATTATGCTTTACATAAAGTACAGTCAGGTATAAAAAAGTTGGGAAATACTGCGAAGTACAGTCAAGGTATAGCTCGCGTACTTTGGCGCTACGAGGTGACAGGAGACGTTGCGCGCAACTTTGACACGGTACCGGAAATAAACTATTGCTGATAGAAAAAAATTGTTCAGACAAATATCATAGGTAATTTTATAGTGAACAACTTTTGTTAAGAATATTTCGCGCTGTCGTTATCAGAAAAAAGATATTAGATGTGAAAAAAGTTGCAACCCCTTTTTTCTAGATTATTTTCTTATAACTTGTTATATATGCAAAATTCAAGAAAATGACAAGAGAACCAATTTGTAGAGCACCTTATTTCCTTAAAAAATGGCAGTAACTATTTTTTTGGTAAAATTCAAAATACAGGTGTTATCCGCGAAAAACTAATTTACCAATAAATTCAAGATGGCGGAAAACCTGCAAAGGGTTGATGGTCGAAAATTCGGATCTAAGCTTTCTATATGGTGTACTATCGATGGATAAGAAAATTTTTCTTACCCAATGAATTGCATTATTACCCATATAAATCCAATTAAATTTACTGGATTACGTATATTCTCACAATAATAAGGTGTGAATCAGAGAGTCATCCTGGGTTCTTCATATGAAAAACTGAGTTTTCATTTATTCGAAAAATATGCGTTTTGCTATGATTTTAGTCAGGCTGCCATGTGTTTTATAATGAAGTTCAAAAAAGAAAATTCCTCGGAAAACCATAGGCATACCGTTAGCGTGGACCCAATGGGCTATTATTGTCACGTGAAATTTTAATAATTAATTTTTTCACGTTTCTGAACAGGCTGCTGATGAGAAGTAAAGTCGGACAAACGAAAAATGTTCAATGAAAAATTCAGTCTAAGCGCCATCCGTATGTTATTAATGTTGGCATGAGCGGTTAGACTGAGTTTTTCATTGGACTTCTCTCGTTTGTCGGAATGTATGCAAGTTCTTGTTATGACATCATTAATTATATTTTTCCTGGAAACATACCCAAATTTTTACTCAGTTCCCGGAAAAATATAATTGTATAGTCAAATTCCAAAAAGAATAGAGAAAATAGAGCTCCAAACCAATTTTTTTACACTTTTTGTTTCCTCGCACTCCTGAACAATATTTAAATTTGAATATGGCGCTCTTTATTCTCCTTACATGTATGTAAGTCCAAAGCAAGCGCGATTTTTTTCGACTTTTTGATACTGGTTTATTTCCTGAATGTCAATAAATATATAAATTTCAACAGAGTTAGAGGGGCAATCCCGAACCAGTTTCGAACTAGTAACCGCCAATGTGATGGCTCAAAGAAATTCAAATTCACCAATAAGATTGACAGTTACTAGTTTGGAATTGGTTCGGAATCGCTCCGCGAACACAGCTAATTTAAGCAGTTTAGCAATTTATAACTTTTCTTAAATTTATTTATAGATTATAATGTGTAGTAATACAGCAACATAATTTTCAACAATATTTAAATTTGAATATGGCGGCCAGAGGCCTCGGCAACTAAATTCCACATGAGTCATAAAAAGTTGAACTTCAGTGCCTTGGTACATAAATAACTATTTCAAAACGGTAGGTACCTACATTTTTCAAAAAAAGTCGAGAATAGTTTTTTATTAGAATTGATTGGGAAATGTAGTGAAATATGTTTGCCTTAACTGTCTTCCTTCAGGAAAAATAAAAAAAACTTAAAAAATAATTGAATTTTCACGCACCCTACGGAAACCGTTAGGATTTCGATACATGTTGAAAAATCTACTTATTTTGAAATTTTCTATAGATTTCTGAAGTTTTGCCCTAAAAGTTGGACCACCCTGTATACAACGTTTCGCGGACTGCGGAGATCGGCACACGCCCTAGCCGCTTTATAACCGCGCAAAATTCGTTGTTTCTATTTTAAATTTATTTCGGTAAAATTTTTATTTAAAACGGTTTTATAATTGACACATAAATATGTTTCTTGAAGCTTAGATCTTTTTATTGGAAATTACTGAACACAATCTTATACTTAACCAATTTTAGGCTTCGTATATAAATTGACGAGGCTTTATATTAGAGAGTTAAAGCAAGGCCCTATACGTAAACGTAGGCGTACAAAATGACAGCTACGCATGCGCGTTAAAGAGTTTTCGAACCTACATTTCTTGGGTGGACTTACGATTGACGTAAACTTGCATGTATGTACACCCGGACTGCAGCGGTATCTAGCCGAAACCTGGTGCGGAAACATTCGACTTGAAACTTGAGTGATTGGAATATACGTCAACCGCAAAGAAGCAAGTTGAAATTGAATTTTAAAAATATGTCAAACGTTTAAGAACTTATTTTGAGCGATTTTGAGAGGAACAAAAAACGTCCAACAGGTTACCTTACGTCAATGTGTTACGTCTATCTAAAAAATACGTATTGGGCTTTGCTTTAACTGTCTAATGCTCCGATCAAATATTTGATTAGAGGTCGAATGTTTTTATGCGAAACTGTCAATATTATATGGCCGACTCGAAACCGTTTTAGGTCATGTGTCTATCCTATAATATCGTTGGGTTTAGAACTAGAGATTTTTCGCGGGTGGGAGGCAAATTGACCGGGACCAATAGTGGAACTATACAACTTGTGGATATCCCGACTATCTCACGAAAATGCAACGGGCAAAGCCAACAACATTCGAAGATTTTTATATTTTCTGGCGTAGCATATTTTGTTTAAGTGTTATTTTTATTATATAGTTTACTCTCGATAGTAAGAAGCATTGTTGAAACCGTCCGCAAAAATCCTAGCACACCAACTTTCAAACTTTAATTTTGGAACGAAAACAAATGAAAACAGATAAGTTGTAATGTCTTACAATAATTCTTAGGATTCGATACTAAGTTGATATACAGCTATTTTAATTTAGTTATTAGTTTTTATATGAACTTTTGTTCAAAATATTTGATATGCCTCGCGGAAATTTCAACAATGGTGCTGACAGTTGGGTGCGTTTACCGTAGAGAGAGCGAAAAAACGCTTTGCTTGCAGTATACGCTTGCAATCTTTAAGAGGGGGTTGCCGACAGCGAAAGTGACGTTAGATTTCGTATTTTTTTAAGTTGTATAGCATAAAATCTAATAACATTTTACCTGGCAAAAATTTAGTATAAACATCTCTGTCTTCATTTTAATCATAAGATCTTAAAAGCAATGTTTTGTTTTATAGATTATGAAAACCTTGGGAAAAATAATAATTCCAGTGCATATGCTTTTAAGATCTTATGATCAAAATGAAGACAGAGATGTTTGTACTAAATTTTTGCCAGGTAAGATGTTATTAGATTTTATGCTATACAACTTTAAAAAGTACGAAATCTAACGTCACTTTCGCTGTCGGCAACCCCCTCTTAAACACCTTGTTGCACACTATATGTCATTTAAAATGATGATAATGGTGCATACTGTGCATTAATAAGATTCAAAACGTGAAAACTAACACGAAACCAACTCAAAAATTTCAGTTTGGAAGAAAAACCATGAAATTTACAAATGCGCACGCGCCGAGCAACCGCTGCTTCAAACTACAAGCGAAACAGCGCAGAATTTTTGCGCTTCCATTTGTTTCAAGCGGCTTGCTTTCAGTGCGGCTGTCCTACCTATTCTAGTGTAAAAGCGCTTGCATGCGCATGCATGCGCTTTGACACGGTATATCACAAACTATGGGTAACTTTATCTTTGCTTAAATTTCCTGATCTCAATAATTTGAGTTGTTTCTCTTCACATAAAATATTTTACGGCAATGCTTACCCTATTTGATTGCTTAATTCTGTGCCAATGTCGTGCTTCTGTCACTAGGACTTAAGAAGCGTGTCTATTAGCCCCAGGTTGAATTTCGTTTTTTGCGTTTTTTACGTCCGACACCCATATAATAATAAGGAACGACTTTCTTTTATACAATCTTCCCCAAAATGCACGTGCCAAATATCGTGCATTTTTGGGAAAACTTTTATAAAAGAAAGTCGTTCCTTATTTGAAGTACCTACTTAAATTGCAAAAAAAAATAAATTTAACATGAAGGCTACTAGTCTCGCTTCGCTCATAGGGTTGTCTAATAGATTTGGGCTCATTACAGTCATTACTAGGGGAGTTCCTTCTACTTTATATGGCATTTTATTTTTTGTGGCTGTTGCAGCCGGTTCATCGACAAAATAGTCAAAACGGCACTTGAGTTGTTTTTATCATTGATTCACCTTGCACGCAGTCTTATCGAGCATGGCGAGGAATCCGTGTTCGGCGGCCGTGGGTGAGTTGCAGGGGCTGCGCGGAAGGCCTTCGTCGTCCTCGCTTTGGCCGCCCCCGCCGCCGCCGTCCCCTCCGTCGCGACGCCGTCGCAGTCGCAGCCGCTCGCTCAACTCCGTCTAAAACAAAGGAAACGGAACTTAGGATTACACAGTCAGGTGAGACCATTTTTTTAATCTGCGTATATTAGAACCTATCTGCTAACTAGGTACGTATATTGGATATTGGTTACCAAGTCTTATAAATTTCCAGATATCGGCCGATTTAAATTAAAGATAAAAATGCGTTTCACATCCTTTTAAACAAAAGATGTCCATTCTTAAATGAATCGGATTGATATAGATCGAACCTTTGTTTAGGTACAAAGAGTACTTCTTTTATTTAACGTCCTCACTACGGAATTCTTGGCTCGAAGATTCATTTCCAGTACTTACATCGCCTCGAAACCATAATAGTCCGGGATGGAAGGGGGGGGGGGGTGCAGAACTTGTCAAAAACCATTTTTGTGACTAGCTGATTTTTTATGTGTGTCGCGGTGGCGTCGCTCGTACTGGCGCTGACTTTTTAGACTGCATGTTTTTCTGCCTTCGATCGACCTTGGTTCGAACCGATGTTGAGGCAGGGGCATGCACATGTCTTTAAAGAAAAACGGCCAAGAGCGCTGGACAAATGTGGGTTCACGGTATTGCTCCTAAATAGGCTTTATCAGTGTGATTTACTAATTGTCCTACACTCACTGGGATTACTACGATTTTCTAGGGTTTTCCGTAGTACTTGAGCGAATGCTATCCTAGTTCTATCGGGAAAAAGGTCGGCCCTAGCCGCAAATGGCAACGAAGGCAAAATAATAGTAATTGCCCCCTCCCCCGCACAAGCATGTGGTTGCTTCTGGGGTATTCCTAGTTTGGAGTATTGTGAGGGTGAGAATTATTATTATTATTTGACTTCTAATAGATACCTACAAACAAGTATGGAAATGATAATCAGCTACACGTATTGCAGAGGAAAAACAGTCAGCTGGGTGAATACACATACCTATATACAGGTATGTGGGTGAATCACATTATGGTTGCGTTTATAAATCCAAACGGCTCACGGTATTTTTGTGACTCAACTGATAAAATTTACTGCAATACGCGTTCAGATGATTCGGATTTTGTTTTAAAGACTATACGTTCACGTTAAGGACTTACCACCCACGTAAAATTTTTATTTGTTGACCGATTTTGATAAACTTTTTTAGGTAAGGTATTCAAAATGCCGATTCAATGAGTGGGTAACTTTATTCTTGGATTGTAATTATGGCCAACTACGACCACTTAAAACCTCTTTGTACCAATTTTCATTGCAAAGTGTTAAGAACGTTTATATTGATAAGGCAGAAAATTATCTCATGATCACATACCCCATCTGACGATAATCTTGAACTCTCCGCGAATGTCCATCAACAAAAAATCAATAAATGTTGCTCCGGTGTTAGTTAACCTAGTAGGCACATTGATTAATTGTTTCGAACTTAGTCCTTCAAACAAATTAGTTGCACATTTTACATTCGCACTGTTGACATCGAACATATTAATATTGAAATCATCCACAGAAGAGCATGTCGACTATTGGATGAAAATCTGCCACTGAGATTTCCAAATTGTTTAAGAAATCAATGTATGGCATATTTGGGTGCTTGTAAACAAAATTACATATACCTATTTAAATTCTCGATTTCAAGTTTAATCCTAAGTTGCTCAATATTATTTGTTGATGGCAGCAATGTACTAAATTTAATTTTTCATTTCAAATAAAAATTCACGCCACCGCCTCTGCTCTATCCTGTCGAACAAATATATGTATAACCGCGGTAATCACTAAATTTTGATTTAGAATATTTTTATCCATCGAATTGGGTTTTTCGCCACCAAACTTTTTAAAAGACAACTTTTTCAAGTTGCCTGGAAAATTAATAAATTCTTACCAGTAAATGAACTAAACTTTGAACTCAAAAAATATCTTCAACAAATTTGTTTCCTGAGCTTTCGGAGAATATATCTTCCTCCTTTCTCAAAGATCATGTCACGTCAAAGTGAAATGACAGATTAATAAATTTCAGGTTATAATGTCATGACAACAATATTTTTATTGAGCCAGGTTTCGCTTACACCCACTATATCAAAGTTTTTATTTAAAATATGTACGGAAGTCATTATAATGCGCCACCAAGGAGCTCACAATTAGGCGGGCAATTGAAAAATTATTATACATTTTTAATGCATAATATCTACCACAAAAATACTAATAATCTAGCCTTACAATAATAATAAATATATAATAATAATTCTCACCCTCACAATACTCCAAACTAGGAGTACCCCAGAAACAAATGAATGCTTGTGCGGGGGAGGGGGGCAATTACTATTATTTTGTCTTCGTTGCCATTTGCGGCTATAGGGCCGACTTATGCCCGAGAGAACTAGGATGGCGTACTCTGAAGTACTAACGGAAAAACCTAGAAAACCGTAGTAACATGTAGTAATAAGATTTAACTTATCAATCAAGCGAAAAAATCCTAATAAACACGTGATTTAACGACCCAAAAATTGGTTTCTCTTAATCTAAGCACTTGAAAATATTTACATACAAAAAAATAACCCCAAAGTTAGGAAGAAAATAATGAAATACAGATAAAAGAAAAGAATAAAAATACTCATCTCTGAGCTCCCCAAGTAAATTAAATTATAACAAACTTAAAATGTGTTATATTTAATAACTATTTCTGCAGCAGATATTTGTTTCTTAAGTTGTCTATCTATGTACTTAACACCACAAATAAGTTTTTTTTATTATTATTCACAGATACGTACACTTGCCCATTAAATGTCCAACAGTTTTTGACACCCGCGAATTCTCGAACCTTCTTGTAGATGTAGGTATAGGTTTTTAACTGTGAGTAATTCATTAATTGCTACGCCGGTGACTTTCAAGTTTCTCTTGACAGTAAATACTTTGTCTCTTAGCAATCGATTAATAAAACGTACTACAATAATATTATTGGCCTGATATTGTTTTGCCCTTTTTTACCTACTGTATTATCCACAGGTATTATCTTTCTCGGTGATATCGACCTTAAGTTTATTAACATTACGTGTGATTTCAAGTAGATGTTCACGTTATTTTTCTGCTAAACCATTTACGATAATGCCGTTAGCCTAAAATTCTTGTCGGGAGTCATTTATTTGATTTTCAACTTGAATAATGACTTTTAATGCCTTCAATGTTTCCAGAGCGGTTTTTTCAAATGCTCTTATTTTTTCCACTTTTCATACTTCTACAGTGCGTTAACACCGCTAAAAATTAAAGTAGGCTGCGTAGATATCCCTGAAAGGTCATCATTTGTGAAGTATTGTTTTTTCGAAAAACAATATTAGGCATTTTTTGCTAACTCAAAATGCTGAATTTTTGAAACTATAAATGAACTAAACCTAAAAATACAGGAACCTGCCAGTGAGTAAGTCCATATGGGTTAAAGTGGCTGGTGTGCCACAACAGGAAACGCACAGAAAATGTGTCATCTGAGACAGTGACTTTGTTGAGAAAGGTCCAATAATTTAAATTAAGGGTCTTAACACGAAAAACGAGACACACTGTACAAAAATTTCATTCGGTCCAAGGTTAGTTTATATGAAGGTTAAGACATTCCCCCACTAAACAAAAGCAAAGGTAGCCCCCCCCCACCGGCAACATCGCGCGACGGTGCCAACAGTTTATAGAACATAAACTGTCGTGCCGCCCCCACCACCTGCTATTTTTCTTGTGACAACTTGATGCCAGTGGCGTATCAGAGAGGGTAACTTTTTCTCTATTATCAAAAATTAGAGAAATAATAAGAGGGTCTCAGTTTTCTCGTAAATACTGTAGACATGCCCATAATATGTTATGTCGCCAGTCCTCTTGTATTTGATTTTCAGGAAATACAAACGCTAGGGGTATGGCGACATAATATATCTCTATCATTAGCCTTCCTCCTTTTACAGTTTTAAGTGATCTCAAATCGATTCCGAATCAGTTTGAGATCACATCAGCTGACATCGAGTGTTCCTTTTACAAATGTTCAGTTGATTATGAAGTGATCAGTTTACGCAGCAAATCGATTTTTATGTAATTTGTGTTGGTTTTGAGTGTTTCTGGAGTTAAGGTGGTGAAAAATATTAAAAAATTCATTCACGGGTTAGATTATAGATAACGTGGTCGTACACTGTTCCATTTACCAATAAAAAATCATTTCACTATCAGATCACTTCAAGTTTATTTCACTTCAAATTCACATGTGCAAAAAGTCAAAAGGAGGACTAAGTATTATAGGGGATGATTCATAATATGTTATGTCGCCGGTCCCAGATTTTCTATTTTTTATTTTCCTCGAGAAAATACTACAATACGTCTGGCGACATAGCATGAAGGTGACTGTACATCGCCAGTCTGATCTGATTTGAACGACTTTATCAAGGAACTCTCCCGTAAAACCTACACAGAGACGGAAACTCATCCTAACCTCCTGTTAGAGCTGCAATAGATTATGACCCCGACTACACTAACTTTGACTTGGATGCTTCATTCAGGTCTAAGTCCGTAATAGACTTATTCTCCTGCGGAGAGAAAAAACTTGTAAATGAAAATTAAAATCCTTATTTTTAAGCGAATATTTGTAAGATTAAATTATGTCCTGAGTCCTGAACGTTTCAATCTCAGCGTATCAGAAGTTAACTTGCGGAATAAGATGTGTCATGCGATGTACGAGTCAAATGTGGAAACACTCTCTTATTTCAAAAACCCGAGATTCACATGTCCAGCGCCGCTGCCGCCGCCGCAGTCCTACCCTAATACCGCGACCTTTAGAACCAGTCCGCATTTTCATACCATTCTCGCTCTACACGGTATTTTATGTTTCAGCGTTTTTGTCACGGCTGGATCGCTTATTAGAATGCGTGCGGAATATAACACGCCACTCAAACTGATTGCGGGGAAGACTGCTATGGAAATGAGCAAGGGGAATTGTGTAACTAATCCGTTTGTTTGGCCTTTGTATATATCTTTTCAGTTCCTAGGGTGACCGGTGACTGAAATTTCCTATAAAAATTGATTGGTTATGAAAGGTTCTTGCAAGTAGGTATTACAAGAGTGGGGAACAAATTATTCTTCAATTTCTTGTTGGTCTCACGAGTCTCCGTAACGACCTTATCGCTATTTCAACGCAAGGAAGAAATAATCTTCAATTTTCAATAATTAGTCAACTTTAGCATATAAGAAGCTTCAAAAGCGGCTTCGTTGGTCAAAGAGGAATAAATAGAATCAGAGTGATCATCAAAGGTATACGTTAAACGTTAAATGAAACCCAATTTCTTCATATTGTCATTTATAATATATATTAAGTGGAAAAACACATTTTAACAATTTTGTGTGGGTATTCTCTAAATGCGGGTTAAGTTGGCTACCACGATAATTATTGTTACAACACTAGATAAAAGTAAACAAATGACAAGAGAAGCAAATGCGTCCGTGTGTCTGGTCGTTTGTGTATTACACTTTTGTATAGTTATGCTGTGTTATGTTAATACTTCAGTTCAATGGTACAAAAGTTCTTAATTATTTTATTCCTTTTTGACAGTGACAATCTAAAAACCGAAGTTGATATTAAGTTACCAACAAAACGGTTTAAAAATCTGCTAGTAAAGACTGCTAGCGAAGAACTATTTCTAGTCGTAATCGGCCAACATCCGCGAATAACACTAGTGACACCCCAGACAAATTGTTCTTGCTGTTTATATGGACTTCTTTAGCCCAGATCTGAAGCGAGGTTCGTTAAGCTCTGAGCTCAGGCGAGGTTCCTTAACTCCCAAATTGGGGCCTTCCGTAAGCCTTGAACCGAAGCGAGTTGCCTAAAACCCGAGTTCCGAGTTCGGAACGCGGCCGCTGACCGCACGCCCGCTCTGGCGTGTTTTAGCTGGATCCGCCCGAGGGGGGAGAAGCTGCCGCGGCTAATAATAATGGGCCTTCGAGTGTTGTTTGGCCTCTTTTGGCGTTTTTGCTCGTGCGTCAGGAGTGGAGAGGGGAGGCACGCCGTAGGCACAGCATAACGTGGCACATCGCATCGGGCATCCTCAGTTTCCGACATAACGCTCGTGACTATTTAAGCCCGGAGCTGAAGCGAGCTTTCTTAAGCCTTTAGCCAGCGGCGGCGTCTATATCCCCGACGCGCGGACCGTATCACCAAAGTCTAGAGAATACTATCTCTAGACTTTGGTATCACAGAGGTGTGCCGTAGGCACACGGCGTCGAATTTTATTAGGTTCCCTAATAGTGGTTCCACCGAATAGCGGGACTGCAGAATAATAATAATAATTCTCACCCTCACAATACTCCAGACTAGGAGCACCCCAGAAGCAAAATGAATGCTTACGCGGGGGAAGGGGGCAATTACTATTATTTTGCCTTCGTTGCCATTTGCGGCTAGGGCCGATTTTTTCCCTATAGAACTAGGATAGCATTCGCTCAAGAACTACGGACAACCCTAGAAAACCGTAGTAATCCCAACGAGTGTAGGACAATTAGTACATCACACTGATTAGCTATTAAGGAGGAATACCGTGAATCCATAATTTGTCCAGCGCTCTTGGCCATCAGCGGTGTTTTTCTATAAAGACGCATGTTCGCGTGGCGTGCAGTCTGTCTCGAACTCGATTCGAACCAAGGTCGATCGAAGGCAGAAAAACATGAAGTCTAAATAGTTCAGCGACGCTACGAACGTCGCCACCGCGGCCATTTGGCAATTGACATATTGACAATTTAGTTCATACCAGGGAGTCTTTAAAGTAAGGGGACCCAGCATTATACTTTCCAAAGAGAGGCCTATTCTTTCCTCATTCTAATGGTCTCAGTGATGCCAAGTATGCCATTTTATTGGAGAATCTGTGAATATAACAGGTACTTTGATTGTTAGTAAAAATTAAAATTAGACTTGACAATTTTGTGTACACAAGTGCAGAATGTGGCAACTGTCAAATGAAAGAAATTTATTTTATAGTTGAAATCGATTTCCAGCAAATATTTTCACGAATTTAAGTAATTTGTCGCTATTGCAACTTGTTACCAGTTTCCTCAATCCATTTGTAATATGTATACTTGAACTTTCTTCCCTTGTTGAATATATCTACCCAAAGAACTTTCGGGATGGACTAATAAGATTAGGTCTAGTAGTAGTTCTAATGATGTAGTTTTTCTCTCCCAAGGTACCTCACAAACTTAAAATAAACTTGTAGTCATAGATAAATACTCTTTAAAAAAAGACCTGACTGAAGATACCTGCTTAATAATTTAAAATTTTCGAAATACGATTTGTTTTGAACTACCTACTTATACGTAATGCCCACGTAAAATTGTAGGATTACTAAAGGTGATACAGGAAAAATCTGGTTGCAATTATTGGGACTACTACAGGCGCATTACCTTTAATTGACACATCTGAGTATCTGGAAGTTAGAAAAGTTAAAAATTGTGAATTATGATGGGCAATATTTTGCCTCCTTTAGAATCTATGGCACTGGCATGTCACATAAAACCTGATGGCAGTTGGACACTGACATATAACATAACCTTGTATCAGCCCCTTTGTGGTCTCCTTGGAGTCAACAGAAAACAAACTTCCCCTCAAGGCTTCACTTTTCCTATGTGATAGACTGTGACATGCTGGGTCCCCTTATTTTAAAGAGTCCCTGGTTCACACCAACTGACAAGTGAGGGGTGCCAGGGCCGTATTTCATTTTTTGTCACAATTTTTTGTATACACCACATACGCCAGAAATGAATTGTTACTTATTCCAAAGTTGTTTGCCTGGGCATCTAGACCGAAACAATACAAAAATAGATCGGTTCCGTTTCGTTTTGACTTCAGCTTACCCAATACCTACGCCCTGATACGTCCTTGGTTTTTCCTGGCATTCCAGGTAATACCTACTCATCGAAAAATGAGTTCTCCGACTCTTAACCCTTAGGTTGCTTTAACATTTAGCAATGAGACAAAAGTTTAGAGTCAATTCCATAATTAATAACTAAACGCCAAGTGAAAAATCAGAAAATTAGCCATAGCTCTTTTATTTTTTATAATAACTATGCCGAGTATTATATCTTTGGAAAGCTCAATAAATGGCCGATTTGATAAGGCCACATACAACTATGATTCACATTTTAAAAAACAAGTTTGTCATATCTCAAAAATCACAAACAACATAAAAAATTGGATTAGGATTAGACTATCTTATTAAAAACAAAATTATGTACAATTTTTGTCTCTACAGTTTTTCTGTGTAATCAGAAATAAGGGAGCTACAGAGATCTGATAAAATAGCAAAAAATCACTTTTTTCAAAATATCTAGTGAGCCATGAACTTTTTTGAAAATCCAAAAGGGGCATTAGATTGAGCATTCAAAACTGCAATTCTTTCCCCTTTTAACCTTTGTTCTAGCTCTGCTAGTTTCCGAGATCCCCATCGTGGGCATCGAAAAAAACTCACCCGGTATATATAATATATATATTATATATATATTATATCTTATTATATATATTATTAGGTATATATTATTTATTAATAATTTTAATTAATTAATTAATCGGCCGCGGGTCGGCCATTTTTTTAAAATGACGGCTTTTGACCAACTTCCGGTTCTCGGATCGCATTTCCGGGGCTACGGTTGGATTCCTCGAGAATCGACACCCGCAACTCGCGTTTATGGGCCATTTTTAATTTTTTAAAAATGTTAACACAAAATTTCACTAACCCCTCTATAAAATCTACCCACTTAGTCTTCAATATCAAGTCTTCCTCGGGCTAAATCTTTTTTAGAGATAATTCGGGGCTACAAAAATTGAATTTAGCCCAAAGAAATTATCCACGACGGTAATAATTATTTTCACAGATATGAACAACTTTTATAAGGAAAAGTTGTTTGGAATAAGGAGTTATGCCAAAATCCCAAATTTGGGGCGCCTCGGCCTATTTTGATTATTTGTGCGATATTTTTCTATTTTCACCTGTTCAGTTAAAACTAAAAGTTATAATATAATATGATATAACATAACATACCACAACACAACACAACACAACATAACATAATATAATATAATAAGACTAAGAGTGCATTACAATAATAACAATATTAAAATACCCAAGAATGAAAAGAGAAAATAATCAAAGTAGGCAGAGCCGCCTCAACAATGTGATTCTGGCATAACTCCTTATCCCAAACAACTTTTCCTTATAAAAGTTGTTCATATCTTTGAAAATAATTATTGTAGTTTACTCTTGGGCATATTTTCAAATTTACCTCCAGAACACCCTGTATATATATCGTCGTATAATAGAGATTTCAGTTGCCTATCCAAATATGGAAAATAAAGTTGGGCTTCACTTTCAAAAAAGTGGGGTTAGATCCGTAACTTTTTTGTTTGATGCTCGATTGTTTTTTTGACAGCAGATTCTGAAAATTTGGGAGAAATTAGTATAGAAGTGCCTTTTCTCCAGTTAAATTACCTTAAAATTAAGAAAATAAATGGGGGTGGTACTTTTTGGGGGTCACCCTGTACTCGTCTGGTAGACACTTGCCACCGCCAGAATAGGCTGGCTGTTTACATATTCTTTTAAAACTATTAAAAGAATATTCTTTCAAAATGTCAGCCTTGTGGGAGCAGGTTACGAATTACTATCCCTTGTAACCTTCAAGAATTACTGAAAAAGTTATCATAATTTGGAAAATTCCGCGATTTACTGGGTATCTACTTTTTGAGCACTTAAAAAAGTTACTCAAGTACAGCAGGTCATAGCGTCAAAAAATTATCTATTGTATGCACTTTCAATCGATATATCACAAGCGTTACGTATCCCTTGGTCTAACCTGATTTATATTTCTTTTTTTTTAAGAAAAAACCTTGAAAATTTAGAAGGCTTCGCAAAATGTTTTGAAAGTTGGGTTAAATAAACTTTAATTGACTGACAGAACTTTCAAATTCAAAGCATTTTGCCAAGCCTTCGAAATTTTTATTTTTTTTTTCTTATTAAAAATATAAATCAGGCTAGGGCAAGGGATATGTAGCGCTTGTGATATCCATTGAAACTGCATAAAATATGTACTTTTTTGATGCCATGGCCTGCTATAATTAGCTGGAAACTCAATTATATTGAGTAACTTTTTTTAAGTAAACTAAACCGCGGCATTTTTCAAATTCTGATAGAATAGGCTTAAATCCTCAGACAAATAAATAAACATAGTCTAACCTTAAGGCTGCATTGTAATCATCCATCATAAAAAATGCCTACTTAAAACAAAAACAACAAAATTTGACATTTAAGCCTGCATCATATTATGATAACCAGAGATTACGTTTCCTATACCACAAATCCAACACTTTACTCTTCCCATCGTTCTTAAAACTACAATAATTCGCTAATTACTAACTTAACTATATATTTTTTGTCCAATAACTCCAAAATCTCCTAAAAAAAAAAACAAGAATAACGCAAAAGTAAACACTCGAAACACATCAACACAAACCGGCGAAATCTCAACGAACTCTGGATCAGCGGTTGGGGCATAATAAAGCAAATGCGCATCAATCAGAAAGTGCTCGTGCAACTCGCCACCTTAGCCAGAATAAGCAATTTATTAAGGATATTATTTGTAGACCATGTAAGATCAGTAAATTCACAAAATGAAGAAGTTTGGCAATGGTGCAATCATTGCATTGTTTTGTTTTAGATTTCTGTTACCAACTCAGATAAATAATGTTACTAAAGATTTTTTATCTTGGCAGGGTCTGTATTATTTTGAATTATTAATCTATGTTTATTACTTGTCTGGGCTTAAAGCAATCAGTTTTGCCCACAGAAACTTTTTCGGTAACTGTTTCGGCAATTTTCGGGTTTTCAAAAATATCTCAAAAAGTAGGCCATGGATCTCTGATGTGTTTTTACAGGCCAAAAATTGTAAGGCACGTTTATGTCAGTAAGTTTAGGAATCCTTCATGATATAGCCATTGTAATTTTAAATTCCAAATTATGAAGAAGTAGGTACCTACACGTATCGAAACACCACACACTGGCAGCACCTATCACCCTGTCAGTTATCAAAATATTGTGTCAAGACTTGGTTCCTACACAGGACGATTTCCGTCTCACGTATTTTATAATATCCATAGAGCTTTGACTCCTTCCCAGGGTTCTTTATTCATTGGTTTTTACACAAAGTTAGCCCACCGAAGAGGCAATTTTTTCTTTCAAGTAAAGTTCTCCGAAAATGCATATTTGTCAAGATATTTCTAAGTGACCTTCCATTAATAGACACCCTGTACACAATGATCTTGAGGAAGACTGAAG
Organism: Pseudeuparius sepicola; assembly: GCA_963920635.1. NCBI lineage: Eukaryota > Metazoa > Arthropoda > Insecta > Coleoptera > Anthribidae > Pseudeuparius > Pseudeuparius sepicola. The sequence continues at coordinate 31,466,140 of OY987303.1, forward strand.
GTGGTTTTGGTGATCGAAGACAAAGTAACAGTTGCGCTACTGATTTATTTTACCGTGGAAGTTCGGGAATTCCACAACAACTGCATATAATGGCATGAAGTGCAAATTAAACCAGGATGTTTGGTTACTGGTTAGCGTACGTACAGTAGGTACTACATTAGTGCATATTATCATAGAAGAACCTTAGATTCTTCTATGATATTATGAAAAATTAGGTTTTATAATGACTTATAGCGCAGCAGCATGATTTGCCATTGAATTTGCTGCTGAAGTCTTTTATGTAAAGTCAGCTATCTACAACTCCAATGGTATAAATATCCATTTAAAGTTAGAAAGAAAGTAATAAGTTAAATTGAACACAACAAATTTTTCTGTCTACTTCTTCCAACCAGTTTGTGCTAAATTTACATAGTTTTGATTTATTTTCGAACATTTAGTCGTAAAAATTGCAGTTATGATTTATTTTCGTATGTTTCTATTATGTACCTAATAAGTGCATATAAAAAAATTGATATCGACAATGAGTGATAATTTTATAAATTTACAAGCTCAGAATCACAAAGCAGCGACTAGCTATAAATAAAACCTTAGTTTTAAAAGGGTAGGCTGAGCGACTCAATTTTCGGTGAATTCTGCAAATTGCCCTCCTGCATCAAATGTGGACATGGTTTCCTATTTAGTGTTTACAATAAGCTATAACACAATATTTTTATGTAATGCCGAACATAATATGGGATCAACAGAAGTCTCAATAATTTCTTTTCACTAATTCATTTTTTAACTATTATAATAATTACTTCTACTTTCCTTACAACCGGCCTGTTTAAAAATCGTTACTGCAGAGTTGGTAGACATTTTAGCCATCAGGCAGGATGAAAACTGATTTTTAAACAGAACGGAATGGTAATTGTATGATAATAGTTAATAGATAATGAAATATGCGTCGTAGTGTCAGCTACGGAGAAATTCTTGCCAACATGTTTTTAAGTAGAATCCATTCTCTGTAATTAGATGAAAAATTATTTACGAAAAATTTATCGAAATAAATGGTGGATTAGCCAGGGGGCGAATGCACCATGTTGTTGTATAAGTATAAAACTGTCTTTTTCTCCACAAATTGCCTACCTTATCTGGATCTGAAATCGTATTTTTAGAACCTCCCTAAAATTCTCTACAATTTTTGTTAACACAATTTTTTCGTGGTTGCTACGGCAACAACGCTACGAAGGAAAGCGGTGTTAAAAATTCAAGACGTCATATCTCGAATATGCCTAAACTGAATTCAGCAAACTATAGCTCATATTAAAGAGTGTTTTAAGGAGAATTTACCGCCCTTTTGACATAGACAAATTAATAAGTATGTTCAACGCTAGGGGGCGCCATTCAGAAAATATACATATTTGTTCGATTTTCTCAAAAATTTCAAATGGTGAATTCGCCCCCTGGCGGCAAACGAAGGAACTTGAAAGCATTTACATTGAAATTATTTGGTTCACATTTATTAACAATTTTTTTACCGCATCTTTCTAACTTGCATAGTTCCCGATAAATGGCCGAGGGCCGCTCTTAACTGATCACGCTGTATATTTGCAATAAAGCAAGTTATAGTTTCCATTGTTTTCAAGCAAGAAGGCAGGTAAATTAGGTAGTTAAGTCGCGATCTTCATTGGTTTTTAGAATTTTCATTGATCGATATTTTTTAACAGAATTTGGTACAAAACCTTATTAAGGGATGCCCAATCCAGTGGCGTAGTAATAGTATATAGGATGATATTTTAGGACTACCACCGCGATTTTTTGATGTGGTTAATTTGAACAGCTAGGTGATACAGAGTGAACTGAATCATGGTACATTCCACTTTTTTCCCTTGTTTTTTGAGATACAATTTTGTAATTTGGCATGTTGATGTTACTTTATAAATGTCACTTTTTGACGTATACATGCACTTTTGTTTTTTAAATGTATTCTCGTATTTTCCTCCTCGATTTACTGAAACCAACGATGCCTCACAAGTGACAATTTGACTGCCAGAAAGTAGTTTTTCTTTAAGTTTTTTGCATTTGTAATAATAAACTAAAGGTGGCTATGCAACAAATGAACTTCGCCAAACGGGAAATTTTTAATGAACTCTCAAACGGTTTGTCTACACTGGACCGACACAATATTAAAGACCTGTACATAGCGCTGTTTCAAGCGATTGCCACTGGCGCCATACGACGAAAAAATCGACAGGGTGGATTAATGTTGAAAACACCATTGTTTAGATTTTTTATAAAATAAATGCAAATGAGTAGTACAACGAATTTTATATCCAACATAAAATAAAATGCTTGTTTGTTATGTTCCTTTAATTTTACAAGCTTACATGGCATACATTCATAGATTTTATTAAGAAAAGCGAGTTTAAAAAGCAAGCAAGAGTATTTTAGTACCTTTTGGTTTGAAATGAAGTCCATGGCTAGTTGTAATGTAAGTAAGTACAGAACGCATTATATTTTTCAGTTTCGTCTTATAGAGTGGACCATTGGTTCGCTTTGTGGCTATAAACAACATTTTCTACTTTTCTTCTTGCATACGTTACAAATTACTCTTCCAAAATATAATAACCAGAACTTTAACTTCTTCGACTAGTTGAACAGATCATCCCTTAATTCCAAAATAGTGTTTCCATTCCATTTTATCTACTTTCACCATGTCAGCGCGGTTAACGCTTTTTGCCTGCTTTCTGCTCTTTAATAATGATTGGGGCGTCTTTTACTGGCCATTTCAGTTACACACACTGACAGACCCATTCACACACCATGCACACAATGAATAGACGCTACAGTGCGGCTAGCAGCACATTCTGTTGATTATTGTTTACAGTAAAACTTAATCTTGAAAATGGCGGGGCCTCCGGTGGGGTTTCCGCCTGTCGAGTGGGTACGCACACGAAGCGACAACTAGGTCTTTCGGGTGCAAGGGAGCTGTTTGGTTGTACCATTGAATAAGGAATACCTTAATCAATGGTTGTACGTCTTGTCCACCAACGCTCTGATGAAGTCCCCCGACATAGGTACACGGCATAGAGGAGGGGCCCCAGGACGAAGCCCTGGGGTACCCCCGCCTTCACCCCACGCACACCAGAGATCGAGCCATCCACCCGCATCCCGAAAGTCCTGCAGGATATAAAAGATCTCACCAGCCTGACCATGGTGATTGCCAAACCGCACTCTAGGAGGCGGAACCCCACAGCCAGACCGTGTCGAAAGCCTTGCCGACATCCAGCAGGACAATTCCGGTGATTTGCCGGTTTTGGAAGCCTTCGGTGGCTCTCTCGACCATTCTCACAAGCTGTAGCTCCGTGCTATGACACGGCCGGAATCCGAATTGTTCAGGCTGGATGATGTTGTGTTCATCAACCTCTTCCCTAAGTCTGACGTGTATGACCTTTTCTGTGATTTTGCTCAGCACCGGGAGGAGGCTGATGAGTTTATAGTCCACCGGAAACTTTAATTGGTCTTTCTTAGGTACCACGATGATCACCGCTCGGGAAGTGCGAGGTCCTTGGTATACCATTTATCAGATGTAAAAAAATAGTGTTTATTCTTCGGCAATTCACGTAATGGTATGTGCGTACGATTTTCTTAATGAGCATGGAAATTTCATGTTATCGCAAACAAATCTACCTATAAAAGCTCTGTTAATATATGACAAAAGTACGAAATATTGACCGCAAAGAGAATTCGTGACCGTAAAAAGGACGGAAATGGTAATAAAGCTGGATATTTAAAATATGGGACATTCAAACGTCAGAAACTGACATATACCTACATATAACCATAGAATACCTCTGTTATAAATTATAATAAGTCGGCATTTTTTTCGTCGAGTAGCGCCACCCCAGTTCGCAAACAACAATGAAATATGACGTTATGCTCGGGTCTTTAATATAGTGGCGGTCCAGGTCTACAGAAAAGTACTTCTCTTATACACTACGGTATAAATGTGTTGTCAACTACAACAATTTCAAAAATAGTGCTTGCGAAATGCCTTATACAGTTTCAAAAGATCGTAAAAAGTGGATATGTCGCTGATTTATGGAGAGTGCCAAAAAAATGCCGTTACTGCTAAAAACTTGTACGCCCAACGATATCCTGAAAGACAATATCCTGCAAGAAGTTATTTCCACCGTCTGGAAACGTAATTTAGTTAGAGCCAAAAAATGAAGCCGATTTTTTTTTCGATCTTGTGTAAGCTTGGGGCATTTTGCAAGCACTATTTTTGAAATTGTTGTAGTTGACAACACATGATATCGTAGCACGTAGCGTTTCTAAGAGAAGTATTTTTTTTTCTGTATAGACAGACGGTTTGACAGTTCAATAAAAATGTCCAGTTTGTTGAAGTTCATTTGATTCATAGCCACTTTTAGTTTATTATTACAAATCCAAATAATTTAAAGGAAAACTACTTTCTATCACGGCCGGTAAAATGCAACATGCAAAATTTCAAAATTATATATCAAAAAGGAGAAAAAAGTGGGTATAATGCCATAGCAATTATCCTAAAAATGAAATAATAAAATGTCGTACCTACTGTTACAATCCAATAAATGCTCAGTGAACACCTAGTATTTACACAACAAACAACACCGCACATTCTTCAACATTTAACCGTTGGGTGAACCTAACCTAACCTTTTCAGCTGCTCCATATTTCAAGCATTCTTATTGTTTAGTATTACACAGTTTGAGGAGCTGTTGAGTAAACTCACCTGGTTAGGTACCTATCGCCATTTGCAAAATTCAAATAGGGATGCCATTAGTAACGTCATGACGCTATCATTGCATATTTATTTTTCATGGGTAACTAGATTTTATGTCAACCACAAAATATTATCAATATATTTTCTTAATTTTTTAAAGTAAATACAGAACAAACGGGCAAGTGTGATACTTTCAATTGAATGGGACGTTTTGATTTGCAAAACACACACAATTAAATATTTTTTACACATAATTTAACTTTCTAGCCCAAGACAGACCAAACTTTACGGTAATCCACTCATCAAAACTAATATCATATGTAAATTCTGTCGGTTCTTGCAAACAATTTTCATGTTAAACTTTTTGCCACATTTCGAAAAATAAAAAAAAACAGGCAAAGTTTTTAGATAATTTTTTAGAAATACCCCGAAATAATACAAAAATATGAAATTTGCCATTAAACTATAACACATGCGAACAAATACCAAGAGGACATTTTTGTCTGCAATTAAAATCTACATAAAAAAATTGAATAGCTTTTAATACAATACAAGGTGATATAATTTTACCAATTACCCACTTCTCCGGCACTGGTTGTGCAAGATGTTCGATATTAACAGGTTTTATGCCGACCCATGCCGTTATAACGTATACCAAATATGACTTAAATATCTCAACTAGTTTGGTAAATATTCAATAAAGTCCACATATTTTTTCCAACTTTAACACCCTGTAACTTTTCTATGACGCCTAAAAAAAATATAGTTTATCCGAAAAAGTGCGGTTATTTTTTGAAGATCTATCACCTGTTAAAGTCCTGCTACAAAAAACTGATTCACCCTGTATACCTACATAGGTGGAAAAAATTTGGTTGACTTTAGAATTTTTTTGATTCGTATTAAGCTATTTTTTTGCACCCGTGGTTAAAATTTCTTACAACATGACTGATCACCCTGTATAACTCACCTGCAGTTTGGGGTCTCCGAGCGGCTGCGATATGGACAGCGACGACGAGCTCTGAGCAGCGTCCAACTCCGCGTCCGATCCAGAATTCAATGGATGAAAGACGCTGTCGTGGGAAACGCTCAGCCCCGGGTGCATAGTTGACGAGCTCCTGGGTAAAAAAGTACTTGTAATTAGACAGTGTCATTTTTCCCATCGACCTGTTAATTCAGGGCACTTAAAAAAAACGTAATTTTTTTATTTAGTCGAGTGTAAGTACTCCTCGGGAATCGTAACAGACTAAACGCCACAATCCATTATTTTCGACCACAATAATGGAATCTGCGTGGATGACTTGATAAGACAAACCTGTTTCGCGCAACCTAATAGTACAAAATCCTGAATTAGCTCGACCTACTCCCATCTGTATTCCTAATTCAATGTATTTTTTATAAAAGATAATTTATAAACAAGCAAATCGCTCATGGGTTGCCTAATCATATCCTTGCACAGCTACTTTTAATTAAACATTATTTAACTAACTTTTTTAGAAGAGTGCCCTTTCTTTAGCGTTCGCGTTAAAATGTTATTAAGGAAACTTGTTCAGCGTGTCCCAAATAGTTTGTCCTACCCCCTGGATCTCAGAAACCGTAAGAGATACGAAAAAAACTTGAATACAAAAGTTGTAAGGTTCGCAGTGGACGTAACCTCTCTTTTATTTTCACATATACAGGGCGATTCGTATTTGCAGGACAAAAATAAAATATTTAGATTTTGGATACAGCGTTGCCAAGATATCGAATTTTACTTGGAATTTAGGGACTTCGTGGAGGTTATGGAAACTGAATGCTGTATCTTTACTTTAATAGATATCAAAGATATATTTTAGCTGAAGTATGACAGCACAATCGTGTGTGGTGTGGTATGTCTAAATTGGTTTTTGCATATACAGTGTGTTTATAACAGGCTCCCGAATACAGATAATTTCAAACAGTAATAATTTATTTTTTTCAAATGGAATGACCCATATTTCTTTAGTTTGTTGGATGCCGGCGTCCAAGCCCCACATTAATGTAAATAACATTCTATACCAAAAACTACCCGTTTTCGAGATATTTGGTTAAGAAAATTTCTTTGCATTTTTCATTCAGGTGAGAAGGTTTTATCAAGCAAGCCATAATTATTTTTCCAGACAGTGGCAGAAATAATTGTCATTTTAGATACCATTCAACTGTTTTGAGGGGATTCCATGGCACACTTGACTTGGCAGATGCCTTTAAAATTCATATTTTGTACAACTTTGACACCCTGCAGAATGGAACTCCCTGTATATTTATTATTCGCAGCCGGCCCTGGAGTTGCATTTTGAAAATGGCAGGAAGGTAAAAAAAAATTTGAAGGCCTTTCAAACAAAAAAAAGTTTAGGCGATTATCTCCAAAAGTGAAGATTTTACGGATTTGTACAGTTTTAAAGTTGGACACCCTGTATATTTCAAAAATGACTGCTATAAAATACAAGAAGGACGACGAAGGACTTGGTTCCTATCAAAAATTGGAAGCTAAGTACCTACCCAACTAGTAACTGGAAAAAAATGCTGTTTTTGTCAGGTGTGCCCCTACTATTCATCAGTGGCAGGTTGTGCTAAGGGGCACAAGGGCACGTGCCCATCCATACAAAAAGGAAAATGCAAGATTCCATTAATCTCGTAATCTTTTCTATTTCAATTCCGTTGCCATCCAAGAATTTAGCCGAAACTTTCTTCTGGTCGGGTGTTCCATCCCACTAATAATCAAACCTTTCTTCCGGGGAACACAATACGACAACCCCGCCGACCTTCGCTTCGCCGTCGCTTCGGCGATCCTCGGCGAAAATCGGTCAGGAGATTAAACTTGGCGTCGGGGCACAAATGTTCGCGACTCGCGGCGGCGGCAGAGCTCGGCAGTCCGGGGCCCTCACAGACTCACAGTTTAATTCGGATTCTGATTTGATCACTGTCGTTATATACGCAGGGCCGCATTATTTGCATTATCACGAGTGTGTTTTGTATTTGTGCTGTGTGTTTTTTTATCCGGTGTACCGTGTACCTAATAACTGTAGTCGTCTTTAACAGTACCTATTAAAAAGATCACGGAAGTAAACTCTGTACTGTTTATGTTACAAAATATTCCTTTGATGTTTGAACAAAAAATATTAATAAAACAAAAAGGCAGACCTATTCCAGATCTCCAAATAAATTTTGCGTCTTCAAGCAAAACCCGAACATACAATTAATAGAGTGTTTAATAAAAACGCTTACGACAAATATGAGTGGTTGTGCGGCTGTCCCGTAAACAATAAACTGTTCTATTTTCCTTGCTTGATATTTAAAAAAGAGGTTGACAACAATCTTAAAAAAGTATTTAGTGAAGTTTACAAATTGTTGGACATTATGTGTACAACTCCCAAGACGACAAGTGAATGTGAACGCTGTTATTCGACTTTAAAACGAATAAAAACATTTTTGAGAAGCACGATGTCAGAGGACAGGCCCTGTTTTACATTGACAATTTCTTCATGAATTAATTCATGAAGTCACTTCAAGGACAAATTATTATAAAAAGTCGTGTATTACACTAGCAATTTCTTCATGAATTAATTCATGAATTTCTTCATGAAGTTACTTCACGAATTAGAGCATGTTCTATTTTGCGTCAAGTTTTGCGTGAACTTTAGGAGTACTAACATTAAAAATTTGAACACAAGGAAGGTTATATTTTGATACTGGTTTTGTTTGAGGCATTAGACGAGGAGGAGGAGAGTACATAGTTTTAAAGATAATATACTTAGATAAAAAGTGTGTGAAATGTTACAATATGTTTTATTTATGTATTCCGCTGCCAAGCCACAGCTTCTTCATTCACGAAATAATCACAAAACTCCTCTGGGGCAGCAACGCAAGCATGTTTGGTAAGAAAGTCCAAATTGAAATATATAGTCTTTATCAAGCTCTTCTAGGATGGAAGTAGGACATTCGGGTCTCAAAAATTATGTAATGTGCAACATGGCAATGTTATGGTTTGCACTTTTTCCACATTCAAATTAATTGTAGTCAAAAAACTCTAAATCGTTTGGCTAAAATGCCAAATGCATCTTCAACTACTCTTCTAGCCAGACTTAATCTGTAGTTAAAGATGCTTTAAGATGGATATGGTTAGAAAATATGTTCTGATAGAAGAAATGCAGCACAAAAAAAATTTGTTATTTATTCTCTTGTGTTGGTATTCGCTAGAATCTGACATAAGGTGACAAAAAAAAATTCATCAATTTCTTCATCAGTGTAAAATAGAACTTGTCGTGAATTAATTCATGAATTTATTCATAAACTTATTCATGAATTAATCCATGAAGAAATTGTCAATGTAAAACAGGCTTAAGAGCATGTTCTATTTTCCGTCAAGTTTTGCGTGAACTTCAGGAGTACTAACATTGAAAATTTGAACACAAGAAAGGTTATATTTTGATAGAGGTTTTGTTTGAGGCATTAGACGAGGAAGAGGAGAGTACATAGTTTTAAAGATAATATACTTAGATAAAAAGTGTGTGAAATGTTACAATATGTTTTATTTATGTATTCCGCTGCCAAGGCACAGCTCCCTCATTCACGAAATAATCACAAAACTCCTCTTGGGCAGCAATGCAAGCATGTCTTGGTGAGCATGTTTGGTAAGAAAGTCCAAATTTAAATATATAGTCTTTATCAAGCTCTTCTAGGATAGAAGTAGGGTCTCAAAAATTATGTAATGTGCAACATGCCAATGTTATGGTTTGCAATTTTTCCACATTCAAATTAATTGTAGTAAAAAAACTTTAAATCGTTTGGCTAAAATGCCAAATGCATTTTCAACTACTCTTGTAGCCAGACTTAATCTGTAGTTAAAGATGCTTTGGATGAAGATGGATATGGTTAGAAAATATGTTCTGATAGGGGAAATGAGGCACAAAAAAATATTTTGTTATTTATTCTCTTGTGTTGGTATTCGCTAGAATCTAACATAAGGTGACACAAAAATTTTTTCATCAAATAGAACTTGTCGTGAATTAATTCATGAATTTATTCATAAACTTATTCATGAAGAAATTGTCAATGTAAAACAGGCTTAACGCACTTGTAGTATTGTCAATTGAAAAAAAATTGTCAAGTCGATTCTGGACTTTGACAATACAGTTATAGAGGCATTCTGCAGTAAGAAAAATAGGAGAATGGATTTTCTGTACAAACAAAAAGGGAAACTTGAAATTCTGGTTTATATTTTATTTTTTGCTGTGCCCTAACACTACAAAAATTCACGAGCCGCCACTGCTATTCATAGATTTCTAGAGTGTTCACAAGCAAACGTGGGCACATGTATGTATGTAAGGTGCATCGAAGATTTTGATAGACAAGAAGTGAAATTAATCTGACTCTTAAGTAGAAATATATAGCGTTTAATGCTCAAATGACGGGTCAGAAAAGGATAAGTTTTTATTAAAAATGGGAAAAAAATTCCTAATGATAGGAACGTTGGCTGTGTTTGGTTTGTCGTATTAATGCATTTTAAATTCTATATTGATCTGCTGGTCGTCAGTGTGGTTTTTAATAATTGTTGCAAGTAGCAATTTTTTAAATAATTTGAAAAGATGTCTGTTTCAACACAATGCTTGTGCCGAAATTCAAATGCATTAAACTGAATTTAATTTAGGTACCTTGTCTTAGTTTGTATTTTTTATTTTTTATATTTTTTATTTTTATTTGTATCAGAATAATCTGGTGACCTACGTTTTCTTGTGTTTTTTTAATGTAATTCTTAAACTTTTACACTGCATGTTACCTGTTACTTGGAAGGTTTTCATATATTTTTTATATTTTGTAGCCTTGAAGAAGTCGTAATATAACGACGAAACGTCGGCAAAATTTAGACCAGTTTTTGTTTTCTTATGCATAGTCCTAACCTTGTTATCCAGTACAACTATTAAGTAGAAATGTTCAATTGACAGCCTACTTCATTGACAATTTTATTATGTCATGGCTAACTTGATTTTTCATAAATTTGGTTTTGATGTTTAGCCTACTTGGATCGAACATCAGACACTGACACGTAAGAGGCCATGTCTGATGGAGCTTCTTTGATAAATATCTCGAAAGTGGTTGGAGACAAATAGGTCAAATAATATGGGGCCGCGGTGGCGATGTTGGTAGCGTCGCCGAACTATTTGGACTGTATGTTTTTCTACCTACGATAGACCTTGGTTCGAATCGAGGTCGAGGCAGAAGCACGCACATTGCACATGCATTTATAGAAAAACACCTCTGATGGCCAAGAGCGCCGGACAAATTGTGGCTTCACGGTATTCCTCGTTAACAGCTTTATCAGTGGGATTTATTAATTGTCCTACACTCACTGGAATTACTTCGGTTTTTCTAGGGTTTTCCGAGTATTATCGGGAAAAAAGTCGGCCTAGCCGCAAACGGCACAAGCATTCACTTACTTCTGGGGTACTCCTAGCTTAGTGTGAGGGTGAGAATTACTATTATTATTATTATATATGTATCCTTGGATTCAGAACTAAAAAAGGAATCCTATGATAGTTAAATGAAACGTGTAAGTTGTAAAATATAGAAAATCCTTTTAATTTCCGCTAAAACCGGAAATTATTTTAAAAACTGGTTATCCAGGAATACAACTTAAAGGCTCTCTAATGGTTGCGTAGATAAAAAATTAGATTATTTTATTATTTTGAAAAAAAGATTTTTATGATAACTTTTTTGCCGACTCCCGCGTATACAAAATCCAAGGATACTCTCGAATTTCCCTTAATTTTTACTGCAAATACAGTTTTTTAATCACGATTTTATTTTAACCGCTCTCACGTATCATACTTTCATCGCAAAAATAGCATCTCAAAAATTCCGCATGTGTATTATATGTATGTACAGTGTGTTTCACTTTGAGTCGATACAATTCCGTATTACTAAGATGGATCGGTTTCCAAAAAAACATTTGGTAACCTTAGTTTTCTAATTTTCCGAGGGAGATTTATAGCAGTGACATCCCAATTTTTTTATTTAAGTATTTTCCAAACCCCTATATGAACTAGGCTGGCTATACGATGTAATATAATACTTTGGGAAAGGCGCGAAAAAAGACCAGCAGAATATGTCCTGTGGTTTATACAAGGTACCTACTCCGGAAAACCCATTTTTTTAGTACTTCGGTCCCATTTGGTGTAACTTTTGTACAAAGTGTTTTGGACTAGATATACCTAGCCAATTAGATGGCACTAATCTATTTTATTCATAAAAAAATACCTAATATGGTTTTGACATTTTTGGGTGTCTCCTTTTAACAACAGTAGGTCATGGAATAATAATAAAATAAATATAATAATAAAAAAATTTAACCAAAATTTAGAGCTCTTCGAGTACTTCGAGTACCCCATAGGTTGAATATTTTGAAAATCGGCCTATCTTTCCAAAAATACGGAATTTTCTCGACTAAGTGAAATAGAGACAGTTGTTATTAAGTACGTGCTTTTGGCATTTTCCTGCGATTTACAGATCCGTATGTGACAACTTAGGTTTTGATAAGTTGACATTTAATTTAAAATTAAAAAAATTAAACCTGTTTTCACCTACAACTGTAGCTATCGAAAAAGGTAGCTAGGCCTAGACAGATTATTTCACTGGGCGATTGAGCAATACCTAGCTACGCTACGGAAGCCGTCTTCGAAAAGCGGGCTTCTTTCCCTGAACAGTGCAATACTTTTTAGATGCCCGGCCTCTGTTCATAGAAAACGGTCGAAAAAATATTTTTTGCTGTCGCGACGCCTAGCGTCGTTTTTGCATTAAGGCGCTAAATGGGTCAAATTATTCCTTTAGACACCCTATTCCGTATTCCATAAAATAATATCCAATATCTTTTTCAGTTTTCCTCTAACAGAGACCGGGCGCTAAAAATGATTACCATGTTCGCACACGCAAATTCGAAATCTGCTAATGTATACTCTCTAATAAGACATGGCGAGGCAATCAGGTCAAGTTTAGACACCGATGGTCAGGTGTGGGTGTCTCGTTGCTGGATTGTTCATCTATTCTTTTCCCCGTTGATGCAGATAAACAGTAAAGTGACAAAGATGACGATTCGACGAAAGAGAATCCGCAACGGCACCCGCCGCCGAAATTATTGCCGTCGGCTTTGGGATTGTGAAAGAAAACGAGGAGCCGAACAAAATACGATAAACATATTAAAAACCTGTTTTGCCCGCTCAATACTGATCAGTCATCTATGGCCGTACGCTATATTTTCTGTGCTGCAAGTCATTAAATTTGCAATTCTTATAAATAAAGCTTAGTACAGGATTATTTCACTACCCTATTAAAATTACAAAATAAACAACATCTACTCTAAGTAATTTTATTTTGATATTAATTCACGAAATGAAGGATATCCCTATTTTTGCCTTGTATAATAGCAATTATAATATACCTACTACCTACTTAATGCAGAAATAAATCTTGAAATATTTGTCCCTTAAGATTCTTCAGAATGTGGATACTAAACTTATCGTTACAGTCATGATTACTAATTACAAATTGGGAACTGAAATATCAACTGCTATCGTTACCTTCTTCTCGTTTGATCCTCGTCCACGGACAACTCACTCGTAGACCTGCTACGAAGAGCGTCCTTCCCTACCTCCTGCGGAACTTCCACTGGGGCAACATCTTCTGGCGTCTTATTTTTCCTCTTAAACCATTTCCTCGGATTCCAGAATCGCCTTTTAGACGCCACTGAAACAATTGAGAAATATAAAGCACCTCACAACTACAGTAAAAACTTTGTTCGTGGAAAACCTAAAAGAAAATCGAGAATGAAAATGTCTTTGTTAACCAGTTTGTTTATATGCACTTACAATTATTGCAAGATCTATGAAATTTCCACGTTATTTTTAATACCAAACGAAAAACTAGATTTTTATGTCTGGTGTGAATTAATAGACCTGAAAAAGCACAGATAATAATAGCAAACATTCCCACACAGTAACTGTTAAATTCAGAGCAAACAAAAACAGAAATCCTGTTACAGACGGATGTGTGACCGAATTCTAACAAGAACAATCGATGAGCAAAAAATTACGATATAAGAAAAATGAGTTCCTTGTTCTTAAAAAACATGATATAAAACTTATTATTTTTACGATTTTTCAAAATGTGAAAAAAACAATAGGTAATTCCTTTTAATCCGGAGTGTTAATCCTAAGCAAAATAAGCTCTACGGTCTACTAAACCGTTGGTCCAGTGGTGCAAATTTATACATAATATACCTTCCTACTATTTCAAAACGATTGTTTTATAAACTAGTTAGATTAGAAAGAAGGACGAATTATAACAAATAAAAATTAATAACATAAATATTTTCCCAGTGCCAAATAAGACCGCCGTGTAGGAAACAATCGATAGACAGTTACTTTGACGCTCGGATTGAAACGCCCGTCAGCCGTCTACAAAACCGTTGGTCGGTGGTTCAAATCCCATACAAAGCGCTACTTTTTTAAAAGCTTTTATTTAACTTGCAATGTATGTATGTATGTATGTATGTATGTAATTTGTTCGGGTGGAATCTTGCAACTCAATTTTGAAGCAGATATCTTCAACCGATCGAGCTGAAATTTTGTACACACGTTTAATTTGGATGACAATGCATGATTATATGTGTGACGTCATTCTAAATCCAACATGGCGGATCACCCAAGATGGCGGACTAGTTAAATTTCAACCGATCGAGCTGAAATTTTGTACACACGTTTAATTTGGATGACAATGCATGATTATATGTGTGACGTCATTCTAAATCCAACATGGCGGAACACTCAAGATGGCGGACTAGTTAAATTTCAACCGATCGAGCTGAAATTTTGTACACACGTTTAATTTGGATGACAATGCATGATTATATGTGTGACGTCATTCTAAATCCAACATGGCGGAACACTCAAGATGGCGGACTAGTTAAATTTCAACCGATCGAGCTGAAATTTTGTACACACGTTTAATTTGGATGACAATGCATGATTATATGTGTGACGTCATTCTAAATCCAACATGGCGGAACACCCAAGATGGCGGACTAGTTAACTTTGACTTGTGTAGTTTGGTGAGATAGGCGTCAACAGCATTGGTCTGCAACCTATCTCGTTGTATATTTAGGCTCCAAGCTCTTCGCGCCTGGTCAAGCATACGTGGCCTTAAGTAGGGTTAGATCATTAGAAGGTCTCCTCATTGAAGAGCTAGACTGTTCTAAACTAACCGGCAAACGACCTTGCAACAATGATGCGTTAACTGAGATGAATAGACTCAGACACCTGGCCAAACTAAAAATTACAAAATAAATTAAAAGTAAAAAAATATTTTTAAAAAAAGCTTTTATTTAAATGCGCTAAAAAGAATAAAATAATCTTTTCTTTTAAAACTTTTACTATCAACTTATAACGTCATTCCACAATTTATATGATATAAAAGCTTGTCGCGAGATTTAAGTTTTCAAACTAAGTAAATACCACTACTTAAATCTCGCGACAAGCTTTTATATCATATAAATTGTGGAATGACGTTATAAGTTGATAGTAAAAGTTTTAAAAGAAAAGATTATTTTATTCTTTTTAGCGCATTTAAATAAAAGCTTTTTTTAAAAATATTTTTTTACTTTTAATTTATTTTGTAATTTTTATTTTTTATTATCTGTACTTTCTGGCTGTCCTATTTCGTCACTGATTATCACTTTTAGTGCTTGAGCAATGATTAGTATGAAGATTACACTCAATTCTACGCAAAATTTGAATTATAACTAACGTAGCACAGCGAACGTCACGCCGCGACGTCAATTGTTTTCATGACTAACTGAATAACTATCATAGAGAGGCGCTATGTTGAGTTACATCAAAGTAAAATATGAAATTGACGATAGCTTGAAAAAATTAAAACATTACACGATGCGTAAGTTCTTTTTTTGGTTTCTGAGATGCTTTTCAGTAGGCCCTTAAGCAACCTCCTCGGCCAAAAAAATACACTTAGGTATTTTAGGAAGCTGCGGACGATTCCAATGTAAATATGTAACTATATTGTCATTCGGGTTCATTTCATACATTATTTCTGTTAGTTTGGAAATTAGCCATATACTAAAGTATAACCCTGTACTTAAGACCACCCAGTAATAAAATGCTAGTGGATTTTGTCCAATAAACTTCAAATCAAATTTTGATTTCTCCACCAAAGACGAATTGCTTTATTGGATTACACATTATAAAAAAATAGGTATACCCCAACATCCATTACCATATTTTATCTATACGCTCTATTACAGCTTAACTCTGATAGTAGCTTATTATTTTTAATGTACTGTAAGGGACCATTTCTGTGGCTCGAATCGGTTGTTATTGTCGAATTTATATGTGAATGTCAACAAACCTCCACACAATTTACAAAGCGTGACTATCCTTAAACAATGGGCAACCCGTGCTTTTGGCTTTCACTCCGATTTCATATTTCACAAATTGTGAACCGCACTAGGCCACCGCGGCAGAACCTTCTGAAACGTACCCAACACGCGGAATCAGGGCATGAAAGTTCCGACTTTAAATAATTTATATAACAATTAGAAAATAATTACCAAAACGGTATTTACGTTTCATCTCATCGTAGGCCGATGGTTTTCGAACCAAAACTGACAGATTTCCCTGTGCGCCAACGAGATCGGTGCACCGAAGGTCGGGCCCGATTGTGTTGAAATAATTATTATTGCTGACCAATTCGGATGAAAAGCCCCATTACCACGGGCGCCGCTAAGGGGATACCTGGCTAAGAAAATGTGCAGGGAAGGAAGAAAAACCCTGGACATTTAAACAGGAGTATAACTTAATATTATTGTGGCAGGCTACTGAAGCAATCCGCGCCTTCCACTCACAAATTGATGAGAAAAACATCCTTTGGTATACATATTTTTCTTTTTCGAACTTTCTTCGAGTTGATGCATACGAATAGAGTTAAAAATAATGAAAATAATAATTTTTCATAGCAATTATACTTTATAGCTTCACAGAAACCATCGAGGAAATGATAAATCCAAACAGATTCAAAATTGACTCAATTATAAATTTTCACATTCAAGTTGGAACAAGTGAAGAGATCATCGATTTGTTATGTTTCCAAGAACATTTGGACATCATAACATTGACAGTTGCCTTCACACGGGATGTTCCGGATGGTGGAAATGCTGAAATATCGAAAAAGATTGGCTGGAACGCTCTCTATTTGGCATTAGAAACTTCCTATAGTCTACAGAGCCTTGCCGAATTCTTTACGGGACCCCCTTTACCTATACGCATAAACTTTTTACAACATAGTGATTGTCATATGTCATATGCAATAATTTCCCAAGTTTGCTGAATTTAAGAATAACTATGTATACGCAAAGTAAGTACTATCTTAATTTTATGATATACCCTCCAATATTTTTCTTATTTAACGGTAATTTTTGATATCCGGTGTCCACTGAGTAATATAATTATTTCTTTCGGCGCCTATGCTGTTTAGGAGTGAGTCTACCATGAAAGCACCGAGGATAGGAAATCACAACCGCAATGACAGTCGACCACAAATTCAGTTCTGTTCCGTCTTCCGTCGAACGTTGTCTGTGTTCGAGTCTGCGTGTTTCATAATTTTTAATGATACGTACGGCCAAAATATTTATGTACAAGGTGTCCTGAAGCAATAATATGGGTTGAAAAATAAATTACTATTGCTTCCTTGCCACTTGGGCTCGAACTAAGACGGTATTTCTTCCTCAGCGACTCAGGAAATTTTCAAAGTATTTGTGTGCACTCGAAAATATTTCCGATAATAATGCAATCAATAGGTATAGATTACATTATGTGAAAAAGTATGGTTTTTAGGTAGGTATACTCACAATAATATGAAGAATGAATCCTAGGCCATGTAGTTGAACGTCGTATAGTCATTTTGATCGAGTTTTCAATGCAATACCGCGTTGATTGTGCAAATAATCTATTTCAAGTAAAGCCCTGTTTAATATTTTGTGTTATATCGATTGATTAGATACCGCATAAGCCGGCCGAGCTGTAACCGATCATATTATCATGCTAAAAATTAAATTAATCCCCGGAAACGAGACGATTAAAATCTCAGTTAAAGATTTTTTTGTCTTACCCTAAATAAGTGCGTATATAGCGTGGTCCTAAACATAGTGTCTTCTTTTGTAGGGAGTATTCCCCTCACCAAAAAAGGACAAGTCTTTTGGCTTTTTTGGTACATTATTCAATAATAAGGTGGTAAGACGATCCCCACTTAAATGGGGTCTTAATCTTTTGAAAATAACTTTTGAATGGATCCACCGATTTTCCTTAATTCTGGCACAACTTTATCTAAAATGCGCCTGATCTGATAGTAGGGAAACCTTGTTTTAGACGATAAAGTTCAATCGACTTTTTTTGCCGGCTTTTTTTTTATAATCTGGGTGACACCATTAATGAAGAATTCGATTTTGAGTCGAAAAGTACTATTTAATTTTTTTGTAAGCAAGCCGTCTTTTAAAAATGAAGAAAATATGATACAACAAAACAAAAATTCCCGGCTATTGTTTCAAGATCGCATTTGATGCCACTTTTTACAATAATGTTTAAATTAGTATGGCTTCTGAAATATTTATTTTGCAACACATACAGGGTAATCAAATTGTGCCATCAAATAATAGACACCATCCTTTTACTGTTCTGCAAGAAAACACTTAGAAAAGGTGTTATGTTTTTTACCTTTTTTAGTTGGGAGCTCAATAATAGATTATAGACAACGTCGCAAAGTCCTTAATACAGGGTGAGTCGCTCTTGTTCTGGGAAACTTCAACAATGTCTGTTGATCTTAAAATAAGAGAAGGTATCCAAATAAGAAAACAATATAGAGCCGTATCTGAATTTTTTGATAAAATAAATTTGGTGAATACACATATCTCGGCCAGTGGCTATTTGGAGATCTTGGTATTACCACATTTCGTGACGCATAATCGAGCGCATAATCAATGCTTGTAGTCCAATAAAGATGTGCCCGGCTCATAGGGGTCGCAAAAAAAATTCAAACAGGCTTATTTTTTCAGGGTTGCTTGGGGACTGCCTCCTGAATGTTCAACCAAAAGATCACACTTGAACTCCTGGTGCGAATTGAGCTATAGGCTATAGGGTGGTTTCACAAGCGTTTCCGAGCAGCCCCGTCTGTCGACTTTTAAGCTGCAGGCGTGTGCGTGGTGATAATAATTATTATTGTCATCCGGTGGCCAAATGCAGAACTATAATCTCGATGATATTAGATTTTCGTGTCGCATGTGTTTACATTTGCCGGTCGTGCATTTCACCGTTTTTATTATCATTTTTTCTTTCTTTTTTGTTGAGCTGTATTACGCCTTTGTTTGTTTTTACTAAAATCGATATCTATGTGATTGGAAGTTGGTTTTACTTTACCCAAAGTCTATATATGAGAAGTTGGCTAACGCCTGGATACCAGCGTCAAATAATCGGTTTTTGCTGTGCATGAAGTGGGGGACCCGGGCTCGTCCGCCGCTCCGTCTGAACTTCTGGACACTGAACCCCGGCAGTTTATATTTGATAGTGTCGTAGTAGTGCAGACCTTATTAGACAAACTTTGGCGTATACCGAAATGTAAATTTCTTAATAATTAATGTGCTAGGAATACGTAATTGATATATCAAAATGCCGGGTACTCGATGTAGTAACAGTTTGGTGAAAACTGGCAAAACTATTAAAATATATGTGTTTCTTATAACATTTTCTCAAGTTGTTATGGTGAATTTAGATTTCATGTACCTTGCTACATAAAGATTTTTTTTGTAATAGAACACTGTGTAGTTTTACATAGTATGAAAGAACACGTTTTTTTGAACACAGGGTGTTTATTAATTTCTTGAACAAACTTAAAAGTGTACCTAAATCTTTTGACTAATTTTAAGATAAAAAGTTTACATGAACATGGGTCCGCAATGGCTTGGTTCTTGAGATACAGGGCGTCGAAAAAAATGTATTTTAAATTATTGTAAATGTTATTAACTGATTTGTAGAAGTAGTTTAGTCTTAATCTTGTAAATGATCTAAGTTTGTCACATCACTATACAATAAATAAAAGACGCATTTTTTATTTGTTTCAAAAACTCTTAACTTACAAAATTCCAACGCGGATTTAACTTTAAACCCGTTTTTTTTTTTCAAAACGGCTGCTGTTAGCGACGAATAGTTGCTTTTGTGCGTAAAACTGATTGGAGAATAGACCTGTTTAGTCAAAAATTACATACAGTGCGACACGAAAAAGTTATGGTTATTTAAATCACAAGTATCACACATAAAAAAACCAATAGTAAATATGTGAGTTCCTCATCATAAATACTCCCAGTATCGCGAATGCCACACCATTGCGGACCCATGTTCATATTATAAACTTTTTATCTTAAAATTAGTCAAAGATTCACTGTTTAAAGATAGTACAAGTACTCAATAAATACCCTATATACAGGGTGCCCAATTTAGATGGAATAATGGATATAATTTTTAAATACACCTTGTATAAAAAATATTTCAGGCAAGAGTTTTTAGTTGATCTATCTGCATATTTTGGTGACCTTGAAATTCTGACATTTTTGCAATTTACACCAACAGGTTGAACGGAGAATTTTCCGTTATATTATCTTATAAAATATCTATATTTGCGATACATTTCAACAAAATTAAAACTTCTAATTTTACCACTTATTACAAATAATGATCGAGGTTTGTTTGTCTTGCTATCGGGAATTTTCAGTTATGACAGAATCCATGTCGTTTTAATATCATTTAATGGTAATGTCTGTAACTCGTCTCTGCGGCATGCTCCTGCAATGTCAAATACTGCAACTATCTATAACAATACACAAGTAGGTATATAGGTATAAAGTTAAAAATCGGCCAAGTGCGAGTCGAACTCGCACACGAAGGGTTCCCTACCACTGTACAATATTTAACACTACATATTTTCTAAAAATACTTTAGTAAATAATAAAAAAGAAATAAAAAAGTTTGTCCCAGAGCGTGGTTTCGAACCCCGGACCTCTGGGTTATGAGCCCAGCACGCTTCCACTGCGCCACTTCGCTGTTTCAGAAATGTTCGATACTAGTTAGTTAGCCCGGAGCCGTATCATCATTGTTAAGGATATGAAACTAACTTTATTTTACTTTTATTATTTGTTGTTAGAGCGGCCATAGTGGTACACACTCTGTGAAAATTTGTCTACCTATTACGATTCAAAAGATACAGCCCTATAAAGGATAGAAGGTATCCCGTGGCGTTTTCTAAAATTTTCTACGAGATTTTACATAAAAATACAGCGCGCCCGTACCTGATAAAGTCCCCCACGGAATAACAGATGGGCCTCTGAGCCCCCAAAGTCCCAAATCGCTACGAAATTTGAAAATCCTCTATACAAAACAAACCCACGACGTATACAGTACGATCCCGGGGATCTCGCCAAATCGGGAGAAAAAGCTGCCCAAACGGCCGAACGGCTCTTTCGATCGGGGAGGCCTCTGGCGAGAGGCCCATATCCGTCGGCGGCCCCACGCGAAAATTGAAATCGACCGGCGCTCCCCTTCCAATCGCTAGCCATTTTTCCCGAAAAAAAAAGGGACAAAAAATTCCGGGGGCCGAACGGCTCTCTTCCAATTCGGACGCCCTTCAATAGGGTTGTTGCCCGTGAGCTCGGGCGGCCGTACGCCAAATTTGGGCTCGAAATATCGAAAACTGCGTCCTGTAGACGAGACCACCTAGGAGTAGAGGCCAAAACAAGGCCTATGGTCCGGCAGGGCCGGTAGGCGCTTGTTAACAAGAGTTATTGTGTTTCCTAGGAAAAACGCGGGAAAGGTTTGCTTAGATTAATAATGGGATAAGAAAGTTAACTCCGACAGACTATATAGCTACGGTATTACAGCTAAGTTTAGGTGTACAAAAATGACAAAGGCTGGGAACATCCTAAGCACATTTTATTAACAATTTTATTTTAGTTTTTAGTGGCAATAAACATTTTTTAATATTAGGTATAGAAAATAACACCACACAAATTTGATGTACCTACATAGGCGCGGCCCTTGAAATCGTTCCAATACGTGCGGTCGCAAAGGACTTCAACCAGCAATAATTACCTCTCCCTTCTCTCGCGGTTTGAAAGCCAGCCATAACCTCAAAGGCGTAAGTGACGGCAAATTTAACATCTTATTACGCGTTATTGACAGTTACAGTGCGAAAAACAGCAAATTCGGCGCTGTTAGGTTGGCCTTAGATTGCCTGAATAATAGTGGAAAGTGTAAAATCTTACAGCCCTGCCCACGG
Source organism: Pseudeuparius sepicola (assembly GCA_963920635.1). Classification (NCBI taxonomy): domain Eukaryota; kingdom Metazoa; phylum Arthropoda; class Insecta; order Coleoptera; family Anthribidae; genus Pseudeuparius; species Pseudeuparius sepicola. The sequence continues at coordinate 31,488,275 of OY987303.1, forward strand.
ACATTGGCAGCTTTTTTTGCAAAAGCCTTTCGACAACCTCGTATGGAGCCATTCTAAAAATCAAAGGAGGTGGTAAATCTCTTAATTGGGTGTCGTACTTTCCTCCAGTACCAAAAAGAACCTCGAAAATCCGATATCTAAGAGAATATCCCGATTCACGATTAACCACTTTCGAGAAACGGGACGGCTGAGAAACCGACGGAAAATCCTCTGAAACCACTCTTGGAAATTGCGTGTTTTTTCTTATTTCTCGATTTTTTGCGGGCCCGGGAAACATCAGGACCTCACCCGAAGACTCCCATGCATTACATGACAAAAATTAATTAATAGTATATTACATAGCGAGAGTTGTAAACAGCTTATTACGTATGAATGGAAAAGTTGCGCACGAGCCGCGCAGCAGCGAGTGCTGCAATTCCACGAGTATGTAATAAGCTTACAACTCGAGTTGCGTGTTGGCGATGGCTCTACTCATCTTGGAAAGCAGGATAGTTTTTGTGAATAGTTATTTTACCGCAGCTAATTCATATCACTAAAATGATTTCAAGGTATTCTTAAAATAGTCACAATTCGTGTTAGTCCTACGTTAAAGTTTCGTTGATGTGAACTAACTGCGGTTGAATAACTATTCCCAGAACAAAATCAATGGTCAGGTGGTGGCGGTAGCACGCAGTAGGAAGGAACAGTACCAGTATCGGTAGTAAAAAAAAAGACTACGCATACATGTTTTGAAATATCTGGGAAAAGGTACAAAAAAAGTAAATTTAAGAATGTGTTGTGCAACTGGCAACTCCGCGCTCTGGGGTCGGTCTAGCCTCGACGCGCGAGCTTAACAGCTGATCTGGTGAACGCCGTTAACAAGGGGTTTTAATACACTTCTAAAATAGTTATTTATGAACCAAGGCACTGAAGTTAAACTTTTAATGACTGATGTGGAATTTAGTTGCCGAGGCCTCTGGCCGAGGCAAATAAACCACATGAGTCATAAAAAGAAATTCAGTGCCGAGGTACATATATATTTTTTTGAAATCGGAAAAAATATGTTTTTCTTGAAATCGGCAGTAAAGTGTCCCAAAATCGTAATTAAAAGCACAGAAATCGTACAATAATGGGCTACATTATTGTACGATTTTTTCAATAAGTAGGCCTTGGCGAGATGTAAACAATCGCCCGTCAAAAATGACCAAATATTCAAAACCCGGCCGATAAAGGCCCATTTAACTTTTCGTACACATTGCGAAATTGTTTCCTATAGAAGCGCAATCCTTCAGTATACATATTTTAGTAAATTTGAATATCAATAGATTTGTTGTGTAGGCTGCACAAGAAGCAGCAGTTTGGTTTTTCTGTACGAAGATGCCGTGTCTTGTCTTACTTGACCTAGGTAGAACGATCGTCAAAGTCAAGCAACGCCGCGCGTAGTCGGTTCATGGACGGGTGATCCCTTATTATTATTTTCTTGCCTAATAAAACTTTTTTTTTTCCGATTAAAAAAAAATATATGTATCACGGCACCGAAGTTCTTTTTATGACTCATGTGGTTTATTTGCCTCGGCCAGAGGCCTCGGCAACTAAATTCCACATGAGTCATAAAAAGTTGAACTTCAGTGCCTTGGTACATAAATAACTATTCTTAGGCAAGAAAATAATATTAAGGGATCACCCGTCCATGAACCGACTGCGCGCGGTGTTGCTTGACTTTGACGATCGCTCTACCTAGGTCAGGTATAATGACGTACGGCGCCCTCGAACAGAAAAACCAAACTGCTGCTTGTGCTGCAGCCTCGGTAATAAATTTATTGATATTCAAACCTACTAAAATATGTATACTGATAGATTGCGCTGCTATAGGTAACAATTTCGCAATGTGTACGAATAGTTAAATGGCCTTTATTGGCCGGGTTTTGAATATTTGGTCACTTTTGACGGGCGACGGCTCCGCGTCTGACGTTTGATATTTACATCTCGCCAAGGCCTACTTATTGAAAAAAATCGTACAATAATGGATTACTTCAATGCCGATTTCTGAGCTTTTAATGACGATTTTGGGACACTTTACTGCCGATTTCAAGAAAATATTTTTTTCTCTTTTTGTTGACTTTTGATTTTTTTTAAATTCGAATTCGTATTAAGCTATTTTTATCCACCGGTGGTTAATAGTATATTACATAGCGAGAGTTGTAAGCTTATTACGTATGCGAGTGGAAAAGTTGCGCACGAGCCGCGCAGCGGCGAGTGCTGTAATTCCGCGAGTATGTAATAAGCTTACAACTCGAGTTTTGTATTATAATTTTTCTTCGACGAAAGAAAAATATTATAATAGATAAACTATACTTCTGATTATCTGTCAGGCAACAATTAGTATGTTGGTTAGTTGCTATGGTGACGCGGATGCCGCGCTAACAAGGCACCCGTGATAATTGCGTTTTAATTAAGAACAGATACGTAATTTTTTTTATTACGTGTCAGTCATTACGTGTCCGTCATTACGTGTCAGTCATTACGTATCAGTGTTCGTAACAATGAACTTACTTATAACCTAAATCGTCACTTAATAGGTATGTTACTAGCATGGGAGTAGAAATTTTTTTTTACATCATGACTGAATCACCCTGTATCAAAAAAACAAATAAAAATTTAAAAACGACTACTAGGTATTCAACTTAAATGCCATTTCGGTCTGCTGAATATTTGGTGGATCTCTATTCTAAGCAATTATCCTTTCTTTCGTTGTCTAAGGGTAATTTTTATATTGAAATCTGGGTTTAGTGTTCAGTTATCAGGCTCTTAAAAACGTTTTGATAAGAAATACTGGAAGTGACTAACCGAATACTCGGCCAAATAGCCGATTATTCGGTATTGGGCCGAATATTCGGCATTCGGCTACTGCCACATTTCTCTATTCGGTGCACCCCTACTTCTGAACATCTGGAAAAATATAAAATAAAACGTTAAAATTGTTGAGAATTGAAACGACATGTGTCTTGGAAATGAGGCGGATGTGGAAAAGACGTAGGTATTACAAAACAGTTTTTTTTATGGTTTTCTATTCTCTTTGAAGTTTCCCAGAATAAAACTGAATCACTGTATTGATGGATTTGCGACTATGCTTATAATTTTTAATTTACCAAAATTCGGGGCAGAACCCCTTATTATTGAGCTCCCCACTATAAAAAGCTAAAAAACGTGTCTCCTTTTCTAGTGCTTTCTTTCCAAACAGTAAAAGTATGGTGTGGTATTTGATTTCTCACTTTGAGCGCCCTGTATCTTCAAAAAGAAGGGTTTTAGCTTAGCGCCGCTTCACACACATCGACATTACCGGTATTGGTATCGGGTCGGACAGAATTCTAAAAATTAAATAGGAACCTTTCACACAAATACACACAAATATGGGAACGTTTTAGGAGTTATTAGGAGTTTTAGGAGTTATTATGAGTTTAGGAGTATGTATTTCAGTGTTATCTCCGACCCGATACCGATCATACCGGTAATATCGTTGTGTATGAAACGGCGCTTAGGACCGATGAAGGTCTTGAAACAATAGGCGGGAGTTCTTTCCCGTGTCCCTTGTTTGAGGAATACTTCTTAGAAAGGAAAGTACCTACTATATTAATAAGATTCGTGTGAGGACAGCGAACATATCGGGAGCGTCCAACGATGCTCCTATTAGCGATTAGACACTCTAGAGTTAGAGCATAAGCATTCCACAATCATCAAGGGGCGATTTCAATTCACTGTTGGTCGAGCTGTTGGTTTTCATAGTTTTGAGGTTGGTCATATTATATCACCGACAACGTACAATAAATTGCTGCTTCGGTAGTCCTGTGTAATGGACTATAGGTATACTAGGTATACGATTTTTTGCAGGGCCGTCCACAATGACGCCAGGAGGGGGTTGTTTACGCCCGACAAATTTTTTCAAAGGGCTTTTGTCATTCCTGGCGTCATTATTAGTATGAGAGCCGGCCGCATGATTTCAACTCTCATAAGATTATAGAATAAGATGCTATGTAAAATGTACATAGTACCTATATTTCTTTACTTGAAGTGAGTAGGTTGCCTCAATTAATATGGGCCCGATCATTGTTATTTAAAGAAGTTGTGGTTATTTTTTAGGCAAATCTACTCTCATATATGATTATAGAACAAAATAGGAAAGAAGGCCCATGGAGCAACAATAAAAAAGGGTCCCTTGGTCTTTTAGAAATCCGATGGGCGCATTTTCGGGGCCCCGAAAATCCTCCGCTGTTAAATACGACACGAAAGACGGGGGCAAGTCTGTACCTCGGGGAGGCAAGTAGTGTGCGAACTCCCGCTATACAGCCAGTGCCATATACCGTCTGATGCCCAGGAAAAAATTGTTTCAAACGCGTTTTTCGGGAGATCTGACGGTACGGCGAGATGGCCGGAGAACGGGTCAACATATTTAACGAAACATTTTCTGCCAAATTATTTCCCGTTTTCGAGTTATTAAGGATTTTCGGCGAAAAAACGACCACCGCAGGTGGGACGCATCTTTTTTACGTGATTGGTCGGCATTTCCCGTCACCTAAAAGCCAAAGTCCGAAAACTGTCAGAAATTTCCCTTTTTCGCAGAGCCACAACTAAGTTATTTCGGCTCGGGGCTCTGGGGTCGGAATTTTTAAAGCATCCCTCAAGTCTTCAGGTGATGTGCAGATGCTTCCGGTGGCCCCGAAAACTCAAAAAATGAGAAATACACGCAATTCCTATGAGCGGTTCCTCAGGATTTCCCGTCAATTTCGCTAATTCTACATCAGCCGTCCCGTTTCTCGAAACTTGAAAATCGGGAGTCGGGAAATTTGGTTAAATATCGGATTACAAGACCCAATTAAGAAATTTAGCACCTCCTTCGATTTTTAGAACGACACTTTTCGAATTTATCAAGACTTTTGCAAAAAAGTAGTAAATATGTTCGTGGGACGGGTTTGTACCTATTAAAAAATTAAAAATTAACCACAACTTCTTTAAATAACAATGATCGGCCCTATATTGTCTGAGGCAACCTACTCGATTCAAGTAAAGAAATATACTCTCTACATTTTACATAACATCTTATTCCATAATCTTATGAGAATTGAAATCATGCGGCCGGCTCTTGGACTGTATAGAGACGGCTCTGACAAAGAGTAGCGACCGGAGGCTGACAAAATATCGAAGATGTCGAATTTGCTTAAAGGTGTTAGCAGGGTTGTTTGGGTAATCTTATGAGAGTTGAAATCATGCGGCCAGCTCCTGGACTATATAGACGGCTCTGAAAAAGAATCGCGACCGGAGGCTGACAAATATAGAAGATGTCGAATTTGCTTAAAGGTGTTAGCAGGGTTGTTCACGAACGACAATTTTTTTCAAATTTGGTTTCTCGTTCCTGGCGTCATTACAGATGGCTCTGCAAAAAAATTGCGACCGGATGCTGTCAAATATCGAAGATGGTGAATTTTCCCTTTAAATAAGGGGTTGGGAGGGGTTCTCTACGCCCAAAAATTTTGTAAGAGTACCTAGTTCGTGTGTTTGACTTCATTCCCCAAAGAAAAATTTGCTGATCGCTTAAAAGAAAGAAAATAAAAAAATACATTTGAAATTTGAATCGCAAAGTATACTGGTGGCTGGGTTTAAAACAGTGGCTATCTTTACACCGGTCTTGACTGTTGATGTTTTTCTCAATTTTACGGTTAATTTGTTTTACCTACCTCAGCAAACCGGTGTGAAGTTAGCAGCCATTTTCTGGCAGCCAATTTTTCAGCAGCCATTTCTCTAAAATGGCTGCTCTAGGTGTGAAGTTAGCAGCCCTTTTTGAACAGTCAATATTTTGGCAGCTAAACAGCTGCCCTTGATGTAAAGTTAGCAGACAATTACATTAGGTACGGGCAGCTAAAAACAATACCAAAACCGCCATTAAAATTTAATTTAATTCACCCACCCAAAGCGATAAAATTAATTATGTCAAAAGGTAAAAAAATTTGTGCCGCTATCGTTTTCGCCCAACAAATAGCATGTAAGTAAATAGAGATTTACAGGGATCATAGTATGAATCCCTTACCGTCCTAGAGGGTGAAATCTACCCCACGCGCTAAAAATTAATTATTTCACCCTGTAGAAAATGTTGTGCCACCATCATCTTTGCACCAAAAATAGCTTGTATCTAGAGGTTTACAGAAATCATAGTGAGATTTCCTTACGCGCCGTCCTAGAGGGTGAAATCTACCCCACGCGCTAAAAATTAATTATTTCATCTTGTAGGAAATGTTGTGCCACCATCATCTTTGCACCAAAAATAGCTTGTATCTAGAGGTTTACAGAGATCATAGTGAGATTTCCTTACGCGCCGTCCTAGAGGGTGAAATCTACTCCACGCGCTAAAAATTAATTATTTCACCCTGTAGGAAATGTTGTGCCACCATCACCTTTGCACCAAAAATAGCTTGTATCTAGAGGTTTACAGAGATCATAGTGAGATTTCCTTACGCGCCGTCCTAGAGGGTGAAATCTACCCCACGCGCTAAAAATTAATTATTTCACCCTGTAGGAAATGTTGTGCCACCATTATCTTTACACCAAAAATAGCTTGTATCCAGAGATTTACAGAGATTATAGTGAGATTTCCTTACGCGCCGTCCTAGAAGGTGAAATCAACCCCACGCGCTAAAAATTAATTATTTCACCCTGTAGGAAATGTTGTGCCACCATCATCTTTACACCAAAAATTGCTTGTATCCTAAGGTTTACAGAGATCATAGTGCGAATCCCTTACGCGCCGTCCTAGAGGGTGAAATCAACCCCCCGCGCCAAAAATTAATTATTTCACCCTGTAGGAAATGTTGTGCCACCATCATCTTTACACCAAAAATTGCTTGTATCCAAAGGTTTACAGAGATCATAGTGCGAATCCCTTACGCGCCGTCCTAGAGGGTGAAATCAACCCCACGCGCCAAAAATTAATTAATTCACCCTGTAGGAAATGTTGTGCCACCATCATCTTTACACCAAAAATTGCTTGTATCCAGAGGTTTACAGAGATCATAGTGCGAATCCCTTACGCGCCGTCCTAGAGGGTGAAATCAACCCCCCGCGCCAAAAATTAATTATTTCACCCTGTAGGAAATGTTGTGCCACCATCATCTTTACACCAAAAATTGCTTGTATCCAAAGGTTTACAGAGATCATAGTGCGAAACCCTTACGCGCCGTCCTAGAGGATGAAATCAACCCCACGCGCTAAAAATTAATTATTTCACCCTGTAGGAAATGTTGTGCCACCATTATCTTTACACCAAAAATAGCTTGTATCCAGAGGTTTGCAGAGATCATAGTGAGATTTCCTTACGCGCCGTCCTAGAGGGTGAAATCAACCCCACGCGCTAAAAATTAATTATTTCACCATGTAGGAAATGTTGTGCCACCATTATCTTTACACCAAAAATAGCTTGTATCCAGAGGTTTACAGAGATCATAGTGAGATTTCCTTACGCGCCGTCCTAGAGGGTGAAATCTACCCCACGCGCTAAAAATTAATTATTTCACCCTGTAGGAAATGTTGTGCCACCATCATCTTTACACCAAAAATTGCTTGTATCCAAAGGTTTACAGAGATCATAGTGCGAATCCCTTACGCGCCGTCCTAGAGGATGAAATCAACCCCACGCGCTAAAAATTAATTATTTCACCCTGTAGGAAATGTTGGGCCACCATTATCTTTACACCAAAAATAGCTTGTATCCAGAGGTTTGCAGAGATCATAGTGAGATTTCCTTACGCGCCGTCCTAGAGGGTGAAATCAACCCCACGCGCTAAAAATTAATTATTTCACCATGTAGGAAATGTTGTGCCACCATTATCTTTACACCAAAAATAGCTTGTATCCAGAGGTTTACAGAGATCATAGTGAGATTTCCTTACGCGCCGTCCTAGAGGGTGAAATCTACCCCACGCGCTAAAAATTAATTATTTCACCCTGTAGGAAATGTTGTGCCACCATCATCTTTACACCAAAAATTGCTTGTATCCAAAGGTTTACAGAGATCATAGTGCGAATCCCTTACGCGCCGTCCTAGAGGATGAAATCAACCCCACGCGCTAAAAATTAATTATTTCACCCTGTAGGAAATGTTGGGCCACCATTATCTTTACACCAAAAATAGCTTGTATCCAGAGGTTTGCAGAGATCATAGTGAGATTTCCTTACGCGCCGTCCTAGAGGGTGAAATCAACCCCACGCGCTAAAAATTAATTATTTCACCATGTAGGAAATGTTGTGCCACCATTATCTTTACACCAAAAATAGCTTGTATCCAGAGGTTTACAGAGATCATAGTGAGATTTCCTTACGCGCCGTCCTAGAGGGTGAAATCTACCCCACGCGCTAAAAATTAATTATTTCACCCTGTAGGAAATGTTGTGCCACCATCATCTTTACACCAAAAATTGCTTGTATCCAAAGGTTTACAGAGATCATAGTGCGAATCCCTTACGCGCCGTCCTAGAGGATGAAATCAACCCCACGCTCTAAAAATTAATTATTTCACCCTGTAGGAAATGTTGTGCCACCATTATCTTTACACCAAAAATAGCTTGTATCCAGAGGTTTGCAGAGATCATAGTGAGATTTCCTTACGCGCCGTCCTAGAGGGTGAAATCAACCCCACGCGCTAAAAATTAATTATTTCACCCTGTAGGAAATGTTGTGCCACCATTATCTTTACACCAAAAATAGCTTGTATCCAGAGGTTTGCAGAGATCATAGTGAGATTTCCTTACGCGCCGTCCTAGATTGTGAAATCTACCCCACGCGCTAAAAATTAATTATTTCACCCTGTAGGAAATGTTGTGCCACAATCATCTTTGCACCAAAAATAGCTTGTATCTAGAGGTTTACAGAGATCATAGTGAGATTTCCTTACGCGCCGTCCTAGAGGGTGAAATCTACCCCACGCGCTAAAAATTAATTATTTCACCCTGTAGGAAATGTTGTGCCACCATTATCTTTACACCAAAAATAGCTTGTATCCAGAGGTTTACAGAGATTATAGTGAGATTTCCTTACGCGCCGTCCTAGAGGGTGAAATCAACCCCACGCGCTAAAAATTAATTATTTCACCCTGTAGGAAATGTTGTGCCACCATCATCTTTACACCAAAAATTGCTTGTATCCAAAGGTTTACAGAGATCATAGTGCGAATCCCTTACGCGCCGTCTTAGAGGGTGAAATCAACCCCACGCGCCAAAAATTAATTATTTCACCCTGTAGGAAATGTTGTGCCAGCATCATCTTTACACCAAAAATTGCTTGTATCCAGAGGTTTACAGAGATCATAGTGCGAATCCCTTACGCGCCGTTCTAGAGGGTGAAATCTACCCCACGCACTAAAAATTAATTATTTCACCCTGTAGGAAATGTTGTGCCACCATCATCTTTACACCAAAAATTGCTTGTATCCAGAGGTTTACAGAGATCATAGTGCGAATCCCTTACGCGCCGTTTTAGAGGGTGAAATCAACCCCACGCGCTAAAAATTAATTATTTCACCCTGTAGGAAATGTTGTGCCACCATCATCTTTGCACCAAAAATAGCTTGTATCTAGAGGTTTACAGAGATCATAGTGAGATTTCCTTACGCGCCGTCCTAGAGGGTGAAATCTACCCCACGCGCTAAAAATTAATTATTTCACCCTGTAGGAAATGTTGTGCCACCATTATCTTTACACCAAAAATAGCTTGTATCCAGAGGTTTACAGAGATTATAGTGAGATTTCCTTACCCGCCGTCCTAGAGGGTGAAATCAACCCCACGCGCTAAAAATTAATTATTTCACCCTGTAGGAAATGTTGTGCCACCATCATCTTTACACCAAAAATTGCTTGTATACAAAGGTTTACAGAGATCATAGTGCGAATCCCTTACGCGCCGTCTTAGAGGGTGAAATCAACCCCACGCGCCAAAAATTAATTATTTCACCCTGTAGGAAATCTTGTGCCACCATCATCTTTACACCAAAAATTGCTTGTATCCAGAGGTTTACAGAGATCATAGTGCGAATCCCTTACGCGCCGTTCTAGAGGGTGAAATCTACCCCACGCACTAAAAATTAATTATTTCACCCTGTAGGAAATGTTGTGACACCATCATCTTTACACCAAAAATTGCTTGTATCCAGAGGTTTACAGAGATCATAGTGCGAATCCCTTACGCGCCGTTTTAGAGGGTGAAATCTACCCCACGCACTAAAAATTAATTATTTCACCCTGTAGGAAATGTTGTGCCACCATCATCTTTGCACCAAAAATAGCTTGTATCTAGAGGTTTACAGAGATCATAGTGAGATTTCCTTACGCGCCGTCCTAGAGGGTGAAATCTACCCCACGCGCTAAAAATTAATTATTTCACCCTGTAGGAAATGTTGTGCCACCATCATCTTTACACCAAAAATTGCTTGTATCCAGAGGTTTACAGAGATCATAGTGCGAATCCCTTACGCGCCGTTCTAGAGGGTGAAATCTACCCCACGCACTAAAAATTAATTATTTCACCCTGTAGGAAATGTTGTGACACCATCATCTTTACACCAAAAATTGCTTGTATCCAGAGGTTTACAGAGATCATAGTGCGAATCCCTTACGCGCCGTTTTAGAGGGTGAAATCTACCCCACGCACTAAAAATTAATTATTTCACCATGTAGGAAATGTTGTGCCACCATTATCTTTACACCAAAAATAGCTTGTATCCAGAGGTTTACAGAGATCATAGTGAGATTTCCTTACGCGCCGTCCTAGAGGGTGAAATCTACCCCACGCGCTAAAAATTAATTATTTCACCCTGTAGGAAATGTTGTGCCACCATCATCTTTACACCAAAAATTGCTTGTATCCAAAGGTTTACAGAGATCATAGTGCGAATCCCTTACGCGCCGTCCTAGAGGATGAAATCAACCCCACGCGCTAAAAATTAATTATTTCACCCTGTAGGAAATGTTGGGCCACCATTATCTTTACACCAAAAATAGCTTGTATCCAGAGGTTTGCAGAGATCATAGTGAGATTTCCTTACGCGCCGTCCTAGAGGGTGAAATCAACCCCACGCGCTAAAAATTAATTATTTCACCATGTAGGAAATGTTGTGCCACCATTATCTTTACACCAAAAATAGCTTGTATCCAGAGGTTTACAGAGATCATAGTGAGATTTCCTTACGCGCCGTCCTAGAGGGTGAAATCTACCCCACGCGCTAAAAATTAATTATTTCACCCTGTAGGAAATGTTGTGCCACCATCATCTTTACACCAAAAATTGCTTGTATCCAAAGGTTTACAGAGATCATAGTGCGAATCCCTTACGCGCCGTCCTAGAGGATGAAATCAACCCCACGCTCTAAAAATTAATTATTTCACCCTGTAGGAAATGTTGTGCCACCATTATCTTTACACCAAAAATAGCTTGTATCCAGAGGTTTGCAGAGATCATAGTGAGATTTCCTTACGCGCCGTCCTAGATTGTGAAATCTACCCCACGCGCTAAAAATTAATTATTTCACCCTGTAGGAAATGTTGTGCCACAATCATCTTTGCACCAAAAATAGCTTGTATCTAGAGGTTTACAGAGATCATAGTGAGATTTCCTTACGCGCCGTCCTAGAGGGTGAAATCTACCCCACGCGCTAAAAATTAATTATTTCACCCTGTAGGAAATGTTGTGCCACCATTATCTTTACACCAAAAATAGCTTGTATCCAGAGGTTTACAGAGATTATAGTGAGATTTCCTTACGCGCCGTCCTAGAGGGTGAAATCAACCCCACGCGCTAAAAATTAATTATTTCACCCTGTAGGAAATGTTGTGCCACCATCATCTTTACACCAAAAATTGCTTGTATCCAAAGGTTTACAGAGATCATAGTGCGAATCCCTTACGCGCCGTCTTAGAGGGTGAAATCAACCCCACGCGCCAAAAATTAATTATTTCACCCTGTAGGAAATGTTGTGCCACCATCATCTTTACACCAAAAATTGCTTGTATCCAGAGGTTTACAGAGATCATAGTGCGAATCCCTTACGCGCCGTTCTAGAGGGTGAAATCTACCCCACGCACTAAAAATTAATTATTTCACCCTGTAGGAAATGTTGTGCCACCATCATCTTTACACCAAAAATTGCTTGTATCCAGAGGTTTACAGAGATCATAGTGCGAATCCCTTACGCGCCGTTTTAGAGGGTGAAATCAACCCCACGCGCTAAAAATTAATTATTTCACCCTGTAGGAAATGTTGTGCCACCATCATCTTTGCACCAAAAATAGCTTGTATCTAGAGGTTTACAGAGATCATAGTGAGATTTCCTTACGCGCCGTCCTAGAGGGTGAAATCTACCCCACGCGCTAAAAATTAATTATTTCACCCTGTAGGAAATGTTGTGCCACCATTATCTTTACACCAAAAATAGCTTGTATCCAGAGGTTTACAGAGATTATAGTGAGATTTCCTTACCCGCCGTCCTAGAGGGTGAAATCAACCCCACGCGCTAAAAATTAATTATTTCACCCTGTAGGAAATGTTGTGCCACCATCATCTTTACACCAAAAATTGCTTGTATACAAAGGTTTACAGAGATCATAGTGCGAATCCCTTACGCGCCGTCTTAGAGGGTGAAATCAACCCCACGCGCCAAAAATTAATTATTTCACCCTGTAGGAAATCTTGTGCCACCATCATCTTTACACCAAAAATTGCTTGTATCCAGAGGTTTACAGAGATCATAGTGCGAATCCCTTACGCGCCGTTCTAGAGGGTGAAATCTACCCCACGCACTAAAAATTAATTATTTCACCCTGTAGGAAATGTTGTGACACCATCATCTTTACACCAAAAATTGCTTGTATCCAGAGGTTTACAGAGATCATAGTGCGAATCCCTTACGCGCCGTTTTAGAGGGTGAAATCTACCCCACGCACTAAAAATTAATTATTTCACCCTGTAGGAAATGTTGTGCCACCATCATCTTTGCACCAAAAATAGCTTGTATCTAGAGGTTTACAGAGATCATAGTGAGATTTCCTTACGCGCCGTCCTAGAGGGTGAAATCTACCCCACGCGCTAAAAATTAATTATTTCACCCTGTAGGAAATGTTGTGCCACCATTATCTTTACACCAAAAATAGCTTGTATCCAGAGGTTTACAGAGATTATAGTGAGATTTCCTTACGCGCCGTCCTAGAGGGGGAAATCAACCCCACGCGCTAAAAATTAATTATTTCACCCTGTAGGAAATGTTGTGCCACCATCATCTTTACACCAAAAATTGCTTGTATCCAAAGGTTTACAGAGATCATAGTGCGAATCCCTTACGCGCCGTCTTAGAGGGTGAAATCAACCCCACGCGCCAAAAATTAATTATTTCACCCTGTAGGAAATGTTGTGCCACCATCATCTTTACACCAAAAATTGCTTGTATCCAGAGGTTTACAGAGATCATAGTGCGAATCCCTTACGCGCCGTTCTAGAGGGTGAAATCTACCCCACGCACTAAAAATTAATTATTTCACCCTGTAGGAAATGTTGTGCCACCATCATCTTTACACCAAAAATTGCTTGTATCCAGAGGTTTACAGAGATCATAGTGCGAATCCCTTACGCGCCGTCCTAGAGGGTGAAATCAACCCCCCGCGCCAAAAATTAATTATTTCACCCTGTAGGAAATGTTGTGCCACCATCATCTTTACACCAAAAATTGCTTGTATCCAAATGTTTACAGAGATCATAGTGCGAATCCCTTACGCGCCGTCCTAGAGGATGAAATCAACCCCACGCGCTAAAAATTAATTATTTCACCCTGTAGGAAATGTTGTGCCACCATTATCTTTACACCAAAAATAGCTTGTATCCAGAGGTTTGCAGAGATCATAGTGAGATTTCCTTACGCGCCGTCCTAGAGGGTGAAATCAACCCCACGCGCTAAAAATTAATTACTTCACCCTGTAGGAAATGTTGTGCCACCATTATCTTTACACCAAAAATAGCATGTATCCAGAGGTTTGCAGAGATCATAGTAAGATTTCCTTACGCGCCGTCCTAGATTGTGAAATCTACCCCACGCGCTAAAAATTAATTATTTCACCCTGTAGGAAATGTTGTGCCACCATCATCTTTACACCAAAAATTGCTTGTATCCAAAGGTTTACAGAGATCATAGTGCGAATCCCTTACGCGCCGTCTTAGAGGGTGAAATCAACCCCACGCGCCAAAAATTAATTATTTCACCCTGTAGGAAATGTTGTGCCACCATCATCTTTACACCAAAAATTGCTTGTATCCAGAGGTTTACAGAGATCATAGTGCGAATCCCTTACGCGCCGTTCTAGAGGGTGAAATCTACCCCACGCACTAAAAATTAATTATTTCACCCTGTAGGAAATGTTGTGCCACCATCATCTTTGCACCAAAAATAGCTTGTATCCAGAGGTTTACAGAGATCATAGTGAGATTTCCTTACGCGCCGTCCTAGAGGGTGAAATCTACCCCACGCGCTAAAAATTAATTATTTCACCCTGTAGGAAATGTTGTGCCACCATCATCTTTGCACCAAAAATAGCTTGTATCTAGGGGTTTACAGAGATCATAGTGAGATTTCCTTACGCGCCGTCCTAGAGGATGAAATCTTACCCACGCGCTAAAAATTAATTATTTCACCCTGTAGGAAATGTTGTGCCACCATTATCTTTACACCAAAAATAGCTTGTATCCAGAGGTTTACAGAGATTATAGTGAAATTTCCTTACGCGCCGTCCTAGAGGGTGAAATCAACCCCACGCGCTAAAAATTAATTATTTCACCCTGTAGGAAATGTTGTGCCACCATCATCTTTACACCAAAAATTGCTTGTATCCAAAGGTTTACAGAGATCATAGTGCGAATCCCTTACGCGCCGTCTTAGAGGGTGAAATCAACCCCACGCGCCAAAAATTAATTATTTCACCCTGTAGGAAATGTTGTGCCACCATCATCTTTACGCCAAAAATTGCTTGTATCCAGAGGTTTACAGAGATCATAGTGCGAATCCCTTACGCGCCGTCCTAGAGGGTGAAATCAACCCCCCGCGCCAAAAATTAATTATTTCACCCTGTAGGAAATGTTGTGCCACCATCATCTTTACACCAAAAATTGCTTGTATCCAAAGGTTTACAGAGATCATAGTGCGAATCCCTTACGCGCCGTCCTAGAGGGTGAAATCTACCCCACGCGCTAAAAATTAATTATTTCACCCTGTAGGAAATGTTGTGCCACCATCATCTTTGCACCAAAAATAGCTTGTATCTAGAGGTTTACAGAGATCATAGTGAGATTTCCTTACGCGCCGTCCTAGAGGGTGAAATCTTACCCACGCGCTAAAAATTAATTATTTCACCCTGTAGGAAATGTTGTGCCACCATCATCTTTGCACCAAAAATAGCTTGTATCTAGGGGTTTACAGAGATCATAGTGAGATTTCCTTACGCGCCGTCCTAGAGGGTGAAATCTTACTCACGCGCTAAAAATTAATTATTTCACCCTGTAGGAAATGTTGTGCCACCATTATCTTTACACCAAAAATAGCTTGTATCCAGAGGTTTACAGAGATCATAGTGCGAATCCCTTACGCGCCGTCCTAGAGGATGAAATCAACCCCACGCGCTAAAAATTAATTATTTCACCCTGTAGGAAATGTTGTGCCACCATTATCTTTACACCAAAAATAGCTTGTATCCAGAGGTTTGCAGAGATCATAGTGAGATTTCCTTACGCGCCGTCCTAGAGGGTGAAATCAACCCCACGCGCTAAAAATTAATTATTTCACCCTGTAGGAAATGTTGTGCCACCATTATCTTTACACCAAAAATAGCATGTATCCAGAGGTTTGCAGAGATCATAGTAAGATTTCCTTACGCGCCGTCCTAGATTGTGAAATCTACCCCACGCGCTAAAAATTAATTATTTCACCCTGTAGGAAATGTTGTGCCACCATCATCTTTACACCAAAAATTGCTTGTATCCAAAGGTTTACAGAGATCATAGTGCGAATCCCTTACGCGCCGTCTTAGAGGGTGAAATCAACCCCACGCGCCAAAAATTAATTATTTCACCCTGTAGGAAATGTTGTGCCACCATCATCTTTACACCAAAAATTGCTTGTATCCAGAGGTTTACAGAGATCATAGTGCGAATCCCTTACGCGCCGTTCTAGAGGGTGAAATCTACCCCACGCACTAAAAATTAATTATTTCACCCTGTAGGAAATGTTGTGCCACCATCATCTTTACACCAAAAATTGCTTGTATCCAGAGGTTTACAGAGATCATAGTGCGAATCCCTTACGCGCCGTCCTAGAGGGTGAAATCAACCCCCCGCGCCAAAAATTAATTATTTCACCCTGTAGGAAATGTTGTGCCACCATCATCTTTACACCAAAAATTGCTTGTATCCAAATGTTTACAGAGATCATAGTGCGAATCCCTTACGCGCCGTCCTAGAGGATGAAATCAACCCCACGCGCTAAAAATTAATTATTTCACCCTGTAGGAAATGTTGTGCCACCATCATCTTTGCACCAAAAATAGCTTGTATCCAGAGGTTTACAGAGATCATAGTGAGATTTCCTTACGCGCCGTCCTAGAGGGTGAAATCTACCCCACGCGCTAAAAATTAATTATTTCACCCTGTAGGAAATGTTGTGCCACCATCATCTTTGCACCAAAAATAGCTTGTATCTAGGGGTTTACAGAGATCATAGTGAGATTTCCTTACGCGCCGTCCTAGAGGGTGAAATCTTACCCACGCGCTAAAAATTAATTATTTCACCCTGTAGGAAATGTTGTGCCACCATTATCTTTACACCAAAAATCCAGAGGTTTACAGAGATTATAGTGAGATTTCCTTACGCGCCGTCCTAGAGGGTGAAATCATCCCCAAGCGCTAAAAATTAATTATTTCACCCTGTAGGAAATGTTGTGCCACCATCATCTTTACACCAAAAATTGCTTGTATCCAAAGGTTTACAGAGATCATAGTGCGAATCCCTTACGCGCCGTCTTAGAGGGTGAAATCAACCCCACGCGCCAAAAATTAATTATTTCACCCTGTAGGAAATGTTGTGCCACCATCATCTTTACACCAAAAATTGCTTGTATCCAGAGGTTTACAGAGATCATAGTGCGAATCCCTTACGCGCCGTTCTAGAGGGTGAAATCTACCCCACGCACTAAAAATTAATTATTTCACCCTGTAGGAAATGTTGTGCCACCATCATCTTTACACCAAAAATTGCTTGTATCCAGAGGTTTACAGAGATCATAGTGCGAATCCCTTACGCGCCGTTTTAGAGGGTGAAATCAACCCCACGCGCTAAAAATTAATTATTTCACCCTGTAGGAAATGTTGTGCCACCATCATCTTTGCACCAAAAATAGCTTGTATCTAGAGGTTTACAGAGATCATAGTGAGATTTCCTTACGCGCCGTCCTAGAGGGTGAAATCTACCCCACGCGCTAAAAATTAATTATTTCACCCTGTAGGAAATGTTGTGCCACCATTATCTTTACACCAAAAATAGCTTGTATCCAGAGGTTTACAGAGATTATAGTGAGATTTCCTTACCCGCCGTCCTAGAGGGTGAAATCAACCCCACGCGCTAAAAATTAATTATTTCACCCTGTAGGAAATGTTGTGCCACCATCATCTTTACACCAAAAATTGCTTGTATACAAAGGTTTACAGAGATCATAGTGCGAATCCCTTACGCGCCGTCTTAGAGGGTGAAATCAACCCCACGCGCCAAAAATTAATTATTTCACCCTGTAGGAAATCTTGTGCCACCATCATCTTTACACCAAAAATTGCTTGTATCCAGAGGTTTACAGAGATCATAGTGCGAATCCCTTACGCGCCGTTCTAGAGGGTGAAATCTACCCCACGCACTAAAAATTAATTATTTCACCCTGTAGGAAATGTTGTGCCACCATCATCTTTACACCAAAAATTGCTTGTATCCAGAGGTTTACAGAGATCATAGTGCGAATCCCTTACGCGCCGTTTTAGAGGGTGAAATCTACCCCACGCACTAAAAATTAATTATTTCACCCTGTAGGAAATGTTGTGCCACCATCATCTTTGCACCAAAAATAGCTTGTATCTAGAGGTTTACAGAGATCATAGTGAGATTTCCTTACGCGCCGTCCTAGAGGGTGAAATCTACCCCACGCGCTAAAAATTAATTATTTCACCCTGTAGGAAATGTTGTGCCACCATTATCTTTACACCAAAAATAGCTTGTATCCAGAGGTTTACAGAGATTATAGTGAGATTTCCTTACGCGCCGTCCTAGAGGGTGAAATCAACCCCACGCGCTAAAAATTAATTATTTCACCCTGTAGGAAATGTTGTGCCACCATCATCTTTACACCAAAAATTGCTTGTATCCAAAGGTTTACAGAGATCATAGTGCGAATCCCTTACGCGCCGTCTTAGAGGGTGAAATCAACCCCACGCGCCAAAAATTAATTATTTCACCCTGTAGGAAATGTTGTGCCACCATCATCTTTACACCAAAAATTGCTTGTATCCAGAGGTTTACAGAGATCATAGTGCGAATCCCTTACGCGCCGTTCTAGAGGGTGAAATCTACCCCACGCACTAAAAATTAATTATTTCACCCTGTAGGAAATGTTGTGCCACCATCATCTTTACACCAAAAATTGCTTGTATCCAGAGGTTTACAGAGATCATAGTGCGAATCCCTTACGCGCCGTCCTAGAGGGTGAAATCAACCCCCCGCGCCAAAAATTAATTATTTCACCCTGTAGGAAATGTTGTGCCACCATCATCTTTACACCAAAAATTGCTTGTATCCAAATGTTTACAGAGATCATAGTGCGAATCCCTTACGCGCCGTCCTAGAGGATGAAATCAACCCCACGCGCTAAAAATTAATTATTTCACCCTGTAGGAAATGTTGTGCCACCATTATCTTTACACCAAAAATAGCTTGTATCCAGAGGTTTGCAGAGATCATAGTGAGATTTCCTTACGCGCCGTCCTAGAGGGTGAAATCAACCCCACGCGCTAAAAATTAATTACTTCACCCTGTAGGAAATGTTGTGCCACCATTATCTTTACACCAAAAATAGCATGTATCCAGAGGTTTGCAGAGATCATAGTAAGATTTCCTTACGCGCCGTCCTAGATTGTGAAATCTACCCCACGCGCTAAAAATTAATTATTTCACCCTGTAGGAAATGTTGTGCCACCATCATCTTTACACCAAAAATTGCTTGTATCCAAAGGTTTACAGAGATCATAGTGCGAATCCCTTACGCGCCGTCTTAGAGGGTGAAATCAACCCCACGCGCCAAAAATTAATTATTTCACCCTGTAGGAAATGTTGTGCCACCATCATCTTTACACCAAAAATTGCTTGTATCCAGAGGTTTACAGAGATCATAGTGCGAATCCCTTACGCGCCGTTCTAGAGGGTGAAATCTACCCCACGCACTAAAAATTAATTATTTCACCCTGTAGGAAATGTTGTGCCACCATCATCTTTGCACCAAAAATAGCTTGTATCCAGAGGTTTACAGAGATCATAGTGAGATTTCCTTACGCGCCGTCCTAGAGGGTGAAATCTACCCCACGCGCTAAAAATTAATTATTTCACCCTGTAGGAAATGTTGTGCCACCATCATCTTTGCACCAAAAATAGCTTGTATCTAGGGGTTTACAGAGATCATAGTGAGATTTCCTTACGCGCCGTCCTAGAGGATGAAATCTTACCCACGCGCTAAAAATTAATTATTTCACCCTGTAGGAAATGTTGTGCCACCATTATCTTTACACCAAAAATAGCTTGTATCCAGAGGTTTACAGAGATTATAGTGAAATTTCCTTACGCGCCGTCCTAGAGGGTGAAATCAACCCCACGCGCTAAAAATTAATTATTTCACCCTGTAGGAAATGTTGTGCCACCATCATCTTTACACCAAAAATTGCTTGTATCCAAAGGTTTACAGAGATCATAGTGCGAATCCCTTACGCGCCGTCTTAGAGGGTGAAATCAACCCCACGCGCCAAAAATTAATTATTTCACCCTGTAGGAAATGTTGTGCCACCATCATCTTTACGCCAAAAATTGCTTGTATCCAGAGGTTTACAGAGATCATAGTGCGAATCCCTTACGCGCCGTCCTAGAGGGTGAAATCAACCCCCCGCGCCAAAAATTAATTATTTCACCCTGTAGGAAATGTTGTGCCACCATCATCTTTACACCAAAAATTGCTTGTATCCAAAGGTTTACAGAGATCATAGTGCGAATCCCTTACGCGCCGTCCTAGAGGGTGAAATCTACCCCACGCGCTAAAAATTAATTATTTCACCCTGTAGGAAATGTTGTGCCACCATCATCTTTGCACCAAAAATAGCTTGTATCTAGAGGTTTACAGAGATCATAGTGAGATTTCCTTACGCGCCGTCCTAGAGGGTGAAATCTTACCCACGCGCTAAAAATTAATTATTTCACCCTGTAGGAAATGTTGTGCCACCATCATCTTTGCACCAAAAATAGCTTGTATCTAGGGGTTTACAGAGATCATAGTGAGATTTCCTTACGCGCCGTCCTAGAGGGTGAAATCTTACTCACGCGCTAAAAATTAATTATTTCACCCTGTAGGAAATGTTGTGCCACCATTATCTTTACACCAAAAATAGCTTGTATCCAGAGGTTTACAGAGATCATAGTGCGAATCCCTTACGCGCCGTCCTAGAGGATGAAATCAACCCCACGCGCTAAAAATTAATTATTTCACCCTGTAGGAAATGTTGTGCCACCATTATCTTTACACCAAAAATAGCTTGTATCCAGAGGTTTGCAGAGATCATAGTGAGATTTCCTTACGCGCCGTCCTAGAGGGTGAAATCAACCCCACGCGCTAAAAATTAATTATTTCACCCTGTAGGAAATGTTGTGCCACCATTATCTTTACACCAAAAATAGCATGTATCCAGAGGTTTGCAGAGATCATAGTAAGATTTCCTTACGCGCCGTCCTAGATTGTGAAATCTACCCCACGCGCTAAAAATTAATTATTTCACCCTGTAGGAAATGTTGTGCCACCATCATCTTTACACCAAAAATTGCTTGTATCCAAAGGTTTACAGAGATCATAGTGCGAATCCCTTACGCGCCGTCTTAGAGGGTGAAATCAACCCCACGCGCCAAAAATTAATTATTTCACCCTGTAGGAAATGTTGTGCCACCATCATCTTTACACCAAAAATTGCTTGTATCCAGAGGTTTACAGAGATCATAGTGCGAATCCCTTACGCGCCGTTCTAGAGGGTGAAATCTACCCCACGCACTAAAAATTAATTATTTCACCCTGTAGGAAATGTTGTGCCACCATCATCTTTACACCAAAAATTGCTTGTATCCAGAGGTTTACAGAGATCATAGTGCGAATCCCTTACGCGCCGTCCTAGAGGGTGAAATCAACCCCCCGCGCCAAAAATTAATTATTTCACCCTGTAGGAAATGTTGTGCCACCATCATCTTTACACCAAAAATTGCTTGTATCCAAATGTTTACAGAGATCATAGTGCGAATCCCTTACGCGCCGTCCTAGAGGATGAAATCAACCCCACGCGCTAAAAATTAATTATTTCACCCTGTAGGAAATGTTGTGCCACCATTATCTTTACACCAAAAATAGCTTGTATCCAGAGGTTTGCAGCGATCATAGTGAGATTTCCTTACGCGCCGTCCTAGAGGGTGAAATCAACCCCACGCGCTAAAAATTAATTACTTCACCCTGTAGGAAATGTTGTGCCACCATCATCTTTACACCAAAAATTGCTTGTATCCAAAGGTTTACAGAGATCATAGTGCGAATCCCTTACGCGCCGTCTTAGAGGGTGAAATCAACCCCACGCGCCAAAAATTAATTATTTCACCCTGTAGGAAATGTTGTGCCACCATCATCTTTACACCAAAAATTGCTTGTATCCAGAGGTTTACAGAGATCATAGTGCGAATCCCTTACGCGCCGTTCTAGAGGGTGAAATCTACCCCACGCACTAAAAATTAATTATTTCACCCTGTAGGAAATGTTGTGCCACCATCATCTTTGCACCAAAAATAGCTTGTATCCAGAGGTTTACAGAGATCATAGTGAGATTTCCTTACGCGCCGTCCTAGAGGGTGAAATCTACCCCACGCGCTAAAAATTAATTATTTCACCCTGTAGGAAATGTTGTGCCACCATCATCTTTGCACCAAAAATAGCTTGTATCTAGGGGTTTACAGAGATCATAGTGAGATTTCCTTACGCGCCGTCCTAGAGGGTGAAATCTTACCCACGCGCTAAAAATTAATTATTTCACCCTGTAGGAAATGTTGTGCCACCATTATCTTTACACCAAAAATCCAGAGGTTTACAGAGATTATAGTGAGATTTCCTTACGCGCCGTCCTAGAGGGTGAAATCATCCCCAAGCGCTAAAAATTAATTATTTCACCCTGTAGGAAATGTTGTGCCACCATCATCTTTACACCAAAAATTGCTTGTATCCAAAGGTTTACAGAGATCATAGTGCGAATCCCTTACGCGCCGTCTTAGAGGGTGAAATCAACCCCACGCGCCAAAAATTAATTATTTCACCCTGTAGGAAATGTTGTGCCACCATCATCTTTACACCAAAAATTGCTTGTATCCAGAGGTTTACAGAGATCATAGTGCGAATCCCTTACGCGCCGTCCTAGAGGGTGAAATCAACCCCCCGCGCCAAAAATTAATTATTTCACCCTGTAGGAAATGTTGTGCCACCATCATCTTTACACCAAAAATTGCTTGTATCCAAAGGTTTACAGAGATCATAGTGCGAATCCCTTACGCGCCGTCCTAGAGGGTGAAATCTACCCCACGCGCTAAAAATTAATTATTTCACCCTGTAGGAAATGTTGTGCCACCATCATCTTTGCACCAAAAATAGCTTGTATCTAGAGGTTTACAGAGATCATAGTGAGATTTCCTTACGCGCCGTCCTAGAGGGTGAAATCTTACCCACGCGCTAAAAATTAATTATTTCACCCTGTAGGAAATGTTGTGCCACCATCATCTTTGCACCAAAAATAGCTTGTATCTAGAGGTTTACAGAGATCATAGTGAGATTTCCTTACGCGCCGTCCTAGAGGGTGAAATCTACCATACGCGCTAAAAATTAATTATTTCACCCTGTAGGAAATGTTGTGCCACCATTATCGTTACACCAAAAATAGCTTGTATCCAGAGGTTTACAGAGATTATAGAGAGATTTCCTTACGCGCCGTCCTAGAGGGTGAAATCAACCCCACGCGCTAAAAATTAATTATTTCACCCTGTAGGAAATGTTGTGCACACCTACGCAGTTTTTCATCACGAACAAGTTTCCTTAATAAGATTTTGCAGTGAAAGCTACAGAGAGGACACTTTTCTAAAAAAGTGGAAAAATTGAAAAAAATCATAGTATAGGCAAAGACTTTGAAATGTTGCAAACATAATCAGTTTTTCGTTCTGCTGAAGTTTTCTTTATAATATTTTGTCGTAAAATCTAGACAAAGGGCTCTTTATACTGGTTTGAAAAATTAGTTTTTCAAAATTTCCAAGGCATACACATGAATTTTTGAAAGTAAAATTATGTCACAAATTAGTTTGAAACGAATCAGGGCTAAACCCTCCTAAAATGTTAAATTTGAGTTCTGTTTTTTTCAAGAGTCGTCCAAACAATCCGGGGACACACTGTATGTATACATACCTCTTGAAATTTTGGCTACCTCTCTATTTTCCAGGTCCCTGAACACAAACCTAAGACGTAGTTTCAGAGAAAATGAATTTTCAAATTTCCTTTTGACACCTCACATTTCATGGCGGTATTTGATTTCTCGGAAACTGCTTCCGACCCCCAAAAACTAAGATTCGTGTTCAAGGACCTCAAAAATAGGGGTAGCCAAAATTTCAACAAAATCGGGGGAAGCTTATATCATACGAAAGTTTTACTTTATTCAGTGGCCGGCAGAAAGTTGGACACCAATGGAAAACTTTTTTATTATTAATTTCTCAGAAAATTTTATTCTTGATAAAAGTTTGTGCATAATTTCAAACTCAAAAAGCACATACAAAAGTTGTTTGGAATCAAAGGTGGATGTCAGATTTAAAGTCACAGCCACCTAGTAAAAAAAAGAAATTTAACTTTTTTGTATTTTTTTCGACCACCCTGTGTATTACAAAAAACAAAATACCGAAAGCGCAACTTATCATCCGATAACACATGAATTTGCTACTAAACTTTAATTTTGTTCAATTAGCAGCTAGAAATTTAAATTAATCGAAATCAGAGTTTAAAATATTAAATTTTTGTGTCAAACTTTCTGCCGGTCACTGTATAAATTAGCAATAAATAATAATAATTTGGAATAAAAACCGGATAGAATAAATACCGGCGCGTTCCCCGCGCAGAGCGGAAGCGTTATTCTTAATTATTATTAATTTCTCACCTTTGTTATGAACATCAGGGGCCAGGGCATTGAGTTTTTTTTCACGATGGCTTTCATCGACTGTTCCAGCAAATGTCAGACCTCGTCGCAGTCCCTGTTCTACAGAGTAGTAGGTAGGTATGTACCTTTACTAACTACAGAAGAAAGTTTCGGTACAGGTTTTTTAAAATTCCCGGACACCGACGCGACGGAGCGTCTGCTCTATAGCAGTACCTTTACGGGCACCCTATTTTCACACCTCTTCTAGGCAAGCGGCAATCTGGTATATATACGTGTTTTGTGTTTGTTCAATGGAGACAGAACTACACTCTACAAAAGACAGTACACACTTGTATATTAATCGCTAGGTTGGATCAAGCGTTTCCGTCAATAGACGTGGCTACCGCGTCCCTTGTCTCTGGCTACCGCTGGACATTGGAAATGATGCAAGCATAGCCGAACGATGAACGATACCTTCGGCATGATGAAAGGTCGCTGACAGAGACCGAGCGTAGCGTGGCGGGGGCGCAACGTTGCCATCACTCGTTCGACCAAGCGAGATCTCCCTCTTTTTTATCTCTGATTCACTTTCTCGTTTCTCTTTGTCAAATCTCACTCATTTTAAGAAGCAAAGTCTATAGTAGCACTCCACGTTGAACTTCGTTTTTTAATATTTACCTCTTTCATCCTAGAGTTCCTGGGAGAGTTAGGACAATAATGTCATTATTGTTGATAATATTGTTGATGAAAACATTTCCTACAGGGTGAAATAATTAATTTTTAAAGCGTGGGGTTGATTTCACCCTCTAGGACGGTGCGTAAGGAAATCTCACTATGATCTCTGTAAACCTTTGGATACAAGCAATTTTTGGTGTAAAGATGATGGTGGCACAACATTTCCTACAGGGTGAAATAATTAATTTTTAGCGCGTGGGGTTGATTTCACCCTCTAGGACGGCGCGTAAGGAAATCTCACTATAATCTCTGTAAACCTCTGGATACAAGCTATTTTTGGTGCAAAGATGAGGGTGGCACAACATTTCCTACAGGGTGAAATAATTAATTTTTAGCGCGTGCGGTAGATTTCACCCTCTAGGACGGCGCGTAAGGAAATCTCACTATGATCTCTGTAAACCTCTGGATACAAGCTATTTTTGGTGCAAAGATGATCGTGGCACAACATTTCCTACAGGGTGAAATAATTAATTTTTGGCGCGTGGGGTTGATTTCACCCTCTAGGACGGCGCGTAAGGGATTCGCACTATGATCTCTGTAAACCTCTGGATACAAGCAGTTTTTGGTGTAAAGATGATGGTGGCACAACATTTCCTACAGGGTGAAATAATTAATTTTTAGCACGTGCGGTAGATTTCACCCTCTAGGACGGCGCGTAAGGAAATCTCACTATGATCTCTGTAAACCTCTGGATACAAGCTATTTTTGGTGCAAAGATGATCGTGGCACAACATTTCCTACAGGGTGAAATAATTAATTTTTGGCGCGTGGGGTTGATTTCACCCTCTAGGACGGCGAGTAAGGGATTCGCACTATGATCTCTGTAAACCTCTGGATACAAGCAGTTTTTGGTGTAAAGATGATGGTGGCACAACATTTCCTACAGGGTGAAATAATTAATTTTTGGCGCGTGGGGTTGATTTCACCCTCTACGACGGCGCGTAAGGAAATCTCACTATGATCTCTGTAAACCCCTAGATACAAGCTATTTTTGGTGCAAAGATGATGGTGGCACAACATTTCCTACAGGGTGAAATAATTAATTTTTAGCGCGTGGGTAAGATTTCACCCTCTAGGACGGCGTGTAAGGAAATCTCACTATGATCTCTGTAAACCTCTAGATACAAGCTATTTTTGGTGCAAAGATGATGGTGGCACAACATTTCCTACAGGGTGAAATAATTAATTTTTGGCGCGTGGGGTAGATTTCACCCTCTAGGACGGCGCGTAAGGAAATCTCACTATAATCTCTGTAAACCTCTGGATACAAGCTATTTTTGGTGTAAAGATAATGGTGGCACAACATTTCCTACAGGGTGAAATAATTAATTTTTAGCGCGTGCGGTAGATTTCACCCTCTAGGACGGCGCGTAAGGAAATCTCACTATGATCTCTGTAAACCTCTGGATACAAGCTATTTTTGGTGCAAAGATGATGGTGGCACAACATTTCCTACAGGGTGAAATAATTAATTTTTGGCGCGTGGGGTTGATTTCACCCTCTAGGACGGCGAGTAAGGGATTCGCACTATGATCTCTGTAAACCTCTGGATACAAGCAGTTTTTGGTGTAAAGATGATGGTGGCACAACATTTCCTACAGGGTGAAATAATTAATTTTTGGCGCGTGGGGTTGATTTCACCCTCTAGGACGGCGCGTAAGGAAATCTCACTATAATCTCTGTAAACCTCTGGATACAAGCTATTTTTGATGTAAAGATAACGGTGGCACAACATTTCCTACAGGGTGAAATAATTAATTTTTGGCGCGTGGGGTTGATTTCACCCTCTAGGACGGCGCGTAAGGGATTCGCACTATGATCTCTGTAAACCTCTGGATACAAGCAGTTTTTGGTGTAAAGATGATGGTGGCACAACATTTCCTACAGGGTGAAATAATTAATTTTTAGCGCGTGGGGTAGATTTCACCCTCTAGGACGGCGCGTAAGGAAATCTCACTATGATCTCTGTAAACCCCTAGATACAAGCTATTTTTGGTGCAAAGATGATGGTGGCACAACATTTCCTACAGGGTGAAATAATTAATTTTTAGCGCGTGGGTAAGATTTCACCCTCTAGGACGGCGTGTAAGGAAATCTCACTATGATCTCTGTAAACCTCTAGATACAAGCTATTTTTGGTGCAAAGATGATGGTGGCACAACATTTCCTACAGGGTGAAATAATTAATTTTTGGCGCGTGGGGTAGATTTCACCCTCTAGGACGGCGCGTAAGGAAATCTCACTATAATCTCTGTAAACCTCTGGATACAAGCTATTTTTGGTGTAAAGATAATGGTGGCACAACATTTCCTACAGGGTGAAATAATTAATTTTTGGCGCGTGGGGTTGATTTCACCCTCTAGGACGGCGCGTAAGGAAATCTCACTATAATCTCTGTAAACCTCTGGATACAAGCTATTTTTGATGTAAAGATAACGGTGGCACAACATTTCCTACAGGGTGAAATAATTAATTTTTGGCGCGTGGGGTTGATTTCACCCTCTAGGACGGCGCGTAAGGGATTCGCACTATGATCTCTGTAAACCTCTGGATACAAGCAGTTTTTGGTGTAAAGATGATGGTGGCACAACATTTCCTACAGGGTGAAATAATTAATTTTTAGCGCGTGGGGTAGATTTCACCCTCTAGGACGGCGCGTAAGGAAATCTCACTATGATCTCTGTAAACCCCTAGATACAAGCTATTTTTGGTGCAAAGATGATGGTGGCACAACATTTCCTACAGGGTGAAATAATTAATTTTTAGCGCGTGGGTAAGATTTCACCCTCTAGGACGGCGTGTAAGGAAATCTCACTATGATCTCTGTAAACCTCTAGATACAAGCTATTTTTGGTGCAAAGATGATGGTGGCACAACATTTCCTACAGGGTGAAATAATTAATTTTTAGCGCGTGCGGTAGATTTCACCCTCTAGGACGGCGCGTAAGGAAATCTCACTATGATCTCTGTAAACCTCTGGATACAAGCTATTTTTGGTGCAAAGATGATGGTGGCACAACATTTCCTACAGGGTGAAATAATTAATTTTTGGCGCGTGGGGTTGATTTCACCCTCTAGGACGGCGCGTAAGGGATTCGCACTATGATCTCTGTAAACCTCTGGATACAAGCAGTTTTTGGTGTAAAGATGATGGTGGCACAACATTTCCTACAGGGTGAAATAATTAATTTTTGGCGCGTGGGGTTGATTTCACCCTCTAGGACGGCGCGTAAGGAAACCTCTCTATAATCTCTGTAAACCTCTGGATACAAGCTATTTTTGATGTAAAGATAACGGTGGCACAACACTTCCTACAGGGTGAAATAATTAATTTTTGGCGCGTGGGGTTGATTTCACCCTCTAGGACGGCGCGTAAGGGATTCGCACTATGATCTCTGTAAACCTCTGGATACAAGCAGTTTTTGGTGTAAAGATGATGGTGGCACAACATTTCCTACAGGGTGAAATAATTAATTTTTAGCGCGTGGGTAAGATTTCACCCTCTAGGACGGCGTGTAAGGAAATCTCACTATGATCTCTGTAAACCTCTGGATACAAGCTATTTTTGGTGCAAAGATGATGGTGGCACAACATTTCCTACAGGGTGAAATAATTAATTTTTGGCGCGTGGGGTTGATTTCACCCTCTAGGACGGCGCGTAAGGGATTCGCACTATGATCTCTGTAAACCTCTGGATACAAGCAGTTTTTGGTGTAAAGATGATGGTGGCACAACATTTCCTACAGGGTGAAATAATTAATTTTTGGCGCGTGGGGTTGATTTCACCCACTAGGACGGCGCGTAAGGAAATCTCACTATAATCTCTGTAAACCTCTGGATACAAGCTATTTTTGGTGCAAAGATGATGGTGGCACAACATTTCCTACAGGGTGAAATAATTAATTTTTGGCGCGTGGGGTTGATTTCACCCTCTAGGACGGCGCGTAAGGGATTCGCACTATGATCTCTGTAAACCTGTGGATACAAGCAGTTTTTGGTGTAAAGATGATGGTGGCACAACATTTCCTACAGGGTGAAATAATTAATTTTTGGCGCGTGGGGTTGATTTCACCCTCTAGGACGGCGCGTAAGGAAATCTCACTATAATCTCTGTAAACCTCTGGATACAAGCTATTTTTGATGTAAAGATAACGGTGGCACAACATTTCCTACAGGGTGAAATAATTAATTTTTGGCGCGTGGGGTTGATTTCACCCTCTAGGACGGCGCGTAAGGGATTCGCACTATGATCTCTGTAAACCTCTGGATACAAGCAGTTTTTGGTGTAAAGATGATGGTGGCACAACATTTCCTACAGGGTGAAATAATTAATTTTTGGCGCGTGGGGTTGATTTCACCCTCTAGGACGGCGCGTAAGGGATTCGCACTATGATCTCTGTAAACCTCTGGATACAAGCAGTTTTTGGTGTAAAGATGATGGTGGCACAACATTTCCTACAGGGTGAAATAATTAATTTTTAGCGCGTGGGTAAGATTTCACCCTCTAGGACGGCGTGTAAGGAAATCTCACTATGATCTCTGTAAACCTCTGGATACAAGCTATTTTTGGTGCAAAGATGATGGTGGCACAACATTTCCTACAGGGTGAAATAATTAATTTTTGGCGCGTGGGGTTGATTTCACCCTCTAGGACGGCGCGTAAGGGATTCGCACTATGATCTCTGTAAACCTCTGGATACAAGCAGTTTTTGGTGTAAAGATAATGGTGGCACAACATTTCCTACAGGGTGAAATAATTAATTTTTGGCGCGTGGGGTTGATTTCACCCACTAGGACGGCGCGTAAGGAAATCTCACTATAATCTCTGTAAACCTCTGGATACAAGCTATTTTTGATGTAAAGATAACGGTGGCACAACATTTCCTACAGGGTGAAATAATTAATTTTTGGCGCGTGGGGTTGATTTCACCCTCTAGGACGGCGCGTAAGGGATTCGCACTATGATCTCTGTAAACCTCTGGATACAAGCAGTTTTTGGTGTAAAGATAATGGTGGCACAACATTTCCTACAGGGTGAAATAATTAATTTTTAGCGCGTGCGGTAGATTTCACCCCCTAGGACGGCGTGTAAGGAAATCTCACTATGATCTCTGTAAACCTCTGGATACAAGCTATTTTTGGTGCAAAGATGATGGTGGCACAACATTTCCTACAGGGTGAAATAATTAATTTTTGGCGCGTGGGGTTGATTTCACCCTCTAGGACGGCGCGTAAGGGATTCGCACTATGATCTCTGTAAACCTCTGGATACAAGCTATTTTTGGTGCAAAGATGATGGTGGCACAACATTTCCTACAGGGTGAAATAATTAATTTTTGGCGCGTGGGGTTGATTTCACCCTCTAGGACGGCGCGTAAGGGATTCGCACTATGATCTCTGTAAACCTCTGGATACAAGCAGTTTTTGGTGTAAAGATGATGGTGGCACAACATTTCCTACAGGGTGAAATAATTAATTTTTAGCGCGTGCGGTAGATTTCACCCTCTAGGACGGCGTGTAAGGAAATCTCACTATGATCTCTGTAAACCTCTGGATACAAGCTATTTTTGGTGCAAAGATGATGGTGGCACAACATTTCCTACAGGGTGAAATAATTAATTTATGGCGCGTGGGGTTGATTTCACCCTCTAGGACGGCGCGTAAGGGATTCGCACTATGATCTCTGTAAACCTCTGGATACAAGCAGTTTTTGGTGTAAAGATGATGGTGGCACAACATTTCCTACAGGGTGAAATAATTAATTTTTGGCGCGTGGGGTTGATTTCACCCTCTAGGACGGCGCGTAAGGAAATCTCACTATAATCTCTGTAAACCTCTGGATACAAGCTATTTTTGGTGCAAAGATGATGGTGGCACAACATTTCCTACAGGGTGAAATAATTAATTTTTGGCGCGTGGGGTTGATTTCACCCTCTAGGACGGCGCGTAAGGGATTCGCACTATGATCTCTGTAAACCTGTGGATACAAGCAGTTTTTGGTGTAAAGATGATGGTGGCACAACATTTCCTACAGGGTGAAATAATTAATTTTTGGCGCGTGGGGTTGATTTCACCCTCTAGGACGGCGCGTAAGGAAATCTCACTATAATCTCTGTAAACCTCTGGATACAAGCTATTTTTGATGTAAAGATAACGGTGGCACAACATTTCCTACAGGGTGAAATAATTAATTTTTGGCGCGTGGGGTTGATTTCACCCTCTAGGACGGCGCGTAAGGGATTCGCACTATGATCTCTGTAAACCTCTGGATACAAGCAGTTTTTGGTGTAAAGATAATGGTGGCACAACATTTCCTACAGGGTGAAATAATTAATTTTTAGCGCGTGCGGTAGATTTCACCCCCTAGGACGGCGTGTAAGGAAATCTCACTATGATCTCTGTAAACCTCTGGATACAAGCTATTTTTGGTGCAAAGATGATGGTGGCACAACATTTCCTACAGGGTGAAATAATTAATTTTTGGCGCGTGGGGTTGATTTCACCCTCTAGGACGGCGCGTAAGGGATTCGCACTATGATCTCTGTAAACCTCTGGATACAAGCTATTTTTGGTGCAAAGATGATGGTGGCACAACATTTCCTACAGGGTGAAATAATTAATTTTTGGCGCGTGGGGTTGATTTCACCCTCTAGGACGGCGCGTAAGGGATTCGCACTATGATCTCTGTAAACCTCTGGATACAAGCAGTTTTTGGTGTAAAGATGATGGTGGCACAACATTTCCTACAGGGTGAAATAATTAATTTTTAGCGCGTGCGGTAGATTTCACCCTCTAGGACGGCGTGTAAGGAAATCTCACTATGATCTCTGTAAACCTCTGGATACAAGCTATTTTTGGTGCAAAGATGATGGTGGCACAACATTTCCTACAGGGTGAAATAATTAATTTTTGGCGCGTGGGGTTGATTTCACCCTCTAGGACGGCGCGTAAGGGATTCGCACTATGATCTCTGTAAACCTCTGGATACAAGCAGTTTTTGGTGTAAAGATGATGGTGGCACAACATTTCCTACAGGGTGAAATAATTAATTTTTGGCGCGTGGGGTTGATTTCACCCTCTAGGACGGCGCGTAAGGGATTCGCACTATGATCTCTGTAAACCTCTGGATACAAGCAGTTTTTGGTGTAAAGATGATGGTGGCACAACATTTCCTACAGGGTGAAATAATTAATTTTTAGCGCGTGGGTAAGATTTCACCCTCTAGGACGGCGTGTAAGGAAATCTCACTATGATCTCTGTAAACCTCTGGATACAAGCTATTTTTGGTGCAAAGATGATGGTGGCACAACATTTCCTACAGGGTGAAATAATTAATTTTTGGCGAGTGGGGTTGATTTCACCCTCTAGGACGGCGCGTAAGGGATTCGCACTATGATCTCTGTAAACCTCTGGATACAAGCAGTTTTTGGTGTAAAGATGATGGTGGCACAACATTTCCTACAGGGTGAAATAATTAATTTTTGGCGCGTGGGGTTGATTTCACCCTCTAGGACGGCGCGTAAGGGATTCGCACTATGATCTCTGTAAACCTCTGGATACAAGCAGTTTTTGGTGTAAAGATGATGGTGGCACAACATTTCCTACAGGGTGAAATAATTAATTTTTAGCGCGTGGGTAAGATTTCACCCTCTAGGACGGCGTGTAAGGAAATCTCACTATGATCTCTGTAAACCTCTGGATACAAGCTATTTTTGGTGCAAAGATGATGGTGGCACAACATTTCCTACAGGGTGAAATAATTAATTTTTGGCGCGTGGGGTTGATTTCACCCTATAGGACGGCGCGTAAGGAAATCTCACTATAATCTCTGTAAACCTCTGGATACAAGCTATTTTTGATGTAAAGATAACGGTGGCACAACATTTCCTACAGGGTGAAATAATTAATTTTTAGCGCGTGCGGTAGATTTCACCCTCTAGGACGGCGCGTAAGGAAATCTCACTATGATCTCTGTAAACCTCTGGATACAAGCTATTTTTGGTGCAAAGATGATGGTGGCACAACATTTCCTACAGGGTGAAATAATTAATTTTTAGCGCGTGCGGTAGATTTCACCCTCTAGGACGGCGCGTAAGGAAATCTCACTATGATCTCTGTAAACCTCTGGATACAAGCTATTTTTGGTGCAAAGATGATGGTGGCACAACATTTCCTACAGGGTGAAATAATTAATTTTTGGCGCGTGGGGTTGATTTCACCCTCTAGGACGGCGCGTAAGGGATTCGCACTATGATCTCTGTAAACCTCTGGATACAAGCAGTTTTTGGTGTAAAGATGATGGTGGCACAACATTTCCTACAGGGTGAAATAATTAATTTTTGGCGCGTGGGGTTGATTTCACCCTCTAGGACGGCGCGTAAGGAAATCTCACTATGATCTCTGTAACCTCTGGATACAAGCTATTTTTGGTGCAAAGATGATGGTGGCACAACATTTCCTACAGGGTGAAATAATTAATTTTTGGCGCGTGGGGTTGATTTCACCCTCTAGGACGGCGCGTAAGGAAATCTCACTATAATCTCTGTAAACCTCTGGATACAAGCTATTTTTGATGTAAAGATAACGGTGGCACAACATTTCCTACAGGGTGAAATAATTAATTTTTGGCGCGTGGGGTTGATTTCACCCTCTAGGACGGCGCGTAAGGGATTCGCACTATGATCTCTGTAAACCTCTGGATACAAGCAGTGTTTGATGTAAAGATGATGGTGGCACAACATTTCCTACAGGGTGAAATAATTAATTTTTAGCGCGTGGG
The DNA here is from genome assembly GCA_963920635.1 of Pseudeuparius sepicola. Taxonomy (NCBI): domain Eukaryota; kingdom Metazoa; phylum Arthropoda; class Insecta; order Coleoptera; family Anthribidae; genus Pseudeuparius; species Pseudeuparius sepicola. Next base: position 31,522,317 of record OY987303.1, read on the forward strand.
TAAGATTTCACCCTCTAGGACGGCGTGTAAGGAAATCTCACTATGATCTCTGTAAACCTCTGGATACAAGCTATTTTTGGTGCAAAGATGATGGTGGCACAATATTTCCTACAGGGTGAAATAATTAATTTTTGGCGCGTGGGGTTGATTTCACCCTCTAGGACGGCGCGTAAGGAAATCTCACTATAATCTCTGTAAACCTCTGGATACAAGCTATTTTTGATGTAAAGATAACGGTGGCACAACATTTCCTACAGGGTGAAATAATTAATTTTTAGCGCGTGGGGTAGATTTCACCCTCTAGGACGGCGCGTAAGGAAATCTCACTATGATCTCTGTAAACCCCTAGATACAAGCTATTTTTGGTGCAAAGATGATGGTGGCACAACATTTCCTACAGGGTGAAATAATTAATTTTTAGCGCGTGGGTAAGATTTCACCCTCTAGGACGGCGCGTAAGGAAATCTCACTATGATCTCTGTAAACCTCTAGATACAAGCTATTTTTGGTGCAAAGATGATGGTGGCACAACATTTCCTACAGGGTGAAATAATTAATTTTTGGCGCGTGGGGTAGATTTCACCCTCTAGGACGGCGCGTAAGGAAATCTCACTATGATCTCTGTAAACCTCTAGATACAAGCTATTTTTGGTGCAAAGATGATGGTGGCACAACATTTCATACAGGGTGAAATAATTAATTTTTAGCGCGTGGGGTAGATTTCACCCTCTAGGACGGCGCGTAAGGGATTCGCACTATGATCTCTGTAAACCTCTGGATACAAGCAATTTTTGGTGTAAAGATGATGGTGGCACAACATTTCCTACAGGGTGAAATAATTAATTTTTGGCGCGTGGAGTTGATTTCACCCTCTAGGACGGCGCGTAAGGGATTCGCACTATGATCTCTGTAAACCTTTGGATACAAGCAATTTTTGGTGTAAAGATGATGGTGGCACAACATTTTCTACAGGGTGAAATAATTAATTTTTAGCGCGTGGGGTAGATTTCACCCTCTAGGACGGAGCGTAAGGAAATCTCACTATGATCTCTGTAAACCTCTGGATACAAGCTATTTTTGGTGCAAAGATGATGGTGGCACAACATTTCCTACAGGGTGAAATAATTAATTTTTAGCGCGTGCGGTAGATTTCACCCTCTAGGACGGCGCGTAAGGAAATCTCACTATGATCTCTGTAAACCTCTGGATACAAGCTATTTTTAGTGCAAAGATGATGGTGGCACAACATTTCCTACAGGGTGAAATAATTAATTTTTGGCGCGTGGGGTTGATTTCACCCTCTAGGACGGCGCGTAAGGGATTCGCACTATGATCTCTGTAAACCTTTGGATACAAGCAATTTTTGGTGTAAAGATGATTGTGGCACAACATTTCCTACAGGGTGAAATAATTAATTTTTAGCGCGTGGGGTAGATTGCACCCTCTAGGACGGCGCGTAAGGTAATCTCACTATGATCTCTGTAAACCTTTGGATACAAGCAATTTTTGGTGTAAAGATGATGGTGGCACAACATTTCCTACAGGGTGAAATAATTAATTTTTAGCGCGTGGGGTTGATTTCACCCTCTAGGACGGCGCGTAAGGAAATCTCACTATAATCTCTGTAAACCTCTGGATACAAGCTATTTTTGGTGTAAAGATAATGGTGGCACAACATTTCCTACAGGGTGAAATAATTAATTTTTAGCGCGTGGGGTAGATTTCACCCTCTAGGACGGCGCGTAAGGAAATCTCACTATGATCTCTGTAAACCTCTAGATACAAGCTATTTTTGGTGCAAAGATGATTGTGGCACAACATTTTCCACAGGGTGAAATAATTAATTTTTGGCGCGTGGGGTTGATTTCACCCTCTAGGACGGCGCGTAAGGGATTCGCACTATGATCTCTGTAAACCTCTGGATACAAGCAGTTTTTGGTGTAAAGATGATGGTGGCACAACATTTCCTACAGGGTGAAATAATTAATTTTTAGCGCGTGGGGTACATTTCACCCTCTAGGACGGCGCGTAAGGAAATCTCACTATGATCTCTGTAAACCTCTAGATACAAGCTATTTTTGGTGCAAAGGTGATGGTGGCACAACATTTCCTACAGGGTGAAATAATTAATTTTTAGCGCGTGGGGTAGATTTCACCCTCTAGGACGGCGCGTAAGGAAATCTCACTATGATCTCTGTAAACCTCTAGATACAAGCTATTTTTGGTGCAAAGATGATGGTGGCACAACATTTCCTACAGGGTGAAATAATTAATTTTTAGCGCGTGGGGTAGATTTCACCCTCTAGGACGGCGCGTAAGGAAATCTCACTATGATCTCTGTAAACCTCTAGATACAAGCTATTTTTGGTGCAAAGATGATGGCGGCACAACATTTTCTACAGGGTGAAATAATTAATTTTTAGCGCGTGGGGTAGATTTCACCCTCTAGGACGGAGCGTAAGGAAATCTCACTATGATCTCTGTAAACCTCTGGATACAAGCTATTTTTGGTGCAAAGATGATGGTGGCACAACATTTCCTACAGGGTGAAATAATTAATTTTTAGCGCGTGCGGTAGATTTCACCCTCTAGGACGGCGCGTAAGGAAATCTCACTATGATCTCTGTAAACCTCTGGATACAAGCTATTTTTGGTGCAAAGATGATGGTGGCACAACATTTCCTACAGGGTGAAATAATTAATTTTTGGCGCGTGGGGTTGATTTCACCCTCTAGGACGGCGCGTAAGGGATTCGCACTATGATCTCTGTAAACCTTTGGATACAAGCAATTTTTGGTGTAAAGATGATTGTGGCACAACATTTCCTACAGGGTGAAATAATTAATTTTTAGCGCGTGGGGTAGATTTCACCCTCTAGGACGGCGCGTAAGGTAATCTCACTATGATCTCTGTAAACCTTTGGATACAAGCAATTTTTGGTGTAAAGATGATGGTGGCACAACATTTCCTACAGGGTGAAATAATTAATTTTTAGCGCGTGGGGTTGATTTCACCCTCTAGGACGGCGCGTAAGGAAATCTCACTATAATCTCTGTAAACCTCTGGATACAAGCTATTTTTGGTGTAAAGATAATGGTGGCACAACATTTCCTACAGGGTGAAATAATTAATTTTTAGCGCGTGGGGTAGATTTCACCCTCTAGGACGGCGCGTAAGGAAATCTCACTATGATCTCTGTAAACCTCTGGATACAAGCTATTTTTGGTGCAAAGATGATTGTGGCACAACATTTCCCACAGGGTGAAATAATTAATTTTTAGCGCGTGGGGTACATTTCACCCTCTAGGACGGCGCGTAAGGAAATCTCACTATGATCTCTGTAAACCTCTAGATACAAGCTATTTTTGGTGCAAAGGTGATGGTGGCACAACATTTCCTACAGGGTGAAATAATTAATTTTTAGCGCGTGGGGTAGATTTCACCCTCTAGGACGGCGCGTAAGGAAATCTCACTATGATCTCTGTAAACCTCTAGATACAAGCTATTTTTGGTGCAAAGATGATGGTGGCACAACATTTCCTACAGGGTGAAATAATTAATTTTTAGCGCGTGGGGTAGATTTCACCCTCTAGGACGGGGCGTAAGGAAATCTCACTATGATCTCTGTAAACCTCTAGATACAAGCTATTTTTGGTGCAAAGGTGATGGCGGCACAACATTTTCTACAGGGTGAAATAATTAATTTTTAGCGCGTGGGGTAGATTTCACCCTCTAGGACGGTAAGGGATTCATACTATGATCCCTGTAAATCTCTATTTACTTACATGCTATTTGTTGCGCGAAAACGATGGCGGCACAAAATTTTTTACCTTTTGAAATAATTAATTTTATCGCTTTGGGTGGGTGAATTAAATTAAATTTTAATGGCGGTTTTGGTATTGTTTTTAGCTGCCCGTACCTAATGTAATTGTCTGCTAAGTTTACATCAAGGGCAGCTGTTTAGCTGCCAAAATATTGACTGTTCAAAAAGGGCTGCTAACTTCACACCTAGAGCAGCCATTTTAGAGAAATGGCTGCTGAAAAATTGGCTGCCAGAAAATGGCTGCTAACTTCACACCGGTCCTCAGCAACTACAAAAATAATTGCTATTGTACTGACCTCAAAACATACGAAAAGTTTATACAATTTAATTGTTTTCTCTTTACCTAATTTGTCACCTGTCCGGGCACTCTAAGCTGACACGCAAGAACCTCAGTCTAAGCGCCGCACAATAAGCTGTTTATGGATCTTTGGCGCTTAGACTAGGGTTTTCTCGTGTCATCTTAGAGTGCACGAACTGTACCTAAATAGTTTCAAAATGGCATGCAGATCTTCTATCCGGAATATTGAGGGCATTGAAGGACTGAAGCCAGTACGAGTTTTTATGTTTTACGAGCTAGGTATTTCGAAACCAAGGTCTCATTATTACGGTAGGTGTATATTGTGTATTATAAAGCAATAACAATAAAAATATAAAAAAAATTAATAAAGTAATTAAGCGTTTGAAATGCGCAGCCTCAGGTCCAATATTGGTTTGATATGATGTTTTAAACGTCCACAATGTGTTAATTTCAAATTTAGGTTGGAAGTAGATATATACAGGGTGTTCCGTAATGAGGTGCAAAGATTTGAAGAAATTGTTCTACAGGTGGTTTTAAGACGGTCTTTCAGGTAAAATTTTTCGATTTAAGCTTCCCCTTAAGCCTTAAGAGGAACAAATTGTTGTGATATTTTTTTTCTCAAAAACGGTTGAATCTAGAAACTTGAATTTTGGGACACGTTACCAGCAAATTGGAAGACACTTTACGATCGAATTACTTTTTCACACTATGCACCCTAAGGATAGAAACCCGAAACACCTATTCGTCTTTTTTATAGAACTTATTTGTAACTTATAGTTTATTTAAAAAGAAAAAGTCGTGTTCTGCAGCCCAATTAATTCAGAAACATTTTTACTGTTGTGCTTTTGTTTTCATTAACATAATAGTTTGCCCGAAACAATAAGATTACTTTTTGTTCTGTATTTTGACACACACCTGTCACTTTCATATTTTACTGTTTCCGAGCGCGTTAGGGAATACTTTTTCCTATATTCAGAGACATTTAAATTGTAATAATTTGAACACCTGCCTACCATTTTAATTTTATAAATTTGCCTAGAACATTTTTTTATTTAAATGTCTCCGAATGTAGGAAAAAGTATTCCGTACCGTGCTCGGAAACAACAAAATAAGAAAGTGACAAAAATGACACCCGCCTACTATGTTTTTATGTAATCGTGAGTGCCAGTAACTATTTAAATACGGAACAAACATTTTTTTTCAGACGAACAATAATTAAGTTAGTGAAGAAATAACAAAAGTCAAAAAGTTTCTAAAATAATTGGGCTACTGCTTTTAATAAACTAACTTACAAAAAAGTTCTGGTAAAAAAACCAATAGGTGTTTCGGGTGCAAAAAGTAATTTTATAGTAAATTGTGTTCCAACTTGCTGGTAACGTGTACCAAAATTCAAATTTCTAGATTCAACTATTTTTGAGAGAAAATCAAAACTAATCATCTATTGTCCTTCTTAAGTTTGGATTAACATTGCAGGGGAGGCTGAAGCCGAAGAATTTTACATGAAAGACCCCCCTTAAAACCACCTGTAGAACACTTACAAATATTCCGAGCGCACTCTAAAAACCGAACGTGAACTCGATGAAACGGCGGACTCGGCTATACGATATGTATTGACAAGTGTAACTATTTTAATTATTTAATTTTTTAACTGTGATTTAACGGAGTTTTATTTTTATTTGTATGGTATTTATTTACTTGTCTTTTTTTAGAATAAAGTATTAATAACAAACATGGTCTTTAATTTTTTTCCTTATTTATTTTTGATATTCCTAGGGGGTGTCTTTTATACAGTGTGTCCGCGTTTGCTTGTGAACACTCTAGAAATCTATGAAAAGCCGAGTAAAATTTAGCATTATATTTTTTTAAGGGAAGAAATCTTACAGACACTACTATTCAATTGCATGATTATTCTAGGGCTAACCATGATTTTTTTAAATGACCAAGTTTCAGAATATCATATTAGGCATTCTTTTAAGAATAAAATGGATAGCTCAAAACCTTTTGTACAAAATACCAATACTCTAAGTTCACAAATGGGGCTAAAATAAAAAAAAGAATTTTGGAGAGTACCCTGCAGAAACCACGGGACACAGTTGGACATCGATTAAGCTTCGCGAGTACTCCAACGTCTCCAACGCTTTGTCTACCTACTAACGTACTAATTATTGTTGTATTTTTAACAAATAAATCGGAAAACATAAATAAAATCACTCTAATAAATTTGTTCAAATCTGGTATAAGAGAATTTTTGGTGATGCTGAATGCTACGAATCTAAAATAAACATTTCTATAACAAATTGCCTAAATACCAAAATGCCTAATTACGAAAGCGTAGAGGGCCACCTTGTAAATATTTTTTCCCGAACTAAATTCCGACTTACATCTCGGAATTCCGACTTACATCTCGGAATTCCGACTTAGCTCAAAAATATCAACCAGTGCAGTGGATCGCCCGTTACAACTTTTATATTGAACTTTTGTTTCTGAAGTCAAAAAGAAAAATGTAGGGTGACTTTTTCGTTAGATATCCCTGTACCTACAGTGTGGTACCGTTTTTTCTTGCCAGGGATTTTGTTTTCACACTTTATAGTTTTTCCAACGAGCAAATATTTAAAATTTTCGTTGTCAAAAAATATTTACCTACATTTCGAGAAAATTACCAGTGTTTCAGATATTAAAAACCTATTAGGTAGGTACTAACTGTCGAATTCCGACTTGTAAGTCGGAATGACCTTATCCGACTTATAAGTCGGAATTCCGAGATGTAAGTCGGAATTCCGACTTATAAGTCAGAATTCCGACTTGTAAGTCGGAATTCCGAGTTGTAAGTCGGAATGACCTTATTCCGACTTATAAGTCGGAATTCCGAGATGTAAGTCGGAATTCCGACTTATAAGTCGGAATTTAGTTCGGGAAAAAATATTTACAAGGTGGCCCTTCTACGCTTTCGTACCTAATATAGGTATCTCGGGAAAAATTATTTTATATTTAGGCGGGAAGTGTGCACTCAAAATGTGATTGTTTTGGTGAAAAAATTGGGGTTGATTTTTTTTTCAAACAACAAAATATATAGGTATATACATACATTTTTGAAAAATCAACCTCAATTTTGCGTCAAAACAATCACATTTTGAGTGCAAACTTCCCACCTAAATATATTTTTTTCCCGAGATACGAAGGTGTACTCATGAAAAGTGGAACACAGAGACACAGTGTATATGAAAAAAAAAGCTTTGATTAATTTACGAGGTTATATATACGCCATACCACAATGACGAGTATCACCTTCCTGCAAAATAAAATCTGCTGCTTGAGTCAGCATTTTCTTGAACAGAATGTAACATCATTTCCCGCAGATTAAATTCAGCTTGGTTCCTAAACACGTTTACATCGACCACACACAAATACTTACCTACATTCAGATCTATTATAACCATTCTAGTAAACAACACCCACATTTAATAAGGTAGATATATACCCGCAGGTATTTACCGTTACCATAAACTCTCTCAAGACGTTGTATATTGCTCCTGGGTACGAAAATACCGTTCCGACTTATTATGCATGTAGGTATATTTTTTAGTTCAGTTGAAACTGCCTTTTTATTTTCAAGTCCAACGCCTCAGAATATTTGAAGACACCCTAATAGATCTAGCTTGTTAACAGGACTTTATAAATACTATACTTAGGTATAATAGAATTAAATCAGAAAATAAAAGAAATTATAGTTATTGACACACAAGACACATCCATAGGTATCTATTGAGTGATTCGAGTAATTTATATACAGGGTGATTCATTGGGAATGGGAAATACCAAAACCGGAGATAGGGAGGATCAAAATATGACAATTGAGGCAAAAATACCTTATTACGAATGTTGTTTGTTTAAGAGATACCGGGCGTTGAAGTTCTTTTTTAAAATAGAATTATGGCTATATCTACCAAAATAATCAAGCTGCCGAACTGAAAATTGGCACTGTTGTATTTTTTGGGATGGACAATCTGCTGAAGATGTCAATTTCTAAGTATCTCACAGAGGGCGCCCGTGCTCTTTTTGGATCTGGCTTGTACTCGTTACTTTTTTGGGGTTATCTTTTTTGTCTTGCTGGAATATGCTTTTAGTGCATATTTTCATTCTGCAACAAAAGAGTATTCTTGTTACATAACGATAAAGTCAACCCTTTGCATTGAAATCGACAAAGTGTGCCCCAAAACTCCTGCTAACTCCAAAATTCGACAAATAAACGTACATTCAAAATGAAGAAAAAATAGCCAATGGGTATTGGGCAAACACCATTGGTTTTCTTGAAATAGGGTGTACAAATTTTGTCGAATTCTCTCTGTTCCATTTTGAAAGCCAACAATTTTTGGTACATTCATCATAGAACATTTTATTTTCACTTTAAATGGTACAATTAATTTGCATATTTGAAGGAGGTAGCCGTTAATTTTATATTTTCGAATTTTGGAGTATTTTGGGGCACATTTTGCCAATTTCAACGCAAACGGTTGATTGTATCCTTATCCAGTACTGGACATTGCCCCTTACGATATCAACTTAAAAAATGGGCAAAACAAATAATGGGCTAAGTATGTGGATTCTGCAACAAGCAGGATGAGACTAGTGAACACATACTGTGCGAGTGTCCCCTCTTAATTCTAAACAGATTCAAACATTCCGGAAAGGTTGATATAAGTCCAAACGAAATTGGCAGTATTATGGCCCCAAGGGAAAATACCGAGCTTTGCGAAAAGTCTAGGTGTCCTTGGTATTTATTAGAGTAGGGTCATTGCCACGGGAGCCAAACGACTCCGAGAAAATCTACAATCTACAAATACATCCGGAAGACTAAACGTGAAATTTGGTTGAAAAGTATGAATACATATTTGTTTTTTCTAGGAATGAATTTTGAAAGAAAATGTATGTATGTAGTATTAGTAGTTAGCATTTCATTTACATACCGGCAAAGGTAACATGATGACAGTTATAAGCTGTATGAAGGCAAGGCAATTTTATTATCTGGGGTTCAGATCTGCTTTTTTGGAAACCAATTTGTGCCATAATTTTAGTTTTGAAAAATCACATGTGGCTTGCATTGTTTTCTTAAGTGCCTTTGTCATTAAAAAGTTGTTGGCAATAGCAAAATACCTACGTATTGCAGGACACTCCCTCTAATCGGAACCTCCATTTGCATAGGTGTGTTCGGACTATGGGATCTTTTAGATTGGCGTTAGACGTTGGAATTACGGAGTACCATGCGAATCATGGAATTACCCCTATTTTTATCATCCATATGGACCGGTTATTGTTAGAAAAATAATGAATTCCCATATATCCCTGCAGTTCATGCAGTTTATACAGCTTACTATCTGCCGTATTTTAAATATCATTTTATTACGAAAGCCTAGCGGGTAAGGACCTACGCGATAACTAATAATACCTACTAAATGCTGATATCTCCATAAAGGCTTCGTTTCCACGTTATAGGGTGTTTAAGTTTAGGTCTTTTTTAAAATGTATTGCTTTATAATTTTATAATTTCTAAACCAGTAAAGGTATTTTAATCAAAGGTACACAGTATACCTGCATATATTGCCATATCATGAGTCAAGATTAAGTCCCTTATAAAACCAGTGGGGGAGATAGGGTAATCCACAAAATAAATTTAAAAAAAATATAGTTGGGTCCTCTGTAAATTATTTTGTTGGCATTTTCCCATAGAACATGTACTTGTAAAGAAAAATTATCTAGTAGGTATTTATTAACATCTGTTACTATGTTTGGCGGCAAATTTAAGTTTAATGAGAAATCATGTCACCTTACCGCAGTATTTTTTAAATTACCCGTATCTATACACTAATGGTTGCATAAGGGGCTTAATCTTGCGTGGAATATGGCACTGTTATGCCTTTAGAATAAGCTGAAGATGTCAATTTCTACGTATCTCACGCGCTGCTTTTGGATCGAGCTTTTACTCGCAGCTTTTTTGAGGTTATCTTTTTGGTCCATCATTTTAGTGCATCTTTTAATTCCGCAACAAAAAGGTAGTCTTGTTTCATAACGATAAAATCGACCGTTTGCGTTGGCAAAACGTGCCCCAAAACACCTGTTCGTGTTAACTCCAACATTCGAAACATAAAGTTTTCACCTACCACTTCCAAATGTTACCGACGGCTACAGATCAACTATACCATTTAAAGAGAGAAAAAGTCCCCATCGAGGTCCTTATGAAGAATGTACCAAAAATTTTTCGCTTTCAAAATGGAACTAATTATTGAAACTTGGCATAATTTGGACACCTTATTTCAAGAAAACTAATGGAGTTTTGGCCAATTTTCATTTGGCATTTTTTCTTCATGTTGAATGTACAGCTGATCTGTAGCATTTGAAAGATTCGAGAAAGAAAACTTAAATATGCTTGACTCGGCTTGATTAGCCAACTAGTTTTGCAAAAAATTGAAAATAACTTTTCAACGTTAAAACACTGTAGATCGAAAAGGAGCGACATTCGTATAAGACATAATTGGCTCAACCGCTCTATTTTGACGTCAGCTATCGGCCATTAAGTACGTTATGTACCATTATTAGTGACTCACTCCTATATGTATATCTTATTCCAGAACTCCCAAAATCGACGAATAACGACACTAATGGTGATGACTTCTTTCTCAACGCTTCTTACGTTGGTTACACAGAAACTCTCCTGCGTATCATAGGTGGATCTCCTGACCAGTGATCATTTTTTCCGAATTTGCCAATGGTTGCATGCGCATGCGAGCATGCGGATGGAAGAAAAAAAACTGTACCTAATACAAACATGCACGTGTATTACACACCGCTTTTGGCCCTACAGCTAGAGCCCACGATAAGGCGTAGGAAACGAATAGAGATATAATTCGCCGCCATTATGAAACCTTTACTGGCTGTTTGTTGAAAAATCATCTCTTTTCGGAATCAATTTTCATGTCGCGTTTTTTATCCATTTTTAGACCAGAAACAAGTAAAGAAGATAAGAAGAATAAATTTAGTCATTGTCTAGGATTCGCCATGTGCTGCATGTCAACATGACTCTTTTGTGCGCTATAGATTGTTATACTTATATATTACAGCCTCTATATGAAAACAGACCGTATGTATACGGTCTAGGCTGTATCTATACGGCCTAAATGGCACACACCATATGTAAATGACATGGCATTTCATATACGGACTAGACCGTTTAACATACGGACTATTGATATTCAGACTGTATGTACAATCGTAGTGAATTACATACCCTTCTTTTTTATATAGGGCCATTAAAGAAGAATATGCCTTCTTTTTAGTATGTATTTTGCAGAAAAAAATCTAGGGTACCTATACATTATACTAAATAATTACCTTTTTCCCTTCAAAAACGTACCAGCAATAAATAATATCCTTCTTTGATGGGCCTATATAAAAAAGAAGGGGTAATTCAGAAATGGCGGACGTCGAAACCGCCCGGAAAACATTGCGCATACATTTTGTCTTTGTTTAAATCTCTCTGTGATATACGGTCTAGTTGCAGATAGACCGTATATAATAGGACCAGTCCTTTTGCAAACCGACTAGACCGTTTGTTGACGGACAAGCTTCTTGTACATATGAACTAATATCTTCAGTCCGTTTACATGTGGTCTAGTCCTTTTGTATACGGCCTGTTTTACATATACGGTCTGTAACGTATATAATATACAGGGTGAGTCACATCTAAAGGCAGAGCCGAAAACATAAGGTAGAACTCGCTAAAATAAGCACATATGCTTAATAAACATCAGCTCAACAGCGATTGGTTTTCCATTTATACAGCGTGTTGAATTTTTCCCAAAAATAACATATTTTTTTAATTTCTTTCGAGCCCATTTGGGAATTACAACCAAATTTGGTACACATTATGCATTGGACGGTTGCTATTTTGTACAATAATTTGACCCCGTTCAGATAACCAGCGGCGTAGATACAAATAGATACTGTAAATAACTGTAAAAAAAGTAGTACGGTCCTGTGCAAAACCAAAAATTGTGCCCTTTCTTGGATAGCCCATTTAATTTGGAACAAAAAGCGCCTCTTGGTATGTTTTTATTTCTGGTACAGTTTCTTCGTAATTTCGGATTTTTAAACTAGTGCCAAGGTGATTATGTTGACATTTAAAATTATTTTTAATTATTTGTATCTACGCCGCTGCTCATCTGAACAGGGCCACATTGTTGCACAAAATGACAACCCATAATATGTATCAAATTTTGTTGGAATTCCTAAACGGGCTCGAAAGAACTTTAAAAAAATATATGTTATTTTTGGAAAAATGTCAACACGCTGTATATGGAGAACCAAGCTTTTTTGAGCTAACGTTTATTAAGAATATGTGCTTATTTTAGCGAATTCTACCTTGTGTTTTCGGGTCTGCCTTTAGATGTGACTCACCCTGTATATGTATATAGATAGGTATTATATTGCGATCAGTTCTCTAATTTAATTACACAAGCAAACTCGAAAATCCTATGCAGATTACAGTTCACTAGTCTCATTTAGCATTATTAATAAATTGAGCCTATATTAATATGTCGGATAAAATGCTAATGACAGTTGCGCTTCATATAAGGATCTAAAAATACAAAGAATCTTTTACCTCTTACTTTTTAAAAATATGTGTCAAATATACTCTTTTCCAGGCTCTTTTAGTACGAGATCCCACTGCAAGATTTCTACGTTCATCTGTTTTTTAATCAAAATACAATTTGTATCAATAATTATGAATAGAGGAATATGTTTCGGCAGGGTTGCCTATCAAAATATGGCCGCAAGTATTTTTAATTAAAATTAAATTAATTAATTTTTTTTCGAACAATTTCGTTCACTTGTTTTTAAGAAAAAACATAATTCATTTCAAAGTTAAATATGTAAAGATCTTTAAAAGTTTGGGTTGCCATTGCTCACTTGGCCGCAACCTCTTGACAGCCAGGTCTAAAAAGGTATATTTTTGTCGAATTTATACGTTCATAACGTATCTTAATGAATCATAAATATATCAATTTAAAGCTATTTTTTTTTTCTAAACTCGATGGAATACGGTTGCCTATGTAAAAGTGGCCGCAAATAGGGGTTGTCAACTTTAACACAATAGCATGACAGTACGATACCAATGATTTTTGTTTACGTTTAACTAGCATCTTAAAAACATTTAATAACTGAAAGTTCTGCAAAGTTTGTCGTTTTTTTGTATCCAGGTAAAATACTCCTACAATTTCAAACATAAGACAGCATCTAATCTGTGGAACATAAAAATATTTTAATAGAGCAACAATTTAAGAGTTATTTAATAAATGAGAATTCAACTATAAAAATTATACAGCGTGATGAATAAAAAATGCGAAAAGTGTGTTCTTTTGAGTAGGTGGCTGTGAGTTCATATTTGACATTGTCTTGAGATTCCAAACAACTTTTCTTAGTGCCACTCTGATGTAGTTCTAAAAATAGGGGTACTTTACTCTTGAGAAATTTTCATATTTTTCAACCTACCCTGTATACGAATCGAAATTTCAAAATTTTTGCGGGTGGATTTTGAGTTTAAGCACAAGCACCAACTTTTATCAAGAATTTTTTTTTTGAGAAACTTCAAATAAAGAAAATTCCCCTTTGTATCCAACTTTCTGGCAGACACTGTATAATATATAGATAGGTATTATATAAGCAACCTCGAAAATCCTATGCAGGTGCCAGTTCACTATTCTCATTTAGCATTATTAATAAAGTGAGCCCATTAATAATATGTCGGATAAAATGCTAATGACAGTTCCGCATTTTGTATCTTATTTTGTGTATTTTATAGACACTTGGATGTATTCCAAGTGGTTACATTATTCATTTCCTATTTCTGGTGTCTTGATTTCGCGCAGTTCATTTTGGTTGTTTTAAAAGAATACCCAAAGAAAGGCTCAGTAATACCAGTGTTTAAGTAGGTTTTCGGCAATGGTAATACCAATGACGTCAGAACCTATAGACGGGTTTGTTTTGATAAACGCTTGACGCCCAGAACTAATCACAATCTAAGCGCTCCATTAAATTATTCCGAAAATGTCGCAAGATTGTCAGAAATTGCCCCTTTTTGTCGAGCCGTAGCGAACTTATTTCGACTCTGGGATCGGAGGCTGGCGTCGTTAGACCATCCCCCAAGTCTTCAGGTGAGGTTCCGATGCTTCCGGCGCCCCCAAACAAGAAAAAACATGCGATATCTAAGTGTGATTCTGGAGGAACTATAACCAGGAATCACCGGGTGTATAGTTGGTTGATGGTTGACTTTCTGTCTTTGTTTGTAGCATGTTGTTAGAGTAGTATGGATATATTTAATCTTGGCGTCAAAATAAAGGGCATTTTAACAATGGGGCACCACGTCTATAGGTTTTGACGTCATTGGGTAATACCCTCTTAGTAATTCGAGCTGTTTAGCGGTCGAGTTAGCGGTGTTTGGTGAATCAAACCCATGCCAAATTGTATGAATCGCAAATCTTTCATTCAACCGATACACGTTGAAACCTGAGTATTTAAACCTACACATCTGTCGTCCCTAACATACTTTGATGGGTGGATTTGGCTTGAAATTTGGGGTTGGAGTTTGAGCGGAGCTAGAGTAGATTTGCGAACTGGTGATCCTGGAGTGAATGAACGTGAATCCCGAACGCGATGCGCAATGACAACATTGCGTTAAGTCTTCATATTATCTATTCTTCATATTATCTATTATCGTTAACAATAACATTGCCCTCAGTATCCCGCCCTTGAGGGGGACGATGCGTTTTTTTAACGGCTATTCCCATTATTTTTAAAATGCTCGTTTTTTTCAATAGACAAGCAAAATACGCTTCTAGAATTTAACGCCTGCCAATATGAACCAATGAAATGATATGATCTTTGAAATATTAACCAATCAGGTGATTATTTCAGCGATAATACCACTAGTGCGCAGTCGTGGTATTTTCAGCTTTGGGATTATAATTCGTAAAATTAACGAAAGGTATTGTCGATAATAGGCACACCCCTTGTTATATTACCCCTGAAAATAACCCCCCGATATTCACCCCCGAGACATAAACCCCCCGGTACAAATACCCCCCGGACAATAACCCCCTGTAAAAATAAAGAAAACAAATAGAAGACGTGCTTACATTTTTTTCTAGTCAAGCAAAAAAAAATAAGTATGAAAATTGGGAATTTTTACGAAAAACACTAGATATTTTCCCATGGCATTTTAGGATATCAACCCAACAAAAATTTGTAATGTACAATAAAAAAAAATAATTTCAATATTATTGGCCCGAGTATTGGCCTTATAAATAATAAGGTGTTGTTTATTTAGCCTGCAGGCTACCTGTGGTAGTAATAGGTGGCCTATCCTTGCTTTAGCCGTAGGAAAATGAAAAACGTTAATCCGCCCGCCGTATACGTAGGCCGTATGCTCAAGCACCTGCTAAATCCGAGACTAAATACCTAAACACTCAGTAAACTGGATTATGGTAATGGTTATTAAACCCAAATTTTACATAAACATTAAACTCAAATTTTACTAGGTACCTACTTCCAATATATAAATACATAGCTAAGTTATTTGTAATATCATTTATCTTAGTTTTTCTGTGCTATCAACACCCTGTCTACCGCCATTCTGTACGATGGAATTTGTAAAATCCACCAGAGGAGCACAAAAAGTGTTCTTCGAAGGCTTTGTCTATGTCAGACAAAAGGAACCGGTGAATGGCGTTGTGTCATTTGAGTGCGAAAGAAGAAGAAATAAGCAAGAGTGCAAAGCTACAATTAAAGTTCGTGGTGAAGAAATTGTAGGACGTACAAACAATCATACCCATGCACCAGATCCAGCTCAAAAAGAAGCCTGCAAAGTAGTGGCACAAATGAAGAGACTTGCAGAAGAATCCGAAGAATCACCTCGACAGATCATTACACAATCTCTGGCGACTGTTAGTGAAGACGCAAGAGCGAAGTTGCCAACAGTCCACCATTTACGCCGTAATGTGAGAAGGCAAAGACAAGCGGTAAATAATCCAATACCGGCTCCTTCCAATATTAGTGATATCGATATTCCGGGCCGCTACAGAATTACTCAAGATGGACCAGATTTTCTTCTGTTTGATTCCGGCGCAGACGATACCGACAGGATGTTAATTTTCGGAACAAATTAATGATAATCTCCGACTTCTAGAAACGACTCCACATTGGTTTATGGATGGAACATTCAAAACAACCTGCCATTTTCTTCCAGTAGGGTACCTACTTGACAATATTTTTAATTGCTGTAAAATTGTACTCTGTTTACAGTAGATGCACCAACATAACACGTAATAAATGAAACAACGGCTTTTAACCCTTATTTATCGATTATAATTAAAGATGAAGTTGCACAATTTTGTTCAGGCTGAAACCTACAGTTTCGTCGTTCTATTGTCCAGAACGCCAAAAGTGGCAACTCTGTGCCTCTCAGGAGAAACGGAACTGTAACGTTGCCGGTGCCCGTTTGCAATAATCCGTGGAACAAGGGCAAATTGCAGTTTTCTATTCAAGTATCTCCAGCTTGACTATGATTATTTGCAACCTTTGAGCTTTAACTAACGCAATTGCACACACAAATTTTATCACATAAAGACTTTTTTTATTACGAATATGTTCCGTATATTGACTCCTCTATAGCAAAATGGTGTCTGTTTGTTTATGCTGCACACGCTGGAAACTATATCCTTCATCTCTGCCACGTAACACTTTAGTTAAAATATCTGTATACGGAACATACTATAAATATTCAAAAAGGTATATATAATAATGGGGGAAATATTCGCGTATGTGGCAACGTTACTCGCCCACCAAGGCATCTATCCATATTCATATATCCACATGTCATCTAACACGTATGGTTTTCTGATCGGCAGATGACATCCCGTGATGCCAACTGTCATGCCGTATCTCGCTAAATCAAAACATTAGTAGATAATATCTGTGCGATTTATTATAGTTTGTTATTGATATAATTTTACTATTATATATTCTCTGCGGACCTAGTTATCGTGTTGTTAGAGGTGTAAGGTAAGGTATCATGGACTCTGAAAGGACAATCCGTAATTTGTCCAAATTGGATGCTTTTTTAGTAGCAGAATTTTTTCTAATAATCCGATGTTAGCGTCTGCCGAAATTCATGGGATAAAACTGCAAAGGTTTCTACCTACGTTGTAGTAATAGTACATTATTATGAGTTATTAATAAAGAGAGAACCTCGGCCTAGGGACCATCTTGAAGGCGGGTTTATAAAGGCGCCGTAGTGCTTACGTAATTATCAAGTTGTTTTATCAAGTTTGTAAAATTTCGTCAAGTACCCTATTGTATGTTATTCATGGATTAGTTAATGAAAGGACCATTCCGTGCGTGTACGCGTTGCTCCAAAATAAGACACAACAGACTTATGCCAAGTTGTTTGAGACAATAATGATGCTGAATGCCAATTTGAAGCCCACAAGCACCATGGTTGATTTTGAATTGGCGGTTATACTATAAACAGTTTGGAACGAAGCTTCCCAAGCAGTGAAATCAAAGGATGCTTCTTTCATTTAAGCCAAAACATATTCAGAAAAATTCAGGAGAACGGGTTACAGCAACGATACCAGGAAGACTCCGACTTTGCCCTCAAGCTTAGAATGGTCCCAGCAGTTGCATTTGTACCAGTGAATGAAGTTAATAATGCTTTAGAGAAAGTGTGCGAAATATTACCAACAGAAAGCTTGCCAGTAGCCGACTATTTTGAAGATACCTACATTGGACGGCCACAACGGTATGGTAGACGACAACCAATATTTGATAAACACATGTGGAATATGTATGAGCGCTCCGAGAACGAATTGCCAAAAACCAACAACTCGGTGGAAGGATGGCACAGAAGTTTCCAATCAAATGTCGGTGGTTGTCATCCCACAATTTATAAATTCATTTCGTTTCTACAGAGGGAAAAAGCAATACAACAAGTCTATTGCAGTCAAGCCTTAGCGGAGCATCCACCTCAACAACAAAGAAAAAATATGCCGATTCAAATGCGCGAATTCTTAATATTGTACATAGCTATCGTCAAAGAGATATATTGGATTATATACGTGGAATAGCTCACAACCTTTCTTTATAATTAAGTTTATGTATATGCGTAATAAATGATTTTTAGTTATTGTAAATAATTAACAAATGTGTTATCATATTTCGGCTTTTCTCTGTATTTGACACTGGGATAGCCAAGGGCAAGGGTAAATGTCCGGGGGGTATTTACCAAGGAGGGTAAATGTTCGGGGGGTGGTTTTCCGGGGGGTATAAGTCCGGGGGTTATTGTCCTGTTACCGCAAAATACTAATAATTCATTATTTAAAGCTTTTTAAATTACGGTTGGCCAAAATGTGGACATTCGTCTATTACTACTTCGTACCTACTACGTATTAACAAGATTTAATTTAAACATTAAAGCACAGACTAACGAGTAATACAGACAATTCCTTAGCGACATGTGTCAAAAGGAGACTCGCTTTTTAGCGAAATATCTTCTAATGTCATGAATAATATGCATTTTATTTGATTTTACGTTAATCTACATAGTAAAGAGAGTGCATTGGAACCAAATTTATGCTTAAAATACTGTTTGTCTTTCTGTAAATTAGAAATGGAGACTCGCTTATTTTTGGCACATGTCCGTAAGGAGGCTTCTGTTGCAAAGCTATTTATTCTGTGATTAAAGCAAAGACCATCCTATATATAGGAAATCTTCAAACTTTTGACAGGCACAATGCCGAAGGTATAGTCGGGTATCGCGTGATTTTAGAAACGTTTTGCAGGTATACCTCTATATTTATACCTACAACTTCAACTTTTATGCTCGTGGGAAATGAGTGCCAAGCTCGTTGTGCGATCATATACTATTCCAACTATTTATAAATGCTACATGTTCACTATAAATTCGTAAAATTAACTCACCGTGCTTATCATGCTCCTGTTCGTAATCTTGAAGCGGAGACGACTCGCGAACGCAGGACATCAGGCTTAGGGGACCAGCCCCTCCTGAGTTCGTCCCAACGGTCGCCGATGACATCTGGAAAAGTACCGACGTTATTTAGCGACCACTTGTACACACCTTTTATAAGGCATTGGAAAAAACTTAGTACAATTATGGCGGTAGCCAAATATGAGGTGTCATACACTGCCTCGTATACTACAGAGTTGGGCTGACTTAAATCAAGATAAAAATCATGATTTAAATCAAGTGATTTAAAAAAAAAATCACAATTGAAATCAAAACAAATGATAATTTGAGAAAATTTATTTATTGAATGAAAAATAAATATAACTTGTAATGAACTATAAACAAAAAATAATAAAATTCGTAATGGTCGTAGGTTAGAGGAATTTTTTTATGAATGAGCGCACAACTACTGTATCTAGTACTAGCGCCTTCTGGATTTTACTGGATGGAACTAGTTGCGTTTTATTCCTAAAAACAGTGATTTGTGTGTATATGTGTATAAGAATTTCAACCCCGCCTGCACATCGTAACCCCTTGCAGTTCCGTTTCCTAGCAACCTATAGACGTATTCTAGTCGCCGTCGTTGTAGTTCCGCTGCCAGGCATCCATAATAGAGCCCTTTAATATACCTTAGCGTTGTTGATATAGCGCCCGCGGGCCATAATTTTGTGCGATGGGCTTTACCTAACGCCCGGTAAACTTCGCCATAAAATGCGATTTATCGACCGGTCCTGCATAAATAACCATTAGCTATATGGACATTATATTTTGTAGTGTGAACAAGAACAGGTAAAAATCTCTACTATAGAAAAAACCACTCCCAATGGAATCACTACTAACTTCCACATCACTCTTTTTAAATCCATTATTTAAAAGTGAATTCAAATACTTCACCCAAATCCCACAATATACGGATATATTTTTTTACTTTGTACAATTTCATCCCCTCGTAATCGTAACCGTTCTCATTTAGCTACTTTGTTTCTGTAAAAAATGCCAAAATACAATTTCTTTGCCCCAAAAACATTGGAAAACGACACATTACCCGCTTTTTTCAAATTCATCCCTTTGCAATCCCTCTCAACCCCTTTATTAATATAAACCTACATGTGATTTATTATGTTACTTTGTGTCCGGAAAGCGCATCGTGGGCAAAAAGTTTCAGACGTAACCTCGGACGTAACAGACGAGACAGCCGTGAGCAGTGTTTATTAATATGTCAGTCAATGCCTACATTCAGGGATAAAATTTTTGATTTTTACATTTTCCTGATCTCCTATGCTTAAATAAAGACCCCCAAAAATGACGAAAGTATTTACTTAAGTAAAAAATGTATATAGTGGGGTTAGTTTTGCAATACCCCAAAAACTCCAAATACTGATTTTCAAGACATTAGCTTATACAAGATGTCCACAAGTTATGCGGAAATATGTCAAAATCTGGAGTGTATGCATAGGTCAGAAGATTTTTTGTCGATGTATTAACATTCACTTAAGTATTAATTCCCATAACCTCGTTGCTCTATCTTTAACAGAAAATAAAAAAAATCTAGGGGTGCTGCAAAATATACTGGAGCACCCTGTACACGTCAGTACCCAGTCTGCCTGCAATCTGCAATATTGCCAGATCTATTGAACCTCTGGAAAAATTAAGCCCTGTCTCTGAACAACTTCTTTAATTAGCAATATCCGAAATATGGAGAGACGTGGGATAACCTAAAAACCAACGTAGAGAATGATATGTCAAAACTTTTCTGTGCATTTAAATATAGGTACCTTACAGTTAACTGTGATAAAACATTTTTTGTTCCCTTCGCTGCATACAAAAATCATTTACCCACATATAAATATTTGGAGTTTCAAAATACAGATGATGGTGGCCTATTCAGGATCCAATATTCTGAAAAATAAAATATTTGGGATTAATAATTGACAGTCACATGAGATGGGATAAGCATGTGAAACATGTTATAATGAATTTAAGACCACTAATGCACCGGTTTAAATATTTTAGCAGTATTCTGAATACTTACCATTTACGAGTCTTATATTGTGGCCTAGTTCAATCAAGGCTGCAATATGGCATTCTGGGATGGGGTGGAGTGGCAGATGCGCATCTGAACAAACTGGCAGTTTTACAAAAGTATTTCCTAAAAACCATATATAAAAAACCGAAATTGTATCCATCTGATGCCCTCTTCTCGGAGACTAAATGTCTCGACGTCAGGCAGTTGTATTTTCAAGCGATATGTATAAACCTTTATAAGAATAGACACGAGATAGATAGGATTGACCACTCTTACTGTACGAGACAGAAAACACAGGGAAAATCAAGAACAATTATGTCTAAAAAAACAATCACACAAAAGAGTTATTCGCACTTAGCTTTGCGCGTGTTTAATTTTTTGAATACATCTTTAAAAGAGCAAATTATAAAACATGTCTCATTAGGGTCGTTTAAAAACCATTTAAGATCTTATGTGTGCTCTGTAGGTAGGGGCAGCATTAAGAAAGTAATTTGTTCCGAATATGTATAATCGTTGAGAGAGGAATAATTCACTCAACGGTATGATTGAAGTATAGTCATATAGTCATGTCCTAGTTCCTTGAAATTGTGAAGTCTTTTGTTAAAAAAATATCTTTATTATATATATATATATATATATATATACGAGTATATTTTTAAATAAGTTGTACCAAAAGTGCATTTTTTTCTGTTTTATGTACATTTAAGGAAGATTTTCTTTGTATTAACTCTTTGTATTATTTTGTGCGGTGTTGCAAAAAATATTAAGCTAATAATATTCTAATATGGCCCACGCGCAACTTATGGTTTTTGTGGGTCCATTACTTTCAATGTTTGTTTAAGAGAAGCACCCTTGTTGTAGTTTTCTGCCTAGGAGTTTAAGTGTTGTCACCTACCGGTAAGAAAACATTTTTGTGTAAAAAAAATACATGTATGCATAGGTTGCAACACATTATGTGCTGTGGTTTCATGAATAAACATTATTATTATTATTATCTCGACTTAGCCAAAAGGCATTCGCACTCCCTCTACAGGGAACATTCACTCAGATCCCGGGCATCCCGGATACCAAAAGGATCTGGCTCGGACGAGACCCTTGCCATGTTATCGGGCCTTAGGTGACATTGATGTTGTTGGACGATCCTGCATTCCCCATGAATTTCCTGACGGTTCGGGCTGTCGCAAGTAGTACCGCTTTCTGCATGGACCTGTAAAGACTATCAGTTACATTCAGCTCCTTGATGTTTCTCAGCAAACTTTTTGGTATAACACCAGTTGTTGACATGATGATTGGAATCGTCTGGACGTTCTCCATTTCCCATTGCCTTCTAATTCGTTCTTCTAAGTCTCTGTACTTCGCGATCTTCTCGACTTGCTTCACACGCAGGTTGTTGTTGTTCGGGATGGCCACATCAATCAGAGTTGTCTTCCTAGAAATTTTATCAACTATTATAAGGTCCGGTCTGTTATGGGCAACTCGTTGATCAGTCAGAACTGTACGATCCCAGTGCATCTTGTAGTTGCTGTTCTCAAGAACAGGCTCAGGTGTGTAGTTGTAATATGGGACCCTCTCTGTCTGCACAAGCAGCAGCTTTTCCGCCAGTTCCTGGTGCAATATCTTGGCAACCGAATCGTGTCGTTCCTTATATTCCGTTGATGCGAACACCTGACATCCTCCTGTTATGTGCTGGATTGTTTCTGAAGTTGGGCACCCGTATCTGCATCTGTCATCCACTACCGATGCATCTCCTACAATGAATTTTAGGTAGTTGCGAGTTGGTATAACCTGATCTTGTATGGCCAGTAAGAAGCCTTCTGTCTCGGGGAACATTCGTCCCGAGGTCAGCCAATAGTACGACGCTAACTTGTCGACATGTTCCTGGTTAACCTCATTAGGATGCCTCCCGTGCAGCGGCTTCTCTAACCACCTCTGTAGTGTATCGTTGTCGGTTCGGTGGTGATTTTGATGCTCGTGTTCCGTCAGACGTAGCGGTGTTGAGACGTCTGCTCCGCATATAGCTTTATGTAGTGTGGAGCTGTTGGCCTGTCCCTGGAAATAATTACGCAGATTTATTATTTGTTGGTCCAATTGCTTGCTGAGGTCTGCCAATCCTCTTCCTCCTAGTTGACGTGGCAGAGTAGTTCTTTCTACGGCGCTACGGGGATGATGTTTATGAGCTTTTGTCAGTAGTGTCCTAACTTTTCGCTGCAGGTTGTTGATGTCCGTGTTGGTCCAATTCACTATTCCAAACGAATAGCTGAGTACAGAGCACGCATACGTGTTCAGGGCCTTAAACAAATTCCTGCTGTTAAGATCAGTTCGCACTACTTGTCTTACTCTCTTGATGAATTCATTCCTTAAATCGATCTTCATTGTTCGATGGTCTATCCTTTGAGTTTGTTTCATCCCGAGATACTTGTATGTATCTCCCATGCTAATTGCTTCGATCTCCTGGCCGTCCTGCATCTTGTGTGCGCCTTGTTCGAACTTTCCCCGGACGATGTTAAGGGTGCGGCACTTGTCCAGTCCAAACTGCATTCCGATGTCCCTGGAGAACTCCTCTACAATTTTAAGCATTTGCGTTAGTTGGTTTTTGGTTGCGGCCATCAGTTTTCAATCATCCATATATAATAGGTGATTCAACTTGATCGCTTCTGCGTTGTTGCTTTTGATAGCGAAGCCGTATTTTGTAGAGTTCAACCGATGTGATAGAGGGTTCATCGCCATGCAGAACCACAGTGGACTGAGTGAATCTCCTTGGAAAATCCCTCTTCGGATGTTGATTGTGTCGGTCTCGATGTTGCTGCTTGCGGTTGTATCTTAGTGCGCCAGGTTGTCATAACATGTTCTAAAAAGGAAACTGTATGATGATCTATTTTATACAGCTTTAAGATACCTGTTAGCCAGTCGTGAGGTACGGAATCAAATGCTTTTTTGTAGTCCACATAAGCCATGTAGAGGTTTCGTTGCTTGGAATGAGCCTGGTTGCAGATGACAGAGTCTATGATGAGTTGCTCTTTGCATCCCATTGCGCCCTTCGCGCAGCCCTTCTGCTACATTGCCATGATGTTGTTCCGCTCGCAGTGAGCATATATTCGCTGCGTAAGGCAAGAAGTGATTATCTTGTACAGCGTAGGCAAGCAGGTTATTGGGCGGTACTTGGCAGGGTTATCCGTATTCCGCTGGTCTTTTGGTAACAAGTAGGTGGCACCCTGTGTAAGAAACAATGGCATTTTCAGAGGATCGAGCAAGACTTCATTAATTAAGGTAGTTATTTGTTCATGCGTGCACCACAACTTCTTAATCCAATAATTTTGGAGATGATCTGGACCTGGTGCCTTGCAGTTGTGGGAATTCTTGATGACATTGGAGACCTCATCGGTTGTGAATTGCTCGTGTTGCATCTGGCTATAGTTCCGGCCCACCTCGCGTTCTTCACTGATCCAGCTTGCACTGACATTGCATGGACTTGGTGTGGCAAGCTGATTTCTCCAGAAACCGTCGACCTGTTCTCTGCTAGGGTAACTCTTATTTGTGGCATCGGCGCTAGAATTCAAAGTACGGTGGAAAACCTTTTCTGATCGTTCAAAAAGTTTGTTGTCTCGTTTCCTGTTGTTACTAGCCTTGTATCTCCTCAGACGCCCTGCGAAAACAGAAAGTTTTTGTTTTAATGTATCAAGACATTGTTGAGCAGTGATGTTCGCGGGGTCACGCTGAGAATGCATTTGGGTGCGGCTCATTATTGCCTGCACCGCCCTCTGGATCTTTCTAGTTCTAACTCCTCTGATATATTCCGTTACTTGTCCTATGTCTTTACGGAGACTCTGGATCTTCCCATTTAGTCGCATCTCCCATTGAGCCATTCGTGGTTCTGGTCTTGCACGATTTAACTCTTGAGCCGTCCGGATCTTGGCTCCCATTGCAGTGATGATGGACGTTGCGGCACAGTAGATTAACATGTGCATCTGTTCTAATGTTGGTTTTACTGAAACATAGTTGGGTAAAATTCTGGTGTTCATAATATCGAGCATGATTGCAAGCTTCCTGGAAGAATTCAATCTTGGTAGCGGTGGTCTGCTCAGTGGGTCTGTGCCTTCGTATCGCAATACCGCCCTTCTCAGCTGTGTGTCTAGGCTTTCAAAGTGTTCTCCGTTAACTGATTCCCGATTCTCAGTTGTTCGTCCCGCCGTCTCGGCTTCTTGTTGTGGTCCAGGCACTTGAATTTCCCGATTCTCAGTTGTTCGCTCTGCCGTTCCGGCTTCTTGTTGTGGTCCAGGCACTTGAATTTCCCCGTTGTTGTTGTCTATCTCTATGTGTTCGCCATGGATTTCTAGCTCAACTTCCCGTTTTATAGCGTTAAGTCGCGTTTCTGGAATTCGGTTATTTCTTAGAATAGTTCGATACTGATCTGACACTCTTTGTTCAGACACTTGCATGTGTGGAAACTCCCTGCAGAACTCGGCATGCAGTTGTTGTCGGTAGCCGATCATCTCCCGTCCTAAGTTTGTCACCCTGTAAAAAATACGCATTATCGATTCATTCATGGACCCAGTCCATTTCATGCGTCGTCGTTGTAATCCCGCCTGAGTGAACGCTGGCTGAAGTTCCCGCGCAGCACCTTCGGTGGGTGGAACCCTAGTTCTCGTTTGGCTCCCATGTTGTAGATGTTCGTGTTGCTGGGCTGTAGCTGTTTGTGCAACAGGGGCCCGCCTGTCACCGACGTCCCGCTCACTGTCATGCCCAGCGCCGGCTCCAGACATGCCCTGGCGATCCCCAGGCAGCGGCCCTATGACAATTATCCTATTATTCTCCATTCCATAGTTTTCTCCCGTAACGTGGGAGTGACGGCCCTCGGTCGCCTTTTACGACTCGCGGAGCCACGATAGGAGTATTCTAACCCGCTACCCATACGGGTCAACTAGGATAACGCGGGATCGTTACTCCCGAGGATCTGCCCCTGTCACCGGCCAAACCCCTCCTTGCGTTAACTGGGAAACACGGGATCGTTACACCCGAGGATCTGCCCCTCTCACAGGCTAGACCCATCCCTGTGTAACTGGGAGTCGCGGGATTGTCACACCCGTAGGTCTGCCCCTGTCACAGGCCAAGCCTCTCCATGCGTAACTGGGAATCGCGGGATCGTTACACCCGTTAATCTGCCCCTCTCACAGGCCAGACCCATCCCTGCGTAACTGGGGAGCGCGGGATTGTCACACCCGTGGATCTGCCTCTCTCACAGGTCAGATCCCCCTTATTATTATTATTATTATATGGAGAAATAAAGTAGTATTTCGGCATTTAGAAAATTGTAAATTTTACAGAAAAAGATAAACTATCAGTTGGGCATTTGGAATCACTTTTCAACAAAAACTATTGGAAGATTTACCTCACACTGGTGACACTATATGACGACTATAACTAAAATCGAGCAATCCGTACGCCAGGCGTAAATAAAACCAACAGGGACTTACTCGATCGCAAAAGTGTAGTTATTCGGTTTTATCTTGTTTTCAGCTATTTAGACACTGCCACAAATAATTTTATCGATGTTTTGAACCATTTTAATCAAGTCAATAATTATTTTCCGAAATATTTTGATGTAAACAATTGTAAAACTAAAATTAAATAAAAGTCGTGCTTCAGTGCAGCCCTGCGAATATTTCAAAGCACATGCTATTGTTTACGCCAGGCGTAAGAGTTGCTCGATTTTAGTATATATTATTTATATAATATTATTACTATATTATATATAGTATATAGATTAGCAAATGCGATGTGATTATAATGAGAATGCAACGCCTGCCAATATTAACCAATGAAGTTACATAATTTGTGAAATATTAATCAATCAGGTGTTAATTTCAGCGATAATACCACCAGGTAGTGGTAGATATTATCGTAAGTTGTTTATCGTAAGTAATATCATAAGGGCATCTAATTTTTCCGAAAAAAGTCGAAAAAAACACGTTGTTAAGTAATATTTTAACAAGAAGCATGAGTGCTGGTGGCAACAAAAATCCGAGTCGAAGACAAGGATTTTTGCACCTGCACGAATGTGTTTTGTTAAAAAATATTACTTAGCATTGTGCTTTTTTGGATTTTTTTCACAGGAAAAATTAGATGCCCAAATGGTATTTGACAAGACTATTCCATGAGTAACAGATTATTCTGCATACACATATAGCTTACAAAACATACTATCTATTATACAACAGCTGTCAAGTTTTGCCGCGGGTAAACTCTAAAAAACTGCTGACAGGTGCTGTCATAGTTTTTCCATCTAGAAACCATTTGTAATTCAAAATTGCGCGTTTGTGATTGGTGGAAATTAAGACGAGGGAAATAGTCGCTGAAATCCTACTCTTAGTTACGCCCTAGTTACGCCAAATCAATATTGTGCTAGCTAAAACTGATCGATAACCCGATAACTTCTTCACAGTACCAAATTTAATATAGGACTAGTGAAACATTTTCAGTTAACACATTGATCGGTAAATATCTATTAACACAATAAATATGTATATTCAAAACGCAAGGCTCATCCCGAGGCTCATCCTAAATGACAGCTATAATCTAGGCTTCAACTTTCAAGCATGGTAAATGGTAATTGGAAAATTACATCATCCGCTTTATTCTCAATGGGGGGGGGGCTGCCAGCACGCCCGAAAACCTAAAATAAGTCAAATGTTTGAGATGCCCTGTTAGTTTTGTTGCCAGGTGCGAAAGCGTTTCCTAGGTATGAAAAGTGTTGCCTAGTAAACTAGCAACTCTTATGCAGCGAGGACCTTAATAGTTATTTACATTGCAAGATGCGTAGGCTTTTTTTGCCTCGGAGGTTGTTTAAGGACCGAGGCAACGCGGGTGTTGCCTCGGTCCTTAAACAACCTCCGAGGCCAAAAAAAGAGTGCCTACGCATCGTGCAATGTATTATGTTTTTACAAGCTTTTATTCAACTTGCCCTGTTAATATGTATGTATGTATGTATGTGTGGGTCGAATCTTTCAAGCTGAATTAGAACCACTTCTTGACATCCGATTGAGCTGAAATTTTGCATACACCTTTAGTTCTAATGACAATGCAATATTCAATACTCAATATTGTAATACTTTCAAAACGTCTGTCGTCACAAGATGACAAGATGTTAATATGGGTATCAAATGAAAGGGCTTGAAGAGTAGAAAACGATAAAGTTAGTGAGATCACACTAAATTCATTATGGTCGCCGCTCCAAGATAGCGCATTACATTTTCTTTTCAACCCTCTTAATATGGGTATCAAACGAAAGGGCTTGAAGAGAAGAAAACGATAAAGTTAGTGACATCCCACTAAATTCAATAAGGCCGCGTCTCTAAGATGGCGGATTACATTTTCTTTCCAACCCTTTTAATATGGGTATCAAATGAAAGAGCTTGAAGAGAAGAAAATAATAAAGTTATTGACGTCACACTAAATTCATTATGGCCGCAGCTCCAAGATGGCGGATTACATTTTCTTTTCAACCCCGTTAATATGGGTATCAAATGAAAGGGTTTGACGAGTACAAAATAAGTGAGTCATACTAAATCCAATATAGCGGATGCCCCAAGATGGCAGACTAAATTTCTTTACCACCCTCCTGATATGGGAATCAAATAGGTACTAAAAAGCACAAAATAAAATAAAAGGTAAAACAACTTTTTTAAAAACAAGCTTTTATATAAGCCATGTACTAAAACGAATAAAATAAAAAATAAAATAGGTTTAGATTTTCGTTAAGATAATTCAATGCCAAATTGCGACAAGTTTTTATAGATCAAAAAGCTAAGCGAACGAATTGTAAAGAAAATACATACTTTGGCAAGTAGGTACTTGCTTATCAAGCAATCACTGTGCAATAAAATTAATTGGTACCTACCTACTTTTATAAACATTTCGCGCCACAAGCTTTTTTATTCGCAAAAACTTGTCGCAATTTGGCATTGAATTATCTTAACGAAACCCTAGACTTATCTTATTTTTTATTTTATTCGTTTTTTCCCTCTTCCGGCAAGTTCCTATTAGGTATAGGTAATTTTAATTAAACGCTTTGGAGTAGATTGTGAGTAATAATATTCAAAATAACCATTGCTCAATTACTAAAAATTAAAATCAGTAATAAATATAAGAAAAAAAAAATTTAAAACATTATTAAAAAAGTATTACCTGGGTATTCAAAATTATGCAATTTGACTAATATTTAACTTAAATGTTAAGGCAAGAAGAATTTATTTATTTGAATAATTGTTACATTATAATCTCTGTATAGGTATATACGTATACAGGGTGGCCCACCACGAACTGCATCGATCTATATATGGAAAACTAAAAGTAGGAAAATTCTGAAAATTTGGCACCTCACCAATGCCGATGGGCGCTGCTCAACTACCGGTTATACCGGAAGTCGATATCAACTTTCTTATCTCAAATGAAACACCCTATATATTATTGCATTTTTGGATTCTAGGCATCATTTTGGAACAAAAACATGCAACATGTCCTATGTCTAAATCCAACCGTTTTTGAGATATTTGCATTTTTCCGAAAAAAATTATAGGTGCAGACCTAAAGTCAATTAGCAATTTATACAAAATTTCAAAACGAATTTTTGGCATCGTGTAACAAGAAGCCCTGACCTAGTAATCTCTGCTGAGAAATAAATCCGTTCTTATACAGGGTGTTCACAAAATATGAATAAAAATTACATTCAAAATGTGAATAAATCTCGAAATTTTCAAATGGAAACCCCCATTTTTTAATGCGATCTTATTCACCACTAAAAATGATGACAACTTTGTGTCAGGTTTCCTATACCTAAATGCAGTAATTTCCGATTAATTTACGAAAAACCTACTTTTCGCCCATAAAATGCGGAGTTTTATTAGCCGTGGACGTTGAAAAGACAATCGCGGCTGAGGAAATGTCACTTGGTTTGTAAATTATTGTCAACAATAATGCCGGCGCGCTTAAATTACACAAACCAAGATTATTTAAATTTGTTCATTATCTACGGAGACTACAACAAAGTAATATCAAGAACGTGCGATACATAATCTTCGTTTGTGTAATATAAGCGCGCCGGCGCCGGCATTATTGTTGACAATAATTTATAAACCAAGTGACATTTCCTCAGACGCGATTGTCTTTTCAACGTTCACGGCTAATATGATTTTCCAAGCGTTAAGCAAACCCCGCATTTTATGGGCGAAAAGTGGGTTTTTCGTAAATTAATCGAAAATTACTGCATTTAGGTATAGGAAACCTTACACAAAGTTGTCATCATTTTTAGTGGTGAATAAGATCGCATTAAAACAATGGGGGTTTCCATTTGAAAATTTCGATATTTAAGCACATTTTGAATGTAATTTTTATTCATATTTCGTGAACACCCTGTATAAGAACGGATTTATTTCTCAGCAGAGATCACTAGGTCAGGGCTTCTTGTTACACGATGCCAAAAATTCGTTTCGAAATTTTGCCTGTAATTTTTTTCGGAAAAATGCAAATATCTCAAAAACGGTTGGATTTAGACATAGGACATGTTGCATGTTTTTGTTCCAAAATGATGCCTAGAATCCAAAAATGCAATAATATACAGGGTGTTCCATTTGAGATAAGAAAGTTGATATCGACTTCCGGTATAACCGGAAGTGCCAGATTCACCAAAATATTTTAGTTGAGCAGCGCCCATCGGCATCGGTGAGGTGCCAAATTTTCAGAATTTTCCTTCTTTTAGTTTTCCACATATAGATCGATGCAGTTCGTGGTGGGCCACCCTGTATATATGTAATTATATTTAGTAGCCATACCAGGCTAAATAAAGCATGTTACTACTACTACTACTAAGAAGTAGAATGCAGCAATAATAAAAAAAAACTTGTGTGTTTTGTGGTACTCGAACCCGTGACCTACGGTTTACTATACGGACGCATTTAACCCAGCGCTACTTTCACTGCTGCTTGAATTTGCTATTAGCCACATAATTTCACGCTGAAAAATATATCCATATTCTTAATTTTTCTTTGGCATAATTCATATTCATTTTAATCAAAACCAGTTTATAAAACAATCGATGTGAAACATATTAAATTTGACGCCAGTTTCAAGTTGCTACATATACAGGATGATTTTTTTAGGTCTACCACCGATATTTTCTCGCTTATTTTACGCCCTACAAAAAAAGCCAAAAGAAATCGGCATCCATGGCCAACTTGTCGCGCAATATTTAAAAAAAAACTCAAATTGAGCAAAACTATTAATAGCCGTAGCATGTTCATTTTAAGAGATAGAGGAAAACTTTCTTATTGAAAATTGATTGCACTGCGAAGCTTTATCCATCCACGTAGTCAGATAGTTTCAGCAAATTACACAGGGTCTTCGGCTCTCTTGAGGCTATGAAATTTTTTTTGTTTATTTATTATTAAGCGATTTTCTCGCTTTTTTAGGCCGCACAGAAAATACGTAAGTAAACAAAATATGGCAATTTTGGTCAGCGAGGCGACTTTAAAAAAGGAATGGGCCTCCATGCCCAACTTTTCGCACTGTACTAAGAAAACTTGAATCGACAAAAATTTTCATGGTCAAGAGAGCCGAAGACCCTGTGTAATTTGCTGAAACTATCTGAGTACGTGGATGGATAAAGCTTCTCAGTGCCATCAATTTTCAATATAAAAGTTTTCCTCTGTCTCTTAAAATAAACATTCCACGGCCATTAATAATTTTGCTCAATTTGAGGTTTTTTAAATATTGCGCAACAAGTTGGCCATGGATGCCGATTTCTTTTGCAGCACCACTTAGCTGTCCAAAATTACAACATTTTTGTTTCTTACGCTTTTTTGTAGGGCGCAAAATACGCGAGAAAATCGCGGTGGTAGACCTAAAAAAATCATCCTGTATTTTGTTAATAGTTTTAAGGTCCTTGCTGCATAATCGTTGCATCTTTGCTAAGGCAATACTTTTTGTACCTAGCAACCACTTTTTGTACCTAGCAACAGGGCACCTCGAACATTTCACTTTCGCTTTCGGACCTGTTGGCGAGCATGTAAAGTGAACTAGGGAGCAGAAAAAATGTATTAAGGAAGTATGTGTATATAGCAACATGATACATACAATTATTATTGTAATATTTTTCATAACAATAAGAGTTGTATAAACTGATTAGAAAGAAACACGAACTCTATGAAAGAACAATTAATAATAACAATATTTCTCAAGTGGAGTAGCATAATATACAGGGTGAGTTTTTTTGATGATCAGTATGGGGATCTCGGAAACTAGCGGAGATATAAGGAAGGTTACATCATGTGGAAAGAATTGCAGTTTTGCGTTCCCAATTTAACGCGCATTGTGGATTTTTGAAAAAAGTTATTGCTTACTAGATATTTTGAAAAAACGAAATTTTGGCGATTTATTCTAATCCATCTAGCTTGGTTGTTTATGATTTTACATAAAAAGTGTAAACACAGAATTTGGATGGAATTGTGTTCCCAATGGGGTTATCATGTTCTGCCATTTTCGAGATGTGTGATAAACTTGTGTTTTGTTAAATGGAAACCATAGTTGGCCATGGTCTCAAAAAAATCAGGTATTTTTAGAACTTTTTGCAACGATATAATCTCGATATGGTTATTCAGAAAAATAACGGAAATAACTATGGTTTAAATTTAAAAAAATACAAGTTTGAGTCCCATCTCGAAAATGCCTGATTTTTGAGACTTTGGCCAACTATGGCTTACACGTAAAAAAAAAACGCAAGTTTATGTCACATATCGAAAATGGCAGCTGACGCAGCTGTCACGGGAGGTATCGGACATGATAACCGCATTGGAGATACAATTCCCTCCAACCTTTGTATTTCCACTCTTTATCTAAAATTAGAAACAATGAAGCTAGATGGAATAGAATAAATCGCCAAAATTTCGTTTTTTCAAAATATCTAGTAAGCCATGAAAAAAAATGTCATATACAAAAAAAGTCATATACACCTATAATATCGCTACTTTCTTACAAAATAAAGTACTTTTGCGGACGCTCACGGAACAACCACCACAACAAACCATGTAAATGTCGTTCATTTACGTCGAGTTCTAAATCCTGATATTTTAGCATTAATTTACACTAATCAAATTTTCCGCTCTTATCTTCGGAGGTGTGCCCCTTAATGCATTTTTCAGGAGAATGATCATTTCTGTCAGTCTTGCTCCGGCCGTCAAGCGAAAAGATTGTCACAAAAACTCATACCTCCCAATTACCGAAATCGTCCGGTTGTCGCAGATTTTGAAGGCAAATAGTAATAGTAATGTTTCTTGAAAGAAATTAAAAATAGCCACGATACTGCAATAAAAAATATATTTCGAACAGCTGTGAAAAGTTCCATCGTTAAGAGGTGGAGTGCTGAAAACAAATTAGTGAAGTGGTAAATGTGATTATTACTAAGATATGGTTGTTGTTCTTTGTGCGGTTATGGTTATTGTTCTTTGTGCGGGATGATAGGGCTACAGGCGAACAAACGCTTGAAAAAAGTAACGCGCCGCTGCCATACGCCATGGGAGGTGCGGAAATTTGCAAATTTTTACTGATTTTCAAGGAATTATCTGACGGTATGGCAACGCTGTAGTAAGAAGTCATCGCTTGAATAATAAAGGGACCATGCGACCAGTGGTTCTCAAACTGTCTCTAAAATTCGGGAAATGTTTTTAAAGGCCATAACTTTTTATTTTCTGCACAATAAAAAAATGCACTCATGGACGTGCTTGTGGGGTCGGAACCTACCGCCAGTTAAAATGTATGTACTAATCAAAGTTACTACACCCTGTCCAATAGCTAGTAATTTATTTAAATACCTGAATTGAATACAACCAGTAATTAAACAAAAATATTGAAAATAAACTGTTTATGCATGCTTCGTGTTATTTTAAAAATTCTAACACTGCTTTAACAACTGCTGAACAAATACTTTTGTTGGAAAACTAGGTATACCTAATTTTCTTAGATAAATAAAAATCACATATTAGTTAAGAAGAAAGTCACCATAATGAATATTATTAAAAAAAAATCCACGTTGGTTTCATGAAATTTACAAATTCGTAGGTCCGTAATCGGCAGAGCGCGCGAGCTTTCCTCTCAACACAATGTCGTCAAGAAGAATGCGGAAAATTGAAATTAAGTAACTCGAGAAAAATTGGCACCCAACAAATGAAAAATTATCATTTGGCCTGAAACCTGTGTGTTGCAACGGTTAGGGCACACTTCAACTACGCATTTCCCCCCTATTTTATTGGGTTTTTAATTTGTTTTTATGATCTTGAAAACATATAAAAAACATTTCAACCAAATTTATTTTTATAACTGAAGGAATATTTGTGTACATAGATACTCACTTATTTTTGATACATGTCATGTCATTAGGGAGACTTCTATTATTGCGCAGCATAGACAAAGCTACATAATATAGACTGTCAGAACCATTGTTGAAACCAAATATTTTGCATACAATTTTATATAAAAACTAATAACAACATTAAATACCCATACCTCAACTTAGTACCGAGTCCTAAGAATTGTAAGAAATTACAATTTATCTGTTTTAATAAGTCCAAAATAAGTTGAAAAGTTGCTGTAGGGGGATTTTGTGCGGACGGTTTCAACAGTGCTTCTGACTATCTATCGCTTGTTTAAACTATAAGCGTATTGTAGCTATTATTCTGTGATCTTATGAAGTAGGCTTATTGCTCCATTAAGTATTAAGGGACCTAAATGGCCACAGGGCAATTTAAAAATTAATACTGGTACCCTTTCAAAGTTGTTTCTAGCTAACTTAGGTAATATTTATTATTTTTTTATTATTATAAAATTACGAAGAACAATAAACCTAGCGATAAGTTGACGCAATTAAATTAAATATTTTAATAACAAAACCATTACTAAAACCATAATTAACGGATTAAACAAGTACGATAGAAAGAGCGTCTCCATTTACTGCTAGAATGTTGGAATAGCAACCATTTAGCGATGTTTAATTACAAAGCTAACCTTTTTTAAAAGAATTTTTAATTATTTTTAAGAGTACCGCGGTCCGTTGCCTTCTTTGCTCTGGTTGAAATAGCGAGGGTTATAGCCATTTTCTATTCTGATTATTCACCGCGCAAGCCAGCCGTATCCCGTATCTGGTGATTTTTCAATTCCACTTTTCTGTATGTTTTTTAAACTCAAGGAAGGTAAAGGGAATAAGGGTAAAGCAAATATAGATAGTAAATCTGACTGCAAACTTCTTCGCTTGAGATCGGTTTGAACAAGGCCTTAATAATTTCAAATATGGATCAAGCTTTAAGTTACATATTGAATTACACTCGGGAGCCAACTTTCGCATAATATTTCAATTGATGAGTTTGCTAAACAATGCTATTTAATTTGGTTGCTATTGTTAACTACTAGCGTAGTATAACCTTGGGAGGTTTATTCTAAAGGGTAAATGAAAAAATATATTTATATTTTTACACTTCAAGCATTTTTCACTTTTTTCGGTAAAAAGTGATAAAATTATTAATTATAATATACGTGTACATGGATCTTTAATCAGAAATAGTTATCTACCTAGCTGTTAAAGAGTTTTACGTATCCTGTTTCAAAGTGAAAAAATACTTTATTTTCATATAGTAGTGGTATACAGATAATTAATTATTGTTCTTTATTTTTTTTTATTGAAAAACAGTTTAAGGTACGAAAGAAGCACCAAGCAAAAAAAGCAGTGGCTTATCATTTTCTTCATTCAAAATATATCATATTAATCGGGGCGCCACTGGTTAAAAGTGATTTTTTTTTCATAAAAGATGTGTCTGCTCTTAGTTTACTTCCACAACGATTTATACAAATATCTAATGTTAAAGTTATTAAAGAACGAACACATATTTTTCAAAAAAAAATCCTTAAAATCTTGTATATAAAAAAAGTAAGTAATACTTTTTGTCTTAAAATCATGGGCAGATTAAGCCCCTTAAATATTGACATTCAGTTATGAAACGCTGTGTATATCGATGTTAAATATATGTTTTTTAATGTCCCATTAATTTTTTCCTTCAACTCCTTCTTGAATTTTACTAATAGGTATCGCAAAATTTATACTTGCATCATAAAGTCTAATCATTTTGCTTTCCAACGCCGGAAAAAAAACGGTTGAAAAATGGAAAAAATCTAGAAAAAAGCGCTGCCAATGGAATTATACTTCCACACCACTTTTTAAAATCCATTATAAAAATCTCAAAGCAATTAACCAGTGTGAAGACAGCAACAGTTTTCTTAGCTACGGTTTTTGATTTAGCATTTTTGGCGAAAAACATGTAGAAAGCATCCACAAGAAACCACCATAGAGTAAGATCATGGTCGGGCCGTTTTTATTTCACAGGCGTCAAAAATAATATTAAAAAATTTCTAGCGGCCGCGTCTTGGAATCATACCGGGTGAGAAAAATGACACAGTCATGATATGAGGGGCGGCAATTACTATGATTTTTCATCATGAATTTTTTGGTACTGGCGGAACTGGCATAGGTTCATGGTTCATACCATACTTTTTCCGCTGGGTTAAGTGTGTAACGAAGCTTTTTATCCAAAGCAGGATATCATTACCAGCCAACAAGGACTTATAAAGAGATGGGCATTATAATTATAGGGCCGTATCTAGCGAAAATTTGGGGAAGCTTTTGTGGGGATGGGTGCCGGATGAAAGTGCGGGGCCCCGGCAAGGAATTATTTAATCCATTAAAAACAAAGTTTTGAAAATTGATACGCCACTAGAATGGTATATTTCTTGCATGTCACTTTTTAAAAAAGTAGGCCGGGGCGATGAATTTAGACCGTCACTGACGTATATAGTAATTAATTTCGTGTGGGGAGGGATAATTTTTTTGAATTTCTTTCAAACAAGTGCATTTAAAATAAATCTAAAGCGCGCTACAGGCGAATTTTTTTAGAAAAGTTAAGGAAAATTACTTAAAATTAGTCTTAGGAAATCTCAATAGCTTCAGATTGTCAAGCTGCAGTGAATATTCGGCCCCGCCTTTTTAAATACGCTACTGAATGGATAACCCTGTACACGGGACTCGGAGGCGCGGGGGGGTCAGTCCAAACGCAGGCCGCGTACGCCGCACCGTTCGCACCCGCCTAGAGAGCCCGCCCTGGAGGGGTTAGACTAGTGGCTGTTGAAGTTGAAATATAGCTTTAAGGTTTAAAAAACCTACTATTTTTAAATGGTTTTTAATAAAAAACTGAAACAGTATTAAGTTGAATAAGTTGAATAAGTTTAACATTAAAACTTTAAAAATATTAAATATTAATTATAATAATAGCTGAATATTCTTCTCGCATTTATAACTATCTTATTCTTCTACTTATTTGATTTCTCATTATTACGGAGAGGTATATTTCTACTTCGCCTGGCCTGATGACACCTATATAGAATTGCCAGTAGGTATGGTAAAAGATTTCTTCGCGCCACTTGCCTAACTGAACCTTTCATAAAAATAATAAATAAATCTCTTCAAATACAGATATGTAAGTACTAATCTATTCATAAAAGGTACTCTGGGAATCCCCTATTCTCCTTATTCATGGCGCACGCAGCCATGCACCGCCGTTCACCGGTTACTGTTGTCCAGTGTTGCCATTATGTTTTATTTTATTTGAAAGCATATTCTGATGATAAAACTCGGTACTCTACTGATCCAAAAATTATGTTTTGTTGGCAGTTTTCGGGCGGGTTTCCATGCTCTACTGAAAACCAGTTTCATAAATTATTATACTCACTAATGCTCGGGGAGCTCGTTCTAGTGGTAGTGCAAAAGCATATAAAATGGTGGAATTTCGGGGGAGGGGGGGTTGAACCCCCAAAACCCCCCTTCAGATACGGCCCTGGGGCATTATGGAGGACGGTAGCTCTAAGACCAGAAAACGTGATTTCGAAATGTTCCATCTCCAACTGTGAAATGATTTTGGAGAATTTCGAGCTTCTTCAACAACTCAGGAACGAACTCAAGAACGAGAACAAGTAAATTTACTTCTTCAGCTTATTCTCCATCCCCAAGCGGCGCCACATTTCAGTATTTTAGCTTGCTTATTTTGAGAGATTTATAGCCATTTATTCGTGTAGCATGCCGATTCGCAAGTAGTCCTGTACCTCGTGCTCCCTGATATTTCCATCATTAGTTACCGTTATAATTTCTAAATAATATATTGCGGAAGATTAGTCAAGTGATCCGCGTGGTGGTTCTGTACGACCTCAGTTGGGAAATCTTAAAACTAGTGCTCGTTACTGCCAAAAATTCAAACTTAATTAAAAATCTAATCGTACTTGAGAAGTGGTCTTACCAGGCCGATATATGTACAGTGTCCTTCAAAAAGTTCGCAGCATAGGGGGAAAATTTTTAATTAATGACTTTTTTGAAATTTAAGTTTTGGGGTTATCTTTTGCTTTAAAAAAGATGAAAAACGACCCACTCAAACGTGGTCACGTGACTTTCGTTATCTGTCAAAAATGACATTTAAAAAAATATATCGCTTTAAATGGGTTTATTTGTTAAAATATCAAAAAGTTTTACTTGAAAAAGTTGTTTCCTTTTCAATTTCACGTACGTGTACCAAATTTGAACTCCCTACTAAAAGATTTAGCTTTTTGACATTTTTAAATTTTTTTTATGAAATTTCTGAAAATTTTTAAAACTTGTAACTTCATAAAAACTATTTTGTATCACTAGCTTTATCATTCTATTAACTTTTTATTACTAATTACCGATAAGAATGTGTCTTTTTCAAAATAAAATGATATTAACGCCTTAAAATTCTGTTATGTTTGCTGCAAAGTTGATGTACCGACTAGCATTTAGGATATAAATTTAGTTACATTAGATTTTCCAGTTCTAAATTGATGCCAAAATAATAATAAATTAAAATATCACCAAACTCTTTCACGTATCTAACCAAAGTTCTGGACTTTTACGTATAACAACTTACCTTTCAGTTAATTATTGTATTCTAGCTTAAAAACCCCTTTTAACTTCCAGCAATTTTGCTGGATGGACCATAGAGATAATATACAATTGCATAGGTTTTAAATAAATTACAAGGTTATTTTGTCCTTCAGCCTCAACGGAATTTATTGGAACGAACAAATTTTCTTACATTTCTGTATGCCTTCCCTCTCTTTCAATACATATTATAGTTCTTCTGTGTACATCTTGAACTGCATTTCTGATGAACTCAGGTCTTATATTCGCTACGCATTCCCGAATGGTGTTTTCTAAATGCTCGATATTGTTAAATGGCCTGTGACTATATACTTTTTGCTTTAGATAACCCCACAAGAAAAAATCCAGTGGGGTTAAGTCAGGTGAACGAGGTGGCCAATGATGTTCCCAATTATTACCAATTACTTTACCAGTAAACGTTTCGTCGAGATAATCCTTCACTGCTCTAGAATTATGAATAGGTGCGCCGTCCAATTGAGGCATGTGGAGGCATATTATCTAAAATTTCACCTAGCTCATTTCTTAAAAAATGTAAGTATCGGTCAGCGTTTAAGTTTTCTCTAAAAAAGTATGGTCCGATAACTTCATTATTTAATATGCCACAAAAACATTTGTCTTAAATGAGTACTGGTCGCGGCATTCAATAATAAAATGAGGGTTTTCCTGAGCCCACCATCTGCAATTTTGAGAGCTTCATTTGACGTGAACGTAGCTTCATCAGTCCATAAAATATTATATGGAAATCTAAAATCTTCTTCATATTTTCCTTGAAACCACACAGAAAAATCAAATCGAACGTCAAAGTCTCTTTCCTTCAAGGTATTTATAAATTTTGGCTTGTAGGCCCTAAATTTGTTCTTTCTCAGAATTCTTAATACGCTGCTTTTACTAACGTTGGTTCTTCGGCTAATTTGAGAAATACTAGACCATGTTGTGTCACGTCTAAACAAACATTATGTTGCACTTCTTCAGTGTTTTTCCAAGGGTTGTGAGGTTTTTAAAATTATTTGAAACTGAACTTTTAAATTTTACTAAAATTCTAGCCACAATCGAGTTATGTACATTTTTTTCCGGATGTCGTGCATTAAAAATGTCAGCAACTTGTCGATATGTCATATTTTCTCCACATATTAAAACAATTATTTCAATTTTGTCTTGCACAGTCAACATTTTTACCTTTTTCTGTTTCAAGGTATTAAACTGTCAACTAAAAACAAGTGCTTCAATTCTCTCCATGGCCTACACAACAATATCGATGAATGTGAAATTAAACTGAAAGGTAATAATTATTTGTTCCGTAAAAGTCCTGAATTTTAGTTAGATACGTGAAATAGTTTGATGATATTTTAATTTATTATTATTTTGGCATCAATTTAGAATTGGAAAACCTAATGTAACTAAATTTATATCCTAAATGCTAGACGGTACATCAACTTTGCAGCAAACATAACAGAATTTTAAAGCGTAAATATCATTTTCTTTTGAAAAATACCAATTCTTATCGGTAATTAGTAATAAAAAATTAACAAAATTATAAAGCTAGTGATATAAAATAGTTTTTACGAAGTTTCGAGTTTTAAAAATTTTCAGAAATTTCATAAATATTAAAAAATGTCAAAAAACTAAATCTTTTAGTAGGGCGTTCAAACTTTTTGATATTTTAACAAATAAACCCATTTTCAGCGATATATTTTTTTAAATGTCATTTTTGACAGATAACGAAAGTCACGTGACCACGTTTGAGTGGGTCGTTTTTCATCTTTTTTTAAAGCAAAAGGTAACCCCAAAACTTAAATTTCAAAAAAGTTATTAATTAAAAATTTTCCCCCTATGCTGTGAACTTTTTGGAGGACACTGTATAGTACTGATTGCAATGGGTTCCAAACGTATAGACTGGAAGACATATGATTGGTAGAATTTGTACCACTTTTGTTGAAAAGTTGTAATCGCAATAGTTAAAAAACTCGATCAACTGGATAAGACATTGGATAGTAAAATAAAGCTATCACTAATCTAGCCAATGATAACCAAAAAAGACTAGAAGTGCTCGAAAATTGCATTGATTTGCTTGAACAACAAAACAGACGTCAATCTCTTCGATTTATGGGTCTTGGCAATTCAGGTACCTAATTGTGATGAATTACAAGAGTCAGTTTTACGCTCTGTTTAACGACTCATTAAAGAGAGGTTAAGTGTAAAATGTTCCTGCGATGATATAACCAATATGTTTCCCGTGGGTAATGGCGATAAGCCGAGTGTTGTTTTGGTTTGCTTTACCACTATCTGAAAAAGAGATCAGGTTTTCAATACAAAAAAATTATTAAAAAATACGAAGATAACAATCTATGAAGATCTCATCACCAAGAAGCGCCACCAAATACTAGCTGAAGCTAAGAAGAAGTATGGTAAGAGGAATGCTGGTCCAAGGGTGGGGAAGTTCTTTGCATGGGACGATAAGCAAAAGGCTAAGGTCCAGTTAACGGAGACCCTGTTTCGACGCTGTCACACCACGAACTTATTTTAAGTTGTTTATTTTCTTTTTCTGTGTTGCTGCGGAATTCATTCATTTTTTTCTTCCATGTGCTTTTTCGTGTAGGTTTGTTTGTTTTCGCATAAAATAAAAATTTGCTTTGATTTATTTATTTAAGTGTTCCTGCTCTAATCGCTTTATATGTAATTATTATTTTTCTAAAAAATGTTAAAATTACAATTGGTTTAGGTTGTAAATACTTGTATCTTATTATATATATATATTATTTAAATCTTCCGGCATATGTCGCTAAAGTGTATTTGAAAGGAATTGATAGCACGCTGCCCTCATTATAAATTCGAGAGACTACGTGGGTCCGACAAAAGGCTTTGCCATTCGTTCACAGACCTATATACCTAATATAGGTTTGTGGTTCAATGTATTTGCCTGCATTCTTCCTTGGGAGCATCCTGTAATCTCCAAACAACAATAGGAAATAAAATACTGATAAACGAATATGTAAGCCCATAGGCGAAGGGTCGGGTAGCTAATCTGTTGCAAGTAAAATCAGGGCTCCGTTAGTCACTTGCAAAATGGTTTGTTTGGGTTAAGGGTCACATAAGGAAAATAAAAAGTTTATTCATTTACACTCACTGGGATTACTACGGTTTTCTAGGGTTTTCCGTAGTACTTGAGCGAATGCTATCCTAGTTCGATCTGGAAAAAAGTCGGCCCTAGCCGCAAATGGCAACGAACACAAAATAATAGTAATTGCCCCCCTCCCCCGCACAAGCATGTGGTTGCTTCTGGGGTACTCCTAGTTTGGAGTATTGTGAGGTGAGAATTATTATTATTATCGTTTCACTTCTTCCTAAAACCATCCGAACAATTTCGCAAAAATTTTAAATTTTGAAACAGTAATAAAACAAACTATTTGTTATTTATAATACATAATGTTGGCAATGCAATTTCACATAGAGAATTTTATTTATTAAGATAATATTAAATTATTCAAAATATAAAGGATTGTCTTTGGAAAATTTGGAAGAATCGTCGTGTTCTAAGGCAATAATAAGAGGCTTAATTTCCAATCTATTTATTCGAGATTCCACATTTTATCTTCTTCCGCAATAACATGTTGTATCGCATTTCGCCAACTTTCTGCAGTAAAAATGTACAGTGAATTGATCATCAGCTGCCGTACATCCTTAAGCTTATAAGTAGTGTTATGTCTTGCAACATGTCCTTTCATTTGGGCCTATTATAAGCTCTATGGGCGTCCCAACGCTGTGGGGTTAAGCTCACAATGGTACAGAGGCAGTCGCTGCACAATTATGCCACGTTCTTTTGCCATTTAGTCGACTAAATATTTCTTAAATACTGACCTATGCTGTCCGGCTATTTGTAAAAGTTTTTTGACCATTCCTTCTGCAAATTGCAGCCCCTTGTCGTTCAGCCATTCAATAATATTTCCTTTTCTCCAAGAACTCGTTGGAAGTTTCTTCACTAGTCCTGAATGACAATTTTCATTATCCATTACATGTATGGAATTATTTGGTATCCGCTTTATCATTTGCTGAAAATATTCTTGAAATACCGTCATTTCCCGTGGTAATCTTTATAGTTATAGTCTAATAAACCGACATCTAGA
This sequence comes from Pseudeuparius sepicola, assembly GCA_963920635.1. Classification (NCBI taxonomy): domain Eukaryota; kingdom Metazoa; phylum Arthropoda; class Insecta; order Coleoptera; family Anthribidae; genus Pseudeuparius; species Pseudeuparius sepicola. The sequence continues at coordinate 31,565,689 of OY987303.1, forward strand.
AATCCATCGTCGCTTCCAATGGGTTTTACTATTAGCCTACGACCTTTTCCAGACGGAGGGTTTATCTCGGTTTATACCAAGATTCATCCAAGCAAAAATGGTTCTTCCCTCATTTCGAAATCTTCTTATGGTCCGTAGGTATTCCCTTCTCCAACAAATGATTTCGGATTTGTCTATGAGAATATTGAGAATAGACTTTCAGTTTTGTTTCGCCTCGAAAATGCATATCTTTAAGGACTGTCCATAATGTGGTTCTACTCACTACAGGCAAGTCGTTGACTTCATTCACAGCTTGTAAGATTTTATTTCATGTTGGTAGCTCTTTTTTTAAATAAAACTTGTGGTCGTTCTTATGGCATACTTAGCATCGCTGTCGATTTGCGTTGGCTTCTTCCCTGGTTTCTTGTTATCTCCATTACGTTAACCTGTGGCCCTTCTTTCCTTCAGAAATCTATAAACGGTTGCCTCTCCAACTCCAGTCATATTCAACAACTATGCTGCGAACAGTGCTAGAGGGCTGCTAATGTACCAGACGTCTAAATATAAAATGGCATAAGAAAAGGCATATTATTATAGCCCAAAGAATCTGTGGTCAAGGGATAGACCTATACTTTTTCGAAACACCTTGTTAGATTATTTCTATTTCCGACTTTAAAGTCGGAATCGCACTATTTCGGAATCACGAACTTCGTTCTAACCGATATTGTTCTGCTGTTTTGCTGCGTTTGACGATCAGTTGTCGGAAGTGCTCTGTAAAATGTGCACGACGGAGCTCCTGCATATTTTTCCAGGCCCGTTCGTTGGATATATTTTGTACCAGCAATGACGTCCAAACCTGTTGGAATCGACGCTGCCAGTTTGCAGTGAAATAACAAGGCATTTTTGTTCGTATTTCCGTTAAAAAAACGCAGTGTTAATGTTAAACGGTCGCTGCATCCGTGTAAAAACAGTGCTACTAGTTAGAGGACCTGCGAGATGGCCCGCTCGAAGCCCGGATCTATAAATAAATCCGTTGGATTTTTGTATTTGAGGGTACATGAAAAATATTGTGTATGAATCAGGGAAATACAATAACTCCTAGTTATTATGTGCGCAGATAGAAGAAGCAGCTCCAAGAATTCGCGAAAATCTGGGTTTGTTTAGACGCATACGTCAGTTATTGCACAACAGGAACAGACTAAACTTTTGCGATCTAGAAAATAGCCACTGTTGTAAAAGCCTTTGGTTTTTACCGCTTTATGCAGTATTCCTGGTGATGGGGATCCACCTCGTCGTCGTCGTGGTCGTCGGGCTGAGTAGGTATCCCGTTGGAATGTTTGGAATCGCGCCGCTTCAAGTCTGCAGTGAAATAACAAGTGTTTTGTTCATATTCCCCGAGATATTTCCGTAAAAAAAGAACAGTGCGATTAGTTACTAGTGCTTTTTGTGGGTTTTGCGAACGTTTTTGGATAATACCTCGGATAATACCTAAACACAAAAAAGGCATCCGCAAGGAAAATCATCGATGCATCTGGAAAGTAGGTTTTTGCATGCTATTCGCTAAAAGAAGCATTAAGGAGTTGTCCAAAATTTTGGACAGCTAAGTGATGCTGACAAAAAATCAGCATCCATGGCCAACTTGTCGCGCAATATAAAAAAAACGAGAAAAAACTCAATTGATCAAAACTATTAATAGTCGTGGAAAGTTTATTTTAAGAGACATAGGAAAACTTTTATATTGAAAATTGATGGCACTGAGAAGCTTTATCCATCCGGGTGGTCAGATAGTTTCAGCACTTCAAGACGAGAGTATAATAATATAATTTTTCACATAATGGAATAAAAGTAGGTACCTCGGTAGGTACTTACACGATCCTATCTACAACTTTTTTATTTAATATTTTTTTCTAGGTCAAAACATAAAAAAGTTATGGAGATAAAAATAAAACTGAACACCCTGTAGAGTACCTACCTACAGTTTTGTTCCTCATCTATTAGGCCATATAAAATCAGCGCAAGGAATTCTCCGGCTTTATGCTTTTCTTTTCCGCAAAGACCTAATAACAAAAGTCTAAAAATACCCCGTCGGGCATGTAATCTACCTTGTAATTAAATTAAATGTCACGGCATATACGAAAATAAAGTGACAGCCATTAGCCTATTGGTAATAAATTTCAGAATCCGTTCCCAATCGATATAATAGTGTAGTGTTAGATAATCTCTGCTAGGTGTATTTAGTGCGAGTTGAAATTTGGTATACTTCTGTATTTGACCCGTTGAATTAAAAAAATACAAAGTATGCACCGATCCAGTGTTTAGGGGGTGCCAAATTGTGCGTTCAAAATTTTGGCCAAGGGCTCAAGATTGTATGGTCAGCCATTTGAAAGATCAGGAAAAATACTAACTTTTATGACTGATGTGAAGACATCCACGGTTTTTCCATCCACGGTCGAGCAACTGGCAACACCGCACATTACTGTGGCTGGCCACGAAATTCCGCTAATAACTGCACAATAACTGTTTCCGCCGTGGTTGTCCACGAAATTTGGCTACTAAAAGGACTCAATATTAAACATAGGGAGGCGATGGCTGACGTTCTGCTATGGTGGAGGTGGTTTCTTGTCAACTATACTTCGCCCCGAGGGTCGCAGATCCAATGTCACCCCCGTAGGAGCGACGCTACTAATTTTTATTTGCGAAATTGAACGACTTTTCGGATAAAAAAAATTGCCGCGAAGTTATTAGGCGATGGCTGCGGTACTGCTATGTTGGAGGTGGTTGCCTGTCAACTATATTTCGCCCTGAGGGTCGCAGATCCAATGTCACCCCCGTAGGAACGACGCTACTAATTTTTATTTGAGAAATTGAACAACTTTTCGGATAAAAAAAAAATGCCGCGAAGTTATTAGGCGATGGCTGCGATACTGCTATGTTGGAGGTGGTGGCCTGTCAACTATACTTCGCCCTGAGGGTCGCAGATCCAATGTCACCCCCAGTAGGAGCGACGCTACTAATTTTTATTTGCGAAATTGAACCACTTTTCGGATAAAAAAAATTGCCGCGAAGTTATAAGGCGATGGCTGCGGTACTGCTATGTTGGAGGTGGTTGCCTGTCAACTATACTTCGCCCTGAGGGTCGCAGATCCAATGTCACCCCCGTAGGAGCGACGCTACTAATTTTTATTTGAGAAATTGAACAACTTTTCGAATAAAAAAAATTGCCGCAAAGTTATTAGGCGATGGCTGCGATACTGCTATGTTGGAGGTGGTTGCCTGTCAACTATACTTCGCCTGAGGGTCGCAGATCCAATGTCACCCCGTAGGAGCGACGCTACTAATTTTTATTTGCGAAATTGAACGACTTTTCGAATAACAAAAATTGCCGCGGTACTGCTATGTTGGAGGTGGTTGCCTGTCAACTATACTTCGCCCTGAGGGTCGCAGATCCAATGTCACCCCCGTAGCAGCGACGCTACTAATTTTTATTTGAGAAATTGAACAACTTTTCGGATAAAAAAAATTGCCGCGAAGTTATTAGGCGATGGCTGCGATACTGCTATGTTGGAGGTGGTTGCCTGTCAACTATACTTCGCCCTGAGGGTCGCAGATCCAATGTCACCCCCAGTAGGAGCGACGCTACTAATTTTTATTTGCGAAATTGAACGACTTTTCGGATAAAAAAATTGCCGCGAAGTTATTAGGGGATGGCTGCGGTACTGCTATGTTGGAGGTGGTTGCCTGTCAACTATACTTCGCCCTGAGGGTCGCAGATCCAATGTCACCCCCGTAGGAGCGACGCTAATTTTTAAAAGCTTTTATTTAACTTGCAATGTACAATATGTATGTATGTATGTATGTATGTAATTTGTTCGGGTGGAATCTTGCAACTCAATTTTGAAGCAGATATCTTCAACCGATCGAGCTGAAATTTTGTACACACGTTTAATTTGGATGACAATGCATGATTATATGTGTGACGTCATTCTAAATCCAACATGGCGGATCACCCAAGATGGCGGACTAGTTAAATTTCAACCGATCGAGCTGAAATTTTGTACACACGTTTAATTTGGATGACAATGCATGATTATATGTGTGACGTCATTCTAAATCCAACATGGCGGAACACTCAAGATGGCGGACTAGTTAAATTTCAACCGATCGAGCTGAAATTTTGTACACACGTTTAATTTGGATGACAATGCATGATTATATGTGTGACGTCATTCTAAATCCAACATGGCGGAACACTCAAGATGGCGGACTAGTTAAATTTCAACCGATCGAGCTGAAATTTTGTACACACGTTTAATTTGGATGACAATGCATGATTATATGTGTGACGTCATTCTAAATCCAACATGGCGGAACACCCAAGATGGCGGACTAGTTAACTTTGACTTGTGTAGTTTGGTGAGATAGGCGTCAACAGCATTGGTCTGCAACCTGTCTCGTTGTATATTTAGGCTCCAAGCTCTTCGCGCCTGGTCAAGCATACGTGGCCTTAAGTAGGGTTAGATCATTAGAAGGTCTCCTCATTGAAGAGCTAGACTGTTCTAAACTAACCGGCAAACGACCTTGCAACAATGATGCGTTAACTGAGATGAATAGACTCAGACACCTGGCCAAACTAAAAATTACAAAATAAATTAAAAGTAAAAAAATATTTTTAAAAAAAGCTTTTATTTAAATGCGCTAAAAAGAATAAAATAATCTTTTCTTTTAAAACTTTTACTATCAACTTATAACGTCATTCCACAATTTATATGTGCTACGCTCCGCTGGCTACTTACTATTATTTACTAGATTAACAACTGATATAAAAATGAAATAACCTAACACAAAGCGCAGAGCTATCGTTCCGGCCGTTTCAAACAGCTGATATCGATTCTACGGTAGGTACCGTGGCCGTCCGTTTCCCGGGCCGACAGGACACGTAGTGCGGTGTGACTTATTGGTTCAAATAAACGGTACAAAAGTGATCTGCGGCTGCAACTTGACAGATATGAAGATATAAATAAAGACTTCGCCCAAGAGAAATGAAACAATGAGTTCAAACAACAAGATAATTGTACACAAGTCCAGAACCCCACAAACCTGAAGTCCAGAAGGCACTGACACCAACCTCCATCGCCAATACCGAAAGCAGGCAACCAAACATAACAAGGGGGTGGGCGAGGTGTCTGCCTCGAGAAACCACTTCTAACAAATAACTAAGTTATTTGTATATAAACGAACGTAGATTATTTAAATATAGATAATTATAGAACAAATAAATAAATAAAATTATGGAACAAATGGTAAATCAATTAATTTTCAATTTGAACCGTAACAAATCTCCCCCTTCCTCCGACAGGAGGTGAATTTTCACAAAATGGGAAAATTCTCCGACGATATTACAAAAACAAATCATGGAGATAAAGGCAAGGAAGAGGTAAACGATTCAGTATTATCCTCCCTCAAATCTTGAACATGCCAAACGCCCCGAGGATTGTGCAGATCATCCTCAAGCTCATATGTCCATTGGCCTGTCTTGCGCTTAATAATAAATGGACCCACGAACTTTGGTGCCAACTTAGCGTTAAAATGATTAGAAGCATCCGAGATGGCCTTATTTTTGCGCCAAACCCTCTGGCCCACAATATAAGAAACCGGGCGCCTGCGCAGATTATAAACCTTCCTACTCCGATCCTGACCAGCCGAAATTCTGCCAACAATGTCTGCGTACATGCGCTGAAAGCCTGCCACACGCTCTCGCACAGAATCCTCTAGCCTCCCCGGGCCGATGTTCCCATTGGAGTCACCAGGAGAATCGGTAGGACACACAAAATCGTGACCATACAATCGGAACTCATGTCCAAAGTTAACAAAATAGGGGCTATATCCAATCACTTCGTGCTTGGAGGTCCTCATAGCACATGTTATGGCAGCCAAATGGTCATCCCATTTCCGATGGTTATTGTCAAGGTAGGAACGAAGCATGGTCTTAAGGACTCTGTTCGTACGCTCAGTGGGGTCCGCTCTAGGATAATAACTAGCAGTGAAGAAAATCTTAACTCTATACCGCTCACACAGAGCTCGAAACTCTTTGGACCTCATCTGAACTCCATTGTCGCACATCAGGAATTGTGGAGCACCGTAGACGAGGAAAAGACCCTCCTCGATATTTTTCACTAGACTTTTAGCCGAGGCAGAACGTAAAGGGAAAGTGAGAACAAATTTACTGAAATAGTCAGTAACAACTAAAATTTGGGTATTCCCCCGCGCGGTGCGTGGTAACGGGCCCACAAAATCCAATGACACCATTTGCCAAGGCTGATCTATCTTAGGCCTCGTTCCCATCAACCCTGCCGGAGCCCTCTGTTCGGGCTTACACTGCGCACAAATGCGACAACGCTTCACATACCTTCGAACATCCGCCTGCATTTGAGGCCAATAGTAACGAGATCTAACTCTCCAATATGTTTTAAAATTGCCCGGATGTCCGGAAGCAACACTATCATGACATAGGCGAAGGACGCGCGATCGCAGATCCCTAGGCACAACCACCTTCCAGCTACCAGGAGACGAAAATTCAGGAACTTTGTCGGGTAGATATTTATAGATGATGCCTTCCTGCACTCGCCAGCCGGCATACTTATGAGGTAAATTTTCGATATTCTTACGCATTGCCAAATACCAGGCATCCTTACATTCGGAAAACAAAGAAAGATCCAACCCAGAAGCAACCTCCACATTAAGGGCATCAGCAGAAACAGGAACCGAGCGAGAAAGACAGTCAGGCACAACGAGCGCCTTACCAGGCCGGTGCAACAGCTCATAGTCATAGGGCTGCAAACGGAGAGCCCAACGAGCCAATCTGCCCTGAGGATCTTTAAGGCGATTTAACCAAAGAAGAGAATGGTGGTCGGTTATAACTTTAAAGTGCACTCCCTCCAGGTAGTGACGCAATTTCTCAACCGCCCATATAACAGCCAAGCACTCACGCTCAGTCGTTGTGTAATTACGCTCCTGCCTGGTGAGCGACCGGGAGAGAAAGCACACGACCCTTTCCCCGTCATCGAACTCCTGACTTAAGACTGCGCCGATCCCAAACCCAGAGGCGTCCGTCTGCAGGATAAATGTCCGCTCAAAGTCGGGACAAGACAAAATAGGGGAGGTAACAAGTTGCTCTTTAAGACGCTTAAACGAATTCTCACATTCGGTAGTCCAATTCCATTTAACGTTCTTCTTTGTCAAATGGGTCAAGGGCGAAGCCAATGTAGCAAAATCCTTCACGAACCGTCGATAATAACTCAAGGTACCGAGATAACGACGAATGTCATTAACACACCTAGGTGAGGGAATCTTCAAAATAGAGTCGACCTTTCCAGGATCGGGACGGAGCCCATTTCTATCAACTAAATATCCCAAATATTTCAACTCCGAGAGGCAGAAGTTACACTTGGTGGGACCAACAACCAAGCCAGCTGAATGGAGACGGTCAAAAACCGTGGCAAGCGTTTTAAGATGGGAGTCAAAGTCCTGGGAGATGACAATTATGTCATCTAAGTAGACCATGACGGAAGGTTGTAGATCCACACCCAGAACACCATCAATCACTCTTTGCCAGGTAGCAGGGGCGTTAGTCAACCCGAACGGCATGCGAGTAAACTGATAAAGAGCTCTACCAGGAACGGTGAACGCCGTTAATTCCTTCGACTCCTCGCTCAACTTTATCTGCCAAAAAGCCGATTTGATGTCGATTGAGCTCAGATATCTAGCGTCACGAAGCCTATCCAGGATTGAAGAGATATATGGCAGTGGATATGCATCCCTCCTCGTGACAGCATTGAGTTGGCGGAAGTCCACGCAAAAACGATAGGTGTCATCTTTCTTTTTAACTAAACATACGGGACTTGACCAAGAGCTCTTAGAAGGCTCAATTACACCCAAACGAAGCATCTCCTCTATTTCCTGGTCGACAATCTTTTGTTTAAAAGGCGAAATGGGGTAGTATCTCTGCTTCAGTGGCCTGCTGCCGGGCAAAACCTCTATGACGTGTTCGGCGGTATTACAACAGCCGAGACTCGTCTTCATTAAAGCGAACTTCTCCTCAATCAGTCGATCAAGTGAATGTCTCTGTTCATGGGACAAGGTGGACGAATCCCGAATGGAGCAAATCTCAGGAAGGCTGGAACTATCAGCAAAATGCCAAACGCTCTCACGTATACGAGGTATGATATCCATCGCAATCCAAAAATCTACACCCAATATGAGAGTGTGAGGTAAATCAGGAACCACAAGTATATCTAAGACACGAACTCGACCCTGTAGGACGACTGGAGCGGTCACACAACCTATTGCCCGACAGCAGGTACCATTTGCCACAGTACAGTTAATAACCGAAACCTGCAACCTTAAACCCAAACCCTGCAAAATCTTATAACCGGGAGCTCCCACTACAGTTCTCGAAGCACCCGAATCCAATAAACCCAAAATACGATATGACAAAATAGTAATCTCCAAGTAGGGACGAATATCACCTTCCGCGTGCGACAACACATAATCTAACAAAGCCCTTCTGGTCGCATCCATAATAGACGCAGAGGAATCATAGCGACCTACTGAGACCTCTGATGCAGGTTTCCCGCACCTGAACAACGCTGACAGGATCTCACAGTCACTCCTGACGAACCACAACGATAACAATGTAATGTCCTAGGGCTGGGGCATTGTCTATTGACATGGCCAACTTTCCGACAATTCCAACACACAATCTGACGGGAAGACAGAGTATTCGAAGGGACCTCAACCGCGGCAACCACTTCAGCGGTTGGCTCGCTCAATGGAGTACCTGAGGCACCAAAATCAAGGAAAGCAAACTCAGGTTCCACGGATCGATTCTGGCGACGCCTAGCCGGAGGCACATAAGCATCCGCACGGTATTTTCTTACTTCCAACCTCAAACACTCGTCCTCCAACTCACGCAATGTTCGGACAGCGGGCAACTGCATTGCATAAAACGGAGAAAGATTTCTGCAAATTATGTCAACCTGAACACTCTCAGAGGTACCGCCATAACGCCGAAACATGGACTGCATGTTGGCAATATAATCCACGATACTCTCCGATGAGTCCTGAGTCCGATCCAATATCTCCCTCAACAACCTAGACTTATAATCAGGAGGCTCGTAGTGCCTTATCAAGAGTTCAGCCAACGACCCCCAATCCGAAAACCTCGACTGATTCGATCGATACCAATTTAGTGCCTTACCAGCAAACAGATCAATCGCGGAGCTAAACAACTCCCCTTCGGAAACATTACGGGCCATCTTTAACTCCGAAACGCGCTCCAGAAAATGGTGAACAGACATGTCCTTAGGTTCCCCAGTAAACTTCAAATTCCACTTATGAACTGCCATAGAACGTGTCTGAGACAAACCAGTAGCAGATCCTGCACCAAGTAAATTACCATGAGCAACAGTAGAGCTCAACAGAACATCCTCAGGACAAGCACCTTCGTCCCCCATCTCAGAGCTCGAAGCAGCACCCAACAAGACACCCCCAACCGGATCCGGCTTCAAGACAACTTCCAACTTATCGAGCGCACAAAGAATCCCAGCCAACAAGTCAGACCGAGACTGAAGTTGCTCGGCGGAACACTTATCTGCAGGTATGCGATCAACTCTCTGCAACAGATGGACCAGTCTAGAACGAACACGCACCCTTGAGCTATCATCTCCCACAGGAAGCCCACTCAAAACCCCCTCAACCTCTGAAAGCGTCTCAGTGACGGTCCCAAGCTCACTGTCGATATCCAATTTAAATTCAGAAACATGCAACGAGGTGTTACCCCCTCTCTCCATCCTAAAAAGAGGACGCAGACAAGATCTAAGTGACTCCACATTCTGGTCCGTTGTCGCCGCAACCCCTCGCACATTCAACTCATAGAGAAGTTCCTCCCTCCTTAAATCATTCACCCGCATACGATACTCCATAATGAAAGATAAATAGCCTAATACGATTATGTAAAAGTAAAGGGCAAAAATGTACAAAAACTAGTCCCACTCAAACCGCAAAATTCAGAAAAGGCGAAATTCAGGAAAAAAAAAAGACAAAATTCAAAATATTAACCTACGTATTTTCAACAAATACAAAACTCTCTACAATACGAGGCCCCACGTTCAGGGTGCCAATTTTGCTACGCTCCGCTGGCTACTTACTATTATTTACTAGATTAACAACTGATATAAAAATGAAATAACCTAACACAAAGCGCAGAGCTATCGTTCCGGCCGTTTCAAACAGCTGATATCGATTCTACGGTAGGTACCGTGGCCGTCCGTTTCCCGGGCCGACAGGACACGTAGTGCGGTGTGACTTATTGGTTCAAATAAACGGTACAAAAGTGATCTGCGGCTGCAACTTGACAGATATGAAGATATAAATAAAGACTTCGCCCAAGAGAAATGAAACAATGAGTTCAAACAACAAGATAATTGTACACAAGTCCAGAACCCCACAAACCTGAAGTCCAGAAGGCACTGACACCAACCTCCATCGCCAATACCGAAAGCAGGCAACCAAACATAACAAGGGGGTGGGCGAGGTGTCTGCCTCGAGAAACCACTTCTAACAAATAACTAAGTTATTTGTATATAAACGAACGTAGATTATTTAAATATAGATAATTATAGAACAAATAAATAAATAAAATTATGGAACAAATGGTAAATCAATTAATTTTCAATTTGAACCGTAACATATGATATAAAAGCTTGTCGCGAGATTTAAGTTTTCAAACTAAGTAAATACCACTACTTAAATCTCGCGACAAGCTTTTATATCATATAAATTGTGGAATGACGTTATAAGTTGATAGTAAAAGTTTTAAAAGAAAAGATTATTTTATTCTTTTTAGCGCATTTAAATAAAAGCTTTTTTTAAAAATATTTTTTTACTTTTAATTTATTATTTGAGAAATTGAACGACTTTTCGGATAAAAAAAATTGCCGCGAAGTTATTAGGGGATAGCTGCGGTACTGCTATGTTGGAGGTGGTTGCCTGTCAACTATACTTCGCCCTAAGGGGCGCAGATCCAATGTCACCTCCGTAGGAGCGACGCTACTAATTTTTATTTGAGAAATTGAACGACTTTTCGGATAAAAAAATTGCCGCGAAGTTATTAGGGGATGGCTGCGGTACTGCTATGTTGGAGGTGGTTGCCTGTCAACTATACTTCGCCCTGAGGGTCGCAGATCCAATGTCACCCCCGTAGGAGCGACGCTATAAATTTTTATTTGCGAAATTGAACGACTTTTCGGATAAACAAATTGCCGCGAAGTTATTAAGGGATGGCTGCGGTACTGCTATGTTGGAGGTGGTTGCCTGTCAACTATACTTCGCCCTGAGGGTCGCAGATCCAATGTCACCCCCGTAGGAGCGACGCTACTAATTTTTATTTGAGAAATTGAACGACTTTTCGGATAAAAAAATTGCCGCGAAGTTATTAGGGGATGGCTGCGGTACTGCTATGTTGGAGGTGGTTGCCTGTCAACTATACTTCGCCCTGAGGGTCGCAGATCCAATGTCACCCCCGTAGGAGCGACGCTACTAATTTTTATTTGAGAAATTGAACGACTTTTCGGATAAAAAAAATTGCCGCGAAGTTATTAGGGGATGGCTGCGGTACTGCTATGTTGGAGGTGGTTACCTGTCAACTATACTTCGCCCTGAGGGTCGCAGATCCAATGTCACCCCCGTAGGAGCGACGCTACTAATTTTTATTTGAGAAATTGAACGACTTTTCGGATAAAAAAAAATTGCCGCGAAGTTATTAGGGGATGGCTGCGGTACTGCTATGTTGGAGGTGGTTGCCTGTCAACTATACTTCGCCCTGAGGGTCGCAGATCCAATGTTACCCCCGTAGGAGCGACGCTACTAATTTTTATTTGAGAAATTGAACGACTTTTCGGATAAAAAAAATGCCGCGAAGTTATTAGGGGATGGCTGTAGTACTGCTATGTTGGAGGTGGTTTCCTGTCAACTATACTTCGCCCTGAGGGTCGCAAATCCAATGTCACCCCCGAGGGAGCGACGCTACTAATTTTTATTTGAGAAATTGAACGACTTTTCGGCTATACTTCGCCCTGAGGGTCGCAGATCCAATGTCACCCCCGTAGGAGCGACGCTACTAATTTTTATTTGCGAAATTGAACGACTTTTCGGATAAAAAAAATTGCCGCGAAGTTATTAGGGGATGGCTGCGGTACTGCTATGTTGGAGGTGGTTGCCTGCCAACTATACTTCGCCCTGAGGGTCGCAGATCCAATGTCACCCCCGTAGGAGCGACGCTACTAATTTTTATTTGCGAAATTGAACGACTTTTCGGATAAAAAAAATTGCCGCGAAGTTATTAGGTGATGGCTGCGGTAATGCTATGTTGGAGGTGGTTTCCTGTCAACTATACTTCTCCCTGAGTGTCGCAGATCCAATGTCACCCCCGTAGGAGCGACGCTACTAATTTTTATTTGCGAAATTGAACGACTTTTCGGATAAAAAAAAATTGCCACGAAGTTATTAGGCGATGGCTGCGGTACTGCTATGTTGGAGGTGGTTGCCTGTCAACTATATTTCGCCCTGAGGGTCGCAGATCCAATGTCACCCCGTAGGAGCGACGCTACTAATTTTTATTTGCGAAATTGAACGACTTTTCGGATAAAAAAAATTGCCGCGAAATTATTAGGGGATGGCTGCGGTACTGCTATGTTGGAGGTGGTTGCCTGTCAACTATACTTCGCCCTGAGGGCCGCAAATCCAATGTCACCCCCGTAGGAGCGACGCTACTAATTTTTATTTGCGAAATTGAACGACTTTTCGGATAAAAAAATTTGCCGCAAAGTTATTAGGGGATGGCTGCGGTACTGCTATGTTAGAGGTGGTTGCCTGTCAACTATACTTCGCCCTGAGGGTCGCAATTCCAATGTCACTCCCGTAGGAGCGACGCTACTAATTTTTATTTGAGAAATTGAACGACTTTTCGGATAAAAAAAATTGCCGCAAAGTTATTAGGCGATGGCTGCGATACTGCTATGTTGGAGGTGGTGGCCTGTCAACTATACTTCGCCTTGAGGGTCGCAGATCCAATGTCATCCCCGTGGGAGCGACGCTACTAATTTTTATTTGCAAAATTGAACGACTTTTCGGATAAAAAAAATTGCCGCGAAGTTATTAGGCGATGGCTGCGGTACTGCTATGTTGGAGGTGGTTACCTGTCAACTATATTTCGCCCTGAGGGTCGCAAATCCAATGTCACCCCCGTAGGAGCGACGCTACTAATTTTTATTTGCGAAATTGAACGACTTTTCGGATAAAAAAAATTGCCGCGAAGTTATTAGGCGATGGCTGCAGTAATGCTATGTTGGAGGTGGTTTCCTGTCAACTATACTCCGCCCTGAGGGTCGCAGATCCAATGTCACCCCCGTAGGAGCGACGCTACTAATTTTTATTTGCGAAATTGAACGACTTTTCGGATAAAAAAAATTGCTGCGAAGTTATTAGGGGATGGCTGCGGTACTGCTATGTTGGAGGTGGTTGCCTGTCAACTATACTTCGCCCTGAGGGTCGCAGATCCAGTGTCACCCCCGTAGGAGCGACGCTACTAATTTTTATTTGCGAAATTGAACGACTTTTCGGATAAAAAAAATTGCCGCGAAGTTATTAGGGGATGGCTGCGGTACTGCTATGTTGGAGGTGGTTGCCTGTCAACTATACTTCGCCCTGAGGGTCGCAAATCCAATGTCACCCCCGTAGGAACGACGCTACTAATTTTTATTTGCGAAATTGAACGACTTTTCGGATAAAAAAAATTGCCGCGAAGTTATTAGGTGATGGCTGCGGTAATGCTATGTTGGGGGTGGTTTCCTGTCAACTATACTCCGCCCTGAGGGTCGCAGATCCAATGTCACCCCCGTAGGAGCGACGCTACTAATTTCGCAAATAAAAATTAGTAGCGTCGCTCCTAGGGGGGTGACATTTTCGCAAATAAAAATTAGTAGCGCCGCTCCTACGGGGGTGACATTGGATTTGCGACCCTCAGGGCGAAGTATAGTTGACAGGCCACCACCTCCAACATAGCAGTATCGCAGCCATCGCCGAATAACTTCGCGGCAATTTTTTTTATCCGAAAAGTCGTTCAATTTCGCAAATAAAAATTAGTAGCGTCGCTCCTAGGGGGGTGACATTTTCGCAAATAAAAATTAGTAGCGCCGCTCCTACGGGGGTGACATTGGATTTGCGACCCTCAGGGCGAAGTATAGTTGACAGGCCACCACCTCCAACATAGCAGTATCGCAGCCATCGCCGAATAACTTCGCGGCAATTTTTTTTATCCGAAAAGTCGTTCAATTTCGCAAATAAAAATTAGTAGCGTCGCTCCTACGGGGGTGACATTTTCGCAAATAAAAATTAGTAGCGTCGCTCCTACGGGGGTGACATTGGATCTGCGACCCTCAGGGCGAAGTATAGTTGACAGGCAACCACCTCCAACATAGCAGTACCGCAGCCATCGCCTAATAACTTCGTGGCAATTTTTTTTTCCGAAAAGTGGTTCAATTTCGCAAATAAAAATTAGTAGCGTCGCTCCTACGGGGGTAACATTGGATCTGCGACCCTCAGGGCGAAGTATAGTTAACAGGCCACCACTTCCAACATAGCAGTACCGCGGCAATTTTTGTTATTCGAAAAGTCGTTCAATTTCGCAAATAAAAATTAGTAGCGTCGCTCCTACGGGGGTAACATTGGATCTGCGACCCTCAGGGCGAAGTATAGTTGACAGGCCACCACTTCCAACATAGCAGTATCGCAGCCATCGCCTAATAACTTCGCGGCAATTTTTTTTATCCGAAAAGTTGTTCAATTTCTCAAATAAAAATTAGTAGCGTCGTTCCTACGGGGGTGACATTGGATCTGCGACCCTCAGGGCGAAATATAGTTGACAGGCAACCACCTCCAACATAGCAGTACCGCAGCCATCGCCTAATAACTTCGCGGCAATTTTTTTTATCCGAAAAGTCGTTCAATTTCGCAAATAAAAATTAGTAGCGTCGCTCCTACGGGGGTGACATTTTCGCAAATAAAAATTAGTAGCGTCGCTCCTACGGGGGTGACATTGGATCTGCGACCCTCAGGGCGAAGTATAGTTGACAGGCAACTACCTCCAACATAGCAGTACCGCAGCCATCGCCTAATAACTTCGCGGCAATTTTTTTTATCCGAAAAGTCGTTCAATTTCGCAAATAAAAATTAGTAGCGTCGCTCCTACGGGGGTAACATTGGATCTGCGACCCTCAGGGCGAAGTATAGTTGACAGGCCACCACTTCCAACATAGCAGTATCGCAGCCATCGCCTAATAACTTCGCGGCAATTTTTTTTATCCGAAAAGTTGTTCAATTTCTCAAATAAAAATTAGTAGCGTCGCTCCTACGGGGGTGACATTGGATCTGCGACCCTCAGGGCGAAGTATAGTTGACAGGCAACCACCTCCAACATAGCAGTACCGCAGCTATCGCCTAATAACATCGCGGCAATTTTGTTTTATCCGAAAAGTCGTTCAATTTCTCAAATAAAAATTAGTAGCGTCGCAAAAAAAAAAAATGCAAAATTTTGATATGGCGCACCGTTCTCGAGATATTGGCCATTGAAGTTTTTTCTTAATCTTTCTCCAGAAACAAACGCGAAAGGGGGAAAACTGTTGAAAAACAAATTTCTTTATAACTTCCGTAAAAATTAAGATATTTGAAAAACCAGAGTGCGTTTTAAAGATGAAGGTTATAGATATTGATATCGGGAGGGCAAAAAAAATCCAAAATTCATTTGCCCCTGGCATGTTTTGACTATAATCAAAGCGGATACCAGAATATAGAGAGTTCATCTTGTCAAATATGTCAAATGGAGCCCAACTTTAAAAGGTAATTAATCCATTGTAGGTCTCAGTGGATCTTCTTTCCAAGTTTTAAATTAATCTATACCTAATAAATGAAGAACGCGGTCTATCTACTTCATAGTTTATCTGAACGATCTTATCGTGTGTGTGAAAAATTACGTAAAAGTTGGACTCTATTTGACATATTTGACAAGATGAACTTCTATATTATTCTGGTATCCTCTTTGCTATAACGGACAAAGTATTAAAAATATTTTGATGCCATTTATATGCAACATTTTCTTGAATGGTTACTCTACATCCTGTGTGAATTTCGTTCAGATCGGATAATAATAATTATAGCCGGAACCCTGCATAATTTTTTTTTATAAAAAACGGGCACTTTCAAATTGGTCCAAAAATGAAAGAAATGCATTAAATTAAAAAAATTGTAGGTAGGAAATATTATCTAGAATGCCAATTTTTCATTAAAAATGCTTAAATTTTTTAATATATCTTTTGGCAATTTAATTATTTAAGTTGACTCTAATTTTTGGGCTATAACTTTGCCATGAGCAAGCTAGATGCCTTCAGAAAACGTGTACACAGAATGTGAACTTTCTACGTCACTTAGAAGTTTGTCAAATCAAGACGAACCACTCCGCCCGTTGATTAGCGCCAGGACTACCCGCGTCTATATACAGTGTGTCCCAATTTGATACTGGACACCTCAGAAATAGATGAAGGGCAAGGAAAACAAATGGTCTCTACTTTTTTATTTATAGTACCAAGGGAGAGTATCTCATAAGCGGTGGTATATGGATGGGGTTATTATTTCATGGCCTGCTATGATTTTTTAAAATAGCAAATTTTCAAGAAACTCCATTTAGGGATTTTTTACGAAAAAAATTTATTAAGAAAACTTGTTCGCAATAAAAAACTGAGTAGATTCGCAAAGTTTCAAAAGGCTAGGCCTACTTTGATTTTTAGATTTATCTTCTTAGAAAAGTGTCTTTTCTGGAGCTTTCACGTCAAAATTTTATTTATTCACGATGATCAAGATTTCTTAATAATATTTTCACGTGAAAGCTCCAGAAAGGACACATTTCTGGGTCATTCGAAAAATAACATTTTCCCACCTCCCAGATATGTAATGTCATAAAAAAACATGTTTTTTATTTCTGAATACTACGGAGTTGACGGCCGTATCACGGAGCTGATAAAATTAGCATTTTACCTAAAATAACTATGTGTCTATGCGTCTCGAGCGACGCCGTCGATAAAATCCTGGTTCTTATCCACCGTCCATCGCAGGATTTCCTCACTTTGAGTGAGCAACCGGTGGGAAGGAGATAGATAGATTTATTGCAAAGCATAGACGAACATCGTACAGATTATTAAATCGGTCCAATATTAAATTCCATCCCCCATTTGTCCACCCTTAGGATTGAAATTTTTCTCTTCAAATTTAAATGTGACCACTTATACCGGTATGAAGTTAGCAGCCATTTTTTGGCAGCCAAAAATTTTAGCAGCTATAATAAACATGGTGTGAAGTTGGCAGCCAATTTTTGGCAGCCATTTTATTCTTGATTAAGCAACGCAAATTTTTTGTAATGTTTTATTTACTGCACAAATAATATTGGTTCTTCCCTTGCTAACCGTTTGAAGAGTCAAAAACATCTCATGCAAACATAATGTTTATTTTCCCATTTTCAGAAATGTTATGCACAATGATTCGTCCTTGCCCAGTAAAGTGGCCAACTAAGAGAGGCAAGAAAGCCCCTTAGTGAAAATTCCTTGCTAGCCGTTGGAAGGGTTAAAAACCGCCCTTGAATGACATAATACTTATTTATTTTCGCGTTTTCAGAAATGTTGTGCACAATTCGTTTTTACGCCAAAAAGTAGCCAACTAAGATGGGTGAAAAAGCCCCCTAGTGAGAATTCCTTGCTAGCCGTTCGAAGGGTTAAAAACCGCCCTTGAATGACATAATAATTATTTTCGCGTTTTCAGAAATGTTGTGCACAATTCGTTCCTACACCAAAAAGTAGCCAACTAAGATGGGTGAAAAAGGCCCCTAGTGAGAATTTCTTGCTAGCCGTTCGAAGGGTTAAAAACCGCCCTTGAATGACATAATAATTATTTTCGCGTTTTCAGAAATGTTGTGCACAATACGTTCCTACCCCGAAAAGTAGCCAACTAAGAGAGGTAAAAAAGCCCTCTAGTGGGAATTCCTTGCTAGCCGTTGGAAGGATTAAAAACCGCCCTTGAATGACATAATAATTATTTTCGCGTTTTCAGAAATGTTGTGCACAATTCGTTCGTACTCCAAAAAGTAGCCAACTAAAAGAGGTAAAAAAGCCCCTTAGTAAGAATTCCTTGCTAGCCGTCCGAAAGGTTAAAAACCGACCTTGAATGACATGATAATTATTTTCGCGTTTTCAGAAATGTTGTGCACAATTCGTTCGTACGCCAAAAAGTATCCAACTAAGAGTGGTAAAAAAGCACCCTAGTGCGAATTCCTTGCTAGCCGTCCGAAAATAATTATTATGCCATTCAAGGGCGGTTTTGAACCCTTTGAACCCTTTCTGAAAACGCGAAAATAATTATTATGTCATTCAAGGGCGGTTTTTAACCTTTCGGACGGCTAACAAGGAATTCTCACTAGGGGGCTTTTTTTTTCACCTATCTTAGTTGGCTACTTTTTGGCGTGGAAACGAATTGTGCACAACATTTCTGAAAACGCGAAAATAATTATTGCCATTCAAGGGCGGTTTTTAACCCTTCGAACGGTTAGCAAGGAATTCTCACTAGAGGGCTTTTTTACCTCTCTTAGTTGGCTACTTTTTGGCGTAGGAACGAATTGAGCACAACATTTCTGAAAACGCGAAATTAATTATTATGTAATTCAAGGGTAGTTTTTAACCCTTCGAACGGCCAGCAAGGAATTCTCACTAGAGGGCTTTTACCTGTCTTAGTTTGCTACTTTTTGGCGTAGGAACGGATTGTGCACAACATTTCTGAAAACGCGAAAATAATTATTATGTCGTTCAAGGGCGGTTTTAACCTTTCGGACGGCTAGCAAGGAATTCTCACTAGGGTGCTTTTTTACCTCTTTTAGTTGGCTACTTTTTGGCGTAGGAACGAATTGTGCACAACATTTCTGAAAACGCAAAAATAATTATTATGTCATTCAAGGGCGGTTTTTAACCCTTCGAACGGCTAGCAAGGAATTCTCACTAGGGGTTTTTGGACCTATCTTAGTTGGCTACTTTTTGGCGTAAGAACGAATTGTGCACATTTCCGAAAACGCGAAAATAATTATTATGTCATTCAAGGGCGGTTTTTAACCCTTCGGACGGCTAGCAATGAATTATAACTAGGGGGCTTTTTTACCTCTCTTAGTTGGCTACTTTTTGGCGTAGGAACGAATTGTGCACAACATTTCTGAAAACGCGAAAATAATTATTATGTCATTCAAGGGCGGTTTTAACCTTTCGGTCGGCTAGCAAGGAATTCTCACTAGGGTGCTTTTTTACCTCTTTTAGTTGGCTACTTTTTGGCGTAGGAACGAATTGTGCACAACATTTCTGAAAACGCAAAAATAATTATTATGTCATTCAAGGACGGTTTTTAACCCTTCGAACGGCTAGCAAGGAATTCTCACTAGGGGCTTTTTGACCTATCTTAGTTGGCTACTTTTTGGCGTAAGAACGAATTGTGCACATTTCCGAAAACGCGAAAATAATTATTATATCATTAAAGGGAGGTTTTTAACCCTTCGAACGGCTAGCAAGGAATTCTCACTAGAGGGCTTTTTTACCTCTCTTAGTTGGCAACTTTTTGGCGTAGGAACGAATTGTAATTGTGCACAATATTTCTGAAAACGCGAAAATAATTATTATGTCATTCAAGGGCGGTTTTTAACCTTTCGGACGGCTAGCAAGGAATTCTTACTAGGGTGTTTTTTTCCCTTTTTTTAGTTGGCTACTTGTTGGCGTAGGAACGAATTGTGCACAACGTTTCTGAAAATGCGAAAATATTTATTATGTCATTCAAGGGCGGTTTTTAACCCTTCGAACGGCTAGCAAGGAATTCTCACTAGAGGGCTTTTTTACCTCTCTTAGTTGGCTACTTTTTGACGCAGGAACGAATTGTGCACAACATTTCTGAAAACGCAAAAATAATTATTATGTCATTCAAGGGCGGTTTTTAACCCTTCGAACGGCTAGGAAGGAATTCTCACTAGAGGGCTTTTTTACCTCTCTTAGTTGGCTACTTTTTGGCGTAGGAACGAATTGTGCACAACATTTCTGAAAACGCGAAATTAATTATTATGTCATTCAATTGCGGTTTTTAACCCTTCGAACGGCCAGCAAGGAATTCTCACTAGAGAGCTTTTTTACCTCTCTTAGTTTGCTACTTTTTGGTGTAGGAACGAATTGTGCACAACATTTCTGAAAACGCGAAAATAATTATTATGTCATTCAAGGGCGGTTTTAACCTTTCGGACGGCTAGCAAGGAATTCTTACAGGGTGCTTTTTTACCTCTTTTAGTTGGCTACTTTTTGGCGTAGGAACGAATTGTGCACAACATTTCGGAAAACGCGAAAATAATTATTATGTAATTCAAGGGAGGTTTTTACCCCTTCGGACGGCTAGCAAATAATTCTCACTAGGGGGCATTTTTACCTCTTAGTTTGCAACATTTTGGCGTAGGAACGAATTGTGCACAACATTTCTGAAAACGCGAAAATAATTAATGTCATTCAAGGGCGGTTTTTAACCCTTCGAACGGCCAGCAAGGAATTCTCACTAGAGAGCTTTTTTACCTCTCTTAGTTTGCTACTTTTTGGTGTAGGAACGAATTGTGCACAACATTTCTGAAAACGCGAAAATAATTATTATGTCATTCAAGGGCGGTTTTAACCTTTCGGACGGCTAGCAAGGAATTCTCACAGGGTGCTTTTTTACCTCTTTTAGTTGGCTACTTTTTGGCGTAGGAACGAATTGTGCACAACATTTCGGAAAACGCGAAAATAATTATTATGTAATTCAAGGGAGGTTTTTACCCCTTCGGACGGCTAGCAAATAATTCTCACTAGGGGGCATTTTTACCTCTTAGTTTGCGACATTTTGGCGTAGGAACGAATTGTGCACAACATTTCTGAAAACGCGAAAATAATTAATGTCATTCAAGGGCGGTTTTTAACCCTTCGAACGGCTAGCAAAAAATTCTCACTAGATGGCTTTTTTAAAACGGCTGGCAAGGGAAGAACCAATATTATTTGTGCAGTAAATAAAACATTACAAAAAATTCGGGATGCTTAATCAAGAATAAAATGGCTGCCAAAAATTGGCTGCTAACTTCACACCATGTTTATTATAGCTGCTAAAATTTTTGGCTGCCAAAAAATGGCTGCTAACTTCACATCGGTAGTCATGGTCACGTTTGGGGGTGGTTTCTTGGGCAAAAGGGGATGAGGCTCCCCTCTGGGGGGGTGGGAACTCTTCGGATCTGTATTTGGGTTCCTACTGGGAGTTCACAACCAAAATTTCAAAACTTTATAAATTTGATCTTCTAAACGTCGTTTTATCTTTATCTAAGCCCGGTTCATGCAGCTTCTTTATCTTCTTGCATACCTACGCAAATAATTTTCCATAATTTTTGAAATCATAGCAACAAGTTTGTTTATTTTGTCATGTCATTCGAAATTTGTCAGAAAGTGACATACCTACACATTTTAAAATGTTCCAAAATCCCGAATATATTGTTAATAAGGCCAAAGAAATCGTGTTGGATTTACTTCCTGTGAAGTCTCGTGTTTCGTGCCATTTACTATAAAGAATATTCTAAAGGAATTTTGTAATAGTCCGCAAAGGTTGCCATGACGACTTTTATAGGGACTCGGCCGAAAAAGAAGCATTTTACGGACTCAAATGAGTCCGTAAAATAGCTATTCTTGGGAGCGTATGAAAAAAATAAACTTTTTTCGAGCTTATTTTTTGTATAATAAGTATAAATAATACATAGGTACCTCGTACCTATACATACGTCGTAGGTATTATACCTAGTAGGTACCTACCTTCCTACACCAATGTAAAAACACCAGTTTACCGAACCAGGGTAATTATTGTTAAATACGGTTTTATACCTAGGTAGGTACCTAATATATTTGTAATAAAAGTTTAGAAAGAAATTTTATATTGCCTACCTCTGACTGAACCTCCAAGACCAAGTGATATTGATAATCATCCCAAGAAGAAGCCGTACATCGAAAACGAGAACACAAAACAAGTTTTAAACTATTCGGAAAACAAATATGGACATTTCTGCAGAAGCAGATTAAAGGATTTACGAATAATTAATAACTATACACGGCCCGAACATGTCACACACGAATTTTCTACAGTTGTAATCTAAACCAGACCCAAAGTTATCGTAATAAAATTTTGAAAAAGATTAACAAACATGCACACCCGACATTGTATTCACGTCAACTGTTGCCTCTGTTGTTATTGTGTAAATTGCTCTTCCCTCTCTCTTCGAAAATGCTGCCCGGCTGTTCGTTGCTTTCCGCTCGAATACCGCTCTACGGCTACTAATAAGTTCGGAAAGAATATTGAATCTGACCGGGTAAGGATAGAAGAAGAAATGAAATTTTGCATAAACTTGGCACCAAGGATTTTCAATGGTTAAACTTCCGATTTTTATTTTAAGTGGGGGAGTCGAGATAAACATTCAATGTTGTGAAACGTCCTGTAAAAGCGGCTGTTTTGTTTTAAATTAGTTGTAAAAACACACCTTCCTTTATGTTTAAGCCCATTTGAGAATTGAGATCAGACAAGTTCTGCAAGTTGTGCGGCAACTATTATTTTGTTGTTAAGTTTCCTTTTATGGGCGGACTCTCAAAATCAACGTATAATGTTGATGTTGGTCAAAATTATTCAACTGGATAATACTTGCGTATAAGGTTACCAAGCAAAGCAATCGCTTACAAGAGGATTGATTATACAGTCGTCTCTCTGTCCTCGCCACAGAGATCATAAGAGATCATAGCCGCGTTATTTTGCCACTTTTCTTAAGAATTCTTACTTCTTACTTTATCTCATTGAAATGACAAGTAGATTATCAATTCGATGCTTTATCTCAGTTGGTGGCAGTTCCCAAGAACGGTAGAGTGCGTCTACCATTCTTGGGCAGTTCCTTTTACAAATAAGAATGTGAGCTAAAGTGAGATTTTTTACCTCCCCCTTCACCCTTCAAGCACATCCTCGCGAGGACACTCACTATCGAGCATATTGGCTCAGTTTGGTGGTGGGGAAAATGACCCTTTCACAAAATGAGCCTTTGACAGGAAAAAACAAACTGAGTGGCTCGGCTACCAACTGAGCTAAAGTTATCGGTGTAGGGGCAAAAGGAACGCGGCTCATATATATATATAATGGTTGCGTTCAATGCACTCCCAAATCTGTAATCGCTGCCAGCACTTTACTATCACTGCCCTCAGTTCGGTAGCGATTTCATTTTTGCTAGATTTTCTTGGTAGCAGACTTATGTTTCCATCCTTTTTTATCGTTCCTGCTCCCTGATATTCTGAAATGCTTAACCTCAAAATTCTTGTTGGGGTATCGTAAATTTTATTTATTTCTCCAAAAAAAGAATAATTATTCACGCAACAAATAAACAAAAAATGGAAGGTTGGGAAATTGTAAGAGACAATTGTGGAAAAGTGGTTATAACTGCTTCTTGTATCACCAACTTTGTGCAGTTATTTATTATTTCTTGGCCGTCATTATAAAAGTTGGTAAAATATAGGCACAGCCAATCAAGGTATTTTAAAAACGAAAATAAAAAATTCCAAAAATAAATACATAAACCCAACCTACAAAAAAATCTGATGACAGATAAAACCAAAAGTTTTAAATTAATCGTTCAACGTACTACGGCAGCGATTATAACGCCATCAAAGGTTGACAGATAGCGCTATACCTAGCGATTACAAAAATTCGGCCTGCATTGAACGCAACCAATATATAGGTAGAGTGCTGAAGAAGTCCCATTTTATGGCAAATTGTGGATTTGCGCATGGGCCTACGGAACATGCGCATTAGAACTTCAGACCGCGCAATTCAAAATAGTGGTTGTTTTTCTGAATTACTGTCTTCCTACAAACTTGTATATTGATAATAAATTAAGCTCACCTCAACGTGGACTGGTCAAGACTTCGATAACTACAACTAGATTCGTTTATACTTGTAAAACTAGTTTCGTCCAAACTACTAGAATTTGCTTCACTGATGCTAAAACTTGACTTGTTTTCATCTGCCTTTATGTATAGCTTTAACACTAAAACAAATAAGCTACTAATAGTTTCTTACACCACAATTAAGTTAATATACTTACTTAAATGAAGGTTTAGATCGTTTTAATAGAAGAGTTGGTACCACATTTTCAATTAGCTGCGTTTTGACTCGTTTCGTTTTTAAACACTCTGGTGTAAAATGAGCAGAACATAATCGAGATGATCACTTAATTAGATAAAACACTCAAACAACTAAAACGCGAAGAAACTATTAATAATTAGCTGAAAATCGAAAAAATTATGCCACAAAGCGTCTATGATGCAAACAAAGGTAGGTTATACTTAGTTTGTCGCTGTCAAATGGCTGTCAAAGAGTGTCAAGTTTCACAAAACACTACCTGAAATTACAAATGCACATGTCCACTGGGCTATTTACTCAGACTAATGAATAAAGGGGACGAATTTGTTTACAAATTTAAGTGAATTGTTGACAGGAGTTATTTTTATTACTATCCCCATGTTTACAAATATTGGTCCTTTACTGACCTGCCCCAACATGTTGTCACATTTAAGAGTAACAATAACTAGGAATATCATAAATAGGCAATTTCTTTAGTAGATGCATTGAACGTAAAATTGCCCCCACTTATAAAATTCAGACGGAACAGTAAAGTAAAACAACCTTTTCGTGTTCAAGAAAGATTATGTAGATTATTATTGACAAAATGGTTATAGTAGAGAACACCCATTATTCTTCGCACTAATCGGCAACGTTGCGGCAGTTTGACAGGGACCAAAGTTAGCGCTTGCTCAACTTGCTTGTTTCCCATTTTGTTTGTTTTGGTGTGTGTTTCGGTATTTGCTTAGTTTTACCAGAGAACAAACGCTAAAATCGAGTTTTTCGTGCGGTTTCAAGTTTAAAATATTAAAAAATGGTAAAAAAAGGTGCATAAAGTGCAAGTGTCGTTCCTCTAAAGTGAATAAAGAGAATATTTCGTTCCATAGGTAGTGTTTGTAAATATATTTATCTCTTTCATAAGTGAGAGGGTTCAGCTTACTGTTTACATCTGTATAACGACGCTATAATGCGGTGTCCCCTTTATTCATTAGTCTGAGGCTATTTATTGCTATTTTTTACTATTTTATGATTTTAAATTTATCAAAGATTTTCCGCGCATCCTATGTATAAAAAACATCGTCCAGCACTCTACCTATACAGGATGTCTAACTTTAAAACTGTACAAATCCGTAAAATCTTCATTTTTGGAGATAATAGCCTAAACTTTTTTTGTTTGAAAGGCCTTCAAAAACCGCTTCTTTTGACCTTCCTGCCATTTTCAAAATGCAAATCCAGGGCCGGCTGCGATTTTTTTATACTCCCAATTTTTAGGAAAACCATTTAGCGTTTTTTTTATTTAAAATCTAACCCCACAGCGTTAATCAGAACACCCATAAACCCTTATCTGCCAAATTTGAATAAAAAATATACAGGGAGTTCCATTCTGCAGGGTATCAAAGTTAAGCAAATTAGGAATTTTAAAGGCATCTGCCAAGTCAAGTGTGCCATGGAATCCCCTCAAAACAATTGAATGGTTAATAGGATCACTCAAGGTGTTGGTATGCAAAAGGTCCAATACGAAATATACAGAGTGTTTTTATCTGTGCCATCTCAAATTACTGAATTTTTTGGAACTTTGTACGGGTAAAAAATCGTGTATATCAAAACCGCTCCACACACTATAAACGAACTAAATCTAAAAAATACAGAAGCCTGTCAGTAAGTTCATATCAATTAAGGTGGGTGGTGTGCCACAACAGGAAACGCATAGAAAATCTATCATCTTAGACAGTGACTTTGTTGAGAAAGGTCCAATAATTTAAATTATTTTTATTTGTTCGTTGGCATTTTGTAAAGAAATAAATTACTTTTGTGTTTATTAAGATTTTTTCAATGATTCCAGAGCACTCCTGACCAGTATAAAGTTTAATAAAAATTCAGAATTTTGAGATGCCTCAGAGAAAAATACCCTGTATATTTTTGTAGTAAATCTTTTCGCACCAACATTTTGAGTGGTCCTGTTGACCAATCAACTGTTTTGGAGGGATTCCATGGCACATTTGACTCGCCAGATATCTTTAAATTTCCTATTTTGCTCAACTTTGACACCCTACAGAATGGAACTACCTGTATATTTCTTGTTCAAATTTGGTATATGGGGGTTTTGGGGTGTTCTGATTAACGCTGTGGGGTCAGACTTTAATTAAAAAAAATCACCAAATGGTTTTCGTGAAAATCGGGGGTATAAAAAAATCGAAGCCGGCCCTGGATTT
The DNA here is from genome assembly GCA_963920635.1 of Pseudeuparius sepicola. Lineage (NCBI taxonomy): Eukaryota > Metazoa > Arthropoda > Insecta > Coleoptera > Anthribidae > Pseudeuparius > Pseudeuparius sepicola. The sequence continues at coordinate 31,592,211 of OY987303.1, forward strand.
GCATTTTGAAAATGGCAGGAAGGTCAAAAGAAGCGGTTTTTGAAGGCCTTTCAAACAAAAAAAAATTTGGCGATTATCTCCAAAAATAAAGATTTTACGGAATTGTACAGTTTTAAAGTTGGACACCCTGTATATATTATCTCTGTGGTCCTCGTCCTCGCTGAATACCGGGGGCGATGAGGGCGTTGACAGTTCGTTTGACATTTGCCAAACTTCATAAATTTTCGGGAATGAGAAAAAACCAGGGACGTATTAAGGTGTATGGGTATTGGGCAAGCTGAATTTTCGGACGTTTACAAAAAGTCGAATCGAAACGACACCGATCTATTTTTGTATTGTTTCTGTCTGTCTAGACTAACCTCAGAGAAATATCCTTGGTTATTTCTCTGAGAGACTAACCTAACCTATATATTTTGTGTTTGTGGTTTACACCAGTTTAGTAGAGCTAATGTAAAGCTATCTAGTGGTTGCATTTAAGACTACCAATCACACCAAGCGCTTTGATTGCAGGGCTTTTTAATTTCGTTTGCTAGCGCTAGCATTTCGTTAAACGGCTAGTCTTAAACTGTAAAGCTAGCGCCCGAAATGTCGAGATATAAAAAAAAGCAAAAACACAGCCTCAAAATAGTAAATCACGAAATCGAAATTTTACAATGGTTCACCACACGAAAATAAAATAATAAATAAAGCCAATAAAGGGAAATGACAGAACAAAGTAAGGTGTTAGAATACTATTAAACCGCTTGTAGCAATGGCGAGCGATCAATCCCAAAATTTTTACGCTCGCTAATTTTGCAATACGCCATTGAATATAAGATCAATGCTAAACTAGTCTATGGGCCATGCCAACTAACCTATATATTTTGTGATGCCAACAATGAACAACAGCTAAGAACAACGCAGTGTAGACCCGGTTTCTAGCACCGTTCCCATGGTGACGATGGCCCGTATATTAGTCCCGTCGGGGCGTTGGCATCTTAAATTCAGTCGCGTATCACGATACATCTGTATCGTGTCGCGTATCTGAAATCTCGAAACCGGTCAAAGTGCGCAAGCTTCAAACCGCTTGCAATGCAAGCGAGTGTTATCGGTTTGCTAGCTAACCTAACTAACCTGTTCTGTGGTCTAGTGTCACCACTGTCATTTGTCATAATCATAATAGTTTTTTTTTTAATTGAGAGGCCAGGGAACAACCAGGCAAATTTGTTTTTACCATTTGATTTTTTGATTATTATAATTTTATTGGTAGGCAAATGATTCTCGTTGAGTTATAGTTTTCGAACGAACGTATAAAATATATCAACAAATAATTTTTCAAGTCTTGTATAACATTATCTGTAGTGTGGTCCGTAAAATCTGTGACAAAATATTATGATGGCTTGCATATTTTGCAAAGAAAAATCAGACACGATAAAGAAATTTAACGGCCATAAACTGTATGGGGATGCCGATATACGGGAAGATATTATGCAGCTGTTTAGTGTACAGGTAATTATTATAGTAGAAATTGTTATTTTACACATTTTCCAGAGGCTGAGGATGATGACTGATGAGTAATCAAATGACTTATTAATTTATCAAAAGGTGCTTTGTATGCATTTATTATAATAACTAAGGACTAAGCACTGCGAAGAATTATAAAAGCTGAGTTCGGCGTTGGTCCCATTCACTTTTTTTTTCCAAGATATAGTTTGCTATAAGCTTTGTTCACGTTCAATTTTAAGAACCTCCCAAAACAGTTCTTGTACTGTCATTGGTCTAAAACAGTCCCGGAGATTTTAATTTACATACCAATGACAGTAGAACCATTTTGGGATGGTTCTTAAAATTGAACGCAAACAGAGCTAGGTATACTTATAGAAACCATTGTCGGAGGAAAAGAGCGAATGGAGTACCAATGCCGAACTTGACTAGCTTTGACAAAATGTCATAAATTGTAAGCACCATTCCAGTCTGCAAATTATACAGGGAAGGCAAAAACAAATGGAAGTGGCTATTTATACGTCCGACATACATCAAAGTCGGTATTCGTCTTGCGCTCTCATTGGCGAGTGAAGTCACTTGACTTCTTTGAACGTACATTTAACTCCGTACACGTCCGGCGCCGAATGTCGGGGGATAGCCGGGGGTGGGTTACATACCATTGGAAATAATCACTTCATTTTTCATTCCGCAGCGCCCATCGCCGAAAAAGGAGGGCATGTAAACAAGAACAATAATGTAATCAATGAAGTTGTGGGTACGATAGTAAACTAACATACCTCACATTATTAAAATGAATATTTATTCAGAATCCAACTACAAGACTTTTATATGTGATTGTATTATTTCTTCTCGTTGTTATTTTCTGTTATTTTCGTTTCCCGGGGTCCCGCTTCCTAGACATCCATACTGGTGTTATCTGGGTTGCTGAACACGTGGCAAGCAGGTTGCCACACTAGCCCCCCGCGGAGACCGGAGGTTAGGGATGACAGTAAAAAATATGACAGTGTAGGTTAACTGCCACTGTCAGGGAGACGGAAACGAACTCTGCGGCTGGAACGGGTAGTGTATTCTGTTTGGTTCTTGTTTTGGTCAATGAAGGGCGTTGGCTGCGAGAATTTCTTTGTAGGGTCACGTGTAGCAGGGATGGTAGTGAACTTAGGAGATTGTGAAGGTACGTTGAGGATTTGTCTGAGTGGTACACCTTCGTCAGCTAGGACAAATGCAGGTTTTACTCGATATATGCTGACCCGGACGTTCTTTCCTTTGACCAGGACGGTGATAGTTTTTGCATCGCGGTCCGTTACAAGGTGGGGTCCGCTGTATGGAGGTTGTAGGGCACCACGTACTGTATCATCTCGTAGAAAGACATGACTGCATGTGGTCAAATTCTGAAACATGAATGGTTTGCTATTGGAATGTCACGAGGCAGAAATAGGGGGAAGTTGGGACATCTGTTGGCGTAGTCGTACGACGTAATTGCTGGCATCTTCATAACGTTTGGTATCTGATAGTGATGTCAGCAGTTCTCTAGGTAAGCGAAGAGGTTCACCATAGACGAGTTCGGCGGATGATGCGTTCAAGTCTGGTTTGAACGTACTACGAATTCCAAGGAGGACTAATGCCATGTCATTTCTGGGTGACACATGATTGCTGCTTTGAGCTGCCGGTGCATGCGTTCTACCATTCCGTTGGAACAAGGGTGCCAGCTTGTGGTTCTTTTTCGACAGGTGCCGAAAGTCATACCAAGTAAACGAAACACTGAAGACTCGAATTGGCGGCCTTGGTCTGTGGTGATACAGGATGGTGCGCCAAATCAGGAAATCCAGCAGGAGGTAAAAGCTTCTGCTGTCTCTTCGGCGGTGATTGTTTCCATAGGCCAAACTTCTGGCCATCGTGTAAATCTGTCCACTGCAGTTAAACAATATCGGTACGGACCAACTGTGGGCAGCGGGCCGATAATGTCGATGTGGACATGCTGAAAACGAGCTGATGGAGACGTGAAAGTACCAAGCTGAGAGTGTACATGGCGAGTAACTTTGGCTCTTTGACAGTGTTGGCAAATGCGGGTCCAATTGCGACAATCACATTGTATATGGGGCCAAACGAAACGTTGGGAAACTAGCCTTGCAGATGCTTTGGTACCTGAATGACTAAGATTGTGCAGAGAGTCAAACACCTTTCGTCGGAATGATTCAGGAATGTAGGGTCGAGGTAGTGGTGTTGAGGTGTCGTTGAGTAGATTTGATAATCGGTGCCAGGTATTCTAATGCGCTCGAGTTTCAACGCTGAGTCATTTGAGAGGAGGCGTTGGAGTTCGGCATCGTCCTCTTGAGCATTTCCAAGTGTGCAGAAGTCGACAGGTGCGATGCATGTAAAAGCATCAACACGGGAAAAAGCATCAGCGACTACATTAGCGGATCCCTCTATGTACTGAATATCTATTGTAAACTGTGCAATGAAAGATAATTGATTCAGTTGTACAGGTGGTAGTTTCTCTCGGCGTTGTAGAAAAGCGTAGGTTAGAGGCTTATGGTCGGTGTAGATGGTAAAAGCTTGAGCTTCTAAGACGTGGCGAAAATGTTGTACAGCGGCGTAGACAGCAAACAATGGACCTTGTTCACTCAATCGAATTTCGATATTTCTTACTACTAGAATGAAATTAATCACATAACTCTTTAATAAAATCCCCCTTAGCATCTTTCTCGTCAATACCTATTATTGTTATTAACTAAAAAAATATATAAAAAATTTAAACTGCGCGCCTTCATTTGGAGCAATGAAATTGCGTTTGCCACGTTGCCGGTTATACTAGTAATCAAAGCCCTAAAAATTCGATTTCCGTTCTAATCTCAGACGTGCACATTGAATCGAAATCGATTCTCTAGAGAGAGACAGTTGTATAAACGGTTGTCCGAACTCGACCGTACAGACGCAGGTAGTTGTTTTGTGGGTCGTGTGTCGTGTCTATGTCTATATCAATCTGTCATGTCATTTTGTCATTCTTTAATGTAAACCGAGCTAATAAAACTAAATGTTTTACTGAAAACATGCAAAAAGTTAAAAGTTAAAGTGTATACCGTATGCCGATTTGAAATCAAATTGAATTGGTCTTGTAATAAGGATGGTGATGGTGCTAGGCACTTATTTAGCATTATCAGTATTGTTACCTCCCTGAAGAACTGAAAAAAGTTATAGGTCCCGTAATTGAGAGAAAGGAGAAAGGAATATTTTGGTCACCCGGAAAACCTTTTGATAGCCATTTTTGGGGATGATAGAAAACACATTCGAGAGTTAGCTTTAAGAATAATTGCAAAATGAAGAAGAACGACGGCAAAAACCAACGATGTCAGAATATTTCCAGATAATAAATTAAATTTTGATTGTCAATATTATGTCTAGTTGTTATAAACCAGATTTATTTAGGTTTGGACAACTTACTAGTTGGTGACCATTCTGCAAATAACTTTTAACTCAAAAAAGGGAAAACATTGCAATTGTGGTATATTATTAAATTAATTGATATTGAGGTTATTTTTTATTTCTTTTTATGGCCTCTGCACTTTTCGAGCAATCTAGCCACTATGGGGCGACGTACGGTGCCAAAGCGTGGGGAACCATGAGAGACACACCCACGCGTGCACCGCCACGCCGCCCCCTGATATTGAGGTCATGTGTGCCACAAAATATAAGTTAGGTAAATTCTCTTCTTCTTCAGTCTTCACAAATCTCAAATAGAAACATATCGTTATTGCCGTAAATCGTGTCAACGTCGCAAAACAGTAGCCAATCAGCTTTTTGGGCCCGAGACGTCACGGGCCCAAGAAATTTGAATTTCAAAAACGTTTTTAGGGCATTTCCCGGTCGAAAAAAAATCGGAAAAAAAATATTTTCGTGTTTTATTTACTATTAAGATTCGTAATCAAAAATAAAAAAAAAGTGTGAAGCAGGCCCATTCTCTGTAATAAGCTGGCCACTGTGTTTGTCGCGACGTCAACTTTTTGGAGAAAAATGCGAGGGGTTGCCATGAGTTATCTATGTGTGGCTGTAGGGTAGCTCCAACGGCAGAGTTGGACGCATCCGTAAATAGTCCTAAAGGAGCGTCTTGTTTGGGATGGGCCAGTAAAGTGACGTTGGCAAGATTTCTTTTGCACATGGTAAAAGCATCTTCTAGTTCTGGTGTCCAGGTGACAGGTTGATTGCCACGTAAAGCAGTTAAGGCTGTGTGGAGGGGTGCTTGATGTTTTGCAGCAAGAGGAAGAAACTGACGATAAAAAATTTAGCAGACACATGAATCGGCGTAGTCCTTTTGCCGTGCTCGGTCGTGGAAAATCTTGCAGCGCAATAATACGTTCTGGTAGAGGGCGTGTGCCACTAGCAGAAATTTCATATCCCAAGAAAGTGATTGTAGAGGATCCTAAAACACTTTTTTTAGTGTTTACTAAGATTCCAGAGTTGGATAGACGCTTGAAGACAATTTGCAGGTGTTCTCGTTGTTCTTCAGGGTTTTTCGAGAAAATAAGAATGTCGTCAATGTAGCAAAAACAGAAATCCAGTCCAACAAGTATTTGCCGTGTAGAGTGCAGTACTTCACGTGGCGTTCTTGTAGGTTTGGTAAGTTCGGGAAAATTTTCAAAAATGTCACCAAAGGAAAATTCTGCGTTGATGACATTTTTTATTGTTTTGACACTAGTCTGATGGGTGTTGGCAATTTGACAACGAGTGGTGAGACCATTTGTTCCGTCGATAATTCGTTTGTTACGACAGTTGGGAAGCAGTCCATAGAATGCCAAAAAATCAGAGCCTATGATCTATGATAGGGACTGCTACATCAGCGACGACAAAACTCCATTTAAAATTTCGACATAGGCCAAAATTTAAACTTAGATGTTTCGAGCCATAGGTGTGAATGGTCGAGTTGTTTGCTGCTTGAAGGTCGTAGGCTACCTGCTGACGACATTCTTTTACCAAATGTCTAGGGAAACAGCACAAATCAGATCCCATATCGAGTAGAAAATTTTGCTTGTTGATTTGGTCAAAAACGAAGAGACGACTTCCTTGCTGCGGACAGTCGGCCGTCGCCACTACTGACTGTCCATTGAGTTTGTTGATTCAAATTTGCAGGGTTGATTGCATTTTTTAACTTCTTGGCCGAATTTATGGTGGTACCAACAAACCTGGTTCGCTGAATTGAAGACTGGTGTGTTATTGTTGCCTTTCGCTTGTTGGTAGCTGCTGCGGGACTTAGACCGCTGACGATGACGCTTCAGAGTTTGAAGTTCGGTTTGTAGGGCGGTAAGCTGGTCACATACTTCTTCTAATTTGTCGGCTAATGAGTTGTTAGCTGATGAAGCATTTACTGCAGGTGCTTGGGAAATTGAAATCGGAGATGTGGTTACTTGGACTTCCATAACTTTATCTGTGGTAACTGCTAATCTTTCCAACGGCAATTCAGCTTGAGTCTGCAGGATTCCTTGAATTTGGATTGGTAGACGTTGCATCCACAGAGTGCGCATTAAGTTAACCTGTATGGCGATTGAACCTGCTAGTGATCGTAGGTGACGTAAAAATTGCGATGGCTTACGGTCACCTAATTCTTCTTCCATTAGAAGTTGTCGGACACGTTGCTCTTCAGATGCAGATAAACGCTTAATAAGTTCCTCTTTTAAAGTCATATAGGGATTTTCTGAAGGTGGAGACCTGATGATATCGTCAACCTCGCTGGCGTAGCATTCATCCAGATGAGATATTACATAGGAGTATTTTGTACTCTCTTGCATAATTCTGGCGATTGAAAACTGGGCTTCTACCTGGGCGAACCAGAAAGCTGGTCTGTTTTTCCAAAAGGGAGGACACGAATAACGTTTGCATTCGATGACACTGACTTTGATGGCTGATTCATTTGGGAGGAAATCTGTTGTAAGAGATGCTGTTGAAGCTCTTCATTTTGCTTCCGGAGTTGGTCCAATGCTTCTTGGTAAGCTTCCATTGACTAACTTTAGAAGTATTTGATGTTTATCTTATCTTTGTAATTCTTTCTTGTCGGGGTCACCAATATGTGGGTACGATAGTAAACTAACATACCTCACATTATTAAAATGAATATTTATTCAGAATCCAAATACAACACTTTTATATGCGATTGTATTATTTATTCTCGTTGTTATTTGCTGTTATTTTCGTTTCCCGGGGTCCCGCTTCCTAGACATTCATACTGGTGTTATCTGGGTTGCTGAACAGGTGGCAAGCAGGTCGCCACAAAGTTACTCAAAAATAATGTATACAAAACAATAGCAAAATAAATAAACATGTAAATAGCCGGAAAATATAGTAAAATGACCTCTGAAAGACAGCTAAAGTGAATCTAGGTAAGTTATAAAACTTGTTGAATCTCGTGGATCTACTATGAACGCTACTCTCTACAAGTTTGTTTTTTAATAAAAAAATTTTTTTATTTATACACTACCCAACAGGCGAACCCATTTATGGGGTAGGAAAATACAATAACAATAGATTACAGACACATTATTACAAAACATACACAGGCTAGCTCAAACTTTTTAAACATGAAATTTTACAACTAAATAGAGGACTTACTATATTGTTATAGTTGTCACACATATTATATAAGGGAGAATATTTTTGAACATTCACTCTAGCAGTCGGCAAGTAGAACAGGTTGCAGTTTCTGGACAAGACACGTGGAACATGAAAGTCAAGTCTGTGCAGTATATCCGGGCAGTCAATTTTTCCATGAACAATTTTAAAAAGCAAGATTTGTTGACTTTGTAATCTTCTTTGCGCAAGACTTTTTATAGAGAAGCGCTCAAGTAACAGTTCATGTGGATAGCCAAAAGGAGGGTATACACCATCCTGCTTGAAAACAGCATACTTCAAGAAGCGGCGCTGGATTGACTCAATTTCAGATATGTATGTGGTGTGGTGGGGGGTCCAAACAGGTGAGGCGTATTCTACTTTAGATCGTACATATGCATTGAAAAGTGTAAATAGCGATTCAAGATTTGCAAATTCTCTGGTGTTACGAATGACAAACCCCAGCACCTTATAGGATTCACTACAAACTTTATGTATATGAAAAGAAAAAGATAGCTTTGAATCGAAGTAAAGACCAAGGTCTTTCATAATTTCAACTCTAGAGAGTACACTGTTATTAAATTCATAATTGAATAATACAGAATTTTGCTTCAGTGTATAACTAACAACGTTACACTTCTGGACATTCATTGTCAAGGAATTATCTTTACACCATCTGTTCAAGCATTCGATATTTTCTTGCAAGTTGATACAATCTGAATAACCACAAACTGTGGATTAAAGCTTGAGATCATCTGCATATTATATGCTTATCATTTTTTCTCTCGGATATCATCCAATCGACTTTTATATATGTCGGACGTATAAATAGCCACTTCCAAAACAAATTGTCTAGTTTTGTAGGGTAGTATCCGTTTAAAGTAAATTGTTCTGTAATTACGAGTTTTATTCTTTTCTTGAAATTTTGGCTAGGTACTCCCTATTTTCGCCCGACGTTCGGCAATATAATCCACCCCTGATTTTCATGAAATTGGCTACCCCCGACATTCGGTGCTAATTGGGTAGCCAATTTCAAGAAAGAAAATCGGGGGTGGGTTACATAGTCGAACGTCGGGCGAAAATAGGGAGTACCTAGCCAAAATTTCAAGAAAATTGGGGGTGGGTTACACCATTGGAAATGATTACCACTTATTTTTTCGTTATGCAGCGTGCATCGCGCCCGACTGCCACAATATGGTGAGAATGTCCCTTCTTTTTTCATACGGCAGCGCCTATCCCCCAAAAGGAGGGCATACGCTCCTTATTGCAAAGATGCTTGAGAAAAATGCACTTCCGACGGCTTCCGACGTAATCTAAATAAGTTTACTTCGGATTTTCGACGTGTAGTTAAATGTACGTCCAAAGAAGTCACGTGACTGAACTCGCCAATGAGAGCGCAAGACGTATACCGACTTTTATATATGTCGGACGTATAAACAGCCACTGTCTATTTTTAATTTTAGAGAAAACATGTACCTAGATCAGAAGGTAATCCCAAAATTGCGGTCTCAAGTTTCTATTAAAAAAAAACACTTTTTCAGAATTTGTTATGATTTACCCTGTATAGAAAATAAAAACACTTTATTTGATATGCTAGTTCTATTTCAGAGAGGATTTATCATTTTTATAAATGTGAGTGCCACAAAAATTAGGATTAGTTTATGAACATTGAAATAAAACAAGGTTTGCAGAAAAAAAAAGTATTTTTTTGTTTCTATTTTGCAGGTGCCATAATTACTATTCAAATAAATTAATGGTTATGGAACTCACGTTTCTAAATGAAAAATCCTCTGTGAAATCGAACTGGCATATCAAATAAAGTGATTTTATTTTCTATACTGGGTAAATTATAAAAAAATCCGGAAAAATGTTTATTTTTTGGAATAGAAACATGAAACTGCATTTTTGGGCTTACCTTCCAATTCTAAACAACTTTTCTTAATACATGTTTTCCCTAAAATTAAAAATTTTAAAAATTTGAAAACTGTGTTTTGAGTTTTTGGGAATGCACAAACTTTTATCAAGAATAAAATTTTCTGATAAATGTAAAATAAAAAAAAATCCATTCTGCCGGGCACTTTATATGAATGCAGTCGCTATTTATTTATTTAATTTATCGACGGCAGTGCCATTTTTATACATCCGACATACAGTGTGTCCCAGGATTAACGAATTTATAGGTGTAAATGACAAAAAAAATCCGAGTTGAAAATTGAGCTTCTGTGGCTCCGCCCTGCTTAGTTTGAAACTAATTTTTGACATAATTTTACTTTCAAAAAATCAAGTACGTCTTGGAAATTTTGTAAATACTGATTTTGTACATTAGTAAATTGCCCCCTCTGTAGCTTTTAGGACAAAATGTTATTAAAGAAAGTTGTTCAGAATAAAAAACTGAGTGTGACGTTTTGGTAAAAGATATAACAAAATATTATTAAAGAAAGTTGTTCAGAATCGAAAATTGTGTACGTATGCTAAATTTAGTCATAATCGGCTACATTAATTTTTTGACTGTTATTTTATCATTAGGTGTGCTGGTTTTTCTATTGTCTGTGTAGGTAGAGTTACTGTATTAAAGTTAGTTTAATGCATAGGTACACAATATTCAATTCTGAACAAATTTCTTTAATAATTTTGTTTAATATCTTTTACCAAAACATCACTTTTTCCCACTTTTCCAATAAAAATGGGACAAAAATCAAAGGAGGCCTAGGATTCTGAAATTTTGCATAGATACTCAGTTTTTCATTCTGAACAACTTTCTTCTATAACATTTTGTCGTAAAAGCTACAGAGGGGGCACTTTACTAGTGTACAAAATCAGTATTTTCAAAATTTCCAAGGCTTACTTGATTTTTCGAAAGTAAAATTATGTCAAAAATTAGTTTCAAACTAAGCAGGGCGGAATCCCAGAAGCTCAATTTTCTTGTCATTTACACCTATAAATTCGCTAATCCTGGGACACATTGTATATAAAAGTCGGTATTTGTCTTGTGCTTTCATTGGCGAGTTGAGTCATTTGACTTCTTTGAACGTACATTTAACTCTATTGCAGTAAGGGGCGTATGCCCTCCTTTTTTGGCGATAGGCGCTGCCGTATGAAATAAGAAGAGGACATTTACACAATCTTCTTATGTGGACAATGAGCGACCGCCTCTGAACGGCCCGTTGTGCACTCGCTGCCTGTATCACAGGACAGTCCCACAAGCTTCTCAAGCTTACAAGCCCTGTGTAAACATGTGGCAACGCTGCAGCTGGATGGTTCAACGGGACTATGCAGTATAGAGCAGTCTGCACTTTGGCTTAGTTTATCTTTTCTAATAGATGTTCAACCCTCTTTTTAATTATAATCCTTGTCTATCCATTTCTAGTCTTTTAACGTAAAGCTCAAATGGATTTTATCAATAGATGTCACTAGCCAGATCGCATCCTCATTAAAATTCAGGCAAAATTGAAAGCACAATACAGAAACGGAATATATTCCCTCTTTGGACAAGTTAGTTCTGCTCCCCGCCACAGAAAGGCGCCCACGAAAAATCAATAATGTACGAAGTTGCCAAGTCGGCCACGTGCTACTAGAAAAATAATTCGCTCCATCCTTGTCTATTCAATATAGACAAGAAAGGGCTTCATGACAACAAATTGAAAGCAGGGGACCTTATTGGTCACCTAAAAATACTGGACACTGTCCAACTACAATCCTTGACAATGCCAAAGGACTACATGCAGAAGAAATACGACTTTGAACTATCGTTTGAAGTGGTCATCCAAGATCGCCAAACTAGTCAAATCGCAATACCAGAGACATCTTCAGGAACAAGCATCTGGTACACAGACGGATCTAAAATGGATGATGGGGTTGGAATTGGGATATATGGTCCTAATCATAGGACCTCACAGTCCCTTGGCAAGACACCATCCATCTTCCAGGCAGAACTTCAAGCCATAAATGTATGTGCTCATGAGTGTATCAACAGACGCATCAAGGGAGCAAAAATATACATTTTATCAGACAGTCAGGCAGCATTGAAAGCTCTAAAGTCTTATACTTATGAGTCTAAGGTTGCCTGGGAATGTAAAACACATCTAAAGCAACTGGCTATAGGCAACAGATTGACCTTAATGTGGGTGCCAGGGCATGAAGGTGTTCATGGGAATGAAATTGCTGATAGCCTCGCTAGAGAAGGGGCTAAGGCTCCATTTTACGGTCCTGAACCATTCTGTGGCATAAACAAAAGCCACCTATTGACAGAGATCAAAACATGGGAAAAGGAACAAAAGGAAGCCTACTGGAGTAACACTCCGGGACAAAGACAAGCGAAAAGATTTTTGACCTATTCGCCTCAGAACGCCAAAAAGCTTCTCACTCTAAACAAGAATGAATTAAGACTCATCACAGGTCTCCTGACTGGACACTGCCCTTTAAGATATCATCTTAAAAAAATGGGCAAAACAGACAATGGACTATGCAGATTCTGCAACGAACGGGATGAGACTAGCGAGCACATACTGTGTGAGTGGCCCCTCTTAATTTGAAACAGACTTAAATATTTCGAAAGGATCAGTATAAATCCAAATGAAATTGGCAACTTAGCCCCAAGGAAAATACTAAGCTTCGTCAAAAGCCTAGGTGACCTTGGAATTTATTAGGGCAGGGTCATTCACAAAAGATCTAATTAGGTTGCAGTGAAGAAAGGCCGTAAGGGCAAAAAAAACGACCCCCAAGAAATCTACAATCTACAAGGGCTTCATGAGAACAAATATTGCCGTAAAAAAATACCTTGAACCCGGCAGAGGCAGACGACCGACCGAGATATTCGAGCGGGGAGCGGGCATGTTTATTGATATTTGGGGTGTGAATGTCAAAGAATTTTCATTCTTTGGCTACCTGCGTTTCAGATAGGAGCTAGTGTAGTTATTATTGTGTTTTCAGGGTGTTATTTTATTGGTTTTTATTATTTTTTCAATGATTTTACAAGTGCAAGTGAAAAACTAAAATTGTACCTAGGTAGTTAGAAACTTGAAAAAAAATCCCTATAAAAAATTGTTATATTAATAATACCCTTTAGTACCTACTCCAATTTATACAGAAAAAATACAAAAATGTAGAATCACGTAATTTTCAATATTTGCATTACTAATGGCATAAAAAACCAATATGGCGCCCGCAAGAAAATCAAAAGATGGTTATAAAATCATGAAGATCTAGTGGGCATGGATATTTTCTGAAACTTCCTGATGATAGCCCATAATGTCGACTTTATGTAAACTTAGCAAGTTTCATTGTGTTCCTATACAGGCACAGGGTGATTCAGTTTTATTCTGGGACACTTCAACAGGTGGTAGAAAACCAACAAATAACCGCACTTGTATCAAGTATATCTTTTTAAGGGCTTATAAAAAGTAAGTAAATTGAAAAAATCATGTGGACTTTATTAAATATTTACCAACATAACTGAGATATTTAAGTCGTATTTGGCGCACGTTATAACATTGGTTAGCATAAAACCCGTTAATATCAAACACGTTGAACAACCAGTGGCGGCGAAGTGGGTAATTACAGTAGATCGTTTCTGGGAAAAAAAAACACCTTTTATAGCAAGAAAATGTATCCATGTAAATTTCAATTGTAAACAAAAAACGTTCTCTTCGCATTTTTTCATATGAGTCATGCTTTCCTAGCAAATTTGATTTTTCGTATTATCTCGAGGTATTTCTGAACAAAATTAACTCATAAATTTGCTCAATAAGTAAGACTCAAAGTAGAAATAAATGTGTTTTTTACTTTACATACAGTAACTTATCCCAATAAACTTACCCATTCAAGGTTTTACTTTTCAAGATACAGAGTGTAACATTAATTTTATCTTCCTTAAATATTTTAGGTAAGTTGGAAAAAGTTACTTTATTTAAACTACTGTAAGTCTTACTTATGGAGCAAATTTTTTAGATAATTTTTCAGAAAAATCGTGGCACATAAAAAATGTCAAGAGGACGTTTTTGTTTACAATTCAAATTTACATAAGAAATCGAATACATTCTATTACATACAGGGTGTCCAACTTTAATACTGTACAAATCCGTAAAATCTTCATTTTTGGGAGATAATCGCCTAAACTTTTTATTGTTTGAAAGGCCTTAAAAAACGCTTTTTTTGACCTTCCCGCCAAATTCAAAATGCAAATACAGGGCCGGCTGCGATTTTTTTATACACCCGATTTTCTCGAAAACGATTTTTTTATTTAAAATCTGACCCCACAGCGTTAATCAGAACACCCCAAAACCCTTATATACCAAATTTGAATAAAAAATATACAGGGGGTTCCATTCTGCAGGGTGTCCAAATTGAGCAAAATAGGAATTTTAAAGGCATCTGCCAAGTCAAGTGTGCCGTGGAATCCATTCCACCATGGTCACTAGGACCACTCAAGGTGTTGGTGTGCAAAGGTCCAATAGAAAATATACAGAGTGTTCTTATCTGTGTCATCTCAAATTACCGAATTTTTTGAACTTTATATGGGTCAAAAATCGAGTATATCAAAACCGCTCCACACTATAAACGAACCAAATCTAAAAACTACAGAAGCCTGCCAGTCAGTAAGTCCGGTGTGCGACAACAGGAAAGGCACAGAAAATGTATTATCTTAGACAGTGACTTTGTTGAGAAAGGTCCAATAATTTAAATTGTTTTTATTTGCTGGTTGGCATTTTATAAATTAATTAATTACTTTTGTGTTTATTAGTATTTTTTCAATGATTCCAAAGCACTCCTGACTAGTAGAAAGTTTAATAAAAATTCAGAAATTTGAGATGGCTCAGAGAAAAATGCCCTGTATATTTTTGTAGTAAATCTTTTCACACCAACATTTTGAGTGGTCCTGTTAACCGTTAACTGTTTTGAAGTGATTCTATGGCACACTTGACTTGCCAGATGTCTCTAAAATTCCTATTTTGCTCAACTTTGACACCCTACAGTATGGAACTCCCTGTATATTTTTGTTCAAATTTGGTATATGGGGGTTTTGTGGTGTTCTGATTAACGTTGTGGGATCAGATTTTAAATAAAAAAAAATCGCTACATAGTTTTCGTGAAAATCGGGTGTATAAAAAAATCGCAGCCGGCCATGGGTTTGCATTTTGAAAATGACTACGAAGGTCAGAAGAAGCGGTTATTGAAGGCTTTTCAAACAAAAAAAAAGTTTATGCGATTATCTCCAAAAATGAAGATTTTACGGATTTGTACAGTTTTAAAGTTGGACACCCTGTATATAAAAAGGTGGTTCGTTTTTTTTCTTCTAAAAACAATTATGGGACTATAATTACCCACATCTCCGCCACTGGTTGTTAAAAGTGCTTGATATTAACATGTTGAATGCTAACCCATGCCGGTATAACATGTAGGTACTAAATATGACTTTAAATATCTCTATTAGTTTGGTAATATTCAATAAAGTCCATATATTTAAGTACCCTTGTCTAAATGGATAGACAAGGTACGCACCTATTTTCTAATATTTCATTTTCACTTAGTCGGCTTCTGGATTCATTCATAAATGACGCCCCAAGTTCAATCCATTTATGCAATAAATATGCGATATGCGTGGATAAAAAATACACACTTTGTCCTCATTTGATCCTATTATAAAAACAAAATTTGAACTGCCCTGTTCTTTATTTAGGTATTTACGTAGATTTCCTTCCTCGATCGACGATATCTATTTACTGTGGTTCAACTGAAGAAGTTGAAATATTTAAAAATGGTATTTTGTGGGACTGCCATAAATAATTTATTGATCTGGCAACGCCGCATCGAGATACAATGGAATCTTCTGATGTCTCCAGTAGGTTGCGTGCTTATACCACCCATTGGTAGAGAGCGCTGATTTCAATATTAATATCTTTCATCAACCAGATTAGTAGCGCCATCGTATGGATTACTTTAGAAATACGGTTAACTGACTAGAAATTGATAGACAAGGTTATAATTAAATACATTTGTGAACTTTGTCTCAATAATTGGGTACCTAAGTAAGTAGCTACATTTGTTTAACAGACAATAAAAGCAGTAACAAGTAACAAAATATATACAGAAGTATAAGTATTTATAATAAGTACGATTCCTGGTGTGGATAAGTACAGGGTGGTCAGATAAGAATGCAAATTGCTGTACCTCGGAAACTATTCGTCGTAGTGACTTGCGGTAACAATTTTTTAGAATAAAGTGGCAAAGAGAAAAATCCTTCAGATTTCCAAGATAGTCACCAGGGGGCGTAACCGCCATCTTAAACTTTTAAAGTGATTTTCCACTGAAATCCACCTAGTAATGTTACCAAAATAATATATGCTTTTTAAAGGTAAGCTTTATTCGAGTAATTTTTGTTTAACACTTTTTGACATATATTATTATTTCAAAATAAAGTGAAAAGATACAAAACAAAGTTTAATTTTTTTGAATTATTACTTATTTTTTTATTTAATATTTTTTAATTTTGAAATTCAAGTGCTTGAAATGTATGAAAAGAGAAACAGTAAACACCACGAGGCTTTATAAATATAATATAAAAATATTAGGTTTGTATGTCACAAATTCAATTAATGGAATGATTAATACAAACTGGGAGCAGATCATAAAGGTACAAGATTTGGTTTATAAATATCTATCTCCTAGCAAACTTTTGGTGCATTGCCCAGATATTACCTATACATGCAGAATACAGTCAAAAGTTAGTTCACATGACGGGGAAGTTTTTGTGGATAGGTAAAATTTACAGGGTCAAGGGACAACAATTGTATTTAGATATCAAAGAAGATGGCATGAATTATCCTAGGCGTAACATTCAGTTATTTAGTAATAATAATCCTGGGAATCGACCACAATCTTACATTAGTTTATTTTCCAAAACATATACAGTGTGTCCCAGGATAAGTGAAACGAGATGTGTGAAAGACCAAAAATTTTCGAGTTCGAATTTGGCCATTTGGGGTCCAGCCCTGCTTGCCTAGAAAATAATGTTCACCCTATTTTTTATTTTGAAAAATAAAGTAGGCCCTGACAGGTTAAGTTTATTACATGTGTAATGACACACGTAATAAAAAAAAATTACGTATCTGTTCTTAATTAAAACGCAATTATCACGGGTGCCTTGTTAGCGCGGCATCCGCGTCACTATAGCAACTAACCAACATACTAGGTGTTGCCTGACAGATAATCAGAACTATAGTTTATCTATTATGACAGTGTTCGTAACAATGAACTTACTTATAACCTAAACCATCACTTAAGAATAACTAAAAATTTGATAATAGGCCAGGCGACAGGTAGTTCAATAAAAGAGACTTGGCAAGTCTCTGTTCAATAAAGAAATAATTAGTGGAAAGCTGGAAATTGCTTTAATCGCTTTATTTGGACCCAGACATTACTCTCCCAAGTTTTCCCCCTCGAGCGAAGTCGGCGTTGGCCCTTCAATTAGATCCATACCGTATGCGTCTAATAAAACCCGAATTTTCGCGAACCCTTGAAGCTGCTTCTTTTATCCTCGCGCGTAATTGGGGTACCTAGTAGGAACCTATCTAGCACTGTTTTCATACGAAGGCCGCGAACGTTTAACACTGCATTTCTTAACGGAAATATGAAAAAATCACTTGTTATTTCACTGCAAATTCGTAGCGGCAATTGCAACAGGTTTGGACATCACTGCTGGTCCAAAAAATGGCGAACGGATCTGGAAAAATGTACAGAAGCAGGTTCACTTCCGACGAAGCAACGGAACAATATCGGTTAGCAAGACGCGACGTTTGCATACGCGTCCACGTTTTGGAAACAGAATTGTTATACCACAGAATAGCCACACGTAAGGCATTCTGTATAATAATAAATTGCTTGTTGAAGCTGGCGCTCCCAAAAATTACAGGCGGACGCGGATCGATATCAATCAGCTGTTAAATCCCATAATAATCGGACGGACGATCTTCGACTAGCGCGTCGGCTACGGCGCGGCGGTACGGTGACAGAGACTGCGTGCGTGCGCACAAGCTTTCCCCCATACCATCCAATACCACTATTCGGTGTTGCCGTTTATGCCGACATGTCCCCAAACTGACTTAAAGTCCCTTAAATCCGATTTTTGATTTTCGCGGATTTATACGGGGTTTCATTCGTTATAAGTTCATCTACTATCTCGTATAATTATTACGCACAAAAACGGGTAAATCCATGTAAAAATCCACTACACAATTAAATTTATACGGAATTAAATTACTAAATCAGGTAAATTTTCAGCACACTTGGCAACATAGTAGCGCCGCCCCGAGAGAAGTAGGGCCGCGAGCCGCGATTGGCTAATATCGCGTACAAGTTATGAATGGTGGGAATCACCTGTGGTGTCGATGTTTGAAGTGGGTAGCCGGCGCCCCGCACCCGCGCCCCTCGCCCCGCTGTGCTGAAATTTAGTAGATCGGCCACGCGGCGTGGAATTGGAGCAAAATCGAGTGAATCCGTGAATTTATTCGTAATTATTGCGCGATTCGGCCCGGCGTCGTTCTCGTGGTGTGCAAAAAGCGACGCAAAAAGTGTTTTAAGTTTTTAGTGTTGTGGTAGGTGATAATAGTGATAAAAGATGGCATTTTATTCCAATGCAGAAATGGTAGATATGATGAGAGCATATTTTTTGTCAGGAGAGGTAGCAATGGCCGCACAAAGAATGTATCGTGAAGAATTTCCACAAAGGAATACTCCGAATGCGCGAACTTTTGTTAGAATTGTCCAAAGGTTAAGAGATTTTGGAAACTTTGGACACCAAAGGCAAGATATTGGCCGTGAGCAAACCGCCCGAGTAAGAGAGTTAGAACCTCAAATTTTAGATGCAATTGAAGAAACTCCTGGAACGAGTACAAGAAGATTGGCCGCTAGATTCAACATTTCGCACATGACTGTTTTTCGCACATTGAAAGTTTAAGGTTTACATCCTTATCACGTACAAAAAGTGCAAGCTCTCAAGGAGGAAGATTTGCCAAGAAGAGTAGCGTTTTGTGAATGGTACAGGCAAAAGAGCACTGAAAATGATAATTTTGGGAAACATGTCTTATGGACAGATGAGGCCGCCTTTACCCGAGAGGGAATTTTTAATGTGCACAATACTCATGTCTGGGCAGATGAAAATCCGCATGAAGTACGGGAAAGCCATTTTCAAGAAAGATTTTCTTTAAATGTGTGGGCAGGAATTGTTAATGACAATCTTGTTGGACCACATATTTTTGAAGGGCGGCTAAACGGAGCTATGTACTTGGACTTTCTGAGGAATAATTTGGAAAATTTTTTGGACGATTTGCCATTAGATTTGATCAGAAATTTGTGGATACAGCACGATGGTGCCCCGCCCCACCGGGCAAGAATAGTACGAGAATGGCTAGATAATAATTTTCACGGTCAATGGATCGGTCAAGGAGGGCCTGTTGCCTGGCCACCGAGGTCACCGGACTTAAATCCATGTGATTTTTTCTTGTGGGGTCACATGAAACAAATCGTTTACTCCACTCCTGCAAATACATTAGAAGAGCTACGAGCTCGTGTAGAAGCCGCTGCAAATGATATAAAAAATAGCCACGATACATTAGACAAAATAAAAGAATCTATGCAGCGAAGAGTTGAGGCTTGTATCAGGAATGGAGGACGACATTTCGAACAACTTCTGTGAAAAGACATTGATTAAATTCTATGGAAAAAGCTCGGGAAAAAGTTAGGTAGGTACCTACGTCGCGTCGTGAGTGAGTAGTGGTGAGCTGTGTAGTGAACTTAATATTGTGAAAAGTGAAACAAGTTGTAGTTAAGTGGTAAATGTGATTATTACTAAGTTACCTACGATGAGTGCTTCTGTGCTAGGTGAGTTTGATATTATTTTCGGTAATTATTTAGCATAGTGCGCCCCCCCCCCAATTTTCTTGAAATTTTGGCTACCCTCAGTTTTCGAAGTCCTTGAACACGAATCGCTTGCCTTGGTTTTTGGTGCTAGGGCGTAGTTTCCGAGAAAATGAATTTGAATTTTCAACTTTGTGAAAATGTGAAAACTCATTTTCTCGGAAACTACTCCGGAGCACCAAAAGCTAAGGTCAGATTCGTGTTCAGGGGGGAACTCAGGAATAGGGGGTAGCCAAAATTTCAAGAAAATCAGCGGGTGCCTGCACTAAATAATTACCAATTTTTCTTTACGCGGGATGATAGGGCTACAGGCGAACACCCGCTAAAAAAAGTAACGCGCCGCTGCTCTACCCCATGGGTGGTGTGGCAATTTGCATATGTTTACAGATAATTTGTATTTTAAAACGATACTTTATTCAGTTGATTGTTGATCAGAAATTTATTGTCCCAAGGTGTCCCAAGAGATGGCTAATTATTATGATAAAAAATTGCGGCCTGAAAATCAGTTGTAAAGTAGATAGGATAGGTACTCCACAAAAGACTTGTCAAATAATTATGAGCGTGAAAGCAGCAACGAGTTTTGTAGCAATGACTTCTCCGGGCGGCGCTCGGATACATTTCTGCTGCCTAGGTACTTAAAATATCGGTAAAGTGATAAAAAGTGACGTGTTTGTTAAATTATTGTATGCGCGCGTGAAGAAGCAATAAATAACGCGTGAAGAAGCAATAAAAAACGTGGAAACCTACCAACAGGAATTTTCAAAGGTAGTTAGGTACCTAATTCTGCAAGCAGATTTATTCCACTCTGACATGCGGCAACGTCGCGGTATTGCCCCTCCTAATCTAATGTTATTCCCCTCCATCTCCTAGGAAGAGGTTAGACCTCCCCTCTAAGCGCTTCTAGTGACGATCCAGCGGCGTGCATTGAGCACGGATAAAGATTGATTTGCCCCATTTTCTAAACATCGAGTAAAAAAATTTTTTTTTTCATTTTTCGGTTTTATGAACGTCCCCGATTACGTGGTTAAAATTTCTGTACCTATCAAAGATACACCCTGTATAAGATTCATGCCATCTTCTTTGATATATAAATACAATTGTTGTCTCTTGACCCTGTAAATTTTACCTATCCACAAAAACTTCTCCGTCATGTGAACTAACTTTTGACTGTATTCTGCACGTATAGGTAATATTTGGGCAATGCAACCAGTAGTTTGCTAGGAGGTAGATATTTATAAACCAAACCTTCCTTATCAAGTCTAGTTCCCTTAGATTGTTTGCTATTAAAAAGACCTTGTATCTTTATGATCTGTTCCCAGTTTGTATTAATCATTCCATTAATTGAATTTGTGACATACAAACCTAATATTTTTATATTATATTTATATAGTCTCTTGGTGTTTACCAATTCTCTAGCACTTGAATTTCAAAATTAAAAAATATTAAATAAATAAAATTAAGTAAAACTTAAAAAAATAATAAAATTTGTTTTATAGCTTTTCATTTTATTTTGAAATGATTACTTTTTGAAAACAACTAGCCTTCAAAACTTCTATAGCACACTTTTCTAAACGCAGAAAATTCTTAAATTGCTATTTTTGGACTTTAATTTTTTTATTTAATATTTTTTGATTTTAACAAAACTTTGGATTTGGGGTCCTGGATCGATTCTGAACAATTTCTTTTAGTAATTTTTTTATTGTATTATAAGAGTAGGTACAACATTTTATTATGGCATTAGCTACCTATAGTGTTATAGTCCTGGAGCCCGTGTACAAAAGTGCAACGATTAGCGGATAGTTTCTTTATATTTTCATTCGATTGTACCCACATTGTGCAGCCACGTTTAGGGTGTCAGCTGG
Source organism: Pseudeuparius sepicola (assembly GCA_963920635.1). Lineage (NCBI taxonomy): Eukaryota > Metazoa > Arthropoda > Insecta > Coleoptera > Anthribidae > Pseudeuparius > Pseudeuparius sepicola. The sequence continues at coordinate 31,614,059 of OY987303.1, forward strand.
CTAGGTGGCGGTGGGGGGAAGTTGCTAAGGGCTTGCAAACACATGAACAAATCTTTTTTTTTTCAAGTTTTCTTTTATTTTTCCTAAAGGACGATATATATGGCAGACATATTTGGTACAGTTTAGACACACGTTAAATATAATATAATTCGGCTTGTCTATTTCCACCAGTGCCGGAGAGGCGGGGGTCAACCATCATATTTTTCAATAAAAAAAGGGTATGCCACTGGAAAAGTAATATTTTTCTACCTTAACTAAATTTTCCAATCAATTCTAAAAAAAAGTATTCTTAACTTTTTTCGAAAAATTTTGCACATCTACTCAGTTTTTAATTCTAAATAACTTTCCTTAATAACATTTTGTCATAAAACCTACATAAAGGGCACTTTACTGGTGCAAAAAAGTGGCTAGAATCTAGAAATCCTTTTTGTAGGTTTTATGGCAAAATGTTGTCAAGGAAAGTTGTTCAGAATTAAAAACTGAGCAAGTGTGTAAATTTTCAAAAACTTAGACCTACTTTGATTTTCTTCTGCTAAAAAACTTAAAACGCTCGAAAATTAATTTAGAAATTAACCAGAACCAAACGTCGGCTTGACGTGATTTAAACCGCTCCTGCAAAAATCGGAACTTTTTAGTTCTTTTAAAACATTTAAAGAGAGATTTTGATCTTCACGTGGCCCACAAGGACTCTCCCCAGAGCCCTCCTTAAGATTGAATCCCGCCGAAGCCCCGGAAGCCCGAGATGGGTGACTGAGCGGCGCCGGCCTTCCCCCAGACCTCCCGTTCCCAAGCAAATCCCGAATAATAGACTTTCCTCAAGAAAGAACATCCCGCAGAAGTCCCCCCCGCCCGACTTAGGCTCCATTTTATCTGTAAAGGGTGAGACAGTAGTTTAAAACTCTAGTACTTGCCAATTTATTTATTTTTTGTAAATTCATCCCTGTATAAGACGTTACCCATCAGAAAATATGTCAAACTCTGATTTGTCACTGGAAGAATGTCGTTCTGAAAACGGCAGTGATTTAAATTTCAAACAACTCATTAGCCAACAGCAGCAATTCATACAGTTAATTAATGAACTCAAAGAGCAGGTTAATGCAAAAGATAAAATAATTCTTGAACAGGCCCAGCAAATTAAGATGCTTTCTGAAAAACTCGACGAGTTAATTAAATTTATGAACACAAAAAACTCTAATGAACCTAGGAAAAGGAAGTCGTCAAGATCTTCAGATACATCTGTGGGCAGTAAAATAACAATTAGAAATACCGAAGGCTCTGATGGGTTTATCGTCCCAAAACCAGTCAAGCGAGACAGATCTAAGTCCCAATCTTCTCAATTATCTAATAATAACTCGGTCAGCCGAGACAGCTCTTTGAGCCATGTCAATAGTTTAAGCCAAAATTCAGAAATAACAAAAAATAAACCCAAAGGATCCAATAAAAATTTCCAAAACAATGAAAATAGCTTAAAAAATGGTAAAAATGAAATAGCCAACAAAAAAGCCACCAAGGCTCACAAAAAAGAAGCTGAAAGCTCAAAACCAGTAGATAACTCAACAGAAAATGAAAATAATAACAATAACAACGATGATATTAATATGGAAACCGATTATACGCAAGAAAATCCCCTCTCCGACGAAGAGAGCGAAGACGAAAATGTCTTAGCCGAAGACGAAATTAAAAAGTCTATTACGCCAATAGTCTTAAGAAATAAGGAAAAGTGGCTTGACATTTCTAAGCTATTTAAATCTAAAAATATTTCGTACGACCGTGCGGTAAACACGCCGAACGGTATTAAAATATACCCAAGCACCACAGACGATTACAGGGGTATGCAGAGATACTTCACCTTAAACAAGGTGGAGTATCACTCATACCCTACCCCAGAGGATAAGTCGCTACACGTCTTCGTACGTAGCTTCCCTATCGAATTCGATACGGAAGTTGCGAAAAACGATTTGACACAAAAAGGTTACGAGATAAAGTCCATCATAAGGTTAAAAGGTAAATCTCAGAAACCTCAAAACAACATGTTAATAATTCTTCCAAAAAATCAGACCTCGAAAAACATATACAACGAATGTGAAATAGCGGATAATTGGGTCACCTTCGAGCCCAAGAAAACCAGGCCGAGGGTGACCCAATGCCACCGTTGTCAAAAGTTCGGGCATACGCAATCATATTGCCATGCGGTGCCCAAGTGCCTAAAATGTGCTTCAAATCACCACACTTTTACCTGTAAAAAGGAATATAACACTCCCTGCAAGTGTGCCAACTGTGGTGAGGCACACCCGGCTAATTTTAGTATGTGCAAATTCTTTCCAAAATTACAACCTACAGAAAATAATACTAATTTCCCCGCCACTCATAATATTGTTTCCCCTAATATTTCTTACGCGGCCGCGGCCTCTCAAAATCAAAATAATAATCAGCAAGCCCTAGAAAACATATCTGAAAAGGCGCTTTTAGGCGCCGTTAAAGAATTCTTAAGAATCCTCCCCGTATTACAAAAATTCGCTTCAGCATTTGACAATAATACCACGAATGGTAACAATGCCTAACAACAACAACGAGCATGCCTTATTATTACCATCAACAATCAAATTTACTATCTGGAATGCTAACGGCGTCTTGAGCAAAAAAGTAACACTTTTGCACTTTTTACAGGAGAACAACATTCAAGTAATGGCGATACAGGAAACCTTCTTAAAGCCAGGGAAAAAGTTTCGTATCCAGGACTACAGTGTCATCCGCAGGGATAGGCTGACCGGAAGAAGGGGTGGAGTACTCCTAGCGATTCACAGGTCATTGAGATACAGGATGTACAAGAGTTCAGATGCGGACTCGAACGCAGAATTCATCTCCGTCAAAATTGACATGTCTGATAGCAGAACAGTAACTATTTTCTCTCTGTATATGCCCCCGCCTGCTCGCTATGACGGAGGCGAACTCGACAATATATATCTTGCAGCTAATGACGATTCGCCCATCATAGTAGGCGGTGACTTCAATGCCCGCCACCTCGACTGGTCCCCCCCGCTGGGCAACGCCAGAGGTAGACTACTGTCAAACTACATATTTAACAATAACCTGCAGCTAATCGCGCCCGAGGAACCCACCCGTTACCCTCCCATAGGAACTCCCGGCGTATTAGATTTTTTCCTAGTCAAAAATTTTGTTTTTCAGTACCAAATAACGACTACAGAGGACCTCGACAGCGACCACAACCCCGTCTCGGTCGTCTTCGGCGCTCTGGACGAAGAGAACTTAATAGATGACGAGATCGATAGATTCGCCACAAATTGGGAGCTGTTCAAGACTTTCCTTTTACAAAACCCGCCGCCACTCCGACATATTACGGACGCCAGGGACGTTGAAGTATATGCACAAACGTTACAAGACTTAATACAACAAGCCCTAACAAACGCCACCACACACAAAACTCACAATAGACAAAAACTTGACTTACCACAAGACATAAAGGACCTAATCACTGAAAAAAGACGCGCCAAACGGGCCGCACAACGTACAGGACTTAACGCAAACTACAACAGACTTAACCGACTAGTTAGAGACAGAATAAAAGAGTATAAAGACACCGAGTGGCAAAATAAACTAGAAGATATGTTAGTAGTTGACCGCCCTTTTTGGCAACTCGTCAAGAATATTAAGGGTAATGGAAGGACTTGTACACCCCCAATACACGGCGAAAACTGAATCGTCTATACTGCTGAAGAGAAGGCGGAAGCCTTCGCAGATTCCTTCGAACAACAGTTCTCCGAAAACCAGGACGTCGAGGACGACCTCGACTGGGAAGACGAAGTAATAGGTCATGCTCGTCGACAACTCAGAACTGCCCCCCCGGGACAGATCGAGTTCTGTGAACCTAACGAATTATACAGCATAATTAAATCACTTCCCGTCCGAAAGGCTCCGGGAATCGACGGAATATCTAATAAAGCTCTGAAATTACTGCCAAAAAAATTCAAAATCGCCATTTTAAACTTATCGAACGGTATTTTAAGGTTTCAATATTTTCCAAATTTATGGAAAAAATCCCAAATAGTAACAATACCAAAAAAATGCGGCTCCATTTTTCCTAGCGATTTTAGGCCAATTAGTCTTTTGTCGTCGATTTCTAAAGTCGTAGAAAGAATAATATTATCAAGATTATTAAAGGAAACTGAGGAAACTAAATTAATACAAAGGGAGCAATTTGGTTTCCGGGCGCTTCATAGTACTGAGCTGCAAGTTTGTCGACTCGTCGAAAACATAGCTAGCAATATACAGGAGAGAAAAAATGCCGGTATCCTGCTACTCAACATTTCAAAGGCTTTTGACAAGGTGTGGCATTGGGGGTTGCTATACAAAATGCTTAGGGGCGGTATATCAGCCCCAATGGTGCGCCTTGTTAAAAGTTTCCTTTTTAATAGGACATTTTGTGTCAAAGTTGACGGAAAGATTTCGACGACGAGGAGCATCGAGGCGGGCGCCCCGCAGGGCTCGGTACTCGGTCCAATCTTGTACTCCTTGTATATTAGCGACCTGACACCCTCTCCGAACACTCAGCTGTTCCTATACGCGGATGACACTGCCATTCTGGCTACTGGCAAATCCCTGCGCTTTATAAAGTCCTTCCTTCAAAACGCTATTAACTTGTTGCTTGAATATTTCCTAAGGTGGAAAATCAAAATTAACGCAGACAAAACGCAAGCCATTCTTATCTCTAAAAAAAGAATAATTCCCTGTTATAGAAAACATCGTTATAGACAGAAATGAGATAGAGTGGTCCAGGGAGGTCACATATCTCGGCGTAATAATAGACGTCAAACTCACCTGGGCCCCTCATATCAACAACCGTATCAAGAAGGCTAAAGCGGCGATCTCTGCACTTTTTTCCCTTCTCGCCCGTAACTCAAAACTTAACACCTCTAGTAAATTATTGTTGTATAAACAAATAATAAGGCCTACTATGCTCTACGCTTGTGCCGCCTGGGGCTTTGCGTTCAATAACCAACTTAAAAAGCTCCAGGTGGTACAAAACAAATGCCTCAGACTCGCTACGGGGGCGGAATGGTATGTACCGAATGCTACTATCCATCGCGATATGAACATACCACTAATAAAAGACTATATCAGATCACACACTGAAAAAATATACGAAAATACCGTTCCAAATCATCCGAATCAACTTCTTACGGATATATGTATATATGAACCTAACAGGCGGTTACCGCACCGCCGTCCGAAATATATTTTATTAGCCGACTGACCTAATTTCTTAACTTGTTAAAACAATGAACAGCACTATATATTTCCCCGAAATGAATAATCATCACTACTATTGTTATTCTTCACGTTTTATGTCTTAGCTTTTAATTTAGTTAAGGTAGATTTTAACTTTAAATTGGCAAGTACTAGTTAGTTCAGCTAGAAGACTCTAGCCTCAAATAATGACTACTGACTCACAACTAAAACCTTAAGTTAAAGTATATTGTTAAAAGAGGGTCAATGACATAACAATGTCGCCTTCATTAGAAATCACGACAAAAAAGGAAAAGGAAAGGAAAATTAATTTTTCAAAAACGGTATATTTTTCGATAGAAAGTCAAGAATACTTGTTTTCTTAGAATTGGTTGTGAAATTTAGTGGAAGCAAAAAAGATTACTTTTCCAGTGGCGTATCATTTTTTTATTAAAAAATATGATGGTTGACCCCCGCGTCTCCATCACTGGTGGAAGTAGAGAGGTCAAATTATTTTTATTTATAGAACTTAATGTGTGTCTAAACTGTGCCAAATATGTCTGCCGTAGCTGTCATCCTTTAGGAAAAATAAAAGAAAAGTTAAAAAAAAATTAACTTTGATGCCCTGTATAATGAAAAACCGCTAGGATTTCGATACATGTTTATATGAAAAAATATCCCCTTTTTGTAATTACTGATTATAATTTTTCGTTCATAAAAGTTTCGTGCTGCCCAGAAGAAAATCAAAGTAGGTCTAAGTTTTTGAAATTTTACACACCTACTCAGTTTTTAATTCTGAACAACTTTCCTTGACAACATTTTGCCATAAAACCTACAAAAAGGATTTCTAGATTCGAAAAATAATGTGTCTTGGAAATTTTGAAAAAGCCAATTTTTTGCACCAGTAAAGTGCGCTTTATGTAGGTTTTATGACAAAATGTTATTAAGGAAAGTTATTCAGAATTAAAAACTAAGTAGATGTGTAAAATTTCAAAAGCCTACACCTACTTTGATTTCCGGCACTGGTGGAAGTAGACAAGCCGAATTATATTTAGTTTATAGCATTTAATGTGTGTCTAAACTGTACCAAATACAGGGTTACCTATCACTTAGTACAAAAAATTTTACCACGTGCGCAGGGTGGCTTAAGAAAACATAGAAAAATATTTTTAGATTTTTTTATGATCTTTAAAAAAAAGGGTAAAAACTTCTATTTTCCCTGTAAATCTCTGCCTCTAATACGTATTCCAATATGGCTTCGGAACGTACTACTGTCAGCTTGAAGTTATTTTCGTGGTGTTGCCGTTGTTTTAGGAAGGATGAAAATACCTTTTTACTCAAACAAATAAAAAAATACATAAATAACAATTGATTTGAATCTGTACAGCCTTACCTTACTTTGAAATTTAACTGGCCTAAATTCACCTGACCTCTTAAGCCCTAGATAAAGGTGTAAACCCCGTTTTGATAGTTCGTTCTTTTAGCGCACAATGCAGAACCCGAAACAACAGTTTATTTTCAATTAAAAGCTCACCCAATTCCTTCCATATTGTGCAACAGCTCGGCTATCCCAATGCAAAACAGAGTTAACAATTTTATCAAAGCCTCGAGTACCGGTCGGTCCGCCGTGGCAACACTTCTTGATTTCCTGTATACAGGGCACAGGGCGTCTCCAAATTCTCCACAATTTTCCTTCTCCTGCCTCTGGCGATGCTCGAGGCTTCTCACTACACACCAGCTTCCCTTTTTCTCGGCCTTTTTAGTCCCAAAAACCCCGGGACCCGCGAATGTTAACTGCTACAACGTGTGCCGTTACTCCATTAGTATCCTCCCCTCTTGGCTAGTGCTGGCAACCGAAACCGATTTTTCGGTTAACCGATTAACCGGTTTTCGGTTAACCGATTAACCGGTTTTCGGTTAACCGATTAACCGGTTTTCGGTTAACCGCGGTTTTGGTCCAAACCGAAAACCGGTTATTCAGTTAACCGGTTAATTCGGGTTTCGAATAATCGGTTTTCGGTTAACCGGTCACTCGGTTTTCAGTTAATGATTATGCTGGTAAACGATTTTAACTTTTAACCAAAACCGGTTCTACTAGGAAACCATTAATTAGTTTTCAATTTTTCAGTTTTTGCTGGATGGGCTCGTGTAATTTCGAAAAAATATATATATTTTTGGATTTATTGATAGATAATGGGAAAAAACAGACCCGTGTCTTTCAGTTTTTCGATTTTTCCTTTAGTTTTTCTGTAAATTTAAATATACAACTTTCCCGTTAACGTGTGACGTCGCGGATGAGGGCTATGGCTATAATAGTTCCGTTCTGTGAATTCTGTCTCTATTGTCTCTATATCTCTATCGTCTTCATAGCAGAGCAGTGTTGTCAGTTATCATCATGTTTTAGGATTTTGAATTAAATTTAAAGAAAAAACAGTGTCAGAAATGAGGTTAATCGATAATCGGTTATTTGAGGCAAAAGCCGGTTTTCGGTTGACCGAAAGAAGACCGGTTATCCGAAAACCGGTTGACCGAAAACCGGTTAACCGAAAACCGGTTAAACCGGTTTTGAAGTCTAGTTTCAGTTAACCGATTTTAACCGAAACCGATTAATCGGTTTTGACTTTTTCCGGTTTTTGCCAGCACTACTCTTGGGTCTCCCGCACAAGTCACTTCACGAATTTCCCCTATCGCCTAAATTAAATCAAAGATATCCCAGTGCCTTCACCTGAATTACAACATCGGCACACGATACACAGAAAACGGTATGCCAGCTAGGAGAACGAAAATTAAACTCTTCTGCACACCTACGTCACTTTGACAAAAGCGTGGCCAACTTATAATAAATAGTTCTGAAATTAGTTTCACTTTCATACGTCAGTTATCAATTTCAGGTCAAGTTAAATCCAAAACAAGAATGTAGGCACCTTGAGACACCTTGGTGGATATGTGGTTGCCTAGCTCACAATAAACGAGTCAAAAAAGGTAGCCATGATTTTGTCGAATAAGCGTCACAGTTGACTTGACAGCATTTGCGCGCGGGCAGATGCGACCATATTCCTTATTGGAATACGGTCGCTTAGAAATAACAATACAACTAATAACTCATTAAATGGGAAAGTTAGGGCCTGGCACACTAGACTTGAATCCAATGGATTTTTGTATTTGGGGATACAATGTATCATGTCATGAAGGCGATTGTGTACGAACAGGAAATCGACAACGACAACGAGCAGCAGTTAGGTGAACAGCTACTGTAGTGCTTGTGCAGTTGTGTTTTTTGGTTACCCTTCGGGGTCTTCCTGGCGGAGGCGGAGGTGATCCACCTCGTCTTGGTCGCCAGGCTGAGTACCTCGCTTCAAACAAAAGGAATGGCTGAGGGGAACCAAGAGGTTCCCAACAGATTTAGAAAATGTGAATGTTGTGTTGTTTAGTGCTGTGCTGTGTGACTTTTAATGTAAAAAAGCAAAAAAACAGAAAATGGTGCGATATTCAATCCTGGAAATGTCAGTAAGGTAGTGTTTCATAGGCGTTCTACATGTTCCTTAGAAAGTAATCGATTCCAAGAGGAAATCGAAATTTCGTGGTGAATCCTCGGATAAATTGATAGACGTGGTAACGCCGTGCTATTTCACTACCTGTCACTACCATTGACATAGGCAAAATTTTAAGACAGGTCACTGCGGGCGTCCATAGGCGGCGTTTTTGAGGGGTTATAAACAATTAAAAAAAAAAAAATCGGCTTAAGGCTCAATGTACAGCACGTGCGTGGTGATTTAATATTTTGACCCATAAAATGGCTTTTTTCGATCTGTAGAGGGCAACACGCTTAATTTTAAACTTTTGGTCAATACAAATTTTAATCTTAAGTAATAACTCACATTTTGAGACAAAAATTATTTAAAAATATGTATCACAATGGCCGTTATTAGCATTTGCGCAATAAGCCTAATAACTGCCATTGTGATAAATATTTTAAAAAAAAATTTGCCTCAAAATGTGAGTAATTACTTAGATTAAAATTTGTGTTGACCAAAAGTTTAAAATTATGCGTGTTGCTCGCTACAGATTGGAAAAAGCCATTTTATGGGTCAAAATGTTGAATCAAATCAAATTTATTTTGGCAAGTCTAATTTTTCTTTATCTACCATAAAAAATTTTGTGCTAAGTGATAGTTAACCCTGTATGTCTGCCATATCTGTCGTCCTTTAGGAAAAATAAAAGAAAACTTGAAAAAAATTTTATTTGTTCTTGTGTTTGCAACCCCTTAGCAACTACCCCCACCACCACCTAGCCAGCTGACACCCCAAACGTTGCTGCACAATGTGGGTACAATCGAATGAAAATATAAAGAAACTGCCCAAAATCGTTGCAATTTTTGTACACGGGCTCCAGGACCTACTTTAATTTAGCGTCATAATCGTCTATTTATTTTCATGGGTAACTAGACCTTTTGCCAATCACACATAATATTACAAATAATTTTCCTACTTTCTTATAGTAAATACAGAACAAACTGGCAAGTATGAGATATCAAATTAAATGGGGTATTTTGCTTTATAAGAAATGCGGCAATAAATTTTTTCCAGATAATTTAATTTTTGATCCCAAGAGAGCCCAAAGTTAGTCATATCTAATATTTTAGAATTGATGCAATAGTTCAATTCACACAGTTGTTGCAAACAATTTTCATATTAAACTTTTTTCTGTACCTCTAGAAATAAAAAAGTTACAGAGGTTTTATTTATTTTTTTATTTTTGGCCATAGTTTTCCTAGGTGGCCATGGACAGCTACTTTCATCATGCAAAAAGAAGTCCACTCGGAAGAGTTATCGATCGCACCCGCCACCGATTTTTTTCTGTCAAAAAATAGCCGAGATATTTTAAGTGAGCCACTTATATAATAATATTAGCTAATGTTTTCGATACATTCCTTTAATTTTTGGAATCCTTGAGTTTGGTTATACAATTAAAGTCACCAAGAATAATTAGTGGAAAGTCAGAACAAAGGTGAACCTGTAGGTTATCTCGAAAGAAGCTATTAGGTTCAGCCTAATTTTGGCTTCCAGATGGGGCATAAATATTAACATATCTTATATTAATCTTGATTGGAAACTTCCACAGGCAGAATATGATGAATCTGATACTGTCTATTTTTGCTGAAATTATTGTACCATCCGGTACACACACAATATCATCTACCAAACTGCCAACTCTAAAAATGCCCCCTCTTTGTTTGGGGCCAACATTTGTGATCATGTTAAAGCCTGGAGGGCACTTGAAGTAATCTAAATTTAATTCCTGCAAGCAACAAATATCCACACTACTGTTCCATATAAAACCATTAAGGAGACTATGTTTAACAATATTTTTAATTTATACTGCAAATTGTTTTCAATATACGATATGAAGCCATTTTAACGCAAGTATAGTAAGCGAAAAATAAGGAGATACAAAAGCATCACAAAAAACATAAAAGGTAAAGTTAATAGTCTTACATTTTTCTAAACATAGAGTCCTAATGTGTAAAAAAAAACAATCTACTATTCTGTTTCAGAGATTTGCATTTGGAATCTGTTGTCCTGTCCAAACCTTCTGCTTCCAGGAGTTTTTGTACAACCTGATTTCCAATATTCTTTGAGAATAAAATTTTCAGTTTTGAGACTTTTTCTTCTTCACTGGAAATCGTTCTAGTTCTTTGTCTCGTCCTTTTTTCTTTCCTGCTTTCTTGATTGGCGATGTTCCTTTATTTTTCCTGTTGTTCTTCTTGTGTGGAGTATATTATATCATCGTTTGTGTCATGCTGTTGAATTGTGTTAAGTTCTGGCTCCTCCATCGTAATTTCATTTTCCTGATTCACTGTCACCTCTTCTCTGCCATTTTTCCTATTTTCTGTGACTTCTGAATATAGCGTGTTATCAATTCTGGGTGTACAAGGTGTCCCATTTTCAATACTATTGCAGGTTATATTTATATTTTGAAATTCTTATCTCCTAGAAAAAATCTTTGTACGCCACTGAATTCTACGGGAAAAATCTATAAGGTTCGATTTTTATTTCAACAAGTTAGCATATGCCTAAAAATGTCAAATTTTAAAAATCATTTTGTAGGGGGCCATGAAAATTCTGTTTAGGCGGCCTTTCTTTTCATGAAAAAGTAGACCAGTGTCTCAAAAACCGCAACTCCCTATCCCTAAAAATAACCGAGATACTCTGCAAAAGTATTGAAAATGGGACAATACGCATTACTATGCAGAATTCTGTTACTGAAATTTCGAGGACAATCCTTGCTCTCGTGTCATGCTTCTCCTCATGACATACACATCGTAACTTGATTTTTATATACCTCGAGAGAGGTGTGGCCGTCCACCGTAATATAAAAAGGTACAAGTTTTTTCATACTCATCAGGCAAGTCCTTACACCGTTTTTTACCAGAAAAAAAATCAACCCATGACCATTTTTCATTCTTAATTCCTTTCACCGCTGTTGGAATCAAATACTTGTTTCCTTCATTATCCGTGAATTTCGCATGACCATTTTCAAACTGTTGTAAAATTTTCTCCACCAAACTTTAATATATCCTTTGTACGACAGGATGTGGATTTGTATCCCAACAATTTGGTCATTAAGGCTAAGGGTAGACTTTATCCATTTGTAAATTTCCAACTGGTTGGTCTTTTTCCGAGATAACTTAAAGTCTAGTACGATATTGTTTTCCCCTCATGGTACCCATTTCTCCAGGAACCTGGGTTGACTTTGATTTTTTTTTCTATGATGCGCGTACACTGACTGCGATGTGTAGGTACTGTTCAAAAGCCGAGCGAGTATTGACAATTAAGTTAACAATAGTGAGGTGTTAGCCAACAATTGCACAAAAATTTATTCTGGACTTGTTGTAGGAGGCATTGCAATAATGTGGATTGTAGATAAAAGGTGATTTTCCAATTAAGTCTAGTTATTTGTGGAAAACCAGAAAAAAACATATTTGTTCAACAGTTACATTAGAAATAGCCTTCTGGTTGTATTTCATTGAAAAAAAAAATTAAAAAAATTCTGTTCTACGAAAAATTTTTTTTGAAAGAATGTAATATGTATTCAATTTTTTTGGGGTAACTGCCTCAAATTTTGTACAAAAGTCTAAAATTATATTCTAAGCAATTTTTTCATATAACTCTTTGTGATACCTCATCATTTAACCTCACTTTTCTTAATTAATGGGTAGCTTTTTGAAATTTATAGATTTCTGGAGTTCACAAGCCAAACACAGACACACTGTTATTTAATTAATAAAATTATTAATATTTTTATATTCATTTTTTGACTGCTTCCACCCTTCCGGATGTTGCCTGGATGGCTGGATCCTTTGGATCTTGGCTAAAATCATTTATATTAAAAATAACTTTCCTATATTTTCAATTTAAGTATTGCTAACCTTTAATTTTGGTAGGATTTCTATCTACACACGGACCTTTAAGACTTCTTATTTGTTGCTTCTAAGTAATTCTCATGTATTGAAATGTGTGCATGTATCTTGATCATGTTATCATGATCATACGCAAATAATTGTTTCTACATTTTCTCACCTGTGGGATTCTCAGATGATTGTACTATTTTGACTAGTCAATCACCTGCCATTCTTTTTTACAGCCAAAACAATACTTGAAGAAGAACATCTCCGTTTGTAAGAAATGCATCAGCACAATACATCTTACTTTAGACCTGAAGCAGGGCCTCTGGAATAATTCATATAACAACCAGGATCAACCGGTCACCATATGGTGTACTTCAAGAATGGAAGAAGAGGAGCGAGAAAAGGAGAAGAAACGGCAGAAGAGGCAAGGATCTAGATCTCACAGTAAGTCATTTTGGTCGTGTCAAATCATTTGTAATAGGTCATGGAATCCTGCAACAACTTAACTCAAGCCAAGAAAGTATGCGAAGAAAGAATAATGATGATCACCACAACATTGAGGAAGAAGCACTTATACAATAAGTTTCATGTTGTTGATTTTGTAAATTAAGTCACTTCCTGCTTAGATGCTTAAGACAAATGTTTTGGATTTGTTATTGAAATTGAATTTACAACAGCTCAAGAAAATCTGAAGGGCAGTAATCTGCGAGATCGGCCTTTAGTGTCTCAAGGCGATTGAGGTATGCTATTTTTCAGAATGGAATTTGTGTTATTTGCAAATTATTGGTTCCAAAAACTTAAAATACTTTTTTTTCAACTTGGTTTAAGGGCTGAGTGATACAAGCATAAGTCGGCGCATAATAATAGTTCATGCTGTGTATTTTGTGCCAAAATGTTCGCCAGATGACACCTTTAGAACTGCCAGATCGGTATAACAAAATCGTCTTTTGCATTTTCGTAAAAATAATATTTTATAAAAGAGAAATTAATATGTCACAAAAAAGGTGCTCTTGTTCAAATCAGCTACAATTATTAATATTAGTTGAGTCAACGTAGACGAAAAATGGTGTTAATTAGGAATTAATTAGGGAAGTCATGGATTTTAATAAAACCTTTTGAAACACCTTCAAACATACTTTTATTTAAAAGTCTGCAGGTTGAAAAAGGGCGCTTTAAAAAAATCAAAAAATCAAAAAATTTATTTTTCACCGAAGTTTCTCAAAAATCGTCTACAAATTATTGTAGAATCATTATTTTCAATGAAAATGTATATTTTTATGTTTTTTGAGATGCTGATTATGAATATGAAGTAAAAAAAAATGACGCCTAGTAAAAATGAAGTTGAATCATTGAGTAAAGGAATAATATGGGAAGAGGAGTTGCTCCCATGTTGTGAGTTGCTAACAAGTAAATTTGTAGGAAACAAGGATCGCCCTCTAGTAGCCCGCAAATTTATTAAAATATCAGTCTCATCCCTCGCGCCATCTAGTAGGCTGCAAAATTATTAAAAATCGATTGTTTCGTCCAACACGGCATAATATTTTCCTCAGATCCCTCTTCCGCATTACGCTGGACGTTGCCGGATCGCTCGCTCACACCAAATGTATTATAGAATGAATGCGCACTTGCCGGATCAGGGCCGGCTCAAGCTTCTGCGGGACTAGATGCCACTTGAGAATGCGGGGCGTCGAAAACCGAAAAGGAATAGATAGTTTGAGCTCCGCTTAGCATATATTCTCTGTGGTTTAGAGCTATTACATTACAAGTAAATTTTTGAGAAAGGCGTGTGTCGCCCCTACCCCCGTTGAATTTATCTTTTCCAAATTAAATTCCTATGGTTACCCCACTGGAATGGTATATTTTTTTGTGAATTTTTTTCTTTCTGATAAATTTTTCTAGTCCTTATATGGTTTGCAATAGTTATTGACATTTTAATATATAAATTATTCAACTTTCATTCTCAAAACTTTAACACTTTGTAGATAAGAGGTACGCTAAACATTTATAAAGGAAAGTTGCTCAGAATTGAAAAGTATGGTTGTAAGTATGTATATCAAATTTGCAGACTGTTAGTCAACTAATTGTTGTTTTTCTTATATAATATAATATTGACATTTCTCGGACGGAACCAATGAATGAAGAAGGAAGACTTTTACATGGAGTGTTAATATTAGTATATCATTTTAGTGTTGTAAATAAGTGTAGATAAGCAATATTTCGTTAAAATCTCACTCACAATTTTCTATTCTGAACAACGTTCCATTATGAATATTTACCGAATTTTGAGCATGACACTCAGGAAATCTCCAAATTTAAATGTCAATAACTTGTAAACCATGAGGATTAAAAAAATTGCCAGTAAGAAAAATATACAATACGCAAAAATATACCATTCCGGTGGCGTATCTTCTAGGATTTGGTTTGGAGAAAAATATCTTCAGCGAGTTGTGTAATGGCTCAAATTATTCCTTCACCAATGCCACGATGCCAATAAATTTTTAAAAAAGTGCTGTCGATTTCCTAAAAATAGACAGTGCCCTAAAATTTGGATTATCCTGTACGGGACTAGGAGGCGTGGGGCCAGTCAAAACGTAGAGGCAAGGGCTGAGTTTGCCGCATTGTTTCGCACGCGCCTAGAGCCAACCCTGGCGAAGATTCTCCCTTTAGATGCGCATACGTTTTTCGTTGGGCATTCCTTCAACTGACGCTGAGTATGAGGGATAACTGTTTTCTTACCTGCGTAATTTCTTCCTATGCAGTGTCATAATATGCAAAATTTATAAATAGAAGCTAGTAATAGTACATGCGCTTGGAACTGAAATTATCTAAAATGATGAAAAATGTTATTAACAAATAAAAAATTAATACAAATAAAAATTAAAATCTTTTAATGCGTTTTTGTAATACTTTGCGTGAAGATTAAATCGTAACTTATTACCTTCCACTATAGTTGTAATAATTTTTTGTCTTCGGGTGAAAAAAATCGAAATAAATCGAAGTAGGCCGATTTTTTTTAAAAAATGGTGTTATGGGCTATCTTTTAGTTTTGAACAACTTTTCCTAATAACTTTTTGTGTTAATTATTTCTATGCCAATCTTATTTTAAGAAGCAACATTTTTATCGAGAATAACTTTTCGATAAAATAAAAAAATAACTTTTAACTATTGGACACCATAAACGTGGACATACTAGAGATATATCAATGTTTTTTTATTAGAACGCCCTGTACATTTTTCTATTTTTGTAATCTACGTATTTTTGCGATTCCAACGATATGCGTTGTTTGGTCCAGCTGTTTGAAAGATATTCTACCTCGAAACTTTGAATTTTGCACCTCTGATGCCCATTGTTTGGAAAATGAAACCTTTGCGGAAAGTATCACAAATGACAATGAGCACTCTCACTAAAATATAATTAAAATAATACTTAATTGTTGGAAAATTTGGTTCAATTCTATGGCACAGATATCGCAAACTACAAAATAGGCAAGAAAAAGCGTTATATTGACTGTTAAGGACACATTGTTTTGTTTTAAGCCAGCTGAGAATGCTACCGAAAAATAATTATTAACATTTAAAAAACTGCCAGAGGGATAATACACAAAGTATTATATTGGCGAAATAAGCCCTTTTTGGGCACTTCCAGAGGAACCTACAATATACGGGATGTTGCATTAAAAAAAGTTTAGTTTGCCACACTTGAATGCTCTGTATAATTTTTTACATAATGGTTAAAAACTGCACCTAAAACTTTTTCAACGGTTTTTCTATGTCAAAAATAAAAAATGAGCTGAAAAACCCTGAGCACCCTGTACATACCGTTAATTATAGCGTTTCACGACCAATTATTTATCGGTGCATATTTTCAAAAAAAAAAACGTGTTTTTACTTAAATAGCATTTATTTTGGTTGTCATTTTTTTTGCAATCGAAACACCCCATTTTCTTTTATTTTTCGACATAATGTGCATAGGGGATACAAAACGATTAGCGCGGGCTCTGCTCTTGCCCTATAAAATGTCTATCTATTCCTCCCTCATTTTTTTATGTGGAAAAATAAAATAATATTTACCAAATAAAAAATAAAATAGTAATGTTCAATAAAAATAAATAGTAATAATTATTCCTAATATCACAGACCTACGAGTAGGTATAGTACTCGCTAATGTAGGTAAGTCTGTGCTGACTGTGCTGCTAATACGAGTATATAAAACAAAAACGCAGTGGTAACCCGCCCGAGTCACGTCAGAGGATTCGCCAGTTCAAAGCTATTGCTATTAAATTTGTCCAAATCGTCGTTAGAAGGAGACTATTCGCTTCGCATTTGTTTTTTTGGGTCAAGGTCAAAGCACACCGCACCTGTTATTATAGCCAAGACAACATTTACCTACCGTGAATTAGATGGTGTGCAAGGTAACATCGATCTCCAGACAGTGGTAGATAGGTTCAAGCAGTTTCAAAAACATTTTTAATTTGTGGTGAATGCTCTGGGTTAAATTCCCCGGCACGTCAAAAAGCAAGGTGTTACAGATCCGTCCATTTGCTCCATTCCTCTTATTCTATCCTTTACTCAATGGTTGAATGCAAGAATAATCGAATTTTCTTCAAGATTTCGTGAAATTTATTGCAGGTATTCATGATAATGAAACTAAAAACGTATCTTGAGATGCTGATTGAACATTTATTTATTTTCGAAAAAGAAGATTGATATTTACACTATATTTCATTTCTAGCCGACGTGATTAAAGTCTTTGTCACAGGCTTCCTCTTCTATGTTACTGTAGCTCAGATTTTCATCATAGTCGTTACTCTCGTCATCATAGCTATAAACTGGTGAGCAATTTGAACAATCGTGACCACTACAAAAGCCACACGCTGCTGTACAATAAAGTCCTGATCTTCTACAACTGCAAGCTGAGCCACAACCAGTTTTGCAGTTGCAAAATATCATTTTCATCAAACTTTTTGGAGCTGGGGGTTCGCTCATCATGATCGCACTCATATCCCTCGAATTCTATCCCCATTCTTCTGCTGATAATTGAATTCCTTTCCAGAGTTGAATTTGATGGTAGACTCGTTTACTGTGATGTGCTAATGCATCCTTGGTTGGCGGTAAGGTTGGTAACTCGACAGTTTTATTTTTCGTAACGGCTTTTAAAAAATGTGTGTACCGCAGTTTGTTGATATCTTTCATTTTCTTTGGAGCTTTACACCACCTGACGAAGCATTTTTCTCCAGCTTCTACGATTTCATTCACGTTTCGTTCAGGAATGCAGAAAAGTTTAGCAATACCTTGCATTTGTTCATCTTTTTCAGGCAATTTCGCAAATTTCATTTTACTTCTTCCGTAAAAGCTGGATGTGGTATCACAACCAGTGTATGCATGGGTAAATAACAAATACTCTGCAGTAATAAATTGATAGCTTTGTGATGAGTACATTTTCTTTATTGTACTTCCTGTTGTGAATTTCAAGAAGAGAATACACCTATCGACAGCACACAAAGCATTTAAAAGAACGAGAACTTCAGTATCCTCAGCTACAATAACTGTTTTGTCGTTCTCAATTGAAATGGCCGATTGAAAATTAACACGACTGCATCATCTTCTGCTTGTTGCACACGTATTCCACAATCTGAAGATATGGCAGTGAGGAGCTCTATTAATCTCTTCTTGTTTTCTGAATGAACAGAAAATCATCCTGCTTGATAGTCACTGGCATATCTCTTGTGAAAAATATTTCAGTGGAATTATGTTTTATATTACGCCGGATTCTTTCAGCAGTTTTAGTGCTAGTGCTGCCTTAGCCATCGAAAATGATGTGAATGTTGCTTCCAAAATTTCGTCTCAGATATAAAACATAATTACGACAGATGTTTGCGAACGTATCATTAATTCACCATGGTACACGATGCAAAAGCATGCCACCATCCACCACAAATGTAAAATCGTCTGGGTTGTCGATAACGATGTCCTTGGGTTTGAAAATGTCATACAGAGACGATTTTACTGTCTTACGCATTCCACATTCTTCCAACATAGACAGAGGAAATGGTGCTAATTCGTACGCAAGATATTCTTTCAGTTCTTCGTCCGACTTTTTCATTACGCAGATTCTTTGAAAAAGTAGGAGAGGATCAATTGGCACTGTTTCCTTATTAATCTTCAATTTACTTTACACTGTGAGTAAGGGGATACATTTATCTATTCTCTTCAATTTTACATCTTTAAAATTTTCATTATCGATGATCTTCATAGCAGAAACTCCCTTCTCAAATGCAAAGTGACAATCAATTTCGTCTGTAGCAGAGACTCCATTGGCGATTGAATAAAGAATGTCACTATTAGCAAATGGATGATGGGTTTCCAGCCATTTAACTAATTTATTGAAGACGGTGTCGTCACGACTTATTCTGCTATCATGTTGTTGACTTCTCTTGAATGAAATATTGCAATATTCTTCAATACCTTCAATGATATCCTTTGTGAAAATGCCATTCTTAATCCATGTGTAAACAACGCTCTCAGTTGCTCCACGTTTGAAAGGATCTCCTCATCGACTTCATTAGAGTTTGTTCGATTGTTTGAACGGTATGGATGCCACTTTCATACTTGTCATAGCTTCTCGGAGTCTTCGGGTGAGGTTCTGATGCTTCCCGGGCCCCCGAAAAATCGAGAAATAAGAAAAAACCCGCAAATTGTAAGAGTTACCTGAGAAAAGTATGACACCCAAATAAGAGATTCACCACCTCCTTTGATTTTTAGAACGGCTCTATTCGAGGTTGTCGACAGACTTTTGCGAAAAAAGCCGCCAATGTCCGACGGCAAGATTGTAAAATTTTCCACTATTATTAAGGCAATCTAAGGCCAACCTGACAGCGCCGAATTTACTGTTCTTCGTTCTGTAAGTGGAAATGTCGCGTAAGGCAATCTCGCGTAATAAGATGTTAGATTTGCCCCCACTTACGCCTTTGAGGTTATGGCTGGCTTTCAAACCGCGAGAGAGGGGTGGGGTAATTGCAACGTTGTCAGTTGAACTCCTTTGCGAACCTACGTAGTGGAACGATTTCAAGGGCCGCGCCCTTACATACCTGCAGAAATAAATAGTAGAAATGCAATATGCCTTAATTTACTTGGTTAAGTGTAAACTAATTAGTAACCAGCTATTAAGTATTGAGGAGTTTTTTAAGGTTATTCAGAAAAAAGGACGGATTGAGGTTTGGCTAATGGGTTGGGATGGAATTTTTATTATTATAATACTTTAGTTTGCAAATTAGCTGATTACTTCATAAATTAGCTAAGTAAACACTTTAAGCGTAACATAAGTATAGGTACACTTGTTTTCAGCAAAACAATTCTTTAACAATTAAATATATACTTTTTCAATTTTCGAACGTGTTACGGGTATTTTTTATATTACGCTAAAATGCTTCAAGATAAAACGATATTGGCTTCAACTATTCTCACAGTAGTCTAAATATTATTAGCATTCTACTAGTATTTCAAATATTTCTTTAAAAAAAAGGTAGCCTCTAAAGAAACAAAGGTTTAATAAAATAAATTGTCTTTTATTAGTTCCACCGCCTTAACGTATGAAAGTCGTACTATATTGTATCTGGTACCAATTCCAGCTATAGGCTACCACACATACACCTGAAAATAAACAACACATTTTAAGATTAATCAATTATAAGTTTAGTTGTTAAATTAATTACCTTTATGGTTTAGATTTATCCTCCGGTTACCAAGGGCGTCCTAGAAATTCTGGCACCCCTCTCGTATTGCTTCTTTTCTAGAAACCTTGTGCTGGCTGTCTTTGTTTATACCCACTACTTGCGATGTCACTGGTATTAAGCATTCTCCTTATTACGCAACCGCTAACCATGCCTTGTCGATAGTGCAGGAAATTTAGTTGTTAGGTCGAGCTTACGACTGTGCTAGTAGCGTTATGTAATTTTGGACCTCGCGTGGCTTATATTGCGGTCGTCTGAGAAATAAAATAGCAGTCAACACTTCTACTTAAATATTATCATATTTGTTACTTTACCTTCAAATAAATCATTTCATCCTGCACTTTTATAAGGACTAGATACTACTAAATTGTTTAGTTACAAATATAAATATATCGCCTCGCTTTGGTTAGAAAATTCGAGCGCTGGCGTTAAAGTACCAACCGTGGTACCCTTCAAGCATAAAATTTACTAAGCCTTTCAATCTATAAGACCTCTGATTGGTTGGAATGGCCCCCTTCCTTTTTTTTTTGAAAGAAAAAAGGGAACGACGGTTCATTTTAAATTTAACGTTTGTGGTGTAAAGATCCAACAATCAAACGTAAGGCGATTTTGCCGATTTTTCAAGAAAGTCAGTTCGAAGTTCCTCCATACCGTTTCGTAATATCGTATAGACGATTGTTGTCAATTTGAATTGAGGAATGTTCGTTTAAAACTGATATTTTCTGGATTTTCCCAACCACGAGGCCACACACCAACTCTGGTGAGTAAAATTCAGGGAAAATATTAAACCCGTCAAGTTAATAATCATGTTTTCTCTTAGTACATTTTATGTTTTGGCTTTTAGGCCTCACTAGCTCACTGGCTCACTAGCTCACGGGCACGCTCGATCGCTCGCTCGAATGTTCGCTCGATCGCTCACTCGATCGCACTTTCATATTTGGCAACGATAAATCTCACCAAGGGAAATAGACTCCTGGAAATACGTCACCACCCGCCCCGTACTCGTCACCTCTACGGGTACGTCATAGCTTGACGTCATTGACGGCCATCTTGTGCTCCATCACCAAACCGGCGGCAAGTCCATTCCGATTTATTTGCAAATTGCTTTATCAAAGTCCAACACAATAGTACTTTCAAACGTCCTCAATACATTTGCCTATCACGTGTGAACCGAATATAACGTTATACCAGGTGCCAAAATTAATAAGTTGTCCTTTTTCTCATAATCGATTAAGCTTTAAATATTTAATTTAATAATAAATTCTCATCCTCACTATTTAATGTGATACACTCAAGCAGAGATGAGGCTATTCGCCGACCTAGAACTAACTGTGATTTCCTGAAATTAACTGTGATTTTTCTTGTGTTTATTTTTGATCAAATATAGTACTTATTGGCATTATTAATTTCCCGTTTTTTTTTAATATCAACTAAGGCATTGCTTTCTCTCTTCTGGGGGTTTACGTAAAACGGGTGGCGCTTTCTTATGATTATGAATAATTCCTTTTTAACCCACACCACTTGCCGTGTGAGTTAGCCAGGGCAACCTCCCATAAAAGCGTGCTTGATTTAAATTTCAGTAAGTATTATTGTTGTTTATTATTTTATGCCACCCCTAATTTGAATAATATCACAGTTTTCTGCTTTACCTCCTAGAAAAGGCGTAGCAAACATCTTAACTAGAGGTTTAAAATTTCCGGAAAAAATGATCGTCGGAAAAAAACCGTTTTTTTTCCGGAAAATTTGGAAAAAAACGAAAAAAAAAACCTTTTTTTTTAATAATACATATACCTAAAATAATTACAAAACAAATATTTTTTCTTGAAATCAGCAGTAAAGTGTCCCAAAATCGTCATTAAAAGCACAGAAATCGTAAAGTAATGGGCTACATTATTGTACGATTTTTTCAATAAGTAGGCCTTGGCGAGATGTAAACATCAAACATCAGACGCGGAGAAATCGCCTGTCAAAAGTGACCAAATATTGAAAACCCGGCCGATAAAGGCCCATTTAACGTTTCGTACACATTGCGAAATTGTTTCCTATAGAAGCGCAATCCTTCAGTATACATATTTTAGTAGGTTTGAATATCAATAGATCTGTTGTGGAGGCTGCACAAGAAGCAGCAGTTTGGTTTTTCTGTATGAAGGTGCCGTGTCTTGTCTTATTTGACCTAGGTAGAGCGATCGTCAAAGTCAAGCAACGCCGCGCGTAGTCGGTTCATGGACGGGTGAATCCCTTATTATTATTTTCTTGCCTAATAAAACATTTTATTTCCGATTAAAAAAAAATAATAATATGTACCTCGGCACTGAAGTTCTTCCTCGGCCAGAGGCCTCGGCAACTAAATTCCACATGAGTCATAAAAAGTTGAACTTCAGTGCCTTGGTACATAATAACTATTTCTTGAAAAAGGCATTAAAAGCTCAGAAATCGGCACTGAAGTAGCCCATTATTGTACGATTTTTTCGATAAGTAGGCCTTGGCGAGATGTAAACAACAAACGTCAGACGCGGAGCAATCGCCCGTCAAAAGTGACCAAATATTCAAAACCCGGCCACAAAAGGCCCATTTAACTTTTCGTACACATTGAGAAATTGTTACCTATAGCAGCGCAATCCTTCAGTATACATATTATTTTAGTAGGTTTAAATATTAATAGATTTGTTAAGGAGGCTGCACAACAAGCAGTAGTTTGGTTTTTCTGTTCGTAGGCGCCATACGTCATTATACTTGACCTAGGTAGAGCGATCGTCAAAGTTAAGCAACGTCGCGCGTAGTTGGTTCATGGACGGGTGATCCCGTATGATTATTTTCTTTCCCAATAAAACATTTTTTTCCGATTTAAAAAAAAGTAATATGTATCTCGGCACTGAAGTTCTTTTTATGACTCATGTGGTTTATTTGGCTCGGCCAGAGGCCTCGGCAACTAAATTCCACATGAGTCATAAAAAGTTGAACTTCAGTGCCTTGGTACATAAATAACTATTAAATGATAATTTATATAATATATAATATAAAGTTGAAAAGAATTATTGTTTTTAGTTTTTTACTGTTGATCAATAATTGTTTTTTTTTGTTAATTTATTTTGTTTTAAACAAAGCATTTCTATCAAAATATGTTATTTTTATACTCCTTGAGGTTTTTTCGAGGAAAATATGTAGGTATACAAAAAATGTAATTTGAGTGTTTCTTCCACTTTCTTTGTTTATTTTGTTTATTCGAATTTTATCTGAAATTTTCCATTTTTTCAAATTTTTCCATTTTTGGACTTTGGAAAAAGCGGAAAAAAAACCTCGTTTTTTTCCGTGACGTTAAACCTCTAGTCTTAACTTGTCTTGCAGTTTTAATTTAAATATGTACAATAGAAATACAAAATGCAAGACAAAATTATTAGATTGAGTATTATTATATAATATATACTTAATTATGACTATTAAAAAAAAATTCGAACAGCTCAACTTGTCTGGCATTTTTTAGGTGTGTATGTACACGTATTTTAAATAGAAATATGAAATGCCAGAAGAAAAAAAATCGTGGACAATTTTATATATTTTTTGTAACTTTTTTATTTATTTATAAATAATGGAACAGCCTAACTTGTCTGGCAATGCAGGATGTCCGCTTTTAGGCTATGGCATATATTTTGGTCATATTTTTTTCCATATTACTATTGCTGAAATTTTTCCAAAATTTCCGCATAATTTTCCGCGGGAAGCTCCGTTTCAAACTGTGATTACCGTCTGGCAATTTTTCAGCCTTATTTTCACAACAAAACCTTTCATTCTCTTGATTGCCAGACAAAAAGAAAACGTGGGAAATTGTAAGTTTTGCAAGTTAACTCCCATCCTCAACATTTTCGATCATTGAAAACCGTCTGGCATTTTTTATTGGTGAATTATTTATCAATGTCAATCTTTTTTTCAAATGCCAGAAAATTTAAGATCATAAAAGAACAAAATGTTTCATGTAAATGAAAATGGATTTTCCGAATTTTCGAACGGGGGGCAGGCATTAAAACCACCCTTATTTTCATCAGCCAACTAGCCACATTCAGCCCTCAAAATGCCAGGCAAAAAAATGTCTCCACTCAACAGTACCTCATCTCACGGTCTATAATGTCTAAACTAACTATTAAAAAAACCTATGGTGTTGCTACAAAGTAGATCCAGATTAATCGAGGGAAACACTGACGTGAAGGCAATTTCATACCTTTGAAAGGAAATATCACAAGTTGGGTAGTTCCATTTGAAATTTAACAGTTGGGATTGGTGGTGCACATAGGGGTGACTATCAAGATCATCCAAGAAGCTCCCCTTCCAAACAAAAATTGACGGGTCACGGCGATTTTTTTACATTTTTGTAATTTGTGAGGTATTCGGGCTGAGAAGTTTTTAAATGAACACCCTGTATATTACCATCAAATAGAAACCGTAAATAGTTGCTATGCCATTCTGCCACAGAAGTAAGAAAATAAGCTTATTTAGGACCAATCTTAGCAAAGAAGCGACCTTAAAAAAAAGGTTCTTAACGGTCTTCTAGTTTTAGAATTTAAAATGTTGAGTCATAACAAACTCATTTAATCTCTTCAGATTTAAAATTAAGCCAATACTTCCATCAGGCTTAGGTACTAAAAATATTTTTGATAGAAACTAATCCTTTACTATTACCGACCATTTAGTGTTCTTAAGAGAATAAATTTAAAAAACGGGACGGTCAAAAGTAATTTCAAAACCTTTTAGCCAAGAATAAATAACAGAGTCGGAAGATATTTTCGTCCATTTGCTTACAAGCTTACAATTTAATGTATCATTTTACTGACATCTGGATGTATCCTCGCTTGGGTTCTGGAGAACTGGATACAGCTGTGATAATATCTTGGTGCTTCTTGCATCAATTTCTTCTGACCCCCAATGTCCGTACTCTGCCTCTGGGATCCTTGAAGTTTAACATATTAAAATACTTAGGTCCTTAGTATACCTTGGTTTTCCATATTTAGGTGGTAGCCTTAAGTCAAGGCCTGAATACTCCAAGGTCTTAACCACCTTCACTTGATCACTTAATTTTCTTATTAAAGTTCGAACCTACTTAAATTCCATGAAATTCCGACTCCTCGTGATCTACATTACATAATAACCGACCAGCATCGCAAATTAGGGTTATTAACGATAAGTTACCACTTTACCCTTCTCCCCTCTAATAAAATGGTGAGGGTGTTGCCGAGGGCTGAAAGGTAAGCACCTAGTTGGCCTTGGATAGACACCAAGAGCTGAATCTAATTGAAGTTGAAAAATCTATGAGGAATCTCAAAGTTGTCCATATAAATTAGTATAATGAAAAATTCAATGTCGCAAAACAACTTAGGTATATTTGTATAAAAATAGTAAATATTGTTGTACGTTACTAGTTTCAGCTATTAAAAGCTATCATCAGACCTAAAAGTAAGCTAACTATAAGAAGAAATTATACAAATGAGATTGATAATTACCTTATAAGTGTATAGGTTCAAAAATAAGATTTTAAAAGTGACAATATATAATATATTATTGACATATTATAGGCAAATGGTTGAAGTCACTTCAGGATTGACCTTTGGGGCATAAATTAATTGGTAGTTGGATGGCAAAGAATTCATAACTGTCGATCTCTCAATGGCGGTGGCGTCGCTCGTACCGGCGCTGACTTTTTAGACTGCATGTTTTTCTGCCTTCGATCGACCTTGGTTCGAGGCAGGCACATGCATATGTTTTTAAAGAAAAACACCGCTATGGCCAAGAGCGTTGGACAAAATGTGGGTTCACGGTATTGCTCCTAAATAGGCTTTATCCATGTGATTTACTAATTGTCCTACACTCACTGGGATTACTATGGTTTTCTAGGGTTTTCCGTAGTACTTGAGCGAATGCTATCCTAGTTCTATCGGGAAAAAAGTCGGCCCTAGCCGCAAATGGCAACGAAGACAAAATAATAGTAATTGCCCCCCTCCCCTGCACAAGCATGTGGTTGCTTCTGGGGTACTCCTAGTTTGGAGTATTGTGAGGGTGAGAATTATTATTATTATTATTATTATATCTAACGGGAAGTAGGGGTACTACATCTAGTAATATGAAACAGAAATAATATGTAGTAGTAGTAACGGTTTTATTTAGCTCTTTCAGGCTACAATACAAAATTATAGTAGGTACAATAAGTTTTTTCATAATTCTTCACTCCATGTTTCTAAATCAAATTAAAAATTAATTTGATGATTGCAATGGTGAACTACAGTCATCTAGTTCCCTAAAAGGCCCCCTTGTCCAAGATAAATATCCACAATCTTAGAAATTTGAAAATACCTTAAGATATTTAAGGTAGTAGTAATCTTCTTTATCGACATCATAATATATCCGTTGACTGACGTATTTATAAAGACTTCTCACGGCTATAGCTTTAGTTCTTGGAAAACAGATGGCTCTGATGGCTAACAATATATTCTGCATTGTATTTTATCTCCGGAAAACGCATGGTGAGCCAAAAATGTGTCAGACGTGACAGCCGTGAGCAGTCTTTAATAATATGTCAGTCAACGATATATCCATGGGTCTGTATCAAAACCATGGGTGGTAACTTCAGGGTACCTAATCGGTTAGTGATTTGTGGGCTGACAGTATGACAGCGTGGCAGATGGCAGCTTAAAGTATGATTGCCTGCTATCTGCTGGATGAGGCTGGATTCTAAGAATAAAACTGCTTGCTTCAAGTCTCCCTGTTGTTAGATACAAAGGCCTGGATGGTAGGTACCTACAGGTACCCATTAAGAACTTTTATAAATAAATAATGTAAGTACTTAAATCCCACAGTATTTCCGTGTGCATAATATTTTGTTTATTTGAAAACATATTTTCCTTTTAGTGCTTGTGAAAGTGGCCTATTGAAGTTTAATAATAAGCTGCAGAAAGTTATGGAGTAGAGTTTTTTTTAAAAACGTATTCCAACAAATATTCCTATTATTATAGTGACAATAGATGTGTTGCACTGATAGGTATTATAGAAGTAAACAATTTAGATCTATTTTCACCAGAAAATATAGAACAGTGAAAGTAAAAGGGTGGGTAAATTGATATATTTTTAATATTAGATTAGCTAGTAAATATAGACAATTGCCACTAAGTATCATGGATATTTGATCTATATATTTATGTATTTTTCCTCGTCATTATGTTGTTCCTCGGCCAATTCTTGGTTTTTAAAATTCTTCTTTTCCTCTTTCAAAATTTGGAATGCTAGTTTTAGTGAAAAAATATGCAGCAGAATGTCAGGTTTTAATCGAAGGCGAATACGTGGACCTTGTAAGAATTTTCCCCAATTTACTGTTTTCTTCAAGCTGTATAAAAAAATACATTGCAATAAAATTATAGCTTGGTATTTAAATTTACTTACATTAAAAGGTAATTAATTATGTATTTCGCGTTCACTATTCTTTATTGGCTTGATACAGCAAACAGCACAAAAAACAGAACACGAATCACTAACATCTTCAGGAGAGGAATCTTGGATTTTATACCTACAATAGACTTTTCTATATGTTTCCTACCTACCTACATTATAAATATTACATAGGAATATAGGAAGGTTTATTATTTTGGTAAGCAGATAAATAAAGGTAAGTTTTGGTTTTAATATATTATATAGATAATAATAAAAACTCGTTATAACGTTAAAATTAAAATCTCAAAATAAAAATTATTTCAGTTTGAAATGTTTGAAGTATGAAGTGTACCAAGGACAAGTAGTTAGGTTAGATTTGTAAAAAATAGACATTTCACAAATAATAACTAGGAAGATTGTGTGAACTTAGCTACAGAGGAATTTCAGCAGATTGATTGTATCTAGCGCCATCTTTTGAGAGCAAAAGGAGCAATACCTTAAAATTTTGGATTTTCTATTTAAAAACTAAGAGGAACTGGCAAAAATGAAATGTGCCAGGGGAGTCTACTAAACTTCTACTATCCGCCTGCATGCAGTTTTCTATATGACCAGACTAGCCCATTGAAATAATTGAAGAAATAGATTATTACCTATCTAGCCTGTAAGGCAAAGAAATGTTTCCGCAATTCACGTTTAAAACTTTAAATAATCTAAAAAGTGTGGATATACTGTTTTATTATATATTATTTTTTAGAGTAAATGCTCAAATCGTCACTAAGAGATTTTTTGAGGGCCCAGTCACATATACAGATTTCATCCGGAACACCCCCGTAAAATTGTGATGCACTGCACGATTTTGATGAATTTGTGTGTCTGTAGGAAGTGTCCTTACACACTTGTGGTGTCGTAGCGGCATCACTATTCCACGGCCTGCTATGACTTTTTTTGATGCGATTTTTTGAAAAATGCTATTAGGGATTTTTTATCAAAAATCTGGCAACGTAGCTTTATTCAGCACCCCCTGAAACCACATTGTCCCAAATTTTATTAACCCTTTCGGGACTGCGGCCGCCTGAGGATCTCTGCCCAGTGGACCACAGCAGGAAGCGCATGCGTGTATGTACGGTTCCGGTCCTTAATTGCAAAACAGTCATTACATAACAACAGATCCTTCCACAATATAAGTCATTTTTTGCATGCACCCACATGCAAATGAGCTTCTCTTCGAATTTATTGATGTATTTAAGTGCACAAGTAAGTTTTTTTACGAGAAGGTCCACCCAACTAGATGCCATCACTAGAAAATCAGCCAATGACATTAATTGGGGGCATGACCAATGTAAAGTAGGCGGTCCAATATATCCGTAGCGTTTATAGTCGGTTCCGGTCCCACTGACCCAACTTTTATATGCGTATTCATCCGGGTCCGGTCCCGAAAGGGTTAATTTACTTCGCCGACTAACATTTCTAAGGGCCTTAAAGTTGGGAAAATTGATTTTTATTTTCAATTAAAAATCAGGAATGCTTTGGAAATATCTGAAAATCGAGCAAACTTATTCAGAACTGCTTAAAAATGTTGTATTGATAAAGAAAACGGCAAAGAACATTGTTTTATCTTTTTAAAGTAATGCTTAAATATGCCATATTTTTAATTAGGTATTATGTTTTTAATACAATATGTTAAAAAATGCTATTAGCGATTTTTTTATAGAAAATCTGGCAACGTCGCTTTAACCAGCACCCCCTGAAACCCAAATATCCCAAGTTTCATGAATTTACCTCACCAACTAACATTCCTATAAGACTTTATAGTTGGGAAAATTGTTTTTATTTTATTTTAAATTAAAAATCATGAATGCTTTGGAAATATTTGAAAATCGGATCAACTTAGTCGGAACCTCCCAAAAACTAATAAAGAAAACGGAGAACAAACACCATTATACCGTTTTAAAATAATACTTAAATATGGCATATTCTTCACAGATCACAGAAAAGATGCCATATTTAGGTATTATTTTAAAACTGTATGATGGTGTTATTTTTCTGTTTTCTTTATTAGTGGGACATTTTTAGGCCGTTTAGATTAAGTTTACCCGATTTTCAAATATTTTCAATTTTCCCAAATTTAAGGCCCTGTAGAAATGTTAGTCGGAGAAGTAAATTAATAAAACTTGGAACACTGGGATTTCAGGCGGTTCCGAATAAAGCTAACTTAGCCAAATTTCCGATAAAAAAATACCTAATAGCATTTTCCAAAAAAAAATCGCATCGAAAAAAGATTAAAGCAAGTACATTGTAATTTTCAGGGGTGTTGATCAAATCTGAACACCCTGTATGACTTTAAAAACTCGCTCATGGAATGTGAGGAATTCATCAGGGGCTTATCCGAATATATTGGAAATTCCCCCAGCCAGTGCTAGAGTGAATGCAATGAATAAAGAATCCCAGGAAGGAGTCAAAGCTCTATGTACATTATAAAATACTGAGACGGAAATCGCCCTGTGCAATATTATATTACAATATTTTGATATCTGACACAGTGATAGGTGCCAGTATGTGGTTCTTCGATAGTTTTCCATTTATTATGCTTAGCTGTGCGGCTTGTGGCTCTTCCCTGACTGCTAAAATTAAATATGTGAGGATAATAATCCATCGATAAGTAATTTTGTAATTTAAATTAACTTTTCAGGCCATGCACTAAAGTGGCAGTCGTTTGTGTAGGTACCTACTTCATCATAATTGGAAATTTAAAATGGGGAACTTGAACATTTTTTTAAATATATTTGCCTATCTCTAGAAAGAGCACATATAAGCCCTCAAATCGCAATATTTAATTTGCAATAAATAATTAAAGTTGTGACTGCAAGCTATTCATTTGAAACGACACGAAAAGCAGGGGAATGGCAGTGACAGGAGTGACAGCTACACAGAATTAAAGAAGGAAGAATGGAAATTTAACGTTAAAATAAACAGTTCGGCGACCCATTTCCAGAGGGATCTGATGTAGATCAAAAATAAGAACCGCCTAAAAGTTTAAATTTAACAAGCACTTCTTTAACTGAATAGTGAGGTCCCGGGTTCAATCGCACAAGAAGTTTTTTTTTTAATTATCACTGCATTCTATCTCTTATCATTTTTAGTAATAATTTGACAATGGTTATTATGAACATTATTACTCACAATCTACTCCATAATGTATTTAAATTCAAAGTACTTACCTACCTAATATGAAATTGTCAGTAGCACGAAAAATGTAATACATTGCTCGTGTAAGCTCTTTTTGGCCTCGGGGAGAGTTTTAAGACCAGAGGCAACACGGGCGTTAAACAACCTTGAATTATGCAGTTTTTAATTGCTTATATTTATTACATAAAAATAAAAAATGAGTTTTTTTGTGAACTGTGGTTCATTTAATGTCAATAAATTACGTTTGACAGTAATATTTTTCAAATTTAATTTTTGTGCAAGGTCCCCATTGGAATTGCTATATTATCAATAATTCCCAATAATTAGATAGCAAGAGTTGTAAACAGCTTATTACGTATGAGTGGAAAAGTTGCGCACGAGCCGCGCAGCGGCGAGTGCTGTAATTCCACGAGTATGTAATAAGCTTACAACACGAGTTTTGTTCTATAATTTTTCTTCGACGAAAAAAAAACTATTATAATAGATAAACTATACTTCTGATTATCTCACAGGCAACAATTAGTATGTTGGTTGGTTGCTATGGTGGCACGGATGCCGCGCTAACAAGGCACCTGTGATAATTGTGTTTTAATTAAGAACAGATATGTAATTTTTTTATTACGTGTCAGTCATTGCGTGTCAGTGTTCGTAACAATGGACTTACTTATAACCTAAACCAATACTTAATAGGTATGTTACTAGTATAGGAGTAGAAAGAGACGTAAACGTGCCTTATAATTTTTGGCCTGTATTGTAGGTAGGTACTGATTTTATGAAAAATGAGGGTTTATACCTCGGATTAGTTTGTTGAAACAACTCAAAGGTGCATGCCACTGTGAAACTGGAAATAGCATCCCGCCATATGCAGGAACTATCCCAGTCGCATGTTAATCCCCGTGCTCTTTCCTGGGGTTCTCTATTCATTGGACTTATCCGTAATTTATCTGCCTTCAATAAATTTAACTACACCCACAAGAAAAAAACTCAATTTTATCATCTAGGAAAAGAATCTAGTGTAGATCGATTTACCTACTTTTCGAAGGTCGTGAAATGGGGAAGTAACGTGACCTCAAAGTGAGATTCTATTATTAGTAATTATTAGTGAAATAATTAACCTGATGCATCTCCAGAAAAAATCTTATTAGACAGACATATTCTAATAGTGGATTCTCTCATATAAGGACTAGAGGTACATTTTCTCTAAACAGTGGTCTGAAAACATTTAAAAATCATTATTTAGGTATTAATAATTATTATTTTATTAACAATAAAAATAAAATAGATCCATTAATGAGACCAGGTGTAACTAAAATGTGGTAACACATCACAGGTATATTGTAGGAAAAACAAAATAAACCTTTAGGTTTATTTTTATAGAATCAGTGGAGATAACTGATCGAAACACAGCCCATTAACATCAGTTCTGTCAAATCTTTGAAAACTATTTCAATAAGCCATACAAGACCAACTAACCTCAAATTCTCCCGAAGGTGGAGAAAACCGGCCACCATCAAGCATCACCGAACTGGATATGATTTGGAAGAGGGCAAGCCCCTCTACATCGAACCGCAACCGCACCCCCAAATCTCGCCCAAGCCGATCAACACGATCTAAGTCACGGCGCCCCTCTTCTGCTACTCCACCAAGGACTAGGTCAGTGAGCCGCCTGCGGGAGACACTATTTTGGTGTGAACACTGTGATGCAAGTTTTGATGATTTGGACAGATTTACACACCATCTTGTGAATCATCACGGTTTTCTTCCATTGCACTTTTGTGATGAGTGCAATTTCCGGTATACTTCACAGTGAGTATTAGTGTTAAATTATTTATACGTAGTCGACTAGAATCCCTGTGGAACTAGGACAATAACTTAAGCTGTCCACCAGTGTCAATCCAAGTTTTATAAAAAAAAGAATTTAGAGGTGAATCCTGAAGCTGTTTTCTAGGGAGTCATTGTTGCTTTTGATATTTATATTTTAACTTTTTTTCCATTATGAAGGCACTGCTATATTCTCAGAATTCTTATAAGTAGAATATGAAGTTTTACTCCAGTCGTAGAATTTCGTAAGCTGCATAGTTTCAAATTAACATGTTACCAAAATCTGAATTCTATACTCATAGACTTAACAGTTAACTTAACAATAGTAGTTTAAATCAAGTTAATGTAAAATCCACATTGAGAAAATCTGTAATAAGTATTATTATACAGGGTGTATCTTTGTATAGAAATTTTAAGGATAGGTGGGGAAAATGTGCTTGTTACCAATCTGCAATTTTTTTCGAAAGCGTATTAACGTCTGAAATATATTTTTTAAAAAACACTTAAAACCCCTAATTCCGTCGCTCCTGTCAACGGCATTTCCCAACGATTCCCTTGCTCGGCGTTGCCGGACATATCATGTTATCGTAGTATTTAAAGAATCGTCTCAATCAATGCCTTTATTGGTTCTTTAGCGAATAGCATGCAAAATACCTACAGCATTTCAGATGCAGCGATGATTTGCGGATGTTGTACTTCTTTGTTGTATTTATTTTTATAATCCTCTCGAAAATTACAAAAAGCAGTAACTAGTCACACCTAATCTACCTTCAGTTGTTGTTCAATATCTAATTGTACATTAACTGATAGTCCCTTGTTTATAAATGTCACTATTCAAATAATTTGAATGAAACACGTCGGCTTGGACACAACGGAACGTTCTGATTCACAAGTCTCGCTCGGCACTCGCCTCCTGCGAGGCCGGAAACCCGAGACGCAGCAGCACACTCTCGATAAAAGTCTACGGCATCCACCGAAGGTGCGTCGAGTTTGGGACACCCTGTACACCCTGTCATTCTCTTGCGGTTGCGACGTTGCTGTCCTTTTTGATTGTTCTTGAAACTAACTACTAATTAGGTAATGTTGCCAGCTATGGCTTAAAAGGTTCAAATTCACAGAATATTATGAAAGATTGAACCAAAAATTGTTACAATTTTAATTTCTTATCTTTATTTAGGCTTCAGAGCATAACTAGATTTTCTGTTTTAACAACGGTAATAAAATTAAAATAAAAAACCTTTTTAAAAACAACCTTTTATTTAAGCCATGCACTAAAAGGCATAAAATAAGTTTAGGTTTTCATTAAGGTAGTTCAATGCCAAATTGCGACAAGCTTTTTGATTGTGAAATGTTCATAAAAGTAGGTTCCTCTTTAACTTTATTGGACAGTGATTGGTTGATAAGCAAGTAAGTACTTGCCGAAGTATGTATTTTCTTTACAATTCGAAAAGTTTTTTGATTTTGATAAGCTTGTTGAAATTTGGCAGAATTACTTTAATGAAAACCTAAACTTATTTTATATGTTTTAGTGGGTACATGGCTTAAATAAATGTTTTTTTCAAAAAAGATATAATTTTATTTTTATTTTATTTGTGCTTTTTAGTATTTGATTCTATGTCACGAGGGAAATTTAGTCCGCCATCTTGGGATATCCGCCTTAGTGGATTTAGTTTGATGTCTCTCACCTTATCGTTTTCTACTCGTCAAACCATTTCATTTGATACCTATGTTAAGGAGATTGTGAAATAGGTAATCCGCTATCTTCAGGTGGCCCCCATTTTGAATTTAGTGTGATGTCACTCACTTTATTGTTTTCTACTCGTCAAACTCTTTTGTTTGATATCCATATCAAGGGGGTTGTAAAGAAAAATGGTTATCCGCCACCTTGGAGCCATTTTGAATAAATTTCAAAATTGAGAAATTTCAGCTCAATCGGTTGGGTGGAACTGGTATAAAATTCAGTTGCAAGATTTGACCACATACCTACTAACATACTGAACAAGTTAAATTAAAGCTTCTCAACAGTTGCACTAATTTGAGGGAGGCTTAAAATATGTATGTTTTACGAAAATGGACAAGGTTGGATATTGCATGTCGTCATTGTTAAAGAAAAAATAGTTACGAGTCCAGAATGTTATAAAATTGTCTTTAAAATTTTAACTAGGAAAATAATACGGCAGGTTGTTCGACAAGAGAGAAACGGCAACAACGCCCGCAGCCACAGCCACTGCCGGCTTTAGAAGAATGAAGTACCGTGGACTGATGTATTTCTTGAGACTTCTCACTGCTAAAGCTTCATGTTGGTGCTAACAATGAATTTTTCTATAGTGTTATTCTACCTTCTATTATTGTGGCAAATGCGCCAGTTCGAGTGTAGTAATGTTGGGTCCCCTTTCTCATCACTCGTTTAAATCTCCAGATAGGGGTCTAGGGACTTTTCCTCATTAAATTTGAGGACTTTTAATTGCTACTGTCCAGTTGACAGTTGCTGAGCGTTGGTCTAAACAACAAACAGTTTTTACATTACAGATATTCGGGAAATGCGTTTTTCTTTCCATAGTGCGTCTGTTCAGCATTCCCGGCAACCTAAGACAATAGTCGGAAAGCCAGCGTACATACAGGCCACTTTTTCGTACCCCTTATAATTGCAAAGTTATTTTGCGACTGATGGTACACAATGAAGGCGCGTACGGAACATTCGAATTGTTCTGCCAGAGTGTTAATAACACCATTTTGTTCTGCAAATTGGCATTTACACTTGAAATAGTTGTCATAACAATATATTAAAAAATTAAGCTTAACTAAATAATAAAAAGTTCATTGCTCACACGACATTTTGGGGGTGATCTGCCACCCCCATATGACTGGCCAATCGTTCTGCAAATATTATATCAATAATTGCAGACCATCAGAGGTGCACTGGAAAACATTTCAGCCTTAACTAAATAATAAAAAGATGCAATATTTTTTACCAGTAAGGGGCATTCTGCCACCCCCTTATGACTGGAGTGAGGGTTAATCCTCGCGGATGACACTTAGTTATGGCCCCCCCAACATCCTTGCAAAAAATAGGCCTTAACTAAATCATCACTGAAACATGTACGCTGGCTCTTAGGCTACAAGTGTCTTTTCAGGGGTAATATAACAAGTGGTCTGCCTATTATCGATAATACCTTTCGTTAATTTTATGAATTATAATCCCAAAGCTGAAAATACCACGACTGCGCAGCAGGAATGGTATTTTCTTAGCATTGGGATTATAATGAGTGATAAATTAAGGAAAGGTATTATCTATTATTAGGCATATCACGAGTTGTATTTAAAAAGAGAATTTAACAACTGCAAAACTGCTGTCATATCATATCATTTCATTGGTTCATATTGGCAGGCGTTGAACTCTCTAAGTAATTTGTGTTTACTTGGTGCCAAATTGCAAAATGCGAAATCTGTTTTGAATCTAAGAGTGTCTTTCATAATGGGGAAAAGTGCCTTATTTTAAAGGAAGTGGCCGTTATCCCCAGTGCTATTATTAATAAACATTCCGTATCGGTAAAAGTTGTTGTATTATGGTTTTTACTAGATTTCTTTAAATTTTCGCTGCCTAGATACTTAAATTATCGGTGGGATAGTAAGGAGATCAGAATAAAAGTGGATACCAACAGGAATTTTTGAAGGTAAAGCATTTCCATTCCTCTAAAATGTGAACGTCGCATACTGGCCTTTACTAATGAAGGCGAAATGTTCGGGAGAGGTAAGACAGCTTCAGTATTACACAGGGGCTAAGGTTGATTTGCCCCATTTTCTAAACATCGAGTAATTTTTTTGTGTTTTCCGGCTTTATGAGGGTTCTCAAATACGTGGTTAAAATTTTTGTACTTATCAAAGATACACCCTGTATAGGTACCAGGAGTAACCGCGAAATGGAATACATTCGATATCTCAATATTTGGACTATCAATGGCAAAATATGCCAATATTTGGACTCTCAATGGCAAAATATGCCAATTCAATTGTTTTTTTTTTGTTGTGGCAGATATTTGCAGCCTATTTTTTCAATAATATTTCACTTGACTGCTGTTGGTCGCGTCATGGATATTTTTTAAATAGAAGGGTATGGCAAGTGGTACAGGGCCTTTCCAATTCTTTTCTGAATTATCAAAATCTGCTATCAAATAAAACAAATGAATATCGTAAAATGGAGAAAAATATAAGCAAAAAGTGTATTATGTGGAGACAGGGTAACATAAAATCGTCATTCAAAAACTGGCTTTCTAGTAAAAATTCAGGGGAATTCGAAGGTGCACAGAATTTGTATATGGGGGCCAACAAGAAAGTTATTGCAAAAAATAGTTTTGTACAAAATAATAAAATTTTTATCTACTTCCATGTACAAGCGCGGCCTCATAAATCGTTCCACTAGGCACGAGAAATGAGCAAGAAATCAAGAATTTCGGGTAATTGCGGCAATGTTGCGCCAATAACTTCCCCTACATTCCCTCGTACCACCCCACCCCTCCCCGTGGAAAATAAAAATTGCGTTAACTGACGTATTCACACGCCAGTCAACGAAAATAGGTTAATAAATCGCTGCATTATCATTATAATAATTTATAAGTGGATTTAAAGTTTTACACAGTACCTTGGTGTTTTGAGATTCACGTAACGTGAAATTACGCGGATTTCTTTGATTGTCAAAGTGGAATAAGTTAAATAAGGTATAATATCTAAGTATAATTGTGTTATAGAAGAATCTCGTAGTGGTTTTTTTACATTGGTTTATTACACTTCTTTATCTTAACCGCGAACCAAATCTTTGATTTATTTCAATTTTTAAAGCTTCCCTGGAGTCTTCGGGTGAGGGTGAGGTTCTGATGCTTCCCGGGCCCCCAAAAAATCGAGAAATGAGAAAAACAAGCAATTTCCAATAGTAGTTTCAGAGGATTTTCCATCGGTTTCGTTGATTCTACAGCCATCCCGTTTCTCGAAAGTGGTTAATCGTGAATCGAAACTTAGATATCTGATTTTCGAGGTTCTTTTTGGTACCGGAGGAAAGTACGACACTCAATTAAGAGATTTTCCACTATTATTCAGGCAATCTAAGGCCAACCTAATAGCGCCGAATTTACTGTTTTTTGCACTGTAACTGGCAATGTCACGTAAGGCAATGTCTTGTAATAAGATGTTAGATTTGCCGTCACTTACGCCTTTGAGGTTATCGCTGGCTTTCAAACCGCGAGAGAGGGGACGGGGTAATTGCAACGTTGTCAGTTGAACGCCTTTGCGTCCGCACGTATTGGAACGATTTCAAGGGCCGCGCGTGTACAAAATCACATCCAAAATATTTTTGAATGGCGGTTT
The DNA here is from genome assembly GCA_963920635.1 of Pseudeuparius sepicola. NCBI lineage: Eukaryota > Metazoa > Arthropoda > Insecta > Coleoptera > Anthribidae > Pseudeuparius > Pseudeuparius sepicola. The sequence goes on from OY987303.1 coordinate 31,652,213, forward strand.
TATGGATGGGCCACCAAATGATATACATTGTGTGCCCCGATTAATGTGTGGGAAATTTTTCATTTTTTGTAAACTATTAATAAAAATTGTTGCTTGTCAAAATAATGAAATTGCCAAAAGAAAACTTACTTAAAGTATACAGAGTTAACAAAAAATTATAAAAAATTAAAAAGCACCCAAGCGTAAAGTAGTAGTAGTAGTAGTATTTAATTTTTGATTTTAACTGAACAAACTGAAAAAATGAAAAAAATATTAGAAATTTGTTAATTAATTTATCATTGCCCTATCGTGCCCACCCTTGTTGTTGATAAATTGGTGAGCGGTAATATACGAATATAAAAATACAAAATTTAAGCATAAAAACTAAGGCACTAAGTAGATGGTTGCACCCTAGTGATCAAAAAAATCTAGTAACACATTTTGGCAATAAACCCAAAAGCAATCAAAATTTCAAAGAAATTACAGTATAATGAGTAATAAATTGGTAAAATATTACCACAAATTTAATAAGCTGAATATCACGAGGCACGTAATAATCACAAACAGTATTTAAGGGGGCATTATCACACATAGTGCCAACCCAAGGGTGTTTTTGGTGTTTGTTTTTAAAATTACTAGGTCTTTCAAAAAAACCAATGCTCAACTTAAATACTACATTATATTGCGCATATTTGGAAAAAAAAATCAGCCAAATCTGATGTTTCGTTTGCGAAAACAATATACCTGAAATGTATTTTCTTCTTCTTCTCTAATAAAAAATTACCAGAAACTTTAGGTATATTGTTTTTCCAAATGAGACATCAGATTTGGCTGATTTTTTGTCAAAACATGTCCAATATAATGCAGTATTTGAGTAGGGCATTGGTTTTTTGAAAAACAAAATGATTTTCAAAATAAACACAAAAAACTCACTTGGGTTGGTAGTATTTAATGCCATGTATGTTTATGCCACCTTAAGACAATTATCCAAAATAGGATGAAATTTGATACAGGGTGGCCCAAAGTGTTACGTCTAGACACGTTAACGAAAATCGACATTTAAAAAATGAATTTGTAGTAAAAATTAAGGGGAATTCGAGGTTGTACTTGAATTTTGCATATGGGAGCAGATAAAAAAGTTTTTAAAATAGCTTCCAGTTTTAACAGAAACAATGATTTTCTGTATTTTACAACATATTTCATTTAACCATTATATAGGATTCCTTTTTTTAATTTGACCTATTTGTCTCCACCGAGATATTTACCAAAGGAGCTGCATCAAACTAGATAACATGGTCTCTTGTGTCAGTGTCAACTAAGCTCAGAAGATGGAGTGTCGGTTCGTCCCGAAAGGGGTAAAGGTCATTTATGAAATTTACAGAAAATTATTGAGCTTTTTACAAGAAAAAAATTACTCGATTAAAAATTGTTAAACCTTATAGTTAAAAAATTTGTTATATAACTAAAAATGCTATAAACACTTTATTAGTTTACGCTCCTTAATATCTTGGATACCACTGTAGATGATATCTATACTCTATTCTTTGACGAAGGTTGAGAGCTGATCAGCTACTCATCACTGGACTCCTTGAAGATGTGTGACTACTCCCTCAGCCAGATTTTGCTGGAAGTAAGGTCGTGGGGCTGAGCTGGATTTGGTGGTGGGCCGATCGCAAGTCTATCGGGCCTTTGTGATGATGAAATGGGACTAATTTACTTACTCTACTTCTTTCCTCTCGATATGTTAGGGTGTTTTAAAAGGGGGGCGGACCAGAGTTTTAATTTTAATGAGTTTTAATTAATTTATGGTAAATTGAAATTGATTTCCACATGAAAATAGTAGTAACGGGGTTCAGTGCTTTAAGAGCTTAATTACATTGACAAGTAAAAAAAACCCAAAAGCAAGAATTTGTTTTTACGTGCGCCACTGAAGGTATGACTAGTTATAACTTATGTTTGTTGTAATGATTTTAAGAAAACTATTGTAGTAAAATTATACGCGAGCTTGTGGCCCACAGGTAGCTCCAGTCAGCGGGGGAGTAGGATCGTGGTGGTGGCAAGGTATCAAAATGAAAAGAAGGAACAATATTTTGGCTAACAATATATAACTGAGCTGGTCTTATATATGTGCGAATTCGTTATGGCGACCAGTAGATATTTCACGTAAGGGACGGTTGACCGATCGTTTAAGACTGTAAAATTGAGATTTAAGTAGAAATTGAATATTGAGTGCAAAAATATTAACAGATTAATTGACTCGCGCTATACTCCCAGAGTGCTACTGTTTTCCCCTTCCCTAAAATCTTAGGACTACAACTTATCTGTTTCGAGCCTCCAATCTACGTTGGCAAGAGCTATGATCCTGAAAGCTCCAACCTAGGGCTATAATCCCACGCAGTGGTTATGGTACAAGACTGTACCAACAGCCCAGGCTAGACAGCAACCAGACAGGACCGGGACGAAGACGTGGACAGTCTAAATCCAATATTGACCGGCAGGAACAACAGAGCAAGAACTGCAGAACATACAGTACATACGTCCGCCCACACATGGCCTGACGGAGCTGGACACTGAACAGGACAGACAGACAGGCCCTATAAGGAGAACCATGTCTTAGTATACCTGTGAAATATGGCGAGGTTCGGAAATATTAACTCACTTAGATATTGTGTGGCCTCTGGCTACCTTCGGAGTAACTTAATGCCCAAAGGATTGTATCATCCATAACTGAAAACAAAGTAGCTGGTGAAATGGTGGCACGTGGCTATGATGGTCAAGGCTTACCAAGGTGCATTTGAAGAAATCGGCAATATCCGACGAATCCCTTGTCGAAATGAAGAATAACCTACTTCAGTTTCTTTACACGGCATTTTCGGATTTATCCGAATTTATCGATTACTCACGGTACTCAATCACCATGAATTTTTACGCAGAACACCGGTGCAACCTCTTCCGGCAACCTTGCTGAAGGAAAATGCCCAAATTCCAAGAAGAACCCGGAAACGGCATTGCATGAATGAGAGATGACTCACCAGAACCACAAAACATTAAATCTACCGAAGTACCAATCAAGAACGCTAAAACCCGGAGGATATTCGTCTCTATACTTTTCCCAGCTGCAACTATATTCGTTAGCGGGCATTCCGAACTTAGAAATAAACAACAATTTCGTTAATAAGCGCACAACAATCGTTGCTACTTAGACAAAACCCTCAACTGACAAGATTTGTTAGAAGAAGAACAGTCCACAACGGTTCGGCAAAATATACGAAACGTCAAACCGATAATAACCATACTTAATTTGCCTGTCACCCTCTAAAAACTCCATTATACATCCCAAAAATATTCCACAGGTATCAAACAGTAAAATACTGAGAATCAAGCCCGGCAACGAGCAAATGACTGCCAAGTTCACCAGCATTTCCCAGCAGCACCAAGGCCTTGTATACAGGCCAAAACTGTGGTCCGCAATGCATGAAACAGTAAGAATTTCAAAGCTTTGACCTTTTTGGGTTTTAATAGCGACTCTTTTTTGTATTTGATGTGTTACAATGGAGCCTGGCGACAGTGATTAGTGAAGTGATCTGTGAAAGCACATGCGACCCATGTGAAACAATTTACAAAGATGCTAATGGTAAATACAATGATACAAACTTATAGTCCTGGAGCCCGTGTACAAAAGTGCAACGATTAGCGGATAGTTTCTTTATATTTCCATTCGAATGTACCCACATTGTGCAGCTACGTTTGGGGTGTCAACTTGCTAGGTGGCGGTGGGGGTAGTTGCTAAGGGGTTGCAAACACATGAACAAATCTACAGATATGGCAGACTTTAAATGCTATAAACTAAATATAATTCGGCTTGTCTACTTCCACCAGTGCCGGAGAGGCGGTGGTCAACCATAATATTTTTCAATAAAAAAATGGTACCCCACTGGAAAAGTAATATTTTTCTACCTTAACTAAATTTTCCAATCAATTCTAAGAAAAAAAGTATTCTTGACTTTTTTCGAAAAATGTACTTTTTTGAAAAATTAATTATTTTGTGTAAGTATTAAATTTTTTAGCAGAAGAAAATCAAAGTAGGTGTAGACTTTTGAAATCTTGCACATCTACTCAGTTTTTATTTCTGAATAACTTTCCTTAATAGCATTTTGTCATAAAACCTACATAAAGGGCACTTTGCTGGTGCAAAAATTGGCTTTTTCAAAATTTCCAAGACACATGCTTTTCCGAATCTATAACTCCTTTTTGTAGGTTTTATGGCGAAATGTTGTCAAGGAAAGTTGTTCAGAATTAAAAACATAGTAAGTGTGCAAAATTTCAAAAACCTAGACCTACTTTGATTTTCTTGTGCCAAAAGACTTAAAACACTCGAAAATTAATTATTCAAAAACGGTAGGTACATTTTTCGATAGAAAGTCAAGAATACTTGTTTTCTTAGAATTGGTTGTGAAATTTAGTGGAAGCAAAAAAGGTAACTTTTCCAGTGGCGTATCATTTTTTTATTAAAAATATTATGGTTGACCCCCGCATCTCCGTCACTGGTGGAAGTAGAGAGGTCAACTTATTTTTATTTATAGAACTTAATGAGTGTCTAAACTGTGCCAAATATGTCTGCCGTAGCTGTCGTCCTTTAGGAAAAAGAAAAGTTTAAAAAAAATGAACTTTGACGCCCTGTATAATGAAAACCACTAGGATTTCGATACATGTTAATATGAAAAAATATCCTCTTTTTGTTATTACTGATTATAATTTTCCGTTCATAAAAGTTTCGTGCTGCCCTGAAGAAAATCAAAGTAGGTCTAAGCTTTTGAAATTTTGCACACCTACTCAGTTTTTAATACTGAACTACTTTCCTCCACAACATTTTGCCATAAAACCTACAAAAATGATTCCAATTTTTTGCACCAGTAAAGTGCCATTCATGTAGGTTTTATGACAAAATGATATTAAAGAAAGTTATTCAGAATTAAAAACTGAGTAGATGTGCAAAATTTCAAAAGGCTACACCTACTTTGATTTTCTTCTGCTAAAAAAATTTAATACACAAAATAATTAATTTTTCAAAAACGGTACATTTTTCGATAGAAAGTCAAGAATACTTTTTTTCTTAGAATTGATTGGAAAATTTAGTTAAGGCAGAAAAATATTACTTTTCCAGTGGCGTACCATTTTTTTATTGAAAAATATGATGGTTGACCCCCGCCTCTCCGGCACTGGTGGAAGTAGACAAACCAAATTATATTTAGTTTATAGCATTTAAAGTGTGTCTAAACTGTACCAAATATGTCTGCCATATCTGTCGTCCTCTAGGAAAAATAAAACAAAACTTGAAAAAAAAAATTGATTTGTTCTTGTGTTTGCAACCCCTTACCAACTACCCCCACCGCCACCTAGCCAGCTGACACCCCAAACGTTGCTGCACAATGTGGGTACAATCGAATGAAAATATAAAGAAACTGTCCGAAATCGTTGCAATTTTTGTACACGGGCTCCAGGACTATTAGTACCTACTGTGTTTGTTCTTACTTCGGAAAAGAAGTCTGTTCAAAACCATTCGAATCTTGACTAAGAAAGAGGCTACTAATCGTTAACTTCTATAAGGACAAATTCTACTCGTAACAACTGTTACATGAAAGGGTAAAAAACAAGCAGTGTCTGCTCTAATACACAACAGAAAGCTCTGTGCTTTTACGAAGTTAAATAGAATTGAAGTTAAATTAAATATTATTAATATATTAAAGTTAAATTAAATATTATAATTATTGTTACAACAAAACTCTGCACAGACAGTAATAGCTTTTAGTACGAGATCCCGCTGCAAGATTTCTACGTTCATCTGTTTTTTAATCAAAATACAATTTGTAGCAATAATTATGAATAGAGGAATAGGGTTCGGCAGGGTTGCCTATCAAAATATGGCCGTAAGTATTTTTAATAAAAATTAAATTATTTTTTTCGAACAATTTCGTTCACTTGTTTTTGAGAAAAAGCATATTTCATTTCAAAGAGAAATATGTAAAGATCTTTTGTTAAAGTAAAATAAAAATTTTAAAAAATGAAGAAATGTTTTTTGTCATGTACTGAGAAGAAAAATGTACTTGACTTCAGTGTTACATCATTCAAAAAGTGTTCTTTAATATTACTGTTTCGTCAAAAAAAAATTAAGTACCATGATATTGAATTTACACTAGAATCTACGAACTATTACGGTATCATTCAAGCTGTTTAAAAAAAGTCACAAGTTTAAAACAAAAATATAATCAAGAATTAGAAGATTTTTGCAAAACTCGAACGGTAAGTAAAATTTTTCATTGAACTTGAGAATTATTTTGCTCATATTATTAGCTATTACATAAATAATATATTAATTTTGCGTAGGCTCTAGTTTTAACGCTAATAAGAGATATGAAACGTATATACAGTAAAAAAACATTATTAATCAATAAATATATACGTTTATAATTAGTTATTTTCTCGTGGAATATTAAATATGGAAATTATTGTTTTTTCTTATGTATATTTCAAAAAGTGGCAATGAAGTACGAAGTACCTACCACCTAATAATAAAAATTTTATTTATATATTTTCATTATAAATAAATCTTATTATTCAATTTTATTAATTATAATAATAGGAATCGTTCTACGGTGATGTAGGAGAACGTCGCATGGAGGGGGAAAGCTACTTTTTCCTTGTCTGACTATTTCTGCCAGCTAGGTCCCACCCGTAAGCCGCGTAAAGGAACTTCGTTCCAAAAACCTTTATGTACGAAATTTCTCTAAATTAAATTAAAGGATTCAAGTCAACTAATATTCCACCATGCTGGAAATTTTTAAAACAAAAATTGTTGCGCACGATCTTTGTTAATTCGATGTGGCAAAATGCCACTGAGCTGAATTGCAAATGCAAGTTGAGGATGTGCTATGTGATTCCATAAACAAATATTCTGAAAATGAAGATGATGGTTTTGATATTTGTACCTTTGAAAATGAGAGCTCCGATGATTTGGAGGTTGAATAAATGGCACTAAAACCTAATAGATATAGTTTTTATTAATTTTTAAACCTTTTTTTCAATGTTAACTTTATGTTGAAATAAAACTAAACTACTAATACAATTTTTTTGAGTATTTTCAAGTCAATCCTAATATTGCTTTCGCTCTTAGTTGAGCATACGCAATAGTTGTAAAACGACATACATAACTGGCACACTGCGACCTTGTCTGATGGATGGTGTAGTGCACTAATTCTCTTTCGCTGTTGTGTAACTTTAACAGTTGGCAATCCCTGTTTGCGGCCACTTTTACATAGGCAACCATATTCCAGCGAGTTTAGAAAAAAATAGCGTTAATTTGATATATGATTCATTAAGATAGGTTATTAACGTTTAAATTTGACAAAAATATACCTTTTTAGACCTGGCTGCCAAGAGGTTGCGGCCAAGTGAGCAATGGCAACCCAAACTTTTAAAGATCTTTACATATTTCTCTTTGAAATGAATTATATTTTTTCTTAAAAACAAGTGAACGAAATTGTTCGAAAAAAATTAATTAATTTAATTTTAATTAAAAATACTTGCGGCCATATTTTGATAGGCAACCCTGCCGAAACATATTCCTCTATTCAAAATTATCGATAAAAACTGTATTTTGATTAAAAAACAGATGACCGTAGAAATCTTGCAGTGGGATCTTGGACTATTAAATAATCCTCTACAGGACTCAAAAAGCTAATAAAATCCCACTGATTATAAAATTATTAAACTGTACAGAAATTTAAATTAAACAACAACAAGAAATATGTTGGGCTTCTTCTCTACTCAAAACATTAAGAAAAGTATCAGAAAGAACAAAGTAAATAGTCGAACAACAAACAAGGCTATGGTAGGTACTCAATAAACAGACAATTTAGTGCAAAAGAATAAGCTACATAGCGATAACGTAACTCTAAACTAAATTAATACATATACTGTGTGCTAACGAGTTCAGAAATTGTGAATTTTTTTCACAACACAATATAATAGTCAAAAAACAATAAAATGGATAAGGTGGAGGCCCCAAAGGCACAGCGAACCTGGATGGTAAGGTATTTTGCACAGAGACGCTAAAGCCAAAATTTCACAGAAATAATTTGAAAAATACTCACCCTACATTCCTGTATAGCCGCAGCCAAGACCAATAGCTGCCAACCCTCGCTGCTCAGCCTCCAAAACCGCTCCACAAAACTCTTTGGCTCATCAAGACTCCAACACATACGACAATCATCAGTTGTGGTTATATGAAAATGAAATACACAAAAATATTAGCACAGCATGGTAAACAAAATCACTACAAGTCTTTTTACACAAAATCAAGCCAAAGTAAATTAATATTTTGCACGATGATCAAAGGTTTGTAACAATTGACAATTAATATCAAACGTGCAAACATTCACAAAGTACCGCTGCACCTGTCGTGTCGATGAACACAGATAAAAAAGCCTCCTTAATTTCTCGTCGAGCCCCTTTGTAACCTCGGTTTGCCTATTATGCATTTCCGGCTTCTAGAACTCAATCGAAGACTTCCCTTGGAAAAATCATTGTCAGTTTTATTGTCTTGGATGACTTGATTTTTCATAAATCTAGTTGTAATGTTTGGTCTACTTGGATTTAACATCAGACACTGACACAAGAGACCATGTTCTCTAGTTTGATGAAGCGTCTTTGGTAAATGTTTCGGAAAGGGTTCGAGACAAATAGGTCAAATTATGTATTGTTGAATTAAAAAAGGAATCCTATAGAGGTTAAATGAAATGTGTATGCTGTAAAATACAGAAAATTATTTTCATTTTTGCTAAAACAGGACGTTATTTTAAAAATAAAATGAATATTGAAGAACACTACTTAAAACTTCTCTAATGGTTGTGTAGGTAAAACAATTAGATTTTATTATGTTGCAAAAAATTGGTGGTAACTTTATTATCGTCTCTATGTAACACACTTTCCGCTTGTATGGGCCACACTGTACAAATGCATTAAAATGTATCCAAAATTTAGCACAAAATATTCAGTACCTATTAGATTATGAATGAATTAAAATATGAAACTGTTCAAAAATATGTCAAAATTTCCAGCAACGATGAAAAATTCAATTAATTACTAGTATCAATAGAAGTAAAAATTAGAAATTAAAAATAAAAAGGCAATTAAGACATCAAAGGACTTTGCAACACAAAATCGCTTGCTTTCAGTCATCCAAGAGTCAATGGGTACCTATTAGATTGGTATTTGGGGCCTCTTGACTTCTTTCGAAACTCTCAGGCAGTATCTGTTTTTGCATCTGGCTGGATCTGTGCGGACTGATCGATTTCACAGGAAGAAAATCTCCTCATACATTTAAAGCCGCTAACCGTTCGGTTGGTTGTACTTCACAGAAACCTGATACCTCCTTGGTGTTTCGGCATGATTTATTGGACTTATTTCTTGGAATGGAATCATAGCGCTCTCGCGAAAATAATTCTAACAATTGAATCATAACGTTCTCAGGACAAATATTTCTGGGATTTTATTATAGCGAATATTGAATTGAAATTATAGAAATTTGTTAGGGGCATCCTTGCAACAACTCAGAGCCATTATTTCCACAAGCCTCCAAGAAGGTTGAAACAAACAACTTTATTCTTTACTAACTAAATACTGCAACGAAAAATGCCTCTAAAGTTGTTATATCAGCTTTCAATGAACATGTGTGTACTGTTTTCGAACCTACTCAAAGATTTAGCAGATAAATTTAAAGTTTCGGTATTCTACTTACAGTTTTACAATTTTTGTCATTAGTTTAGAGGCATTTTCCGTCACATCTTTGTTGGCCTGAGGCCCCTAGGGCCCCATTTTCCTTTAGTTTTCATTGTTTTCCCTGTAGAGCTTCCATAACTTTCTAGAAAGTTTGCTAGAACTTTATGATTTGTGAACTATCATTGGCCAGGAATATTCTAGAGTATTCTCCAGTCTTCCATATGAGCGTTGACTGACGTATTAATAAGACTTCTCACGGCTATAGCTTCATATTCTGAAAAGTAGCTATGGTCAACAATGTATTTTGCATTGTATTTTGTCTCCGGGAAACGCATGGTGAGCCAAACAACTGTCAAACATGACAGCCGCGAGCCTTTATTAATATGTCAGTCAACAATATGAATATACGAGTATAAGCCCTGGGAATTTGGTCTGAAGGAAGTGAAAGGTTAGAAAGCGATTCTGTGCGAATTTTGGGGCTGAAGGAATATTCTTGGTCAGCGACAGTATCTGACAAGTTTATTTGTGAAGGCTAAACAATAAAGGTGGTAACCAAGGCAACGAGTTTGGACTGTGATTGTTGAGATTCAGTCCAATACTTTCTTTATAACTTTTTCCGGGAAATTGAAAAATAAAGGTAGTTTACTCTTGAGTGCTTCTCACATTATTTATTATTTGGCCACTCTATATTAAAAGTAAAAATTTTTTGCAACCTAATTATTTTGCCAAGTAAAACTTTTCATCTGAACACTAATCGGGACACAGACTCACGGAAAGATCCGTACATCATTGGAAGAGACAAGAAGCATTGACTGACGTATTAATAAGACTTCTCACGACTATAGCTTCATATTCTGAAAAGTAGATGGCGCCTATGGTCAGCAAGTATTTTGCATTGTATTTTGTCTCCGGGAAGCGCTTGGTGAGCCAGGGAACTGTCAAACATGATAGCCGTGAGCAGTCTTTATTAATACGTCAGTCAGCGCAAGAAGGACTTCAGCTGTACTGGTGTCCTAAATGAACTTCCAATGGTTTTTATTTTTGTACTAGAAAAAATAATAACTGTTGTTATGCAGGATTTTCCGTGGAATTCAAATATGTAGTCAAAGTTAATATACAGGGTGTCCCAAAAGTAATGGGACATATATTTTGGGCCAAAATATTACGATTGAGGCTAATATGCCTTATGGAAATTTTGTTTGTTTAAGAGATACAGGGCATTAAAGTTTGTTTTTTGAAATTGTATTTTGGCTACATCTCCCAACATAATCAAGCTGCTGAACTGAAATTTGGCACTGCTATGTTTTTGGGGATGGAGAATAAGCTGAAAATATCAATTTCGCCGTATCTCACAGAGGGCGCCACTTGCGCCGTTTTTGGACCGTGCTTTTACTTGTAACTTTTTTAAGGTTATCTTTTTGCAGGTCTATAATTTTAGTGCATCTTTTCATTCTGCAACCAAAAGGTACTCTTGTTTCATAACGATAAAATCAACCATTTGCGTTGAAATCGGCAAAATGTGCCCCAAAACACCTGTTGTCTTCAATATTCGAAACATAAAATTTTCACCTACCGCTTTCATATGTTACAGATCAACTGTACATTCAAAATGAAAAAATGCCAAATGGGCATTGGTGAAAACACCATTGGTTTTCTTGAAATAGGGTGCCATTTTGAAAGTGAATAATTTTTGGTAATTTAAGTAATTTTTTGTTCACTTTAAATAGTACAGTTAATCTGTAACTCTTGAAAGCGGTAGAAGAAAATTTTATGTTTTGAACATTGGAGTTAACAGGTGTTTTGGGGCACATTTTGCCAACTTCAATGCAAACGGTTGATTTTATCGTTATGAAACAAGAGTACCTCTTTGTTGCAGAACGAAAAGATGCACTAAAATGATGAACCTGCAGGACCAAAAAGATAACCTCAAAAAAGTTACGAGTAAAAGCACGATCGGAAACAGCCCTCTGTGAGATACGACGAAATTGACATTTTCAGCTTATTCTCCATCCCCAAGAACATACTAGTGCGAAATTTCAGTTCAGCAGCTTGATTATGTTGGGAAATGTAGCCAAAATCCAATTTCAAAAACCAACTTTAACTCCCTGTATCTCTTAAACGAACAACATTTCTATAAGGCATATTAGCCTCAATAGTAATATTTTGGCCCAAAATATACGTAGTTGCATAGAGCAACTGCAACTACCAAAAGTAATGGAACATAGCTTCCATTACTTTTGGGACACCCTGTATAATGGATAGATAGATGGTGACAGTGTATTCACGGAATACCAATTGCCAGATTTGACATCCCTTCCCCCATCTCCTCAATACATGTTTAGTTGTAGGTGTACTAAAAGGTAGGTAAGTGATTTATCCTGCGTATTTTACCGGGCATGGTTTGCTCCCCAAGCATAGCGACTGCTGTAATAGTCCAGGTTAAGAGTCCCTGTTATCTATAAGAGTCTGGTAATACATCATAAATGCTGATTTTGGGCACTTGTAAACCTTCTATCCATTGCTGTCAAAATTTTTCGATGTATCTATGAAGGGACAACCGCCACTAAGAATGCTTCTTATTTTACGATTTTTTGTTATTTGCCATTTTCAGTTTAGTTTATAGTTAGCAAGGTCTACCAAGAAAGTGATTCAGAGGTTAAAATGGTTGTCATCTTGGGTGTATTCAACAACCTGCAATCGTCACTATTCCACTATCACTAGGTACATTAAAAAAATCCTCAATTTGATTAGTTTGGTAGTTTCCCGAGACCATCAGAAATATTCGGGTGGCCGCCTTTGGCTTCACTCCTTTACTAAAAAAAAATTCTGAAGCCTTGGTAGCACTACCAAGCTAACACTGCAACCAGGTAATCAGGTCTATAAATAGTTGTCAAACTATGACATGAACAATATGAAGATTCTTGCATCCCGTTATAGCTTCCATCACATCAGATTTCTTGCTTTTATCCGAAATTGAGGGGGATATCATTTTGACATTGTATTACCTGACTCTTCCCGTCAAGGGGCTCTACTCCAAGTAGAGTAAATCACTTAGCTCCATTGTAATGTAACACAAGGTAGTTCAGATATCAAGCAACATTTTTTGATTGTGTAAAAGAGAGCTACTGCTACTGCAGCTCATCATTAAATAAGCAATATTATTATACATTATGTTATTTTCATAAATTTCAGAGAACACCTAAGATATCACGAAAAACATATTCATGACACATCACCATTCTTTTGCATAATATGCAAAATGATGACCAAAAATACAGAAGAATTGCAAGAACATCTACAAGAACACTTGACTTATAAAAATTCTAGCTGTAATTACTGTGATCTCTTATTTTTAACTGGTCAGCAACTTGAAACTCATGTGCGAAACGACCACAAAAGTAAAAAGAAACGAAAACGTAAAGGCTACATTTATGTAGAACAGTTTGATTCCTTACCGAACAATAATGTAATTACAAAGTCTAGTGTGAATATTGATGAAAAAGTTTTCGAAGTGCGAGTTCTTAACCTAAGGAAAGACAAGGAAAAAGATGCTATGAACAGTACAGCCACACAATTTCAACAGTACCCCAACAGCAAAAATAGATTACCAAGCATAGATAAATCACTACAAGAAAGTACAAGTCGAGTTTATGAACGAAGAAGAAACCGAGCAAAAAGCCAAATTGTAGAATGCACAAGTACGACTGATACTATTACAAGTGCCAGTAATTCCAAGAATGTAGAAGCGGGAAGTCAGAGCAGTGAATGCAGCAGCAGCACAGATGCAGCCATGATTGAGACAAGGAGCGATTTGAAGAGTTTCACAAGTGAACACTGCAGCAGTACAAATACCATAACCATGGAGAGCAATGATTTAGGAAAGCACGATGAAAGAGAGGTGGGGCTCAATGAAGTTTCCTCCTCGCCCACTCTGGATAAGGACAAACAAAAGTTATTATTGCAAAGAACAATTAGTGTTAGTATGATAAATTTTGGACAGATAATGTCTTGAATATATTCCTTTATGAGGAGTTTTTCTGCATTTTCTTGTTTTATTTCTGGAGTGAAGTGGTGTTGTTCCCTTAAGAGTTTCTTTGCAGAACAAAATTATTGTACCTATATTTGAACATATTTGTATATTATTTCCACTTCCACAGGTGGGTGTTCTAATAACTTTCAAGCAAGTTGAGAAACTTACTTAGATATACTTAAAATTGAATTTATTTAAAATGTGTCATAACTTCTTAATGTACAAGGTATTACAAAAAATAGGTCATCTATTAACCAGAGATTTTTTGAGCTAAAATAGTGAAACGTTCGACATGCCATTAAAATGAATTTTAAAAAGAGTACCTATATTCTTTTATAAGGAGTCAATTTTTGTGGCAAGCCTTTTCTTTAACCAGTGAGTGCAACAAATCAGATTAAAAAAACAGGCGAAGTCACTTCCACCTTCCACTCAATATAATATGTGCTATTGCTTCTTCAAACATCGAAAATATATTCGGCCCAGCAAAAAAGGGCAATAAAAATTCAATCTAACCATACACCAAAAGGTTTTTTTTACTGAGTTTTTGTGGTTCTTCTTTCGCTGGGCAGACTGGGCATAATTTAAAAAAGTGAAATAGAGTCTTTTTAATTTTATTTCCCACAAAAGGAAAGCATGTATTTGGCTGGTGTCACAGTGACTTTGGCTGTGCCTTTAGTGTCAATAAATACTGTGACAGTTGTTGCTTTTTGTTTCACCAGTGAAGCTATTATGACGGTGGATTGAGTCTGCAAGATCAGTGAATTAGTAATGGGACTGAACTTTTAAGGCAAAAAATGCATTAAAACATCTCATTTTATTGTGTGAGTCACTGGATTCACTATCAAACAACAATAGAATGCATGTAGTGATTTAAACTACAAAGAATTTACTCCTAGACAAAGATGTTCTATGTGCAAGTTTGGTATTAGGTGTGAATCATCTAATGCGTTATTTTATCGACTTTTGAATAGACCATATTTTAATTATAGTCCAGTCGGCGGGGGCTTAGAACCACCTGCTTTGTGAATTTTCTTCATAACAGCAGGTTTAATTGAATCTGTTCAGAAGAATATGTATAACAACATACTTCAATGCGTACTAAATCCATGTGCCGCTAAGCTGGGGCTAGATGATGTGCGACCACTGCCAGACTTGTGTTATAGGATGGTGTGTAGGTATGTCCGCATTCGGATGATGCTTCGCTCACGTACCAGAGTGCATGTAAAAGAAAACACAACGCACAGTCTCCGAAAGAAACTGCAGTCGAAAGGTCGACGCGTCTACAATGGATAGTTAAAGATTTTGCAATTAAGTCTGACAAACTTTAACTAATAACCCAAAGATGGATTAAAGCATGTAACTTTGAATAGGGTACTTGACAAATATTTTTAATTGCTCTAAAATTGTACTCTGTTTACAGTAGATGCACCAACATAACACGTAATAAATTAAGCAACGGCTTTTAACCCTTATTTATTGATGATAATTAAAGACGAAGTTGCACAATTTTCGTCGTTCTATTGTCCAGAATGCCAAAAGTGGCAACTCTGTGCCTCTCAGGAGAAACGGAACTGTAACGTTGCTGGTGCCCATTTGCAATAATTCGTGGAACAAGGGCAAATTGCAGTTTTTTATTCAAGTATCTCCAGCTTGCCTATGAATATCTGTTACTTAATATATTGAAACCTTTGAGCTTTAACTAATGCAATTGCACCAGAGACTTGCCATTAATAGACTGCGCGTAACGCATCTAAGGTGTTGTCGACACACTATGCAACCCACAAAACCCTGCGGGGCAATAAATCGTGTCCGGCGTCCGCGAGTTATTACTTCGTTAGGTCCTAAAAAAGATGAACACGGACGACCAATTAAATGGGAACTTTTTAAAACGTTGGTCTCTTTACAACAAACTGAAGGTCGAACAATACATATTAATTTCAGACAAGAAATAATAATTATGAAAGTGAGATTAGCGGCCCAGATTTTTAGCGTAAGTGTAGCAGATTCTCTGTATTTCTGCAACAAAGACCTTTACAGATTCTGAGGGAACTTCAAATTTTGACGAAAAATTAATGATATATTTGACACTTTAAATTCCAGAAATTTGTTGTCAAAGAGTAGTTTCGGAAAACCGTTGACTCTAGAAAATATTACTTCCTTTACAACGTTTTTTAAAAGTTCCATTCCAAGGGTCTCATTATATCTATGATAAGTGTTCAGAATATGGTAAACGATCTGATAAACACAAAAATTTTGGATTATTTCTTGACATACAAAGTAAGTCAAGATCATACTGTTTTTCTCAGCTATGAGATCTCGAGGAGGTTATAATAACCATAACCCAACAGCTAAGCAGTTCGAGGACGCCTACAAGAGACTTTTGCTTAAAACAGAAATTTCATCCTCTGCTTTCGCTAATTGTGTACAGGGTGTCCCAGTTAACGTGATAAACCTGATTTTCTCCGTAATTTTAAAGATAAACTCTTTGTTCGAAAACCAAACTTGTGTAGAATTTTCCGAGGAATTCGAATGTGAAGTCAAACTGAATATACCGGGTGTTGTTAAAAAGTTATTTAAAAAATACCGTTTTCCATAAAATTTTGAAGTTGGATTTTAACACGAAATGTTAGTAATGAGTATACGGGGAGTAACTAAAAAATGTCGGTTTTCATTACTGACTTCCGGTTTTACCGGAAGTGAGCATCACTTTGTCAGATTTTTGAGACAACCTGTAGATTTTGGGTCTTTTAAGTTCCTTTTGTTCTCCCAATTCCAACCATATATATTTTTATATAGTTATCTCTAACTATATATTTTTAGCATTCCATGCAAGGATGTGAACTTGTCATATTCAACGAAATTTATCAAAAAATAAAAATTTACTGCTTGGTTATTTTTAGTGATAACTATATAAAAATATATATGGTTGGAATTGGGAGGACAAAAGGAACTTAAAAAACCCAAAATATACAGGTTGTCTCAAAAATCTGACAAAGTGATGCTTATTTCCGGTAAGACCGGAAATCAGAAATGAAAACCGACACTTTTTCGCTACTCCCCGTATACTCATTCCTAACATTTCGTGTTAAAATCCAACTTCACAATTTTTTGGAAAACGGTATTTTTGATAACTTTTTAACAACACCCGGTATATTAAGTTTGACGTCACATTCGAATTACTCGGAAAATTCTACACAAGTCTGGTTTTCGAACCATAAACTTATCTTTAAAATACGGAGAAAATCGGGTTTATCACCTTAACTGGGACACCCTGTACAAATAGATAATACGTCTATTCTAACAATAAGTAGTGGATGTAGGAAAGAACAGCATGTTGTTGATCTACTTGATTTTATAGGTAATGAAGAACATTATGCAGAAAATGAAGACATACTCATACTAGTTTTTCCAAATTGGCCTCCATATTTACCTACTAGACATAACTACGTACATTTCAGGTTTTGTTGCAAGAAAAATAGCTAAGTCTGTTAAATGTTCCATATGTGCAGATGCTGTATTCGCATCAGAGAGTCATTCAAAGCTTTTAACGAGAAAAAATCGTGGAGGATTGTTACACGCCTCAAGCGATGTCATAAAAAATTGCCAAATTGCCGAAAATGTTTTCAGGTTTTTCATCCAATCCTCACCCCATCCCGTTGCAAACAAAATGGTTATCAGCGGTCTTAGAAAGATCATTAACAGTTACAACCCATTTAAAATAGTTTTATACTGTTTTTTGTCGCTAAAATCTATTGAATGAATGCATTAAAGCAAGCGGCGAGAGCGTACTTCTGCCCCGCAATGAACAGTTGGTTGCCTATCCTATATTGACAACAGGGGCTTATAGCTAACCGTACGCTACGCGCAGTCTATTGATGGCAAGTCTCTGAATTGCACACACAATTTTTTTCACATAAACACTTTTTTATTATGAATAGTTCCGTATATTGACTTCTCTATAGCAAAATGGTGTCTGTTTATACTGCACACACTGGAAACTATATCCTTCATCTCTGGCACGTAACACTTTAGTTAAAATATCTGTATACGGAACATATTATAAATATTCAGGTATTAATAATGGGGGAAATATTCGCGTATGTGGCAACGTTACTCGCCCACCTAGGTCCTAGGTATCTAACCATATTCATATATCCACATGTCGTCTAACACGTATGGTTGTCTGATCGGCAGATGACATCCCGTGATGCCAACTGTCATTCCGTATCTCGCTAAATCAAAACATTAGTAGATAATATGTGTGATTTATTATAGTTTGTTATTGATATTTACTATTATACAGGGTGAGTCAGAATGTATAGTAAATAGTTTAAAGGGATGTTCGGCAGGTGGTTTTAAGGGGGGCCTATCATATAAAATTTTTCGATTTGGGCTTTCCTTGACAAGTCATTCGGGTCTACAGGAAAAGTTTTTTTTTTATTTATACCTCTAGAACGGCGCTAGTTAAAAATTTGAAATTTTGTATGTGTTATCTACTTACTGGAAGACGCCTTAGGGTAGTTTATTCATTTACACAGAGCCCTAAAAAGGGGTAAAACTAACAACCCCTATTAATTTTTTGGATCAAACTTTTTTGAGGTTATCTTTTTGGTCTTGCAGGTCCATCATTTCAGTGTATCTTTTCATTTTGCAACAAAAGTGTACTCTTGTTTCATAACGATAAAATCAACCGTTTGCGTTGAAATTGGCAAAACGTGCCCCAAAACACCTGTTAACTTCAACATTCGAAACATAAATTTTTTACCTACCGCTTTCAAACGTTACAGATCGACTGTACATTCAAAATAAGGAAAAAATACCAATTGGACATTGGTCAAAACAGCATTGGTTTTTTGAAATAGGGTGTTCAAATTTTGTTAAATTCAATCCCTTTCCATTTTGAAAGCTAATAAGTTTCGGTACATTGTTCATAGGAATTTTTTTCTCAGTCTAAATGGTACAGTAAGTAAAAAAAAAAAATACTTTTGGGTCATCCTGTAGACACGAATAACTTGGCAAGGAAAGCCCAAATCGAAAAATTTTATATGAAAGACCCCCCTTAAAACCACCTGCCGAACACCCCTTTCAAGTATTTACTATACATTCTGACTCACCCTGTATATTGTTTGCGGACCTAATTATCGTGTTGTTAGATATGTAAGGTAAGGTATCCGGGACCCTGAAAGGACCGTAATTTGATGCTTTTTTAGTAGCACAATTTTTTCTAATAATCCCATGTTAGCTTCTGCCGAAAATCATGGGATAAAACTGCAAAGGTTTGTACCTACGTTGTAGTAATATTACAGTATTATAAGTTATTAAAGAGAGAATCTCGGCCTAGGGACCATCTTGAAGGCACGTTTATAAAGGCGCCATAGTGCTTAGAAGTACTGAGCCCGAATTCCGGACTTTAGGACCAACCTAGTCAAAAAAATTGCAGAAAAACGATTGAATAGGTATTTATGAAAAAAACACTTCCCGACTAAATGTGGTTTCCCGGGGCATCATAAGTCTGGGAGTTTGAGGTTAGAATTTTGAAATTTCAACTTTCCTTGCAACTTTCACTGCTTAATAAGGTTATGTCTCAGAACACTTCAGTGGTATAGCTTTGTTGCCAAATTGCCTTTTTAAAACACTTGTGACGTCATAAGTGCTTTTCCGCCAAATTTCGAAGAAAGTCTAAAAACTTGATAATTACGTAAATATATATTTTTTAAATAATCGTAGGGTCTTAGGCAAGTGTCCAGGAATTGTTTTATCAAGTTTGTAAAATTTCGTCAAGTACCTACCCTATTAATGAACCCTGAACCTGACTATGAAATAGATTAAAAATTAATAACCAAAATCGATCAGTTATCTTGACTTAACCTAACATATTAAAATTACTGTACTATATTTACAAGATAAAAGGTAACATTAACAAAATACAGAATGATTGGCGACTTCCCCATTCAGTGGTTAAACACAAGACAAAAATATAACAGCCACAGCCAGAAAAGGGGTGAACAGGCCTAGGTGAGTGTAGCTTGAAGAAGTCGTCAAAGGACGGTATTAAGAAAAAAAATTATTAAAATTTAACCACTAACTCACCCAGACTGTGCTCACGGGAATCGTCTCTGTGGTTCACCGGCCACTTAAGCCGACCATAAAGTGCAAAACTAGGCTTTGATAGAGATTTTCACATGGAAATTTCCGGGACAGAAATAATCAAAGCTGAATTTCACCTGACGTGACTTTACCATGATTGTTCGATAGGGAAGTGCCATGATCCCTGTCACCGGGCCTATATATAGTTTCCTTCGCAATATGGATGACTTCCGCCTTCCAGAATGCTCTAGCTAGGTCTTTAAAATTAAACGTATGTATAAAAACTCGAAGTTGATACCACCGAACATGCTGGGGTGTCAACTGTCAATTCTGCCAAACTTTTACCATGGACACTAGACTTAGACTAGAAAGAAATGACGAAAACCCACACTGATCGTACATGAAGTTAGCACCGTAGCGCTAACAAACTGAAGTGAATATTTGTGTGTGATTTACATCAACAGTGTTTACAACAAGGTAGTGGTTCTAATAGTACATACCTTCAATTGATGAATAAAATTGAAACACTTTTGCAACCGGCACATACCTTTTTATACAGTTCAACAGTTTGGTTTTAAAACAGCAAGCTCTACATAGGTAGGCAATTTATTATGCATCAGCTTGTATAGGTGGTTGCAGGTAAAATACTTAAAATTGATTTAATCAGGGACTCTTTAAAATAAGGGAACCCAGCATGTATATACTTTCCAAAGAGAGGCCTATTCTTTTTACAGACTAAGTATGTCAATGATACACACAACTGTATTTCCGTGTGCAGGGATTGTGACATCAGCGGTCACGCTTATTCGACATTTTTAAATGGAAATTTTACTCGTTTATAGTGAACTGGGCAACCACATACATCAAGATGCCTACATTCTGTTTTTTTAATTTAAAAAGTAACATTAAAATATCGAATGAATCATGTGAATGAACATGTTTGGTGTATACCTACAGCATTTACATATATTTATTTAACTTTTTCACTATCTAGGAAACAATTAAAACCACTGTCCACTGAGTGAATTATGGACCCCAGAATCGGTTTTAATTATTGTTATTTCTTGAATAAAAAAGTGTAAAGTTTGTTCAGCGAAAATTAAGTTTTCTATTATGCTATTGACAATGTTTATCAAAATAATTATCAACATCAAGTTGGCCATGCCAAAATCAGAACAATGGGAAACTGTCACTAGCTGTCAGTTGCTTGTAATTGTGTGCATTGTTACAGTAAACGTACTTTTTTACTCAATATTCTGTGTGCATAAGTACATTAGTAAGTTAAAATGGTGTTTGGTTTAAGTGAAACGGAAAGAATACAGGTTAACATACTAAGTACTTAAGTACACAGAAAATTGAGTAAAAAAGTACGTTTAGTGTAACAATGTAACAGTTACACAGCTAGTGACAGTTTCGCATTGTTCTGATTTTGGCATGGCTAACTTGTTAATAATTATTTTGATAAACATTGTCAATAACATATAATAGAAAACTTAATTTTTTTGTATTTTTTTCTTATGCGACTCCATTAAAATTGTATTGTATCGTATTCAGAAAGTTCCAATGTATCAATTTTCACCAAAAAAAGTATATGGTGCCATTTAAAAAAATTAAATCGGTTACCATGGCAACCACATTTTTTGTGCTACAAAAGATTGCTTGATATCACTAAACGGGAAATAATTTCCACTAACACTTTTATTAAAACATGTTTTTGATATGAGGAATATTTTAAGAAATATAAGCAATATTCCACAATTTCTATCCACACTGTATAATAGTATGGAGATACACATGCAGAGAAAAGAGAAAAACAACAAAAAGCAGTATACAATATTTTGTAAGTCTTTTTTACATTTATTGCCTTTTTATACTTTTTTAAAATCTTCAAATAAATGTTCAGAATTGTATTAAAAAAAAACAGTGGGGAAGGTATTTCCAAACAACTTTTCTTATTTTATTCTTATTATTCTATAAGTACCTATACATTAATATACTTTCTAAGATGTAGAAAATCTTTTTTAGAATGATACTTTATAACGAGATAATACTTAAGACTGAATGTACACCGCGTGTGTGGTGATTCAACATTTTGACCCACAAAATGGCTTTTTTCGATCTGTAGCGAGCAACACGCATAATTTTAAATTTTTGGTCAATACAAATTCTAATCTAAGTAATTACTCACATTTTGATCAATCTTTTTGAATAATTTTTGTCTCAAAATTTGAGTAATTACTTAGATCAAAATTTGTATTGACCAAAAGTTTAAAATTATGCGTGTTGCTCTCTACAGATCGGAAAAAGCCATTTTATGGGTCAAAATATTGAATCACCACGCACGTGCTGTACATTGAGCCTTAATACAAATCATTTTTGTCCTGTCTAATTTTAATTTAAGGAATTTCAAATGAACTTGCATAACTTTTTAAAAAGTACATATACCAGCTGTTTTTAACAAATTTGAAAGTTGAAAGTGCATTGTAAATCTATGGCACTGGTTATGCAATAAATGTCATATAAAACTTGATGGTAGTTGGACAATGACTTATAACCTTGTGCAAGTCCCCTTGTGTTCTTTGAGTTGCCCTTAAGACTTCAATTTTCCTATGTAATGGACTGTGTCCCTGGATTTAACTATAATAAAGAAATAAGTAATATTTCTAACTCAATCATATCCTATTTCCAGTAATGAATCATTCCATGTATCAAAAAGCTCCTAAACCATTTCTGTACCATGGGGAGGGGAAGACAAAAATATCATAATTGGGTAACCTGCAAGTCCCCTTGTGTTCTCCTTGGATTCACCCAAAAATAAACTTCCCCTCAAGGCTTCAATTTTCCCATGCAATAGACTGTGAAATGCTGGGTCCCTGTAGTTAAAGAGTCCCTGGATTTAATAATCTCCATTCTATGCAGTTTTCAGGTATATTTGTAAACCTCGTAGTGAAATATTATACAGGGTGATTCAGTTTTATTCTGCGACACTTCAACAGATGATAGAAAACCAAAAAATAACCGCACTTTCTTCTATAAACTATATCATTTTTAAGGCCTTTTAAAAAAGTTAAAGTTTTAAGAAATATGTGGACTTTATTTAAGTCATATCTGGTACACGTTATAACGGCATGTGTAAGCATAAAACCTGTTAATATCAAACACTTTGAATAACCAGTGGCGTAGAAGTGGGCAATTAATATAATTGTTTTTAGAAAAAAAATGAACCACCTTGTATAGTAATAAAATGTATTCAATTCCTTATGTAAACTTTAATTTTAAACAAAAATGCCCTCTTGGTCATTTTTCGTATGTGTCATGGTTACATGGCAAATTTTAATTTTTGTATTATTTCGGGGTATTTCTGAAAAATTATCTAAAAAATTTGCTCCATAAGTAACACTTAAAGTAGAAATAATGTCCATTTAATTTTTAATTGGGTTTTTTCGCCACCAAACTGATCGAAAGACAACTTTTTCAAGTTGCCTGCAAAATTCATAAATTTTTAACAGTGAATGAACGAAACTTTAAACGTGTAACTCAAAAAATAACTTCAACAAATTTGTTTTAGCCTAGCCACCTGCCTGATATTGTACCCTGTGTTTTATCTAATTATCTATACTAATTTCTCTTTGAATAAGTGGTAATAATATTTTACTGAATTCCACTGAACATTCAGCAACACAGTTGTCCGTATTTCCTAGAATAAATGCAGATTCTTTAATTTTTCGTCTATTTCCTACTTCTTCTTTGAGAAGTGGTTTGGACCTATCCCACAATATCCTATGATTGTTATTAAAAGAATGTTCACATATTTTGACTTAGAAATTTGATTTTGCCTGATATATATATTTTTTATTTTAGAAAAAACTGTATAATAAATTAAATTATTTATTAAATGAAGGAACTTACAAGAGGATAAACAAAGACCCTACAACTTCAATAGAAACTAAAATATACAAAACACTGTATAAATACCATGAACAAATGACAGAGACAAAGGACACTCTTAACTCCCCATCATTCAAAACCTCCACACTTATACGGATTACCAAAAATACACAAAACTAACATTCCTCTTCGCCCCATTGTAAGTTCAATAAATTCGCCATGTCATTCGTTAGCAAAATATTTACTTAAAATTGTTAATCCGTTAGTGGGAAATTCAAATTCATTTATCAGAAACAGTAATCATTTTCTAGAAAAAATTAGGGAACATCAATTTCCGGATAATTATATATTAGCTAGCTTTGATGTGGTTAGTCTTTTTACAAATGTCCCTGTTGACAAATCATTGAATATTTTACGCAGAAAGTTAGAAAATGATCAGCCTTTAGTAGAAAGGACGAATTTGAATACAGATGCAATATTAAAACTAACAACACTATGTGTTAAAACCACTTATTTTCAACTATGAAATGAATTTTACCAGCAGGAATTTGGAATGGCTATGGGGTCTCCTTTATCACCATTCATAAGCAATTTATTCATGGAAGATTTTGAACAAAATGAATTGACTAGATATGTTCACCAACCTAATGTTTGGTGGAGATATGTAGATGACATATTTGTTATATGGGAACATGGATTAGATGATTTAAATTCATTATTAAATTTTATAAACTCATAAGAACCTTCTATTAAGTTTACCTTAGAAATTGAAAATAATAATCAATTACCTTTCGTAGATGTTTCTATACGGAAATCAGATAGTATAGAAACTAGTGTCTATAGAAAACCAACACATACTAATAGATATCTCCATTTAAACTCCAATCATCATATTAATGTTAAAAAAGGAGTAATTAAAAGTTTGTATGACAGGGCTAGAACGATTTGTTCTAATAACACAAAATTTGAGGAGGAAATTAAACATATAAAATATGTTCTTGAGAAGAATAGTTGTCCTATTGAAATTGTTGAGACAGTTTTTCAGGCCAACAAAATAACAATGCTAATAGAATTAGAGATATAAAACTGGTGGACCGACCAGTAAATTTAATTATTCCTTATATTCCTGGACTATCAGATAAGCTAAAACGCATAGGAAATCGTTTTAATGTCAGAACAGTATTTAAAACCAAAAATACACTAAGATCGATGCTAGTTAAAACGAAACCATTTAATGAGATACAAAGTTCAAAAAATTGCATTTATAAAATTCCTTGTGAATGTGGAAAGTTCTATGTTGGGGAGACTTATAGGCCATTTAACGTTCGTTTAAAAGAACATAAAAATTATATCAGGCAAAATCAAATTTCTAAGTCAAAAATGTGTGAACATTCTTTTAATAACAATCATAGGATATTGTGGGATAGGTCCAAACCAATTCTCAAAGAAGAAGTAGGAAATAGACGAAAAATTAAAGAATCTGCATTTATTCTAGGAGATACGGACAACTGTGTTGCTGAATGTTCAGTGGAATTCAGTAAAATTAAAAATTAAATGGATCTATTTGCGCCACAAATAAATTTTAGAAAATATCTAGAAATAATGTGTTTGCTACTTTCAATAAAGTAACTTTTCCAATAAACTTACCTATCTAAGGCTATACTTTTGAAGATACAGGGTCTAAAACATTTGAGGAAGATACAATTCATGGTATGCTCTTTATCTTGAAAAGTAAAACCTTGAATGGGTAAGTTTATTGGAAGAAGTTACTGTATTTAAAGTAAGAAACACATTTTTTCTACTTTGAGTCTTACTTACGGAGCGATTTTTTAAGTTAAGTAAATAATACGAAAAAATCGAATTTGCTATGAAACCATGACACATTAAAAAATGCTAAGAGAACGTTTTTGTTTACAATTAAAATTTACCTAAAAAATTGAATATATTGCTATACAAGGTGGTTATTTTTTTTCTAAAACCAATTATACCCTTATTATACTAATTACCCACTTCTACGCCACTGGCTGTTCAAGGTGTTTGATATTAACAGATTTTATGCTAACCCATGCTGTTATAACGTGTACCAAATATGACTTAAATATCGCAACTAGTTTGGTAAATATTCAGTAACGTTCACATATTTCTTACAAATTTAACACCCAGTAACTTTTTTATAAGGCCTTAAAATGATATAGTTTATAGAAGAAAGCGTGGTTATTTTTTAGTTTTCTATCACCTGTTGAAGTGTCGCAGAATAAAACTGAATCACCCTGTATATGTCATGTCATGAAGACAAAATAATAGTAATTGTCCCCTCCCTCTCACAAGCATGTGGTTGCTTCTGGGGTATTCCTAGTTTGGAGTATTGTGAGGGCGAGAATTATTATTATGATTATTATATAGGTCTAGGTATAGTCTATGTGCACTGGTTATGCAATTTCTGTCACATAAAACTTAATGGCAGTTATGTCTCCGGATTGTGTGCTGGAGAGGATTATTTTCTTGAAAAAGTTAGCGAAAAAGGTTAGTTTGCTAACTAACTCGAAGAGCAACATGTGATAATACAGGGCTTTGGAAAAATTGAGAAATGTGAAATTTGCAGTTTCTGCAGGTTACAGCAACAAAACTGCAAACATAACTTATTACAGGACATGCGGTAGCAAATATGTGTTGGAAAATGCATGATAAAACTGTAAGTTTCAATTCAAATGTGGCAAAATACATCGTTAGTCATCAGCACCATCTGTTTCCAGAGCCATGAGAGAAATCTTGCAAATTCGTCAATCAAGGGACATAACCTGACATCTTTGAAAGGTTCAAGGTCGTATATTTTTCATACAGCTGAAGAAAATATATAGGTAACATCCATGGGAGTATCCAGGATTTTTCCTAGGGGAGGGGGGAGGCAAATTGGAAAAAAATAAATGCAGTATTTTCAAGTAAAAAACATTTATTTAAAAAGAAAAAAATTACTCTATCGCAAAATAAAGAAAAATTAAAAAAAAATTAAAATCTGTGCGCAAAGCCAAAATTGCTATATCTCGCGAAATAAAAATAATGTAATAATCTACATTTCTCACAAAGATACTTTAATGTCTTGGCTACAAGCACGACGTGATATGCAAAATTGAAAAAATTAGCATTACTCATTAATACCCGACCTATGCGGATAATTGTACGTGCTTGTCGGGTAATTGTGCGTGGAAGAACAAGATTGTTAAACACATTTAAATAAATATAATTTTTGTTAAACATAAAACCAGTGGGTAATTAGTACAATTGTTTTAAGAAAAAAATGAATCACCTTGTATAGTAATAAAAGGTACTGAATTTTCTATGTAGATTTTAATTGTAGACAATAATGCCCTCTTGGCATTTGATTTTTTTGTATTATTTCATATTTCTGAAAAATTAATTAAAAAATGTGCACCATAAGTAAGACTCAAAATAGAAAAAAATGTGAAAATAAAAATTATATTAAATTACTTGGTATGTTAATAAAACCTATTGCAGATGGGATTAGTACTTCCACTTAGTATACTAAGATCCTATCAAAATCGGCCTGTTCCATCCAAAGAAAAATCCTTGAATCCATTGAAATCCTGAAACATCATAAGAATCTAAACCGTGGTCAGGGTTTACTTTTACATAGTTATTGGCGTGCCTTTTTCACATGACAAAAACAATCACCTTAATATCAAATCATTAATTTTCCCACATTTTCGCCTGTTCCCTCCATTTCTGTTTTCCTATAAATACCATCACAGGTAATAGAAAAATCAGTCTCCTGCCTCAGTGTGATTGTCGCGCCCTGAGGATGTCCCGTGCAATGAAGGACGAAAGCTTGGAATGAAACCTCACTGATGCAGTATCCATCCCGAAGAAACACAGATTCGTTAAATTATAAACATTTTTACACCTCCACCTAATTTCACCCTTTTTCATGAGTCGTTTTTTTATTCTTGTGTGTATTGTGGGTAATTGTACGCACTGTGCCCAATGAACCGACAGTGACACAGCTATATATTTTTGCAAAAAAAAAACAAATTGCCATACCACTTCATTTTCAAAAACGAGGATGTTTTTTAGAGGTTTGTTCTTCGAATTGGCAATACTGTTGTAGTGATAGTCAATTTAACAGCTCACAGTTGATTCGTGCTCAGAATATTTTGCCGGAAATTTCTTTGTGGCGCAAATAGATCCATTATTTAATTTTTAATTAGGCTTTTCAAAAGAATGAAACTTTGAACGTTAACTCAAAAAATAACTTCAACAACTTTGTTTTCTGAGCTTTTGGAGAATAAATCTTCCTGCTTTCTGAAAGATAATGTCAAGTTTAAGTGCCAATAATGTGTTGATTCTGTCATTTCACAAAAAAATAAAATATTTAGATTTTGACAATTGCATTAATACTTTGGAATATTTGCATTCTCCATGAAATTTGCTACAGAACCGTTTTTTTTGTTTTGTATATTGGATACAGCGTTGCCAAGATATCGAATTTTTCTTGGAATTTGGGGACTTTGTGGAGGTTATGGAAACTGAATGCTGTATCTTTATTTTAATAGATATCAAAGATATATTTTAGCCGAAGTATGACAGCACAACCATGTGTGGTGTGGTATGTCGAAATTAGTTTTTATATATACAGTGTGTTCATAACGGGCTCTCAAAATCAGATAATTTCAAACAGTAATAACTTTTTTTTCAAATGGAATGAACCATATTTCTATAGTTTGTTGGATGCCGGCGTACAAGCCCCACATTTTATGTAAATAACATTCTATACCAAAAACTACCTGTTTTCGAGATATTTAGTATTTAAGAAAATTTCTTTGCATTTTTCATTCAGGTGAGAAGATTTTATCAAGCAAGCCATAACTATTTTTCCAGACAGTGGCAGAAATAATAATTGTCATTTTAGATAATACGGGAAATAAAATTCCTATACCCGTATACAATTTTCTAACTCTTTTTGATTTTGCAATTGATAATAATTACTTTCAATTTGAGGATGATTACTATAAACAAATATTTGGTCTAGGAATCCTATCTGTGCAGACTTGGTTATGGGAGAACTTAAAAATAATTGCATCAACAAACTCTCTTTAGCCCGGTTCTGACGATGCAATTTTGTTGCAGCAATTATGTTGCTGCAACCAAAATAGCATGAAATTAACCATTCACACTTTGCAATTAGTAACTGCAATTTTGTTGCATGTAGATAGAAACTGCTCTATTTTTGTGCGACTAAGTTGCAGCAACTTTGTAACTTTTCTAGGGATTTTTCCAAGCCACCTTAAATTTTTGAGTTGGCACATTGATTGTCACTGTATTTTTGAGTTTAACACAAGTAATTAATAATAAAATACTATTAGGTATTCTAAAAATACTTATTATATAATATATTTTGTGTTAAAAATATCGGAGAACGTATCTTATTCGGTGTCAAATTCTAGTAACTTATAAATCAGGTTGGTAATGATCTAGTTTGTTACTAGAAAATTGCTGCAACTAATGCAACTGTGTGTGAACACACATGCAATAAAGTTGCAGCTTCAAAAGGTTGCGGCAACAAAGTTGCATATATTGTTGCATCGTCAGAACTGGGCTTTTCCCCATACCATTCTATGGCCGTTATGTTGATGACATCATAACCTCTGCCCCTAGGACTGCAGTAGATGATGTTAAAAAAATATGCAACAGCTTTCATGATCGGTTACTTTTCACTGTTGAAATAGAAAAAGATAAAATGATACCGTTTCTGGGTGTAACGTTGTTTCGACAAAATGATGGCTCAATTAAAACTAACGGGTACCAAAAACCAACTTTCTCTGAACGTAATCTTAATTTAATTAATAACCTTAAAATGAGAGCAATTAATTTATCTAGTCCTGACTACACAAAAAAAAATAAAAATACATTTTTCTACAAGCGTGCGGAAAGTACACTTTTCGCACGCATTTTAGTTCGGAAAAGTGACACTTTCTAAACTAAAATGCGTGCGGAAAAGTAAATGCGTGCGGAAAAGTGTCTTACTTTTCCGCACGCTTGTAGAAAAAATAGTGTTCCTAACTCTTGCGGAAAGTGTCTTTTCCACACTCGATTTCTTGGCTGAACGACGCGTAGCGAAGTTCAGCCAACTGCAATCGCGTGCGGAAAAGTGGCACTTTCCGCACTTGTTAGGAAACATACTATTTTGAAATTTTATAAAACAATAATTATCCTCCCTCACTAATAAGAAAAATCTTAAATAACAATGTGGACAACGTTAGATACTTCAAACTTCCGTATGTAAAGCACCTCTCAGAAAGACTGAGAAGTGTCATAGATAAAAAAAAAACAAAAAAAATAACATAAAGGTTGAAATCCAGAACACCGTCTGAATTACACTCAAATGTCATCTACAAAATTCCTTGTAAATCTTGTGACAAGTGTTATATTGGACAGAAAGGAAGATATCTGAAACAAAGGGTTTCAGAACACAAGAACGACAGCAAAAATTATCTTATAAAGCAAAATCTAACAGCACTTGTGGAACATAAAATAAAAAAGGCCATAATTTTAATTTTTGAGGAAGTAACTGTCTTAAACAGAGAGCCTAATTATAAGAAAATAATTTTACATGAGATGGTGCACATTAAGAGGGGAAAAAAATCAGTCAATAAAAGAACGGACATCTAAACTCAGCTTATTTCAATATCATTAACAAACTATGAATATTTACCTACATTGAGGTGTTCTACCCAAGCATATAAGTCTCTGTTTTTTTGCTCTCTTCTTTACTGGAAGTGTTTTTCTACATCTATACTATCTAGCCACATTGTTCTTTTCGAATTTTAACGTATGTGATGGTGACAAAATTTTTATACATCTACTTTAATTTTAAATCTGTTTCCCGTTGTAACTAGTAGGTATCTCTTTTTACCTAATTTTCCCTGCGGTATGTTAATCATAGGATATGACAAAGAATTCTACACTTAAATGTAAGGTAGGTGTTCTACCCAAGCATATAAGTCTCTGTTTTTTTGCTCTCTTCTTTACTGGAAGTGTTTTTCTACATCTATGTTACGGGCGACCTGAAGACGAAGACTTTTTAAAAAACTTTTATTTGAGTAACGCGAGTTAAAGAGTTTCGGCTTAGACTACAGACAAGACTAGAATTAACAATCTTACTTTACTAGGTCCTATTTATACAGATCTGTTATGCTGAGGTGTTGTGGTTCTCATGGGAAAAGAATATAAAGACAAAGGGAAGATCAAATTCTGCAATTCTTGCAGTAAGCAAGTTTTAACAATACTCGAAAGGAATATGATATGTTCTAGTAATCATTCTAGAACAATATACGATGGAAAATGATATCTGTGTAGTAAGCATCTTGAACAATAGAGAATGAGAACATAATATCCAACAGTAAACAGAATCAAGGGTAAAAACAAGGTTATGATCAAGGTGATGCTTGAGGTCGGATATAACACCTTCCCCCTTATATTAAAAATTTGTGTTAACAAATTTTGACATTAAATTAGGCATATGTTTTAGTATTAGAATTTAGTTCAATTTCTTCTTCTTCACGAGGTTCGTCCAATCTATACGAAGGTCTTCTTTTGACAGTAACAAATTTTCTTAAATTTTGAAAAACGTGATTTCAAGTTCTAGGAGGTTGTGGAGGATCGTCTCCGGTGTTAGTAGTAATAATGCCTATTTTAATGTTCCTAGACTTTTTACATTTAAAATAAAAGTACACAATAATTAAAAGTATGATTAAAGTAATGGATAGATATGTCAATATTGGCGTATACTTACTTACAGTTGGTTCGTTAATAATATTATCAAGATCCTTTGCATATTCGTCTAATTTATGCTTTGCGACATTTAAATCGTCATAATTAAATTTATTTAGTTGTAAAGGTTTTAAGTCAGGATATTTTAGTTTATTTGGAGTTTCTTTGCAACATTCAAATGGTATATTAATTGGGTGAAATTTATAGGTTTGATTAGATTTATTTAAATTTTTCGTTTGAATTTTAGTACTTCCAATATAAGCAATGCATTCAGATTTTAACGTTAAAATTGAAGTTTTGTCTACCATTATAGTCAAAGGATTTTGATTTTTACACTTAATAGTTATAGGAAATATTTCACTTAAAATTATTAACCATTGATTCTCTTGAATCAATTGTACATTGTAACTTTCAATTGAAATTGTGACTATGTCACAAGTATTAGGTAAATGGGTTTTTACCTCTAATAATTGAGCTTCACATCTTGAATGTGAGTCAGTAGGAGTAGGATATAAATCTTTGCACATTATTAAATCAAATGCTAGTTCTTTACAATTTTTTTATATCATAGAGAATTACATAGAGAGTTGGGTCATCGCTTTTTGCTACAAATTTAGTATCAGTGGATACTATGTGATAAAATCCAGTTTTATTGTCGAAAATTGGAATAGGATAAATTCTATAAAGAGTATACCATTGAGGTTCTACGAAAGGAATGTCTAATATAAACACAAGTCTATTTTCTGTTTGAAAAACCTTTAGTTCTATAAAATCAAGATAAGTTGCAACATTTAGAAGTTGAGGAGTTAAGGGCAAATTATTTTTGTTTAAAGTTTGAGCGATTATTTGCAAATGATGAACCAGGTCTTCAGGAGTTATAACTGACGTGTGAATGATATGTAACTTTGCAAAAGTAATAGAGTTTAGAATGTCATTTAAATTGCTTTCGATAAAGGTATAGGATTCTAGGAGTCTTTCGGCCATCTCTAAAACTTGTAATTTTGCAGTGTAATAATTAAAATTATCAGAAATGTTATAAATGTAATTTTCGATTTGTTTTATGTCATTATTAAAAGTAATTTCATCAATTTGTAATTTGTTGATAGAGTCATTAAAATTTTTGATAACTGAAGTACTTACTAAAATTTGTTTTTTCATTAATTTTTCTAATTCGTGTTCGTCTCTGTTAATTTTGTCGATACAATCGTTATAATACTGTCCGTCTGAAGCGTCTAAATTTCCGGTAATAAATTTCCAAACTGACCCTAAACCATTAGTTAAACCTCTTTTATATCTTCTTACATCAATAACTAATTCTTCAAATTTGAGCGCAATGTTTTCGGAAAGTTGATTTAGTAAAGTGAGATGTGACTTAACTTCGCTTAGAAAGGCGGCCATTCATACGTCTTTTGGTTGAATTATAAATTGCATATTTTCTAAAATTTTATTATTATTTTCGAACGTTGTTTTTAGAGATGAAATGTCTTTATATACCAATAAACTCCACTTGTCATTAGAAATTTTGAGTCCGGATTGCTCTTGATAGAACACGCCTATGGTGTTATTAATTGGTCGCAGTGTATATTGTGCCATAGCGGTAGCGAACAAAGAAAATCTGTAACGAAGTTTCAGAATTAGGAACTTGGTTCGATATAACAAATTATTTTAATATCAGTATTTTTGAAAATATATTTGATCATAGGGAGAACTGTGTCCCAATCTAATTTGTCTAATCCACAGGCTAACTTGGGTATAGCTATAATTTTATCTTTTTCATCAGTGCTCTCGAGACAAATTGTTCGTAATTCCTTTAAGCAATTAAATAAATTAGCATAAGATGGTTTATAATAGAAAAATTCTTTAGTTATTAAATAATAAATATTTCTTGTCGGAAGTTGAAGTGCTGCTATTTCACCAATTGACTTATTTTGATTTTTTAGTTCATCTGCGTGTCCAAATTTATTCTTAAATTCTTTTGCAATTCCTGCATTCATTTCTAAGTCTTTAGATACACAGTGGGCTAAGGAAATATTTTCAGGGGCATCAAATAAATTGTCCAGTTCAATGGAAACGTTATTATTTTCAATAGGGATTTTTCGATCTAGAGTATAAAAGAATTCTTTAACCGTTAGTTCTTCTTCCTGTAATTCGTGACATTTCTTTAGCATATCAAAATTCATTTTTGTAGTTTGGTTAGTAATTGGGTTATGTAGCAAAGCTGAATTCGTATAAATTTCTTTAATTTTATAGGGTCCATTAAATTTGTTAGCTAGTTTATTTTTTATTTGGGACTCCTTGACATAAACCTTTTCTCCTACGCGAAATTGTCGCTGCTCCGAAACGTGTGTATCAAATCGCTGTTTCGCCTTTTGTTTGGCATATCTGTACGCTTTCTTGCCACTTCATAATAATGCTTTATTTTATTGTTTAAATCGCGAACGTACTTAGAGATTAATTCTTGCTGATTATACAAAACTTCTGGAGGTCGAGACGAGGTGTGACCGAATAGCAATTCGTAAGGAGTAAAGCCGTGTGTTTTATTTATAGAATTGTTATATGCTATACAAGCGTAAGGAAGCATTTGAAATGGGTGTTCGTTAGGATTTTCTGTACTACACGCGCGTATCATTTCAGTTAAGGTGGCATGAAATCTTTCTAAGGAGCCATTTGATTGCGGATAACTAACACTAGAGAAAGTTAATTTTATATTGTATAATTTACAAAGATCTTTCATTAATTGATTATTAAATTCTTTACCTACATCGCAATGGATTCTTAAAGGAGTTCCAAAATGTTGAAAATAGAGTAAAAGAGCGTCTACTACAGATCTCGCTGTTTTATTAGGAAGTGCGTAAGCTTGGGTAAATTTTGTTAGTTCGTCTCTTATGGTAAGGATATTATTTTTTACTGGGATTTCTAGAATGTCAATATTTATTCTTTCGAAAGGAGTTTTAGGAGTTTCGGTAATAACTAAGGGACTGTCCAAGTTTTGTCTACAAATTTTTGTCTTTTGGCAGATTTCGCACTGCCGAATAAATAATGTTTCAACGTCTTTAGTTAGTCCTGTCCAATTATATTTTTGTTTGATGCGTCTAATTGTTTCGTTTATTCCTCGATGTAAGTTTGTCTTGCCTGAATGAAATTGATCTATTATTATAGGTATTTGGTCTTCGTCTGGTATAGTCACAATGTTCTGACAAATTGTTAATTGAAAGTTTTTGTCTGAGAACAAAAAATTAAACATTTCTAAAATTGGAAAATCTGGATTGTTTTCAATGTAATAAGTTTTATTTTCTTCGAATATATTTTTACTGTAATAAAGAGATATGAAGAGTACTTGTATTGCGGTTTCAAAATTAAAAGGAACAGGAATTATATAATATTTTCTTTTAGCTACGGTTTGAGTGGAAAGAACATTTGCTTTATTATAGTTAAAATCAGGATTTAGCTCAAGTAAATCATCAATAACTTTTTCGTGAAGGTCTGTTAATTTGTCTTGTTGAAAAATTAGTACAATGTCCTTGTGTGTTTTGTCTAAAAGTTGATTATTTGTATATTGGATTTTAGAATAGTCGATCATTGAAGTCGTCTTGTATAGATCAAAAAATCTGTCAAATTCATTACACATTATAGCAATTTCGTCAGTCTCATTATTGTCAATAGGCGGGTCAATGTCTTGAGGATTATCATGGGAAGTAGATGGTTCGTCTAGGGAAGTATGAAAGGAAACAGCTTCTTTTATATGATTGATTTTGATTCGAGATAAAGCGTCGGCATTTCGATTAATTTTTCCAGGTTTATAAATTATTTGATAATTATATTCTTCTAATTTAAGTCGCCAACGTGCTAAACGACTACCGGGATCTTTTATTGAGAAAAGCCAGGTTAAAGGTCTATGATCTGTAACCAATAAGAATTTTCGTCCGAAAAATAAGGTCTATAGTTTTTTACGGCAGCAATTATTGCCAATAGTTCTTTCTCTATAACGCTATATTTCATTTCTGCTGGACTTAAGGTTCTTGAAAAGTATGCTATGGGAAGATCATTTCCAACAGGTCCTTGCGAAAGTACCGCGCCTACAGCAAAAGCACTTGCATCTGTAGTTAAAACAAATTCTTTTTCAAAATTAGGATATATTAGAATTGGTGAAGTTATTAATGCATTTTTAAGTTGTTCGAAAGATTCACGACAATCTTTATCAAAAATAAATGGTACGTCTTTTCTTAAAAGTCGAGTTAAAGGCTTTGTCATTTTTGCGAAATTTGGAATAAACTTCCTGTAGTAACCAGTAAGACCCAAAAATTGTTTAATTTGTTTAGTATTGGCAGGTTGAGGAAAATTGATAACAGCTTGTACCTTTTGTGGATTTGGTTTAACCCCTTCAGGTGTAATAACATGTCCTAAATAAATTACTTCTTTTCGTAAGAATTCACACTTATCTGGCTGTATTTTTAGATTTGAATTTCTTAATCTTTGAAAAACTTCAGTAATACGAGAGATATGCTCATTAATTGTGGAAGAATAAATAATAATGTCGTCCATGTAAACTAAGCACTTTTCGTTTTGTATCCCCATTAGTATATTATCCATAACCCTCTGAAAGGTTGAGGGCGCATTACGAAGGCCAAAGGGCATACGTAAATATTCGAAATGTCCATTTTCAACGGAAAAAGCAGTTTTCGAAATGTCTTCTGAATTCATTTCAATTTGTTGAAAACCAGAAGTCAAATCTAAAGTAGTAAAATAATGGCAATTACCCAACTGATCTAATATATCTGAAATATTAGGCAGTGGATACCTGTCATTAACTGTTAATTCATTTAATTTCCGATAATCAATTACGATTCTCCATTTTTGTTTGCCTGAAGCGTCTAATCTTTTTGGAACGACCCATACTGGGGACGACCATGGTGAAACAGAAGGTCTAATTATTCCTTGAGAAAGCATTTTATTAATTTGTGTTTTTACTTCTTCCTTGTGAACTTGTGTATATCGATAAGATTTAGTAAAAATTGGCTTAGCGTCGCCTGTATCGATAGTATGTTTTATTTCATTAGTAAAACTTAAGAAATCTCCGTCAAAGTAAAATATATCTTCAAAATTCAAGCATAAATTAGTAATTAATTTTTTTTCTTCTTCGTTTAAATGTTCTAGCCTTAATGATTCTTTTATTTCTTCTACTCTGCTTTTTGTTTTATTAAAATTACAAATAATATTAGTACTAGCGTTCGTTTCTTTAATGTAAGGCTCAAATTCAAATTCTTCGAAACAAATATCCTTTGTTATGGCATTAGCGTTTAATATTGTGGTATAAAAATTACCGTCTTCGTTTATTTTTACTATAGCATTTGGCAAGTATACCTTTTCTACTCGTTGTGCGCATAAAATCATTTCTTTATTCGTATATCTATTCGTATAAAACTTGCATATTTTTCGCAACGCGGTTCTATCGTAACCTTATTTATATTATAACTCGTATTTTCGCTTTCAAAATTATTTATATTTTCCGTATAATCATTATTATTATTATTATTTCGTTCATAAGCGTTTATATGAAGGCTATCGTATCTTTCGTCAACATTAACTTGTCTTTTATAAACAACTCGATTATTATTATCATTATTATTCGTTAACTCGTTTAATTCATCTCCGTCTTTAAGTAATTCGTGTACCTTATAGTACGTAATTAATTGTTTATTCCTAAAATCTACTATTGCACCGTACCTTTCTAGAAAGTCAGCGCCTAAAATTCCGTCGAATCCTATATCTAGATCGCAAATATAAACTTTATGGGGAGAAAGAGGACTCGTAAAAGAAACAAATACCGCTTCAGTAATAGGAATGGATTGGCCAGAAATACCTTTAATTTGAAAATTTTCTGGACATCGATTTAAAAATTGCTGAACCGTCTCTGGTTTGAAAATTGAAATACCAGCTCCTGTGTCAATTAAAATTTTGTACTTATCGGTATTATCTTTAATATAATATAGATTGCTATTGTCAACGGTATTTATGCAAACGTTTGGTCCGTATTGGTCATACCAAGATTCTTGAAGTTGGGAATAGGATTCTGGTCCGAGGCTGTTAATTGAAAATTTTCGCTTTGGCCAAGATAATGTTGTTGGGGAGTTCTATTTTGGTTAATTGGATTTGAATTTGGGAATCTAGGAGTAAAATTTTGATTGGAAGGCTGGAAACCTGAATTATTATTAAAAGTTCTGGGGAAGTTATTTCTTGGAGCATTATTAGAAAAATTTCTAGGGGGTTGATTTCTTGGTTGGAAGTTTTGAGGGTGATTCCTAGGTTGGAAAGAAGGAGTTTGAAAATTATTTTGCTGAGGAAAAGATGGTCTTTGATGGAACCTATTTTGGGAGAAATAATTTCTTTGGGAGTTATTTTGGAAATTGTTAAGAGAAGCTAGAAGGATTTGGACCATTTCTGTAATAATTATTTTGATTTTTTGTTCGACATTCATTGATAGTATGTCCATTTCTTTTGCAATAATTACAAAATTTTGGAAAATTATTACTGGTTCTTTTGACATTATTATTGAAGACTGGTACACGATTTTGCCTCTGAAATTTTTGATTTTCAAAATAAGAAAGTTGCAATTCTCTCTTAATTAAAGCTATAGCATCCATCATGTTTGGTGGATTGCTAGCACGAATTAGTTGCCCTATTCTTGGTTCTAGACCTGTCAAAACTGTATTTAGACACATGCTATCGATTAATGTAGCTTGCGATTCTTTTTGTTCCCTAGTGAGAAGGCTTTGTTTTCCTATTGCGGCATACATTTTTGAGCAGTGAGTTTGAACTCTGCCTACAAAAGTCAAAGCATTTTCATTTTGGGATTGACACATTCTTTGTAAATCTTGAATTAATGAAGTTAGATCGCGAGGATCTCCGAAATGAACGTTAAGTAATTGCTTGATTTCGCGCCAGGTACTCAAGTCTCGTGAATTAATGAGTTGGGCTGCACGTCCCTTTAATTGATTTTTAATTTTTATAACAAGTAAAATGGCTTGGTCGCCAACAGTCATTTGCATGGCCCTATCACATGCAATGATAAAAGTATTTAAATTGATTTGATCCCCATCGTATTCAGGGATAATAGAAAATATTTCGCTTAATTTAAATGGTACTTCGTCGTTATTTGAAGCGTTTGCTTCATTGTTTACATTAGAGTTTATAGTTTCGTTATCCGCCATGTTGAAATGAAAAGGTAATATCGTTATAACGTAGAAAGTTCAATAATAGCAACGTAGAAAGTTAAAAAAAATCACAAATAAAATTCACTTCAAGTTTTTCACTTACAATAGAAGTAACTTCATGCTCGCTGGATGTCGTTGATGCTGCTGTTGTTGCTGGATGCTGGCCTCAGGAGACTGTCCTTCTTAGTGCCTCCGGATCTCCCTGTCGAAGACCCTTTTCAGCTGGCTCCAATCGTAGTGGTGTGGTGACCCCCGAGGAGACTGTCCTTCTAAGTGCCTCCGGATCTCCCTCGTTGAAGACCCTTTTATCGAGGATCCCACTTCTGACACCAAATTGTTACGGGCGACGTGAAGACGAAGACTTTTTAAAAATCTTTTATTCGAGTAACGCGAGTTACAGAGTTTCGGCTTAGACTACAGCCAAGACTAGAATTAACAATCTTACTTTACTAGGTCCTATTTATACAGATCTGTTATGCTGAGGTGTTGTGGTTCTCATGGGAAAAGAATATGAAGACAAAGGGAAGATCAAATTCTGCAATTCTTGCAGTAAGCAAGTTTTAACAATACTCAAAAGGAATATGATATGTTCTAGTAATCATTCTAGAACAATATACAATGGAAAATGATATCTGTGTAGTAAGCATCTTGAACAATAGAGAATGAGAACATAATATCCAACAGTAAACAGAATCAAGGGTAAAAACAAGGTTATGATCAAGGTGATGCTTGAGGTCGGATATAACATCTATACTATCTAGCCACATTGTTCTTTTCGAATTTTAACGTGTGTGTGTGTGTGTGTGTGTGTGGTGTGTGTGTGTATGTGTGTGTGTGTGTGTGTGGTGTGTGTGTGTGTGTGTGTGTGTGTGTGTGTATGTGTGTGTGTGTGTGTGTGTGATGGTGACAAAATTTTTATACATCTATTTTAATTTTAAATCTGTTTCCCGTTGTAACTAGTATCTCTTTACCTAATTTTCCCTGTGGTATGCTAATCATAGGATATGACAAAGAATTCTACACTTAAATGTAAGTATTTTACTTTAACTACAATTAGTTGTTTTTACCCCTTTTTTTAAATTGTATTGTGTTTTTTATCTAATGTATTTTTGACATTTTTACTTTTTTTTCTTTTAATTTTATTCTAATAACGTCTCAATAAATTGTAGTGCCCTGAAGATGGTCAAATTTTGACCGAAACGCCGAGTGAGAGGTCTTACAAGCAAATTCAAGACTTGCTTAAGTAAAAACATCGGAATATCATATCGCAATGATTTTTTTTTATTTTTTTATTTGTTCCCTAAATCCAGAAGCTCAGTCTCAACAAATGGAGCTAGAAAAAATGTGGATTCTAACATCTTTCGACTGTCAACAGGGGGACCACTGGTAATACCATTACTACTAATCCTACAAGTTACCACTTTTGGTGCCTCAATAAAAAAGCCATTAAAGCAGGATGCGACTGCTTCTGGTGAGTCTACCACAGGATTAACAATTTTAACTGAAAGATTGCTTGAACTTTGTTGTTTGTTTGACATCTCAGATATAATCCTCCACGAGGTCTTAGAAGGATTATCAGAGGACATTATTTTGTTTTGATGATAATACTTTTTGGTTTTATCAACCAGAATATAATGCGCCTTTTTTTGCTTCTTTATGCGCAGATAAAAGTTCTGGACATGCACCACTCAATATGTGCAGATTCTTGAGGTGGGCACTGGATGCCTTTACTTGATCATTTACCCATTATAAGTGTGCAGCTAAGATCGGTTATGCATGACGGCCACCCTACCACAGGCCTAAGATTGTAACCTAATAGTCTTTGTTTTTATAACAGTCCAAATTAAAATCGCCACAAATAATGATTTCACATTTGGGCTTATATAACTGATTTAATACATTGGTTATTTTTTCAAAAAATATAGACACATTCCCAGTTGGAGATCTGTAACAGTTACATATGATAATGTTCCTATTATTATAGCGCCAAGTGGCAAGACAAAATTCAAAAACTTGCTCAATAAAGGTCATTCCTGACCCATATACCCACTATACCCACACCCCCACATTTATGGGATTCTCTGTAGGAACTAACTAAATGATATCCCTTAATATGTAATTGTTCAACAAAATCTTTTTTATGCCTGTTTCAACTAGGCATAGAATACCCATGTTTGAGTAATCAATGATTTGTTCATAGATAGTTTTTGTTTCACTCAAAGTATTAACGTTTAACAAATAAACAGTCTGGTTGAAAATTAGTTTATCGGTTCTTTTTCTTCCATAAGGCCAACGTTCCAGGTTCATGGCCACTCTGAAATTCTCCTCATAAATTGTGAGTGAACGAAGAGTAAACTTCAGGGCGACAGGACATTATCGCTTTGCATTCACGAAACCTTGATTTCAGCCTGTCCTTTATTAAAAATAGCACCTTTTAAAGTTGAGTCCCGAGTACTTTTACCCACCAGAGATCTAGCTGAGTATATACAGTGTGTCCCTGGATTGAGTTCACATAAGGTGTAAATAACAAAAAAATTTCGAGTTGAAATTTGAGCTTCTGGGGATCAGCCCTGCTTGGTTTGAAACTAATTTGTGACATAATTTTAGCTTCGAAACATCACATATGCCTTGTAGGTCAGGCGACAGGTCGGAAAAAAGCCTCAATAAGGAAATAATTAGTGGAAAGCTGGAAATTGCTTTAATCGCTTTATTTGGACCCAGATATTACTCTCCCAAGTTTTCCCCCTCGAGCGAAGTCGGCATTGGCCCTTCTGGCCCTAAGAAGTTACCATTTTTCGTTTTTTTGCAAATATCTCCCAAACCATCAACTTTATCAACAAAATATCTATTACAAAAAATAATTTAGAATAAATTTGCTACAAAAAAGTTCTGTACCGATTGTCTCTAATGTGAACCGTTGAAAAGCTCGTAACAAGTTAACAGCTTGTGCACCTGGAATGCTGACAAATATTTATAACATGTAGAAACATTGATATGGCATATGATTTCCATAACTTTTCCGCAATAATCAAAAAGGACTCCAATTTGAATGGTCATAGCATCGTAACGGTTCACATTAGAGAAAATCGGTAAAGAACTTTTTAGTAGCAAATTTATTCTAGGTATTTTGTTGATAAAGTTGATGGTTTGGGAGATATTTGCAAAAAACCGAAAAATGGTAACTTCTTAGGGCCAGAAGGGCTCGCTCGAGGGGGAAAACTTGGGAGAGTAATATCTGGGTCCAAATAAAGCGATTAAAGCAATTTCCAGCTTTCCACTAATTATTTCCTTATTGAACTACCTGTCGCCTGGCCTATTGGAAATTATGAAAAAATAATTTTCCACATCAGTAAAGTGCCCTTTTTGTAGGTTTTATGACCAAATGTTACTAGGGAAACTTGTTCAGAATGAAAAACTAAGTAGGTTTGCGAAATTTCAGAAGGCTAGGCGTACTTTGATTTTTTGTCATTTTCCCACTCGTTTTTAGAAAAGTGCCCTTTTTGTAGGTTTACGGCAAAATATTATTAAGAAAACTTGTTCATAATGAAAAACTGTATAGGAGTGAACAATTTCGAAAGGATAGGTCAACCTTTTTCTGCTAAAAAATTAAAATAATGATAATAATAATAATAAACGACTTTATTAATAAAAACAGTTGCACAAGCAATTTTACAAAACAATAGAACAAACTGTTTGGGCGAAGTCTAGTCATAAAGACTACTCTACTCAACCACAATCTACATTTAACAAATAAACTTATATTATAATAGTATGACGTCGAACTTCAGGCTGAAGCAAAAATAACTAAAAACCTTTATCATTAAACCGATTAGAATTGTATGTTTTAGAGGTAAGTGGGGCCACTCAGTAAATAAGTTTTCAGTCTATATTGAAATGTTGCATTATTAACGACAAGTGTAAGTTCCCGAGGAAGTGAGTTGTAGACTTTTGATGCATTATGTATATGAAAATGATCTTCTAAATAAAGCAGTCCTGTGATGACGCCATAGACGTAACTAGGGGGGGCTAGGGGGAGCTTAGCCAACAGAATAGATCTAACATTCTGACAACGCAACGTTACGCAACACGGCGAACACCGCACGCACCTTTTTAAATTCACCAGTTTCGACGAATCGCTTGCTCTTGCGGAATCTTGCGCCTTGTGCCCCCACAAAATCCGACTGAAATTTAAACGCGCTAGCGAGAGCGAACACACCGTGCCTGCTGTCGAGAGAAAGAGAGACGAGACGGGCGTCGGAGAATGTACTTTTGCTGTGCCAGACTCCAAACTTTTATTTTGTTATTCATCCAGTGTATTGTTGTTTTGTTATAATATGTACTATGTAAATAATCTTGCATCACAAAATAGCAGACATTCCCAACATTTTTTCTCTGGTTTCTACTCGGAAACCTCTACTTTTTCATAATGTTTTTTTCTTAAATGAATTAAAGGCGATTCAAAATTATCAGTAGATAGACCTATACATTATTTTTTGAAACCTTAAAATTAACGTTTTTGGGTGTGGCACCTCAAGGGTGGTACAGGGTGATCCAATCAGTTACATATTTAGAAGGGCGGGACCGAACCCATGACGGAATTTGAAAATATTCACTCCAGCTTGTAAATTTGAAGATATTGGGATTTCCCAAGACTAATTTTATGTAATTTTTCTCCAAATTTTTAAAAAATTTCGCCTGCGGCGCATTTTTTACAATTACTTTAAATGCCCTTGTTTAAAAAAAAGACACAACTCGAAATTAATTCCTATATACGTCACAGAAGTGATCCAAACTCGTATAGCCCCGGCCTATACCATTTTACAGAATGACATATAAAAAATATACCTTTGTAAGTAGCGTAACGACTTTCAAAAATTTCTTCTTAATGGATTAAATAATTCCTTGTT
The DNA here is from genome assembly GCA_963920635.1 of Pseudeuparius sepicola. Lineage (NCBI taxonomy): Eukaryota > Metazoa > Arthropoda > Insecta > Coleoptera > Anthribidae > Pseudeuparius > Pseudeuparius sepicola. The sequence continues at coordinate 31,695,877 of OY987303.1, forward strand.
GGGACCCCGCATTTGATCTGACGCAATTCTCTATTATGAATGTTATTACGAAATACAAGACGACTTTTTAAACTTAATGGAGAAGAGGACGGAGGATTATTGATTATTTTTTGTAAAAAACACGAAAAATGTAAATATCTTCTATCACTCATTTTTAACCATTTAATAGATCTGAATGTGTGGGAAATGTGGTCGTATTTTCTGAGACTTAAAATAAATCTAATACAGTGGTTTTGAACCATTTGAATGCGATTTGTATCTTTATTGTCCAGACAAAAACCATAAATAAAATCACAATAATTAAAAGTGGAAAGGACCAAAGATTCGCATAGTTTTTTTAAGAGTGTGATTCAAAATATACCAGTTAGAATACATCTTAAGCGAGCTATACGACTGCTTTAGGCACTTTTTTAAATGATGTTTAAAACGCAAGTCAGAGTCTATTATAAGACCTAAATTCTTCGCGGAGTTTATGACTGGCAGAAAGATAACTAAGAATGTTAAGATCAGCATTAACTTTTAATGCAGCCTGGTCATAGTCCTCAGAATTAAAGTTGAAAAATAATTGTGTGTCATCAGCATAAGCTTGGCATTTGCAAAATTTAAACGATTTTAACATATCTGCAGTATAAATTAAGAATAATAGAGGACCCAAAATTGACCCTTGAGGGACTCCAGAGACCACTTTTATATTATTTGAGCTTAAGTTGTTGACAGATATTCTCTGAGTGCGGTTGGTGAGGTAAGAGCGAATCAAAGTATGCGCCTCGTTCATAATCCCATAATGGTTCAGTTTTGCACACATCAAGTCATAATTTATGGTATCAAACGCCTTATAGAAATCAAGTAAAATAAGCATACAGCTCTCCCCATTGTCACGAGCACCAATGATTTCATCGATTATGTTAGTTAACGCTACAGTTTACTAAAGTTTTCGCGGAATCCACACTGTAAATCTGGTATTATGTGGTTCTGGGTTAAAAAATCATAAATTTGATCATACAAAACTTTCTCCAATAGAGCATTGGTAATACATATACTTATTACCGTCAGATTTAAAGCTGACAGGAGAATTCGTTTTGGGTAGAGGCTTACCTATAGATGCCTTCCAGATATCAGGAAAATAACTTCTCTCAATGCAAGAGTTTATAATGTTTACAATATATACAGGGTGTTCCTAAATATCATGTACATACGGAAGGGGGTAATTCTTTGGCCCATTTTAAGAAAAAACTTCATATGAACGTATGTCGTAAACATCCTAACTTTTGAGATACAGGGCGTTGAAGTTCATTTTTTAAAATTGAATTTTGGCTACATGTCCCGAAATAATCAAGCTGCTGAACTGAAATTTGGCACTCCTATGTTTTTGCGGATGGAGAATAAGCTGAAAATGTCAATTTCACCGTATCTCACAGAGGGCGCCACATGCGCTGTTTTTTGATCACGCTTTTACGCGTAACTTTTTTGAGGTTATCTTTTTGGTCCTGCAGGTCCATCATTTTAGTGCATCTTTTCATTCTGCAAGAAAAAGGTAGTCTTGTTTCATAACGATTAAATCAACAAATCCAAAACACCTGTTGATTCCAATATTCGCAGGACCAAAAAGATAACCTCAAAAAAGTTACGCGTAAAAGCGTGATCAAAAAACAGCGCATGTGGCGCCCTCTGTGAGATACGGTGAAATTGACATTTTCAGCTTATTCTCCATCCGCAGAAACATAGGAGTGCCAAATTTCAGTTCAGCAGCTTGATTATTTCGGGACATGTAGCCAAAATTCAATTTTAAAAAATGAACTTCAACGCCCTGTATCTCAAAAGTTAGGACGTTTACGACATACCTTCATATGAAGTTTTTTTCTTAAAATAGGCCAAAGAATTACCCCCTTCTGTATGTACATGATATTTAGGAACACCCTGTATAGTCAAGAAAGGAATGCAATACTTTAACATTGTAGCTGAGATATTGTCCACACCACAGGCATTAGTTTTAATATTATGCAAAATTTTATCTACCTCACCCGTTGTCATTCTAAATGAGAAATTTAAATCTTCATTGTACTTATAGCTACTGTAATATCTAAACTTTTCACTGCAATTTGATGTTTTTTTTTTGCAACAGTTCCCCAAAAAAGTCGTTAATATATCATCAGGACACGCCAGATTATCTGGAATACCGACGTTTTTCTTTGTACGAATGTTCATATCAGAAAAAGTAGACCATAACTTCCGCATAAACTGACTGAATGTATTTTCTGCTAAAAAATTAAAATAATGATAATCCCTCAGCATTTGACATTATGCAACTTCTGACTAATCAGATAACTTTTTGTATTTGTAGGAGTTTTGTAATAAAATATTTGTTCTATAACAATAAATGTGTTATTAATTTTTAATTGTTGTCTAAAGTATTTATTTATTTATTATTTATTTTCCTACTCTGTACTATTTATATTATTCAATCCAAAAAAGATTCTCGGCGGTAGAGTTGTCTTTCTCTATCACATGGAGAAATGAGTAATGCGGTTTCTTTCACTAGGCAGCTGCTATGCTGAATCCTCCTGTATTGCAAACAGGAGGTACTATGTGCAGTGCTTCTTTGTTACGCCCCACTCTCACTCAAATATTGAAACGGTGAGTCTTGCCCAATTTTGCTTAGGCAATCCAATAAAATTATCTACATTTTGATACCTATATATGTTTCAAAAAGAATACAGATGGAGGTAAATTACTAATACCGACTCACCTGTTTATACCTGGCTCACCCAGTATTAAGAACTATCGGAACTTGGCAACCTAACTTCTCAGTTTTATTTAGAAAGTGATTTACAAGAAACAAGACACAATAGCACTCGCAAGGAACTAACTGACAACTCGAATCTAATCGGAACATAATATTTGAATTTTCATGGGCTACCATTTTTTTAAATACGCCAAAAAATGGATGAGGTTTTGCTTTATGTTTTAAAAATAATGTTAATTATATAGAATACCAATAGAAAGGCCTATATAAGGGGTAAGTAAAAAATTAAGGAAAAATAATTTGTTTAAACTGTTTAATGGTTATGTATAGAAACAGTTAGTATTTCAAGCCTTTCAAAATATGCAATAAAATAGTATACATATAAAAAGAAAATTGAGGCGTCGCGACGGCTAGGGTCGGCTTTGGACTCTGATAAATTTATACTCTATCCTACATACTTTTTAACACAACGAATTTTCCTCCAGCACTTTCTGAGAAAATCGCATTTCCCATGATATATGAATTACCCTATACAGGGTGATTCAGTTCTGGTGCTCAACATGAGGATCTCGGAAACCGTACCAGATACGAAGTCGGTCAAATGGAGGCAAACTTGCATCTTTGGGTGCCTAACAATATGCCGTTGAGAAAGTTCAAATATTTATGGGTTGCTGAGATATTTAAGTAAAACCGAATTTTTGAAAATCAGATTTTATTTTTTCTGGCGCCATTTGCGATAATATTGATAAATAAATTATACTTTTTCATTGCAACTTTTTCTGAGCTACGTCATGGCATTTTTATATTTTCGGGGCAAGGTTTTATTTTTGATATAGAGGGATCATCTTAATTTTTTTAAATACGGACCTGGATTTTTTATTCAATATTTCGAAATGAATTGTTGTCCCGAGTACAACGATGTATGACACATACATATTTTTTTCTCGTTTTGGCATTTTAAATGCACATTTACTATGAAAAAAATTAATATGGACCTGGACTATGCATTTTTCTCTTTTTTTTTCAAATCTATTCCAATTATGAGAGGTGATCATTATTTTAATACCCACTAGATTAATTAAACTCCATGTTTGTCATATTTTGAAGTTCTTTTGGTGAAATTTATCCCACTATTGTTAATAATTATCATTATTGTTATTTACCTAAAGTATTTACAAAAAAGAATTTCAAAATATGACAAACATGGAGTTTAATTAATCTAGTAGGTATTAAAATAATAATCACCTGTTATAATTGGAATAGATTTGAAAAAAAAAGAGAAAAATGCATATTCCAGGACCGTATTAATTTTTTTAAAAAAGTATTTACAAAAAAAGAATTTCAAAATATGACAAACATGGAGTTTAATTAATCCAGTAGGTATTGAAATAATGATCACCTGTTATAATTGGAATAGATTTGAAAAAAAAAAGAGAAAAATGCATAGTCCAGGACCGTATTAATTTTTTTCGTAGTAAATGTGCATTTTAACAGCCAAAACGAGAAAAAACATCGTTGTACTCAGGACGATTCATTTCGAAATATGAAAAAAAAAATCCAGGTCTGTATTTCAAAAAATTAAGATGAACCCTCTTATCGCAAAAACGAAACGTCGCCTCGAAAATCTAAAAATACCATGACGTAGTCAGTCCAGAAAAAGTTGCAATGAAAAATATAATTTATTTTTCAATATAATCAGCAAATCAGCAAATGGCGCCAGAAAAAAATTAAATCTAATTTTCAAAAATTCTGTTTTTCTTAAATATCTCAGCAACCCATGAAAATATGTTAACTTTCTCAACGGCATATTATTAGGAGCCCAAAGGCGCTACTTTGCCTCCATTTTGACCGACTTCGTATCTGGTACGGTTTCCGAGATCCCCATGTTGAGCACCGGAATTGAATCACCCTGTATATGACGTTCTCATATATTTAGGCCCCCTATTTTTCGAGTCAGAAAAAAGATTTAAATGAAAGTTGTAGCACTCAATTTGTCACCAGATGAAATAAAAGAAGATATTTAAGTATCACAAAGTTGAGAATAAATAATAATATAAACTTAAGTGTTTTAAATGGGAAACTCTATATACTTTTTCATTTTTAAAATTACTCATTACACTTAAAAATGGAATAAAATACTATACTGTTAACTTATTTTGGAAATATTACATTTTCAAATTTTGTACTAAATTTTTATTTTACTTGAATTTGTAGATATTATGAAAGAACCATAATATATGCAATTACAAAGACGTTTATTGTCTACCACAATCGCTTTATGGATTAAAAGGCACTTCAGTCCCGTGTAGGGTTCCCAAATCCCGGGACCGAAAAGGTATTCGGGACTTTGGTCCCAAATTTTAAGTCCCGGTACTAGTCCCGAAAAATGATTCCGAAATTAAAATTTTGTTTCCTTACAACAAATTTTGTAAGAAAAAGTTTATAAAAATGAAATATTTTTATTTACATGTGGGTAGTACCTACCTACAAAATACCAAACATAAAATAACAAACTAAAACTAAGATTACTTAAAAAACACAACACACAACTAAAGTAGCTCCAACTCCAACTAATTTAAATGTATGACTAAGTATACAAGTAAGTATTCTTATTTCAATTTAAAATCTAAAAATTGTAATAATTCCACAGTTTTATGTATTAATAAAATAACTATATGTAAGGATATGGTTAATCACACCACACAACCACATGGTACTGTATTACACTAAGGGGTAAGGTCACAGGCCACATCGTCACGGGCTTCACAGCCTAGAATCGTAATATTACTAAAAACGAATGCCGAATGCCAGTGAATGCCCTACGATTCATACCCTAGGGGAATTACTTTCAGGGGAATTACCATCCTAACCACTTTGTTGCATCGTGGCCGTTCAATGGTGGCGTGTTTATGATGTAACAAAAAATTCGGGACTTTTTAAGGTTTCGGAACCATGAGGAAAATCCCGGAACCACACTTTTTGGGTAAAATCTCGGGACTGGAAACCCTAGTCCCGTGGTACATACACTATTTTTTGCACCCAGGACTAAAACCTTCAAATTCATATTAAATTTTGTAAAAATACTCTGGGTTTTTGTATCTGTAAAATATAAATCAAGAGGGTTGTTTTCGTTGCATACCACCTGCACCTTATTTGAAGGATTAAAGTGCCACTTTTAGTACCTTTTGTTTTATATGGTGACAGATTCTGATGGTTCAGAAGAAGTCACAACTTTAATTTGAAAGATTTCTCACTCAAAAAAGAAAAGGAGAACTAATACATGGGAACACCCTGTACTCAACGAAAAGACAAGTTGGAATGTGAATGTTTATTTATGCTGATTATTGACAATTATTTTGGTATACCGCTGCTGGTGCTCTTCTATTTTCTGTTGATCAAGGAAGCCAGAGGGTTAGATACCGGTTTTTGATAGAAACTGCTCCGATATAATTTCGGTGCTGTGATTCAATAATTACATTTACATACATTTACATTTTGAATTTAAAAAGTTGACAATTTTCAAAATGATTTCAACATCTGAGTAAACTCTGATCAGTTTGACACAATAAAGGTTTAACTTTTATTCTCAATAAAGCTAATTAATAATAAATCACAATTAATAATGGCCCCTCCTGGAATGTTCAATTTAGATAAATATTAAACCATATTCCATTAGTGTTTATATAAAAATATTTTTTTGGCTCTAGGGCCATGTTAGACTAGTTTCAATTTGAGAAATACATGGGCGTGGCCAACAAGCTGCGCGAACCAGAACTAGTCATAGGCGTAGCAACTTTACATTTCTGTACAAAGGCGTCAGGATATAAAATATGTAAAATATTCGATTTTTTGATATTTTTCAAATTAAGGATTATGCACGTAAAATATTGACTGTATTTGCCAAGAAAAATATATTAAGATGTTTTTGCGGAAAGCATGAACCAAAACATTTTATTAGGGAACAAAAACTAAATTTAAATTGTTGCAAGAAGTTTATTGATGACAGTACAAAACTTAGACATTACTTCTGTAACGGCTCAATTCCTGCAAGGTCGTCATCTTCTTGTGGCCAGTCAACTTCGTCGTCATCGGAATCGCCCGTATTAACATCAAACACCAACCCTTCTATGGCCTCATCAAGTAGATGGTCTTTTTGAATATATCCATCCACAATTTGGTCAGAATGCTCACATATAGCCGCCCAATCGGAGGCCCTATGTCGGCAAATCGGCGTCTTGCTAGTTGCTCGACATCATTTAATTTAAATGATACATTTCTCGCAGCAACCCAGCAACCCAACAAAATTATAAAATACGAATTTCATCAAATTTAATAACCTTAAAATATCCCTTTGTGATTAACCATAATTCTTTATAATGGATCTTATTTTTTAATTTGCTTTTCAAAGTCAACTACTTGTACCTACATGTATATATTTATTGTACTCGGGCTGTAAATAGTTAGAATGTAAGATACTGCCCCAAGTTTGTCAAGATAATATCGGATTTATTTTATTAAATACTTTTTTGAAACAAATGTATGTGCCTTTTAATATTTTAATATCCCATTTCCTAGCTCTGTATAGTAAATTTATTTTCAAGATGCAGTGAATGTTAACAATACACGCAGGGAGGCGTAGACACTAGCTGATCAGGGCTCTGCATTAAGAACCACACCTGGAATTTGCATAAATATAATTATTGTAGGCGCACTGAGAGATTGCCTCCGCGGGGAAGCGGGGAGCGCGGAGAACGATTTGGCGCTATTGGCCGACTGCAACAGTGCAAAAAATGCACCGCGCTTTCGTATTCGCAATTAAAAATAGAACCAAGGCGAGGTTCAGAGGAATGATTATCATCCCTAGGCGTGCGCGTCGAAATTTATAGTTTTGAAAACTTCTTAGTATTATTAGTTTCGATGCGCACGCCTAGGGATAATCAGTCCTCTGAACCTCGCCTTGGTTCTATTTTTAATTGCGAATACAAAAGCGCGGAGCATTTTTTGCACTGTTGCAGTCGGCCAATAGCGCCAAATCGTTCTCCGTGCTCCCCGCTTCCCCGCGGACGTAATCTCTCAGTGCGCCTACAATATATTGCCCCTTATATTTTTAGAAAACAGGTATAAAACATATCTAATAAGTGAATAAACATTAATGATGAACAATTAAGAAAGATGTGTATATGTCCATAATAACAAGAAAATTTAACATTTTTAAAACAAATTACCAGTCTAGACCTATTAAAAAAGATTTGCTCCTCCTTTCTTTTTGTTCGACCCGACTAACCAATAGCAACTTTAGCACTGGCCAATGACAATATGCCTCATTGCCTGTCTTTAATGTGGCTAAGTAAACCAATGGCTTGCAATGACTGCATCTTAGAAATGCTAATAAAAAAGTCACAGTCATCTGTGACTATGGACAGAGGTTCAAGTAAAGTAAAATTAAAAGTAAAGTTGTTTTAAAACCTTTTATTTACATAACTAATAAACATAAATATAATATGATAATTTGTCATTATCCAGATCTGTACATTTTATAAATAAAATTTAAAGCTAAATGGTAAGTATAACAGAATATTTTGTAGATTATAAAATCACTAGTATATATAAGAGAAATATGGTCTCTTCAAATACCTATGGAAAAATTGATAAACACATCAATGAGTTAATGATTAGAAGTAAAGACTATCCCAACCTATAGTTGTAATAGGGTCTATATTTAGGATTGTCTTTGCTGAAAGTCATTCATGTCGGATTTCTAATATCTCCCCGCACAAGCATACCATTACTTGTGTGGTACCCTTGGATTGGTGCTTTGTGAGATTGAGAATTATTATTAACACTTCTAAGCCTGTAACATTCTACAATAAAATTGTTTAAATACCTTGTTAGTCTAAAATAAAAAAAAAATGTATTTTTTTGCGATTACGACTGAAATATTGATTATTTAAAATTAAATTGAAATGGTGCAAAAGGGCCCCGTTTTCCCTTATTTAAATATGTATTGAAAAAATTTGCATTCACAGCATGACAGCGTATATTTAGTTTGCAGTGCATTATTTTTTACAAAAGCTTTGGGGATTACTTAGTCTTTTTGCCAAAAGGTGTATTTTTCAGTAAAATACAAATGCATAAATAGACATTCTCTAATCTTTACCAAAAAAATCATACAATGTTTGTGACAAAAAAGAAGATGTCTCCTTCTTTTTCTTGATAATCTTGAGAAAGAAGATCTGTTTTAATTTAAGACTTATTTCATGGCTTAAAGCGAAAAGATGATGTCACCCACTTTTTTAATGCTTATTTCATGACTATTTCTAAAGAAAAAAGATCTCCCCACTTGTTCTTTCCAATCTTGAGAAAGAAGATCTGCTTTAATTTAAGGCTTATTTCATGACTATTTCTTAAGAATATTGTTGTGTTCTAATTTAATTCTATTAACGTATACACAAAACACCAAAAATTCCAGTAAGTATGAATTGCACGTCTTAAATCATTTTGTAAATACCAGGAATGAAATGAAAGTTAAAAGCTAAAATACACTTTGCACTGCTGCCCAATAATAGAGCAAAGTATCGATAACTACAGTGCTATCTTTTTACAAGTTAATAGAAAAACAGTAAACGTTCTTTGTGGCTGGCTGAAAGAAGCGGCCAAGATCGTTTAATGTTTAAGTATTGCAAAAGTGCACGAACACAAACCACAAGACCTGAAAAAGCCAAAATCCAAATTGATCCAAAATAAATTATATCCATGGACTTACCAAAAGTCATGATGAGCCACCAAAGCCAGCCATTATCCTTAGATGCTAATTCTGTTGAATGCTGGACAATAAAAGTCCATTTTGCAAGTGACAAACCGAAACCTGACAAGGCTCCATACCTTGAAGCGATCGTGTGGCAGAAGCACATCAATAATAAAAATCCTATCCAGTTGAACACAAAGGCAACTGAAAAATATATTTGTTAGACTGGCACTACACCTCCTTAGCATAGGGGAAAAGCCAAGATTTTATCATGCATGTTGCCAATCTGAAGTTTCTATTTTTGGCTGCAACTTAATCCCCAGATTCCTTTGAAGTAGATGAATATCATACAAATAAAATATTTATTGTGGTAAGTTAAAAGAGTAATAATTGGGTATTAAAAATTAAAGTAAAATTACATTAGTTAAGCATGTTTAATCTGTTATGACAACACAATTATTGTATGTCAGCCCTTCTTTGGGAATCGATTTACTTAAAACAACTTTTTCATCAAACAACACTGTTGTACATATTCAATGTGCTTAGCTTTTTCTCTAGGCAAACGGAGTCTAATAACCTTAATACTCAGAAAAATAAAAAACGTAGAACTGGCTTTGCATTGGCAAGTTTGTTCCCATAATAAAAAAAAAAATAATGTTTACAGTTCGGGTGACAGATCTGGTGCCAACGATTACAAGGCAGTGGCGTACCTCTTATTTTTTTAAAATAGTTATAGAAATAGGAAAAATATATTTGCCTTTATATCTCAATTTTTTTTATAAAAACTGAAGTATATCCCGGGTACAACTAGTACGCGTTAATTCTAAAATTCAAACTTATCAATGTTATTGACAGTTACTAGTTGGGGATTGTTCGGCGAACACAATATAAAAAAAATAAAAATAAAAACTTTTTAAAAACAAGCTTTTATTTAAGCCATGAACTATAACGGATAAAATAAGTTTAGGTTTTCGTTAAGATAATTCAATGCCACACTGCGGCAAGCTTTTTTAAATCAAAAAGCTCGTCGCGCGAGATGTTCATAAAGGTAGGTATACCAATTAATTTTATCGGACAGTGATTAGTTGATAAGCAAGTACATGCCAAAGAATATATTTTCTTTACAGTTTGCGCGACAAGCATTTTGATTTAAAAAAACTTGTCGCAGTTTGGCATTGAATTATCTTAACGAAAACCTAAACTTATTTTATCCGTTTTAGTAAATGACTTACTTAAATAAAAGCTTGTTTTTAAAAAGGTTTTTTATTATTTATTTTATTTTGTGCTTTTTTAGTACCTATTTGATTCCCATCTCAGAAGGGTGGTAAAGAAATTTAATCCGCCATCTTGGGGCATCGGGCATCCGCCCTATTGGATTTAGTATGACGTCAGTAACCTTATCGTTTTCTACTCTTCAAATACTTTTATTTGATACCCATGTCGAGGATGTTGTGAAGAATTAGGCAATCCGCCGTCTTGGGGAGGCAGGCCGCCATATTAGATTCATTATGACGTCATTCACCTTATTGTTTTCTACCCGTCGAGCCCTTTCGTTTGATACCCATGTTGAGAATTATTTTCCCTCTGGTGGTAAAGGTATCTTTTACCGTGCCCCGAACTAGGTACGCCTATGTACTTAAGCATAATATGTAACCTCCTTTGGCGAGTTGCTTGATTTGCAAACAATACAGTTTTTTTGCCCATAGCATATAACTTAATTGTCTATATAAGCATTTTAAACCGACGAATACTTAAGAAACACTTAAAAACAGCGAAAAATTGCTTCTAAAAGACACAGCACCAGTTGTGTCAAACACAAGGTGAGGCACACTCTTGACTGATTAGCGCGTTTGTCAGATTGTGCGATTGGTATTGGTAATTGTAGGTACCTATATTTGTTTCCTTAGTTGTATCACAGATTAAAGTACTACACGTAGTATAGAAATACTGCCTAATAAGTGTCTAGATAATTATAAATACTAGATTCACCTATTAGTCAGGCAGACCTTATCTCATCAATACATAAATAACATATATTATCTACCATTATTTACTTCAAAGCAAACGTATTTGCAACTGATTGGGTATGTCCCTAGTCCCTACATACAGCGGAAACCACTGTTAAACTATTATTTGCAATTTGATGTTGAAGATTATTTTAATTATTATTACCAGGGAAATAAGTTTTTCATTATGAATTATTGGCAACGCTGTTAAACTTTAAGTAGTAAATAAATAATAGGGTATAAAAAGTGCTACCCCTTACAAACATTTCAATCTACAGATGCCATTTCTATGTTTTTTATTTTTCTGAGCCTGAATATGATTACCAAAGAAAGCGATGCAAAACATAAAATCTGTTCCTAATAAAGATGTGTCAATCTCCTCAGTAGATTCATTGTCAATGGTCAGAATCCTTTGTCCTGGAGGAGCATAGGGAGGTAACTGCACAGAAGAAAACTCATGTTTGTTTATGTATTCAGAGCTGTTAAAAAAATTTAAGCATGATATTTTGTCCCATGAATAAAAAAAACTGCATTAGAAGTACATCCGAGGCCAGAAAAGAGCTTACGGATCGTGTAATGTATTAAATTTTTCCTGCTACTGGCAAATTCATATTATAGGTAGGCGTGCTTGTGAGTACGTAAATTGTACTTACAGAGGAGTGAGCAGGAAAATTTATTTCATTTCATAAAGAACATTATTATGAACGAAGATACATATGTGACCTTTCATTTATCAAATTTCTATACAAAGCTACAAATAACCATATTAAGGTAAATAAACTGTGATAACATCGGCAGGACCACACAGGCCATGGCTAAAGAATTTAATCCATTGTTATTGCACAATAGGATTGTGTGGGGCTCTCATGTAGAGTAACCTTTTGCGTCATCTTGGTAGTGGTATTTTTTTTAGAGATTTTACCAGAGTTTGACTTTTTCTCCTAAATATTGTGATTAGTGACATTAACTGTTCCTTTATATCAATGTGCTGGAAAAAGTTCTTTTTTTGCAAAATTAAATAGGCACCTCCTAGACCTTTTATATTCAGATTCTGCTTGTTTTAGAAATATTTCAAATTCTAAGTGTGCAAAAATGTCTGTTTTCTAGCATTACATCTGTAAATATTCATTTCTTATTATAGAAACATAATGTGACACAACTATTTCTATATTTGTTTATTTTTCTGATTTTGTTGAATGATTTGTCCCATTTTCTCCAGATTTGGCGCAGATTCTAATAAAATAAGTGTGTGTGAGACTGAACATAATATCACAGCTTGTATGGTTGTATGTTTAACATTTATTACCCTGTATCTTCTGGACCAGTTGACAATATTTCATTCATTTTTATTTTATTTCTTTTTAATACCTGGATCAATTCATTAATTCTAACTTCAATATTATATTAAAATTTCAAATACATTTTAACTTTCCCAAGAAATTCATGTCAATTCTAAACATTCCAATGAAAAGGATTATCCATTGATCTTAGTGCATTAAATAAAACAACATTTAAGACAAAGGTTTCAATTTTGAATGTTAAAACTAAAAATACTGTAACTGCTCTATTTGTTGAAATACACCTTTGAGCCTTCCAGGGTAGATCCTATTTAAGTAATTGGTTAGATATAGCATTTACTGTTGCCAAAGGAACAAGTAGATAAATAGATAGATATTTATGGGGAAGATTTTTGGAATTTATTTTATACCTGTTTTATTTAACATTTAGGTAACACATTAAGATAATTTTTGAAAAATTCTTCAAGTTGTTGTAGCCTTCAAAGATGACATCACCAAACCCACAAAGCGCTTTTTTCAGAATTAAAAAATAAATTCGTTAGATATTATATTATATTATGATAAGAAAAAATAGACTATGTATTCAAGTACACTTACGATCGCAGTCGGAGCATTTATAGGCACCGTGTATTCATCGTTTTCCATTTGCTTTTCTCTCTCCACTTCTTCGTAAGTCGGCAACTTTGCCATATCAGTAGCCACTTCATATGGAGGCGGGGCGTAATAATCAACTTTCGGTGGCGAAATTGCATCTGATGTGATGGATGTATTACCAGATGAAGTTGAGGTATGAATTTGCAGCAAGGGTATAGGCTGAAAATAATTGTAACAATTAACATAACGCTTTAACCTAGTCTTTTGTAATAAAATGAGTAATGGGCGTTCCAATATACATGATCACAAGCAATAGATTCCTGAAATACAAACCTGAATTTTTAAATATCATGTCAGTTACTTATGTGAATCAGTTATTTGTAGCAGGACTTTAACAGGTGATAGATCTTCAAAAAATAACCGCACTTTTTGTATAATCTATATCTTTTTAAGGTTTCATAGAAAAGTTACAGGGTGTTAAATTTGGAAAAAATATGTGGACTTTATCGAATATTTACCAAATTAGTTAGGATATTTAAGTCATATTTGGTATACGTTATAACAGCATGGGTTAGCATAAAACCTGTTAATATCGAACATCTTGCACAACCAGTGGTGGAGAAGTGTGTAATTAGGTAAGATAACCTCAAAAAAGTTATGAGTAAAAGCATGATCCAAAAACAGCGCAAGTGGTGCCCTCTGTGAGATACGGCGAAATTGACACAGTAGTGCCAAATTTCAGTTCAGCAGCTTGATTAGTTTGGGAGATACTGCCATAATTCAATACATAATTCAATACATTCAAAATGATGAGAAAATGCCAAATGGGCATTGGTCAAAACACCATTGGTTTTCTTGAAATAGTGTCCAAATTTTGTCAAATTCAATCCTTTCCATTTTGAAAATGAATCATTTTTGGTACATTGTTCATAGGGATTTTTTTTTCACTTTAAATGGTACAGTTGATCTGTAACACTTAAAAGCGGTAGGTGAAAATTTTATGTTTCGAATATTGAAGTCAACAGGTGTTTTGGGACGGTTCATTTGATCGTTATGAAACAAGAGTACCCTTTTCTTGCAGAATGAAAAGATGCACTAAAATGATGGACCTGCAGGACCAAAAAGGTAACCTCAAAAAAGTGGTGCCCTCTGTGAGATACGGCGAAATTGACATTTTCAGCTTATTCTCCATCGCCAAAAACACAGTAGTGCCAAATTTCAGTTCAGCAGCTTGATTATTTTGGGAGACATTGTCATAATTCAATTTGAAAAGAGTTACATGCCCTGTATCTCAGTAACTGTTGAGATCTGACCCATAGTTGTTAAGCTCAATCGTAATATTTTAACGTTCCCTACCTGCTCCTGTGAGATTGCCCCCTACTTACCGGACACCCTGTATAACATAATATATTCATGATTTTCCTTCTAATTTTACTTGTTCAAAAAGGGGGAATTTGCTTAAAAATAATCCTTAGCTTTATGTTCCAGCATAAAAGTCACTGATAATTTAAAATGTATGTCAGTATCAAATTTTCCATCGCTTTTCGCGTTATATTTAAGCAGAGAAAGATTGCCGAGCCTCCAGATCGCCTTACTAAATAAAAATATCGCTAAGTGGTTTCCATAAAAATCTGGGGTATAACAAAAATTGTAGCCGGCCTCGAAATTGCATTTTGAAAATGGTAGGAAGGTCAAAAGAAGAGGTTTTTGAAGGCCTTTCAAACAAAAAAGTCCAGGAGGTTATCTCCAAAAATAAAGATTTTATGGATTTGTATAGGTTTAAAAGTACACACCATGTATAATAAGATCTCTCTAATTAGAATTTTTTTTAGAACTCCCTCTATGATGTGTTTTGTGAAATAAATTAGAAGTGGAGGTTCTGAATTACAAATGACACTTTCTGAATTACAACTGATGCTTTCTGAATTACATTTGATCTTTTCTGAAATTGAATTGACGAATGTGAATTACATGTGACCGTTTCTGAATTACATCTGACGCTTTCTGAATTACATCTGACAAATCTGAATTACATTTGATCTTTTCTGAATTTCATTTAACGAATCTGAATTACATTTGACGCTTTCTGAATTACAATTGACAAATCTGAATTACATTTGATGTTTTCTGAATTACAACTGATATTTCTGAATTACATCTTACCTATTCTGAATTTCAATGGATGCTTTCTGAATTATAGTTGACGTATTCTGAATTACATATGAAAAAGGTGTAGTCGTCAGGTGGGAGGGGCGGAAAAAGCAGAAATTTGTGCCTTTTTTTAATGTGTAATTGACCAGCCCATAAATGTATAACAAACCATATTAAAAATTATGTGTTTTGATCTAAAAAATTAAAGTTTCCAAAATTATATATCAAGGTCTTTTTTATGAATAGCTCAAGGCTCAAGCAGTCAAAAATAATGGATTTTCCCGAGTCAAAATATACACTGTAGAAGATAGTCAGAAGCATTATTGAAATCGCCCACAAAAAATGCTGGCACACCAACTTTTAAACATTAATTTTGGAACGAAAATGAATTAAAACAGAAAGATTGTAATGTTAGGTAAAATTTCAACAATGGTTCTTGACAGTTTATGTGTGTTTAGTTTTGTAAATGGTTTTGTAGTTATGGTAAATGAATTGCAAATAATCAGGACCAACACAATTGGGTTCATATAATTCATGAATACAGCTCTGTAATCGGCCGGCGTACACGCTCCAAGCAGCACTAATATCACCGGGAAGACTGCGGAAAACTGAAATTAAATAACTCGAAAAAACTACATACCAAAAAATGAAAAATTATCGTTTGACCCACAACTGTGTCACTTCGGGTAGGGCACACTTCAACCACACATTTGCCCATTATTATATTACTGAATACTAAATAACATACTAAATAAGGATTTACAAAGAAATATGTAAAATAATTTTTAAAACAAAACATTTTTATGGAAGATGCGTGATAAATGGCGTAACTTTGGATTGTTTAAACGACTCTACTGTATAAGCTATCATGCTGGTTATGTATGATAACATTGATAATATTTGAAATACAGTGTGTTTCAGTTTAATTCTCGACAATTCTGTATTTTCAGTATGATGTATTTTTGAAATTTCCACTTATTCCATGGACTACTAGGACAAAAAAAAAGACGAAATGATATTAGGCATTTTTTTTAAAAAAAGAAACAGATAATCGAGCAGCTGCCTCAGCCACAAAGTAGTCTGTAGATTGACCATACCAAAGAAGCAGTAATTTAACTTGTTGGCGATGTAGTCGATGTGATCCCTCAATGTCAGCTCCTCATCAATGGTCAGACCGAGGAATTTGGCATTTTCGGCTCGAGTATCTGCTGCCTTTTATGGAATGCAATGTAATGAGTCTTCTCTGCATTTATCACTAGTTTGTTTGTAGTACACCAGTTCTCAAACTTCTTTGGTACATTGTCTGCGAGAAGTGAAGGTGACAATTGTAGGTGCACTGACGCAGATAGTGTAGTCATCAGCATTTAAAATCAGTTTACCTTGGCTTATCTCTGCAAAGATATGCTTCTCCATGTCATTCACGAAGACGATAAATAGCAATGGGGAGAGCACACCACCCTGCGGTGCATAATGGCCCAAACTGTCATTCAAATAAGAGTGGAACCAATCGTTGAAGATGCCCCTCTAATTTCCTCAAAATAAGGGGGAATCTACACGGAAAGTACACTTCAAGTCAAGGAATACAGATAAAGCCAGATTATTAGGATTTAATTAATTGTAGGCATATTATAAGAGTTCGAATGCAGCAGTGTTTGTGGAAAACCCGGTTCTAAAGCCATACTGATTAGCAGCAACTAGACTGTCTATATTCATTTCTGATCCCCATCTGGAACTGGAAACTCTTGGATTGCCCATGTCCTTTCCGGATCCATCATAATTCCCTCAGGCGATACTATATGCCCTAAAAACTTCTCATGTCCGCAAGCAAATTTGCATTTCCGCAATTTTACTTTGTAAAAATGATTTCTAAGTGCTTTAAAATGATCTTCCGGCGTTCTAGAATAAATTAATAAATCTTCAACATAAGCTATTTATTATCCAGTCATCACCCTCTGGTTCCAATACCATTCTTAAAGCGCGAAAAAAGCTAGCTACTGATGTAGATAAGCCAAAAGGTAACACCCTAAAACAATATGTACGCCCCTCGTACATAAATCCTGCATACATTTGGTCAGATTCAGCAATCTCGACCTGCCAATAGTGATCCTTTACCATCGATTGATTCAGTCGCCGCGCATCTAAACAAACCCTGTCAGCTTCGACAACTGTTTTTTCTGTATTTTTCAACACCTATTTACACTTACTAAAAGTGGTGTCAAATAAGAAACTGAGGAACACATTATTATTATAATTAAGATATGAAAGTGTAAAAAATTTCATTAAAATCTGTCGTATGTGCATATAATAGAAAATTATCAAAATCACATAACTTGGAGGCTTCCCGCAGACAACTTCAAATTTTCACTTTGACAACATCTATGTTTATATTTGTTATTCAATATGTTATTTGACAATTTTATTGTAATGCTCGATATGTTTAGGTATAAGCTTACATTTGGTGGTTGAATATCACTCCTCAAGATGGTTATAGAGGTACTTTGTCCTCCTGGTATCGTTCTGGAAGGTACATTTGTGGAGGCATCAATAACTGCTAGTGGAGCTGTAGTAGGCTGAAACAAAAGCAGCATTACAATTTGTTCACCGAATGTTCGGCCGTACCTCACAACTCCCGTCCTTGTCTGACTCGTGAATATACGACCGATCCATCATATATTCATGAGTAAGACAAGGACGGGAGTTGTGACGTAGGGCCGAACATTCGCTGAACAAACTGTATGTCGACAATATAATATACATGGTGATTCAGTTTTATTCTAGGACTCTTCAACAGGTGATAGAAAACCATAAAATATGACTATTTTATAGTATAACCTATTTTATGGTATTTTTTATATACAGCCGCCTCTTTTTCGAGATACAGGGTGTTTAATGTGCTGAAAATTTCAATGTTTAGTTTTTTTTACTTTTACAACTGTTATTGATATTCAAATGGAATTTAGTACACACCATGCATTGAACAAAGTGACATAAAATGTGATATCAAGTTCCCCAAATAGCCAGTGGGGGTATACAGGGTGTCTCACCACGAACTGCATCGATCGATATCTCAAAAAGTAATCATATAATTTTTTTGAAAATTTGGCAGCTGACCAATTTCAATGAGTACTATTCATCTAAAATATTTTCAAAATGGCGGCACTTCCGGTTATACCAGAAGTCGATGACAACTTCGTTATTTTAAATGGAACATCCAATATTTTATTGCATTTTTGGATTCTACGGAAAATTCTAGATACATTTTATGTATTATGTCCTATAACTAAATTCAACCGTTTTTGAGATATTTGCCATTTTAGAGAAAAAATGACAGATGCAGACCCGTACTTAATTGACAGTTTCTTCATAACGGCTACATATTTCATAACGTGCTCTTGGCATTTTGTAGTCAAAGACTTGGTGCAGAGAAATACCGTAAAGAAAGTTTCCGATCTTGTACAGGGTGCTCACAAAAAAATATTCAAATATTAATTCAAAAAAATGCCAAAAACTCAAAAATTTCAAATGGAAACCCCCATTTTTTTTGTAGTAGCCGTATTCAGCACAAAAAATTAGGGCAAGTTTGTGTTTGGTTCCCTATACCTAAATGTTATCATTTTCCATTTATTTACAAAAAACTAATTTTACACTTCATAAATTTAAATAGTCTTAGTTTGTGTAATTTAACCGTGCCGGCATTGTTTACAATAATTTTAAACTAAATGACATTTCTTCATTCTCTGACATGGCCATGGCCAACTAGATTTATCAAACTTAAAAAAACACCCCCTTGATGAAGAAGTGGAAAATTAGTTTTTTGTAAATAAATCGAAAATGATAATATTTAGGTATAGGGAACCAAACACAAACTTGCCCTAATTTTTTGTGCTGAATACGGCTACTACAAAAAAATGGGGGTTTCCATTTGAAAATTTTGAGTTTATGTCATTTTTTTGAATTAATATTTGAATAATTTTTTGTGAGCACTCTGTACAAGATCGAAAACTTTCTTTATGGTATTTCTCTGCACCAAGCCTTTGACTACAAAATGCCAAGAGCGCGTTACGAAATATGTAGCCGTTATGAAGAAACTGTCAATTAAGTACGGGTCTGCATCTGTCATTTTTTCTCTAAAATTGCAAATATCTCAAAAACGGTTGAATTTAGGTATAGGATATGATACACAAAGTGTACCTAGAATTTTCCATAGAATCCAAAAATGCAATAAAATATAGGGTGTTCCATTTAAAATAACGAAGTTGTCATCGACTTCCGGTATAACCGGAAGTGCTGCCATTTTGAAAATATTTTAGATGAATAGTACTCATTGGCATTGGCCAGCTGCCAAATTTTCAAAAAAATGTCTACTTTTAGAGATATCGATCGATGCAGTTTGTGGTGAGACACCCTGTATACACTACATTTGTTTTATCAAGAAAAATACTCAATCCTTTACAAAATATTTTTTATATAATTGGATAACTTTTTTATTCTAAGCAAAAAAATGCCCCCCCTCTCTCTGCCACAGTTTTACGGGAAAATCAATATTTATCGTTCATTGGTTTTTTTGGAAGAAAGTGGCTATTTATACGTCCGATGAATATGAAAATCGGTAGGTATACGTCTTGCGCTCTCATTGGCGAGTTGAGTCATGTGACTTCTTTGGACATACATTTAACTCCATACATGTTTGAAGTAAACTGATTTAGTTACCTGGAACTGCATTTTTCTCAAGTATCGTTGCAATAAGGAGCGTATGCCCTCCTTTTTCGGCGTTGGGTGCTGCGGTATAAAAAAAGAAGTGGTAATTATTTCCAAAAGTGTAACCCACCCCCGATTTTCTTGAAATTTTGGCTACCCCCTATTCTTGAAAATAGGAGGCTAGCCAAAATTTCAAGAAAATTGGGAGTGGGATACAGCGCCGAATGTCAGGCAAAAATAGGGGGTGGATTACACCATTGGAAATAATTACCACTTCTTTTTTCATATGGCAGCGCCCATCGCTGCCAACTGCCACAAAATGGTGCGAATGTCCCCTTCTTTTTTCATACGGCAGCGCCTATCCCCCAAAAAGGAGGGCATATACTCCTTATAGATCCTTGAGAAAAATGCACTCCCAACGTATCTAAATAGGTTTACTTCGGACGTGTATGGAGTTATATTTACGTCCAAAGAAGTCACGTGACTCAACTCGCCAATGAGACCACAAGACATACCTATATACCGACTTTTATATACGTCTGACGTATAAATAGCCACTGCCTTTTTGGAATGCAAAAAGTTATTTTATTTGAAAAAAAAAATACATTTTAGATCTCGATTTGACCAGTAGGTACTGACGAGAACTGTCTAAAATATCATAGTAATTCAACAAAACAATCATGTCATCCATAGCCAACTAATAATTTTGCTACCTATTTTTTCTTTTAAAACTGAAGTAAAATAGTCTATAAAATCACATATTTTGAATATAAATATAATACATTATAATATCTTCTGGCTAAACAGAAATCTACGAAAGCGTAGAGCGGCCACATGAGATTTTTTTATCCTTGACACTTTTTTCTGTCAATTATACATAATTGACACTTTTTCTGTCAATTATGTATAATTGACACTTTTTTCTGTCAATTATACATAATTGACACTTTTTTCTGTCGATTATACATAATTGACACCTTTTTCTGTCAATTATACATAATTCACACTTTTTCTATCAATTATAAAACTGCCAATTATGTATAATTAACAGAAAAAGTGTCAATTATGCATAATTGACAGAAAAAGTGTCAATTATGCATAATTGACAGAAAAAGTGTCAATTATACATAATTGACAGAAAAAGTATCAATTATACATAATTGACAGAAAAAAGTGTCAATTATGTATAATTGACAGAAAAAAGTGTCAATTATTTATAATTTACAGAAAAAAGTGTCAATTTTATATAATTGACAGAAAAAAGTGTCAATTATGTATAATTGACAGAAAAAAGTGTCAATTATGTATAATTGACAGAAAGTGTCGAGGATAAAAAAATCTCAGGTGGCTGCTCTACGCTTTCGTAGTCATTTTTTAAAATTAAATAATTTTTCTTCTCGCATTTCAAAGAGGAGTTATGTCTGAAAAATGAAATTGTGTGAAAGTGCACAATAGTTATTTATGTGCCAAGGCACTGAAGTTCAACTTTTTATGACTCGTGGAATTTAGTTGCCGAGGCCTCTAGCCGAGGCAAATAAACCACATGAGTCATAAAAAGAACTTCAGTGCCGAGGTACATATTATATATTTTTTTGAAATCGGAAAAAAAAGTTATATTAGGGGAAAAAATAATCATAAGGGATCACCCGTCCATGAACCGACTAAGCGCGGCTTTGCTTGACTTTGACGATTGCTGTACCTAGGTCAAGTATGATGAGACACGGCACTTTCTGACAGAAAATCCAAACTGCTGCCTGTTGTCCATATAAAATATATTAATATTTAAACCTACTAAAATATTTATACTGAAAGATTGCGCTGCTATGTGTACGAGAAGTTAAATGGGATTACTTCAGTGCCGATTTCTGAGCTTCTAATGATGATTTTGAGACACTTCACTGCCGATTTCAAGAAAAAGAATATTATGTACAGAGCTAGTATTTTTCTTGATAAAACAAATGTAGGGTATTGGGAATTCAAAGATCACAGCGCCAAGTGGCCATTAGTTGAACCTGGACCGACACTATATTAAAGACCCAAGCATGATGTCATATTTCATTGTTGTTTATGGACTGGGGTGGCACTACTCGACGAAAAAAATGGCGACATATTATAAGTTATAGGGGGGTATTCTGTGGTTATTGGTATGTCAGTTTCTGACGTTTAAAATGTCCCAAATTTTAAATATCCAGCTTTGTAACGATTTACCTTCTTTTTACGGTAACGAGTTGTCTTTGCGTGCAGTATTTAGCAGTTTTATCCTACTACCACAGCTTTTATAGGTAGATTTGTTTGTGATAACATGAAATATCAATGCACACGAAGAAAATGGTATGCACAGTGCACACTGCACAGGCCATTGATGAATTGCAGAAGAATAAACACTATTTTGGAATTATGGGATGATCTGATCATCCAGCTGAAGCGAAAATTCTAGATATTATTTTGGAAAAGTATTTTGTTACGTATGCAAGAATGAAAATAGAAAATTTTGTTTATAGCTCCAAAGCGAACCAATAGTCCTCCATATAAAGAAGAAACTGAAAAATCTAATGTGTTTTAAGCTTACTTACACTACAACTAGCCATGGACTTCTTTTCAAACCAAAAGGTATCAAATACTCTTGCTTGCTTTTTAGACTCGCTTTCCTTAAGAAAATGTATGGAAATATGCCATGTGAACTTGTCAAATTAGAGGGATGTAAAAAACAAATATTTTATTTTGAATATTAAATTCGTTGTAACAGACATATTTGCATGTTTTTATTTTATAAAAGATTCTGCAACAATGCTGTTTTAACATTAACCCACCGTGTAAATTTGTTTCGGCGTGCGCTATGCACAGGTCTTTAATATAGTGTTGGTCCAGGTTGAACTAACGTCGATGACATTTTGACACAACCTCACTTTTTCGGTCGACGATTTTTAACAATTTATTTAGTTTTCCTGTGTATTTTTGTAATTGTTTTGTGTGTTTATTGTTTATATATTGTTATTTTATATTTGTATATATTTGTTGTTGTTAATTTTGTTGAAATAGGTTCATAAATCCAACAGTGAATATAGGTTGCTTCTAGGGCAGTTGTGTACTCAATTTTCGTAATTCTTCCTGTCTTCGAGAATTTTCAGAACAGAAATGGCTCGGATATCCCTTAGCCTTGTAGATTGTGGCAATATTACCCAACAATGACTACGTTTATCCCAACGCGTTCGATCCGATTGAGAGAGGTTTGAATTCACTGGAACAGACTCAAATAGCCGGCGTAAACCCTACATATTGAAATTTAATCATATTTAAAATTTCAAGTCAAGCCGCTATTTCCAAACAGAAGTTGGCCAGAATGTGCACCAACCTACTGTGGAATAAGTATGATAAGTTAATGTCCCTAGAGAGGATTGAAAACCGTAGGATTCAATACTGAAGATGTAAACGTAGAATTAGAAAAGATTTGACATAACTCAATCGGATCCATTTCAATCCGATCGAGTTGTCACGAGATAAACGTAGTCAATATTAACTCTAGATCAGTAGTTGAAGGGGAGAAAGACGGAGAAATTGTTTGCTGCAGGGCAAATTAATTTGCATGGCTTAAATGAATGGGATACCTACTTTTATTAAACTCTTGCCTTTTGCCTGCAAACAAGTGCTTTTCAGTGAGATTTCCATCAGACAATTAGTGACTAAAAGTGCTAAAATTCAGCAAAAAATGCATTGTTTATGCAAGGCAGGAGCTGGAGGGCAATGCAAGCATATTTCGGCTTTTATAATACTAATGAGCGTGAAAGCAGCAACGAATTTTCTAGCAACGGATTTGTTGCGCGTCGCGCGGTGGTCCCTGCGGACGGGAAAATACCGCCTGCATGGATAGTCTAGGCCGCCAGTTCTTTCAAAAAACAAAAAACGTACGTATTTTAATTTGCATGGAAAATTGTCCTGCGGGAAATGGATGATATGTTCTGAGAATCTCAGAATTTGCTTCCCTCAACTTACCCCATTTTCACCCCTCTATCCGAAAACATAAAAAAACCGTGCAAATGCGCATTTTAACTTGTATGAAAATTTTTTTTGCGGAAAATGGATGCTAATAGGTCCCTTTGAATGTTCTGAGAATATCAGAATTCGCTTCCCTCAACTTACCACCTGTTCACCCCCCAATCCGAAAACATAAAAAAAAACGTGCAAATGCGCATTTTAAATTGCATGAAAAATTTTCCTGCGGGAAATGGATGCTAATAGGCCCCCACGTATGTTCTGAGAATCTCAGAATTTGCTTCCCTCAACTTACCCCATTTTCACCACTCAATCCGAAAACATAAAAAAACCGTGCAAATGCGCATTTCAACTTGTATGAAAAATTTTCCTGCGGGAAATGGATGCTAATAGGTCCCTTTGAATGTTCTGAGAATATCAGAATTTGCTTCCCTCAACTTACCCCCTGTTCACCCCCCAATCCGAAAACATAAAAAAAAACGTGCAAATGCACATTTTAAATTGCATGAAAAATTTTCCTGCAGGAAATGGATGCTAATAGGCCCCCTCGTATATTCTGAGAATCTCAGAATTTGCTTCCCTCAACTTACCCCATTTTCACCCCTCAATCCGAAAACATAAAAAAACCGTGCAAATGCGCATTTTAACTTGTATGAAAAATTTTCCTGCGGGAAATGGATGCTAATAGGTTCCTTCGAATGTTCTGAGAATATCAGAATTTGCTTCCCTCAACTTACCCCATTTTCACCCCTCAATCCGAAAACATAAAAAAACCGTGCAAATGAGCATTTTAAATTGCAGGAAAAATTTTCCTGCGGGAAATGGATGCTAATAGGTTCCTTCAAATGTTCTGAGAATATCAGAATTTGCTTCCCTCAACTTACACCATTTTCACCCCTCAATCCGAAAAATTAAAAAACCGTGCAAATGCGCATTTTAACTTACAGGAAAAATTTTCCTGCGGGGAATGGATGCTAGTAGGCCACCTCGTATGTTCTGAGAATCTCAGAATTTGCTTCCCTCTACTTACCCCATTTTCACCCCTCAATCCGAAAACATAAAAAAAACCATGCAAATGCGCATTTTAAATTGCAGGAAAAATTTTCCTGAGGGAAATGGATGCTTATAGGTTCCTTCGAATGTTCTAAGAATATCAGAATTTGCTTCCCTCAACTTACCCCATTTTCACCCCTCAATCCGAAAAATTAAAAAACCGTGCAAATGCGCATTTTAACTTGCATGAAAAAATTTCCTGCGGAAAATGGATGCTAGTAGGCCCCCTCGTATCTTCTGAGAATCTCAGAATTTGCTTCCCTCTACTTACCCCATTTTCACCCCTCAATCCGAAAACATAAAAAAACCGTGCAAATGCGCATTTTAACTTGCATGAAAAATTTTCCTGCGGGAAATGTATGCTAATAGGCCCCCTCGTATATTCTGAGAATCTCAGAATTTGCTTCCCTCAACTTACCCCCTTTTCATCCCTGAATCCGAAAACATAAAAAAACGTGCAAATGCGCATTTTAACTTGTATGAAAAATTTTTTTGCGGCAAATGGATGCTAATAGGTCCCTTTGAATGTTCTGAGAATCTCAGAATTTGCTTCCCTCTACTTACCCCATTTTCACCCCTCAATCCGAAAACATAAAAAAAACCGTGCAAATGCGCATTTTAAATCGCAGGAAAAATTTTCCTGAGGGAAATGGATGCTAATAGGTTCCTTCGAATGTTCTAAGAATATCAGAATTTGCTTCCCTCAACTCACCCCATTTTCACCCCTCAATCCGAAAAATTAAAAAACCGTGCAAATGCGCATTTTAACTTGCAGGACAAATTTTACTGCGGGAAATGGATGCTAGTAGGCCACCTCGTACGTTCTGAGAATCTCAGAATTTGCTTCCCTCAATTTACCCCATTTTCACCCCTCAATCCGAAAACTTAAAAAACCGTGCAAATGCGCATTTTAACTTGCAAGAAAAATTTTCCTGCGGGAAATGGATGATAATAGGCCTCCTCGTATATTCTGAGAATCTCAGAATTTGCTTCCCTCAACTTACCCCCTTTTCACCCCTGAATCCGAAAATATAAAAAAACGTGCAAATGCGCATTTTAACTTGTATGAAAAAATTTTTTGCGGCAAATGGACGCTAATAGGTCCCTTTGAATGTTCTGAGAATATCAGAATTTGCTTCCCTCAACTTACCCCATTTTCACCCCTCAATCCGAAAAATTAAAAAACCGTGCAAATGCGCATTTTAACTTGCAGGACAAATTTTCCTGCGGGAAATGGATGCTAGTAGGCTACCTCGTACGTTCTGAGAATCTCAGAATTTGCTTCCCTCAACTTACCCCATTTTCACCCCTCAATCCGAAAACTTAAAAAACCGTGCAAATGCGCATTTTAACTTGCACGAAAAATTTTCCTGCGGGAAATGGATGATAATAGGCCTCCTCGTATATTCTGAGAATCTCAGAATTTGCTTCCCTCAACTTACCCCCTTTTCATCCCTGAATCCGAAAACATAAAGAAACGTGCAAATGCATATTTTAACTTGCATTCAAAATTTTCCTGCGGGAAATGGACGCTAATAGGCCACCTCGTATGTTCTGAGAATCTCAGAATTTGCTTCCCTCTACTTACCCCATTTTCACCCCTCAATCCGAAAACATAAAAAAACCGTGCAAATGCGCATTTTAAATCGCAGGAAAAATTTTCCTGAGGGAAATGGATGCTAATAGGTTCCTTCGAATGTTCTAAGAATATCAGAATTTGCTTCCCTCAACTTACCCCATTTTCACCCCTGAATCCGAAAACGTAAAAAAACGTGCAAATGCGCATTTTAACTTGCATGAAAAATTTTCCTGCTGGAAATAGATGCTAATAAGCCCCCTCGTATGTTCTGAGAATATCAGAATTTGCTTCCCTCAACTTACCCCCTTTTCATCCCTGAACCCGAAAACATAAAAGAACGTGCAAATGCGCATTTTAACTTGCATGCAAAATTTTCCTGCGGGAAATGGACGCTAATAGGCCCCCTTGTATGTTCTGAGAATCTCAGAATTTGCTTCCCCCAACTTACCCCATTTTCACCTCTTCATCCAAAAACGTAAAAAAACGTGCATATGCGCATTTTAACTTGCATGAAAAATTTTCCTGCGGTAAATAGATGCTAATAAGCCCCCTCGTATGTTCTGAGAATATCAGAATTTGCTTCCCTCAACTTACCCCCTTTTCACCCCTTAATCTGAAAACATAGAAAAACGTGCAAATGCGCATTTTAACTTGCATGAAAAAATTTCCTGCGGAAAATGGATGCTAGTAGGCCACCTCGTATGTTCTGAGAATCTCAGAATTTGCTTCCCTCTACTCACCCCATTTTCACCCCTCAATCCGAAAACATAAAAAAACCGTGCAAATGCGCATTTTAACTTGCACGAAAAATTTTCCTGCGGGAAATGGATGCTAATAGGCCCCCTCGTATTTTCTGAGAATCTCAGAATTTGCTTCCCTCAACTTACCCCCTTTTCATCCCTGAATCCGAAAACATAAAAAAACCGTGCAAATGCGCATTTTAGCTTGCAGGAAAAATTTTCCTGCGGGAAATGGATGCTAGTGGGCCACCTCGTATGTTCTGAGAATCTCAGAATTTGCTTCCCTCAAGTTACCCCTTTTTATCTCTGAATCCGAAAACATAGAAAAACGTGCAAATGCGCATTTTAACTTGCATGAAAAATTTTCCTGCGGTAAATAGATGCTAATAAGCCCCCTCGTATGTTCTGAGAATATCAGAATTTGCTTCCCTCAACTTACCCCCTTTTCACCCCTTAATCCGAAAACATAGAAAAACGTGCAAATAACTTGCATGAAAAAATTTCCTGCGGAAAATGGATGCTAGTAGGCCACCTCGTATGTTCTGAGAATCTCAGAATTTGCTTCCCTCAAGTTACCCCTTTTTATCTCTGAATCCGAAAACATAAAAAAACGTGCAAATGCGCATTTTAACTTGCATGCAAAATTTTCCTGCGGAAAATGGACGCTAATAGGCCACCTCGTATGTTATGAGAATCTCAGAATTTGCTTCCCCCAACTTACCCCATTTTCACCCCTTCATCCGAAAACGTAACAAAAACGTGCAAATGCGCATTTTAACTTGCACGAAAAATTTTCCTGCGGGAAATGGATGCTAATAGGCCCCCTCGTATATTCTGAGAATCTCAGAATTTGCTTCCCTCAACTTACCACCTTTTCATCCCTGAATCCGAAAACATAAAAAAACGTGCAAATGCGCATTTTAACTTGCATGCAAAATTTTCCTGCGGGAAATGGACGCTAATAGGCCCCCTTGTATGTTCTGAGAATCTCAGAATTTGCTTCCCCCAACTTACCCCATTTCCACCCCTTCATCCGAAAACGTAACAAAAACGTGCAAATGCGCATTTTAACTTGCAGGAAAAATTTTCCTGAGGGAAATGGATGCTAATAGGTTCCTTCGAATGTTCTAAGAATATCAGAATTTGCTTCCCTCAACTTACCCCATTTTCACCCCTCAATCCGAAAAATTACAAAAAACCGTGCAAATGCGCATTTTAACTTGCAGGAAAAATTTTCCTGCGGGAAATGGATGCTAGTAGGCCACCTCGTATGTTCTGAGAATCTCAGAATTTGCTTCCCTCAACTTACCCCATTTTCACACTTCAATCGGAAAACTTTTAAAACCGTGCAAATGCGCATTTTAACTTGCACGAAAAATTTTCCTGCGGGAAATGGATGCTAATAGGCCCCCTCGTATATTCTGAGAATCTCAGAATTTGCTTCCCTCAACTTACCCCCTTTTTATCCCTGAATCCGAAAACATAAAAAAACGTGCAAATGCGCATTTTAACTTGCATGCAAAATTTTCCTGCGGGAAATAGATGCTAATAGGTTCCTTGCTTCCCTCAACTTACCCCATTTTTCACCCCTCAATCCGAAAAATTAAAAAACCGTGCAAATGCGCATTTTAACTTGCAGGAAAAATTGTCCTGCGGGAAATTGATGCTAGTAGGCCGCCTCGCATGTTCTGAGAATCTCAGAATTTGTAAACCCCATCAAAACAGACACAGGACGAGCTTCGGCTCTCATCCAAAAGTGGCAAGAATTTACTGCAAAATGGGCGGTACATAAGGGAAAACTGATGCCAAGTCGGTGGACCTTACAAACTCCTCCACACATATTTCAAAAGGATGGTTACAATTGCGGAGTGTATGTAGCATATTACGCCGACCAAATTCTCGCCAAACGGTCATTGACAGAATCTAGTAATATGGATCGCTATAGACAAGTCTTAAAAGAAATGATTTTAGAGTCAGCCGACAAATTTCAATGCGATAATTGTTTAATATGTGGTTTCGAAAAAACTACAACGGAGTCAATGTTGACATGCATGCAATGCAAAAGGACGATTCACCAGAAGTGTGGTTCGCTGATTAATGAAAAGTGCGCATTATGCCAGAAATACTTAAAAACATAAATGTATACTTACAGTATTATTTAAATTTGTTTCTTCAAAACTAAACGAAATAAAATAATTTGCTGCCCAATTTAATATTTTCTAAGAATAAAAAAAATCCTGAAATGGGATTCACTTTAACAATAAATCCAGCAATTTTAAATACAAGTAAAAATGCGTATATGCGCACGGCTTTTTTAGGTTTTAGTATAGAAGGGTAAAAAGGGGGGTAAGTTAACGGATGATAATTCTGAGATTCTGCCGAAATAATATGAGGGGGCCTATTATCATCCATTTCAAGCAGGAAATTTTTTCATGCAAGTTAAAATGAGCATTTGCACGTTTTTTTTTTTACGTTTTCGGATGGAGGGGTGAAAAGGGGGCAAGTTGAGGGAAGCAAATTCTGATATTCTCACAACATTAGAAGGGGCCTATTAGTATTAATTTTCCGCATGAAAATTTTTCAGGCAAGTTAAAATGCGCATTTGCACGTTTTTTTTTACGTTTTCGGATGAAGGGGTGAAAATGGGGTAAGTTGGGGGCCCATTAGCGTCCATTTCCCGCAGGAAAATTTTGCATGCAAGTTAAAATGCGCATTTGCACGTTTTTTTATGTTTTCGGATTCAGGGATGAAAAGGGGGTAAGTTGAGGGAAGCAAATTCTGAGATTCTCAGAATATACGAGGGGGCCTATTAGCATACATTTCCCGCAGGAAAATTTTTCATGCAAGTTAAAATGCGCATTTGCACGGTCTTTTAAGTTTTCGGATTGAGGGGTGAAAATGGGGTAAGTTGAGGGAAGCAAATTCTGAGATTCTCAAAACATACGAGGGGGCCTATAAGCATCTATTTCCCGCTGGAAAATTGTTAATGCAAGTTAAAATGCGCATTTGCACGTTTTTTTACGTTTTCGGATGGAGGGGTGAAAATGGGGTAAGTTGAGGGAAGCAAATTCTGATATTCTCAGAACATTCGAAAGAACCTATTAGCATCCATTTCCCGCAGGAAAATTTTTCATACAAGTTAAAATGCGCATTTGCACGTTTTTTTTATGTTTTCGGATTGAGGGGTGAAAATGGGGTAAGTTGAGGGAAGCAAATTCTGAGATTCTCAGAACATACGTGGGGGCCTATTAGCATCCATTTCCCGCAGGAAAATTTTTCATGCAATTTAAAATGCGCATTTGCACGGTTTTTTTTGTTTTCGGATTGGGGGGTGAACAGGGGGTAAGTTGAGGGAAGCAAATTCTGATATTCTCAGAACATTCAAAGGGACCTATTGGCATCCATTTCCCGCAGGAAAATTTTTCATACAAGTTAAAATGCGCATTTGCACGGTTCTTTTATGTTTTCGGATTGAGGGGTGAAAATGGGGTAAGTTGAGGGAAGCAAATTCTGAGATTCTCAGAACATACATGGGGGCCTATTAGCATCCATTTCCCGCAGGAAAATTTTTCATGCAATTTAAAATGCGCATTTGCACGGTTTTTTTAATGTTTTCGGATTGGGGGGTGAACAGGGGGTAAGTTGAGGGAAGCAAATTCTGATATTCTCAGAACATTCAAAGGGACCTATTAGAATCCATTTTCCGCAAAAAAATTTTTCATACAAGTTAAAATGCGCATTTGCACGTTTTTTTTATGTTTTCGGATAGAGGGGTGAAAATGGGGTAAGTTGAGGGAAGCAAATTCTGAGATTCTCAGAACATATCATCCATTTCCCGCAGGACAATTTTCCATGCAAATTAAAATACGTACGTTTTTTTGTTTTTTGAAAGAACTGGCGGCCTAGACTATCCGTGCAGGCGGTATTGTCCCGCCCGCGGGGACCCACCGCGCGACGCGCAACAAATCCGTTGCTAGAAAATTCGTTGCTGCTTTCACGCTCATATAATACTATTACTATTATTGACCAGGTATAAGGTTTCCAAGAAAAAAAGAGCCATGTCCATTGAAAAATGAATATTACTACTTGTTTGTTTTGTGGCTGTTGCATTTTTTGTTTTTAGAAAAAATCTCTCTTAGCCCATTATTAGTTAGTATCAACATAAACTTTTCCTGCGTTTCTTCTAGGAAATGCATATAGCTTAACTTTCTCTCAGTATTCTTTTTGGAACTGGGGCACACAATAACCGTTGTTACAAGCCATGTTCCTTAGCTTGGTCTTCTTTGTACTATCCAGGTAAAAACGTCCTATCACATAGATATTGAATTTAATGACAATAAACAAAGATGTAACACAGCTCAACAGAAAGGAGGGCACACGCAATATAAAATATGAGACAAGGTAGGTCTGAATAATCTCAGACATCATCCAATCGACTTAGTAAACAATCCACCAATGAGAGCGCAAGACGTATGCCGACTTTTATATACAGCCACTTCCAAAAACTAAACGTTAAAATTTTTGAGAATTTTAAATAGAATTTAAACACATCTCGAAAATGAGGCAGCTGTGCATAAAAAGTTGTAACATACAATAGTACAGTTTTCTGTTTTTTTTTTATCACCTGCTGAAGTGTCCTAGTATAAAACTGAATCACCCTATATACAGAAAAAAATATTATTATGTATGATATATATACAGAGGCCTCTTCAATTTGGGTATACATTACTTGAGGTTGACAAGTGCTTGCTTCACGATTGCTGACAAATGAAGTAGTTGCTGGAGTAATGATGTTTTCAACATTATCGATGTGCTATAAGTACAAAAGTTTAGTAACAAGATAGCCTTTTGGTCCTTTTTTGTACCACGTCATCTTTCATTTCAGTGTCACTGGGCGAATTAATATTTGGACAATGCGATGAACTTTGCAGCTCCTTTATTTCTCTGCCTGCAGGTTCCATTTTAAGATGTAGGTACCCCTCTTTTTAAATTTTTAGATATCGATTTATAGATTATAAGACACACAAATTAAAATTTTAATTTTTATGCGATAATGGGATTTGAACCAAGCTGTTTACATCACAATCAGAAGTTTTCATAATTAATAATAAATAAATAGGATATTTTACTTTTTTCATCAACCACATCAATCCCGAATTCCACCCACCACACCACAGACAGGAGAGGATCACAAATTATTAAAAGGACATTACAGAACACAGAAAAGGAAGGAACAGAAAAATGGAGGTGAGGAGAATGACTATTACTTACGCGAACTTTGAAATGACCTGGGCCGCCATTTTCGCAGTTAAGCTTACGGGGGATACCTAGTTAATTCATACAAAATTCTTGTTTGCAGGTTTTGGGCACTTTTTTCTTAAATATTTTCAAACATCCACGACGATAATTTCGCCAAGAAACTGCACGTCGTAATCGCCAGAAAATCGAGCGACAGTCTCCTTGTTCTCTGGTCGCACATCGCACATGTGTATCTCTCAGTGCCGGACTGGCCCATCTTTGACCCAGTGAGATTTTTTAAACAAGGGCCCCCACAATTGATGAATGATGAAAATGGGTTTTGCTCAAAAACTTTTTATCTCTCAAATTTTTTATATCTCTCACTCTTCCATCTACAGCGCGTGTTCCGCTCTGATGTCCGGAAGAGGGAAAAGTTTTTTATTCTTGGGTTTCTGACAAAAAGTCACTTTCCAAAAACTGTTAAATATTTTTGATTTTTATACAAGGTGTTCAGTATTTCGAAAAATTTAGAAAAATTTAGTTAGTCACCAAGAGTTAAGGTGGATTTATAAACTCGACGTTTGCGTTGGCGCTCGCCGTTGCCGTTTGCGTCCGATGCCGTCCGAGATAAACTAATTTCATCTTTCACGTTCCGTCGTTCACATTTCTGGACGCAAACTGCGAAGGTCACCGTCAACTTCGAGCGCCAACGCAAACGTCGAGTTTATAAATCCACCTTAAACGACCGTGGTTTCTGACAATATCGAAAAATATTATCAAGGATGTCAATTAGAATCCACAGGGGGTTACAAATTTGAGGTTTCAGCAATTTATGTTGAATTTTTTTAAATTTCTTTAATACTATTACGTCAATTTATTGCTAACAATATGGAAAATTTTATTAAACAAGAAATCATGTTATTAAAATTTATTATTTCTGGCCAAAATCCGTTGCATTTTATAGGTAGGTAAGTATACAAAGTATAGGGTACTTACATATTACCTATCTTCCAAGAGTCCCAAGTAAGTAAAAACAGTTTAGCGACAGCGTTTACCGGTTTCATCGTTCTAACCCAGAGAAATGGAGGAGGTTTGTCTGTTCTAACCCATACCTCACATACTCACATTACATAGGATTCGTTTGTTTGAGTAAGTAATAATAGAGCCCCTCGCGGCGGCGCAGCAGGGGCTCTATTAGTAAGATAGTGGGGGGCAGGGGCCCCCCACTATCTCACCTGTCCAGTCAACCGAACATATTCGGTCCGAACTATATTGAATATAGTTCGGTGGTCTAGTCCGACACCGGACCTCTGGTTGCGGCGTTGTCAGAGATTTTGTGATGGAAAAGTGATATTTTTAAATATCGTATCGCCCTTCGTTCTGGATAACGAAGGGCCTAATAATATGTTATCTTGATATTAGTTGCCGTGTCTATTTATAATACATTTCCACGTCTTAAATATGAAGTCCTTTCTGTGCTTTTCTCACCTGCAGTTATGAAAGTTTTCTATTATCTTTATAGTCCTTCACCGCACAACTAATAAACTATACTATAAATATCACTTAACAAAAAACACTCAAATTTTTAAAATATTACACAAAGATGAGGTAACCATCAACCATTACAACAAGTCGTAAACAAGGAGAATGAGGGAAATCTTACTCGAAAATGGCGGTCCATAGAGTCGGGCAAAAGCCTGGAAACTCCTCTTGTACTTGGCAAGTCTTCCCAATAGTTTGTACTTAGCTCGCTTGAGGGCGCAAGCGCGGTATCCTCTCTATTTTCTTGTCTAATAGACCGGGAGGTGACGAACAAAGTTAGTCATCAAGTCTTACAAAAGGTTGAGTATATTTTAATATTAGGTTGATATCCAGAGTACCTATATCACAAACTCTGCTGTCCCTACTTGGTCACTTAAACTTAGGGGAGGGGGTTAAAATTTATCAAAATGTGCGTTTTAGTAAACGTTAAATTTCACGAATAAATACATTTCAGTCCGAAAGCTGACCTCCCTTGGATTATAAATCCGACTTAGCAGAGAAAATAAAGGGCAGCTTTCGCCTCGGCAGAGGCCTTTCAATTTGACCCGAGTTGACTAAATAGTAAACATCCAGTTTCATGAATAAACTATAGCTCTTTTTTTTTCTTTATTTAATGTTGATTTTAAAAATGTAAAGGCAGAGAAAAAAATCGGCAGCGTTTTGCGAGCAGAGGCTCGCAATTTTCTCGAAAATTAATTCGATACGAGATGACTAACCCAGTAAACGTGACGTGTTATGAACAAACTGTAGCTCATTTTGCTTGTTATCAAATACTTATTCTAAAACATAAAAGGCAGAGAAAAATCTAGTAGCGTTTGGCAAGCAGAGGTTATCAAGTTTCTGAAAAAAATATTTTTTTGAAGCCTATTTCTTGCTTGCTCAAAACAATTTTTTATCAATTTGGCTACAAAATAATGTCGTAACACTAAACGGCAAAAAGTCTTACAATGCCACTGTTTACATTAACCCCTTATCAACCTATTTTACCATATTTTACTTTACTCAACAACTACCGCCTACTGCACTGCCTCTGTATTATGCTGCTATCCGCGTTTCATTCTAAAGGGAAGAAGTTTTTGAAAACATCAAAAATCGCTTAGGTCTGTATCCCAACCCATAGTTAATTGGACGTACTATATGTAGTTACTTTAATAGAAATTATCAACTGATTTTATTGATGTGTGATCCAAATTCAATATTTTCGTAGATAGTAAATAATAGAAAATGAATGTAAGAATAAAACTGCAGAGTATATTTAGAATTAAATTTGCTTTCATTTAATAATTATTACATTTATTTTTATTAGTAGGCAACAAAAAAACTGTCGGCAAAGAAGCAAACAAAATTTCAACTTACTTTAAAACATGTGTTAAGGTAAATCAGTTTATAAGTATTTAACCAATATTGCCTCTACAAATAATTATTATACTTATCTTATCATAGACAACTGAAATAAGAAAACAAACGAAAATAGCTGCCAGCCTACCTATATGTTATATCCTCCATATACAG
The DNA here is from genome assembly GCA_963920635.1 of Pseudeuparius sepicola. Lineage (NCBI taxonomy): Eukaryota > Metazoa > Arthropoda > Insecta > Coleoptera > Anthribidae > Pseudeuparius > Pseudeuparius sepicola. Next base: position 31,731,766 of record OY987303.1, read on the forward strand.
TGTGTCCCACTTAAGGACTGACCACCCCTGTAAAATTTTTATTTATAGCTCGATTTTCATAAACTTTTTTTTGTTGGATAGAGCTTCAAAAATGGCATCAAACACATAATACAGGTGCCTGAGACGGTGTTTTAGTGCTGAAATTTCGAGAAGTACTATTACGGATTTTTTAGAGGAAAATTAATGCCAGATTCTTATTCAGCATTTGTTCGAAACCCAAATGTACAAATTTGCTTAGCCGTAGCTCTACAGGGAGTTTCAAAATTTTCATTGCCACACTTAAGGGCTGACCACCCTCGTAAAATTTTTATTTATAAGTTGATTTTCATAAACTTTTTGTTGGGTAGAGCTTTAAAAATGGCATTAAATGCATAATTCAGGTGCCTCGTGCATTAAATTCATGGCCCACTGAGATGGTGTTTTAGTGCTGAAATTTCGAGAAGTACTATTACGGATTTTTTAGAGGAAAATTAATGCCAGATTCTTATTCAGCATTGTTCGAAACCCAAACGTACAAATTTGCTTTGCCGTAGCTCTACAGGGAGTTTCAAAATTTTCATTGCCACACTTAAGGGCTGACCACCCTCGTAAAATTTTTATTTATAACTTGATTTTCATAAACTTTTTGTTGGGTAGAGCTTTAAAAATGGCATCAAATGCATAATTCAGGTGCCTCGTGCGTTAAATTCATGGCCCACTGAGACGGTGTTAAAATTTCGAGAAGTATTATTAGGGATTTTTTAGAGGAGAATTAATGCCGGTTTCTTGTTCAGCGTTGTTGGAAACCCAAACGTCCCAATTTGCATTACTATAGCTTCACAGGGTGTTCAAAAAAAATTAAAAGGAAAAGTAAGGCCGGATTCTTATATGCAGTGAGAGGTTCCAAACAAAAACGTACTAATTTGTAATTAATTTTTAATTAATTTTTAAATGTAATTAATTACATATCCATGGCAATGTATATGTACAGATTTGGTGGGCCCCTTTTCATTGTCGAAAAAGCGAAATTGATTCCTGTTGGTTATAGTGGACTGTTTCACTAAATACACCTTGTTGTTCCCGTTGAAAACGGCTACGAGTCCCTCCATATTAAAACACCTCGAGGAAGATGTGTTCCATATCTACGGCGTTCCTGAGAGACTTAACAATGGTCGGCAGTATGTTAGCAAGCAGTTTACGAGAATGGTTAATAAGTCATATGATGTTGAACTCTTTTACAACGCTTATTATAGCCCTCACGTAAATCCCTGCGAAAGGTGTAACGGTACGCTTAAAACTATGATTAGGTCCTATATTATTGGTGGTTCTCAACGAGATTGGGACGAACATCTATCCAAACTAGGATTCGCGCTTAGGATGGCAGTTCATAATATTACAGGTTATACGCCCGCCTACCTTAATTTCAGTAGGGACCCATTTATTTCTGGGAAAATGTATAGCCAATATGATGAATTACAGGGTCAGGCAGTTATTGAATTTGGTGATAGAGGTAAATTAGCCGATCATGTTATAATTCTAAGAGAAATGTGCGTACATGTTCGTAACCGCGTCAATAGGGCTTATCAACGGAGTGCTGAGAGATATAATCTGAGGCACCGGCCGTTGCAATTATGATGAATTACAGGGTCAGGCAGCTATTGAATTTGGTGATAGAGGTAAATTAGCCGATCATGTTATAATTCTAAGAGAAATGTGCGTACATGTTCGTAACCGCGTCAATAGGGCTTATCAACGGAGTGCTGAGAGATATAATCTGAGGCACCGGCCGTTGCAATTATGATGAATTACAGGGTCAGGCAGCTATTGAATTTGGTGATAGAGGTAAATTAGCCGATCATGTTATAATTCTAAGAGAAATGTGCGTACATGTTCGTAACCGCGTCAATAGGGCTTATCAACGGAGTGCTGAGAGATATAATCTGAGGCACCGGCCGTTGCAATTATGATGAATTACAGGGTCAGGCAGCTATTGAATTTGGTGATAGAGGTAAATTAGCCGATCATGTTATAATTCTAAGAGAAATGTGCGTACATGTTCGTAACCGCGTCAATAGGGCTTATCAACGGAGTGCTGAGAGATATAATCTGAGGCACCGGCCGTTGCAATTATGATGAATTACAGGGTCAGGCAGCTATTGAATTTGGTGATAGAGGTAAATTAGCCGATCATGTTATAATTCTAAGAGAAATGTGCGTACATGTTCGTAACCGCGTCAATAGGGCTTATCAACGGAGTGCTGAGAGATATAATCTGAGGCACCGGCCGTTGCAATTATGATGAATTACAGGGTCAGGCAGCTATTGAATTTGGTGATAGAGGTAAATTAGCCGATCATGTTATAATTCTAAGAGAAATGTGCGTACATGTTCGTAACCGCGTCAATAGGGCTTATCAACGGAGTGCTGAGAGATATAATCTGAGGCACCGGCCGTTGCAATTATGATGAATTACAGGGTCAGGCAGCTATTGAATTTGGTGATAGAGGTAAATTAGCCGATCATGTTATAATTCTAAGAGAAATGTGCGTACATGTTCGTAACCGCGTCAATAGGGCTTATCAACGGAGTGCTGAGAGATATAATCTGAGGCACCGGCCGTTGCAATTATGATGAATTACAGGGTCAGGCAGCTATTGAATTTGGTGATAGAGGTAAATTAGCCGATCATGTTATAATTCTAAGAGAAATGTGCGTACATGTTCGTAACCGCGTCAATAGGGCTTATCAACGGAGTGCTGAGAGATATAATCTGAGGCACCGGCCGTTGCAATTATGATGAATTACAGGGTCAGGCAGCTATTGAATTTGGTGATAGAGGTAAATTAGCCGATCATGTTATAATTCTAAGAGAAATGTGCGTACATGTTCGTAACCGCGTCAATAGGGCTTATCAACGGAGTGCTGAGAGATATAATCTGAGGCACCGGCCGTTGCAATTATGATGAATTACAGGGTCAGGCAGCTATTGAATTTGGTGATAGAGGTAAATTAGCCGATCATGTTATAATTCTAAGAGAAATGTGCGTACATGTTCGTAACCGCGTCAATAGGGCTTATCAACGGAGTGCTGAGAGATATAATCTGAGGCACCGGCCGTTGCAATTAGAGAGCCTGGTCAAGTTGTTTGGAAAAGTAATAAGAGCTTGTCCGACGCAGCCAAGTATTACAGTTATTACAGAAAGGTGAGTCCGAGCGTCTATGATTTAGAGGATTTTTCTACTGGACGGTCACTAGGTCATTGGCACATAAAGGACCTAAAAATAAACTAGTCTTGTAATTTTTTTTATTATTTTTTTTTGTTGAAGTAAGGGAAGGATGTTACGCTCCGCGTGAATTTTTATTAAAATTTGCTAGTTTTAAGTCTAGTTCATAAAAGTTTCGTTTCAATATTTGGTGGAAACGCAGGTTTAGCGTTTGAATATAAATATTAGTATTTCGATGATAAAAAAAGGGTCTCCTCGCCTTCGCGGTGCGCCCGGGCGAAAAAGGAAAAAATCAGTTGCTCGTCGGTGTGTTGGCAGTTAAGTGCAGAAAGAAATTTTCGTGGTTCGACGGATCTAGTCTTAACTGGCCAAAATTTGGTACATTCTCTGTGAGTTTCTAGATAAGTTTATTAGCTTATGTACCAGGAATTACGTCGTTAGACGGGTCTGCACTCGACGAAATCAACAATCACGCCACATTGACGCTTTTGCAATAGGGGTTCCGTGCAAAGATCAATAGGTTTATTTCTTCCTTTGGGCGAAGCCTAATTTTTTTATTATTTCTTCTTACTAGGCGTTTTTCTTTACCCCGAGAAGAAAATCTAAAAGCGTAACTTCCCTTGCGGCAACTAGCGCAGCTCTTGGTGAACGAGGTCCAGTACAAAGGTCGGCCCAGTAGGAACCATTTTGTTGCTGGAGGTCAAAACATCGCGGGAATTGTGATAAGTACCCCAGTGCGGGGATTTTCTATCCTACGATTCTTTTTGTTGCAATTTCTACCCAAACCTAAGTGCCTGATTGCTTTGGTTAATTATTGTTGTGTAACTTTAATTATAATATAAGTACCTAGTCCCTTACTCTTGCAAGAGTCGCGTTAGTAAGAAAACAAAAAATATTTAATAATATTATTTTTTAATACATAGTGTATACCCCTGTATTTTGTTGTTTTATTATACTCTGCACTCTCTTCTGGCGCCCAAATTCTATTTTTTTTAATTTTCAAACCCATGATCGGAGCAAAGCGAGGTGACAACTTTTCGCGCATAGTAAACGTAACAACTTGAAGCAAGCAGTTTAATTCTTAGAATCCAGCCTCATTCAGCAAATGATAGCAGGTAACCCAGAGAAATGGAGTAGGGAGAATACGCTACAAGCGGCGCGAACTGCCTAATAAAAGTGGCGGCCATATTAAACCAACTTCATCCATTGACGTATCATTGTTAACAGACTTGGCACTGCAGACTGCTTTAGAGGTCTTCGTCCTCGTTCGCCACGATACACAGTAAAGGCATCAGCAGCAAAATGTTTTGAACAAACTAATTTATTTGGAGTCAAAGTCCAATCAGTCCCCAAGTTAAGAATTTTTAACCACATATTCAATCATTAAAATTATACAGAATTACAAAATTTCGGCAATTGTTTTTACTAAACTTACCGAAAAAATGATACTCCCGGAGGTTTCCTAGACTTATAATTCTTAGAGCTTGATACTGCACACGACATTTTCCAAAAACACTGATCATTTCTCTGCTGAAAATATAACAACTACCGCTGAGAACAAACTGCAAACGTCAAAGTGAAGGAAATATGGCGGCCATTAAATTTGCCTGGAAATAGGATGCGCAGTTGTTCAAAGCGCGTTCTCCCTACTTCATTTCTCTGAGGTAACCATACTTTAAGCTGCCATGCTGTCATACTGTCAGCCCACAAATCACTAACCAATTAGGCACCCTGAAGTTGCCGCACGCGGTTTTGATACAGACCCATGGATATATTATGGTAAAGAAGATTACTTCTACCTTAAATATGTAGGCATTTTCAAATTTCTAAGATTGTGGATATTTATATTGGACAAGCGGCCTTTTAGGGAACTAGAAGACTGTAGTTTACCATTGCAATCATCAAATTAATTTTTAAAATTTAATCGTACTAGCCCATTCATGAGGTGTGAAAAACATTGGGCACCTAAATCGTAAAATTCAAATTGTTGTAGAATTGGTATGTTCTTACGCCAATGTAAAAATACATAAAAACATTAACATCTAAATTTTCGTCTGCATGGGGTAAATCAGGAGTATCATATTCTTCAACGTTCCCATAAGCTGAAAGCGATCCATCGTTTCTGCCTAACAAGTACGAACGCAACCGATATCTAAATTCAAGGTGATCAGGATGATCATGTAGGCCCCCTTTGCTCTATTGGCTCCAAAGAAATTTTCGATCACATCCTGATTGAGTCTATGACTACGTTTATCTCGTGACAACTCGATCGGATTGAAATGTATCCGATTGTGTTATGTCAAATCTTTTATAATTCTACGTTTACATCATCAGCATTTAAATCCTACAGTTTTTAATACTTTCTAGGGACATTAACTTATTATACTTATTCCACAGTAGGTTGGGGCACATTCTGGCCAACTTCTGTTTGGAAATAGCGGCTTGACTTGAAATTTTAAATATAATTGAATTTCAATCTGCAGTGTTTACGCCGTCTATTTGAATCCGCTCCGGTGAATTCAAACCTCTCTCAATCGGATCGAACGCGTCGAGATAAAACAACAATGGCAGAGACGTATTGGTGATTATTATACCTGAAACAAATAACAATACTTGAGCACATAATATATAGGGTGTATCGGTCATCAGTACATTAATTTTAAGGGCAGGTAGGGAAAAATGCGCTTGTTATGAATCTGCAATTAAAATTGTTCTAAGGTGCATATTAACGTCAGAAATAATTTTTAAAAAACGCTATTAAAACCAATATTGTCGACGACACAGCCATTCGTCCTTGGCCTTGTCGGAACCAGCTAAGACTCGCCCCGCCCCAATTCCCTTGTGCAGCGTTGTCAGACGTATAGCTCTTTCACAGTATTTCAGGAATAGTCTGTAAACAAATTTTTGGACAAATGTTTAATGGTTCTCTTAGCGAATAGCATGCAAAAAACTACCTTTCAGATGCCTCGATGATTTTCCTTGCGGGTGTCGTACTTGTTTCTTGTGTTTATTATCCAAAAATCCTCTCGAAAATCACAAGAAGCACTAGGTAACTAGTCGCACTGTTTTTACACGATGGCCGCGCACACGTAGGTAGGTATTACATATCATTTTCTTTTTTTACGGAAATACGAACAAAACACTCACCGCGCACTTGAAGCGGCGCGATCCCAAACAGTAGGGATCTCTTGGTTTTCCCCAACTGATAATTTCATTCCAATAGGGTAACATGCAAAAAACTACCTTTCAGATGCCTGGATGATTTTCCTTGGGGGTGTCGTACTCGTTTCTTGTGTTTATTACCCAAAAATCTTCTCGAAAATCACAAGAAACACTAGAGGTAACTAACTAATTGCACTGTTTTTACACGATGGCCATGAACACGTTTACACATCGTTGTCTTTTTACGGGAATACGAACAAAACACTTACCGCACACTTGAAGTGGGGCGATCCCAAACAGTAGGACCTCTTGGTTTTCCCCAACTGATAATTTCATTCCAACAGGGTAGGCAGTCCGACGATTACGACAAGTGGAAAGTGGATCCCCACCGCCAGAAATACGGCAGGTCCTCTAATTACTGTTTTTACACGAAGGCAGCTAACGTTTAAATTGCTTTTTTTAATGGAAATACGAATAAATCACTTGTTATTTCACTGCAAACTTGCAGCGGCGGTTCCAACAAGTTCGGACATTATTGATAGTCCAAAAAATGGCCAATGGGCTATACATTTTACGGAGCCGCCGACGACAGATCCTCAAACACAGCAAAACAGTAGAACAATATCGGTTTAGAATTAGAACGACGTTCGTATTATACCTACGCGTCCACGTTTTGGAAACAGAATTGCCTACTATGTCTATGTCGTTGAAGCTAGGCGCTGCGAACAAAAATTCGAGACGAAGGCCTGACGTGTTCACTTGTCCATCTAATCTCGCGCGCCTCACGTCCGCGTAATTCCTCCCCCACCGTCCTCTACTCGGTGTTGCCATTTATGGCAACATGTGGCCAAACTGAGGGTTTTTTCACTTCATGAAAGCATAATGGAAATAAAAAATAAAAAACCTTTTAAAGAACAGGTTTTATTTAAGCCATGTAGTAAAACGAATAAAACAAGTTTAGGTTTTCGTTAAGGTGAGTCGGTACCTAATTCAATGCCAAATTGCGAGATTTAGCAATTTAAATCAAAAAGCTTGGCGCCCGAAATTTTCATAAAAGTAGGTAGGTATACCAATTAATTTTATTGGACTGTGATTGGTTGATAAGCAAGTACTTACATACCGAAGTATATAGGTATGTATTTTCTTTACAATTTGCGCGGCAAGCTTTTTGATTTCAAAATTTGGCATTGAATTAACTTAACGAAAACCCAAACTTATTTTATTCATTTCAGTATCCATGTCGTAGGCATAATGCGAATTTAGGCTTTTTATAAACTTCCTAGGCATTTTATAAAAAGCCGGGAAAACGCGAGCATACAATGCATTTTTCGTTATGACTACACCAATTCAGGCAAATTGATAAAATGCCGGCAAAACAAGAACAGAAGAATGTGTATTACGTTGTGACTAATTTTTTTAGGCATATTACGATTTACCAAAAGCGGTGCCGTCAAAACGTGAAAATACAAAAAAAAATAAAATAATGCAGTTACAGGGGCCGCGGTGGCGTCGCTCGTACCGGCGCTGACTTTTTAGACTGCATGTTTTTCTGCCTTCGATCGACCTTGGTTCTAGGCAGGCGCATGCATATGTCTTTAAAGAAAAACACCTCTATGGCCAAGAGCGCTGGGCAAATGTGGGTTCACGGTATTGCTCCTAAATAGCTTTATCCGTGTGATTTACTAATTGTCCTACACTCACTGGGATTACTACGGTTTTCTAGGGTTTTCCGTAGTACTTGAGAGAATGCTATCCTAGTTCTATCGGGAAAAAAAGTCGGCCCTAGCTGCAAATGGCAACGAACACAAAATAATAGTAATTGCCCCCCTCCCCCGCACAAGCATGTGGTTGCTTCTGGGGTACTCCTAGTTTAGAGTAGGTATTGTGAGGGTGAGAATTATTATTATTATTATTATTACAGTAAAAAAATCGCAAATACCCGCCGATTTTCGTTCGCAGGGGGACCTTCATTGATGCATATGTGATGTTGATAAAGCCACCCCTGTGCGGGTCACCAACCCCAACTTTAAAATTTCAAATGGAACTACCGAACTTATGTGATACATCATTTGAAAGGGATTTTTTTTGCGAATTCAGTAACCACTCGTTTTTTACAATCGGTTAAAATTTACAAAAGTTATAAGCAAAAACCTAGTTTTGATGGATGCTCCAAGTTAGTAGCTATTGAGATAAATATTAGACATTGAATTATTGAAGTCTTTATATTTTCTAAAATTTATTTGTGGCGCAAACAGATCCATTTAATTTTTAATTGGGTTTTTCGCCAATTTGCCTGAATTAGTGTAGTCACAACGAAAAATGCTCGCGTTTTGCTGGCTTTTTATAAAATGCCTAGGAAGTTTATAAAAAGCCTAAATTCGCATTATGCCTACGACATCCACATGGCTTAAATAAAAGCTTGTTTTTAAAAAGGCTTTTTTTATTTTAATTTGTGCTTTTTAGTATTTTTTGACTCCCATGTCACGAGGTGGTAAATACATTTACTCCGCCATCTCGGGGCATCCGCCATTTTGGGGCATCCGCTATATAGGATTTAGTGTGACGTTTTTCACTTTATCGTTTCCTACTAGTAAAATCCTTTCATTTCATACCCATATGTTGTTACGTTCTCATGTAATTTTGGCTCTGTATATATGGGTTCTAAATTTTATGAATGTATGAACTTAGTGTGTGGTAAACTTTGGCCTGGGTCACGTCGGTGATGTGATACTTTTGATTTTTCTTTGCACGCTTTGCGGATAATATTGCATAACCGAGTTAATTAAGCTTTATCTTCGTTGTGGATGTACTAGAGAGGTGGAAGCTGAAAAAACACTCCGATAGGTGATAGAGGAGGATTGGGAAACACGTGGACCTAAGGCCTGCCGATTGGTGAAATGCCTACGTTATTTTAGGGAGTTGAATAATTGGAGGTGAGTTTATTTATATTAATTGCATAATTTGTCATCTGGAAGCCTCACACGGGTCGTTGTTAATTTTAGGCGTTTTTCTTGGATGAAGTTTGGAGATTATGGAAGTTTGTCACACCTGGTATTGTCTCGAGGGGTTAGTACTGTCGTGATTTTCCTCCCTGGGCTTTGATAGAAAAGTCTCCATGCTCCGGAACCAGAGTACCTAGCTGCTAGGAAATAGCTAAACCGGAGGAACCACCATTGAGAAAGGTGTAGCGGCCGGTAGTGAGGACAAGGAACTCTCGATAAGTACCACATGATTTGATTTTGTGTTCGTTTGTTATGTATGTTTGCCAATATCAGAACATACGCCCTGTTGCCCTGTTTAATTACCTACATAATGTGTCATATTGGAAATTAGGTGTTGGTTTTAAAATTTAAATATTTATATTAATAATACCTAGTCGATATCTGGAAGTAAGGTAAACCTGGTGAACTTGGGGAGTGTGTTCCTTTTTTTCTGCTTAGACACCCCCAAGACACACCCTCTCTCGAGAGACATGAGTGCACTCAATTGTTAGTGATATGTAATTAATTCTAGTCTATTTGTTTTATCTTGGTATCCCCGGCCATAATTAAAATATCTATTCTCTCTAATATATTGTAATTTTTCTCTTGGTGTTTAATTTATCAAATTTAAGAAGTTGTTAGGAGTTTCACATCTTGAATTTACAATTTAGGGTGTGAGGGCCGCTTAAAACTCCTTGGCGCCCCCACTGGTAATTCGTTAATGTTATAAACGTTTTTTTTATTGACGAAAAAGAACCACCCCGTCTCTGACTGAGTCGTAGCCTAAGGCATACCCTATTTTCTTCGTGTAAACAACAAATACACGTAACAATGTCAAAGAGGTTGTGAAGACATAAGAAATCCACCAACTTGGGGCGGTCGCCATATTGAATTTAGAATGACATCACTCACTTTTCGTTCTTTCCCTTTCATTTTTTGATATCAAGGTTGTTATAAAAGAAAAAAGGTAATGCGCCATTGCAGTGGCGGCCATTTTGAACAAATTACAATATTGGGTTTGTTCCAGAACGAACTGGTTCAGAACTATTGTTGGAACAAAGCTATTGATACTAGTGTCACCAGCACTAAAAGTGTGTGCAAAATTTCAGCTCAATCGGTTGGGTGGAAGAGGCAAGTATAAAAAAATCAGATTAAACAAAGTTTATTTTTATATTTTGATATTTTAGTTTGTCTAAAATTACCTATAAAATTCGTTTCTGATTTTTTTTTATTTATAAGTGCCTAAAATCAAACGACCGGTTTCATTTATTTTTAGTTTTAATCTAAAGATAATTACAAAATAAAAAATCATATTCTAGATGTGCTTACTATTGTTGCAACTGCAATGTCATATATAACGACAAATTGGCCACTTTTGATGTGATGGCTTTTCGTGTGGCACTGGCAACATTGCTCTGTATCAAACGCAGGCGGTGTCTAGAGTCTAGTCTAATAACTAAAACTAAACAGTTTTTACATTGCCGATATTCGGGAAACGCGTATTTCTTGTCGTGGCGCGTCCGACCGGAATTCTTCCCTGCAAACTTTGGCTACAGTATTTCGAAATGTGAGATATTCATTTTGGGACTACAAGTCCTATTCCTAATGAGAAGAAGTGCGTTATTTTGAAGGCAGCGGCCATTTTCACCAGTGTTATTCCTAATAAACGTCCTTTATCGGCGTTTGAACAAATCGTACGATTGTAAAAATATTTTTTCTAATAAGTTATTGAAGCCTAATTATTCAAATATGAAAATACTCTGATAAGATTGTATGTTTGATTTGAAGGTGTTGCACATTGTATTCTTCTGTGACGGCTTGTTTTAGATTATTATTTACTAATAAAATCTATCGGGTCATAGCTGCCCAAATAAAACAATACTTTACGAGTTTGTCCTTATTTTCTTGGTTGTAAAGCCTGGTTCATGCAGCAACTTTATCTTCTTATTTATGTTTTTGCTTTATGTTCTACTTTCAAGAAATAAAACACGTTCAGGCAGCTTGCTTTTTAAAAATTATTTGCACATGAACTTTTTTGCTGCTAAATAGAGTTTCTTGCGTGGTGGAGTTCTCCTTGGTGATTGTTATTAACAATACCTACCTATAGCTTTTATTTGCAAACAATTTTTGTATTTCTTAACCTCGAATTGGCAATTTGACAAAACGAAGCGTGCGCAGTTTAACTGCTTTCAGAATAATAAAAATGATATAGAAAAAGTTGAAACGTCCCAACTTTTAAATAAATGTAGAAGCAAAACATAAAGCAAAAGTGTTGCCTGAATACGCTTCTATTATTTCGCAATATGTTCAACTTTTAAAAGATAAAGCAAAAGCATAAATGTAAAGTTGCTGCATGAACCAGGCAAAAGTTTTAACTAGCATTCTTTAAATTTCCGCTGCCTAGGTACTTAAAATATAGGCAAAGTGATAATAAGTGATGTGTTTGTTAAATTATTTCTGTGCTCGTATGAAGAAAGCAATAACCATCAGTTCGTGAGATAGCAAACCTACCGCCGATCAAATTGATCGGAGAAACCTACCAACAAAAATAATTTTCAAAGGTACCTACCTAATTTTTGATCCACTCTGAAATTAGACAACATAGCGCAATTCCAACGCTGTTTCCCTCCAATGCTTAAGGAGAGGTAAGACCTCTTCTCTAAGCGAGATTCCAGCGGCGTTTATTAAGCACGGACAAAGGTTTATTTGCCCCATTTTCTAAACATCGAGTAATTTTGTTTTTGTTTTTTGACTTTGAGGATCCCTGATTACGTGGTTAAAATTAATGTACTGATGACCGATACACCCTGTATACACAATAACAAATCTTCCGCATTTTTCCTGCGTACATGGTTCTGGTGTAGCTACACCAGAAGGAAGAATATTTGTTATATCAACTCCAGACTATGGAAGCCTTCAATCAAATATAAGACATAGCTTTTCTAACTGAATTAGCGATGATGTTAAATTATAACTAAATAAGAGGGAAGCAAATATGCAATATTTCTGCTAGTGAGTGTACATGTACCTATTATGTAACTCAATATTAAAGTTTTACTTACCCTTCTGGAATGGAAGAAGAGACAACTTTCCTTTGACTGTACTAAGTTTCATGATATCACTCATTATTGTTATTATACTGTTTTGAACATCAACCAAGCCATAGGCTTTATTTCTTTCCCGACCATCTGTTTCTGGGACTCTCACATTGAAACGATCAAACCAGCCATTTACCTATTTGGAATGTAATCAAATAAAATATACATATTTCAATAACTGGACAACAACAGTAAAGTTATACTCACTAATTTAAAAAAAATCCGCACATTCAACCCAATTTTCATCCTCCAATTGACCATTTTTATTCCACACCTTGTGATCGCCATAGAAATAGTGTGGAAGAATAATTTTGTGGCCCATTTTATTTTTTGTCTTCCAGCATTCTTTACATTGACAGTTTCTTTGGAAATTGTATGTGCCATGGCCAAATCAGATTGGCCGGTTATATCTAGTAGCTTTTCCACAACATTTTTGTTGATTTCTTTACCATTAATTGTAAATCCACAGTCAATGAAATGATTTCTTATCAATTTTAAGAGATGAGGTCAGCAATAACATAAATTTTATGTTCATTAGCGGGATTTCCAAACCAGGTTTTTTCAGTATCTGTATTTAAATCTTTATGCAGTGACCTATTTCCTCCTCCAAGATCACTTACCAAAGCCTCAACATGGAAATCTACAAAATGAAATATCCAAATATTGTAAATACATAATATACATAATATGTAGATAACATTTTTCTCACCTGAGAGTCCAACATAATTAATAATTTCAAATAACAGATCTTTCGTTATGGTGCGGTCAAAGTCATAAAAGATGGGTTGTTTCCAATTGGAAAATAATCCTCTAGCCATGACAACTTGTACATAATTGTAAGGTTTTAAGGATTCGTCATTGACCTTATCATATAGGTAAACTTTTCGGATTTTCATTTCATCAAAAGAAAGTACACAAACCTTGCTCATCTCAGTCATTTCTTTTTGTTTGATTATATTGAACACAGGCTTCAATATGCCTGGTAAAACTTTAATTTTTTTAGCCATGATCTGAGTGTTGACACTGCTGGGAAAGAAAAACAATAGATTTTGCTATGTCTTCAATTGACCATCGTTGACGTCTGTTTGAATTTTGCAGTTTTTTATTTGATTTGCTGTAAATAATGTTTTCTTGCTTATCCAGCTCAGTGTTAACACTAAAAAGCCAACATAAGATATTAGGTAAGTAGTTAGACAAAATGTGTCATTTATTTAATTATATTGTATTAATATTAAACATATCTATACATTACTCTACATCGTGTACGGTTAAACTATTATCTTCAAAAAACTTCCTTCGCCACTATCAGTACTATTTCTAAAAAATGTACATTAGTATGATACCTAATGGTTAATGATTACTATGTGAGGCCCAACAAAGTGCAAATAGTGAGCAAGTATTACCTAAGGTTCTAAATTACAAACTGATTTAGTACATAGATTTGCCACATACTTAATACATGCTACATTTCTTGTATCATGGATTTACTACTTTGCTGAACTCATACAAATGAGCTACAAATACTTACTCAGTTTGAATATTTTGTTCCTTCAAAAGGATGTCAATCAGCCGAGATCGTTTCTTTTTTCTGCACGCAAATCTCTTTCTGAATAGGAAGAACCAGCAACCAGCCATAGAACAAGATGATTTTCTTGGCAGATTTTCAGTGGGAACTGCCTCAGGTTTTATCAGCCGGCAAATTTTGGGATAGTAACCCAACAATTCATGTTTTAAATTGCAAGCATAATCACTTTCTTTAAAATGCTTTGAACAAACTCTTGAATTGGATAAATTAAAATTGTCTTCACGAGCGCATGCATTCTGCCAAACCTTTCGAATATTACCTTCATTCGGAAAGCGAAAAAAAACACAACGTCGCCTTTTTTATAATTCTTTCTTTGGTCATCACTCTTGCAACCAAACACTGCACACCGCATGATTTAATAAGTTAAGTACTACGTAGATCACCTAGCACAAGTTAAGAGTTATATAACAAATGCATAGTAATTAACAGTAATTTTACAACGCAAACTTCTGCTTATTGGCTGAAAATACAGAGAACACACTACAATGGCTCGCAGACGTTTCTGACGTTTCGGTTGTTTATAACCGAGACCAACGATAAAGACAGGGCATGGCGCTCGCGTAGTCACGTGACCAACTTAGTCCTATATAATAAAAGGCATTTTTGGAGATAGGTAAGTAGAAAAAACAAATTTCGTAACAATTTGGCGAGTTTTCTTTCATCTATTACATTATTAGTTTTGTGCATCCAGGCTTTCTCTAGTTGTTTTTTCAAAATTTTCAAGCTGCCTCAGCTGTTTTGGGCTGAGAATTAAACGGCACTGCACTCAAATATTTTGGCACATTCTCAAAAATTATTAAGACAGCACCTTCCTTTAGCTTAGGTGATATTCTCTATAGGTATTTTCCTCCCACAACACGTTTGTCCACTTTAATGGTTTTACTTTCTTGAAAATATGTTAGCCACACATACTTAAGGGTTTTTTAGAAATTAAATCTCAGTTGTGTTAACGTCAAGCCGGTCTAGGCAACTGGGGATACATGGTGAGAGCGGGACAGAGAACGTGGGCTGGGAAACAAAGAAAAGTCGGTTGTCTGGGAGAGGGGGAGAAGAATAACAACAACAAGGAGTATACTTTTGTTTTGTCACATTCTCTAAATTCATTGTAACATAATTTAGTAAGAATATACGGATGTAGTTAAATCAAGTGCTTAATTTTGCTAACCCCAGCCCAAGAACTTCCTGACAAACAACAAGTTGAAGACCTAGTAAGAGTTCTTACAGTTGGGATTTGACGAATCCATTTTTGGCGCAAATTTTCATCCCGAGGCAAAGCAAATGTTGTTATGGTGACATTTTCTTCCTGGCTTTTGTAATATGTATAAATATAATATAAAGAGACCCAATATTTGGTATTTTACGAAATAAAAATGAAAACTCACCTCAGTATACTGTAAATATTGACGAGGTCCCAGTTGATGGGCAGCGTGAAAGGCCGAATAGGAACCGTATCAGAGCGTGGCTCGACAACCAAAATCCTCGAGTAAGTTACAACACTGATTTATTTCGCACAAGATGAATGGTGAATATAAAATACACAAACCCGAACGTGGTCAACGGGAACGGCTTCCAGCCACCCGGACCGTCTGAACTAGCGGATCTCCCGTAAGAAGTTCACCCGTCTGTGTCTCAGGCTCCACTGTCCATTGTCCATTCCGGGGGACAATTCCCCTTACAGCGCTCACGCGTCGGCGCGGGCGGCACCAATACTCCTGGACGGGACGGCTCCCACCCAGAGGCCATAATAACACTTGGGCGGTTTCCCGTCCGCCAGGACACGCGCACTAGACACAAACTTGTTTCTAACATATAAACTAAGACGTTTAAAACACTTTAAACATTTAAAACTTCTCAAAACCCAAGCTGCTGCTTTCAGTTCTGTGACAAATGACATGTAACGTCGGATTAAGATGGTCACGTGATTTTTGTGAGCCATGGCCTGTCTTTATCGTAGGCCTCGTGTATATGCGTGCCGCACACCGCACCACCCTGTTTATGGTGTGCATTCAGTCATGATACAAAGAATATACTATTATTATATTATTATCCTATTATTATATTTTTATACTATTATTATATGCTCTGGTTCTACAAAAAATAAAGGGTTTGTTCCAACAATAGTTCTGAACCGGTTTTCAGCGATCTAATTGGTTAAAAACAGTTTTGGGATTACTTTCCCGCATACTGATTCGCTACAACTGGTTGTTAGAACAAATCTAAAAGCTTTGTTCCAATCAGAGAAATGGAGGAGGAGAACGCGCTTTGACCTACTGCGCATCCTATTTCCAGGCAAATTTAATGGAAGCCATGTTCTACACTTATGTTGCCAACTTAAATTTTTAGATGAGCATGTCGGAATGTTATTGGTAGATTTTTTTGCGCGATTTTCAAATCTGACCAATAGTAATGCAGATAAATTTTAGAATTCCAAGTTGGTAGCGACCCTTTGTCCCAGAGTTAGAAGAACATATTGTGTCATCGCCTAATGAAGAAAATCATAGTTACAATTTAATAAAAGAAATAGTAGCAGCCTATACAAAAATTAGACTATATAATTTATCAAAAAAGTATACTGCAAAAATTCAAGGACCCTTAGTTAGGACAGAACTACATAAATTGATTTTATTTCACCATCAATGATGATTTTTGTGTTTGTGTTAATAACATATTTTTGTAGTTAAAATAGTTTTTAAATATATGTAGAATGCAATGTTATTGTTATTTTTGTTTTTAAAAATTATTACCATTAGAATAAAAATGCACAATAAAATAGATAGGTACCGTTCAAACTACGATAACTTTGTGTTCAAACCACTGCCAATGAAAATCGCGATTATTTAGAAATATATCTACAAATTATATAGAAAATTAACTTAGTACTGTGCAAATATGAATTGTTCGATATTCTCAATACCTATTTAAAAATAAAATACAGAATGATAATTTTATTGTTTTAATTTAAATTCTCGATACCCTATAAGAAAATTGCGGACGCCTCTGATCTGTGTATAATATAGCGGATTCTTGATTAGAAAGTTTGCGCATGTTGGACGCTCATTCTCCCTCCTCCATTTCTCTGGTTCCAATCCAACTCCAAGGTCAATCTAGAGACCTTGATCCAACTTACAGTTCTGAACCAGAGAATAGAGGTGGAGAGAACGAGCGTTCAGTTTCGCCCACTTCGTAATTACCTGGGCAATTCGTAATTACCTGGGCCGCCATTTTCTAAGTACAGGGGATAGTTAATATTTCTTTAATATATTACCAGAGTCGCTAATAAAATAAATATAAATAAAATAAACTTTTAGATAAACTCATAAAAATTAACGTTAATGGAGCACTGCAAAATCGAGTTGAAGTGTGAAATGTTAAGTCACGTTCGCGTCTGACGTCAAAGAGCTTCAAACCTTCAAAACATTGCATGAACAATACAAATAATATAATGGTATAAATCCTAAGTTAAAAAATATATTTTTTGTAGTGTCATTGTGAGAGTTTGGAATGTTTTGAAGTTCACGTTTACATTATCTGGCTACACTTCGACTCTAGTAATCCATTGTTTTCATTGGCCGAACGTAAACAAGTTAAAAGTTGACGAACTGCTTACGAAAATGTTACCTACGATAAATATAGCATATTTCGGCATACCTTATAATATCCAAGATAGAGGCATAGGTTGCATGGTAACTTATGAACCAAGCCGCGCACAGCGCGGGAATGACGTCAGCCGCAGTTGCTCGTTTAAATTGGCAGAAAATGAAATTGTAAATCTCCAGATATTTTGATCCGTTTATCATGTTTTTTTACACTACAGACGTCTTAAATATACGAAATTAGGGAGTATGATTATTTTCCCACAATATAATTTTTATGGAAAAATAGAAAATATAAGCATAGGGTTTATATTTAGGTATTCTGATATCGAAATATTTTGATACTAAAAGCGATATCTTTTCTTGAAATTAATTACTAATGGAGCGCTTAGACAAAGCTACACATACCGTACTTTCACCGTTTTAGCAGACATAGGGGAATAGGGCGCGCGTCGCCGTGCGTCCAGCTAGGTTTGTCAGTCGTTGGCGAGGGGAGTACACGGTACACTGAGAAAATCCCCAGGAGAAAACTCTTTGCTGACTTTTTTTGTCTATAGTAGCAAGTTTTTTAAAAGGGATAGCATACCCACTTATCTGCTCCAGTAAAGCGCACTTTTGCTGCTACTACTTTACTGTAACTGTTAAGTACGTTACTGCTACCAAAAAGTACTTTCGTGTTATAGCAAAACAGTTAATTATAAAAAATTCTTTGCTGCCCTGCGAACATACATTACTATTACAGGCATATGTTTCACTGCGACGAAAGAAAAATATTCAGATATATTTTGTTACTATCGCAAGCATAATTTCTGCTGTGATAGTAAAGTTTATTGCTGTGGTAGTAAAGATTATTATAGAGACAAGCTCTTGGGAGCGAAGTGCGCGTGCGTGCCGCGCCCCAGGACGCCCGTGGTTCCATCCGCCGCGTCCTCGCCGGTGCCGCAGCGCATCAGTTGCATTCGGGGCATTCGGGCACAGTTTGGGTAATAATAATTGTTTATACCTAGGTAGGTGCTCGTGATTCGGGCTTCGTTTGATGGTGGATGGTGTGATAAGCATTGGCAGACAGAACGTTCATTGTGGTAATAAAATGCATGTATAGTTAGTATAAGTTGTCAGTGTCCTTCAAAATTTTTTACTAATAATTTATTTTGAAATTTAGCTTAGGCGTTAGCTTTTGCTTTAAAAATTATAAAAAAATGCCTACTCAAACGCGGTCACATGACTGTCGCTATCTGTTACAAATGACATTAAACGCAATCGCTTAAAATAGTCTTATTTCTTAAAATTCCAAAACGTTTTACTAGAAAAAGTTGTTTCATTCTCAATTTTACATGAATGTGCCAAATTTGAACGTTCTGTTATAATATTTAGTTTTTTGCCAATAGGTATTGCCAAAAATATATCTAATACTTATTTAGGAAATTTCTGAAACTGAACATGTAACTTTCTATCTATATAACTAGTTTTGTCATTGTACTAAATTTTTATTAATAAATAACGATAAAAATATGTCAAAAGAAAGTTTTCGAATGACACTATAGATTCAATAAATACAAAACGCAGCTATAAATGATAAATAAATATTTATTTCTCAAAATTTTTCAAAACGTCACTTTGAGATTAGATATGCTTTAATTTGCACATAAATAACGAGAATTATCGTTCCTTTGTTAATATTTAAGAAAAAAATCAAATTTAATGTTTGACATTAATATCTGTTGTTTCTACATAGTAGGTATATTTTATAATATATTGATATTATGTATTATATTAGTATTAGCCATAAACTGTTAATATTTTTGTCAATTCCACACAACGGTTTGTGATGTACCTTGATATAGTATTGATTGTTTTTACCTTTTTTAGACTGACGGTTAATAGTCAGAGTATAGCTGTTCTTCTAAATTAAGAATAAAGTGTATTTTCTTGAATAAATATTAATTTATTTTTAACGACCTTTAGCTCCCATGATAACATTACCTACCTATTATAAAAATCTATACTTAATGATCCAAAAAGTATATACCTACTCCAAAGTGTGAAAGTTACCTACTTCCGTGCTACTGCTGTTTTTGTAAAATGTATGTAGAGGTAAGTATATATAAAAGATATTATTTTTGTTGAAATTAGGACATTTAATAAATATATGGGCTCTATAATATTTAACTCGAATTTTTTCGAAATACTAGGTTATTTCAATATTATCAACATTTTTAGCAGGTGAGGTAATAAAGAGTTCTACTTTCCTGGTAGTGAGGCTTTTTGGTAACTTTACAGGGTGTTTCAAATTCGATACTTACCATTAGGATCTTAGGAACTGGTAAAGAGATATCCATTAGCTCATTTGGGCTACGTAATATGCAGAAAAATATGGAGAAAATTAAAATATTTTAATATGTCACAACATGTTATTTTTTCCATCTTCCAAGATGGATAAAAATAACACCGCACCGCTTATCAGTCGAGTTTTGCGAGCAAAAAACACGCCCCGCCCCCCAGCCAACGACTGACGAGCCTAGCCGAATACACGGCGGCGCGCCGCTCAGCCATGGCTATGTCTACTAAAACGGTGAAAGTACGGTAGACCCTAGACTGTCAGAACCATTGCTGAAATTTTCGCAAGCTTCACCAAATATTTTGCATAAAATTTGATATATAAAAAGTAATAACTAAATTAAAATACCTATACCTAAACTTAGTATCGAGTCCTTAAGAATTGTAAGACATTGCAATTTATATCTTTTTTAATTTCTTTTCGCTCCAAAGTTAGTTTGAAAGCAGGGCCGCGCCAAGCCTCCATTGCGCCTGTGTGCAAAATGTTCGATGGCGCCTTTTTGCAATTTTTATGGGTGCATAGTTAGGTATTTAGGTAGGTATATATGTATGTCCATAATAAAATCAACTATTAGGTAACAAAAATAATTTACTCAGTCTTAAAGTCTGGACTTACATATTGTTTTAAAAATGTACAATGTACAAATAAATAAAAAAAATAAAAAATATATTTGTCAATAAAAAAATATGTTCATAACAAAATTAAAATATTATTTCTTCATTCAGGTAACTACTCACAAAATATATAAAATGTAAATAAATAAATAAAACATACTATAAGCATCAATATAGGTAACATATAAAACAAAAATCAAAGATATTCACATTAGACATTAATACAAAGCAATTTTAAACAAAATCTACCTTACGCGCTTTTAAATGAGCAAATTTCTTTACCATTTCGTGCATGTCTATTTCATCGAGTGTCGCCGATTCTATAGAAATAATAGATAAATTTGACAACCTTGTCTGGCTCATACTTGATCTCAAGTATTTTTTTATTATTTTCAATTTCGAGAAGGAACGCTCAGCAGTTGCCACTGATATAGGCAGAGTAAGGAGAATACGAAGAGCTACTGTTAAATTCGGATAAACCGCAGTTAAATTATTTACAAATATATAATTTAAAATTTTAAAAACGTCGCTTTCTAATTGTTTTAATAAAGGATGACACTGCATAATTTCTTCGTATAAATCATCTGCCTCAACATCAAAATCATTATTCGCATGCAATTTTTCTTGCAAGTTTTTACACGAAATAATTAAGTTATTTTTTTCCTGTGGTTCGCTCAAACTATATAAAAATTTAAACGGAACAATGTGATTTTCCAATAAGGAGAACCTTTCTTGAACTGAAATTAATGCTTGATCCAGAACACAGTAAAAAAAATTAACTTTAAAAGAAATTACTGGATCTAATATCGGCTGATCATCGTGTTCGTAATCAAACTGCTTAGTTTTTTTCCGATGCCTTAGTGGCACGCATGTCACCCATTTCTTTTGCCTTATTAATAATCTCATCAAACTTTTCATCCGTGCGTAACGCATGTAGAAACTGTTTTAATTCTTGTAGGTTCTCCAAAGCTACTTGCACATTTACATTTGGTGACTGTAAAATTTTATTGACAAAATTGACTTTTGTTAAAATTTCGTACCAAATATAAACTGAGCAAATAAACGTAAAAGTAGATATTTTTTCTCCCAAACATTTGGCTTGATATTTTGATTGATCGTCAAATTTATCAGAATTTGATATATCGTACAATGCATCGTATATTTCTGGCAAGTTTTTATATAAAGGCTTAATAGCATCAATTCTACTTGACCATCTTGTATCTGATAAGGGTTTTAAAGTTAAATTTGAGAAATGATCTTTTACAATGTTCCATCGTTTAGTAGATGCCGAAAAATATTTATACAACTCTTGAACTAAGTTAAAGAAACCAATTGTCTCATGATTTATACTCGCCATGTCATTGATAACTAAATTTAAACTGTGATTGGAACACGGAATATAAAATGCACGTGGATTTATATCTAGAAGAATTTTTTGCAATCCGCTGTTTTTGCCGCGCATATTTGAGCCATTATCGTAGCCTTGTCCTCGTATATTATTGACATCTAAATCCATTTTTTGTAAATGCTCTAATATAAAAGAGCTTAAACCAGCACCGGTTGTATCAAAAATTGGACAAAATGCCAAAAAGTGTTCACGAATTTCTAAATATTTAGAAATGACGTTAAAATGAACAAATCGGATGCTAACACTTATTTGCTCTACATGGGCAATGTCGGGTGTACAGTCTAAAATTATTGAAAAATATTTATTTTGCTTACAAAAATTCAAAATAGAGTTTTGAATTTCTGTTCCTAGAATCGAAATAATTTCGTTTTGAATTTTATCTCCAAGGTAAAATGGCATTTTTTTGTATTGAGAATCGCTTGTGACACGCCGAATATGCTCAGCCATTACAGGGTCAAATTTACCTATCATTTCGATGCACTTTAAAAATTTCCTTTCTTGTTTTCATATAATTTACTTTCTTGACCGCGAGAAGCTAAATTTTGTCTACATAGAAATTGCACAACGTATATTATCCTTTTAACCACATCGTACCAACGCTGTTTTTCTATGTCAAAAAGTTTTTGTTGGGCACTATCAATAGTTGTTTTAGTTTTAAACGCGTGGCTTAAATCTATCCACTTTTTGTAATTGGCAAAATGAGAAGAACTTTTTTCGTGCCTGTTTAAGTACATAGCTAAATGTAGCCAATCATTAACTCCTCGACAAAATGCGTTATTTTGCTGTGTGTCAAATAACTTGCAACAAAAGCAGAAAACGGAATTTTTAGAAATCGAATATAAAAGCCAGTTTCTAACATATTTTTCGCGGTTTTTTAAACGTCTTTCATAATAAGTTGATGAAAATTTTCTACCGGAAGAATCCCTCGGAAAATTGTAATTTACAACTTGTTTTGGAATATTTTCGATTAAAACTTGTCTATCCGCAGTCGCAGTATTTAAATTATTTGGCCACAGACCTGGATCATCATTAGTATTAGTATTGCTTGTATTTGGCTTTGCCTCTTTGGGGTGAAAATCATCTGTGTCGGTTTCGGCGGTTTCAGTCTCTCTTGATGAGGTAGAGGGTTCTTGTTCTTGTGTAGCAACTGCAGACGTTGATGCTTGAGCAGAAAAAACCTGCGTTATTCTTGTTACATTTTTGTCTCGTTCTTCCTCCCGTTTTCTTTTATTTATTAGATTTTGATGCCCCGACAACTTTTTTTTTGGAACTTCGTAAGACATCTGAAAAAATGAAGGAACTAAGTTAACAATTTATGTAAGTACCTACAATTTTTAGGTAGATGGACATAAGAAAGGAGATATAATCCTTTAATTAGGTATTATAAGCATAAATAAGCTGTGTATAGGTATATTTATGCCAAAATCTCTAAACATAATATTTATATTTTAACTACTTACCGTAGTTAATCGTTCTGGACTTCTGGTCGTCTGGACGGGAGCTAAGAAAATCATATTATGCGAAATATTGGCTCAGCCTTCTTATTTATAGTCTTTTTTTACTTTGACAAGTTCAGACAAATCCGCAAAGGAGGACTGCGCGAACGCGAACTAATTACCAATAGCAGCTTCGTATGCCTGTTATGTAGGCGGTAGGCGTGGTTAGCCCACTACCCTTTTTCCACGCGAAATTATAATCTGTTCTTGTGTCGACAAGATTTTTCCTGTGTCTGCCTGATTGGAATAGGAAAGGCAAATCGAAATAAACTTAAATGAAATGCCTCTTTATTTTTTTAATATCTCGGTATCTTGCGGCGCCCTTAGGCTTAGGTCCTGGCGCCTCAGTATTTATTTACTGTTTACATACGTTTAATGTGATGCAAGTGTTTTTGCTAGAGAGAAAAACGTCGCATGGAGGGGCATAAAGCTTTTTCCTTACGTAACGAAAATATACAAATATAAACAATCTTAATCTCCATAGGTATCGAATTACATTCGGAGTTGAAGAAAAAGCGTAAGGAACTTCGGTCCTGACGGGGGTCCCCCGACCGCACACGTTTTTCTATTTTTAAATAAGTCGGCGGTCAGCGCCTTTCGGTGCCTTAAAATCCTGACGACTTTCGGCGCGGCGCCTTAAAATCCCGGCGCCTTTCGGCGCCTTAAAATCCTGGCGCCTGTGTGCGCCGCACACATTGCACACGCGGTCGGCGCGGCCCTGTTTGAAAGTTGGTGTAGCGGAATTTTCTGCGGTCGGTTTCAACAATGCTTCTCGTGCTTCTGACTATATATCTAATACAGCTCCTTTAATCCGGCACCGTCGCTTTAATCTGTGAAGAAGAAAGAAAGAAAAAACTGTGATACCTATGTTTAGGTACTAAAAATCTACAAAAAAACAGCTATAGTCTATCCAAGATACAGCGACAGTAGATATAAACAAAGTCACATGACCGCCTTGAGATCGATTACCAGGGTCGGAATAGAGAAATGATTATATTCCTTTGTCTATGGTGTCAGACATTGGATAACTGGAATGTCCATAAACAAGTCTAATATGTTATGTTGATATTAATTGTCTTGTCTAATATAATACCTCTCAACTTCTTAAATCTGGAGGAAAACCACAGAGTTTTCTTACCTGTAGTTATGAATGGAAATTTTCTATTACTTTTCCACTCGTTCACCGCACAACAATCATCACCATCAATAACAAACTATACTATCACTTAACAAAAAGACTCAAATCGTTGACTGACCATTGGCGTAGCTAAGGGGGGGCTGGGGGGGCTAAGCCCCCCCTGGTATAAAAATAGCCCCCCCCTGACAAATTCTAGCGTTTCTTTTTATAATTTTTTTGACATTATAGGTTTATTTTAAAAAACATTACTAAGCTGATTTAATCTTGTTGCGTGTTCGTGTTATTGCGTACCTTATAGTAATAGACACCGACTAAAACACTATAACAAAATAAAACAAACTACACAGCGGCAAACACTGAACACTGGCAACACTGCCGTCACGCACTCACCCCGCACCAGTCCCCGTCAGTCCGCCACACGCCACACTCACAGCATTAGCATCACTCAGGGACTCTTTAAAGTAAGATGAGCCAGCATTTCAGTCTATCACATAGGAAAAGTGAAGCCTTGAGGGGAAGTTTGTTTTCTGTAGACTCCAAGGAGACAACAAGGGGGCTGGTACAAGGTTATGTTATATGTCAGTGTGTCCAACTGCCATCAGGTTTTATGTGATAAGATAGTGCCATAGATTCTGAAGGAGGCAAAATATTTCCCATCATAATTCACAATTTTTAAGTTTTCTAACTTCCAGATACTCAGATGTGACAATTAAAGAATTTCAACTATACAATAAATTTGTTTCATTTGACAGTTGCCATATTCTGTATTTGTAGACACAACATTGTCAACTCTAATTTTTAGAAATCATGGAAACCATTATTAATTTTTACTAACAATCAAAGTACCTGTTTTATTAATAGATTCTCTAATAAAATGGCATACTTGGCATCACTGATACCATTATAGAATGAGGAAATAATAGGCCTCACTTTGGAAAGTATGATGCTGGGTCCCCTTACTTTAAAGAGTCCCTGGCATCACTGCGAACCTGGACGGCTAGACGTGACTGCTTACTGTGATTGATATGTAATACTGCGAAGACGCCAATGTACATACATCTATATTTTTTCTAGTTTTTTTCGATTCCCACCATGGGGATCTCGGAAACTAGCAGAGCTAGAACAAAGGTTAAATGGCGAAAGAATTGCAGTTTTAAATGCTCAATCTAATGCCTCTTTTGGATTTTTAAAAAAGTTCATGGCTCACTAGATATTTTGAAAAGAGTGATTTTTTGCTATTGCATCAGATCTCTGTAGCTCCGTTATTTCTGATTATACAAAAAAACTGTAGAGACAAAAATTGTAGATAATCTAATCAATTTTTTTATGTTGTTTGTGATTTTTTAGATATGACATAAACTTGTGTTTTTTTAAATGTAAATCATAGTTGGCTATGGCCTTATAAAATTGACCTTTTTTTTGAGCTTTCCAAAGATATACCTAATACTCGACATAGTTATTTTAAAAAATAAAAGAGTTCTGGCTAATTTTTTGTTTTTTTAAATTTTTACATAGTCACCCATGGAATATTTTCATAATTACGTTCTATCTTATAATTAGATATACTTCAAACTTTCTAATATTTTGTTTTTAGCTGGTAACAACATGTAACAAAATAAAACAAAAATTAAAAAACTCAAATTCAAATTATTATTATTTTAAAAGATCACCTTTTAAAATAAAAAATGTGTTCAAACAATCCACCATTACTATTTATGCAAATATTGCATCTTTTTAAAATTGAATTTGTCGCCTTTCTTAGAGACTTAGAGAGCACCTGTCAATACTGGCAATTGTTTCTAAAACAGCTGCTCTTAATTCAACAATTATTGTCTCGTACTTTATTTTGTTCCCCACAAAAAGAAATCCAAAACAGACAAATCGGGGGATCGGGGCTGCCAGGAAATAGGTCTATTTCTCCCTAACCAACTATTTGGATAGAGCTGATCTAGGTAATTTCTTACGGCCAAATAATTACGTGGTGGAGCTCGATCATGATAATTTTTGTTTTATTTTGTTACATTTTGTTTCATTTTGTTACCAGCTAAAAATAATATATTTGAAAGTTTTAAGTATGTCTTATTATACAATAGAACTTAATTATGAAAATATTCCATGGCTGACTTTGGAAAGCTCAAAAAATGGCCGATTTGATAAGGCCACAGCCAACTATGATTTACATTTAAAAAAACACAAGTTTATGTCATATCTCAAAAATCACAAACAACTTAAAAAATGGATTAGATTATCCTATTAAGCCCAAAATTATCTACAATTTTTGTATCAACAGTTTTTCTCTATAATCAGAAATAACGGAGCTACAGAGATCTGATGAAATAGCAAAAATCACTCTTTTCAAAATATCTAGTGAGCCATGAACTTTTTTAAAAATCCAAAAGGGGCATTAGATTGAGCATTCAAAACTGCGATTCTTTCCCCATTTAACCTTTGTTCTAGCTCTGCTAGTTTCCGAGATCGGACATCGAAAAAAAAAACTCACCCTGTATGTATTAAGGTTGTGTATACTTAAATTAATAACGTTGTGCCGATTAATAAGTAAATATAAGCTCTACTATAGTTTGCGTAAGTACTTTAATTTTCTTCATTTAGTTCAGTCATTCATCCGAGCAATAACCCACGATACACAGAAAACGGAATGCCCGCGCGCATGTGCTGTGACGTAAACGGTGACGCTTATTCGACAAAATCATGGCTTACTTTTATTTTTAAACGGAAATTTGAGTCGTTTTATAGTGAGTTAGGTAAACATATATACACCAAAGTGTTTATATGCGGCGCTCCGGCGCTTTTGCGGCTTACTGAATCTCATCTCCTTCAGGGGCTTAAGCCCCCCCGGAGAAAAAAGGCTACCTACGCCTATGTGACTGACGTATTTATAAAGACTTCTCACGGCTATAATAGCTTCATGTCCTGGAAAACAGAGGGCTCTGATGGCTAACAATGTATTCTGCATTGTATTTTATCTCCGGAAAGCGCATGGTGAGCCAAAAATGTGTCGGACGTGACAGCCGTGAGCAGTCTTTAATAATATATCAGTCAACGCTCCAATCTTTAAAATATTAGACAAAAATGCCGTATCCAACCACTTCAACCAGTCGTAAACATTATTGTAAACAAGGAGAATGGGAGAATCTTTTGACGTCAGTGTCAGTACACGAAAAATGCCAGACCCATAGAGTCATGCAAAATTAGGCTCGGCACTTCTATAACGCCTTCACCTCACCTCATATCTTTCGTCTTTGGTTCAAAACTGTTGGAAGTTTTTCACTAATAACACATAACAATTGAGGTAGTATGGGGGGAGGCGCTATAACATTACTTTGTCGCATATAGCAAACGGGTTCAGGGGGTGTGGCTAAGTCTGTGATCAATAGGGCTGACACGCCAGGGTCTGATTAAACAGTATTCGTAAAATTATAAAAAATTAAGAAAAAAAAAAACGAAAACTAACAACGACGAAATCAAAAGCTGGGTTTAGTCAGTCAGTCAGACAGTCAGTCAAATACATATACCTAGAGTAGTTATAAATGTAATATTTTTCTTTTCATAAAGTACCAAAGTGGATATTATAAATTATATTGATACGGCTCTGTCTATTGTTTACATTACCTGTGAAATGTAATTCCTGTGAATTTCTTTTTGTCCACTTTAGAATTGCTACTGCAACAACGTATATTATTTATTTCCAGAGGTCAATAGCTCGCAATAACAAGCTAACAATAACAAGGAAAACTGCACTTTTAGCCACTTTTAATGCACTTTTAGCACCGAGTCAACAAATTGACGTTGTTCTGGTAACCTATGACGTAGGTGAACCTGTTTTGGGTCACGTGACAGCATCTCCCCCCATACTACCTTAATGCACATAACTCGCAGCAGTCTTTTCTCTATGGTTGGAACCTCAGATTAGTTTGAGGTTGGAACAAACCCGATGACACATTTATGACATTTTATATTCAAACGTCATCTATCACATGAGTTTTGTCAAAAAGTGGCAAGTTTAGCTTTAGATAAAAAACCTTGCAGGAACGCAGCAAAATTAATAATCATATAAATAATAAAAAATAAAAATACTTTGGGAAGCAAATATTTTTGTTAATGTGACTGAAATCATTATTTTGGAGACATTATGTTTACATTGTGAACAGTTTTTGTATTTTTTTTTTGTTTAGTGACTGTCACACAAAGGACTTAAGAATTAATAATTTGTCCTCTCATACTGGCAAATGCCCAAAAATATTACAGGGAAGTAGTTTCAATATTATCCGAGTGAGTATAATAATATAGAGAACAAATTTGCCCCGTTTTATTAAAAATGGCATTTCATTTTATTTGGTATTTTAAAGGTACCTACCTAGGTACCCTTTTAAATTCCAAAAGTACCTACTTATCTTAATAATGTGGCCATAATTTATTTTTGTTTCTTTTTATAAAGTAGGAAGTGATGCCACACAAAAAGCCCAACAACCTTGGTTATAATGAAAAAATAATAATATCTAAATAATTTATAATTTCTTCGCATTATTCTGTTTTAACTTATAATATTCAGTAAAAGTGATAATTATTATCCGATTTAACAATTGTTATTGATAAATACTGTTGAACCAAACTTGGTGAAAGTAAATAATAAAACAGAACACTATTACACTTTACAACTTTCCCTGCCTGGGTTATTGTCTTTGGCAGAAATTGCAAGAATTGTAATAAAATTTAAGTCCTGCCAGTGACTTTAAGTAATAAATAAGCTATAATTTAAGTACTTAATTGTTTTAGCAATGGATGATCTTTCAGACGTCGATATGTCCCGAATTGACACCGTAAAAGCCTCAGAGGTGGCTCAGATGTGGCAAGAAGAGTTTCAGAAAGAAACAAATCCAGACGATCACCTTGCCATAACCTTGGAGGAGTATTGGTCCACATGGGTCACAAAGATTTATGTTCCTGCCACTCACGAAGGTGGTCTTAACTGGAATTTCAATGAGGATATAGCTCAAAGTACGCTTTTCACACCTCTTGAACTATTTATATTCAATGGTGACCCTGGTGTGCTTCTCGAAAGTGTATACCCAACTAGCAGCAAGAATTCAACAATATGCGGCAGGTTTTTTAAAATCGGTGAACCGACGTATTACTGCCGTGAATGCGGAATGGACAAGACCTGTGTGCTATGCGTGGAGTGTTTCAAGCACTCTTCTCATCGTTTTCACAAGTATAGAATGGGTACATCAGGAGGCGGAGGGTGCTGTGATTGTGGAGATGTTGAGGCCTGGAAACAGGATCCCTACTGTACTTTACACCAGGCCCGGCCAGACGAAGAGAATAAATTTAGTTTGGCTGAGGATTTGTTGCATCGCATGAAGATCATCTTCCGCATAGTTTTAAAGTACGCTTTTAATATGCTGAACTCTGACCATGTCTCTAGCCTCAGGTTAGTAACTGTGACTATCATTATTGGTGAGTTTGATTTTAGAATTTCTTTGAGCGAATCACAAAGCTAATATTTTGCGTGACATTTGCTTCAATTTTTTGTTGTGAATAGGTAAGTAACTATGGAATAAAACAAGTACTTAGGGTTGCCACCTCTCCGGGTTTCACCCGGAGTCTCTGGGTTTTTATGCCTACTCTCTGTGTTTGAAGCCAATTTCTCCGGGGTAAAAAATTTAATGTTTTTCCTGGAGTTTACGAAATTGTCGAGACTTCAACCTGGATAAACAAAACAATATCGTAATTAATTATTATTTAAACAGAAATATGATTTTCGCAATACGGAACCAGGAACAAAACCCATTATGCATCAGTAAAATGTCAAAAAATTGTTGAATTGTCAACAGGACCACTCAAACTGTTGGTGTGCAAAGATCTCATAAAAAATATACAGAGTGTCTTTCTTTGGGCCATCTCGAAATACTGCATTTTTTGCAACTTTATATGGGTCAAAAATCGAGTATATCAAAACTGCCCCAGACACTATAAACGAACTAAGTCTAAAAATACAGAAGCCTGCCAGTCAGTAAGTCCATACGAGTTAATGGCTGAAGTCCAACAACAGCAAACACACAGACAATTATCTTAGACAGCGACTTTAGTGATAAGGGTCCAATAATTTAAATTGTTTTTTCTCGTGTTTTTTATTTGTTGGTTGGCATCGAGGGGGAAGTCACTAGCGAAAATTTGTACACTAAAAATACCACTTCCCGAAATACCCAACACTTCCCGGTATTTTTTTGAAATACCGTCCAAACTTCCGCACTTCCCACACTTCCCGGTATTTTTGTTAAATACCATCCAAACTTCCGCACTTCCCACACTTCCCTGTATTTTTTTTTTAAATACCGTCCAAATTTCCGCACTTCCCATGTATTTTTTTTAAATACTCTCCGAACTTCCGTACTTCCTGGCATTTTATCTCCGACAAAGGAAGGGGTGAAGGGGGAGAAGGGGGAGGGTAAAGAAATAATTTATTTTTGAGGTAATTTTCAACATACCTACATACTACAAATACCTACCTAATAAATGTGATGTCGTGGAAGGTTCTTTCAATTGGCTAATAATATTATAAGTAATCAATTATACCGTATAGAAAAGTAAATTGTGTTTTTTAAATTTGGAATTCTCTCGGGAATTCTGGATAGAAAAAAAATCAAAAAAGTTAAGAAAATTTAAAAAATAAAATCACTTCAATTTCTGAAATAAGGTATTTAGACAAAAACATCTTGCTGAACAAAGTAGGTATATTTAAAATACATAGGTATAATATACAGTGTGGTCATTTAAGTGTGCTACATATGGGTCTTTTTTTTTATTAATTGCACAACCAAAATACAGACATTGCCGAAAGTTGATGCATGTTCAATAATCATTTTAGGTGCACTTAGAACAGCATACAGGGTAGGCCAAAAAATATAAAAATTGCACAAGAGCAAAGTAAGTACCCTTATTTCAAAAAATTCATCAGCAAAACGTTATTAAGAAAAGTTGTTTAGAATTAAAAGCTATGCCTAAATACCAAAACATAGCCTCCTAAGAAAAAATTTTTTTTCGTCACTTAATAAACATTTAAAATATAAATTTTGCACCTTAAATGGGAGTTTTTTAATATACACATTATCATTACTAATGTTTTACCTTGTTCAGAAGAATTTTTGCGAAATTTTAAAGTTTTGTTTAATATTGTTGCAACAAACATGAAGTTTGTGATTCCCTAAAAAATTAAAAATTCTAAGTTAATTTTACAAATATGCTTGAATTTGGACATAGTTATGCGAAATTGATATAATTTTGATTAATTTATGAAATTGTTTAAGGTGAATATTAAATTCAAAAAAATATATTTATTTTTCTTAGGAGGCCATGTTTTGGTATTTCCCCATAACCTTTAATTCTGAAATAAGGGTACTTTATAGTAAAATTATTATAAGAAGTCCTTACTGGGACTGTCAATTGGTAATTTCGAGATCCTAAGTTGGCATCGATGGAGCAAAAAAATGCAACCGGCTCAAAAGTTCAGGTTAGTAACGAGCCCATTTGCACAATGAATAACTACTAATAATACGAACAAGAACAACACAGATAACGGTAAAACTCACGAAACGTACAAAACCCGCGAATATTTCCACTGCCCAAAGTTTGAACCCTTTTGGACCACAAAATATATATAGGTTTTTACTTTCACAACACGGAAAACGGAAATAAAATTTGCCTGAGTACGCACCATAGATGCTGCCGCAAGTAGCCGATTTTACCAAAATACCAAAATGAAAGTGTATCCATAACGTTTGAAATTATTATTAAAATGAGTTCTAGTCATAGTTATTTTTATTTGTAGCATTATAATCGTGATTGCAATAGGGTTTTTATTTTATTATGTTTTTTTTTTCGTATCACTTGGGTAACTTTTCACATCATATATCAATGAGTGACGTCATTAACTGGTTGCGACGCATATACCAATGTTATACCCATGGTTAACAGAAAATTCCTAGGGATTTTGTGGAGAATGTCATCTGACAAACTCGGGACTTCTTACAGTAATCGGGGTATACTCTTGTACAATTTTTATATTTTTTGACCTAACCTGTATGCTGTTTGACTTGCAACTATTCTAAGTGCGCCTAATATGATTATCGAACATGCACCAACTTTCGGGAATATTTGTATTTTCGTTGTGCAATTAATAAAAAAATTTCCCATAATATGTTGCACACTCGGTTGCACACTTAAATGACCACACTGTATACTTAAATATATTTAAGTAAGAGGCACCTACCTATATACTATATACCGCTATATACAAAAATAGAATATCTTCTCATTACAGACTAGAAAAAGAGCGAAAACAAAAGGCTAGATAAAAACACAGATTCTTTTATGTACCTAATCTACATTGCATACTTTAAAAAGTTCGCATCGTATGGAGATTTTTTTTACTAATGATTTATTTTAAAATTCAATATGGCCGCCGCTCCAAGATGGCGGATTACATTTTTTTTCTACACCCTTAATATGGGTATCAAATGAAAGGGCTTGAAGAGTAGAAAACGATAAAGTTAGTGACATCACACTAAATTCAATATGGCCGCCACTCCAAGATGGCGTTTTACATTTTCTTTTCAACCTCCTTAATATGGGTATCAAATGAAAGGGTTTAAAGAGTAGAAAACGATAAAGTTAGTGACATCACACTAAATTCAATATGGCCGCCACTCCAAGGTGGCGTTTTACATTTTCTTTTCAACCCCCTTAATATGGGTATCAAATGAAAGGGTTTAAAGAGTAGAAAACGATAAAGTTAGTGACATCACACTAAATTCAATATGGCCGCCACTCCAAGGTGGCGTTTTACATTTTCTTTTCAACCCCCTTAATATGGGTATCAAATGAAAGGGTTTAAAGAGTAGAAAACGATAAAGTTAGTGACATCACACTAAATTCAATATGGCCGCCACTCCAAGATGGCGTTTTACATTTTCTTTTCAACCCCCTTAATATGGGTATCAAATGAAAGGGTTTAAAGAGTAGAAAACGATAAAGTTAGTGACATCACACTAAATTCAATATGGCCGCCACTCCAAGGTGGCGTTTTACATTTTCTTTTCAACCCCCTTAATATGGGTATCAAATGAAAGGGTTTAAAGAGTAGAAAACGATAAAGTTAGTGACATCACACTAAATTCAATATGGCCGCCACTCCAAGATGGCGTTTTACATTTTCTTTTCAACCCCCTTAATATGGGTATCAAATGAAAGGGTTTAAAGAGTAGAAAACGATAAAGTTAGTGACATCACACTAAATTCAATATGGCCGCCACTCCAAGATGGCGTTTTACATTTTCTTTTCAACCCCCTTAATATGGGTATCAAATGAAAGGGTTTAAAGAGTAGAAAACGATAAAGTTAGTGACATCACACTAAATTCAATATGGCCGCCACTCCAAGGTGGCGTTTTACATTTTCTTTTCAACCCCCTTAATATGGGTATCAAATGAAAGGGTTTAAAGAGTAGAAAACGATAAAGTTAGTGACATCACACTAAATTCAATATGGCCGCCACTCCAAGATGGCGTTTTACATTTTCTTTTCAACCCCCTTAATATGGGTATCAAATGAAAGGGTTTAAAGAGTAGAAAACGATAAAGTTAGTGACATCACACTAAATTCAATATGGCCGCCACTCCAAGGTGGCGTTTTACATTTTCTTTTCAACCCCCTTAATATGGGTATCAAATGAAAGGGTTTAAAGAGTAGAAAACGATAAAGTTAGTGACATCACACTAAATTCAATATGGCCGCCACTCCAAGATGGCGTTTTACATTTTCTTTTCAACCCCCTTAATATGGGTATCAAATGAAAGGGTTTAAAGAGTAGAAAACGATAAAGTTAGTGACATCACACTAAATTCAATATGGCCGCCACTCCAAGGTGGCGTTTTACATTTTCTTTTCAACCCCCTTAATATGGGTATCAAATGAAAGGGTTTAAAGAGTAGAAAACGATAAAGTTAGTGACATCACACTAAATTCAATATGGCCGCCACTCCAAGGTGGCGTTTTACATTTTCTTTTCAACCCCCTTAATATGGGTATCAAATGAAAGGGTTTAAAGAGTAGAAAACGATAAAGTTAGTGACATCACACTAAATTCAATATGGCCGCCACTCCAAGATGGCGTTTTACATTTTCTTTTCAACCCCCTTAATATGGGTATCAAATGAAAGGGTTTAAAGAGTAGAAAACGATAAAGTTAGTGACATCACACTAAATTCAATAGGGCCGCCACTCCAAGATATTAGCGGATTACATTTTCTTTTCAACCCCCTTAATATGGGTATCAAATAAAAGGGCTTGAAGAGTAGAAAACGATAAAGTTAGTGACATCACACTAAATTCAATAGGGCCGCCACTCCAAGATATTAGCGGATTACATTTTCTTTTCAACCCCCTTAATATGGGTATCAAATAAAAGGGCTTGAAGAGTAGAAAACGATAAAGTTAGTGACATCACACTAAATTCAATATGGCCGCCGCTCCAAGATGGCGGGTTACATTTTCTTTTCAACCCCCTTAATATGCAT
This sequence comes from Pseudeuparius sepicola, assembly GCA_963920635.1. Classification (NCBI taxonomy): domain Eukaryota; kingdom Metazoa; phylum Arthropoda; class Insecta; order Coleoptera; family Anthribidae; genus Pseudeuparius; species Pseudeuparius sepicola. The sequence continues at coordinate 31,766,974 of OY987303.1, forward strand.
ATCAAATGAAAGGGCTTGAAGAGTATAAAACGATAAAGTAAGTGACATCACACTAAATTCAATAGGGCTGCCGCCTCCAAGCAGATGGCGGATTACGTATTTGATACCCAACATATGGGTATCAAATGAAAGGGCTCCGAGGGGTTTAAAACAATAAGGTGAGTGACATCATACTAAATCCAATAGGGCGGATGCCCTAAGATGGCGGACTACGTAAATTTCGTTACCACCCTCCTGACATGGGAATCGAATAGGTACTAAAAAGGACAAAATAAAACCTATTTAAACAGGCTTTTATTTAAGCTATGTACTGAAAAACGAATAAAATAAGTTTAGGTTTTCGTTAAGATCATTCAATTCCAAATTGCGACAAGTTTTTGGAAATCAAAAAGCTTGTTGGGCAAATTGTAAATAAAATACATACTTTGGCAAGTAGGTACTTGCTTAACTAGTATACCTACTTTTATGAACATCACGGGCGATAAGCTTTTTGATTTACAAAAACTTGCCACAATTTGACATTGAATTATCTTAACGAAAACCTAGACTTTTTTATTTTATTTTATTCGTTTTAGTACATGGCTTATTTTATTTTATTCGTCTTAGTACATGGCTTAAATAAAAGCTTATTTTTAAAAAGGTTTATTTTATTTTTTATTTTATTTCCGTGAATTTTTTCCGTGGAATTTTTTCCATGGATTTTATTTCCGTTTACCACCGCCACCGGTGTCCTAACTTGTGAAAAAAAGTATTCGGGTATTTTGGGACGGTAAAGGCAAAGTTTACAGAATAAATAAGCAGTTGGGTCACTCGAGCCGGCGGCGACATCAAAGGCAGCGCCGCGCACGTGTTTCGCAGCCAGTTACTGGCAAGAAACTGCATGGTATATGCCGGGTATATACGAAGCGAAACGTCGACGTCGGCGACTCTCTTTGATGTCCGATTTATAAAGGAGCCGCGCCGAGTGACCCAACTTCTATTTTATTCTGTAAACTTTGGTAAAGGGTAATAGACGAGACCAGTAAGTCCAGAAGGATAGCACTAGGGTGGAACTATTGATTTTTATTATTATTTTACTGTTATTGCCATTGTCTTTGTTTTTGTTGTCGTTGTTTTTGTTCTTGTTCTTAATATTGTTTTTGTTTTTATTGTTGTTTCTGTTACCTCTGCAACATTTTTTGCTGCGGGCCGAGCTTTCTGGTAATTTACATTCCTAAAAAGAGAGAGGGAAAGAAAATTTACGAGAAAAGAGTTCTTCTGCAATTTTGACCTAGAAAAATTAATTGACTTAAAACGCAAACTTTATCTTGAAAAAATCTATAAAAGGCAGAGTAAAAGGCATTGCTATTGTTTATTAATTTTTTTAAACCGTCCGAGTTACGAGTCGCATGTTGACGGGGATAAAAATAAATGGTCTCTATTTTTTTTATTGTTAGCCCCTCGGTAAGCCCCAAGGGAGAGGCCTTTCTCACAGGCGGTAGTATCTCGATAGGGTAATTGCCTGCTATGATCTTTTAAAATAGCGAATTTTTCGAGAATCCCTGTTAGCTATTTCGGATGCTATTTCTTTACAGAAAATCTGACTTCATAGCACGATGCAGTATGCAGCATGCAGCACCATTCAAAACCGCAAATTTTGCAAAATATATCTCGTAGGTATTCTTTTTACAAACATTTTATTCACATAGTAACAAAGTATATGTTTTCATGATTAATTCTTTAATGTCATTCCGAGTGTTATTCATAAATTATTGTTGAAAATGTAGTATGACCAAAAAATGTTGCAAATCGCAAGCTCAACAATTTTTGTCCTCCGACGAATAGGAAATGAGATTAATCGATTCCAAAATGTTGTCAACATGGCAGGAAACGTGGTAGGCTAGAGATAATACGCCAATTTGGGCAAATCCGAGGACAAATCAAATAGAAAATTCGGCTTTCCCGGAATTTTTGTGATCTGATAACTTTTTTTTCGACAATAATTCATTGTGCTACTTCTACGGAGAATATAAACGCAGAATGCAGTGAATCCCATCCTCCAGACATAGAGACATACCCAAAAATTTGCCGCACTTCCCCGAAATACCATAAATTTCCCCGAAATACCATTAACTTCCACGCACTTCCACAAAATACCATGCACTTCCAACACTTCCGCGAACTTCCAAAAAATACCAAAAAATACCATGCACTTCCACGAACTTCCCGGCTATTGTACACTAAAATACCACAGTGACTCCCCCCTCGGTTGACATTTTGTAAAGAAATAATTTACTTTCGTGTTTATTAATGTTTTTTCAATAATTCCAGAGCATTTTTGACCCGTATAGTTTCATAAAAATTCAGCACCCAGAGAAAAATATCCTGTACATTTTTGTATTGAATCTTTGCACACCAACACTTTGAGTAGTCCTGTTGATGATTCAATTGTTTTGATGGGATTCCACGACACACTTGACTCGCCAAATGCCTTTAAAATTCCCATTTTGCTCATCTTTGGAGCCCTTTAGAATGGAACTCTCTGTATCTTTTTTGTTCGAATTTGGTATGTGGTTTTGGGGTGCTGTGATTAACGCTGTGGTGTCAGATTTTAAATAAAATAAACGGTAAATGATTTTCTTCATTTTGAATATATGATATATGGCTAAAATCGTATGAAAGATAAAAATTTACACGGTGCTTCTTTTTCAAATGGGCCACCCTGTATATATTTTTATAATTTTTTGAAACACCTATTATTCTACAATTCCCCCTCTCCCCTCCCTTTTCGCTTCCCCTCGGCTCCTCCCTTCCCCCACCTTTTCTAAGACCAAGACATTTCTTACCCAGCATTTAGGTACCCATCTAAATTGAAACCTCCGGGTTGACCATGTTGAAAAAGTGGCAACCCTACAAGATCTAAATGGGTTGTAGATTGTTGAATGAATATACAGGGTGTTTCTAAATTATGGTGCCAAAATGTCATTTTGAACAAAAAATTTCCTATAAACATGGGTCCTAAAATGCATAACAAGAAAGTTACAGGGTGATAAAAGTATAGTTTGAAAAACATCTTTATTGGAATAACTTCTTCAGAAGTTATACAATTTAAATGAAACTTGGTGCAATTCTTTATTAACTGAAGTGCAACAATTTTGTAAAAAAACGATTTATTCCCATCGACCAGAGGCAGAGGGGCGGGGTAGCACAATGGGTTTTCCACTCATAACCTTTTTGAGGTTATCTTTTTTGTTTCGCCTGTTCATCATTTTAGTGCGTCTTTTTATTCTGCAACAAAAATGTACTCTTGTTTCATAACGATAAAATCAACCATTTGCGTTGAAATCGGCAAAATGTGCCCCAAAACACCTTTTAACTACTGGTGTGAAGACAGCCATTGTTTTCAGCCAGCCACCAATATACTAGATGATTCAAACTTAAAAATAAAAATCGTTGTAAAAACTATATTCTTTGGTTGCCGGCCACAATATTTGGCAGAAATGACTAGAAACAGGTGCAGACAAAATAATAACGTCTGAACAATTTGCCACAAACCACCTATTATACTAAAAATTATAACTATGAGATTTGATGTAAGGTGCCCCTATTTGAAGTGACAAGGTTACTGGATTATTATGATAACCTTGTATTTAAGAGCGTTCTACATCAGCTGATCAAGTCGGCCTCGATTTCTCTCGTCCCTTACGTCTGTATCGGTCCCCCCTCGTGTACCCCTATTTTATGCAACCATAAATAATGCAATGTAAATATTGTGTATGCCGGGAAACAAAAGATATCCAGGTCACCGCGCAGTGGTCACCGCTAACGTGTACCATTATTTCATAATATTATAACACTACTCATGCCTTCAAAGTGACGAAATAATTTGCTTCTGGGGTATTTTTAATATATTCTCCTCGATATTCTCTTCACAAGAATGATTAGTCATGCTCTTTTATTTGTTTATTACTCTGGATCTACCATTTGGGCAGTTTATGTTCTGTAGTGTATCTATGTATGATTAAATAAACATAAGTACCTATTACCTATTTGAAAAAATAGTCCATTTTCTTTCAGCAGAGTAAGAGGATAAAATTAAACAAAATAAAATTCTCTCAGTAAATTTTATTACCTATTTGTATGTATTTTTTTAATACATTTATTCATCATAGATAGTTGGGAAATCCTATCAATATCTGCAGCTGAATACAAAATACAGGCACAGACCTATATACCTATAATTTTTTTCAGTAGGTATATCCCAGGAGTTTATGAAAATAAATGACGAGGTAAATTAAAGCGAAAAGCTACAGTTTTGGCTTTATATTTTATTAAATGATTCTGATAGGTATATCTACGTATCACATTGTATAATTTCCATAACAATATATTAGTGTTAATTCTATAAGCTAATATAATAATAATTAATATAAAACGTAGTTCAGTGTAATACAGGGTGATTCAGTTTTAATCTGCAACACTTCAACAGGTGATAGAAAACCAAAAAATAACCGCACTTTCTTTTATAAACTATATCATTTTAAGGCCTTATAAAAAAGTTACAGGGTGTTAAAGTTGCAAGAAATATGTGGAATTTATTGAATATTTTACAAACTAGTTGAGATATTTAAGTCATATTTGGTACACGTTATAACGGCGTGGGTTAGCATAAAACCTGTAATATCAACCATCTTGAACAACCAGTGGCGTAGAAATGGGTAATTAGTATAATTAATTTTAGAAAAAAAATAGAACCACCTTGTATAGCAATAAAATGTATTCAAATTCTTATGTAAATTTTTATTGTAAACAAAAACGTTCTCTTAGCGATTTTTCATATGTGTCATGGTTTCATAGCAAATTTAATTTTTTCGTATTATTTCGGGGTACTTCTGAAAAATTAACTTAAAACTTTTCTCCATAAGTAACACTCAAAGTAGAAAAAATGTGTTTTTTACTTTAAATACAGTAACTTTTCCCAATAAACTTACCCATTCAAGGTTTTACTTTTCAAGATACAGAGCGTAACATTAATTGTATCTTCCATAAATGTTTTAGACCCTGTATCTTCAAAAGTATAGCCTTAAATAGGTGAGTTTATTGGAAAAAGTTACTTTATTTCAGGTAGCAAACACATTATTTCTACTTTAAGTGTTACTTATGGAGCAAATTTTTTAGATAATTTTTCAGAAGTAGGTACCCCGAAATATTATGAAAAAATCAAATTTGCTATGAAACCATGACACATATGAAAAAATGCTAAGAGAACGTTTTTGTTTACAATAAAAATTTACATAAGAATTTGAATACATTTTATTGCTATACAGGGTGGTTCTATTTTTTTTTCTAAAATAAATTATACTAATTACTCATTTCTACGCCACTGGTTGTTCAAGATCATAGACGTAACTAGGTCGTATTTTTAGGGGGGGCTGATCAGGACCGGCTCAAGATTTTACGGGGCCGGGTGCCGCATGAAAATGCGCGGCCCCGACAAGGAATTATTTAATCCATTATTTTTGAAAGTCGGTACGCTACTTGCAAAGGTATATTTTTAACATGTCATTCTGTAAGATGGTAGGCCGGGGCTACGATTTTGGATCACTTCTGTGACGTATATAGGAATTAATTTCGAGTGGTGGGGGGACAATTTTTGTGTCTTTTTTTTTAAACATAATTCTAAAAAATGCGCCGCAGGCGAAATTTTTGAAAATTTGAAGACAAATTACATAAAATCAGTCTTGGGAAATCCCAATATCTTTAAATCTACAAGCTGGAGTGAATATTTTCAAATTCCGAAATGGGTTCGGTCCCGCCCTTCTAAATACGTTACTGATTGGATCACCCTGTACCACCCTTGAGGTGCCACACCCAAAAACGTTAGTTTTAAGGCTTCAAAAAATAATGTGTAGGTCTATCTACTGGTAATTTTGAATCATCTTTAATTCATTTAAGAAAAAACATTATGAAAAAGTAGAGGTTTCCGAGTAGAAAGCAGGGAAAACATGTTAGGAATGTCTGCTATTTTATGATGCAAGATTATTTACAAAGTACATATTATATTATAACGAAACAACAATACACTGGATGAATAACAAAATAAAAGTCTGGAGTCTGGCACAGCAAAAGTACATTCTCGTCTCTCTTTCTCTCGGCAGCAGGCATGGTGTGTTCGCTCTCGCTTGCGCGTTTAAATTTCAGTCGGATTTTGTGGGGGCACAAGGCGCAAGATTCCGCAAGAGCAAGCGATTCGTCGAAACTGGGAATTTAAAAAGGCGCGTGCGGTGTTCGCCGTGTTGTGTAACGTTGCGTTGTCAGAATGTTAGATCTATTTTGTTTATGAGAAGCATATCTTCGCACATCCTTTACATTTTAGGGGGGGCTAATAGAAATGTAGGGGGGGCTAAGCCCCCCCTAGCCCCCCCTAGTTACGTCTATGTTCAAGATGTTTGATATTAACAGGTTTTATGCTAACCCATGCCGTTATAACGTGTACCAAATATGACTTAAATATCTCAACTAGTTTGTAAAATATTCAATAAATTCCACATATTTCTTGCAACTTTAACACCCTGTAACTTTTTTATAAGGCCTTAAAATGATATAGTTTATAGAAGAAAGTGCGGTTATTTTTTGGTTTTCTATCACCTCTTGAAAGGTTGCAGATTAAAACTGAATCACCCTGTATAATAAATCATTATACAGGGTGATTTTATTTACAAAATAATTACACATTTTAGGAAAAATTGTTATAAAACCTTTTTTGTACAGAATTTTATGGGGAACAACCTTGTATTTTTAGCGTGAAGTGCACCGTTTGATATTTTTAAAAAATCGAAAATTGGGGTAGAAACAATGTTGTAAGGTATGATGTACACAATTTAGGGGTGAAAACTTTTTAGTTTAATATTATTTATGCTCACTTTATGATTTTTCTCTGATATATCACAATTATTACTATACAATTACTGAATTAATAATGATAATTTATATTTCTATTTTTTTCACTTCCTAAAACATAAATAAATGTTAATACTTGTATAATAAAAATTATACTTATAACTTCTATCCTTTTTTTGTGTTTGCTTTTCCAAAAACCATAGCATCCTTACTAAATACCATTTTAGTTCACTATTTGAAGAGGTCATTTTTTTACTTGTGTCTTTCCCTAAAACAAATTGTTAATTAACATGGTTTGAATTAAGAATAAATTATTTTTATACTGTCCTTTTTCGGAGTCGAGTGTCTACAGGAAGATTATATACTTTCTAAACACCATTTACTCATCCGAAGAGATCACCCATCACCATTTAGTTTTTTGTTATTCATCCCCCATAGCATATCTGAAACATTATTACATATAATAATATATTATTTTTAAAAATTTAATCATTGACTAAGCTTGTGTTAAAGTTGACAGATAAAAAATATTCAGGGTGAGTTTTTTATGATCAGTATGGGTTCAGAGCCGGACTGGACCATCAGATCGGCCCGGGCCACGGCTTCCAACCAGCCCCTCTGTACATAGACTTTGCCTCCGGCGTATTGGCATATTTAAAGAAAAGTCCAACCCCCCCCCAATCTATGGACTATCTATTTAGGGACAAATATTTACGTAAACATTTTATTATTTCTTAATCAAATTATAATTTTTTACTAAAAACACCTCTCTTTGGACGTTCGTTGGTTCGTTATACGTAGTAACCTTGTTTATGTCTCTGTATAAATAAGGGTAGTAAGCATAGGTATTGCTACACTACTGCTACTGGAATACGTAACCACCCACGACACTCGACGAGCGGCGTCTACATTACAAGTAAAGTCTAAAGAATACTACAAGTCCGATCACTCCTTCGTCGTCGAAAAGCCACCGATTTTTGTCACCGGTCTTAAATCAATGTCAGCTCGCCACTCCGTTATTATTACGAGGGTAGACTATACAAATCACCCTAAAGCTGGTTTCTCAAAGTTATACGGGGGCACCTCTATATTGACTTTCCATTATGCACCGTGAAGCATTAGTGTATATCGTTAGTTTTTGGTACAATGTTAAAAATTAAAATGGAGTAATATAGGTATAGCAGGAAAATAAGGAGAATAATATGTATAATAAAAATGCAGGTATTTTACTTTTTCCCTCTAAATAAAGCAAGATATAGGTACCTAACTAAACATACGGTAAGTAAAAATATACATAAGTGTGTACCAAGGAGCAAACAAAATACAAAATCAGTCAAGTTTTGGATTTGATTTATTTTGTCTTTGGGTTGTTAATTCCCTATTTGCAATTTTAAGTGTGTAGTAAATACGAACTCGAGTATATAATGAAACCAAATAGTCATATGGGGAAAATTTGCACACGGATAATATGTATTTTACCGGATCGGAATTCCTTAAGTAGAGTAGGCTAGAACCTAAGCCATCCTAGCGCGAGAAGTCATTAACTTTTGATAAGAAAATATTTTCTAAATTGATTATATATTCACTAAATTTTCGTAGAGGTATACTTTCAAACTGCCAAATGGTGATGAGCTGCCTTCATAGGCTTTTAGTTCACAAAATATTGTTGAATTGTCTCTGCCTGCCAGATTACGCAGACGAATATGCCTCTAACCATAAGCTTCTGGTAGTAATCTTAATGGAACAGCAGTTGTTAATAAACTTTTTCCGGACGAAGTGAATGACGAGGTGCAATATTCACAATATTCGGAAATTTATGGTCTTTGACGAAGCCTAAGGCCTTCTTCCATAGCTGACATCTGCAATATTTGCAACATTTTTATTTACAACAAAGGAAAAACACACCTGTGAGATGTTGGCTTTATATTATTCAACATATATACCTAATAATATTTCGATGACTATAGAAATAATTGATTAAGAAATTTTTCTTATACGTCAAACTAAATCTTACCTTTCAGGGTCTTTAGGAATTCGAAAAAAGGACACACAGTCTTTTGAATTGCTTTTACAGCACTGCAATAAGAACCGTGATAAGCCATCACTACTCAAAATTGGCAACACTCGAAATCGCCCGCATAGTGGGATATCGATCGAGGGCTAAGGCGAAGGAAGCGGGATCGGGCAGGGGGGAAATATTTGTTTACACAGGCCAAGTGAGCGGACTTATAGTATTCTCTATACTTTGGTACAAGTAGGTACCCCGAAATATTATGAAAAAATCAAATTTGCTATGAAACCATGACACATATGAAAAAATGCTAAGAGAAACGTTTTTGTTTACAATAAAAATTTACATAAGAATTTGAATACATTTTATTGCTATACAGGGTGGTTCTATTTTTTTTTCTAAAATAAATTATACTAATTACTCATTTCTACGCCACTGGTTGTTCAAGATCATAGACGTAACTAGGTCGTATTTTTAGGGGGGGGCTGATCAGGACCGGCTCAAGATTTTACGGGGCCGGGTGCCGCATGAAAATGCGCGGCCCCGACAAGGAATTATTTAATCCATTATTTTTGAAAGTCGGTACGCTACTTGCAAAGGTATATTTTTAACATGTCATTCTGTAAGATGGTAGGCCGGGGCTACGATTTTGGATCACTTCTGTGACGTATATAGGAATTAATTTCGAGTGGTGGGGGGACAATTTTTGTGTCTTTTTTTTTAAACATAATTCTAAAAAATGCGCCGCAGGCGAAATTTTTGAAAATTTGAAGACAAATTACATAAAATCAGTCTTGGGAAATCCCAATATCTTTAAATTTACAAGCTGGAGTGAATATTTTCAAATTCCGAAATGGGTTCGGTCCCGCCCTTCTAAATACGTTACTGATTGGATCACCCTGTACCACCCTTGAGGTGCCACACCCAAAAACGTTAGTTTTAAGGCTTCAAAAAATAATGTGTAGGTCTATCTACTGGTAATTTTGAATCATCTTTAATTCATTTAAGAAAAAACATTATGAAAAAGTAGAGGTTTCCGAGTAGAAACCAGGGAAAACATGTTAGGAATGTCTGCTATTTTGTGATGCAAGATTATTTACAAAGTACATATTATATTATAACGAAACAACAATACACTGGATGAATAACAAAATAAAAGTCTGGAGTCTGGCACAGCAAAAGTACATTCTCGTCTCTCTTTCTCTCGGCAGCAGGCATGGTGTGTTCGCTCTCGCTTGCGCGTTTAAATTTCAGTCGGATTTTGTGGGGGCACAAGGCGCAAGATTCCGCAAGAGCAAGCGATTCGTCGAAACTGGGAATTTAAAAAGGCGCGTGCGGTGTTCGCCGTGTTGTGTAACGTTGCGTTGTCAGAATGTTAGATCTATTTTGTTTATGAGAAGCATATCTTCGCACATCCTTTACATTTTAGGGGGGGCTAATAGAAATGTAGGGGGGGCTAACCTTGTATTTTTAGCGTGAAGTGCACCGTTTGATATTTTTAAAAAATCGAAAATTGGGGTAGAAACAATGTTGTAAGGTATGATGTACACAATTTAGGGGTGAAAACTTTTTAGTTTAATATTATTTATGCTCACTTTATGATTTTTCTCTGATATATCACAATTATTACTATACAATTACTGAATTAATAATGATAATTTATATTTCTATTTTTTTCACTTCCTAAAACATAAATAAATGTTAATACTTGTATAATAAAAATTATACTTATAACTTCTATCCTTTTTTTGTGTTTGCTTTTCCAAAAACCATAGCATCCTTACTAAATACCATTTTAGTTCACTATTTGAAGAGGTCATTTTTTTACTTGTGTCTTTCCCTAAAACAAATTGTTAATTAACATGGTTTGAATTAAGAATAAATTATTTTTATACTGTCCTTTTTCGGAGTCGAGTGTCTACAGGAAGATTATATACTTTCTAAACACCATTTACTCATCCGAAGAGATCACCCATCACCATTTAGTTTTTTGTTATTCATCCCCCATAGCATATCTGAAACATTATTACATATAATAATATATTATTTTTAAAAATTTAATCATTGACTAAGCTTGTGTTAAAGTTGACAGATAAAAAATATTCAGGGTGAGTTTTTTATGATCAGTATGGGTTCAGAGCCGGACTGGACCATCAGATCGGCCCGGGCCACGGCTTCCAACCAGCCCCTCTGTACATAGACTTTGCCTCCGGCGTATTGGCATATTTAAAGAAAAGTCCAACCCCCCCCCAATCTATGGACTATCTATTTAGGGACAAATATTTACGTAAACATTTTATTATTTCTTAATCAAATTATAATTTTTTACTAAAAATACCTCTCTTTGGACGTTCGTTGGTTCGTTATACGTAGTAACCTTGTTTATGTCTCTGTATAAATAAGGGTAGTAAGCATAGGTATTGCTACACTACTGCTACTGGAATACGTAACCACCCACGACACTCGACGAGCGGCGTCTACATTACAAGTAAAGTCTAAAGAATACTACAAGTCCGATCACTCCTTCGTCGTCGAAAAGCCACCGATTTTTGTCACCGGTCTTAAATCAATGTCAGCTCGCCACTCCGTTATTATTACGAGGGTAGACTATACAAATCACCCTAAAGCTGGTTTCTCAAAGTTATACGGGGGCACCTCTATATTGACTTTCCATTATGCACCGTGAAGCATTAGTGTATATCGTTAGTTTTTGGTACAATGTTAAAAATTAAAATGGAGTAATATAGGTATAGCAGGAAAATAAGGAGAATAATATGTATAATAAAAATGCAGGTATTTTACTTTTTCCCTCTAAATAAAGCAAGATATAGGTACCTAACTAAACATACGGTAAGTAAAAATATACATAAGTGTGTACCAAGGAGCAAACAAAATACAAAATCAGTCAAGTTTTGGATTTGATTTATTTTGTCTTTGGGTTGTTAATTCCCTATTTGCAATTTTAAGTGTGTAGTAAATACGAACTCGAGTATATAATGAAACCAAATAGTCATATGGGGAAAATTTGCACACGGATAATATGTATTTTACCGGATCGGAATTCCTTAAGTAGAGTAGGCTAGAACCTAAGCCATCCTAGCGCGAGAAGTCATTAACTTTTGATAAGAAAATATTTTCTAAATTGATTATATATTCACTAAATTCTCGTAGAGGTATACTTTCAAACTGCCAAATGATGATGAGCTGCCTTCATAGGCTTTTAGTTCACAAAATATTGTTGAATTGTCTCTGCCTGCCAGATTACGCAGACGAATATGCCTCTAACCATAAGCTTCTGGTAGTAATCTTAATGGAACAGCAGTTGTTAATAAACTTTTTCCGGACGAAGTGAATGACGAGGTGCAATATTCACAATATTCGGAAATTTATGGTCTTTGACGAAGCCTAAGGCCTTCTTCCATAGCTGACATCTGCAATATTTGCAACATTTTTATTTACAACAAAGGAAAAACACACCTGTGAGATGTTGGCTTTATATTATTCAACATATATACCTAATAATATTTCGATGACTATAGAAATAATTGATTAAGAAATTTTTCTTATACGTCAAACTAAATCTTACCTTTCAGGGTCTTTAGGAATTCGAAAAAAGGACACACAGTCTTTTGAATTGCTTTTACAGCACTGCAATAAGAACCGTGATAAGCCATCACTACTCAAAATTGGCAACACTCGAAATCGCCCGCATAGTGGGACATCGATCGAGGGCTAAGGCGAAGGAAGCGGGATCGGGCAGGGGGGAAATATTTGTTTACACAGGCCAAGTGAGCGGACTTATAGTATTCTCTATACTTTGGTACAAGTACAAGTGCAGCCCAACGGCTGGTGCGGCCAGCGGCCGAAGGCCAAAGCGCCGAAGTGATGTTGCCAATTAGAAACATCGCAGCATGGCTGTCGAATTTACGGCCACGAAGGTGCTGCAGCGGCCCGCGGTCGCGGTCGCGAGTCGTGACCACAAAATATATAGGTTAGGTTAGGTTAGGTAGTCGCGACCAATATTTATCCCCCCCCCCCCACTGCCACCTGTGACCGAACCCCAACCAAACGATATCGGGATTCGGGATATCTCTATATATTTCTATAATTTATTACTGACTTGTGGGTTGTGGGCTGCAGGGGGCCTGCGGCCTGCGGCCCCCATCAGCCCCAAACCCGGCGGCCCATCGGGCGCTCACCTGATCGCTCGGCCTCCCAGTCTGGCTCTGACAAAATTGTAGGTATACCTTTTCTTTATGATACTTTACCCGGGTAAACTGGAACAATAGTCATGGTCTGTGAGTGCTTGCCTAAAGGAGACGAGAGATTAACTTTTACTTACTGTGCTATTATTATAGGCCGGGGTAGATAATTCTTGAGAACAAAAAAATCTAGAACACCCATTGGAAAAGGAAAAAAATATAGCAAAAATAACTGGAAAAATAATTTAAGGGCAAAACTGCAACTCCTATCGAAAAAGTTAAATTGCAAAGTTGTAGGTAATAAAAAAAGATGTACAACTTTTGTATTTGCACTTTTTTCATATAACCTCAAAATATCCACGAAAAATCAAAATAACCGATTTTTTGGTTTTTAATTTTTATCTTCCACAAAAAAAAATTCCACGAAATTTGGTGACAACTTACCTTCTTATGTCCCGAACACGCTGTAATTTTTTCTAATCAAAATATTTATTTTTCCCCCTTTTTTTGATTTTAAACCGAAAAAGTAACCTCATTTTCAAGCGAAAAAGCTGCTTCTTAAAAAAGTCGGTTCGCTTTTTGTTCGTTGAAACCTCTACTTTCTGATGGTGTAAAAAAATGTACATCACTGGAAAATTTTCTCAGAAAATGCAAAAAACAAAAAACTCTATTTCGAAAATTTTTTTTTTAATCGTTGTTTAAAATTTTGCGCTATTTATTTAAATTTACACTTTAATTACTTGAAAATTTTAAGATTTATATTGATAAACCAAGAAATTGCAAATTGCTATAGAATGTGTCCCGGATAAGAATGAACAGCATGGGGATCTTGCAAACGGTGAGAGATAGAACAACGGTGAAATGGGGAAAAAGTTGCGCAATATTGAAGTCAATAAAATGGTGCAAACAGATTTCCAATATCCTTTTTTGTTTTTGAGTTATTTTAAAGTGAAATTTTGCGTTTTCGATTTTATTTTTTCTGATGTTGTTATCACAGATAGGAAAAATGAAAAACACTTTCTTATGGCACTTTTTAACGGGCTTTAAGATGGCTTTTTTACATTTGTTCTACAACATTTCGTTTTTTGAGAAACCATCTTCAACTTTATTTTTTAAATACGGACCTGTTTTTTTGCAGATTTTGAAAGCACTTTTCATTGTAAATACCATGATGTACGACACAAAATATTTTTAAAATGTTTTGAGACAATTATACTGAAAATTCCTTTTTTTCTAATGGCCCTGTATTGAAATGGTAAAGAAAGTAATTCAGTATAATTGTCTCAAAATATTTCGTGTCATGGTATTTGGAATGAAAAGCGTTTTCAAAATCTAAAAAAAAATCCAGGTCCGTAATTAAAAAAAAAGTTGAAGATGGTTTCTCAAAAACGAAATGTTAAAAAGTGCCATAACACAGTGTTTTCCTTGTTTTCCTATCTGTGATAACAACTTCAGAAAAAAATAAAATCGAAAACGCAAAATTTCACATTTTTCAAAATAACTCAAAAACGAAAAAGGATATTGGGAATCTGTTTGCACCATTTTATTGACCTCAAAAATGCGGAACTTTTTCCCCAATTAACCATTGTTCTATCTCTCACCGTTTGCAAGATCCCCATGCTGTTCATTCTTACCCGGGACACATTGTATATCGATTTGCAATTTCTTGGTTTATCAATATAACATGGAATCTTAAATTTTTTGCATTTTCTGAGAAAATTTTCCATAGTTATGTACATTTTTTTGCACCATCAGAAAGTAGAGGTTTCAATGAACAAAAAGCGAACCGATTTTTTTGAAACGCAGCTTTTTTGACGTGGGTATTTTTGATTGAAAATTAGGTTACTTTTTCGGTTTAAAATAAAAAAAAAGGTAAAAATTAATATTTTGATTTGAAAAAATTACAGCGTGTTCGGGACATTTGATGTTTACATCTCGGCAAGGCCTACTTATTTTGAAAAAATCGTACAATAATGTAGCCCATTATTGTATGATTTCTGTGCTTTTAATGATGATTTTGGGACACTTCACTGCCGATTTCAAGAAAACTCATTTATCTATCTGACAGAACTAAGCGACTTTTTGTTTTTAAAATTTTTATTAGAATGTCACCCTGTATATTTTTATCCCGTAAATAGGCATTTCTTATAATATCTTTCTTCTCTCGAGTAATGAGCAATCTAAAACATTGCTTTTTAAATTTTACACGTAGCACTTTGTGGGTTGTTTTCCATGGCTAATTTTAGTTGAAAATTTTTTATTTATATTTTTGAAAATTTCCAAAATTAATCGCATATATCTTCCAAGCAGTTGGGGGAAACATATGACTATATATCTTTGTAATCAGGAAGAAGGCTAGATTTCAAAAATGTAAAAATATATAGGGTGATATTGTAATAAAAACACATCTAACCCCCAAACTTTTCTATTTGATGTTCTCCTTTGGAAAAACATCTGGACGATGTATGTCTCCCCCGTTTTTTTTTAAATTTTGGCTACCCTTCTATTTTCGATGTCCCTGAACACGAATCTAACATTAGTTTTGGTGCTCGGACGTATTTTCTGAGAAAATGAATTTTCAAATTTCCTCACGTTTCACGCCGATATTTGTGGTTATAATCATGATGAATTTTTACTGTACACAGCTCAAACTAATCGCCACACTATTTTGCAACATCGAAACTTCGCAGAAACACACAGAAAAACCGAAATTTTGGAAGATTTATGCCGTCTTTACCTACAGGCTATTTTTGCCCGATATTCAGCGTGATTAGTTTGAGCTGTATAGACCTAATCGGGATGGATTTTTACTGTAGGTAAACAATGCATAAATCTTTGAGAATGTCGGTTTTCCGCGGGTTTTTGCGTAGTTACCATGTTGTAAAACCTGCAAATACCTAGTGTTGTGATTAGTTTGAGCTGTTTACACTAAAAATTCGTTGTTTTACGTACCTCACTTTAGCCAATGGTCTGTTTTTCCTTCTAACGGACAAATACGGACTGTTTGTCGACGTCCCATGGCGATGGTAGGTACCTTTAAAACTACACCAAAAACACACGCAACGAAAGGTAAATACACGATAGTAATGTACTCAAAGTTCCAAATTGGCACCAAGAGTACAAATAAACGATTTATAGAAGTGGGAACAACCAAAGGCGGATCCCAACTGAACTATATATCAGAACTATAAAAGTCCGTATTTGGCGTGCAACGCCAATGATAAATAAGTAGGTCACCGACTGAGGTGGCATAAAAAAAACTGGTGGAGACCACTGCGGGGCGGGGAGGGGAGGAAGGACGAGGTACCGGTCAGTCGGCGACTGCGATCGACGAAAGCACCAAAACATGGTACAGGGTGATTATTTCTTGAGGCTGACAATCTTAGAATACAGAATAAAATAGCAGAAAATATACTACGAAGATTTTCTGTGATAAAATGACATCTATTACCATCACAGAATGAATAATAGTGTATTGCCATATAATATAAAAAATATATTAGAATAGGCAGTAAAATAAGTAAAGTAATATTGAGGTAAGTAGGTATATTATTTTAAAATTCCTACACTTATGTTATTACTCCATCATAGCCATAGTTCGTAGTTCGTACTAAACGTCTAGAAGTGGTAGAACATTAGTTGGATGAAAACAAACTTACTTTTTAGGTGCCTACATGGTTGGCCCATATGAATTGGTGTAAGGTGTAAATAACAAAACAAATTCGCCTTGGATGTGATATTTTGCAGGAATATAAATTGTAATATTGCTAGCCTCAAATCAGGATGTCAAAAGGGGCAAAATCTATTACTAAAGTATAGGTGCTAAGTTGTTGGGATTAGTTGTAAAAAATTGACAAAAGTACAAAACTAGGTTTATTTTCGAAAATATGAAAACGGAGTTGATAAGAATTAGAATCTTCATTTTCGGACCAACCAGTCGATTTTCACGTTTTTCCGATATGGCCCCTTTATTTGGAAGGCAGGAAAAAGTTTGATGTTTTGAATGAATAGATGCATATCCCATCCACTTTAGGCAATATGGTCCATTAGAGTATTTGAAATTGTGGTTTAAGTAATAAAAAAAGCTCCTTGGTAATTTTTTTAGGCGACCTTAAATATTTGTGGCTGCTGAGAATATGTTGCTGTTTTCTAAATTAATATTATCGAATGCATGGGTATTTTTATAGTTTTGATGTTGATTCAGTGTTAAGCATCTCGTTTCTTTCTCCGCAACTGTACAAAAAAATATTACAGCAATTAAAAACGACGAAAGAGAAAAATAGCATAAAACATTATACAACAAAGTAGCCACAATCAGTGAAATAAGGTCACCCAAGTATTCAAGAAAAGTGGCCGAATAGGGGTGTGTGGGGGGTGACCCAGAGGGTGGCAAATTATAGGGACGGCACTATCTTATCCGAAATGGTCATTTAGTCACTTGTGCGGAATATGAGCGCCAGCGACCAAAAAACAAAGTTTTTACGTGTCATTTTCCTCTTTGGGGTGAGGGGGAAGGCCAAGGGAGGCAAAATGTTCAGACGCCACTATCTTGTCTGGGACGTGTTTCTAGTCATTTCTGCCCAATATTGTGGCCGGCAACCCAGGAATAAAGTTTTTAAAGCGATTTTTATTTTTAAGTTTGAATCGCCTAATATATTGGTGGCTGGCTGAAAATGGTGGCTGTCTTCACACCGGTAAATTTTTAAATAACCCCACAGCCAGTAATCCGCTGGGTTAACATCAGGCGATCTTAGTGGCCATGAAAATCGTTACGTGAGTTTTATTTTGAGAACAATAATTCTCTAAATTGTGATGATTATCTTTGACACTTTTGTATCAGCAGTTGACATGACAACTAGTTTGTTTTCCATAGTTACAATAGAATCCAATTATGAAGCAACTACATTCAATTTCCTCTGTTGCTAAAAGCTTAATTTCTTAAAATTATATAGGTATATGACATTAAAGTATATCCCTTACTTTATGATGTCATGTATATATACAGTGTGTCCCATTTTTCATGTTAACACCTCTGAAAATCTAAGTAGGCTGGGGGAATTCAACGGGTGTTTTTTTTTTTATAGATATGTCCCTGAAAGGTCATCATTTGCGAAGTATTGGTTGGACCTTGCCGCGAAATCCTAGCCTACTGCGATTTTTTAAAGGGGTGTGTTTTTCGAAAAACCATAATAGGCATTTTTTTATTTAAAATCTGACACCACAGCGTTAATCAGGACACAACGAAACCTCCATATACCAAATTTGGACAAAAAATATACAGGTTGTTCCATTCTGCAGGGTGTCAAAGTTGAGAAAAATAGGAATTTTAAAGGCATCTGGTGAGTCAAGTGTGCCATGGAATTACTTCGAAATACTTGAACGATCAACAGGACCACTCACAGTATTGATGTGTAAAGATCCAATAAAAAATATACAAGGTGTTCTTCTCTGTGCCAACTCAAAATGCTGAATTTATTGAAACGGGTCAAAAATCGAGTATATTAAAACCACATCAGACACTATAAACGAACTAAGTCAACTAGCCTGCTAGTCAGTAAGACCATATCTGTTAAGGTGGCTGATGTGCCACAACAGGAAACACAGAAATTGTATCATCTTAGACAATGATTTTTTTGAGAATAATTTAAATTTGTCCAATAATTTAAATTTTTTTATTTGTTGGTTGGCATTTTGTAAAAAATAAAATTACTCTTGTGTTTATCAAGATTTTTCAAAAATTCCACAGCACTCATGACCCGTATATAGGTTTATAAGAATTCAGCATTTTTGCACATCAATACTTTGAGGGGTCCTGGTGATCGTTCAATTGTTTCGAAGTAATTCCATGGCACACTGGACTCGCCAGATGGCATTAAAATTCCTATTTTTCTCAACTTTGACACCCTACCCCTACAGAATGGAACCCCCTGTATATTTTTTGTTCAAATTTGGTATATGGGGGTTTCGGTGTGTCCTGATTAACACTGTGGTGTCAGATTTTAAATAAAAAGATGCCTAATATGGTTTTTCGCAGAGCTGGACAGTATTCGAATACTTTTGTATTCGAATCCTGTATTCGAATACATTTTGAGTATCCGATGTGGGTATTCGGATACTTTTTAAAATTTGTATCCGTTATCCGTATCCGTCACGAATTTTTTAAAGTATCTGTATTCGAATACATAATCAGAGTATTCGAATACTTCTTATAGTATTCGAATCCTTTTTATAGTATTCGAATACTTTTCATTGTATTCGAATACAATACGAAATCAACGGATACATTTTTCCTCTCCTTCACTACTCCCCACCCGACGCGAGAAAGACAATGCGCGCGAGGTCTAGACTTGTTGTTGGTTAGCATAGACAAATAACGCTGAAAACAGCAAAACGCCTAAGATAGAACTCGAGTTGCTAAGGTATTTAGAGGACAAGCGAACTAACATCCAGATGATTAATGATTATCCAGTTCTCAAAAAATTGTCAATAAAGTACAATACTTGTTTGCCTTCATCAGCTCCTGTAGAATGCCTTTTCTCATTTGCCACTATGATAGATACGCCCAGAAGAAATGCTCTAAGCGATGAGCAGTTTGAAGTACTCGTTTTATCAAAGGCTAATGCTAATAAAAAATAAATACTATACAGTGTGTCCCAATTTGATACTGGACACCTCAGAAATATATGAAGAGCAAGGAAAGCAAATGGTCTCTATTTTTTTATTGATAGTCCCAAGGGAGAGTATCTCATAGGCAGTGGTATTTGGATGGTGTAATTATTTCATGGCCTGCTATGATTTTTTAAAATAACAAGATTTCAAGAAACCCCATTAGGAATTTTTTACGACAAAATGTTATTAAGAAATCTTTTTCAGAATGAGAAACTGAGTGGTTTCGCAAAATTTCAAAAGTCTAGGCCTACTTTGATTTTTAGATTTATCTCCCACTTTTTTCTTAGAAAAGTTTCCTTTCTGGAGCTTTCACGTCAAAATTTTATTTTTTCGCCATGATCAAGTTTCCTTAATAATATTTTGACGTGAAAGCTCCAGAAAGGACACATTTCTAAGAAAAAAAGTGGGAGAAAAAGGCCAAAAACCTAAAAATCAAAGTAGGCCTAGACTTTTGAAATTTTGCAAATCTACTCAGTTTTCCATTCTGAGCAAATTTTCTTAATAAAATTTTGCCGTAAAAAAATCCCTAATGGGGTTTCTTGAAAATTTGCTATTTAAAAAAAAACATAGCAGGCCATGAAATAATTACCCCATTCAAATACCACCGCCTATGAGGTACTACCCTCCCTTGGGACTACCAATAAAAAAATAGATAGAATTATTTGTTTTCCTTGCTATTCGTATATGTCTGAGGTGTCCAGTATCAAATTGGGACACACTGTATAATAAATGTGCTTATTATTTTTTGGTCATTTCTAAAAATTTGTCATCCACATAATTCAACCTTTGTCTTCTTTCGGTGACGCAAAAGTAAAAATAATTAATAATTAGGTACCTCTATTGATATTTTTATACCTATTTCACATAACAACAATAACAATGGCAACAGTATGTATCCATATGCGGTATCCTTAAAAAAGTATTCGTATACTCGTATTCGAATACAAAAATTTCTAAAGTATCTGTATCCGCCCCCATTATGTATTCTTATACATTTAAAGTATCCGTATTCGGTAATCGAATACATATTTGTTGTATCCGAACCCAGCTCTGGTTTTTCGAAATACGCACCCCTATAAAAAATCGCAGTAGGCCAGGATTTTGCGGCATGGTCAAACCAATACTTCGCAAATGATGACTTTCAGGGACATTTCTATAAAAAAATTCACCTGTTCAATTCTCCCAGCTTACTTAGATTTTCAGGGGTGTTAACATAAAAACGGGACACACTGTATAATTAATTAAATACATACAGTGCCCGCCAAAAAGTTGGAACCATATGGGATTTTTTTTTTATTTTTGGGCTAAGTTGAAACTACTCTAGGGCGATCATCTCTGCTTCCAAAAAGATTGGAAATGAGATCATTATACGTCATGACGTCATTTGACATACCTGTCAAAAATCACATTTAATTAAATTAATAGCCAAAATATGCTTTATTTGTAATTTTATCAAAATAAGTTAATTGAAAAAGTTGCTTGGAATTTTATTTTACCCCTATGTGCCAATTTTCAGACAAAAATTCTGTCGAAAAATATTTGATTCTTTGAAAAAATATAAAAATTGCACCTTGTTAGTTGACTTTTTCTTGAAACTAGCTGATTACGACCCAAAAAGGGTCCATAACTAAAAAAATATCACGTTTGGATGATAGGCAAACAATTCTAAAGTGAAATATGGCACACCAAAAAATTAAATTTGTTATAATAGTTTTTATATTTTTTTTTAAAATTTATCATTGTCAGAATTTGTGTCCGAAAATTTGCACATAGGGGTAAAACAAAATTCCAAGCAACTTTCTCAAATAACTTTTTTCGATAAAATCACAAATAAAGCGTATTTTGGCCATTTATTTAATTAAATGTCTTTTTGACAGGTCAATGATCTCATTTCGAATCTTTTTGGAAGCAGAGATGACCGCCCCAAAGTAGTTTCATCTTAGACCAAAAATTTAAAAAAATCCCATCTGGTTCCAACTTTTTGGCGGGCACTGTTTACCTAAATATATGAATACTCTTTAGATATACACATATAGTTTATTTAGATATAAAGTAGGTTCCGTTAATCTGTATCCCTGTGTCACAATGGCCAACAATGCAATGTCCATTGTCAATCATTGTGACACAGGGATCAAGCTTCGTGATATCCACTATAGTTACACCGAAAGTGAAACATAAATTGTTTCCCATATGGAGCGTTTGGGAACTTTGGATAAATTGCCTATGTGTTTAGCCACTACACCCCATTAAATTCATGGATGTAAAAGGTATGACATGCACAATATTAAAAAAGTAACCACGGCCACACACAATATTAATGGAGCTAACGTCAAAACAGTTTTTTTTTCTACTTTTCGTGAACCCGCAGTATTTTTTGTGTTTCATTTGCATTAAATCACCAAAATGAATAAAAATAATGGAAATCCCGCGGCATCAATTATACTGGGTTCCCATTAAAAAATATTACAATTGAGCTTAACAAAAGCTAGTCAAATACCAAAGTTCTTTTTTTTAAATTAAATTATGGCTCTATCTACCAACATTACCAAAGTGCTGAACTGAAATTTGACACCACTGAGTTTTTTGGGATGGAGAAAAAGCTGACATATCAATTCTTACGTACAGTGTGTTTCACTTCAACTTGAGACAATTCATTATTTTTTTACGGGTTGACCGATTTTCAAAAACTTTTTTTAAAAATATAGTGCTCCAAAAGATCTACATTTTGACACTAATTTTTTTCAGATTTATCTTTTCCATGACCTACTACGATCAAAATTATACCCCCAAAAACTGCAAAAGTACATTAGGCATTTTTTTAGGGAAAAAATGAATAGCACAGTTGTATTGACTATACACGAAAACCCCATATACCAAGTTTCACGGTCATAACTTATACAGGGCGTTCACAAAATAGCTTCAAACATAGCAAAAATACGGTTTTTCGGAGTACTCTGTACAAACACCGAGAGGTATTTTAAAATTATTTCTTTGCAGTTTGATTAGGGCCAAAGAAAATGGTACTACGCATAGAAAACCCATCCCGTGTTAATTTCTAGACCCCGTCGATGGAGCCCAACTTGTGCTACCCACACACAAGTTGGGCTCCAATCGGCTGGCCTCGACGAGAACGCACGGAGCCGACCGATTCGGCGTCCAGTGTTGCCCAGTCAGGCCAGTCAGGGCATCGATAGTCAATCGAGCCTCGACCTCGAATTATTGTTGTCGGCAGGACGGCGCGGCACGCATTGTCGCGTGATGCAGTATGGTTTAGAGTTTAGGCCATAAATGATTAAAAATGTCGAGAACCAAAGTTTAAGCGAATCAATTTTGAGTGTCTCGCAGAAAATGTCAATATGATGGTTTTTATAATTATATTATATAGGTACCTATATTGTTTTAGGATTTTTATTAAATATGGAATATAGTAGTTAATTAAAAAATATACAGGGTGATTCAGTTTTATTCTGCTGTTTTATCACTTCAACAGGTGATAGAAAAGCAAAAAATAACCGCACTTCCTTTTATAAACTATATCATTTTAAGGCCTTATTAAAAAGTTACAGGGTGTTAAAGTTTTAAGAAACGTGGTCTTTATTGAATATTTACCAAATTTGTGAGAAAAAGCGGATTTATCTCAGAAATAACGGAAAAAGTTATTAAGAAAATGTGTTCGTATTAAATTATTGAAATCGAAACTAAAAAATATGGATGCGTTTGTACAAATATTTCAACATTAACCTAGGGAATGAATTTGGCTTAAAATTAGTCTTTGCAGCAATATTGCGTTGTTACACAACAACTATTTTAAACAATCTTATTTTTCTCCTTAATTTTGCGTTGATATTTATTTGTTTCGTCATGATTGAATAATTGATTGAATAAATGTTTCTGAGGTTTATTTGCGGGAAAAATAAAAATAATTTAGAAAAAATGAACATTCTGATAATAGAGACACAATAATAGTATATTACATAGCAAGAGTTGTAAACAGCTTATTATGTCAGAGTGAAAAGTTGCGCACGAGCCGCGCAGCGGCGAGTGCTGTAATTCCAAGAGTATGTAATAAGCTTACAACTCGAGTTTTGTACTAGTATAATTTTTCTTCGACGAAAGAAAAACTATTATAATAGATAAACTATACTTCTGATTATCTGACAGGCAACAATTAGTATGTTGGTTAGTTGCTATGGTGACGCGGATGCCGTGAAAAAAAATCGAAAAATTAAATTTTTAAAAAATTGACAAAAAATAAATGTTATATTATACAGGGTGTTTCCTAACCTCTCTGACAAAAGGAAGGAGGTGAATTTTCGCCAAATTTTAAGACGAAAATGTGGTATAAAATTTTTTCGAATGCCACTTCGTTTTCGAAATAGAGGGTGTTGAAAAAATAAAATTTTATGCGTTTTCTTTTTAATATTAATTAGATATTTGGTACACATAATAAGGGGTGTGAGTACTTTACTTTGTGCACATTTTAAACTTTTCAATTAGTTCATTGGCATCATCGGGTAACGAGTTATTATTTAAGTGATTATTATTGCTGTACCAACTATTAGGTAATTCGTGTAACAATAGCTACTAGATTACATTTTACTCGAAAACTGTAAGAGATACGAGAAAAACGCAAGATACGTAATTTGCTTAGAATTAATTTTTACGTTAGATAAGATAAAAATATGCAATGCTTTACAGACCCGTATTATTTATTTTTGCGAAATTTTGGTACTCATTACCTGGATCTCCGCCAATGAACTAACTGAAAAGTTTAAAATGGGCACAAAGTAAAGTACTCAAACCCCTTATTATGTGTACCAAATATCACTGGAATATCTTTTGCCACTAACTAAAAGAAACGAAAACGCATAAAATTTTATTTTTTCAACACCCTCTATTTCGAAAACGAAGCGGCATTCGAAAAAATTTTATACCACATTTTCGTCTTAAAATTAGGCGAAAATTTACCTTCTGCCTTTTGTCATCGAGGTTAGGAAACACCCTGTATATACAATTTTTTATAATAGGTAGCTAAGTTTTTAAATATTAATAAGTGGCGGTTTGGAAGTTTTTTTTTTGTTAAATGTCAAGATATCCTTGAGTGGCCTTCAGTCAATAGACTCCCTCTATATTCGCGAATATTATGGTCTTTGCTGTACACGTACAAAAACACCGCCTAGTGGAGAGGGGAAAGGAGTTGCACGTCCAGTCTCAGTCCGATTTGATCGTTGACACTGGAGAGTTCTATCTGGAGAAAAACGTACCTAAATTATAACTGTCGCTAAATAATTAACATGTCTGGAAATTTGTGCCAATATTTTAATTGTCGTTGTAGTAGACGAGACGGCAAGGTAAAATTGTTTAGATTTCCGTACAAGGATCCAGAATTATGTGAAATGTGAACGATGGATAGTTAACTGTGGTAAGTAATTGATTTGAACCTCATATTTTTACCTTTAGGTATATTTGTTAATAAAATGTAGGTACCTACCTAATCATGTTTGGATGGATTTGTTTTAAAAGAAATTTGTTGAAATAAAAAATACAGGGTGTTCACTTTTAAGTGGACTAAAATCAATAAAAAAATTGATTTGGTGGGATATTTTCAAAAAAAATTTTTTTGATACAAAGGTCTTCAAAATGCGCAATTTTCTACGTGAACACATTTGTCAAATTGCAATTCCAGGGCCGGCTAAGATTTTTTTTAAACCCCGATTTTCACAAAATCTATTTAGGCATTTTTTATTTAAAATCTGACCATACAGCGTTAATTAGGACCCTCTAAAACCCTTAAGTTCAAAATTTGAACTAAAAATATACAGGGAGTTCGGTTTTAGAGCGCCTTAAAGTTGCGCAAAGTAGTGATTTCGAGGGCCCCTGGAGAGTCAAGCGTGCCATGGAATGATTTTAAAACAATTGAAGAATTAACAGGACCACCCAAGGTATTGATGGACGAAACTGCAAGAAAAAATAATACAGGATATTTTTCTCTACCGCTGCTGAAAGTTCAGACTTTTTTCGAATTTTATTCTGATCAAGTTTGATGTGCTTTTTGAAACAAAGTTATTAATAACAAAATTTATTTAATCTTAACAATAAAATAACAAACAAAATATTTAGATCTTAAACTATCGGGGTTTTTTCAACATAACCGCCTTCTAACGTAATACATTTTTCAAGACTTTTTTTGTTATTAGAAACAACTCGTCTTAACTCATCTATTGTTACGGAATCGCAAGCTTTAATTATTTTTTGTTGTAGCTCGTTTATGTTCCTAGGACGATTTTTATATACTTTGTCTTTTATGGTGCCCCAAAAATAATGATCCATCGAGGTAATGTCGGGGGAACGCGGGGACCATTTAATCAAAGGACTATTTCGTCCAATCCATCTGCAAGTGGTAAAATTTATAATTAAACGAATAAAAAATATTGCATGTAAAACAACAATACCTGTTCTCAAAATTATCATTTAGCCACTCAACAACAGCGCTAGTTCCATGGATAGGCGCACCGTCTAATTGTAGTATTAGATCTTTTCTTTCTTGTAATGGTAAATCGTCAAGAGCGTTAATAAAATTTATTTGATTTGAATAACAAATTATGTGAAAAAATCATTTTCCTTGTGTCTACTAATTTTTTAGTTTTTGTTTTGAAAATATTTTAAATCGAGTACTAAATCTAAAAAAACTCTGTAGAGAAGTTTAAGCCCTTCATAAAAACATTTGAAAAAATCAAATCTGAAATGGAAATTAAAAAACAATTGAACAAATGCGTAAATAAACTTGACAGTTTTGCTAAATTTAAGTTTTGGCAATGGAAGTGTTAACTTTAAGAGAAAAATTGAGATTATTAACGGGTGAAAATGTGCCTTTCCGTGAAGTTGCTAGAATATTTAATGCGCGGCATGGACGGAATATCAACTATTCCACCGTAGCAAAAATAAACAGGACATTTGACCTATCGGGTAAGTGAAGTTGAAAGTTTGAATAAAATAAAATGCATTAATTATTGTAAAGGCCACTTTACAGCTGGCAATTTTTATTGCCGCAACTTTTATTGCGCGCATGCACATGATGTCATTCTTGATCAGCTGTTTGCAATTTTTCTTGCGGCAACAAAAATGCCGCATGCACCATTTTTATTGCAATTGCAACGCAATTCTAGGGATTTTTTTGGGTATAAATCAATTACCAATGATTTCATAAAATCCCTAGGAGCGTGGAATTGGCAAATGGTGGTGAACTTTATATGAACCTGTGTCCTGTGTGCCAGCGTGTGTGTTTTGATTTGATTAATAAACTTTTTTCTTTGTTGTTTTAAATGCACACATACTCTGCTCTGCTGTCAGAATAAATTTGTCTCCTAAAATTAGATATGTTGTGGGTGTTGACCACTTCCTTGCAAGACAAGTTGCACTCATAAATTGCTGGCTGTAAAACAA
The DNA here is from genome assembly GCA_963920635.1 of Pseudeuparius sepicola. NCBI lineage: Eukaryota > Metazoa > Arthropoda > Insecta > Coleoptera > Anthribidae > Pseudeuparius > Pseudeuparius sepicola. The sequence continues at coordinate 31,794,178 of OY987303.1, forward strand.
TTTCGTTTTGGCAATAAAAATTGCATGCAACAAAGATTGCGGCAATTTTTATTTCCTGCAACAAAAATTGCCAGCTGTAAAGCGGCCTTAATAGGCAAAAAAAAACAAGAGCAAATAATGATAACAATGGAAGGGCTGAACAAATTTTGGAATATTTTCGAAATAATCCGAAAAATTCTTTAAATGATGCAGTGAGGGATTTACGAATGAAAAAAACTACAATTTGGAAGCATTAAAAAAAATAAACTAAAACCATTCAAAGCAAAATTCCTTCACACCTTTCAAGAAGGAGATATGGAACAAAGACTTGAATATTGTTTATGGGCCCAAGGGGAATACCTAAATGATGCTAATTTTCTAGAAAATGTGCTATTTACGGATGAAGCAACCTTTACTACAAATGGGGTTGTCTCATCCCAGAACACACGTTATTTTGCTATACATTGTAAGAGTCAGTTCTCACAAAAAGTAAATGTATTTTGTGGAGTAAATGGTCACAGGGTGATTGGACCCTTTTTTTCATCAATCATTAAATGCGGCGCTCTTTCTGGAATTTTTGAGAGGCGAATTTGAAAACGCTCTTGACGATTTACCATTACAAGAAAGAAGAGATCTAATACTACAATTAGACGATGCGCCTATCCATGGAACTCGTGCTGTTTTTGAGTGGCTAAATGATAATTTTGAGAACAGGTATTGTTGTTTTACATGCAAGATTTTTTATTCGTTTAATTATAAATTTTACCACTTGCAGATGGATTACCTCGATGGATCATTATTTGTGGGGCACCATAAAAGACAAAGTATATAAAAATCGTCCTAGAAACATAAACGAGCTACAACAAAAAATAATTGAAGCTTGCGATTCCGTAACAATAGATGAGTTAAGACGAGTTGTTTCTAATAACAAAAAACGTCTTGAAAAATGTATTACGTTAGAAGGCGGTTATGTTGAAAAAACCCCGATAGTTTAAGATCTAAATATTTTGTTTGTTATTTTATTGTTAAGATTGAATAAATTTTGTTATTAATAACTTTGTTTCAAAAAGCACATCAAACTTGATCAGAATAAAATTCGAAAAAAGTCTGAACTTTCAGCAGCGGTAGAGAAAAACATCCTGTATTATTTTTTCTTGCAGTCTCGTCCATCAATACTTTGGGTGGTCTTGTTAATTCTTCAATTGTTTTAAAATCATTCCATGGCACGCTTGACTCTCCAGGGGCCCTCGAAATCACTACTTTGCGCAACTTTAAGGCGCTGTAACACCGAACTCCCTGTATATTTTTAGTTAAAATTTTGAACTTAAGGGTTTTAGAGGGTCCTAATTAACGCTGAATGGTCAGATTTTAAATAAAAAAATGCCTAAATAGATTTTGTGAAAATCGGGGTTTAAAAAAAATCTTAGCCGGCCCTGGAATTGCAATTTGACAAATGTGTTCACGTATAAAGTTGCGCATTTTGAAGACCTTTGTATCAAAAAAAAATTCCCATTCCCATTTAAATTTAAAGAAAAAATTCCACCCCTAAGGGTACATAAATAGGGGATGAAAGTTCACATTGGTCCGATTTGGATGATTCTTATTTTATTAGAAAGGGGTTACCTTACATCACATTTAAATTTGAAGAGAAAAATTTCAATCCTAAGGGTGGACAAATAGGGGATAGAATTTAATATTGGACCGATTTCGATAATCCTTAATAATTCAGACTGTGCAATAACTTATTATGCGGGATATCTTGTCAAAAAAGTTAAGGACAAATTTCAGTGTACAAAATGTTTACAATCATTTCAAAATTCGAGTTTAAACATGTCAGATCCAAAGCAATTATTCCTGTTAAACAAAAATTATTGTGGCAGCAACAAACTAACTTTGGTTGTACCTTCGGAAGAAATTACAGTTGTAGTTGAACGTGCGTACTTGCTTTTTAAACGTTATTTTGGATAAGTATAAAGATCGTGAATTCATTGGTTTAAAGATTAAAAATCAACTCTTAACACAAAATATGCATTGGTTGGGCAATAAAGAAGACCAGTGCTACCAGCACAAGGTTTTTTTCATTGGACACTTGGCGAAAACCAATTTATATAAATTTTGCAAATGGTATAAATGTAGTAAGAAAAAATTTAGCCAAAAAATTAAAAACTTAGGAAACAAATAATAAACGTTAGGTACATTCATTTCGTAAATTGGTAAAAGACAGGGAACATCAATAAGCAGCGACAAAAAAATTACGTTTATTTGCTCAAACCTACAATTTTGTTATCTATTTCACTTTGCGAAAAAACACTAATTATCCATAGTTTGTCATTCTTTTCTACACTGAAATATACCTAAAGAAGAGGAAGTTATACTCTCTCCTTTCCGCAGTTTTTGAAATAAAAATTTGAAATTTTCAGCAGTTCAAAGTACGGAATTTTTTTCAATTTTGATTCAATATTTGCATTCTTCTCAAAACTTCCCTTCCAATGTGTACATTAGCATTATTGTTTAAAAAATGATAGATAAATAGAATAGATAGATGATAGATTGGTCTTTGACGTAGGTATAAGTCGATACGAACTGTTTTAAAAAATTAAAATTTAAAAAAAAACATTGATTATTAAGTTGGTAGGTACTCCAAGGTTTTAATTTTTTTTCTGCTATTTTATATACAAACAAATTTAACTAAATAGGTTTATATTTGAAATATTATGAATTTTCACTTAATTTTTATGAACTGAAAAATTGGCTAATATGGTCCCTAATCGATATAAACTATGTTTGATACCAAGTTGTACCTTCAAAATTTAGGATATAAATTTATTTCTATTATATTTTCCTGTACTAAATTGATGCCAAAATAATAATAAATTAAAATGTCATCAAACTAGGTATTTCATGTATCTTCATCTTTTTACAAAAAAATTTACCTTTCATCTAAAATTTTGAATTTTAGCCATAAAAAGTGGTGAATTTTGGTTAGATACGAGAAATATACTCAAATTATTTTAAGAAGTCCTTACTGGGACTGTCAATTGGTAATTTCGATATCCTAAGTTGGCATTAATGCAGCAAAAAATGCAACCGGGTCATAAGTTCAGGTCAGTAACGAGCCCATTTGCACTAATAACACGAAAAGTAACACGGACAAGAACAACACAGATGACGGTAAAACTCACGAAACGTAGAAAACCCGCGAATATTTTCATTACCGAATGTATGAACCAGTTTGAACGATCTGGAAAACCTTCACTGTCACTTTGACACCCCGAAGCTAAATTTGCCTGAGTCCGCCCATAGAGGCTGCCAAAAGCAGCTGATTATTACAAAATACCAAAACGAAAGTGTTTCCATGACGTTTGAAATTATTATTAAAATGAGTTGTAGTCATATTTATTTTTATTTGTAGCGGCATAATCGTGATTGCAATAGGTTTTTTTTTATTATGCTCTTTTTTTCGCATCACTTGGGTAACTTTTCACATCATAAATCAATGAGTGACGTCAATAACTGGTTGAGACACATATACCAATGTTATACCCATGGTTAACAGAAAATTCCTAGGGATTTTGTGGAGAATGTCATCTGACAAAATCGGGACTTCTTACAGTAATCGGGGTATAGTTTTATTTTGTCATCAATTTAAAGTATTGGAAAATTTGCTGTTTTTTATCAAACAAAACCTTAAAGCGTTAATATAATTTTCTTTTAAAATAGACATATTTTTATTGATATTTAGTAATAAAAAGTTAATAAAATCATAAACTGAGTGATATAAGGTAGTTTTTACGAAGTTACCGTTTTTTTCAATTTCAGAAATTTCATCAATATCTTCTATTAAATATGGCAAAAAATAAATCTTTTATGATGGCCTTAAAATTTTTCATACTTATGTAAAATTTAAAAAGAAACAATTTTTACAAGTAAATCTTTTTGAAATTTTGATAAATAAACCCACTCTTAGCGATTTCATTTCACGTGACCACGTTTGAGTGAGATATTTTTCATCATTTTTAAAACAAAAGTTAGCCCCAAAGTTAAATTTAAAAATAAATAATGCGAAATTTTTGGAGGACACTGTGTATATTGTTCCATTCCTTTTGTCAGGGACTCTCTGACAATCCATTGCACTGCATGATAGGATCAGTTTTATGAAATACCTTGTACGCACAAAAATAACTTTAGTAAAAATGTAGGTAATGTTGGAAACGCATTTTTTAATATTACTTTCTCTGTCCAAAATATCTTATCTAGTTATAAAACAAACCTGTAGATATGCTTCATGTTAGTTTTATGTTAGATTGATTCCAGTTTGATGTAATAAAAGTTTTTGTTCAGTATTATTGCCTACTTCTTTCCAAAGCATTCACGAAGGACTCACGAGTCCAATCAGCAAAGAAAATACTACTACCAAAGAACATAGTGTAGTACTATTTTCTTTGCTACTACGCATACGCAACTATTTTCTTTTATATAAGTGAGATTTTCTTTAATCTGGCTTTTTAACTGGCGAAATCGGCAACGTCGCGCTTCATTTCGTCTCCGAGTGGTCCCGCGAACTGAAATATATCCGTATTTGCTTTGCTATGCGTAGTACCATTTTCTTTGTTAGGGCTCACATAAGCCATCAATTCCCATGATTTCATGGCCCTGCCTTATACAGAGCGTTCGCATTAAAAATACAAAAATCGAAAAAAAAAATCGATTTCTCTGTTGGTGTTTTTTTTTGACATTTTTTCTACAATTTAACTTATACCTATTAAAAAACATAAACATAATCAAACTGCAAAGAAATAATTTTAAAATATCTCTCGGTGTTTGTACAGAGTACTCCGAAAAACCGTATTTTTGCTATGTTTGAAGCTATTTTGTGAAGTTATGACCGTGAAACTTGGTATGTGGGGTTTTCTGGTATGGTCAATACGACTGTGCTATTCATTTTTTTCCTAAAAAAATGCCTAATGTACTTTTGCAGTTTTTGGGAGTATAATTTTGATCGTAGTAGGTCATGGAAAGACAAGTCTGAAAAACATTAGTGTCAAAATGTAGATCTTTCGGAGCACTATACTTTTAAGAAAAAGTTTTTGAAAATCGGGGAACCAGTAAAAAAATTATGAATTGTCTCGACTTGAAGTGAAACACACTGTATATCTCACAGACGGCACTTGCACTGTTTTTAGGTTGTGCTTTTACCTGTAACATCTTTGACGTTATCTTTTTGGCCTTGCAGGTTCATAATTTTAGTGCAGCTTTTCATTTTGCAATGAAAGCGTATCCTTGTTTCATAATGATAAAATCAACTGCTTGCGTTGAAATTGGCAAAATGTGCCCAACACACCTGTTCGAAAAATGAAATTTTGTTGAAAATGAAAAGATAACCTTAAAAAGTTTGGAATAAGAGCACAATCCAAAAATAGCGCCCTCTGTGAGATACCTTTCAGTTCAGCAGTTTGATTATTTTGGGAGATATAACCATAATTCAAGTAAAAAAAGATTACTTCAATGCTCTGTATATAAGTAACTAAGAGATTTGACCAGTAGTTGTTATATATACAGAGTTAATGATGGAGGGCCACTGCGAAATATCTCGAGCATTTTTCACAGAACTGGTGAAATAATGTGAGTAGATTTAATACTCGTATAAATAACTAATTCTACAGAACAGGTGTTTGGCTACCCTTCCAGTCTTAATGGCTTTTTATCCTAGTAGTGTGCGGTGAAGAGCACTGATGGTACAGTTACCAAAAAAAAACTTGTAGTAGTAACGACAAAAAAAATCTTTAAAGTCTACTTTTACTGATGCAATCTGCAATAATAAGCAAGAGAATGAAGAGATTTAACATTTATTTGGGTCTTTGAAATGGTCATGTCAAAAGATGTAAGTGTTTTTCCTTGAAGAATGGTTCGTTTTTCTGTGTCATTCTAAGCCTCTAAAAAAATCAGAAAATATTGTGAAAGTGTGAAATCAAATATGCTTTATTGTCAAAAGTGCGACTTGTCAAGAAAGCTAAGTAGAAACGAAACAAAACATAAAAGAAAAAATATATATATAAAAATAAGTACCTATATATAAATATAAAGTACCCATACAACAATTGAGTAAAAAATAAAGTTTTAGAGGCAACAAATTCAAACAAGGATTAAAAACTATGCACAACTCACAGAAAAACAAAAAAAAAGCAGAAACTTACAATATACAATTCAAAGAGGGTCTAGGAAGAATTCTTCTAAAGTGTTCCAAAAGTAAACTCTTAACCAGTCTCTTAAACATGGTCCCAGAACTCAGGCACTTCATGGAACTAGGCAGTTGGTTAAAAATCATTCTGGATTCATAGAGTATCGACCTCCTGATGAGAGCAGAAGAAGGAATCGGGAGATCAACATTCAACGCCTGCCTTGTGACGCGACTACACCACCTCGACGAGCCAGTGTTATAGCTCAGACACACAGTCTCGAGAATAAAGAGGCATGTAAGAGTCAAAAATTGTATTAGCCCTGAATAACTGGCGGCATGATTCACGAGGCCCTGCACCACAAACACAACGTAGGGCCCTTTTCTGTAAAACAAAGACAGATCCCTATAAAACACATCCACATGCATTCCAAAAACAAATTCCATAAAATGAGACTCTAAAGTAAAGTAAACAGTTCTTACAGTCAGATCAAGCTCTTTGACAGATAATGAATGTGATCACAGAAAGACAAATCATCGATGCCCAAACAAAGAAACCTTGAACAAGTTGAGTGGTTAATAACCTGCTGATCAAAGCTCAAATTATTGAGAGAACACGAGAACATTAGTTTTAGAAAAATTAAACTTCAGCAGGTTAGAATCACACCAACCCTTCACTTTAAGAATGTCCTCAGAGATGTCAGCATTAAACCTAACATGATCCCTGTTATGCCACAACAGAATAGTGTCATCAGCATACATTGTAAATGCACCCCTAACATCAACAAAAGCCAAATCATTCACATAAAGGAGAAACAAAACCGGACCAAGGACTGACCCTTGGGGAAGCACACACCGTATGTCTGCCTTGCGCGAAATTGTGCCATTCAACTGAAACAGCCTGGTGACGCTCAGAAAGAAACGAGCCGAACCAATCAAGAGACACACCCCTAAAGCCATAACACTCAAGCTTTCTCAGCAATATGTCGTGGTTGATGCAATCGAAAGCCTTGGATAAATCACAGAACACCGCAGCAGCGGCATTACCATCATTAAGTACAAATTAAAGGTTCTCAAAGAAAGAAAACTCTGCATCCTTGGTGCCTTTAGCATTCTGAAAGCCAAACTGGGATGAACACAAAACTTCATACTTCTCCAAAAAAGTAAAATCCTCTTCTTCACCAACCTCTCCACTCTAAGACAGAGAAGGGAGCATTGAAATAGGACGAAAGTTAGAGAGGTCACTGCAATCCCCCCTCCCCTTCTTAAGAGGAACAAAGATAGTTTTGGTCAAACCGTAGCATCCCTATTTCATTGCGGCATTCTGGTGTAAGTTTAGGCTTCCCTCAAGGGATTTCAGGGCTTTTAGCAACAAGTTTAACAACAAATAGTAAGGGCGGCAAATCGTAATAGGGCTATGTTATGCTCAGCTGCTATGTACAAAATTATCCTCGAGAAATAGGCAAATAGAAATAGGAAGTTATTTAGTTTATTTTATCCCGAATTTCCCAAATTATTCTATGTAATTACCGAGGCGACGACAATGATGTCACCTACTCTAGTAGTATCCCGCATACCCGGTGATTTCATTATATGCTGGTTGGCTGGGTGGCCTGGGAGTTGCAAACATTCAACTTCTTTCATTTACAGTGACTACATAACTTTCTATTTATTTCTGCTTCTCCCTTGTTATTCTAATAAGATCGGAGCAGTGAAAGTGTGTTATAATTTTAAAAAACGCATACGGTTACGGTGAATTTTGTTTTGCTCGAATTTAGTGATAGTGGATAGTTTCCTTTTAATTTCATTTAGTAAGAAAATAGTTTTTGTGGATTGCGCAACAAAAATTAAATTCTTTAGCGATATTATCAATAAATTCAGATCTTTCAAAAACCATAGACACAGACCAGATAATACTAATTCTTTCAAATTTTGAAATCAAGGAAGCGACTTCTATAGAGCTTAACAAAACACAAAACTCCTATTTTGCATTTTTATACCATAGCCCATACATAATATTTTTCATTATGTGTTAATTTTCAAAGTTTTTAATGTATTACCTACTGAACATGTCAATATTTCACGATATTGGGATTAGCAGTCTTATTTTTCGTTATTAAAGCCAGTGGCGGCTCGTGGGTTAATGCACAGGGGGGCTACATTTTGAAAAGAACACACTCTATGGTCAATTAAAATAGGTGGGTACCGAGGTGGGTACCTACTTTCGGCATGGGCTTTTCATTTTTTATTTATAGCAGAAGTTACGTGTTTTTGCATAATTAATATAAAAGGTGCATAAAACAATAATTCCCGATTTTTAAGAAGTTACTTAATAATGCATTTGCATTTAATTTGTCCACTTGTTCTTGCAGTACATATTTATATAAAAGTGTCGCGTAAAATTGCGAGTTGCAACTTTATCAAGTTGAGATCATTGCAAATCAGGAGTTGGTGGTCTCCCAAGAGATTTTATTTCAATTTTTTCTGTCAATGAAAGTCTTAAAAAGTTACCTTTCAAAATGTCTTGCACACTATTTTTCATTTTGTTTACTTAGAACACGCGAGGTACTGAGAGAAGTTTTGTAAAGAACGCGGCGACGCATGCCATGCACTTAACTGGCTGGGACTGGGGCTAGAGAACCGAGAGCCCTCTCCTATGCTAGAAACACTTCCAACGGAAGCAGCGACTCCTTTTCCTTGCGGAATCGCGGCTCAAATATTCATAGCCGCCAAGCGACGTTCTTACATTATTATAAGGTATCCGTTTCGGGCGTTTAAATAGTACTTAGTACATTATCGGTGGCGGATGCTGCGGCAATTTAATTAAGAAGGAACAAGGTGGTAAAATATAGAATATAGCTGTCGCAAAACTAAATTATTTTTTCCCATTTTGTGGAGGGCTCTAGTCCCAAAGCCCCTATGGATGAGCCGCCACTGATTATAGCCTATATTATATTTCGTTATTATAGTCTGTGATTTTTGTTATTTTTCAAATATAGTAAATAATTTTGGATTTTTTTTTTGTTAAAACAGTATTTAGGTATATAAAAACAATAATTTGATTTTATAAATTACTAATACGTAGGGGGTAGCACCTGGTGCAAAAGTACCTTAAACCAGCACTGCATGCATCTTAAATGATACAATTGATTGACTGACCTCATTTCCACTGGTTTCTTCCTGGAATCCATATAAAACTCAGCAACTAGCGCTAAATTGTCTCCAATATTTGCTTGATTGATTAAAATAGACTTAATAGTTTTATTGTTGCTTACTAGATAATCTAGTTGGGTCGCACTTGGTACATTGTTTTTATTTATAAATATTTTCATTGATTCATTTAGACCAACAGTAAGATCAAAAGACGATAGGAGGTCACTTATTCTAAACTTAGCAGTTGAGGGACTCAAGAAGTCAACATTTAGATCACCTGCCAAATAAATCCATTCACTTTGTTTGAAGCAAAACATCAAGATTTTTTTAATGTTTTTTGGATTTTAGCGCAATGGTAACTTTTAATCAGGAATACTTCCTCTAAACAATACCAAAAATTTCGGCAATTCCCCCATAAGATCACTTTTCCATAATATTTGAGCAGGGTCTTTCCTGCCTTTTCATTATTGCCTCGCCCCGACTTCTAGAAGAAGGAAAAGAAGGAGCAAGTGCAGCAGTCCGGAGGCTCGGGAATTTGTTCTCGGTTTAAATATAATGCGAAAAGCGTTGGGAAGTTTGATTATCGACATACATTTTGTCACGTGATGACGGCATGCATGAATTGGTTCAAAATTCGTTCCACAAGTGTTCATACCTTATTAGTTGTAGTATCATGGAACTAAACATTGTATCACTACCCTTTATATCCAGACTGATCTGAAGAAACCCCACGAAATCATTATGTTCGTAATGAATTTATTTTTTTCCAACGTAAGGTTAGGTTAGAGAAGGTCGTTCGGGCTAAGTTATAGTTTGGGGTATTCGGATTAATGGGAGTGTAGGTACTGTATATACATAAAAAATTAGAAAACATACATAGGGTGGCCCAAAAGTTACTAAATCATTTTAAAATACAATAACTTTTCTTCTAATTAAAAAAAATCCAGTTATGCAATGTGACAAAGCTTCTACCATAAGGGATCAATTTTTGTTTACAGAACTGTTTAAATTTTACTTTGCCAGAAGTTTCTGCTTGAAATTGAACAAGGATAAAAATGATGCTTGCAAAAGCGGTCACATGACTTGTAACTACTGTCAGATTTGATGTTTAACAAGGAAAAATTCAAGTTCTAGCGAATCAGAATGCAGACAAGTAATTCCTGAACTGTTTTCAACCAATTAGATCGCAGAGAACCGGTTCAGAAGTGCTGTTGGAACAAATCCAATACCAGATATGGATTGAACCTACAATGTACAAATCACAGACTAACCCTTTACGCATCAAACCATTACTATATTGGAGCAATTATTGTTTACAAGTAAAAAACACTAGCTATAAATAATTTGCTGTCGACTTATGAAAGTCGGTGCTTTTAAAAAATGCTTTTTACTCCTTGGATGAATATTTGCAATTTGTATTTCTGGATAGTTTGTACATATTCGTAGTTGTTGTGATTTGACTCGTATATCCGCTCGGTGATAATTTTGATGAATAAATTTATTATTATTACTATGCAGATGGGATTGCAGCTCAGGAAACTTTTGAGCATCCTGGGAAATAAAGTTCATTTGCTACTCCATTGTAAATTGTCAACACCTTTTGATTTTAAATGCAATGTATCTAATGCACCATTTGAATTAATCCTTCATTTTGATATAAAACTATTCCTAGCTAGTATTTGTACTTTGCTGAGTTTTAAACTATCAAAATAAATCAAAGCAAACCTATGATATATACATTTTTTATTTTACAGACTGGGAGGTGTAGAAACCAACTTTTTTGATGTAGACTCTTACTGCACTATTCTCTACAACGATGAATCACACACCTTCGAACAAGTGATCAATACCTTGGCTAGGGTTCTAAAAACAAATCAACGCAATTCGACAGAGTATGTTACTAGCATTGACCGAGAGGGCAGAGCAATTGTAAAATGTTCATCTTTCCAAATCTGTCAGGACTTAAAACATGAAATAGAAAAGTACACGTCTCGACATGGAAATAAGCCCCTAAAGGTGTTGGTGTGCCACTCTTACATAATAGCACATCAAATTTTTGCCATGAAGTTACTAATGTGGCTGGAGAAACTTCTGTCACACGGGAAAGAATTTAGAGCCGTTTTTGCTGAAGTTGCGCAAGCCGAGAAGAGTAAATTAGAACCATCAATTATACAGGGTATTATGACGAAAGATGCATCACTTTGGAAAAATGCAAGAACCCAGTGGCATAGGTTACTCATAGCTAGCATGCTGATGGAATATGAGAATAAAAAGACCTTAGCTAAGATATTCACACGGAACTATGCACATATAATTAAAGATTTCATTAAAGATGATCATGATCATTCTTTTTCAATTACATCAATATCGGTACAGTTGTTCACTGTTCCAACTTTGGCACACTACTTAATAGCTTATGAGGATGTGCTATATATTATCTTGAATACTTTTCTGTCAGAGTGTACTAAGAAATGTAATAAATTGGGAAAACTCGAGTTTGAGAGGACATCAGCTTCCTTAGGATTCAAACGCACCCTATTTACATTATATGATTTAAAATACTTATTAAATGTTGTACCTGAACTACATCAGTGGACCGATGAACTCAGAACAAGTTTCCTGCAAGCATTTACTGTGCTGCTGCAGCTTCTCAACATGATGCAAGGTAAGCAATGCTTTTACCTTTTTTATTCTTTAGGAAAGAATTCAGGAAGTAGAGACGAAACGAAAGGCAGTTATTTGTTTTAACAGAGGTTGGACAAGACACCGTTCTCTCTTTCTTTCTTGCATGTTTTTTTTTCTCCATGTATAATGCACTTTGTCAAACAGATGTATTTTTTTGGGCAAATATCTCAAAAACTATTAATTATTCTAAAGTCAAACATTCGACAAAAACTACCAAATTGATCACCATTTGATCCAACATTCCTTGGATCGAAAAGTTTCTTTACACTAGAGCGCCTTCTACAGCATGAAGTGTGACCAATAAAGTCTGCATCGCAAGGGAAAAATTTTTGTTTGTAGGAATATTTATAATTTGACCTTAAATTTGACATTATCACAGTTTGTGCTTGTAGAACATAAAAATGACACATGCAAAAGCAGTCACATGACTTGTGGTTACTCATTTGGCATTGCAAAAGAGAAACTTAAGAACTTATTCGTCGAAATATTGAAAAACTTATTAAAAGGGTTGTTTTGTTTGCAATTCTTTATTACTGTATAAATTTTCACAAACTTTCAACATTGACTTGTTGTACATCGTAATGTAAAGCAATAATTCCAGGAATTAAGTATTTCATCAATTTGTGCCCATTGTATTTTTCAAGTAAAAGTTGAAAACTCTAATAAATGTCTTCCATATGTCGACAAATAAATAATGTTTTAAAGTTAAGTCCACACTTGTCATGAGAGCACTTAGGGAAAAAAATGTTTCAAGAACATACAGTGTGACACACTTCAAATTGGAACACCCCCATAAAATCTGTATTTGTCATCTAATAGTAGGGGAGCCCATCATGCTAAATAAATAAATGGGGATTTACTCGAGCATCATAGAGACCTATTGGGTTGCGAATCTTAGATGATAAAAAGAAAACTTGTTATATAATGTACACCTTTTCATCGGTGGGGGGAGCATCTATAGATTTTCAAAAATGTAAAAAAGAACTGTTTCATGGACATACTCGAGTGCGTCAGATATTGATAGCATCCATGTCCTACGTATTTTTAATAATGTACGTAGGTATGTTAATCTGATCGTTTGCATGGTGGGGGTGGTCGTACGTAAGGGTTGAAAATGAAAAAAAAATTAATATAGCGCGTCAGATTTTCAAAGGGGATGTTATGAACCTAAAAAAAGCTCATTCAATATTCTGACGATTTGGATGTGACGCAAACTCGCGGCCATTATTGGAATGTGCAAAAAAATCGCTATTTTGAAATACTCAAGCGCGTCAGATTAAGATATACAGGGTGTTCCTTAATGACATGCTAATACTTAAGGGGGTTATTCTTGGGCCCATTTTAAGAAAAAAAAAATCATATGAACGTATGTCGTAAACGTCCTAACTTTTGAGATACAGGGCATTAAAGTTTATTTTTTTAAATTGAATTTTGGCTACATCTCCCGAAATAATCAAGCTGCTGAACTGAAATTTGGCACTGCTATGTTTTTGGGGATGGAGAATAAGCTGAAAATGTCAATTTTACCGTATCTCACAGAGGGCGCCACTTGCGCTGTTTTTTGATCACGCTTTTACGCGTAACTTTTTTGAGGTTATCTTTTTGGTCCTGCAGGTCCATCATTTTAGTGCATCTTTTCATTCTGCAAGAAAAAGGTACTCTTGTTTCATAACGATTAAATCAACCGTTTGCTTTGAAATTGCCAAAACGTTCTCCAAAACACCTGTTGACTTCAATATTCGGAACATAAAATTTTCACCTACCACCTTCAAGTGTTACAGATCAACTGTACCATTTAAACTGAGAAAAAAATCCCTATGAACAATGTACCAAAAATTATTCGCTTTCAAAATGGAAACTATTGAATTTGACAAAATTTGGACACTCTATTTCAAGAAAACCAATGGTGTTTTGACCAATGCCCATTTGGCATTTTTTTTCTTCATTTTGAATGTACAGTTGATCTGTAACATTTGAAAGCAGTAGGTGAAAATTTTGTTTCGAATATTGAAGTCAACAGGTGTTTTGGAGAACGTTTTGGCAATTTCAAAGCAAACGGTTGATTTAATCGTTATGAAACAAGAGTACCTTTTTCTTTCAGAATGAAAAGATGCACTAAAATGATGGACCTGCAGGACCAAAAAGATAACCTCAAAAAAGTTACGTGTAAAAGCGTGATCAAAAAACAGCGCAAGTGGCGCCCTCTGTGAGATACGGTGAAATTGACATTTTCAGCTTATTTTCCATCCTCAAAAACATAGCAGTGCCAAATTTCAGTTCAGCAGCTTGATTATTTCGGGAGATGTATCCAAAATTCAATTTAAAAAAATGAACAAAGTTAGGACGTTTACGACATACGTTCATATGAAGTTTTTTTCTTAAAATGGGCCCAAGAATAACCCCCTTAAGTATTAGCATGTCATTAAGGAACACCCTGTATATGGTTCATCTTTATGGCCTAGACTTGCTGTCCCATAATCTGACGATTATCTGGAGGGATTCGCCTAATCTGACAATTAAAATTTTTTTTTTATTATTTTTTTAAATCATTGAACTTAATTAATTAAAAAGTACAGAAAATAGCATGCAAATAAAAAAATGCATGTCTTTTAAGTAGAATACATGTATTTATAAAGAGTGAGAGAGGAATAGAAACACGGAATGGGGAATATAGGCATCACGCAGCTGCACGCATTAAATTTTATCGACGAATTTTTGTTACTTCGGCTTGTGGAAATCGTCAGATTATATATTTTTCGTTATCCTTGAATTATTTCCTTCAAAATAAAAAAAAATTAGCCACGTTCGAGAATGTCGAGATGACGTTTTTTTTTTAAATTTGTAACCTTCCCACTTCTTTAGGTCACTCGAAAATGGTCAGATTAGTGGAATATACACTTTCTAGCATGTAATTAACTCACCCTACCTCAATTTGACGCGCTCGAGACTTTTTGATGATCAATTTTTTTTTTTACTAATCTGATCCTTTATCCTTGACGGGCGGTACAAGGTATCCCCCTGTATGTTAATCTGCCGCACCTTAGTAATTCTCGAAATCCCCACTTGGGCTCCCTTATTATAATTTTGATTGAGTTTTTTTAACGATAGGTCATCAAAATCTGTACTTTAGGGCAAAACGGCACATTTTATTTTAAGAACCAAGTTATACTACGACATATTTTTTGGGTCAAGATTGGACAAATCACATTAAGCAAATTTTTATAAAAATTCTGACTATGCCACTGGATTAATAATGGAATAATAAAAATTATAGAAATTAATGAAAATCGCGATTTAACTACCTATTTTACCTGCCTACTCGCTTAAATGGGAATTGAAAACAATAGAAACGGTAACTTGCTTTATTACAAATAGGTGGAGGTACTTAAATACCTAGTTTGTGATAATCTCTAAGACTCAATAAACAGTTTATGATATTCACTCTAAAATAGGTTGGTAAAAAGTGCCAGTGCCTATTAATCTACAATTTAATTGGATTTATATGGGTAATAATGCAATTCATTGGGTAAGAAAATTTTTTTATCCATCGATAATACACCATACAGGTGATTCAGTTCCGGTGCTCAACATCGGGATATCGAAAACCGTAATAGATACGAAGTCGGTCAAATGGGGGCAAAGTTGCGCCTTTGGGCGTCTATCAATATGCCATTGAGAAACTTAAAATATTTTCATGGGTTTCTGACGCCATTTGCGAAAATATTGAAAAATAAATTATACTTTTCCATTGCAACTTTTTCTGGACTATGGTGTTTTTAGATTTTTGGGGCGACGTTTCGTTTTTGAGATAGAGGAGTCATCTTCATTTTTTTAAATACGGACCTGGATTTTTTATTGCATATTTCGAAATGAATCGTTGTCCTGAGTACAACGATATATGACACATACATATTTTTTCTCGTTTTGGCCGCTAAAATGCACATTTACTAAGAAAAAAATTAATACGGTCCTGGACTAACCATTTTCTCATTTTTTTCCAAGCTTTTCCAATTATAACAGGTGATCATTATTTTAATACTTACTGGATTAATTAAACTTCATGTTTGCCATATTTTGAAATTATTTTTTTAAAATTTTAGATTTTAGGTAAATATCAACAATAATATTTATTAACAATAGTGGGGTACACTTTACCTAAATCTAAATATTAAATACATAGAACCTAATAATTTAGTGCTCTGAACCAACAAAATTATTACAATACATTTTCGAATAGGCCCCCATTTGCAGCCACACACAAACGAATCCTTTTTTGACGTTTTTAATTGCACGTTGTATTTGCCTTTGTGTTAAACTGGCAAATGCGTTGCGAACTCTTATGCGCAATTCTTTAATGTTCCCTACAGGAGTATTGTATACACAATTTTTTAAGGTTCCCCACAAAAAATAGTCCATGACCGTAAGGTCAGGCGACCTAGGCGGCCAATGGACTGGTCCATTATTGCCAATCCATTTATTTGGGAATATTAAGTTTAAAAAATTCCTAACCTGCTGTACATTGTGAGCAGGTGCCCCATCCTGCATAAACCAAGTTATCCGTAATCTATCAAGAGGAATATCGTCTAAAAATAAAAAAAAAATGTCGACAAAATTCAAAATAATTTATTATTTTTTTAGCAGCCAAAACGACATAAAAATATGTATGTGTCATACATCGTTGTATTCAGGACGATTCATTTCGAAATATGCAATAAAAAATCCAGGTCCGTATTAAAAAAATGAAGATGATCCCTCTAACTCAAAAACGAAACGTCGCCCCGAAAATCTAAATACACCAAGACGTAGTCCAGAAAAAGTTGCAATGTAAAAGTATAATTTATTTTTCAATATTATGGCAAATGGCGCCAGAAAAAAATAAAATCTAATTTTCAAAAATTCGGTTTTTCTTAAACCAATGAAAATATTTTAAGTTTCTCAACGGCATATTGTTAAGCGCCCAAAGGCGCAAGTTTGCTTCCATGTGACCGACTTCGTATCTGGTACGGTTAAATCCGAATTTTCGACCATCAACCCCTTGCAGGTTTTCTGCCATCTTGAAGTAGGGGTAAATTAGTTTTTCGCGGATAACGGCTGTATTTTTAATTTTTTCAAAAAAAAAATAGTTGACCATTTTTGAAGGAAAAAAGGTGCTCTACAAATTTGACATTTTCTTGAATTTTGCATATACAGTGTGGCCCGTTTGGAATGGAGACACCCCTGTGAAATTTTATTTTTGATCCGATTTTAGCCGGGTTTTCTCCACAAAAAATTCTACTTTGGTGTAAAATTTCAGGTCTTAATCTCAATATTCAAGTCCTACTACGAATTTTTTTCTAGTAAAAAATGACGAAAATCATTTAACGATTTTTTTATTTAAAATCTGACATCACATCGTTAATCAGGACACCCTAAAACCCCCACATACCAAATTTGAATAAAAAATATACAGGCAGTTCCATTCTGTGGGTTGTCAAAGTTGAGCAAAATAGGAATTTTAAAGGCATTTGGCAAGTCAGGTGTGCCATGGAGTCCCCTCAAAACAGTTGAATGGCCAACAGGACTACTCAAGATGTTGGTGTGCAAAGATCTTAATTCAAAAGTATGTGCCATCTGAAAAAACCGAATTTTTTGGAACTTTAAATCGAGTATATCAAACCCCCCGCCCCCCCCAGCCACTATAAACGAACTAAGTCTAAAAATACAGAAGCCTGCCAGTCAGTAACTCCATATGCGTTAAGGTGACTGGTGTGCCACAACAGGAAACACAGAAAACGTATCATCTTAGACAGCGACTTTATTGAGTATGGTCCGATAATTTAAATTGTTTTTTTTATTTGTTGGTTGGCATTTTGTAAAGAAATAAATTACTTTTGTGTTTGTTAATGTTTTTTCAATAATTCCAGAGCACTCATTGCCAGTATAAAGTTTCCTAAAAATTCAGCATTTTGAGATAGCCCAGAGAAAAATACCCTGTATATTTTTGTATTGAATCTTTGCACACCAACACTTTGAGTGGTCCTGTTGACCATTCAAGTGTTTTGAGGGGATTCCATGGCACACTTGACTTGCCAGATGCCTTTAAAATTCTTATTTTACTCAACTTTGACAACCCGCAGAATGGAACTCCCTGCAATTTTTTTAATCAAATTTGGTACGTGGGGGTTTTAGGGTGTCCTGATTAACGCTGTGATGTCAGATTTTAAATAAAAAAATCGCTAAATGATTTTCGTCATTTTTAACTCGAAAAAAGATTATAGTAGGCCTTGAAAATTGTTTTGCACCAAAGTAAAAAAAAAGAATTTTTTTGTGACCTACCTTTAGAGGAAAACCCGGCTAAAATCCGATGAAAAATAAAAATGTCACAGGGGTGTCTCCATTCCAAACGGGCCACACTGTACAACAAGTTATAAGAAAATAATTAAAAAAAAGGGGTTGCAATTTTTTTCAAATCTAATATCTTTTTTTATGCTAACGACAGCACGAAATTTTCTTAACAAAAGTTGTTCACTACAAAATCGCCTTTGATATTTGTCTGGACAACTTTTTTCTATTAGCAATAGTTTATTTCTGGTAGTGTCTCGAAAGTTGCGTGCAACGTCTCCTGGCACCTCGTAGCCCCCAAGTACGCGCGCTATACCTTGCCTGTACCTTGCAAAATTTCCCAAGTTTTTTTTTATAGCTGACTGTATTTTGACATATTATGTAGAGCATAATAATTATGTAATTGTGTCCGTGCATCGTAGTTTATGATATAAGCACGAAAAGTTGAGTATTTCGGATGGATGCAGACTTTACCAGCTGGCTGGCTGGCGAACCGCGGGAGAAAAAAAAACTACTTTGTATCATGCAATATTTTTTATTCGAATGAGCTTAGACCTACTTTTTAAAAAAGTAGAAATTAAGATCAGAAATAATACTGTTTATTTTTCATTACAATAAATCCTAGTTACCTATGAACTTCTAGTCGGTCATGGAACAGAGCAAACTATTGAACTGTCAATCAGCTTGAACAGAAATTCAGTGTATACTATATACTTGAACGTGACAAACCATGAGCGATTGTTTTGTGTGCGAATGAACATTCCAGTGTGTACTGAGTTTCTGTTCGGGGACATTGACCGGTTCAGTAGTTTGCTCTGTTCCATGGCCGACTAGAAGTTCATTAGATAGGTAACTAGGATTTATTGCAATGAAAAATAAACAGTATCATTTCTGATCTTAATTTTCTATTTTTTAAATAAGCACATTCTAATAAAAAATATTGTATGATACATGAACGAAAAGTTGTTTTTCATACTCCCGCGGTTTGCCAGCCAGCAAGCCGGTGAATCAAATCAAATAAAAGTTTATTGGTGTCACATAATTTTAAAAATTTTACACAAGTCAGGATATATGATTACATGTTTACATTTTAAATTTTCAGCTAACAACAGTGTACTATCCTAAAGATAGAACCAACAGAAACAACTACTCCGAGGGCTAATACCCTTACCGGCATTGAACTACACCATTGGTTCTTGATTTTCGTTGGGAATAAACATTGCAGATCAAAGTTCCCTCCTTCAGCAACGTAACATCAAAGATATTGCTATCTTTGTTGGGACATGTCCTGACAATCATCTGCATGTCCTGACAATCATCTGCATCTGAATCTATCCACTCTGGATTTTGCCTACGTCTATCTGAT
Source organism: Pseudeuparius sepicola (assembly GCA_963920635.1). Classification (NCBI taxonomy): domain Eukaryota; kingdom Metazoa; phylum Arthropoda; class Insecta; order Coleoptera; family Anthribidae; genus Pseudeuparius; species Pseudeuparius sepicola. The sequence continues at coordinate 31,813,857 of OY987303.1, forward strand.
GATTCCCAAAGAGGATGCAACCAGTAATGGGCTGGCTGGGATCATTGTGCCTGCAGATGATTGTCAGGACATGTCCCAACAAAGATAGCAATATCTTTGATGTTACGTTGGTGAAGGAGGGAACTTTGATCTGCAATGTTTATTCCCAACGAAAATCAAGAACCAATGGTGTAGTTCAATGCCGGTAGGGGTATTAGCCCTCGGAGTAGTTGTTTCTGTTGGTTATATCTTTTGAATCTATCCACTCTGGATTTTGCCTATGTCCATCTGATGATTCCCAAAGAGGATGAAACCGGTAATGGGCTGGCTGGGATCATTGTGCCTGCAGATGATTGTCAGGACATGTCCCAACAAAGATAGCAATATCTTTGATGTTACATTGGTGAAGGAGGGAACTTTGATCTGCAGTGTACTATCCTTATGTACATGATCTAAGATACAGAAATTCAGTTTTAAAGGGACAAACAAAAGAAAGACAGGAGACAGAGAACTATTGCTGATAGAAAAAAGTTGTTCATATAAATGCCATAGGTGATTTTGTAGTAAACAACTTTTGTTAAGAAAATTTCGCGCTATCGTTAGTAGAAAAAAGATATTAGATGTGAAAAAAAAATTGCAACCCCTTTTTTCTCGATTATTTTCATATCACTTGTTATATAGATATGCAAAATTCAAAAAAAATGTCAAAAGAACAAATTTGTAGAGCACCTTTTTTTCTTCAAAAGCTGTATGGGCTATTTTTTTGGTAAAATAAAAAATACAGCTGTTATCCGTGAAAAACTAATTTACCCCTAAATTCAAGATGGCGGAAAACCTGCAAGGGGTTGATGGTCGAAAATTCGGGTTTTAATGAAATGCAATATTAAACCTTAAATTTACTGGACTAATATACCCTTTCTGGTAACCGAAATTGATAAGTATAGCTCTGTTCGTGTTCAATTTTAAGAACTGTCCCAAACGATTATCGCGCCGTCATTAGTAAATTAAAATCCCCGGGACTGTTTTAGACCAATGACAGTACCAGAACCGTTTTAGGACGGTTCTTAAAATTGAACGCGAACAGAGCTTATATAAAAATAGAAAAGATTTTACATACCTACATACAGTGAGGTCACTAAGGTAAATAACTACACATAGTGATGTGGAATAATTGTTTAAAATCTTCTAAATGATAAAAGTGGTTTGTGTTTGTGTGTTTTCCCTCAAGAACTTTCAAATAGATTACATTTTGTTAGATGTACTTTAATCTTGCTTTGGTTACTTTTAGTGAAATGTGAAATAAATAGAGAGTGGGACCTATGTAGATACCAGTATGGTTTTCTACGTTTTTGGGGACAAGCATTTTGATAATATAAATAGGTTTGTATTATTTTGAAGAAACAAAATAGCTATATAAGTACATAATACCAACCTAGAATACTTATAAGTTATAAATATGAGGGGATTAAAGTCCAAAAATATTAAGCAATTTATCAGCAATACTTTAAAAACTGCTATAAAATTTTAAAAAAGGTGATTTTTTCATATAAACATGTATCGAAATTCTAGCGGTTTGCGTTATACAGGGCGTCAAAAACAATTTTTTTCAAGTTTTCTTTCATTTCCTCTAAAGGAACACAATTATGGCGAACATATTTGGTACAGTTTAGACGCACATTATGTGCTATAAATTGGCCTGTCTACTTCCACCAGTGCCGGAGAGGCAGGGGTGAACCATAATATTTTTTATTAAAAAAATGCCATGCCACTGGAAAAGTCATACTTTTTTGAATTCACTAAGTTCCCAATCAATTGTAAAAAAACTATTCCCTACTTTTTTCGAAAAATGTACTGCCGAAAAATTTATTTTGTGCGTATTAAATTTTTTAGCAGAAGAAAATCAAACTAGGTCTAGGCTTTTGAAACTTTGTACACCTACTGAGTTTTTAACTCCGAACAACTTTTCTTAATAACATTTTGTCGTAAAACCTAGTTTCTAGATTCGAAAAATCATGTGTCTTTAGAATAAAAAAAAAAAAAATTTCGCACCAGTAAAGTTGCCCCTATGTAGGTTTTACGGCAAAATGTTATTAAGGAAAGTTGTTCAGAATCAAAAACTGAGTAGGTGTGCAAAATTTCGAAAGCCTAGACCTACTTCGATTTTCTTCTGCTAAAAAATTTAAAACTCACAAAAAATAATTTTTCAAAAATAGTACATTTTCTAAAAAAAGTCAGGATTAGTTTTTTTCTTAGATTTGATTGGGAAATTTAGTGAAGGCAGAAAAATATTACTTCTCTGCCTCTTCGGCACTGGTGGAAGTAGACAGTAGGAAGTATTTTTAATTTATAGCATTTATTTTGTATCTAAACTATACCAAATATGTTTGCCATAGCTGTCGTTTTTTAGGAGAAATAAAAGAAAAAAAATCGAACTTTGACACCCTGTTAACGAAAAGCACTAGGATTTCGATACATGTTTATATGAAAAAATCTCCTTTTTTGAAATTTTCTAACAGTTTTTAAAGTATTGCTGATAAAGTTTGGACCACCCTGTATAATCCTTTTTTTAAATAATGACTGACAGTAGTCAGTAATCAGTAGTAGAAAATAAACAATGGATATGGCATTTGTTAGGGGAGGGGGCACCAATTTTGTAAATTAAGAATAATTCATATGGGTACCTATAATTAAAATCAAATTCAGAGAGAGGTCAAAAAATGAGACTGGTTACATTTTACACTGTAGCTACAAAATTTAATATTTGTAAGCAAAAATTGCGCCGCAGGTGATAATATTTCAAACTTTCAAAGTCAAACAATTTGAATGAATAAAAAAAATTTCAAAGTAATCTAATATGAACAAAAAATATTATGTACTTAAGTCAACAGGTCATATTTTTTCTTTGTTAACTATGAGAGGCCATAGTTATTAAATGAAATTTGTAACCAAAAAGTACTCTCTTTAAGTGTTAACAAAGTTATTGTTTCTTGCTAATTTTAAATAAACTCCTGGACGAAATTAACGCACCACTCATATTATTTTTCTCGATATTTTTTATATTTTTATATTTTTTTCGCGACAAGTAGGCCATGGATCTTGTTTGACAGTGACAGTTGTTATTTAAGCTAACTATAGTATCAAATAACTTTGTTTTGACAGTATTTCGTATTAAACCTCGTTTTAGACTAAAATTTTCTTAAAAAGTGCTGATTAAAGCGAAGTGTCTGTGAAAAGCAAGCTTTCTATTGTGATTGTTTTTATCACATGCATGTTGGGAAGTTCACTTGCGAGTAAATCAAGTAAGGAAAATGATCCGCCAAAGAAATTTGTCAATTGAGGATGCAGTGCGAGCATCGACTCTTCTGAATTAAGGATATTCAATGCGATATGTTGCTGGTTTGTTAGGAAGACATTGTTCCAGCATCTGCCGCATGGTGAGACAGCATAATGAGACGGGCTCATAGCATCGAAGACCAGGGCAAGGGAAAAAATGTTGCACTAATTAAATTGAGGAAAGTTTTTTGAGACGAGTCAACAGCAATCTGCTAAAAAATGAATTAGCAGATGGTCGAAATATCGCTATATCATCTTGAACGGTTATAAGACGTGTACATGAAGCAGGATTGAGCAACAGAAGACCTGCCAAAAAACAATTGCTTACCAGATGACACAAAGTTCAGAGATTGAATTTTGCAAGACTACATCACAATTCGACCATCAACGATTGGAACAAGTTCTGTTCTCCGATGAAACTAGGGTTAGCCTTAAAGCTCCAGATGAACGTAAGCGTGCCTGGCAAAGGCGAGAAGAAAGGTTTGCCAGCTGCAATATCTCTCCTAAAGTACCTTTTGGTGGTGACTCTAAAATGTTTTGGTGGGGAATTTGTTTCGATGCTCATACGGAGTTGGTCCCTATACGTACGAGGTCTATGAATGCCTGATATTACTTCGACAACATTATTGTTGAACATGTAATGCCTATTGCTCCGTTTGTTGGACCTAATTTTTTATTCATGCAGGACAACGCTCGTCCCCATGTGGCTAGACAGGTTATTGGCTACCTAAATGATGTTAATATCCCTTTATTACAGTGGCCATCTAACAGCCCTGACATGAATCCTATAGAGCATCTATGGGACTATCTAAAAAAAAGATTCGAAATCGTAGATCCCCTGCTGCTAATCACAACCAACTCATAGAGGTCGCTATTGAAGAATGGGAGATTATTGCTTAAGCTTTTGTAGAACATTTGGTATCAAACATGCCTCGATGCATGAATGCGGTGTTAAAGAAGTAGAGGAGGGCCCACACGGAATTAGTTTTGACCCAGATGCATTTATTCTGTTTGCTGTTTTTTTTTCTTTTTTTTTTTAGTTTGGAGTTATGCTAGATTATTTAGGCATTTTCAGCAAAAACACATTTTTAATGAAACATTAACGCAAATTAAGGTAATGTTTGACTAATTTGTAGGTGTACATTATCATTTCAATGTAACTTAGTTTTATTTTGCGTTTTTATTGTAAATATTTAGATTAATTAAAGTGGTGCATTAGTTTTGTCCAGGAGTGTAGATTACAATTCAGTTATTATTAGGTTATTATCAATAACAACATTTATTATCCTTATAGTGACCCACAAGTAAAAGTTATAAGTTAGTGCCTATAAAATTTTTGCAATAACATATAAATTAGGCATGTCTTTTCAAAGAGCCCCAATGGCCACATTATTATCTAACTGTCGTAAACGATAAGTTTTTCTGCCGAGTGTCACCAACATAAATATTATCGTATTTTAAAATTGCTTTTAAAAATGCTTCTTACTAAGGAACCTCAAAATTATCTTTAATTAATTTTAAAAAATCACAAATTATATAATAATGTACATCAGGGTGAGTCTTTGACCCGTACAGAAATTTTAGACAGAGGTAAAGTTGAATCCATTGAATTTTAAGGATATGCTTTAGGTGGTTTTAAATAATAAACCATCGTCAGTTTTCTTATAACAAAAAATCGCTAATAACGCTTGTTAAAATTTGGACCCTAAAAGTTATCACAGCTGGCCATGTATTTGGTTTTCAAAAAGATTGACGGCGCGTTAAATGCCAGTATAAGAGAGCTATCTTACAAAATTACTAACAAATTTTGAAAATCGGTGCACACGTACATATTTTAGAGGGGTGGCTTAGCCTTAACTGAAACACATTTTTTGCGATTTGGTAATTCAATAAGGCACGAATTCCCTTAATAACATTTTATCTACTAACTAAAAATATTACTGGGAAACACACTCACTGAAATCAAAATTGGAGGGAACATTTAAAAAAGTTTAAATTATAAATTGGTTTGTAAATACCAATGGGTATTTTTTTTTTAATTTGGCCGTTCGAGGATTATGCCAAGAAAACAACTGTGTGCGCCAATGTTTTAAATTAATCGGTCTAAGTACTTGTTTTTATACTTTTGAAAAACATTAAAATAGGCAGACTGAATTAAAATTAAGTAGTCGGCCATTAATTTTAATTTTTAACAACTGGTCCTTATAACGTGTTATAATATCAATATCTGATGTCTATAAAGCATTTATAACGCTTATTTCCGTTTAAGTCAGATTTTCTCTTCGGTTAGGTTACTTTTCTTTACTTTCGGTGGGCTTCCTTATATCCCCTTTTATTTTAGAAGAGAAAATCAGACTTCTGGCGGATCGGATGCTCAGGCACCAGAGCGGTATGCTCCGCACAGAAGCTATGCTAGCACAGAATAAATAGCTTCGCAACAGGAACCCCCTTAAGGACATGTGTCAAAAATAAGCGATTCTCCATTTCCATTTATAGCAAAACATCCAGTATTTTATATATGTTATATATTTGGTTCTAATATAATCACTTGGCTCTGTAGTTTAATGTAAAAATATGATGCACAATATTTATCTCTTTGGAAGATATTTTGCCCAAAAGCGAGTCACGTCACTAAGGAATTGTCTCTATAACTCGGTAGTCCGTGCTCTAAGCCAGAGAAAAATAATTTCTAGAATTAATTAAACAGTCAGTCAAGTTTTACATAAATGGTTTATTGACAACACAGAGTTTAATACGACTAACTACGAATTATACAATAAATTAGAAAAAGCTGGCCCGAGGGGTCCATGGCTAATCTTGAAATAAGAAACAGGCGATAAGCTTTTAATCTATATTGGTGGAGGCCTTGGGAGACGGATCGGGTGATCGACCCCACCAGTCTGGCATCAAAACGGCTGCTGGAGGCTATACGGGCGATTAGGGGTTGGGCAGGTCCCTGAAAGTGGTTTCTCTGAATCAGGCTTGTCCTGAATACCCGGCTTTCCAAAAAGAATGGTGGCTCTAACTGCAAGTTGAGTTAGTAATTTCGTTGTACCCATTTTCGGCTTTCCTAATCACCTCAGTGGTCTAAGAAATATTTAGCAAGTAGCGGTAAATCGGAAACAATTCCCAAAGTTAAATTAAATTAATTCATATGCAATAGATATCCTCGGTTTTGCGGCATATAAGAAAGACATAGGTGCAAACATAAAAAATGAATGCGCCGGCCGGCCGCTAATAGAGCTTTGCAAAAGAATCAATTCAGTTCAAATAAAAATAAAAGCTAGGAAATTTAGTAACTTCGTTACACATTTTACCTACAGAGAAAATAGAAACATAGGTAGATAAAAAAAATCGAATCAAAATACAGCACTTCGCCTATAGAAAAAATAAAAAAACACAAAAAATATTAAAATCTGCTTATCTATAATTTGAATATCCTGTTGTAGATTAAAATGTGGTTAGATAGCCTTTAAAATTAATTTTCCAGAGATATATGACTTTAAAAGGGTTATCTCTTAGGTTGTTTTTAGTAAATTTCAATGTTGATGTGAATTATGATGAGAAATATTTTGAACTCTAAAACCTATGGCACTATGGTTATGCAATACATGTCACATAAAACCTGATAGCAGTTGAACACTGACATTATAACATAACCCTGTGAAAGCTCCTTTGTGGTCTCCCCTCAAGGCTTCACCTTTCCTACACAATAGACTATGACATGCTGGGACCCTTATTTTAAAGAGACCCTGGACTTTTTAAAAACTATTTGCAGTATTATTAAATACCATTTAAAATACTAAAACAATCTGTATCTTGAAAAGAAAAAATATATATATGAAACTTCGAAGTTAGTGACTGAAAGTGATTCACTCGCATAAATAATATAAAATAACTCATATATGACTGACAAAACTGCCATATTATTTGTTCTAATAATGTGAGTATTGCATTTTCTATTATGCCACAATCTGGGTCGATGCAAGCCAGCCGGCGAACCCTCTCTTTTCGGAAGAGTCGAGTTCCAGAAATGCAATATATTATTATTATAATAGGATGACCTTGTCTCGCAAGGGTAGATAAGTAGTTTTGATGATGCCGCAGGCAGCAGTCTCGCCTTGGCCCAACGATGTCTTAAAATTTGTTTTCTTAGATGTCCCGTCGCATCGGCCTGATGAGATAGGCCGCACATCGAGATAATTGCCATGGTAGGCATTATTATTACAATTCTGTTAGTCATTCTGTGTTCGAACATACACATATGGGCAAAATTCAATTTTTAAATTTATTAGCAGAATTAGTGTGCTGTACTTTTCGATGAAATTTGATACAGACCTGTTTTAGGCGACGCTGAATACAGTGATGTACAGGGTGATCATTTTTAGATGCCCGGCCTCTGTTCGTGGAAACCAGTCAAAGATATGGTAATATTATTTATGGGAGATCATATAGGGTGAATAAATTGGCCCAACTTAGCGCCTCTTTGCAAATATGACCCTAGGCATCGTGACGCCAAAAAATAATTTTTCCCTCCATCATACCACTTTTCTTACAGCATTCAAACGCCCTAATTTTTCTGAACTTTTTTGATTATTCTTCTTTATTTTCCTCCTCGTCCAATGCCTCAAACAAAAACCAGTATCAAAATATAACATTCCTTGTGTTCATATTTTCAATATTAGTACTCCTGAAGTTCACGCAAAACTTGACGGAAAATAGAACATGCTCTAATTCGTGAAGTAATTTCATGAAGAAATTGACAGTGTAGTTCACGATTTTTATATTAATTTGTCCTTGAAGTGACTTCATGAATTAATTCATGAAGAAATTGTCAATGTAAAGCAGGCTTTAGATAAAAAGTTTGTGTAATGTTCACCATTTTTAGGTACATATTATATGATTTATCTTACAATATGTTTTTTTATGTATTCCGCTGCCAAGCACAGCTCCCTCATTCACGAAATAATCACAACTCTCGGGCAGCAACACAAGCATGTCTGGTTCTATTACCTCCCTGGTGAGAAACTCCAAATTGAAATATATAGTTTTCATCAAGCTTCATCACTACAGATAGAACATCTGTTGAAGGAACCCTGTCAACGTCAACTTAAATAGCTTAATATTTCCATTGTTAATCTTGTGGCTGCACTCCCAACATTGAAAAAATCAATATTAAAATCTCGCAAACAGAATATACTCTCCGGGTAAGGGATGACACCAGAACCGGTGATTTCAAATATTTTAAGAAAATCCCTATAGCCAGGACCCGGAAGTCTGTCTTTATTTTAAGCCACACTTGTTCAATCTACGGTTAACGGCTTTTGGGACAAATTATAAAATACTAAAAGTATAAGAACTCTGCCGAAAATTACGAGTAAAAACACGATCCAAAAACAGCGCAAGTGGCGCCCTCTGTGAGATACGTAGAAATTGACATTTCCAGCTTATTCTCCATCCTCAAAAACATAGCAGTGCCAAATTTCAGTTCAGCAGCTTGATTATGTTGGGAGATGTATCTGAACTGCAATTTCAAAAAACAAACTTCAATGCCCTGTATCTCTTAAATAAACAACATTTCTATAAGGCAAATTACTCTCAATCGCAATATTTTGGCCCAAAATATATGAGGTTGCACTATGTGCCATTATTAATGACTCACCTGTATATGTAAATACAAAATGTTTACGTTTATCTGCTATTTGAGCAGTATGGGTTTTGAAGTTCAGGAATATACATTTTATGACATTTGTCAATTTTGCATTTGTCAATTTTCTCGTCAATTTATTCATCAAGTTGAGCAGTCATTAAACTTGATAAGTGTAATACAAAAATTTACATCAATAAATTGATGGATTTCTATGCGTATTTATTGACGGCGTAAAACTCGGCATAGAACAGGTTCTATTCTTCGTCAATTTTTGCGTCAATTTCAAGGCTGCCAACGGTAAAATTGTGAAGTTGCTATTAGAAAAACCAGAACTGCAGCTTTTTTCCTTTTAGACTTATTCTTCACAGGATTTATTTGTACAGTTTTTCCACGGCATTTTGTCCACAATATTTATAGTAAAGTAAACCGTAACAACACCTCTCAGCAGCACAAGCACAATATAACATAACCTCAAAATCAACATAACATTTGTTCTGTTGGTAGCAGCCAAAAATTGACAGTTTGGCCAGGAAAATTCATCAATTTCTTGACAAGTGTAAAAGAGAACGCGATATGAATAAATTGACGAACAAATTGATCAATAAATTCATCAAGTTATTGGTAAAAAAATTGTGTAAAGCGGGCTTTAGAATTAATTCTTTGATTGATAATCATTTTCTATTTTTATCGAAGTCTTTATGTTCACTTGAGGTCAAGGAGGTGAGTATCAATTTGTTGTTATTATTTGTAATGGCCCTATTTATTTTCCTTTATACAGGGTGAGTCACATCTAAAGGCAGAGCCGAAAACACAGGCAGAATTCGCTAAAATAAGCAACTTTTCCAAAAATAAAATATATTTTTTTAATTTCTTTCGAGCCCGTTTTGGAATTCCAACAAAATTTGATACATATTATGGGTTGTCATTTTGTGCAATAATTTGACCCTGTTCAGATGAGCAGTGGCGTAGATACAAATAATTTTATTTTAAATGCCAGCATAATCACCTTGGCATAGTTTAAAAAATCCGAAATTACGAAGAAACTGTACCAGAAATAAAAAATACCAAGAGGCGCTTTTTGTTCCAAAGAATGGGCTATCCAAAAAAGGCAAAATTTTTGGTTTTGTACAGGACCGTACTACTTTTTTTCACAATTATTTACAGTAACTATTTGTATCTACGCTGCTGGTCATCTGAACGGGGTCAAAGTATTGCACAAAATGGAAACTGTCCAATGCATAATGTGTACCAAATTTGGTTGGAATTCTTAAATGGGCTCGAAAGAAATTAAAAAAATTAATTATTTCTGAAAAAATTTCAAAACGCTGTATATGGAGAACCCAGCGTTCTACCTTGTGTTTTCGGCTCTGCCTTTAGATGTGACTCACCCTGTATACTTTTTAATATTGCGCACTTCTCCCGTAGTTTTCGGTTTTGTTTTTGCTGCTGATTGCCTTTTTGGAACTGAGATATACAGGATGTCCCTAAGTCGGTAGTCCAAACGAAGTCCGTGGATAGGGAACATCACTAGGATGACTGAACCCTATAAAGGGTTATCCGAAGTTTGAAGGTTTAGAAGTTATTTGAACTTTTATGTTTTTCTAGAAACTTCGTACTTCTCCTCACAAAGATTACTATTTTGTTAAAACTAGTGAAATGATAGTTAATTTGGTCCAAGTGTACTCTGTGTCGTAGTTAATTTTTTTTACAGTTAGTGCAGATATGTAATTTGTATTTTTGTTTTTGATAAAACTGCTACATATTTGCAAAATTGTAAAAAGTTGAAGTACAATACCTACCGTAAAATTTTAAATGTACCTTTCTTAACTTTAAAACTCATACTGCTCAAACAGCCGATAAACGTAAACATTTTGTATTTAGTAGTGTGTCTCCGGATGGACCTAACTGTACTTGTAGACTTTCTTATTTTACATTTTATTAGTAAAAGTAATTCTTTATAAAAAGTTTTGCTTAGTCTGTAATGTCAATAGCTACATTCAAAATTTTGAAATAACATATAGGGTCTTTAAAAAAAAACAAGAAACCTAAAATCACATCAAGAATAAAGTAGCTGTTTCTTGAAATAATAGCAAAAATCCAGCAGGAGAAAGATGTTTGTAATATCAATATAAAAGCTCAGATATCAAATTTGAATATTGTATTTCAAATTCAAAGTTATTGTTTTGCCTTTATTACAATTAAAGTAATAATTTTACAAATTTAACCAAAGTTATCGGAATATCAACAAAGTCAGTTTAACCTAAATCGAAAATTTCAAGTCAACAATCCTTCAGGCAGTGTCATTTTTGCCTCTTCATCTGATACAGCACCTGTCCTATCAAATTTTCTTACTAACTCCTGAACACTTTACATAAATGTGTACCCTGGATATTTTCTATTACAAGCATTTCACTTAATAGATTCTTTACTATAGAGTGAACATTATTTAAACAATTTTGACACTGACTAAAGGAATGTTGACCTTTAAATTCCTAATTTAGGTTAAATGTCAACCGACTTTGTTGGTATGTGGACAACTTCAATAATAACTTTGGATAATTTTGTATAATAATTATTACTTAATCACAATGAAGGCAAAAACTTGCCCTTATTCTTGGTTTCCAGATTTGGCAGATGGTGTGGTTTTTCTTGTTACATGTTATGTATTCACTTAACAATATAAAATATTTTTTGTCTCCAGGTATGGATTCTGTTACACGACAAATAGGGCAACACATGGAGTATGAACCCGAGTGGGAAACTGGATTCAACCTCCATATAAAACTTTCATTCTGCCTCTCCTCCGTTGTTCAATGGTGCGCATCAGATAAAGTGGTCTTAGTTAAATCATATAGATTACTTCTCAAGAAACTAATGGAAAATCCTTGCTATGAACCCAATGAACCACTCGAGGTTCGTGAATTAGCCGACCACAGCACCGCATGTTTACATTATGACGTTTCCTCAAAACCTGTATCTGTTCATTTACCTTTAAGTCGCTTGTTAGCTGCCCTTCACTTGTCACTGGAAAAATATAACCTGCATTTTGACGGGCCCAAATTGCAACTGCCTAACAAGCCAACCCCAGTCCAAATCATTGAACCTGTTTTGAGGGCTCAGGTGATGGTTGCTCAAGTGAATGCTGGCATGTGGCGGAGAAACGGATATGCGCTGCTTAACACTCTGTATTTCTACCACAATGTAAAATGTAGATCTGAGATGTTGGATCGTGACATCACCTTGTTACAGATAGGAGCATCACTTATTGAAAGCAATGAATTTCTGATACACATACTAAATAAGTTTAATTTGATCAACTGGGCATTGCCAGATTTTGAAATAAACACCCTAAAGTCACCCGAAGAAGATAGTATGAGGACTACAGTTAATTTAGTAGAAGAACTTCTTCAGTTGCTCATAGTGATAATTGGGGAAAGATTTGTGCCTGGAGTTAGCAATATCACCACCGAAGATAAAGTTAAAAAGGAGATAATCCAGCAGCTGTGCATAAAGCCAGGTCCTCATTCTGAACTGATGAAAACCGTCTCTGAAGAATTAGAAGCCCCTGATGTTTGCATTGATGATATAATAAAAGAGTTGGCCGATTTTAAGATGCCCTCTCAGGGAAGTGGCAGGGGAGTATATGAACTTAAGAGTCAACACTACGGTGAATTTAATGTGTTCTTCTATCACTACTCTCGAGAGGAACTTTCGAAAGCAGAAGAGTCTCAAAGAAAACACAATAAATTGGCTGGACAGTTGGAGTGCTGTCCACCACCAAAACTACCAAAACTAAATGACTCGTTTACATTATTAGTTAATTTATTGCAGTGTGATGTCATGCTCCATATAATGCAAACAGTGTGCGAGAGGTGTTTGAATTTGAGAGCTAGAAGCTTCTCTGAAAATCAACTTCAAAAAGTATTGCATTTGATGGGTTATGCCCTACAAGAAGAGGAGTCAGGGAATTACCCATTCTTTAAATTCACAGAAAATGCCTCAAAGTTTAATTTATTTTCAATCTTGGAAGAACTTCTGAGCAGTCCACGAGTGGATGCCCATAGAGATCTTTTGAAGTGGGTGATAAACAAGTACAAATCTATGAAAAATGAAACAAGCAACATTTCTGATGACCCTCCCCCAGAAAAAGTTGACAACGAAAAAGAGAGACGTACCAAATTGGCCGCGGAAAAGAGGGCCAAGGTAATGGCACAAATGCAGGCAATGCAAAACAGTTTCATAAAAGAACATCCATATTTATTCATGGAAACTAATATGGAAGTATCCTCTTGCAGAGAGGGTGACAATGACATGGATATATCTCATCCGGAACCACAATCAAAAGCACTGGGTCCAAACCAGACTCCGACCATCTCCATTAAAAAAACTTATACTTGCATTCTTTGCCAAGAGGAAGAAGATATAACGATTGATGGGGTTCCTATGGTGTTGGCTGGATTTGTCCATCAAGCTATGGTACTTTGTGTGGACAGGGACGAAGATCTGATAACAAAGAGTCAGAACAACTTCCTTTACTTGCCTTCGATTTTGGGTCCGGCACCTCACACAAGCACCTGTGGCCACGTGATGCACAGTGAGTGCTGGAGAAAGTACTTTGACAATGTAATGGTGAAGGAACGTCGCAGACCTTACCGACTACGACACTCGTCAAGTTTCGATGTAGACAAACAGGAATTTTTGTGTCCGTTATGTGAGTGTTTAAGCAATTCTGTTTTGCCTGTGTTGCCACCACTAGGTACCCTGCAACCAAGCATACAGAGAAATGTTTCCTATGAAGATTTCCTTACGGGGATTGACGTTATCCTTAAAAACAAAGTGAAAGTGTGTCATGGTATATTTAAATGTAATTTTTCTGAGCAGTGTGAAAATTTGCACTGCAATGCTTGTGTAAATTCATCTAGTGGAACATCAATCGAACAAGAGGTTTCAGAGGCTTGTGAGGTCAATTGCATGTTGCAACCTCATCAAGTGTTTTACTCTTGCAGAATAAGTGCTGATTCAGAGGAACTGCCAAAAGACTTCGGAGAACTCTTCCCCAAGACATACCCAGATGTGCAGAATCACATGAAAGAAATGATTCAAGTTTTTGCACAGGTCACCTACACTAGAGGTTTGAATGTTCATCCACATCCAACCGATAAGAGGTTGGTACCGATGGCATGGAAATCATTGGCATATACGGTACATGCAATTGAAATTGTTCTCAGAGATTCGGAAAAGCCTTTATTGGGTCAGCTTTCTAGTCGCCAGAGAGACACCATGGAAAATATGATAAGGATAGTAGGAGTATTGGGTAGTACTTGGTCGAGTAGCGTAATAATCAACAGTCACGCAATAAAGTTGCTTTCAATATTCCTTGAAAACACCAATGAAGATCCTTCAATTTTAACATGGAACTCATTTGGAATGTTAGTATCACTAACATATTCTTTACCTAGTTTAGCAAACAAGAATCTTCCAACCCCTGCTCCCAATGGAGGCACCTTATCCTGGCACATTCTTAGGTTAGTATTTGTAAGTCACATTGTTAAGATCCTTATTTTACTAGACGTCAAATCAGAACAGTACAAGAGCTGCATCACAGAAGAAAATGATGGCACTTTGGATCTTCTAAAGATTCTAGGGAACTATCAGGAAGGGCTTAGTAGCCACACAGTATGGGAACATGTTAAAGATGCATGTGGACCATTTTTAAGGTGCTGCTGTCTTTTTTATCATTACTTAACTGATGTACCTGCACCATTAGTATTACAGGAAGTAGGTGGGGATACTTTCACTAACATGTGCACTTACCTCGACTTACCGCAAACACCTAAAGATATATTCTCTTCCCAGCAGATACAGATATTAATGAAAAACTGGAGCAATCATGAGGATTGTCTGGAGTACATGAAATGGGAGTCAATAAAAGTGACAAAGGAGCCAATTCAAGTACCCCATCTGATAGAACTACCCACCGACTATAGTGATCTAATCAACAAAGTGTCTTCATTTACTTGTCCTAATAGTGAGGAAGATTCGAGAAATCCCACAATGTGTTTGGTTTGTG
This sequence comes from Pseudeuparius sepicola, assembly GCA_963920635.1. Lineage (NCBI taxonomy): Eukaryota > Metazoa > Arthropoda > Insecta > Coleoptera > Anthribidae > Pseudeuparius > Pseudeuparius sepicola. The sequence continues at coordinate 31,828,889 of OY987303.1, forward strand.
GAGAAATTTTGTGTTCTCAAAGCTACTGTTGTCAAATGGAGATGAACAAACTGCCAGTAGGAGCATGCAATTACCACGCCTTAAAGTGTGGCGCTGGACTTGGCATATTTTTAAGAGTACGTGACTGCGAGTTGTTATTGCTAGCAGCTCCACACAGGGGCACATTTTTGGTACCGCCATACTTAGACGATTATGGTGAATCGGACCAAGGACTGAGGAGGGGAAATCCGCTGAGGTTATGTACAGAGAGATATAAGAAACTTCAGAATATTTGGTTGAGCCATAGCATACACGAGGAAATCGCTAGGCAGATTGAGTCCAGTAATCCAGTTATAGCTACTCAGTGGAATCTATTGTAGAACAAACCTGGTTTACTTAGACTTAAATAAATTTGTGTACTTTCTATTGTCATTTTACAGTGCGGCAATTGGAAGTAGTTTGAAAATGTGATTTTTAAATACTACTAACACCATTTAAATAGCCCTTTATATATGTTTGCAACTCGTATGGTTTAAGAACTTTTAGCAGTAGTCAAAAGGCAAATGGAGTCCTTAAAAACTGTATGTAGCTCTCTTACTGAAATTATAATATATTTATTGTAATGAGGAGATATAAATTTTATGTTGTAATATAGTACTGTATTGAATATAAAGTTACAAAAACAGGCAATTTTTTATGTTCTACTGGGTGTCCACTAACCTGGAAAAACTGGAAATGCCAGGGAATTAAAATAAGGGCCCTGTAAAAGTCAGGGAATTTGAAAATATATGTTTGTTTGTGTTACAGTATGTTCCAGGTAAAAGTGCTCACCCCTTCTAATTCAACACGAGTTTTTTTTTAAATCTCTTACCAGTCGATACTGGTTTGGAAGGGAACACTTTTTGAATCAATCATATTTCATTTTTGTAAAGCCTGCCCCGTCTGCTCCAGAGCCACCCATCTATATTTTTAAATTGAATATTGATACTGAAGAAAACATCTACAGTGCGTTGTGGTAGAAAAGGGCGAAGGGTGGAGCTTGGAGACAATGATCATGTGATTCTATACTTTTCCTATGCCTCAAACTTATATTTTTACTTTCACATCACTAAAAAGTGTTGGGTGTTCTAATTGACAATAATTGATTTGTTGTCAGTTAAACATCGACAATAAATAACTTTGTTAGCGATGTTGTCTTTTCTACAAAAGAAAAAAAAAGTACCCACCAGGTTACTACTACTACTTATGTGTATGTAGTTAACCATAAAAAATACCACCAGTTGAGTTATAATAATAATAATATTTATTTCCACAGATTATAAATATACGTATAAACAAAGAGTAATACTTAGGAAAAAATGGAAATAAGAATTCCCACTAGACCCCAATTTAATGGGATGTGTCGTGGTATCTTACTATTTAGCTAAATACAACTAATATAATGTAATTACAATGTTCAAACTAAAACTACACAAATACCTTACAACTAACCAAATACCCACCCTAAAATTCGCAAAAAGAAATGTTTTAGTGGCCGTACGGGAGGTTATACAAGGAGGCAGGTACGTATATGTAATCATCTATTTATCTATAGGATAAACATATTATGGAAGATAGGTTAAGGTAGTACGTATACATATACTTAAAGTAAGTAAGGGTACCTTCTGCTCATATTTAATCGAATATTTCTTTAAACATTTTCTTCTGAGTTATGTAATATTTTTTTACTCATTGGTTACTTCAAATATTTTTCATTAATTTAGTGTATAGTCCGAAATTAACCAAAATTCTGGTTTGGTATTCTAAAAGTATCCAAACAGCTCTGGGTATAGAAAGAGTGGTACCGCATTTTCATGGAATTTGGCTAATCAAATGTCAACCTAGCAGCACCGGCCCTTAGAGGGCAGTAGTTGCGGTGGTTCCAAATGTATTTTTTTTATTTTATGAATAAAATTCAAGGGTTTTGTGAGTCAAAATAATTACAGAATATTGTTTATAATTTTGTGAGAAAAATAATATAAAATAAAGAAGGGTGTTAATAAATATGAGCCTTCATGTAGCTAAAAAGTCCATGTAACAGAAGGTGTTTAAATAAATAGTTTAAGAGGGGGTTGCCGACAGCGAAAGTGACGTTAGATTTCGTATTTTTTTAAGTTGTATAGAATAAAATCTAACAATATTTTACCTGGCAAAAATTTAGTACAAACATCTCTGTCTTCATTTTAATCATAAGATATTACAAGCAGTGTTTTATTTTATAGGTTATGAAAACCTTGGGAAAAATAATAATTCCAGTGCATATGCTTTTAACATCTTATGATTAAAATGAAGACAGAGATGTTTGTACTAAATTTTTGCCAGGTAAAATGTTATAAGATTTTATGCTATACAACTTAAAAAAATACGAAATCTAACGTCACTTTCGCTGTCGGCATCCCCCTCTTAATAGTATAAAGATTACCTATAAATAGCGGAAGAAAATTCAACTTTTGTTTGTATAAATACTTTTGTTTGTATAAATACTTTGTATAAATACTTTGAAACTGCGAACAACATACGTACATTGATTTAAAAGCTACTCTCTGTCTGCCTGTAAAATGTTCATCTTCATCCTCCAAGGAGTGCTCCGAACTTAATAGAGGTTCTCGGCAAATTTAACAGCAGCTCTGACAAAGCCTAGCTACAGCTATGAGTATGAGTGTGTTCACAAATAGATACAAATAGGTGTCAAAAATGGAAAAACTATAAAATTTTCGAGTCTTCAATTTTTATATCACTTCCCTCTTGCTGGATAGGTGTGAAAGAATTTCAAAAGCCGAGGTATACTTTGATTTTTTTCTGCTAAAAAAGTTAAAACTCATAAAAATCAGAATGAATGACAAAAAATCAAAGTAGGCTTAGACTTTCTCAAACCTACTCAGTTCTTCATTCTGAACAAGTTTTCTTAATAACATTTTAATGTGAAAGCTACACAATGTGCACTTTTCTAAAAAAAAAGTGGGAAAAAATGCCAAAAAATCAAAGTTGGCCTAGACTTTCGAAACTTCGCATACCTACTCAGTTCTTCATTCTGAACAAGTTTCCTTAATAACATTTTGTCGTAAAACCTACAGAAAGGGCATTTTACTCATGTGGAAAATTAGTTTTTTCAAAATTCCCAAGGCATACGTGATTTTTCGAAAGTAAAATTACGTCACAAATTAGTTTCAAACCAAGCAGGGCTTATCTCCAGAAGCTCAAATTTCAACTCGAAATTTTTTTGTCATTTACACACTATCTGAACTCTACCCTTGGACACACTGTAGATGTTGTCAAGTCAATATACTGGCAGGATATCTTGTCCAAGAAGCTAGCGCAAGGACTTGGGACAAAAAGTAAAATATTTACAGATGTGATTGAAATTTACGTGATTGAATTTCTTGATAATATGAAATTGATTTTTCAATTTTAATTTTTAGATTATAGTCCAAGATCCCAGGGCCCCCAGACGTAACTTATTTTCTAAAAGACAAAATGTGCCGAATAGAGTAGTGTTCCTATGTACTTTGAACGCATATGCGTATCCGCTAAGTTGGGTAGACGCCCAATTTACAGGTAGCAGGTGAGAAAGGTAAGTAAAAATAGGACTCACTTTACTTAAATTCTAATGGCTGATTTTTATATATGTTTTGAAGAATATTATTAAAAACTAATATTCAGCACTGCCAGACACTTCCGCCAGACGCTTTAAAGCTCCCAAAAAAAATGATTGAACTTTACTTATATTCTAACGCTTGATTTTTATATATTTCAAAACTATATGTGATCAGCCAGACAAATTGTAGGGGCCAAACTTCTCCCAGACACAAAAAAAATTCAAAAAATTCTGCCTTGAGTATGAGCGCGAGGGTACTATATGCATGAGTTTCAGAGCGAGTGAGATATCCATGTGAGCATAGGTTTATTAAATTTAAACTGGGATTGATGTAAATGAAAATCTTCAATAAGAACTTAATAATAATGCATATAGTACCCTAGCGCTCATACTCACGGCAGAATTTTTTTTGTGTCTGGGGGAAGTTTGGCCCCTACAATTTGTCTGGCTGATCACATATAGTTTTGAAATAGTCCCCTAAGTAACATATTTATATAAAAATCAAGCGTTAGAATATAAGTAAAGTTCAATCTTTTTTTTTGGGAGATTTAAAACGTCTGGCGGATATTATGGCCGACGGGAAGTGTCTGGCAGTGCTGAATATTAGTTTTTAATAATATTCTTCAAAGCATATATAAAAATAAGCCATTAGAATTTAAGTAAAGTGAGTCCTATTTTTACTTACCTTTCTCACCTGCTACCTGTAAATTGGCCGTCTACCCAACTTAGCGGATACGCATGCGTTCAAAGTACATAGGAACACTACTCTATTCCGCACATTTTGTCTTTTAGAAAATAAGTTACGTCTGGGGGGGCCTGGGATCTTACTCTATTAATATTGTTTTAAAGTTTTAGATTAATATTGTTTTAAAGTAAGGTATTTTTAGAATTTTAATTCATTAAATAATAATAATAATTCTCACTCTCACAATACTCCAAACTAGGAGTACCCCAGAAGCAACCACATGCTTGTGCGGGGGAGGGGGGCAATTACTATTATTTTGTCTTCGTTGCCATTTGCGGCTAGGGCCGACTTTTTTCCAGATAGAACTAGGATAGCATTCGCTCAAGTACCTACTACGGAAAACCGTAGAAAACCGTAGTAATCCCAGTGAGTGTTGTTGTTTTATTTCCTACCAGTTCTTTCCGATACACTTTCACTGAATGAACTTCTCTTAGTAGAGGTACCCTAGTTTACTGTTAATATTTGTTTTGACATGCATTAAGTTTATTAAACGATTTTGATGTCGAAAATAAATTTCGATTTGTATAAGTTTGGTAAAACTTTTTTAAAAATGCATGTTTTTTCAAATCCTGTAGGTAATTATTGTGCTGGTCAAAATTCTCGTCCATGGGCATGTAAGCTCATTGCACGACCATAAAATATAATTACTATTTGTAAACATTCTTCCCCATAGATAAATTTAATTTTGAACTTTTTTTAATGTCATGATGTTGGCTTGGGAGCAAAATTGGTGTTCACTTTTAAGTGGACACAAATCAATAAAAAATTGATTTGTTAAAAATTGATTTGTTGGGATATTTTCAAAAAAAATTTTTTGATACAAAGGTCTTCAAAATGCGCAACTTTCTACGTGAACACATTTGTCAAATTGCAATTCCAGGGCCGGCTAAGATTTTTTTAAACCCCGATTTTCACAAAATCTATTTAGGCATTTTTTATTTAAAATCTGACCCCACAGCGTTAATCAGAACACCCAAAAACCCCTATATACCAAATTTGAATAAAAAATATACAGGGAGTTCTATTCTGCAGGGTGTCAAAGTTGAGCAAAATAGGAATTTTAAAGGCACCTGCAAAGTCAAGTGTGCCATGGAATCCCCTCAAAACAGTTAAATGTTTAATAGGACCACTCAAGGTGTTAGTGTGCAAAGGTCCAATTTAAAATATACAGAATGTTTGAACTTTATACGGGTCATGAGTGCTGTGGAATCATTGAAAAAAATATTGATAAACACAAAAGTAATATATTTCTTTACAAAATGCCAACTAACAAATAAAAACAATTTAAATTATTGGACCTTACTCAACAAAGTCACTGTCTAAGATGATACATTTTCTGTGTGTTTCCTGTTGTGGCACACCAGCTACCTTAACTGATATGGACTTACTGACTGGCAGGCTTCTGTATTTTTTAGATTTAGTTCGTTTATAGTATGTGGAGCGGTTTTGATATACTCTATTTTTGACCCCTATAAAGTTACAAAAAATTCAGTAATTTGAGATGGCACAGATAAGAGCACTGTATATTTTGTATTGAACTTTTGCACACCAACACCTTGAGTGGTCCTATTGATCATTCAACTGTTTTGAGGGGATTCCATGGCACACTTGACTTTGCAGGTGCCTTTAAAATTCCTATTTTGCTCAACTCCCTGTATATTTTTTATTCAAATTTGGCATATAGGGGTTTTTGGGTGTTCTGATTAACGCTGTGGGGTCAGATTTTAAATAAAAAAATGCCTAAATAGATTTTGTGAAAATCGGGGTATAAAAAAAATCTTAGCCGGCCCTGGAATTGCAATTTGACAAATGTGTTCACGTACCACGTACATGGTACAGTTAAATCTTGAGTCTTCTCTTATTGTGTGCAGGTCACATTATAGTTATTTGATTTCTTGTTATGGCTATATTATTATAGGCCAGGGCTTAAGCCTTTGAAGATGGCAAAAAGTGAAAAAAATTTAGAACAGTATGAAACCCATTGGAAAAGGAAGAAAATATAGCAAAAATAACAGAAAAAATAATTTAAGGGCGATTTGAGGTACGAGGGTTGTAGGGTATTTATTTTTTATTTATTTATTTTAGTGTGGAAAACGGTTTATCACGATTTCCGGCAAAACAGCAACTCCTATAGAAAAAAGTTAAATGACAAAGTTGTAGGCAATAAAAAGATCTACAACTTTTGTATTTACACTTTTTTCACACGACCTCAAAATATCCGCGAAAAATTTGGTGGATACTTACCTACCTTCTTATGTCCCGAATACGCTGTAATTTTTTCGAATCAAAATATTTCTTTTTACCCCTTTTTTTATTTTAAACCGAAAAAGTAACCTCATTTTCAATAGAAAATGCCCACGTCAAAAAAGCTGCTTTTTAAAAAAAGTCGGTTCGCTTTTTGTTCATTGAGACCTCTACTTTCTGATGGTGTAAAAAAATATACATCACTATGGAAAATTTTCTCAGTAAATGCGAAAAAACGAAAAAACTCTTTATTTCGAAAAAATTTTTTAATCATTGCTTAAAATTTTGCGCTATTTATTGAAATTTACACTTTAATTACTTGAAAAATTTAAGATTCTATGTTATATTGATAAACAAAGAAATTGCAAATCGATATACAATGTGTCCCGGATAAGAATGAACAGCATGGGGATCTTGCAAATGGTGAGAGATAGAACAACGGTTAAATGGGGGAAAAGTTGCGCAATTTTGAGGTCAATAAAATGGTACAAACAGATTTCTAATATCTCTTTCAGCTTTTGAGTTATTTTGAAAAAAGAGAAATTTTGCATTTTCGATTTTATTTTTTTCTGAAGTTGTTATCACAGATAGGAAAAAGAAAAACACTTTCTTATGACACTTTTTAACGGGCTTTAAGATGGCGTTTTTAGATTTGTTCTACAACATTTCGTTTTTTGAGAAACCATCTTCAACTTTATTTTTTTAAAGACGGACCTGGTTTTTTTTTGCAGATTTTGAAAACACTTTTCATTCCAAATACCATGATGTATGACACGAAATACTTTTAAAATGTTTTAAGACAATTATACTAAAAATTCCTTTTTCTCTAATTAAATACAGGGCCGCATTGGAAAGAAGTGAGTGAAAAAAAAAAGGGAATTTTCAATATAATTGTCTCAAAACATTTTAAAAATATTTCGTGTCATACATCGCATGGCATTTGGAATGAAAAGTGTTTTTTATTATACTTCTTTGAAAACACTGTATTTTCATCTGTTTTAGCAATAATGAAAGATGGGGTTTTTCGGGCTAGCGCACGGAAACAGCGCATGGAAAAACTTTCCGTGCGCTGAATAAAAATACCGAATATCTGGCTTTAAAATAGAAATATACAGCAAAGTAAACTAAATTTAAGAAACTCTATATGCTCTCTGTTATTTAACATATACCTATTTTGTATTTTAAATCGTAAGTGTTTCAATATTTAGATACATTTCTGTAATATTTTTGACGTTTTATTCACCTTATCTGACAATAACTAATTTACAACAAAGCACCTTTGAAATAATTTGAGAGTAACCATGGAAACGCATCATACCTACCAAACACTATATTGGCTGCATTGTTTATTTGTTGTCAATTAAATTTATTATAATATGCCGATAAAATGTTTTAAGTTTCCGTTTTCAAAGAAGTATAATAAAAAATATCGTTCATTACACGTCCAGAAATAGATTTTTCCGTGTTTGCATGACTTCCGGTGTGAGGCGCAGCCGAACACGGGAATTTGTCACGCGCGCACGGAAAAATCTTTATTTCCAGACTCGTAATGAAATATACTATTCAAAATCTGCAAAAAAATTCCGTCTAAAAAAAGTTAAAGATGGTTTCTCAAAAAAAAAAACAATGTAGAAAATCGAAAATGCAAAATTTCACTTTTTTCAAAATAACTCAAAAACTAAAAGAGATATTACAATTCTGTTTGTACCATTATTGACCTCAAAATTGCGCAACTTCTTCCCCATTTAACCATTGTTACCTAATTAAAGTGTAAATTTCAATAAATAGCGCAAAATTTTAAATAATAATGTTAAAAAAAATGTTTCAAAATCGAGTTTTTTTCGTTTTTTTGCATTTTCTGAGAAAATTTTCCATAGTGATGTATATTTTTTACACCATCAGAAAGTAGAGGTTTCAACGAACAAAAAGCGAACCGACTTTTTTAAAAAGCAGCTTTTTTGACGTGAGCATTTTCGATTGAAAATGAGGTTACTTTTTCAGTTTAAAATCAAAAAAATTGGTAAAAATAAATATTTTGATTCGAAAATATTACAGCGTATTCGGGACATAAGAAGGTAAGTTTCCACCAAATTTTGTGGAATTTTTTTTTTGTGCGATAAAATTTTTTAAAAAAAATCGGTTATTTCAATTTTTCGCGGATGTTTTGAGGTTATGTGAAAAAAGTTTAAATACAAAAGTTGTAGATATTTTTATTGCCTACAACTTTGCCATTTAACTTTTTTCAATAGGAGTTGCTGTTTTGCCGGAAATCGTGATAAACCATTTTCCACCCTAAAAGATCACCCCCTACAACCCCCGTACCTCAAATCGCCCTTAAATTATTTTTTCCGTTATTTTTGCTATATTTTCTTCCTTTTCCAATGGGTGTCATGCTGTTCTAGATTTTTTTGTTCTCAAAAATTATCTACCCTGGCCTATTACTCATTGTATGCCAGGCGACACATTTAGAATTGCCAGTATAGTATAATCTTCCACCATGATTCAAAATTTCAGGACAGATGAAGCAAGAACAGTTTCCCAAAAAATCAACTCCAAAATTGTTAGTTTTACACCTATTGGGACACCTATCTGTGGACACACTGTATATGATCATTATTTAGTGTATCGTTGAATAATAGTATATTACCATAGGAGAACCTATTATGATAAGAAAGCAGATGTTAAACTTACGATCCCCAAAAAGAAGCCTAGTTAGGATAACGTGGCACCATCAAGACCGGCTAGGGCTCGCTGTTGCCATATCTAGCTCCCGCAGCAGCTGTAGCTGCTTGACAATCAACTTTTGCACATTTTTTGTTGCGAGCTTGACTGTAGTGTTATGGAGATGGCAACAACACTTGCTTTTTTGGACAGCTTGGCCTACTGTACTCTGTACTGTAAACACTACACCAATTCATTCCCGTGATGCATTTTAAGTGCTTTCATAAGGATTGACCTTCTTGTAGTAGTAGATTCTTTTATGATACCTACTACAAAGCAAGGCGGATACGTTAAATCAAATGAGGCACGTAGCACCGAGGTCAGCAATATCTTGAGGCTGTAATGAAACTTTCACCGAGGTATATATCCTATTCACATGTAAAAATATTCATAGAGAGTCATTTATTACTTTTTTACTTGAAAATGCACTTTTCTCTCATGCCACAAAAAAATCAATATTTTACTGATTGGATGTATTGTATTGATTTGATGTCTCAAAACCTTGTTTGGAATGATTTTGTTATGATATTAATTAATCTGAAAAAATTAAAGATTTATTAACTGAATGAGAATTTACATAAGAGACAAAGTGACAGCAATTTTCTTCCAGAAAAGTTTTGGAATTTGCATGCGCGCCATCTATTGATTTACTATTAAAGGCTAGCCAGAAAACAGCATGGCGCGAATATTTGTAGTAGTTTTTTTCCATCAATATACCTACAGTGTGTCCCAATTTGATACTGGACCCCTCAGAAATAAGGTAAGGTTGGGTAACTGGGCCCATGGATTGACTGGGTCATCCCCCTGTATATTTTACGTATCGTATGCAACACTTAAAACACTAAGATGTATTGATAGTTGCAAGTTTCTGGGACGTATATTTTAATTTTCATGACGGTTTATTAACTACTGGCAGCACTGCTTACTGTCATTTATGTCATTGTGATTGGAGGTTATACAACTTCTGGTAAGCGTGTGTTGATATTTCTATAAAAAAAATGAAAATAATGTTTTAGTTGTAAATAGATCATTGTTAAAGTAAATTCAGGCTAATGTTCTTTATATTTGGCATGTAAAACATGAAAAAGTGAAATAATAGGTTAACTACCTGGCATGGCCCAGTTGGCTAGTGATTTTTGTTTTTCAGCAAACTGGGCCCACCATCTAATGGTAACTGGGCCCACCCGGGCCCAGTTGTCAATATAAAATTTGCATGACAACTAAGTACTAGATACTTAGGTATTTATTTAATATAAACATATTTTTGTTTTTCAGTAGGCATGGCGCCATATATAAGAAAAACAAAGAAAGGGGCAGGACAGGCTTACAGGGTCGGCTTACAAGGTCGGAGGTCAAGAAGAGAGGCTGCAAGACATTACAAAATACCTAGAACAACCTTGCGCCATTATGTAGATGGTACTCGGGGTAAATTAGGAGTTGTTTCCGATGAAGGAAGAGGAGGAGGAGGCAAGCGCCAATTAAATGATAACCAGGAAGCTCAGTTAGCTGAGCAACTCAAAACATTGTTAACAGAAACCACATTGAAACCAAATTTACGAATGGAAAACCTGGTGAATCATGGTTTTTAAATTTTTGCAAAAGGCATAGGCTCTCCATTAAAAAACCTCAAGCCATTGAATCAGTACGAGTGAAGCAAACGAACCCATTTGTAATTTATGGTTTCTTTGAACTTCTTTCTGACACAATTAAAAGTTTAGGGTTATGTAATAAACCTTCCCAAATATTCAACTGCGACGAAACATCGTTTTGTCATGGTCCTCAAAAAACGAAGGTTGTTGGACAAAGGGGCTCAAAAACTTTTAGATTAACTGCATCATGTGGTGGGGAAAATACAAGTATTTTACTGTGCTGCTCAGCATCGGGACAAAAATTGCCACCTCTTTGTGTGTTCAAAGGTGCATATGTAATGGAATCGTGGATAAATAATGAGTCAGCTGACCAGACAGTTTACGCAGCCACGAAAAAGGGGTGGATGGACACCGAAGTTTTTTTAAAATGGTTTAAGAAGTGTTTTGTACCATCCATTCCTTCAGAACGACCGACTCTTCTAATTTATGATGGACACATTAGTCACGTAAGCTATGAATTAGTAAAAGAAGCAAAGGACAATAATATCCATATTTTAAAACTTCCGCCGCACACGACTCACATTCTCCAGCCAATGGATGTGGCAGTCTTTAAGTCGCTAAAAGTTAACTGGGATAAAGAACTTGTAAAATGGCAACGTGAAAACCCGCGAAAAAGAATACCAAAGCAAGATTTTGTGCGCCTACTGAACATTATAGTAGATAAACTACCTGTCTCAAACATTCTAAATGGATTTAAAAAATGTGGAATCTATGATGAAACAAGAGCAATGACTGAAAATAATCCCGTCAATCCAAACGTTATTGATGAAAGTATATTTGACGTCTGAGACTTAAAACGATATAAGACTACATTAATAAGGCAAAGAGAAAATCGATCAGAAGTCATCCAGCCACATGATAACACCGAGACAATATCAAGTGCAAGGCAAAATATTAATACAAGTGGAACCCAACAAGACCAGGACAAAATCATCAACCAACTCTTAACTCATGCTTCCACAAGTTCGCATGTAACCGCTGAAACTCAGATTGAATTAGAAGATACTTCATTTCAAAGTATTCTTCTCTCTTATGTGAACAAATCAAGCAAAGAAAATATTACCCCGAATGTCACACCTGGGCGTAAACGATTGTGTTCCGGTGCGGAACTAATAACAAGAGAAGAGTACGTTGAAAAGCTGAAGAGTATTGAAGAAAATAAACTTAAGAAAAACCAGAAAGGAAAAAAAGGGCAGTGAAACCAAGGAGAAGAAAAATATCGTCATATAGTTCAAGTGATGATTCAGTTCCAGAGAGTTATAGAAATGATGAAAAATCTGATTCTGACATTTCGGAAAAAAATTTGGGAGCTGGAGAAAACAATTACGTCATAACAATCTACAACAATTTATATTACCCGGGACAAGTAGTAGAAAAAGAAGGTAATCGGTTAAAAGTAAAATTTATGGAAAAATCGTCGTCAATCACACAAAGTGACGTATCTCATTTTTAATGATTTTTCAGGAGAACGATTTAAAAAAAATTGCAATGTTTGTCCTTTAACTGCGGTGCAAAAAAATATTCAGTGACAGGATGTTTGGCATATATTAATAGTATGGAGTGTTTCTAACTTAGTTTCGATAAGAAAAGTGTCATGTGGTTGACCACCCTTGAGATTTTGAACTTTGAATGAGTTACGACCATTTGTGAGATTAATATATTTTAGTGTCTGAGATACGCCAGGTAAACTTTAAAGTTATAATAGCATATTATAGGGTTAACAGGGGACAGTTAAACACAAACTGTTAGTGAACAACTTTTTATTTTCGTAATGATAAGGGGGAACACTTATTAACATTAAACTTTAACTAAATGATTTCTTATTTCATAAAAAATATTGAACTGCAAGTGATACAATGAATAATATCGGAAAAAAAAGATTCTTCTTAGGATTATTATCTACTGTTATTATATCCTACTACTAAATCTATATCTACCAATTTTAATGTGGTAGCGATTGATAAAAATGTTTATGTACATCAAGCCTAATAACTGGAGTATCTCCAGTACACAAGGACTGTAAATCTGAGTATTTATCTTCAGAGATTTTATTACGCTCTGAATTTAATTGTTTTGGAAATAACCTCTTAAGGTCTATGTTAAGACGTTTCAGTGATATCGACTTGTAATGTTCCTCAAGGTGACTGGTTTTGAAGAAGATTTGAGTTGAGAACTCTTTGGAAACTTTGAACTCCATGATGTCAGTCCATTTAAATGACTCTCCTGTTTCCGATGTTGTTTTTAATGTTAGAATACGTAAGTCCTTTGACAGTGCCTTAAAATCTAGGAAATCGTCATACTGAAGAGGGTAAACAATGTATGGGTGCTGTTTCCTAGCTAGTCTAAATATTGGGTAGAGTTGAGACGGAATAAAAATATTACCGGCATGTGCAATTGCATGAGAGATGGCGCTGTGTGCAGAATCACCCTCATTCTGGCCATGGAATGATTCGAAAAATTTCAGAGTAATTTCTTCTATGTTTTCACTTTGTAAAACTCAGCAATAGCATCGTAGCCATGATGGAATTTTTATTCTGACCACTGCAGCCGTCAGAGTATAGAGAAACTATCTTAAACCCTTTAGAATCATAGCTTTGCAAAGCTTTATGTACACAGGTTGCAATTTCTGACGCACCCCTTTTGCTATCACCTTCATACCAACAATAACAGAAACAATCCTTGCTTGAGATATTATAAAATGTAAAGTTGAAGAGTGCTAAACGTCTTTTATAGAACACTGCACTTTCGTTAGTAATTGGTAAATAAATAACCTGTTGCAGGTCAAAAGATGCACACAGAAGTGTTTGATCGTTCGCAGCTTTCTCTTTACAAGTTGCTTTGAGTTCTCTAACAGCTGTTTTCTCTGCATTGTGTTTTCTAAATTTGGCTTCTAATTGGGCTTTAATATTATCGTCTCCAGTTTTATACATCATGCATAATGAGCATTGATCCTTTTTAGGAGTGTGAAATGACAGTTGTTGGTTTGTCTTGAATACTCTTTGGTAGGTAGAGAAACTTGGTTTTGGATCATTTTCTGATAATGTTTGCAGGTACAAGTAATACATTTTGGAAAGTGAGAGGTCTGGATGTAAGTATTCTCTACTGGAACTGGACCGACAATAATGTGATTCCATTTTTGGAAATCTGTCAATGTGTTTTTGTATTTCAGAACGAACCATTTTGTCTCTTGCCACAATGGTTTCAGATTTTCGTCCACCTCTTTTGTCCATGTTAACAACGCCGATTTCATTTACCTTCTGCAGTGCAGTTCTTGCTGTTCTCTCCGAAATGCCCAAGGTATTTAAGAAAAAGGTCTTACAAACTGGAACACGATTCTTGCTGACTGAAAAATAATAACGAACACTTTGTTGTCTGCGTGAAACTTCACTTTTTGTTGTTTTCTGTTTTGTATCCATGACTTCTGAATGGTGCACGATAAATTCTCGTTGACGATTTATGTCTGCAAGAGCATAGTAACCATCAAAAATCTTAAACCTCTGGGAATCTTCAATTGTAGAACACAGCCGTCCTAGTTTTTTGCATGTGTCACCTTTGCATCTGCAACTTAAATACATGAAATTTAATGATTATGTAGTTCATTAAAACTTACCTTGGCTTCATAGCCTTAGGTGGAACTACTTTATTTTTCATCGTTATGTATTCTTTACCAGAATTCCTTAAACACTTTGCTAATTTTTGTTTGTTAACACGGCGTTTTTTGTCGTGATCTCCTTCTTTGCTAGTTCCATCGACAATGTGCAGCTCAGGTTGAACATTACTATTTGAATTATAAAGTTTTGTAATCTTCGTTTTCTTCTTTCTTTTGTTTTTATGAGAGTCACAGTTCAAGTTATTTAGAAAGTGGCTGTGACATAGCAAGATCCAGCAACGGTGACAAGAGCTAAATACTTCAGCTTTACATTTGTAATATTCGCACGTTGCCACGTACGGAGGGTCTTTATCGGAATCATAAAATACCTCTTCACCACTACTGCTTGCTTCCCTTTGAAAATCAGAACACAAACCTACACTTTTATCTTGGTTCGGGAGTTTCGACTTTATTTGAGCTAGTGGTATGTTATCATCTGATGAATCGCTCTCTTGTGTACCTACTACATCATTGACTTGTTGTAACTGTACATCACTTGATGATTTTGTTTTATCACTTGATGAAACATCATATTCTGTATCTATTACCTTGCCACTATACCAAATATTTTTGTAAAACATTTTCACTTGTGTTCCTTTCTTAATCTGGCCGCGAAACATAAGTTCGTTTGATGAAACAACATTTAACGTGCCATCTTTCCAAACTACAAGCACATCCATAGTAATAATATTACGTTATTTCAAGAGCACAGCAATTCAACAGCGTACGCTACAATGTCTTGCGGACTACTACATCCAACAAACTGAGTACAGCACGCATAGCCCTAACAGAAATATGCAGTTCTCAACTCGTCTCGACTTGCAGAAATGAGATACGCCAGTGGTGCAAACATACGAATTATAGAATAGAATCTCACAAAGTGGCGTAACTCAAGATACGCCTATTTGTGAGATTATATATGCGCAACTTTTGAGATACGCCATCGACTAATGGTCTAAATGTTGGAAGACTATCGTTAGTTGAGTTACGCCACTTTGTGAGAAGAAAGAGCTTAAGAAATTATGTCATATTTTGGTCTTATCTCAAAATTCATTTTTTCTTAGATACGTCACTTTGTGAGATTGACGACGAAATATGGAAAATATGGCCACAATTGGCATTGGCCCTCAAAAGAAGATTATTTGTGGTACGATGAAGGTGAAATCGTAAAAATAATTGCACCCCCTACAAAACTAAACAACAGGGGAATCTTTGTTGTTAAAGAAATGGCGAAGTTAGTGTAAAAACGTAAAAACCAAAGAAAAAATGCATTTTACAAGTAGTACAAAAACACAAGGCCATATAGACTTATTTTATTTAAGTTACATAAGAGAAGAGAGTTTATTTTTTTGTTTTTATTTACTTACCTACAGTTACGTACCTGTTTTAGGTGAATAGAGGTTGTTTTTTATTATTTTTTTATTTTTTTACTATATTATGTTACCCCCTTTCTAATAAAAACAACTAAGAAAAGTTATTGTGTTATTTTTTTTATTTAAGTAATTTCTATATTTTTTCTGATCGAGAAACATTGTACCTTCCCGACTTCACAAAATCAAAAGGAAGAGTGCGATTTATTTGAAATTTGTACAGAAAATTCTTTTAATGCTGCTCAAGGCCCAGTTAACCAAACTAGCAGGGTAACTGGGCCCCCTCGACTTGAAAAAAAATATATGTATTAACTTGAACCACAACCAAAAAGTCATTATGTCTGAACGCAATGTCATAATACAAGGTCTAAATAATGATATGTTTAAACAAATTTTTTTAAAATACAAATAACATTAGTACTAATGCCCTAAACAATTGTCATGTTGTAAATCTAGGGCCCAGTTACCCAACCTTACTTATATGAAGGGCAAGGAAAACAAATGGTCTTTGGATGGGGTAATTATTTCATGGCCTGCTATGATTTTTTAAAGTAGCAAATTTTCAGGAAACTCCATTAGGGATTTTTTACAACAAAATGTTATTAAGAAAACTTGTTCAGAATGAAAAACTGGAGCTTTCACGTCAAAATTCTATTTTTTCACGATGATCAAGTTTTTTTAATAATATTTTGATGTGAAAGGTCAGAATGAACACATTTCTAAGAAAAAAGTGGAAGAAAAAGACGAAGAAGCTAAAAATCAAAGTAGGCGTAGACTTTTGAAATTTTGCAATTCTACTCAGTTTTCATTCTGAACAAGTTTTCTTAATAACATTTTGTCGTAAAAAAATTCCTAATTGGGGTTCTTGATTATTAGCTATTTTAAAAAATCATAGCAGGCCATGAAATAATTACCCCATCCAAATACCACTGCCTATGAGATACTCTCCCTTGGGACTACCAATAAAAAAATAGAGACCATTTGTTTTCCTTGTCCTTCATATAGTTCTGAGGTGTCCAGTATCAAATTGGGACACACTGTACAGTTTGCAGCATGATTATGTATAAAATATTCGGTTGTCATTTGTTTGTCTTCCCATATCTTCATCATCAACAAGCAATAAGAACTAATTTTAAAAATGTTTTTTGCTATAAAGAAATTACCAGAATAAAAATTATCTAGACTATAAAAAATAAATTTCAAAATCAATCTGCTTCCTCAAGCTGCGGCACTCCAAAAGCCTTGATTGCGCCATAACAGGGACCCCCTCGAAGAAGGTCGTGCGATTGGCTGGAATTCTGAGTCCGTACCTGCCCCTGCTCTCCATTGACGTCCCAGAATAATACTGACAGTTCCGATGAAACAAATTATTGTTTTTTGACAAACATTGTCAAGCTAAAAAAATAATAGTGACGGGATGGTAAGAAGACCCAGCTTCTGGAATTGTTCCTTACATGAAGCTCTAGGGTGGAGTCTAAGTATACATCTAACTATCCGCTTTTGGTTTTTAAAAACCTATGTTGCCTAGCCAGAGGAGCCCCAAAACATGATACCATAGTTTATAATTGATTGTATAGACAAGGGTTGTATACATCCATAATAAAAAGAGTGAACGCTCTGCAACAGTAAGATCTCTAAGCAGGGTGTCTACCAAATCGAGTTTTTAAAATTCCCTGACTTTTCCAGGTTTTCCCTGACCAAAAAGCAAAAAATTCCCTGACTAATACCTACCTACTGAGATAAATATGTGAATTTAAATATAAAATGGAAGAGTCAACAGATCCCCTAGGATGAAATTACTCTGAACGATCGTGCTTACTAACAAAAAAATTCAAAAGCGGACTATTAGTTTTAGTGATGTCATCTGACATTAATTAAATAAATGTGCAAATTATGTCCTATTATGTTTTCGAAGAAAGTTATAAAGTGGCTTGGAATTTCAACTTTTTGGCAGAAACTGTTGCTAACCAGGTTAATAAAGTACAGTATAAATTGACACCCATCTTAACTTGCTAGTGTCTGAGGTTAGAAAAATAGTTTTGTTACAAAAGTTTTAGATACTAATACGTTTTTTGTGACGCTATTGGACCTTATACAGTGTGTTCTAGAAAGTCGTGGCAAACATAACTTTTGTTTTTTAAATGGAACGCCTTGTATATTTTTTACACATTTTTCCGATTCCAATGAAGCATATGTTATATGTTCGCTCCAACCGTTCGTTCAGAACAGCCTTTTTTGTGAGGGATTACTCCTTGGGTCATAGGTTGCCATGGAAGACAAAAGCCAAATTATAGTAACAATTATTGACAGTTTGCAAGTATATGCTCGCTTTGGAAAACAAAATGGGCTATTTTAAGTTTTCAGAGAAAATTAAGAATGGAAATTGAGAGAAATGAGAAATTTTAAATAGTAAGTGACATAGTTAATAAACTTCGTTGGATTTATTGTTCGAAATTTAATTTTTATTGAAAACGAAAATAACATTTAGAAAAAGGATATACGTATGAATTTATTGATATTTGCTACTAAGTTTCTGTTTATTGGGGCAACAATAAAATTGCTATGTTCAGTATTTAATATGTGGATTTCTTCCCGAATTCTACCTTTCAGTGTTTCTACATTTTTCGGTGTGTCATAATAAATTCTGTTTTTTAAATAACCCCACGAAAACATATAAAAATATATACTTTTTCTAAATGTCACTGTCGTTTTCAATAAAAATTAAATTACAAACAATAAATTTGACGAAGTTTATTACCTATGTTACTATTTAAAATTTCTTATTTCTCTCAATTTCCCTCCTTCATTTCCCCTGAAATCTTTAAAGAGCCCATTTTGTTTTCCAAAGCATGAATAGGTATACTTGCAAACTGTCAGCTATTACTATAATTTGGCATTTGTCTTTCATGGCAGCCTATGACCCAAGGAGTAATCCCTCAAAAAAAGGCTTAGTTCTGAACGAACGGTTGGAGCGAACATATATAAAAAATATACAAGATGTTCCATTTAAAGAAACATAAGTATTATGTCAGCCAGGGCTTTCTAGAATACACTGTATAAGGTCCAATAGTGTCACCTAGAACACACTGTATAAGGTCCAATAGTGTCACAAAAAACTTTGTATTAGTATCTATAACTTTTGTAAAAAAACTATTTTTTTCTAACCTCAAAAACTAGTAAGTTAAGGGGGGTGTCAATTTATAATAAGCCACCCTGTAAAAAATAAAGATACAAGATATATTGTAAAAATATAAAATCACGTATAAAACAAACAAATATCTTTTACACATTCTCCAAAATAAAAAAATATATAAAAAATAAACACCTTCAAAACAAAAATAAATAGCTTCGTAAAATCTTATTTAGTTAGATTATCTTTGGAGTATAGTAGAATCACAGGATCACATATAAATAAATAACATAATGTGATCTCTGTGGAGTAGAATCAAAATGAATATGATAAAATTTTGATTAGTTTTTGTAAGAATTAAAGATTTCCTATTTTTATATCTATTAAACCACAAATTTACAGGTTATTTGATAGATTTCCCTGACTTTTCCCTGATTTCCCTGACCAAAAATAATTCCCTGACATTTCCAGGTTTTCCAGGTTGGTAGACACCCTGTCTAAGCCTACACAACATAGCACAAATGCTATTCAATCTGCCAACCAGATCATGGATATGCTTAGAGTAGGATTCAGACAAATTCCTAAAAATTTTATATTATCTTAAGAGGGGATAGATTCACTGTTTAAAATCGAGTGGGTCAAAAAATTTTGGACTTTTTGTTTTTTCCATAATGTTTTTGTATATCAACCAAATTTTAAAAAAGAGGCATCGTTGCTTGCAGCAAAAGCCTTCAAACAGCCTTCTTGCTTTTAGCCATAATTTTTTATTTACTAACCGATTTTATGAATATTGCAGTGTTTCTTGAAGAAAAGTTTAAAATGGATTTTCTGAATTCAAAGATGGCGGTCATGCTTGAAAACTGTCCTTTCTTTGGCTAATTCTTTTTTAAGCAAAAATATATTTAACTGCTTGAGGGTGGCAGGTTAATGCAACTCTAAATAGAATTTAAAAAACATTCTCCAAACCTCAGGCTGACCAAGAAGAATCATTACTAATCAGCATGATATTGCTAACTAATACTGGAGGTACAGCTACTAACGTTAGAATGAACTCTTCGTTTATGACAGAAATAGCAGAGGCTGAAGTTTTATCAGCTCTGAATGAACTAAAAAACAAGAAATCCTGCTGCTCTACAAACGATGTGTCCCTCTATGTGCTGAAGCAACTGAGGGACTTAGTTGTCACTCCGTTGACATGTTTTTAATCGTTCTCTAGAAATGGCTCTTTTTCCTGGTTTTCTGAAAACTGGTCACGCAATTCCGCTTTATAAAACAGGTTACCCTGAATTGTCTCAAAACTACCGACCAATTACTGCTTAGCATAGCCGACATGTTGGATTTAAAAAAATTGCCATTTTGCACTTTTCTGTCAAGCAACAATGCTTCGTTTTTTAAAATCGGTTGATAAAGAAAAAAATTAAGGCCAAAACAAAAAGTCCAACATTTTTTTTGTCCCACCTAGTATATGGAACCATCCAGCTTAACCTTTGTGAAATTAAGTAGCCAGTCTTTTCAAGATTCAGCAACAAAGAGCCATCCCTACACCAACTCTGCATCACTCCAGCTACATGAGAACAACCCCATCTCTTGTTACCCTGCCAGGTATGACTATTAGGGATCCCACTTCGCCTCTGAACCGAAGCTCATCCAGAATCCTTATCAGGAGCCTGTGGTCCATCCTATCAAAGGCCTCTGACAGATCGACACGATGACCCAATGATTTACTTATTATCCAAGTTCTCAAATATAAAACAGCATTTTAAATATACAGTGTGTCCACAGATAGAGTTCACATAAGGTGTAAATGACAAAAAAAATTCGAGTTGAAATTTGAGATTCTGGGGATAAGCCCTGCTTGGTTTGAAACTAATTTGTGACGTAATTTTAGTTTCGAAAAATCACGTATGCCTTGGGAATTTTGAAAAAACTAATTTTCCACATCAGTAAAGTGCCCTTTCTGTAGGTTTTACGACAAAATGTTATTAAGCTAACTTGTTCAGAATGAAGAACTGAGTTGGTTTGCGAAATTTCGAAAGTCTAGGCCTACTTTGATTTTTTGTCATTTTCCCCACTTTTCTTTAGAAAAGTGCACTTTGTGTAGCTTTCACATTAAAATGTTATTAAGAAAACTTGTTCAGAATGAAAAACTGAGTAGGTTTGCGAAATTTCGAAAGTCTAGGCCTACTTTGATTTTTTTCTACTAAAAAATTAAAATGCACAAAAATCAGAGTAGACCTGGGCTTTTGAATTTTTTCACACCTATCCAGATTTTCATTCTGAACAAGTTTTCTTAATAACATTTTAATGTGAAAGCTACACAAAGTGCACTTTTCCAAAGAAAAGTGGGAAAAAATGCCAAAAAATCAAAGTAGGCCTAGACTTTCGAAATTTCGCAAACCAACTCAGTTCTTCATTCTGAACAAGTTAAATTAATAACATTTTGTCGTAAAACCTACAGAAAGGGCACTTTACTGATGTGGAAAATTAGTTTTTTCAAAATTCCCAAGGCATACGTGATTTTTCGAAACTAAAATTACGTCACAAATTAGTTTCAAACCAAGCAGGGCTTATCCTCAGAAGCTCAAATTTCAACTCGAATTTTTTTTGTCATTTACACCTTATGTGAACTCTATCCGTGGACACACTGTATAACTAATTACGTGGATCGTCCTGGTCTAAACCTGTACTGTTGGTCAACCAAGATATTGTTTTGTTAGAGAAAATCCATTAGTCAGTTTATATCACTCTCTTGATGACTTCGACACCACGGGCAGAACTGAGATAGGACAATAATAATTACCAACCCTGTGACTATCACACTTTTTCAATAATGGAACCATTTCTGCAGTTTCTAATTCTTTGGTAGAAGGTAGAAATATATTATAAACTAAGACTCTATTCATACAACATATAAAAACTTAAATAGAAGATAAAATGTAATTCCTTAAAAATATGTAATTTTTTAATGTGCTTCCCTTTCAATTTATCATAAATTTTAGACTTCGGGAAACTATAAAATTCGGGTGTTTCTCTAATTGTTTCAATGCATTTGTAAGCTTGTCAGTGGTTGTTAGAAGTGATGGTATTAAAAACACTCTGTAAATATACACCTTTGCGTGTGTATGGTTACAAAATAACTAAAATAGTTAGTTGACAAAAAATTATAAAAAATAAAGAAGTACGTCAAAAACCTAGGAGAATAAATATCTTTTTCCACCTCAATTCCAACATTTATGGCGACCGTGACAGGACATACGGTGGAAAATCAAATGCAGAATCTTCAGACGCAGAGAGAGCTGTTGAGAAAACATTTCATGAAAATTGCCGAAAATCTCGATATATTATTACAAGCAGCAAGAGTATCAGAAAAGAAAGACGGGCTAGCGCTCTTAAGACAATTAGAAGACAAAAGCGACAGAATATTTAACTTGGATGAAGCTATAAATGGTCAATTATTTTCAATTACCACAAGTGAAGAAGACATCGAAGAAGAATTTGAACAAGTAGAATTCTACCGAGAAAAAATGATATTATATCGAACACGATGGGACATGATAATGGAGAAAACACAACTTCAAGAAGATCAGATGAGCAACATAGAGAGTTCCAGCGGACAAAGAAGCAACAGAAGAAAGTTTATGCTTCCAAAGCTACAGGTAAAGAAGTTTAATGGTAACGCGAAGGACTGGATTGGCTTTTGGGGTCAGTTTAAGAAAATTCATGATGATGAAGACATCGATTTGGAAGATAAATATCAATATTTGTTACAATAAATGCAACTAGGTAGTACAGCTGAAGTTCTAATTAATAGTTATCCTCCTTCAGGTAAGAATTATGAGAAAGCACTAAACCACTTGAAAGCACGTTTAGCTAGGGATGAATTTCTAATAGAAATCTATGTTAGAGAGTTATTAGGATTAGTTCTCAAGCAAGCTTCTTCGGCAAAAAAGGACATGAGTCTTACTACGTTATATGACAAGTTAGAAACTCAACTTCGAGCTTTAGAAACGTTGGGTGTTACAACAGAAAAATACGCTGCTATGCTCTTTCCTTTAGTGGAATCCTCTTTACCAGAAGAGACATTAAAAATTTGGGATAGACATCGTAGCACCGTTATGAATCAAGAATCAAAAGGTGATAATTCTAATATTTTATCGCTTTTACTAGATTTTCTACGAAGAGAAGTCGAGTCGGAAGAACGAATCAATCTAGCACAAGCAAGTTTCGGACTGAACAACAAGAATCGTGATGATCATAAGAACCAGACTAAGCATGAAAGACAACAGAAAAATGGTGGACAGGTACCTTACACAGCCGCAGCTTTATATTCTGCTACTTCTAAATATGATGGACGAGGTAAGAAATATTCTTGTATTTTCTGCGGAAATTCACATTCAAGTCAGGACTGCATTAAAGCAAGAAATCTTTCATTGCAAGAAAGAAAAGATAAAGTAACCAGCGAAAATGCTTGCTTTTCCTGTTTAAAGCATAATCACAACAGCAAATACTGCAAATCTTTCGTTAAATGTATAATTTGCACAAGAAAACATTATGCCATAATGTGTCCTGATTTAGATGCGAAGAAAGAGGATAAAACTCAAGAGAGTTCAAATTCCCTTGAAAATCACTCCATAACAAATGAAAATTCTGATAAAAAATTAGATAATGTTAGAAATACCTTGGTTAGTAGCTCGAATGTTTAATTCAGGTACATTGTTACAAACTCTCGTTGTTAAAATAGTAAACAATAACAAAGATAAAACTGTAAGAACTTTATTAGATTCTGGGTCACAAAAATCATACCTGTTGACAGAATGTGCCAAAGAATTAGACCTTGTCAAAATCGGGGAAGAAAACATTCTACAGGGGGTTTTTGGTGGCATTAAGACACCTTTAAAGGTACACAATGTTTATTACATCGTTATACAGAGTTTAAATAATGATTTTAGCTTGAGATTACGAGTATTAGATCAAGCCAAAATATGTGGTTGTATTCCAAGAATGGAAGATATAGATTTCTTGGAAACATTGAGCAGAAGAAATATTAATATAAATGATTTTGAATCAAACAACAACACAAAAAATGAAATTGAGTTATTGCTGGGTGCAGATATTTTTGGAAAATTATTAACGGGGAACATAGAGTGTTTTAGTAACGGACTTTATGCCATTGAAACACATCTAGGATGGACAATATCTGGAGAACATGATAATTCACAGAATAATTTTATTTTTTCCGGTTTTAGCAGCTGTTTATCAGATTTATGGACTTTAGATATACTGGGGATCAAAGATTCAGCTGAAGTCAAAGCGAGAGAGGTTTTAGAAGACGAAACAATCAAATTCTTTTACGAAACAATCAATATGAATCAGGATGGTAGGTATGAAATACACCTTCCATGGCTAGAGAATTGCTCAAAACCTTTGAACAATGAGATGTTAGCCAAAGAAAGACTTAACTCTACAACGAAGAAATTGTTGAAGCTGGGGAAGTTTAGAGATTACGAAAAGGTTTTCGATGAATGGCAGAAATGGGGCATTATCGAAGAAGTGAAAGAAAACAAAGATATCATAGGAGTTCATTACATTCCACATCATGCAGTCATCAAAGAATCGAGCAGAACTACAAAAATCAGACCGGTGTTTGACGCTTCTGCAAAGGATAAGTTCGGACATTCTTTGAATGATTGTTTACAAACAGGTCCCAATTTAATTGAACTTATTCCTCCACTTTTATTACGTTTTAGATTGGGATTGATAGGCGTTACAGCTGATATAGAAAAGGCTTTTCTACAAATAAGCGTTGCACCAAGAGATAGAGATTTCTTAAGATTTTTTTGGTGGAAAAACTTGGAAAAAAAGGAGTTAAAAATTTATAAGCACTGCAGAGTAATGTTTGGAGCAAAACCTAGTCCTTTTTTATTAGCTGCGACAATAAATTATCATTTATCTCATGCACCAGATCATTTAAAAGGAACAGCTCGCAAATTGGAAGAGTCCTTTTATATAGACAACTGTGTAACCAGTGTTAATTCCCCCGAAGAACTAGAAACATTCAAAAACGAAGCTATAGAGATTATGAATCAAGCCAAGTTCAACCTTAGAGAATGGGAGTTTTCTGACGCAAGAAACATACATGCGGATTTATCTGAAAATGAAAATTATTACACGGGTGTTTTAGGTATATGCTGGGATAAAGTGAATGATGTAATATACTGTGATTTAAATTCGATAGACCAGATAGAAAATGTTCCTAAAACACGAAGAAGTTTATTATCTATTGCACATAAGATTTTCGACCCTATAGGTTTCACTGATCCAGTAACTTTAGTTCCAAAATTATTAATCCAACAAACATGGGAATTAAAAATAGGTTGGGATACTGAATTACCACAAAATATTGTCAAATCATTTGAAGCTTGGTTGAAACAACTGCATCTTCTAAAATATTGTAGAATTCCTAGAGGTCTGAGCGATGGCAGCAATACAGATTTCAAGAAATCGACGATTCATATATTTTGCGATGCAAGCAAAAATGCTTATGCAACCTGCATTTTCATAAGAATAGAAGTAGAAGAAGATGTATTAGTCCATCTTATACAAGCTAAATCAAGAGTGGCACCTAAGAAAGTTACGATACCTAGATTGGAGTTATTAGCTGCTCTGATTGGTGTAAGACTATACGAAACGGTAAGAAAAGTTAAGGAATTGAACCATTTACCTGTTTATTATTGGAGTGACTCTATGGTGGCGTTAACATGGATAAAGACACAAGGGAAGTGGAAAACCTTTGTCGAAAACAGAGTTAAAGAGATAAATTCGTTTACCACTACCAGTCAGTGGTTCCATGTACCTGGAGATATGAACCCAGCAGATCTTTTATCTAGGGGTTGTACAGCAAAGAATTTACTAGAAAATAAATGGTGGGAAGGACCATCGTGGCTTAGAGAAGATTCAAGTAAGTGGCCATATTCAGAATCATTCTCGTCTAGTGAAGAGGCAAACACTGAGAGAAGAAAAGAAGTCAGTTGTCATGTGGTTCAAAACAAAGAAGAGATTACAAGAGATTTTTACTATTATTTTTCAAGTTACAGCCAGATTATAAGAATGACTGCCTTTATTCTACGTTTTTGTAACAATTCACGTAAATTCACTGGCTCAAGAAGAAATGGAGAACTAATTTACGAGGAGATAAAAACAGCCGAAGATAAAGTTATAAAAATGATCCAAAAAGAAACATTTGGAGAGGAAG
The DNA here is from genome assembly GCA_963920635.1 of Pseudeuparius sepicola. NCBI lineage: Eukaryota > Metazoa > Arthropoda > Insecta > Coleoptera > Anthribidae > Pseudeuparius > Pseudeuparius sepicola. The sequence continues at coordinate 31,855,262 of OY987303.1, forward strand.
GAAAACTAAAGAATTTGCAAGTATTTGAAGACGAAAAAGGCATTTTAAGGATAAAAACAAAGATTGTTCTGGGAGAATATGAAGACAAATTCAAATATCCTGTTTTAATTCCTTCGACACATGTTATTGTGAGAAGATTAATTTTAGCAGAGCACAAAAAGAATAATCACGCAGGAGGACAAGCATTGCTTTGTATATTGCGAGACCATTTTTGGATAATGAAAGCAAGAAGAACAATAAAAGAAGTTCTAAAAAATTGTGGAATCTGCAGGAGATTTAAGACTAAGCTAGTGGATACACCTTTTGCCCCTCTTCCTAAAGACAGAATTAACATTTCAGCTGCTGCATTTGAAATATCTGGAATTGATTTAGCGGGTCCACTATATTTGAAGAATCAAGGCAAGGTTTGGGTAGTATTGTTTACCTGTGCGGTATACCGAGCTGTTCATCTAGAAGTTGTTAGCTCATTATCGACAAGCTGTTTCATACTAGCTCTGAGAAGATTTTTAGCCAGAAGAGGACGAGTAACAGTTATATATTCTGATAATGGTACTAATTTTGTTGGTACGGGTAACTTAATGAAGCAAATTAATTGGGAAGAAATTTTGGAATTCTCATCTGCAAAAAGAATTAAATGGGTCTTCAATCCTCCTTCCGCTGCATGGTGGGGAGGATAGTGGGAACGTTTAATACGGATAATTAAGGAACTTTTACGAAGAAACTTAGGTAGAGCAAACGTAAATTTAGAAGAACTGGTAACTGTCCTTTGCGACTGCGAAGCTACTGTAAATAGAAGACCGTTGACATATATTTCTGAAAATGCTGAAGACTTGCAACCTTTAAGTCCCTCCATGTTTATACAAGATTTGCCTTCAACAGAAACGCCAGATTTAGATACTATTGATAGAACTTCTTTAATAACTCGGTATAGATATATACAAAAGCTAAGAGATGGCCTTAGAAATAGATTTAAAAGGGAATACCTAGCTGAACTTGTGCACATTGGTGAGAGAAAGACAAAAAACCTAAAGGAAGGAGATATTGTTTACATTGGCTCTGAAAACATAAAACGATTAAATTGGCCATTGGGAAGAATAACAGAATTAATACCAGGCAAAGATGGCATAGCAAGAATTGCAAGAATTAAAGTACAATCTGGTGAAATCATTAGGCCGTTCCAAAGATTGTACCCATTAGAAATGTCATCCTTAGAGAATTTTCAAAACTTGAATATTGGACCCAACAAAAAAATTCATGAAGAAAATCAAGAAGATTCTACAGAAAAGTGTGTGGTAGAAGATAAGAAGAGAGAAGATTGCTCAAGCAAACAAAACAGTTACAAAAAGTGGACGTATCATTCATCCTCCAAAGCGTTTTGAGTTTTAATTAGTTTGTTATACCTACATGTTGTTTTATATTTTATAAAAAAGGGGGAGAATGTTAGAAGTGATGGTATTAAAAACACTCTGTAAATATACACCTTTGCGTGTGTATGGTTACAAAATAACTAAAATAGTTAGTTGACAAAAAATTATAAAAAATAAAGAAGTACGTCAAAAACCTAGGAGAATAAATATCTTTTTCCACCTCAATTCCAACAGTGGTATAATTTCTATAATTCTGACCAACACTCTTTTGTACATCGCTCATGCAACACTCTTTTGTACGTCTCTCATGCTGTCCTGTATAAACAAATTCAAGTAACAAATCGCAATGAAAATTTTACACACAAGTTGTCTAAACATCAACCTCTTAACTTAAATAGCTCAAACAATATAAAAAGCATGAGAAAATCTACAGAACAGTTTCTTTTTCAATATTTGAACAATAATTGGTTAAACTACGTCATGAATCAAATTACATACCTATGCAATTATTTACCAGAAAGTGCGACCTTTAATTATCACATGAACTGCGGGGATCTGATTCCCCGACCTTTGTCGAAGTCACCTACAGTGTCTGAAGTCACCCTGTTTTACGGTACCTACCTACCTACTCTTACTGAGAAATGGAAAATATTGGACAGTCTTGATAAATTTTTGATTTATGAAGACTCCAATATTTTCCATTTCTCAGTAAGAGTGCATGTACCTACTCTGCAACACCGTGACCACCTGAAAAAGTAGTTCTTATCAGCTGTAGCATGAAAACGGTTAAAATCTTCACATATCTGTTCAATATAAACTGTAAATTTACATTTTACATGTTACAGAACCCAACCTTCTCGAAAATTCCTTACAGCATTAGCAAAAAAATGCTCAAAAGTTTTAAACCTTGTAAGCCTTTTCCAGCTATTATTCTAAGGTACCTATTTTTGAACTTTTTGGGTGCTAACATGCAGGAAATAATTATAACTACAATTTGTATTGAACAAAAATATAAAAATTGACTTCTTTTCATGTCACAGCTGATACCAGTTATTTTTGCAAGACACCACTTCATATGTAACAGTTTAATGTCTAGTTACCAGAAGGATCTGGATTACTAGAGTCTCCGGGTTAACGAGTGTCCCAACTCTAGAAGTTGTACACTATACTTTGATTTGCTACCTAGAATTGTTATTCGAAACTGTTTTCTCTGTTAAAAGTTTAAACATATGTAGGTGATTTATAATTCAAACCTGAACCCTTTGGATACAGGATGTATGAAAACTAAGAACTAAAAAAATTCAAAGTTGTATTTTACACCTGACAAATTTAATATGAAAAATAAAATTTCTGCCACCTTATCTCTGCTAAGAGATAAGGCGACAGATAGAATTTATTTTTCACCACCTAGATGCTGACCAAGGTGTTGCCCCAAAAATTAAATGCCCATATGAAAAATAACGCAAACATTTATCCTACCAGACATTTATCCTAACCAAAATACTTCCACATGACTATGCCAGTGGAGGTTCCTAGATATGATAATTTGCAGCAGTTATTATACAATTACTACAAACTACAGCCATGTCTCGCATATTGCTGCACGTTCCTACAAAATTGCCCAAGCCCATTGTTATTTTCATTCAGTATCTAGGAGCGGCCCTTGTACCATGGGTTAACTATCACTTAGTACAAAAATTTTTATGGCAGATAAAGAAAAATTAGACTTGCCAAAATAAATTTTCAAAAATTTTCTAACATTTGTCTTAAGCCTAAAAAAATTTTTTTTCAAATTGTATTAAACCCCTCAAAAAACGCCGCCTATGGACGCCCGCGCGACATGTCTAAAAATTTCGCGTATGTCAATAGCGCGGCGTTGCCACGTCTATCAATTTATCCGAGGATTCACCACAAAATTTCGATTTCCTTTTAAAAACGATTACTTTCTAAGGAACATGTAGAATGCCTATGAAACACCTACCTTACTGACATTTCCAGGATTGTTTGCACCATTTTCTGTTTTCTTGCTTTTTTACATTAAAAGTCACACAACACAACATTCACATTTTCTAAATCTGTTGGGGATCTCTTGGTTCCCCTCTGCTATTCCTTTTGTTTGAAGCGAGGTACTCAGCCTGACGACCACGACGAGGTAGATCCCCTCCGCCAGGAAAACCCCGAAGGGTAACCAAAAAATCACAACTGCACTAGCACACATTGCACATGCAAAGCACTACAGTAGCTGTTCAAAGAGGCCGCCGTTAACTTCGATGCACAAATTCACTCGGTTAACTAAAGAAGTCCGGATACGTGCAAAAAGTCCATGATTATTCCGGATTTGAACAGCTGCACCTTCAATTCGTTCACGTAACTGCTGCTCGTTGGCGATTTCCTGCTCGTACACAATCGCCTTCATGAATCCCCAAATACAAAAATCCATTGGATTCAAGTCTGGTGATCGCGGCGGCCATGCAATGGGCCCTCCTCTTCCGATCCAACGGTTGGGGCATTGGTCGTCTAAAAGTGCACGAACAGGTCTCGCAAAATGGGCTGGTGCACCATCGTGCATAAACCACATGTCATGCAGTACTTGTAGTGGCAAATTATCAAACAAAACATTTGTCAGAAAATACAAGTATCGTTCAGCGTTTAAATTTTCCGGTAGAATGTATGGTCCAATTAATCGATCTCCATAAACTCCAGCCCAAACATTGATGGAAAACCGACGTTGGAAATTAAACCGCCGAACAGCATGTGGGTTCTCATCGGACCAAATATGGCTGTTGTGTCTAAAAAAAAACAACAAAAATTAGAAATATTCACAATTTTGGCGAAGGCGTTAGGATTGACATAGCCAATTTTATAATAAATAAAAAAGATAATATGGAAGAGAGAAAGCTATAAGTAAGTAAAAATTTACATACGTGTAAACCCCAGCACGTGTGAAGCAGCATTCGTCTGTCCAAAGAATGTTGAAAACAAAGTTTGGGTCTTGGGCGATTCGATCACGTAGCCAAGTGCAGTAGGTCATTCTCACCGGAAAATCATTTGCTTCTAATGCTTGGACCTTTTGTATGTGATAAGGGTGAAGGCCGTTTTCCCTTAGAATCCTCCATGCCTGTAAATAATTTTATTGTTACATTTTAAATTTTATGTAGGTATTAGGTGCAAGCAAAGACAATCCCATCACATGGGATAGTCTTTGGTAGAAGTCAGTTTTATTGGTTTTATTTTACTTGCCTTGTTCTGAGATATTCCCAATCTCCTTGCAATAGCTGTAGTGCTTATGGAAGGTTGCTCGCCCACCCCTTCGAGCTTGCAAAACACCAGTGTTTCGCATACGTTGTACAATGTTCACGAAAGTACGTGGGTTAGGCATATTTGCCCTGTTAGGAAAACGAATACGGTATTCTGCTGCAGCTCGATGTGCACTTTCATCGCATCTCCCGTACATTATAACCATGTCCGTTAACCGTTAACTCGGCGTTCGAATACTCCGGCATTTTCACAAAGACGCTGAACGATTTGCCGCGAAAATCAAGACCAAACTGGGAAATAACGCCATGTTACATTCGCAAATGCCCTCCGTCGGCTACTAGCCAAACTTGAAAAGGTTTGTTCCAACAGGACCAATAACCGTGCTCAAGCACGTTCAGCGCATGCGCACTACCCCACTGGCTGTTCCAACTGAATTATGTACCTACCGACACGGGACGATACACGCACTGTTCCAGCCGATTTATGGATCATTTGTGTATCGTCCTTGTACGATAAAAACGGTCCCTGGTCTAAAGCAATAACCGCGTGTACTGACATGCGCAGTGTATAGTCATGTGACAGAGATAAACAATAACCTCATATTTTTGTTTTTACGTAGATGGTTTTAAATCGATGGCTGGGATCGTGTTTTTTATTTCTTGTTGGTTTTTGGCTTGTTGGGTAGGGCGGGGAATCGTTGAACAATAATTTTTTAGAGTAAAGAGTGAGGTTAGCCCATCGAACATTCGGTTAGCCACATATTAAACACGCAGGTTAGGTGCGGTCACAAAAAGTTATTTGGTCGATTTGATTCACAATCCGTTCCATCTGAAATTTTCTTTGGGATCGCACATGAACGGTGCAAAACTAGCGCATGCGTTCTTTAAGGGTTATCATCTAGTTCATGTACAGTTCTGTGACGGTACGTAAATTCGAGTTGGAACAAATGATCCCAAAGAAAATTTCAGATGGAACGGATTGTGAATCAAATCGACCAAATCATATTTGTGACCGCACCTAACCTGCGTGTTTAATATGTGGCTAACCGAATGTTCGGTGGGCTAACCTCACTCTTCACTCTAAAAAATTGTTCAACGATTCCCCGCCCTACCCAACAAGAAATAAAAAACACGATCCCAGCCATCGATTTAAAACTATCTACGTAAAAACAAAAATATGAGGTTAATGTTTATCTCTGTCACACGACCATACACTGCGCATGTCAGTACACGCGGTTATTGCTTTAGACCAGGCACCGTTTTTATCGTACAAGGACGATACACAAATGATCCATAAATCGGCTGGAACAGTGCGTGTATCGTCCCGTGTCGGTAGGTACATAATTCAGTTGGAACAGCCAGTGGGGTAGTGCGCATGCGCTGAACGTGCTTGAGCACGGTTATTGGCCCTGTTGGAACAAACCTTGTATGTACAGTTAGTTGCCTAGCTAGGAAGTTATGAAATGACGAACGGGGCAACGCGGAGCAGTCGAAAAAACGTTTCATAGACTCGACTGGGCCGATACGTCGCTTAATTCATACCGCCGAGGCTTCAGAACAATAAATCCTTTATCTATGCTTCAGAAGAGGTTAGATGGTGGACAAGAATTCATCAGAGGAGCTCCGGGGGTATTAAGGGAGACGGCTTGTGGTGTCGCGGTAATGAGCTTTCCGCGAGAGTAGGAACCGGTCCGGATACGAGCTAAGGTAAGGGGAATCTAATAGCGCTGCATCTGTACAGATTCAAATCGATTGTTATTTATGTATTTTTTAAATTTGTTTGAGTAAAAAGGTATTTTCACCGTTCCTAAATCAACGGCAACACCGCGGAAAATCACTTCAGCTGTCAGTACCTTCAGAAGCCAAATTGGATGACGTCATTAAAGGTGGGGATTTACAGGGAAAATAGGGGTCTTTACCCGTTTTTTTAAAGATCGTAAAAAAAATCTAAAAATATTTTTCTATGTTTTCTTAAGCCATCCTGCGCACGTGGTAAAATTTTTTGTACTAAGTCATAGTTAACCCTGTATAACTATTGAGTGTATGTGTCCTATACCTTGAGAGAAGAGGGGCCATGGGCAAAGAGTAGGAATAATAGGGATTTATCAGACTTCTTGACTGCCGGTGCCAGCTTTTGAAGACTAGGAAGTAGGGTTTTTGAATAAGTCTGATTCAAATGAGATTTCAGAGAATATAAAATCTACTAATCTAGATTAGGTTATATTTATAAATATTAAAACTAATATATTTATGTATAATTGACAAATAAACAAGTTTTTCAAGTAAAACCTTTTGACGTTTTAACAAATAAGCCCATTTTTAGTAATTTCATGTTTTTAATATCAGTTTTGACAGATAGCGAAACTCACATGACCAAGTTTATTTTTTAAAAGCAAAAAGTAACCCCAAAGTTAAATTTCCAAATAAATCTTTAATAAAAAATGTCCACCTCCCACTCGAGTATATTAGTATTTTCAAGGGAAAGTTCTTTTTTTTTGTGCTCATCAGAACGCATGCCCACACAGGGGAAAGTTCACAAATATTCTCCGTGCACGAACAGGAACGTTCCCGCCTACGCATCTCTACATGTGGACAACATTTAGAAAATGTTACCACAAGCTTGTTGTCACCATGTGGACACTGTGAAAGGTTCCATCTTTATTGCGCAAACGAGATCACTCAGGCAAGTCGCTATCATCTAGATGACACTTTTAAATTTATTTATTTTTTAAATAACAGAAACCCTAATCACCAGTAAGATTCAAGAAAAAGTAGCTATATAATTTTGATTTGTTTAAATTTTTATTAAATGTAAAACATTTACATATTTCCTTAATCTTAATAATAACAACATGACCACAGATTTATATCATGTCCATATTCTCGTTTATGGAGCCTAGTTAGCCAGTGTATGACAGTGTCATGAGAGATTTTGAAAAAGTAAATAAAGTTGTCCAGATATTTTTTAGTAGATTATAATATAATAAACTAGTAATGAAAACTAGTAGTGAAACTTTAATTTTTGGCACTGTGTGTTGGATATCTTCAGAGAATATAAAATCTGGATATCTTCAACACACAGTGCCAAAAATTAAAGTTTCATTGCCTACTAGTTTATTATATTATAATCTACTAAAAAATATCTGGACAACTTTATTTACTTTTTCAAAATCTCTCTGGTTTTTGTTATACGGTATGTCACCAGCTGGGGTTTACAAGAGCTGAAATTGCCAAAAAATTTAACCTTTCGCAAAAAAGTTACTCTTCATAAAAGTTTTAGCTTCCTCCGAAATCAAGATTGGCATTAAGAAAATATTAATTTATTATACGGGGTGTTCAAAAATTTCAAATTTTGAAATTTGGTCATGAGTGAAATACCCCAATTTCTCAAAGTATTTAATGAAGTTATTTACAAAAGTTGTTTCGCAAATCACCGGTGCCTACTCGAAAAACATTTTGTTCGCATTTTTCATTTTTTTTTTCAAACATACAAAAAAGGCAAGGAAGATTTTATTGCAAAATTGATTACTTTTAATTATTATTTAATGAAAAACTTTAAAATGCAGAGTAAACAAATACAATTACTACATAAGACTAACAATAAACAGCAATAACAAAAAAATGATTTTCAAGTAGGCACCTGTGATTTGGTATTTGACATCTCTCAATGCCAAACAACTTTTGTAAAGAACTTGTTGAAATATTTTGAAAAATAGGAGTGCTTCACTCTTGACCTAATTTCAAAATTTGAAATTTTTTAATACCTTGTGTAATAAATTAATATTTTCTCAAGATGAATCTTGATTTAGGAGGAAGCAAAAACTTGTATGAAGAGTACCTTTTTTGAAAAAAGGTATTTTTTTTGGAAATTTTACCTCTTGTAAACCCCAGCCAGGGACCTACTGTATTCTTATAATAGTATCATACTAACCAGACTAACAATAAACAGAGATAAACCTCTCGTTATTATCACTCAATATTGTGTACCCTATTCTAGAGATCCCTAATCAAGAAGTCAGATAACATAATGTCCAAAGTATTTTCACTGTTTGACAACTATATTGATAACCTTATAAGCAGGGCCGGTTTTAGAGGTCAAGGGGCCTTAAGCGGATTTTTTCGGGCTCCTCCTTTAATCTAACGAAGATGATTTTATAAATACCTACTATATATGTGTATACAAATGAAAATATCTAGTAAAGCCATGACTTTTTTCAAAAATCCACAAGGTGCGTTAAATTGGGCCCACAAAACTACAACTCTTTCCCCATTTAACCTTTCTTCTATCTCCGCTAGATTCCGAGATCGCCATAAAAAACGAAATTTTGGTGAATTATTCTAATCCATCTAGCTTCGTTGTTTCTGATTTTAGATAAAAAGTGTAAATACAAAATAGAGTAATAAAAGTTTTGTTTAATATGAATCGCAGAACTTCCACTAATTTGGTGTATGAACAAACACAATTATTAAAACTTGAAGACATTTTAAAAATAGAACTATGTAAATACATGTATAAGGTTGTGAATAATTTTCAAAAATGCAATACCTCATTTAGAAATGTGAACATAATTCATGAACACACAACTAGAAATCATAATAAAATCTACTTAAATAATGTAAGAACCAACATAGCATATAATAATCCGATGTTGCAGTGCATCTCTGTTTATAATAAGCTACCACTTCTCATTACACAAAGCAAAAATATAAATATATTTAAGAACAAACTTGCGGAATGGTTGTGTGACAGGGTTTGATGTTATTGATCTGTGTGGTCCATGTGTATTTCAATATTGCCTTGCTGATTATTTATAACAATATTTCAAAATAAATGATTGTATAGGGATAGGAAATATATAATACTAGACATCTGTTTAATTATAATTATTCCGAGACCAGCACATCGTGCTGATTTGGAATATTTGTTGAATGGAGTGGATGTAAGGTTAATAGGTTACGAAATTTTGTACATTCAATAAAATTCTTAAAAAAAATACCAAAGTCGGAGGTAATTGTGTCCCTAATGCAGTTATCATGTCCTAATTTCCATGACAGTTGTCATTTTTGAGATATGACTCAAACTTGTGTTTTTTTAAATAGAAACCAGTTATTTCCATTATTTTTCCGAATAACCATAACAAGTATATCATTGGAAAGCTCTAAAAATGCCTGATTAAAAAAAAACACAAGTTTGTGTCATAGTTCCAAAATGGCAGCTGTCATGGAAAGTAGGACATGACAACCGCATTGGGGACACAATTATCTCCAACTTTTGCATTTACACTTTTTTTCTAAAATCAGAAACAACGAAGCTAGATGGATTAGAATAAATGACCAAAATTTCGTTTTTTCAAAATATCTAGTAAGCCATGACTTTTCAAAAATCCACAAGGTGTATTAAATTGGGACTACAAAACTGCAATTCTTTCCCCATTTCACCTTCCTTCTATCTCCGCTAGTTTCCGAGATCCCGATACTGATCATAAAAAAACTCACCCTGTATATGGTATTAAATTGCCTTCAACAAAATTATTTCAAACTGTTCGTATAACATTTATTTTTACCATTTCAATGTAAAATCTCTCGGACAGGCATATATAAATATAAAAATATATAAAAATAAAATTATAAACCTGCCTAAATAATGTCAAACATTATACAAAACAAGCAAAACATATTATGACGGAAATGTAGGTATTAAGTAATAACAATGTTTCAAATTTCCAGGGGCATGCGCGATTGTTTTATATCTATTGCTGAGAATAATTGAAATATATCTTGAGAAATGTTTACGAATGATTCCTTATATTATCTGACTTGTTAAAAATGACCACAAAATAGGCAGTAATAGAAATATGTACTTCACAAAACATCACTCACGTTGCCAGCTGTAGGTATTACCTATCGTAATTGAGCTGTACATAAATATTTCTGTCCATTTATAATAGTTATTATTAATATACTGGCCAAGTTTGCAATTCTGATGTTTACATTTGTTCAATTAGCTTTGGTCAAATGGATTTCTTCCTTTTTTGTTTAGGGTTCTTGCTTCGACTGGCCTTGGTAATGGTGGCCGAAGTATCGCTGAGGAGCAGCAGACCTCCAACGAACCAGCAACAGGTTCGAGAGTTCAACAAATTAGGTACTGCCCCTTTTTAAAAGTCTTACCACAGGATTTAGAAAGTGGTTGCAACAAACTATCTTTTTTGACATCCACGTAAATTTTTTACATTAATTCCAACTGCTAACCACAATTTTTGATGCCATCATGTAGAAACTGGAAACCTAAGTACCCACATAAAAATAAAATATAGAACGTTTTCAGAAAAACAGGATTTCAGCAATCTTATCCTGGGATGACCCAATTACCCGCCACTGGATTTGACCTAATTCCAAGATGTTACACAAACATAAGAATATATCAGCACTGCAATGCCATTCTGAGTTACGAATTTAAAAACTTAGGTTGGCAATATGTTCATGCACAGAATAAATAGCTTCACAACAGAAGCGTCCATAAAGACATGTGTCAAAAGGATGCTCGCTTTGACGCGAAATATCTTCTAAAGGGATAAACAATGTGCATTTTATTTGATTTTACATTGCAAAGAGATTGTATTAGGACCAAATTTATGTATAAGGTATTGGTTATTTTTCTGTAAATTTAAATGGAGGCTCGCTTATTTTACATGTCTTTATGGACGCTTCTGTTGTGAATCTATTTATTCTGTGGTTCATGCAAGGGGTTCAGACGGTCTGGGCCCCTCTCGACTTGCGGGCCATGAAGTGGCCGCTTAATGCATAAACCGACACTGCTTATAAGCCTTTTTTTGGTATAATAAATATGTCCACTAATAATTAGAACCTTTGATAATTTTTTGAATGCACTTGATAACCACCATTCTAGAAAATTTTTTAAAAATCTAGGGGATAGGTGGTATAATATGTCAGAAATGCCCAAAACCGAATGACATTATTACAACCATTATACTAACTGACTCTATGAAGGGGCTATTCTCTGCTACTCAAACCACTTTTTTGATTTTTTCTGTTTTGGTTTACTAAGTAACGTCTGCTTATAGGTATTTACCAACTTGGAGAAACTATCACTTTCTTCCTTTCTATTATTAACTTTCTGTTGTGGTTGCCTAATAAAATCTCGTTTCCTCTCATCTAAAGATTTCTTTGCAGATTTTTTCTTATTTTTCTCTTTTTTCAGATTCTCATGGTGCAGTTTAGCTTGCATTTTAAGTTTATAGCGATTTCTGATTTTGTGCTTTACACCTGGTTTTGCTGCAACTCCACCAAAATCTGGAATATTATCCTCGTCCGATTTATATTTTCTCTTTTCGACTTTATCAGTATTTGCAAAGTAGGGGTTAAATTCTGGACATTTTGGATTCTTCAGTCGAGATTTTTCCAGTCGTTTCTGTCGTGCTTTTATCATCGATTTGTTTTCAATACTAAATGAAATGATAGGCCTTTTAGCTGGGGAAAAAATATTGGGATTGTTGTTCAATGCACGCAGGGCAGTTAAAGCATGTTCAGGCTTTGTGAATGTCACAAACCCATATTCCTTAGATGCTCCAATGCCATTTGAATCGAGTTTCCGCATATCTCGCATAACCCTAGCTTCTTTAATTATTGCCTCTTTACCACCGTATTTCTGCAATAAGGTTCTTAATTTTGTATCGTCCCATGTTGGAGGAAGATTTTGCACCACTATCCTTTCTGGAGAGACAAACATGTTTAGATTTCGTAACATCTGTGTTTTATATTGCTCCAACTGGAGCCTTTTTGCCATATCAGATTGAGATACTCCCTCTGCTGCCCTTGTACCAGCCAAAATCACTAAAATTAAGCAAAATTAAGTGATCAGACAGATTGAAAAAACTATATTTTTTGTATGTACATACTAAATAAAGGTTTACAAATTAACTTACATCATTTTTGTGTTTAGTACGGATGAAAAAAAAAAGGAAAAAGTACACTTTTGAGAAGAAATATAAAAAAAGGCCACTGAATTTTATTGCTCCCTAACAGCAGTTGTACTACTACTACTGATTATTAATACCGCTATTTTATTAGATTTTACCTACTACCGATTATATATGGGAGAATAATAATTATAAGTATATGATTGTAGAACAAAGTAATAACAAATGCTGGTACTGCAAATATTTTCCAATTTGAGTTTGCTATAGACCTTGTTGAAATAAAAATATGGTAAAATGCACAAAGGGCAAGAAGTGGTGCTGTTATGAATGCGTAGAAGCCACAGATCACATAACTGCGAAAGAAATTGCTTGTACCCCATCTGCAAAACTCTTCAAGAAACAGAAGGTCAACCTAGGCTCAAGTTTCAAAAGCTTCCGCAAATAGTTCTATAACTACCAAGACCTACCTCATCTGTTGCCCAGTCCCAGAATTACCGAAAAACACAAAAAGCAAATTCTTCACAAAAGGGCAAAAAAATTGATGAAGGTAAATCATGTCGAAGGTAAATAAACTGCCATTTAACATTCATTAGTTCCCAATTTGAAAAAAGTGTGAAGACACAAATTCTACACAAAAAATCAGAAAGTTGATGACGTTAAACATTATTCTAGAAGAACGGAGGTTGTTACAAATAGAAAGACAATTATTTAAAGAAACAAGGGATGGTGGTGATGATAGCCAAAATTTAGGTAGTTTTTATGAAGATCAGTCCATTAGAAAAAAAAAATTAAAGAAAAAAGGGTTCTCTTAGAAAATCCCGCACAAACCTCATTTTCCTATTACCTACTTTTAATAGTACAGTCAACGAAAGCTCAAATATGGATTCTTGACAGACTTTTGTGCGCACTTTTTTTGACTTTTGGGCTGTGTTCAGAGGTGTTTTGAGATGAATACACCAAAAGTCCCAGCATCTGCGAGAGTCTTTGAATATAGAACCATAGGAAGCAGCCCTATGTACTTTAACTGTAATAAAGTACGCAACGGAAACGGCCATATTGTTCATCCACATTCCACGTCATTATGACCTCGATGGAGGCTAGTGAGATGACGGTTGATAGTTGCCAGTTGTAACCAATCTTTGAGTTTTGACTTTGAAGAGACAATAAGGTGCGGTTTGTGGTTGTTCCTTAACACAGATTTTAAAAGATTTTTATTCATTTTCCTGAATTATTATTCTCTAAAGTACACCACTGCCAAACTGGGAACATCCCCTCCTCCATATACAACAACCACATAGCCTTAAGTAGGAACCGGTCCACTCGATTTCATAGAAGGCTCCTTCCTAAGGTTCTTTATTCAAAGGCGATAGGAGCTAACTCCAGGGGTTCCCAAAATGTCTCCCTCTTTTTGGTTTTAGCTTATATCTCGATAATGGTCGGTCCGAGCCAATAGTCACTATATTATACATAGAAAATTAAAGCTGATAAATTTCTGAACAAAATAGTGTATGTTCATTTTCTCTTGTCTTTAACCGTTTTTGAGTTATGAACCATTGAAAACTGTTATTTTTCTCATTTTTTTGACATACAATGTCATATTTTCCCAAACATTATATTTAGAGCAAAAGTGGTCAGAAACGGAGTTGCAGAAGATATAATTATCTTCAACATGGTAAATTAAAAAGTGAAATTCACCTATTTTGTCAAAAATTATATCTATTTGCAAAATTCACAAAATTTGAAATTAATTGCAAAAATTACTGAAGGTTATTTTTTCCCTTTAAATAACAGTTATATCATCAAGTTGTTCCAAATAAAGTTTTCTTCATAAAATCACCTCAGCAACCACCTCTTAAAATATCTACATGTTGATTTGGAACAGTAAAGGTAGCACAATTTGCGAAATGTATAAAATAGTAAAATTAGTACCCAATACCACAGAGAAGACCAGAATACAGAGAATCCATCTTGTCAAATATGTCACCTTTTATGAAATTTTTCACACACCCGATTAGATCGTTCAGATAAACTATGAACTAGACTGTGTTCTTCATTTTTTATAGATTAATTTAAAACTGAGAAAGAAGATCCACAGTGACCTACAATAGATTAATTACCGTTTAAAGTTGGGCTCCATTTGACATATTTGACAAGATGAACTCTCCGTATTCTGGTCTTCTCTGTGCCAATACATAACGTAATTAAGTCAAACATTTTAATTTATCTTTGATCTTTTGGGTCTAGATAGTCCCGGGAGAAGTTCATCATCAAGTTTTGGGGAGAATTTTGCATCCTCATCGTCAATAAAGGGAACATTGTTCAGACAGTTTCTGTAACACTTGTGGCATATAAAAAACTCTGATATTCTGAATTTTGCTGAGGTACTCAGCAAACCCATGTCGTCTCCAAATGACATTGAAGAAGCCGGGAGGTGTTTCCTCAAATGGTATGGTGCACCACTAAGAGACTTCTCGTCCCACTCCTTTATATTTTGCATTTATTTCAGTGAGTATTTAAAGCAGTTTTATGATGGATACACATTTCTACAGGCTTAGATCTATCGATTTTGGTTACAACTGGAAATTAGTGAACATACCTATTGCCACTATAATGTAATCTCTGAATATAAGTTTTGCATTATTGTTCAACTCACCCCCTTCCTTAACTAAATATAAGTTTCTGGAGTCTCTGGGCTGTTTATTTGCTTTCATTTTCTCATTCAGTTTCTTTTGCACATCATTTCTTTCCAATGCAGGGTGGCAGTCCAAAATGTTTCCCATCAGCGTAAGTTCAGTTCCTGCTTGCAACGCTTTTTGTGCATCTTCTTGGCTCTTAAAATAGTAATTTATGGAACTTGTTTGCAAAGTACTACTTAAGCGCACGAGAATGACAGTATTTTGATAAGGCCGGATCAAAATATCATTAGAGTGCGCTAAAGGCGATTTGCACATGAGTTGCATAAAATATTTTTTCTACAACTGTTTTAAGTATATAAAAAACAAGCTGAGATCATTCTAAACTACGTGACTAATAATTATTTACCCTGATGGCTGCCTGACAGTTCTATGACTTCTTCTCGTGTCTGAAGTCATAGTGTGCAAAGTATCTATTTTGTGCACTGTTTTGAAACAATAGTTTGTGCATTGAAAACAATGCTTTAATGCAATGCATCTCTTTTGTTGAGGGTTGTAGAAAAAAGTTATTTTACATTCAGCAAAAAGTTTGTGATCTTTAAGAAATTGCCTATTCATTACGATGTGTTTACGAAAAGTTTACTTACAACAAATTTAACAAATGCAGTGCCTTTCGAATGCTCAGTTAGCTTGTCTATGCATATTAGAGCATAGTATATACGTCCAAATTGTGACATACATTGTTTCATGTCCTCGTTTGTTGCTTGGAAGGGAACGTTTTTTATAAAGATTGTTTTTCCTTCATTTATGTCATGTGATTCATGCCATTGCTCCTTTTTGATTGTACCTTTTGGAATCCCTTGACTGGATATTGCTGTGTTATTGTCACTGTCAATACTTTCATCTAAAACAAGCCCCAATATGAAGAAATATTATTTTATTGACCATTAATATTTCAGCCAAAATGTATAGATACCACTTTATAAAATAATGAGCTTTTCTCTTCCTCATAGTGAACCTTGCCTGGGTGAAAAAAATGTGTGTGTAGTAGGAATTAAAGTCTTCCCATAATTTACCTGACAAGTATCACTGATGATAGCGTAAAGACAAAAAGCACCATTACGAATTTTAAATAAAATTTTGTGCACAACCTAGCTGACAGTTTTACAATGGGTGGCTTTACCAGTTAACATGCAATTCGACAGTGCAATGCGAACTAGTGGAATCTGAAGTTGTTGTACACTGTTGTGTCAAGTAATGTCAAGAGCAGCAAAAGCAATGCATGCACACTTTTAAATCATCCTTCCAACCCAGATAGTTTATACAATAATGTTATGACTTCTAGAACAAATCTTCAGCAGTGGTTTTTGGCTAATAGACTGCCTTTAAATGAAAATAAATCTCAAAAGGTGAATTTCAGCCTTAGAAAAGACATTAAGCCCTATCACTTCAGGTTAGCAGATTCACAAGTAATAAAATCAAATTTCTTTGAGTTTTTTTGGATCATGGTCTGACTTGGAGTAATCACGTTCTCTGTCTCTCAAAAAAACTATCTAGGATAATGTCTTTTCATAAGAAACCTTTGTAATACTGTGACGGGATTTTTGTAGGTACAGAGAGAGCTGAGGGCCGCTGAAAAAAAGCAGACTAGTTCGGACGAAATGGGAAATTATACTGATATTTTTAGACAAATTAAAATGCACACAAACACTACAATAATTCTAAAATTACCAGGCACCAGACTAGGTATTCACACTAATAAAGAGTAGCTTTAACCAATTGCTCTAAAGCTGCTAGCTCGTACCTACGTAAAGTTCAGGTCACAAAATGGCCTCTTAAAGACTTAAATTTTGGTATTGTAACATTTGCCGGAGGTGAGCAGTTTTAATAGGCAATAGAAAAAACAAATTCTGGGAACACATTCAAATTGCCTTGAATATCCCTGGTTTCAGGACTCACCGCGCCACCTAATGGCCAGTAGCCAAATATACCCAAAAGTGAGAGACGAAACTTGCAGACAAGCTAGCCTAATATTTAGTAGTAATTTGGTTTGCCTTTACAGGGTTCTAAGCATATAAAATACAAGAAAGCATCACAGCGCAGGTTACAATCTTGAGTTAAGTTTTAATTCAAAATCCTTTTCAAAATACATTCCTCCACAATACAGTGCCCCACAGTTTTGTTACCATACCATGGCTACTTTAATACTATATCTTACACTGCTTCAGTTTGTGGTTATTCGTGTCATTCTGAGAAAATTTTCGGTGTCCAGAGAAAATGTGAGTCTTCGACTGTAATTGAGCAAATGCTATCCTCGTTCTATCTGAGAAAGTCAATTAAAATCAATTGATTTAAATCATTTGATTAAAAAAAATTGATTCAAATCACGCCTTCTGGTTTATGCCTGTCTTGGTTCTGGGATTCTTTCACTTTTTTTGGTTGTTTATTCAAACCTCTAACCTCAAAGAACAGCCAAGGGCGATGCTTGAAGTTTTGAATCGAGATTGAGTTTTATTTAAAATACTTAGTAAAGTAAGTTCCTACATACTTAGGTATTATGAGCAGTAAAAAATGTCTGGTAGAAAGAAAGACAACATTTGGAAATTTTATGACGATAAAAAAGGGGTACTGGTAGCTTAGTACGGAGGATCAAAAAAACATTTACAAAAATGTAATCCAAGTGCTACCAAAGATGACAGTACTGATACTGACAGTACTCGAATAATGGGCAAAGGTAAGTTTAGTGTTAAACTAAGCAGTTATATTTCAAGAATTTTGAAATCCTTAAATAAAAAATTCTAAGTAAATTATTTATACGTTAAAAAAATCAAATATAATTCCCTAATAAAATAATAAAAAGAAAACCACTTAAAAAAAACTATAAAAGACAAAAAATTCCATACAACTATAAATAAAAAAAAAACAATTTTTTTTATTTAAATCTGATTTAAATAAAAAAATCTGATTAATTTGATTTTTTCTGAAAAAATAAAAAAATCAGCAACCCTGGACTCGGCCCTAGCCGCAAATGGCAATGAAGACGAAATAATAGTAATTGCTCCCCTCCCCCGCACAAGCATTTAGTCGCCTTTGGGGTATAATAATAATATCCAATCATGGTGTCAATAACTGGTGTTATAGCAAAAACTTTGCTGAGAAACATCAAAGGGCTGGGTCTAACTGAAAGTGGTACTACTTGTGACAGCCCGAACCGTCAGGAAATTCATGGGGAATGCAGGAACATCCAACAACATCAATGTCACCTAATGCCCGATAACATGGCAAGGATCTTGTCCAAGCCAGATCCTTTTGGTATCCGGGATACCCGGGATCTGAGTGAATGTTCCCCATAGAGGGAGTGCGAATGCCTTTTGGCTTAAGTCGATATAATAATAAACACAGCTTTATTTACCAACAGCACATCCTGTTACTGCCACAGCAGCGAAGTTTAGCTGAAGCTATTCTTATACTTAACCACAATGTGCCAAATCAAATAGAAAGGTGCTAATAAATGATTAATAACCAGGGACTCTTTAAAGTAAGGGGACCCAGCATTAAACTTTCCAAAGTGAGGCATATTCTTTCCTCATTCTAATGGACTCAGTGACGCCAAGTATGCCATTTTATTGGAGAATCTAAGAATATAACAGGTACTTTGATTGTTAGTAAAAATTAATAATGGTTGTTAGTAATAATTAATAATACTACCTATTGGAGTTATATTTTGTTATATTGTTGTTCTCTTTTTTATAGTGAAAAGTTTTAATGTTATAAATAATATATATATAGTTCTGATGATGGCATTATGCCGAAACGCGTAAACTACTGTACCTATAGGTTTGAAAAATAAAACTATTTAAATTGTGGTCGATGCCCAGGATTATTATTACGAAATAACGAATGTTCCGACCAGGACGATTAGAAGAAGTTATAAATTACTACGAGTATCTGTGGCTGCTTTTCGTGAGAAAATTAAGAACTTTTTACTCAGTAAATAATCTTAAAAGAAATGGCTTGTGGCATATGGGACAAAATGCTTTGGTAATTGGCAACACCAAACTAGTTTCCAATATCTAATGGAAATTGTGTATGGGTCTTTCGGAGGTGTGCAGACCACGACAGGTACCTGTTTCGGGCTTGTTGGCCCTCATCAGGCAGACGTAGCGCACCTCAGCCGAAAAGACCCAAACACGTTGGCTTAGTGGAAAAGGAACTAGTATAATGCGGTGAGCATTTACCATCCAACGCCATCTAGCTGGTACTGCCAAAACCAAAGCAATGTGAGTGTGTATATATCGACCGGTCGATCGACATATAAAAAGAACTCGGCAAAGCGGCGCGGCGCGGTGGAAAAAAACCAGAAGAAGCATACATACGGGGGCCAAGAAACTCGTTTGATTCATCACCGAGTATCTTCTAATATATAGAAATCAACAAGGATCGAATCGTGAGTTTCAATCCTCGTGTGCTTACGTCTATAGCCAAACGATGATTAAACAGAATGAATATTTAGTGTCCCCATTATAATTTTAAAAGAAATGGCTTGTGGCATATGGGACAAAATGCTTTGGTAATTGGCAACACCAAACTAGTTTCCAATATCTAATGGAAATTGTGTATGGGTCTTTCGGAGGTGTGCAGACCACGACAGGTACCTGTTTCGGGCTTGTTGGCCCTCATCAGGCAGACGTAGCGCACCTCAGCCGAAAAGACCCAAACACGTTGGCTTAGTGGAAAAGGAACTAGTATAATGCGGTGAGCATTTACCATCCAACGCCATCTAGCTGGTACTGCCAAAACCAAAGCAATGTGAGTGTGTATATATCGACCGGTCGATCGACATATAAAAAGAACTCGGCAAAGCGGCGCGGCGCGGTGGAAAAAAACCAGAAGAAGCATACATATGGGGGCCAAGAAACTCGTTTGATTCATCACCGAGTATCTTCTAATATATAAAAATCAACAAGGATCGAATCGTGAGTTTCAATCCTCGTGTGCTTACGTCTATAGCCAAACGATGATTAAACAGAATGAATATTTAGTGTCCCCATTATAATTTTAAAAGAAATGGCTTGTGGCATATGGGACAAAATGCTTTGGTAATTGGCAACACCAAACTAGTTTCCAATATCTAATGGAAATTGTGTATGGGTCTTTCGGAGGTGTGCAGACCACGACAGGTACCTGTTTCGGGCTTGTTGGCCCTCATCAGGCATCTTGGCCCCCGTATGTATGCTTCTTCTGGTTTTTTTCCACCGCGCCGCGCCGTTTTGCCGAGTTCTTTTTATATGTCGATCGACCAGTCGATATATACACACTCACATTGCTTTGGTTTTGGCAGTACCAGCTAGATGGCGTTGGATGGTAAATGCTCACCGCATTATACTAGTTCCTTTTCCACTAAGCCAACGTGTTTGGGTCTTTTCGGCTGAGGTGCGCTACGTCTGCCTGATGAGGGCCAACAAGCCCGAAACAGGTACCTGTCGTGGTCTGCACACCTCCGAAGGACCCATACACAATTTCCATTAGATATTGGAAACTAGTTTGGTGTTGCCAATTACCAAAGCATTTTGTCCCATATGCCACAAGCCATTTCTTTTGTAAATAATCTTAGTCCGACTTGCATTTTATCAAATTCATTTTTTGTGCGCTGGTTTCACCTATCTTTGTATATTTCCATTGTATTTCGTACCTGCTGAATGTATGTCTAATTTAGATGTAAGTTAGTCGTTATTTGTTATCTATGTTATTAACAGGGACTCTTTAAAATGGATGTACGACAATTGGATGCGGAAAACTGGACACGCGGTAATTGGGAGCAGACAACTGAACGCGCGACAATTGGACGCACGGCAGTTGGGCGCGTACGACAATTTGTCGCAGTGAGATTCGTATGCGAAATCTTCGGATATAATTTCAAAACAAATAATTTTAGTGTAAATGAATGCAAGGGTTTGCTTTTTTTTAATCTGTAGAGTAGGTAAAACTGTATTTTAGGACGAAACTACCAACTCAAAAACCAAGGCCTAAGTACTACTATGCTTTTTTGAGCGAAAAATTTAGGAAAGTTTATTAGGGATTAAAAAAATTGGCTATATTCCATCCCTTGCAATGGGTTTGTACATACCTTTCGTTGAAAAATATTAGAGAATAAAAATTCTGGAATTTATTGAATATTGCTATTTTCTCTGGCAAAATTAGCTGTTCTATTCTTACTTATGAAAATATCTCCGCTAGATTTATAAAAAAAAGTATGAAACTGACCATTTATTTACTAATTTTATTAATTTTTATAGGTAGTTAACTGTTTCGATTTTTTCTTTTTTCTTTTGGACAGCAGAACTAAACACGCTGTTAAATTTTTGGAATTTAGTTTCGGGACATCCTATTTTAACATTTTAAAATTGTACCTTCCTGTTGGAAAGGAAATAGTAAAACCGTATACGAGTACATTACATGGTAGGTAAAAGAAAAAAAAACACAAAAATTAAACAGCTAGCAGTTTTATCTTGCCCTTGAAAATATAGGTACCAGGTAGATACCATAATAATCAATATAATCACCTGAGGGCGGATATTTGTAAAAAGGGGAAAACTTGTAAGTAGGTTAGGTAGGTATAAAATGATTTTAAATTAATCCTTTTTGCCTTTAATAATCCTTTTTTTTTTCATATAAAAGTAAAGTAAGCTACCTCTTTTTCATTTAATACCTTGCAACCCGTAGAAGATGGTACTCCAATTCGTGACAAGTGAAAGGGGAAATCCCATGTTATTGCACAATGGATATCTTTACAGAAGAGAGCGAAGTATAGGCGAGAAAATCATTTGGAAATGTGCTGACTACAACAAACATCATTGCCCGGCAAGAATTCATACAGTCAATCAAGAAATTGTACACAACACCCTTCATCTTCATGTTGCCGATGCCACCAAAGTTCAAGCGAAAAAAGCAGTTCTACAAATGAAGGAAATAGCAAAGCATCAGAATGAACTATCTACACAAGCTGTAATTGCCACCGTGTCAGAAAATTTGTCACCTGCAGTATCAGCCCAATTGCCTCCAGTTGTTACATTAAAGAGAACTGTTCAACGTGTTCGAAACAGAGAAGAAAATGTTTCACCGGTACCTCGTTCGTTAACAGAGCTCAGCTTTCCTGATGACTATACTACCATCAATGGCGAACCATTCCTGCTATTTGATCGAATTCTCATATTCTCGACAGCGCAAAATGGATCGGATTACTGCGACCACTGGTATGCCGACGGGACATTTTCTTAATCGCCTACATTGTTCGCACAGCTTTACACGATACACGGAGTTCAGTACAGCAATGTTATACCCACCATGTACGCACTTCTTCCAAACAAGAACCAGAGTACCTACAGCCATCTTCTTCAAGCACTGAAATCGCAGAAACCGGGACTTCGACCCTCTTCAATTATGGTTGATTTTGAACGGGCAGCTATAAACGCATTTTCTGAAGAATTCCCAGAAACCACCATTCTTAGTTGTTTCTTTCATTTATCACAATGTATATGGAGACAAATTCAGCAAGCTGGACTACAGAGAAGATATAGCGACGAACCGGAATTTGCATTGCAATTGAGATTATTGGCGGCATTGGCCTTCGTTCCTCCAAATGCTGTTATCGAAGCATTTGATAATCTACTTGAAAGTCAGTTTTATGTAGATGCCAGTTACCAACTATTTTGAAGATACTTGGATAGGCTGTACTGACAGGCGAAATCGCCGAAGAGCACCACTGTTTGCAATTAGTTTGTGGAACGTTTACAATTTAGTCCTGGGCGACATCCCGCGGACAAATAATGCCATTGAAGGTTAGCATAACAGTTTTTCGTCAATTGTTCAGGTGACGCATCTATCCATTTGGAAGTTTATTAATGCCCTAAAAAAGGAAGAAAGCCAAATAGGCTCAAAATAGAGCAATATATCGCAGGGCATGAACAACCCAGGAAGAAAGTATATCGTGACACAGCTCGCAGGATTCAAACTGTGGTGGCTGATTATGCAAATAGACCAATTTTTAGATTATTTACGGGGAATCGCATACAATTTTCAATTTTAAAACACATAATTTATTTCTTTTATTTATAATTATATTTCATTGTTTGTACTATTTACTTATAAGTAGTTGTTGTTCACGTAAATTGTATATTTTGTAGATATTGTGTGACTCTTCAATACAAATATTGACTTTGGATTTCATTTTTAATATTTCCTATTTAAGTTGGTTAGTAAATGAGGAAAAATTCATCTGAATTTATTAAGAAATCGGGGCGGGCTGCAACAATTTTCAAGTTATTGGAATTTTGGAATGCTTCTTCATATAACTTTCTTATTTAAACTTTTCTTTCATTAAAAAAATGAAAGTTTACTGTAGCTCTATTACGGGACAGTCTATATATTAAAAGTCTTCGCGCAGTAGACAAGCTATATTCATATAATTTTCTTCTTTAAACCTTTTTACTACGTTAAAAAATAAAAAAAGTAATAGGGTGGCAAGCACTTTCACATCAACGCCCTCTATAATATTTAGGTCCCTATTTAATCTTTTGTATTGGGTATCTATCTAGTAGTTTATTGTAATTACTACCATAATATTTAGGTACCTTTTGTATTAGGAATCTAATCTATAAGTTTATTGTAATTGTAAAAAGATTGCCTCAAAAGGTAGAATATTTAAGAATTTCTATAATCCCCTTAAATTTCTACCTACCGATTTATAGGATTTTTTACCTAAGTACCACCTATTATCTTTTATTGATTAGCTACATTCCATTCCTTGCATTCATTTACACTAAAATAATTTGTTTTGAAATTATCCGAAGATTTCGCATACGAATCTCAATGCGACAAATTGTCGTACGCGCCCAACTGCCGTGCGTCCAATTGTCGCCCGCGACCAATTGTCGCACGCGACCAATTGTCGCGCGCCCAGTTGTCCGCTCCCAATTGTCGCGCGTCCAGTTTTCCGCGTCCAATTGACGCGACACCCTTTAAAATAAGGGGACCCAGCATGTCACAGTCTATCACATAGGAAAAGTGAAGCCTTGAGGGGAAGTTTGTTTTCAGTTGACTCCAAGGAGAAGTATTATCTGTTATTAGGCATATCACGAGGCATATTAGGCATATCAGGAGTTGTATTTAAAAAGAGAATTTAACAACTGCAAATAGTTTAATAATTATTCAGTGTGTATGTAGCCATAATTTGTCAACCCAACTTCTTAGGAAGAAATTAACTACAAGAATTATAAACATTTCCCCTCTTCAAAAATGTAATTTAAAAAAAATAATAAAAATAAAAAAAGAGCCATGGACCTCTTGCACGCAAAGCGAGAATCATGCCCCTAGACCACCGAGGTCAAATGAATGTTTTACTTAACTAGCCCTATACAAATTTCATTACCATGCTTTAAAGTTAGAGTCCATTTGACAGCTGTCATTTCGGTTGAGCTTTTAATTCTGAATATGTTTTTTGTGCTAATAGATACTTAATGATCGATGTGTTAACTGAGAACATATCTTCTAATCCTATATTAAATTTGGTAATGTGAAGAAGTTAACTGGTTATCAGTTTCAGCTGCCACAATATTGGTTTAGCGTAACTAGGACGTAAATAAGATAGTAGGATTTCAGTGAAAATACCACTAGTGGTATTATCGCTGAAATCATCACCTGATTGGTTAATATTTCAAAAATTATGCCATTTCATTGGTTCATATTGGCAGGCGTTGAATTCTCGTTGTAATATCTTATAAAGAATCTAGTGTGACTGGTAGACTGGGGACGAAGGAATGCATTTTTGCGATACATTTCAACAAAATTAAAACTTCTAATTTTACCGCTTATTATGATCGAGGTTTCTTTGTCTTGCTATCGGGAATTTTCACAGTAATGATAGAATCCATGTCTTTAATATCATTTAATGGTAATTTCTGTAACTCCTCTCTGCGGCATGCTCCTGAAATGCCAAATAGTGCAACTGTCTATAACAATACACAATTAAGTAGGTATAAAGTTAAAAATCGGCCAAGTGCGAGTCGAACTAGCACACAAAGGTTCTGTACCACCTTACAATATTTAACAATTCATATTTTTAAAAAATACTAAAATAAAAAAAATAGTAAAAAATTAAAAAAAGGAAATAAAAAAGTTTGACCCAGAGCGTCGCTTCGAACACCGGACCTCTGGGTTATGAGCCCAGCACGCTTCCACTGCGCTATTTCACTGTTTGAGAAATATTAGTTAGTTAGCCGTGTCGTTATTAACAAAAATCGAAACTATTACATTACCTTTATTTTACTTTTATTATTTGTTGTTATAGCGGCTCGACACACTCTGTGAAAATTTCAAGTGTCTACCTATTACGATTCAAAAGATATAAGGCATAGTTGGTGTCCCGTGGGGTTTTCTAAAATATTTTACGAGATTTTACATAAAAATACAGCGCGCCCATATCTGAAAAAGTCACCCATGGAATAACAGATGGGCCTGTGAGCCCCCAGAGTCTCAAATCGCTACGAAATTTGGAAATTCTCCACACCAAAACAATACCTAATGTCAGTGAATGTTTACAATAATCAGGCGTGCGCTTCGGCCACGACGTATACAGTACGATCCCAGGGACCTCGCCAAATCGCGAAAAAAAGCGGCTCAAACGGCCGAACGGCTTTTTCGATCAGGGGGCCCTCTGGCAGGGGAGAGGCCCGTATCCGTCGGCGGCCCCAGGCAAAAATTGAACTCGACCGGTGCTAACCCTTCCAATCACTAGCCATTTTTCCCGAAAAAAAAAAAACGGGAAAAAAAATTCCGGTGCCAAACGGCTCTCCCGACTCAGACGCCCTTCAATAGGGTTGTTGCCCATGAGCTCGGGCGGCCGTACGCCAAATTTGGGCTCGAAATATAAAACTGCGTCCTGTAGACAAGAGCATAGGTACACGTATTACTACACAGGAGCGGGGGCCATAACAAGGCCTATGGTCCCGCAGGGCCGGTAGGCGCTTGTTAACAAGAGTTTCAGATAATTTTTTCTGTAATTTTGAAATTTAGTATGAACTTATTAGCGAACAATGCTCTCAACCCTAGATACATTTTCTGCATCACGTTTTTTACATGACTTGTAAATCTAAGTTTCCTGTCAATCACCAATCCCAAAATGTTTACCCATTCAGAAAGTTCAAGACACCAATATCTATTTCTAGCAGCTGTTCTATATAGTGTCTTATGTTGTCAGCACAAAACAAAATAAGGTTTGACTTTGCAGGGTTAATTGCTAAATTGTGATTCGAAGAAAAATTGCATATTCCTTCTATATCTGCATTAAGAGCAGCTGCAGCTAGCTCTATATCTCAAGGTGAAAATTGATATCGTTTGCGAAAGTCTGCATGCTGGAATAAGCTGGTAGGTCTGCAGTGTACAGTGTAATCATTTTTAGACTCCCAGCCTCTGTTGTTGGAAAACGGTCAAAGATATGGAGATATTACATATGGGAGATGATATAGGGTGTATAAAGAAATAAATTGGTCCATTTAGTGACTCTTTGCAAATACGACGTTAGGCGTCGCTACGCCAAGAAATGTTTTTTCTCACCAACATACCACTTTTGTTACATCGCTCGAAAGCACCAATTTTTCTGAGCATTTCTCATTAATGCCATTTTTCTTTATTATCTTTTGTTAAAAAGTTATTCTTCAAAAACGCCTTAAAATATTAATTTTTGATATCTAATTGCCATTACCAGGGATGACGTAGCGTGTTCAATGATTTTATTTTTGGATATATTCCCCTGACCTTTTCCTTGCTTCAAGATCTTCAAACCACGTATCTTGACCCCCTTACCTTTGTCAACATGCAAATCCAGGACCTACTGGGTTTTTTATACCTCAATTTTCACTAAACGAATTTAGCGATTTTTTTGTTAAAATTGGACACCACACCGTTAATCAGGACACCACATGTACCCATATACCAAATTTGAACAAAAAATATATATAGGGAGTTGAATTCTACAGGGTGGCAAAATTTAGCAAAATAAGATCTGGCGGGCCAAGAGTTAAGTATGCCACGGAATTACCTCAAACCAATTGAATAGTCAACAGGACCACACAGGCTATTGGTATGCAAAGATTCAATAACAAATATACAGGTTGTTTTTTTCTGTGCCTACTCAAAGTGCTATTTTTTTTAAAACTTTACCTATACGGATCAAGAACGATAAAAATCGATTAGGTGTATCAAAACCACTGCAGAAATTATAAACAAACTATGTCTAAAATTTACAGAAGCCTGAAAGTTAGTAAGGCCAGATGAGTTAAGGTGGGCAGTGTGCTACAACAGAAACCCATAGAAAATTGTATAATTTTATTAGACGATGACCATGTCGACAAAAGTTCAATAATTTAAATCGCTTTTACTTGTTCAATGATAGTTTGTAAAATATGTTTTTTTTTTCATTTATTAATATATTTTCAATAATTTATAATAATTCCAGGGTGCATTTGACCCATATAAAGTTTAAAGAATGCGGCACTTTGAGATGGCACAGAGAAACAACCTGTATATTTGTTATTGCATCTTTACCTTGTGTGGTCCTGTTGACCACTGTTTTGAGGTAATTCCATGGCCTACTTGACTCTTGATTTGCCAGATGCCTTAAAATTCCTATTTTGCTAAATTTTCCCACATTGTAGAATTCAATTGTATATTTTTTGTTCAAATTTGGTATATGTGTCCTGATTAACGCTGCGGTGTCCAATTTTAACAAAAATAATCGTAAATGCATTTAGTGAAAATTGGGGGGAATAAAAAAATCATAGTAGGTCCTGGATTTGCGTGTTGACAACAGTGAGAAGGTCAAAACATGTGGTTTGAAGGTCTTTCAAACAAAGAAAAGGTCAGGGCAATATAATCTGCAAAAATAAAATCATTGAACACGCTACGTCCCTGGTAATGGCGAATAACAAAATAAATAAAAATAAAGAAAATAAAGAAAAATGGCATTAATGAAAAATGTTCAGAAAAATTAGCGCTTTCGAGTGATGTAACAAAAGTGGTACGTTGGTGAGAATAGTACATTCTGTAATGAGGTTAGAATGAAAAAATTCGATACGAGTGAAAGATTCCGAACGCGAGCCTTAGCGAGCATGAGGAACCACGAGTATCGAATTTTTTCATTCTAACCGAGTAACAGACTGTATTTTCTCCACGACCATTCGTGAATGTAATTATTCTCCACGACCAGAAAGTCAAAAAAACAATTAAATTAAATTTGAACAAAACAAGTTATTTATTCACACATTTTGCATGTTACATTGTATTAATATGTATATTTATAGTATTTGTACAATTATTGAAATTGAAAACTGGTGCATTGGAAATATTTTCCATAATTTTTTTCAACACAGATTGGTTTGTAGATGCGGAGTTAACAGACGTATAGCAAGACGAATTGGAAGATGAAGGGGCAGTTACTGACGATCCAGTAATTGACGAGACTAATTGATTTGCTACATTTATTAGATATTGTAGAGAATTTTCTATACAGGGTGAGTCACATCTAAAGGCAGAGCCGAAAACACAAGGTAGAACTCGCTAAAATAAGCACATATGTTTAATAAACATTAGCTCAAAAACGCTTGGTTCTCCATATACAGCGTGTTGAAAATTTTCCAAAAATAACATATTTTTGAAATTTTTTTCGAGCCCGTTTAAGAATTTCAACCAAATTTGGTACATATTATGCATCGGTAGGTTGCCATTTTGTGCAATAATTTGGCCTCATTCAGATGACCAGCGGCATAGATACAAATAGTTACTCTAAATAATTGTAAAAAAAAGGAATACGGTCCTGTGCAAAACCAAAAATTTTGCTTTTTTTGGATAGCCCATTCAATTTGGAACAAAAAGCGCCTCTTGGTATTTTTTTTATTTCTGGTACAGTTTCTTCGTAATTTCGGATTTTTTAAACTAGTGCCAAGGTGATTATAATAATAATAATAATAATAATTCTCACCCTCACAATACTCCAAACTAGGAGTACCCCAGAAGCAACCACATGCTTGTGCGGGGGAGGGGGGCAATTACTATTATTTTGTCTTCGTTGCCATTTGCGGCTAGGGCCGACTTTTTTCCCGATAGAACTAGGATAGCATTCGCTCAAGTACTACGGAAAACCCTAGAAAACCGTAGTAATCCCAGTGAGTAATTAGTAAATCACACGGGTAAAGCTATTTAGGAGCAATACCGTGAACCCACATTTGCCCAGCGCTCTTGGCCATAGCGGTGTTTTTCTTTAAAGACATATATGCATGCGCCTGCCTCGAACCAAGGTTGATCGAAGGCAGAAAAACATGCAGTCTAAAAAGTCAGCGCCGGTACCTGCGAAGCCACCGCGGCCCCAATTATTGCACAAAATGACAACCCATAATATGTATCAAATTTTGTTGTAATTCCTAAACGGATTCGAAAGAAATTAAAAAATATATGTTAAAAGTTTCAACACGCTGTACATGGAGAACCAAGCGTCTTTGAGCTATGTTTATTGAGCATATGTGCTTATTTTAGCGAATTCTACCTTGTGTTTTCGGCTCTGCCTTTAGATGTGACTCACCCTGTATATCCTTCTGCTACTTGAGAAGACTTCCAGCCCCCATGTCTTTTTAATGTTGTAATATTCGCACCTGCGTTTACCAACGTAGTCGCTGACGTACGGCGGAAACAGTGGCCAGTATATTCTTGTGGGTTTTCTAGATTCAGGAACATGGCAATTTGTTTAGGCATATCACCCAGTTTATTTATGCCAATTACTTGGCGTGTACATTTATTTTTTGGAAATTAATAAAAACATTATCAGACGGAACAAGAGGAGGTCTCAGTGCCCAGTATTTCTTTACAATATTATAATAAAAATCTCCCGTGATTGTAAATTGATTGGTTTTTTAGTTTTCGTATTAGGAACTGCCATTAGTTTTGCGGAACCTAAATCTTTAATGTCAGAAACTTTCATGTTGTAAAGTTCATTCTTACAACAAGCCCCAAAAACACCAATTACAAGGACGACCTAAAATAACTAAATTTTATTAAGTTATTTGAGAGATAATTTTTTCTACCTTTGTAGCTAAATATATCACATCCGGAGCATTTTCTAAAAATTGCCTAACATTTTCTTCTGTAAAAAGCTTCGATTTCTTTGGTAAATAGTTTTCAGAAGAGCGTTTTAGTAAAGATTTTAATTTTTTGTATTTTGATCATGTTTCACATTTATCGTTGCTTTTAAAATTGAATACATTTTCCATAGAGTCAAGGATTTCCTTTTTTTTAAGAAATCACCAAAAAATGCAATTAAAACATTTTCAGAAAATGAGGTCGTTTTTTGTTTTCTTGTTGCCACTCCCTTAACAACGCATAATATTTTTCATATTCATGTTTCGATTTTTGCGGCAGCAGGTTCTCACTTATATTATTTGCACAATTTGTAATTTCAGGTGGAGTATTATCAAATTCCATATCAAAATCACTCGATTTTTCACTCATTTTATTTAACTTAAAACACGTTATGACGCGCACCCCCATGCCGCTATTGTTGACAGCGAGGTTGACAGTCTTGAAATCCATGGCACTCTATGCTATGTTTAGTTCGATTAGCATATATTCATTCATTGTCTTGTTATGGAATGAAAATATATAAAATAATGCAATGATTTATTATTATTAGTACGTAATATTAATATCCCTATTATTATATTGTATATTTATGTGTAATAGATTACAAAAATTATATTAAGATCCTGGAATTACATGCAAAACACTCGAGAAGCAAGTATTTAAGAATAATCTCGCTCTAGAGTGAGAATTTTTAAGTTCTATTATTAAACATGATTTTAGAATACTTACATTCACAAATGGTCGTGGAGAAAAAATATTTCTTGGCGTCGCGACACCTAGCGTCGTATTTGCAGAGTCGCTAAATAGTCCAATTTATTCCTTTATACACTCTATATCATCTCCCATTTACAGGGTGGTCACTTTTTCGATGCTCACCATTGGGATCTCATAAACGGTAACTCAAAATCTAGCAGCCCTAGAGAATTTTTGAGTCAACTAGTGAAAAGAGCGTGTCTGGAAACATAAGAATACAAAATTTTGCCAAGTTAGGTGTTCTAATAAAAAAGATATGAGCTATTTCCGGAATCAGCAGTTTTCAGTGTTTTTCAGAATATTTCAGAAACGAACTGAGCTATCTTCAATTCCTTTTCAGATAATGATTCAGGACTAAAATGCGCAACTTTTCTCTAAATCAACTACCCTTCTATCTTTTACCATTTCCGAAATCCCAATGATGAGCATTGAAAAAGTGACCACCCCCGTAATCTCCATATATTTGACCGTTTTCCATCAACAGAGACTGGGCGTCTGAAAATGATAACCCTGTACAAAAAACAGGAGTGGACCCAGAATAGAGAACTGTGGCACACCTGAGACAATCTTCTGACAGCTAGATTTTAGATCTTTTATCAGGACATATTTTGACCTCCCTTGAAGGTATGTTTCAATAAACTGTATCGAGTTTTGACTAAAGTCGAAATACTCTTAATTTTGTGCATATAGTTAAATTATTTTAAGAAGTCCTTACTGGGACTGTCAAATGGTAATTTCGCCATCCTAAGTTGGCACTAATACAGCAAAAAAAGCAACCGGGTCATAAGCCCAGGTCAGTAACGAGCCCATTTGCACAATGAATAACTACTAATTACACGAACAAGAACAACATAGATAACGGTAAAACTCATGAAACGTATAATACCCGCGAATATTTTCACTGCCCAAAGTTTGAACCCTTTTGAACGATCCGGAAAACCTTCACTGTCACTTTCACAACACCGAAACAAAATTTGCCTGAGTCCGCCCCATAGACGCTGGCGCAAGTGGCTGATTTTAACAAAATACCAAAATGAAAGTGTTTCCATGACGTTTGAAATTACTATTAAAATGAGTTGTAGTCATAATTATTTTTATTTGTAGCGGTATAATCGTGATTGGCAATAGGGTTTTTATTTTATTATGTTCTTTTTTCGTATCACTTGGGTAACTTTTCACATCATAAATCAATGAGTGACGTCATTAACTGGTTGAGACACATATACCATTGTTATACCCATAGTTAACAGAAAATTTCTAGGGATTTTGTGGAGACTGTCATCTGACAAAATCGGGACTTCTTACAGTAATCGGGGTTTAGTAAGGTGTCATTAATCCTGTCAAAAGCCTTGGAGTAGTCTATGGAAACCAAAGCAACAGCTAGCTTCTGATCCAAAGCTTTTATAATATTGTCTGTTAGATTGAGAAGAGAAGTGTTTGTACTGTGAAAGGCCCAAAATCCTGAGTGACTTGCGGACAGAATCCCAACCCTCTCCAAGACCTTTGACAAGACTGACAAGAGGCCTATCGGTCTAAGATCAGACAATTCCTTTGGGCTTGATACTTTTGGGACACGAATAACCACAGCCTGTCTTCATGCCTTCGGAAAATAGCTCTGCTCAAGATTAATAATTATGCGCGTTGTGTCGAGCAGAATAACTGGCAGACAAAGTTTTATCAGAAATAGGCTTTACCATCAATACCTTTTGAATTGGATTTAATGTTACTTATGATGATACTGTGGATAACATTAGGCTCAACAGGAGTAAAGTACTGTAAAAATTGAAAACATCCTGGCCAATATCTCCTGGGTCAAACACCGACATAAAATAGTCATTTACTGCAGCGGGATCATTGATATTATCAGGTAGATTGGTATCACAAGATGTATTAACATTCAAAGACGTCAGTTGGGACCATAATTTTTTTACAGTTTTTTTTTGAGCTTCAAGATGCCTAAGGAATGCTATTTTTGCTCGTCTTATGGAGGACAAGGTGAGGTTACGAACATTGCGAAAATTACACGGAGTATCAGGTGTTTTATTAGCTTTATATACTGAATAAGCATGTTTCTTTTGATTAGTAATCTGATAGGATATTTTAACCATGGTGCTTTAGGTTTACTCACACGGACAGTCTTTATTGGCACGCGAACGTCAAATGGAGACAAGGTAGCACATGTGAGAAATTTAACTTTTTGATCAATCGATTTCATTTGATATATAGCATCAAGATCAACAGCAGACAGATCAGAAACACACAGACTCTCATCAAAATCTCGGAAACAGCTAAATGTAATGTATTTTTGCATAGTTTTAAAAGCCGGTATTACCATGTCACAATAAACTAACCTGTGATCTGTGATATTAGAAGCATCTAGCGTGACACAATTACTAAATAAATTAGGCATGTTAGTAAAGATCGGATCAAGTAGAGTATATGTATCAGAAACCCTCGTAGCATTATTTACCTCATAAAATCAATGAAAATCAAAACAGCATGTCACAAGAATATGGGTAAGCAAATCAACATTTACATTGCCCAAAACTACCACAATGCTAAATTATGCTTTCTGTCAAGCCATGGGAAGGTGGGCGATATAGTATACCTACAACAAAATTATTCTTGTGCGCAGTTATCTTCACCCACATATTCGAGAAAGATATGTGCACAACGTTTTTGAAAATGCAGCAATTCAAGAGCGGTTTTCAACCCTTCAGGCGGCTAGCAAGGAATTCACACTAGGGGGCTCTTTTTTACCTCCCTTAGTTGGCTACTTTTTGGAGTAAAAACGAATGTTCTTAACCAAGTTATTAACCCTTCAGACGGCTAGCAAGGAATTCTCACTAGGAGGCTTTTTTACCTCCTTTAGTTGGCTACTTTTTGGCGCAAGAACGAAATGTGCACATGCATTTCTGAAAATGAGAAAATAATTATTATGTCATTCAAGGGCGGTTTTTAACCCTTCGGATGGCTAGCAAGAAATTCTTACTATGGGGCTTTTTTACCTCCCTTAGTTGGCTACTTTTTGGCGCAAGAACGAATTGTGCACATTTTTGAAAATGCGAAAATAATTATTATGCCATTTAAGGGAGGTTTTTAACCCTTCGGATGCTAGCAAGAAATTCTCACTATGGGGCTTTTTTACCTCTCTTAGTTGGCCACTTTTTGGTGCCAGAACGAGTTGTGCAGAACATTTCTGAAAATGCGAAAATAATTATTATCCCATTGAAGGGCGGTTGTTGACTCTCCCGATGGCTAGCAAGGGACTAACAAATATGATTTGGTTACTTGAAAAGTAGTAGTAATTCGTGCAGTAAATAAAACGTTACAAAAAATGCAGGTTGCTTAACCAAGGACAAAATGGCTGTTAAAATTTTGGCCAAAAAAATGGCTTCTAACTTCATACCGGTATGTTGTAGACTACCCTTTTGTTTACTACCTACTGGGAACCAATTTACCAACATCCCATAAAACAATAAACAATAACATGTAAATATTTAAGGGGTTGATTTTTGGGTCCGTTTTTTTTTCTCATAATGGACCCAAAAATCACCCCCTTAAATATTAGCATGTTATTAAGAAACACCCTGTACGTTTTAAGTATTTTATATACCTGAAAATATTTAAATACTGATAAGTATTTATTTACTTCAGAGTATTTAAAATATTTTGAAGTATTCGGTATTTAAATACTCGAAATGGGTACCTACCTGTTTAAAAACCAAAAAGTATTTAAATTTAAATTGAGTGAAATACTAAATAGTATTTATAGTACTAGCAGCACGTGAAAAAAAGCTGCACATAATAGAATAGAATGATTTAACCCGTAGTTCTCAAAATTTCATCCCTTAGGATTCCAATTTTGAGAGGGGGTACAATTTCAAGAGAAAATATTAAAATGTGTAATTACACCCTGCAAGTCATCACCATATAACTTTGACATCTTGAACGCAATGCCAAGATCAGAATTCGCGAACAACCACCGGAAGTCGAGCAAAGCCGCCATTTTTAAAAGTGGCTGCTAAAAATGCAAACCTTGTTGTCAACCCCAAATGTTGATGTGTTGGGTATCATTTCGTAGGTTTTTGAGGTCGCTTAACATGTCTGTAACCACAGAAATACGACTACATGCACCCGATGGCCATACAGCTGTTGATATAGGGAATATTAAGTAGGCTATGATGTAAGTTACAGAAAAATTGAAATTTTGAGACTGATGATATTTTACGGCAAGAATTCTACTGTATTGTCAATTATATAATTATCCATACTGTATTGTCAATTATATCATTATACAGAGGAATAAGCTTTTTATTCGGAGAAGAAAAAAGCTACACTTCCACAAGATCTCGGTCGGGATCAGTTTCTGCTTCTGGTCCATTATACCTGCAGATGAAAAAGAACAAAAATAAAGATTTGGTAAAACGATGCGTTGCTCATTAATTCATGTAAATGTTCAAAGAATATTGAAAATGTTCACAAATCTGTGGTTAGAACATTGTCCTTTGCACTTTTTGCATGCCAAGGTGCAGGGCAGCTGGTACCGGGGCAACAACATCGTTGATAAGTACATTCACGTTAATTTTCTCCTGCAGAAAACATACTTAGAAGAAATTGATAGTTTGTTTTGGAAGCAATAACTTCGCAAAGAATATCATTCTGTTCACTCTCTGGTGCAGTCGGCCCGGAGATGACGAGAGCTGAGTCAAACAGAGACGGTGATATTTGGCCTCTTGTGCCACCAGATCACCATATAATTCCAAAAGCGCCAAGAGGTTTATCGTTTAAGATCTAGACAAGTAGCGTACAGCGTCTTTGGTGTTGATTTGTATAATACCTGACCTGGTGACACGGTGATTAGCAACGTCCTGCTCTGACTGCTGCATCTCCGGGCATGATATCTGAGCAAGAAGCTCGTCGAATTTTGGATGCAAAAATTTTAAAGTGCAATTTTTGTGCCATTTAGCACCATTTTTCAAAAAAGGCGCAAGTATTCCTTCACCCTAATTTAAGGTGTTCACGTCAAGCCCGCAGGGAAGTCTGTACTTGAAATTCTTCAGCTCTTCCATGTTCGACGCGATGGATGCATAGCCCAAACTTCTTCTCACCACCACCGGATTATGTAACAGACAAATCAAAACACCACCACCACGCAACTGGCACATGCAACACAAATTCCAGTCGAAGGGAGGAGTGGGAACATTATCAAGGGAGGCAGGCGCCACCACCACCAGTTTTCCGTCCGACACGACCTGAGGAACACATAATGGTATTATTTAAAAAATCAGGGAATTGTGTTTGAGGCATTTCTCAGTTTACAAATCGGTCAATATAATAGTCAACTTGTAGGTTAGTAGTAGAAAAACATATTTTGTACACTGTCTGTTTTATTCAGCAATCATAATCAGCGTAAATCGTGACCAAAAAAACTAGCAAACCCAACAAACCCGAGAGTTTACCTTGCAACTAGTTTTGTTTAAGCCAAGACCACTCCACCATGCTTTCATTGCTCGTAAGATTGAAACAAACACACCACTTACCTTGTACAGATGAATTAAACACGTTACTCTCAAATATCAAGAAACAAGTAGAAAATAACACATAATATATAAACACACATATAAAATAGGAAGTGGCTATTTATACGTCCGATGTATATAAAAGTCGCTATACGTTCTGCGCTCTCATTGGTGGATTGAGTCACGTGACACATAACCTTATTTCTACCATCCGATGGATGATGAATTGGCTTGTTTACTAAGTCGATTGGATGATGTCTGAGATTATTCGGACCTATCTTGTCTCATATTTTATATCGGCGCCGTGCCGAATGTCGGGGGTAGCCAAAATTTCAAGAAAATCGGGTGTGGGTTACAACGCCGAACGTCGGGCAAAAATAGGGGGTACCTAGCTAAAATTTCAAGAAAAACGGGGGTTGGTTACACCTTACACACTTTTGACATACATTTTCATATATAATTTTGAGAAATACGGATTAAATGATTCTATAAGGTCCGAATAGCACCTGTGTAAAGTGGCTTGCTTGCATCATTAAATGCGCCTTTTTCTTGAAAATTTATTTGTACTGCTAGTACCTACTATTAGGTACTATTGAAATACTTTTAATTTCAAAATAGTATTTACTATTTAAAAACGTTTTCTAATAATTAAGTATTTAGTATTTAAGTATTTTTCCCAGTTGCAGTGGTGGTATTTTTAGCTTTGGGATTATAGTTAATTAGTAAAATTAACAATAGTATATTATACACTTAGGTTGAGAAGTGAGCCATTATTTACCGAGCATTTTATATTTTATATGCGAGGTAAATAATGGCCTTCTCAACCGAAGTGTATAGGTATAGAATTTTTTTTACTACTAACATTGAAATATTGCCATATTTTCCATATTTGATTAGATTTGAGTACAGTTGTCAATTCGATAAAATGTTGTCAAGCTGATAAAATGAAACTACCTAACTTTTAAAGGAAGTGACTATTTATACGTCCGACGTATATGGAAGTCGATATACGTCTTGCGCTCTGATTGCCGAGTTGTCACATGACTTCTTTGGACGTACATTTAGCTCCATACACGTGCGAAGTAAACTGATTTAGATGGGTACGTCAGAAGTGCATTTTTCTCAAGCCTCGTTGCAGTTGCAGTAACGAGCGTGTATGCCCTCCTTTTTCGGTGATGGGCGCTGCGGAATGAAAAAAGAAGTAGTAATTATTTCCAATGGTGTAACCCACTCCCGATTTTCTTGAAATTTTTGCCCTATTTTCGTCCGACATTCGGCGCCCGCCAAATGGTTTAGCTCGATTTATAAACTTTGCCGTTTGACGTTTGAAAGTTAAACATCGAAGATTAATTATTATAAACTCAAATTCCGTCAGGGATAACAACGGACCTCCTGGAGCTGGAGGTCCGTTGGGATAACCAACATTTATTTATCTTTTTCCGTTTACCGTTGCTTCTCCGGCCAATGAAGTGCCTTGTGGTGCCTTCTTAAGGGTCACATGGGAGGTCACATGGTTTCCCAGTTTATCAGCTGATCATCTGTATTGATTTTGTGTAATATTTTTAATATTAATTATCCAAAATAACGATACATAGTAGTTAAAAAAATGTATTTAGAGTTGCTAAATCAGAATATTGAAATCGAACGACTTCGCTCCGATGACGATTGTTCTATGCTTTATTTTTCTGGCATTGATAACACACAGGCATACAGAAAATTCTAAACGGGACGGTAAAAGTTTATAAACTACTTGGAAACAGCAGCTGCGTCAACGTCAAACGGAAACTTTAAAGTTTATAAATCCGGCTTTTTTACAGCGCCGAACGTCGGGCGGAAATAGGGGGTACCTAGCCAAAATTTCAAGAAAATCGGGGGTGGGTTACACTATTGGAAATAATTACCACTTATTTCTTCATACATACCGCAGTGCCGATGGCCGAAAAAGGAGGGCATACACACTCCTTATTGCAACGATGCTTGAAAAAAATGCACTTCCGACGTTTAATCAGGTTAGTTTGGACGTCTATTGAGCTAAATGCACGTCCAAAGAAGTCACGTGCCTCAACTCGCCAATGAGAGCGCAAGACGTATACCGACTTTCATATACGTCGGACGTATAAATAGCCACTTCCATTTTTAAATGTCATAGAAAATTTTTCATTATTTACCTAGGTATTTTTTTATTATCATTATTTACCTAGGGAGAGAAATATTACTTATCATTAGAGGAATGAGGTAAATAATGGTGATTTCTCAGGTTAGTAGTAAAAAAAAGGTATTAGGTACTTATCAATAACAGGCACTCCACTTGTTATATTACCCCTGAAAATATTCACTCCTTACATTCTACTTGGGTCTATTCTTTCTTCTAGTTATACATGACAACAAAAATGTACCGTGTACGAGTAAAGGTCACAATACCACATTTTAAAGTGAAGATATCTTGAAAAAGAAGCAGTTGTGAGATTCATAATCTATTGCCCCAGAATAGAGGATTTGCAAAGTTTTATGAAAACTATTGAGAAGTGGGAAAAGTAAAAAAAATACCGCAAAATTTCTTATCAGTATAGGCACATAAAGATAGGTACCTTCAGATTCAGTTTTTTCTTCGTCTTCTGAAGCAGTTTCAGTAATGTCCCTGGTAATGTCCTTTCCTTCAGATTCTTTTTCTTCTACTTCATCTTTGATTCCAATCACTTCCATAGATTCTATCGTTTTTTCTGGTTCTTCCTTGCTGCATTCAGAATTTTCCTTCTTGGTTTTTTTTTCATATTTATTTTTCGGTTTCGCAAAATTAACTGATATCTTTCTACCCAAAAATTCTTTGTCATTGGTATGATACATTGCCTTCGCAGCTTTCTGCACAAGTTTAAATTGAATAAACCCACAGCCTACTAACTTTCCATCTGGTTTTCGCAAGAGTTCTATGCTAGACACGTCTCCAAACTTCTCAAAATGTTTTCGCAGCGATTCTTCCGTTGATTTGAATGGCAAATTTTTTACAACCAATCTGGCTCGTTTTTGCTTTAGTTGTTGTTTTGAGAGTTTCTTGTTGTCTCTGAGCTTCTGCTTTATGATCTCCTTTTTCTTGATAGGATCGGTTTCACCTGAAAATTCTTTTTTAGGTGTTATTATAATGACACTAAAATTAATTTGTTCACTTACTTTCTTTCGCCATTTTGCTGATAAAATAATGGTAATTGTAATTTCAATTTATTTTAAAACACTATATTAAGGATGAAGAGAATTAAAATAATATCGGATTGATCAATGCAAATTGAGGTTAAAACTAACCTATATATTTTGTGGTTAAAACCTAACCTATATATTTTGTGGTTAAAACCATGGCCACCTATGATTTACGTTAAACCAGGTTAAATCTGGTTAACGTTCTTGAGACGCACCTACCGATCTTGCCTTCCCCCAAGGTCTTTCTTTTAGAGACATGAGCCGCGTTCCTTTTGCCACTTTTCTTAAGAATTCTTACTATATCTCAGTTGGTGGCAGTTCCTTTTGCAAATGACAATGTGAGCTAAAGTGTGATTTTTTTACCTCCCCCTTCACCCTTCAAGCACATCCTCGCGAGGACACTCACTATTGCATATTGGCTCAGTTTGGTGGTGGGGAAAATGACCCTTTCACAAGATGAGCCTTTGACAGGAAAAAACAAACTGAGTGGCTCGGCTAACAACTGAGCTAAAGTTCTCAGTGTAGGGGCAAAAGGAACGAGGCTATCGACCTTCCCCGACATAAATAAAATACCCCAGCCAGACGGAGACGAGACCTACCTTTTATATGTCTGTGGTTCCGTGGAGTAATATTCATAGATAAAGGATATATATATGTAATATTTTAAAAATTAAATAAAAGAATCTCATTTTCCAAAAAGTAGACAAATTTCTACTTAAGTGTGTGTGTCAAACTTCTACTTAAACTTTAATAATAAAAGTCAAGACTGACTAATTATGCAAGCGGAAGGTATGCAAGTTGTAATTAACAAAAATTTTCGCATTTTCCTTTAAGTGAGTTTTCAGATTATTCAGAACTATGTTCTGGCATGGCAAAGACCAGCGAAGATGAAGACTCTGATGGCTGGGTTGAAATGGAAGAGAACGGAGAACAAACAACATGCTTGTTTTGCCCCCTACAGTTTCATACAATAGCAGTTGCTTTGGACCATTGTCGAATGCAGCACAACTTTGATTTGCTAGTGTTGAAGAACAAATATAAAATGGATTGTTATTCATATATTAAAATGATAAATTATATTAGATTACAAAAACCAGATCCTAAAATGCTTCTGGAGGCACCTGAAGCATTGTGGGATGACAATTGTTATTTAAAACCTGGAGACATGGAACCCTGGCTAATGTATGGTAAGTTAAATTCAAATTAATTTAACAAAGTGGCTATATCTCCAACTTATATAAAAGTTGGAATATGTCTTGTGCTTTCATTGGCGAGTTAAGTCCATGTGACTTCTCTGGACGTACATTTAACTCCATACATGTCCGAAGTAAACGTTGCAATAGGAGCGTACTTAATGGACTTTCCGGAAATTTTAAAATGTTTAGGAAGTGGCTATTTATACGTCCGACGTATATGAAAGTCGGTATACGTCTTGCGCTCTGATTGGCGAGTTGAGTCACGTGACTTCTTTGGACGTACACTTAACTCCATACACGTCCGAAGTAAACTGATTTTAGATAGGTCGGAAGTGTATTTTTTTCAAGCATCGTTGCAATAAGGAGCGTGTATGTCCTCCTTTTTCGGCGATGGGCGCTGCGGTATGAAAAAAATAAGTGGTAATTATTTCCAATAGTGTAACCCACCCCCGATTTTCTTGAAATTTTGGCTAAGTACCCCCTATTTTCGCCCTATTTATAAACGTTTGTTTCCGTTTGACGCTGATGCAGCTGCTGTTTCCATAAACTTTTTCCGTTCTGTTTAGAATTTTCTCTACGCCTGTGTGTTATCAATGCCAGAAAAATAAAGCATAGAATAACAATCGTCATCTGAGCGAAGTCGTTCGATTTCAATACTCTGATTTAGCAACTCTAAATACATTTTGTTAACTACTATGTATCGTTATTTTGGATAATTATTAATATTAAAAATATTACACAAAAACAATACAGATGATCAGCTGATAAACGGGGAAAACATGTGACCTCTCACGTGACCCTTAAGAGGGCACTTCATTGGCCGGAGAGGCAACGGCAAACGGAAAAAGATAAATGTTGGCTATACAAATGGACCTCCAGGAGGTCCGTTGTTATCCCTGACGGAATTTGAGTTTATAATAATTAATCTTCGATGTCCAACATTCAAACATCAAACGGCAATTTCAAACGTCAAAGTTTATAAATCGGGCCCGCCGAATGTCGGACGAAAATAGGGCCATCATTGGAAATAATTACCACTTCTTTTTTCATACCACAGCGCCCATCGCCGAAAAAGGAGAGCATACAAGCTCGTTATTGCAACGATGCTTGAGAAAAATGCACTTCCGCCGTATCTAAATGAGTTTACTTTGGACGTGTATGAAGCTAAATGTACGTCCAGTGAGTCACGTGAGTCACATGACTCAACTCGCCAATCAGAGCGCAAGACGTATACCGACTTTCATATACGTCGGACGTATAAATAGCCACTTCCAAGATTTATTCCTTGTTTAAGTAGGTACGCTATTTTCGCCCGACATATGGCAGCGCCCATCACTGTCAATTTTTACAATATGGGGCAGCGCCCATCGCCAATAAACGAGGGCACATGCGCCTTATTATAATATAATAAAAATAGGAAGTGGCTATTTGTACGTCCGACGTATACGAAAGTCGGTATACGTCTTGCGCTCTGATTGGCGAGTTGAGTCACGTGACTTCTTTGGACGTACATTTAGCTCCATACACGTCCAAAGTAAACTGATTTAGATACGTCGGAAGTGCATTTTTCTCGAGCATCATTGCAATAATGAGCGTGTATGCCCTCCTTTTTCGGCGATGGGCGCTGCGGTATAAAAAAGAAGTGGTAATTATTTCCAATGGTGTACCTAACCCACCCTCGATTTTCTTGAAATTTTGTCCCTATTTTCGTCCAACATTCGGCGCGCCGAATGGTTAAGCTCAATTTATAAACTTTGCCGTTTGACCTTTTGTTGGACATCGAAGATTAATTTATTATAAACTCAAATTCCGTCAGGGATAACAACGGACCTCCTGGAGCTGGAGGTCCGTTGGGATAACCAACATTTATCTTTTCCAAAAAAGGTTTCGTGGCGTTAGTTAGCAATATATTAGTTGTGTTGGTTGGTATTTACGCCTGATTGCAGAAAAACTCTTTTTTTACAATTTGTCTACGTTTCGACTGCTTTATTCAGTCTTTTTCAGGACACTACAATAATAGAAACTTAAAAAAAACAAGGTGTTAACAACAGGTACGATAAATTTTTGTTTTTACATTAAAATAAGTTAGTTAAGAAGCATAAAAACACACAGACACAAAAGTACATAGGTTTAAAAAGTTCTTAAGTTATAACTAATTACTATCTGATATTCTAAATATAAGTTTTCTTTTTCTTTCAATATAAAAAAAAATAATTATGAGGCAACAGGTACATACATGTATAACGAATTTTTCTTTGTTATGTAGTAAAACATTTGTTTGTAGGGACCCATAAATAAAAGTTATTTAAAATTGGTGTGTACTAAATGGGTATCTTGTCTTTATCAGGGAATGTTTAATAATAATTTAGAACCTTTCTGCGTCGAGTCTGGGCAACCCAATGGTTTTTTTAACACATATTTAGTTTTTTGGTAGAATTCGATATATTTTATGTTGTTAGATATAAAAAGGTAGAATAGATGTTTTCATCGCTGTGATCTTAACTTATTAATTATATTAAAATACAAAGTGCTTAATTGTTCAATGTCTTGTTTCTTGTTTACACTATTCTTGTATCTCTTAATATTAACCATTTCCTTAATAAGTCTTTTTTTGTAATTACTTTGCATTCCCAAAATTTCAGTATTTTCAAAGTCAAAGTTGTGTAGTTTTTTAATGGTATGTTCAGCCAGAGCAGTTCTGTTTTGAATGTTACTAATTAAATTCAAGGGTTTAACAGATCTTTTGTGTTCAGTCTCACATCCATCCATTGTTTTTTTTTTAAGTTTCTATTATTGTAGTGTCCTGAAGAAGACTGAATAAAGCAGTCGAAACGTAGACAAATTGTAAAAAAAGAGTTTTTCTGCAATCAGGCGTAAATACCAACCAACACAACTAATATATTTATCTTTTCCGTTTGCCGTTGCCTCTCCGGCCAATAATGTGCCTTCTTAAGGGTCACGTGGGAGGTCACATGGTTTCCCAGTTTATCAGCTGATCATCTGTATTGATTTTGTGTAATATTTTTAATATTAATTATCCGAAATAACGATACATAGTAGTTAACAAAATGTATTTACTTAGAGTTGCTAAATCAGAGTATTGAAATCTAACGACTTCGCTCCGATGACGATTGTTGTTCTATGCTTTATTTTTCTGGCGTTGATAACACACAGGCGTACAGAAAATTCTAAACGGAACGGAAAAAGTTTATAAACGACTTGGAAACAGCAGCTGCGTCAATGAAACTTCAAAGTTTATAAATTCAGCTTTTTTACAGCGCCGAATGTCGGGCAGAAATAGGAGGTTCCAGCCAAAAT
The DNA here is from genome assembly GCA_963920635.1 of Pseudeuparius sepicola. NCBI lineage: Eukaryota > Metazoa > Arthropoda > Insecta > Coleoptera > Anthribidae > Pseudeuparius > Pseudeuparius sepicola. The sequence continues at coordinate 31,899,617 of OY987303.1, forward strand.
TTCAAGAAAATGGGGGGTGGGTTATACTATTGGAAATAATTACCACTTATTTCTTCATGCCGCAGCGCCCATCGCCGAAAAAGGAGGGCATACTTATTACAATGATGCTTGCAAAAATGTACTTCGGACGTGTATGGAGCTAAATATACGTCCAAAGAAGTCACGTGACTCAATTCGCCAATGAGAGCGCAAGACGTATACCGACTTTCATATACGTCGGATGTATAAATAGCTACTTCCATAAAAATATACATATGTCCAAAGAAGTCACGTGACTCAACTCACCAATGAGATCACAAGACTTTTACTGACTATTATATACGTCGGACTTATAATTAGCCACTGCCTTTATTTAAATATGTCTGTACAGGGTTATGCACGTAACTGAGAACATATAGGTAGAGGATAACACATTAGAGAATGGGACAGCGCGTGACGAAGCGTCTCTCGTATCTTAGCAACCGGCTCCAGCGGTTTATATAGGCCGGCCATCTCGGTAAATTCGTTCAGTTGCAAATGAAAAGTGTTAAGTAATCGAACATCACACGCTGTCCCATTATCTAATGTGTCTTACTATACTTACTGTTTCATCACAGCAAAACAATGAAAGTGCTAAAAACCATGAAATGACACCTTTTAGAGCTTTATAAATTGTTTTTTTTTTTGTGGAAAACACCCTCCCCCTCACAGAGGTAAATCCTTATTTTCTCGTTAATATAATTTATAGTTTTTGAATTGGTACAAGAAAAAACCCTTATCACCAAAAATTTCCAATTTGGGGTTTACGACAGTAGATCCAACCTCGATACCATTTCCTAAATTTCGAAGTTCGGTAGTGTTTAAGCAAACATTTTGAGATTGGTCTAACTGACGAATTTCAGTGATGATAACGTTCACATTTATTCCATAACTGTGAAGGCTATTTTCAATTTTTTGATTGATCCTAAGTTGGCATCAATGCAGCAAAGAATGCAACCGGGTCATAAGTTGAGGTCAGTAACGAGCCCATTTGCACTAATAATACGAAAAGTAACAAGAACAAGAACAACTCAGATGACGGTAAAACTCACAAAACGTAGAAAACTTGCGAATATTTTCATTACCGAATGTTTGAACCAGTTCGAACGATCTGTCACTTTGTCACACCGAAGCTAAATTTGCCTGAGTCCGCCCCTAGACGCTGCCAAAAGCAGCTGATTATTACAAAATACCAAAACGAAAGTGTTTCCATGACGTTTGAAATTATTATTAAAATGAGTTGTAGTCATAGTTATTTTTATTTGTAGCGGCATAATCGTGATTGCAATAGGGTTTTTATTTTATTATGCTCTTTTTTTCGTATCACTTGGGTAACTTTTCACATCATAAATCAACGAGTGACGTCATTAACTGGTTGAGACACATATACCAATGTTATACCAATGGTTAACAAAAAATTCCTAGGGATTTTGTGGAGAATGTCATCTGACAAAATCGGGACTTCTTACAGTAATCGGGGTATATCAGGTCGACTTTCTAACATTAAATACATAAAACACCCTATAAGTTCACGAACTGGTTTATTCGTTGACTCAGCTGGTTTTAAATAAATTTTTAATTTTGAGTCAGTCGGTATTTATGGACTTCTACAATTTTCCATATTAAAAAGCTTTTAAATTGACTCAATATATTTACTTTGACTTATTTTCAAAATGCCTATATCTTTGTTATAATAAATTTCCAAACCTAAAAAATGTGTTAAATTTCCTTTTTCTTTCATTTTAAACTTTGGACATTAATAAGTGTTTCAGTTAGTATGTGTGCAATTTGTTTGCGTACACATGTTTCAAAAACAATATAAATAACTTGTATTTGTTGGCTGTATAAATCAAAAATAATTAACCCAGTGGTGCTACAGTTGACATATAGGCTGCAGTAAGTGAAGAATTATAATAAGTTACTGAAAATTAAGATCGGCAGGGTCTAACAAGAAAGTCAAACGGTTCTTACTATCGCTGCTTCCATTTTTTTCTAATCGGCGCATCGACCGGGCCGGGACAAACTACACGGAAGGTCTTGAAATGCCAAATATAGACACGGTTCTCTTGGACGAATTCTGGAGGAAGTGCAAGGGAGAACTACAGAGGCTTATTGAAGCTTCAGAAACGAGAATTCTACTAAAATTAGAAGACCTTGGCCACAAGACAAGGGAGCTGGAGAGGGAGAATGCTGAGCTGAGGGTGAGAATCGAGAGCATCGACAAGGCCCAGAGGAAGAACAACTTAATCCTGTTTAATTTTGGTCAAGAAACTCTCAGTGACATAAGTACAAACGTTGTTTGTGGAAGACTAAATCAGCTCCTTAGACTTAGTTTGCAGGAAAAAGATTTCAACGATATTTATGCATTGGGAAAACCTAAAAAATCTCCACTGAAGGTAGAGCTGGTTAGTTACACGACTAAAAAACAGATCCTTAGAAGTGCAGGAAGGTTGAAAGGCACTGGAATAATCATTTCAAATGATCTAACTCAGGCACAGCAACTGGAGAACAAGATATTGAGAGGTCATCTTAAAAAGGCAAGGGGAACAACCGAAGAAAGATGTTATATTAAAGGATCTAGACTATATATTGGAAATACATCTTATACTGTGAGTGAACTAGAAGATTTGGAAGAGAGTTCCTCCACAAATAATCACAATCACCCAAGCAGTGCTCCGCCAACACCGACAGTTTCTACAGTTGAGGACGCTATTGTGGAAACTAACACTGCGAATGCAGGCAGAGGTGAGGTTCCATCCAAAATTCCAACCGAAACACCAAAAACCCAGGTGGACCCAAAAGTAAGAAGTAAGTTAAACAAGATGGATAGGGCAAGGACAAGGTCCAACAAGTAACTTGGGTATTGCTTTGATGCTGTTTGTTTTTTTTGTCTGTTTTTGTATTTTTTTATTTTTTCCCCCTTCGCTTTTGTTATTATTTTCCTTGTGAATTTTAAGTAGAATTGTAGTCACAACACTAAATATAACCATCATGAACCAATACATATGCGATATTACCTTTGAAAAAATTGAGACAAAAGTTGTAGGTTCTCTGGGGGAGTGTGATAAGCTGTTAGTCCAGAATAAAACTTTTACGTTGCTCAACCAAAATATAAGGAGCCTAGCAAAGAATTTTGATGAGTTCAAAGTATTACTGAGTTGCTTTCATATCAAATTTGATGTTCTGGTACTGACGGAAACGTGGAACGTTCCCTGTAGAGACATTTACAATATAAATGGATACGAAATGGTGTATAATGATGCGCACTACAATCAAAACGATGGGGTGGTCATGTATATTAGGGAGGGTTTAAGGTACTCGCATCAAACCATAATTTTGGGAGAATGTTCTGGACTTGGTATCACTATCAGTATTTACAATAAGTATAAAAAGAGAAATATAAATATAAATATAATTTCGGTATACAGACCCCCTTCTACCTGCCCAGTTCAGTTTGTAACAAACTTGCGAAATGTGTTACGTGGTAGGCAACTTGGAGATTGCTGCTTGTTGGTCGGAGATATGAATCTGAACCTTTTAAACGAAGACGATTTGTTAATACAGGAATATTTAAATAGTGTATATGAATCCAACCTAACTTCAATTGCGAATGTACCAACAAGGGAGCAGGGTCATGCGTCCTCGTGCATTGACCACATATTTTTGGGAATTAAAAACGAAGACATTGATCAGACAAACTGTTTGCCGATTGTACTAAAATCGAACTTGACGGACCACTACACCACCTTAGTGAAGCTGCTTGACATAGAATCTAGAGAAAATATACAAGTACATATCGGAAATACAGTGAACGTATAAATTATGATAAGATGCAAGATAGGTTATCACTCACTGACTGGGATGTGTTATACGATACTATGGGAGTTGATGAGGTTGTTGATATCTTTACATCGCAAATAAAGGAAATAATTAAAGAGAGCACTGTTAAAATTAAATTAAAGAATAACGAAATTCTCTGAAAGGATTGGATAACTCCAGCTTTAGCAAGGTCTGTACGAACAAAAAATAGAAAACATTTGTTATATAAGGAAAGTCCCACCGAAGAAAATAAAAATGACCATAATAATTATAAAAATTATTTGTCCACTTTAATTAAACATGCTAAGGAAAAATACTATGCAAAAGAAGTAACAAAAGGTAAAGTTGATTCCAAGACACTTTGGAATACTGTAAACAAAATTTGTAAACAAAAGAAAAATGAAATACAAATAAGTGAAATAAAAACGGAAAATGGAAGAATAACGGACACATTACAGATTGCAAACACTTTCAATAAATTTTTCGCAGAAGTCGGGGAAAATTTAGCAATGAAAATTAAAAGACCATCATCTGCATTCAGACCAAAAAGAGTCATAAACCATGCGACATTTTTTCTAACGCCGACGACTGAGGTAGAGATTATAAATGTAATAAACTCTCTAAAAAATAAGAAAAAGGCGGGCCTAGACAATATTCGAGCAGAAGTATTGAAAAATATTACAACAAAAATAGCGAAGCCTCTAGCATACATTGTAAACCTAATATTCCAGACTGGAAGATGCCCTGAGTCCTTCAAAAAAACAATAGTAATGCCTGTATTTAAAAATGGCGACAGATTTTATGTAAATAACTATAGACCTATTTCTATAACAACTAATTTTACAAAAATATTTGAAAAAGTATTAAAGTGCAGGTTGCTAAGTTCCTGTGAAAGACACAAACTAATCCACGAAAATCAGTTTGGATTTAAAAAGGGAATCAGTACTCAAAATGCTACATTAACGCTAATATCAAAAATATATGGATTCCTTGATCAGGGTAAGCCTAGTATTTGTGTGTTTATGGACCTCGCTAAAGGGTTCGATACAGTGGACCATACCCTGTTGCTGGAGGTTATGCGGGACATGGGCTTCAGAGGCATTGTCGAGAGATTATTTAGGTCTTATTTAGTGGGACGAAAACAACAGGTACAAATAAACCAAACTTTTAGCCCACGGAGAAAATAATTAAATATGGTATTCCCCAGGGAACTGTTTTGGGACCACTATTGTTTACTCTATATATAGACAATTTGCTTTCCTTGGATTGTTCAGGATCTATAATTTGCTTTGCAGATGATACGGCTGTACTATATACTGACGAAACGTGGGGGGCCCTAAAGCTGAAGATAGAAAGAGACATGTGTCAGGTGATTAGATGGTTTAATAATAGGTGTTTAACGATAAATTATAAAAAAACCTTGTACATGGCTTTCTCCAACCAAAAAAATAAACTCCCAACTTACAGAACACTAGAAATAAATCTAGAAAATGTGACATATAAGATCGACATGGGTGATAAAATCAAATATCTTGGCATATATATAGATCCCCACTTAAGATGGGAGACACACTTAAATTATGTGGCACACAGTTTGCGTTCGATACTGTATAAGATTATATATCTATCCAGGTTTTTAAAAGAGGCTCAATTGAAAATAGTGTACTATTCTCTTGTGGAGAGCCGTTTAAGTTATGGGATTTTGACTTGGGGCGGAGTGGCAGCGACTACTTTGCAAAAACTCCAACTGATACAAAAAATAATTTTAAAAGCTATATACAAAAAACCATTGCTTTACCCGTCTGTTTCCTTGTTTAGAGAAACTCAGATGTTTGATTTGAGACAGTTGTATTTCTATAATATGGCAATATACCAACATAAAAATAAACACACTCTTGTACCCATAGACCACGTATATGAAACTCGAAACAAATGCATGGAAATGTCAAGAACATTTTTTTCATCAAAGAGAGTTGGTCAGAGATGTTTTACTTTCCTCTCAGGTAGATGCTACACAGATTAATAGAAACCAAAACTTAATATGAAATGCCAAAACATATAAGTAGTTGTGGGGGTTGTACAATGTGGGAATAAATTTATACTTTTGCCGCACACAAGCTTTGCTTCCCGCGGCTTTTGTCTTGTTTATTTACATATCTGCTTCTTAAACTATTTTTGTGCATTTGTTATCTTTGCCCTACTAGTTTTGTATTGTAATATGTATAAATCTTGCAGAACATTGTAAAAAATTGTAAACTAGTAAAATTATTGTAAAACTAAATTAGTAAACTTTTTGTAAACTTGTAAATTAATACAACTTTTTTGAATTTGTAATTTTGTAATACTGTAGTAAATAAACACTTATTATTTAGATCATTCATATTTGGTCCTGTCAAAGTAATATCATCTACGTACAATAATAGAAATACTTCCCTATTTTCTTTATTATATTTCTTTAGATAAACACAATAGTTATTTATGTACCAAGGCACTGAAGTTCAACTTTTTATGACTCATGTGGAATTTAGTTGCCGAGGCCTCTGGCCGAGGCAAATAAACCACATGAGTCATAAAAAGAACTTCAGTGCCGAGGTACATATTATATATTTTTTTAAATCGGAAAAAAAAGTTTTATTAGGCAAGAAAATAATAATAAGGGATCACCCGTCCATGAAACGACTACGCTTGACTTTGACGATCGCTCCACCTAGGTCAAGTATGACAAAGACACGGCAGCTTCGAACAGAAAAATCAAACTGCTGCTTGTTGTGCAGCCTCCATAATAAACCTATTGACATTCAAACCTACTAAAATATTTATTCTGATGGATTGCGCTGCTATAGGTAACAATTTCGCAATGTGTACTGTAATATCCTAGCACGGGGCGAGAAATAAATAACACATTGAATGAATGACACTTGACACTTTTTATGTGGTTACAAATATACCAGAGTATACAGGACGTCACACTTCCCCCCTTAAAAAAAATCTTATGTATCTATGTAAGTACAACAAAAATTAAGGTTGATAGGTAACAATATATGTATTATGTATAAACGAGTCGTTCTGGAGGCCTAATTATACGTTTTGGTCTCTCAGTTACAATCTCAGGTTCACTGTCAGTATCAGAACCAGAAAAATCATCTTTATCATTGCTATTCTCAGAAATTTTAGATTCTGGCAAATCAATTTTTTTAATTTGATTCAAATGACGTTTACATCTTAAATTATTAAGTTCTGGAATAACAACAATATAAACGTTTTTACCAAGTCGTTTTAAAATAACTGCTTTAATCCACGACACTTTATTAATGACTCTGTAGTCTTTCACTGTCACTGTTTCACCCGGTACAAAATTTACAAATCTAGTACCGCCATAGTATTTTTTTGTTGGCTTTGACCCGGCTAGAACCCGTTTTTCCTAATCATTTCTGTGGATTTTAGGAAGCAGAGTATCAAAACGATTGCATAAGTCCCGACTAAACAACAATTTTGCAGAGCTAATTTTTGTAATCGAATAAAAAATTGTTTAACACTTTATTAAAATTAATATTTTTATTCGTACCCAAAACGTTACGTAATGCATTCTTGACAGTTTTAACCGAGTTTTCTGCTGCTCCATTTGAGGATGGGTGAAAAGGTGGTGTAGTAATGTGAACTATATTGTTTTTTTTAAAAAACTCCTCGAATTCTTGCCATCTGAGTATGATGCAAATTATTTAAAATATCACCACGTAATATTGTTGGTATTATTATGCGATTATTCCACATAAGACACTCACTTTCGATACTTAATTCGTTTCTAATTCTGAAATATGATTGAATTTTTAGATCTTTATGAAAATTATTTTGCAGCCAACCATTTTTTACGAACTTAAATACCTTCTTTAAAATTTCGTCATTCGACGTGGCCTCCTGAATGCTTAGAAAAGAAATTGGGATGTACTCTATATTGTTAAAATAATCAATATAATTATTGATGTCAACATCTTCCAAAGAATTTGCTTCTAAAGATTGTGGAAGTCTAGATAAACTATCTCCGCTATTTTTCTCTGATTTTACCCATAAAATTTCATACTGGTAATTTGACAAAATAACTGCCCATGTACGTAACCGATTCGCGGCATACTGTGGAATATTTTTATTTTGATGAAAAATATAGGACAGTGGCTTGTTGTCAGTAATTAAAGTAAATCGCCGTTCAAAAAGATAAGTATGAAACTTACATAATCAAAAAATCACAGATAACGCTTCTTTTTCTAACTGACAATAGTTATTTTTGGCTGAGGATAAGGTACGTGAACTATACGCTATTGGTTTTTCCTGCCCATCTGGAAAAATATGGAAAATGACAGCCCCGACCCCATAATCACTAGCGTCTGTGCTTAATCTTAACGGTAATTTCGGATTGTATTGGACTAAAATCGGTGCTGATGTCAACATTTTCTTTATTTCTTCAAACGCATTTTGGCATTCGTCACTCCATTGCCACTTAGAATTAGATCTGAGGAGGTTGTATAACGGATGCAAAATCGTTGAAAGGTCTTTTACAAATTTCCCGTAGTAATTTATTAAGCCTAAAAAAGATTTTAGTGTAGTAATGTTGTGAGGAATGGGAGAATTTACAATGGCTGAAATCTTTGATTCCGACGTATGCAACCCTTCTTTATCGATGTCATAACCCAAATAAGTAATTTTTGACTTGAAAAGGGAGCATTTATTAATAGCCAACTTTAACCCCGCATTTTGCAACCTCTCTAGCACTTGATTTAATCTGAATAGATGCTCTTCCCGGTTTCGACACGTGATTAAGATATCATCCAAAAATGATACCACTCCATCTAAGCCTTGTAATAATGATTCAGTAATTTTTTGAAATTTCGTTGGTATACTGGCAATACCGAATGGAGCACGATTATATCTAAAAAGACCTTTATGCGTGGAAATAGTTACCAGATCTTTAGATTTTTCTTCCAAGCATACTTGTTGATAAGCATTAGACAAATCGAGCTTAGTAAATTGGATACCCCCTTGCAATTTCACAAAAAGGTCTTCGATACGTGGTAGCGGAAACTGATCAATCTCTATGTAGGGATTAAAAGTGACTTTAAAATCACCACATAATCTAACGGAGCCATTTTTCTTTAAAACGGGGACAATAAGTGTACCCCACTCTGAATAGTCTATCGGTTCGGTTATATTTAGATTACATAATCGGTCTAACTCCAGCTCACCCTTTTCGCGAATCGCAAATGGTATCGGCGTAGCTCTAAAAAATTTCGGTGAAACTTCTTTAATTTAATAAATAATTTATTTTAATTTTATTGAGATAACCCCTTTATTGAAAGTGCCTAGCCCAGAGGAAAAAAGTTGTTGATGTGTGGAAATTATACATTTTAAGTCATCGCGCGTATCCATAGAATTTAAATGTGAAATTTTCAAAACAAAGCTAATAAAAATCATGTCCTAGCAACGGTGGACCTCCATCTTTTATGATATAAACCTTCAAAATATAATTTCGATTCCTATAACAAAATCTACAGGTTACATAACCTAATGGAAACAGTTTAGTTTTGTTATAGAAAGTGAATACTCTATCTGAATCATTTAAAGTAAATAATTTTGAAAACATCTTTTTATAAAAACATTCAGACATTACGCTATGACTAGCCCCTGTGTCCAAAATAAAAGTAAAAGTTTTTTTCTTAATTTCTTAATGTAAATCAGCGGATCGATTTCTGTATTGAACAAATTATACAAAGAATAATCCTCAGAATCTAGAAAGTTAGTTTTTCCATTTTTGGTCTACTATTATTACCTGATTGCTTTTTATTTGGACACATTGGCGCTAAATGGCCTTTCCTCGAACAAATATGGCAAAAACATTCCCGGAACGAGCACTTATCCTGTGTGTGGTTTTTGCGACCACAGACGATGCATTTTTTGCTCTGATCGGCTGGTGCGTGAGCGTGGCCCGTCGCCTGCCCCCTTCTTCTTCGGCTCCCGCTGGCGGCCGCGGCGAATTCTGCGCTGGCGGCAGCGGAGCCGTTCGAGGCGGCGCCCCCAGGGTCACCTTGGTACGATGATTTGAAGGTGGACGGGCGCGCCAGCGCACCGTACCGTGAACTGGAACCTGCGTAGTGGATCTCTGGTTCCCTCTTGACGACGACCAATGAACCATGTGTTTGAATTGCGACGGATTTTGACGACGCAATTTCGACAACTTTATCAAACTTAATTGTTCCGGCATTTTCTTCGTACAATAGATCTTTAACATGTCCATTTTCATAACTGATGACAAATCTATTCACCAAGGCTTGCTCAATTTGGTCGGCATTCTCAAAATGACACGTGGAAACCAGATTTCGCAAACGTGCAGCCCACTCTTTTGGCGTGTCACTGGGTATTTTCCTTGCCTCAAAAAAAGTTTCTCGATTTGCGAACACTGAAACTACTGGCTTAAAATATTTATCCATCAACTTTATGATATCTGGGTAGGTCTTATTTTCCGGTTCACCTGGGTAGCACATGTCAAACAGAAGTTTGTAGGCTTCTTCATTTCACAAACTTAAAAGAATGACCCTCTTCCGTTCATCGTTTTTAATTTCGTTCGCGGTGAAATAATTTTGTAGTCGCCGTTTGTATATTGACCAGTCTGAATTCGATGGCACAAACTCTTGAATATGACCACTGTAGGGAACACTCTCGGTTATTTTGAACTTCGGTGCCCGAGAACTATGCGTAGATTAATTAGATTATAATCCTCGTCGCCAGTGTAATATCCTAGCATGGGGCGAGAAATAAATAACACATTGAATGAATGACACTTGACACTTTTTATGTGGTTACAAATATACCAGTGTATACAGGACGTCACATGTACGAATAGTTATTAGCCGGGTTTTGAATATTCGGTCACTTTTGATGGGCGATTGCTCCGCGTCTGACGTTTGATGTTTACATCTCGCCAAGGCCTACTTATTGGAAAAATCGTACAATAATGGGTTACTTCATTGCCGATTTCTGAGCTTTTAATGACGATATATCATTCAATTTTCCATTTAAAATGCAGTTTTTACATCTAACTGTTCAAAATAATAACCTTTGATTTCCAACTGCAAGTAATGTTCTTATAGTTATCATTTTTGCAACAGGTGAATAAATATTTTCTAGATCTGTATTTCTTTGTGCAAATCCTCTAACCACAAGTCTAGCTTTATACGTATCAATTTCCTAATTTTCTAAATTTTTATATATAAACACCCATTTTGTATCTAAAATTTCAGATTTTCCAGGTAAATCAACCGCAATCCATGTATTATTCTCTTGTAAAGATTCTAATTCTCTATTACTGCCCTAAACCATTTACATCTGTCAGATTTGTTTTCTATATCAGAAAAACTTATATAATTTACTGCATTAAAGGCCATGTATAATTCATAATCATTAAATTTTGATGGAATCTTCGTCCTACGTCTATCATCCCTAACATTTGACTATTTCCCTCGTCTTAATTTCCACTGATCACAAATGCGCAATTTTAATTACAAATAGTTTCTAGATGGAAAAACTGTATGTCAACACCTGTCAGCCGTTTTTTTGGGGTTACCCACGGCAAAACTTGACAGCTGTTGTGATTAAATAAATTACCTGTTTTTCAGTTTTCAAATTAATACCTACATATTATGTATGCATGTATAATAAGTAGTATGTTTTGTAAGCTATGTGTATAGTCAAATTATTTTAAGAAGTCCTTACTGGGACTGTCAATTGGTAATTTCGCCGTCCTAAGTTGGCATCAATGCAGCAAAAAATGCAACCGGGCCACAAGTCCAGGTCAGTAACGAGCCCATTTGCACAATGAATAACTACTAATAACACGAACAAGAACAACACAGATAACGGTAAAACTCACAAAACGTACAAAACCCGCGAATATTTTTACTGCCCTAAGTTTGAACCCTTTTGAACGATCTGGAAAACCTTCACTGTCACCTTCACAACACCGAAATAAAATTTGCCAAGTACGCACCATAGACGCAGCCGCAAGTATCTGATTAAACCAAAATACCAAAATGCAAGTGTTTCCATGACGTTTGAAATTATTATTAAAATGAGTTGTAGTCATAGTTATTTTTATTTGTAGCGGTATAATCATGATAGCAATAGGGTTTTTATTTTATTATATTCTTTTTTCGTATCACTTGGGTAACTTTTCACATCATAAATCAATGAGTGACGTCATTAACTGGTTGAGACCCAACATATACCAATGTTATACCCATGGTTAACAGAAAATTCCTAGGGATTTTGTGGAGAATGTCATCTGACAAAATCGGGACTTCTTACAGTAATCCGGGTATATGCAGAATAATCGGTTACTCATGAAATAGTCTTGTCAAATACCATTCAGGCATCTATTTTTTCCCGTGAAAAAAAAATCTAAAAAAACACAATGCTAACTAATATTTTGTTAACAAAATGCATTTGTGCAGGTGCAAAAATCCTCGTCTTCGACTTGGATTTTTGTTGCCACCAGCACTCATGCTTCTTGTTAAAATATTACTTAGCAACGTGTTTTTTCGATTTTTTTCGGAAAAATTAGATGCCCTTATGATATTACTTGCGAAAATCTATCCGCACCTGGTTTTCATTCTCATTTTCCACTCTATCTTGGTTACTTTGTTCAAAATTTTCAACATTATTTTCCATTTCTAAAGTTAAATTAGTTTTATGTATCGCTTCAACTATTATATTTTTGGCACTATTTTTTGTTAGAGTGAAAAATATCAAAATCTTACGTGAATACCCCTGTACAACGAAATGGTACCCACCTCGAAAATGTTATTTTCAAAAATTAAAATCTTTTACTTAGAGTTCAGTGTACAAATAATTTAAAATTGTTTAATACATTTTTTGAGTTTTTTCCTTTTTAATAATGGTGTGTTCTTATGGCGCGCCTTGTATTTGTTCCTTAGTAGCTTATGAAAAAAATACAGAATCTTAAAGGTCGCTTTTAATAGAGTTTAACAATGCCTTAAAATTTACAACTGCGATTATGTCAAAACTATAAATTTAGAGATATCTAGTTGTAATATTGAGGTAGCGATTTTTTAAGAAATCACACTTTTTATCTAGATTTTGATGATCTGGGAAGTGCACCTTCTACACCTCACTACGCTATTGATGGCAAAGCTCCGATTAGTAACTTAAATTTTGCGGATTTGCAACGACAAATACAACAACTGAATATGCAGGTAAATATTTTTTCTATGCAGGAAATATAAAATGAATTAAACTACTTTAGATGAAGCAAAAGGATGACTTGATTGAAAATTATGTAAGAGATATTAATAAAATGAAGGATGTCACGAGGACCATCATGGAAGGGGGAGATGCCGAGGTTGCAAAAAATGTTTCTATATCCAGCTGTAATAGTAGTGCTTACTTTAGCTCTTATTCACACTTTGGGATTCACCATGACATGCTTAATGTAAGTAATGCATGGCCACATTTATTTAACCACTCCTAATCCCCACTCCATCCTTTGAATAAACAACCTCAATAAAGCAATTGCCTGGATTCCTATGATATATTTTTTGAAGTCTCACACTTCTTAATTTTTATACCAAATTCTGCTGTACACTATTCCCGTTTTATTCTTTAGTTTATTTTTTCGAAAAAAATAAACTCCGGCACAAAATCACACTGTATAGTGTATGTGAATATATAAAATTTCATTGGTAAATCTGAAGATTGGGATTTTACGAGCTTCATTTAAATTTTTTGTGTTAGAAAATTGTAAAAAATTTGGCCTGCCGCACATTTTAGTGAGTAAATGCCAAAATTTCGGAAATACTAACTTACCTATAACTACTAAAACTTTTGAAAATAATGAACTTTGCTGTTCAAAACCTAGCTTGGTTATTTCCACAAAAAAAAAAAACGAATTAGACTCAAAAAGAAAAAAGAAAAAAGGTAATAGTTATTTATGTACCAAGGCACTGAAGTTCAACTTTTTATGACTCATGTGGAGTTTAGTTGCTGAGGCCTCTGGCCGAGGCAAATAAACCACATGAGTCATAAAAAGAACTTCAGTGCCGAGGTACATATTATATTTTTCTTGAAATCGGAAAAAAAAATGTTTTATTAGGCAAGAAAATAATAATAAGGGATCACCCGTCCACGAACCGACTACGCGCGGCGTTGCTTGACTTTACCGATCGCTCTACCTGGGACAAGTATAATGATGTACGGCACCTTCTGACAGAAAAACCAAACTGCTGCTTCTTGTGCAACTTACCCAACAAATCTATTGATTTTCAAATTTACTAAAATATGTATACTGAAGGATTGCGCTTCTATAGGAAACAATTTCCCAATGTGTACGAAAAGTTAAATGAGCCTTTATCGGCCGGGTTTTGAATATTTGGCCACTTTTGACGGGCGATTTCTCCGCGTCTGACGTTTGATGTTTACATCTCGCCAAGGCCTACTTATTGAAAAAATCGTACAATAATGGAATGGGCTACATTATTGTACGATTTCTGTGCTTTTAATGACGATTTTGGGACATTTTAATGCCGATTTCAAGAAAAAATAATTATTTACTTTTATGCATGCTTCCTTCATTGTGAGCCAAAACAATAGATGATCATTTCTTCAACAATTTTTTTGTCAAGGTTTTAAATGATTAAGTCATTTTGTAAAGTCTACCTGCTTTTCAACATTTTCCAGCCTTCACCTTCTTTGATTTTACAAAAATTCCTAAACTCACACTCACACTTAAATATTTGGCTTTCAACTGAAACTGAAACGAAACAATCCATTGAAAAATAAAAAATCTGATATGCAAAATAGAAATGTCGGTTTTTCTAGCCCATCCTATAAATCGAAAATGTTGATAAAAACATTAGTTATTTCCAAACATGAGGTCTGTTGTACTCCAGTGCAAAAAAGATCTACTTAGGTCGCAGTGAAGAAAAGCCATTAGGTCCAAACGACCCCGAGAAAAATCTACAATCAACTCCAGTGCAATTAGATATTATTACATGGTCAAGCTGGAACAAATTTTCATAAAGCTCCTTTTAGTCATAATTGACGTTAATAGGTCTGCCATCTTGAAAATCGGGACTTTTCACAAACTGCGTTTTAATTAAAATATCGAAAATTAGCAAGAAAGCTTGAATTAAAGGGCATAAAAGAATGCACAAAATAAATCCTACCCAAGCTCTCTACTCCGAACGGTTCCTGATATACATACATACATACATACATACATATCTTGACACAGATGCCAAATGCTCTAGTTCCGGCTGTGGGGTAGGTAAACTTCTCTTTTTGGGGAAATTTAAAATTTTAAAAAGATGGTACGTTTTTAGGAGGGAGCTTTCAGACAAGACCAAAGAAAACTTTTGTTTTATTAGTTCACAAGTACTGGCCGAAGAGGTATCTATTGCCTAGATAAAATATAAACCAAAACACTTGATGAATACACTAAAGAGTTAATTTTGCTTTATGCATTTTTCTGGCAGGATGAAATCAATACTTTTTCTTAAGCAGTTCAAAACTGCAAAAAATTTCAGGACTTTTCAAAGGTAACTTTCAAGGAATTTTAAATAGGAACCTATATACTTCAGTGCTATATTTCAAAAAATGTATTAGTTAGATTGCTAACTAAAAAAGATCTTGATCTCTAATACTATATTGTGTAGCAAGTTAAGCAGTAAGGCATATTGCATGTGATTGCACAATTGCACATGTGGCATGAGGCAAAGCCAAGTGTCTTCAAGTGTACGAGTTGTACACTGTACTTTGTGCACGACTTTGGATAAGATTTGAAAAAAGTGCAGTGTTATGTCATACTCTCTAAAGACCGAGACTCTTGTATTCAATTACGAGCTTGATTCGATCAGACTTTCACGTCCTAACATATTCAAAGATTAGGTGTAATTTTTCATAAAAAAATTAGTTTTTATAATCATATTGAATCAGTAGTCACCAGTATCTTAAAGGTCTATGGGTTTATTGTTAGGAACTCATGTGACGTTCATGACATTTCCACTATTAAATTATTATTCTTTGCTATTGTAAGGTCGAAACTCGCATATGCGTCTCTTGTATGATGCCCTTACTATCAATTATTTGTCGATGATTTGGAAAAAGTCCAAAGGTGATTTCTCAAATATCTGTCTCACAAGTTAGATAATAGATACGAAGCACGCCTCACAGCGAACTGTTGGCTAGATACAATTTAATAAGCTTGCAAGTGAGAAGGACTGGTTACTCTGTTGTTTTTCTGCATAAATCAATTCCAAATATATTCTTGTGCCTCGAATCTCAGATCACAAGGACCAGACCTATCCAGGAAGACCGAGGCTGAATGTACTCAAATTCTCACCGATGCACGATATTTGCAACAATTATAACGCTATTTGCTCCAATGCTGACATTTTCAGTTCCACCATAAATTTGATTACTTCTTCTTTTTGACCATGTGAGACGGGTGAAAATAATATTGGTGGTGCTTGAATATACATGTTTCAATCTTTGAGTGTTTTAACTTTTTGCTATATCTTATTTTAAGCAGCAACATAGTGTCAAGTTGTTATAGTATTTCTAAAGTCACTTGAAACAGCATAAAAACCTCTAATTGGCATCACAAAAAGGATATAGGACATAAGTGTCACACAGTTTTCAAGAATATACACACAAGCAACAAGGAACATATATTTCACTTTTAAGGTTTTTTTAAGGTTGTCGTCAAACACAACGTAAAGGTTAATGCACCATATAATATTGTCAAAAGGTCTCTAAAAAGCCGTATCGTTTATAACTGCTTACGCAAGTATATCCTAAGATCTGTGAAATTATGGGACGCCTATTCACCACATTTCACTGCTCAAGTGGCCAGCCGTTGAACAGTTTAACCATTCAAGTAATGGTGATATTATA
This sequence comes from Pseudeuparius sepicola, assembly GCA_963920635.1. Classification (NCBI taxonomy): domain Eukaryota; kingdom Metazoa; phylum Arthropoda; class Insecta; order Coleoptera; family Anthribidae; genus Pseudeuparius; species Pseudeuparius sepicola. The sequence continues at coordinate 31,916,408 of OY987303.1, forward strand.
TTAGGCGAGCATGCAGTCACTTGTTTTTGCTACAATATCTATCTTCTCTGTCTCCTTTATCTCTTTTCACTACTAATACCAGGTGGGGTTTAATATGGTTAAAAAAGTGTTTTGTCTCGTATTTTATTGCTGTTCCAACTGACTTCATTTATACCATACTTGTTAATACTTCTTAGATTTATTATTGTTTGTCAGGGGTGATTATTAGTGATGCATATTTTATTTTCTTACTTAATGAAAAATAAACAAATAAAATAAAAAATACCTAGCAGGTTTGATCTTATTTGCCCAACAATTGTCTGTGCAAATTTAATAACTTTGGCGACTTATCAACAACAAAGCAAAGTTGCTCAGCCAAGTCAATATGCATGATAAAACGTCTATCCCAGCCTTTAAATTGCTTTATTCGCGTTTAATGAACATATTTGCAATTTGCAGTGTTTTCTAACATATTCAAAAATTTGGCAGTTGAAGTTTTGGTCATTTTTTAGAGTTTTATAATTTTAGGATTAGTAACTTTGTGTTGTTTTCCATGTATTGCTTTCATTGGTTTCAGATGTATATACAGGGTGAGTTTTTTTCGATGCCCACTATGGGGATCTCGGAAACTAGCAGAGCTAGAACAAAGGTTAAATGGGGAAAGAATTGCAGTTTTGAATGCTCTATCTAATGCCCCTTTTGGATTTTTGAAAAAGTTCGCAGCTCACTAGATATTTTGAAAAAAGTGATTTTTTGCTATTTCTTCAGATCTTTGTAGCTCCGTTATTTCTGATTATACAGAAAAACTGTAGAAACAAAAATTGTAGATAATTTTGGGCTTAATAAGATAATCTAATCATTTTTTTTTATGTTGTTTGTGATTTTTGAGATATGACATAAACTTGTGTTTTTTTAAATGTAAATCGTAGTTGGCTGTGAGCTTATAAAATCGGCCATTTTTTGAGCTTTCCAAAGATATAATACTCGGCATAGTTATTACAAAAAATAAAAGAGCTATGGCTAATTTTCTGATTTTTTTTTTAAATTTTCACATAGTCAGCTATGGAATATTTTTATAATTACGTTCTATTTTATAATTAGACATACTTAAAACTTTCTAATATTTTGTTTTTAGCTGGTAACAAAATGTAAGAAAATAAAACAAAAATTAAAAAACTAATTCAAATTATTATTATTTTTAAAGGTCACCTTTTAAAATAAAAAAGGTGTTCAAACAATCCACCATTATTATTTATGCAAATATTGTATATTTTTAAAGCCGAATTTGTCGCCTTTCTTAGAGAGCGCCTGTCAATACTGGCAATTGGTTCTAAAACAGCTGCTCTTAATTTAACAATTGTCTCATACTTTATTTTGTACTGTTCCCCACAAAAAGAAATCCAAAATAGACAAATCGGGGGATTGGGACTGCCAGGAAATAGGTCTATTTCTCCCTATCCAACTATTTGGATAGAGCTGTCTAGGTAATTTTTTACGGGCAAGTAATTATGCGGTGGAGCTCCATCATGATAATTTTTGTTTTATTTTGTTACATTTTGTCACCAGCTAAAAATAAAATATTTGAAAGTTTGAAGTATGACTTATTATACAATAGAACGTAATTATGAAAATATTCCATGGCTGACTATGTAAAAATTAAAAATAAAAACAGAAAATTAGCCATAGCTCTTTTATTTTTTGTAATAACTATGCCGAGTATTATATCTTTGGAAAGCTCAAAAAATGGCCGATTTTATAAGGCCACAGCCAACTATGATTTACATGTAAAAAAACACAAGTTTATGTCATATCTCAAAAATCACAAACAACATAAAAAATTGAATCATATTATCTTATTAAGCCCAACATTATCTACAATTTTTGTCTCTACAGTTTTTCTGTATAATCAGAAATAACGGAGCTACAGAGATCTGAAGAAATAGCAAAAAATCACTTTTTTCAAAATATCTAGTGAGCCGTGAACTTTTTTAAAAATCCAAAAGGGGCATTAGATTGAGCATTCAAAACTGCAATTCTTTCCCCATTTAACCTTTGTTCTAGCTCTGCTAGTTTCCGAGATCCCCATAGTGGGCATCGAAAAAAACTCACCCTGTATAGTCCAGAACTTCGAGATTTCCAGATGTATCATTGGCCAGGAATATGCTAGAATGTTCTCGAGTATTTATTTTTCCTGCTCTGGGAATAGAATACTTAACAATTTTCAAAATATCAAAATCGATTTGAATTTTTTTGTCTTATTTTAGAAGATTTTGAGTTTTATTGTTAATCACATTTAAAAACACCTCTAACATCACTAATTTAGAAATAGGGTACATTTGGCAACTTGATCAGTCTAAATTTCAGGTTCTTTTCAACTAGACAGAAACTATAGTAAGTACGGTTGGCGCAAACACTGTCAAGAACAAATTACATCTTGTTCCAACATAATCTTTGACTGTTTGGAAATCATTTTTTGACAGTCAAAACAATTCACGGTATGGAGTAAGATATAATGCACTGAGCAGTTGATGCTTTACATGTAAACTTAACCTATAAATAAGAGGTTTCACAGTGTATCATCTCAGAGGATGATAGATTTATTAGCATTTATTATTTCCGATGTTTGTATCTGCGAGTTGAGGAGAGCTGAGGATGTTCTGTGTATATGAAACTATTGGCGATATTGAAGGGGCTGGTGACATAACTTGCAACAACTCCAAATTATAACCTATACACAATTTAATTTAACTGTCATTTGGAGCATGTGATATACCTCAAAATCTGCTGAGGGCAAATAAACAAAATGAACTAGTTCATTTTATTATTTTTCTGATGAGTTTGACAGAACAGTAAAAATTATAGCAATAATAATATTAATTTAGAGTTATAGTAACACGTTTGAAAATCTGCCTAGAATACCTGGAAAAATAGCTTTAGCTTTGAATTTTGTTTCTTCTGTTTTTGTAACAATTTTATACAGTGTCTGCCAGAAAGTTGGATACAAATGGAAATTTTCTTTATTTAAAGTTTCTCAAAAAAAAAAAATTCTTGATAAAAGTTGGTGCTTGTGCTTAAACTCAAAATCCACCCGCAAAAATTTTGAAATTTCGTTTCGTATACAGCGTAGGTTGAAAAATATGAAAATTCCTCAAGAGTAAAGTACCCTTATTTTTGGAACTACATCAGAGTGGCACTAAGAAAAGTTGTTTGTAATCTCAAGACAATGTCAAATATGAATTCACAGCCACCTACTCAAAATAAAAAAAATCCACACTTGCGCATTTTTTACTCGTCACGCTGTATAATACATAATGTTAGGTATGTATTTTTAGGCACATCTTCGAGCATGACAATACGATACCAATGATTTTTGTTTACATTTAACTAGCATCTTAAAAACACTTAATAAGTGAAAGTTCTGCAAAGTTTGTCGTTTTTTTGTATCCAGTTAAAATACTCCTACAATTTCAAACATAACGTAGCATCTAATCTGTGGAACATAAAACTATTTTAATAGAGCAACAATTTAAGAGTTATTTAATAAATGAGAATTCCAACAATAAAAATTATACAGCGGGATGAATAAAAAATGCAAAAAGTGTGAATTTTTTTTTGAGTAGGTGGCTGTGAACTCATATTTGACATTGTCTTGAGATTCCAAACAACTTTTCTTAGTGCCACTCTAATGTAGTTCTAAAAATAGGGGTACTTTACTCTTGAGGAATTTTCATATTTTTCAACCTACCCTGTATACGAATCGAAATTTCAAAATTTTTGCAGGTGGATTTTGAGTTTAAGCACAAGCGCCAACTTTTATCAAGAATAATTTTTTTTGAGAAACTTCAAATAAAGAAAATTCCCCTTTGTATCCAACTTTCTGGCAGACACTGTATATGGTGATTTGAAAGTGATGAGAAGAGGAGATATGATAAACCAAGATTATCGGCCGAGATCCATATTGCAAGCGAAGTTTATTTCAACCTTATAGCTTATGCCATAGATTTTATTGGCTTTTGAGAGCCCTGGAGTATTCAAGAATTATTCAACGTGTACTGATGAAGAAGACGGAAGATCATTTATTGTCGTCACTAAGATTATACATTTTTTATATCACAATTTTGAATATTTTTCTGTAGAACTCTCTTTAGAACCATGCCAGAGCTAATACAATTATTGTTTATTTACAAGATAAATATATTATGGCCTCGATACGGTGGCCTCGCCAAGGTTCTTGTGTTTAAATATCTAAGTAGCACACTCGTTAACACTTTAAGTAGGTATCCATTTAATTTTTAATTGGGTTTTCACCATAGGAACCTCTAATACAAACTGGAAAAACCTCTAATTATTAAATTAAGTTGTCAGTGGTTAATTCAGAATAAATTTTAAAAATTCATGAATAGCCCATATTAAAAGAATATTAACTGAAAAAATAACAACCTTGTTTTCTGAGCTTTTGGAAAATTTGAAGCCGATATCTTATTTAATCTGTACATTTTAGAACATTTCAAACAGATTTAGCCTATAAACATTTGTTGGATTTTTTTTATCGAAACAATACTTTCACCATGTGGTAATGTGGAATTAATAATGATCACATACTTATAAAATTTGGTACACAGGTATTAGTTTCAAATGTATGATTTTTTCTTAATAAAAATGTTCGCTATCGTGTACGGAATGGGCCTTATAAGCCATAAAAATGTTAAATTTTAGATATAAATGTGACAAATCAAAATCACAGTAGGCAGTTCATATTCAAATTTCGTGTATGCACTTAGTTTTTAATTCTAAACAAATATTTGTTTATATCTCGGAATGGGGCCTTACAACATTGAAAAAATGTGAAAAGTCATCGTTGGTAGTACATTTCAAAATTTGGTATATGGGCTTAGTTTTTAATTCTGAATAACGTTAAAAGGAATAACTATATTTCCCTGTAATATAGAGCTAATTACTACTACGTTCACTTTACTCTTTTACTAACTTGACAGGACATGGTAAGAACAGACAGTTACAGAGATGCGATATTGAATAATGCACATTTATTTAAAGACAAAGTTGTTCTGGATGTTGGTTGTGGAACTGGAATTTTGTCAATGTTCTCTGCTAAAGCTGGTGCTCAAAAAGTTTTCGGTGTTGACCAGTCGGAAGTTGTTTACAAAGCTATGGATATTATTAGGTAATTACTAATTGTTTTTGTTTTATTTTACCAGAATGTTGCCTACTATTTCTTTTAGAGAAAATAATCTTCAAGGAAAAGTTCATCTCATAAAAGGTCAGATGGAGAAGACAAACTTACCTGTCGAAAAAGTCGATATTATCGTTTCAGAATGGATGGGATATTTCCTCTTGTTTGAAGGCATGTTAGACAGTTTTGTATATGCTAGGAATAAATATCTGAAACCTGATGGGATGGTTTTTCCAAATAGGTGCACAATCAGTATAGTCGGTGTATCAGACTCTGGTAAGTTTAATGGGGAACTTGCACAAAAATTAAATTTGAAAAATATTACTGACAAACGTAATATATTGCCATTAAATGAACCACAGTTCACAAAAAAATCATTTTTTATTTTTATGTAATGAATGTAAGCAATTCAAAACTGCATAATTCAAATCATTCTTGTAACACGCCATCCCTGGTTGTGACGTCAAGCAGTTCGTTGGTGGTGGCACCTCTGGTGGGCAGCAGCACTGTGCATAAACTAATATGGGCAATACATGTAAAAAACTACAGAACTGCCCGCGCATTGTTTAGAAAGAGCCACGAGAACGTCCTATCCTTATCTATCTGTCTTATTATAGTCTATCTCAGTCTTGATATTGTTGATAACATTTGAAAAGTGTGTGCTGTATTAAATAGTTATTTACATTGTGAGATCATAAGTTGTTTAAAGCCCGTGTTGCCGCTGGCAAGCTATCTCCGAGGCCAAAAAGAGCTTACTCACCGAGCAATGTATTACATTTTTCCTGCTACCGCTAATTCCATATTAAGTAGGAATTTAAATACACTATGGAGTAGATTGTGAGTAATAATCTACATAATAACCAGTGTCCAATTATTACTAAAAATGATAATCAGTGATAAATGGTAGAATGCAGTGAAAATAAAAAATATAAAAACTTGGTCTTTGTGTGGGCTTGAACCCAGGACCTACGAATTACTAGTCCCGTTTCCTCACGTTAAAGAAGTGCATGTTAAATTTAGGCGGTTCTTATTTTTGACTTTGTGAAAACATTTATATTATTAATTTTTATTTCACAAAATTTGTGTTCTTTCTGATTAAAATCAATTTTTTAAAAATATCGTAAAATTGACGCAAGTTTCGTGTTGGTACATAATATATTTTATTCTTTCTTTCTTTCTCTGGTTTTAAGGTCCTTGCCACAGATTATAGATAGGTTGTCCTTGCTGTGAAAGGGTTGTTAGGCAAAAGCAATACTTTTTGTACCTAGACACCACTTTCGCAGCTAGCAACCAAAATAATAAGGCATCTCAAACATTTCGCTTAAATTACGCTTTCGGTCATGCTGGCGCTGGCAAGCACAAAACTAAAGTGTGCTTACGGAGGCGGGAGCAAGAAAAATCTTTTAAAATGATTAACACCTGAAGCTGTCATTCCTGTCACTGCCTTTCGATTGATCGAGTGGCATGTCATCACGACCATTATCGCGCTCTTCATGTCGTTTCAAATGAATAGCCTGCAGTCCCAACTTTAATTATCTATTGCAAATTAAATATTGTGATTTGAGGGATGATATTTGGTATGTGCTCTTTCTATAGATAGGCAAATATATTAAATAAATAAAAAAATGTTCAAGTTCCCCATTATTGTATTAAGTGTTTGGTTCTTATTTTTTGAATCTACTATTTTCTAGATAGGTACAGTAAATTGATTGACTTTTGGGATGATGTTTATGGGTTCTCAATGAGGTGTATGAAATCAGATGTTTTAAGAGAGGCAGTAGTGGAAGTGGTTCCCTCAGATAAAGTTATAACTGAACCAGTGATTGTGTCTGATATCGATTTAAATATGTGCGATGTTAACACATGCATATTTTCCAAGAAATTTACGTTGATTGCTACAAAACCTGGAAAATTGACTGCAATTGCTGGATACTTTGACGTGTTTTTTGAATATGGAAACAAATTGGAGTTTTCCACTGGACCACACGCTGAAAAAACTCATTGGCAGCAGACAGTGTTTTACTTAAAGGACATTTTAGATTTACAAGAAGGTAGATCTATTTTGATTTAGTAAATGTTAATTAATTGTTAATAAGTTTTTTATTTCAACAGGAGAATCAGTGGAAACCACAATTTCATGTACAAGGCTTAAGAAGAATGTACGAGGCTTATTTGTTACATTAACTATAAGAGGAAATATATACGAGTTTTCATTGGATTAAGTGAAGTTATTGTTTTTTTTATTCTTTTTATATTAAAATAATAATTATTCCAGTTTTTGTTTCCAAAAACTTTTTGGTACATTTTTATGCCCTTTTACATAAATATTATAGGATTATGACAATAGGGTACTTGACGAAATTTTACAAACTTGATAAAACAATTCCTGGACACTTGCCTAAGACCCTACGATTATTTAAAAAATATATATTTACGTAATTATCAAGTTTTTAGACTTTCTTCGAAATTTGGCGGGAAAGCACTTATGATGTCACAAGTGTTTTAAAAAGGCAATTTGGCAACATAGCAATACCACTGAAGTGTTCTGAGACATAACCTTATTCGGCAGTGAAAGTTGCAAGGAAAGTTGAAATTTCAAAATTTTAACCTCAAACTCCCAGACTTATGACTTTTAGTCAAGGAGTGTTTTTTTTTTTGTAAATACCTATTCAACCGTTTATCTGGAAATTTTTTTGGCTAGGTTTCGAACTCAGCACTATGGCGCCTTTATAAACGCGCCTTCAAGATGGTCCCTATAGGCCGGGGTTCTCTCTTTATTAATAACTCATAATACTGTACTATTACTACAACGTAGGTACAAACCTTTCCAGTTTTATCCCATGAATTTCGGCAGACGCCAACATCGGATTATTAGAAAAAATTGTGCTACTAGAAAAGCATCCAATTTTGGCAAATTACGGATTGTCCTTTCAGGGTCTATGATACCTTACCTTACACATCTAACAACACGATAACTAGGTCCGCAAAGAATATATAATAGTAAATATCAATAACAAACTATAATAAATTGCACAGATGTTAATATCTACTAATGTTTTGATTTAGCGAGATACGGAATGACAGTTGGCATCACGGGATGTCATCTGCCGATTAGAAAACCATACGTGTTAGATGACATGTGGATATATGCGTATGGTTAGATGCCTAGGTGGGCGGGTAACGTTGCCACATACGCAAATATTTCTCCCATTATTGATACCTGAATATTTATAGTATGTTCCGTATACAGATATTTTAACTAAAGTGTTACGTGGCAGAGATGAAGGATTTAGTTTCCAGCGTGTGCAGCATAAACAGACACAATTTTGCTATAGAGGAGTCAATATACGGAACATATTCACAATAAAAAAGTCTTTATGTGACAAAATTTGTGTGTGCAATTGCGTTAGTTAAAGCTCAAAGGTTGCAATACATTAAGTAACAGATATTCATAGGCAAGCTGGAGATTCTTGAATAGAAAACTGCAATTTGCCCTTGTTCCACGAATTATTGCAAACGGGCACCGGCAACGTTACAGTTCCGTTACTCCTGAGAGGCACAGAGTTGCCACTTTTGGCGTTCTGGACAATAAAACGACGAAACTGTAGATTTCAGCCTGAACAAAATTGTGCAATTTCGTCTTTAATTATCATCAATAAATAAGGGTTAAAAGACGTTTCATTTATTATGTGTTATGTTGGTGTATCTACTGTAAACAGAGTACAATTTTGGAGCAATTAAAAATATTGTCAAGTACCCTATTGAAGTGACTGATCTGGTAACTCTAAAAGTGTCATCTGACGTACAGTGAGTAAGAATATAGTCGCAGTAAGAAAGCAAATAAGTACAAGAGAAAAGGAGAGAATAGGCATGAAAGGCATTATTGAGTAAAAGAATATACAGGGTGTTCCTAAATTATGGTGCCAATGTAATATGACAGGTAGAAAATGTCATTTTGGACAAATGCCCTAATATTTTGATCAAAATAAATTATTAGGTGCAATAAAATCGTTATTACAAAGAGGCATAAATAGAGCAGGTACCTAGGTAGTAGGTACCTATCTAAGTAACTAGTCAAAAAAGAAATTATCTAATTATATGCAAGTATCCGCATTTGAGATATGGGATATGTTTTTGGGGAAATTGTGGGCTAGTGCTGCTCAAGTCTGTGCTTCAGAAGAGGGCCCTCAGTTATGTTATGGGTGCTAAACCACGAGATTCATGTCGTCCTCTTTTCATACACCACAAAGTTTTAACCCTTCTCTCTTTTTATTCTGGATACAGTTTATATGATGTTGGCGAAATATAATAAAATACCACTCAGAGAGCTCAGGTTGCTGCATGAGACATGCTCGAGATATACGTTCTCGTCGCTAAAACCGAAATAATTTGTTGGAGAAGAGAATATCTATGAGCAATCAGAAAATTTCGTGCTTTTTCCTCACTCTCCATGCGTGAAGAGATCGTTGCTCTATACATCCAGGAAGATGTTTCTCCTGGCCACATAAAAAATATCAATTCAAGTAAGGAATTTAGGAGGACAACTAAAAATCTTCTCCTGTCCAAAGCCTCCTATACACTGGTTGAGTTTTTTGCGGATGTTTTCTGATTTGTGTTGTAGTGTTAAGTAGCTTACTTAGTACCTTGTAAAAATTTTTAGTACAGTTTACTTTGTCTATAAGAGTCATCTTTGACAATAAAGTTCATTTATCTATCTATAAAAATAAAGTAAAAAATCTGTTATTAGCATCAGTTTAAATCAAAACAGCGATAGCCAGGGCTTCGTGAAATTTGTAAATCGGCATACTCACTGTGAGATAAGACAATTTATTCAATGTCCATGATGCTCTAGTGCATCCAGTCCGTGAAATTGTGGAAACCTGCGCCAATATGACGGGAGTTGGATCTGCAACTATATAATATAGGTTGCTAAATGAGAAAAAAGGCGATTTTTTCAACGAACCTCTGAAGCATACTAGAAAGGAACCCAAATTAGAGAACGATGAAGACTTTAAAATCGTCATAAGAAGAAAGAACACAGCTTTTTTATGAAGTAAGAAATACCTACTTCAGAGAAAGTTTTGCAAGAAATCAGACAAGATCCGGACTTACCAGATATAAAAAGATGGAAATTGTGGAAAATCCTTCATAATCTGAATTTTAGGTTTGAAAAAAAAAAAAAGATAATATCTACGAGCAATCAGAAAATTTCATGCCGAAGAAAGAAATATTTTTTATTTGGGTGGGACACACTGTGCAAAAATTCTGGGTTGATCAAAACATCAAGAGTGCCAAACAAGCTATTATGAAAGGTTGGTCATCTGGGTTAAAACCCCATTCTGGAAAGTCGTTGACTAATTATAACACATATTGGAAGCGACAACGGATTCCTTGATGGTGGCTTGTTAAAGTTTGAATCAAAATCAACTAAAGATTACCACGAAGAGATGATGGTAGATGTTTCTGAAGAATACTTCCAGAAAATTATAACCTAACCAGCAGGATTGGTTATAGTATTAGATAATGCTTTATACCATTCTCTGTTAGTAGGTCTACCGACAAATTCATGGAAGAAATTAAATATTTTGCAATGGCTAAAGCACAAAAATCTCAAACATGAAGATGATATTATGTAGAAAAAGGAATTTCTTAGATTCGCAAGACAAAATAAGGGGCAATACAAGGAATATGTAGTCGATGAGAGGCAAAGAAACAAAATATCATAGTGCTTCGATTACCTCCCTATCACTGTGAATTGAACCCTATTGTGTTAATTTGGGCACAAGTAAAAGGTTTCGTTGCAAGGGAGAACACCACATTCAAACTTCAAGACGTAAGGCAATAATTATTACTCGCCGGAATAGAAAGGATAAAAGAGGACAACTGGAGTAAGTAAGTAAGAAATGCCATTCGACATGTTATACAGTGTGTCCACGGATTGAGTGCACGTGGGGTGTAAATGACAAAAAAATTTCGAGTTGAAATTTGAGCTTCTGGGGATAACGCCTGCTTGGTTTTAAACTAATTTGTGACGTAATTTTACTTTCGAAAAATCACGTATGCCTTGATAATTTTGAAAAAACTAATTTTCCAATGAGTAAAGTGCCCTTTCTGTAGGTTTTACGACAAAATGTTATTAAGGAAACTTGTTCAGAATGAAGAACTAAGTAGGTTTGCGAAATTTCGAAAGTCTAGGCCTACTTTGATTTTTGGGCATTTTTTTCCCACTTTTCTTTAGAAAAGTCCACTTTGTGTAGCTTTCACATTAAAATGTTATTAAGAAAACTTGTTCACAATGAAAAACAGGATAGGTGTGAAAGAATTTCAAAAGCCTAGGTATACTTTGATTTTTTTCTGATAAAAAATTTAAAACTCGTAAAAATCAGAATAGTAGTAAGTAGGCCTAGACTTTCGAAATTTCGCAAACATACTCAGTTCTTTATTCTGAACAAGTTTTCTTAATAACATTTTAATGTGAAAGCTACACAAACTGTACTTTTCTAAAGAAAAGTGGGAAAAAATGCCAAAAAATCAAGGTAGGCCTAGACTTTCGAAATTTCGCAAACCTACTCAGTTCTTCATTCTGAACAAGTTTCCTTAATAACATTTTGTCGTAAAACCTACAGAAAGGACACTTTACTGATGTGGAAAATTAGTTTTTTCAAAATTCTCAAGGCATACGTGATTTTTCGAAAGTAAAATTACGTCACAAATTAGTTTAAAACCAAGCAGGCCTTATCCCCAGAAGCTCAAATTTCAACTCGAAAATTTTTTGTCATTTACACCCCACGTGCACTCAATCCGTGGACACACTGTAGAAGGAGAACAGAAAATGTGGTCCCTTGACGAATACATTGAATAAACTGTAGAAATAGAACCTCTTGTTATTAATTTAAAAGACAAGTCTTCAGATTCTGAAGGTGATGATTGTTTATAATTTTATATTAATATTGTGAATTTGTGATTTTTGTATATTAGAAAACTTTACATTATTTGTTGTTAGATATACTTACTTAAATTATTATTGTAACGAAAAATGCCTCTAAAGTTGTTATATCAGCTATCAATGAACATGTCTGCACTGTTTTTTAACCTACTCAAATATTTAGCAGATAAATTTTATGTTTCGGTATTCTACTTTCAGTTTTATAATTTTTATGATTAATTTAGAGGCATTTTCCGTCGCATCTTTGTTGGCCTAAGGTCCCCAGGGCGCCATTTTTTTTAATTTTCATTGTTTTCCTTGTAGAACTTCCATAAGTTTCTAGAAATTTGCTAGAACATTGATTTGTGAACTATCATTGGCCAGGAATATTCTAGAGTACTCTCCAGACTTCCATATGAGTATATAAGCCCTGGAAATTGAGCCTGAAGGGAAGTTAAAGGTTAGAACGCGATTTAGTGCAAATTTTGGAGCAGAAAAAATATTCTTGGTGGTCAGTGACAGTATCTGACAAGTTTATTTGTGAATGCTAAACAATAAAGGTGGTAACCAAGGCAATGAGTTTGGACTGGGTTTGTTGAGATTCAGTACATTTGGTGCCAGAAGCACGATTTGAAGAGGACCCAGAGGTAAATGCTCACAACCAGAAAACAAACCGCAATGGAAATGGAAAAGTTGATGGAAATGTTTATGAAGAAATTTGATGAAATGGACAAGAAACATGAAGAAAAAGAAAAGAAACAAGAACAATTAATGAAGAATCTTCAAGAAGAGAGAGAAAATAAACAAGAAGAATTAATGAAGAATCTTCATGAAGAAATGAAGAACGAATTAAAGAAGAATGACTAAGAAAGAAATTTGAAGCAAGGAGAACTGATCAGTGACCTTAAAGAAGAAATAAAAACTGGACGAGACAAAACCAACAATAAATTAGAAGAGATTCAAGTGGAGTTACAAAATAAAATTACTTATTACTAATTACTTCGAAGGGGTTGTTGAAGAAGAAATAACCCAAATGAAGACAGAAATCAAGGTAGAGGTGCAAACGGAAATTGGAGAAATGAAGAATGAGGTACAAACCGAACTTGATAAAATGACAACAGTGAAGGAAGAATGGAACAGCTGGAGGCGAGGATGAATCAGCTGTTGCTATAGGATGTATCAAAATTAGAAGCAGGCATGACCATATCCTCTATGAAAGCCTCCCCAGTTTGTTAGAAAAGTGGCATGGAGCACTTACCTTAATCAGTCTGAGGCTGCTGCAGAAGGAAACTTTTGGACAGGAGAAGAGAAAGCTCGGAATTTGAAGTTATGTCTACAAGATGAGGCCACCAAAGTGTTGCAAACGATACCGGCCGACGCTCAGCATGATTATAGTTCCTTGGTTAGAGCCCTTGAAATGGGATATGGGGAAACTCTTCTACAACAGGTATGCCAGGCACAACTGAAAGGTCGACAACAACACACCAATGAGACCCTGTAACAATTTGAAGCTGACATTGCCCGCCTGGTAAATCTGGCCTATCCATCGGCCCCAGACGAATTCCGGGAACAAATTTCGGTAAGCAGCTTCATAGTTGGCGTGCGTGACAGCGAGACTAGCCAAGCACTTCGGCTAGCCTGCCACAAAAACATCTCAGATGCCTTGGCACACGCTTTGGAATTTGAAGCCGCCACGCAGGCAGCACGTAGACAAGTGAGGTTAAGACAGGTGCGACCAAAAAACAAAAGCAGTACTAGTAATGCCAACGTAGAACAAATGGTACGGGATATCCAAAACATCCTTTCACGTGCTACAACCTCCAAAGACGGGATGGGCATTCGAAGAAGTACACCACTGTGCTGTTGGAACTGCGGAGTTGAGGGGCATTTGAAACGCTAGTGCCCCAATCCTGTTGATGGTGAGAAGCAGGAAAACTCCGAGTAGCCAGCTTTGATGGGTGAGGGTGCAAGCTGGCTGGGTGCTACCAGGACAGATCTGTGGCTGGGAATGTGACATTGTGGTGGACACTGGTTCTAGTCATACCATCGTGAGGCCGAACATCATAGCCCACTGCAGGATTGCACCACCACTAAACTACATTGTGGAATTGGCAAATGGTGAAAGAATTCCAGTTACAGGAGAGCACGACGCCTTTATCACCATAGGCTCTAATAAGTTCGAGAACGGAGTCCTTTTGGCTGAAAGGATAGATCAAGATAGAAGTTCATGAGAGGATATTGAGGACAAAGACAGAAGAAATTCTGATGACAAGTCCTAACATTTCTGGCAACACTACCCGAACTGTGACCGCTTATGAAGATACCACGGTTCCGATTAATTCAGAAAAAGTTATCAAGGCCACCTATGATGGACTGAATGGCGAAACAATTATTGTGGAACCTGAAGAAGAATCGGGCTGTATAAAAGAGGTATGTTCCCTGCAAAGACGCTGACCACCAAAAGAGGGTCTGCGCATTGCTAACCTGAAAAATTATGATCAACATTGGAGCAAAACCGAAAAGATTGGGAAGTTCGGGCAATTATGAGAAATCAGGTTGTGTCACAGCAGGTTCCACAGCCCCTACCAGAGAGTCTGAAGAAAATGGTCGAAGAAGCTGCTGCTTACTTAACAATGCAGCAGCAGTACCAACTGCGAAAACTGATTGAAGAAAATCGTGATGTGTTTGCTACGTCTGAATGCAATTTTGGAAGGACAGTAGGTTTAGTACAGCACAGGATAAATATTGGTAATATCCGTCTGGTCAAACAGTCTCTGCTATGTTGAAGGAACTGGAACAACAGATAATCATTGAACCGTCACAGAGCCCATGGACTTCTCCAGTTGTCCTAGTGAAGAAGAAGAATGGTTCTATGAGGTTTTGCATAGACTATCGACGGTTAAATGACGTCACCAAGAAGGACAGCTACCCTCTACCCAGAAGAGATGACACTTTTAGACACTTTATCTGGTTCTAAATGGTTTTCCACATTGGACTTGAAGAGTGGGTACTGGCAAGTCGAAATGCACACTCAAGATAAAGAGAAAACTGCATTTCTACTGGTACAGGTTTATGGCAATTTAATGTTATGCCATTTGGCCTCTGTAATGAACCAGCAGCCTTTGAGAGGCTCATGGAGTCTGTGCTAAGAGGAATGACATGGAAAACATGTCTAGTACGAGGGCGGTTCACCTATTATTGTCCCTAGACTAGTTAGCGTTGACCGAAACCATCGGTACTCTAGTAGTACAACTGTCAACATCTGTCAGTCTTGCTTGCGAAATTTCAATATCGCATCGTTTCGAATATTGTCATAAAATACCTGCAAAAGAAAGGGATGACTCCGGAGGAAATTTACTAGGATATGCATGGAGTGTTAGGTGATGATAGTCCTTCATATCAAACTTAAAGAACAACTGCGTGGTTCTTGATTTTTGAACGATGAAGAAGAAAAACAATTTTATTTTCAAAATTTCCAAGATCTTCAACATTGTTATGAGAAATGTATTAGACTTTCAGGGGATTATGTAGAAAAGTAATAAAGTTTTTGAGTACCCGTTTTAATTGCTTCTATGTTAGGGACAATAATTGGAGAACCACCCTCTTATATCTGGATGATGTAATTATTTTGGGAAGAACATTTGACGATCATTTAAAGGATGTCTGAGAGATATTCCAGAAGCTACGAGAAGCTAACTTAAAACTAAGCTAGAAGAAATGCTGTTTTTTCAAGAAGAAAGTTTGATATTGGGGGCATGTAATTTCAGATCAAGGAGTTAAAACAGACCCAGAAAAGATAATCAATTGAAAAATGGCCACGACCAAGAGATAAACATGAACTACTGAAGCTTTCTGAGCCTAGCCTGTGTACTTAATAATAATAATAATTCTCACTCTCACAATACTCCAAACTAGGAGTACCCCAGAAGCAACCACATGCTTGTGCGGGGGAAGGGGCAATTACTATTATTTTGTCTTTGTTGCCATTTGCGGCTAGGGCCGATTTTTTTCCGATAGAACTAGGATAGCATTCGCTCAAGTACTACGGAAAACCCTAGAAAACCGTAGTAATCCCAGTGAGTCTAGGACAATTAGTAAATCACACGGATAAAGCTATTTAGGAGCAATACCGTGAACCCACATTTGTCTAGCACTCTTGGCCATAGCGGTGTTTTTCTTTAAAGACATGTGCATGCCCCTGCCTCTACATTGGTTCGAACCAAGGTCAATCGAAGGCAGAAAAACATGTCTAAAAAGTCAGCGCCGGTACGAGTGACGCCACCGCGGCCCAACCTGTCCCATAAAAACGCTGCGACGTCAGTGCAAGAGCATGCGGATAGAAGGAATAGCGGGCATGGTAATAATACGGCAGCCACCAGTGTATTCATTTGCTGTATTTTTATCCCTAAAATTTGCTGGATACTCGACATTTGGCAACTACGAGCGGAAAGATGTAGAACTCTATGACCTCTATGACATGGTAGTCGAACTATTTGTACGAATTCCCACAAAAGATGCCAACTGGAGGGACTTGGCATACTATTGGGTTCACTTAATAATATATGGCGAAACACAGTCTGTAGCGAAGCTATAAAGGTCTGTGATTATATGTTAGTTCTTGGACGTTTTGCTGGTTTGTAACTATTATAAAAAATAAGGCTGAAGATGCCCCCTGAGAGGGTCATAATATGTACAGTGTTATGGATTATTTAGAAGCTTTCCATATCATGGCATGGTCTATTTACAGCGTGGTCCACCTTTTTGTAGCAGGACTTGAACCTAAAAATAACTAGTACGGCCCTGTCCAAAATCAAATTTGAAACTTTAGTAGTAATATAGTTTGTGCCCTAAGCTAATCTCCATAAAATCAGAAAGGAGTGCATTTTGGTTACAGGTTGACACCTAGTACAAAGTTGAAAATAGAAACACAAGGACCCTGCATTGACCCCTATTTTCAGAGAGATAAGAAAAATTCAGTTTCAAAAAGTTACTGATGCGATTATAGGAAATTATTAAAAAATAATGATAATGTGGCTGCTCTATTTTGCAGGACATTTTAGGCACGAGGCAAGAAAAAAATGGAAAACTTAACTTAAGGTTTCTTTGTTTTTGAAAATTGAATGGATATTTTCAAAACAATTGCAGATTGAAGTAACCCTGAACCTACAAAAAACACATTAGGAAATAATGATACAAGTATTTTGAAAAATATACCTACAAGGGAAGAAAGTAATAATGTGGCTGTCCCATTTTATATCACTTTATGCATTCTGGTTATTTCAGTTTACCTTTTTTTGAGACCCAGCTGCATTCTGACAGGTGGCCTGCAACACTTTCTCAAAGTATGTCATTTTGAAATTTGATTGGAAATAAGCCACATGGAGACGAATTGTGATGTAATGTGCAATGTAAATAATAGTAAAAAACCATGTGGAAATCCGAGGTAGACTATGTGGCGGCAGGTCTCTGAAATATGATATTATGTAGGAAGCCACATGGAGATGAACCGTGATGAGAGAATACAATATCGTAAACAATAATATGTAGAAGTAGCCTCGGATGGAGCTATATCAAAATTTCCAACATTATCTCTTCAACGGGTGATTGGAAAAAATTGCTGTATAGCGCAAACGATTTTGGGACCACCCCTTTGGGGGGTGGGCATAGTCTACCTGGACTGGGTGGGGGTGTGGCGGGCCATTTAAGGACACTTTCAAAAAGTTACTGATGAGATTATAGGAGACAGAGAACTGTCAAACATGGCATCCGTGAGCAGTCTTTATTAATACGTCAGTCAACCAAGTAAGGATGCAGGTATTCTGAAAAATATACAAGGTAAAAAAGTAATGATGCGGCTGCCTCATTTTATATCACTAAATGCATACTGGTTGTCTCAGTTCACCTTTTTTTGAAAAAAAAAGGCAAGGTTCTTTACTTTGTTGGTACAAAAATAGCATCCATACCGGCTGTCTCAGTCAGTAAAATCAATCTCAGTCTTTTATCTTTTCCGAAAATACAATAATTAATTATGAATATTTTCTTACATTTTTTCAGATTTTTTACGAAAATTTTTTTTGCATTTTGTCCATTTTTTTTCCTATAACATTATGCAATATTTTTTTTTGTTTAGGTCTTTGAT
This sequence comes from Pseudeuparius sepicola, assembly GCA_963920635.1. NCBI lineage: Eukaryota > Metazoa > Arthropoda > Insecta > Coleoptera > Anthribidae > Pseudeuparius > Pseudeuparius sepicola. Next base: position 31,934,642 of record OY987303.1, read on the forward strand.
AGTTTGGTAATGACTTTTTCCCTTACAGGAATAGAAAGATATTAGTTTGTGGAGGCTGAGTGCCTATATCTTGTTCGTAAGTTTGCTCAGGCACCACTTTTTTTTTTGTTTTTTTAAGTGGTATCCTCCACTTGTCTTTTCTTTGATAGTTCAGTGAAGAAAATAATTCCAAGAGTTCATTGTAGCCATTTTATTTTGTTTTGCTTGTTCTTTTGGGATTGAGGAGTAAATAATAGAGATGGGAAAGTTCCCTCTTTACGAAAATTCGCGGAAAGTTTCCGACCAAAATTTCCGAAACTTTTGGAAAGTTTCCAATTTTCTTTTTTAATGCTTACTTTAATTAGTCACACTTAGAGCTTTCCAAAAATACCAAATATGTCATATTTTAAATGAAATTTGCTAAAGATATTGTAGAAAAGGTATAATATCACAAAATGTAAAAGTTTTGCTTTGTAATTCGTATTTCATGATCATAATTCAAATTTCCACTTTCAGATTTTAAATTATTAGTATTATTAATTAATTACTACGTACAGTAGAAAAACGTAGGAAGTGACGTTTTTTTTTGTTAAAAAATACTATTATTTTTTGCAGACTTAGCTGGGACAAAAAAACATTACTCCCTATACGATTCTCTCCTACTCTCCTGTTAGGCCGTTTGTAATTAAACACCTCATGTGCGGTTTAACACGTCTTTATTCGCTGCTGGTACAAATATCAATAATCTACATTCGTCACCGCTGCCGTGGCCTGGTCAGCGTCTCGTTACATAAAATGCTTTTTGTATAGAACAATATTAAGTATTAAGGATAGACAAATATCCTTATACACCACATCTCTACCTTTTTTTACAATTTGAAAACAAACACATTTTTTGGTTTAGTTTGTCATCCACTTATACATATAATTATAGATAGACACAAAATTGGTTAAGTAGTAACCATGCCTATAATAGTAACATTAATAATACTTATACATATTTTGTGGTTGAGCTTGTCAACCACTTACACGTATTATAGATAAGTATACTATGTTTTAACAATAACACTAATAACTCACTAGTAACAAGTAAAACACAAAATAATGGTTAAATAGTGACAAAGCCTATAATAGTACCTATCATTAATAATATATATGTGATCTCAAGGGAAATCGTGCAATTTACTCATTATTAGGCACAACTTGCCATTGCCCCTCTACTTTCTTCAAATGAACCTTATTCCTTCTAACAACCTGACCAGTCTCATCATTTTCGATTTGTATGTCTCCTCCGTTCATTTTAGTTACAGTGTGTGTGGTACTATCAAATGTCGGGGTTAATTTATTTCCTTTGACAATATTTTTTGTATAAACTTTATCACCACACTCTATGTTAGTATCTTCTGTTGCTCTGCGTTTCCTGTCGGTATATATTTTCCCCTTGTGTTTCTCTAGTCTGTCTTTGTCCCTTACTTCACCTTCTATTATTTCGATAGGTCAATCACCTATATTTGGTAATTTATCTCTAAATTGTCTTTGGAAAAATAGCTCTGACGGTGTCTTGCCTGTTGTAGAATGTGGAGTACTGTTATACATAGTTAAATAATCTTGTAGGTCTAATTTCCATTTACTCCTATTGATTTGGCTAATTTTTAATCTCTTTAGTATGTCTCGATTTTGCCGTTCAACTTCCCCATTTTGTTGGGGCCAATATGGGATAGTGTTGTGCAGCATAATATTATTCTCCTTGCAGAAATCTCTAAATTCCTTGCCAGAAAACTGCTTTCCATTATCAGCAGTTATTGATTCGGGAAGTCCTAGCCTCGAAAAAACTTCTCGAAGTAAAGATACTGTGTTTAGTGCGGTTATATCTTTAGTTATTTTGATTTCCTTGTAACGGCTATAATAATCTATTAGCACTAAAAGGTAGTCTTTACTTGGCAGGGGGCCCATATAGTCAATTGCGATGTCAATCCATGGCCGCAGTGGTAGTTCGCGTCTTTTCAGCGGATGAGGCGGATCGACAGCGCCTACTAGGGTACATCCTCTACAACTCTTGACAACACGCTCTGCATCCGAGTCTATTTGTGGCCACCACACTTTGGTGCGGAGGCGTCTTTTCATTGCAACTATACCTGGATGCCCTTCGTGTGCTACCTCCAGTACATGTTGCCTCAGCCCTACTGGAATTACAATCTTATCACCTCTTAGTAAAATATCTCCGTGGAAAATAATTCCGTTTGAAACACTTCATAGTTCCTTACATTTTCTTTCCATTTGCCATCAGAAAATGCCCTTTTGACGTTTAAAATTTCTGCATCGTTTTTTGAAGAACTACTAATACTCTCTAGAGGTATGGCAATTGGTCTGGCATACTCTACAATTTGTTGTAGGTATTCACTGTCAAAAGGTATCTTTGTATTTGTACAACATAAACGTGAAATAGGATCTGCAATGTTGGACTTTACAGGGCGATAGATAACTTTGTACCTACAGTGTGTCCCACTTAAGGACTGACCACCCCTGTAAAATTTTTATTTATAGCTCGATTTTCATAAACTTTTTTTTGTTGGATAGAGCTTCAAAAATGGCATCAAACACATAATTCAGGTGCCTCGTGCGTTAAAGTCATGGCCCACTGAGACGGTGTTTTAATGCTGAAATTTCGAGAAGTACTATTAGGGATTTTTTTAGAGGAAAATTAATGGCAGATTCTTATTCAGCGTTGTTCGAAATCCAAATGTACCAATTTGCATTACCATAGCTCTACAGGGTGTTTCAAAATTTTTAGTGCCCCACTTAATTAGTGTACCCCTATAAAATTTTTATTTTTAGCTCGATTTCCATAAACTTTTTTTTTGTTGGATAGAACTTCAAAAATGGCATTAAATGCATAATTCAGGTATCTTGTGCCTTAAATTCATGGCCCACTGAGACGGTGTTTTAGTGCTGAAATTTCGAAAAGTACTATTAGGGATTGTTTAGAGGAAAATCAATGCCGGATTCTTATTCAGCGTTGCTTGAAACTCAAATGTACCAATCTGCATTACCATAGCTCTACAGGGTGTTTCAAAATTGGTAGTGCCCCACTTAATTAGTGTACCCCTGTAAAATTTTTATTTTTACCTCGATTTCATAAAGTTTTTTTTTGTTGGATAGAGCTTCAATAATGGCATTAAATGCATAATTCAGGTACCTCGTGCGTTACATTCATGGCCCACTGAGACGAAGTTTTAGTGCTGAAATTTCGAGAAGCACTATTAGGGGCTTTTTTAGAGAAAAATTAATGCTAGATTTTTATTCAACGTTGTTGGAAACCCAAACGTACCAATTTGCATTAGAAAATGGAGGACTAATTGAAATGACTGAAATTTGAGTTTATGTTATGTTGTGTTGTTTATTCATGTATTTGATGATATTAAATTAAATAAAAATTTTGTTCGCTAATAAATTTTTGAAAGAATATGAGTTCCTCACGAATATTTTAGTGACCAACTTACCAGAAATTAAGAAAATAATTAAAATTAACACGTTTTTTTGAAACCTCTCACCGCATATAAGAATCCGGCCTTACTTTTCCTTTTATTTTTTTTGGAACACCCTGTAGAGCTACGGTAATGCAAATTGGTACGTTTGGGTTTCCAACAACGCTGAACAACAAACCGGCATTAATTTTCCTCTAAAAAATCCCTAATAGTACTTTTCGAAGTTTTAGCACTAAAACACCGTCTCAGTGGGCTATGAATTTAAGGCACACGATACCTGAATTATGCATTTAATGCCATTTTTGAAGTTCTATCCAACAAAAAAAAGTTTATGGAAATCGAGCTAAAAATAAAAATTTTATAGGGGTACACTAATTAAGTGGGGCACTAAAAATTTTGAAACACCCTGTAGAGCTATGGTAATGCAAATTGGTACGTTTGGGTTTCGAACAACGCTGAATAAGAATCCGGCATTAATTTTCCTCTAAAAAAATCCCTAATAGTACTTCTCGAAATTTCAGCACTAAAACAACGTCTCAGTGGGCCATGACTTTAATGCACGAGGCACCTGAATTATGTGTTTGATGCCATTTTTGAAGCTCTATCCAACAAAAAAAAGTTTATGAAAATCGAGCTATAAATAAAAATTTTACAGGGGTGGTCAGTCCTTAAGTGGGACACACTGTATAGGACTGTAACCTTAGCACCCATCTTTCAATCCTAGCACATGGTTTAGACTTGGGGCTGAAGATTGCCTCAAGAGGCTTGTGATCCATCACTAACTTGAATTCTTTTCCATATAGAAACACATGGAAATGCTCTACCGCCCACACAAGGGCTAGTGCCTCTTTTTCGGTCTGGCAATATCTCCTTTCATAATCCGTCAAACTTTTGCTTCCGAAGGCTATGACCCGTGGGCCATTCATATCGAACTGAATTAAGACACTTCCCAATCCCACGGGGCTGGCATCAGCTATTATCTGTGTACGATCATTGGGGTCGTAGAACCCCAGAGAACTTTCAGACGAAAGTTTATCTTTTAGTTTGTTGAATGCCATTCTTTGCTCTTATTGCCAGAGATGAGATATGGTGGCATTTTTCCCAAAGGATTACTCTTAAGGGCTCAGTTATGGTGGCTAGATCTGCTATCCATTTTCCTACAAAGTTAACAAGTCCAAGAAAACTCTGAATTTCTTCGATGGTTTTAGGTTGTCTAAAAGCTTTTATTGCTTTCACATGGGCTTCTACGGGTCGTATTCCTGTGTCAGATAAAACATGTCCTAAGAATTTAATAGTTTTTATTTTGTAGACACATTTATTTTCATTAAGGACGACACTGTTTTCTTTTAGAGTATGTAACGTTCTTTGGAGTTTTTGGTTGTGTTCGACATCATCATTTCCAAAAACGATTATGTCATCTATAAAGTTTAATGTTCCATTGCAACCAATCAAAATCTTTTCCATAATTTTTTGGAACATTTCCGGAGCACAGGTAATACCAAACATAAGTCGCTTGTATCGGAAAAGTCCTCTTCTGGAAATAAAAGTGGTGATAAATCTCGACTTTTCGGAAATCTCAACTTGATGAAAAGCATTTTTTACATCAAGTCTGGAAAATAACTTTGCTTTTCTAAGGTGCGCAAACAACGTCCATGGTAGGTAATGGGTGATTTTCCCGTGCTATAGCTTGATTTGCCCTTCTCATATCTATGCAAATGCGTACATCGCCATTATCCTTTAAAACGGGCACTATCGGTGACACCCATTTCGACGCTTCATTAACAGGTTCTATTATGTCACTCTCCAGCAAATCTTGCAAGGCATTATCTACTTTCTCCTCCAAAGGTATACGCCGGTAAGGCTGCACCACAGGGGGTACATTTTCATTGGTAGGTATCTCAACAAGTACGTCTTTTATTTTTGGGAAAACGGTGGATATGGCATTTATCCCCAGTCCAACCTTGAGAACTCCCAGTGATTTGGCCATGTTTTTTCCTAAGAGGCATTGACCCCTCTCCTTAACCACATAAAAAGTTGCATTTCGGTTTTCTAATCCTACCCTTATATCAGCATCGAAGCTCCCTAGAGTTTCTAACGGATGATTACCATAAGACAAAAACTGTTTGCTTGGACTTTTTATTTGATTGGTCACTTGAACATTGTTTTCCTTTAATATTTTCCACGCTTTGTCGTCTATAATATTACTTTTACTCCCAGAATCTATCACCATTATGAGTTTAACCCCTCTTACTATGCAAACGATAGAGTCGTCGTCGTCGATGTGAAATATGTAGTCAATATCCTCTTTGCTTCCGGTGGCCTTACTTTCATTTCCTAATTTCACTCGTTTAATCACAGGATGGTTTGCATGGTTTGCAAAAGGATTTTTTCTGCGCACAGACCGACAGCATTTCCGAAAATGTCCCGTGAAATTACATTTGTGGCAAACTTGTTTTCTTGCGTGGCAATTAGGATCGTCTGATTTATGATCCCTGCTACCACAACGTGTACAAATTTCATTTCGACTTTGTTTCATTGGAAATCGTTGTTTAGTTTTTATTCTATTTATAGCGTTGTCAACACTGGTGCCAGGTTCATTTGTTTCAAATTCGTTCATTTGCATTTTAACACTCAAGAGCATTTGCCTCCAATACGATATCATTTAGGGTAATGGTATCACCCAAACTTAAGATTTTTCGGCGCAATTCTTTAGAGCTACATTTCTCTGTTATCTGATCAATTAAATTTCCTTCGAGATCTACAAATTGACAATTGATAGCTTGATGTCTTAATCTAACTAAGAATTTATCAAATTTTTCATTTTCCTCTTGTTTCATCGAGCGGAAAATGTGTCTTTCATAAATCTTATTTTTTGGGGAGGAAATAATTATCTAACTTTTCTAAACCTACTTGATATACATTAATTCCTTGGTTTTCGTCGAGTGATTCATCTACATTTGCCCCTGGTAGGTTATAAAATATTTGTTGAAAGGCTATGCCCCCTGAATGTAATAGTATGGCACGCTTTTTTACTAGATCTATTATGTCCGAAGCGCTTAAGTAGATCTGGTGTGCTCGTTTCCATCGTTCCCATCTTATTCCCAAAGTTGAAAGAAAACAATATTTCAGTTTTGGTTCGTTTGTTTTTTCCTTGTGTGGGTTTTTAACCTGCAATACTTCCAAACACGTTCGGCTTGCATATTTATATTTTCAGGTTTTAAATCTGTGTTCCAAGCACATTGGGCTTGTATGTTTATGTTTCCGAACTTTCATCCGTATTCCAAGCATATCGAGCTTCTATATTTATTTCTCCGGACTTTCCTCCATATTCCAAGCATATTGAGCTTGTATATTTATTTCTCCGGACTTTAGTCCATATTCCAATCATATTGAGCTTATATGTTTTTTTCCGGACTTTCATCCGTATTCCAAGCACATTGGGCTTGTATATTCTTTCCTTTCCAGAATATTTTGTTCTGTATACCCCGTATTTTAAATAGCTATTCTATTACCTGTGTTCATAAATATGCAAGTCGAGCACTGTTCTTTGAAATATTCAGGCTCAAACCTTGCCTTTCACAATTTAGTCCCTTAGTAATAAAGGTGATAAATGAAAAAAATTATTGTGAGTTTTATCTCACTATTCCTAGCATTCCTATACTAGTTGTATACTTACAGTGAAAATGTGTTACTTCACCTCGTCGCCAATATACGATTCTCTCCTACTCTCCTGTTAGGCCGTTTGTAATTAAACACCTCATGTGCGGTTTAACACGTCTTTACTCGCTGCTGGTACAAATATCAATAATCTACATTAGTCACCGCTGCCGTGGCCTGGCCAGCGTCTCGTTACATAAAATGCTTTTTGTATAGAACAATATTAAGTATTAAGGATAGACAAATATCCTTATACACTACACTCCCGCTAAACCCAAAGTAATATGTGATATGCAACCGTGTTGTGCAGATTTTTTATTCACTTTACTAGTCTAATGGAAAATTGCAATAAAATCGCCATCTTAATTAAAAAAATCGGTTATTTGGCGATAAGTTTTTTGTTTGAAATTAATTTTTTTCTTGGCGGCATTCAATTCCTTGGAAAAAACTACACAAGTTAAGTTTTTGAACCACCAATGTATCTTAAAAATTACCGAGATAATCGCTCGTAACATCTTACCCTGTACAAAAGTAAAAATAAAACATAAGGATAAAAGATAAAACTAAATATGAAAGAATAATAAATTCACATATTGTTCATATTATCATTATTTATCTATATAGTTTCATTTAATTTAAACTTATTAAACTTCAGAAGTAAAAAAGTGTAATAAAAAAAATATAATAAAATATATTTGATCTGTGGTCTATAATAGCACAGTTCATGATTCTTCTTTGTTCTTTTATGTATTTTTAAGGTTATGTCATGAATCTTGGCCAGGCATTTATGTTTCGTAAACTTTCAGGGAAAGTTTCCTATACCTTCAAAGTTTCTTTCCGGAAAGTTTCCAAAAACGGAAACTTTCCCGACTTGGAAAGTTTCCATTGCCCATCTCTAGTAATTAATACAATAGGCAAGTTTTACAATTTATTCAAATACTTTTATGACAGCCAAAATAATATGTTATCTCTTAAATAGCAATATTAATCATTACACAGGTTTCTTGCTAAGATACACAACCTCCAACTATTAATCAATAAAATTGTACTGTGGCAGAAAATCGCGTAGCTGGAAAAAAGAACACGAAAATACAAATATGTAAAACAGGTTCGGTGTTTCCTGCTTGATTCCTTTTGATTTAAAGTTTAGTAAAGGTTCTCTTGCCCAACGAGCAATGGCCGGCAATTACACCTGATATCAGCAGGACAAATTATCTCACTTTTGATTTCAAGTTTTGTAAAGGTCCAGGCTCCTTGCTTTATGGCCGGCAGTTACATCTGATATTGATGAGACAAATCATTTAGCTTTCGATTTCAAATTTTGTAAAGGTCTAGGCCTCTTACTCTATGAGTAATGGCCGGGAATTACACCGGACATCGGCTAGAGCAGATATTTATTTTCGAATTTCAAGTTTCGTAAAGTTCCAGGCCTCTTACTCTAGGAGTGATGGCTGGCAATTACACCTGAATTTGGCTAGATCAGATAAGGAAAATACTTATTAATTTTTTAATTTTTTCCAAATTTTTATTTCAGAAATTTTCTTCCCAATTTTTTTCCGAAATCTTATTTAAGTTTGTAATGAGGTTACCGCACCTGTTCTTCTTTCTTCATCAATCACAGTCTTTGACAAAGTTGCCACGCTTTTCTCCCCGATTTTCCGACTACATCTTACCGCGAAGTCCTAGTCCTCTATCGTCGTTTCGCGTCATCGCTACGTCCGTCCGACCCGTCCACCGAGGGCACCACGGACGCATCTAATCGGCGGCTGCTAGTTCAAGTGTGTCCACCCGGGCTGCCGATAAATGGCGCTGGGGGTATCTCACCGCCGGGCCCCAGTCCGCTGGTAATAAAACTGTGACCGCTTATTCCATCAGGTGTCTTAGTCTTCCTTTACCAATTGAATAAGCAGACTAGATCTATATATTGCTGTGCTCAGAAACTGCTGATTCCGTTCTCTGTTAACTGAATAGTGCCAGGAGCGTCTGCTGGGGCTATTCAGAACCGAAAACCGAACCGTGGAGCCGAGCAATAAATTTGCCGCTGTAATCGTGGGATATTGCCAGGAGTGAATGCTGGAAATTATCCTACAACCGGAAAGACCGCACCGTGGACTAGAGTAGTGCCGGGAGTGTATGCCGGACCTATTATATCCCGGGACGACTAACCGACTCTGCCATTTAGAAAAACCCTGTAGCTGTCACCGGTGCCGTTTCACTTACGTGCCACGCTCATTAGATCATAAGTGTACCTAGGATCTCCAAACCACTAATATCCTCTGTACTCTTTCAGAAACAATGGAGCCGGAGCCGAGGAAGAAGACAGATTTATTTTGATTTTGTAAATGATTAATTTTTTTTATATTTAGGGTAATTAATATACGGGTTAAGTTGATATTCGGTGCTTAATTTCATTCCTTGCACACCTCCCTGGCTCAACCATCTCTGGACCTGGAAAAAGACCACTACTGGTGCCCGGGCAAAACGCCAAAAGAGGCTAAACAACATCTCTAAAGCCCAAAATACCTTACAAGTTATTCGAAAAAAGTTATTTGTAAAGGTTGCTCGGGAGGCCGAGGTAACCTAGAAAATGCTTTAGTTCAAATAAAATCCGACAAAAAATTCCAATATGGGGCTTAGACCAATGTTTGATGCAAGTGAAAAGTAGACAGAATTTTCGAAAAATAGCGATGGTCAAAAAGGAGTTGCCCGGGAGGCCTAGGTAACCTAGGAAACGCCTTTCGTTCAAACAATTCCACACAAAAAATTCTCAAGACTAGGTTTAAACGAATGTTTGATTCAAATGAAAAGTCATGACTCAGAAATCTCTCAGAATATAGGGGTCAACTGAGGGTCACATGCGTCCCTGTGTTTCTATTTTCAACTATGTGTCACCCAGAAACCAAAATAGACCTGCCATGGTTGCATATAAAATTTTTATTTTTTATTAAATTCCAAAATAAATTCGAACTTGCTTTGGGGTAGAACATCAATTTCATTAATAACACTACTTGAGTAAGTTGTACATTATTATTAGTTATTAACATAATTTAAATTAGGAATTATAAATTTATGAAAAAAACTTATCTAACTTAACATAGATTCACACAGGTTCTGGTAAGAAATAGGGCGCAAAATATGATTATTATAAACACTCAGGTACTTACTCTTAATTCTCTCTGGGCACTACTTGGACGAATGCCGTATGGTTTTTCGTGTGCCCATATATGTTGATTGTGAAAATTTACCACGCCCTGATTAGTAAAACACGATTCATCAGTTCACAATATGTTGCTCAAAATATTTCTATTCAGTTCAGTTGAAGAAGAACCCATCGGCAAACCAGTAGCCTTCATTCTTCAATCTCCTTCAAATTATAAACCTTGTACAGGCTGCAAATGCTAAGCGTGTTTGTAATCCCTTTTCAAAATTCGAAGGGTGGCACAATCATTTCGACATATTGTTTTTGCATCCCTATCAAATTTACGAAGAATCTCATTGTCCCTTTCTTACTGGATATTTCGGTTTTTGTTGTTCATCACGTCTAATTACCAGGCCGTGAGTTCTAAATTGTCTGTGAATGTTCACAAACACCGAGAAATGTGGATCCCACCTGTTTGGATACCGCCTCCTGTACTCCCTAGCTGCTTCCACGGAGTTTCCATTTGCAATTCCATAACAGAAATGGATATCGGTTTGTTCTTCATTTGAGAAACGAAAGGGTCTTTTACTTGTAAATAATAAAACGAATTAAACTAGCACTGCCACTCTGGCAACTGATTTCATTTTCCATGGCACCCTATGACTTTTTTAATCAAAATAAAGAAAATCTGGGCCTACCAATTTAAATTGTTAGATACTTAATTTGTCATCCATACCGCAAATGGGCGTATCTCAGAAACACACAAAAGTGAGTTAGTGTTAATTTTGTGGCAAGTTCCCTGCCTTTGTGGCATAATCTAAAATATAGGCTTTTTAAGTAAAATTACCTACCGCATGCTTTTTGGTTATGTTTAGGTGTGTTTGTTTTGTAGTTGATTGAGACCACATAGAAGTATGGACGTGATAGTAAAATGGAAAGATGGTAGTATAAACTGCGTGAATACAAGTGAACTTAAATTGGTTGGAAAAAACAGTGCACCTATTCGAGTTGAAAGCAAGGTAAAAATGCTATATAAAAGAAAACGGTACTACGGCACAGTCACCATGCTAGAAGGAGAGCCTTCCGAAAACGACAATGTGGAAGCAGCAGGAGAATCATCATCATCTGATGACGACATTCCTCTTGCCGCTTTGGATTTAAATTACCATCAGCAAAATTCAGCCGTCGAGCATTTGTCTACTATACACAAAAATAATGACATTCAAAATGAACATGACCTGTTGTTACTTGAAACCGCGCCGATACCATCAGTGATTGTTATAAATAATACAGGAAATATTTCATCCGATGAGAGTGACATATCTTCGGAAGAAGATCCATTTAGCCACATAGATATTTCTGACAGAGAGGATTCGGACTATAAACAAACATGCGAAGTTCCGAAGTGTAAAAGTGATGTTTTCAGTTCATGCTGTCACTTTTTAATTTTGCTTTGCTGGGAACATTTTAATGAAGATTCATCGTTGTGCAAGTTTCGTCACAGGAAGTCAAAAGCAACAAAGAGAAGATTATTTAGTAGAAGGTTCTAAAGCAGAAACAATTGGAGAGAAACCCATAAAAGAAGATCAGAGGAGGGTAGCTGAGGAATACGGGCCAGGAATATACTTCACCTGTGACGAAGAAGCTCGTAGTAGGCAAAAAAATAGGGGATAGTTGCACAGTGGAAATTGCAAGAGAAAAGGAGTAGAATATGCAAGAGAAAAGGAGTAGAAAATGTTTTTTGTTCACCCAGGAAATAAAAAAGAAATACTAATATTTATGGACTTCTATAAACTGGGCAACTTACAACAACAGACAGTATATAGCAAATATTGTCACTACTGAGAAAACTAAACAGAAAACAACCAAAGAGAATACTGATTCACGCCGCAGTCACCCTCACTATTTTTATTTACCTTTTGAAGGTGGCCGACAAATAGTTTGCAGAAAAATGTTTCTTATCACTCTTGGTATCAGGGAAAAGGCTTTTAGAACTGCTATTCAGAAAGCAAGTAAAATCACAGTAGTAGAAAAAGAAAACCGAGGGGGAGACGCGGTTCACAAGCATTAAGAGATTCCATAATAAAAAAAAAACGTTAAGGAGCATCAACAGAGGTTCCCTAAAGTGGAATCTCATTACTGTCGACAGTCCTCAACGAGACAGTACTTACATGAAGACCTCTCGCTCAGAAAAATGTATCATTTGTACTCGGAAGTTGGTTGTGACAAACCAAAGGCAAGTTTTTCATTATACAGGAAGATTTTTAAAACTATGGGTCTGTCATTCCACCGGCCCAAAAAAGACCAATGTGGACTATGCAAAACTTATAGAGAAGGCCCGGAAGAAACAAAATCTAAGTTAAGACAAAAATATCGGACTCACGGAGAACACAATAAGAGAAATAAAGCAGAATTGAACAGGTACTACTTAAAAAAACTGGCAAAAAACTTTAAAATTAACTGTTATAAGGCTTCAAATAATTCCAATTTCTTCATACACCTTTACTGAAAAAGTTAATAAAATGAGGTACGCTCATATGCGGTATGGACGTGAATTATGTTAACCAGGATTAATGTAAAACTTATTTAAGTAATGTTATTAAAATTGATGTTCTAGCCCAAAATAAGTTCGAATTTATTTTTGAATTTACCCAAACATTTAAAAATTTGATACTCAACCATGGCAGATACGATAAAGATCAAGAGACACTTTTTGTTAAGAATTAATCACTCTTTTGGAATAGTTTCAAATTTGATTTTGGGCAGGACCGTACCAGCTACTTTTCAATTTAATTGAAGGGAAAACCCACAAATTTGATTTAAATATCTCCATTGGTTGGGACACTGTAATCAATGTTTTTTTGAAACTATAAATAATAAAATAATAGATTTTTCTTGAAATTATGTACCAGTGCCTTGGTACATAATAGTTATTTATGTACCAAGGCACTGAAGTTCAACTTTTTATGACTCATGTGGAATTTAGTTGCCGAGGCCTCTGGCCGAGGCAAATAAACCATCTGAGTCATAAAAAGAACTTCAGTGCCGAGGTACCTACATATTAAATTTTTTTGAAATCGGAAAAAAAATGTTTTAGGCAAGAAAATAATAATAAGGGATCACCCGTCCATGAACCGACTACGCGCGGCGTTGCTTGACTTTGACGATCGCTCTACCTAGGTCAAGTATGACAAAGACAAAGGCTTCGAACAGAAAAACCAAACTGCTGCTTGTTGCGCAGCCTCCATAATAAATCTATTGATATTCAAACCTAATAAAATATTTATACTGATAGATTGTGCTGCTATAGGTAACAATTTCGCAATGTGTACGAATAGTTAAATGGGTCTTTATTGGCCGGGTTGTGAATATTTGGTCATTTTTGACGGGCAATGGCTCCGCGTCTGACGTTTGATGTTTACATCTCGCCAAGGCCTACTTATTGAAAAAATCATATAATAATGGGTTACTTCAGTGCCGATTTCTGAACTTTTAATGGCGATTTTGGGACACTACTGCCGATTTCAAGAAAATAACTATTTTTACTACAAACCTGAGAAATCACCATTATTTACCTCATTCCTCTAATGAGAAGAAATATTTCTCTCCCTAGGTAAATAATGATAATAAAAAAATACCTAGTATAGTCAAATTGTTTTAAGAAGTCCTTAAGCCGCGTACAAACCAAAATCGATGCTCGAGAACTGCTCGCGAATTGCTATCGAACTGTTCGGGAGCAGTTTGCGAACAAGGTGTCCAGACCAAAATTTTATTGTGTTCGGCTTATTTCGTATTGTCATTTTTCGGCATTGGTTCGCTTTCGAGTTGCAAAAATAATTTCGAAAATATGAGTACAGACGATGAAGAAGATGCTCTGACTATTTGTTATGTTTTTTGTTTTGAAAAAGCCCGTGAGAAGATATTTTTTAGCATTTCGTTTTTTATAATTGGAATTTTTTGGATTCCACAAGTTATCGGATGCAATTGATTTTGGCCGATTAATTCGATTATTTTCTCGTCACTTTAATTTCACTTTGACAAAAAATATTCAATTGAACTGCGACTCTTGGAATGATAATTTATAAAATCATACGTCCACACCGCCAATATGTGCTCGCGAACAATTCCTTTGATCTCAATAATTTACCGCCTATCGAGCGAACTTTCCGCGAGCAGCTCGCGAACTTTAAAGGGTTCTCCAACTGCTCGAGAACCCGCTTCTACACTAAGTTTGCGAACCTGTTGCGAACTGCTCTAGAACGGTTCTCGAACTCGCTCTGCACGCGGCTTAACTGGGACTATCAATTAGTAATTTCGATATCCTAAGTTGGCATCAATGCAGCAATAAATGCAACCAGGTCATAAGTTCAGGTCAGTAACGAGCCCATTTGCACAATGAATAACTTCTAATGACACGAAAAGTAACAAGAACAACACAGATAATGGTAAAACTCACGAAACGTAGAAAATCCGCGAATATTTTCACTGCCGAATGTTTGAACCAGTTTGAACGATCTGGAAAACCTTCACTGTCACTTTGACACACCGAAGCTAAATTTGCCTGAGTCCGCATATAGACGCTGCCAAAAGCAGCTGATTATACCAAAATACCAAAATTAAAAGTGTTTCCATGAAGTTTGAAATTATTATTGAAATGAGTTGTAGTCATAGTTATTTTTATTTATAGCCGTATAATCGTTATTGCAATAGGGTTTTTAATTTATTATGTTCTTTTTTTCATATTACTTGGGTACATTTTCACTTCATAAATCAATGAGTGATGTCATTAACTGCTTGAGACACACATATACCAATGTTATACCCATGATTAACAGAAAATTCCTAGGGATTTTGTGGAGAATGTCATCTGACAAAATCGGGACTTCTTACAGTAATCGGAGTATAAATAATGAAAAATTTTCTATGACATTTAGAAATTAGTTTCATTGTATCAGCTTGACGACATTTTATCAGCTTGACAACTGACCTCAAATGTAATAAAATATGTTAAATATGGCAATATTTCAATGTTAGTAGTAAAAAAATTCTATATACACATACACTTCGGTTGAGAAGGCCATTATCTACCTCGCATATTACATAAATATATCTTTTGGCGCTAGGCGCCTCAGGATATATAAAAGTCCCCGGTAAATAATGGCTCACTTTTCAACATAAGTGTATAATATACTATTTCTATCGACTTAAAGTCCTGCTACAAAAAAGTGGACCATCCATACAGGGTACAGGGTGGGCCAAATTAGACACTTTTAAAACTAAATTCCTATTTTTGACGGAGATGGACGAAAACTGATATTGGTATCTGAGGCTCATTTTTTATGAAAAACTTTCACCGTTCTTGAGTTACAGGGCGTTTTTCAAAAATGTGCGTAACTTTTTTCGGGTTGAAAATTTTGTGTTTCTGTAAAAACATTCTTAAAGCACTTTTTTACGTAGAATCCAATGTAGGCCAGGCGACAGGTAGTTCAATAAGGAAATAATTAGTGGAAAGCGGGAAATTGCTTTAATCGCTTTATTTGGACCCAGATATTACTCTCCCAAGTTTTCCCCCTCGAGCGAAGTCGGCGTTGGCCCTTCTGGCCCTAAGAAGTTAAAATTTTTTGATTTTTGAACTTTATCAACAAAATACCTATTACAAAAAATAATCTAGAATAAATTTGCTACAAAAAAGTTCTTTACGATTATTTTTGATTCTTGTGGAAAAGTTATGGAAATCATATGCCATATCAATGTTTCTACATGTTATAAATATTTGTCAGCATTCCAGGTGCACAAGCTGTTAACTTGTTACAAGTATAACAGCTTTTCAATGTAAACAGCTGTGGTAAAGTACCTAGGTGTCCCCAGGAGACCTAATCCACTGTTTAAATGACAAAGTTATTCCATTTCAACAATGTATTCTGCATTGTCTCTGGGAAGTGCATGGTGAACCAGAGAACCGTCAAACATGACAGCCGTGAGCAGTCTTTATTAATACGTCAGTCAACGACAGCAGTCTCATGAACGATCTGGTTCGTG
Source organism: Pseudeuparius sepicola (assembly GCA_963920635.1). Taxonomy (NCBI): domain Eukaryota; kingdom Metazoa; phylum Arthropoda; class Insecta; order Coleoptera; family Anthribidae; genus Pseudeuparius; species Pseudeuparius sepicola. The sequence continues at coordinate 31,950,941 of OY987303.1, forward strand.
AACGCAAACCCCTATGGCGCGCACCTTTGTTTTTGATGTTAGTTGGTCAAGTGGTATGTTTAAAGATGGTCCATAAGTTAATTTATTTTTGGTGTGGGCCTAAGGATTAACGGAAACAACGGGAATTTTAATACATATATTTAAAAAGTAAATGGTACGCCTATGGCGTATAAAATATACAGGTTACGGATTACACAGTAAAATGAATTGAGGATGCACAAATGTGAACAATTGAATTAATTAAAAATGGTGCTAAGTATATATAACAGAAAAGACTTAACAATAAAGAATTTAGCGCAAAATAATTATCTTTAAATTTTAGTAACTGGTTTCAAACCTAAGTGGCGAACAATACTAGCTTATAGCATAAACTGATAACAAAACCTGCAGAAATAGTACGGGAATTTAGCTCAAATTATTCCAAGAAATAATACCAAAATTATTGGCACACAAGGCAGTTAGCCTGATTACACAACCGATAATAAAAATATATAAATTCTTAAAAATGATTCGAAATTGATAATAGAGACACAAAATTATTAAGATAACTTGAAATTGGCACAAAAACGTATTTAAAAATACCCAAAATTTAGCGTAAATTATTAATATTGGACTTAAGGACTTAATACGACACTGCTATGCTAACAGCTTTTAAAATACCCCAAATTTAGCGTAAAATATTCAGAACTATAACGACACTGTTTTAAAATATGACAAAATATAACAATCCTTTTCAAATAAACACTACTAGCACTCTAAATAAAATAAAATCAAATAAATTCATTAACTAGAAATAGAAAGGCAACTCAGTCGACAAAACCCAACAAAACAAAATTCAATCGCTTACTCTGTGGTCAGTTCAACGGGCAGCATACTGTACTGAGGCTCTGCTGCTGGATCTATGGCAGGCAAGGCGGCAGACTCTAGTTGACTTCTCGGGCAGTACTTCGCCCAACCATTGGTGGTCGGAGACTTCTTCTCATTGCTGGTTCGGCATCGGACACTCGCTGGTCTCTCGGGCAGGACTTAGCCCTACAAAGATGTTCGGCGACTTCTCCGACTTTTGGGAGAAACCCCCTTTTTATATCAGCTTGGTTCTTTGTTCTCGCCTCGATTCCAGGATTTGCACGTGTTCTTTAGAACGCTTTTGTGGGCGGATGGAATGTATAAACAACATGATTTTAGCGCAAGTTTTTCCAAGAATACTAATAACCGTAGCGAACTTTTCTGGCGTTTTGATAATTACAATATGTAAACAACATGTTTTTTCGTTTAACTTAATGTTCCTGGTTTCCGGTGGTTTGACTCATAACCCGATGATTCCTCGCTGAAGAATTCCAAGGCTTTAGCTAACATTGCCTCGTGTTATTTGGTAAATAAAATAAGATTTTTGGTATCTACGGGGTACCTCATTGGTATCTACGGGGCACCACACCCCGATGAAATTGACAAAGCGGGCCAGTTGGTTGTGGCTAAGCTTTATGACAACAAAACCACGGGAAATACCCTGAATGAGCTGCGGTTCCAACTGTTTGCAAAATCTCTAAGCAAACATCGATTTAATCTCGCAAGGCTACCTCCCACCGAATCAGCAGCACATGAGCACTCTTTAAGAACATACCATCAAGTCCAAACATGGTATGGAAATGATACAAATCCACTGGATTGGGGCTGGAAAATTTCTCAATGTGGTTTGGCTCCCATACCTATGACGAGGGATCCGGCGCCATAAACTCTTCTAAACACAGTGTCCTGCAAATGTTCGAAAGGATGTAACGCAGCGTGTGGTTGCAGGAAAATGGGCCTCCGATGCTCCAGAATCTGCATGAATTGTATGGGACGGTCATGTACAAATACTGCTGAGGAAGATTATATGGATGATTGTGACGGAGACATCGATGTTAATCTTGAGCGCCCTGTGACGTCGGACAAATGTACCGATGCAGACGATGAAAGCGATGACGGAGAAATTGAGGCAGACAATCAAGACTGACAGCCTTCATCAAAACGCTTGAAAATGGACTAACTTTGTTATTTGAACAGTGGATTAGGCCTCCTGGGGACACCACTTAAAAAACGCGCCATTTACTCTACCGCCAGGTGGTGTGGAAAAGAGTGATTTTATGTCAATACTACTCACTAATAATACTAATCCTAGGTACTTTGCTACAGCTGTTTACATTGAAAAGCTGTTATACTTGTAACAAGTTAACAGCTTGTGCACCTGGAATGCTGACAAATATTTATAACATGTAGAAACATTGATATGGCATATGATTTCCATAACTTTTCCGCAAGAATTAAAAAGGACTCCACTTTGAATAGTCGTAGCATCGTAACGGTTCACATTAGAGACAAACGGTAAAGAACTTTTTTGTAGAAAATTTATTCTAGATTATTTTTTGTAATAGGTATTTTGTTGATAAAGTTGATGCTTTGGGAGATATTTGCAAAAAACCGAAAAATGGTAACTTCTTAGGGCCAGAAGGGCCAGCGCCGACTTCGCTCGAGGGGGAAAACTTGGGAGAGTAATATCTGGGTCCAAATAAAGCGATTAAAGCAATTCCAGCTTTCCACTAATTATTTCCTTATTGAGGCTTTTTTTCCGACCTGTCGCCTGGCCTAATGCTGCTACTAATTTTTTTTTCTAGTCGATGGTTTAAGATTTACTGATAATTTTTTTTATTTTTTAAATGGAACACCCTGTAATTTTTTGCATTTTTTAATAGAGCAAAAAATTACCATTCTAAAAATATACAGGGTGGCCCACCACGAACTGCATCGATCTATATATGGAAAACTAAAAGTAGGAAAATTCTGAAAATTTGGCACCTCACCAATGCCGATGGGCGCTGCTCAACTAAAATATTTTGGTGAATCTGGCACTTCCGGTTATACCGGAAGTCGATATCAACTTTCTTATTTCAAATAGAACACCCTATATATCATTGCATTTTTGGATTCTAGGCATCATTTTGGAACAAAAACATGCAACATGTCCTATGTCTAAATCCAACCGTTTTTGAGATATTTGCATTTTTGTGGGTTTTTCGTAAATTAATCGAAAATTACTGCATTTAGGTATAGGAAACCTGACACAAAGTTGTCATCATTTTTAGTGGTGAATAAGATCGCATTAAAAAAAATAGGGGTTTCCATTTGAAAATTTCGAGATTTATTCACATTTTGAATGTAATTTTCATTCATATTTTGTGAACACCCTGTATAAGAACGGATTTATTTCTCAGCAGAGATCACTAGGTCAGGGCTTCCGTTACACGATGCCAAAAATTCGTTTTGAAATTTCTCGGTTTCCTCGTACTTATAAATTGCTAATTGACTTTAGGTCTGCACCTGTAATTTTTTTCGGAAAAATGCAAATATCTCAAAAACGGTTGGATTTAGACATAGGACATGTTGCATGTTTTTGTTACAAAATGATGCCTAGAATCCAAAAATGCAATAATATAAAGGGTGTTCCATTTGAAATAAGAAAGTTGATATCGACTTCCGGTATAACCGAAAGTGCCAGATTCACCAAAATATTTTAGTTGAGCAGCGCCCATCAACATTGGTGAGGTGCCAAATTTTCAGAATTTTCCTTCTTTTAGTTTTTCATATACTGTATTGCTAGGTTTGCTTTGCAAGTCCCAGATTCAATGTACTACTCTGGTATTAGTTCTACTAAGTAGGAGGGGGAAGTAGGGAGACAGACGGTGGGGGTTTCGCGGCGCGTGCAGTGATGATTCCGATTGGCTCCTACGCTTCAAAATCCTTACTCCTTACTTTCTCCCTACTTATTAGTAATATTATATCCGGACTTGCAAAGAAAACCTGTTTATTATACGGTATAGATCGATGCAGTTCGTGGTGGGCCACCCTGTATAATACTTAATGATTTACTTAAGTAGTTTTCAATTACTAATAGCTTTTATGATTTCATGTGTATAATTGGAAGCACGCCCTTTCAACAAGTAGGCTTTGGACGGTGAGACAATGAAACAATCGTGTTACCTACCTGTCAAATTTTCAGTTAGGCTGTTTAGGCAGGGTAAAGATTTTTTTTTACTACTAACCTGAGAAATCACCATTATTTACCTCATTCCTCTAATGAGAAGTAATATTTCTCACCCTAGGTAAATAATAATAATAAAAAAATGCCTCGGTAAATAATGAAAAATTTTCTATATGACATTTAAAGATTAGTGTCATTTTATCAGCTTGACAACTGAACTCCCAGGCTACTTGATATTTTGAAGTATTTGAAAAAAGCGAGAAATGACTAAAATAAACTAAAATATGGCAATATTTCAATGTTAGTAGTAAAAAAAATTCTATATACACTTCGGTTGAAAAGGCCATTATTTACCTCGCATATTATATCCTTCGGTTTATAATGGCTCACTTCTCAACCTAAGTGTATAATATACTATTTATATTTTTGTGTAATTTATAAACTTTACATACCTACAATGAAATTTGAAAGTTATGAAAATGGGATATGATCAACCTATAGACGTAGTGCCCCATTGTTAAAATGCTCTTTATTTTGACTCCAAGATTAAATACTTATATCCATACTACTCTAAAAACATGCTACAAACAAAGACAGAAAGTCAACCATCAACCAACTATTATACACCCGGTGATTCCCGGTTATAGTTCCTCCATAGAATCACACTTAGATATCGCATGTTTTTTCTTGTTTGGGGGTGCCCGGAAGCATCGGAACCTCACCTGAAGACTCGGAGGATGGTTTAACGACGCCAGCCTGCGAGCCCAGAGTTGAAATAAGTTCGCTACGGCTCGACAAAATCTCGCGACATTTTCGGAATAATTTAATTGAGCGCTTAGATTATGATTAGTTCTGGGCGTCAAGCGTTTATCAAAACAAACCTGTCCGTAGGTTCTGACGTCATTGGATATGATAGTCTGTTTTATACAATCCGGGAAAAATGCCTATCTCTGTTTAACTCGTACCTACCTCTTCGGCCTACTACTAATCAAATCTATTAACTATTACTCTAACACTAATCAAATAGTGTCGCAATCTAGCAAAAATGTGCTTGAAAGGATGTCTTCTCTCTGGATACCGCTCGTAGTATAAATTGCCCGTTGCATCTGATTTTCCCCGGATTGTATAAAACAGACTATCATATCCCATTTTTCACAACTTTCAAATTTCATGTAGGAATGTTATAAAGTCTATAAATTACACAAAAATAGAAAAATCTTTACCCTACCTAAACAGCCTAACTGAAAATTTAACAGGTAGGTAGCAGTAAACATTTTTCCACGGTTGTTTCATTGCCTCACCACGCAAATCCTATTTGTTGAAAGGGCGTGCTTCCAATTATACATATACACATGAAATCATAAAAGCTATTAGTAATTGATAACTACTTAAGTAAATCATTAAGTGTTATATATTTTTGGAATGTTAATTTTTTCCTCTATTAAAAAAATTCAAAAATATACAGGGTGTTCCATTTAAAAAATAATATTTTTATCGGTAACTCTTAAACCATTTACTTAAAAAAAAAAATTAGTAGCAGCGTTGGATTCTACGTAAAAAAGTGCTTTAAGAATGTTTTTACAGAAACACAAAATTTTTAACCCAAAAAAATTACGGCCACTTTTCGAAAACGCACATTTTCGAAAAACGCCTTGTAACTCAAGAACGGTGACAGATATCGATTTGCGGTTTTCCCCATTAAGTTTATCATAAAAAATGAGCCTCAAACACCGATATCAGTTTTTGTCTATCTCCGTCAAAAATAGGAGTTTAACTTTAAAAGTGTCCAATTTGGCCCACCCCGTACATTGAAAAAAATAAAAAACTACATTATTTTTCAACTGTACCACTTCTTTGCTAGTAAGTGAATGAAGATAGTGAATTTTGCGGTTTTGCATTTTTAACTTCACCTCCTAATTTTAATTCTTTTAGAAGTACAAGCATAAAGAGTAATTTTTTTGCCACTATTTAACCAGTAAAACGTCTCGAACTATTACAAGGTTTCACTGATACGAGAAAGAAAGGAAAAATTGTAGAGATAAAAGTTTTAGGATTTTTGGTGAAATTGGTACAGGGTGTTCCATTTTGAATGTTAAAAAAATGTACAGGGTATTTTTCTCTGGGTCATCTCAAAATGCTGAATTTTTATGAAACTTTATATGGGTCAAGAATGCTCTGGAATTTTAGAAAAATATTAATAGACACAAGAGTGTGTAATTTATTTTTTACAAATGCTAACCAACAAATAAAAACAATATAAATTACTGGACCCTTCTCAATAAAATCACCATCTAGGATGATACATTTTCTCTGCGTTTCCTGTTGTGGCACACCAGCCGCCTTGACTCATATGGGCTTACTGACTCGCAGGCTTCTGCATTTTTTACAGTTAGTTCGTTTATAATGTCTGGGGTGGTTTTGATATACTCGATTTTTGATCTGTATAAAGTTTAAAAATTCAGCATTTTGAGTTGGTACAGAGAAGAACACCTTGTATATTTTTTATTGGATCTTTGCACATCGCCACCGCGAGTGGTCCTGTTCATCATCCAACTGTTTCAGAGTAATTCTATGGAACACTTTACTCGCCAGATGCCTTTAAAATTCCTATTTTGCACAACTTTGGTACCTACTCTGTAGAATGGAACTCCCTGTATATTTTTTGTCCAAATTTGGTATGTGGGGGTCTTGGTGAGATTAAGACCTGAAATTTTTCACTAACGTAAAGAGTTTTTTGTGGCCTACTAGTAAATGATAAATGATATCAAGATTATGTTTGTGTTTCTTGAGGAAAAATGATTTCACACATTCAGAAAAATGTGATTGATGGAATGTCATATTTTTTGTCAAAAAAATAGCCACCAAGCTCGTGAACTTTTTTACAAAACTCGCGAATGCGATGTTAATAACAAAGTTAGCAATAGTGCCGATTTAAGTTTGAAAACCTTGTAGGTATACAGGGTGAGTTTTTTTCGATGCCCACTATGGGGATCTCGGAAACATTTAACAAAGGTTAAATGGGGAAATAAGTGCAGTTTTGAATGCTCAATCTAATGCCCCTTTTGGATTTTTAAAAAAGTTCACGGCTCACTAGATATTTTGAAAAGAGTGATTTTTTGCTATGTCATCAAATCTCTGTAACTCCGTTATTTCTGATTATACAGAAAAACTGTAGAGAAAAAAATTGTAGCTAATTTTGGGCTTAATAAGATAATCTAATCCAATTTTTTATGTTGTTTGTGATTTTTGAGATATGACATAAACTTGTGTTTGTTTTTTATGTAAATCATAGTTGGCTGTGGCCTTATCAAATCGGCCATTTTTTGAGCTTTCCAAAGATATAATAAAAAAATAAAAGGGCTATGGCTAATTTTCTGATTTTTTTTTTAATTTTCACATAGTCAGCCATGGAATATTTTTATAATTACGTTCTATTTTATAATTAGACATACTTCAAACTTTCTAATATTTTGTTTTTAGCTGGTAACAAAATGTAACAAAATTAAAAAACTCAAATTCAAATTACTATTATTTTAAAAGGTCCCCTTTTAAAATAAAAAGGTGTTCAAACAATCCACCATTATTATTTATGCAAATATTGCATCTTTTTAAAACTGAATTTGTCGCCTTTCTTACAGAGCGCCTGTCAGTACTGGCAATTGCTCCTAAAACAGGTGCTCTTAATTCAGCAATTGTCTCATACTTTATTTTGTCACAAAAAGAAATCCAAAACAGACAAATCGGGGGATCGGGGCTAATCTAGGCTGATCTAGGTAATTTCTTACGGGTAAATAATTATGTGGTGGAGCTTGTGGTGCCCCGTAGATACCAATGAGGTGCCCCGTAGATACCAACCAAAAATCTTATTTTATTTTAACAAATAACATGAGGCAATGTTAGCTAAAGCCTTGAAATTCTTCTGCGAGGAATCATAGGGTTATGAGTCAAACCACCGGAAACTAGGAACATTAAGTTAAATGAAAAACCATGTTGTTTACATCTTGTAATTACCAAAACGCCAGAAAAGTTCGCTACGGTTATTAGTATTCTTGGAAAAACTTGCGCTAAAATCATGTTGTTTATACATCCCATCCGCCCACAAAAGCGTTTCAAGAACACGTGCAAATCCTGGAATCGAGGCGAGAACAAAGAACCAAGCTGGTACTCCCCAACGGAAAGTCGTCGTCGCCGACTCGCACTTGCCGGGCGAAGTTCTGCCCGGCAAACCAGCGAAGCGCCAGCCATGAGAAGAAGCAGTAGAAAACCTCGAGTCTCAGGGCGAAGTACTGCCCGAGAAGTCAACTAGAGTCTGCCGCCTTGCCTGCCATAGATCCAGCACTAGAGCCTTAGTACAGTATGCTATCCGTTGAACTGACCACAGAGTAAGCGATTGAATTTTGCTTTGTTGGGTTTTGTCGACTGAGTTGCCTTTCTATTTCTAGTTAATGAATTTATTTGATTTTATTTTATTTAGAGTGCTAGTAGTGTTTAATTGAGGTATCGAAAAGAATGGTTATATATTTTATATTTTAAATCAGTGTCGTTACAGTTCTGAATATTTTGCGCTAAATTTTGGATATTTAAAAAGCTGTTAGCATAGCAGTGCCGTATTAAGTCCAATATTAATATTTTACGCTAAATTTTGGGTATTTTTTTAAATACGTTTTTGTGCCAATTTCAAGTTATTTTAATAATTTTGTGTCTCTATTATCAATTTCGAATCATTTTTAATTTACATATTTTATTATCGCATTTGTGTAATCAGGCTAACTGCCAATAATTTTGGTATTATTTCTTGGGATAATTTGAGCTAAATTCACGTACTATTTCCGCAGGTTTTGTTATCAGTTTATGCTATAAGCTAGTATTGTTCGCCACTTAGGTTTGAAACCAGTTACTAAAATGTAAAGATAATTATTTTGCGCTAGACCTTTTGTTATCGATTCTTTTCTGTTATATTTACTCGTAACCTGTATATTTTATACGCCATAGGCTTACCATTCACTTTTTAAATATATGTATTAAAATTCCCCTGTTGTTTCCGTTAATCCTTAGGCCCACACCAAAAATAAATTAACTTATGGACCACCTTTAAACATACCGCTCGACCAACTAACATCTAAAACAAAGGTGCCCACCATAAATGGTGTCAGGTGTGGGGTACAAATAGGACAACGGAGGGGTGAGTGTCAAATTGATGGGAATTAGGAAATTTAAGGAAATTTTGTCAGAAATTTACTAAAGGAAAATTTTAAGAGTTGTGGGGTCCAATAAGGATAACGGATAGGGGTGAGTGTCAATTAAGTTGACAGGAAAATTTTTAATTTGTCGGGAAAAGTCAAAAAATAGTTCTTATAGAAAATCTGAGGTGTAGAAAAGGATAAAATTTTTGCGGAATAAAATTGTGGGGTCAAAAGGATTTTCACGATAGGGATGAGATGTCAAATTTGACAGGAAAATTAATTTTCAGAAAATTCGAGGAATTAAATTTTTTATAGGAAATCTGAGGCATAGAAAAAGTATGACGTTATTGTGGTTCAAAAAGTGGTAACAATAGGGGTGAATTGTCAAAATTGACAGGAACTTTATTTTAGAAAATCATAAGAAAATTGTCAGAAAATGTTTTTTTTATCAGAAACATTATTAAAGGAAACTAAACGGTGCTTAGAGACAATGGTTAGAAAAAATCCAGGGTTAGGATAAAAAGTTTTAAGGTGAAGAAAAATTCCATCAAGAAAACTAGGAGCAACTAAAAATATTTTTGGGTGAATTAAAGTAATTTATAGAAAATATAGAAAATAAAATAAATATGCAAAACAGAGACGAAAATGCAGTAGTAGGGGCGAAAATTTTTCAGAAATTTAGCAGAGAAAATTTTCTAAGAGAGTTGTAGGGTCAATCAGATTTTAACGGATATTTTGGTAGGAAAATAATAGGAAAGGCGGAAAAATTGTAAAAAGAAAATTTTAGGAAAACTGTGTAACATACCTGTGTGAGATTACGGTTTAGAAAATTAGGTATTAAGAGGCTACGATACTTATGAAGTCCGCCTGAAGTGTCCGACTCAATTCAGGACAAACGTCGCTCGATTAGATATGCCTATCCTTTTCCTTCCTCTAGTCCCCACGACTCCCCACTCCAGCCTGCCCCTTCATAGTGCTACGATTGAGGGGCAGCCGCCGTAGTTACTACACTGAGAAAAATCTGTCACTTTGTAAAAAAAAACCTGTTTAATTCAATATGAGATATTATTCCTCAAACTCAAGCAGAAGCTTTTTTGTAGCTAACAATAATCAATTCAATGACAATTGATATTGAATTCTAATGAATAATAATTTAAATGTAATATTTTATTTCAATAAATAGCATGTTCTGGAATTGATTCTATAATACTTCTTTTCTAAGCACATTCTTTTGTCAGAACAAACGTTTCATGGTGTTGAATTGAATAGGGGTATATTTAACTGTTCATTATACTGAAATTATAACTACTGTCACTGAATTTTTGCTGGATTTGTAATAATTGTGGGTACTAATATCAATTATAATTATTAGTAATATATCATATTATTGCCTAAATAATAAGCAAATGATGTGTAAAATGCAAATCAAGTTGCTAGTGTAGCAACTTATAATTGACAAAACAGAAATGTTGCAGATGAGATCAATAAATTAATAACATTTAATTTTAGTGGATACAGGTTCTAGTAACCCCCAGTTTGTTAATAGCCATTCACTTGCACAGTGTTCATTATGACTACGAACGATATAAAATGTAGGGTTGATTCAAAACCTTTGCGATCATTGATTTTGGTAAATTACTCAGTCAAGGTCACAGCTTTTTTTACTAACGTGTTTGTAATAGGATATTAGTTCAGTCGAGTAAAAAGTACTTGATTCAATCTAACTTGTATTTGACATGAATTCTAATATGAAAATTCTAAGAATTTCTTGAATACCATAAAAATTGAAAAACATGATTTACTGATTATATTGATGAATACCTACCTATAAAAGTTGCAATTAAGTTGTTTTGTTCATCCAGTGAATTATAATGTTTTTTCAGTTGCTTCTGAGGTACTCTTAGATAGTTTGTAGTAGTCTGAGGGTGAGAATTATTATTATTTAAATAAAATAAATTTAATTGTTTAAATAAAACATGAGACATTTTAAAACCGAGGTTATGCTTTCATTGTAGTATGCCAATTTTAGTATCAAAGTGACAATACGTCTTCTTAACGGAAATTTAAACTATTTTAAACTTATTGGTTCATCTGCAATTACGTCAAAAGGATAGATTAGATTAGAAAAGTGACTATATACACGAACTCACTAAAATCACAACAGTCTTTTTTTCCTGTGTAGATAATATGAAATAATAAGTCAGGTGCCGGCCGCCGCCGACGGGTCACACGAGTCTCGCCGATGCCGACGAAGAAGCGCGAATATTTAAAAAACGGCGGTGGCCTGTTTGCTTTATTGCAAAAATTATATTTTTTGGGAGTTATAGAGGGCGTTCACTTTTCGTTGGCAACACACTGCATAGCTTTTTGGCGTCGAAGCAATTTTACTATTATTTTTCATATCAGCAAAGGTGCATAGGTACTATGAAGAGTTCGTGTATAAAAAACTTCTGTAATTGCTCAATTATAAAATCTAAATTAACGATTCTATTACCGAATTCTTCTTGAACCACGTTAGGGTCAGTTGAACATCTATCAATGTTTGATTGGATAATTATTGTTCGGCATAATAGTGTTGTTACGACCAAAAAAGTGCGTTTAAATTCTACTTCTATAAAATGTTTTATATACTTAGTATTCCATATTAATATTTGTGTAATAATAAATAAATCTAACTGAAAACTTTCTACACTGTAAGAGCAGCGTCCAGAGATATACTTTCTAGACTTTGGTAAGAGTTCACTTTAGAGGGATTAGAGTGAATAGGCCATAGGTATAATATTATATCACAACTATGATTTGTTTATTTCAAAACAGTAAGCGGTTTCGTTAATCTATAAAATTACATCATCAAGGACTACAATATAAGATTTAAAAAAGTAAATAAATAAAGGATAATCACTTATAGTCCAAGAGCTTGCAGGAAATTTGAAGTATGTAAATGTTTTTAATTGTTTCAACTTTGACTTGTGGCTGAATGTATATATTTCAAATATATAATGGCTAGGTAAGTAAAGGTTCTTTATTTATTTATACATATACCTACTACCTGCCCTGAGGATGTAGGTAAATTTATAGAGTTGCGAAACCGGTCTCCGTTTTCAAATAAAGTAATAGTTTTGAGATAATAGGAGCTATTAATTTCTAATCCCTTGTAAATGTTTCATTCAAAGCCCTGTTTTTCCCAGAAAGTTTGTTTCTCAAACCCTATGCACCTGCACTTAGGTATACCTAAATCCGAATAATAAGTGTGCAAAATGCAAAATATGTGTTAGTACCCTAGTACCCCTCTCTCAAATTCTGGGAACCATATTAGGTACGGGAATAAAAGCACACAAGCCCACAAAGTACTCCTATTGGTTTCACTGTGACTGTTGCGACATCATTATCAAACATTATAGGTATTCTTGCCCTGACTGCCGTTCAGTTTCAGAACCTTCTGACAAATCTGAATTATAGAACATCCTAGAAAATGTATTAAAATGTCATAAATTCGACAGACTGGAACAATAAAATGTACCCTCTATTTTTATTTTGCCCGATTTTCAACTCAAATGACTTTCGAACAATCTTCTAACGAAGAAGTTTCTAAAACTGACTGAATTATTTTCGTTTCCTCTGGAAAGTATATAAAATTAGGTTTTATTACATAGGATATTATTCGTTTTCAAAAAATGCTTCACATGACCTATTTATTTGACAAAAATATTACTTGCACCTATCACATTTTTAAAGTAAAAATCAAGCGCACAATTTGGTCTAGAATTTAAATTTACTCTTTTTGCACGACCAGGCCATTTTCTGCCCTAGGGATTAAACCATTTTACACAAAAGCAAAAAGTACTTTGTGAATAATAATTATTTATTTATTACTCCTGGAGGAATAATAATAATGAGTATTATTATATGCCAGTCGACATACATAATGTAATAATATTCTAACATTCAAAACAAGCGACACCCAAATAAGGGAGACTGAGAGTAATAAAATGAAAAATGAAACATCTGATATCGATTGAAAGTTCCCCTGACGTGGTTCCCGAGCCCGGTGAGGTAGGCCGAAGTAGGGGGAGTAGGGGAACCACGAGTTCCAGCGAACGCCCGCCCGCCCGTCTATCTCCGTACGTCTAATTCCTGCTCGGATGGCCAATTCACGGATCATTTTATTGGCGGGCAATGGGTTCGTAGTTTTCAAATCATAGCCAAACGAACAAACGTATCGACTTGAAAGTAGTCTTAAAATAATGTTATCGAATGCCTCAATCGTCGTTGTGTCTTTCGAATTATTTTTGAGCGGCGGAAATACTCGAAATTCTTAACCGAATATAGTCGAATTTCGGGTATGTTTGGCATTTTTTTTAACAGTGTCGCATTAGTCCTGCACAGTTCGTGATACACAACGACGATTCTTCATAGTTTTATCTAAGCCACAAAAAAAAATCAAGTGAAAATATTAAGAAATGCAAGTAGGAGATGTAAACTACGAAACCCTTGAAAATGGGGGGTATCGTAGCGCCTTAAGGAAAAGAGAGGCTAGGAGGAACTATTTAAGGGCGAAGAAAAATTCCATCCAAAATAGAGGTAAATAGGCAAGAAAATTTAGGATTTTATTTTTATTAAATGATTTTGAAATGCCAAACGAACAAGAGGAGGCAATGGCAGGGCCAAACGGCGCGGAAGGTGAGGTAAGGAGGGAGGTAACCTCGAAACTGTTAATGGGAATATAGGAATGGAATAGAAACCGTACCAATATTCAACGGGAAAGCTAAAATAGATTTTTTTTGTATAAAGAAATGGCATTATTGGCAACTTGGTCTGAAGGACAGAAAATAGCTATAGTCAGGTTAAAACTAAGAGGCAGTGCTAAACAATTAATCAAAGCGGAGCCAGAGTTACAAAAAGGGACAACGGATTGGCTTAAGTTTAGGGCTACATTACATAAATACTTCAAAAAGCGAATTACAGCAAGAACAGAAATTTAAATAAAAATATTCATGGAAGTTAGACAAAAATACGGCAAAAGATTATAGGCAAATTTTAACACGACAAAAATTTTTAGGAAATAGAACAGTAATCTTCGTCAACTGTCAAGTAAAAAATAAACACGCAAATTGTGTTAGTATTTTTAAGGCATGTTAAACAACGAGTATTATCTCTAGAACAGCAACATATAATAGAGGCTTTAAATTATGCGGAAAAGAACATACGATTAGGCCGCTGCAACACAATAGGGAATGTCACGAAGTAGATGTTATACAGCCTGATTTTACCGCGGAGAGCACGCATGATTGCGCAATATTGCATGAATCATAAATAAGAGAGAACGTCGCCGCGAATCACCTTCAAGTGTTTTAGATAATACAAATTGGATATTTTGCTCAAAATTCGGAAGAAAAGCCGCCGCGGAGTATAGTAATAATCAAGTTTGCTAAAATAGCAAGGAAATTAGACCATTTTGTACGGAAATGCACAGAGAACCGCCTCAAAAATAGACGCGAAAATTGGGAAATGAAATTAAGCAAAATAAAATTACAAGTAGGTAATATACCACAGGGAAGTAATAGAGTGAATTTAGGGGATATTAATTTAAAAAAATAGTGAATCATCAGATGTGAGAAAGTATCGCATAAGCAAAGCATAGGCTACAATATTGAGAAACGAGAAAGTCGAATGCAGAAATTTAGTTTGAGATTAAGACTAGAAATTATAAAAAAAAGGAATTAGCTACATGGTGAATTAAAAGTTAATAGGAAAAAATAAATTATCCACATGGTAGATCAAGGAAAATGGAGAATCAAAAGTGTAGTTAAAAGGCGTGAAAGAAGTATTATTATGAATAATAAATTATACGACGAAGTTCAAGAACGGAGAGTTATAGTTGAAAAGTTAGCTAGTGAAGTTAAAGGGCAACAAGAGAGTGTTGTGATTAGTGACAGTGTAATTAGAAGAGAAGAAGAAAAAGCGGTTCTAAGTGAAGTTCTGTGTGAACAAAGTAAGGAGGTAAAAAGTGAAGTTCTGTGTGAACAAAGTAATGAGGTTAAAAGTGAAGTTATGAGGTTAAAAAGTGAAGTTAAGGGGTTAAAAAGTGAAGTTAAGGAATTAAAAAGTGAAGTTAATGAAGTTAAGTTGTTAAAAAGTGAAGTTAATGAAGGGAAGGGAGGAGTTAAGGAGTTAGGAAGTGAAGTTAGGAGTTTGGGGAAGGAGTTACCTCGCCTGTTAGAGGCCGCCGCTCATTCTTGGTCTGTACCAAAGACCCGGAATGCAAGTGTTCAAACGATTGGTACTCGTTTTGGGCACAACCAGGTTAACAACAACCAAGCGGACCAACAGGTGAAGTTAGCGACATCCAGGGAAGCGCGAAGTTCCCAGAAAGTAGAAAAACTAAGGGAGGAGGAAGGTAAGGAGAAAGTAAGTGGGAAGGAAGGTGAGAAGAAAATAGTAGAGCAAAAGAGAGAGAGGGAGATAATAGAAGGGGATGAGAGAGTTAGACAGGTACAGGCACCAACCCAAGAGTCAGATAACCGTCTTGAGGACAGTCGGCCAAGGCACACGGCCTCTAATTTCCGACAGGAGAGAGATGGAATATCAGACTCGACAGGAAGGAAGTTGCACCTTAAAAGAAGGAAAATTACAAAAGTTCGATAGGTTCGAAGTACAAGCCAAGAGTGTGTGTACGCCGTCTTAAGGATAGTCTGCCAAACTGGACCACTACCTGAATTTCTAAGGAAAAGAGATGGAACACTAACTCAAAAAGGGATGAACGTGAACCAAAAAGGATTTAGTAATTCCCCGATATAACAGCAATTTTAGTTGCTGAACAAAATCAGGACACAAGGCAAAAGTGATGGTATCAATAATTAATAAATAAGCAAAAGCTATAAAGCAGGGGAAAAAGAGTATCCAAGAAATGAGGAGTCGGCAAGAAAAATGAGTATACAGGACTCAGAAGAGATAGTAAATTATTGTAGCTAAGGGAAGTAGCGAAATGTGAAAATAAAAGTGAGAAATTTAAATAAATGAGAAGATAAAAATATATTTTAAACGAACGTAGCCGGCGTTGTGTGTGGAGCGTTATGGAGGAAGAAATGTGGGAAGAAAAAGCAGTGAAATAGGTACCTAGCGAGAGCGACCAGAACCGGAAGAACAAGGCCGTGTACCGCAGGGAGACGCCACGCTAGCGCGTGGGCCGGGCGATGAATGAATAACACCAATACATAATAATAATGAAACCGTAGCCGGGTAAGGCCGTCCGCCTGGGACGCCAGCTGGAAATGAAAACAACAATAATGATACAGAGAAAGCAAGTTTTAGCGAAAGCGTAACGAGGCCGTAGATGCGGTGGAAAAACAAACTGAATTAACGCCCGTGATAACCACTATATGGAACCGAGAAGAAATTCTAAAAGGCAACGAGAAGACAAGGAAGCATCTGTTATAATTCAAAACATAAACAAATACCGACCTGAATGCTATTTGGGAGACGATGACCTATTATACCTGACTAGAAGTGGGTCAGAAAGAAGCGATAAATTATATGCGCCGAGATCGATTACAAATGACATAATGTTTCTTTATCATAACAGTGTCTTAGGGGGACACGACACGCCGGTTATGAATGACAATAATAACCGCCCAGAGTATACATATCAAACGCGTTCGAGGGGACCGATTGAGGAAAGACATCCTTGGGTTTTGAGAAAAGCGATTTAAGTAATTTAGGTAGATAATAGGTTGAGAATAGGTTATGTAGATAGGTTAGGTAAATAATAGCGCGCAGCTATCAGATTCGAGCGTAAAGACATTCCAAAATGAAACAAGAATTTAAAATTAGGATTGTAAATCCTCTCCGCACAGATGACTTTAGGTAAATTTCACGAAAATAATACGAAAATAAGCAGGCCCAAAGTTGTATACACTATCGGCACGTAGGTATTGTAAACAATGTCAATGGATCCCTATACCCAAGATTCAATAGCATAAATAAACAGAACATGCCCCACCGATGTATTACGAATATAATAATAATAAAACAAAGAAGGTAACTCAGGCAGATGAAAACTGGGAAACGGAAGTCGGTCGCCAATTTGGTTAGTTTATTGGGAGTAGTGTCGAGAGTCGGTACGCGCGTGACATGCGTGGTACCTCGTTTAGTATGGAGTAGGTACATCCAAGCGCCTACACCTGTAGCAAGTGCAGGTATTTAGCAATCTGGGACGAGTACAGTCGAGGAGGGCCGCCACCTCCTGTGACGTGGCCAGGGCCGTCGCAAGCAAGCATCGGGAGAGAGCCGCATCGCAGGCGCCAGCCAGCGCCGCTGCCGTCGCAGTGACCGCCCGCAGCTACTAGAGCGAGTGGGAGTGGACATGGTCTTCGATGGAAATGGAGATAGCTACAATGGTACCACACCGTATGGTATATGGAGCAGATACTGGAGCATCACTGGGGTTGAGGCACCGCCAGCACCTTGAGGGAACTTCGAGTCGTAAGTTATACGACCATGACTTCTTGAAGGAGCCGGGAGAGGAGGAGAGGACGCAGTAACAGTGAGTGACGATGAGAGAAAGCTCGCGTGTTTAAGTGTAAGTGCATCGTTTGAGAAATTTAGATTTAAGTTGTTTAACATTGTATTATAAGAAGCAATAAGATGTTAGTATATAGTGGTTGTACTTGTGTGTAAGCGTAGATAAGTCAAGAGTGGTTAAGAAATAGGTAGGTTAAGGAAAAATAATTAAGAGTAGATATGTTAGGAAATAAAAATTTTTATGGGGGAAACAAAGAAGGCATAGTATTTTAAAGGCATAAGAGCAACTCAGTTCAAGATCTAAAAGGTCAGTTCAATGTAGGAGAGTAAAGGAAAGAAGCAAAAGCAAGCAAATCAAGAGAACCAGAATCACGATCGTATTAACAGAAAAGTAATTATGTCATGATTCCTTTTCAAATTAAGGAGGGAGGATTGTGGTGCCCCGTAGATACCAATGAGGTGCCCCGTAGATACCAACCAAAAATCTTATTTTATTTTACCAAATAACACGAGGCAATGTTAGCTAAAGCCTTGAAATTCTTCTACGAGGAATCATAGGGTTATGAGTCAAACCACCGGAAACTAGGAACATTAAGTTAAATAAAAAACCATGTTGTTTACATCTTGTAATTATCAAAACGCCAGAAAAGTTCGCTACGGTTATTAGTATTCTTGGAAAAACTTGCGCTAAAATCATGTTGTTTATACATTCCATCCGCCCACAAAAGCGTTCTAAAGAACACGTGCAAATCCTGGAATCGAGGCGAGAACAAAGAACCAAGCTGATATAAAAGGGGGTACTCCCCAACGGAAAGTCCTCGTCGCCGACCCGCACTTGCCGGGCGAAGTTCTGCCCGGCAAACCAGCGAAGCGCCAGCCATGAGAAGAAGCAGTAGAAGACCCCGAGTCTCAGGCAGTGGCGGCGATAAGGATTCGGGAGCCCGCCCGCCAAATTTTGCCAGGATGCATACTTACACATGTGATAGGTAATAAAATATGGAAATACCGAAATTTTGTCTAAAATGCTAAATTATATAAAAATATATAAATTTTATTTTAAGTTTTTCTACCTACCTGGGAAATGTTCTGTATTATTATAGCGAGTATTATAGCTTAGCTTAACAAAACATTTTGTTTTATAAATGGGACATGATTTAATATTACATATAAATACAGTATGATTTTTTTAAGACTACCACCGCGATTTTCTCGCATATTTTGCACCCTACAAAAAAAGCGTAAGAAACAAAAATGTGTCAATTTTGGACAGCTATGTGGTGCTGCAAAAGAAATCGGCATCCATGGCCAACTTGTCGCACAATATTAAAAAAACTTCAAATTGAGCAAAACTATTAATAGCCGTGGAATGTTTATTTTAAGAGACAGAGAAAAACTTTTATATTGAAAATTGATGGCACTGAGAAGCTTTATCCATCCAGGTGCGGCCCAAAATAAGCGAGAAAATCGCTTACTAAGAAATAAACAAAAAAAAATTATAGCCTCAAGAGAGCCGAAGACCCTGTGTAATTTTCTGAAACTATCTGAGTCCCCAATTGAATAAAGCTTCTTAGTGCCATCAATTTTTAATTTAAATGTTTTTCTGTGTCTCTTAATAAAATAAACATTCCACGGCTGTTAATAGTTTTGCCCAATTTGAGTTTTTTTTAATATTGCGCGACAAGTTGGCCACGGACGCCGATTTCTTTTGCAGCACCACTTAGCTGTCCAAAATTGATACATTTTTGATTCTTACGCTTTTTTGTAGGGCGAAAAATAAGCGAGAAAATCGTGGTGGTAGTCCTAAAAAAATCATCCTGTATATTTATCTTGATATTTATATTACAAAATATTTTCCAAAGAAAAATATTTATTAAGTATATCTAATAATAGGGACTCCGCCACTCCGAATA
The DNA here is from genome assembly GCA_963920635.1 of Pseudeuparius sepicola. Lineage (NCBI taxonomy): Eukaryota > Metazoa > Arthropoda > Insecta > Coleoptera > Anthribidae > Pseudeuparius > Pseudeuparius sepicola. Next base: position 31,970,569 of record OY987303.1, read on the forward strand.
ATACAAATACCCTTATCTACTAATTGCCTTAAATATAAAATCTTACCATTGCTAAAATCTGTCTGGTGCTTAGTAAAAAAAAACATCACGTGACGTCGCAGAATTGATGTAATTGGTTGTATAAAAAATCAAAATTCGGCTATTTGTCCTAATAAAATACGCCAATTTTTAAGCTAAAACGGAGCTACCAACGCAGGGACGGACGGCATACTGAACCCCCTAATCTCAAAATAGTCCGTAACTTTGAAGAAAAAAATAAATCAAAAAGAGTTAAAAAAAGCTCTTTTTCTAGTGTTGAATTAAGTATAAATTAATTTCAGAAAAATTGATCTAAATAAAGTTAATTGACGCCATATCTGCAACAAACACACAACCGGCCGGCAAAAGCCGTAAAAATTGGCCAAAATATGCAGGGAAGATAAAAAACATGGCACATAATAAGGTTAATACAAAAAATCACAAATCAACAATATAAGTGAATATTTTTCGTAATAATTACCTCTATACGAGTTTAAAAGATAAACTAAAGGCACTTCAAATAAACGCAAAAAATTTGACAAAAAAATACATTTTTTTTCGTGTTTTTCGGTTTTTTTTTAACAATTTCCTCACAATCTGCTAATTATTGTTTCCTGAAATAAAAATCTTCTATAAGTCGTTTGGTCGACACCGATTTTCAGCCTAATAGCGTTAATATTTTGCAAAAATTAATATTAGTGGATAGATCAGTTTTTAGGGGCCCCTTCCGGAGCTGGGGCCCCCCCGCACGGCGGGCTCTGCGGGCGCCTTATCGCCGCCAGTGGTCCCAGGGCGAAGTACTGCTCGAGAAGTCAACTAGAGTCTGCCGCCTTGCCTGCCATAGATCCAGCACCAGAGCCTCAGTACAGTATGCTATCCGTTGAACTGACCACAGAGTAAGCGATTGAATTTTGTTTTGTTGGGTTTTGTCGACTGAGTTGCCTTTCTATTTCTAGTTAATGAATTTATTTGATTTTATTTTATTTAGAGTGCTAGTAGTGTTTAATTGAGGTATCGAAAGGAATGGTTATATATTTTATATTTTAAATCAGTGTCGTTACAGTTCTGAATATTTTGCGCTAAATTTTGGGTATTTAAAAAGCTGTTAGCATAGCAGTGCCGTATTAAGTCCAATATTAATATTTTACGCTAAATTTTGGGTATTTTTTTAAATACGTTTTTGTGCCAATTTCAAGTTATTTTAATAATTTTGTGTCTCTATTATCAATTTCGAATCATTTTTAATTTACATATTTTAATATCGCATTTGTGTAATCAGGCTAACTGCCAATAATTTTGGTATTATTTCTTGGGATAATTTGAGCTAAATTCACGTACTATTTCCGCAGGTTTTGTTATCAGTTTATGCTATAAGCTAGTATTGTTCGCCACTTAGGTTTGAAACCAGTTACTAAAATTTAAAGATAATTATTTTGCGCTAAACCTTTTGTTATCGATTCTTTTCTGTTATATTTACTTAGCACCATTAATTCAATTGTTCACGTTTGTGCATCCTCAATTCATTTTACTGTGTAATTCGTAACCTGTATATTTTATACGCCATAGGCGTACCATTCACTCTTTAAATATATGTATTAAAATTCCCCTGTTGTTTCCGTTAATCCTTAGGCCCACACCAAAAATAAATTAACTTTAAACCTTTAAACATACCGCTCGACCAACTAACATCTAAAACAAAGGTGCGCACCATAAGCTCCATCATGATAATTTTTGTTTTATTTTGTTACATTTTGTTACCAGCAAAAAATAAAATATTTGAAAGTTTGAAGAATGTCTTATTATAAAATAGAACATAATTATGAAAATATTCCACGGCTGACTGACTGTCAAAATTAAAAAAAAAAAATCAGAAAATTGGCCATAGCTCTTGTATTTTTTATAATAACTATGCCGAGTATTACATCGTTGGAAAACTCAAAAAATGGCCGATTTAATAAGGCCACAGCCAACTATGATTTACACTTAAAAAACGCAAGTTTATGTCATATCTCAAAAATTACAAAAAAAAATTGGATTAGATTATCTTATTAAGTCCAAAATCATCTACAATTTTTTCTCTACAGTTTTTCTGTATAATCAGAAATACCGGAGCTACAGAGATCTGATGAAGTAGCAAAAAATAACTCTTTTCAATATATCTAGTGAGCCATGAACTTTTTTAAAAATCCAAAAGGGGCATTAGATTGAGCATTCAAAACTGCAATTCTTTCCCCATTTAACCTTTGTTCTAGCTCTGCTAGTTTCCGAGATCCCCATAGTGGGCATCGAAAAAACTCACCCTGTATAATATAAATATAAAGGTTGGTCTAACTTTTACCTGCATAACTTCCAGAATCGATAGAAAATGTTAAAATAAATAGATTTGTATCTAAATCCTAATGCTTTTCATTATACTTCAATCTTCAATTTTTTTAAAGTTTTCTTTTATTTTTTCTAAAGGAAGACAGCTAATGTAAACATATTTGGTACAGTTTAGACACACATCAAATGCTGTAAATTAAAAATAATTTGGCCTGTCTACTTCCACCAGAGTCGGGGAGGCGAGGTCAACCATAATATTTTTTAATAAAAAAATGGTACGCCACTGGAAAAGGAATCTTTATTTGCCTTCACTAAGTTTCTCAATCAATTATAAGAAAAAACTATTCTTAACTTTTTTTCGAAAATGTACCTACAGTTTTTGAAAATTTTATTTTTGTGCATTTTAAATTTTTAGCAGAAGAAAATCAAAGTAGGTCTATGCTTTTGATATTTTGCACACCTACCTAGTTTTTAATTTCGAACTTTCCATAATAACATTTTGTCATAGAACCTGCAAAAAGGGTTTGTACATTATAAAAATCATTTGTTTTGGGAATAAAAAAAAAACTAATGTTTTGCACTACTAAAGTGGCCTTTATGTAGGTTTTGCTGCAAAATGTTATTAAGGAAGTTGTTCAGAATTAAAAACTGAGTAGGTGTGCAAAAATCCCAAATGTGTTTGCCTTATAGGCCAGGGTAGATAATTTTTGAGAACAAAAAAATCTAGAACAGCATGACACTGTAGTGTATGTTTTGTGATCGCGTTTATGAACGCACTCGCGTCTTGTGACACATGTCATGGTCACGCAGAATAAACCAGTGTTCAACAGAGTCTCGAGGTGTTTGCTTGTCCCCAGTCCCCGCTCTCTCGACCCCCGTCCTAACCTATATCGGACGACGTAACATGGCTCTGCGAACGAAGAAATGAAGAATTCCGAGAAATTCAAAGCCATCCTTTGTTCAAAGTTATTGGAATAATGAAAATTAAGTGAAAATGGATTTTAGAGGAGTTCCGCCGATGGTATTTTCGGGGAATCTTTCCGAAAATTGGAAATTTTGGAAACAGCGTTTTATGGTATATCTCCAAGCTACTGAAATTTCTAAAAAAGAGGATGCAACAAAGTGTGCGCAATTATTGACGCTAATTGGAGAAGAAGGTATTCGAATTTATAATACTTTTAAAATAGAAGAAGCGCAAAAGGAGAAATTGGATATCCTAGTCAAGTATTTCGACGAGTATTTTAATCCAAAGAAGAATGTAACTTTCGAGAGGAATAAATTTTTAAGTTGTAAACAAAAAGAAGGACAAACAATAGAAAATTACGTAACAAAATTAAAGGGACTTGCTCAGTCATGCGAGTTGGGTGATTTAGAAGAGAGCTTAATTAAAGATGTCATGATTTGTGGTATTCTGTCAGAAATGGTGAGAGAAAAGCTTCTGTTGGAAGATGTTACAACCCTGAACGATGCAGTACGCATTTGTGTGAATATGGAGAGCACCAAGGAGAGAAATAAGCAGATTACTACTGGTAACGCAGTGATGGATCAAGAAATTCATGCAATCAGACCAAGTTCAACCCGTAGCAGCCGGTTTTCAGCTCGTAACAGCCAGTTTCAATCTCAGCAAAGTGGTGGAAGCCAAGGACGACTTGGAGCTTCATCGAAGTTGGATAGAAGTTCTGCCGCATGTTACAGATGTGGTTTGGCTCACAGACGTCATCAGAGATGTTCAGCACAGGGAGTACAATGTTTTAAGTGCAAAAAATTTAATCATTTTAGTCAAGTTTGTAATTCAAAGAATTTTAATAATTTCGATGGTCATAAATTAAACAAAAATAAATCTCAAAATTCAAAATATTTGTCAAATCGTTTCAATAATAAAGATCAAAATAAAATGTACATGTAGTTGAAGAAATTGTAGATTCTGAGAGTAATTTTATTTTTATAGATTGGGTTGAGAGTTGGAACACGGCCGGTGTCGATGGAGTCTCTTCGGCATCGGGGGAGGTCTGGACAGAAGAGTTGCGAATAGAAAACCAGAATGTTGAATTTAAGCTCGATACAGGTGCTATGGCAAACGCAATACCCGTAAGTTTATTAAAGAGGATAAAAATTTCATTAAGAAAAATTAAAAAAAAACTGAAATAATGCTATGCTCTTATACACAAGACAAATTGCCAGTGTTAAGGAAAATTAACCTAAATTGTTTCTATAGAGGTAAAAAACATGAACTAGCCTTTTTTGTAGTTGACTTGTTGGGCATTCCGCTTTTAGGACTTAAATCATGCGTTGAGTTAAATCTTATACAAAAAGTCAGGTCAATAGAAAGTATTACTGGTTCTACGGAGGTTGATTCCTTATTAAATAAATATAAATTTTTATTCCAAGGAATAGGATGTTTAGAAAGGCTATACCATATTGATCTTAGGAAAGATGCCACCCCGGTAGTTCATCCAGTAAGAAAAGTACCATTTGCATTGCAAGAAAAATTGAGGTTTTTGTTACAGCAGTTAGTTAAACAAATAATAATTGAAAGATCATATGATAGTGACGAGTGGGTAAATGCCTTTGTGTTAGTACGCAAACCGAACGGAGATCTTAGACTTTGTTTAGATCCAGCTGATTTAAATCGTGCAGTAAAACGCCATTACTTTAAAGTACCTACTTTAGAAGAACTAACAATTAAATTTGGAGATGCAAAATATTTCACATTAGATGCAACTCAAGGGTTTTTGCAAGTGCCACTTGATGTGGAAAGTTCAAAGTTGTGTACTTTTGGAACACCATGGGGTAGGTTTAGGTTTTTGAGGTTGCCATACGGTCTAAATAGTGCACCTGAAGTTTTTCAGGAAAGGATGTGTGAAATTTTTGATGATATAGAAGGTGTCAATATATATATTGACGATATTATAATATGTGCCCGAACCTTAGAGGAACATAATCAGAGATTAGCAAAAGTTTTGGCAGTGGCTGCAAGAAATAATATTAGATTTAATCCAGATAAATGTAAGTTTTTTGTTAAACAAGTTAAATATATGGGGAACGAAATTACAGAGGCAGGTTTAAAACCCGATAATTCAAAGATTGAAGCTATCAGAAATATGCCAAGACCTGAAAATAAAACAGAAGTTCAAAGATTCCTTGGGTATATAACATATGTAGGCAAATTTATAATAAATTTATCAGAATTAACATCACCACTTCGAAATTTGTTAAAGAAAGATAATATTTTTTTCATGGGAAGACTGTCATCAACAGGCATTTGAGAAATTGAAAGAAATGGCATCGAAAGGTCCTTGTTTACAGTTCTTTGATATTAACAAAGTAACAACTATTTCTGTTGATTCTAGCCAGAAAGGCATGGCGGCCATTTTAATGCAAGACTCTAGACCATGTGCATATGCATCTAGGTCATTTACGAGCGCTCAAGAACGATATAGTCAAATTGAAAAGGAACTTTTAAGTTGCTTCTTTGGAATAGATAGATTTTCTCAATTTGTTTACGGTAAACATTTCTATGTGGAAACTGATCACAAGCCTCTAATTCAAATAATCAAAAAACCTTCAAATCAATGTCCTGCTCGACTTCAACGCATTTTAGTTCAGTTAAAGAAATATGACTTTACTCTGATATATAAGCCAGGAAAAGATTTGATAGTCGCAGATACTTTTAGTAGAGCTTTTGAGAAAAACAAATATTTTAATGAGGGTTTAGATCTGGAACTTGAAGCACAGATTTGTCTAGTTTCCATGCCAATCCAGAGAAAATTGCAGAACTACAGGCTAGCACTCAGCAAGATCAAACGTTATCCTCGCTTATGAAATACATCTTAAACGGATCGCCAAAAAATTATAAAGATGTTCCCAATGAAATAAAAGTTTATCACAAATTTAGATCAGAGTTAAATATAATGCAAGATCTTGTGTATAAGGGTCAAAAACTTATTGTACCTACATCCAGTAGGAAATACATACCTACTAGAAAAAATACATTACAGTCATTTAGGCATAAATAAGTGTCTGTCGAGAGCTCGTAATTCATTTTTCTGGCCAGGTATGAGTAAACAAATACAAGATATGGTATCCACCTGTCATTTATGTCAAGAAAATCAACCAGCTCAACGACCAGAGCCAATGATCTCCCACGATGCCTGGGAGCTTCCGTTCGCAAGGTCGGTGCTGACATTTTTCATTTATTTGACAGATCATACTTATTAGTTGTGGATTACTATTCGAAATATGTTGAGGTTTTACATCTAAATAACGATCTTTCAAGTCGTAATGTTATTGATAAGTTGAAATCGGTCTTTTCTGGATTCGGATTGCCAAAAGTATTGATATCTGATGGGGGGCCAGAGTTTACAAGCTACGAGTTTAGTAAATTTTCAAATAATTATGAATTTAAACACATAAAATCAACAGCGAGGTATCCACTAAGTAATGGGGCTGTTGAACGAGCAATAAAAACTGTGAAATCAACATTACGTAAATGTTATATAAACGAGAAAGATCCTTATTTGGCACTTCTAGATTTGCGAAATACACCAACAGATGGTGAAAACTCTCCGGCCAAGATCCTGATGTCCAGAAATTTACGATCACACCTTCCACAAATTAATCAAAAATTTAAGCCAAGTTTATGTAATAGAAATAAATATAACAAATTTATAAAATCTGCTCAACATAAACAACAATATTACTACAATAAGAAAGGTGTTAAAATATTAAAAGACTTGCAAATAAATTGCAAAGTCTGGCTTCAAATAAAACCATCAGGACCTTGGCAAAAGGGTACTGTAATTCGGAAAGTAGGAATTAGGGCATATAAAGTACTTCTGGAAAATGGGCGTGTGTACATTAGGAATAGGAGATTTATTAAACCATGTAATATAACTGCAAGAGAAAAACAACCACAGAGTTCTCTAAATGTCGAACAGAGTTTTCCAAAAATAATGTGTATATTCCTGTGGAACATAAGGTGGAAAATGAAAATAGTCGAGAAGATTCTGTTCGAAATTCTCCTGAACGTTTAAACGAGGCAAGCACTTCTAGTGGACACCTAGAAAAAAAAAGACAACCAAGACAGAGGCTCTGTATTTAACTGTAATAGTAGCGGTGACGAATCATTTAATTTTGAGAATAGTTGGAATGACGAATTTTTATTTAAGAAAGGAAGGGAAGCAGAGGTTGACGAAGATGTGGATCTGGTACCTCACAATTTTATTACAAAATCCGGGAGACAAATCAAAAGACCTGCAAGATATGCAGATCATTAGTGACCTAACATTACATAATGCTAGGGCCGTAGAATTCGACACTCGTCTGCTTCTATTATCCCCTAGACTAGTAAATAACATGTATGAATAAAGATAGAATATTTGTATTCTAGCGTTCAGTGATAAACAATAATTGCTAACTCTGTTGTATAGTTTAATTTTGGGTTGTATAACTACAGAACAATAAATGTGAAATTTTATATGCGTACACAGCGCTAATACTTGTTTTTAACTTGTGTCTATGTATCAAGATGTTTAGGTTGTACCTACTCTGTTGTATAGTTTAGTTTTTGGGTTGTATTAACTACAAAGAAATAAATTTGAAATTTTATAGGCGTACACAGCGCTAATATTTGTTTTTAACTTGTGTCTATGTATTGGGATGTTTAGCTTGTAAAGGGAGGATGTAGTGTATGTTTTGTGATCGCGTTTATGAACGCACTCGCGTCTTGTGACACATGTCATGGTCACGCAGAATAAACCAGTGTTCAACAGAGTCTCGAGGTATTTGCTTGTCCCCAGTCCCCGCTCTCTCGACCCCCGTCCTAACCTATATCAGACGACGTGACAGACACCCATTGGAAAAGGAAGTAAATATAGCAAAAATAACAGAAAAAATAATTTAAGGGCGATTTGAGGTACGGGGGTTGTAGTGGGTGATCTTTTAGGGGTGGAAAACGGTTTATCACGATTTCCGGCAAAACTGCAACTCCTATAGGAAAAAGTTAAATGGCAAAGTTGTAGGCAATAAAAAGATCTACAACTATTGTATTTACACTTTTCTCACATAACCTCAAAATATTTTTTGGATTTTAGTTTTTATCTCCCACAAAGAAAAATTCCACAAAATTTGGTGGAAACTTACTTTCTTATGTCCAAAATACGCTGTAATTTTTTCGAATCAAAATATTTATTTTACCCATTTTTTTGATTTTAAACCGAAAAAGTAGCATCATTTTCAATCAAAAATGCCCACGTCAAAAAAGCTGCTTTTTTAAAAAAGTCGATTCGCTTTTTGTTCGTTGAAACCTCTACTTTCTGATGGTGTAAAAAAATATACATCACTATTTAAAATTTTCTCAGAAAATGCAAAAAACGAAAAAACTATTTCGAAAAAAAAAATTTAATCATTGTTTAAATTTTGCGCTATTTATTGAAATTTACACTTTAATTAGGTACTTTAAAAATTTAAGATTCCATGTTATATTGATAAACCAAGAAATTGCAAATCGATATACAATATGTCCCGGATAAGAATAAACAGCATGGGGATCTTGCAAACGGTGAGAGATAGAACAACGGTTAAATGGGGAAAAAGTTGCTCAATTTTGAGGTCAATAAAATGGTACAGATTTCTAATATCTCTTTTCGTTTTTGAGTTATTTTGAATAAAGTGAAATTTTGCATTTTCGATTTTATTTTTTTCTGAAGTTGTTATCACAGATAGGAAAAAAAGAAAAACACTTTCTTATGCCACTTTTTAACGGTCTTTAAGATGGCGTTTTTAGATTTGTTCTACAACATTTCGTTTTTTAGGAAACCATCTTCAACTTAATTTTTTTAAAGACGGACCTGGATTTTTTTGCCGACACGAAATATTTTTAAAATGTTTTGAGACAATTATACTGAAAATTTCTTTTCTTCCATTTAAACACAGGGCCGCATTAGAAAGAAGTGAGTGGAAAAAAAGAAATTTTCAGTATAATTGTCTCAAAACATTTAAAAAATATTTCGTGTCATACATCATGGTATTTAGAATGAAAAGTGTTAAAAAACGCCATATTAAAGCCCGTTAAAAAGTGACATAAGAAAGTGTTTTTCTTTTTTCCTATCTGTGATAACAAGTAAAAATAAAAAATAAAATCGAAAATGCAAAATTTCACTTTTTTCAAAATAACTCAAAAACGAAAAGAGATATTAGATATCTGTTTGTACCATTTTATTGAGCTCAAAATTGCGCAACTTTTTCCCCATTTAACCGTTGTTCTATCTCTCACCATTTGCAAGATCCCCATGCTGTTCATTCTTATCCGGGACACATGGTATATCGATTTGCAATTTCTTGGTTTATCAATATAACATGGAATCTTACATTTTTCAAGTACCTAATTAAAGTGTAAATTTCAATAAATAGCGCAAAATGATTTTAAACAATGATTAAAATTTGTTTTTCGAAATCGAGTTTTGTCGTTTTTTGCATTTTCTGAGAAAATTTTCCATAGTGATCTATATTTTTTTACACCATCAGAAAGTAGAGGTTTCAACGAACAAAAAGCGAATCGACTTAAAAAAACAGCTTTCTTGACGTGGGCATTTTCGATTGAAAATGAGGTTACTTTTTCGGTTTAAAATCAAAAAAAGGGGTAAAAATAAATATTTTGATTCGAAAAAATTACAGCGTATTCGGGACATAAGAAGGTAAGTTTCCACCAAATTTTGTGGAAAAATTTTTTTTTGTGGGAGATAAAAATTAAAAACAAAAAAATCGGTTATTTCGATTTTTCGCGGATATTTTGAGGTTATGTGAAAAAAGTGTAAATACAATACTTTTAGATCTTTTTATTTCCTACAACTTTGCCAACTTTTTTCGATAGGAGTTGCAGTTTTGCCGGAAATCGTGATAAACCGTTTTCCATCACTAAAAGATCACTCACTACAACTTCCGTACCTCAAATTGCCCTTAAATTAGTTTTTCTGTTATTTTTGCTATATTTTCTTCCTTTTCCAATGGGTTTCATACTGTTCTAAATTTTTTCACTTTTTGCCATTTTCAAAGGCTTAGGCCTGGCCTATTACCTGTCTTCCTTTGGTAAAAATGAAAGAAAACTTATCCTGAAACCAATGAATAAAGAACCTCAGGAAGGAGTCAAGGTTTTATGGATATTATAAAATACGTGAGAAGGAAATCGCCATGTGTAGGAACCAAGTTTTGACACAATATTTTGATTCTGACACGGCGATAAGGTGCCAGTGTATGTGACGTTTCGATACTTTTATGCTTAGTTGTGCGGCTTGTGACTTGCAAAATTTTTTTTTTGAGGATAATAATCCATCAGTAAATAACAATAAAACATAAACGTGCCTAATAACTGGTGTTTTGCACCATTAAAGTGGCCTTTATGTAGGTTCTACGGCAAAATGTTATTATGGAAAGTTGTTCAGAATTAAAAAATGAGTACATGTGCAAAATTTCGAAGGCCTAGATCTACTTTGATTTTCTTATACCCTAAAGTGGCCCGTTTTCCCATCATTTTACATTTTCTTTAAAAATACCCACATTTTGCATTTTTTTACAAGTGAGCCATGACCTATGTTCACTAATTGTCACTTTTTGACTTTTAACCTGACTTGACTTGATGTTTCTTTGACATGTCTCCACTGCATACAGCAAATAGTCGATCTTGGTTAATGGTTTTATGTCAGGTTTAGTGGCGATCCAGGAAGTCAACGAAATTTTAGTTACAGAAATTGCTAATAACTTAGAAAGGACCAAAGAGTAAAAAAATTACAATTGGTGAACATCGGTCATAGCGCTTGTAAAAAATGCAAAATAAGGGAATTTTTAAACTTTAGTATATAAGTTTTAATAACAAAAGTTGTAGTATTCGAAAAGTACTATATTCTGTCACTCTATTTCATCCATTTAAAAATCTCAAGTAATTGCCTGTTGAAAAATTTCAAACACGTGACTCTATAGAGCTCCTTGTATATTATTTTCCAAATATTTTTATATTCTGCTGTCAAATACGCCGTTTACTATAAATTTACCAAGTAGATTTTTTTACATGAAACATCAAGACTGCTGAGGCATGTTTTCATAGCCTCTGAAATCCTACTTGTTCATACATTTTCTTGAATAACTTGGCAACGCCGCAAAATATTTTAAAAAATAAAACGGCACTATAAAGCTAAAAGAGTGTAAAATCAAATAAGCAAAAAATATATTGGGTGTTCCATTTAAAAAAATCGCCGTTTGTTTCGTAAAAAATATTCAAAATATTTTTTTGTAAGGAAGTTTTGGTCCTTTCTTCCACCAATGGGCCACCCTGTATATTGCGACCGGCAGATAGTACGCACCCTATGTTTTTTTTTGCATTTATCAGAAAATTTTATTCTTGATAAAAGTTTGTGCTTTCCTGCAAAGTCAAAACACAGTTTTCAAAATTTTATTATCTCATTTTGCATATGAGGGAGGTTCGAAAACATGAAAAAAGGCCAAAAGTAAAGCACCCTTATTTTTAATTTTAGTGAAAACAATGTATTATGAAAAGTTATTTGGAATTAAAAGGTAAGCCCAAAAATGAAGTTTTAAGTTTCTATTAAAAAAAACAGCTTTGTGGCTTTTTTTATTTACCCCCTATAGAACATAAAACCACTTTTCCATTTCGGAGAGGATATATCATTTATAAACGTGAGTGCTATAAAAATTAACTTGTTTGAACAGCAGTTATGGCTTATGCAAAATAAAAACTAAAAAATACTAATTTTTTGGTGCAAACCTTGTTTAATTTCCAAGTTAACAAATCCTAATTTTTATGGCACTCATTTATAAATGATTAATCTTCTCTGAAATGGAAGTGGCGTATTAAATAAAGTGGTTTTATTTTCTATATGGGGTAAATCATAAAAAATGCTGAAAAGGTGTTATGGAACAACAACACCACCCCCCCCCCTATACGATACGAAATGAGATAATGAGATATTCAAATTTTGAAAACTGCATTTTGAGTTTGCAGAAATGCACAAACTTTTAACAAGAATAAAATTGTCTGATACATTTAAAATTAAAATTGCATTGGTGCGTACTAACTAATACAGGGCGTTCCAATTTCATTTTTTCACGTTTTCACATACTGTGTCTCGGAAACGAAACGTTTGCGGATAAATTGAGAAAAAGAAAATGATCAAAATATTGCCCCTAACACGTTCATTATCATTTTGAACCCACGTATCAAGGTTATCATATTTTCTGTATTTTCACACAGACTATAATTTTGCCTGGACCGGAAATATAACATTAACTTTTTTGTCTGGATAATTACAAAATACCCTTAACGTTTTAGGGACATTATTTTAATCATTTTTTTCTTATCTTCAATTTATCCAAAAACGTTTCGTTTCCGAGATATTTACTGAATGTGAACACACGAAGAAAGTGAAGTTTGAACGCCCTGTATTGAAAAAACGGCTGGAGCAAACATATGACATACAGTGTGACCCACTTCAAACAGGAACACTCCCACAAAATTTGTATTTATCATCAAACTGTACCTTAGGGCCAAACGGCACATTTTATTTTAAAAAACCAAAGCCCACTACGACATTTTTTGGGTCAAAATAATATTGATTTGTCCAATTTTATCGGACAAATCATTTTAGGCATATTTTTATAAAAATTTTGACTACGCAGACTACGCCACTGGATTGAGCATCCTTTAAAACGGATTTGTACCAGATTTTGTTAAAAAATATCGAACAATGACAATTCTAGAAACAAAAATGAAAATCGCGATTTAAGTAGCTACAGTGTGTCTGGTTTTTCATGTGAACACCCCTGAAAATCTAAGTTGGCGGGGGGAATTGAAGGGGGCAATTTATTTATAGATATGTCCCTGAAAGGTCATCATTTGCGAAGTAGGTATTGGTTTGGCATTGCCGCGAAAGCCTGGCCTACTCCGATTATTTAAAGGGGTGCGTTCTTCGAAAAACCATATTAGGCATTTTTTTTAAATCTGACACCACAGCGTTAATCAGGACACACCAATTCCCCCATATACCAAGTTTGAACAAAAATTATACAGGGAGTTCCATTCTGCAAGGTGTCAAAGTTGAGCAAAATAGGAATTTTAAAGGCATCTGGCGAGTCCAGTGATCCATATAATTACTTCGAATCAGTTGAATGATGAAGTGGACCACTCACATTGTTGATGCGGAAAGATCCAATAAAAAATATACAAAGTGTTCTTCTCTGTGCCAACTCAAAATGCTGAATTGTTGAAACTTTATAGAGTCAAAAATCGAGTAGGTATATCAAAACCATCTCAGGCATTATAAATGAACTAAGTAAGTCTAAAAAATACAGAGCCTGCCAGTCAGTAAGTCCATATGAGTTAAGGTGTGCCACAACAGGAAATACACCAAAAATGTTTCGTCTTAGACAGTGACTTTGTTAAGAAAGGTCCAATAATTTAAATTGTTTTTTGTTTGTTGGTTGGCATTTTGTAGAAAAATAAATTACTTCTGTGTTTATTAATATTTTTTGATAATTACAGAGCATTTTTGACCCGCATAAACTTTCATAAAAATTCAGCATTTTGAGATGGTCGTGAGAAAAAAACCCTGTATATTTTTGTATTGAATCTTTGCACACTAACACTTTTTCAACTGTTTCTAAGTAATTGAATGGCACACTTGACTCGCCAGATGCCTTTAAAATTTCTATTTTGCTCAACTTTGACAATGGACTAATACACCACTTTTTTTTATTTGCTCATCGGATAGTAGGTATTGGGTGAGATATACTTGCTGTATTTTTTTTTAATTATTTTTTCGCCCCCATTTTGCCGCAATTAATTTTTAAAGTTCAATATACATAACTACCTGTTGGATTTTATTTTGGATTTAAACCACAGATTACCCACCTTACATAAACATAACCTATTTTGTGGCGTCACAAATCGGAATATCGGATCTCGGATCCCGCGGCCCCGCATGTTTTACAGCTTTTATTTTTTATGATTTGAACTATTTTCACCATTCATTCTAATAATCCATGACGGAAATGAACCATTCTATTTTGCTGAGGAAAATGCTAGGAACACTAGGTATTGGTATTGATGATTCGGACGTTATGCTGGTTGATTTACAAAACTTTTTTTTATTGGAAACAAGTCGATTTTATCTATAAAACGACACAATTCGTAAGTACCTAACTGAACTTGCACAAATTAGATATCTAGACTTGCTGATTTAAAGATAATAAAGAACCAACCAGGTGTAACATTTTAGCTGACGATTTTAGATTAGTGGCTCTGCCAAACGATTTTTTACTTGTTATCAAGTATATTCCACCGACTGCTAGTTGTTTGAAGAAACTGATGATATTTTTAGCCTCAATACCTAGTGTCACAGAATAAATAGCTTCACAACAGAAGCGTCCATAAGGACATGTGTCAAAAGGATGCTCGCTTTGACGCGAAATATCTTCTTAAGGGATAAACATTGTGCATTTTGTTTGATTTTACATTAATCCACATTGCAAAGAGATTGTATTAGGACCAAATTTATGTACAAGTTATTGGTTATTTTCCTGTAAATTGAAATGGAGGCTCGCTTATTTTTGACACGTCTTTATGGACGCTTCTGTTGTGAAGCTATTTATTCTGTGCTAGTGTTAATCAACAGCATTGATTGGTTATAAACTAAACTGAGAAAAGTCAATCCTATAGACGTCAAGCACTTACCTGGTCCGAATATAAAAAATTTATTACTTTAATTTCATGAGCCCTTACTTACAGAATTAAGTTAGTAGTTAGACCTGCATCGGTTCAAAAATGTAACGCTAGAATATTGGGAGAAGGTGCCAGTTCTTGGTGATGTTAGAAATATAACATGTAAAACGCAATAAAGCCAAGTTTTCAGTCGAAAAACTTTATTGTCATGGCTTGAACTATTTTAGACCCATTTAGGTAAATTATATTGTGATTGCCGAAGCATCCTCATAAAAAATGACATAATTCTTTAGAATTTTTTCACTATGCATATTATACAGGGTGTAACTTTGATAAGTACAGAAATTTTAAGGGCAGGTCGGGAAAAATGCACTTGTTACGCCTATGCAATTAAAATTTTTCTAAAGTGCATATTAACGTCAGAAATAATTTTTTTTAAAACGCTATTAAAACCCCTTTTTCCGACGCTACGGCCATGGGTCCTTGACCTTGCCGGGACCAGCTGGAACTGAGGCCGGTTCCGGCGGATCCCCCCCAATTCCGCCGTGCAGCGTTGTCAGATGTATAGCTCTTTCACAGTATTTCAGGAATAGTCTTTCAACTAGTTTTTGAACAAATCTTTAATGGTTCTTTTAGCGAATAGCATGCAAAAAAACTACCTTTCGGATGCCTGGATGATTTTCCTTGCGGGTGTCGTACTCCTTTCTTATGTTATCCAAAAATCCTCTCGAAAATCACAAGAAGCACTAGGTAACTGGTTGCCAGTCGAATCGCTTTTTCCGAGGCTTTTTCGCAGTATTTGAAGAATATTGACGCAACCATGTATAATTTGGTGTATGTGGAGATTAAATAAATAAATAAATAATTTTTGGACAACTCCTTAAAGGTTCTTTTAGCGAATAGCTCGACGAATAGCATGAAAAAGCCTACCTTTGAGATGCATCGATTATTTTTACTATTTTCTTGTGTTTAGATACTATCCAAAAATCTTCACAAAATCACATAAAGCACTAAGTACCTACCTAACTAGTGGCACTGTTTTTATACGATGGTCGCGAAGGTATAACACTTCATAGTCTCTTTTTACGGAAATACGAACAAAACACTTGTTTTTTTTTCACTGCACACTTAAAGCGGCGCGATGCCAAATATTAGGGACGTCTCGGTTTCCCTCAGCTGATTTATTCCAACGGGGACTCGACTAGGTGGATTGTACAATTAGATCCATACCGTATGCGTCTAATAAAACCCGAATTTTCGCGAACCCTTGAAGCTGCTTCTTTTATCCTCGCGCGTAATTGGGGTACCTAGTAGGAACCTATCTAGCACTGTTTTCATACGAAGGCCGCGAACGTTTAACACTGCATTTCTTAACGGAAATATGAAAAAATCACTTGTTATTTCACTGCAAATTCGTAGCGGCAATTGCAACAGGTTTGGACATCACTGCTGGTCCAAAAAAATGGCGAACGGATCTGGAAAAATGTACAGAAGCAGGTTCAGTTCCGACGACAGTTCGTAAAACAAAGCAAAGTAACGGAACAATATCGGTTAGCGAGACGCGACGTTTGCATACGCGTCCACGTTTTGGAAACAGAATTGTTATACCACAGAATAGCCACACGTAAGGCATTCTGTATAATAATAAATTGCTTGTTGAAGCTGGCGCTCCCAAAAATTACAGGCGGACGCGGATCGATATCAATCAGCTGTTAAATCCCAAAATCGGACGGACGATCTTCGACTAGCGCGTCGGCTACGGGGCGGCGGTACGGTGACGGAGACGGCGTACGTGCGCACAAGCTTTCTCCCATACCATTCAATACCACTATTCGGTGTTGCCGTTTATGCCGACATGTCCCCAAACTGACTTAAAGTCCCTTAAATCCGATTTTTGATTTTCGCGGATTTATACGGGGTTTCATTCGTTATAAGTTAATCTACTATCTCGTATAATTATTACGCACAAAAACGGGTAAATCCATGTAAAAATCCACTACACAATTAAATTTATACGGAATTAAATTACTAAATCAGGTAAATTTTCAGCACACTTGGCAACATAGTAGCGCCGCCCCGAGAGAAGTAGGGGCCGCGAGCCGCGATTGGCTAATATCGCGCACTAGTTATGAGTAGTGGGGATCACCTGTAGTGTCGATGTCAAGTGGCGCCCCGCGCTTGCGCTCCTCGCCCAGCTGTAATTTAGTAGGTCGGCCGGGCCGGGCGGCGTGGAAATGGAGCAAAATCGAGTGAATCAGTGCCAGTGAATTCATTCGTAATTGTAATTATTGCGCGATTCGGCGCGGCGTCGTTTTTGTGTGAAGTTGGCGTCGGACGCCAGCGCCCGACGCCAACGTCATATGCCCGCGCCTGGCGAATCTCGGCGAAGGAATGTCGGGCAGTAGTCAAGGGCACGCAGAAGCTTAAATTCACCAGGAGGAGTCGCTGTTTTTCGGTTTTTGGGGACATTACGCGACATTTCGCCACCAAGTTTTTACGAAAAGTAAGAGGAATGGTAAGGAATTAACTTGAGAGAGTTCCGAAACGGCAAAGGGTTAAAAAATGCGGAAATGATAAGCACGCCAATTTGACAGTCTTCCCCAACTATTTTCGGAACCGAATAATTTTTTATTTACAACCATGTATGTAATATCGACATTTCTGAGTTTTTAGAAGTTTGAAAGTGTCAATTTTTTGACTTTTACTTCCCGCCCTCCCGCCCGGGTGGAAAGTTTACTTTATCTCGAGACACCTCGGTGTGTAATATACTATTAAAAGTAGACAATAGACAGGACAACAACCCTGAGGGGGTTTAAAAGTGGCGCACCATCAGGCAAGGGTAGAAAAATATTAAAAACGATGAACAAATCGGGGCCGCGCGTTAAATTCACATCAAATGACAGTCTTCCCCCACTTTTTTCGGAAACGAATAATTTTTTAATTGTAGATAATACATAGGACCACAACCCTGAGGGGGTTTAAAGGTGGCGCACTATCGGGCAAGGGTTGAAAAATATTAAAAACTATAAACAAATCGAAGCCGCGCGTTAAATTCACGTCAAATTACAGTCTTCCCCCACTTTTTTCGAGATGATAGGGCTACAGGCGAACACTCGCTAAAAAAAAGTAACGCGCCGCTGCTCTACGCTCTACCCTATGGGTGGTTGTGGAAATTTGCAATTTTTACAGATAATTTGTATTTTAAAACAAATACTTTATTCAGTTGATTGCCGATCAGAAATTTATTATCCCAAGGTGTCCCAAGAGATGGCTAATTATTAGTATAAAAAAATTGCGGCCTGAAAATCAGTTGTAAAATAGGTAGGTAGGTAGATACCTACTCCACAAAAGACTTGTCAAAAAATTATGAGTGTGAAATCAGCAATGAGTTTTCTAGCAATGACTTCTCCGAGCGGCGCTCGGATACATTTCTGCTGCCTAGGGACTTAAAATAACAGTAAAGTGATAAAAACTGACGTGTTTGTTAAATTATTGTGTGCGCCTGTGAAGAAAGCAATAAACAGTTCGTCACAGCAACCGACATCATAAAAAAACGTGGATACCTACCAGCAGTAATTTTCAAAGGTACCTAGGTACCTAATTCTGCAAGCAGATTTATTCCACTCTGACATGCGGCAACGTCGCGGTATTCCCCTTCCTAATCTAACGTTATTCCCCTCCATCTCCTAGGGAGAGGTTAGACCTCCCCTCTAAGCGCTTCTAGTGACGATCCAGCGGCGTGCATTGAGCACGGATAAAGATTGATTTGCCCCATTTTCTAAACATCGATTAAATTTTTTTTTTCATTTTTCGGTTTTATGAACGTCCCCGATTACGTGGTTAAAATTTCTGTACCTATCAAAGATACACCCTGTATATTTTTTCTGGAAAATAAATTTTCATAAGCATATTTTGTGATTGTGGTTAATAGAAGTTAAAAATAAAAAAATATAATGCAGCAGCCGGCCAAAAATTAAGATTTCTTTAATTTGCAAGAAAAAAACATAATTTTGCATTCTATGGCAAAACCTCAAATAAGTTATCTATTAAATTTGGTGAAAATATTCCAAAATCAAATAATACAGTTTTCATGTCGCATGCACAGTGTAACAAACTGGATTTTTTTTGGGGGTTTCTTCTATTCTGCGAAGAGATAGACAAAGAATAGGTAGGTGTACTGTGCTCGATTTTTGAGGGCAGTGGAAAGCAGTTGAATCTCAAAATCTCGATTCGTTTTGGAGATACAGGGCATTTTTCGTTTTTTAACATGTCAGATAGTCCCTCCTTGTAATACGTTTTGATTTTTGCCAAAAATCTTCCTTCATACTACTCCAGTGTATAATAATTATTGAGGTATGTCGGTATGTCTTTGTCAACTAAATCCTGTAAGGTAGACTTTCATATTTGTTTATTGCACTTGTGTTGACTTTTTCCAATATAACAATCTACTGATGTTGTCCATGATTCTTCGCTATTTCCAGGAAGTCAGCAAAGAAAAGCAATACCTTGCTTACATTCATCTAAAATAAGTTTTCCATTAATATGTACCTACCTGCAAAAATTTTACAAGCGTACTTAGTTCTATTATTAGTTGACAAAGTTAATGTCACTAGTGCAGAAAAGTACAATTTTCCGCATCAAAATGGATGCGACAAAGTGTACTACTACGGACTTAATTACTTAAATACTTCATTAGATCATACAAGAAAAAAATACCCACAAAAAGTAGTCATTGACGGTCAAGCACTTGATATCGAATGAAACTCTGCTGTCGAACTTGCATTGTCTTTAGATTATTTAAATTAGTTCTGAATCATGGTTTTCACATGTAGATATCAACGATCGTTTTTACAAACGCATGATTTCTTGTTTTGATAATCGATTTCTACATTGGGGTGTGCGACACCCCCACGCCCCCTCCCCCATATCTTAACTATAGGTATATACACAATAAGTATTTCTTTACTGTACTAGCAACTAAACTAGAAGCACAAAAAGCTGTATCTACGTATGTGCCACGATGTATGATCCTCGTACATGTGCATAATTTAGGACTAATCTGCTTATGTTGGGTAATTACAACATAATATACCTACTTCCACAACTATTCAGTTGAATTTCTTATTTTTTAACCACAGTATCATTAACATTTTTCTTATAAATTTTGTGCTCGGGGGTAATTTTTGCCTTAACCGGGCATTATGCATTCATTGCTATGTTCTTTCCTCTGCGTGTCTCCAATAACATTGTTACCATAATATTTATTCTCTAGTCTACCTAAAACCAGAATTTAAGCTATATCATCATCATTAAGCAATATTAAAACAATATACAAATCAAATAACAAACATACCTCTTCATTTCTCCATGTTTTGCTCCCCGTTTTTATTGATAAAATTGACACACCATATCAAAATCTATCCAAGGCAAGTTATCAGGACAAGCTTTAACAAATCTTGTCTTCATTATAAACCGAAAAAATAAAGTATTCACATCAAGATTCTTTTAAAACTGAGAATAGAATTTATTTAGTTTTCACTAAGGTTATTAACCTTGGTTTCCGCGTTCCGCGGGCGAAAGTGAGGTTATAAACGCACAAACTCTGCAAAGTGCGGCGTTGCCGACGATTCTCCTTAAAGAATTGAGTAATATGTCATCTGTCATATTTTATAGGGGGCATCTAATAAGTTCAGAATGGGATCAGTAAAATCCAAATATTTCATTGAAATGCTACGAAATTTGATTATTTCTCATCAGGCGCATACAAACTGAATCTAAAAATTTGCCTGGGAATGCTTGGTTATATAAAAAAAGACGAAATAAGTACTAAGAAAATAGCAGGTACTTATTGAAATTAGGGATCGTGACGTCACATTCCCTACTTTTGCGACCGTTTTTTTCAATTTTTGAGCAAACTAATGGGAAAAAAAATCTGTTGGTTGGGTTTCGTGATTATCTAGACATGTTTTACAAATTCCAAGGCAAAAAATTATTTTTCATTCCTAAGTATACTTGCCCATTTGCAGAATGGAACTCCCTGTATACTTTTTGTTTAAATTTGGTATGTGGTGGTTTTGGTGTGTCCTGATTAACGCTGTGGTGCCAGATTTAAAATAAAAAATTCCTAATATGTTTTTTTGAAAAACGCACCCCTTTAAAAATCACAGGTTTTCGCGGCAATGCCAAACCAATACTTCGCAAATGATGACCTTTCAGGGACATATCTATAAAAAAAATGCCTAGTTTAATTCCCCCATCCTACTTAGATTTTCAGGGCTGTTAACTTGAAAAAACCAGACACACTGTATACAGGGTGGTGAAAATTTCGATGCCCACCATTGGTATCTCGGCTGTGGTTGCTCGAAATTTAGGGGCCTAGAAAATTTCTGAAACCGGCATGGAGTTGGCCGTGACCAAGAACATAAAACTACCAAGGTTCATTAAATTCAGGTAACCGATGTGGAAGAAACAAAGTTTCGAAAAAATCTAATTTTGCCATTTTGTGAGTATAAATCACGAACGAATCAAGATATCGAAGATTTAATAACAGAATATTGTAGAGGGTATAATAGCGCAACTTTTGTCTAATTTGACCGATGTTGTATCTTTTACAGTTTTCGAGATACCAATGGCCCAAGCAGCATTAAAGTTGCGGTGACTGAGACGGGAACTTTGAATAAGTAGTTATTACCTAATTATTACTTAAAAATCGACTTATTAGTTTTTATTACTTATATTGAGAAAGTATGAGTAATTACATAGTAATTATTACTACAAGTTGGAACTTTATGGTTTCAGTACTTCTAAGTAGTTTTTGAAGTATCTGGAACGGAATTCTTACTATGCAAAATTACGTTAAAGTCACGTTAACTCTAAAGTTATATTCAATGGTCACAATTACTTTGTCGTGTTACTTGTTTATCACTTTAAAGTTTTCATTACTTTATGGTAACGGTGAAAGTAACTTCTACATCTTAGCGACCTTAGAAATACTTCCAAAGTTACGGAACTATATAGTCATATTTAAAGTGAAATTAACTTTCCCGCTACTCGAGAAAACTACTGTATGGTAAGTTTTACTTCCCACTCCATTTTAAAATTACTAGAAAGTTCCAATTACTACAAAAAAATACTTTAAGGTAACTGTCACTTCTATAGGGACCAAAATGGAAACTACATTTAGTTCCTTACAATCGTTTGAAGGATTGGGTCGTTTTTGCGGAGTGATGAAAATGTCAGCCATCAGAAAGAAGAAAAATTATAGAGACACATTCACATTTTATAGAAAATTAAAGCAGCAGTTGGATGAAACGAATCGAAACAGGAGCACTTGTCTTCAATACAAAATTACAAAACGCTTCTCTTGAGTGGCTAAAATTTTAAATATCAACATTTCGAAATATAGCACAAAACATACCGGCTGAAAATAACAGTCTCATATAAAAATTATAGGTTAAAGTTCCAAATGAGACCTAGTAGTAGCATTCGGAACTTAAACGAGGCTTCTGGAACTTTGAAGTTCTCTTGTAGTAATTGGGACTTTAGAGTTTAAAATATCTAAAACTAATTTTCGTCTTAAAGGTAGGAATTACCTTAAAGTGAAAAAAGTCTAGTTGCCGTTACTACCAGTTAAGTGGCAAAGCCTTCAAACACCCATTTTAAGGTAAATAATACTTAGAAGTAATTACTGAAAATTACGCCATATTTTCTTATAACATGATAGACGCCATTAATATCAAATGTCAATTTCTTTTGGTACTGAAATAGTTATTTCTTCAAAATTGTCCCAAAAAAGAGAAAATTGAGCAAAAATGAACTCGTATAACTTATAGAAATATTAAAAAAGCATTTTTCAGCATTTTTAGGTAATTTCGCACATTTTCGTAATTTATCCTCCCGATAAAAAAGTGTTAAAACATGCATTTTGAGAGGGCGCGTTGTTACTTTTCAATCTATCAACGTCATATTTGACAGAAAATTTTCAATCGTTTTAGTTTCTTGAATC
Source organism: Pseudeuparius sepicola (assembly GCA_963920635.1). Classification (NCBI taxonomy): domain Eukaryota; kingdom Metazoa; phylum Arthropoda; class Insecta; order Coleoptera; family Anthribidae; genus Pseudeuparius; species Pseudeuparius sepicola. Next base: position 31,993,641 of record OY987303.1, read on the forward strand.
TAGCAACGAGAAATAAATCAGCAAATTAATACCTTTCTTATACCTACCATTATTCATAGATATAAGTTAAAAATAAATACTAGGTACATCCATTTTCCACGGTTATTGAAAAATGACGGAAGATGCTGGGCTAGAATACTTTTTTAATTATTTAGACAAAGACAAGGCGAGGACGCGAATGTAAAGAAGCAAACCAATCCAGCAAAGTAGCGGTGACCACGCTGCTACGTCTCCACCACGTTGCCGGAACGTAAGCGCGTCGTAGCGGTGTAAGTTGCTAGGTGGTCGCCGTTACGTATCTATCACCCTCAAAATGTTCCCCATTTTGGTCGCAGGGACGTAATAGGAACGTACTAATTACGTTCCTATCAGTAGTAATCACAACTTTAAAGTTGCAAACAAAAGTCGCCGGAACGTAACGGCGACTAAAAATGCTGCTTGGGGGTGGGCTTCGAAATTGTCACCACCGTGTATAAAGCCAATGTAGTGAATTGTAGGTATTGAACAGTAGAATCGTCTCGATTTAAAAATATATGGTCAATACATTTGAAGAAAAAAGTTAAGGCCCCTTGTAAATAACAAAAATTTGGCGATCATCATTGAACCCCCTACCTGTATAGCTAAATCCAAGTATGGCTGCACCATACTATAGGGGGCACTAGTAGTTATCCCCATATAATTCAACTTTGGAAAATATGTGGCAGAAATGGGAATAACACTGATTTTCCAAGGATCTGCAATTATAGGAAATATCTGATAACTTGTCATCGCCTCAACCAATGTTCAAAAACGGAAAAGCAATCAGGCGAGTAATATAAAAGAGGGCCATTACATTAAAAAAACGCAACTTTGGTGTTTAAAAACAATTAAAACTGTAACGCCCTTTATTAAAAATAATAGTAATGCAAAAACCCTAATGTAAAAATTATGAGGTATGAAATATTTATGGAAGTAAATGGGTGTAAATGGGTTTTTTGTATACCTATAGGTTTATTTGTAATAAAGCAAGTTACAGCTTCAGTTGTTTTCAATTGTCATGCAACTTGACTTTATTGTTCGATATTTAAAAAAAAAATTTTTAAGGGATGCCTTATTATATATTATAAATATGCCTAATATAATTTGTCCAATTTTGACCAAAAAAATATGTTGTACCCAGCAGGCCTTGGTTTTTTAAAATAAAATGTGCCCTTTTACCCTAAAGTATAGTTTTTGATGACCTATGGTAAAAAAAAACCTCTATCAAAATCGGATGACAAATACAAATTGTATGGGGGTGTTTTGGTTTGAAGTGGGTCCCACTGTACACAGTGTGTTTGCGTTTGCTTGTGAACACTACATAAATCTATAAAGAGCCGAGAAAAATTCGGCTTTCCATTTTTTTAGATTGACGTAAGGGAAGATATCTCACAGACACTACTATTTCGATTGGGTGATGGTCAATTTTCAGAATATAATATTAGTTTTTTTTTATTAAAAATCTGACCCCATGGTGTCATTTGGCGTTATTTCAAACCTCAGTGTACCAAATTTCTTGAATTTCTTTTTATAAAGGTTTCAACACAACAGAAACTGCCGCCCAAGCTAAGCAGTATTTATCGCACCAGATATCAAGTGTGCTTTCAAACATGGTCAAAACAAATGAAAAAGTCTGAAAGTGTCAAGATTTAATAGATCTAAGATCTTTTTAGCAAAAATTAAAGTGGGGAGCAATGCAAAATAATTGGAAAAATCAAGGTAGCCATGAAAAACAACACGAAAAAGGTTATGTAGTGACAGTCACAAGTTTGGTATTAAACGCCAAAGAAAATGGATGATGAAAAGTTAAGTGTAGTGGAACAGGTAGGAATTATTAGATTAACTGGTGAAAACACGCGTAGCTATAGAGATGTTGCGAAAATATTTAATTTAAGGCATGCGGATCGTCACATTACACATACTAATGTGTATCGAATTAACAAACTTTTCAATGAGAAGAATTTTTGTTTCATTCGTAGGGCAGGTTACAAAAAAAATTAAAAGGGGCCAAAACAGAATGGTGAAAATGCGGAGGAAATATTGCGATTTTTTTTAAATAATCCTCAAAGTAGTGTAAGAGAGAGAAAGTATTGTAAGAAAAGTTGCTCTAATTTAATTTTTGGAACAATTTTAATTTGGGAAACCATAAAAAATAATAAAATTAAATCGTTGCACACCTTACACGAAGGAGATTTAGGAAGAAGGTTTGTGGGCAAAGGGACATTTTTTAAATGATGAAAATTTTCTGGCCAATGTTATCTACACAGATGAGACAACATTCACAACCAATGGCGTTGTGTGTTCCCAGAATACAAGGTACTGTTAATATTAACAAAAAAATAAATAATGTTTTTTGTGGAATGTCATCCAGAAGAGTGATTGGACCTTTCTTTTTTCCGTGAAAGTTTAATGATGCTTATTTTTCTAGAAGACGAATTATGGGAATTCCATAAGGACCTACCCTTGCAGGAAAGGCAGCATGCCTATTTCCAACTAGAAGGTGTCCTATGTCGCAGCACAGCTGCAGTTGCGGAGTGGCTAAACACTCATTTCCAAGGCAGATGGATAGGTCGTCGAAGTCCTGTAATACCTTGGCCATCCAGGTCTCCGGACCTGACTCCAATGGACTTCTACAAAAACAGGCCCAATAACTTAGATGACCTTTGCCAGCGGATACGTGAAGCCTGCCAAGATATTTCAATAGAAGAATTATTAACAAAGGTAATTATCAATGAAAGAAAAAGAGTTGAGAAATGCATTGAGTTAGAAGGTGACTTGGTAGAGTGCACAAAATCTGAGAAACATTAGGTACATTTGTTGTTGAGTTATGTGTTTCCGAATATGCTACTGTTAATTTTGCAATGCTTCTCGCTGTAATTTTTGTTAAAAACGATCTTAGATCGATTAAATCTTGTCACTTCCAGCACTTTTTCCTTTGTTTTGACCATGTTTCAAGGCACACTTGATATCTGATGCGATAAACGGCTTGGCTTGGGCGTCAGTTTTAGTTGTATTGAAACCTTTATAGAAAGAAAACCGATTTTGTTTTATGAAATTTGGTATACAGTGGTTTGAAGTAATGTCAAACGACGCCATGGGGTCAGATTTTTAATACAAAAAATCTCTAATATGGCATTCTGAAAATTGTTCTAAATTTTTCCTAGAAAATTTATGGAAGCATTACATGGAAAACAATAAAATATAAAAAAATGGGACCCGGGGGCCTCAGGCCACCAAAGTTGTATGCTCCCAAACCCCAAACCAATTTTTAAAATTACAAAACTAAGTAAAACACCCAAACTTAAAGTTTAACTGCCAACCTTTGAGCATAATATTTTCTTCATTCACAGGCCATATGTCTTATGTTAATGTTATCAGAAACAAATCTACATATTATAAATACAATTGGAAATAGGTAAACATACCTATTATTGTGAAAGTAGTAATGGATGTCGGCTAAAGGATTGAAGATTGAAAAATCCTCATTTTATTTTCAAATTATTAGTTTATGCAACATTCTCAAGAAAAGTATGTTTGGAGCAAAGTTTGGAGGGTAATTTGCTGATAATACATCACCTGATTAGAGTTTAATTTCAAAATTCAATTAGGGGAAACTTCCCTATTGCATTGATTCCACTAGGTGTCCATGGCCTAGTGTTCGTTGGCTGTACTAATTTAGTAGGTACCTGGTTTTATGAATTTTGCTGGATACTCATGTTTCAGTCTATATGGTGTATGACCGATACACAGTCTATAATATATTCTAGAATGAGTTATACTTACTACAGATCTGTAATTTTGTGTACTTTTGGGTCCATTAATAATTATTATAATCTATATTCGGTTAACAACTCATCTTTTTCCGAGTCTTTTTCTTTATTTAAATAAAAAAATATTCTACCCTAAACTTAATAATTCAACTTAAAATAGGTCAGAAGTTATTCCTGACTCTGAATACTTGATTCAGAGGATTGTATATTGTTCTTTGTGTTGTGTAATATGGTACTCTTCTGTTGTAATCTTCCTGGACATCTGCCCGTAAGATAACTACACCTGAAAAGTTATGCAAGTAAGCACTACTAGGAGTACGTAATTCGATGTAACTTTTACCTGATGGATTCACTTTGACTTTTATCTTGGTTTGTGGGGTGAGTATTCCATAATCTACTTCTTCATACAAATCCTAAAAGAGACAGAAACAGAAGTAGGTATTAATTGTTGTAATTGTGGTATCGACAGAAAATATTTTTCGGAAGAGACTCTAAAGTAAATCTGTAATGAGTGCCCACCATATTGCTCGGCTCTGATACAAATGAACACAGAACAATTCAGCGCGAGACAAAAAAGCAGTGATGAGCCACAACCCAAAATACATAAAGGGTTGTCCATAACTTACTGAGCATTATAATCTACTCATAAAATTATGGGACCCGTGTCATTTTCATGCACGAGTCCTGTGCCTTAAAAATTGGCCTAAATTTTGGTTTTTGGGTTTTAAATACTCCATGATTTGGCCGATTTTGCTCAAATTTGATACACGCTATTATAAACTGGTGGAACACAACCTGATAGGGCCAAAATCGTTATCGTCATTGGCTCCCTCGGCGATTGCCTAAGTGATTTTCGTTTCATGAAGGGAATTTTTCAATTTTTTTTCACCTGTTGTGTACAATTTAATTCCAAATATAAAAGTTGTCTTGCCTTTTTCATATCTGTCACAGTTTCACAGTAAACATGCTGCAAATATTGTAAGTCGAATACCCAATATTTTTATTTCAATTGTATACATGGAATAAGACCAAGAATAACATTTTTACATTGAGTAAGTATGTAGATACTTGAAGTGTAAGTACAAAAAACTAACTTTTGCTGCTGTTGGATCTGTACTTTCTTTTAAAACTCACCTCGACTCTGTATCCACTTGGTGACGTGAGGCCAAGTTCCTTTAGTGTGACTGCTACATCTGATGGTGTACCGTCTGTCCGCCTGTTCAAAAACGCCACTGCATACGAGAAATAATTTTGGTACAGTGGTGTGATTGGTCTTGACCAGATTTCTATCCCTTTATGCTGAAACAGAATATTTGTGGTAAAAGTTTATATAAAGTTTGTTTGACCTTACTGATTACAAAATAAGCTGGGTTTATACACATTTATTTAAGAATATATTCCGAGGAATAGAGAATGGGAATAAAAGAAAAATAATGACAATTACAGCTTCGATACATAATCGTTTATAGCAGTTGTTCAAAATGATTACTGCCAACATCAAAACACAATCTACACCTTCTGGGAATACTATTAACTGCTGCTGATAATAGATGATTATTTCTTTTTAATTCTTGACAGTCTCTTGACTTCTTAGAATTAACTCTTCATGGTTACGTACAAGAGTTCTGTAGATTTTTTTCTTTCAAATGTCCCCAAACAAAGAAATCCAATAAGGTGAGGTCTGGAGACCTGGGAGACCAAGCTTTAGGCGCAGTTAAAAGAATAATTTCGTGTTAACTGTGCGTTAGGTCCCTATTCTTCATCTCTGTTCGGCAATTGTTCAATCCAACGGTCTCCATAATGTTTACTAACCCAGATTCTCATCTGTTGGCCATAATGCGCCATTTGGAACCAACTATTAGCCAATAAATTTACAATTTACAAAAACAATTTATTCCCATCGACCAGAGGCGAAGGAGCGGGGTAGCACAATGGGTTTTATACTCATAACTTTTTTGAGGTTATCTTTTTGGTCTCGCAGGTTGCAACAAAAGGGTACTCTTGTTTCATAACGATAAAATCAACCATTTGCGTTGAAATAGGCAAAATGTGCCCCAAAACACCTGTTTCAACTATTGCTTTCAAATTTTACAAAATAATTGCACCATTTAATTCGACAAAAAATTCCCTATCCATATTGCAGGAAAACCAGTGATGCTTTACTCAATATCCATTAGGCATTTCTTTTTAATTTTGAACGTACAATTCATCTGTAAAACATTTAAATCAGGTAGGCCATAATTTTATTTTTCGAATTGGTGTTTTGGGGCACATTGTCAACGATTTCAACGCGAACAGTTGATATTATCGTTATGAAACAAGAGTACTCTTTTGTTGTAAAATAAAAAGATGCACTAAAATGATGAACCTGCGACACCAAAAAGGTAACCTCAAAAAAGTTATGAGTATAAAACCCATTGTGCTACCGCGCTCCTCCGCCTCTGGTCGATGGGGTTTTTACACAGAATTGTTGCACTTCATTTACTAAAGAACTTCACCAAGTTTCATTTAAATTGCATAACTTCTGTAGAAGTTATTGCGATAAAGATGTTTTTCAAACTATATATTTATCACCCTGTAACTTTCTTATTATGCATTTCGGACCCATGTTTATAGGAAACTTTTTGTTCAAAATGACATTTTCTACCTGTCACAATACGTTGGCACCCTAATTTAGAAACACCCTGTATATTAGTCCAAACCACTCATTTATTGCAAATTTGTTTTGAAATGTTCTTCGGAGAACTTCATGTGGATTTTGTCTTGCCCAAATATGAAAATTATGGTAATTAGTGATTCCCGTTCTAGGAAATGGAGCTTCATCAGTCCAAATCACATTGTGCAAAAACTGTATAGGGTGATCCAAACTCGACCAGTAGCGTAGATAGGGGTCTTGGGGCCCCGGTGCAGAATCCTCCCTTGGGGCCCTCCCTCTTGTAGTCCAGTAACGATATTATTTTTCAAATGAAAAAATTGCGGGAAAGTAATTTTTTAAGGTTATTCCTTGTTTCCTGAGTATCCAACCTAAAGATGACACTTGGACTCCCGTTATAGAGCTCGCAATAGGGATGGTTTCTAACTTATTTTTAACATAGAAAAAACACTGATAAAAATTGTAGATAAAAAAGTTATCTACAACCTTGCTTTTAGAATTTTTTATGACTTCATTTTTCTTATGGAGACTTTAAGTGGCGTTTTTTTCTAGAACTAATAAAATAAAAAGATACAAAAAAAATAGGAAAAATTGTAGGGAATTAAATTACATATAGCTACAGCAGCTTTTGTCAACATATCTTTTTTTGTTAAAAAAGAAGTACGAAACCACCTCTATTGCATTCTTCATTACGGGCACAGAAAATATAGTTCCACAACAGAGAGCTCCCAAATGGACTCCAACTTCAGACTCCGAAAACAAGGACATTGCATTTCTTATGAAATGATATTTTCCTAAAATATAATCTTCCCAATTTATAGATTAGCGATCATCTAATAGTGGACCTCAATATCATTGCATTTGGAAAATATTAAGCTTAAAAGTTGGAGTCCATTTGACAGCTCTCATTAAGGAGCCTTCTGTACTGGATATATTTTCTGTGTTACGGGGCATATTATATGTATATTTCTTATCTATGATGACGGGGGTTTGAGTGTCATCGTTTGTTGGAACACAATCCAAAAAATCAGCTGGTCCGCAATAGTTTTACTAAGGATTAATATATATACACATGTAACATAATAATAATCGCTACTGAGAGTTGAACAAAATGACTGTGTGAGATGTGACTATGTGAGATGTGACTTGTTTTGTTGAGTGTCCTAAATGCACCAGAACTTTTTGGTTTGTGAATATTTTCGATTTCGGTAAATTTTGTTAATTTTTTTTGTAGAATTTGTTGGTGCAGAGATATATTTTTTGCGTAGCGGTTTTAAAGAAAAAAATTCCTGTGTTTGAAATTTGATCATTGGGGATTTTTTCTCTAAAACTGAAACCCCACCGAATCGAGATATCAGCATGCAAGTTCAGATAGTTTCAGTTCAGCTCATATCCGTAGTAGGATATAGGTTCTGGCGAAAACGGCGCAAATATACAATATGTAGAATATAGCACTTCAATAGTAGGTAGGTACCTATTTTAATAATCGATTTTTTATATACACTATTATACAGCACGAATGAAATAATTTTGAGCATGCATTATTATACGAACAACTATTTTATTCATCTATTACCTTGTATATTCTTCTCCCCTGAATTCCAAGGGGGTCTTGATCCACAGTTATAATTTTCTTATTTTGCAATATGGCTTTGAACTCTGGCCTGATGGTTCGTAAATCTACCGACATCAAAAGGGGTGCGGCTAATATAGCCCACAATGCCATTTGTGTTTTGCTTTGCTCATAACTCAAACCAAAGTTACCAATAATTAACTGAAATTAAAATCAATATAATTAGTTACAGAAATAGAAGGATTACCTACAGTCATAGCTAGTAGCTTTTCAACAAGCCACTTTAATGACACGTGTCAAAATAAACAAGTTTCTGTTTCAATTCACAGAATAATAGTCAACATTTTGATCCTAATAAAGTCATTTGCAGTATTGGTAAATGTAAAATCAAATAAAATTCAGAAGTTTTATCTCCTTGGAAGATATTTCGATCAAGTCTTCTGTTGACACGTCATTAAGGAGTTGTCGCATACAATATAACGAGACTGTCGTTAAAGAGACTGTGGTGTTATCGTAAATTTTACCGAAGGCGCCGGTAAAAAATTATGAGTGTTGTAAAACCCATTGTTGTCCAAGGGCGCCCATAGAAAATATTTTAGGGGGGGGGGGCAAAATTATCTCATCAAACCTTGTTCTTTTTAGAACTACCTAGCTCTGAATCGATAATTGGTTTGTGTGATTGTGGCTCAGTTAAATTTTGTATAAAATATTTCAGGCGTTTGTTTTATACAGGGTGTCCCGAAATTAGCCTGCCATAATTTACCAGCGTGTTCTACGACCTAAAAAAATGAAAAAAGTTCCTATGAACATGGCCTCAAAAATGCCCCCTAATGGGGCTATAGCCCCCGAAAGAGGCAGTTTCACAAACGGGTTTCTATAAATATTTCTAGAACAAACAAAGATAAAATTCTGAAATTTGGTATGTGATGTTCCTGTGAGATTTGACATTTGCCGAGGTAGCGATAGTTAGACATTCTTAATCTAGGGGTTCAGGAGTTAAAATTACCCCAATTTTTCTTTGTATACTTCCTTCCAGATTTCTTGCAAAATTATGAAAGTTGAAGGTATTCTACGAAGAAAAGGTGCTACCATCACGTTTTTTGATACAAAAAAATGAAAAAAGTTCCTATAAACATGGCCTCAAAAAAGTCCCCTAAGAGGGCATAGCCCCCGAAATGGACACTTTGGCAAACGGTTTTTTCTAAATATTTCCAGAACGAACAAAGATAAAATTATGAAATTTGGTGTGTGATATATCTGTGAGATTTGACGTTTGCCGAGGTAGAGAAAGTTTGACATTCTTCATCATAGGCGTCCCAAATAAGGGGAGTCAAGGGGTTAAAAATATCCCAAAATTTTTTCTGCGCTTTTTTTCATGGTTTATTCTCCCAGGTAGGTCACATACCAAATTTCAGAATTTATCTTTGCTCGTTCTGGAAGTATTTAGAAAAACCGTTTGACAAAGTTTCCATTTCGGGAGCTATAGAACTCTTAGGGGGCACTTTTAGGCCATGTTTATAGGAACTTTTTCATTTTTTTGGGTCGCAAAACACGCTGGTAAAATAAGGCAGGTTAATTTGTCATAGGCATTTTCATGGCCCTCTGCAAAAAAAATTTCAATACGATTTTACTGGAAACGGTGCGCGCTATCAAAGTTCAACAAGAGCAATATTTTTTCGTAGAATACCCTGAAATCTTATAATTTCGCAATAAATTTGGGCACACACAAAATATTTAGGGTATTTTTAAACCCTTAACCCCCCATTTAGGACGCCTATGATTAAGAATATCTAACTATCGCTACCCCGGCAAATCTTATATCTCACAGGTACATCACCTACCAAATTTTAGAATGTTACCTTTGTTCGTTCTGGAAAAATTTTGAAAAAACCGTTTGCTATAGCCCCATTAGGGGGAATTTTTAAGGCCATGTTTATAGGAACTTTTTTCATTTTTAGGTCGTAGAACACGCTGGTAAATTATGGCAGGCTAATTTTCGTGACCTGTATACCTGGAAGGATATGAAAATAATCTTTTTTTACTACTAACCTGAGAAATCACCATTATTTACCTCATTCCTCTAGTGAGAAGTAATATTTCTCTACCTAGGTAAATAATGAAAAATTTTCTATGTGACATTTAAAAATTAGTGTCATTTTATCAGCTTGACAACTGAACTCCCAGACTACTTGATATTTTGAAGTATTTGAAAAAAGCGAGAAATGAGTAAAATATGACAATACATATTTCAATGTTAGTAGTAAAAAAAATCTATATACACTTCGGTTGAGAAGGCCATTATTTACATATTATATCCTTCGGCCCTACGCGCCTCAGGATATAAAAATGCTCGGTAAATAATGGCTCACTTCTCAACCTAGGTGTATAATATACTATTTCCTCAACTATAATAATATAAAATATAACGCGAAGGGATTTTGAGAATCTCCAGGGGGGGCACGCGCCCCCCCTTGCCCCCCCCCTATGGGCGCCCATGTTGTTGTCTCCAATAATTTTTGCCAAGAGAAAATGGTGCCCGAATAAAAATTGCCTAGAACACTAGAGTTTTATTTGGTTAGAACATTTCATGAATGGAGAAATAAGTATAGGTATCTATACCTTATACCTTATTTCTTATATTTACAAACTATGATTAAGTAATATAATTTCTGCTAATTTTTCGTTTCTAAATCTAGACATAAATTTTAGAAATAGATTTAAGAACTGCAGAGCTTAATTCTTGTGCGCATGATTCCGGCCGAGAATAGCCACACGTAAAATTCCGGATTCAATCCCGAAGCGCGACAGTTATATGAGTTTAGGTGGCTGGTGTGCCACAACATGAAACGCACAGAAAATGTATTAATTTGGACAGTGACTTTGTTGAGAAAGGTCCAATAGTTTAATTTTTTTAGTTTTTGGTTGGCATTTTGTAAAGAAATAAAATTACTTTTTTGTTTATTAATGTTTTTTCAATAATTCCAGAGCACTCTTGGTCATTATAAAGTTTCTTAAAAATACACTGTACATTTTTGTATTGAATCTTTGTACACTTTGTGTATAGTCCTGTCGATCATTCAACTGTTTTGAGGGAATTCCACGACACACTTGACTCGCCAGATGCCTTTAAAATTCTGATTTTGATCATCTTTGGAACCCTGTACAATATAACTCCCTGTATATTTTTTGTTCAAATTTGGTATGCGGGGGTTTTGGGGTGTCCTGATTAACGCTGTGGTGTCACATTTTAAATAAAAAAATCGCTAAATGGTTTTCGTCATTTTTTACTAGAAAAAAATTGTAGTAGCCTTGAAAATAATTGAGATTAAGACCTGCAATTTTGCACAAAAGTAGAATTTTTTGCGAACTATCTATAAAAAAAACGGCTAAAATCGGATGAAAAATAAGAAATTTACGGGGGTGCTTCCATTTCAAATGATATATGCCCTATGAAAATATATGAAAATGCTAGGTGTATTTTCGTGCAAAAATTATATAAAATTATATTTTTGCACGAAAATACACCTCGCATTTCCATATATTTAATCACGTGCACACAGCCGACACTTTTCATTTCTCCTAACCCTAACCCAGATACTTTTCATAATAAAAATATAAATTAAGGCAGTTTTTAAATTTAATCAGTATTGCACTAATATTTACATAAATTAGCATTTTCCAAATAATTGAGAGAATTTATGTAAGAATTTATTTATTTATTATTTCAAGGTTCCACATTTAAAAGAATTTATTTTACAATAGCAGTAGCCGCTGAACGAGCAAGTAGTAATAAGTGGAACAATAAATGCTAATTAGATTCACAAATATTTTAATTTACATTATATACCATACAGGGTGATACTGCCAAATATATAAATCCTACACTTCTAACATCATACAGACCTGTAGCGGGTGACCAAGGAAGATGACTTGAGATAAAAAAATTGAAATTGAATTAAAAATGTTTTTTTACATACTTAGCCATATTCTTTTCTACTTCCGGTTTCACCGAAAATAACATCAAATTTGGATTTTTAAATGGAACGCCATATATTTTTACATATTTGGATTCTGCACAAAATTCTGAGTATCCCACAATATTTTTTCAAATTTTTTCAACCCTGTAAATTTTTATTTAAAATTTTATTTTTGAATCTAGAAGGCTATGAACTTGCTAAATATGCTTAATTGGGCTTCCGTAATCGAAATTTTAACAAGCAAAAATTGTCGATATTTTTACAAGTCATCCTAGATTAAGAGATTCAATTTTTGCAAAATGCTCGATTTTTCGAATAGGACCTAATAGGATCCTAATGTGTTTATTAAAGAGTATTTTGTTGTTTTTAATTTGGTGAGTCAATTTTTATAATCAACCAACAAATACGTCCGCAGAGACAGCCACCGTCTTGAAAACTCTGTCAAAATTTGACAGAAATGTTATAGGGTATATAGAATTTTGTGGTGAATCCGAATATGCAAATATATACAAGGCTTTTCATACTAAAAGTTCATAGTTGATGTAGAAAAAATGTGAGTATATGTAAAAAAAAACCTCGTTTTACATGAAATACGTGTATCCCTAATTTCAAATTTTTATTTCAAAAAAGAAAAGGAAAATTGGGGGTTACCCACATCCCGTGGCCACCCGGTATAGCTTCCTATATAGATATATATATATAGACCTATATTGGCTATATAGGCCTATCTAGGTGATCATATTTAAATATTAAGGCTACTATTATTCTATCTCAGAGGGAAGACTCAAAACTTAACTGTACCACGTGCGTGGTACACTTCAAATGTATCGTGTGTGGCCAAATCTTTGGAATGTGCATTTAAAGTCCATCAATTTGATTTTTAGCGAGCGCAATTAGTTTTAATTTGCGTGGAGATGATTCTGTGTGTGAGGGGACAAGTCATTGCACTCTTCATTCTTTTGATATTAGCGTGCCCGCAAGTTCACGTGGTAGCTGGATAGATACCTAATGTCCGCAATAATGCAATTCCTCCAACAGATAAATGTGGGAATATTCGTGGCGTTCTAATAACCATTACTTTGTCCACCGGGATCGACGATTTACAATTTATTTTCTTGATTATGCAGGCGCACGTTACTGTCCTGTAATAAAGCTTCTTTCTTGATGATATCATTGACAAACTAGACGCGCAAACTGACGTGCAAGACGCACAGTGCGTGGATGAATTGAGTACGGGTTTAACTTAGGTAAGGGAAAACGCAGACTTAATTGTGCAGTTTTCTCTATATGTGCGTTGGGCCCTTTAGGCGCCATTGCAAAGTTATTTCAGACTTAATAGAGACAAAACATTTGATATTGTTTTTGTTCTCAAAAACGTTTGAATCTAGAAACTTGAATTTTGGGATATGTTACCAGCAAGTTGGAAGACACTTTACGGTAGAATTACTTTTTGCACCCTATGCATTTAGGATGCATAGGGTAGAAATCCGAATCACTTATTCCTCTTTGTACAGAACGTTTTTGTAAGCAAGTTTATTATTAAACCCAAAGATTTGCAAAATTTTGTAGTCCAGTTAATTAGAAACTTTTTTACTCGTATTATTTTTCATTAACTTAATAGTTTGGCTGGAAAAAATAAAATTACTTTTTTGTTCCATACTTAAATACAGTTCTTGACATTCACGATAACAAGTCAAGAACTTGAAGTGGCAGTTCGGGAAGCATTTAATTTAGTATCCCCTGTGTAATTATTAAATAGTGTAAATAGTGTAAGCCGAAGATGTAATTTATGTTTACAACGAAAATGGAGCGCAGTTTGAGCATTTAATGTAAAATGTGTTTTTTTTGTTGCAACTATAATTTTGGGTCTTAAATTTGCATCAATGCGAGAATTAGGGGGACCCCCTAGGTGTTTAGAGTCGCCCCAGCTTTTGGCCGTATGTATGTATGTATGTATGTATGTATGTATGTATGTATGTGTGTGTGTGTGTGTGTGTGTATGAGTTTCGTACGCTTTGTTCCCCGCCTTTTACAGGGCGCAGTTTTCGATTTTTCTAGTTGAAATTTCGCGTAGATCGGCGCATGCGTATGGACCCCAAGCCTATTGAAGGGAGCCAGAATCGGAAAAGCCGTTTGGCCCCTAAAATTTTTGTTCCGATTTTTTTAAAGGGCCGGCGTTTCGAACCTAGATCGTCGATCGAGTTCAACTTTCGCGCGGGGCTTCGGACCGATACAGGCTTCACTCGTGCCGAAGGGCGCCCCGATCGGAAAAGCCGTTATTTCTAAAATCGGGCGAAAAGTACCTTTTTTATTGACCCTCTCCCGGCCGGGGGAGCCCGCGAAGCGACCGACCGGTACCTTTATTAAAGGTAGGAAAGGGACGCCCGCATACGAGAAACACAGTCTCTAAGCCGAAAAAAATTTCTTAGCTTAAATATGGCCGCCAGAAGCGGTGGCAAGGCGGGGCCCTCGAGGTGTGCGGTAAAGAGTTGGATAGGAATTTGGGTGGTACAGTGGCCCGTGAAACTGTATCGAGCGGGGCGAAAATGATTCTTAAATAGGGTCATGACAAGAGGGAAATCGCAAAGGGAAGGAAGAGGAAGGTCCGATGAAGAGATTTAACACTTCTTCGGATTTTTAAACTAGAAAATGCGAGAGATATTAAGCTTTTCCTCCGAGCGAAATCGGATCGTTTTTATGTGTCGTTCTCTACCTAAAATATAGTGCGAAAATGTCGCGAGATTGTCAGAAATTGTCCTTTTTGTCGAGCTATAGCTACGTTATTTCGGCTCGGGGCTGTAAAAAAATTCCATGGCCTCGATTTCGCCGGAAAACACAACTTTTTTATGCGACAAGATAGAAAGACGGGACAAAGTGCGTTAGGTGCAGAAGATAAAATGACGCTGCGCCGAACATTTTTTTCCATAGCCTACCCTGATCCTTCGGAGGTGAATAACTTTCTCATTAGTAAAGATAGGCACTATAGGAATTATTTTTTCCATGGCACGCTCAGTTTTCCCAGAACAGATACAACTTTTTTGTTTGGCGAGAAAAAATTTCGTTTCTGCTGCTATGGAATGTGTACGGGAAAGGAAGGAAACCGATATTTCGGATTTTAATGGAATTTTTTTTCCACAGCCTACCCTGAACTTTCGGAGGTGAATAACTTTCTTATTAGTAGAGACAGGCACTTCCGTTTTTTTTGTATCGGCCCAAAATGCCAAGAGGACAATTATCGGGAAATTATTTTTTCCATGGCACGCTCAGTTTTCCCAGAGCAGATACAACTTTTTTGTTTGGCGAGATACAAATTTCGTTTCTGCTGCGATGGAATGTGTACGGGAAAGCAAGGTAACCGACGCGAAAAAATTTTCCCCCGCCTACAAGCGTGGCATGGCAAAAAAATCTGCGTATGCGTTTATAAGCCTGCCGCGGTTTCAGCGCAGCAACAACTTTGCACCCCTCAAGTTGGTGGCGCTCCGAGGTCGATCCTTGTTAACAAACGTCTAGTCCGGTCCTGCCGGACCTATAGGCGGTTGTTATGGCGTTACGTTATTGTGGTACTCCTTTGTAGTAATATGTGAACATATGCTGTCCTCTGGAGGACGATTTTTCGAGCCCAAAGTTGTCATACGGCCGCCCGAGCTTATGGGCACGAACCCTATTGAAGGGCGTCCGAGTCGGAAGGGCCGTTCGGCCTCCGGAATTTTTTTTTCGATTTTTTTCGGAAAAAACTAGGCGTTCGAACGAAGAGCGCCGGTCGATATCAATTTTCGCGTGTAGACCAGGGTAGATAATTTTTGAGAACAAAAAAATCTAGAACAGCATGACACCCATTGGAAAAGGAAGAACATATATAGCAAAATTATCAGAAAAAATAATTTAAGGGCGATTTGAGGTACGGGGGTTGTAGGGGGTGATCTTTTAGGGGTGGAAAACGGTTTATCACGATTTCCGGCAAAACTGCAACTCCTATCGAAAAAAATTTAGTGGCAAAGTTGTAGGCAATGAAAAGATCTACAACTTTTGTATTTTCACAAAATGAATATTTAGTGTCCCCATTATAATTTTAATTTAATTTAATTCCCATATGCCACGAGCCATTTCTTTTAAAATTTTGTATTTACACTTTTTTCACATAACCTCAAAATATCCTAGAAAAATCGAAATTACCGATTTTTTGGTTTCTAATTTTTATCTCGCACACACAAAAAAAAAATTCCACAAAATTTGGTGGAAACTTACCTTTTTATGTCCCGAATACGCTGTAATTTTTTCGAATCAAAATTTTTATTTTTACCCCTTTCCTTGATTTTAAACCGAAAAAGTAACCTCATTTTCAATCGAAAATGCCCACGTCAAAAAGCTGCTTTTTAAAAAAGTCGGTTCGCTTTTTGTTCGTTGAAACCTCTACTTTCTGATGGTGTAAAAAATATACATCACTATGGAAAATTTTCTCAGAAAATGCAAAAAAACGAAAAAAACTCGATTTTGAAACATTTTTTTAATCATTGTTTAAAATTTTGCGCTATTTATTGAAATTTACACTTTAATTAGGTACTTGAAAATTTTAAGATTCTATGTTATATTGATAAATTAAGAAATTGTAAATCGATATACAATGTGTCCCGGATAAGAATGAACAGCATGGGGGTCTTGCAAACGGTGCGAGATAGTACAACGGTTAAATGGGGAAAAAGTTGAGCAATTTTGAGGTCAATAATGGTACAAACAGAATTCTAATATCTCTTTTCGTTATTGAGTTATTTTGAAAAAAGTGAAATTTTGCATTTTCGATTTTATTTTTTCTGAAGTTGTTATCACAAATAGGAAAAAAAAGAAAAATACTTTCTTGTGTCACATTTTAACGGGCTTTAAGATGGAATTTTTAGATTTGTTCTACAACATTTTTTTTTAGAAACCATCTTCAACTTAATTTTTTTAATGACGGACCTGGATTTTTTTTTCAGATTTTGAAAACACTTTTTTTTCAAATACCATTATGTATGACACGAAATATTTTTAAAATGTTTTGAGACAATTATACTGAAAATTCCTTTTTTTCTCAATTAAATACGGGGCCGCATTAGAAAGAAGTGAGTGGAAAAAATGAATTTTTAGTATACCTAATTGTCTCAAAACATTTTTAAAATATTTCGTGTCATACATCATGGTATTTGGACTGAAAAGTGTTTTCAAAATCTGCAAAAAAAATCCAGGTCCGTCTTTAAAAAAAATTAAGTTGAAGATGGTTTCTCAAAAAAAACAAATGTTGTAGAACAAATCTAAAAACGCCATCTTAAAGCCTGTTAAAAAGTGCCATAAGAAAGTGTTTTTTACATTTTAACGGCCTTTAAGATGGAATTTTTAGATTTGTTCTACAACATTTGTTTTTTTGAGAAACCATCTTCAACTTAATTTTTTTAAAGACGGACCTGGATTTTTTTGCAGATTTTGAAAACACTTTTCAGTCCAAATACCATGATGTATGACACGAAATATTTTTAAAATGTTTTGAGACAATTATACTAAAAATTCCTTTTTTCCACTCACTTCTTTCTAATGCGGCCCTGTATTCAATTGACAACATGGAATTTTAAAATTTTCAAGTAATTAAAGTGTAAATTTCAATAAATAGGGCAAAATTGTAAACAATGATTAAATTTTTTTTTCAAAATCGAGTTTTTTGTTTTTTTTTTGCATTTTCTGAGAAAATTTTCCATAGTGTTGTATATTTTTTTACACCATCAGAAAGTAGATGTTTCAACGAACAAAAAGCGAACCGACTTTTTTTAAAAGCAGCTTTTTTGACGTGGGTATTTTCGATTGAAAAAAGGGGTAAAAATAAATATTTTGATTCGAAAAGATTACAGCTTGTTCGAGACATAAGAAGGTAAGTTTCCATCAAATTTCGTGGAATTTTTTTTTGTGGGAGATAAAAATTAAAAACCAAATAATCGGTTATTGTTATTAAAATTTTTCGCGGATATTTTGAGGTTATGTGAAAAAAGTGTAAATACAAGGCGCCAAATTCAAATTTCAAGATGTCAACTTGGTAAATTTGGTAAAAAAAACACTTTAAAATGATTGTTTACGTATATAGCTCATGGTTTTACAACACGGAGGGAAAGTCACATTTTCAAGGGCTTTTGGTGCATTTATATCTACCGGTGAAATTTTCGTATAAATGTCAATTATTTCTTATTTGCCTGTCTAGATACAACTAAATTGGAATTAATAAAACCATAAAACGTCCTGATTTTAAGGTGTTTACGTTTAATCAAGTAAAATTGTTAGGTATAACGCTCTCCAACCAGTCCAAACCAAAACCACTTTTACCCTGTAATACTGGGTAGGAACAAAATCTCTTTTGTTCTTAACCCACATTTCCATTAAAATGGGGTCTTTAGGGGGAAAAGCGGACACTTTAGGACCGCCTTTGTAGTTTTCCTTGCAGTTGGGAACGGAACACGTCCACGGCATGATTTAAATAAGTCCGAAACTTTAGACACAACCTAAAACCTATAAATTAAATTGAATTTTAGTCACTTTATTCTGAATCACTGCTGTTTTGCCACCTTATTTATAAAACTCCATGTCCTATATTACTAAAAAAACACCGTCCAACTCACAATAAACACAACAAACGTACTTTAAAATAGGAAAATCGCCAGACAAGTAAACGTAAACAACTACAAAAAGCTACCTCTCTCTGATGACGTAGCGACGTTTCGCGTCGCCAGCTGGCGGGGTTGGGCCGCTTTTACATTTTTTTTCGCCGAGATTCGTATAGAAAGGTATGTCGAGCATTTTTTCCATACGATTTGTTTTATTTTAAGATTTTTAGGTATACTCTGGGATCTTTGTTGCCTTTTAATATCCTGCGAAGCGAAGACAATGCAAAGAAAATATGCGGGAGGCTGAGGAGTTTTTTAAGTTGCCGTCTAAACTTTTCAATATTTGTGCCGAGGAAATGATTTATTAGACAATGTATTTTTTACATGGGTTTTGGCTGGACCGACACTATATTAAAGATCCGAGCATGACGTCATATTTAATTTTGTTTGCGAACTGGAGTTACTCCAGTGGAGTGGCGCCACTCGACGAAAAAAATGGCGGCTTATTATAGGTTATAGGGGGGTATTCTGTGGTTAAAAGTGGTTAAAAATAGGTATGTCAGTTATCTTTACTTTTGTTTTGGTTTTGAAGAAATAAATTTAAATAGTTCGGTCAACGGTGCATAGATGTCACTTATTGACAATATTTGTATTACCGAAGGCTCCTTTTTATCGTATACCAAATTTGAAGCAGATATTATATCTTCATACGTTCGAAAATTATTGTAAGAACACACCAAAATTTTTTTGCGGTATATACTTTGTCAATAAATTCTACAATTTATTCCAATAAATTGAACGATTTATTGGGGGATTTGGGGAAAACTGGAACAATCAAAATCATCCGTTAGTGGTGTACCTAAACTATAATACTTCCCTTGGTGGTAATAAGTACCCATGCCCATAGATACTATTCTGTTTGTGAGATATCAATCAAAAGGGAAGAGGCAAACTATAAAAATTATACAAATTAAGTATATTGTGAAAGTTAGGAGTCGTTCAAAAGTGCGGATACTTGCCAGAATTTTCAGAAAATAATAAAATACCTATAGAAGAATCTTGTATCACCAATTCAAATGTGTCAAATTGTTGCGTCAAAATACGATCTACAATGTACCAATTTTGCGTTTATATTTAACTTAAGTGGTGTTTGAGAAAATATAGGGAAACTTCGATGTTACCCTTACATTTAATAGGCTGTAACTTTTTAAAGAGGCGCCTTGGATAAAAACACCCTCCATAAAATCGAAGATTATGCGGTTTCATTTTTTAGACTTGTTTCAGGATCACCCTTACTTATATAATTTTATTATGTTTATTAATGCAATTACATAATTGTTTGTTTGTGATTATTTTTATGCTAATATAACTGTTGTTGAATTATCTTAAGTGGCTATAGAAATGAAGTCGTTCACGATCTAATTTTCATAATGAAGATGCGCAATAGTAGGTACAGTAGCAATTTGTGCTATTAGATTCATTATACGCACGAACAGGGTATATTACAAATTTATGTTTAACCTTTGAGGAAATATAGATCGCACCTAGCGATTAAAACTGAAAGTGGCTCACGTTTTTTATTCTAATAAGTCCTAACACAACCTCCGATTTCCTCCAAGTTACAATCTAGGTTAGCACAATGGGAATATGGTTACATGTTACAGTTGTCTTAATAACGCATACTTAAGTTGTGTATAGAAGTAGAAAGTTCATAATTATTTTCAGTGCAAGTGATACGTCATTGTTGGTCTAAAATGTGCCATTGTTCCGGCCATATAGTGCAAAACAAAGTCATCGTTGTAGTACTTTCCTTCCCTTTTATGAGAGAATATTAAAAAGTAACATGTTGTGAAGCATGCTAATGTTAGGAATTAATATCAGCGTCGACGGACGTCGCAATCATTTAGTGGATTGACCGCTAAATTCGAAGACAATAAACTTTCATATTCTAATGCTTCACTTTTATCGTTTATTTATTAAAGCATAGCGTCACTAATAGAGAAAGTTGCCCCCCGAAAAATATCAAAAGCCGAGTGACTGATCTTTAATAATAATTATTATCGAAGTACCTAAGTGTTTTTATATACACTCGAACTCAAATTAAAATCCACACGAAGAAATTGGTCTGGTCAATAATTAATCTTTATATTTTATTTTATAGAGAGAAAAGAGCATTTTCGGCCCTCTTCACTCTATCGGAAAATATCATTCTCTCCCTAGAGTACAAAGTAATTTCCTCCCTGCCACCATAATATCTACTCACTATAAGCTACATTGGTATCTATTCTCAGAAACAATTCGACTGATGGCATAACTACAACCGTTGAGTGAGGAATAACTTGTAAAAATCCGTGGTCGCTAGGCGACTATAGCGAGTGGGGGCAACGGGGGGCTTTATAGGGTAAGCACTCGAAAACCGGTCACGCAATTTTATATGGGCGTTGCGCCTCTTATTATTCCTCACTCAACGCTACAACACAGCATGGCATGCTTTTGATTGTTTATTTTTATTATAAGTCCAGTTATTAGTCCAATAAAGATGTGCTCGGCTTATAGCGGTCGCAAAAAAGTTCCAAACAGGATGATCTTTTCGGTGTTGCTTGGGGACTGCCTCCTGAGGGTTCAACCAAAAGATCACACTCGAACTCCTGGTACAAATAATTGAGCTATAGGGTGATTTTGTAAACAATAGTGGTGGTTTCCTAAAAAAAAATTTAGAGCAAAATGACCCTAATAAAAGTTGTAGGGGATCAAAGTATGAACAACTTTTTCTCCTAATTTTTTTTTGTATCTCTAATACATAACGAGTTGCAGCGCATTACTTCTTATTATGACAAAAAATCCACACGCTGCAGGGGTGGAATAGAACATTATTTACAAAAAAATGATCTTAATAAAAGAGGAGAAAAGAGGATGAACTTCTTGTAAAATTTTTCTTTTAGACTTTTTTTTGTCTCCAATACTTAATGATTTACAGGGCATTATATGCTTTAATTAATTTTTATCATATAATGCCCTGTAAATCATTAAGTATTATATATACAAAAAAATAATAAGAAAACGTTGACCAGAAGTTCATTCTCGAAAACTTTCATTAAGTTCATATTTTTGTGAAAAAAATTACAAGACCACCCCTGCAGAGTGAGGAATGTTTGTCATAATAAGTAATGCGCTGTAACTCGATATGTATTAGAAATTAAAAAATATATATGAGGAAAAATTGTTAATACTTTGATCCCCTAAAACTTTTATTAGGGTCATTTTGCTCTAAAAAAATGTTTAGGAAACCGCACCCATATTGTTTAGGAAACCACCCTATAGCTTAATTCGTACCAGGATTCGAGTGTGATCTTTTGGTTGGACACTCAGGGGGCAGTCCCCAAGCAACCCTGAAAAAATCATCCTGTTTTATTGGACTAAGTCGTGTTTAAACAAATGTTACGATGTGGCAAGCGGCGTACTTGTACTTCAGACGTGTCAAACAAAACTGACCAAACTGTTAGCATGGTAAGGAAATTGCATAAACCGCATGCAGATACTAGCCATTACAAAATAACTTTCTTATTTGCTATTTGTAGCTAATAAGATCCGATTTGTGACAAATCGTTCTCCATTTACCGCTAATAGAATATCTTAGCAAGATAAGCCTATTTGTCTCAAATAGAGATTTTGCAAATAAGTCCTTATTTGCAGCAAATAGGTTCGTCTATTTAATAAACTTGCCGGTGATAAAGTATAGGAAGCAGGATAGTATCGGGATATTGAACCATAAAAATGTTTGAAAGTGTTTTTCGTACATCGATTTAATAAATACAGCCCTGTGAAAGCTTTGAGTGAGGTTGCAGCAGGCGATATGTATTTTGCTGAATCTAGAACAAAGAGTCTTCGAGTACAGCCCGGTTACAGGTTTTATATTGTGCTTATATACCTTATACCACGTTCTGGGGCCTACCTACTTCTCATATAAAAGGGTGGAGCAATCACCCGCATGTTTAAATTTGATGAGCTGATTCAGCTGAATGTGCCACCATGCCATTCTTGTTGTATGAGGGATATTTTTTCTGCGGAGATAATTCAGCATGCTGAAGTTTTAGTATTATTTGAGGCCATGCCAGACTATTTAAAAAGTCTCAAAGCTAAAGCAGTTAGTTGAAAGAGATTTAAAAAATTTGAACACATACGAGAATAATTTTAAATTTGGTACGACTTCCATCCTGAATTTATGAACACATTAGGTAGGTATATATACTTTTTAATATTAATATAATATGCTACTATCTTATACTTCAGAAAATCAGAAGTCACAGGGCCATCAAATTATCTCAGCATTATTTTCAGTGCACTGTTTTGTATCTATTATTAAAAGAACGAACTGTGGCAAATAAGTCACATGCCGTTTCTGAACACACTAACAAATAGTCTTAAAATGTATGCCTCGCCTGTGCCTTGTCTTGGTTATTCAATCATTTTGTATACACCATCATTACAATAGCGTAGTTCGTAATAAATGTTGCGCGCACGTGTTACGCAACAGATGCCGCGATGAGCAGAAGTAAAACCGTTTTATCGCACGGTTGTGTCATAAATCTGTTCGTTAATCGACCTTTAATTGGAAAAGAACCACTTCTCTCAAATGGTCATTACTCTTCGACAGAAAAAGAACAGTACGTAGAAACCTGCATTGTGTGAATAGTATTTGCCTCGCAGCAGTGGCGCACCCAGGCCTCCATTTCGGAAGGGAATAAATTAACCGTGTCGTGGCCGTGCCTTTTAGGGCGGAGGGGCACAACGGTGTGGGGCAGAAAGTCCTTTCCTACAGGTAGAAGCATCCCTTGGGAACTATCCCGACATTTTTCTTTTTCAAAT
The DNA here is from genome assembly GCA_963920635.1 of Pseudeuparius sepicola. Classification (NCBI taxonomy): domain Eukaryota; kingdom Metazoa; phylum Arthropoda; class Insecta; order Coleoptera; family Anthribidae; genus Pseudeuparius; species Pseudeuparius sepicola. Next base: position 32,017,115 of record OY987303.1, read on the forward strand.
TGGACTCCCTCATTATTATTGGGTAGGTATATAAGTTATTTAGAGATATGTCTGATTCTAAAGAATTTGTACTCCTAATACAACACTAGCCAGCGTACATGTTCCAGTGATGATTTAGTTAAGGCTTATTTTTTGCAAGGATGTTGGGGGGGCCATAACCAAGTGCCATCCGCAAGGATTAACCCTGACTCCAGTCATAAGGGGGTGGCAGAACGTCACTTACTGTAAAAAAATGCATCTTTTTATTATTTAGTTAAGGCTGAAATGTTTTCCAGTGCACCTCTGATGGCCCGCAATAATCGTATGTAATATCACAAAAGTGCCGGAAATTTTATCCATAATTTTTTCGAAAGTGCTCTTTTGCCTAGAAAGATCACGAGTATAAATTGGTCTTTTATTTTCTGATCGAGGGATTTTGTCTCTGAAAATAAAAGCCCAATTTGTACGAGTGGTTTTGCTAATGGGCAAAATAGCGCTTGAGAATAAAATTATTTAGAAAAATTTTCGGCACGAGTTGTATTTGTCGAGATTATTTCACGAATACGATTTAATAATTTCTCTATTAATTTTTTCTATGTTTACATTTCCAAAACGACTCATTTTGAACGAGTTTATTGACAACTTCGACTGTTTGTAGCATTCGAGTAACCAAACATGACACTTGGATATCCAAGGCAAATGCGATTGTACCTACACCCTGTCAGAGTTGGTTTATTTTCTGAACGTGTGTCATAAATTTAAACGGAGACCAATTTAGCAGTGTAAAAGTTATATAAATTCATTGATACAATGCTTAATAATACCACAACAAAATTTATAAGCTGCATAATTTAGAACAGTGTAAAACACCAATTTTAAGAAGTACCTACGTGTTTGTATCGAACAGATTCGCGGTTGCTAAGCAACGAAGTGGTAATTGCATTAGTGGTATTACCGCGATTATTTCCCTCATACTGCTTGCATACAATAAGGTAGCTCCTTCCATAAAAATCCAACCAATGATATGCCTCTGCTAGCGATAATTTGCACTAGTGCAATTACCGGTAATTGCACTTGTGCAAATTATCACTTCGTTGCTTAGCAACCGCGAATCTGTTGGATACAAACACGTACCTACTTCTTAAAGTTTGTGTGTTTCACACTGTTCTAAATTATGCAGCTTATAAATTATGTTGCGGTATTATTAAGCATTATATCAATGAATTTATATAACTTTTACATTGCTAAATTCTTGTTATTTAGACCTCCGCCTCCGTTTAAATTTATGACACATTCAGAAAATAAACCAACGCCGACCGGGTGTAGGTATAATCGCATTTGCCTTGGATACCCAAGCGTCCAGTTTGTTTACTCGAACGCTACAGTCGAAGCTGTCAATAAACTCGTTCAAAATGAGTCGTTTTGGAAATGTAAACATAGAAAAAATTAATACAGAAATTATTAAATCGTATTCGTGAAATAATCTCGACAAATACCACTCGTGCCGGAAATTTTTCTAGATAATTTTATTCTGAAGCCCTATTTTGCCCATTAGCAAAATAGCGCTTTTGAAAAAATTATCGATACAATTTCCGGCACTAGTGATATTACATACGATTATTTCCCTCATACTGCTTGCATCCAATAAGGTAGCTCCTTCCATAAAAATCCAACCAATGATATGCCTCTGCTAGCGATAATTTGCACTAGTGCAATTACCGGTAATTGCACTTGTGCAAATTATCACTTCGTTGCTTAGCAACCGCGAATCTGTTGGATACAAACACGTACCTACTTCTTAAAGTTTGTGTGTTTCACACCGTTCTAAATTATGCAGCTTATAAATTATGTTGCGGTATTATTAAGCATTGATCAATGAATTTATATAACTTTTTCTTGAAATCGGCATTAAAATGTCCCAAAATCGTCATTAAAAGCACAGAAATCGTACAATAATGTAGCCCATTATTGTACGATTTTTTCAATAAGTAGGCCTTGGCGAGATGTAAACATCAAACGTCAGACGCGGAGAAATCGCCCGTCAAAAGTGACCAAATATTCAAAACCCGGCCGATAAAGGCCCATTTAACTTTTCGTACACATTGCGAAATTGTTTCCTATAGAAGCGCAATCCTTCAGTCTACATATTTTAGTAAATTTGAATATCAATAGATTTGTTGTGTAGGCTGCACAAGAAGCAGCAGTTTGGTGTTTCTGTTCGAAGGTGCCGTACGTCATTTTACTTGTCCTAGGTAGAGCGATCGGTAAAGTCAAGCAACGTCGCGCGTAGTCGGTTCGTGGACGGGTGATCCCTTATTATTATTTTCTTGCCTAATAAAACTTTTTTTTCCGATTTCAAAAAAAGTATAATATGTACCTCGGCACTGAAGTTCTTTTTATGACTCATGTGTTTTATTTGCCTCGGCCAGAGGCCTCAGCAACTAAACTCCACATGAGTCATAAAAAGTTGAACTTCAGTGCCTTTGTACATAAATAACTATTAAAGTGCTAAATTCTTGTTAATTAGACCCCCGCCTCCGTTTAAATTTATGACACATTCAGAAAATAAACCAACGACGACAGGGTGTAGGTATAATCGCATTTGCCTTGGATACCCAAGCGTCATGTTTGTTTACTCGAACGCTACAGTCGAAGCTGTCAATAAACTCGTTCAAAATGAGTCGTTTTGGAAATGTAAACATAGAAAAAATTAATACAGAAATTTTTCTAGATAATTTTATTCTCAAGCCCTATTTTGCCTAATAGCATAACCACTCGTACAAATTGGGCTTTTATTTTCAGAGATAAAATAAAAGCCAAATTTATACTCGTGATCTTTCTAGGCAAAATAGCGCTTTCGAAAAAATTATCGATAAAATTTCCAGCACTAGTGATATTACATACGATAATTTGCACTAGTGCAATTATCGCTAGCAGAGGCATATTATTGGTTGGATTTTTATGGAAGTAGCTACTTTATTAGATGCAAGCAGTATGAGGGAAATAATCGATATAATATTTGCAGAACGATTGGCCAGTCAAAAGGGGGTGGCAGATCACCCCCCAGAAATCGTCTGAGCAATGGACTTTTTATTATTTAGTTAAGCGTGATTTTTTAATATGTTGTTATGACAACTATTTCAAGTGTAAATGCCAATTTGCAGAACAAAATGGCGGAACTAACACTCTGGCAGAACGATTCGAATGTTCCGTCCGCGCGCCTTCATTGCGTACCATCGGTACGGTACATCAAATAAATCGTTTAAATTATTAAATAACATTCAATTTAAACAGTACCTACTTGGACAAGCGTAAAAGGTATGCCATCCTTTTTTCAGCATTTTCATAACAAGCACTTGCATACTTCTCCTTGGCAGCCTGTTTAGAAACGTGGAAAAATTAATTATTAAAATACAAGTTCACATGGCAATAATAGCCCTTTGGACCCATGCTAACGGTATCCCTATGGTTTTCCGAGGAATTTTCTATTTTGAACTTTATTATAAAACACATGGCAGCCTGACTAAAATCATATCAAAACGCATATTTTTCGAATAAAGGAAAACTCATTTTTCCATATGAAGAACCCAGGATGACTCTCTGATTCATACCTTATTATTGTGAGAATATACGCAACATAATGCCCTATGAAAGGCATACTGAGTAAAATCACGTCCAAAAATCTGTCACTATCTCCCGGCCTATAAGCTTATTTTCTTATTAAATAAGATATCGATGGCCGTACTCCGATGACGGCGGGCCGAGGGAGCGGGAGAGGGCAGGGGGGAAACGTTTGTTTACACAAGGCCGAGTGCGCCGACTTATAGTATTCTCTAGACTTTGAAAATATGTTGTTTTGATTAATAAGTTGTATAATTTCTCAACCTACAAAACCAAAACCAAATCTTGAACCTATGTTGTACTTTGAACTAAAATAATTTCCTTTTTACATAAAACGACAACCAAGACATTACATTATTATGGAACCCACCCGTATAAATTATTTCAAATTTCCTGCCTCATTTAGGGTTAAAAATGGCGGCCAAATTATTCCCCAGGTCGGACGTCTCTCTTGCGCGGTATAGCTATCAGCTATATCAGACGGGAGACAACGGCGAGATAAAAGTTGTCACTATCAAAGCCTTGACGTTGTCTGGTTTTATTCTTTGTGGATTGTTTTGTAGCATCGTGTGAAGTTAAAATCACGTAACTGGAGAAGGGATTTAAATTATTATAGTCTCTGCGTTTTTGGTATTTTTTAATTTTGAAAAAATAATATGTACCCAAACAGTAGTTGTTAAAACAGTTTTCTATAAAACATCCGATTTTGCGATATAAGAAAATGTGGTTAGATATAAATCTAACAAAACCTGCCGGTAGTGAGTCAAAGCGGCGCCCAGCCCAAAATGGCCGCCAAGGTCAAAGTCGTTTGTTTGTTGCGAAGTCGCGATGGGGCATTCAAGGTTAACGTTTCTGGGAATTGTGGTTCAAGGTCAAGGGGCGTGGTTTCCTAGAATAGCTTCAAGGTTAATTTCCGAGAATCGCTTCAAGGTTTCTGGGAATTGGTGTTCAAGGTCAAGGGGCGTGGTTTCCGAGAATCACGGCAAGGTTAATTTCCGAGAATCGCTTTCAAGGTTGAATCGCTTCAAGGTCAGGGGGCGGGGCTTAGAGGTCAAAGTGTACCAGAGTGGCTTACTTCTGGGAATTTTGGTTCAAGGTCCTAGAAAGTCATTTCCAAGAATCAGGTCCCCCCCCACCCCTCTAGCTTTGATAAAAGACAAAGTTTGCTGTTTGGAGTTCAGTAGCCGAGTTGAGTTAAGATAGCTTGCAGCAAAGAAATGGATTTGAAAACGCAGAATTCAATAGCGACTGTTTTTCCATAATTAACTATTAACATATTATTGCGACACCATACATCAAACTCATGCAGTACACCACTAACTTTATATTTTAAAGTGTTAGTGCACGCACTAGAGATCATGCCCGTGTTGTCAGCAAACAAGAAAATTCTCTATTCGTGATAGGGTAGCTGGGGTGAATTCCGGCCATGCGGGTAATTTCGGTCATAAAATAATTTCTACATAGTTAAGTATATGTATATGCTATTTGAATCTAGATGTCTCTAGGCTCGCCGGTATCATATGTTATAGTCGACCAAGCGATACGACAAGTGACTCTGAAGTTATTTACGAAAAACTGAAAACATCCTTGTTCTTATAATTAAATAATAACTTTGACGGTATGTATGTACAACTAACACCCCTTGTAAGAACTAGATTTACATTATTTATCCAAACTGTAGTCTGGGGTACATGTATTTAAAAAATTAGACAACTTTTGACCTAACCTTCTTTCTTGAATACTAACGGTCGTTTTCGAGAATGCTATGAATGGGGGGGTAATAAACCCCGATTACTGTAAGAACTCCTGATTTTGTCAGATGACATTCTCCACAAAATCCCTAGGAATTTTCTGTTAACCATAGGTAGGTTTAACATTGGTATATGCGTCGCAACCAGTTAATAACGTCACTCATTAATTTAGGATGTGAAAAGTTACCCAAGTGATACCAAAAAAAGAACATAATAAAATAAAAACCCTTTTGCAATCTCGATTATACGGCTACAAATAAAAAAAACTATGACAACAACTCATTTTAATAATAATTTCAACGTCATGGATACACTTTCATTCTGGTATTTTGGTATAATCAGCTACTTGCGGCTGCGTCTATGGTGCATACTCAGGCAAATTTTATTTCGGTGTTGTGAAAGTGACAGTGAAGGTTTTCCGGATCGTTCAAAAAGGTTCAAACTGTGGGCAGTGAAAATACTCGCGGGTTTTGTACGTTTCGTGAGTTTTCCCGTTATCTGTGTTGTTCTTTTTCGTGTTATTATTAGTTATTCATTGTGCAAATGGGCTCGTTATTGACCTGGACTTATGACCCAGTTGCATTTTTTTCTGCATTGATGCCAACTTAGGACGGCGAAATTACCAATTGACAGTTCCAGTAAGGACTTTTTAAAATAATTTGACTTTACCGGCATTGCAATCATTGCATTCAGCAATGGCCACGGGCGGCATTGCGGCCATGGCCGGTATTAACACCACTTATTAATTATTAATATAATCGATAATAATTATACTTTCAACCCATCAATTTCAGATTACGCGAAAATATAATGTGAAAGAAGGATTATATTTATGATCACTTCCGTTGACTGAAATATTCGGAAGTCAACGCCACTGCGAATGATGGTTAATATCGGCATGTGTCCGTAATTACCCCCCCAATATGAGGTTAATTTCGGCCACTACATGGTTTGATTTAAGTTGCGACAATAATTTTATGGTATTTTTTTTCTTCAAAATCATTTATGTTTTGTTAAACAAATGTATGTTCTATCTATTTTTGCCTATACTGACATATTTTTTTACATATAGTAGCCGCAATCCAACAAAAGTACTTAGGGGGCTGCCATTCACCCCGGTTACCCTAAAGTGGAATAAATTAATTAATAACAGAAAAATGAGCGGCCTTAACTGGCGACGTTATATTGTAAGTAGGTACACCTAAGTGTAAAAGATTTCGTTCTATAAATTCAAAGTCCAGGCAGTCAAAAGCACGTGTCAAGTCTGAAAACAAACCCACTACATAAGACTTTTCTTCTATATGTTCATGTATGCGCTGGATGAATTGAAGAATAGCTGTTTCGATGGAGCGACCCCCGCGAAATTCGTGCTGGTTATGAGCAAAAATATTATTTGTTTCTAAATACTTTGTGAGTCGAGTGCTGATTACGCGTTCGAAGACCTTCGAATACTCAATAAAGCAAATGGTTTTTAGTTGTGAACTAGACGCGGATTGTCTTTTTCATATACTTTTATTACCACTGCACGCTTTAGTCTACTTGGAAATAGGGTAGGTACTTGACAATATTTTTAATTGTTCTAAAATAGTAGGTACTCAGTTCACAGTAGATGCTGGCACTGCGTACATACTATTTTTTCGTCCAAACTAAGGCCTGTTTTGCGTTTAAACTAGCGATTTTCCAAAATTTCGGACAAAAAACATCCTTTATAACGTTGGATTCGCCGTTAAGAGAGCTATCTACAAATATTGGATTAAAATTACCGAAAACTTTAAACTCGAACTTTCGAGTCGAAATTACTTAACACACGTACCTATAACGAATAAAAATTTTACAGGGGTGGTCAGTCCTTGAGTCGAGCACTAAAAATTTGGTACGTTTGGGTTTGGAACAACGCTGAATAAGAATCTGGCATTAATTTTCCTCTAAGAAAATCCCTAATACTTAATATACTTCTTCAAATTTCAGCACTAAAACACCGTCTCAGTGGGCCATGAACTTAACGCACGAGGCACCTGAATTATGCATTTAATACCATTTTTGAAGCTGTATCCAACAAAAAAAGCAAACGGCAACGAAGACAAAATAATAGTAATTGCCCCCCTCCCACGCACAAGCATATGGTTGCTTCTGGGGTACTCCTAGTTTGGAATATTGTGAGGGTGAGAATTATTATTTATTTATTTATGAAAATCGAGCTATAAATAAAAATTTTACAGGGTTGGTCAGTCCTTAAGCGGGGCACTAAAATTTTTGAAACATCCTGTAGAGCTACGGAAATGCAAATTGGTTTCGAACAATGCTGAATAAGAATCCGGCATTAATTTTCCTCTAAAAAAATCCCTAATAGTACTTTTCGAAATTTCAGCACTAAAACACCGTCTGAGTGGGCCATGAATGTAATGCATGAGACACCTGAATTATGCATTTAATGACATTTTTCAACCAAATCAAAAAGATAGGAATGATTTGGGAAGCAACAAATGAAGTCCAGGCAGGAGCCAACAGTACATTTGCAGCTTCAGTCAGCACATTCCCAATTCGGGGCCCGTACCAACATCGCCACGGAGGCTGCTAAAGCGACCTGCGTTGAAGTCTTCATAGCCCAAGATACAATGACAACAAAGATTGTGAGTGTAAATGTAAATACAAGAAATATAAATACAAATGTCTTTTTGACAGATATCGAAAGTCGTTTTTCATCTTTTTTAAAGCAAAAGTTGGCTCCAAAGTTCAATTTCAAAATAAATCATTAATTAAAAATTTTTCCCATATGTTGCGAATGTTTTGGAGGAAGGACACTATGTACTTATTTGGCTATTTATAGAGGATTTTTTGAATATTTTAATATTTGTGTTTTTTATAACCTTTTGCTTAAATTTGCTAACTAAATACAATCTTCTAGTTTGCCTAACCGCCCTAACCTAAACAATAGTGTGTTCCATTAAAATAACAAATTTGGTTTTTTTACTATTTTCCGATTCTTCTTTGTTTTGTCTTTATCGTAAAAAAGATTCGTAAAAATCTACATAAAGTGGTTAAAACACAGAATACAGGATATGTTTTGGAATGTCATAAACGAGTCATGACGAGGGTTGAGCAACGTTATACATATGTACGAATAGATGACTCACGGTAATACAAATAATACCGGTTTTGTTTTGCTTCTACATTAGCGGGTCGGGGGAAGAAGACGAGGTAATTTGTTTACATAGGCATTTCTTAAATTCAGTCTTTCCTATTTTGCAATGCATAGTAAATAGTTTTTTGATAAATCTGTATGTCGTATATACACTGTGTCCCGTTTTTCATGTATACACCCTTGAAAATCTAAGTAGGATGGGGGAATTGAATGGGTGAATTTTTTTATAAATATGTCCCTGAGAGGTCATCATTTGTGAAGTATTGGTTTGACCTTGCCGCGAAATCCTGGCCTACGGAGATTTCTTAAAGCGGTGCGTTTATCTAAAAACCATATTAGGCATTTTTTTATTTAAAATGTGACACCATAGCGTTAATCAGGACACACCAAAATCCCCACATACCAGATATGAACAAAAAGGATTCAGGGAATTCCTTTCTGCAGGGTGTCAAAGTTGAGCAAAATAGGAATTTTAAAGGCATCTGGCGAGTCAAGTGTGCCATCGAATTACTTCAAAACAGTTGTCTGGTCAGCAGGACCACTAAAAGTGTTGGTGTGCAAAGATTACAAGAATACAAAAATATACAGGGTATTTTTCTCTGGACCATCTTGAAATGCCAATTTTTTTATGAAACTTTATACGAATCAAGAGTGCTCTGAAATCATTGAAAAAAGTGAACACAAAAGTAATTTATTTTTTTACAAAATGCTAACCAACAATTTAAATTCAGCATTTTGAGTTGGCACAGAGAGGAACATCTCGTATTTTATTGGATCTTTGCACATGAACACCGAATGGTCCTCTACATTAGGTATTCGTTTTGAATTAATTCCATGGCATTCTTGACTCGTCAGATGCCTTTAAAATTCCTATTTTGCTCAACTTTGGCACCATGCAGAATGGAATTCCCAGTATATTTTTTGTTCAAATCTGGTATGTGGGGGTTTTGGTGTGTCCTGATTACCGCTGTGGTTTCAGATTTTCAATTAAAAAATGTTTAATATGGTTTTTCGAAAAAGGCACCCCTTTAAAAAATCGCAGTAGGCCAGGATTTCGCGGCAAGGTCAAACCAATACAAATCAATGCAAATGATGACCTTTCAGGGCATATCTATAAAAAAAAATTCACCCGTTCAATTCCCCCAGCCTACTTAGAATTTCAAGGGTGTATACATAGCAAACAGGACAGGTATATTGAGTGTATGTATGCTTTAAGATACTTAGACTTACAAAAGAACCTAAATCGTATAAAAAAAAACTGGAAACCTTGATTTGCCAACAATAACATCTTTTTAAAACCATGAAACAAAACAAGTTGCCTTTGGTAATATATCTATTCCTATGTATCGTTGGGGTTGAGCAAGACATCGTAATCGGAGTGGTAAATCGTTTGAGCGAGATATGGACATTCCAATATTGTAGTACACTACCCCTATATATTTTCTAAGTATAATAGCAGCTACTAAACGTATATTCGGATAAACGGTGAACATAATTTGATAGGTTGCACTAACCCTTTGGTCGAAATTGCTACTTAGGAAATGAAATTATAGTTCAGTTCAGAATTGCCTGTTTATCCATTCTGTAGATTATAAAGAAAACGGCAAATAGGTAGGTATACATAATACACACATCAAAAGAATTTAAAGGACAAATACAAAAGGCGCAGTTCTAGCAACTGATAATGCAAATCTATTAGTGTTTTCTACATTTAAAAAAACCATTGCAGTTTTTTAAAATTCCAACGAAAAACCTTCTTAATTTGATAGGCATTTGTCATTTGGGTGTCCATGAATTGCGGACCAAAACCATAATGACCCAGATTGCTAGCCTTGCGAGGGTGCAGTATCACTGATATGCAATTGGTTATTCAGCTGCACATTACTCACAATGTACGGGTTAGTGACCAAACTGTCCGAAACAGGCTCGATGATGATCAGTGATCACATTAATGCCCTCCAGCCTGTAAGAGTTCCAGCATTATCACGAGAAAATCGCACAACCAGGTTACAATGGGTACAAGAACATTTAAATTGGCAGCAGCAGGAATGGACTGCAGCTTTATTTTCTGATGAGTCCCGATTTGGACTTCGGCCAGATTCGAGGAGCCATCGCGTGTAGAGGTGTTCTGGAAATGCAGAACGCCTTGCAGCTGTTCGAGCGGTTCATATCTTTAATCTTTCAAGGAGGTACGATCATAGTATGGGGCAAAATCAACATCTGCGAAAGATCTCGTTTGGTTGGAGAGGTGTCTGAATGCCAATGATTATCAAAACCGCGAATTGCTGCAGGATAATGAAATTAATGTTTTGCCTTGGCATTCTCAATCCCCTGACCTTAATCCCATCGAGCACTTATGGAATATTATGCTCGGAAGAAGACTTTTGGTAGAAAATATTGTGTTCCACACTGACCAACAACTATTTAAGTGCCTTTCAAATGAATGGAACGCCATGACATTGACAACCTAATTCTGAGAATGCCCCGTAGATGCAGAGCGGTTGTTAACCGTCGGGGTAGTAGTACTCTGTATTTGTATTAATTATTATTTAACGTTGCTTTATTGTTGTAAATAATGTATTACAAAAACATGTATACTTTTTTTTCTGGAAACTATGTAAATTTGAAGAATTTCTTAATTCTTTTGTGAAGTGTGACACATATATAAGCCTATTTAGAGTTATAGAGCTATAATACTTATAAAAAAAAATTGCAGGCAATTGTGTTTTATGTCATAATTTTTATCCTTGTCCCTTAAATTATTTTAATGTGTGTATTGTAGTATTGTATTATACATGTGGGAATAGAAAAATTGAAAAATATATTGACATTTTAAAACTCCTAATTTGGCCCACCCGCTATATTACGTAAAACAAAAGCACGAAAGAAATTGTTTTGGACATACCTACTATTGATGGATTCTACAAGATGGTATTTAATAATCACGATTCAGTTTCGATTTCAGTCCGTTTGTAAACCGGTGAACTACTTTCATTTATTTACATAATTAGCTACATGTGCTATGTGCTTATCAGCAATAACAGTTACATAAAACTCAACAATTTCCTCGTAACCAAACCACAGTTGCAGGATTTCAGAAATAGGTATGTAATAAAGTACTTCCATACTTCTTAACCCGTTCGGTAGGTAGGTACTATAATTATTATAATATGGATATTACTAATAATTATTCTGAAACAGCAAGTACGACCATACATAGCATTTTATTATGATGTAAGTGTTTTGTAACACTATTAAGGTGCAAGCTGTTATTATATGATTCATAAAAGTGATAAATCACGTGTAAGCAGATGAAAGGAATTTTTGCGAGGGTGGCATTAAAATCGCCCAGTTGCCTCATTACCCCTTGATTCATTGATTAAGGTATTCGAACCTTATTCAATGCTTGATTCTACGATTGTACGCCGTTAATTTTATTTAAAATTAATTTTACTATATATCTACGTCTACGACGACAGTTATGAGCACTTCTGGGATATATATTTAAATAAATATTTGGCCTTTCTCGACACTGACACGTTATGTGCATATAAAAATTGTTTAAATAGGTTAAGTGACTGGGAAACCAAGGCTTAAGATAAAATCGATGCGAATTTACCGTTAAATGACTATTCGGCAGCTCTAAGGATTTTTATCAAGATTTCAATTTCATTATGCTGAGCCTGGGACCGGATAGATAAAATTACTTCCACATCACTACGTGGACAGTGGAAATATTTAATAACGAATATTATAATATTAATAAAGTATTTAATAACGAATGCAGGTCCTTTTTTTACAGAAAATATATTTTGTTTTTTGTACGTTTTCCACAGATTTATTGTGGGGGCTAATTTACCGTTTTTTAAATTTTATTTTATTGGATATCGCTGGACATCGGCGCTAAGCGCGTCTGTCGACCTAACGCATCCGTAGTGAATGTTTTTCCGCCTTAGTATGTAATTTACAAAACTTCATGCAGATATATACGAGGGGGAGTCAAGAACTTAACTTAAGAAATTATAATTTGTTTCAGTTAAAAGCTAAAGAACCGGGCCTAGGTGATTGATTTAATTTAAAAGACCATACCAAGCACATTCTGCAGACTTTTATGTGCAAGAAATAAGCCATTCACAAAGTCTGTTGTTGTGAAACTATTTTGGGTAACGCAACAAAAAACTGTTTGATCAACATGTTCTCTGGGTTTCTTCATATTCACGGTCAGTATAAACGCCAGTATCATATTTGGCGCAAATGCGGGTTGAATAATTGTTAGAACATGGTGACGTAAAATTTCCTTAAGACTCAATGTAGGTACACCACGTGCGTGGTGATTCAACATTTTGACCCATAAAATGGCTTTTTTCGATCTGTAGCGAGCAACACGCATAATTTTAAACTTTTGGTCAATACAAATTTTAATCTAAGTAATTACTCACATTTTGAGACAGAAATTATTTTAAAATATGTATCACAATGGCCGTTATTTGCATTTGCGCAAAAGCCTAATAACCTGCTGTACATTGAGTCTTAACGGGCAAATGAAAAAATTGCAACCAATGGTAAAAAGATAAAAAATAAATAAATAGAAAGCCATGATTTTGCATTTTTATATACTTTTTCGCCACAAAGAACTTTCTATTATACCATTATTTTTCTCTACGACGGAAAATATGGGTACTTTAGGTACTCTATGGTGCCGCGTATAAGTTTTTGACTCCCTGCGGGAGTCCTCCCTCTCGTATTCCGCGATATCTGCATGAAGTTTTTAGGGCCGTATTTTGGTTCAGGACATGCCTAATGCAGCCCCAAAGTCAGTTTTTTATTTGGGCGCAAATTAAAAAAATCCCATTTCTTGCGTACAGAGTACAGCGATGGCGTGAAAATATGTAACAGTGACTTCATCGATATATTGCGTTATGCTCTCGTCGAATGGATTTTATTGTATGTAAAGTGGAAAATAATTTTGAACTTTCATTGGGATCGATACATTGCAAAACAATGTATCTGAAATTCGTTATTTTTGTCTTACTATAGATCTTCTATGCTCACTGTGGATTCTCAAGAGATTTCACAACATATTCGTGTCTTCATGTATATGTAGGCCGACGTGTTTTTCATGCACTTATTACATACAATAAACGTTTCATAACTAGTATTAAAGTAGATTGACAAGCAACTTTTTGTTAATCAATACATACCTATACAGTGTGTCCCACTTAAGGGTAAGCCACCGCTCTAAAATTTTCATTTGTGCGCCGATTTTGAAAAACTTATTTTGTTGAATAGCTCTCTGAAAATGGCATTCGACGCACTATTCAATTTTTTTGAAAACCGAACACATGGCCAACTGTGATTAGCTTTAAGGGTCCAAATTTGGAAAAATGCTATTAGCGATTTTTTTAGGAATAAACTGACGGCAGATTCTTGTTTAGGGTAACTTAAAACATATCTCTACAAGACTTCATCTTGTTCCCATACAGGATGTCCAAGAAAATAATTTTTAAAAGTTGCAATATATTTTTTTAATAGTCAAGGTTATTTTGATCTTCCTTAGCAAAATGGCATTTTTCGTTAGGAAACAAAATGCTATTAAGATACCTATATGTAGGTCCCTACCTATTACTTGAATGTCGGCTCGCCATTTTAGTTTGACTTTCCGTTCGAAAGGGGTAGGTATATAGTGTGTAGGTCTAGGCCCAGAAAAGAGACGAATTAGAATATGCACTATGCACTCGGCTAATTATCGAGGACAGAGGGATAGTTTTTTTTATTTGGGGGATCCCACGGGTGTCAAGCTCCGCCCGACCCTGGCGGGCCAGTTCCAGACATTGTTTGTGGGCGGACTCGATGCGCCCACGGGTGTCCAAACTCATGCGCGAGGAGGGAAATTCGAACCGCGAACATCAAAGGTGGAGACATCGAGTAACCCGGTGGTGTAAAGCAGAGCCGTAACTTGCCTAGATTGCGCCCGGTGCCAAATCTGATAAATGCGCCCCACCATTTCAGAAATCTTATAAAACTTTGTATATGATAAGAATTCGCAAATATAATATTACATTTGAAATAATAAACTTGCGGTTATTTTTTTGGCTTTCTATCGCCTGTTGAAGTGTCCCTCTTTAAAACAAAACTGTAGTCCAGTAAATATGTCAGTTTACGACTGCAGGGGACTGCCTCCTGAGTGTCCAACCAAAAGATCAAACTCGATCTCCTGGTACGAATTGCGCTATAGGGTGGTTTCCTAAACATTTTTTATGCAAATAAATGACCCCAATAAAAGTTGTAGGGGATCAAAATATGAACATCTTTGCCTCTTTTATCTCTAACGTAACGAGTTACAGCTCATTACTTATTTGACAAAAAATCCTCCCGGCTGCAGGGGTGGTCTTGTAAACATTTTTTTACAAAAAAATTACCTTAATAAAAGTTTTGTAGTATGGACTAAACTTTTTCTCATAATTTTTTTTACAGAGCATTATATTGTTTAATTAATTTTTTGTCATATAATGCCCTGTAAATCATTAAGTACTAGAGACACAAAAAAATGTTTATAAGACCACCCCTGCAGTAATGCCCTGTAACTCGTTATGTATTAGAGATGCAAAACAATATGAGGTAAAGTTGTTCATACTTCGATTCCCTACAACTTTTATTAAGGTCATTTTGCCATAAAAAATGTTTAGGAAACTACCCATATTGTTTAGGAAACCACCCTATAGCTCAACTCATCGTACCAGGAGTTCGAGTGTGATCTTTTGGTTGAACACTCAGGAGGCAGTCCCCATAAGCAACCCTGAAAAAATAATCCTGTTTGGATTTTTTTGCGACACCTATAAGCCGAGCACATCTTTATTGGACTATGCAACATAATATGTTTCAATTCTAAATTTTATCATTTATAAGTAATATAAATGATAAAATTTTGAATTGAAAATAACGGGTTTGCAGCCAAAAAATATTTAATATACTTCTTTCAAGTAATCATGTTTTGAACTTCTTCGGAGCTAAAAAATGTGTATTCAATGTAAAAAAATCAAATAATAATAATAAAATACATTTGTATTTTGCATTTTATAAACCTAGAAATTAATGCTTCAATCTAATAGTAAGTGTCTTGTAGCAATTTTATGTGAATCTTTTACATTTAATACATATTTTTTAGCCTTGAAGAAGTTCAAAACATTGAACGAAAGCTGGATTATTTGAAAGAAGTGTAGTAAATATTTTTGGCTGCGCAAACCCGTTATTCTCATTTCTACAATTACTCAACACAGCTGTATTACAAGACATTAATAAATGATAAAGAAATATTTTTAGTACCTGTAATTATAAATAATCAAGGATATTTTAGTGGCATATCAGGTAAGTGCCTACAGTAGGAGTGCCGGGTTCGAGTCCCGGCTGGAGTGCATTTTTCAATTGATATATTTTACCTGGTATGCCACTAAAACATTAATTATTATTTTTAATTATTAAAAAAATCTTTCTTTGTTAATATTCTTGGCTGGACATTGTAGGCTAATTTCAATGTCCGATACTTGCATTAAGTCGTTAAATGTTGAATTTTGTGGGCCCGGCCAGGCCCGGCTCGGCGCCCCTACCAAGATGCGCCCGATGCGGAGGCACCGGTCGCACCGCCCTAGTTACGGTACTGGCGTAAAGCCATTATCCAGTACAGGACAGCACACAGCACATGGCGAGCACTGGTGTTTTTAAATTACTTATACACTACGTTCAGTAGGTACAACGCAACGCCAATAATTTTCACCCGTTATTTGATAGGCGCAAAATGCGTTTAAAAGTTTACGTTTAAATCAGAAATAACTGAGTTTTAAATATAGATAATATAAAAACAAATTTACTTTATTTACAAGGCGCTGGTGCCTAAAATAATGAAAACTTTGTATTTAAGATATTTACGAAAATGTATATACCTTCAGATGTTGTTGCAACTGAATGATTTTCATTATCTATAATGAAATAAGTCATATCCGCATAAAATTCAGAAAAATTATTTATAGCAGAATCTGAAAATAAAAATTAAAATAGATAATGTATTATTATATATTTTTTGTATATTAACATATAAACTGGAAATATTAGAGGCTGTCCCTGTTAACATGTTACAAGCTATTATCTCGGTAATTTTTAAGGTAAATTGATGGTTCAAAAACTAAACTTATGTTGTTACTGCCAAGGAACCGAATGCCACCAAGAACAAAACAATAATTATTAAATTTCAAACATAAAAGTTATCGCCAATTAACCGATTTTTTGAAAAAATCAGAATGGTTATTTTGTTGCATTTTTTATTATGGTGGTAAACAATCTGCACCGCACATTTGAATATCACTTTACGATTTAGCCGGAAGTGACGTATTTTGTTCCAGGCAAGAAGTCACGAGCTATTTTCTTAGTGATTTTTCAGATAAACTGAAACTTGTGTAGTTTTTTCCAAGGAATAGAATGGCGAACGAAACAATTGAATTTCAAAGAAAAAAGTAATCGCCAAATACTTAACTGTTGTTTTTTCATTAAGATGGCTATTTTGTTGCATTTTTTCATTAGACTAGTAAAGATAATCGCTCGTAACGTCTTAACTGGAACATGGAACTGGTATACATGGAAAAATATACCCTGCTCATAAAAAATATTTAGTAAAGTTATGCATACCTGAACCAAGCGTAATTTTTTATTGTAATTGTAATTTGTTATTAGGATATTAGTATTTTTTTTGCCTAAAGTTTATATTGTAGGTATTATTATATATACAAAAGTTTGAAATAGCGCATGGTTATACCATGCAAAATTGGGATTAGGGCAATGCATCGTTGAATTGGTTTTTTCACCCTAATGCGTGAGTCGTAGGATATAAAGGTGGTATTTTCTTGTTGTACCGACCACTTTTATACAATAGGTACATAGTTACCTATATTGGTCTCTATTGGGATGGCGTATGGCATTGTGTTGATATGTAGGTACGGGAGTTTGACTAAAGATACGGCAGCGTCGGTACAAGAAAATGCCAGTGCGTTTCAACACAGTTTTAACGAATCTATGTGCTGTGCTGCACTGGACAATAGCTTTACGCAACCCGCTGTGGTCTATGCCACTACTAAATTCTATTAGTGCTTGTCAAATGGCTAAAAAACTGGACAACAGAATTGAAAATTATTTATTATAAAATTAGGCCGACGACTAATCCATATTTTAAACCACACATGGCATCTTTGATGGTAGTTTTTCTTCTTATCTATATCATATAATTTTATTTTACTAAAAATTTAGTCACTATTCTGCAGTCTTCTCGAAGTTCGGTCGACATATTTTCCACTATGCAAGTCATTTAAAAATGAAACTTGCATTGCATAAAAATTTCTATTTTTCAACATTTATATTAATTCATAGTATCATAGCGTCATCGTATTTTCGTATAAAATTTTGTGGAAGTTTTATAGGAATTAGGTACAAATGTGCTTAAGCAATTTCTTTAGTTGCATTTGACTTAAAAAAAACAATTTGCCTACTCTTAAACAATGTACAATTATTGATATTGAGGTTTTAATTACAAAATATCAGAAATTAAAATTAACGGCTACAGCCGTTTTACCATTAGCTAGTCAAGTAGTTCATGGTTTGATTTAATAGCATTATTTACTATTATTATATTAATAAAATTAAATTAATTCCTGTAAGTGGTTAGTTATTATACCTATTGAAATATAACTTGTACCTATTGTAAGTTTATATACTGATTCTTCAACATACCATATCCGGATCATTCCAATGTCCAGGTCCGGCATTAGGAACTATTACATCTTGATTGTTACCGTAGTAGTCTATAATACTTTCTACACTGGCCCAAGAGTCTTGGATGTCGTCGAAGTTTCTCCACATGTTGCAATGTTCGATTATCGACGTAAAATTTGGCTGCATACCTGCATGAATAATATTACTAAATTAATATACCTATAGGTATGTAAAGGGTGAGTCAACGATATAGAAAAGTTCGTTTTCTCTTTTAATCATATTAAAGAAATACAATATAGGTATGCGGCTATGAATAGAAGGGTAAGGACAGGGGCAGTTTGAAAACTCTGAACCATTCCCCTGATAAAAATGCAAAACAATTAAGGCTGGAAATAAAACGTCATCAGAAGTATGTTAGGTCGCCAGTATCAATATAATTTTATTTACAAATGCCTGAAAAAACCAGTGAATTTAAAAGGTTTTAAAAAAATAGTATTTTTAAAATACTCATAGATACTAATGGCACTATTTTAAATGTTATAGCTCCTAGAAATTAAAAAAATATATAACTAATTTAGCAGTTATGACTTTTAAAATAGTGTCATTAGTATATATGCATATTTTCGAGATACCTTTCCAGCTAGTTAACAGGCAACCGAACATACTTTTGATGACGTTTTATTTCCAACCTTAAATTGTACCATGAAAAGCCAGTGTATCAGCAATGGTTATCAATAAAATCAAGTATATACTATAGTGCGTTCCATTAAAAAAATACAATTTGGGTGAATCAATGCATCCTACATTGATTCTGTGTACTAGAAGTTATTTTTAAATCGTACACTTGCCCCCTCATACCCGTATATGGCAGGTATAATATTTTTTTTAAAGTTAAAGGAGAAAACGAGCTTTGCCACGTTACTGACTCATCTGTATGTTACAGTATCACTGACCCAAAAAATGTAAAAATAGGCAAAATCGGTTGAATTTCAAATATATTAAGTATGTATACTAATAGAGCAGTATAAAAATGTCTGAAAATTCCTCGATCGCGTAAGGAAAACTCGCGAAAAGGCAGAACTATTACAAATCAGCGAGTATCGGCATGGTCCTAATAGAGTTTTTGGTCTTTGGCCCCGATATTATGTGGTTACTGTGCAGCTAAATACGCGTTTTCGGTAATACTGCACCCTCGTGAGTCTGCGATAATAATAAAAAAAATAAAAATGGATTTCGCAGAAAATAAAAACAGATTTTGTCTCCATTCAAAACTGCTTGAGATATTGTTACAAAATTTGGCATCTAAGTATATCTACAATGTACATCTAATGATATGCTTCGGTTAAACGAAGATGTGGATAGTGGGTAGAGACCGTATACCTGTATATTTATATAGGTATACCGTTTTTTCAATATTGCGCAGGGCAAGGCGCAGAAAACGAAAAAATATAAAATTCACCGCCATTTTTAATCTTAAATTGGTAATTTATGTAGTGGCTAAATAAAGACTCGTTTTGTGGCTATTCTGTATTTGAAAAGCCACCCAAGAAATCACAAATAATGTCTCAATTAAAGGTTTGCAAATTTCATATATCTTTTCGAAATCGAATTTCATATTGCGTTTTTGATTCATTTTTGTCGAGGTTTCACCATGTTCTGCATGTTATGCTAAAGAAACGATGGGCTTCATAAGGATGATCTAAAAAATGGGAAGAAGCTTTAACTTCCAAACTGCGAGATTACATTCTACGGGTTAGTAAAAGTATGTTTTTTTTATCGAATGATCCATATTTGCCACCATTTTATGAATGAGAACAAATTACTTAGCTTATCTACTACAATGTTTTAAAAACTTCATCTTTTTAGGTCTCCAAACGAAGACACGAAGGTACTTAGGACATAGAGATAGTCAATGCTCGAAGAAATATTGGAACATGAATAATTGGACGCATCAACTACTAAACGTGTATAGAATTAAGATAATTTAGAAAAAAAACCTCTACAACAAATAAAATATCAAAGAGAAAACCTTTATTTTCTTTAACATGTGTTTCGCAATTTGTATAAAATAATGTCGAGCATTTAAATTTAAAGAACAATCCTCTATATACCTTTTTTAAATATCTCCTTGATTTAAGATTCAAAATGGCTGCAAAATATTCCCCTACTATTTTTTTGCGTATTTTTTGGTTTCTTACTAATTAGCGAGCTAATTAGGTACCCATATCTCCGCCACTGGCCACTTGTGGATATTCAAACTGTAAGAAACTGAAGCACTTCTCTCAGGTGTATGGTGTACCAAACACGGCCGTCCAGAGCTCGCGCGGGCTTCAGTATTGATATCGGGCCCCTTTACCGCCAAAGTTTATTATTTTGCATACATTGTAGAATTGAAAATTTTTATATTGTCGAAAACACAGAAAATAAACATAAACATAAAATACATCAAGCAAAAAAATAATCCGATTGGTATTTACCTTAGAGTGCTCGTTCATTTATTGCATCTAGAGGTAGGGGAGGCAAATCCCGATTGCTAGGATATTAAATTGGACGCGTCCGAGCAAGCTCCGGCTATTGGGCGACGAGAGCCATGGTGTATGGCGTAACGATTTAGGTTTTCTTAATTATTTATTTCATTTTTATTCGTTTTCATTTCATTTTAAATACTTACCGAATGCAAGTTTTGGGGGTAGATGTTGTTGAATTATAAGTCGAAAAAGGGGGAACGTTGTTTCTGAACTAAGATAGATTCTGAAATGTTGGAACTTCCTTTGGTAGGAAAATTGTCATTTCCGACTTCCGGTTTGACCGGAAGTGAGCATAACTTGGTCACCAGTAGTTAATGTTAGAGAGAAGTGGCGCCTCCCTCCGCTCCCTTTTGCTCCCCCCTCCTACCCCCTGGCCACGCCCACTTTTCCCCCGCCCTCGCGCATGCGAACCGTTCCCCTCCTGCCCTCTGGCCACGCCCACTTTTCCCCCGCCCCCGCGCATGCGCACCGAGCGTATGATCTCCCCCTGCACCCCGCACCCAACACACCGTATAATTGCAGCGTAATGAGTAATTACAATGCCGCGGGTGTTTATATATCCGCGAAATTCGCACAATAAATGGTTATTTACTGATTATTTATCCTTCTGTACGTGAAGAACTATTTAAAATAGGCTCTTACACTGTTTTCCCAAGTGTTTTGACTAATTACACTATTTATAGAAATAGTTTCGTGTCCTGGTTTGATTCGCAATGGGTACACTTAGTCGGTAGATAGGACAAAATAACAATACTGGTGTTTTTTCACAAAGCCTACGTTTCGATTTATGTCTAAATCATCTTCAGGGCTACAAGAAGATTAAGAAGATAATATCACAAACAAATTGAAAAAATAAAAATATTAAAACTTAAATAAGCTATGAGAAGGGGAACAACCTTACCTAGTGAGGAAACCATGTGGAAGTCAAACAAAAAATCTTGTTTACAGATGTGTACATCTTACGTAAAATTAAATAAAAATAGATTAATAAGATTAAAATATGGAGACAACAACATTGGCTAAAATCAAGGAACTAAGTAGGTAGGTATATAAACTATAAAAACCATCCAACACCCCGCACTATCTGCGGAGGTTAAAAACACATTATTTTTTAAGTACAGAAGAAATTTCTAATATACAATGGGCAAAAGGTGATAAAAATCACACTTCTAGAAATATAGGGTATGCCATAGAATAAAACCATCAGTATTTATGTTCATAAACTTTTTTAAAATTTGAGCATTAAGAAACTTTTAAAAATATGAAAGGAATATAAATTAATAAATAAACATTCTTTAGGATTTGATGTACTTACTAATAAGGCCACTATAAATAAGACTCAGGTGTTCCGTATCGGTTTTTTTGTTAACGGTATTGTTATGACTTTGAATGCATACAATTTCACTAAATAATCTTTTATGATAATTTTTCTCTTTATCTAAGATTTTAACAGAATCCAAATCGAACTTAAATTCGTGTCCTTCATTAAAATGGTGAAAAGCCAAAGCTGTTTGTTCTCTTTTATTACGGTGTTTTTCACTGCAGGAACTTTTGTGAGCATTTACTCTGTTTTTTAAATTTTGTAGAGTTTGACCTATATATATTGACGGACAATTGTTGCATTCGATCCCGTAGATTACGTGGGAAAGATATGATTTTTCAAGGTTATCCTTTATAGATGTATAGAGTTTGGAAGTGGTTTTCGTATGGTAGAATACAACTTTAGTACTATCATTCGATAAGGACCTTTTGATTTCTTCTGAAAGACCCTTTACATAAGGAATTTTATAATAGCGCTGAGGTTGTGAACTTTCGGAGTTTCTATTTTCTAGAAAAGTGGAGTTATTATTTAAAATGATATTACATAATTTAGGAGGGTAGTCATTGTTGATTAACTTTGTCCTGAAGTTATTTAAATTTTGTTGATGGAAATTAGGATGACTCAGGTTAAGAATAGTGGAGTTAGTGGCTTTCATAATGTTTATTTTCTGTTTTAAAGGATGTTTGGAATGGTAATTAAGAAGTCTACCTGAATTTATTGGTTTTTCGTACCAGTTAGTTGTAATTTTTTGATCAACGGTTCTAATCAAAAGTACATCCAAGAAAGGTAAAGAACTATCACTTTCGGTCTCTAGAGTAAACTGAATGCAAGGGTGGATACTATTGAAAGTTTTCAAACAGATGTCAATTTGATTTTTAGGAACACTAATAATCGTGTCATCAACATATATTTTGAGTAATGGAACTTCAAACGGAAGTTTAGACAAAGCCATTTCAAGCACGTATTCCATCACCAAATTTGCAAACACCGGACTTGGTGGACTGCCCATGGCCGTCCCATCCTTTTGCTGGTAGTAGCAACCATCATATCTAAAGAAACTAGTGTTGAAACACAATTCGATAAGTTCAATGAAAACATCACGAGGTATATCAATTAAGCCTTCGATAAGTGACCATTTGTCAATAACACATTTAACTACTAATTCTTTTGGTATGTTCGTAAACAAACTAACCACATCAAGAATGACCAGGACATAATTTTCTGGTAGAGTCAATTCTTTAATCATTGAGATTAGTTCGCTTGAATTCCTCAATGAAAAAACAAAAGTACTGTTAAGATTGGACAGTTTTGTAGTAACGAATTTAGATATGTTGTAAGAAGGAGACTGTATACATGGTACTACATGTCTCAGTTTGTTATTTTTGTGGATCTTTACCAAACCATATATCCTAGGGGGTTGGCAGTTATAAGCTTTAAGTTGTTTGTATTCATTTTCATTAATTATGTCTTGGTCATGTAGTTTGTTCACCATATTGTTGCATCTGGTTTGATATTTATTAGTGGGATCTGATCTTAGTACCTCGTATACTGATTGGTCATTAACAAGACTTAACATTTTATTATGGTAGTCAGTTTTTGTCATAATAATGGTGACATTACCTTTGTCTGATTTTGTGACAAATAAATTGTCATTATTTTTAAGAAAAGTTTTTGTTTTTTTATAGACACCTAGTATGTGTCTATCCTCAAAACTAAGTCTTTGAGGAGACTGCATAAAGTTGGTTATGATATTGGCAATATCACACCGAGTGTGATTTTTATCATCATATTCCGAACTGTGAATACAATACTCAACATCCTTAAGGATGTCAAGTAAGGGTAAATCGTTTTTCACGTGGGCTACACTGAATTTGGGACGTAAACTCAAAAGGTGCATGACATCTTCAGGAACCGGGGTGCTGGATAAATTCTTAACAAAACTATTATTAACCTTAAACTGTCTCAACTCTGTGGAGTGTAAAGAACGGATTTTACATATTTGTCTATTCTTAATGCGTTTGAACAAAGCTTGATAACTTATTTCTTGTCTACTTTCAAATCGAGAAACAGTTTCTTCTGGAACACAATTGTTGTTCAACAGACTTTTTATGTTTATGATTGAATTAATCAGGTGGTTAATGTTCCAAAAAGTAATGTTTATTTCTTTACTTAAAATATTCATTTGAAAATTAAAAATCAACTTTTCAATCTCACCAGTGTAAGGATGATCACCTGTCAACATATTAAAGTAAGGGTAAATCGTTTTTCACTTGGGCTACACTGAATTTGGGACGTAAACTCAAAAGGTGCATGACATCTTCAGGATGCTGCTGGATAAATTCTTAACAAAACTATTATTAACCTTAAGGTTGTTCCCCTTCTTATAGCTTATTTAAGTTTTAATATTTTTAATTTTTCAAATTGTTTGTGATATTATCTTCTTAATCTTCTTGTAGCCCTGAAGATGATTTAGACATAAATCGAAACGTCGGCTTTGTGAAAAAACACCAGTGTTGTTATTTTGTTCTATCTACCGACTAAGTGTACCCATTGCGAATCAAACCAGGACACGAAACTATTTCTATAAATTGGATTTCGGTTTACATTAACACCTAACTATGGCTTTCTATGACGAGATAAGAAGGAGATATGGAGATAATATACTACGTTTGTTTAAGGAATGGAACAGATGTTTGAAGAAGTTGGCTTCATTACGGAACAGAAAGATATTCTTATTACAATGTCGCCAAAATAAGATAATACCAAACCACATTAGGCAAAATTTCCATTGTACCTTTAATATGTTGACAGGTGATCATCCTTACACTGGTGAGATTGAAAAGTTGATTTTTAATTTTCAAATGAATATTTTAAGTAAAGAAATAAACATTACTTTTTGGAACATTAACCACCTGATTAATTCAATCATAAACATAAAAAGTCTGTTGAACAACAATTGTGTTCCAGCAGAAACTGTTTCTCGATTTGAAAGTAGACAAGAAATAAGTTATCAAGCTTTGTTCAAACGCATTAAGAATAGACAAATATGTAAAATCCGTTCTTTACACTCCACAGAGTTGAGACAGTTTAAGGTTAATAATAGTTTTGTTAAGAATTTATCCAGCACCCCGGTTCCTGAAGATGTCATGCACCTTTTGAGTTTACGTCCCAAATTCAGTGTAGCCCACGTGAAAAACGATTTACCCTTACTTGACATCCTTAAGGATGTTGAGTATTGTATTCACAGTTCGGAATATGATGATAAAAATCACACTCGGTGTGATATTGCCAATATCATAACCAACTTTATGCAGTCTCCTCAAAGACTTAGTTTTGAGGATAGACACATACTAGGTGTCTATAAAAAAACAAAAACTTTTCTTAAAAATAATGACAATTTATTTGTCACAAAATCAGACAAAGGTAATGTCACCATTATTATGACAAAAACTGACTACCATAATAAAATGTTAAGTCTTGTTAATGCCCAATCAGTATACGAGGTACTAAGATCAGATCCCACTAATAAATATCAAACCAGATGCAACAATATGGTGAACAAACTACATGACCAAGACATAATTAATGAAAATGAATACAAACAACTTAAAGCTTATAACTGCCAACCCCCTAGGATATATGGTTTGGTAAAGATCCACAAAAATAACAAACTGAGACATGTAGTACCATGTATACAGTCTCCTTCTTACAACATATCTAAATTCGTTACTACAAAACTGTCCAATCTTAACAGTACTTTTGTTTTTTCATTGAGGAATTCAAGCGAACTAATCTCAATGATTAAAGAATTGACTCTACCAGAAAATTATGTCCTGGTCATTCTTGATGTGGTTAGTTTGTTTACGAACATACCAAAAGAATTAGTAGTTAAATGTGTTATTGACAAATGGTCACTTATCGAAGGCTTAATTGATATACCTCGTGATGTTTTCATTGAACTTATCGAATTGTGTTTCAACACTAGTTTCTTTAGATATGATGGTTGCTACTACCAGCAAAAGGATGGGACGGCCATGGGCAGTCCACCAAGTCCGGTGTTTGCAAATTTGGTGATGGAATACGTGCTTGAAATGGCTTTGTCTAAACTTCCGTTTGAAGTTCCATTACTCAAAATATATGTTGATGACACGATTATTAGTGTTCCTAAAAATCAAATTGACATCTGTTTGAAAACTTTCAATAGTATCCACCCTTGCATTCAGTTTACTCTAGAGACCGAAAGTGATAATTCTTTACCTTTCTTGGATGTACTTTTGATTAGAACCGTTGATCAAAAAATTACAACTAACTGGTACGAAAAACCAATAAATTCAGGTAGACTTCTTAATTACCATTCCAAACATCCTTTAAAACAGAAAATAAACATTATGAAAGCCACTAAGTCCACTATTCTTAACCTGAGTCATCCTAATTTCCATCAACAAAATTTAAATAACTTCAGGACAAAGTTAATCAACAATGACTACCCTCCTAAATTATGTAATATCATTTTAAATAATAACTCCACTTTTCTAGAAAATAGAAACTCCGAAAGTTCACAACCTCAGCGCTATTATAAAATTCCTTATGTAAAGGGTCTTTCAGAAGAAATCAAAAGGTCCTTATCGAATGATAGTACTAAAGTTGTATTCTACCATACGAAAACCACTTCCAAACTCTATACATCTATGAAGGATAACCTTGAAAAATCATATCTTTCCCACGTAATCTACGGGATCGAATGCAACAATTGTCCGTCAATATATATAGGTCAAACTCTACAAAATTTAAAAAACAGAGTAAATGCTCACAAAATTTCCTGCAGTGAAAAACACCGTAATAAAAGAGAACAAACAGCTTTGGCTTTTCACCATTTTAATGAAGGACACGAATTTAAGTTCGATTTGGATTCTGTTAAAATCTTAGATAAAGAGAAAAATTATCATAAAAGATTATTTAGTGAAATTGTATGCATTCAAAGTCATAACAATACCGTTAACAAAAAAACCGATACGGAACACCTGAGTCTTATTTATAGTGGCCTTATTAGTAAGTACATCAAATCCTAAAGAATGTTTATTTATTAATTTATATTCCTTTCATATTTTTAAAAGTTTCTTAATGCTCAAATTTTAAAAAAGTTTATGAACATAAATACTGATGGTTTTATTCTATGGCATACCCTATATTTCTAGAAGTGTGATTTTTATCATCTTTTGCCCATTGTATATTAGAAATTTCTTCTGTACTTAAAAAATAATGTGTTTTTAACCTCTGCAGATAGTGCGGGGTGTTGGATGGTTTTTATAGTTTATATACCTACCTACTTAGTTCCTTGATTTTAGCCAGTGTTGTTGTCTCCATATTTTAATCTTATTAATCTATTTTTATTTAATTTTACGTAAGATGTACACATCTGTAAACTAGATTTTTTGTTTGACTTCCACATGGTTTCCTCACTAGGTAAGGTTGTTCCCCTTCTCATAGCTTATTTAAGTTTTAATATTTTTAATTTTTCAAATTGTTTGTGATATTATCTTCTTAATCTTCTTGTAGCCCTGAAGATGATTTAGACATAAATCGAAACGTCGGCTTTGTGAAAAAACACCAGTGTTGTTATTTTGTCCTATCTACCGACTAAGTGTACCCATTGCGAATTACACTATTTATTACAAATTTACCCCTGTAAATCATATATGATGTAATTAGCGCAATAAATGATCTATTTTCGCGTAATTCATACATTAAATGGGTAATTATCAATTATTTTCCTCTTTGTACCTACAGCACTATTAAAAAACTACAAAACACCAAAAACAGGGACCCCTGTTTTTCCACCTACCACGCCTAATAATTAATTTTATTGTCCCGCATATCGCTGTATACAGTTTCCTCCAAGAAGTTCGCACCATAGGGGGTAAATTTGTAATTAATGTTTTATTTTGAAATTTAATTTTGGGGTTACCTTTTGCTTGATAAAAAAATGACATACTCAAACGTGATCATGTGACTTTTGTTATGTGTCAAAAATGACATTTAAAAAAATATATCGCCAAAAACGGGGTTACTTGTTAAAATATCAAAAAGTTTTACTTGATTTTTTTTCAATTTTACTTAGATAATTGTGCCAAATTTGAATGCTATAATAAAAGATTTAGTTTTTTTGACAACTTTTATTATTTATGAAATTTCTGAAAATTTAAAAAACTTGTAACTTCCTAAAAACTATTTTATATCGCTAGCTTTATCATCCTATTAACTTTTTAATACTAATTACCGATAAGAATAGGTATTTTTCAAAAGAAAATGAAATTAACGTTTTAAAATTTTGTTATGTTAAAATAAATAAATAATAATAAATTAAAATATCATCAAACTATTTTACGTATCTAAGCAAAATTCTTGACTTTTATGGAACAAATAATTATTACCTTTATGTTTAAGAGTAAGCCTTGGAGAAAATTGAAGCACTTGTTTTTATTTGACAGTTTGATAACTGTCAAATAAAAACAATTGCTTCTATTCTCTCCATGGCCTACTCATCAATATCCAATAATGTGAAATTAAACCTAAACGTAATAATTATTTGTTCGATAAAAGTTAAGAGTTTTGCTTACATACGTAAAATAGTTTGATGATAATTAGAACTGGAAAAAGTAATGTAACTAAATGTGCACCCTAAATGATAGACGGTACATCAACTTTGCAGCAAACATCATTTTCTTTTGAAAAGTACCTATTCTTATCGGTAGAGTAACCCAAATATGCAACACGCATATTTTGCATATATATATATATATATATATATATATATATATATATATATATATATATATATAATAATAATAAAACAAGATAATATATAATATTAATAATAAAACAAGATCGTAAGATTGTGAGTGTAGATGTAAAAACAAGAAAAAGAAAAAGTGATAATGGGCATAGCACTCAAAGTTAGAAAACAAAAGAAAGACTAGTAACCGAAACACGTGTATGCGGTTACTAGTCTTTCTTTTGTTTTCTAACTTTGAGTGCTATGCCCATTATCACTTTTTCTTTTTCTTGTTTTTATATAATAATATATATATATATAATATATATATAAATTGGGGCTTGTACTAACATCGCCACGGAGGCTGCTAAAGCGACCTGCGTGGAAATCTTCATAACCCAAGATACAATGACAATAAGGATGTAAGATTAGCGAGTGTAAATGTAACAATTACAAGAAAAGGTGATAATGGGCAAACACTCAAAGTTAACAAAAAGAAAAAACTAGTAACCGCATACACGTGTTTCATGCTATTTGGCAATCATCAGTACGGTGTAACATTAACCAAATCAAAAGATAGGCATGATTTGGGAAGCAACAAATGAAGTCCAGGCAGGAGCCAACAGCACATTTGCAGCTTCAGTCAGCACATCCCCTATTTTGAGGCTTGTACTAACATCGCCACGGAGGCTGCTAAAGCGACCTGCGTGGAAATCTTCATAACCCAAGATACAATGACAATAAGGATGTAAGATTAGCGAGTGTAAATGTAACAATTACAAGAAAAGGTGATAATGGGCAAACACTCAAAGTTAACAAAAAGAAAAAACTAGTAACCGCATACACGTGTTTCATGCTATTTGGCAATCATCAGTACGGTGTAACATTAACCAAATCAAAAGATAGGCATGATTTGGGAAGCAACAAATGAAGTCCAGGCAGGAGCCAACAGCACATTTGCAGCTTCAGTCATATATTATTATATATATTCATATATATATATATATATATGCATTTTTTAAAAATATTTGCATATATCCTTAAAATATGGCATATTGGGCATAATTGAAAGAATTTAGGATAATTTAAATCTTTGGCAGGCGTTTCAATCATTTTTGGGGACCGGGGTCGGTGTCTAGGTAGGTACCTCATTTTCCCAAAATAATATTGGTAAATTTTATTTTTTTCTACAAGCTTGCGGAAAAGTGTACTTTTAATTTCTTTGCTTTTCCGCACGCTTGTAGAAAAAATAGTGTTCCTAACTCTTGCGGAAAGTGTCTTTTCCACACTCGATTTCTTGGCTGAACGACTTGATGTATTTATTACATTTACAATGATTATTATCAAAGATCATAATTATTATTTATAATTTTTATATTTTATGTCTTCTAACATACTGGTATAGTTGAATTTGTTTCGTTTGTCAAAAACATATGAACAGTAGATATCTACTGATAATAAGAATACTAATTTTTAAAATATTTTTACACATTTATACTATTCTCTTATGAAAATACGTATGATAAAATTACATAACTTCAGTGAATTATATTTGTGATAACTATGACAAATTTAAGATAATAGAACAGTGGTGTACTCTCCCCCGATTTTTTTTTCATTTTGGCTACCCCCCTATTTTCGATGTCCCTGAACACGAATATGACCCAAGGTCTATTGAATTTTTAAATTTCCTTTTGACACCTCACTTTTTAAGGCGATATTTGTGGTTATAATCGGGATCACACTGATCACCACACTGTTCATTCGGCGCGCGCCGAATGTCGGGCGAAAATAGCGGACGGACCGCATAAATGGCGTACGTAAACACGGCATAAATCTTCCGAAATTTCTGTTTTTCCGAGGTGATTAATTTGAGCTGCGCACAGTAAAATTCCCCCCCCCCCCATCCGGATTATAACCACAAATATCGCCCTGAAAAGTGAGGTGTCAAAAGGAAATTTGAAAATTCGTTTTCTCGGAAATTACGTCCGAGCACCAAAAACCAAGGTCAGATTCGTGTTCAGGGACCTCGAAAATAGGGTGGAGGGTAGATAAAAATTTCAGAAAAAACGGGGGACGCGTACACCACGGGAAACAATTAGTTACCAAGGCTTGTATTGCAGCATATATATTATCAATATTTTCGGTGGTATAACAATAAAATAATTATACCACACCACAAGTCACCGCTCAAGCGCTCATATCTAATTTAATGATTACATTGTTTCAATAATCCAAGGCAAACTTGACCAGCATAAAATTCGAAAAAAATCGGAAATTTGAGACGCTGTAGAGAAAAACATCCTGTATATTTCTTCTTGCAATTTCTTCCATCAACACTTTGGGTGGTCCTGTTAATTCTTCCACTGTTTTGAAATAATTCCATGGCACGCTTGAGTCGCCAGGTGCCTTTGAAGTCCCTATTTTGCTCAACTTTAACACGGTGTAGAACCGAACACCCTCTACATTTTTTGTTCAAATTTAGTATATGGAGGTTTTGGGGTATCCTGATTAACGCTGTTGTGTGAGATTTTAAATAAAAAAATCGCTAAATGGTTTTTGTGAAAATCGGGGTATAAAAAAAATCATAGCCGTCCATGGATTTGCATTTTGACAAAAGTAAAAACGTCAAAAGAAGCGTTTTTTTGAAGACCTTTCGAACAAAAAAAGGTTTTTGAAAATATCTCACAAAATAATTTTTTTATCGATTTGTATACACTTAAAAGTAGACACCCTGTAGGTTGTATAATATATCTTTGGTTCTACTAATAATACTATTAAATATATGATGGACTGAAGAACAGTTATTTCTTGAAATTTAAATATTTCCAGCCGTGACAGTACCATAGTTGGTTTGGTATTACATTTATGTATACCTAATTATAATCTAGAACACACCCGAACAAATTTATACAAAAAGTCAAAGTCTTTTATGTAGCCTGCGCTCTAATTTCTGTCCAATTCCAATAATTTTATCAGCTACTGAAAACTGCTCTGAATAAATTACTACTACAACGGTATGCTTAGAATCCAAAACACGTAGTTTACTGATTGTTATGGATTTCGAGTTAATTTTGCAATCTACAAATGAGCTAAAAATATGTAGTTACGTATCACCAGGGGTGGACTGGAAAAAGAAACGGCCCTGGCATCCTACAAACAACCGGCCCTAAGCAGGGCATAACTGTTGAGGTGGAGGTCCGGGACTTTCTCCGGGAATAAATTGGAAATGTTAACATGTTAACTCTTGAAACACGATTTTAGGCGTCGTGTTAAAATGCTTTTCAACATTTAATTATACTAAAATAACCCGTTTTTCTTATAGACTTAGTTGGTTCTAAGGTACAAAAAATATAAATACAGGAGTTCTCGGTGGCCACTCAATGGAAGAACTGTTTCGTCCTTTCAAAATTTTCATTTAGCCAGTCTCTTATTAAAAGAGCCCTTAATGGTAAATCATCTAATGCGTTCATGTCATGTCAAAGTGAAATGACACTTTGAGAAAGGAGGAAGATTTATTCTCCGAAAGCTCAGGACACAAATTTCAAATTTGTTGAAGTTTTTTTAAGTTACACGTTCAAAGTTTCGTTCATTTACTGTTAAGAATTTATGAATTTTCCAGACAACTTGAAAAAGTTGTCTTTTAATCAGTTTGGTGGCGAAAAACCCAATTAAAAAATTAAATGGATCTGTTCGCGCCACAAATAAATTTTAGAAAATAAAGTGATAATATGTTGCAACGTGCTTCCAAAGTCAACATTTTTATAATACTTTTTATAACGCATTTCAAAATTAATATTGCACACTTCTTCACTGCAAGCTTGTCACTCTTATCTGACGTTTTGTTTTCCATCCAAGGCTAACATGATAGAGGGCAAATGCTTAAGCAGTTGCAGTTGCTGTGTTTTAAAAAAAGGGCCACAAAATGACAACAGTTGCAGCGATAATAACATATGTATATTAGTAGATTTTAAAAATCCGAAAATATATTGGGTGTTCCATTTAAAAAAATTCAAACTAGGTTCATATTTATTTTTTGGTCTTTTGAATACATAGCTCAAAAGCTCGCAAATAGTTATCAAAATTTCATATAAAACATTTTTTGTGGGACCAAAAATAAAGACAATACAGGGGGTGACTCATTTCGCTAATAGTACCTAAAGTATTATAAATGTTGTAATAATAGTAAAGTATAATAAACGGAGAACCATCTTGAAGGTGCTTGTATGAAGGCGCTATAGAGTACCTACTTAGAAGTACTGAGCTCGAGTTCTGTACCTAGGCCCAACCTTAGCAAACAAATTTGCAGAAAGAAGCAACTGAATATTTACGAAAAATACTTCTTCACTAAATGTGGTTTCAAGGGGCATCCTAAGCCTGGGGATCTGAGGTTAGAATATTGAAATTTTAACTTTCCTTGCAACTCATTCACCGTAAAATAAAGTTATGTCTCAAAACACTTCAGGTGGTATCGCCATGTTGCCAAATTGCCTTTTTAAAACCTTGTGACTTCATAAATGCTTTCTCGCCAAATTTTAAAGAAGGTCTGAAAACTTGCACTTTTCACTAGCCTGTACGAGAAGTTCGCAAAATTTAGTAGTTTTTTGTGATGGGATATTAATTATTTTTAGTTTTATTTTGTATAAGCATATAAGACCAATACTAATATCACCAAGTTGTTGAGTTTAATTTTTTTTCATGATTAACTATAAATAAATTTTAAAAACGTGAATTCAGAATTTTTTTACAAAAACGTTATTAGAAACTTTTTGGTACAATTTGGTAGAGGTTCTTTTTGAGGGGTGCTGAATACAATGGCGTGCACAGATTTTTTCTAAAAAATCGCTAATATGGTTTATTAAAATTTAGACTAGACACTGGTATAGTAGGCCTTGGATTTTGTATGAAAGAGTTCATTTTTGTTCAAAAAACGCAGTATTATGGGCATATTTCTTTTGCCACCAACAAAGTTTCGATTCATAGCCCTGTGAAAATTATGGCAAAAATCGCTGCTCTAACTTTTTTATTTCCATAGCGTATTCCCTCTCAAGCTTCAGTGAATCAGTAAACAGGCAGACGTGGACACTCTAGCTTAACAAACAATTACAATTATTTGCAAGAATTATCTGAATCAAAATATGATGTCAGTTTTGAAATATCGAATTCGACAAAATTTTGGCTTTCCTTCCAGAAAGTTCTTTAATAACAATAATTGTTAATAGACTTAACTTATTTTCTACCTTTTATTATGGACCTATATTTTCTTTGATCATAGCTATGGATCGTACTTACTACATCCTTTTTCTGACAATCATCGTAGAATCAATAAAAATATCATACTGATCTGGCAATACCAAAGCTGTCGACTGGTTTGCAATGTGTAAGAATGTAGCCATGAGAATAAATCAAATATTAAGAGATAACAAACAAGGATGGATTTTTGTTCCTGTAACTTTACCTGCAACATCCCTCTTTTGACACTATTACCTATAACGCATAATCGAAGCGAATCCACTAAGTTTCCGTGGGCGTCTGATCAACTGATCGCGGTGGGCGGGCACTAACCCTAATTAGGGAGAGTATGGTCACAGCTTACCTAGGGTAAGCTGTGGGTGGTATGGTTACCAAAGCCAATAAAACATGGAAGTGGAAAGTCAGTAAGATTCTGTTGTCTCCCGTCTACGTACTATTAAATTATGTGGCGAGACTATGGAGGTGTGGCCCTCATCTAATATTCCATTTGCTCGAGCTTCACCATATCCCAATACTTCATTCCCTAATTATAATATTTTATTATAATCACATCGAATTCACTATACTTATATGCGCTCGTGCGTCGCCCCACCCTGATTGTAATATTTTATTGCACTCAAGTGTGGCATCGCCAACTTTATACCTATCCCTTTTTTACTTAGTTGATTTCTTATTATGGCCTATATTCTAATACATTGTACGCCAGTCAACACCTTTGGAGTTGTCAGACGCATTATACTATACTCATTAAGCCACGTACCAGCGTAGATCTGGTAGACCGGCCAGCTGCACGAGTAGACGATCGGGCGGCCGGTCCGGTTGAGGTGGTACCCGAATTCCGGGTAGCCCCAATCCATCTCGGTGGGGTGCGCGTAGCACCCGTCCAGCTTGACGTAGTCGACGTCCCACGATGCGAACGTATCGGCGTCGCGACGCAGGAAGCCCAACACGCCCGGGTACCCGGCGCACGTGTAGTTCCCGAAGTCCTCGTAGATCCCGAACTTCAGGCCTTTGGAATGCACCTGCCAGAAATCAATAATAACTATTGATGA
Organism: Pseudeuparius sepicola; assembly: GCA_963920635.1. Taxonomy (NCBI): domain Eukaryota; kingdom Metazoa; phylum Arthropoda; class Insecta; order Coleoptera; family Anthribidae; genus Pseudeuparius; species Pseudeuparius sepicola. The sequence continues at coordinate 32,052,287 of OY987303.1, forward strand.
TTGTTACAAAGTAATAATTAAACTGAGGAAATAATAACGAAAAGAAGAAGGGTAAAAAACTTACAGTAGCAGCTCCACAAACACAGCTTTTTTAATTTAACTGAACATATGTTTCGACTCACCTAGGGGGTCATCTTCAGCAGTATAACATTATAACATCAAAAGCTTTCTAGACATAGTCAACTTTGTAGTATGCGAATGTGGAAAATTGAATTTTTAAGTGAATTGTATAAAAGGCTTGTCAAAAATTATTAAATATAAAATGGAGGATCCCAGGAAAATGAATTAAGACGTAGGTAATATATTTGAACAAAAATTATTAAATATAAAATGGAGGATCCCAGGAAAATTAATTAAGACGTAATATATTTCTTTTCAAATATATTACGTCTTAATTCATTTTCCTGGGATCCTCCATTTTATATTTAATAATTTTTGACAAGCCTTTTATACAATTCACTTAAAAATTCAATTTTCCACATTCGCATACTACAAAGTTGACTATGTCTAGAAAGCTTTTGATGTTATACCTAATGTTATACTGCTGAAGATGACCCCCTAGGTGGGTCGAAACATATATTTTGACGTATATTTTGACCCACCCCTAAAGCCTTTATTTTTCGAGTTAGGAAAAAATTACTTAAATGAAAGTTGTAGGGTACCAAGGTGTATTGTCCCCAAAATAATTGATTGACAGGAATGCCCTTGCCTAAGTTGAAATGTTTTTCCATGGCAACCTTGATTAAATATAAAGATCGTATTTATCTGCAATTTGGAATATCATGCGATTGCTTAGAGCAAACATATAACATATTTATATGGTTGGAATCGGGAAAATGCGCGCAATTCAAAAATCTACAAATATACAGGGTGTTCCATTAAAAAAAGTAAGTTAATATTTTTTCATAAATTTGCGACGCTCATTTGTTTTATCTAGTAACAGATCCTAGCGGTTCAGAAAAAACCCTACAACTTTCATTTCAGTAATTTTTTTCTAACTCGAAAAATATAGGCTCTAGGGATGGGTCAAAATATACGGGAACAACCTGTACAGTTAAATTAAAAAAGCTGTGTTTGTGGAGCTGCGACTGTAAGTTTTTTACCCTTCTTCTTTTCGTTATTAAAGTAATAATTATTATTGAACTGATTATTGCAATGAGTATCGTACATTCAGCATTCATATTTAATTTGAATGGCTATACCGCCACGAACAATCTATGCCATCCGACGTCAATGACTTCCATACTAAGATGTATCGGAGAATGGAATTTTTCTCACAGATAGATTTTTTATTATGTTAAGATAAGAGCTTTTTCTATGAATTAGGTTAGTATAGAAAGGTAGTACTCCAAACTAGGAGTACCCCAGAAGTAACCTCATGCTTGTGAGGGGAAGGGATGACAATTACTATTATTTAGACTTCATTGTCATTTGCAGCTAGGGCTTACTTTTTTCCGATAGAACTAGGATATCATTTGCTCAGGTAGGTACTATGGAAAATCCTAGAAAACAGTAGTAATCCCAGTGACTGTAGGGCAATTATTAGTAAACCACAGATAAAACTATTAATGCTCAATATCGTGATTTTACATTTTGCCCAGCGCTCTTTGCCATCAGAGGTGTTTTTCTTTTTTGTTGTTTTTTTCTTATTTTTGAAATGGAAAATATATTTTGTCTGAAAGTTGTAAATATCAAATATACATGCTCTGCCCCGACCTCAAATCAAACCAAGGTCCATCGAAGGCAGAAAAACATGCAGTCCAAATAGTTCGGCGATGCTAGGAACATCACCAACATACGAAAATCAATACCTGACGTGCGCGTACTTCGGTAATCTACTAAAAAAGTTACCCTTGTTTCTTCTTTAAAAATGGACTTTAATTTAAGTTTTCTGCCATAACTTCTGAGGGGATTTACCCATTTCCCTCAGCACAGGTTACTTAAAAGTGGTTCCGCATGACCTCATATTTAATTTCCTTAGAACTTTTTTGCGCATACCTTTTAAGTAGGTAGCCCACCCTGCAGAATTTAATTTTCGAGATAATTCGAAATGCTAGCAAGCGCCAAAAATTTAACATTAATGAAAATTAAAGATACCATTGGAAACAAAAGTTTATTGATTGTGATTTGACGTTTAGTTTGACATTAAAATATTTCTTTAGACACCATAATTATTCTAACCTAAATTTCAGAAGTCCGAGGATTAAAAATTTTAAAAATCATAAATTTACGAACAAATAAATTCAGATGTTACAGATTTGTGGCCACATTGAAAATGTGAAAATTATACTTGTGTATAACACGAATCTTGAACCCTGCGTCACAATGGCAAACATTGCAATTTCCATTGTCGACCATTGTGACGCAGGGATCAAGGTTCCTGATATCCACTATAAACAGAACTCATTTTTGGTCATTGACCTTGCGATTTTATGACAAAGTTAATTTTCTTATTTTTCGAGATGTAGGTATAAAAGTTGTAAATATCAAATTGCATTTTTTACGGTGATACTAAATTGGCTTCAGGGATTTGCACAAAACCGTTAAATAAAGCAAAATAATGTTTTTTTAAAAAAGTAAAATAAATTTAGTACAATTTTAAAATGGGATATTTAAAAAATTGAAAAAGATATTGGTGAAATTTTATCATTTTAATCGTCGGGATGAACAGATTTCAAAAACAAAAATATATAGGGTGTCCCGTTCCCGCATTTTTTTTATCGGATTTCGTATACCAGCACAGAAAGTTATAACGCATATGCTGTAAGTATTGCTATAATCAAAGATAGTATACAACGCTGATTTCTCCAAAAATATTTATAATTGGGCCATCTATACTAATATCGAGGAGATGAACCATCTGATTCTAAATGGCGCGCGACCTTCTACCTTTCCCACTTCCGCGTCGCTTCGACTATCTCGCACTTGCCGTAGGAGCTGGTTAGTCTCGCAATTCTGCTCAGCGCTCAAAAATCTCGAGACAATCGGTGTACTCCCGGGTTTTGTGTACTTTGCTATAATTAATGCCACGCCACGCTTGGTTTTACTCTGTTGCAGCTAGAGTAATAAGAATGCTACCAAAAAGTGTGCGGCGATATTTTTTATTTCTTATGGCGGCTCCTATAACTATAGCGCAGACCTCCGTTACAGGGTCACCTCGCCCCTGGAGGAAATAATAGAAAACGACAAGACCACTCTAAATTTTAGTACCACAGGTCAAATATATTGTACTGTATTTCAACAATCACAGTCCAAACTCGTTCCCTTGGTTACCACCTTTATTGTATAGCCTTCACAAATGACAAATAAACTTGTCAGATACTGTCACCTGTCACTGATCAAGAATATTCTATCAACTCCAAAAATCGTACTAGAATCGCGTTATAACCTTCAACTTCAACTCAAGCCCAATTCTCAGGGCTTATATATATTCAAATGGAAGTCTGGAGACTACTCTAGAATATTCCTGGCCAATGACAGATGCACAAATCATAAAGTTCTAGAATAGTTCTAGAAACTTATGGAAACTCTACAGGGAAAACAATAAACTAAAAGAAAATGGGGCCCTGGGGACCTCAGGCCAACAAAGATGTAACGAAAAATGCCTCTAAACTAATTATAAAAATTATAAAACTGTAAATAGAATACCGAAACTTAAAATTTATCTGCAAAATCTTTGAGTAGGCTAGAAAACGTTGCAAACATGTTCATTAAAAGCTGATACAACAACTAGAGGCTTTTTTCGTTACACTGCCCTCCTCTAAAATTTGATCGCCCCGATCAAGTTATATGACCTTCATCTATCTTCTCATGGTATGGATACAACCTGACGATATTTACTCTCTTCATATTTGCTGTTGGCCTACGTCTTATTCGATAAACGACATCATTAATCTTGTTCACGACGATGTATGGTAATTTCCAACTTCTATAGAGTTTCGGAGACCGACTTTTTGTTCGCTTGGAATTCTGTAACCACACTTTGTCACCCACATTAAATTCAACACTGGTTGCTTTCAGATCGTAGCGGATCTTCATCCTGTCACTTTCTAGATGCAACTTCTGGCGAACGTCTTCATGAACCAACTGAAGAAGCTCTCTCAGGTGACTCATGTAGTCGTCAGTAGATTCTGGATTTTCTGGTCGGCCGGTTATGATGTCGAAGATCGTCTCCGAAACTAATCTTGGCTGGAGACTTTCCCGTCACTTCATGCACAGCGGAACGGTAGGACAAGAAAAAAGGTGGTATCCATGTGTCTCAAATACTTTGTTTCTGATTCACTACCATCTTCAGGTACGTTTCTAAAGTCCTATTGAACCGTTCCACCATACCATCAGACTGGGGGTGCAAGGGTGTTGTTCTTGTCTTGGAAATCCCTAGCAGGCGGTAGACATTTTGAAAAATCTCCGACTCAAAATATTGCGTCCCTGATCAGAGCGTAGTTCTCTTGGGACACCAAAACGACATATCCAATTTTGGAACAGGACCTCTGCGACTGTGGTGGCCTCTTGGTTGGGGATTGGATAAACTTCTGGCCATTTACTGAAGTAGTCCATGAGAACTAACACATAACGGTTTCCAAATTCGCTGGTTGGGAACGGTTCTGCTACGTCGATGGCGATCCTTTCAAAAGGGGCTCCGACCAGGTATTGCATCATTTACCCCTGTTCCTAGTTTTTGGTCCTTTTGCCGAAGCACATTCTTCACATCGGCGGCAGCAATCTTCGACATCTTCCCGAGAGTTTACCCAGTAAAACCTCTCTCTAACTTTATTCAAGGTCTTACTAATGCCAAAGTGTCCACCTCCAACACCTTTGTGCACAGCTTTCAGGATCTCCGATACTCTCTTCTTGGGAAGTACTGTTAGAAATAGCTTTTCTTTTCCATCTGGACTTTCCCAAACTCTCTTTAGTACACCATCTTTAATTACTAACGAGTCCCATTGCGCCCAGTACTGTAGTGATTTGTCCGAAACATCTTTCCATTCAGGTTTGGTTATACGTCTCACTTTTAGGTCAAATATTATACCAAATATGGGATCTTCGCTTTGCTCTCTGGCGATAAATTCCTAATCCCAATTTTCAGGTCCCCGGACAGTAGTTCGTTTACATAAAATTAGGTCCGGGTTTTCTCTTAATTCCTGTACATGTCACATACTTGACTTGGCAGATGCCTTTAAAATTCCTATTTTGCTCAACTTTGACACCCTGCAGAATATAACTCCGTGTATATTTTTTATTCAAATTTGGTATATAAGGGTTCTGGGATGTTCTGGTTAACGCTGTGGGGTCAGATTTTAAATAAAGAAATCGATAATTGGTTTATGTGAAAATCGGGGGTATAAAAAAATCGCAGCCGGCCCTGGATTTGCATTTTGAAAATGGCAGGAAGTTCAAAAGAAGCGGTTTTTGAAGGCCTTTAAAACAAAAAAAAGTTTAGGCGATTATCTCCAAAAATGAAGATTTTATGGATTTGGACAGTTTTAAAGTTGGACACCCTGTATGCGTTATTATTATTGTATTTTCATAACGATTTTGTAATAAATTCCATGCGATAGGTACTATAATAATTATCATTTGTTATTGACAGTGGTGATATAATATATTAGCAGGTTCTCCCTTCAAACATGCTTGTAAATAATAGAATTTTCTTGAAATCGGCATTAAAATGTCCCAAAATCGTCATTAAAAGCACAGAAATCGTACAATAATGTAGCCCATTATTGTACGATTTTTTCAATAAGTAGGCCTTGGCGAGATATAAACATCAAACGTCAGACGCGGAGAAAGCGCCCGTCAAAAGTGACCAAATATTCAAAACCCGGCCGATAAAGGCTCATTTAACTTTTCGTACACATTGCGAAATTGTTTCCTATAGAAGTGCAATCCTTCAGTATACATATTTTAGTAAATTTGAAAAACAATAGATTTGTTGTGTAAGCTGCACAAGAAGCAGCAGTTTGGTTTTTCTGTCAGAAGGTGCCGTACATCATTATGCTTGTCCTAGGTAGAGCGATCGGTAAAGTCAAGCAACGCCGCGCGTAGTCGGTTCGTGGACGGGTGATCCCTTATTATTATTTTCTTGCCTAATAAAACATTTTTTTTCCGATTTCAAGAAAAATATAATATGTACCTCGGCACTGAAGTTCTTTTTATGACTCATGTGGTTTATTTGCCTCGGCCAGAGGCCTCAGCAACTAAACTCCACATGAGTCATAAAAAGTTGAACTTCAGTGCCTTGGTACATAAATAACTATTTCTTGAAATCGGCATTAAAATGTCCCAAAATCGTCATTAAAAGCACAGAAATCGTACAATAATGTAGCCCATTATTGTACGATTTTTTCAATAAGTAGGCCTTGGCGAGATGTAAACATCAAACGTCAGACGGGGAGAAATCGCCCGTCAAAAGTGACCAAATATTTAAAACCTGGCCGATAAAGGCTCATTTAACTTTTCGTACACATTGCGAAATTGTTTCCTATAGAAGCGCAATCCTTCAGTATACATATTTTAGTAAATTTGAAAATCAATAGATTTGTTGTGTAGGCTGCACAAGAAGCAGCAGTTTGGTTTTTCTGTCAGAAGGTGCCGTACATCATTATACTTGTCCTAGGTAGAGCAGTCTGCCGCGTGCCTTCACAGTGAGCAGACGTGTTGCTCTCTAGCTTTCTGAATAGTGCTGTCTCAGTCTAGTCATATGAGCGCGAGTGAGAGCGTGCAATTTAGTCCCCCACCGTCGGACGTTCCCACTGCGTGTGCAAGTCCCCTCCACCCAGCCGCCGCGCGGTCGGAGGCGTGGCTTTCATGCTAGAAGTGCTTTACTGAGTTCCCCGCTATGGACCCCCCGCCTCTCGGGGCCAATACGCGTACCACTATGACTGCGCGCGCTGGCGCAAACTCCTATACTCCTACTGTACCATCACTCCAACGTTCCCAACGGGAGCCCCTAGTTTCAGGAGATCATAATATGGAATACGAAAACGATTCTAACGGAGACCCGTACCTAGGGCATGACAACATGGATAAAGAAAAAGAAAACCCAGTCGAAGCCGTTATGCCGAATGGCGACGTAAATTCAACAAACCGTAGTCCCAACAACAATAATGCTGCAAACATGAGTGAGTTCGCTGGTCTGCTAAGTTACAATAGACCTGTTACGAGTAAGAGAGTATGGGAAGACACAGAGTCCACCAGCCCTACTAATAAGCCAATAGTATCACATAAGATTGCTAGAACGACTCAGATACCAAGCAGCAATGTTATCACACCAACTAGCAATAGGTTTGCTGCTATATCGCAAGAGCTAGATAGTGTCTCGGAGAATGCTGATGCACCTTCCACGAAACAGACCGCAGTTAAAGCCTCCACCAGCACTGAGAGACCCAACCATGTGATAAGTCAAACCAACCAACCTTGCAAAACAAAGAATCCCCCACCTATCATTTGGAATAGTAATGTGCGTGATAAGCAATCGTACAACTTAATAACACGGTTCCTTCAGCAATACGCCAAGGACGGTTACAATATAAAATATAATACTAATACAACCACTATTCAACTAAAATCTATCCCTGATTGGCTGATAGTCAAATCTGAATTAAAAACCCTGGGGGTGTCGTTTCACACGTATACACTCCCAGAACATAAATCACATCCATTCGTTTTGAGAGGACTCGATTATGCCCCAGACCCTGAAGAACTACGCGACAAGTTGTGTCAACAAGGCATACAGGCAAAAAATGTATTTAGAATGAAACAAACCAGTAGACCCTCGTATCTTGTAATAGCCACAAAGGAAACCACTCTTAGAAATTTACAAGAGAAATACCCCAAGGTTGGCGATGTGGTGGTCACCTGGTATCGACACTATGGAGGCTCTCTAACTCAGTGTCGGCGTTGCCAGGCGTGGGGACACGCTGCACCGAACTGCAACAATGCGCCTAGGTGCCTAAAGTGTGCTCTAGACCATTTGACTTCAGAATGCACGAAACCGCTTAGTGAGCCCGCAAAGTGTGTCAACTGTCAGGGGGACCACCCGGCAAACGCCAGGACTGTCTGTCCAAGCTACCGCCACAAGATGGAAGCTAACAAATCTTCATCTAATCAAGAATTCTCACCGGCGCCAGCTCCGACCAAGAACGCCTGGGAGACCCGCAGAAGCCCACCAGGCCATCAGAGTAGGGAGGGTTATGAGGGCCTGCCCCCTCCCCAGCATCGGTACAGCGCGGCAGCGCCAGATCGGCGGACCGCCCCGCCCCCCACGACAAGCCATTTCCCACCACTCCGACCGTCACCAAGAGAACAACAGGCCCCCGCCACGGACACGACTGACCAGGTAGGGGAGGGCACAGACGAATTTGCCTCTTTCATAAATAAACTAAAAATTCTTAATTCCTTAATCGATTTGAAATTTTATACTGCGTTTATAAAGAAAGCTAATGCAAGGTTAATTAATGCTACCTCTAACTCGCAAAAATTACAAATCATGCAAAGTATTTATCAGGAAATAGACAATGTCCAGGCTTAATGTGTCGTTTTGGAATTCGAATGGGATTATCCCTCGAATCTCGGAGGTTATTAACTTTACTCATAGGAAAAAAATTTATATTTTATGCATTACTGAGACGCGTATTAAGAAAGCGCATAAGCTATATCTAAAGGGTTTTAAGTGCTATAGGCGTGAGAGAGACGAGCACCTCGGCCACGGGGGCGTAGCCATCTTTGTCAGGGCTGGCATTCCACATAAACGAATCTGTGATCGCGTAGACACTGCACTAGAGTGGGTGGGGGTGAAACTCACCCTTGGTCCTGCGATAATTTGCGTATATAACTCACCGCGCACGAATTTCACACCCCTCCACGTGCGGGACCTACTTGATCTGAGTAACAAAGTACTCTTGGTCGGTGACTTTAACGCCAAGCACCAGGCCTGGGGTTGCAACACTATTAATACCAACGGCCGAACGCTTCTTAATGCCACCCTCGAGGCTGGGGCCGTTGTCCTACACACTGACGAACCGACACATTACCCGGATAACGGATATGCACCATCTACTCTTGATTTAGCAATTAATAAAAATAATGATAACATAACCCACCCTATATCCATTTCAGATTTATCGTCGGATCATAATCCGGTTCTTTTTCAAATATCACCACCCATTGAAAGTCCGCGGCGGAAAATCGTCCAAACTTATAAAGATGCTAATTGGCATCTTTTCAGGCAAAATATAAATAATTCCTTAACTCTTACACCCAATATCAACTCTCCGGATGACATAGAAAGACAAATTGAAATTCTTACTAATCATATTAGTGCAGCTAATAATGCTATAACCAGGGATATTATAATTGATCCGCTAAAAGACTATCTCCCGCCGGATATACATAGACTTATCACTAATAAAAATGCAATCAGGAAAAGATGGCAGCGGACCCGTAATCCCGATGATAGGAGGGATCTCCTGGTAGCACAAACAACACTTAAAAATGCAATTAAAGATTACAAAAATAGAACTTGGAGGCACACTCTTGAAAACTTAAAATTCTCTGATAATTCCATATACAAGGTTGTTAAGAGGCTGAAGCGCAAATCTGCGGCTCCTTCTACTCTCATTGATAATCAAGGTATTGAGCATTCCGACCCCGGTGGGAAGGCGCAAGCTTTCGCACAGGGATTCTCGGATGCCTTTGTCCTTCCGCCGGACAATCTAGAACACCATCATCAGGTACTACGCACTTATGAAAATATACAAGGTACGTATGACGCATACACCCCTCTTCCTTTCGACTACTCCCCTCGGGACATCAAGTTGCTAATAAAGTACGCACCTAATAACAGCGCCCCCGGTGAGGATGGACTTGGCTACAAGCTGTTAAAAAACCTTCCCATGAAAGCTGTGGTCCAACTATTCTACATAATCAGAGCCATTTTTACGTACAACTATTGGCCTAAAGCCTGGAAAAATAGCGTAGTCAAGGCCGTCCCCAAACCGGGGAAAAATATTGAATACACCCAAAACTATAGGCCAATAAGCCTTTTATCTACAATGTCAAAAGTTGCTGAGAGACTCCTGTTGCGTACGCTCCGAGCTGAGCGACGCTTCCAAATAAATCATGAACAATTTGGTTTTCAACCTGCTCACAACACAACTCAGCAGCTAGAGCGCATTGTTTGTGACACGGCGGTAGCCTTCAACAAGGGTCAGTCCACAGTTCTTACGCAATTCGATGTTGAGAAAGCTTTCGACCGAGTATGGCATCAGGGATTAGTCGTTAAACTTAGGAATGATGATCTCCCGAGGGGGGTAATCAAACTACTTGATTCCTACCTAACCGGTAGGACTTTTGAGGTTGATGTTGACGGCGCCAAGTCACAAAAAATTTCGGTCCCGGCCCGCGTTCCGCAAGGGTCAGTGTTGGGTCCAGTACTTTACAATTTTTATCTTAAAGATATCCCAAAAATCCCTAACGTGAAGCTGGCCCAATATGCTGATGACACGGCGGTCTACGTGCAATCGCACTCTGCACAGGCAGCTAATAGCCTTACCAAAAATTACGTCCATCAACTCAAGAATTATACCTGTAAAAACAAAATCACGCTTAATAAAGCCAAAACCGAACAGATTGTATTCTCTAAAAGATTTTCACAGATCAAAATAATCACGCCGTTGCAGGTGGACGGCCATGTTGTCACAGCGCGGGACACCACTAAATATCTTGGACTCAAATTGGACAGGCGCCTCAACTTTGAGGAACACCTCAGGTATGCCAAGTGCAAAGCTATGGCTACGCACAAGGCATTATACTCCTTATTTCGGCGTGGTAGCCCGCTTTCTAAAAAAAATAAAATTATTTTGTACAAGACAATGATCAGACCTGTCTTAACTTATGCGTGTCCTGTGTGGACCATCGCCAGTAAGGAGTCTATTGCCAAACTTGGGATATATGAGAGGCGGTTTCTAAGAGCTGCCACAGGACTTGAGTTACGTACTCGTAATGCCGATCTATATACTGCAGCTGGGCTGCAGCCTCTTGATGACTTTGTCAGAGAACAAGCCAATAAGTTCTATGGTATGACACTATTTTCTGAAAACCCTCTAATACGCGAGATAACCAGGGTAAAGGCTGATAACCATGCACAATATGGTATTTCGAGAATAAAGCATACGATTCCATACCAGTGTACCCCACACTATTAAAATTCTGAACGATGCACTAAGCCTCAAATTAATGATACGTCCAATGTCGGATATATGTGTTTGATATCAACTATCTAGAAAGGGTTTTTCTGTCCCCTGGGGCTTTTCCCTTAAGTAATCTAAACTATTCCATTTCACATACCTACCTTCAGCCTAAGTTCAAAACTAGAGAACAATTCGCTGTGCGAGTTCGTGCCCGACCCTATCTGTCAGATGTGCCCCTAGTGGGCGGGAGCTACTATACCAGAAGACCTTACCTTTCTAAATATTGTATGTATGTGTAAATAAAAATTGTTCGAATCCGAATCCTAGGTAGAGCGATCGGTAAAGTCAAGCAACGCCGCGCGTAGTCGGTTCGTGGACGGGTGATCCCTTATTATTATTTTCTTGCCTAATAAAACATTTTTTTTTCGATTTCAAGAAAAATATAATATGTACCTCGGCACTGAAGTTCTTTTTATGACTCATGTGGTTTATTTGCCTCGGCCAGAGGCCTCAGCAACTAAACTCCACATGAGTCATAAAAAGTTGAACTTCAGTGCCTTGGTACATAAATAAATATTTTCTACGTCTGCAATAGTTTTACTTGAATGAACTAACGCTACAAATGTATCATGAAAATGTTTCCATTCACTATAAGAACCGCTAAATTCAGGTAAGTTTAATTGGGGCAGTTTTTCTGTAACCCGTAATGGAGACTCCACATTTGCATGAGAAATTGAATCTGGAGACGTATTATAGAAAGTAGTTTTAGGAAACGCGATTTCCTTATATTGTTGTATAATATTTTTTGCCTCTGAAATGACCGTGAAATAAGGGACTTCGAACTCATTCCTTTGTTGAAACGATTTGTCAATGTCAAAAGCAGTGTCATTGTTGCAGAGAAGAATTTCTTCATATTCGTTTTGAATGTCTTTAAAAGTATCTAAAATTGGGCTAATTGTGTCTAATCGCGTTTGTAATTGCTCGAATTGGCATTGTTGTGAATTTTCAATATGGAAACCTTCAAGAAAAACTTGAAAACGACTTAATTCTGCTTTAATTTGAGTTTTACGATGTTTTAGATTTTTAAGTTCGAGTTCGTAATGGGTTTTGTCATTGTTGCTTTCTGAATTGCTCATTTTCGAATGATTTATTATTTTCATAAACGCAAAATTTAAAAATGAATTCAGGTAGGTAGGTAGGCTACGTATAAATTATAACAGCAAATTAGGTATATGATGATTAGTTCTGTAAAACCAGTCCAAATCGAAGATACTTTTCGTATTAAGCAATGTCTTTGTTAGTTTTCGTGCGAGGTGCCTCAATGGCTTTAGTATGTTTCGTATTATTCCGCAATGGCTTTGATGTTTTCGCGTGAAATGCCGCAGTGGCTTCGTTATTTTTGTTTTAGTTTTGAACGAGGTAAAATTGAACGAGAGGTATGAGTTGAATGAGGTTTCGGACGGGTTTTATTTAGGAAGAAAAGGAACGATCTGACCTTTTGTCGACTTGATGTTTCAATGACTTTAAATCGCTCCTAATCTCTGCTGGTTTTATCCGAGCGATGATGGACCATGTCGACGGGCTTGTCTTTAGCTATGCTGCTTCAGATACAAAACTCCGTAATTTCTTTCTATTTGACGTTTATTATTATCATAATAATAATAATAGCATTTATTGCCCAACAGTAAGTAACCATTGACAGGACAATTGAATGAAAAGTACAAAGTAAAAATTATTATAAGTAAAGTAAATAAGTAAAGCCACTACAAGCTAAAGAGAATAAAAGAAAAATAATATGATATGATAAATATAATAATGATATAATTATATAAATAACTATATTAAATTAAAGTTGGCAGCTGTACCCTGCCACTGAATAGAGCACATTATTACAATCACCGATTCTGCCACAAAGAAATACCCAGGAACAAAATAAAATGAAAATGAAAATGAAAATACACCAACAATTAGATAACGATAGTTATTATACTACATATATAAGAAAATAGCAAAAGGAGATAACAAAAAGAGAATAAAAGTGTTCATTTTGACTAATTGATTGTTGACTATTGATCAATATTGATTATTGATTGATTAAATTAATTATTGCCCAGATGCTTCTCTGCAATCCGTAACAATGCATTCAGACTATCATAATGGATGTCACAATATTTACCGAGTTCGTTAAAATTTGAGCACATAACAAAAATAGGAGATTTTCACAACAAATTTGTTTTAGCTCTATTACAATAAAAAGTCATAGTGTTACGGGTTCTCAGGGATGGGACAAAGAAATTTATTTGTGTCAGAATATCAGTGGCATCTATTTCGCTATGTAATAATTTATGGAGAAACATTAGTGAGGAACATTTTCTTCTAAAATCCAGTGATTGAACAGAAAATCTGTTCAAATACGTCTCATATGGCATCCCCCGCTCCGGGTATATCCCATCCACTTTGAAAATTAAGAATTTAAGAAATTTCCTTTGTACTCTTTCAATGGATTCTTTGTAGCAGCTATAATAAGTGTACCAAATTAACGACGCATATTCAAGTTTGGATCTGACATAAGCAGAGTATAGTGCAAAAAGTGAAGGGAGACTAGTGAATGAACGACAATTTCTAACAATGAAACCGTATGACCTATATGCTGCATTTATTTTATTAGAGATATGATCTGTAGACGGGAGTTTCGAATAAAATATAACACCCAAATCATTAGTTTTGTCACAACGGGAAATAACAGTATTCAGTATGGAATAATTGAATGGAATAATTGACTTCTTGCGGGAGTAGGTAACCACTTTACATTTAGAATGGTTCAATTGAAGTCTGTTGTGGTCACACCAATCCTGAATTCTGTGTAGGTCATTCTGTAAACGAATACAATCCTCAGCAGAGTCAATGTTTAAATATAACTTAAGATCATCAGCAAAGAGAAGCTGATTACTGTGAATTGAATTGGTAATATCATTAATAAATAAGACGAATAACAATGGCCCAAGGTTAGAACCTTGAGGCACACCAGATGACGCCATATATTCAAACGAGTTGTATCCGTTATATTGAACAACTTGTTTCCTTTGAAAAAGGTAATTCCTCAAGAGTCGCACAGCAGATGTATGAAATCCGAAGAGCAAGAGTTTCCTCAAAAGAATATCGTGGTCCAACTTATCAAATGCCTTAGCGAAATCCGTGTACACAACGTCGACCTGTCCCTGCCTGTCGACATGATCAGACGCAAATTGAGTAAGAAGAGTAAGATTAGTGACAATCGAACGCTTTGATAAGAAGCCATGCTGGTAGGGAGACAGAGAAGGTCGAAGGACTGCATAAATTCTGTTATATATTACTATTTCAAAAAGTTTAGCAAAATTTGATAAGATGGAAATTGGTCGATAGTTAATTATGTCAGATGGGTCACCAGACTTCAGAATAGGATAAACAATGGAATTCTTCCACTCAGCAGGAAATACGCAGGTATCGACCACTAGATTAAATATTTTAAGTAAAGGGCGCAAGAGTACCACAGCACAGTCCTTTGCAAGAAAAGAAGGAATACCATCCGGACCTTGGGTACTTTTGTTTTTTAACTTCTTCACTGCCACGAGTATTTCACTCTCAGAGATGTTATCAAAGACAATATTACAGTATGCATCATTAGGCAATTCATTCCAGGCAACCCCACCATCGTCCACCAGTTCCTTGAAAATACTATTGAAGTACTCAGCGAATTTGTTAACCATCTGTGTGGGAGTGTTCATAACATCGTTGTCGTTCCCAAACTTCATACGGTCAGGAATTCTAGTCGTCCTATTCCTGTCGTGCATAAATCCCCAGAAACGTTGTGAATTGCTTGTAATCGATGTTTGCACAGTCGATAAATAGCTTTTGTATGCAGCCGAAATTTGGCTTTTAATTACAGATAGCAACCTGCGAAACTCCCTCAGAGAACCGATGTCACCAAACCCCCTATATCTTTTGTAGTAAGAAGCTTTAAGTTTGATATTTTTAATAATTACCGGTGTATACCACCGCGGGTAAGTATGGCTGTAAGTCTTGCATTTGGGCACATACAAATCAATTACATTATAAATACACTTATAAAATTCATGGACAGCAACATTTGCGTCAGTAATATTGTTCAAAAATGACCAATCAGTCTCAAAGAACGCCTGATACAGTGATAGAAAGTTTGCTCTACGATAGTTATAGTTAACTGAGTTGGGCTTCTGGCGAAAAGAATCATTCCTGGGAGCGATGCACTTACAACTAATAATTAATGCTGGATGATTATATTATTTTTATAATCAAAAATTTTCTCTAAGATACAGAACTTATTTATAGTATTCAGGGGCGTTCCAACATATACCACACCGAAAAACGCTGCAGATGAAAATTTACATTTGGCAACGCAACATGCTTCGCTTTGTCAAATTAAATGTTGATAGGAAGGAAGCTTCCGGTTTTGAAGCACATTATACTGTTCATCTCATAAATATGGGGTATGTGTTCTACTAGTGTCTCGCGTTTTCCAAACGATCCTTCTTCAAAATACGAGTTATGGCAACGGTTTTAAGAGCCGTCGTTTCAGTTTCGATACTCCGATGTTGCAATTTTTCAATTTTCCGCTTATTCTGTGTGGCCAGATCTCGCGGTCATGATAGGGTTATCCGATAACTTTGATTTATACGTTCCAATCACAACCAGCGGACACTAGTGACCAGATGAGCATGAAAATTACAGGTGCAATAGGTAGGTACCTATTTTTAAAATGCATTATTTATCAACTAGCAACTTTAATGCTTTCGTAAACGACCTTAGTAATCTACGGTTCGATCAAATTTTTTTTGAGAATAATATCGATTAAAAATTAGAGACCTTTAATTTATTTTTAACCTCTCTCTTTGATATGCATGCACCAATAAAAGTAAAAAGAGTGACAACAAAGAAGGCACCGTGGCTTGACGGCAATTTAAAATATCTTATGCGTTCTCGTAATAAAGCCCTACAGACATATAAAAAATCAAAGCTCCCCGTGGATCTTGCTAGGTTCAAGAGGCGTAGAAATGAGACTGTTTCAAGAGTAAGACAAGCAAAGAAAAACTATCTTATTAACATTACACAGCAAAATAATTCTCAGCAAACTTGGTCGGCCCTTCGGGACCTCGATGTACAATCTAAAAATCGGCAGAATGTTGAACTACCTGATAATTTGTCTGACCCAAATTTAATAAATACTTACTTTTCACAATTCTTCCAGGATATTAATAATAAAAGTGACGACAAAATTAATTTCTACACGAACAACTCTTATTTAAATGATAATCAATTCTCACTAAAACTAGCAACAGTAGAAGAGGTTCATGAAACTCTACTCTCCCTGAAAAAGAATGTATGTGGTTTTGATAATATATCCTTAGAAATGTTGAAGATTTGTAGCCCCATTACAGATATTTATCTTCTACACATAATCAATTCCTGTATTAAAAAAAGCTATTTTCCATTAATATGGAAGAAGGCAACAGGGGTGCCCCTACCTAAAAAGAAAAAACCCGAATCACTCTCGGTTCTTAGAACCATTAGCATCTTGCCTGCAGCATCAAAAATTTTTTAAAAAATTATTCATAATCAAATTTTAGACTATGTTACATCACATAAAATAGTTCCAGATAATCAGTGTGGCTTTAGACCAGGTTTAAGCACGGCGTCTGCCTTAGCTTATGTAACAAATGAAATTATTGAAGCTCGTGACAAAGGTCAAGTTGGCGCGTTTGTGTTGCTTGATTACTCAAAAGCTTTTGACACTATCAGTCACAAACTCCTATGCGCTAAACTCAAATACTATGGCTTCGATCAATATGCAATTAAACTTATGCAATCATTCCTTGATAATCGCTCACAAATTGACCGTTACAAAAACAATTCTTCAAATGAACTTAATATTTTTTCTGGCGTTCCTCAGGGTTCAATCATCTCTCCTCTTCTTTTCATCATTTACATTTAGCAGAGATTCTGAGGAGTATACGTCTATTTAAAGCACAAGCATACGCGGATGACACCCAGTTGTTAACAAATTTCGATATAAAAGACTGGATGATGGCTAGTTATAATATAAACAAGGAACTAACAAGGAAGAACATAATCTCAAATTGAACTCAGGCAAATCACAGGTTATTATATTCGATGATAAGAAGTCTACTACATTCTTAAAAAAATAACCTTAACCTTTTCATTGAGGCAGATAAACTTCAACTTGTAGATTCTTCAAAAAATCTGGGTTTGCTGCTTGACAATAAACTACGCTTTTCAAATCATACTACCAAACTAAGAAGACTAGCATTTTCCAATCTACGACTCCTGTATAACAATCGCCATATACTACCTTTCAGACTAAAACGCCAGCTCTGTGAAACTCTGGTTCTTTCTCATTTTAATTACACCAACTTTGTTTACGGTCCGTGCCTTACAAAAACTGATAGTATGAGAATCCAACAAAAATACAGAACAACTGTGCTCGTTTTGTTTTCGGTCTAAGCACAGACTAACGTGCAAAGCTATTTATTCTGTGGTCTAAGGAAACGGGATCACATCAGTCACAAAATCAGCGAGCTGGGTTGGCTAAGCATGGAAAATAAATGGAAAGTTAATCTCTGTTCTTTTTTACATAACCGTTTGACATCCCCAATTTCCACTATGAATTTAAGATACTATTTCAACACTCGAGCCACTACACATCCTTGTAATACACGGTTTATAAATAAACTGTCAGTTCCGCGTTATCGTAACGGCGCTATATAGGCGCTTTTTTGTGTCTAATGGAACTAAACTATACAATAATCTTCCTGACCACTTAAAAGCTTTAAAACTAAATTTATTCAAATATAACGTGAAGTTGCACTATCTGGAAATTCAAAAATCATTACATTAAATTTCGATTTCTTCCAAGCTGCCCAGAGCCATCACAAATCATTTTCAGATTTTTTTTGTATGCCAGAATCTAATTAAATAAATTTATATAACTTTATTTTCTTATAACATAACTGCTACTTTCTGAGCCTTAGGTTAAGTAGAGTAGCTATATAGCTAGACCTTCGCCTAGATTTGGAAATATGTACTTTTAATATTTTGTACCTTTCAATATTATTACAAGTCGTAAAAAAATATATTAACAATATACTTTAATCCAGCTATGATAGCGCTCAAGGTCGTAGCTAGTCAAATAATTTAACTAAGCGAAAACAAATTCTAAGTGGCATCGTCACGAGTCAATTTAGTAGTAGGTAATTTTTCTTTGTTGTGTTGTATCGTTGATATAGATGTGGGCCCGTATGACAATTTATTCATTGTGAGTAATCAGGCAGTGCTTAGGTACTTGTTTGCTTTTATATAAAAGACAAAAGTATAAGTTCTTGTCCGTTTTTAACTACATATCTATTCAATAAATAAATAACACGCGACACCCCTTGGCGATGTGGAAGTAAAAATATCAGTTACCGCCTAGAAAATTTTAGCTTCATTTTGAATTTTCGCGTGGCGTTTCATACTAAATCATATATTCATATTATATGGGTGAGTCTTTGAGCCGTAAAATGTTCTACAATTCTCATAAGGATAACCCTGTACAGAGTGACACCCTGAGGGTGTCCCAATAAGGACGTTATGATGTATTGTTTCTGTTATTTATAGATCAATTGGTGGTTCAAAAACTATACTTGTGTAATTTTTTCCAATGAATTGGGTGCCGGTAAGAAAAAAAAACAATTGAATTTCAAACAAAGAAGTTACCGCAAAACAATCGTTTTTAAAATCAAGATGTTCCAGCTAGACGTTACGAGCCATTATCTCGGTAATTTTTAAGATAAATTGATGGTTGAAATGCCAAACTTGTGTATTCAATTGAATTCGACCAAAAAAATACAGTTGAATTTAAAGAATATATTATTCTTTAACAAAAAAGACCATCAATAACAAGAAATTAAGAACCCCGGCGAAACTGTGCTAGGCAAAATCCCGTGAGAAATTCTGCCAAATAATGGAACATTTATAAAGCCATATTTAGGTGACCATGGCCGTGGTCAAATGGTGAGGGTAAGTAATTTAGAACAAGTGATTTAAATTATGTGGAAGAGAATCCTAGAACTATCACAAGGCGACTTTCGTTGCACCATGTTGTCGCAGTCAACACTAGCGGGTTTTACACCAACATGAGCAATACCTCTAGAGGAAAATTGCGATTTGCCATACAATAATCTAATATTCTTTAAGTAAGTAAGATTGCGATAATTATTAAGGCAACATTTAAGACTTCAAACTAAGATGCCGGATGGAACAAGGAACGAATTCGAACATCCAAAAACTTTTGACTCCTTTTCAAGGAAAAACGGAAATTTTATTTTTGAGTTTTTTAAAGAAATTACCTTATAGGCGTGCTGCAGTGCTTCAACTTTATCGTGGTTAAATATTTTGCACGGGTCAAATGGTCACCTTGTATAACAAAAATTGGAACACTTTTTCAAAAATGGTTTTCAGCGTGAGTGTCTCCATCTGACTACGTTTATCTCGTGACAACTCGATCGGATTGAAATGGATCCAATTGAGTTATGTAAAATCTTTTATAATTCTACGTTTACATCATCAGTATTGAATCCTACGGTTTTCAATCCTCTCTAGGGACATTAACTTATTATACTTTTTCCACAGTAGGTTGGTGCACATTCTGTTTGGAAATAGCGGCTTGACTTGAAATTTTAAATATGACTGAACTTCACTCTGTATTGAATATTTTAATTTTTTGTTTTTCTTAGTATTTCTTGAAAATATTACTTAGGTAATGATACTTTTGTGAAATTTCTACTTTACATATAAATTAATAAAGCACATTTTTGTCCAAACAGTAGAGAATACTGCATTATTTTTTGTCCAACAAATTTTTTTGCAAGAAAAGCACTTGCATTGAAAAATTGCAGGACAATCTTGGACTATTTCCAGCATTCTGAATTTTTGACGGGAGTATTTAAGTGACATTGGGCACAAATCGTAAATGATACACACTTTTTTTGGAGGAAACTGTATAACTCCTGCATAAAGCTTTTTCTAACCAGCATCGTAGGCGGAAATTTTTGGAAATTTTAAGGAGAACCACTGGAGGTGGTATTATTGGCAAGATTTCTAACGTTGTCCAAAGGTCAATTTTAAATTGTTAGAAAAGCAGGGAAATGGTTTTAGCTATCTACTTTGCTCCGCATTCGCATTGTGGTACCACTGTTCTGTTGGTACTCGTCATGGAAGCGTTCACCGGTGACGCGACGTTGTTTTTTGTCTTGGACCTTTTTTTTGCGGATACGTGTGTTCGCTTTAAACCTGCGTTATGGTTTGGAGCGTGGAGATGAACACCTAAAGCCAGCTCATGTTATTTTCTTCTGGATGGTGGTCACCAACAGCCGAGACACACATGTAGGCATTTATCTTTTTGGGAACGTCGTATATTACCATCTGACCGTTCTGAGGGATTCGACCACTATTATCGGAAGATTAAATGCCAGGTAAATCCTACAATATGTTACTTTTACTTTGTTTTTACTGTGCCCTAACTGTTACCTGTAGGACCATTAAGAGCGACGTTTCACTACTTATTATTGCGTACATTGCTATTATTTCGCGTGCTTTGTGATTTGTAGCCGACGACATGTGAACTGCGCGTGTAGACGCTCGTGGATTTAATCCGTCTTATAAGAACCCTTGCATTTTTGCTTAAGTTTTAATACTGTACCTACTTAGAGGTACTAAGCTCCACCGCAAAGGTGTGCAACTTTAGATTTATTGATAAAGTAAAAATTGTAGTAAGAGAAGAGAGTAAAATAAATAATCTGTTATGCAGTGACCCATGTTGTAGAATAAAGAGTGTAAATCTAGGAAGACACAGCTTTCCTTGTTTTTGGCTTTATAGTACGAGTACTGAGCACGTTAAACAAAACAAGTGGCGCCCGTATATATTCCAGTCTGTTATACTTTAGCCTATCTCCGCTGTCTAAACGCTGGCACCGTACTTTTGTACAGTGAAAAATACTGCACTATTTTTTTAGAGAGGTAGGCTTGCGGATTATACAGGATGAGGTTGTATCGTAAAAGTGTGACTATACAGGGTGTATCAGTCATCAGTACATTAATTTTAAGGGCAGGTAGGGAAAAATGCGCTTGTTACGAATCTGCAATTAAAATTTTTCTGAAGTGCATATTAACGTCAGAAATAATTTTTTTTAGAAACGCTATTAAAACCCCTATTTTCGACGCCACAGCCATTCGTGCTTGGCCTTTCCGGAACCAGCTGAGACTCAGGCCGGTTTCCCCCCAATTCCCTTGTGCAACGTTGTCAGACGTGTAGGTAGCTCTTTCACAGTATTTAAGGAATAGTCTTTAAACTAATTTTTGGACAAATCTTTAATGGTTCTTTTTGCGAATAGCTTACAAAAGTACCTTTAAGAAGCCTCGATGATTTTCCTTGCGGGTGTCGTACTCGTTTCTTGTGTTTATTAACCAAAAATCCTCTCGAAAATCACAAGAAGCAATAGGTACCTAGTCGCACAGTTTTTACACGATGGCCGCGCACACGTAGGTAAGTATTACACATCGTTGTCTTCATTTACGGAAATACGAATAAATAAAAAACCTTTTAAAGAACAGGCTTTTATTTGAGACATGTACTAAAACGAATAAAATAAGTTTAGGTTTTCGTTAAGATAAGTAGGTAGTAGGTAGGTATCTAATTCAATGCCAAATTGCGAAATTTCGCAATTGAAATCAAAAAGCTTGTCGCTCGAAATTTTCATAAAAGTAGGTACCAATTAATTTTATTGGACTGTGATTGGTTGATGAGCAAGTACTTACACACCGAATTAGGTATGTATTTTATTTACATATTGCGCGGTAAGTTTTTTGATTTCAAAATTTGGAATTGAACTACCTTAACGAAAACCTAAACTTATTTTATTCATTTCAGTACCTATATGCCTTAAATAAAAGCTTGTTTTTAAAAAGGTTTTTTTTATTTTATTTTGTGGTTTTTAGTTTTTTTTTAATTCCCATGGGACGAGGTGTTAAATAAATTTAGTCCGCCATCTCGGGGCCTCCGCCATCTTGGGGCATCCGCCATATCGGATTTAGTGTGACGTTTTTCACCTTATCGTTTTCTACTAGTCAAATTCTTTCATTTCATACCTATGTCAAAGAGGTTGTGAAGAAAAAGGAAATTCGCCATCTTGGCGCGGTCGCCATATTGAATTTAGTATGACACCACTCACTTTTCGTTTTTCCCTTTCATTTTTTGATATCACAGTTGTTATAAAAGAAAAAAGGTAATCCGCCACTTGAAGTGGCGGCCATTTTGAACAAATTACAATATTGGGTTTGATCCAGAACAAACTGGTTCAGAACTAATGTTGGAACAAAGCTATATTGAGTATACTAGATTTTAGGGTTAGGTACCAGCACTAAAAGTGTGTGCAAAATTTCAGCTTATTCGGTTAGGTGGAAGAGGTTTAAAATTCACTTGCAAGTATACAAAAAAATTCAGATTAAAGCAAAGTTTATTTTTACCTTTTGATATTTTAGTTTGTATAAAATTACCTATAAAATTTGTTTTTATCGTGCAATGTATTACATTTTTCCTGCTACCGACAATTTCAGGTTATAGGTACTTTGAATAAAGCTCTAAATACATATGGAGTAGATTGTGAGTAATAATGATCTTCAAAATAACCTTTATTCAATTACTAAAAATGATACTGAGTGATAAATATAAGAGGCAGAATGCAGGGATAACAAAAAATAAATAAAAAAATATTGATCTTTGAGTGGGATTTGAACCCTGGATCTACGAATTACTAATCGCGTACTCTCACCCTACCGGTAGCGAGGTGCCTGTCAAATTTGTTCTGTTTTGCGGCTCTTATTTGACGTCAGAGAAACACTGAAATATTAATTTTTCTTTGGTATAATTCGTGTACTTTATGATCAAAACCAGTTTGTAATATGATTGTTGTGAAACCTATTAAAATTGACGCAAGATTCGCATTGCTACATATATTTTAATAATGGTTTTACGGTTCTTGCTGCGTAAGGGTTGCTAAGCAATACTTTTTGTACCTAGCAACCACTTTCGCAGCTAGCAACCAAAATAACAGGGCACCTCGAACATTTGACTTTCGCTTTAGGGCCTGTTGGCGAGTATGTAAAGTGCACTTGCGGGGAGGGAGCAGGAAATAGTTATTTACATTGCAAGATGCGTAAGTCCATTTTTTTGGCCGAGAAGGTTGTTTGAGGACCGAGGCAACGCCTCCTTCCGACAAGTTCCTATTATAAAAAAGATATAGGTAATTTTAATTAAACGAAGTAGAATATGCAGCGACAATAAAAAAAAATAAAAAAAAGGGTTTTGTGTGGGACTCGAACCCAGCGCTAAGTTCACTGCTGCTTCACTTTCCTATTAGGCGCATTATTTGACACTAAAAGATATAACTATATTCTTAATTTTTCTTTGGCATAATTCGTATTCTTTTTGATCAAAACCAGTTTATCATTAACAATCGATGTGAAAAATATTAAATTTGACGCCAGTTTCAATATATTTTATTAATGGTTTTAAGGTTCTTGCTGCATAATCGTTGCATCGTTGCTAGACAATACTTTTTGTACCTAGCAACCACTTTTTGTACCTAGCAACAGGGCACCTCGAACATTTCACTTTCGCTTTCGGACCTGTTGGCGAGCATGTAAAGTGAACTTACGGGGGAGGGAGCAGGAAAACAATTTTGTATTTCTTAACCTCGAACTGGAAATTTGACAAAACAAAGCGTGCGCAGTTCTAACTGCTTTCAGAATAATAAAGATTATAAAGAAAAAGTTGACTTTATGGGGCTCCCTGATTACGTGATTAAAATTAATGTACTGATGACCGATGCACCCTTTATATATAATTCTATAGGAGATCACTGCTATGAAAATTCACAATTTAAGGAAATTCACCGGTTTCTTTAGCATAAATATTGGTATATTACAACTTTGAGAAATGTAAAACCTAATGCTAATTTACACACCAGACTAAAAGACTCCACCCCTATCCTTAAATCGATCTAATATAGTTATTGCCTTCCTTGCTATAACTGTAATTTAAAATATGTAGGTCAAACATCACAAATGTTAAAACAAAGAATTTCGGGACATAAAAGTGATAGTAAATTAAATAAAAATACGTCTGCTCTTTCCGAACATAATGTTATCATTATGGGACATAAAATTAATTTTAATAATGCTAAAATCCTACAATACGAACAAAATAAAGAAAGGTTTGCTATGAATAAAAGAACAGACATACACGATTTAAGTATAATTTATTCTTACATTTTAGAATTTGATAAAATAGGTATAAAACATTTAAGCATTTTCTTCTTTCTCTTTTGATAAATATTTTTGTTGTTTCTAATTATATCTTCGTTTGTTAATCCAAGCTTTTGTTTAGAACTTCTTGCTATAAACAAAATTGTCATTCAATTATTAATAATTCATCATTCCATGGTTTTCGGCGATTTTGTACCAAATGTCATAAAATTTATTATTACAACATAACCATAAATCAATTGGAAGTACCTTTTGAAAAATTTTCACAGTCATTTATTAGAATTACTACCTTTTAGCCCTGACGAAGCTCTCAAAGTAAGAGCGAAAGCTTGGATAACTGAAAGTTATGGTGTAAAGTTGTAATATACCATTATTTATCCTAAAGAAACCTGTGAATTTTCTTGAATTGTAGGTATCTACAGGGACCGGTAGAAAGTTGGACACAAAAATTTAATATTTTTTAACTCTGATTTCGATTAATTTAAATTTATAGCTGCTAATCGAACAAAAATAAAGTTTAGTAGCAAATTCATGTGTTATCCGATGATAAGTTGCGCTTGAGGTATTTTTTTTGTAATACACAGGGTGATCGAAAAAAAAAAGTTTAATTTCTTTTTTTTTTGACTAGATGGCTGCGACTTTAAATCTGACATCCACCTCTGATTCCCAACAATTTTTGTAAGTAACTTTTTAACGTATTTACAAAAATAAGGGTACTTTACTCTTGAGTTATCTTGACATTTTTGAATCTACCTCGTAGCTAAAAAAATTTTGATAAATGCGTTTTGAGTTTGAAATGCTGCACCAACTTTTATCAGCAATAAAATTTTCTAAGAAATTAATAATAAAAAAGTTGTCCAGAATTTGCATATGGCATTAATTTTGATTGTGTGGAATACCGTAAAATTTGGACTCTTTTGGGCTCGAAAATTAAATTATCTGTAAAAATATTTAATTATGTATGTTCTGTCAAGCAAAATATCCCATTCAATTTGAAGTGTCACACTCGCCCGTTTGTTCTGTATTTACTTAAAGAAATTAAGAAAAACATTGGTAATATTTGCGTGGTTGACAGAATAAGATCTAGTTAGCCATGGAAATAAATGATAGCGTTATGACGTTAGTAATGACATCCTTATTGGAATTTTGCAAATGGGGTTACCTAAACAGGTGAGTAATAAGTACTAAAAATGAGAATACTTGAAATATGCAGCAGCTGAAATGCAGATGCTGAAAAGATTAAATGTTGAAGAATGTGCGGTGTTGTTTAGTAGGTGTAAATACTAGGTATTCACTGAGCATTTATTGTATTGTAATAGTAGGTACGATATTTTATTATTTCACTTGTATTATTGTTATGGCATTACCTACCTGTTAAGTGTTACGTTAAATTTAAAATATTAAGTATTTTTAATTTACTTCGATAACAGACAATAGTATCTACGAGTTTCGGATTTTTATTATTTAAAATTACAATCTAGATTAGCTATTCGACATTCGATGAAGTGCATGAAAACCGCTTTATTTTCAAAATTTGAAAGCCTACTAGGTATGCCTACATTAATTTAGCCTAATAGTCGATTATTTATTTTCATGGGTAACTAGACCTTCTGCCAATCAAAAGCAAAAGGTATTTGTTGCCGTTTGGGATTTATTTATTTAGTTTGCGATATGATACTAGAGTAAATATTATTAGTAAAATTGTAGGTGGCTGTGTTGCAGGTCAACAGAATGAACTATAACATTATATTAAATTAGCCAAATTTTCTTTTTATATCTCCGGAGGTGTGCTCATACTTGAATTATTCGGGAGAATCTTCATCACTGTTCATTTCTGTGTACCTATTTATTTTATTAAAACTGTAATATTTGATCTGATTTACATTTAAAATAGAAGTAAAGTAGTATCTGGTTTTAACTTTCAACTTTATAAATATGTAGGGTACATTTAACCACATCCGAAAAAAAAAGATATGCTGCTGTCTGCAGGGCCGTAGATAGACTTTGTCGATGGGGTAATAGGTATAAGTTACTACCTACAAATTTTTTGCGACATCCTATAAACTGTCATGTCCTCTCAAAGGGTCACGATTTTTAAAGAAGGTAGGTATTGAAAGGAGGTGTTTGTTTATTAAGATGTTTAACTGAAACAAATAGTTTAACTGAAACATAGAAAATTTAAAAATATATCACCATGATCTATTTCCTCCTCTTTTTTCTCAATGAGGAAGGTGGGGCTTGAACTCCCAAAACCCCCCTCTCGGCCGGCAATCTCTGCAGTTGTACGAAAAACTCAACTATTCGTCCTTGTACCGTAAACTACTATATTTGCTAATATAATTAATAAGTAATACAAATTCCTATTTAACTAATCTGAGTTTGACACTATGAGCACCAATTTACAGTTCTGCATTGTATAGTTTGAACAGATGAGCAAGTTTATTTTATTTTTCCTAGTATAAACTTAATTGCTTTGTTACTATTATTGACAATAGGTACCTACCTAATATAAATTTTTCTAGGATAGGTATATTTAATGTGGTATTTTTATAGTAATTGGTAAGTTAGGTATATGTTCTTACACTTACATAGTCTGACAGGGACTTCATTCCTCTAGGAAACCTTACTCTATCTGGCACTAGTTCACCGTACTGGTTTCGTTCTTTTTCGAGCCAGCAGTCGTCTACGTTAATATACTCGTAGCCCAGTCTTGAGTACCCTTCACTGACCAGGATGTCGGCCATCGTCCTGAAGAGGTTTTCACTGGAAACAACATGAAATTGTGAATTATTTTAAATTAGTAGGTACAAATACAGATCTTTTATCAATTCTTGTTTACGAAAACTTGCATTAATAAAATAGAATGATATGTTTTTACAAGCTTTTATTTAACTTCACCTGTTAGTTGTTAGTGTGTAGGTATGCTCTCAAATTTTGCAACTGAATTTTAAACCAGTTCCACCCAAACGATTGAGCTGAAATTTGGCACACAGTTTTGGTGCTGGTGACAATATAATCCAGTATACTCAACATTGTAGTTTATTCAAAACGGCCGCAGCTCCAAGATGGCGGATTACCTTTTTTTGTTTACAACCCCCTTGATATGGATACCAAATGGGGGTAAGACGAGTAAAAAACGATAAGGTGAGTGACGTCATACTAAATCCAATTTGGCGGCCGCCCCAAGAAGGCGGATTACCTAATTTTGCATAACCTCCTTGACATGAAAGGGTTTGACGAGTAGAAAACGATAAGGTGAATGACTAAATCGTACTAAATCCAATATGGCGGATGCCCCAAGATGGCGGACTAAATTTCTTTACCAGCCTCGTGACATGGGAATCATCAAATTAGGTACTAAGAAGCACATGGGAATAAAATTAGCTACTAAGAAGCATAATATAAAGTAAAAAATAAAAAAAAACCTTTAAAAACAAGCTTTTATTATTTAAGCCATATGTATTATAACGAATAAAATAAGTTTAGGTTTTTGTGAAGGTAATTCAATGCCAACTTAACACAACCGGGCGAATTGTAAAGAAAACGCATACTTCTGCAAGTACTTGCTTATCAACCAATCCCTCTCCAATAAAATTAATTGGTACGTACCTTTATGAAAACCTAAACTTATTTTATTCATTTTAGTACATGTCTCAAATAATAGCTTGTATTAAGGAAGTTTTTTAGTTTATTTTATTGTATTTCTTGCTAGGGTTATGGTAATATAAGTTTATATAGAGATTTAGAGAATCACCCCTGATATTTTTCTTTAAAAATAATGAATATGTAATCTATTGTTTTAAACTTGATGGTTTTTTCTATACAGGGTGATCCAAAATTAGGGCCCTGGCCTTATTAGGTATAATGGATCATTTGTTTTTTTATAACCAGCTCTCCATCTAGAGTTACACTTTTAACTAAATTAAAAAAATAATTATTTTCTAAAATTTATTTGTGGCGTAAACAGATCCATTGAATTTTAATTGTTTTTTTCGCCACCAAACTAGACTGTTGTTTCTGTTGTCATGACACAACAAATCACCGTCGTTGGTTTAATGGTTTCTTAGAGTGAAGTTTTTTTTTGAAGATTTTTATGAACTTTTTCTAAAGCCTTTTGATGGCTTTAATATTTAATTTTGGGTATTTTATGTTTACAACTCGCCTCCATTTAACTTTTGAAGTTTTCTTATGAATTTTTGATAATATAATTTTTTTTTAAATGTGCTTGGAAGCTTTGTATAACTCACAATGAATTATTTCGCTGCTGAAGATGAACCCTTGGTGGTTTGAAACATGTACAGTTTCTTTTTGAGAATATAAACTGTTTGTGGAGTTTCGACTGTAAGGTTGGCTTTATTAATTTTTATCACATTACTCCACTGTAAGAAGATGGACTATTTTTTCTATTTATCAAAAGATCCGCCTTAATTTCTTTGGTATAATTGCGATCTTCCAAATGAATTTTTATTTTTATAAGTTAAGCACAGTTTGCCTAGGTACGATAAAAAGTATTTTTTCAATTCAATTTATTATTCATTCATAAAACATATATTTATGGTAAAAATGTAAAGTTAACATTTTTCATAATTATTATTAAAACCATTTTCAACTTAACGGATTTGGAGCAATACATACTAATTATACCAAATAATTTCACACTTAATATAATATGTGAGGCTGTTGGAAGTATAAATGCACTCCTGCACTAGTATTTGGAGGCCAGTGCCAGACCTTACTGAACACGAGTTTCCACTTAATTATTTTTTATAAACAGGCGTTTAATGATAATTTTTACTATCTTTGGAGTCTAAAGAGAATAAAACAATATGTTGCCAGTAATGTTGTTGTAGGATTATTAAAGCTAACAGTAGATTGTGTGTACCGCTATATAGAAATTTAATATCCGTTGAAAGAAAAATTACATATTTCTGTTGATTTTAATATTCACTGTGGATATACTTCAGAGACTACCATATGTGTGCAGGTTATACATTATACGTTCTTAATAATTAATTACACAGCTTAATGATTTATGTAATAGTTAATGACACACAATTACATACTACAGAATAACAGAATATGCATACATAATTCATTAAAATGTCTTAAAGGTATTGATGATTTTCAGGGACAGCATAGTTTATTTCAAAATGAACCAGAACCAGAAGCTATTCGCTATTCGTTTATTTACTTTTGGATAAGGGTAAATTTCCTTATTACTGGCATTCTGTTCTGTGGAGCTCGGCACCAACGCATAATAACACAGCCAGTAAGGAATGGGCACTGTGAGCAGTATTCGTAATACGTACATACAGTGACCGGCAGAAAGTTTGCAGCAAAAATTAGTATTTTTCGTTTTTATTTTGAAATGGAACTAGCATATTAAATAAAGTAGTTTTATTTTCTATATGAGGTAAATAATAAAAAAATCTTTATGGAATAGAAACTTGAAATTTCATTGTTGGGCTTAATACCTTTTATTTCTAAACAACTTTTCATAATACATTTGTTATCTCTAAAATTAAAAATAAAGGTAGGTACGTACTTTTCTCTAGAGACATCTTCCCCCGTATACGAAATGAGATATTCAAATTTTGCCAACTGCGTTTTGATCTTGCAGGAATGCAGGAATACCTTTATAAGAATGCAATATTCTGATAAATTAAAATAATAAATAAAATACATTATCAGTCATTTTCCGTCGCTTGCCTCCGGATATAATATGCACCTTGTAGTTTCACGTTTGTCATACTTATCGGTACTTATTATAAGCAAAAATTCACAGACCTTGCATCTTACGCAAGTATCTTAAGGGGATTATAAGAATAGTAACAGTAAATAAATTTTATACATTCGCTGCAAGTGTACCTATGGCAAATTTTCAACTAGGGACACGTAAATTTTGTATTTTTTTTTAAAAATTTAATAAAAATATCATACCAATAAAACTGATCTCTTCATTCATAAAATACATACATACATGTAGGTATACATACATATGTTTAGCATGATATATTATTTTAACAAAAGGTATTACATAATATATTATAGCCTTAAAATATAAACATTAAACATTAAAACGTAGACTATAAAATTTGATTAAACAAAATATATTATCATATTTCATCTAATAATTAAAACCTTAATTAAAAACTTCAATATTTCGAAAACAGTTAAATTTAGATATAGATCAAAATTCATAAAATTATTTAAAATGTAATTAAATACATAATACACGGTGTCCTAAAAAAACTTGGCTAGGTCCTACTCTTTTACCACTGTGTATTGCTTAATTGTTTCAGCTTATAAAAATACTCATATTATTATAGTCTTATTGACTGGCACGCTTCTTAGACTTAGTTCATTTATACTGTTTATAGTGTCTGGGGTGGGGTTGATATAGGCACTCGATTTTTTACCCGTATAAAGTTTAAAAAAATTCAGCAATTTGAGTGGGCACAGAAAAGAACACCCCGTATATTTTTTATTGTATCTTTACACAACAACACTTTGAGTAGTCCTGTTGACCCTTCAACTGTTTTTAAACAATTCCTTGGCAGACTTTACTTGCCAGATGCCTTTAAAATTCCCCCTTTGTTGAAATCTAGGATCTTGTAGAATGGAACTTCCTGTATATTTTTTGATAAATTTGGTATACAGAGGTTTTTGCGTGTCTTGATTAACTCGAAGGTGCCAGATTTAAAAAAATGCCTAATATGGTTTTTCGAATAAACGCAACTCTTTAAAAAACCGCAGTAGACCAGGCTTGAGCGGCAATGCCAAACCAATAGGTACTTTGCAAAAATGATGATCTTTCGGGGACATATCTACAAAAAATGGCCTCCTTTAATCCCCGCAGGGTATTTACATTTTTAGGGATGTTAACACGTAAAACATCCGATTTTAACCAGTTTTTTCTGAGGATAGAGTTAAATTAACGAATTCGAAAAAGGAGTTTTTAAAAGATGTTATTCGACAGTTACAACAGGGCAGCGATTCACGCTACAAGACAAGACAAGACTAAATATACATGGAGTAGAGCTGATATTTATAAGTTTACAAAAAACAAGCTTAGCCTACACGTGCCCGCGCACTCAGCACTTTGTCCGCACTTTTACACAAAGGGGTCCATTATTCTTAGGGCCGTAACTCCTCCCCCCTTAAAAGGAAAATATCAACCTGGAGGGTTGCTTTTCCGTTTCTTCTTTCTTCTCCACCATTTCAAACTTAACTTGTCTTTTCTTCTTCTTAAATCTTCTCTAGTACATTTTCCATACGGCGTATCCAATTAATATTAATAAAATTATAATAATACTTGTAGCTAATCCATAACTTAGGGCGTGAATTTTCTGAATGTCGGGAACTTGCAGAAGTGTAGCCTTTTCTTGTAATTTATGGATATTTTCTAAATCGATCGTTTGTAGTTGAAACGATTTTACTCGTAGATAATTAAAGTTTACATCGTTGACTTGGAATTCGGGTAATTTAAATGGTGTTCCTCTAATTTCTTCATTTTTATTAATAAATTGGAAATCTTTGACTTTGATTTCACAATTTTCTGGTAGATGGATCAAATTTGGTTCGTTAATAATTTTGATTTCTTCTTTGTTCTGGCATCTTGTTGAAATTTTTAATGTTTCCTCGCCGGGAATGGCGATGACATACTCGCTGTTGACGCCTTGTATTATTGGGTTAATAATGTGGATTGATAAACTATGACAAAATTTTCCTTCGGCTACTTTTATCATGGAGATGACACATTCGTTTGAGTGAGATGTGAGTAAATTTTGACAAATGTAGATGTTTTCTATCTTCGGGTATTCTTCATTCTCGAACTGTTGTTGGTTTAAGCCAAGTACAAGGTAGGGATGACTGGGGATAATAATTGAATTTTTTATAGGAATTGGGAATAATCGATAAGTTTGGAAATTTTCGTGTAAGAAAATTGGAAAGTGAATTGCAAATATAATTTTGTCATTTTTAAAATTTACTTGAATTCCAGCAATTTGGTAGTAAGAGATAACATTTTTTAATTTTAAAATAGAGTCAGTAGGATATAAAATTTCAAATGATTTAATCATAGAACGTAATTGTGAAGAGGGGATAATACAACTATGTAAGGTATTAAGTTTTGCGAACATTATCGCGCTTTCAAAGTTATCTAGAAAATTCACCAAATTTTGACAATTAAGAATAGTTTGATCTAAAATATTTTGTGCTTGCAAGTATGCTGAAATGTCATTAATTGTTTTATTTATATTAAACTCAAAATTTTCTAATCTTTCTTTTATTAAATTTTGGTTTGCTTGTAATATAGTTATAGTGGAATTATAGTTATTAATAAGCTTTAGTCAACGAAATTTGTAAAGAAACTTTCTTTGTAAAGGATTGTTGATTGGTTTGAAGGGCGTAAATTGCTTTATCATATTTTCACCGTCGCGTCGTCGGAATCTAGCGTTCCAAAAAGCCATTTTGAAGCTTTACCTATTATATTTACTAAGCCTCTTTTATTCCTACTATGTGGAGTTATGTTATCTAACTTCCTTTCAACTTCCATTATTAAATATTCTACATGCTGTAGTAAATTATATAGAACATTAGAGTATGAATTAGTAGTAATTTCTGATATATTACTCTTATTTAAGGATAACTTTATTATACTGTAAAATTTTCGAATATTATTAAGTTGTTTAATTATAGGGTTAAATCTAATATAATGGATAAAAGTGTGTTTGGTTTTTGTAATTTTCGTATCTCCTAGCTGAAAGGGTAGCAAAGGAGTTTTTATCGGAGTAAATGTCATGTCACTCGTCGTTGTCATTGTCAGTACTGGAGTCAATGCATAACTGCATGAACGTTCATTTTCATTTTCCAAATTGATGGTCGCAGGCCAAGGTTGGTCCTCTGGTGAGCAATGTCTTTTCTCGTAGCTGCTTGTCGTGTTGTCTGCCGGGAGTTGGGTTGATCCAGGGGCTGCCTCTCTGCGATGCCTCGAAGATCAGCGTTGTTTGGACGACGTCTTCAGGATAAAGATCCTTCAGCTTCTCGCGACGCGGTAGAATGCGGTTCCGATACCGTGGGGATTCCAAACTACTCACGAACGCGGAAACTGGACGCACGTCCTACCGACTGCGCCAGTTAAATTAACGAATTCGAAAAAGGAGTTTTTAAAAGATTTTATTCGACAGTTGCAACAGGGCAGCGATTCACGCTACAAGACAAGACAAGACTAAATATACATGGAGCAGAGCTCATATTTATTAGTTTACAAAAAGCAAGCTTAGCCTACACGTGCCCGCGCTCTCAGCACTTTGTCCGCACTTTTACACAAGAGGTCCATTATTCTTAGGGCCGTAACTATAGATCACAAAAAACTACACTTTACTGCAAAATTCCATTTCTTAATCTCAATTATGAATGTCTACCACGATTTTTTTCTAGTAAAAAATGACGAAAATCGAAAATCATTTAGTGATTTTTTTTATCTCAAAACTGACTATTGGATTCGGTACCATCTGAAATGGGTTTGTACCAAATTTCGCTAAAAATAACAACACCTAATTATTATTAAAAATGTACTGCCATATAATCAATAATGATAATCTATGAATGTGCCTTCTCACGTAGAAGGTTCATTTTTCGTAGGATTGCCACGAATTTTTATTTCTTCTGTTTAAACACAACATTTTTCGAAGGATGGGCCGATTTTCAAAAAACTTTTTTTCAACCAATAATAATCGAAGAGCTTTTCTACATTTTGGGATATAATTTTCTGAAATAGTCCTATTCCACGGCCTGTCGCATTAAAAGAAGACACCCACAAATTTCAAAACCATACAAGGCATGTTTTTGAATAAAATAGATTAGTGCCATAGTTTAAAACACTCTGTACAAATTTTCAATACACTAAGGGTGTTCCCAAATGAGACTAAACTTCTAAAAAATTAGGTTTTTCGGAGAACCGTGTATAAACAAACCACAGGGCATATTTTGGTGGTCTTTTTTACGAATCAATGAAGCCTTTCCCAAGGTATTATTTTACATAGAATAGCTAGCCTATGTCACACATACAGGGAGTTTCGTAAAAAAAGTTATGACAAGATCATACTTTAAAGTCGGAATTAATCTAACACGGTGTTACGAAAAAGAAAAGGTCTATCTTTTGACCATAGATTGTTTGGGAATCTAGACGTCTCTACCTTAAAATACAAGGTTTAAAAAGATAATTTTATTAATAACTGTGGTTTTAATATATTATGTAAAGGGTTGAAATTAAAAATAAAGGTAGTATATTCTCTCCGTAGACCATGTTCTTTCGAGAAGCAGAAACTTTTATCAAGAATGACTTTTTGTCGAAAAATAAAATTTTTGGTCCATTTTTGTCCTCTTGGGGACTCCATCTGCGGACACACTGTATACATTCGCTAGTAAAGGAATTTCCAAAATTCAACCTAAATGCCAGGACTTAGACTTTCCACAAAGTCGTCGTCTCGCGAGGCTGACTTTTGATACTACAATGTTGCATTGCATAGATGACCTTGAGACGGAAAGTCGGACGGCTGGGATTTCGGTGTAGAACAAAACCCCTACCGTATCGTATGGCGAATGCACCGGTGAAGAGTAGGTAGGCCTCTCGAGAAGTCGGTCTGGCGACAATTCGGAGTGCTGAGATTTCGGTAGGTAGGTGTGGCGTAGCACACTCGTTGTTTTGCTGGGTCTAGAATACAGGTTAGGCGATACCAGTTGTACTATTGTATAGTCTACTGCGGTATGGTGGAGTTGACCGAGTTATTCTCTGATCTCTGATTACTCCGAACTTGTTTTATATTATCCCTCTTCTGTACCTATAAGTACAGAATAAATATCTTAGCGACAGAAGTCTCCCTTATAACATGCGTCGAAAATAAGCGAGTCTCCATTCAATTCAGGGAAAAATAGACGAGTTTAAAAATAAATTTGGTTGTATAGTACAGTCCCTTTGTTAAAATCGAAAATCAATAAAATGTACTATTTGGAAGACGTTTTGCGAGTCTCCTTTGATACATGTCATTAAGGAGTTGTCTGTGTACTTATTATTCGTTAGTCTGTGTAATGAAATGAAATGAAAATTTGCCTATAACTAAATCGGAAATATCGAACACTCTAGGTACTTTATGATGCGTGTATATAAGGTACAGGCTTTCTTTCTCTTTCCTCTCAAAACAAAACTGACATAATTTATGTTAATTAATAATATTATTATGTGGCAACGCAACATCCGATCTGCTGACAAGACCTATATTTACCACCCGTATCCATTGTAATGTAACACTCGGTCAAAGCAATTTCGTAAGTTTTTCTGCTATTATGCCCACAACAGTTTTGCAAACAATACCGTGGCAAACAATAGTACCAGTACAGAGATTCGTGACTAGACTGGGTGTTTTTGCCACTAAATCATTTCCACGAAATTATATAGGAATGAAAGCAGGTGATGTGTTCTTGTTTCAAATTTCCGACAAAAATGGACTGTGTATCACTCGGAATACTACAAGAATTTATAATTTATTCGTACCTACGTCGTCACTACGGGTGTCTGGCTCTAGGTTACTAAGTGGCCTTGAAAGAATAAGTGTGCAATGATTGAAATTGAATAACAACACTCTAATCAAATATTTTATTGTCGGTATACTATCTTAATTTTTTCAACGTACGTACAGGTTGTTGCACTTTATTAGAAATACTTGTTTTGGCCTCGGCTAATTTGAATTAGGATTCAGAATGTCTTGATGGGCATTCCGTAATGAGTGTGAGAAAGTTATTCTTCTAAGCATACACACCCAAAGATTTTTGAAGTGGATATCGAGAAGTATTAATGCATATTACACGTCTTTAAATTGCTAGTTAGTGCAGCTTGCAAAATGTTACAGAACAGAATTTCTCTAAATGTAAGACATGCATAACTAACTATTGCTTTTGTATTTTGCATTTTTTTACAGACTGAGACGTTCTTTTCATTTAAATGCGAAGATCTAGACGAACATCTGACCGTATGAATAAAAATAAAGTAAATACTCATGAGCATGAGCAAATGCTCCAAGCAAAAGCTTAGAGTAAAAGGTCGGAGCATGAGCTACTACTCCAATTTGTATGAATAATGATTTGCTTAATTCAAGAGGATTTGCTTAAACAAACTAAGCATCTGCTCGTGGCGTGATTGTCAAACCTGTCGAAACTTACATAAATTAGTCGTTGTGACTGTAAGTGTAATTAAAATATCTTCAGAGGAGTGGAATGATGAAGAAAAGGGTACCAATCTGTTTATAGGGTCGCCACCACATTTCTAATTTTAAATTCAGTGGCTTTTCCCGGTTTTTCCTGACCAAATACAGTGCGTCCCCCTGCATAAACGAACAAAGAAGTGTAAAAGACAAAAAATGCGAGTTGAAATTTGATCATTTGGAAATAATATCTGCTTGATTTTAGAAACTAATTGGTGACATAATTTTACTTTCGAAAATCAAGTATGCCTTGGGAATTTTGAAAAAACTGATTTTCCCACCTACAAAGGACTGTTTCTGTAGTTTTTACGACAAATATTATTAAGGAAACTTGTTCAGAATGAAACACTGAGTAATTGTCTAAAATTTCAAAATCGGGCAAATCAGCTTTAACACCGTATTATTTAAATTTAATGTGAAGAAATAAGAAATACTAATCGTTTATTGGCAGTATCGGGGTTGTCAGTCTTAATTCTTTAAATTTCAATTTAGAGCACTTAAAACACTTTGAGAAGATGTATTAACATCACAATCACTTGCATTTACTTGAGAAGTTTTCGCGAGTTTCCGCATACACCACAATTTAATAATTTGCATAGTTTTAAATTTCAGTAACACTGTCAAACTTTAACGGTGTCTATCCGTTTTGCACTTTGCACGTTTTCCGTTTTTTCTGTTTATATTTGGTAAACCACAACTACTAAACCATACCATAGCCTAGCGACTGACGTTGAGTGTTGTTCCTAGGTTTTTTTACTGTGCACTTGGCAGCATTGAAATCGTTCCGTTTTGGCGAGAATTGTGCCAAGTTATAATTTTTAGAAATAATTAATTTCACTGACTTTAACTTGCCCTAAATGATGAAATAATTTTGCTATTTTTGCGTGAATTGTGCGAAGTAAATTAAACTCTGTTCAACGAATGTTCATACCTACGTCACAACTCCCGTCCTCGTCTTACTCATGAATATACAATATACGACGGATATCGGTCGTAGGTATATTAACGAGTTAGACTAGGACGGGAGTTGTGACGTAGGTATGAACATTCGTTGAACAGAGAATATTCAGTTAAAATTATCTTGCTGGTTTTGTGACCCAGTGCTACCTTTTCGTCCAAACCAAGTTCGGTCTTTTGAACGTGACGTCAGTAGATCCTGGACAAGGTTTGTCGGGCTGGTTGTTAATTTCTTGATTTCCTTATCTGCATTTATCAGCCACCCCATAACACCTTCTAACTATTTTGTGTGCAATTGTGGGGGTAACTTGTGGTTTAACCAACCAATAGTGTATTTTCTTGCATTTCATGTGAATCGCTGGCTTTTTTGGAGTATGTAATTTCCGAGGACGTCGAGTAGGATGGCCATTTTGATGATTCAGGGATAAGACAAATAACCAAGAATAGAGAGAGCAAAAACATCAAAATGCACACGTTTGTAGTCAATCAACATATATAACGGAAATTTACCAAAGTAAACAAACATTACCTGTGATGGGTCCTGTCCTGACAAATATCACTTTGACCACTCACCACACACTTTATGCATCCCATTGTATACAAAATCGGTCACTATATCGTAAATACTAATAGATAGTCTTTATATTAACAAAAAAAAAACATCCGAAAACACGAAAAATACACACGTAAATATTCAGAGAATATGACACTCCGGGAGTATAAACAACACAAATGCAGAGATATTGAATGCGACCTTGGCCGGCGGCGTTGCCATGTTCGGCGGTTGGAGGTGTCTGTTGGCGATTTTATTAATGTGATAATAATTAGTGGCATGTCGCCGTTTAGTTTCAGTTTAAAATGTTCACATAAGAGAAATAATAGCTAGATATATAATTTGTCAATTTAATGTTATATATAGTGTGTCCCACTTAAGGACTGACCATCCCTGCGTAAAATTTCTATTTATAGCTCGATTTTCATAAACTTGAAAATCGAGCTATCTCAGTGGGCCATGAATTTAACGCACGAGGCACCTGAATTATGCGTTTAATGCCATTTTTGAATAGAGATTCAAACACTAAAAATTTGGAAACACCCTGTAGAGCTATGGTGATGCAAATTGGTACATTTGGGTTTAGAATAACGCTGAACAATAATCCGGCAATAATTTTCCTCTAAAAATCCCTAATAGCACTTTTCGAAATTACAGCACTAAAACACCGTGTCGGTGAGCGATGAATTTAAGGCACGAGGTACCTGAATTATGCATTAAATGCCATTTTTTAAGCTCTATCCAACAAAAAAAGTACATGAAAATCGAGCTATAAATAAAAATTTTACAGGGGTGGTCAGTTCTTAAGTGAGACACACTGTACAATGTGAATTTAATGTACCTATATATGTATATATATATATTAAATCCGTACATTTTAAACAATGGATATTGGCTCTGTTTACTTTTTATTGTTACTTCCTCTATCCTTGAATATTTCTCTGAGGTCTGCGTCTGGAGAAAATGTAGCAGATAAGTTTTTCGTTTTTTGCTTCGTTGTCATGGCAACTCAAAAAATTTCCGGAAATATTCTCACTTGCTCCAGGCAGCAGGATGTGATTACAGCGGAAATTTTTTTGACAGATGTGATTATTATAATGTGACATTGTAACATATAGGTACTCAACAAAAATTTTGATGATAATTTCGTTTAATTTACGTGTAGGTATGGAATTTTCTTGCCAAATCCCCCACGTTCTTAAATTAATATCCGGAATAGGTATTTTCTCTCACACGAATTTTTGAAGAAAATTTTTTTATAAGAAAATTCGTGTACTCGACAAATTTCCGGCAATAATTCAAGCACTAGGGCGATTACTAGTGAAAATTATCTTGATAATTTTTTGACTAATTCCTTATTTGTTGGAAACTCACTTGTTACATGCTCCTGGCCGTTTATTTCTTGGGCTGACTTGATTTCAATGCGTTCATAGCACATAGCATCTATACCCCACATGTGCAGCTCGTTTTTTTGTGACTTGGTCGTATCGTATACCTAGTAGTGTTTTGGCGGCAAATTCACATGTTTGAGGCACAATATATCATACCTGACGGAGAGTTTCATTTTATCTTTATCTTTTGTCGTAATGTCTTGTAACATTTTAAAAAAATTTTACTTAACTGAATATCGGTTTTTTTGTGTTTCGAGGGACAAAGGAAGCAGCTTTTCTGTTACAGCTGACTAGCTATGTTCGTTAACTTCTACTTTTGCAAATTCAAGACAGTACGAGGGTATCCTGACCTTTTTTTTTATTATAGTCGTATTTAGTTTTGGCTGGTAATTAGTCAAGTCGAGTTTATAATTAAATTATTATTCGGGGGGTATATTCATGATTATACCTTGACGTATAATCATGAATATACCCTTCAACCCTTGGGTTGATAAGTAATATTTTTTGGGATTTAATTATTATTGTTTCGGATTTTAATATAGTAAATTTATTATTGTAAAATATTAAGTAATTTTAGCAAGTCTAAAAGGGCCTTAGCTCTGTCTAATTCGCCTGAACCAGTTTTTCGTGCCGACACAGAGTGATCGACACGTCACAACACCGAGAGAAGATCTGCAGACCACCAGCTGCCACAGTAGCAGTCTAACTTGGCTTGGCTGAGCTCGCAACAACAACGCCATTACGCAGCTGTCAGACTGCCAGCCTTGGTCGTAGTCCTGGTCGGAAACTTCAGAGAAACTCGACTCGTTAATCTTACATTTTTCATTGTAAATAATTTATAACATTTTTTTTGTTAACAATTTTTCAATATATTTTTTAAAATAAACAACCCTTGTAAATATTTTAAATCTATGTTTTATTCCTGGTATCAATATACAGTGTCTGCCAGAAAGTTGGGCACAAATGGGAATTTTCTTTATTTGAAGTTTCTCAAAAAAAAATATCCTTGACAAAAGTTGGTGCTTGTGCTTAAACTTAAAATCCACCCGTAAAAATTTTAAAATTCCTATTTGTATACAGGGAAGGTTGAAAAATATGAAAATTCCTCAAGAGTAAAGTACCCTAATTTTTAGAACTACAGCAGTATGACACAAAGAAAAGTTGTTTGGAATCCCAAGACAATGTAAAATATGAATTCACAGCCACCTACTCAAAAGAAGAAGAAAAATCACACTTTCGCATTTTTTATTCACCACGCTGTATAAAAAATAATATTAGCTATGTATTTTGAGGCACATCTTCGAGCATGACAGTACGATACCAACGATTTTTCTTTATGTTCAACTAGCATCTTAAAAACACTTAATAACTAAAACTTCTGCAAAGTTTGTCGTTTTTTTGTGTCCAGGTAAAATACTACTACGATTTCAAACATAACATAGCAACTAATCTGTGGAACACAAAAATATTTTAATACAGAAAGAATTTAAGAGTTATTTAATAAATGACAATTCAACGATAAAAATATCAGACAAAGGGAGCAGCTTTTCTGTTACAGCTGACTAGCTATGTTCGTTAACTTCTTGCAAATTCAAGACAGTACGAGGGTATATATATATATATGAAATGAACCGAAGAACAATACATATATATATATATTGTTCTTTCGGTACGTACGTTTTGTTACATCTGTTCCACAGATTAGCTGCTATGTTATGTTTGAAATTGTAGGAGTATTTTACCTGGACACACAAAAACGACAAACTTTGCAGAACTTTCAGTTATGAAGTGTTTTTAAGATGCTAGTTGAACGTAAATAAAAATCATTGGTATCGTACTGTCATGCTCGAAGATGTGCCTCAAAATACATATCTAATAGTATCTATTATACAGCGTGGTGAATAAAAAATGAGAGTGTGATTGTTCTTCTTCTTTTGAGTAGGTGGCTGTGAATTCATATTTGACATTGTCTTGGGATTCCAAACAACTTTTCTTAGTGCCATTCTGCGGTAGTTCTAAAAATAATCGTACTTTACTCTTGAGGAATTTTCATATTTTTCCACCTTCCCTGTATACAAATAGAAATTTCAAAATTTTTACGGGTGGATTTTGTGTTTAAGCACAAGCACCAACTTTTATCAAGAATAATTTTTTTTGAGAAACTTCAATAAAGAAAATTTCAATTTGAGTCCAACTTTCTGGCAGACACTGTATAATATCGAGTCATAATATAACCAACCAGTATATGAATATATCGAGTCATATAACTAACTAGCTGGGCCGGAATCGTCGTTATAAGTTTTGTCGGCAACATCCGATAATAGATGGCGCTGAGGCACAGTTTGATAATTTATATTTAGTAAGGAAAAGTGATAATACTGCGTGGGTATTTCGAATTCTTACAACTTATTAGGTTATTTCATGCATGTTCTTTAACAGTAAAGGTGATTTATACACTTTAGAATAGAATTCAATGTTTTATTTAGAAAAATGACAAATAATAATAACGTGACAAATTAACAATAATTAACAATGAACCTATTATTACTTCATCGTGTTTATTAGATCCTATCTCCACAATACATTGACTGCTACCGCCATCTAGTTATAGAAGCAGCAACACCTTCACCTTCTGCAGGTGTATTTGTCACTTTCTTACAGGCTAGGAGGGTTACAGATTTATTTATTTAATTTTTAATTGGGTTTTTCGCCACCAAACTGATCGAAAGACAACTTTCTCAAGTTGCCGGGAAAATTCATAAATTCTTAACAGTGAATGAACGAAACTTTAAACGTGTAACTCAAAAAATTACTTCAACAAATTTGTTTTCTGAGCTTTCGGAAAATAAATCTTCCTCCTTCAAAGATCATGCCTAGATAGTTAGCAACATTTTCATTAAAAAAAAATTAAGGCGGTAGCTCAGCTTAATTCACTATCTACTATCTTCAAGTTAAGAGTGGCACCTATTTGTCTCTCAAATAAAATATTTATAACTAATCTTTAAATTTAATCGGTTATATCGGTTATGCGATGAATGCGATCGGTACCAGCTGATATTATATGCCTGCCTCATCATACTTAAGTATATAAATATGCGAATGAAAATTACATTATAGTAAATTTTGAACTCCGTTAAAAGTAAAGTTGTGTTGAAACGAAACGAAGACCCTACCGCTTGATGTGGACGGTATGGTATCCCGGACGATAATAAACAGATTAGATACTTGTGTTGAACCCCTGACAAGAATTTATTCAATACTTTATGTACTTCCTGTACAGATGCAGAGACATGAAACAAAAATCGTCTACTT
Organism: Pseudeuparius sepicola; assembly: GCA_963920635.1. NCBI lineage: Eukaryota > Metazoa > Arthropoda > Insecta > Coleoptera > Anthribidae > Pseudeuparius > Pseudeuparius sepicola. The sequence continues at coordinate 32,095,344 of OY987303.1, forward strand.
CCAACTGGACCAAAAAGATTTTGTATTCGGATGCCAAAAATTGTTTTCACGTAGTTTTACAATAACTATCCTTTGGATATGGCGGGGAAGCAAAAGTGTTTCAATTCACTAAAATGCATTGTATGTTGGTATGCACTACCTAAATATTGAATTTAGTGAATCTAGTGTGGAGGGGAAGCTCGGAGACTGTGAACAAGTGTCTTTTTAAACAATTGGGAAATTATCAAGGTACGATAAATAAACAGCGTTCCAAGTTCACATCAACGCAAATCTTAGTGTCAATGAATTTGCTATTTGCATTTTTCTTATTATATGTCATGAATGTTTGTTTTATAATGGCAATGCCCTGTTTATTTTTTAAAAGTTTAAGTGCTTGGAGATGGTGAACTTATTTAAAATGATAATAATTATCCGAAGAAGTTTCCTTCTTCGTGTTGCAATAGTGTAATAATATTAATAACAATTCTCACCTCGCAGTATTCTAAACTAGCCGCACCCCAGAAGCAACTAAATGCTTTTGCGGCTATAGGGCCGACTTACTCCAGTATACTAAAAACGCTCTTTAATTGTAGACTAAAAATGATATTTCTTGATTTGGTAATATGTAATATGTAATATATAATAGGTTGGCAGCATTGTTCTTGGCACCTCCAGGGGCCTATTTAGCAGGTCTAGCTGAAATGTCAAAACTTGCCTAACCTTAACCTTGATATTCTGTGGCTCTAACCTAACTTCAAACACAGAAACTAACTACCTATCGCTTTTTTCTGTGCTTCAAAGAACAGAGTTTAATGATAACTCAAATTTAGGATTCGTGCGCGTAAAACGTAAATTCGGTTGATTACGGCCCTGTCCACCGTAACCTATCAATAATATCAATATGGCCGCCGCTTAGAGAATTCTAGCGACATGAAATAATTACCTGTCACAATCTAGTGTACAATTAAAGAGCTCATCTAAGCGGAAGAAGTGTGTTACGTGGAGACCGGTTAACATAAATCATTATTCAAAAAATGAGTTTGTAGTAAACATTGAGGGGAATTCGAAGGTGTGCTCGGATTTTGTATACAGGGGTCGATAAAAAAGTATTGCCTAAAAATGTTTTGCAAAAAAATAAAATATAATTTTTACCTACACAAGACACAAGCATTAGAGAACTTTTAAGTAGTATTCTGAATATTCAGTTTCTTTTAAATAACTTCCGGTTTTAGCGGAAATTAAATGGACTTTCTGCATTTTACAACTTACACATTTCGTTCAACAATAATTAGGATTACTTTTTTAATATGAATCCAAGAAAATTTTCGCGGTAATTTTTTAACGACCCCCGTATAAAAAATCCGAGAACACCCTCGAATTCCCCTTAATTTTTACTACAAATTCATTTTTTGAATGACGATATTAGGTTATAACGCCGAAACAAAAAGTGGTGCTTCAAATTCGTCAAACCTTGATCGGCTCGTGAGCGTAACTTCTAAATTGGTATTTTATGAAATGGAATGAGAAACAAAACTTTATCGCTAAACACGGAAGTAACAATTCTGTTTATTATATAATAAAATAGCCATTGTTAATTACATATGGTTAAAATGCCAATAGCGGACACTAGTCTTGTTTATACTTGGAGTTTCTTTCAGCTCTAGGATCTTACCTAAATAATGTTTGCTGAATCTTTCTTTGTAGTGAATTTCACCATACTCCAAAGGATAGGAAGAAGCTTTTTTGGTCTCGAAGTTAAAATATTCAATATTCATATTTATTTACAATTCAGGTAAAGGAAACACTTTCAATTCCATGTCTGTCTGACTTGTGTCTGTCGTATAATGGAATAGAAGTGAGGTAATTTTGTATGCTTCGAAAGAAAGAACATAATATTCAGTACTTTCATATAGTAGAGTCCGATTTTTCATTAATCTACCAGACATTTTTTTATTAGGCAAAAAAGTTGTACCTAACAGTATTTAAATATCCGAGTATTTTGGAACAAAGAGATTTGCCGATTGTCATAAAATTATGATAGCATTTCCAATATTAAAGTCAGCTGTTTGTCACCCATTCCATGTCATCCAAGTTGAAATATGAAAATTTTTTGATAACTCATAAACGTGAGAACCAGATTCAATAGTAGACGTCATGACATCACACCCCTAGAAAATTTGTCTTAATATTTAATTTTAGCACATTTCCCGGTCGCAAAAAATCGTAAATGATATTTTTTGGCTCTATTTTCAGCATACTTCATGATAGCGTGAAAAAGGTCCTTTCTTGTTAATCATCTACGTTGAGGAACATTGATCGGATTTTAGTCGAACTTGTCGCTTGTTAGTCTAGCAATATGGATATGGAGTGATAAACTCATTTTCAGTATAAGTAAAGTACCTTTTTAATTTGGGGTTTGCGATTGTCATCAAATTTAGTACAGTATCGTTATTTAAATACTGAATTACCTTTGATTCGACAATTCTTTGTGTCTTATATTGAATATAAGCAATAAGATGTGTTTTGGTGACAATAAAGATGCTTGTGGTGTCATACCTGATGCAGTTGTCAGGGTCGTTCTTGCAGTCGGTGTTGCACCGGAAGCGTTCCCATGCCAGCCACCCCATCGGCGGCGTCCTGGCCAGCCCGTTTTCCAACGTCCGCACGCTGTCCGCGTAGACTATCACCAACACCACCGCCACCATCCATTTCTGATAGTACATTATAACACCCCTGCCTAACCTGCGGCGATCAACACGAAATGACACTGGGCTGACGCGAGGGCCTCAGCATAATCGTCACACTCCACAACCGGTGTCCTATGACACCTTGATCTTTGTCGGGCCACTGGACTCGGGAAACGAAGGTAAAAGTGAGTGGAGGCAGGCAGACCGCGCCGACGTGTGCGTGTGCTTTCGCGGCCGCGGCGCAACGGTGAATAACAAACGAGATTGTTTCGTGGAGGGATAGACGGGCCCGTTCGTGGGATTGCCGCGGGCCGATATCAGCATCATGACATGGCCCGGATGTTGGCACACGCAGTCGGGATCCCTATGGGCAAGCTGGAGGTGTAGTGGGGTGACGCTAATAGTACCAGATGGAATGAAGATACCTAGTAGCAATATTGTAGGGTAATATATAACATTAAGATTTTCGTACCAATATATTGAGAAAAACTGCTTGTTTTACTTTCCGACCATTTCCTTAAGGGAGTGGATAAAGGTCCGCGAGTCGCGGATCTTTAGTGTACTTCTTAAAGGTCCGCGACTCGCGGATCTTTAGTGTATTTTTTAAAGGTCCGCGACTCGCGGATCTTTAGTATATTTTTTAAAGGTCCGCGAGTCACGGATCTTTAGTGTATTTTTTAAAGGTCCGCGAGATTACAGGACATAAGTAGGACGGGATATAATAAATTGTGATAAGCCAAGAAAATGTGGACAAAATTCCTGATTAAAAAAAGATGAAAAAATGTACAAATTTAAAGACAATTTCAAATTATGAGAATAGCAGAAAACATTTAATTTAATTTAATACCTACCTGTTTTCTTCTATTTGTGACAAAAATAAAATCGCAATAAGGTTTTTCTACTGCCATTTAATTTGTCCTTTATAGGTATGGGTGTTTTTGAAAGGGTAATAAGACAAGTATTAATACTCCACTCACTTTTATATTTTTTTATTAAAATAAAAGGTATCTTTGTTACAATAAAAATATATCTATAACATTTTAACATAAATTAAAATCTTAAGAAAAAAATACTTAGGTAAGTATTTTTAAACACCGGGGTTAACCAAACCACATAGGACAAGATGCCTATTATCATAGTTAAATCAACTTATTTAACTATAGGTATCCTATTATCACAAAATAGCCTTACGTGTGGCTATTCTGTGCTATTATTCTTTACAACTCTCACAAAACCATGTTTTTGACTTTGGCATTTTAACTAATGCAGTGCACATTTTGTGCATCCATTTTAAACATGAATCACATCTAATACTTGCTTGACTTTCATCGAAAATAACTAAGTTGCATATTCGACAATAATACTTTGCAGTTATTTTCTTCTCCGCCACAAATTCTTGAAGTAAAATAAATGCCGCAGAAGTAAAATACTCTTCGATTTCAGCTAAACATACTTCTTCCTCAAACAATGTACAATCAAATGTTGTAACTTGTCTTATCATCTCTTCGTTTACAAAAAGGTTTCCGGAAAGAACTTTATTAATAATTTCTTGGTCATGCAAAATAGCGAGTAATATACAGTGTGTCCCAGGATAAGTGAAACGAGAGGTGTAAAAGACCAAAAATTTTCAAGTTCGAATTTGGCCATTTGGGGTCCAGGCCTGCTTGCCTAGAAAATAATTTTCACTATATTTTAAATTTTGAAAAATCAAGTAGGCCCAGACAGGAACGATTTATTTATTTTCTGTGTAGGTTAAGTGCCCTTTCTCGACAAGATATCGAAAAATTTCATTAGAAAAAGTTGCTTAGAATTGAAAACTATGACTGTGTCAGTTTTCAAAATAATTGGCCTAAGTACTTTGATTTTTGTCCATTTTATTTCCTATAAGTAGGTGAACTCTCCTTGTCGTTTAAAATATCGAAAAATTTCATTAGAAAAAGTTATTCAGAATAAAAAAGTATGCAAGACTGCGAAATTTGGACTCAATCTGCCTACTATGATTTGTTATTGTTACAGGAAATAAAGTGGACAAAAATCAAAGTAGGCCAATTATTTGGATAATTGACACAGGGTCATATTTTTCAATTCCAAGCAACTTTTTCTAATGAAATTTTTCGATATTTTAAACGACAAGGATAGTTTACCTACCTATAGGAAATAAAATGGACGAAAATCAAAATTGGCATGGAGACATAATTTTCAATTCTCAGCCACTTTTTCTAATGAAATTTTTCGATATCTTGTCCAGAAAGGGCACTTAACCTACACAGAAAATAAATAAATCGTTCCTGTCAGGGCCTACTTTATTTTTCAAAATTAAAAATATGGTGAAAATTATTTTCTAGGCAAGCAGGCCTGGACCACAAATGGCCAAATTCGAACTCGAAAATTTTTGGTCTTTTATACCTCTCGTTTCACTTATCCTGGGACACACTGTATATAATAATAATAATATAATAATAAAATATAATAATTAAAGACAAAGGTTAGACAAGCTTCTAGAGTCTGGCTATGGACTTTTCAACCGGCCAATCATAGGCCGCGTCAATATGAGAATACTTAAATCTGATTGTAATAACTGCTGAGAAATGAGCAAAGTGATATTCATTGTCAAAGTGAAGTAGGCATCGGGCGCAATACATCATTTCGCGGAAAGTCTAGTCATTACAGGCATTGCCGGCAAAAGCTGTAATAAAATAACTATTACCTTGTTTGACTCAAATTTTGGGTCATTTCAAGGATTGCCCTTGCCCTTGTTAGTCAGAGTAATCGGTCGGACCATTGAACGTTACAGCGTCTGACTGCCGTTTGTTCAGTCATTTGTTGAAAATTTGTAGAATTTGACTGAACAAACGGCAGTCAGACCCTGTAACGGCCGATTACTCTGTTTGCCTAACAAGGGCAAGGGCAACATAGACTACTATATCGAACCTGACTCCAATGCCAATGGATTTCTACTTTTGGGTGAAAATTGACCATTCTAAAAAATCATAGCTAGCCATGGAACAAGCATCCAATCGAAATAGTAGTGTCTGTGAAATCTTCGCTTACATCAATCTAAAAAAATATCTATAAAGCAGAATTTTTCTCGCATCTTCATAGATTTCTGGAGTGTTTACAAGCAAACCCGGAAACACTGTATATTACATGCCTTCGGATTGAGGGCTGCAAAGGGGATGTCAGAAAATAAAATAGAATTATCTGTAGAAAGATATAGGTAATAAAGTTTGTTTTGTACGGATTGCTCCGCGTAACTCAGAACTACTCCATTAAAATTATACCACAGTATAACCAGTAGCCTCGGTTTACAGTTTAAAAAAAGTTTTTGAAGGAAGAATGCGGTGATGTTTTAGAGATCTATCAGAAATAATAAAATACATATAGGTATGTATAAATTTTGAGGGAGTATTCTCGTGAATATCCAAAAGTAGGTTAAGAGAGACAGTTCTGGCTCCACTCCCACTATTTCCCACTCCCACTCCTACTGCAATTAGGCCCCGCCCATTTTATCCCTACCAATCGCGCATGCGCATGGAGCGCCTATGCCCTTCAGGAGAGCGGAGCGTAACTTGGCACGATACGTTACGTTTCGTGCAGCGGTACGCTTTTCGAGCTTTTTCGGTTTTCGGTTTGGTGACCAGGCGACAACCAACAGACGGCGAGAGGCAAACGGAAGAAGTGAGGTGCGACTGAAGGCAAGGGACTGAAGCAAAAACAACAAACCAGGACCCCTGAAAGAAAAAGGAGAAAAGACAGGAGGTCTCTCAGGCAATGTATGCGACGAAAACGGCGCTAAGAACATAGGTGAAGACTCTTTAATAATATAATTATTAATGAAAGAATCGTCTTCAGAAGACGAGTCGTCTTCACCTAAATTAATAATCACAGTCTTCACCTAAATTTATAATACAGTTTCGTCGATTAAATTGTCAAGTTCCCACATTCTCTTTTTTTCATCGAAAACGTGACGAATAGCATTTCGCCAATTGTCCGTAGTAACGTGCTCTATTGCAGTGTTGAGAAGATGGCGAACTTCTTGCAATTTAAATGTTGTGTTATTCTGTTATTCCTTGACACATAACCTTTCATCTGGGCCCAAATCAGTTCAATTGGGTTCAATTCACAATGGTAGGGAGGTAATCGGAGAACAATAATATTCCGTTTTTTAGCTATTTCATCAATCTTATAAGCTTTAAATTGCTCTCTGTGCCGTCTAACAATTGTTATTAATTCTTTTTTTACCATACCATCTTCGTGTGCCAATTTCTTCTTATCCAACCAGTCGATAATATCACATTTTTTCCAGGAAGACGTAGGGAGTTTCTCTACCAATCTAGAGTGGTACGGAGCATTATCCAGTACTATAACAGAAGTTGCTGGTATAACTTCAATCATCTGTTCAAAATATTCTTCAAAGACATCGGAGGTCATCCCCCCATGGTAATCTTTAGTAGACTTAGACTCAAATTCCAACAAGCCTCTATCCAAAAATCCATTTTCACTTCCAATATGAGTAATAATAAGCCTGCGTCCTTTTCCAGAAGAGGGTTTCAACCCAGTTGACCAACTTTCCATAAAAGCTTGTCTGGCACTCCGAATGTTCTTATCGGTCCAAAATTTTGTCACAGTATGCCCTTCATTGATCCATGTCTCATCTAAATAAAATATGTTTCTTCCTTCGGCTCGAAATTTTCGAATAGATCGTAGGTATCTTCTTCTCCAATAAATAATTTCTTCCCTATCGATCAAAATGGACTTTCGATTATGTTTTTCCCGACGAAAATTCATTTCATGAAGAATTTTCCAAAGTTTAGTTCTTCCTAATTCAGGCAAGTCCTCATCGTCTTTAATGGTTTGTAGAACTTTGTCTAACGTAGGTAACTCTTTCTTTATAAAAAAAACCCATGTACTTTTCTACGTATGGCATTTTTTACATCGTCATCAATGTCTTGGGATTTTCGGCCTTTATGTTTTTTGGGACTTGCAATATTGCCGATTTTTCTTTGCTTCAAAATTCTGTAAATAGTCGCTTCTCCAACTCCAGTCATATTGGCACAGGTTTCTACTATGTATGAGACGGTATTTGCGGGATGTTGATGAATTAGAGCATCATATACGTTCAACTCTATAGCCTTTCCCTTAAAGAGTATACAGACTTACTGGTGTCGCTAGCTTTCACTGGTTTAAAAGAGGAAGCCATCGTATACAATACAAAACGAAGTAACCACTTTGAACGTCACCTTCAAATTGATTTGTTTATTAAGGTATTTTCAAACCGATTAATAATTACCTGCCCTCCCTACCCCTAAAAAATTATAATTACCTGCCCTTCCTATCCATAATAAATTCTTCTACGGCACGCCTGCGGTTTATGGCCTTTTTATGACCCTAGTACCAGATTTCCACTATCAACTACTAGAGAACAGATTATAAATCAACCATATACTCAATGTTACAACTGCCAAGGCTTCGGCCTCGGCAGTCAGAAATATAACAAAACCCCAAAATAAGCTAAATACGCCAAAACACATAGTTCTAAAACCTGAGGCCAAAAATTAGGTGGCGGAATACTTGCCAAGTGCGAGAACTGCGAAGACGAACACCAACAGACGGCGAGAGGCAAACGGAAGAAGTGAGGTGCCACTGAAGGCAAGGGACTGAGGCAAAAACAACGACCAGGACCCTTGAAAGAGAAAAAAGAAAAGACAGGAGGTCTCCCAGGCAATGTGAGCGACGCAAACGGCGCTAAGAACATAGGTGAAGACTCCATTCGAGGACAAAAAAATAAAAATTTAAATTAACGCGAATAAAATTACTACGATGGTAGCCGTCGATATCGAAAAAGCGTATGACACTGTCTGGATTAACGGCCTCGTGTACCAAACTGGCTAGCCAAAATAATAAATTAATTCCTAGAAAACAGAACAGTATGATGCCAAGCCAAGCTTTAAGAAATGTCCTGCACTAATAGAACACTTAGAAAATAAAAGTAAACAGACCTCTGCCGATAGAGTTAAGAACGCCCCCCAATCGAGTAAACAAACCGAGAGTATGCAAAACACCCCCGAAAACAAGTTTGCGAGGATCAGGCAGGAATTCGCGAAGTTATAAACACTCTGTAACGTCGATCTCATGCTAAATACTCTATTAGAACTAACTAGAAAACGCAAAATCGCCAGTAGAGAAATTTACAATATTCCGTGACGTTATGAACAAACTTAACCGTGCAAAATAAAAACTATAGACTAATCCTAAGCTAGAATGCCCTAGACATCCGCAACAAAATTGTGCAATTAAGACAACTCGTCTTGGATAGAAAACCAGCAATCATTTGCGTGAAAGAGTTCCTGTACAGAGACTCCACGTTACTACCCAAAATAAAGGGGATTCGCATGTAGACAAACGTAGGCCGGTGGCCAGGGGTGGTCCTGCCATTTATGTTCATAATAGCATCAATTTCGAAATGCTCGGTCCTAGACATAGCCATTGCAAACAACACCCCAATCCGAAATGTTAAAATAATGCAAGAACTAAACTAACTTTCCTAAGGTATGCTAAATTAACTATCCCGCCATTACCAATCCATTCGAGGACAAAAAAATTAAAAATTAAAATTAACGCGAATAAAATTACTACGATGGTAGCCCTCGATATCGAAAAAGCATATAACACTGTCTCTGGATCAACGACTTCGTGTATAAACTCCTAGTCGCGAACGTCCCAAACTGGCTAGTCAAAATAATAAATTAATTCCTAGAAAACAGAACAGTAGTAAGATTATGAGAGTATGACGCCAAACCTATCGAGACTTGTCTGGCGTCATCCTATCATAGGTGCACGGCCATAGTGCACGGCCACACATAAGGCGGACGGCGCGCGGCGGACCGGAGAGCAGGGCGGAGATGGTAGCGGAGCGTTCAAAACAATAGGAAGCCTACTGTCGTGTCCACACACACCGCGGAGAGGAGAGCAAGCCTTGTTTGGAAAAAATGGTGTTTGTCAATGGTTTTCCATAGCAGAGGTTTTCGGCTATATCGCACCATTCGCAACCTAAAGGGTAACCTTTTTGGTTACTTTTAAACTGTATGATTTTTGCCTTAATTTTTTAGATAAAGCTAATGAACTATTAGTACGTAGTAACTATGCCATAGAATGTAATTAAAATTGCATTTTTAATGTGTAATGCGGTGTTTAGCATAGAAACACAATGCATTTTTGAAATGTACTGTTATTATAACCAATTTCTGTTAGAAGAAGAATAGAAGAAGGTTGCAATAATAAAACAATGATTACAAAATGTGTTTTGTATTGAATTACAGTTCTATTCTGGTTCGACCCTCGGAGTCCTTACGGTTTCAACAGCTAGCTGTTGTTGCTCCTGAAGTATTCATCCCAGTTGATTTATGGTGTGTGGTTCAATTGTCGTCTACACTTCACTATAAGTGGTTCTGCAGACTACTTATCTTCATCATGTGACTACCAACGTAGGGGCAAGGGACCAAGTCTGACTCCAACTGAATCGGTCGGTTGCATATTTTCGTTGTTGTCGATGCTGTGGACTTTAAGACTGTAGAATGGTGATGATTTCACAGTTATATACAAAAAAAAAGGATTAGTCAGATCATGGGGTTTAGGGAGTAGCTAAGACGTTAGCGGTGTGAGGGTGTCGCTAAGAAATCAGGCAAAGTCAATCACTGAAGAAATTTAAAATGCCGGAGAAAGGTTTGTACTGGAACCGTACAAACTTCAACAATCAGAAGGCAGCCTTAGTGAGCAAAGATATGCTTGTTCTAATATTATATTTTAGATAGCTAATGGGTGGTGTGGAAAGGAGCAGCAACATTAAAATAAGTTAAAATATTAAAAATTTTAATAAAAAAATTAAAACTGACTTCAAAAATTTGGTCCGTATGCACACTCCACTAAAAATTAAAAAAATAATAACAAAAAATAACACCGATTTCACAAATTTGCCCGTATGCACATTTCAACTAAAATTTTAGAAATATTTTTCTCTTTCTAAATCGAGTTATCTTTGATAATAAATTTTACAAACAGATTTTTGGTAATCCTATGGGCTCTAGTTTGTCACCAATAATTGCTAATTATGTTATGGATTATGACGGATGATTTTGAAATTCCTTTTTTAAAGAAATATGTTGACGATACCATTTTGGCAGTACCATGTGTAAAAATTGATTTTTGCTTAAACGATTTTAACCAATATAATAATTTTCTACAATTTACAGTAGAACAAGAGGTAAACCATTAGATAGCTTTTTTAGACATGATGATAACAAGGACAAATAATAACACCATCATTACTGAACTCCATAAAAATAGTAATCGTTTTATAAACTATCTTTCATACCATCCACAAAAGATGAAAATAAATTTGGTAAAGGCATTAAAAAGCAGAATCAATAAAATATCACATGTTTCTAAAAAACATTCAGATTATTTAAAACTAAAACAAATATTTCTAGGAAATGGTTATCCTAATAACATTTTGATTAAAATTCTTTTTTTTTTTCAGAAATAATACCTCTTTAAAATTTACAGGTAACAAATAATAATAACACTACTGGTGAAGCAATTAATATAAAAAATAGTACCTATAGCTCTCTACCTTATATTTGTGATGTAACTAGTAAATTAATAAATGTTTTCAAAAATGAAAACATAAAATTTGCAAAAAAGAATGTTTTGACAGTTTCAAAATGTTTTACAAAAGTTAAAACTCCTTTAAAGGTTTTAGAAAAATCTGGCGTTGTTTATGAAATTTCAAGTAATGATTTAAAAGATAGAATTTCTCATCATAAAAGTGATTGCAAATTACACAAAACAAACTCTAGTGCTTTAGTTGAACACGTAAGTAGTAACCATACAAAAATTTTACAAATTGAAAAAAATTATTATAAAAGAAGTTTTTTTAGAAATGGGGTAAATCAATTTAAAAAGTAATTTAGCAATGAATAAAAGATCAGATATAGAAAATCTAGGCAGTATATACAGGGACCGGCACAAAGTTGAACACAAAAATTTAATATTTTTAAACTCTGATTTTGATTAATTTAAATTTCTAGCTGCTAATCGAACAAAATTAAAGTTTAGTAGCAAATTCATGTGTTATCTGATGATAAGTTGCGCTTGCGGTATTTTGTTTTTTTTAATACACAGGGTGGTCGAAAAAAAAATACAAAAAAGTTATATATTTTTTTTTAATAAAGTGACTTTAAATCTGACATCCACCTTTGATTTCAAAGAACTTTTGTAAGTAACTTTTTACCGTATTTTAATAAATAAGGGTACTTTACTCTTGAGTTATTTTGACATTTTTGAATCTACCTCGTATCCAAAAAGAGATATTTAAATAAATGATATGTGCGTTTTGAGTTTGTAAATGTTGTAAAATGTTAGTAAATAAGTGCGACAAACTTTAAGGGGTGATTCTACATGAAAAAATAATGACAGTTTGCTATATAAAAGTAGGTCCGCAAATGCTTCGTTTCCGATATACAGGGAGTCAAAGTTTTTTAAAAAAATTATAATTTATTTATTGCGCTGAAACGGATTATGATTATTTACTAACACCCTGTATGGCATCTTTCAAAATGCCTTAGTTATTTTTTACTTCGAAAACACTTGCAGGCCTGCAACTTATGGTGGCCTTGTTTCATGACCGGGTCTTAATCCCGATTTTTTACTGGCTATGCGTAGTGCAGGACATTGACTACAAGGTGGCGCCACACGACAAATCTTTATTTAATTTTTATTTTCACCTGAATAAAATAAAGGGACTGTACCTATTATGTGTTTGAAAATGTATAATGTGAATAAGGTGTGTGTTTTTGGAGGATTTGTGTTTTGAACCCGTACGGATTTAATAAGATATGAGAATATTTGGAAAGAGTTGAGGAATGATGCGTGTAAAACTACTTATTCACAGCGCCCAGAGAGCAAAGGCAATTGATGTAGCTTGACCTTCAAGCATACGAGCTACAGTGTACTGGGAGAAAAATAATACTATGATCCATGCACTTATAACGTACGTTATGTATGAAATGACAATATATAGTAAAACAATACTTATGTAATTATATTAAAAATCATAAAATACAACACCTAATAGTAAAAAAAAGATGTAATTATGTTATGTACGAGAGAGAGAGAGAGAGAGAATAAGTTAGAAAGTGTACTTACTGATTTATATCTGTTTTCTAGGACTAGGGTTAGGACAAAAAAAATACAAAAATAGTAAAAAATATGTAATTAGGTTAAAAATGTCAAATACAAAAAGCATAATAAACAAAAATAAATATTAGAAAGAAGCAAACAAGCAGGAATAAAAAGGGTGCCAGTCTAAAATAATACTTAAAAAAATCTATAAATTAATAGTCTCCCACCTAGAAACAAATCTTTTTCTAATTGTTTAATTTGTTTTACACCCTTCATGTCCTGCTGTTTTAAACGCTCCATTTCGCGTTTTCTCTCGGCCTTCTTGTCTAGGGCAACCTGTAGCTGCCGTTTGGTGGCTTCATGTTTCCGTTTCAGCTCGACTTTCATGCCTTTGACAAAAGAAGATATGTCACCATTTCCAGACAGTTCCTCGAATACATCTTCACTGTTTGTAGGTATCCTGAGAGGGTGGCAAGCTGATTACACTGTATGCGTCGTTGTCGAGGACCTGCAGTTTAATTTTTGTAGCTGCACCCATTCCGTAGCGGTAGGGTGAACTGCGAGAAGCAACAGGTGGTCCTAAAAGTCCTTCTTGACTTGCCGGCGGGGGTGGATATAATGTAGACTGAAAATTTTTTTAGTGGGTCTTGAGCCTAACTACCATTAAAAAATGATTTTCAATGTTCGTAGAGGGTTTTGTAGCACATAAAAAACACTTACTGGGATTACTATGTGACTCTGAATAAGTGGTTTCTGACAGGATGCAGGTTGGAAGCCACTAGTTGAAGGTTAAGACACCTGTGACAGGTCTGTCAAATCTTGACTAAGTGATGGCATGCCAGATGCACATGTTATAATCTGAAAAAAAGCACTAGTTGGTTTTAGGATCAAAAATTGCGGTTTAAAAATGCTTTCAACCAGGGACTCTTTAAAGTAAGGGGACCCAGCATGTCACAGTCTATCACATAGGAAAAGTGAAGCCTTGTTTTCTGTATAATATCTCCAAGGAGACCACATAAGTGGGCTTGTACGTGTCCAACTGCCAGCAGGTTTTATGTGACATGCCAGTGCCATAGATTCCAAAGGAGGCAAAATATTTCCCATCATAATTCACAATTTTTAAGTTTTCTAACTTCCAGATAGTCAGTTAAAGGTAATGCGGCCGCCTGTAGTAGTCCCAATAATTGCAACCAGATTTTTCTTGTCTCACCTTTAGTAATCCTACAATTCCCATTACGTGGGCATTACATTAAGTAAGTAGTTCAAAACAAAAATGGTATTTCCTAAATATTAAATTATTAAGCAGGTAGCTTTAGTCAGGTCTTTTTTTAAACAGTTTTTATCTACAACTATAAGTTTATTTTACGTTTGTGAGGTACCTTGGGCGAAAAATAAAATTACAAAAATTTTATAATAAGCACCGATAAAAACTACATGATTAGAACTAAGTACAAGACCTAATCTTATTAGTTCATCCCGAAATCTGTGAAAGTTCTTTGGGTAGATACATTCAACAAGGGAAGAAAGTTCAAGTAGGTACGTACCTATTATACCTACATAATATTACAAATGGTTTGAGGAACCTGGTAACAAGGTGCAATATCGACAAATTCTCAAATAAGCACTGACTTACCATACTTATATTACTTAAATTCCTGGAAATAATTGCAGGAAACCAAATTCAAATATAAAATGACAGAACATTGCCAAGTCTAATTTTTAGAAATCATATTAATTTTTACTAACAATCAAAGTACCTGTTATATCCATAGATTCTCCAATAAAATTGCATCATTGAGACCATTAGAATGGGGAAAGAAACGGCCTCACTTTGGAAAGTATAATGCTGGGTCCCCTTACTTTAAAGGGTCCCTGCTTTCAACATTCAATGGACTTTTAGCACATTAGTTTTGTTAAAAAATAGAGTACTTACTGGTTTTTTGAGGGATAGCGACACTCTGTTGTTGGCCACGACGAGAAGACTTTTAAAAACTGGAACACGTACAATCACGGAAGTCGGTGAACTAAATGGAACTCTCTAATGTATGACACAATTTATAGGGAATAAATGCGACGTCAGCAAAAAAAAGACCTCGTCAGCAAAAATTCCTCCGTCCTAGAAGTGACATCTTCACCAAAGCACCAATTGTGGCCCAGACAGGCCGAAGGCCTGTCGGGACAGAATTGGGGTTTAATGAACGCGTCAAGATATTCGCGCTGGCGCAGTAGCACAGATTCGATAAGTATGAAAATTCCAAAAATTTTCATTTTTTTTTCCAAAAAATGAATTTTTAAAAGGTCCTACGTCGATTGCAGGGTGAAATTTTGAGAAAAAAGTGACCGAAAGGCCTCAAATACCCAATTAACTTTGACAGGAGATGATGTGAAAGACTCTGTTGCAAGCGGAAATATACAGGATTTTCAAAACGGTTACTGTCCCAAAAAATTGTTAGAAAAAAGTTGTCCAGATAATATAGGAAATGCCTCTGATCGAATAAGATCCAATAAAAGAATCCAATACGAGTAAATAAAAATTTAAAATTTATTAAACCAAAGAAGTTATTATAAAAAGAAAAGGAAATTTTCCAGTCTTCCAATTTTTGTCCATCCGTTGGCACACTGTATTTTGCCGAGGGTCGACTACCATTTAGACAGGAGAATTTTTTTACTAATTTTTTTCCAATTTTTTTTGTCCAAATTTTGTTTTACCAATTTTTCATTTTTCCCATTTTTTTTCCGATTTTGAATTTTTGAAATTATTTTTTTAAGTGAAGGATATCAAATATGCTTACAAGGCAAAAAACCTTAGTCAGCAAATAGTGGCTTATAAAAAGGAGGCGGATTTTCACTCTCTCATCAGTTCTTTCCAAGTGCTTCAAGATGCAAGAGATGGTGACCGAGCTAGTGCCCTGGTGCAAATGCCCCCTCCCCATTGTAACAGAAGAAATGTTAGACGTCTACGACTGGGGGCTGCAATGTGCAACAAAAACTATAAACTTCCGGCCCAAGCAACAACATCTCAGCTGATGTGGCGTGAAGAAGGTAACGAATATCCTCAAGGCACCAAACAACCCGCAGAGCAATGGCAAGGCAACCAACAACCAGCAGAACACGGCAAGCAACCTCCCTCAGAAGAACGGAAGAAAGGAATGTGCTACGTCCGTATCCGCCTGGTCTTAGCAAGGCCGCCCGGAGGGTCTTTCGCCAGGCAGAAAGGCTGGGGTTGCAGCGTCTGTCTAGTGAGGTTCGAACGGGCACGTATTTTTCAAGAAAATTGGGGCTTATAATACACCACCCTATTACAGTATAAAATATTATATTTGAAAATATTACATCAAATAAAATCATATAAAAATTGTCGCCTTTTCAGTGTGATCCTTTTCCTAACGTATGATAATCTACAACAAAACAGTGACCTCTCCTAAATATAATAAAAGAAAAAATAACGAAAGCTATTTGTATCTAGGAAATCGAATCGACAAGTTCCCGCGCTGCCCCGGCTCACGATCGCGCGTCGTGGTGCTTTCGCTTCCGTTCGGCGCGGCGGCGACGCGACGGTAGGTCGGGGACGGAGTTGGGCAATGGTCAACTGGTCTCATAATTACTTCATGTGCTGGAAAGTTGAATACCTTGGAAACTAAGGACTGTACAAAAAATAGTTTCAAATAAAATCGTAGCATATCAAAGGGGCTAATCAAATGTTTATAAGCGAAAATTCACAGATGACGTTTTCAAGGTCATATGACAATTAAGTTGTTTTTTTCAATGACACCCTGCTGTTTTTATTTGATAAAAGCATTGAGCTTCTTTCTGGGAATATATGTCATTAGAATTTTTTTTTTCTAGATTGTAGGTTTTAGGATATAAATTTTTGCTTCATTGCAAAATGCAAAATTAAATTTTCTAGTGGTTGCGTCTTGATATATAAAGAGCACACATTTTTTCCGCACAGCAGAGCTGTGTGCACACTGAACCACATCGGCATCATGGCTGCAGCAATCGCAGAGGTAAGTGATGATATTGTTAACTTTTGTGAAAGGGCTTTTCGCTTGATAACAAGCAGTATGAGAGATATGAGAACGAAAGCGCTGGCATAAACTGATTAACAAAAATATTAGGCTCGTTTATGGTGCTATAAAATTATGTCCATACAATCCTGATACGATGACAAAACTTTAAACAAATTTAGGACATTTTAAAAGATTCAGAGCTTACTAAAAAACGATGAAACAGGCGGGGTGCGGAGTAAAAGGGAGTGGACGCGGTTGGGTGAAATGGGAAGACACACGCTAAGTCAGCGTTTAAAAGTAGAATTCGTTCGGGAGTCATTATAAATCTTAAACATAAAGACATAGTGGATTTTTTTAATGACGCTTTTCGTCTTCTAAAATCACGCTTATCTAGAATCGTAAAAGAATACAGCATAATAAAAGTTAACAACGTTTTCTGTGGAGAATTTATAAAAAAATCGGGAGATGAGGAAATTTTGGACAATAGTAAATATTTCAATACGAAAAATGTTACTATTGACGGGGGGGACAGAGCTGAAACGTTGGTGTGCCGACAACGTTACCGACGCTACATAGAATTATCAGTTTGGAAGTTAATGTAAACAAAATCGAAATGGGAAACGGCGGTGGGTCGTACGTAAAATTACCGGTTGAGATTTTAAAGAAAAGAGCTCGCGTTAACGTTAAAAACGATGATGACGCCTGCTTCGCGTGGGCTGTAATTTCCTGGCTGTACCCCGTAGATCGTAATACAGAGCGCACTAGTTCGTATCCTAATTATGCGCAAGTTTTGAACCTAGACGGGTTGGACTTTCCAGTAACGCTTCCTAAAATCGATAGGTTCGAAAAATTTAATGAAATTTCCGTAAACGTATACGCCCTAGAATTATTATGCGAAGATCCGCGTAAATTTTGTACTGGCCCGGTGCGATTGACTAAAAAGAAGATCCTCTCGCGCGGAAGATGTCGCGTCTAATTTCTACGCAAATGAATAAACACAACGGCAAAATGTTCATATGTGACAGATGCCTGAATTATTTTCAAACCCAGGAGAAATTAGACAACCACACTGTTTACTGTGAAGAATTGAATAATTGCCATGTGTCGTTCCCCAAAGAAAAATTTGTAGTTTAAAAACTACGTAATATAAAGAACGCACCCTTTTTGTTACATATTCAGATTTCGAGTCCATGTTAAAACCTTATCGCAATTCGGAAGCGATGTCGCAGACTTCCAAGTACCAAAAACATGAGGCGTTCAATGCCGCATTTATTTTAAATGCTACGACGACTTTTTGACTTTTTTCAAAAGCTATCGAGGGTCCGATTGTATGTCTTGGTATGCGGATCAAATGGAGGAAATCGCAAAATTCGTTGCGTCGAAATTAACAACCGTCAAACCGATGGATCAAAATATATCTTTGAAAATGCCACGGCAAATTGTCACATTTGTGAAAAATCGTTCACTCCCGACGATATCATAGTTCGTCATCATTGCCATTTGTCTTATAGGTTTTGTGGGTACGCCCATCAAGCATGCAATCTAAATTATCGAAACTCGTTTATGATTCCAGTGGTATTTCATAATTTCAGCAGCTACGACACTCATTTCATTATCAGGGACCTTGCCAAGCGCAATCATATCTTTCTTCTTCCCATCAATAAAGAAAAATATATAAGTTTTACGATTTTCGATAATAAGACCAGTGTAAAATTTCGTTTTATAGATTCCTTCATATTCATGGGATTTTCTCTTGAGACATTAGCCTCCTTAAAAGCAAGGATTTTGTTAACACTAGAAAGGAATTTTGCGACATCCCTTCGGATCAGTTGACCCTATTAACTAGAAAAGGCGTTTTTTTGTTATGACAACATTGACAATTTAGAGAAATTACAAGAAACTTCGCTTCCAACTATCGATAAATTTTATAACAAACTAAATGACGCCAATATCAATGAAAATGAATACGCTCACGCTCAGCTGGTTTGGGAAAAATTCAATATAGGCACGATCGGTGAATACTCGGATTTGTACCTCAAAACCGACATAATGCTGCTAACTGACGTGTTTGAAACATTCATAAAGACTTGTCACGATAATTACGGCATAGATCCCGCTTGGTATTATACCATGCCTGGTTATACTTTCGATTGTATGTTAAAATTCACTGGCTGTAAATTAGAAACGTTTCGATATTTTGCTATTTTGCCAATAATAAATACATGAAAGGACACAATCCGGACGATTCCTCCAAATTTATTCTGTACCTAGACGTAAATAATTTGTACGGTTGGGACTAAAATTCCCAACGATGCTAAAGAAGGGTATATTTTAAAGGTTGACTTAGAATATCCTGACGGGTTGCAGGATTTGCATAAAGATCTGCCTTTTGCGACCGCAAACCGAGTACCCCCAGAATCGGAAGTACCTAAACTTATGACTACCCTGTATTCCAAAGAAAAATGCGCGATACATTACAGGGCGCTCAAACAGGCCCTGAACCACGGTCTGGTCTTGAAAAAGACCCACAGAATTTTAAAGTTTAAACAGTCCGCTTTTTTGGCGCCATACATCAAATATAACACCCAATTAGTGCCAAAATCTAATTTCAAGTCCAACTTTTAGATGCAGGACAATATTTGAAGAAAACCTAATTAGCGTTAAATTAAATAAAAATTATAAAATTATTATCTTATCAGAAATTGGAATGCCATCTACAAATAAATTAATTCGCAGATACGTTTATTTTTTGTCCGATATGCGGGCATAGAACACTGTTTTAACAAGTACAAAAATATGGCGGGAAAAAAGTGGATGACATTATTTCTGAAAAGTCGTCTTCAGATAGCTCGTAGAAAGGTTCAGGTGCTTAACCCAGCTAGAGCTCAAAAGGTTAATCGATATTTCGTCAATGACTACTTTTTAAAGCTCAAGCAAGTACTAGCTGATAAAGATTTGTTCGACAAACCCCACTTAATCTATAACATGGACCAAGAGGGGTACAGATTACCATTACACCACAAACAGCAAGTACTAACGAAAAAGGTTGTTGTAGGGTGCATATTATTGCTCCAGAACATGCGGAGAATGTGACAATAGTGGTATGCGAGAATGCCGTTGGCCAAGCAATTCCTCCCATAGTATTATTCAGAAACAGGAAGCATTAAAAATAATGTCTTTACTCAATGACTGAAGTATGTTTCAAGATATGAAGTACACGGTTGTGCACTTTTAATTTTTTAATGGTGCAGCATTCCAGGTATTTTCATAGTAGAAGCTGCTGATATATTACTTCTTTGCTCCGTTCGCCCAGTAACACTACCCATGAGCTTCAACCACTATATAAATGCATATTTAAGAGCTTCGAAAGCTTTTGGGATGAAGAAGTCCTAAATTATTGGACGACTTTTCCAGAAAGAAAAATCGCACGTTCACGACTTGGAAAAATTCTTTAAAAAGTTTTTCTAAAGGCAATGTTGCCGTAGAACTTCAAATCCGCTTTCAGGTCAACTGGGATTTTTCCATATTATCTCTCTGCGATTCCAGATACTGCCTTGGCGCCCAGTTCCATAACTGACAGGGTTAACCCAGAAATAACAGAAACCGAATGAATATGAAACGGAAGATTTTTTAAATATGCTCAGTACTTCAAAACAAGCTGACAACTTTGACAATAAAGTTGAAAGAAAGGACAGTGATGTACAAAGTGTTAAGGAAAGCATCGAGATGAATCTGAAAGAGAAAGGTAGGTAATAAGATTTGTTAAGAAAATAGGAGAGAATTAGTACAGAAAATTAAAATACCGAAGCAAAAAATAAAACAAAAAACCAAGAAAAACCATAAGTCGACATAAACAATAGTAATTGAAAAAATAAGGAGCAAAAAAGAATACGAATCAATAATAAAAATGAGTGAGCTTTTCCCAGTCACCGACAAGTGTGAAACGGCGCAAAGCAATTAACTTAATGGCACACGTCGTCAGAGATTTGTCTTTTGCATCTTCTGTAAAAATCAATTCGGAGAAAAAGAGAAAAGCTTCGGTTCAATAGAGTTGGTATTGCTTTGTTTGTCAAGAAGATCGGGTTCGTGATATGCGTCTGTGCGACACTTCTAACCGTTATGTTCACTAGGAGTGTGTAGGATAATCCAAAGAAGATAAAATTTCATTGGATTGTTACGATTGTTTTAACTAATTAATTGTTATGATTGTTTTAACTAATCAATAAATATTTACGTTAATAATTATAGGGGGATAGGGGTTCTTAAAAGCGCCAACTGCTGCTAAAATAAAAAAAAATAGTTAGTTTGGAACATCAGAAAAAACAGTGTACCATATACAGATAATAATTAAATGATTTATAAGATTTTTATTTATTTAGTTGGATAACAACAATGTGTGATATTAGACAAAATGTGTGAGTCAGGGGTGTGCATGGAAATTTTTTAATTAGTTCTATAGGTATAAAGGGATAATCAATAATTAATCATTTATTGTGCGAATTAGACCATATACGCTATTCAGGGGCGTGCCTTGTATTTTTTTATTATCGCAAAGGAGTAAATACACAATAATTGGAATAATTAGGCGAAAAATGCGGGAAAGGATGTAA
Source organism: Pseudeuparius sepicola (assembly GCA_963920635.1). Classification (NCBI taxonomy): domain Eukaryota; kingdom Metazoa; phylum Arthropoda; class Insecta; order Coleoptera; family Anthribidae; genus Pseudeuparius; species Pseudeuparius sepicola. The sequence continues at coordinate 32,116,809 of OY987303.1, forward strand.
AAGCTCAGCCCTCGAAATCGGTCCAATACGCGCGCAAAGGTGTTCAACTGTCAACTTTGCAATTACCCCGCCCCTCTCTCGCGGTTTGAAAGCCTGCCATAAAGTCAAAGGCGTAAGTAACATCTTATTACGCGACATTGCCAGTTACAGTGCGAAAAACAGTAAATTCGGCGCCATTATGTTGGCAAAAGTCTTTCGACAACCTCGAATCGAGCAATTCTAAAAATCGAAGGAGGTGGTAAATCTCTTAAGTGGGTCTTGTACTTTCCTCCGGTACCAAAAAGAAACTCGAAAATCCGATAACTAAGAGAATTTCCCGATTCGCGATTAACCACTTTCGAGAAATGGGACGGTTGTAGAATCAACGAAACCGACGGAAAATCCTCTGAAGTCACTCTTGGAAATTGCGTGTTTTTCTTATTTACCGATTTTTCGGGGGCCTGAGAAGCATCAGAACCTTACCCGAAGATTCCGGGCGAGCTTTAAAATTAAATTAAATTAAAGTTTTGGTTCGCGGTTAAGATAAAGAAGTATAATAAATCAATGTAAAAAAACACCACGAGATTCTTCTATAATAACAAAATCATACTTATACCCTATTGAATTACATTGACAATCAAGGAAATCCGCGTAATTTCACGTAAAACTTTAAATCCAATTGTAAATTATTATAATAATAATGCAGCGATTTAACTTATTTTCGTAGACTGACTTATTAATAGGTCATTCAGGGCTATTTTCTACCTATACGGTACAGGGGGGAGCGGGGTGGTGCGAGGGAATGTAGGGGAAGTTGTTAATTTGACAAGCCGTACCAGAGTACAATTTGGCGCAACGTTTCCGCACTTAGCCGAAATTCTTGATTTCTTGCTCATTTCTCACGCTTAGTGAGACGTCACATTAAAGACATAAAACCTGGTGGTTGAGTTGTTGGAGCCGGCGGTGGTCTCACAAGGTGTTATGATCAGCAGCCCGTCAGTTGTGAATTACGGTGAACGGGCCTCACATCTACCACAGGTAGCCAAACAGTCCTACCAGTCGGGGGCTCTAACCGAGGTAGCGGTTCCGCCCAGGTAAACAGAAAATTAGGTAGAAGATAAAAGAAATGAAGGCCGCAAAGGATACAAACATCGGTATTAAAATATGCTTATGCACGAAAAATATATAAAAAAGACTTTAAAAAGGTGTAGGATGGCCTTTAGGAACTTGCAGCTGTTGGGGAACTCGAGGTGAAGATAGTAGTCACCGGAACACTTGCGATAGTATTCAGTACCAACATATAAACGTAGCAAAAATCAAACAAACGGCACGACTAAGTGTTACTAGTAGAATTTGTCCTTATAGAAGTTAACGATTAGTAGCCTCTTTCTTGGCCAAGATTCGATTGGTTTAGAACAGACTTCTTTCCCGAAGTAAGAACAAACACAGTACTAACTTTGAATCATTGTATTTACCGTTGGCATCTTTGTAAACTGTTTCATATTGGTCGCATGTATTTTCACAGATCACTTCACTAATCACTGTCGCCGGGCTCCATTGTAAACGCAGACGTAGGGAGTTCATTGAATACTAAAACGGTTTGAATACTAAAACCCAAATAGGTCGAAGCTTTGAAATTCTGTGAATACCTGTGGAATATTTTTGGGATGTATAATGGGGTTTTTAGAGAGTGCTGAATGTGAATTACCCTTCCGGAGATCTCGGGAAAAGTTCCATTTTCTATTTTCTCGAACCCTTGTTTTGACAGGTGAATTAAGTGAGGTTATTATCGGTTTGACATTTCGTATTGTCACACGGTTTGCCGGGATCACTGGCAGGGGTCGCTGGCACTGAGGAAGAGCAAACCAGAGAGACACAGGTCTAAACGCAAACAACTTTTATTGTTCAAAACTCACAAGTACATTCCCAACAGCATCCTGACCATGTCAGGCGTATCACGGACTGTGGACCGGCGCAACCGATAGTACGTTGAAGTGACCGGGGCGCTATGACTAGCGGCGCCCTTGACCCGGCGGCGCGATGCCGCTGCTGTCCAGCTGACGACTTGAACAGTACCTACTCGGGGCCCCTCGGAGCTCAACCTAATAAGCGGTATCCATTACCAGGCCAGACCACCGAGGGTGGTCAGTGATCTAGCAGCTGCTAAAAAGCAATATCTACAGATGCCCAGCTTGTGGCTGGCGCCAAATTTATACCCGCAGATTTTGCTGAATCGGCGATTGGACTTCGATCTATCTAGTGTTTATCTTATTGAAAAATCCTCGTATATTTTATTATTGATTGATCCTTGTATTTATACATTTGTATAATGATATCTTTATTCTTGTTTTGATTGAGTAGAAATTGGTTTGACTAATTCGGTCACTGGTCCACAGATGTCACTTGTCACAGGGTTTTGTCTACGTAGCAACGATTGTTGTGCGCTGACGAAATTGTTGTTTATTTGAAAGTTCGTTTATTAGGAATGCCCGCTAACGAATATAGTTGCGGCTGGGAAAAATATAGTGATGAATAGCCTCCGGGTTTTAGCGTTCTCGAATGGTACGATCGGTAGATTTAATATTTTATGGTTCTGACGAGTCATCTGTCATTCGTGCAATGCCGTTTCCGGGTTCTTCTTGGGATTCGGGGACTTTCCGTCAGCAAAGGGGCCGGAAGAAGTGGCACCGGTGTTTCTCCGTAAAAATTCATGGTGATTGAGTACCGTGAGCAATCGATAAATTCGGATAAATCGGAAAAGCCGTGTAAAGAAGAAACCGAAGTAGGTTATTCTTCATTTCGACAAGGAATTCGTCGGATATTGCCGATTTCTCCAAGTGCACCTTGGTAAGCCTTGACCATCATGGCCACGTGCCGCCATTTCACCAGCCACTTTTTTTCCAGCTGTGGATGATATAATCCTTTGGGCATTAAGTTACTCCGAATGTCACCAAAGGCCACACAATATCTATAGTACAATAAGCAAGGGTTTTTTCCAGGAAAAAATGTAGAAGTTTTTTCTCAACGGTTCTATATGCTCCTGGGAGCGCTGAATTGAAATATGAAGTTTGCCACTTCGCCAGGCGTCGGCTTCACAACGAAAATTGCACATAACCTCAATTTGTCTGCACTATTTTGAGTTTTTTTATACTATAACTCGAAAAGTAAGCGTCCATCGATTGTATAAATCATATAGTAAATTAAAGTAGACTAACTTTCCTTTAAAATGCATATAACAACTTTGAAGTTTGGACAATCCATAACGCCACTAGCACTACCCTACTCCCTACTAGCAACTTTATACACCTAAAACCAATTATTTTATGACTTTAAGGAACTTCAGTGGGGTCCATGGTGGTCTAACGAAATTGTGCTACCCTTAATTTACAGGGAAGTAGGTCTTTATGAAGGAAAACATATTTGAAACGAAATTGTATTAACACGAGAAAAAGGATAAAAGCACATCGTTATTTAACGGTTGCAATGTTCATTTGTCGTCCACATCATGGTCTTCCTCATCTTCAGAAATATCACTGAGAACTGAGAATCGATGTTTTACTTAACTATAATAATTTAATCCATCTGGTTTATGTATGACTACGTTTATCTCGTGACAACTCGATCGGATTGTAATGGATCCGATTGAGTGATGTCAAATCTTTTATAATTCTGCGTTTACATTATCAGTATTGGATCCTACGGTTTTCAATCGTCTCTAGGGACATTATTTTATTATACTTATTCCACAGCAGGTTGGTGCACATTCTGGACAACTTCTGTTGGGAAATAGCGGCTTGAATTGAAATTTTAAATCTGATTGAATTAAAATCTGTAGGGTTTACGCCGTCTATTTGAGTCCGCTCCGGTGAATTCAAACCTCTCTCAATCGGATCGAACGCATCGAGATAAAAGTAGTCGTGTGTTTTTGGACAAAATTTATTATATCTTTGCACAATATAGTATATTATTATTAAAAAAGGGAGAAAACACTAAATTTCCTTTGTTTTCGGGATTTGCAGTGAAAGTAATGACACCATGTTATCAGTTGTAGATAAATGCTGGATTAATATTGCTCAAGTCCAATTGATCGCTTATACTGATAAGAGCAAGCGACCGAGCGTAACTACTTGTGCTCGCGCTTGCCAGTCGCTGAATTTCAGCTCAACCGCCTAATATAGAAGTGCAAGCGGAAAGCGGCTTGCATGCGCTCACTTCCGCTTGGAAACCTTAGACGCGACCAATGTCCAAATCGGTATTATTATAAATAGCCTGTATGTATAAAATAGCAGTATATGCTCCCAAAAGGATAGCCAGGCTTTCAGGTCTCCGTTTAACATAAAATTATTATTATTATTATTAAATATACAGTGCCCGCCAAAAAGTCTGCACCATATAGGAAAATTTTTTAGTAAATAACTTACGGAAAATTTGTTTGCGGTATCAGGTTTTGATTGCTCTATAACCAAAATTGACATAATCAAATGTTGTGACGTAGTCTCTTTTATATGTCAAATTTGACATTAATGAAAAAAATGTCCGAAAACTGGGCTTATTTAACCGAATTTCGAAAAAAGTCATAAGAAAAATATGTTTCTTTCGCAATTTTATGCCCCTGTGCATAATTTCAAGAGCCTACTACGATTTTCATATTTTGCCCTTGGTTTGATACTATTGGACATAATATTTTAAATTTTCTAGGTATTTCTGACCAGATCAGCATGACAGAAATATTTGTGTGTTTTTACAACCATTTACTATAGAAAGAAGTTTGTAAATCGAATTTATGTGTTTATCTGTAAAAATGAGATCAATTTTGCACCAAGCGAGCTTCTTCAACAAGCCCTCATTTTAATTTTTTTGCAAAAAAGGAAAAGAAGGATATTTAGACCGTAAACTAAGTATTGTGCAGTATGTATTCAGTCAATGAGTGTTTTAAATTACATAGGATCGACTTTTATGGATTAACATATACGGAAAAGGGCAACATATGAAAATCGTAGTAGGCTCTTGAAATTTTGCACAGGGGTATTAAATTGCGAAAGAAACATATTTTTCTTATGACTTTTTTCGAAATTCGGTTAAATAAGCCCATTTTTCGGAAATTTTCTTCATTAATGTCAAATTTGACATATAAAAAAACTACGTCACAACATTTGATTATGTCAATTTTGGTTCTAGAGCAAGCAAAACCTATTTACTAAAATTTTTTCCCATATGGTGCAGACTTTTTGGCGGGCACTGTACATATAACTAAAACAATGGACTAAAAAGTATACGATAATTTCTCTTGGCCCCATACAGATTTCTAACCCCATAAAGATTAGTTCTGAGAATTTGTGATTGTGAATTTTCAATAGTTCTGAAAATATTTGTGAGATTTAAAATAAAAAACGTGGGGCGCATGCAAGAGATAATTGATGCGTGAATAGTTTCCTTCATTAACACCTAGTTCCCTGTAAATTAAGAAGTTCCTTAAAGTCATAAAATAATTGGTTTTAGGTGTATAAGGTTGATAGTAGGGTACAAGCGCACAATTAGAATAGCGTTGTCGGCTTTCTTAGCGAAGAGCTAAGAAATGGCTTCTTTCTAACAAGCGCTAGTGGCGTTATGGATTGTCCAAACTTCAGAGTTGTTATATGCATTTTAAAGGAAATTTAGTCTACTTTAATTTGCTATATGATTTGAACCATCGATGGACGCTTACTTTTCGAGTTATAGTCAAAAAACTCAAAAGAGTGCTGAAAAATTGAGGTTATGTGCAATTTTCGTTGTGAAGCCGACGCCTAGCAAGGTGGCAAACCTCAGATTTGAATTCAGCGCCCCCAGGAGCATATAGAACCGTTGAGAAAAAAACTTCTAATACATTTCAACGTTTCTGAACCTTGGATGATTGAACTACTAAGTGAGTTAATATTTCCGGACCTTACCAGATTTCATAGGTATACTAAGACATGATTCTCCCTTTAGGGCCTGTCTGTCTGTCCTGTTTAGTGTCCAGCTCCGTCGGGCCGTGTGTGGGCGGGAGTATGTACTGTTTGTTCTGCAGTTCTTGCTCCGTTGTTCCTGCCGGTCAATATTGGATTTAGTCTGTCCACGTCTTCGTTCCGGTCCTGTCTGCTTGCTGTCTAGCCTGGGCTGTTGGTACAGTCTTGTACCGTAACCACGGCGTGGGATTATAGCCTTAGGTTGGAGCTTCCGGGATCATAGCTTTTGTCGACAGATAAGTTGTAGTCCTAAGGTTTTAGGGAAGGGAAAACAGTAGCACTCTGGGAGTATTGAGTGAGCCAATGGATCCGTTAATATTTTTGCACTCAATATTCACTTCCTATTTAAATACCAATTTTACCGAGTCTTCAACGATCCGTCAACCGTCTGTTACGCGAAATATCTCCCGGTCGCCGTAACGAGTTCGCACATATAAGACCAGCTCAGTTATTTAATCAGGCCTAATTATTTAACCGTACTATCCCCCCTTTTTTAGAGTTACCTTTAAATATTTTTGTATTGCGCAGCTTTAATTCATTATTGTTAGCGAAAATATTGTTCCTTCTTTTCATTTTGAAACCCTGTCACCACTACGAACCTACTCCCCCCGCCGACTGGAGTTAAAACTACATTACTACGTTTTTAAATAATTATTAACAACCCTTGCCCACAATTTTGAGTATTTTGTTCTGAAATCGCAAGTTCGAACTTGATTCAGTCGAATATCAGTTCTCTCAATTCGTTTCGATATCGATTTTTGGGGTGACGTAGTGAATACGAAACCATCTGTAACAATACAAGATACGTTCAGCGTTAGGGTCCACTGATTCGCGCTTGTTAGGAACAGTTTGGTTCGGTCATGGATCCATTGCGGTTGGTTCGAGTAATCTGTTCGGTGAACAACTGACTGGGTCTGGTTCTGCGACCCGGTAACATTTTTATGGTTCAAATTCAATTTTCTGTCTGAGCGCTGACGTCATTAGATCAAGAACTTAATTTGAGTATTTTGTGAAGACTGTCAAAAATTAGCGTCAAACACGTCGTCCTGGCCATGTCTGATTTGGTCTTCGAGAGCGAGAGGTTCAGGTATAAAAAAAAAGTATCGGGTGCATTGGTTTTCCGGAATTTAATCCAACTTTATCGCCGCCCCGATTCTGTTTGTCGGTAATCTTGTGTGCTTATTTGTTGTATCTTGCTTTAGTGCAAACAATTTAAAGTTTATTTTTGTGTTTTCATGTGGATCTCCGGCTTTTGAGATTTTGGAATTTTCGAGAACGTCGAATAGGGCGGCCATTTTGGGGTTAAGGAACGCGTGTAGCAGTTGCGGCCGACTGCGTTGAACTGCGTTGTTTTGGGTACTTTGGGAGCAAAGTAGCAAGGCACCGGACAGGACTGGAATAAAAGGACAGGTGAGTTATTGAGAAATTATTTCTTTATAATAATTTTTGGTCAATCCATATTTGTATAACTCACCTGTGCCTGTTCTTTTTTGCACGCTCATTTCTTGATCTCGATCACGAAATAAGCGTGGCTGCCTTGTCCTGACTTGTGCTGCTATATTGAGTTTGGATATTTTGTCGGTGATCGCATGTTTTTTTAGCACACAAGGTTCGATTACCTGACCGAGTTTTTGCTTTCGTTGTAACATGTCATAGTTTCATTATTAGTCGAAGACCAAGCCAGAATTATTTCGGGTTTATTCAATTAATCTTTTTGCAAATTTAAGTCATTTTTGAAGGTATCGTGACCTCAATTAGTTAATTTTTTTTGTCGTTTGCAACCTTGCAATATTTTTTTGTCATTAACTTTATATCTCTTTGGCTTGCAGTTAGTCAAGTGAGGCTTGTATTTTCTATTTTCATTTAATATAACTGGAAGGGAAGTATATTCATGGATATACAGTAACGGATTTAAAGTAATTTTTTTATTTCATTAGATTGTCAGATTTTAAGTAACGTCATTAATTTAGTATTAAGTTTTTCTTTGTAGGCATTGACAGCACTTGTTTGATTTCGGAGCACAGTCTAATTTGCCCGAATTGTTCTTTCATGCACAACTGCACCTGGAACGTACACCGAGCTGCCTAGTCGTCCGAGCCGTTGCCATCTGCTGACCACAAGCCCAGCAGCCACAGCCACACTTGGCAAGAAACCCTGAGATACCGAGCTACTTCCATCGCACGCCTGTATAGTGGCTGTGGGATTGTCGACGCTTGGTCGCAGAGTTGTCGGGACGTGTCGGAACCTGGTTCGACAACTTCATCGATACCCAGTGGAGTGCTGTGGGCTACTCCTGGACGAATCGGACTTAAATGTAAGGTGTTTCAAAAGTTAAAGCGTTCCATTATTAAGATCTTGAGTGCAGAAGATTGGACACTTGCGTTTCCTTTTGACTTTCACACTTCTCGTGCAGTGCTAAGTTGTTCTAGACTTTCTTAATCGTCTCGCAGCAAGTCACTTCGCTTTAATTTTATAACTTACAGTAGTTGTTCCATTTAAATTAATTGTAATTCTGTCCGATACTTTTATTGTAAAACATTTCATTTTTATTATTGACAAATTTAAACTTGTCCTCAAATTTTTTATTGTTTAACAGTTCACAAGTTGTTCTAATAAACAACCTTTGTAAATAATTTTAAACGTGTGTTTTATTCCTGGGGTATCAATAATCGAGTCAGATATAACCAGTTTCAATAGCTGGGCTGAAACTGAAGTTATATCTTAAAATTTGTCATTACAACAAACATAAGTTATAACTAGTCATACCTTCAGTGGCGCACGTAAAAGCAAATTCTTGCGTTAGGGTTTTTTTTATTTGTCAATGTAATTAAGCTCTTCCAGCACCGAACTACTATTTTCTTGTGGACATTGATCCAAATTCATTAAAAATTAAAACTCTTGTCCTCCCCCCTTTTACATCCTAACATAACTTTCTTGAAAAATCTCGAACCTCTCGCAATGGAAATCCACACAGAATAAAATTGATTTACTCCAGTAATTTTCGTAACATTGTTTACATACGACTTATAATTCTCCACTGACCTCCCTTCGTCCGCGGAACGTAGGACGGTACCGAGTATGCGGCAACAACCCAGCCAATCAGATTGGACCTCACGTTAATTAATAAGCGCACAAATCTACACTAGAAGTCGTAAAAATCTAAGCCTAACCCCTAAGTTTATCTCCAAAAATATATTTCCAATCACCATGCTCAATCCCAACATTACAGCCATTTTAAATATCATTTTCAAAAATTCTTGTCGTGGGAATCGACCATTAAAATAAATGTGGTAGTGTTATCACAGTAGATCTATAAAGATATTTATTTAGTTGTAGAATGCTTACATATGTTTCGATCCGTAATAAGATCGTCTTCAGAGCAATAATACAAACATGTATCTAATTAGCATTAAACAGACATGGCTTTTAGTTAAAAACATAGTTGTAGGTATATTCTTAGGGTACTATAACAATTGTAGAGTCGAAAAATTAAAACATTTTGGTATCGATAGATTGATAGCGCTGTCAACTGCTAGAATCCATTAACCCCTACAGAGTGCCGAGCAATGAAGAACATCTAAAAAATATCTCTATTCCTGTAGGTAATCTTCCTTGAGCTCTAAAAAAACCTCTCCCGAGTTAAGAAAACTCGCACCGCTGCGATTCTTGGCGAAGATTCATCTTCCTCTATACCCGCCGGAACGAAGTCTTATTTTTAAGGAAGTACAAAACCCTATATATAACAATACTTTGCCTGAATATTCCCCCAATCAAATTTATCTACTTTTGCAAACATACATATCAAAACTTTACTGAAGTTTAAAATTAGACTTATAGCTAATTGCCGTGTTCTATCTAAAGTTAAAGGAGTGGCCACAGATTTTTTAAATTTACATACAAATCAAAATTGTTCACTTGGAACAGATTTTTTTTATTAACGAACTAACAACAACCACACAAGAACGAAACCAAACTTATAATGACTATTTTAACTACAAGTCATACTTAAAATCACAACAGAAAACCTATTTTACAATCTAACCTGAGATGTACCCAGAACACTTCCTCAAAATCAAAATTCTAATCAAACATAATATAATCCAAGACCATCACAATCGTAATTTTTAAATCAAGGTCCTTTTGGTGACATTAATAGACCAATTACTCAACGTACAAATCTACCTGCCAAGGTTTTTGGTAATCAAACCCAAGACCGTTCCCTGAACAACAACAAAGATACCAGAGACCATTCCCCAAACAACAACCAAATATGTCTAGACACATGTCCGGCGGCGTAGAAAATATCATAAATATTCTCGGCTCCCTATGGCTTAAATGACTCGCCGTCGTACTTTTCACAATACTGAAATATCTCGCGAGTACGACGAAACGAACAAAAATTACGTGGCATAGGTATCAAGTAAAGGATAATCAGTGCAAAAAATTCACTCCAGCCGGGATTCGAACCCTCTTTATTTATAATCACAGGTACAATAATACATTCTTGTTTGGTAGCGAAAATTTTCAAGCGCCAGCCTCGGAACTTTCTACCAGCCAACAATAATTGAATTAAATAATATTTTTATAGACCCGGGTGGTTCAGATTCCCTTATTATCCCTCAAGTTGCAGGCCTAATAGATCAATATCATTCGCTTGACGCGGTAATAGAGTACGAAAACTATCTTTTTGAAAATAGAAAATTAAAAATACGTTTTTCGTTATTAACCAAATCAATTCCTGTAAATATTAACCACGGTGACGTCATACTTCCTGCTATCACACACAATAGCGAAATTATTATACTTACCGGAATCCCTGCACAAACCCTGAAATGGATTTGTGAAAGTCCTTGTTGCCGTGTTTTTCGTATAGCAAAAAGAGAAACTTTTTCAGGGTATATTAGGTGTCTCAAATAAAGTCCGATTAGGTATATCCTTAGTTTTTGAAATGAAAAGACCAGCTTAAAACCAGAATGATGCAGTTTTCTCTGGACAATCCGAATCTAGCTTCAGAATTTATATACAGGATGTTCTCGAAAAGTTAAGGACAAAAATACAGGGTGTCTATTTAAGAAGGGCCATGCACTCGAGAAAATCTTGACAAATATGCATTTTTCTTAAAACTTTATTTGAAAAAAAAAAATTCTTTTTTGATGAGCTAACTTTGCGTAAAAACACACTTGAGATCCATGGTCTACTTTTCGAGATATTTTTCAAAATCCCGAAAATCGCCGAAATTTCTTCGGCATGTAACTTTTTTGTTTCAAGAGTTAAATTCTTAATGAAATTTGCGGGCAAAACTGATTGCTTTAAACTTAGTTTATCAGAATTTGGAAAAAGCCATGGTTTGTTATGTGCTCTCTTAACACTTTTTTTTTATTTATAGCTGTCATGCATACTAGAAAATTTAAAAAATGTGAGAAATGTGCAAGATACCGATACCTCGCAAGAAATTTCCAAGATTTCCAATGCAGGATGTTGGGAAAAAAAACCTAAAACATGAAGGTACAGGATTCGAGGCCACGGCTCGCTACAATAAAGTGGGCACATTTTTTTTCGGTGGGCACTAAGAGAACATCCATTAAACCGTGGCATTGTTTTAAATTATGATAAAGTAGCAATTAGTTTTGATCACAAATGACACAAAAATAAATGGTAAGATTTAATAAATGTATTGTGTATAGACGCTTGTAATAATAAATAATAATAATTTTTTACTTGTTAATATTGCATTGTGTCTATTGTTTGTATGATTGTATAATTTAAATGGAATTGATGTTGTTATTTGTAATTGTACATAATATATATTGTATTTAAACAAATAAACATTTTTATTGTAAGCCTGCCGTGGATTCAGCACGGCCACAACTGGGCACTCCTCAAGTTGGTGGCGCTCCGAGGTCTGTACTTGTTACGTTAGTTTTTAGCGAATGAAATTAGTAGATACATAATAGTATATTTCCTAACAAGTGCGGAAAGTGCCACTTTCCCGCATGCGATTGCAGTTGGCTAAACGACGCGCAGCCCAAAAATCTAGTGTGGAAAAGACACCTTCCGTAAGAGTTAGGAACACTATTTTTTCTACAAGCGTGCGGAAAAGCAAAGAAATTAAAAGTATACTTTTCCGCAAGCTTGTAGAAAATAATTATTAGTGGAGAGTATTTTTGACATTATTATAAAAAGGGGATGTTTGAGATCAATTTGAAAATAGCGAATGATAGGTGCGTAGTCTACAGTGTGTCCCGGGTAGGTGAAACGTTTCTTGTAAAGGACAAAAAAAAAATCCGAGTTGAAATTTGAGCTTTTGGGGATCCGCCCTGCTTGGTTTGAAAGTAATTTGTCACATAATTTTAGTTTCGAAAAATGAAGTGTGCTTTGGATATTTCTAAAAAACTGTTTTTTACACTAGTAAAGTGCCTTTCCTTTAGGAGTTACGGCAAGATGTTGTCAAGAAAAGTTGTTCAGAATGAAAAACTGAGTAATTTTACAAAATTTGAAAATCCTAGGTCTACTTTGATTTTTTGCTCTTTTTTACTAGAAAAGTGTGGAAAAGTGCTATTTTGGTAAAAGATAATACAAAATGTTACTAGGAAAAAAATTTAAAAAATGTAAAAATGAATACCTAAGACGCAAAACTTAAAAGCAAAAGGGCACTTTCTTCACTTTTTTACACACCGATGTCCCCGGATAATATTATATGAAACGACTCTTGTAAAGGACAATAAAATTTCGTGTTGAAATTTGAGCTTTTGTCCGTTTCGCCTATCCGGGGACACACTGTATGAATTTGGGTCAAAGAAATCAATTTTGGCATTTCTTAGAATATGAGAATGGTTACGAGGGTACGAAAGTAAAAAAGTGGTAATATATCGATTTCTAGAGAAGTGTCCTTTTAAGATTTGTGTGAAGTATGTATTGGAATTATAAGATATCTACTTAAAATGGGTGTGAAAAATTAAAATTGAATTTGTTTTAAATTGGTAATCGGATGCAGTGAAACAGGTTTAAAGGGTAATCAATTCAACGTTTCGGACAAAGTCAGATGAAACCAATTTGATTTCATCTGTTCATCCCGAGGTTGTTATTCAATCATTGTGTTGGTCATATAATGTTCTAAGATCGGTCCGGATATTAGGTAAATGCGTCGATTCGTTACACATAAACATTGAATTCTATAAATGGTCAATGCGAACAATCCTGTGAAAAAGCGAAAGTAGGCGCTAAACACTGGCGTGCGAATCGTTTTGCCAAGCCAATAATGTTAAAACATGAAGGAACATAAATTCAGTATACTTACATTGGTGGACAACCAAAAAGGTCCTTTCCTAGAACTTTCCTTATAATTGAGTGTTTGCATTTAATACTATATAGTTTCAGCTCTATAGGGGTTAACTTAGGTTATAACCTAAGTATGCTATATAGTATATTATTGAACATGAGTATGATATAGATAGAGCATTTGGGCCCATAAGTAGTGTTTTATTTAAAAAATTCAATAAACAAAGTTTCATACAATATTGGTAGATATGCATAAAATTGTACATAAAACAAAGTATATTTTGGTATAGTAAACGTAGGTACGTTTACCAGTACAGTATAGTAGGTTGTACAGTAGCACTGTTTTACAATGAGTTAATTAAATGTAATCCCTCATAATCGGAATATGTGAAAATATAGTAGGTAAGTAAGTTTATCACATGAGATATTTAAGTTGTTGACTGATTAAATAATCACTTATAACAAATGTTGTTTCATCAGGTAAATAGGTAGGTAAATAGGAATCGATAACTAATTATTCGGGAAAAGGGAACTTATTTCTATAAAGGAATTTGTCTAAAAACTTCATCAGTATATACCGTTTGTATACTGAAGTAGGTATCTCCTTATCTAGTTAATAGATTTATGTCGCGTGTCCCTAGAATTTCCCAAGGCTCCTGGAATGACAGGTGACGGCAGAGCCGTACTTGATGTTTGTTGGAATATTGACATTATTTTGTTTATTTTTTTTTACTTTATTTCCCCTTTCATCGCTCTATAATGATAATATTTAAAACCTGTGGTGAAAAGCGCCCGCCTGCGGAACAGTTGCGCGCGTCTCTCATTTGAAATTTGAACTTGAACTTCTAGTTTTAACGTTTTAGGTTATGTCTGCATTTGCGGTAAGTCGAATGCAAATTATTTCTAACTGGCACATAGGTAACTATTCCCTACTCAAAGAGATCGAGCTAGAGTTAATACCTACTATATAGTACTGGTTAGGTTGCTGAGTATGTTCAGGTGAAGATTTCAGCGATTATTTCCCTCATACTGCTTGCATGCAGTAAGGTAGCTCCTTCCATAAAAATCCAACCAATGATATGCCTCTGCTAGCGATAATTTGCACTAGTGCAATTACCGGTAATTGCACTTGTGCAAATTATCATTTCGTTGCTTAGCAACAGCGAATCTGTTGGATACAAACACTTATCTACTTCTTAAAGTTTGTGTGTTTCACACTGTTCTAAATTATGCAGCTTATAAATTATGTTGCGGTATTATTAAGCATTATATCAATGAATTTCTATAACATTTACATTGCTAAATTCTTGTTATTTAGACCTCCGCCTCCGTTTAAATTTATGACACATTCAGAAAATAAACCAACGCCGACAGGGTGTAGGTATAATCGCATTTGCCTTGGATACCCAAGTGTCATGTTTGTTTACTCGAACGCTACAGTCGAAGCTGTCAATAAACTCGTTCAAAATGAGTCGTTTTGGAAATGTAACCATAGAAAAAATTAATACAGAAATTATTAAATCGTATTCGTGAAATAATCTCGACAAATACCACTCGTGCCGGAAATTTTCTAGATAATTTTATTCTCATGCCCTATTTTACCCATTAGCAAAACCACTCGTACAAATTAAGCTTCGCTCTCGGGATTTTATCAGAAAATAAAAGCCCAATTTATACTCGTGATCTTTCTAGGCAAAATAGCGCTTTCGAAAAAATTATCGATAAAATTTCCGGCACTAGTGATATTACACACGATAATAACACTAGTGGTATTTTCGTATGTAATATCACTAGTGCCAGAAATTTTATCGATTATTTCCCTCATACTGCTTGCATCCAATAAGGTAGCTCCTTCCATAAAAATCCAACCAATGATATGCCTCTGCTAGCGATAATTTGCACTAGTGCAATTACCGGTAATTGCACTTGTGCAAATTGTCACTTCGTTGCTTAGCAACCGCGAATCTATTGGATACAAACTCGTAGGTACCTACTTCTTAAAGTATGTGTGTTTCACACTGTTATAAATTATGTTGCGGTATTATTAAGCATTATAGCAATGAATTTATGTAACTTTTACATTGCTAAATTCTTGTTATTTAGACCTCCGCCTCCGTTTAAATTTATGACACATTCAGAAAATAAACCAACGCCGACAGGGTGTAGGTATAATCGCATTTGCCTTGGATATCCAAGCGTCATGTTTGTTTACTCGAACGCCACAGTCGAAGCTGTCAATAAACTCGTTCAAAATGAGTCGTTTTGGAAATACAGGGTGTCCGGAAATTACGTGCACAAAATTGGAAGGGTGGTAGTACTCGCGAAAATAATGCCACAAGTTCATATAACACTTTTCCGAAAACTCGATATTAACCGAGTTACATAACCTCAAATCTATTTTTTTCAAAACCATATTTTGAGATAACTTTTCTCCTAGTGAATTTTTTTTTTCAAATTTGGTACACTTATTACACATAATAGGGTGGACTATCGTGAGAAATTTCATGATAATTGGTGGGTCATAAAGGCCGTAACACCATGTGCATGTGTACAAATTTTGCTAGAACTTTTTTATTTTCAATTTTTTTTTAGAGCGTTAAAATTTTTTACAAAAAGATACTCTTGTCTCCATTCGATAAAGTTTACCGTTTCGAAGAAAATCGCATTTAGAAAGGATAAGGTTTTCTCGAAATACGCGATAAACGCCCACATGATCAAAGCTGACCTTGGAATTTTCGATCTTTGGCGATTTACCATGACTTGATTGGTCATCCTGAGAATGTATGTGATAATTTAAAGGGGGGAAAATACACCTGGAAAAAATTAACAATAATTTATTTATTTGGTCAGGAGCAATAAAAAAATAAGAACAACAATAACAATTAAATAATAATAAAAATAAATCATTTATAGCAAAGCTTCAAACTGTTGTCCTTCCATTTCTAAGCACAACTCGAGTCTTCTTAAAAGTGATCTGCGGGTTCTAAAAAATATTCCTTCTTTCCTTCTAATAGCCATAGGATTTAAGTCAGGCGATCTAGGGGCCCACTCAATAAATCCACCGCGCCCAATCCATCTGTTTGGGAACGTCTCATTGAGAAATTATCTTACATTGATCGAAAAATGAGGTGGGGCACCATCTTGGAGCAACCACATCGAATTTCTCAACTGTAGAGGTAGATCTTCTAAAAGAAGCGGTAATTGGTTCCTCAAAAAGTCTAAATAAATTTCTCCCGTAAGGCGGTTAGGGAAAAAGTACGGACCAATTAAATAATCGTTAATAATGCCTGCCCATACATTCAATGAAAAACGGCCTTGAAAACCACGTTCAATTGTCATATGTGGATTTTCGTCGTGCCAGGAATGCATATTTTTCAAGTTTATAGGACCTTCGTGGCCGAATCCCGCTTCATCAGTAAATAACACTTTAGATAAAAATGTTGGATCGTCATTACAAAATTGTTGAAGTTGGTAACAAAATCTTGAACGGGATTCGGTATCCTCTGCAAATAATGCTTGCACCTTCGTGTAGTGATAAGGGTAGAGCAACTGCTCCCTCAAAACTTCATGCACAATACTCTTCGGCAGATTTTCTTGGTTTGCGATAACCCTGACACTCGTTTCTGGATCATTTTCAATAGCATTCAAAATACGAACTTCAGCGGCAACTGTCCGTGTTCTTCTTGGGCGTCCTACATCATGGCGATTTCCCTTAAAAGCTCCATTTTCCCCTAGTCTCCGGTGGATGCTGCTGAACAGCCGAACGTCGGGTAGTCTCTTATGAGGAAAAGCTTCGTGGTACATTCTTCGTGCTGCACGAGAATTGCCTTCTGCTACGCCATAATAATGCATGTCTCGTAATTCTGCGTTTCTATAGTTATCATCCATGCTAATAGCTCCTTTTAAATTTTATCAATAAAATAATGCTTCTAATAACTTGACAGTTGTCAAACTGTGAATGCTGATTTGCTGCTCTTTTTTTGTTTCCAGAGGCGACTTGATTTTTATAAAAGTAGAGACTTTTACGCAAAAAATTAATAATAATATTATCTAATGGCAAAAGTCATCATCATTTTTATTAAGAAGACTCGAGTTGTGCTTAGAAATGGAAGGACAACAGTTAGAAGCTTTGCTATAAATGATTTATTTTTATTATTAATTAATTGTTATTGTTGTTATTATTTTTTTATTGTTCCTGACCAAATAAATAAATTATTGTTAATTTTTTCCAGGTGTATTTTCCCCCCTTTAAATTATCACATACATTCTCAGGATGACCAATCAAGTCATAGTAAATCGATCGATCGAAAATTCCAAGGCCAGCTTTGATCATGTGGGCGTTTATCGCGTATTTCTAGAAAACCTTATCCTTTTTAAATGCGATTTTCTTGGAAACGGTAAACTTTATCGAATTGAGACAAGAGTACCTTTTTTATATTCATCAATTTTCCACTATCAATTATTTCTAAAACTGTATTTTTGTACCTATCAGAAATTATCTTTTCCTTTTCAGCTATCGTGATGACTGGAAAGTGATCGGTTATATCAGCATTGAGAACAAAAGACTTATAATCACTCACCTGGGACCGAGTATCTTTCACCAGCACATGATCTATGCATGACTTTGAACCATTTTTTATTCGAGTGTATAGCTGGTCATAGACGGGCGTAATTGTCTTAAAACATCAACGCGCATTCATCGACGCCCGTTCAACAACGTCCGTCTGTGGTGATAATACCGCCACATACTTGAATGCGCGTTGAAGAAGTACGACGCATTTTTGAACCTGCTCCCGCTGAAAACATGTGTGTGCATTGATGAATGCAAGTTGATGTTTTACCGTGTGTGTTAACAAACGCGCATCATTGCCGCGGTTTTCTTCAGTGAAATAGGTATATATTATTTTAAAATTTCTTCTGTCAGCTCGAGTTTATTGATTATTGATTATTCCGGATTTATTACAATAAAAACTTCAAATTTTGTTTATTATCGCATATATTTTCTCCTCGGATATAATAAATGTAGTTACTACTTAGCAGACAGTTTTTTTTATATAGAAGTTTTATTATGACAGAGTAATACAACAATCATGTCAGACTTAAGAAATTAAACTCGAAATTTCTTAATAGAATTTATTGGGTTATATCGAGGTCATCCTTGTTTATAGAAAACCAAGTCAAAGGAGTACCTTGACAAAAATAAAAAAAATGCAGCCTATAATATTTTGCAGGAAAAATTAAAAGTTGTACAGCCAGATGCGACTAAGAATACAGTTGTACAAAAAATTGCGTGGTGGATTCAGAAGAGAATTTAAAAAGATAGCGCACACCACTGCAATCAAATGCAACTCCGCCGACATCGTTCTGACAAGAATATGCGTTAGTGTGTGTCGTTTACCGCGAACTGATGTGTTAAAACATCAATCAAGGTGTGTGGATAAATCAGAGTTTACGTTGATGCGCGACGTATATGAATGCGCGTTGATGGTTTAAGACAATTACGCCCGTCTGTGACCAGCTTATACTAGCTTATACTAGCTGGTATACATTCTGATTATATAAAAAGTTGTAATACAAGTGATAGCCTTTTAGTTTAAAGAAATCAGCATCTATTATTTTCCATGTCTCAGAAAATACAATTATGTCAAAGTAGAAATTATTTTTATTGAAATCGTTCAATAAAAGTGCCATTTCGTCAAAATTCTTATTAATACTACGGATATTGCAATGAAAAATTGAAAAACCCGACCTTGTTGCACCATTTATGCCCCTTATGTACTGTAAATAATTTTAGTATTTATTTCTGAAATATTGAAATCTCGTAAATATGGATCCATGTTTTCATTAACCAATTAATGTTTTATTTGTTATCTATCCCTCACAAAACAAAGAACTATTTTTTATAATACAATATCGAGGCCTTCTGAGGTACAAAGAAATTTGAATAATATAATTTTAGGAGGTAGGTACTTAAATAAAATGTCTATATGCAAGACGTAGTTAGATATTATTAAGGTTTTTTCCGAGTAATTCTACTTCCACCAGTGGTTTCTTTCTTGTTCTTTGTTTTTGGACTGTATGAAATTCTCCTTTCTGTGCCTTTTTCTTTGTTGGTATTTTTTCTTTGGCAATTTTTTGGTTTGGAATTTTCTTGTTTGTCTTCTTATATGGTCACTTCTTCATCTTCTTCGGATTCAATCACGTGATGTTCATTCTTGTAGCTCCTTTACAGATAAAGTATTTCCATCTACAAGTAGCTTGAATCCTTGAATTTTTGCATGGAGATACTGTTTTCTGGCTTTCCTTAGATGGCTCACTAGAATTCTCTGTTTCTGCCGGTCGTCCGATGATAGGTCATTTGTAATTGAGACGCCGGTCCCTTTTAGCTTACTTGCACATTTGAATATTGCTAACTTCTTGAGAAAGGATACAAATTCCAGAACTACAGGAAGTTTATTCTTGTTATTTTGGCCAATAGTGTAAATATTATTTAGGTCGCCTTCTGTAATCAAGGTTCCCAGCAACGTGTTTAGTTTGATAACAGTGTTCTGCAATAAGTCTTTACTGCCGCTGGTATCAAGGCCAAAAACTACCAGATTATTTTTTCTAACTTTTCTTTCAAGGTATAAAACTTGAGACCGAAGTTTTTCTATTTCTTCGTTAGGTTTATTCAATTTCAGATTTACTTGGTTGATGGCATTATTTAAACCATCTTGCAGTTCTGAATTGATGAATACAGTATACAGTTCATCACATCTAAAGACTTGGACGAGCGCGTAATACACCTCCTTCAAATGAGGCAAATCCAAGTACTCGAGAACGTAAACCGCCATAGTAATCTCGTGAGTTTCTTTGCTAACTAATGTCCCAGCTCAAATGTCGATCGAGCAGAACCGCCCAAATACTTATTTCGTCAATAATTAATAGTCCCAACTGTGGAAGAATATTTGAGTATGTTTGTGTAATTTAGTCTTAGTTTGTTATGTTGAAACCATATTTTTCTTTTTCTAAATTCGCATTCGGTAATTTTAGTTTGTACCAGGTATCGGCCGTGTAGAGTACTGCAGTGTCATCAGCGAAACTAATAAACTTTCCAGGTGTATCTAAACGAAAAAGGCTATTCATATAAATAATAAATAGTAGTGGTCCAAGGACAGTGCCTTGAGGTACACAACAGGAAATTATCCTCGGATCGCTGAGGGCGCCATCAATAATTACAATTTTCCTTATATTTATTTGTAAGGTAAGAATTATTATCAAATTGTACATTTCATTTCATCAAATCTATACATGAGGTTTTCATTTGTTAGGTTTTACTTATTACCAGATGCAGCTATACAGGGTGTTTCAAAAGTAAGCGTAAATCTTTTGGGATAGTAGTCCTCGAATAAAAGTCAGACAAAAAGTTCCTACAAACGTAGGTCCAGAAATGCTTATTTTTTCCCCTTAACCTTCTCAGCATCTGTATGTATTTTTGAAATTTTATTGTTAACGGTTTTGGAAATAGGAAAAACCGTCTTCAGGGAGCCTCATTCGAATTGGCGTAGCTCCTTTAGAAAGCATTTCCGGGCCCACGTTGATAGGAACTTTTTGTCTTATTTTTATCCGAGGATTACGCCCCCAGAAAGTTTACGCTTACTTTTCAAACACCCTGTATAGTAGGCATAACTATGTTACGAACAAAGTTAAAATAAAGAATAAAGCCCATATATTTATCCTAGTGAATTTAATGAGAATTTTTCCAATTTTTTAATTGGTACATCGTAGTGGACGCACAGGTGCCTTTTGCCGCTGTTAATTATTGATGGTCTTTGCTTGTGTAGAAGTTGAGTTGTTTTAAAGTTGATTATTATGATTTGCTTCACCCATGATCACGGACAAAACTGAACACAGTAGGTAATGCCGGAAGAAAGTGAAAGGACATTTCCTTATTGTCTTCCTCTGGCTGGTCAAAGGAAATCCTGAATTATAATGATTCTGTTTCAAATTTTTAGACGGAAATTACCTCATCGTTGGTTCATATAGGAATATAATTAATTTTTTTAATAAGTTGTGAAAACCAGCGTAATGCAGTTTTTCCAAGGAAGTTTGAAAAGTTAGATCCAAAAAAACTATTTTTCGAAAAAGTTGTTGTCATTTTTTCATATTAAGGATGAAAAATAATAAAAATCAAAAGTAAATAAATATTTTTGGAAATTGGTACTTTTCTACAGGGTGTTTCAGACCTAAATACAATAATTTTAAACACATACTCAGAAAGGTGTCTAAATGCGGAAAATCGAAAAAAAAAACTTTTCGGAAATATTTTAGAAATAATTAAATAATTTTAATATTTCCCCTAACGAGCCGCTCAGTTTTATTATCGGGTAGATGCTTACCCAAGGCGCGAGGGAGAGGCAAATTCGTTTCAGGTCTTCCTTACGACGTTGCCAGATCGCGGCGCCAGGCAACGAAAACACTCAATATTTTTTATCTTTTCAAGGTATCTACTGATTTATCTAAATGTGCCTACCTTTTATTATCCTTTAGGATAACAATCGCTGATAGCAAATAAAAGGTGGTTTAAAAACTCTCCTCCTCTGCTAAGTTGAATGGTAACACCTCTGTAAGACACGCACTCACATTCGCACTTGCCATATTATCACAAAACTCTCGGTTTCGAAAAGAAAGTTCGGCGGCACGGCAGCGCCCGGACGATATGGTACTGCGGTTTTCCACGGCGTCCACCGACGGAATTTAGACCTCAACTCGCCCTGCGTCCGAGGGGAATTGTAATAACTTCTCCGCGTACCTTTTCGAGTTGTTGGTTTCTTGGTTTCTAATGGCTGACTCTTCTGTCATTTTGCTCGCGGTGCGACGTTGCCGATACAGTTCATTGTCTGATTTTTTACTACTAACTAGATTTATTATTTATTACTACGTACAGTGCGTGTCCTCCGATAGCAGGGATAATCTTTAGCAAACAAAAAAATAAAAGCACAAAACACGGTGCTTAGTTAAGGTTTTATGTTTTAAAAGGCGACACGATAACAACTAAAAACTAAACTGGCATACGGCAGATAGATACACGATCGCCCCCTCGCCTGCCGCGCGGAAGGGCCGCCTCCACCGCCTGATTTCATTAGTCAGTTGCTGGACGGCCATAATGGAAGGAACGTAATTTTAATTGAATTTTAAATGCATAAATGGTAAAATTATTTAAAAGTATTTAAATCGGGGAATACCAGCTAAAACCGGCAACATTGCAGGTCGCCCCACAATGTAGCTTCTGGCCGGCCCACTTTGCGGTCGTTTCCTCGCCAGTGGCGTCGTTATTGTCTGTAAAAAATAGCTTCCTTAAAAAAAAATTCTGGCTTTATTATTAACTTTTAATTTTTTTTTTAATTGCGGATTCGTATTAAGCTCAATTTTCTCCACATGTGGTTAAAATTATTGTATTTAGGTCTGAAACACCCTGTATAGCTTAAAATGAATTAAATAGCCCATCAAATTGCCCTTTAAATGTTATGTAATATATTATGGAGCCACGTTGGCGATGGTCGTAGCGTCGTAGAACTATTTGGACTGCATGTTTTTCTGCCTTCGATCGACCTTGGTTCGAATCGAGGTCGAAGCAGATGCATGCACAAGCACATGTCCTACGCTCACTGGGATTACTACGGATTTTCAGGGGTTTCCGTAGTACTTGAGCGAATGCTATCCTAGTTCTATCTGGAAAAATTAGGCCCTAGCCTCAAATGGCAACGAAGACAAAATAATAGTAATTGCCCCCCTCTTCCGCCCAAGCATTCAGTTGCTTCTGAGTTACTCCTAGTTTGGAGTAGCTATTGTGAGAGTGAGAATTATTATTATTACTATTATATGACCTTACACTTGCAAATGTTTCATTTTAGAAATACACAATGGCAGTCAAAAGTGCAGAATTGAAAGTTTCAAAGTCACGTATTTTTTTTCAAATGGCCGTACCAACTTCTTTATATCGGTTAAACCGCAAACATGAGATTTCAAAAATAAAAAAAATATGCAAGGTGTTCTTATAAAAAAAAGTAGCTTGGTATATCACGGTCCTCTGGAACACTCTGTAGAATGTTTAATACAGGCATAGAAAACACCAGATAAGTTTTTACAAATATTGTACAAGACATTTTTTCTAGCCTCAAATGTGAAAATGTAAGCGGTGACCTGCTAGGTATCTAAGACAGTGGACCCAATAACGCTACACCTACTGACTCATACTTTCAGTGTTAATTCCTGTCATCTGCAATTTTCATTTATTTTGAGTTACAACAATGATAACCAAGTGGTCGATTTGGACATGCAAAATACTAGCCTATATCAAATCTGAACATGATACTTCGAAAATTGACAAAAATATAACCAAAATCCTATTTTCAGATTCAACTGTACATACCTATGTTTAAAGGGGAAGCCATATATAAGTTGTATCAAATTAAGTACAGACATAGGCGCCGACTTTTCAAAATTTGGCTGGGTGCCCAAGGTAGGTATACAACCTCCCCCCAAAATTTTATTTTTTTTTTATTTTTAAATATATAATAAAAGTACATAACAAGAAACGAACAGTTATCACCCTGATGGTTAAAAAAACAAAACGTAAATAGAATGAAATAAAATAAAGGTATATTTTTAAAAGAAAGGCCTCGTTTTAAAATTCAGCGGACTCTCATCCCGATGAATCAGCTGGATATCTGTCTCTTACTTCCTCCAAAGGGAAACAAATGAGAGGGAGATATCAGCTGATTCATCCAGATGAGAGTCCGCTGACCGCCGGTTTTAGCTTGACTATCGCCGGGTGCTAAGTTTAAAAACGCCTTATTTTTTCTCTCAATTTTTACTTTTGCCCAAAAAGCTAAACTGTCGGGTGGTAATCATAAATTTAAAAAAATAATAATAAATTGAATCTTTGCGGTACAAAATTGCGCCGCATGCGAAAATTTTTCAAATATTCTAGGTCAAACAGTTTAAATTAGAGAAAAGAAATTCCAAGCAAAACACATTCTTGTTAACTGGTGGTAATTTTTTTTTGTTCCCTAATATTTGTAGCCAAGAAGTCCTACTCAGTCTTCTTTTATAGAACAACTGTGACCAATAAAATTTCGAAATTTGTTTTAGTGTGAGCCCATAAATATCATTGCTTTTTAAACCGGCTATACAAAAGAAAGCAGAGGTGTTTGGTTACTAAAATGCGCCAAAGGCGAAATTTTTTAGAAATATAAAGCACAAATAGTTTAAAAGAGGTAGGTATTGGAAATTACTAGATCATAACAGTGTGATGTATTTTTCGTCTTTTTTCAATGTATAGGGGGCTTGCCCCCAAACCATACATACAGCGCTGGGCTTATGTATGGGAAAAGCCAAGTCTCGTGGAATCGGTAGTTAGCTACTTAACAATAATAAGTATATTTTTCAATAAAAGTATCTACGTTACACATTCTTACATGACAATTTTTGGAAATTTTTATTTTCGTCCAAAAATCCAGGAGGAGAGTAAAATCTTCAACGTACAGATGAATAAGATGATGAATAGGAGAACGTTTCAGATGTTATGTCTTCAGGCGACGATCAAAATGAAGGTGTCGCGTCGTGAGCGACATAGCAACAAAATGTGATTTATTTTTAGTTATTAGACCAGCTTATACCGCCTCCTAAAATTAAACGCCGGGTGTTATTAGCGCCCAAGGACCCCCCTAAAACCGGCGCTGGCTGAATTTTAAGACGCGGTCTTTAAACAAAAACAAACAAAAAACAAAACAAAAACAAAAAACGACTATTATAGTTATCTAACTTTGCGTAAATAACGCAAAAGTGCTTAGTCTTATGGACGATTTTATGGGAAACATTTGACGTATAATATTTTCAAATTGTTTAGTTGTCACCTTGTCACCTTTGCTTGAGCTACCAACAACTGGCCAAACTTTTGGCCGGGTGCTCGAGCCCCGGAGCAGCCCCGGTGTCGGCGCCCATGAGTACAGACCATAGGTTGATTTGGGAAAGAATAGGTGTGTTCACTTATTTCCAATTGTATTCAGTATATTGTTCACAGAATTCATTTGGAGGCCATCGATGTCCTTTTTATGGAGGTGAATTAATTGTTCAAATCCAACACGCGCATCTTTGGTCATTTTGAGCACAACTGGCCAATTAGTAAAAGATGGACTGTCAGTCACGACAATACCTACCGCCTTTTGTTTTTTTTTGAGCACATCGGTGATGTAATAATGATAAATGTCTTCTGCAGAAAAACGTCGTGGATAATTTTTAGTTGTAATTTATCGAAGCAGTTAAATACAGAACCAGTTTGGTCAAATAATAAGACCGCCAGGAGTAGAGTAGGACATAGTTTTTAAAATTTCGACATAATATAATTTTATGCATAAGAATACGAATGTAGGTATGAGGGATATGCATGTGTTTGTTAGCAAAATGTCAGTCGCTTTTAATAATATTGCTTGATGCAATATTGACTTTCATCTTACTCCAACTGTAACAGAAAATAATATGTAGACTTGTACATATTATTTATTATTACATAGGTAACTATTACATAGTCCCTAGAAAATGAATATTGGGATTTATATACAGTGTTCTCCAAAAAGTTCGCACCATAGGGGGGAAATTTTTAATTAACGTTTTATTTTGAAATTTTGGGGTTACCTTTTGCTTTAAAAAAGATGAAAAATGAGTCATTCAAACGTGGTCATGTTACTTTCGTTATCTGTCAAAAATTACATTTAAAAAAATATATCGCGAAAAATGGGTTTATTTGTTAAAATATCAAAAAGTTTTACTTGAAAAAGTTGTTTCTTTTTCAATTTTATATAAGTGTACCAACTTTGAACGCTCTACTAAAACATTTAGTTTTTTGGCAATTATTAATACCTATTTTATGAAATTTCTGAAAATTTTCAAAATTCAAAACTTCGTAAGAACTATTTTATATCACTAATTATTTTTAATTACCGATAAGAATAGGTATTTTTCAAAAGAAAATTATATTTACGCTTTAAAATTCTGTTATGTTTGTTGCAAAGTTGATGTACCGTCTAGCATTTGGGGTATAAATTTAGTTAGAACTTGTCATGTTATTTTAAAGTCCTCTGTATAAATCCGGGAGATTGCCCACATATTCTGGGACACCCTGTATGTCTTCTCATATTTCAAGTTTTGTTGTAAATCACAAAAGAACAGATTTTAGAGAACAAGAAACAATCTCATAAACAAGTTGGATCTTAAAATTAGCCTTAGAATTTTTCTAATTTTTTTTATAGTATACATTTTTGTGTATTTTTTGTGCCCTTTCCGATGATGAAGTCATTTTTTACCAAAAAGATTTAATATTTCCATAAAACCGGGACAAAGTCGCATGAGAAAAAAATTGAAAAAAATTTCCACCTCCGTTTTTTTGCAAATTTCTAAAAACTATGTCAGATTTCACCACACTTTTTGTTTTTTTTTTTCGGAAAGATCGCATCAAAATTGTTTTAATTAATTACAGTTTAAAGTAAGCTCTAGGGGCTTTTTATCGTAATTTAATTAGACTATTAATGTAAAAATTATGAGGTATGAAAAATTTATCTAGTAGAATCTGATAGAAAAAATTAAAATTTCGTTTTTCTTTAGGTTTTTTGTTTTTAGTTACCTATACCTATTTGTAGTAAAGCAAGTTACAGTTTCAAATGTTTTCAATCCTCTTGCAACTTGATTTAAGCGAGTAGGCAAGTAAAATAGGTGGTTAAATCGCGATTTTCATTGGGTTCTACAATTTTTGTGGTTCGACGTTTTTTAACAAAATTTTTAACAAACTCGTTTTAAGGGATGCCCAATCCAGTGGCTCAGTCAGAATTTTTAAGCCTAATATAATTTGTCCAATTATGGCGCCAAAAATATGTCGTTGTAGCCTTGGTCTTTTGAAATAAATTGTGCAGTTTTGCCCTAAAGTACAGTTTTTGATGCCCTATCGTTAAAAAAAAAAACGATCCGAATCGGACGACAATTACAAAATTTTATAGGGTTATTTCGGTTTTAAGTGGATCACACTGTATGTAGTAGATATGTAGGTAGTACCTCCGCAGTCCGCGTCACCAATAATTGACCGAGTCCGCTCTTATTCCATTGGATATAGGTACATTATTTAGTGAAGATGTGAGAAGAAAACAATCGCTGTAAAATCATTTCTCAAAAAGAGTAGGGCTGTTAAAAAAATACCTATCAATCAACAAGCAAATGAATTGTTTGTTGGTTATGGTCTTTAGAACGCCTCTGCCGTTTCAGGAAAGTGTATCTATCAAAGTTGAATAGTTGACCCACGTTCCACTTTGTTCCCACTTTTTGTTTAATCACATTTAATTGGTTGCTCTGGTGCCGTAGCAAACAACTAAACAACACCTGCTTTTAAATTGAATAGTAGAGTAGGCACAAAAAGTTTTTTTTTCGATAAATCCGTAAATATTCCCTATACAGCTCTGTATAATGGAAAATTGACTTTATTGTAGAATTGTAGGTGTATTGTACCCACACCGAAGTCGGGGTTAACACCATTTGAGGTTTTATAAATGTGAAGGAAAAATCATTTACAAACATTAATTTCGACACGCTCCACACCTATGTTTCCGGGAATATGTTTGTAATAGCTATTGCTTTTAGTGTCATCATAATATCCGAAGGTTAGGAGTAGGCTATAGCCGTTTCCGGAAGGTTAAAAGTTTTTTGGTTTGTTTCCTAATCCTCATGAGTCTACTTTAATAACTATTAAACAAAGTCTGTGCGTTCTGCTCTGCTAAGTAGATATAGTTTATACAAAATAAAATCCAATGCACGTCATTATTTGCGTCATTTATCATGATTTCTCACGAAACACAGTGCTGCCCTATAGTCAGAAATGTGACAGAATTCAAGAAATAATAATAATTTTCAGCCTTGCAATACTCCAAACTAGGAGTACCCCAGAAGGAACTGAATGCTTGTGTGGGAGAGGAAAGTTGCAACAGTAGGTAAAATGTAAAATAAAAATAAATGAACTTGTAAATGAAGTAAAGTTTAAAATTTTTATTTTTATAAATAATATTAGTAACAGGCTTACTTTTCTAACCGCAGTTAAAGGGAGCTAAGATTTTTTATTGTCGCGTTCTTGCTCAAAATAATAGTTATTTATGTACCAAGGCACTGAAGTTCACCTTTTATGACTCATGTGGAATTTAGTTGCCGAGGCCCCTGGCCGAGGCAAATAAACCACATGAGTCATAAAAAGAACTTCAGTGCCGAGGTACATATTATATATTTTTTTGAAATCGGAAAAAAAAAGAATTATTAGGCAAGAAAACAATCATACGGGATCACCCGTCCATGAACCAACTGCGCGCGGCGTTGCTTGACTTTGACGATCGCTCTACCTAGGTCAAGTATAATGACGTACGGCGTTTTCGAACAGAAAAACCAAACTGCTGCTTAATGTGCAGCCTCCATAACAAATCTATTGATATTCAAACCTACTATCCTGAAAGATTGCGCTGCTAATAGATAACAATTTCGCAATGTATACGAAAAGTTAAATGGGCCTTTATTGGCCGTGTATTGAATATTTGGTCACTTTTGACGAGCGATGGCTCCGCGTCTGACGTTTGATGTTTACATCTCGCCAAGGTCTACTTATCGAAAAAATCGTACAATAATGGGTTACTTCAGTGCCGATTTCTGAGCTTTTAATGACGATCCATTTAATTTTTAATTGGGTTTTTCGCCACCAAACTGATTGAAAGACAACTTTTTCAAGTTGCCTCGAAAATTCATAAATTCTTAACACTAAATGAACGAAACTTTAAACGTGTAACTCAAAAAATAACTTCAACAAATTTGTTTTCTGAGCTTTCGCAGGATAAATCTTCCTCCTTTCTCAAAGATCATGTCACGTCAAAGTGAAGTGAGAAAGGAGGAAGATTTATCCTCCGAAAGCTCAGAAAACAAATTTGTTGAAGTTATTTTTTGAGTTACACGTTTAAAGTTTCGTTCATTTAGTGTTAAGAATTTATGAATTTTCGAGGCAACTTGAAAAAGTTGTCTTTCAATAAGTTTGGTGGCGAAAAACCCAATTAAAAATTAAATGGATCTGTTTGCGCCACAAATAAATTTTAGAAAATATTTTTAATGACGATTTTGAGACACTTTACTGCCGATTTCAAGAAAAGTATTATTAAAGACGCTGCAAGCTCTTTGCCACGAGTAGTTAAATGCTTCGGCATTTCAAAGGCCCTATAGACAGTAAATAGTTTTCCTATTCGATCGTAATTAAGGTGACATTTTCAGAGGGGCAGGTCCACCAAAATTTAAACAAAAATTAGCAATTTTCCGGTGTAGATACTTAATAATTGCTGAAAGTATCCCGACTTTATATAAATAATCATTTATTATGCGACATCACTTTGACAACAAGGATTAAAATACAATTTATCCAAATATACTATTAATGTGAAAACCCAAACTTACTCAGGTAGTTAAAAAGGGTTTCTTCAATCCAACACTACAACAACAACAAGAACTTGAGCAGTTTTCAAAAAAAATACCTAAAAGAAAATATTCAAAACACAACTATAAACACACAAAAAAGTATTGATGGTTGCATAACTTTTAGTTGAGGCATTTTTGAAAAGATTACTCTCACCTTTAATTTTTTATACATTTTGCCAAATAAGTATGAGAAATTCAAATCTTTGCATGGAATGCTAAAAATATATTGTTAGAGATAACTATATAAAACTATATTTGGTTGGAATTAGGAGAAGAAAAGGAACCTAAATAGTTAAAATATACAGGGTGTCAAACCGGAAGAAAAGAAATGAAAACCGACAATATTTTATTACCCGTATACTTCGTGTTAAAATCCATCTTCACAATTTTTTGGAAAAGGGTATTTTTAAAATATCTTTTTAACAATACTCTTAACACATATTAAGTTTGACACAATATTTGAATTTGTCGAAAAATTCTACATAAGTTTGGTTTTTGAATCTTCAATTTATTTTTAAAATTATTGAAAAATCGGGTGTATCACGTTAACTGGGACACCCTGTATCTGTGCACTAGGGTACGAAATGTGTTACGTGGAGACCGGTTAATAACATAAAATCGTCATTCAAAAAATGAACTTGCAGTAAAAATTAAGGAGAATTCGAGTTTGTGTTCAGATTTTGTATGAGGGGTCGATAAAAAAGTTATCACCAAACATAAGTATATTTTTGCAAAATAATAAAATCTAATTTTGTACCCACACAACCATTAGAGAACCTTTAAGTAATATTCGTGAATATTCAGTTTTTTTAAGAAACTTCCGGTTTTACAAGAAATTAACGTGACTTTCTGTATTTTACAACTTTCCCATTTCATTTAATCACTATATGTGTATTATAATATAACGATATATAATTTGACCTATTTGTCTTCAACCGTTTCCAAGATATTTACCAAGGAAAGACAAAATTCGAAAGAGACCATCTCTTATGTGTCAGTGTCTGATGTTCGATACAAACATAGACCAAATATTAAAATCCACTAGTTTTTGCAGCTAGCTGTAAACAGGGCCGTATCTAGCGAAAATTTGGGGGGGGGGGTTCAGGATCGGCTCAAGCTTTTGTGGGGCTGGGTGCCGGATGAAAGTGCGGAGCCCCGGCAAGAAATTATTTAACCCATTAAGAACAAATTTTTGAAAATTGATACGCCACTAGAATGGTATATTTTTGGCATGTCACTTTTAAAAAAGTAGGCCGGCCAATGAATTTAGATCACTTGAGTGACGTACTTATATAGATAAATTTCGGGTGGGGAGAAACAATCTTTGTGAATTTCTTCCAAACAAATGCATTTAAAATAATTCTGTAAAATGCGCCGCAGGCGAAGTTTTTTAGAAATGTTAAGGAAAATAACTTAATTAGTCTTAGAAAATCCCAATATCTTGAAATTTTCAAGCTGCAGTGAATATTTTCAAATTCTGAAATGTTTCGACTCCGCCCTTTTAAATACGCTACTGACTGGATAACCCTGTACACGGGAATCAGAGGCGCGGGGCCAGTTAAAACGCAGCCCGCGTACGCCGGCCACACCGTTCGCACCCACCTTGAGCCGGCCCTGGAGGGGTTAGACCAGTAGCTGTTGAAATTGAAATAGCTTTAATGTTTGAAAACCTACTATTTTTAAATGGTTTTTAATAAAAAACTGAAACAGGTTTAAGTTGAAAAAGTTTAACATTAAAACTTCAAAAATATTAAATATTAATTATAATAATAGCTGAATATTCCTTCTCGCATTTATACTTATCCCTTTTCTACTTATTTGATTTCTCATTATTACGGATATATTCTTATACATTCTTCGCCTGGCCTGATATAAAATGGTGGTATTTCGGGGGGGGGGGGGGTTGAACCCCCCAAAACCCCCCCTCAGATACGGCCCTGAATAATGTAGGTAAAAAACTAGTTTTTATTATTTGGCAAAAAAAGATTTTTGGCGAAAATTTTTAACCGGTCATTTTCAGCTAATCAGATGCTTTATTTCGATAATGTTGCT
Source organism: Pseudeuparius sepicola (assembly GCA_963920635.1). Classification (NCBI taxonomy): domain Eukaryota; kingdom Metazoa; phylum Arthropoda; class Insecta; order Coleoptera; family Anthribidae; genus Pseudeuparius; species Pseudeuparius sepicola. The sequence continues at coordinate 32,148,623 of OY987303.1, forward strand.
ATGGTAACCAGCAAATTATCTGAACATTTTTCATCTACGTGAGCATGTAGATGAAAAATTAAAGATGCATATTTGCGGACTAGAGCATGAGTACCACACTAGAAATAAGCACAGATTATTTCTGGCACCCAAATGCGGAAAAAGTATTGGTCAGAGAAGTGCCTGTAACCTGGCAACAAAGTTGTATGCCCTGGTGCGGGGCCCACGGATTGCCCCGCCTGGTGGCCGAGGATAATTAAGTATGTCTTCTGTTGCAAATTGTAAAATGTTTCTCAGAAAAATACTTATGAAGAATATGGACAGACAAATTGTACATAAAATTATTAACACGAAAATCTTTCAAATTATTTTATTCACTAGATTACCTGAAAAAAAAAACAATTTGTGACATTTCTTGCATTTGTAATATGTGGGCAATATGCCTACACATTTATGCCCAAAACACTTATATTGTCGAAATTGTACCGAATTTAGTCTTTCCACAAAAAACAACTTAGTTGTTTCGTAGGCCAATTTCAGTTTATTTGCCATGTTATGTTTTTTGACATGTTTTGTTGTATATGTATTCCTTTTTTACTTGCATATTTGGATGATGCAAATAAACATTATTATTATTATTATTAATTAATTTCAAAATTTAAAAAAATTCCACTTCTACCTCCTCCTTCCTAAGTGGTGAATAAAACACAGAACCGATGGTTTTTTAACAATATGCCTGTGTTTCATAAAATAAAAATAATACCAAAGAAAATGGTTACCATTTTCTTTGATAATACTGAGACACCAGTTTATTTTTTTGAGTATTAGTATACAAGAATATACCTACTATTCTATGGTTAGATTTGTGTCCAAAACAAGGCACAATATCATGCGGAATGTTTTCAATCCCTTTAAATAAGTTTTCTTGCTCAGGATTTAATCCAGGTTCTTCCACTAAAACACATTTGTATGATAAATTTTAATGTGCTGTGATTCTCTGCAAAAGGAACACAGTTGATACGACTGAAAGTTCATTTTATTATCACTTTTTTACTAACTTATTATTGTAAGTATATGTTATGAAGAACGTATAATACCACAAATAAAACATTGATTGACAGGACTAGTGAATGTCAAATCCATGGCTAACTAAATATATAAAAATATATTTTTTAATAGGCGACATGCGCCAGCATTTTATTTACAATAAAGAATAAAATATCCCGATTTCCTTTTATTGTAACATAAAGATTGTTTGAAAAACCAATTGCCACCGCTAATATTAATTTTTCTTAGAATTAAACTTAAGAAAATATGAGAAATACCACAGGATGTGTCGTGGAAGAATCCCACCCCCTTAACATTTTAATTTTTCAAGATAGAAAAAAACTTTTCAAATGAAAGTTGTGGGGAATTTTATATATTTTTTTGGTAATGTAAACTGTTTTTATACAGGGTGTCACAAAAAAGTAGGGAAAACCAAACTTGTAGTTTTTTACGGAAACACCCTGTATATTTTGATATTTTTGAAATTAACGATTTTTTCCGATTCCGATTTGCTAACAACGCCTCGGGAAAATTTTCTAGCAATTCGCTCCTCGAAAAAATTTCGGGAAATAATTCATGCTCTAGACTCTAGAGCATGAATTAGAGTCTAGAGAGATTAGGAAGGTATATATTATATATATTAAGTGATAATTTTTGTATCGCCCTCCGTATACAAAATCCGACACCCTCGAATTCCCCTTAATTATTGCTACAGATTTATTTTTTGAATGACTGTTTTATTTCATCCGGTCTGCACGTGACCTACTTTTCCGCTTGGATAGGCCACCCTGTACCTACGTATTCAGAACTACTCTTTAGTAAATCAGGGAACGCAATAATTTTGCTAATACATCATTTGGGTCATTAAATATTCGTTATAATTGCGAATTTTCTATTGAAATATCCATAAATATGTTCTGTAATATAAAATGCCAAGGACGAGCATATATGTATGTCGAAACTGTATCATCGTGCACGCATATTTGGCAGTTTCTACTTATTTTAATAACAATATATGATATAAGTATAATACTTAGAAAGTGGTGGGCCGAGGATGCTGCAAAGATTAAATGTTTTTATAATGTCATGGTAGAGTAGCTCCTAAATGAACCGTATAGAGTCTCCTGATTAATTAATTTCTTCGAGGGGGAATAATATTTGAAAAAAGTGTAGTTCTTACAATGTGAATAGAAATATATATTTTTTTAATTTGACAAGAATTAAGGCCAACGTTGTTTTTACTTTCGAATGCCCGCATTCCTTTCAAATTATCGAGCTAGGTATCTCGATTTCTATGGAAATCGGTTTGTCTTTGTACAATGAGTTGTTTGTACAGATATTGTATGAATGAAAACAAGTAATATAGTATATAACATAAACCAATTTTTCTTAAATAAATGGCAGCATTCGCTTCAATATTGCTGTTCGCTTCATAGATCGTTTAACCCTAGCATTGAGTACAGGATCCCTTTACTAATTTACTCAAGTAAAAGATCCCTTTACTCATTGATCTTAGTCTACACGGTGTCCCAAAGTCAGTAGTCCAAACGAAGCCTGGATAGAGGACATCACGACGATGAGCTTGAACCCTATATTCTCCGAAGTATGACGGTTTAGAAGTTATTTGAACTTTTATGATTTTCTCTAGAAACTGTGTACCTACTTTTCCGCACAGGTCACCATTTTGTTAAAACTAGTGAAAACTAGTGAAAACTAGTTGTTGTAGCTATTTGATCCTACTAAAAATTTTGATTTACAGTTAGTGTAGCTGTGTGTACTCAAGTAAAAGAATCCTTTACTCATTGATCTTAGTCTACACGGTGTCCCAAAGTCAGTAGTCCAAACGAAGCCTGGATAGAGGACATCACGATGATGAGCTTGAACCCTATATTCTCCGAAGTATGACGGTTTAGAAGTTATTTGAACTTTTATGATTTTCTCTAGAAACTGTGTACCTACTTTTCCGCACAGGTCACCATTTTGTTAAAACTAGTGAAAACTAGTGAAAACTAGTTGTTGTAGCTATTTGATCCTACTAAAAATTTTGATTTACAGTTAGTGTAGGTGTGTTACTTGTATTTTTATTTTTGACAAAAATTAAACTGTCCAACAAAAATCAAGTTTCAAAGCGAAATTGAAGAAAAGGATATTAACTTAAAAACAACTTTGGGGAAATTTTAACACCCCGTATATCGAAAACAACCAATTTTTGGACATATTATGTCTATATGAACTTTTGTTCTTATACCTAATTGGCCGAGGATCACAATCTTGAAATATGTTAACGTACTTAAGTTACACCCTGTATAGGGTTCAAGGTCCTCCTAGTGATGTCCCCTATCTATAGGCTCGTTTGGGCTACTGACTCTTGGACACTTGTATATAGCATTTTACAAATTTTTCGGCTATGGCAACTGCAGTTGTACCAACCTCATAGAACAGCGGACCACGGCGTTTTTTTAAATAATTGTAAAATTGTTTGCTTGTCATCATTGTCATATCGTCATAAAAGTCAATTTTTCTTGGTCTCCAGTAGCCATTGAACATTTTTTAAAATTCTGATTCGTAAAATCACAGAGAAGATCAGAATACAGAGTCCATCTTGTCAAATATGTCAAATCGAGCCCAACTTTTCACACACGCGATAAGATCGTTCAGATAAACTATGACGTAGACTACGTTCTTCATTTATTGTAGATTAATTTAAACCTGAGGAAGAAGATCCACAATGGATTAATTACCGTTTAAGGTTGGGCTCCATTTGACACATTTGAAAAGATGAACTGTCTGTATTTTGATCTTCTCTGTGGTAAAATGTAAATGTAAATTTTTACAAACGTAACGCCGCGCCGTGGAGAAAAAAAAATTTTCTTCAAATTTTCATAGGATACGTATAACATCGTTTGAAGAAGACATAATTTTATCTTGTAGGTACTTATAGGAGTATAATTTATTTTCCCGTCAAATTCACTTAGTAACAAAGTTAATTATTTCTTTCTATCATGATCGCATTAGCTAAAGTAGATGCTCCTATAGAAATACCGATTTTGCTTTTTTAATAAATTATTGCCTAACGCGTTTGGTATCTTTAGTAACTGCCGGTCATTCATTCAACTCTTAAACAATACGCAATAAATGTTGATTGGATACCTTACATCATAATTTTTTCTTCAGTTCACCTTGTGTTTGTATATATATTTACCTAGTTAATTTTATTCGGACCTACGGTAAATGTCGATTTTTGGTACTCCAATTCTTTTGTATTTTGTCTAAATAAAATATTTAGGAGATGGAGTATGGAGACAAATCTTTGTTTGCATGGTTGTAAACATATGATACAACCAAACCATCATATTTGCCCAGAGACAAAATGGAATACATAACGCCTCGCTAATAATTTTTGTAGTTAATAATTTTTTGGGTAAGTAGAATATTAAGCACACCCCTCAATAAACTTCCTTGGATATTAGTGGTATAATGACGTTATAATTATAATACTCTTTACTTAGATTAATTTTAATTATAAAAGAGGAGTACTTTTGATATGTGTGATATTTTTATAGTGTCCCTAAAAAGGGCGAAAAACAAAGGATCTAAACACAAAAGGTCGGAAAATAACGGGTCGAAAAAACAAAAGGTCAAAAAGACAACAGGTCGAAAAACAATGGGTCGGAAAACAAGAGGTCGAAAAATTTATACCTAGCCCGGTTTTTGTAGACAAACTGGCATTTGGTAAAAAAAGTGATTCAATTAATGAATGGTACTATTTATTATTATGCATAATAACATTGTACTAAAATCGAGCAATCCGTACGCCTGGCGTAAATAAAACCACGTGTTCAATGACGATCCGCGATTGGTGGGTAGGCTATAAAATTTCTCCCGAATCGGCAACAGGGACGTACTCGATCTCAAAAGTGTAGTTATTCGGTTTTATCTTGTTGTTTTCAGCTATTTAGACACTGCCACAAATAATTTTATGGATGTTTTGAACCAGTTTAATTAAGCCAATAATTCTTTTCCGAAATATTTTGATGTAAACAATTGTAAAACTAAAATTAAATAAAGGTCGTGCCTCAGTGTGGCCCTGGCGAATATTTCAACGCACGTGCTCTTGTTTACGCCAGGTGTAAGAGTTGCTCGATTTTAGTATAGTTTTATATAGGTAGAGAATATAACAACTTTAAATAGTTTAATTATTCAGTGTATAGGTATAATTTAACTACCAAAGATCTTAGGAATGAATTAACTACAAAAGTTATAAATTCTTACTTACAGTAATAAATTTAATTACTATGCCTAAAAGTTGAAGTCCATTTGACAGCTGTCTATTTCCTTCGTCTTAATTTCCACCAATCACAAACACGCAATTTTGAATTACAAATGGTTTCTAAAATGTATGACAGCACCTGTCAGAAGTTTTTTCGAGTTTACCCGCGGCAAAACTTGACAGCTGTTGTATAATAGGTAGTTTTTTTTGTAAGCTATGTGTATGCAGAATAATCTGTTACTCAAGAAATAGTCTTGTCAAATACCATTCGGGCATCTAATTTTTCCTGCGAAAAAATCCAAAAAAAAAAAACAATGCTAAGTAATATTTTTTTAACAAAATGCATTCGTGCAGGTGCAAAAATCCTCGTCTTCGACTCGGATTTTTGTTGCCACCAGCACTCATGCTTCTGTTTAAAATATTACTTAGCAACGTGTTTTTTCGATTTTTTTCGGAAAAATTAGATGCCTTTACTTACGAAAATCTAACACGCCATCTTATTTAGCATCCTTGAAAATCGTAACGTAGGTACCATTTTTTTTTAAATATTCTGCTATAAAAACAGGGCCAATTTTACAAACACGACGTTTTGATAATTTTATTAAAGGCCGAGGAAACTTGAAACAATTGACATTCACTGTCCTGTTCCGATTACGTCTTAATAATGTCCTGATGATGCTAACATGGTTAACGAAACGTGTGGAGTTAGCAAAAGATGTATCTATACAGGAGTCGATGGTACATTGAACTATTACCATACTATTACTCAAGAGGAAGGTGATGACAATGCCATAAATATACTTATATAAATGAAAAGTTGGCTATAAATGCTTCTGCGAATAGACTACAAAATATCGATCTTAGAACTATCGTGAAAGCGCGAAATTAGCTTTGTGATGGTATTCATGGAGTACAACATGAGGAACTAAAAAAATTGTATGCACATAATCAAGCTCAAATGTCATATATGCGTGGACGACAGTCCCAACGACGCATTGGCAGAAGCTCACAAATAATAGTAGTCTTTCGTGAAAGAGCTAATCGTTGTAGTGGCTCTCAAAACATTTCAGAACGTAATACAAGTAATTTAATTTCTAGACAATTCTCCACTCCAAATAACTATAGAATACCTATTACTTTCAGAGGAAGATTTAGAGGTAACAATCGAGGTCAAAACTCAAATTACCCACATAATAACGGAGTATTTTACATAGGAAATGAAGGAGGCAATTCAGGAGAGGACTCGGCACAAAATAACCCCCCAAATCAGTATTTTTATGCCTAACCATTATAAAAATGTCTATGTTTTTGACTTGAATTGTTTAAACTTTGTTAATTTCAAGTATAATCATATTAACATGTTTGTTGGGAGTGTTGTTTTAAATATTTAACCAAAAAGTTAATTAAGTGTCTACAAAAAATGTAAAAAAATTAACTCGATATCTGAGTCAGTATTCTGGGAATCTAGTTGTTTTCTGGGAACTTTGAGTGGTTTTCTGGAATACTAGGACGTTTTCTGGGAATCTAGGTAGTTTTCTGTAATTCTAGGAAATTTTCTGGGTATATAGGTACGATGTTTTCAGGGAATCTAGGTGATATTATGTATTTTGAGTGGTTTTCTGGGAATCTAGGAAGTTTTCTGGGGATATAGGATATTTTCAAGGAATCTAGGTATTTTCTGGGCATTCTGAGTGGTTTTCTGGGTACATAGTTGTTTTCTGGGAATTATAAGTGGTTTTCTGGAGTTCTAGGAAGTTTTCTGGGAATCTAGAATATTTTCAAGGAATCTAGGTGTTTTCTGGACATTTTGAGTGGTATTCAGAAACTTTTGGGATGTTTCTGGTAATTTTGGGTCTGGGTAAGATAAGTTTTATCCGATAAAAAACCCACAATGTTTTAACTGTTTCAACTGTTGGCATAAGAACTATACGTTTTAACAGGGAAGGGATTAAGATAAAAAGGTACAGCAATTCTCCTATTAAAGTTGAATGGCATAACCATAAAATATGAATTCTATGTAATAAATAGCTTTGAAAAATGCATGCACGGTGTTTTAGGATATGATTTTTTTAGAAAACATCTCGCAACAATAAGTTACGAACGATCAGAATTTTTATGATTTTTTGATGTAAATATAAACGAAGAATGTGTAGTTTTCCCACAAGATGTAGATGAAGGAATTTTTGTTGCAGGATGCTTTGGTAAACCCAGTAATGGTAAAATACCAGTATGTAATAATTTTGAATGTACGCCATGAAGAAGTTGTTTTAAGAAATTTTAAAACAAAATTATTAAAACTAAAGGATTATGATTCATATCTTCTGTAAAACGAGTAGATACTTTACTAGACTTCAGACAATCTCAATTCGGAAGAAAGCTTACGTTGCAAAGAGTATGTTCTAAATATTCCCATATATTTTATTTAGATAAAAAAAATTACGACCACCCATATATTTAAAGAGAGTATGCAATTAAAAAATGGTGTTTCATCCACATATGTATAACCATATCGTTTACCACATGCTCAAAAACATGAGGTACACAAATAGGTTTAGAAAATTCTAACAGACGACGTAATTGATGAAAAAAATCTGCATGGTCAGCAACTTTGCTAATAGTGTTAAAAAAGCGGACAACAGTGGAAAAAAGTATAGATTAATTGTTGACTTCAGGCTACTCAATAGTAAAATTGAATTTGACATATTTCCTCTACCAAACATAACCAAAATTTTAGATTCACTATCAGGCTCAAGGTAATTTCCGCATCTTGATAATTCTCAAGGATATTATCAAGTTAAGCTAGATGAAAAAAGCCGTCCGTACACAGCGTTTAGGTATTACAGACCGCGGATAGTACCGAATGACAAGACAATGGGATTAAAAATCAGCTCAAGTGCATTTTCTTGTGTTATAAATATAGCAATGTCAGGTTTAAATTACGATAAATGTTTTATATATTGAGATGATTTGATTGTTTTTGCTAATAGTTTGCAAAATCACAATAAAAATCTTTCAAAAGTTCGTCAAAGACGACGAGAATTTAATTCAAAGTTAGATCCAAAAAAGAAATTTTATATTTAGGGCGTATTATTTTAGATAATGTTTTTTTCCCAGTCAAGGAAAAACTATTGCAATTCGATCTTATCCAAAAGCCAACGATGCAAACGAGACTAAAAGATTTGTCGCGTCGCACTCGTTAATCACCCAATTTTGCAATATCCAAATTTCTCTAAAGAAAATAATTTTATTTTAAAAATATATGCATCTGGAGTTGCAATCGGAGCTGGACTTTGTAATGGTAGATATAATTGCATATGCAACAATGTTTTTAAATGAAGCTGAAAGAAATTATACGTCGATGGCCCCGTCCTCGAGATCACACTGTAGTTTATATTTCTGTGCTCTTCTTGTCGCGTATGTTTATACAAAAAAGTGTTTGGTAACCCGCCGTATCGATATCCCCGCGCTCGCCTGATATTCATTATGTTTCATACGCTCGAACACGTCGCGTGTTTCTTTGTGTGCGGTACCAAATTATGCCGAATCCACGGAAAAGAAAACTTGCGGACTTCAAACACAAAATCAAGAAGAAAATGAAGAAGATACACCAAATGCTGACTGATTTCTCGTCAAGTAAGTAGGTTTATAGATATCCTGCATCACTCTGTTCCGCCGTTCCCTACGGCTGGGTCCACATTAAAAAATTTTGAAAGACAAACGACAAACCAGGGCCCAGCAATCAATCACAAGCGGCCGCGCCCGAGGGGAGGGGAGAGATATGGGACAGACCTCAAACAAATACAAGAAGGCGACAAACTACAAGTAGAGCAAGCCGAACCGGCGTTAGAGGTGTGTTATGCAGGCAGAATAAGATATTTTATTCCCAATTGGGAGTTAATTACCCAAAATAAAGTTATATTAGAATGGGTAAAGGGTTACAAAATTCCTTTTATAACCAAGCCCTGTCAAAACAAATACCAAAAAGTAATTAAGTACGGTCCTAAATTTCAAGAAAGCATTACCAACCTCCTCACAGCTGGGGCTATTATAAAAAGGAAACATTGCAAAAAGATGACAAAAATAGGTTTATATTGAATTTTAAAAGATTGAACAGGCACAATTCGTGCTCACACTTTAAACTGGAAGATAGCCCTACTGTAAAAATTTAATATACAAGAATTGTGACATGGCAACCATAGACCTTAAAAACGCATAATTTCTTTTGCCGATACACGCAAATTATAGAAAATATTTAAATTGTTTTGTTTTTCCTGGTCGTTATTCGATAAAAAATAATAAAATTCAGGTACATATAATTGGACAGTTCTTGTTATATAATTGTTGCATTTGTTGTCAATAATTATTATTCTATAAGAAAAGGAAATATATGAATATAATAGGAATTATAAAGATTGTTTTGGTGTTGAGATAATACAAATATAATTTATATAAAATAAGGTGACTATATTAAAATATTTAAAGTTTGAGTACAAGGGCCAGCCTTATGAATTCACATGTTTGCCATTCGGGTTATCAACCGCCCCGTTTGTATTTACCAAAACATTCAAACCTGTCATCAACCATCTACGCTCATATCGTCGCACTAGAAATACAGTAAGACATCTTAAAAAAATCAATTTTTGGTTTTTTAATTTATCTTGTACTATTTTAAGAGCCTTTTCTGGTAGTATACTCGGTTTTCTTCTAGAGTATACAATAAAAATCCAACCTACCCAAACCTACTATATGATTTTTTAGTTTAAAAGTCAAACATTGGAAAATAGCAGGTTATTTTATAATGGTCTTATTTGTTTTGAAATGGTAGATATGAAATGCAGGTACTATAACAAGACATTTTTAAATGTCTTTGTCTTGGACCATAATGTGTTTAAAAGATTAAAACATATCTCAATTTTTAAAGTTATCTCAGAGTTATTTTCGTAAGTTTGTTTTGGAATATTGTGGAACAATAAAATATTTTTAAATGTCTGTTTTTGTCCAAATCAAGTTGGAATAATTGAAATATGTCTTTATTTCCCTGGTACATCAGGACACCAACTAAAGAATTTTACTAATAGGTTAAACAATAGTAAAATTAAAACAAAGTAGAATTCTTTCAGTCAAAACTCCACAATCAGTTTTTAATGAAACTGTACATGTTTCGAACCGCTAAGGGTTCATCAGCAGTAAAAATTTTTTCTTCTTGTAAGATAAATTACAAAGCTTCCAAGCAACTTTGAGGATATTAAAAGTTTGTAGTAAACTTCAAAATGAAAACCAGAGGTTAAAGTGGAGTTAAGTGACATCTAGAAAAACCCAAATTTGAAAAACCAAAACCAAAAGGCCTCAATCCAGCACCAGTAAAATACTTAAAAGCTAACACATCAAAATCTCAAGGGTATATGGCTACAGAGATTTTGATTAAATTAATTAAATTAATTAAACGTAGACAAAATCAATCTTATAGTAGAATTTTTAATCAAATAAAAGAAACTAATTTACATAAATTTGAGCATCTTAAAAATTAAAACAAAATCAATCTTAAAATAAATCAACGTTGGTTTAAAAATCTTACAAATGTTGATATTCCTATCGAAGTTAAGAATATTTTATCACTTGGTCCAAAATTTAGTTTACCACCAACTAAAATTGACATTTCTATTAAGAATGTTTTAGCAGATGTTGAATTCTCTCTTAATCAAATAAATAATCACGATCAAAAAACATTCTCCTTTGTCAGATGACTAATATAATAACTGATTTCATTAATCATTTTCCAACGCATTATTCTGAAATTACCTCTTGGTATAATAGGTACTACAAAAAAGTTTTTAAAAGAGCACCCAGAAATTATTGTAGTTAAGTCTGATAAAGGTAATTTTTCAGTTATCATGTTTAAAAATCAATACAGTGAACTTGCACATAATATGTTACGAGATCCAACTTATTATTACTAAGAGATCCAACTAACACCATACAACAAAAAGCTAATAATTTAGTTAGTAATTTAACTAAAACTAAAGAAATAGGAAAAGACGTTTCTAAATCTTTAAAAATATACAATTATATTGTACCAAAATTTTATGGATTACCAAAAATCCATAAGCCTAACCTAGCTCTAAGACCAATATTTGCTTCAATTGACTCGCCAACTAGTAAAATCACTAAGTATTTAACTAACATCCTTAGTACATCTTATGAAGATTCAATAATTTCCAACTTCCCGATAATTATGTCATTATTATGTCACTAGTATTCCTAGTCCTAGTATTCCGTTAGAACTTACTTTAAACTGTATAGAAAGAAAATGGAATAGTATCAAACATCATTGTACTATTAACTTCGAAACGGCAAGATTCGGACTAATGTTTTTCTATCCTCTATAAATAAAGTGATCAAAAACTGATTGTATTGTTTATTCGTATTTTCCGGTCAACTTTAACATTAACAGTTTGTACGGGCTGAGAAACTACAACTACACTAAGATAAGTTTAAAAAAGTCAGATAACTAAGCCAAAAACTATTATCAGTAAAGTCCTACACTCAGATATCTTCTACAAATAAACAAGATATCTTGTAATGATTTATTTAATAATAGGCCATAAACAAAGATATCTTTAAAACGTTGTTTTTTTCTTAAAAAGAAAAAATATTTCACCTACTTATTAGAAATATATCATGTACTCATCATGACCATACACCCTTTCAGGTTTAAACTTTTTTGATTTTCCTATTATTAATTAAACTAATATAAAATACCTTTAAAGATAATTATCTCAAAATCGTCGTTTTAAACATAACTGACTGTAATTCTACTGCGACGATATATTTAGATGACATCCTACTACTCGGGGACAACGAACAAAAATGCATCAATAATATAAACCACACTATCCACCTCCTAACGTCGTTGGGTTAAGAAAAACCGGGAAAAAGCAATTTAAAACCAACTTGAACCATAAAATACTTAGGAATTAACTATAATAGTACCCAAATGACCATATCAATACCCAAAGGAGAAACACAAAATACGCTTTCTTTCATACAATCCATAAAAACGAAATCTTTTTTTTTTCAAAATCCACAAGGCGCGTTAAATTGGGCCCACAAAACTGCAATTCTTTAACCATTTAACCTTCTTCTTCTTATTTCCCCATTTAACCTTCCTCCGCTATTTTCCGAGATCGCCATACTGATCATAAATAAAAACTCACCCTATATATAAATACGCCGCGTCGCGGATCTGTCCGCTCCACCGGTCCGCTCCAACCAACCAAGCCCAAGCCCGCATCCGCATCGGAAACCAAAAATATGCTATAATATGTGCGGCAGCCGACGAGCGACCGCGGCCGCCGCCACCGCCGCTGCCGTCGTAGCCTCCGCGGCCGCCGCGCGTGGCTGTGGCAACGTTGGGCCTGACTTCGCCCGAGTCGGTGTCGATGGGGCCTCGCTAGGAAAGCGAGGCCCCATTTCAGGGGTCAAAAATTTAACATGTAAATGGTTTTCTTGTCGTAGTAGATTCTTCTATGGTAATACCTTACATACAAGACAAACTCGAAAGTAATGACGTAAACACGATTAATATCTGATTACAGTCATTGTGCACACCACTGCCTCCGTAACCTCGTCCAATGAGTAAAATCTTGGTGAGGCATATATAGAATCTCGTATAAGTAAGGGTAATACCTTACATACAAGACAAACTCGAAAGTAATGACGTAAACACGAGTAATATCTGATTACAGTCATTGTGCACACCAGTGCCTCCGTAACCTCGTCGAATGAGTAAAATCTTGGTGAGGCATATATAGAATCTCGTATAAGTAAGGGTAATACCTTACATACAAGACAAACTCGAAAGTAATGACGTAAACACGAGTAATGTCTGATTACAGTCATTATGCACACTACGGCCTCCATAACCTCATCCAATGGGTAAAATCTTGGTGAGGCATATATAGAGTCTAGTATAAGTAAGGGTAATACCATAGAAGAATCTACTACGACAAGAAGGCCAATCCTTATGAGCGCAGACGCGTCGCGTGAATAAAGTGGCGTAGTGTTTGCAACATAGTAGGCCAAACCGGTCGATAATCGAAGCTCCGTTGCCGGTCTGCCGACGGCCGTAGCAAGCGGTTTTGGATGGATAACATTTTTTGAGATTTTTCGAACCACTGCGGGGTTCGTCGGCAGAGGCGCAGTCGAGGCTGGCGTACCTCAGGAGTACGAAAAACTACTTTTTATTTATGGAATCGCGGTGCGTGTGGCTTGTAATATTTTCTGTTGGGGAATATTATCCTGTAATAATAAGAAATTTAGTATGGCTTAACAGAAACAAATTGGAAATATTATTTTTTTTATTTTCAATTAAAAATCAGGAATGCTTTGAAAATATTTCAAAATGGGGTAAACCTAATCTAAACCAAAGTTTACAGTCTAAACATCAAAAAAATGTCCCACTAATAAAGAAAACAGAAAAAGAACCCCATCGTACCGTTTTAAAATAATACCTAAATATTGCATATTTTCTGTGATCTGCGAAGAATATGCCATACTCGATTTGTGATATTGTCGGCCTTTTTAGGACCCCAAGCAAATAAAAAAGACATTTCCCTCAAGCGTGAGGATATTATATCAACAAATTTGGAAGAATATGCCATATTAAAGTATTATTTTAAAACGGTAGGATGGTGTTTCTTTCTTTATTAGTCGGACATTTTTCGGACATTTCGATTAAGTCTATCCGATTTTCAAATATTTACAAAGCACTCCTGATTTTTAATTAAAAAAATCCCAGCTATAAGGTCCTATAGAAATATTAGTTGACGAGGTAAACTCATAAAACTTGGGATATTTGGGTTTCAGGGAGTGCTTGCCAGATTTTCTATAAAAAAGCGCTATAATAGCATTTTTTAACAGATAATATCGAAGAAATCACACTTAGACAATATGGCATATTTAGGCATTATTTTAAAAAGATAAAGCGATGTTCTTTACCGACTTCTTCAAGAGGCCACTTTTCTAAAAAAAAGTGGGAAAATACCAAAAAATCAAAGTAGGCCTAGACTTTCGAAATTTCGCAAACCTACTCAGTTTTTCATTCTTAACAAGTTTCCTTAATAACATTTCGCCGTAAAACCTACAAAGGGAGCACTTCACTGATGTGGAAAATTAGTTTCTGCATAATTTCAAAGGCATATCTACGTGATTTTTCGAAACTAAAATAATTATGCCACAAATTAGTTTCAAACCAAGCAGGGCTGATCCCAGAAGTTCAAATTTCAACTCGATTTTTTTTTATTTACACCTTATGTGAAGTCAATCCGGGGACACACTGTATATACAGGGTGTCCCAGTTGTAAATCATAATTTGAAATAAACGACAAAAAAATTATTTTGAGCGAAAAAGTTCATGTATAGGTACATGGGTCCGGAAACGCTTAATAAAAAAGATACAGGGTGTTAAGACTCATTTTTTAAAATGTTTTTTTTTAATAATATCTCAAAAACAACAAATTATATAAACTTAAAATTTGGTACACAGTATACGGATACAAAATGCCATAAAATGAAGCTATCATTGTTTTGTTCATCATAACCAGTGGCGTACGGGAAGGTACGACACGCCCCCTTTTCAAAAATAATTTCTGCGCCCATGGTTTTTTGGTGAAGCATTTTTACATTGTCCGTTCATTTTTCCATAAGAAAACACCATTTGTCAATTTGCCCTAAAACTACTGGATTTTGAGCAAACAAAATAGATTCAAGTTGCTGCTTGGAAAAAGTGACAACTTTGGGAATGGATTTATTAAGCATTGTTTTGAGCTTTTGATGCAAAAACTCAGTTGCCAACATTTGAAGTGAATAGGAATTTAGTTATTAATTTAGAATTTCTTCTGGAATATTAAGGAAAGTAAGCAATTTTTTTCATTAATTTTTTAATTTCTAGATATCCTTCCAATCCCGGCAATCGATTGTCTGCATCAAAGCGTGTAGTTTAAGAATATCACATAATATAGACGGTATGTCTATTTTAAAAAACAGAGGTTCATTATATATTTCGGAAACACTCAATTGTTTTTTTTTCTAATTTACCCTGAGATGAGCAGAAAACTTTTTTTGTAAGTTGAAAAATGAAAAAATTAGAGGGGAGAAATCTTGTTTGGATTACCCTGTACAAGACTAGCAAAATTAAACGACTTTTAAACAACAAATAAAATAAATATAATTACTGATATAAAAGGAAACTAAAACAAAAAACAACAAAATATTTATTTCCAAACAACAATAATTCTGATTCAAAACATTTTGTAGGAAAGATTAGTACGTAAATAATTAATTTGTGACTAGTGCAGTTTGTGACCTTATTTGTGTCTTATTAATTTTTAAAAATTTTAACCCTTTGGTAATGCTTTTTTTCCTACATACAGAGTTTTTTTTGATGATCAGTATGGGGATCTCGGAAACTATCGGAGATAGAAGGAAGGTTAAATGGGGAAACAATTGCAGTTGTGTGGGCCGAATAAATTGGGCATCTTGTGGATCTTTTAAAAAAGTCATGGCTTACTAGATATTTAGCTGCCATTTTCGAGATACCACACAAACTTAGTTATTTCCATATAACCCGGGAGCCAGTGACAGATTTGTTCGACCAAAATCCTCTCGGGCGATAATTCGTACATCCAGTTATGTTATGAAGCTGGGGTACCAGTGGTGGTTTGGATAATGGCACCCTCCCATACACGTAAAAAATATGTATTTTCAATAATTTCCTCCCGGCTGAAAATTTGTCAGTTGGAACACTTATTAGAGGTTTGTTTAAATTGGGGAAAAGTTGCGGAGTTTATTGCCGAGTAACATGGTAAAAAAAATTTGGTTGGCCCTTCTCGTTTAGAAAATAATGCGAAAAAAACTGAAAATTGCCGTTTTCATTTTTATTTTTTTAAACGAAAACGAAGGGGCTTGACATTTTTAAGTTAAATATTATTAGGGCACTTTTTTACAAAGAATCTAAATGTGTCCTCGTATTTTTTTTGCCGCCTCCCTGGACAAAGATATGACGATCAACTTTTATTTTTCTTATTGTCGCCATATTAGATTTTTGCAGTTTTGAAAAAAATGATTTTTTACTTTGTTTTTTTTTGCCATAATATCAAATTAATCGTTTTTGCATAGAGCGCCTTGAAAACATAAGCCTAATTACCCATTGGTGCGAAGTGTGTTTTGGAATATTGTTTAACGGTTCGGTAAAAATTCAGTTAATGTTAAATTTATTGATTGAATAAATCATAAACATATCACGAGAGTATGATCTGAGACCTTGTTATTTATTCGTCATTTGCCATATAACACATTAACATTAAAAAAGTCAAACACAAGGACAACAAAAACCTAGACGACTAGACAATCATATTTTACAACAAATGTTCAATTTGTCCTCCTTGTTCCTCAAGGCACAATGCAGCACGCGATAAGGCGCCCGCAGAGCCCGCCATGCGGGGGGGGGGGGGGCAGCTCCGGAAGGGGCCCCTAAAAACTGATCTATCCACTAATATTACTTTTTGCAAAATAGGCTGAAAATCGTTGTCGACCAAACGACTTAGAAGATATTTATTTCAGGAAACAATTCGCAGATTGTTAGGAAATTATTAAAACACCCCGAAAACACAAAAAAAACAATTTTTTGTCAAATTTTGTGCGTTTATTTGAAGTGCCTTTAGTTTCTCTTTTAAACTCGTATAGAGGTAATTATTATGAAACATATTCACTTCTATTGTTGAGTACTTTTGTACACTCTGTTACTGCGAATTAAGATTTGTGTTTTTTTTTGTATTAACCTATTATGTGCCATGTTTTTTTATCTTCTCTGTATATTTTGACCAATTTTTACGGCTTTTGCCGGCCGGTTGGGTGTTTGTAGCAGATAGCCTGAATTAACTTTATTTAGATCAACTTTTCTGAAATTAATTTATACTTTAAATTCAACAGTAGTAAAAGAGCTATTTTTTAAAAGTAAAATTTTCGATTTATCTATCTTATCTTCCAAGTTACGGGCCATTTTGAGATTAGGGAGTTTAGTATGCCTTCCGTCCCTGCGTTGGTAGCTCCGTTTTAGCTTAAAAAATTATTATTATATTATTAGGATAAATAGCGGAATTTTATACAACCAATACATCAATTCTACGACGTCACGTGATATTTTTTTTACTAAACACCAGACAGATTTTAGCAATGGTAAGATTTTATATTTAAGAGAATTAGTAGATAAGGGTATTTGTATTATTCGGAGTGGCGGAGTCCCTTTTATTATAATTAATAAATATATTTTTTTGGAAAATATTTTGTAATTGAATATCAAGATAAATATATTGTTCTGTACTATTAAATCATGTCCCATTTATAAAATAACATGTGAGGCATTAGACATGCCCAGTTTTTGTTAAGCTATGCTATAGTACTCGCTATAATACAGAACATTTCCCGGGTAGGTAGAAAAACTTAAAATTAAATTGATATATCCGAGCTTTTTCTTATAATTTAGCAGCTTAGCCAAAATTTCGGTATTTCCATATTTTATTACTACATGTATGCATCCTGGCAAAATTTGGCAGGGGGGGGGGCGAAACCCGCCGTTGGCTTCGTTGTCATTTATATATGAGGAATAATAAATTTGAATCATGTCGATTTTCTTCATGTGAAATAAGGTAAATGTCCCTATTTCCGTCAGTGTCCCTAAACTTTGAAAATTTTTCCTAAAAAATAGAATTTATGTCGTCCTACAAAATTAATTTGACACCTTAACAGATTCATGATACATTTGGCAACACCGAATTACACTCGCTTATGTTCTTAGTGTCTTCTACTATTATATTAAAAACAAGGTAAGTTATCAGCGTGAAATAATTTAATAATTTATACAAATAGGGCAAAAATCTAATTATTTCTGAGTCAATAAGAAAATAGAGGCTTTCAAATTACTATTCTGAATTGTTAAATTTGCAATTTTACGTTTTTAATTAAAAAATTAGGCGTGACGAAGTTTGGGACAAAAAAATTAATAATGTCCATAATTTCGTCATGGGTGACGAAATTAGAGGCAAAGATATAATTTTTGCATTTGGCTTATTATAATGCATATATACATATACAGAAAAATGACATATGCGCATATTTTCAAGATGAAAGTCAATGTTATGTTTTCCAAATTTCGTCATAGAAATTCTAGTTTAGTTTAGGAGCTACAATGAGAAAAAAATGCCTGACGAAATTTGGGCCAAATCATGACGGTTATCGGGTCACTTGTTCCTTACGTAAATTTTACTATAGAAAGTAAGTACTACAGGTGGTTAATTTCCAATAAATTTTGTTAAACTATTAGGCAAAATTTCTGTAACAAGTTCTAGTGAGCATTCCAAAAACAAGTAAATTATTTATACTGTTATAACTTTTCTTAATGAATTTACTAAGTAGGCATAGTATCGGTCACAGAATCAATTATTTCAAGTTGCTAATCTTATTTTCTTTATTTTCAGACATTCCAAAACGCTACTCGAGTAATTATGGACAATAAGAAAAAAGCATATACCACACAAGATATACACAATGCAATAGAATCTATTAAAAATGGTATGAGCATCTCAAAGGCCAGCAAGTTATTTAAAATACCACGCATGACATTATCTGACAAGTACAATGGAAAAACATCAATTGAATGTAAGACTGGTGTACCAACAATCCTATCGGAAGAAGAATAACAAATTTTGGTGAACTGGATACTAAATATGGCAAAGCAAGGCTTTCCTGTTACAAAAACTCAGTTGTGTGACAGCGTTCAAATTCTAATGAAGGAACTGAAAAGACCAAATCCTTTTCCAAACGACCGCCCTCAAAGGCAATGGTATGAAGCATTTTTAGCACGACATAAAAATATTAGCAAACGAGTGTCGCAAAATCTTTCAAAGCAGAGGTCTAAAGTGTGCGAAGAAAACATTCGAAATTGGTTTGCTGAAATATAAATTTTTCTTAACGATAATGGTTTCATGAACATTTTTGAAGACCCTAGGCGTATCTACAACTGCGACGAGACGGCATTTTTCTTATCGCCAAAAGGGGACAAAGTATTGGCAAGGAAAGGAGACAAAACAGTTTATTCATTTATAAATAATAACGAAAAAGAATGCCTTACTGCGTTGGTAATGTGCAACGCCATGGGTGAAGTACCTCCACCACTAATAATGTACTCATATAAAAGAATACCAAAATTGATTGCCTCTACGTTTCCAAAATCCTGGGCCATTGGGAGATCGGATAACGGGTGGATGACCCAAGGAAGTTCTTTTGAATACATCGCCAACATATTTTATCCATGGTTGAAAGACAATGGTGTTCAGATGCCCGTAATTTTATTTGTAGATGGGCATACTTCACACCTGACTCTCCAGCTTAATAAGTTTAATAAGGAAGCAGGTATTATTCTAATCAGTTTACTGCCTAACTGGACGCACATCCTCCAGCCATTAGATGTCGCTGTTTTCCACGCTTTGAAAAACATTTGGAAAAAATAACACAAAACTGGAGGTTAGAACATAAAAACGAAAAATTTGGTAGAGAACATTTTGCACCTATTTTCAAAGTAGCTTTAGAAGAGCTTATCACACTACCAAACAGCATCAAAAATGGATTTACAGCATGTGGTTTGTGTCCATTTGGACCAGATAATATTAATTTTACAAAATACTTCAACAGGGTCGAATTGACTAGAGAAGTAAAGAAGTGTGAATTGACTGAAACTGAAAGAAAAAAATTCCTTCAGTATTTCAAAAATGTAAATGAAGATAAAGTTAAATTGTTTGAAATATCTGGTCCGGTATGGAATGGAAATCCGGAGGACACAAGTCTTTTTTATTTTTGAAAAAATTAAAATTTGACACTTCCAGAAATGAAGAGGTTTCAACAATATCTTCCCCTGTTGTGGTTTTACCAGTGAACCCTGAAAATATCCTTCCAAATGTTACAATAGATGATGTCATCTTGGTTGATGATAATTTTTATACCGAGCAAGAAGACAATTTTTCTGCACTCTTTACAGAATTAGACCTTAATATAAGTGCTAGTGATATTGATCTGAATGAACTACTAAATACCGATTCTACCGATAATAACCAACAGGAAAGTTCTGACACTCAAAAACCTGAAAGATCAACCAGTTCAAATAGTAACTTAAAATTAACTGAAGATACAGAAAAACGGACCAATACCACTACGGTAGATATGAACGTTGAAAATATATTAAAAAATGTAAATGAAATGGAACAATTTGAAACTCCTGAAACCATTTCGGATATTAATAATATAAACCAGCCGGCAAGTTCGGGTGTTAAAAAGTCCGAGACTTCAACAGATTCAAGTAACTTAAACTTAACAGAAACTATAGTAACACAGAGCAATATGGTGAATCAGAATGAAAAAAACAAGGATGTACAACAATTTGAAATTCCTGAAACCTTTTCGGATATTAATAATATAAACCAGTCGGCAAGTTAAATAAATTAAATAAAAAATACGAGGCTTCAACAGATTCAAATAACGAAACTACAGTAAAACAGAACAATATGGAGGATCAGAGTGATAAAAACAAAGATGTTCGATATTTTGAAATTCATGAAAACTTTTCAGATAATAACATAAACCAACCGGCAAGTTCGAATACTCCCAACCAAAAAAATAAAGAATCAGATAAAACTCCTCAAAAAGAGCCAAAACAACCATCAAATATTCCTACTCCATTTAAAAAATATCTGTTCTGGGAAACACCTAAAACAGAAAAGAATGACCACAAGAGAAAACCAAAAGAAAAAGTCCCAGCTGTTGTATCTTCTGATGATTGGCAGATGTACCAACAGAAGAAAGAAGACAGAAAATTAAAGGAGTTGCAAGAGAAACAAGAAAGAAAACAAATAAGACTTCAAAAACAAACAGACAAGAAGAATACTCAGAAAAAATGAAAGATACCAAAGAAAACAATGTGCCAAAAAAAGAAACAAATGCAACTAAAAATAAGGAAAATAAAAGTACGACAAAAAGGAATAATACTACTGAAACTGAAAATAAGAATGACGATAGTAAATCCAATCAAGAACTTGATTTTTCTGAAGGAAACTACGTCGTAGTTGAATACATGGATGATTTTTACCCAGGACTTATTATTCAAGTAGACTCCGAAAACCAAGAATATATAATCAAGTGTATGCCAAAATCAGGAAGATTCTGGAAGTGGCCGATTAAAGATGACATTTTAAAATACACAAAGGAAGACATATTAAGTAAAATTGGGAAACCTAGTCTTGTAACATCTAGGGGGCACTATTCAGTACCGGACTTTCCAAAGGAATTATTAAATTGATATTTTATTTGTGATAAAATGTTCCTTATTATTGTGTTACCGAATAGTTTTATTTGTGTTTGTTGTTTTTTATTTTAATAAAATGGAATTTTAATATAATCGAATACATATTTTTTAAATTTATTTTATATAAGTAT
The DNA here is from genome assembly GCA_963920635.1 of Pseudeuparius sepicola. Classification (NCBI taxonomy): domain Eukaryota; kingdom Metazoa; phylum Arthropoda; class Insecta; order Coleoptera; family Anthribidae; genus Pseudeuparius; species Pseudeuparius sepicola. The sequence goes on from OY987303.1 coordinate 32,170,458, forward strand.
AATATGTAGGAACATTAGTAGGTACAGCAAAAGCAGCTTAAGTAATAAGCTTATTGAATATTATGACGAAAATACGGTCAAATATATGACGAAAGGTGGGCAAATAAATGACGAAGTTAGAGGCAACATGTATTTTTAACACAATTAATTCATTTAAGAAAAATGTATGTAATTTATAGTTAAGTTATGATCAATTGTTTGACATAGACACATTTGGGAGTCTATTGCTGCTGAGTGTAATTGAATATGTTCAGAAAGTGATTTTCTAGAGGCTTTTAAACGTGAGGATTGGGGCGCCACAATCCTTAAGCTGACGAAAATAGGGACAATTACCTTATGATGTTTTTTCAGTAAAAGAAAATATCCGTGACACTTAAAATTGAACTGAATTGTCAAACGTTATGGGGTTTATGTGTCCAATGTCCAAGGCATTCTATGCAAAAACGTCAAACATAATAGGTATGTTTCCAAGGCACTCTATGCAAAAACGATTAAGTTGATATTACGGCAAGAAAAACAAATAAAGCATAATGTGTGACATATCATTTTAACCAGAAAAAAATCCACTTTTCAAAAATGCAAAAATCTAATATGGCGCCCATAAGAAAAATAAAAGTTGATCGTCATATCTTTGTCCAGGGAGGCGGCAAAAAATGCGAGGTCATATTTAGACTCCTTGTAAAAAAGTGCCTTAATAATGTTTAACTTAGAAATGTCCATCACCCTTCGTTTTCATTTTAAAAAATAAAAACGAAAACGACAATTTTCAGTTTTTTCGAATTATTTCCTAGAAGAGAAGGGCCAGCCAAATTTTTTTACCATGTTACTCGACATCAAATTCCGCAACTTTGCTCCAGTTTAAACAAACCGCTAAGTGTACCAACTGACAAATGTTCAACCGAGAGGAAATCACTGAAAATAGTTTTTCTTTTTTCATGTTCGTTTGAGCAGCTGACGTATAGTCCACCACCTTACAGCCAGTTGACCTTTTTTTCCCCTTTAATTATTATATTAACTATTATCTGACAAATTTTCAACCGGGAGGAAATGATTGAAAATACATATTTTTTACGTGTATTGACCAACCCACCACTGGTACCCAGCTGACGTTCACGATGCTTCATAACATAACTGAATGAAGCAATTTACGAATTATCGGCCGAGAGGAAATCACTAACAAAAATCTGTCACTGTCTCCCGGGCTAATAGTTATTTCCGTTATTTTTCTGAATAACCATATCTAGTATCATCTTTATCGTTGGAAAGCTCTAAAAATGCCTGAATTTTTTTGAGGGCATGGCCCACTATGGTTTCCATTTAAAAAACACAAGTTTACATCATATCTCGCAAATGACAGCTGTTACGGAAAGTAGGACATGATAACCGCATTGGGGTCACAAATTCCTACAACTTTGGTATTTACACTTTTTACCTAAAATCAGAAACAACGAAGCTGGACGAATTAGAATAAATCGCTAAAATTTCGTTTGCTATGACTTTTTTTTCAAAAATCCACAAGGCGCGTTAAATTGGGCCAACAAAACTGCAATTCTTTAACCATTTAACCTTCTTCTTCTTATTTCCCCATTTAACCTTCCTCCGCTATTTTCCGAGATCGCCATACTGATCATAAATAAAAACTCACCCTATATATAAATACGCCGCGTCGCGGATCTGTCCGCTCCACCGGTCCGCTCCAACCAACCAAGCCCAAGCCCGCATCCGCATCGGAAACCAAAAATATGCTATAATATGAGCGACCGCGGCCGCCGCCACCGCCGCTGCCATCGTAGCCTCCGCGGCCGCCGCGCGTGGCTGTGGCAACGTTGGGCCTGACTTCGCCCGAGTCGGTGTCGATGGGGCCTCGCTAGGAAAGCGAGGCCCCATTTCAGGGGTCAAAAATTTAACATGTAAATGGTTTTCTTGTCGTAGTAGATTCTTCTATGGTAATACCTTACATACAAGACAAACAGGAAAGTAATGACGTAAACAAGAGTAATATCTGATTACAGTCATTATGCACACCACAGCCTCCATAACCTCATCCAATGAGTAAAATCCTGGTGAGGCATATATAGAGTTTCGTATAAGTAAGGGTAATACCTTACATACAAGATAAACTCGAAAGTAATGTCGTAAACACGAGTAATATCTGATTATAGTAATAATTATGCACATTCAAAACCATAGTAGGCTAATGACTATTTCTTTCCCGACAGGCGATAGTGGCTCAGACGGCTCCGAACGAGCCGCACATTCAAAACCATAGTAGGCTAATGACTATTTCTTTCCCGACAGGCGATAGTGGCTCAGACGGCTCCGAACGAGCCGCAAGCGCATCTGATTCGGAGGAATCTCTCCCGTCAATACTCCCCAAAACAGAAGCGCCCCCACACCCACAATCCAGATGATTATATTGAAGACATTCTGGGGTCTAACCCATTAAACAAAAATGTGGAAGGTCCATCTCTCGCCCCAGACCTGGCCTCCCACTGGGAATCGGTCCTCGGGAATTGACAAAGAGTCGACAAAAAAACTGATCGAGCAGTACAACGTAACCACAAAACTTACAAAACGATTTTTTATGGTGGTCACTTAATATCCCAAATAGTAAAATGACCCTGAAGGAAAGGCCTTAATCTTTCACCATATTCATAGATGCTAGCGGCTCAGGCTGGGGGGCAATATGTCAAAACAAAATAGGAAAAGGGTTCTGGAACCCTACACCCTACAGAACTTAATTATCACATCAATTTTTTAGAACTTCTAGCAGCCTTCAGGGGATTACAATCCTTCGTTTGCTGGCGCTAGCATTTCGTTAAACGGCTATTTTACGACAGTAAAGCTAGAGCCCGAAATATCGAGATGTAAAAATAAATTAAGCATCAAAAAAAGTAAATCACGAAATAGAAATTTTACAAAGGCTTTTACCACACCGAAATAACATAAATAAAGTCAATAAAGGGAACTGACAGAACAAAGTAAGGTTAGAACAAACCCCTTATAGCAATCACAGGCGCAAGCATCAAACCGCTTGCAAGCGATTGCAATCGCTCTGTCGTCGTAAGCGCACGTCACCGCAGTCACCTATATAAACCGAATGGGGGGTATAAAATTCCAAAATTGAACGAGATAATGTAACAAATATGGAAGTGGTGCGAAAAGCTTAAAATCATGATTTTTGCATCATACATTAACACCAAAGAAAACATACTAGCAGACAAAGAATCTCGTCAGAAAGATATTGAAACGGAGTAATCTCTACATCCCACTGTTTTTAATAAAATCAAAACAATTTTGGCATTCCACATATCGATCTGGTTGCTTCACATTCAAATAAAAAATGCGAAACCTTTATTTGTTGGCATCCCGACCTAGAGTCCAGGGGTGTTGATGCCTTCACATTTACCTGGTCTAAAATGTACTTTTACGCTTTTCCGCCTTTTTCCTATCTAGAGTAATTAAAAAAATAATAATAAAAAAACTGACAAGGCAGAAGGCATTGTCGTATTTCCAATTTGGAAATCACAACCCCGCTATCCAATAATAGAACAACTCATGCTCTCAAAACCGATCATATTCCCCCCACAGCGCTTATTGCTCTTAGGTACCTTTTTTCAGGAAACCACACCCCATGTGGCAAAACCTTACCCTGGGAGCCGCAGTATGATCCGCAAAGCATACCTAAAAAGGGGAGTTTCCAGAGAATGCCATCGATGTATTACTATCATACTTAGCTGACAGTACCTTAAAACAGTACAATTAACTTATGAAAAATTGTGGCCATACTGTAAACGTACCGATGTTTTTACAGCCACACCAAATACAATAATCGAATTTCTAAGTAAGGAATTGGCCCAGGGTGGGAACTACAATGGCCTCAATCAACACAAGTTTGCTCTAAATATTTTCCTGCAAACCACCGATCATCCAGCGATAGCTAGATTCATGAAAGGAGTTTTTAGAATGAGGCCAGTGTTCCCCAGATACAATGAAATCTGGGATCCCAGCCCAGTCTTAACATGCTTTGAAGCCCTCGCACCAAGTGACTCCCTATACAACCTTATTGTTTTGCTAGCTCTCATCTCCAGCCACAAAGTTCAAATACTGACAAAATTAGATTAAACAATAACACTTATTTTGAAGATCGACTGGAAATATATATTACCGATATCATAAAAACCTCAAAACCTGGAAAATGCCAACCTAAAATAATAATACCTTATTTTCATGAGAAACCAAAGTCATGTTTAGCATCACTGTTAAAATATTACATAACCGTAACTAAAGACAGCAGACGCGGGCATGATCAGTTATTAATCACCATTAAAAAACCACATACCTAACCCAGCTACGGCACAAACCGTCTCAAAATGAATAAAAAAAGGCCTTACAATAGCTGTTGTAGATACAACTAAGTGGCGCAATACTTATAATTACAACTACAGAAATAACAGTATTACACCTATTTACTACTACTTTATTAAAAATATACAATATACATTACCAAATATTTAGTTATGTAAGAATTTATAAAATACGGTCTACAAATAGTGTTAAATTATCTTGTGAATTTCGTTCCAGTGATTCACATGTAGATCACATACATAGTGTTCTACATTGTATTGAGTAAGATGTGTTTATATAATAAACAATTTCGTTGCGAATACGTGACGAGTTTCATTTCGCAAGTCACGCACACAAGGTCAAACAAACACCTCAGATCGCACCAAATCTTTCAACATCTACAGTGTGATCTCGAGGACGGGGCCATCTCGTATAATTGAGTTACTTACAGGTAAGTCGTTTAACCTCTAATTATATTCTACAATAGATAAAGAGCTATTAGCAATTGTGTGGCCAGTAAAACATTTAGACCCTATTTGTATATGAGAAAATTCATTCTCTATACAGATCAGACTATTAATTTACTTATTAGGGATGAAAAATCCTTCAAGTAGGCTCACAAAATTTCGATTAGTGCTAGAAGAGAATGATTATGTCATTAAATATATTAAGATATATTATTAGAAATTTCTTCAGATGAATTGAAGTCTATAGGTATAGGTATAAATGTGTGTAACAACTAGATCTAAAGCTAAAGAAAATAGAGTAAACAATAACCGAATTAATAGTAGTAATCAGCAGTGGTCTTCATGACAGCATTGATCACCCAGGAGTGGCAGAATTGGTAAAATATATTTTTTGAAAAACATTACTAATTTTAAGTTTTTAATTCATGTTTGTTTCAACGATATTAAACAAAACTTTAAAATTTCGCAAAAATTCTTCTAAACAAGGCAAAACATTAGTAATGATAATGTGTATATTAAAAAACTCTCATTTAAGTTGCAAAATATTTATTTTAAATATTTATTAAGAGACTGGAAATTAATTGATGAAATAACTTTTTTTTCTTAGAAGGCTGTTTTGGTATTTAGGCATAGCTTTTAATTCTAAACAACTTTTCTTAACAACATTTGCTGATTTTTTAAATAAGGGTACTTTACTCTGGTACAATTTTTATATTTTTTGACCTACCCTGTATGCTGTTTACTTGCAACCATTCTAAGTGCACCTAATATGATTATTAATAATAATTCTCACCCTCACAATACTCCAAACTAGAAGTACCCCAGAAGCAACCACATGCTTGTGCGGGGGAGGGGGGCAATTACTATTATTTTGTCTTCGTTGCCATTTGCGGCTAGGGCCGACTTTTTTCCGATAGAACTAGGATAGTATTCGCTGAAGTACTACGGAAACCCCTAGAAAACCGTAGTAATCCCAGTGAGTGTAGGACAATTAGTAAATCATAGCGGTGTTTTTCTTTAAAAACATGTGCATGTGCCTGCCTCGAACCAAGGTCGATCGAAGGCAGAAAAACATGCAGCCTAAAAAGTTAGCGCCGGTACGAGCGACGCCACCGCGGCCATATAAACTTTCAGCAATATCTGTATTTTGGTTGTGCAATTAATAAAAAAGTCCCATATGTTGCACACTTAAATGAACACTCTGTATATGCTTAAAATGTGAAATTCCGGAATTAACAATGATTGTTAAAAGAAACTTTGTAATGTAATATCCGTACCCACTTGTACAATATGAATACAAGATAGACTTGAACGTGGTTACAAATTCCACACGATTTTGAATTTAGTAAAGCACAGTTATTTAGAAAATATATTATGTTATATGATTATAAACGTAACTAAGAAGAAAGTAACCTAACACGTTTTATTCAATATACTTATCAGTTAAATTTAGGTACCTTCCTTACTTATTATTAATTTAAATTCTAGGAAATGGACCTAATAAATTTCCTTAAAGATATAAGCTTCAGCTAAAACTTTTAAACGGTCATTCACCTGAACATATTTAGCTTTACCCTGTTTATCTCTAAAACCGGCCTGATATCTGGTGGCAAATATCTCAGTAAGTCCTTGTTCCTTTATTATTTGCTGCAATGACGGGGGGTGGCAATCTGCTGAAATGAATTGTGCCACGCTTCTAATGAGTTGTTTGGTCACGGTACGTCTCCTTGGAGTCGCTCGAAAAGATTCCCTTTCTTTATAGAAAATTTTGGCAAATTTTAACAATCTTCTGCCAATTTGTTTGTTCCCAATGTTGTTCGATGGGAGCCAATTCCTGAACAAAATTCTCCGTTTCTTCATAATTACCTCGAAGGCGAACTGACCATCTTTCTATGGAACAAATGCAAGAGCTAATAGCATTTTACGGCTCATTTTGAATTCCTGTTTTGACTTATATAACTCAACACATTTATACTTCTGAATTTTTCTCCACATGTTTTGGCTTAAATGGAAGAAGCAGCCAATAATGTCGCAGTTTGGAAAATGGGATTCGATTGCAGCAATAGAAGCTAGCTTAAAATCTACCAAAATACTCTTAGGTTTTAGAGTATATTATCTAGTTCACGCAATTTTGTAAATATTTTCCTGTAAGTGACTTCTTGTTTATTTGGTAGCAATGCGTATACCATGGGAACGGCCTTTCCATCAATAAACGCGTGGAATGTATATAGTTGGTAGAACTCGTCTGGGGCCACTTTGAAAGTATTATCCACCGCCCAGTTTTTAAATTCTTTTAAAAGTAATACATGTTGTCTGGTTCCGTACATTACAAGATTTTCGTCTGGTCTGGCATCACAAATTAGGAAATTTTTTCGTTTGTCTGTTAATTGCTATTTATCCGTTGTGGCAGAAGCGGCCAGGTGAACCTTTTTTCTTTCCTCTGGATCATTTTGCGGGCTGCATCATTCTATTTCACCTTGACTTTTGCTAAGTGCGCCTCATTGCACGCACTATCATTATCTCGTGTGTTTCAGGATCATTCACTCCTCTTCGTACCACTACTCTACCTTTACACAAATATTTCGTGCACCTCGAAGCGCACCCTTTGCAGGTTTCACGATCTCTTCTGTAGCGGAACCTATCGTGGAGCAAAAGGCCTTTATTTTTCTGGGAGAGAGAATATATATTTTTTATTAGTCTGACTTTTGCAGTGACAAATTTTCAACACCGAACATACCTGTTTTTTTTTACTTTCTTAATAATGGTTAGATTGTTTCTATGGCCACAATGCGCAGTTTTGTTGCAACGGTGAAACACCCGAGTTCATATAGTATAAGCCACTTTTTATCTCCCTCATTCATCCAACGATGCTTCTAAAGAAATCGCCAGTTCCACATCATCTATACAGAGAGTACCGCCAGCGCCACATAAAAAAATTACGTCATTATCTCTAAAACGACGGAAACGATAACAGATACGACATAGATTAAATCGGTCGTAAAACACACTGTTGATAAATATTTTATGTGTTGGTTCTTGCGACTTTTAGAAAAAAAACTTGAATTTTTGCAAACTTATTTTTATCTGTGGGAAAACTTAAATATAAGTTACCCGTTCTTCTCGGACTTCAATTGTCTTTATTCGTGCTAGTAGCACGACGTCAGTTAGCAGCGATTTCAGACCGTTGTCAAGTGAAAATGAGTGTATACGGACGATCGCCGTACATCATTGATAATAATTTGTTCCTATCTATCCGAACCTCTGTTTCATTATATTCGTAACTAATAATTTAAGTTTACCAGATAATAAACAGCAAGTTAGTAGTTAAGTAGGTAGGTACCATCAATATGCGATGAGGAATCTCCGCGTTAAATAAAGCTGCAATTTTTGGCTTTTGCACTGAATTTTCCGCGCCCAATTATTCTGCTTGCAATTGTCTTACGCTCTTTTATCCATGCGCTATTTTGTCCCAGGGGTCTCTTTTCCGGCGCTGTTTTGTCTTGCGTTATTTGGTCCCGCGCTTACTTGTCTGTGCGCTGAAATGTCCCCGTTTTTTGTCTCCCGCTATTTTGTCCCTATTTACGACGCCACTGCCACCCAGCCAAAACCAAGGTTAGTTTATAGGTTAGGACATTCGAGGACTTGGAAGGGAAGAGGAAATGAGAGAGGAAATGGGACGAAAGGGTGAATTTAAGTAGCATTTACATGTGAATTGGCGATTTAGTAACTCCCTACACAGTTAATGCTTCCACCCATAGGCACACAGAGACGTTTTTGGCATCTTCCTTGGACGCTTGCAGTCAATGGCATGTTTCGTGGGTATTTTAGTTTACGCGTAAATTTCTTACATTGCTTTGGCTAGTTTACCTCTTGAAATTTCTCGGTAATGTTTTTGTTTTCGACTTTCAGTAACTGTGTTACTCCTTCTGACACGCCACTGGCATCAAGTTGTGAGAAGAAGAAAAACAGTTGGTAGAGGCGGAGCCATCGCGCGATGTTGACGGTGATGGAGGACTACCTTCGCTTTTGTTTAAGGGTGGGGGAATGTCCTATCTTTCCTATAAACTAACCTTGGCCAAGACCTTGCCGGCAATCAGCCGGGCCCGAGGTCGCTTCCCCGCAATTCGCCTGTGCAGCGATGCCAGATGTATAGCTCCTTCACAGTATTTGAGGAATTCAGTTATTTTTAACTAATTTTTGGACAAATCTTTAGTGGTTCTTTTACCGAATAGCATGCAAAAAACTACCTCGATTATTTTCCTTGCCGGTGTCGTACTAGTTTCTTGTGTTTATTATCCAAAAATCTTCTCGAAAATCACAAGAAGCACTTGGTAACTAGTCGCACTGTTTTTACACGATGGCCGCGCACACGTGGTCTTTCTTGGTCTTTTTTACTGAAATACGAACAAAACACTCACCGCAAAATTGAAGCTGCGCGATCCCAAACCTCTTGGTTTTCCCCAACTGATAATTTCATACCAACAGGATAGCATGCAAAAAACTACCTTTCAGATGCCTCGATGATTTTCCGTGCGGGTGTCGCACTCATTTCTTATGTTTACTAACCAAAAATCTTATAGAAAATCACAAGAAGCACTACAGGTAACTAGTTGCACTGCTTTTACACAGAGCACTTCCGACGACAGATCGTTAAACACAGCAAAACAGTAGGACAATATCGGTTTAGAATTAGACCGACGTATTATACGCGTCCACGTTTTTGGAAACAGAATTACCTACTATGTCTATGCCGTTGAAGCTAGGCGCTACGAACAAAAATTCGAGGCGATGGCGTCATCTGATCTGGCGTGATCACCTGTCTAATCCCGCGCGCCTCACGTCCGCGCAATTCCTTCCCCCTCTGTCCACTACTCGATGTTGCCGTTTATGGCGACATGTCGCTTCGGTTGTGTGTTGGAATTGTCAAAAGTCAGGTCATATTCATAGAGATTGTAGGGCACCGAAAACTATGTTTTGTTTTGCAAGCGGTAGGCAAAGTGTTACCATACCTCAGTGTTCTAGGTGTAGGCCAAAAAAAAACGAGCCAAGCACCAGTGGCAGTGAGTCGGCAGCTATCGCTGGTCAAAATGGCCGAAACAATCAAAACAGTCAAATGGGCCCAAAACAAAAAACACCAAAACCCAATCCAATTTCCGTTTAAACTCACCCGAGTGAAAAAATGGCTTAGCGTTGTTAATAATTTTTATAAGAAAACTTTTGTAAATATTAAAGCCATTTTTATCCAAAAAGACAAGGACAACCGTTGATATCTACCTATTAATATTTTTAACGACATTCTTGTAGCACTCAAGGACGGAGGCTCAAATTTCTCAATTTTATGATCCTCAGCTCTCCCACTTCTCAAAAAGTATAGTAATAAAGTACATTCAAATCTCTCTGTTTCAGTTATGTACCCAGATGGAAGTAGGTCTGGTATAAAAGGTTATTGCTATCTTCCGTTAACATTACAAGGCAGAACAAAACGACACAAGGTTTTAGTAGTTCCACAGGTACAGCATGATTCACTTTTGGGTATGGACTTTTTAAAATCATTTGGATTAAGAGTAGACTACGCAAATTTTTCATACTTCGTTCCCTCGAATTTTTCTAAGTTACCTACAAATTTCTGTAAATTACCGAGACAATCAAAGGATAATAGTCGTCACAAATATTGCAGTTGTTTAACCAAAGTTACTAAATCAGAAGTTAAAAATATTTATACAATTCAGGATTTATCTTGTACAGAGCAAGAAACTTTAAATAATGTAATAAATTTGTTTAAAAATGTCCCACCACAAAATAAACTAGGTCTAACTGATTTAATTTCACACAAATACTGGTAATGCTAAGCCTTTCAAAATACGACAGTATCCATTATCATCAGCAATGCAACAGCATTTAAATAAAGAGATCGGTGGAATATTGAAGCTAGGTATTATTGAACCTTCCCAGTCTCCTTGGTCTAGTCCATTGTGGCTTGTCACCAAAAGTTCAGGTGAATATAGAGTTTGTCTTGATGGCAGGAAATTAAATCAAGTTACCGTTAAGGATAGTTATCCACTTCCATTAATTGATAGTACTCTAAACAAATTAAGGGATGCCAAATTTTTTACTTTGATTGATTTAAGGAAAGCTTTTTATCAAATCCCATTAGATGCGGCATCTAGACCTCAGACTGCTTTCGCTGTACATGGTAAGGGGAGCTTTTAATTTAAAGTCATGCCTTTTGGTTTATCAAACTATGCAAAGATTAATGGATAGAATAATCTATCCAAGTTTAGAGCCTTTCACCTTTGTGTACCTTGACGATATCATTGTTGCAACTCCTAACTTCGAAAAACATATAGAGATGTTGTCCAAAATTTATTTATTTTTTAAAATACCTAGGCTTTGTAGTTGACAAAGACGGTCTAAGAACTAGTACTGAAAAAGTTGAATCAATAGTGAACTATCCAACTCCCCAAAACCACTACCGATTTCAAAAGAGGTTTAAATAAATAGGTTTAATAAGTTATTATCCTAGGTTTATTAAAGATTAAAGATTATAGTAGTTTGTCCTCTCCTATCACCGATCTTTTACACGGATGTAAAAAGGGCCAACTAATCAAGTGGACCCAAGCTGCCGAACAAGCTTTTACTGAAATTAAAAGACGATTAACCACGAGTCTTTTTTGGCTGCACCATGTTTTGATTTGCCTTTTAGTATTCAAACAGACGCGAATAACACATGTCTAGGAGCTGTTTTATACCAAAAAATAGACGGAGCTTAGCGCCCGATAGCTTTTGCTAGTAAAACTTTAAATAAATGTCAACAGCAGTACTCTGTTACAGAAAGAGAATGCCTCGCTGTTATTTTTGGGATAGAAATGTTTCGTAGTTACATACTCATTTCACAATTGAAACCGATCATGCGTCACTTATTTGGCTTAGGAACTTGTCAAATACAGCTGGCAGATTGGCTAGTTGGGTAGTAAAGCTATCACAATTTGATTTTGATATACAACATCGCAAAGGTTCCACTATGATAGTTTGCAGATGCTCTCTCTAGATGAACTTCAGAAATCTTTGTTTTGGAAGTCTCTAAATTTAAGTTTTGCAATTGGTATGTCATTTATGGAAAAGGTTAAAACTAATCCTGACACTATCCTACGTTTATGATAAAAGAGAATTTGCTTTATAAACATATTTTTAGTAAAGTACCTTTAGTAAGTAATATTTCAGAATGAAAGTTAGTCGTACCTACACCGAATCGAAAGGAAATTCTTTCCATGTATCATAGTGACCCTACTGCAAGACATTTTGGCGTGTCTAAAACTTTAGCACGTATTTTGGAACTTTATTATTGGCCTAATATCTGCAAGAATATTTTGAAGTATGTAAAAAGATGTTCTGAGCGTGGAGCTACTAAAAGTCTTAATGTGGCACAAAGAGGCTTGATGGGTGCTTACCGTAACATTAATTTTCCTTTTCAAATGATATCTGCAGATTTATTGGGACCTTATCCCAGATCTAAGTTGGGTAATCAGTATCTTCTCGTGGTTGTAGATTGGTTTACAAAATATGTTTTATACAACCACTGTTTAAATCTACGGTTAGTTCGATTATCAAATTTCTCGAAAACAAGGTCTTTCTAGTATACGGAGTATACTCAAGCTATACGCTTATCGAAACACGAAATTGCTGACTACCCTCTAGCATTTTTTGTATTTGGAGGAGGAAAAAGCATTCCCGGGAATCATTTTTCAAACAGACGCGATTAACACAGGTCTAGGAGCCCCGGGAATCCTTTTTCCTCCTCAAAAATATTTTATATTACCAAAAATATTTTTTGGCTTTCATCTTTGCTGGTTGGAATATTCTTTGGCACGCCTATGCCCAATTTCATATTTCGCGGTATTTGTTGACACTGTCTGGGGTCTTCCGCCCGATTTAGTTACTTCTCGAAAATCATTGTCTTCATCGCCTTCCACACTGCATTGCATCGCAATCGGTCGTTCCATTTTAACATGATAAATTTTGTTTAAAGTAATTTACATAATATTTGGTAAGCTTATGGCTGTGATGTTAATTCGACATTTTAATGTGTGACATGGGTTTTCCATTTTCTTTTTATACCTGTATTAGACTCAGTGGCCCTAATTTTCTGTACACACCTGACATGTGAGTATCACATAACCAAAAGAAATTCATTTCCTCTATGTTCAAATAAATCGATGACTTGTGTCCTGCTCTCTTTTAGGTGGTACTGATGATGGCTATGTAGCCGAAAGCGCTTTACCAAGCTAATTTTACAAATACAATTTGCACGAAAATACACCTCTTCCTCTGTATTAACATTTGCGTGCACGCAGCGATTAGGTACATTTTGTAAGATCTAAGAATATAAAATTTTTAAAATTTAGTGTTATTTTGGCGAAGACATATTTGGGAATGCGGCAGGCAGTTCCACTTTTGGTACAAAAAACAGCTGGTTAAGTATTACTATACTGATAAAAAATATTTAAAAAATACTTAAGGTGGCTGATAAAAAATACTAAACCAGCTGTTTTTTGTACCAAAAGTGGAACTGCCTGCCGCATTCCCAAATGTCTTCGCCAAAATAACACTAAATTTTAAAAATTTTATATTCTTAGATCTTACAAAATGTACCTAATCAAATTCGTAAAAATCCGTCATTACGGCTTTATCAACTTGTTGACGAGACTAAATTGAAGATTTGACTAGATCTGTGAGTATCATTATTAAAAAAACTTTTTTATTTTATATACCTATGTTTGACAAATTAACAAATTTAAAAATAAAAAATAAATTGATCTGTAATTAGTACAAAGAAAAATTAAAAATTTTTTTTTTTTAATGTTTAAGTTTCTCTTTTAGATTAGTATTTTAAATATTTTTAACGTGTGGTTGTGTAACCTGAAGATAGCTTTATAAGGCCGAAACGTGCGTTGTTGCAAACCTGTATTGAAAAAAAAGAAAAACAATATATTTGGTAGAAACCCCAGGAAATTTTCGTATTATTTTTAAAGTAAATCTACCAGGAAACAAATAAAAAATTCTTGATAAGTTTCTGCTTCTCGAAAAAATATGGTCCACGAAGAGAATTTTCGATTTTTTATACAGGGTGTCCCAAAAATTCAAAAACATGAAATGCGATCAAGAATAAACTGCCTTTATTTTTAAAAATATCAAAAACTTTTACTTCGAAAAGTTGTTTAGAATTAAAAGATGTGTCCGATCGTCATTTTTCAAACAAATCAGCCAACTCCGTTTTTTTATTTCCAAGTGTGTTACTCCTTTGTGTTTAAAATTATCAAAAATATTTATTTAGAAAAGTTGTTTAGTTCACATTACATGCTGTTTGAAATTATCCGATTTTGAGAGCCTGTTATGATCACACTGTATATGCAAAAACCAATTTCGATATACCACACCACACACGGTTATGCTGTCCTACTTCGGCTAAAATATATCTTTGATATCTATTCAAATAAAGATACAGCATTCAGTTTCCATAACCTCCACGAAGTCCCTAAATTCCAAGAAAAATTCGATATCTTGGCAACGCTTCATTCAAAATACAAAACAAAAAAACGGTTCTGTAGCAAATTTCATGGAGAATGCAAATATTCCAAAGGATTAATGCAACTGTCAAAATCTAAATATTTTATTTTTGTCCTGCAAATACGAATCGCCCTGTATATGTGAAAATAAAAGATAGGTTACGTCCACTGCCAACCTTACAACTTTTGTATTCAAGTTTTTTTCATATCTCTTATGGTTCCTGGGATCCAGGGAGTAGGACAAACTATTTGGGACACGCTGTACAGTTCTTCTTCCAAACGTAATCTCCGACATGGAATTGAGCAAAACGTTTCTGCAAATTATAGCATCTGGCATTCCTATTATAGGCACGTTTTAATTTAGTTCTTACTTCCTAGACTCGCGTCTGTTTGAATAATAAAAGGCGAATCAAAACATGGTGCAGCGAAACAGGAATCGTGGTTAATCGTCTTTTAATTTCAGTAAAAGCTTGTTCGGCAGGTTGGGTCCACTTGATTGGTTGTCCCTTTTAACGGCTGTGTAAAAGATCGGCGATAGGAGAGGACAATTTACTAAAATCTTTAATAAACCTACGATAATAACATATTAAACCTATCGCTCTTTTGATATCGGTAGTGGTTTTGGGAGTTGGATAGTTCACCATTGATTAAACTTTTTCAGGACTAGTTCTTAGACCGTCTACAAAGCCTAGGTATTTTAAAGATGGTCTACAAAACTAACATTTGTCAACATTAATAGTCAATTTTGCTTGCTTTAACCGGTTATAAATTTTGGACAACATCTCTATACGTTTTTCGAAATTAGGAGTTGCAACAATGATATCGTCAAGGTACACAAAGGCATAAGGCTCTAAACTTGGATCGATTATTCTACCCATTAATCTTTGCATAGTTTGAAGAGAGTTGGATAAACCAAAAGGCATGACTTTAAATTGAAAACTTCCCTTACCATGTACAGCGAAAGCAGTCTTACCGCATCAAGTTAAAAATTTGACATCCCTTAATTTGTTTAGAATACTATCAATTAATGGATGTGGATAACTATCCTTAACGGTAACTTGATTTAATTTCCTGCCATCAAGACAAACTCTATATTCACCTGAACTTTTGGTGACAAGCCACAATTGACTAGACCAAGGAGACTGGGAAGGTTTAATAATACCTAGCTTCAACATTCCATCGATATATTTATTTAAGTTTTGTTGCATTGCTGGTGATTAGCATTACCAGTATCGATATTATGTGAAATTAAGTCAGTTAGACCTAGTTTATTTTGTGGTGCGATATTTTTATAAATTTATTACATTATTTAAAGTTGTACAAGAAAAATCCTGAATTGTATGAATATTTTTAACTTCTGATTTAGTATCTTTGGATAAACAACTGCAATATTTGTGACAACTATTATCCTTTGACAGTCTCGATGATTTACAAAAATTAGAAAAATTCGAGGGAACGATGTATGAAAAATTAGCGTCATCGACTCTTAATCCAAATGATTTTAAAAAGTCCATACCCAAAATTGAATCATGCTGTACCTGTGGAACTACTAAAACCTTGTATCGTTTTGTTCGGCCTTGTAATGATAACGGAAGATAGCAATAACCTGTTATACCAGACCTACTTCCATCTGGGTACACAACTATAACAGAGGGATTTGAATGTACTTTATTACTATGCTTTTCGAGAAGTGGGAGAGCTGAGGATCATAAAATTGAGAAATTTGAGCCTCCGTCCTTGAGTGCTACAAGAGTGTCGTTAAAAATATTAATAGGTAGATATCAACGGTCGTCATTGTCTTTTTGCCTATAAAAATTCTTAACAACGCTAAGCCATTTTTTCCACTCGGGTGAGTTTAAACGGAAATTGGATTCGGTTTGTTGTTTTTTGTTTTGGGCCCATTTGACTGTTTTGATTGTTTCGACCATTTTGACCAGCGACAGCTGCCGACTGACTGCCACTGGTGCTTGGCTCATTTTTTGGCCTACACCTAGAACACTGAGGTATGGTAACACTTTGCCTACCGCTTGCAAAACAAAACCTAGTTTTCGGTGCCCTAAAATCTCTATGAATATGACCTGACAATTTCAACACTACCAAAGATATAGTATTAACCGTGACTTGACGAGACGATCCCTGAAGAGACAAACAACTCAAATCTGGCTCTAACAAATCTGAAGCTCTGGTAGGAGGTGCACGATAACGTTCTGACCAAGAAAAGGATTCTTCCAGACGCTTGCAAAACGTGGTAAGCTCAGCGATATTTTTAATATCAACTAAATCCAATTGAGTATGATATTGACGTAACAAATTTTTTTTAATTTGATCTTTGATCTCTTGTTCAGAAGAAGGATTCGTTAAACGTTTAAATAAAGCTTCTACCGAGGAAATAAAAATGGTAACTCTTTCTTTGTAACCTTGAGTTCTATTTTTTATCTCATGTAATAGATCCTGATTAGTGATCATAGTGATATGGTAAGAAATCTTCTTTAAGTTTCTCCAAAATTCTGCCCAATTATGAACCCTCTCTTTATTAATCAAGTGCCACGTCCATGTATGCCTCTGGAATAGGTCACAAGCCGAAGCGAACAAATATTCCTCCGAAGCACCTCGAGCTTGACGCAAAAGCTCAACTTTTACTAAAAATTCTACTAACGACTCTTTATCGGTACCAGAAAAATGTCCATTCCACTTACAGTTTGTTCAGCGAATGTTCGGCCTTACGTCATAACTCCCGTCCTTTTCTGGCTCGTGACCGATATCCGTCGTATAGTCATGAGTAAGAGAAGGACGGGAGTTGTGAAGTCGATATTATGACACTTGAAATAAAACATTTACAAATGTGGTTTATTTTGGAGAACCTGAATTCGTTTATAATGAGAAAAGTTACAATTAAAAAATTAAAGATACAAGGATATGTTAAATGCAAATTTAAGATAAACTAAAATGAATTGAATCGTTACGAGTAATAAATTGAAAGTCCAAAGCAGGACCAACACGGACATCAACAACCTGCAGCGAAAAGTTAGGACACTACTGACAAAAGCACATAAACATCATACCCGTAGCGCCGTAAAAAGAACAACTCTGCGACGTCAACTAGGATCACGAGGATTGGCAGACCTCAACAAACAATTGGACCAACAAATATTAAATCTGCGTAATTATTTCCACAGGCGGACCAACAGCTTGTAACGAAAATTTTATCTAATTTTCGTTACAGCGTTTAAATGCACTATCACCACGCCTTTTAAGAATGTTGCCCTAACATCTGCAACCACCTTTGCAAGCTGATGTATAATATGTTGCCTACTCGATGCAGAACTTGTGTTTCTTGAACAAACTGTTGATTAAGGGGTATGTGCCGGTTGCAAAAGTGTTTAAATTTTATTCATCAATTGAAGATATGTATTACTAGAACAACTACATTGTTGTAAACACTGTCGGACGTAAATCACAGTCAATATTCACTTTATTCAGTTTTGCGATTGACTAACGCCACGGTGTTGATTTCGTGTACTAACGTCTTTCTTTGTTTTCGACATTTCTTACTGGTCTAATATCAGTGGTAGAAGTTTGGCAGAATTGACAGTTGACACCGCCGCCTGTCTTGATCTGCGGTTTCCGATTGTTTTTCTAAATAAGTTTGGCTTTTCAAACCTTCTAAAGCCTTCTAGAAGGCGGAAGGCATCATCTTTGCCGAAAAAGGTTATAAATAGGCCCCGCGACAAGAAGTCGAGGCACTTCCCTATCGAACACACGTGGTAAAGTCACGTCAGGTGAAACTCGGCTTTGATTATTTCTGTTTGGGAAATTTCCATGTGAAAATCTCTATCAAAGCCTGGTTTTACGCTTTATGGTCGGCTTAAGTGGTTTTGTATACGGTGTGCGTTTGCTTTCGCTGTGCTAATTTAGGTTTTCTGTTTTTTACATGTGTCTTGCGAACACGTGCCATTAAGTTGAGAGAGTGGACGATTTCCACGTATTTTTCGAGTTCCACCAGGGAACTGCAGCAGGTGGACCATAGAGAGGAATCTGGGAACACAGTCTGGGTGAGTTAGCTGCTCAATTTTTAATAATTTCTTATTAATAACGTCATTTGACAACTTCTTGAGCTACGCTCACCTAGGCCTGCTCACCCCTTTTCTCTGGGGGCATCACGCTGCGAGCTGTGGCCACATATTTTGGTTATAAATTTGTTTTATTAGCACAGACTTATCGAAACGAACCCTTAAGTTGCCCGAGATTGATGTGGACTCTACCACGGTTCCTTTTTTTGGTTATCTAGCTTTTGTGGCTGTTATATTTTTCGAATTGTGCTTCGAGATCGCCAAACATTTTATATTTTATTAATGTTAACTTTTATCTTGTAAATATTGTACAGTAAATTTATAAGACAGGTTTAGTCAAAATAATTGGTCATTTTGGTTATTAATTTTTAATCTATTTCATAGCCAGGGTTCAGGGGTCATTAAGTCAAAAATAAAGTACGATTCACGAATTGTGGCGTACACGTCATTAATTTACGTCACTGAATCAAGCAAATCGAGACTGAATCCTCCAGTGCCGTAGACTTAAATGGGGAAAATTTATACTTGTAAACGCAACCAGATATTCACCCAAATTTTAATTGTAACATAATGCGTTTTACCCGGTGAATTCACCCAAATTTTAATTGTAAAATAAAGCGTTTTACCATCACAGGCCTATTTAGAGAAACTGTAATATTAGGTCCGTGGTTTTATTTTTATATATTATATACATTTTACCATGCCTTGAAATTGTAAAGTGATAGTCTGACTATCCAGTTATAGCAATGTAGGTAAGTATAGATATGTTGCTGACTATGTATGTACGTAGCTAACTAAAAGGATGTTATAAAGACAAAATATAACTAGATACAACTAAATAAAAAAACAAAATTTTGACCACATCTTTTAAGAATTTATCAAACACAAAGAATATAAATATATTGACTATTTAATACAAACGATAGCTTGACCACCTCCAGGGTAAATAAACAAATTTCGAAATAAATATATGAACCCAGATAAGGTACATAGCTATATTAATAACAGATACATCAAACCAAAAATAAATTAAAAAATATAGTTAAAAACTAAAAAAAAAACACGCTTTAATAGCAAACCGAACAAAAAAGTAAAAAATAATAATAGCAAATCAAATTTTATTGTAAAAAAGCATGGGTGCTTTTTACTATATTTTTATGATAACTCTACTTTTACCAATAGCTACTAATGAAATATTTATAACAATTGATGTCATGCACCCCACGCTTCTTTTAAAATAAAATTCGGTTTGCTATTATTATTTTTACTTATTAGTTGGGTTTGCTATTAAAGCGTGTTTTTTAGTTTATTTTTAAACTAGGTATATTTTGTAACAATAAGACAAAAAAGTGGCAGGCGTATTTTTATACGCCTGAAATTATCATTCTTCTCACTCCGTATTGGATTGGGCGAATTCCTGTAAAAATTTACGTTGTGGAAAAAGAAGTGACTAGCGGAACCTCGCGACTGCTTTGACTAGCGGGACCTCATCCTGCCAATATCGTTTTTGGTTTCCTCTTGCAAATATCCAAGTTTCGTCAAGGAAAACAACTTGCCCCTTCAACTCAGAGTTTTGATTATTTTTATATTTCCGCAGAAACTCTGCTCTTCTCAAGACAATCTGACCCTTTTCCATTAACGCCCTGCGGTTGTCGTCCTTTTTATATTTAAAACCAATCTGTGGTAATACACGACCCAAGGATGACTTACTAATATCAAGTGGTACTTTAATAGCCAATTCCTCCCTCAAAGTCTTCAGAGTTAGGTGCTTTTCTGTAAATAATAAATGAATTTAAAATTTAAAAAATATATATGTTTAACTCTAACCCACTCCAGCTACCCTTAACCCTAAAACAAATACATTGTAAGCAAATTTTGATATTTGCAAGAATGAAAAAAGGTAATTTGTTAATTTAAAAGTTGGTGTCTAAAACATTAATCCAGGTACAAAACTCCTAAATATCTTTTGTATTTTAGAATATTTTTTCAGCTCTTTTCCTTGCATTAACACATTTTACTTGTAAAACGCAACCAGATATACCAGATTACCGAGACCTTTCACCCGGTGAATTCACCCAAATTTCAATTGTAAAATAATGCGTTTTACCATCACCTTTTTAGAGAAGTTATAATATTAGGTCTTTATGTGGTTTTACTTTTATATATTATAATTATACATTTTATCGTGCCTTGAAATTGTAAAGTGATGTTTTGACTATCTAGTTATAGCAATGTAGAAACGTAAAAGAAAATTTTACATTTAACTACCACACATACCGAATTCAACTAGAATGCAAACTTACTTTCTGAATACATATTATAAATAACATTCCTGACTTCCATTTTCGTTTCCTCTGTCAAGTCCGTGGTTTTGTTTTTTTGTCGAGGTCCATATTTCGCGGCAGAAGTAGTTGGATTTTCCTGGGGACCATCTTGACCCTCTGCTCTCTGCACTTCGTGGGAAACTAATGCCCAAAGCTTGAGAAACACGCTGAAAAATATTTGATTCCGTAATCACTATCTACTGCCATAATGTTTGCAATTTACCTGTTGGACTGCGTGAACTGGTAAAAGTGGTTCTCCGTTGCGTTTTTCATCTTTGAAATAATTTAATAACTTCGCTACGATTTCTTTGGCTTGCAAATTAAGTCAGTGACCGGGCATCTTAAGATTATTAGGAAATGTTTATTCACAAACCCGTAACGCAGTAACAGATATTACCAAAGCCGAACTATTATTACAAAACTTATAGCAAAAGAATCCACAACAAGAACAAGTAAAAACTAAGAACCAAACTTGAAAACAAAGAAAATTCTTATAAAATACGCAGTCACAGAATTTTTAAATTTATGCTGTGACAGTGATATATCTTAATATCTTTCCCGAGTCGGCGGTTATGAACTCTACGCTATACGACCTATTGGCGTCTTTGTCTGACACTTGCACCGACGGTTTGAAGTCAGCGAACGTATATCGACTAATCAAAGACAAAAGGGTGTATGCAGTAAATCAGTTCTGGGCGTATAAGAATAGATCTTGTGTCTCTGATTGATACAAAAATTGATGACGTGTACGCCATAATTCGTGAATCGTACTTTACGTCTCGTAATCTGTCTTGAGATTATAACATTGAGTATGAGTAACCTTTAAAGTCAAGAAATCTGTACAGTTTGCTTCATAATTTCTTTTTATATAACACACTGACCATTGCAAAGGCATCGATTTTTCGACTGCAGTATTTTCGGAGACTGTTCGTTGTGTTTTTTTTACATGCACTCTGGTACGTGAGCGAAGCACCATCGGAGTACGGACATACACACCATCCTACGACACAGGTCTGACAGTGGTCGCACATCTGGTAGCCCCAACTTGAATCGTCCACGACCCAACTTCGAGTCCCGAGTCTAGCCGAGGTCATCACCACAACGATAAGAAGTTTGGAGCAACGGTGGCGACTAGCCAGTGTCAAGGACCCAGAACGTTTAAGGTACTTTGTTGAACTCAGTGCTCGTAAACAAGACTTTAAATGCCCACGTGAACTTTTCGTGCTACTAGTATTTTTGTATTAAGCTCAAGAACATCTCCGATGTTGTATTATAAACTTTAAACATTTTTCAGTTTTTTAACAAATTATAAATTGTAAATAATTAAATTCACGGCTCAGTTTACCTCACTTTATTGTAACCATTTTTATGTACGATTTCAACTTGTAAATACATTGTAAATTGGAAAATGATCTGTTTTATTTAACCACCAAATAGTTCAAGCTTCTGGCGCTCAAATTTTGGTTATAAGCTCCACACTACATAAGGCTATATGCAGAGCAGACGTCTCAACACCGCTACGTCTGAGGGAACACGAGCAATCAAAATCACCACCGAACCGACAATGATAAACTAGAGATGTGGATGGAGAAACCGCTGCACGGGAGGCATCCTAATGAGGTTAACCAGGAACATGTCGACAAGGTAGCGTCGAACTATTGGCTGACCTCGGGACGAATGTTTGCCGAGACGGAAGGCTTATTACTGGCCATACAATATCAGGTTATATAACTACCTAAAAATCATTGTAGGAGCTGCATCGGTAGTGGATGACAGATGCAGATACGGGTGCCAAACTTCAGAAACAATTCAGCACATAACAGGGGGATGTCAGATGTTCGCATCAAAGGAATATAAGGAACGACAAGATTCGGTTGCCAAGATCTTGCACCAGGAACTGGCAGAAAAAATGCTGCTTGTGCAGGCAGATAGGGTTCCATATTACAGCTACACACCGGAGCCTGTTCTTGAAAACAGCAACTACAAGATTTACTGGAATCGTACAGTTCTGACAGATCAACGAGTTGCCCATAACGGGCCGGACCTTATAATAGTTGATAAAATTTCTAGGAAGACAACTCTGATTGATGTGGCCATCCCAAGCAACAACAACCTGCGTGTGAAGCAGGCCGAGAAGATCACGAGGTACAGACACTTAGAAGAACAAATTAGAAGGCAATGGGAAATGGAGAACGTTCTGACGGTTCCAATCGTCGTGTCAACAACTGGTGTTATACCAAAAAGTTTGCTGAGAAACAACAAAGAGCTGGGTCTAACTGATAATCTTTACAGGTCCATGCAGAAAGCGGTACTACTTGCGACAGCCAGAACTGTCAGGAAGTTCACGGGAATGCAGGAACATCCAACAACATCCATGTCACCTAAGGTCCGATAACATGGCAAGGGTCTCGTCCGAGCATATCGCCACTACTATCAAAGTCAATATTTTTACCTGCTAGCGAAAATGTTGATTGAGACGAATCAAAAAAATCAGCCTCCCTTTTTAGTTGTGGGCTTTCCGGCTCTTCTTTTTTATATTTAATTTTCGTGAAGTTTGATAGTTTGATTTTGCTTAGAGATTGTGTACTGGTGTGAACATCTTTTTAATTGATTAATCTTCTTCAATTTTACCTAATTTGAATGCGGCATACTTTGTTCTAACAGAGCGAGCGAGTTCTCTGACTTTTTTTGCGCGCTGCACTCTAATTATTTAATGTTGCGTTGTTAACGGCATGATTCCAAATTAATAAATCTAGCTATGTTACAGCTTTATATACTTATCAAATCCATTTCTGTAACGTCCATTATTTAACTCTAAGCCTTTTACGATTACTAACGTACCGTAAGCATTATTCCAGCATTCGCTACACATAACTTTAAATTGATCATAAGTTAAACCGGGAGACACGTGCTCATCAAAAACATGACGTAGGTTCATGTCCTCCTGTCGTAAAAGTGCAATCATGTTACAGTTATCTCGAATGAGTTGCTTAGGTATTTTCGAGTAAGTTTGACATGTATGCAACGTCAACGCCTTTGAGTCACACCATCGAATAAAACTTCCGTATTTTACCTTGGTTGTCACAGCTCACGTCATCGAAAATAAAAACTGAATTTTCCGAAGCCTTAGATGGGTCTATAACACCATCATTAGCTTTGAACGGAAAATATCCGATTTTAGGAACGTTTTTAAGACATCCTGAAGTAACTTGCGCAATATTAAAAAAACCTCAAATTGAACAAAATTATTAATGGCCGTGGAATGTTTATTTTAAGAGACAGAGGAAAACTTTTATATTGAAAATTGATGGCACTGAGAAGCTTTATCCACCCAGGTGCTCAGATAGTTTCAGAAAATTAAACAGGGTCTTCGGCTCTCTTGAGACCATGAAAATTTTTGTCGATTTTAGGTTTTTTTAGTACACCGCGAAAAGTTGGGTATGGAGGCCCATTCCTTTTTTAATGTCGCCTCGCTGACCAAAATTGCCATATTTTATTTTCTTACATATTTTCTGTGCGGCCCAAAATAAGCGAGAAAATCACTTAATAGGAAATAAACAAAAAAAAATTCATAGCCTCAAAAGAGTCGAAGACCCTGTGTAATTTGCTGAAACTATCTGAGCACCTGGGCGGATAAAGCTTCTCAGTGCCATCAATTTTCAATATAAAAGTTTTCTTCTGTCTCTTAAAATAAACATTCCACGGCCATTAATAGTTTTGCTCAATTTGAGGTTTTTTTAATATTGCGCGACAAGTTGACCATTGATGCCGATTTCTTTTGCAGCACCACTTAGCTGTCCAAAATTGCCACATTTTTGTTTCTTACGTTTTTTGTAGGCCGCAAAATGAGCGAAAAAATCGCGGTGGTAGACCTAAAAAAATCATCCTGTATATCGACAAATTTAATCAACTATTTTTATAGATTTTTTGGCGTAGAATCGAATGGAATAAGTAGTTTTTTTGGTAGCGTTAATAGTTTTTGAGATATGAACCCGTTATATTTTTTTTAAATGGAAACCATAGTTCATATCTCAAAAACTATTAACGCTACCAAAAAACTAATACTTCCATTCGATTCTACGCCAAAAAATCTATAAAAATAGTTGATTAAATTTGTCGATATATTTATGTAAGTTGTAGCTAGGAGAGAGGTTTACAAAAAATCGAAAATTTCAGTCCTGCGCCAATGCGCGGAAACTATAAAACTTATCTAAAATCTGATTGGTCCACCAAATTCCTCTCAAAAAAAAATATTACAGTGGCGTGAAAACCGCAACCCTCTAGCTTTAATAATAACCGAGATTTTTGAGAAAAACACCCAAAAAGACCTAAAATGGGACACCCTGTACGTAAGGTGTTCTCCCAGTTTTGTTTCAGGGACTTTGTTTTCACCCTTTATAGTTTTTCTAGCGAGAAAATATTTAGCTAACATTTGACAGACATTTTCGCTGTCAAATATTTACCTAGATTTCGATAAAATTACCAGTGCTTCAGATATTAAAAACCTGTTAGGTACCTACGTCGATGGAGGAAGGAACCTGATAACTGCCGACTGACGTAGGTATTTATAAAACTTTTTACGGCTAGAGCTTCATGTCCTGGGAAACAGATGGCGCTGATGGTTAACAATGTATTTTGAAAGGTTTATGTGAGCTAAAAAGTGCCAGACTTGACAGCTGTGACTGCTGTGAGCACTCTTTATTAGTTAACGCTATTACCTTTACCTATGCCTGAGCGTTGATTGAAACGATTTGAATTTTGTGATTTGACACATGAAAATTTTTGACACTCTGTAAGGTGACATTTTCCTTTAATTTCCTGAGTAATTCATCAGTTACTACTTTGTGTTACGTACTGTGCCAAACAATCACCTTTTAGCTTCCGATTAATACATTTCCCGTTCATTACCCATTTGCGTGGTGTTTGTATTTGGTTTCTAAAAAAAGAAGGTATAAGTTGACGGTCTTACCTAGATAATATCCATTTTACTCACAATATCACAGATCATTACCCACCAAAGAATCGATCGAACAGCTGATCGCCACATAACCGTGGGTTTCCGTGCCCAAAACGGAGGAATTTCAAACAAAAATAACATGAAATTCTGAAAAACTTGTCACTAGTCACTAACACAGTCCGCATTCTCCAATAGAATCTTACATTAAACTTTAAAGTCATTTCGTTTCCTCATTCACACTGTCACTGTGCTTTGCATGCCGCCATCATTTCCGGAGGAGGACGAGCCTACAGCAAACGAACGAGAAACCGAACCGTGCCGAATAACGAATTACGAATATACAGCATGATCTCTGCTCCCGGCCTCAGAATCGGAAAAATGGGTTTTGCTGCTGCGGCAAATATTAGGAGGCCCGGACCCTGGCCCTAGCCGCCGATTCTGATAGCAACTTTTCCCGGGCGACGCTGCCGCCGACTGGCGTGGACCTTTGCCGAACGCGAGTTATAGGCCCCTCATCAACCCCAAACTCATTATCTAAATAAACAAAACATTAAGATAAGAACTATAATATAACCCACTAGCACCCTAAGACTATGTTCATTAGTTTGTAGAAATTCATCGCAAATAGTCTGTAGACTTTTGTTCCATCGAAATAAAGTTGTTTTTAAAAAGCAATTTTCTCGTTTCGATTCTTTAACTGGCGCTGCGAACAGGATTCGCTGCACGGCATCTATCGAAGATCTCCGGTGTGTTTCAACACTTCAGCGGCGAAGCCATCATCTACAACACCACGACATCCTGCCCGGCCGACACCTACCCTTGTTAGACTGGTCAACGTCCACAGTGTGTCCACTTGCCCAGGGGAATGAAAATCATCTGGATTCTTCTGTCCTTTGTGTAAGTCCTTTTTTCCTTTAGTGTCATTATATTTTTGATTTTAATGAGTTACGCACAAATCGAGAAATCTAATATTGAAAAATTTACAATTGTTGACATCCTGTCGAAAAGCAGTCATAGATATCGTCCATACGAAATTGTCTTAGAAAAACCTAAAAAAAATACAGTTATTCCTGAAACCCTTGAAATTAACGAAACAAACGAAATGGCTCTATCAACAAGTGATCTAACAAATCTTTGCAATACTTTACCAGAATACCAACCATCTGATAATTTATCCACTTTTGTTAATGCTGTAGATAATTTAATCCAATTCATAGCTAATTCATTAACCGAAACCCAACAATATATTCTAAATGCAAACATAATCTTAAAAATAAAAGGTGAAGCTCGTGATTACCTAAATTTCCATAAGAAAACTCTTTGGCCAGAAGTACGTCAGGCTCTTTTACAAAAAATACCGTGACAAAGGAAGTGAAGATATTTTAATATCAACGCTTCGCACCACTGTTCAACTTAGACACGAAAACTATGACGAGTATCATAATAGGGTAACTATTGCGTTAAACGATCTTTTACAACATGCAAATTTACACGAGAATAACAAAGATGCTTTAGCATTCAAAAATACATTTTATCAAGAACAAGCTTTAAAAACCTTTTGCCCAGGTATAAACAATCTATACTGTGAATACCTTTCCCACTTTGAATTAAAATCTCTAGATGAAGCCCTACATAAATGTATTAGTTACGACAATCATCGTCAAGAACAGCAATCAATAGATGTCCTACTTAAAAAACCAAAATTCTCAACTAACACGACCAAGACAAAATTTTAATCATTTTTACCAACAAAAACCCCAACAATATAATCCACAACAGAATTCCTCCAGTATCCCAACAAAATAAGATGTACCCAAATCCTAATCAACACCCACAAAGATTTCCTAGACAAGAAAATACTTATAGAAACTTCTCTGACTACAGACAATTTCCAACTAGACAAACCCCCACTAATAGAACCAATTTTAGACCACAAATTCCCCAGAGACAATCACACTATTCCCCAAATCCGACACCAATGTCCGGCGTGTCCACTATAAAAAACCATACTAAATTTCAAAGTCCTATGATAACTTCCAGGGAAAGACCTACCACATCCCACATGGATTGCAATAATGTCGAAATGATTATCACCATAATAATTATACCGCGGAAAATTTCGATGAAAACACACACGAAGAAAATTTGGAAAGTAATGAAAATTTTCGGAAAAATGCCTAGGAAAATATTCAATAAATTTAAATAACGTAGGTACTAAAAGTAAACTCCCCTATTTTTTCGTACCGTATTCTAATTTCAAAATCCTAATCGATTCAGGTGCATCCGAATCAATCATTACACCTGATGCCGCAAAAAACTTTAAAAATTATTGCTTCCAAGAATCCTTTTCAATTTTAAGTCTAAATAAAATCTCATATTTTGAAGGCAATATATTTTATCCAATTTTAGAAGAATTCGGTGTCAATACTCCTGTAAAACTAAGAATAGTAGATTGGCATAAAGATTTCGATATCTTAATAGGTTCCAAAAACATGCTAGATATGAAAGCTAAAATAGATTATGACACAAAAATATTAACCATCCAAAAACAACAAATTCCTTTTCATGTTCAATATTTACCAAAACCAAAAACCTTAAAGATACCAGTAGACATAAATAAGGGCGAAGCAATGGTTCCTACGATAAAACTAAACAATCAAAATATAATTATCCCAGAATCAATACACAACGGTATTTGCGAAATTCCTTATCCCGTAGATAATGACATTGACGTTGAGATAGAATTCCCAAATATTATTCATGTTAACTCAATTCAAAATTATCAAATTTACGATAAACCCCCGTTAGAAAATATCAGAACAACAAATGTCCTGATACGCACTGATCATCTAAATAAAGAAGAAAAACAAGCAATCACTAATCTCTGCAATAATTACAAAGACATATTTTATACAGAAAATTCCGATTTAACTTTTACTAGTTCTATAAAACATTCTATACGCACAAAAGATGAAACCCCTATCTACACTCGTTCATTTAGACATCCCCAATCAATGCAATCAGAAATTAAAGAGCAAATACAGATACTATTAGATAACAAAATAATCAGACCTTCAATTTCCCCATATTCCGCCCCAGTTTGGATAGTTCCCAAAAAACTAGATGATTCCGGTAAAAGGAAATACAGAATGGTAATTTATTACAGAAAATTGATGAAAATACAGTTAAAGATAAATATCCACTGCCTAGAATTGAAGAGATATTAGATAATTTAGGAAAAAGTATACATTTCACTACTTAAACTTAGCACAAGATTTTCATCAAATTGAAGTTGATCCAAATTCCATAGAAAAAACAGCTTTTACAGTAGTTAACATGGTCATTACGAATACTTACGTATGTCTTTCGGTTTAAGGAATGCCCCCGCTACTTTTCAAAGAATGATGGACGAAACGCTAAGAGAATATTTATATAAATCACGCTTTGGCTATATGGATGACGTAATTATTTTTAGTAAATTCCTTCAGGAACACTTAACACATATTAAGAAAATTTTCGAAAAACTTCGCGTGGTAAATCTCAAAGTCCAATTAGACAAATATGAATTTCTTCGTAAAGAAGGAGCATTTCTCGGTCACATAATAACCCCCGAAGGTATTAAACCAAATCCGTCAAAAATCGAATCAATTCTCAAATATCCGATTCCAAAGACCCAAAAAGAAATCAAGAGCTTCCTAGGATTAGTAGGTTATTATCGCAAATTCATCTCAAATTTCGCTAAACTCACTTTTCCAATGACAAGATGTCTAAGAAAGGATAGTAAAATTAATATTGGCTACCCGATCTATATAGAATGCTTTGAAAAATGCAAAGAAATCCTAACCAATTCACCAATATTGCAATACCCAGACTTCAAAAAACCATTCAAATTAACCACCGACGCTTCAAATATAGCAATAGAAAGTGTACTATCACAAGACAGTAAACCAATCGCTTATTATTCACGCACCTTTAATTCAGTTGAAAGAAATTACTCTACCATAGAGAAAGAATTATTAGCAATATTAGACTCAACTATCAAAAATAAAGGAACCAAATACCAGGCTCACCCGTTGGAAAATGAAATTAGAGGAATTTAATTCTGATATCTGTACAAAAAAGGCAAAGAAAATGTAGTCGCGGACGCTCTCTTGCGAATCGAATTACACATGCTCGCAATAGAAGACGATTTGATTTCCATTCAACCTCAGGTAGATCCAGAGGAATTTCGCGAAATTGATGATATATTAAAAGAAAAATGCGCAGAAATCTTTCCCGCAACCACAGTACACTCCACTAACGAAGATAATGGTTTAATACTACCTATCGCGGAATCTCCAATCAATCACTTTAATAACCGTATTATAATAAACTTTGATAAACACTACTCGATAAATTTCCAAACAAAATTCACGACAAAGAAACATTATTCAGTCACTATCCGTCCCGAAAGTCTTGAAAACGATATTACACAACTACTTAAAGAAATTATAAAACCCGACCAAGTCACCTACATTTTCACAACAGAACAAAAAATACGCGACACCTTTTGCAAAATATCAAAAACATTACTTAACAATACCGCCAAAATAAATCTTACTACAAATTACCTGAAAGATATAGAAGATAAAGAAGAACAAATTAAAATAGTTCAAGAATACCACACTTCCAATCATAACGGGATCCTAGAAACTTATAATCAACTAAAAAACAAATATTACTGGCCAAACATGAAAAATCTCATTTCCGAGTACATAAATAAATGTGATATATGTTTAAAAGCATACGAAAGACACCCCTATAAGGTAGAATTGCAAGGACCATTATTAGGAAAAAAACATTCGATACAGTTCATATTGATGTCTTCTCCTGTATGAAAACACATTTCTTAACCATTCTAGACTCCTTCTCAAAATACGCACAAGCCTATAACATAGAAGACAAAACAACCATTACGATTCTAAACAAACTACCCCACTATTTCAGTCACCACAATTTTCCAAAACGCATAGTCTGCGACGAAGGCAATGAATTTTCCAATAACGTATTTAAATTTTTTCAAAATGCATAACGTTGAAATTCACTCTATTACAATAAATAATCCCAATCCTAACAGCCCTGTCGAAAGACTCCACTCTACCTTAATCGAAAAACTAAGAATCACGCAATCTACAATCTACAAGCAATCAATTAACTCTTCTACAGGATACTCCCCATTATCATTACTATACGGACCATATGAACATGAAATTAATTTCGACCTAACCTAACCCTTTACCAAAACTACAATTCCAAAAGAAAACAAGAAATAACCCCTTTCCTTGAATACGTATACCAAAAAACGCACGAAAAACAAACAAAAATCCTCGAATATAGAAACAAAAACTTAAGTACCCCCGACATAAATATTCGACCCGACCAAACTGTTTACGCTAAGAAAATAAAACGAAACAAAATCGACCTACTTTATCAAAGCATCAAAGTAAAAGACGCAACTGATACAAAAATTATAGGAAAAACAGACAAAAACAGACCCACCAATACACACATAAGACAACTCAAAAGACTTAGACAGAACATTTCCTTACAGGACAGCCAACCAAGCACTTCAAAAACACACACTGGTGAATAATGGTTTTTATCAAGAGGATATTGGCAAATTCCAAAATATCGACCATCACCACAAATTTATCGTAAACCTTAACCTAACAATAATAGACCTTTCTCTAAAAAACTGTTAGAAATATATAATAACTCAACCAGAGTTATATAATTTCAATTTAAATGCAGACAGGAAAATATTCTAGGAAAAATCTCTATATTTTATAATATCAATCTGACATGACATATCAAAAACTATTTTTTTTAACATGACATACATTTCAGGTAAAAGGTGCAAAGGTTAAAAGGTACAAACAATCCTAACTCTTTACATCCTCTAACCGCAAAGAACAAAATGGCAGTGTCATAAGTCGAATTTCTCCATCTTTACCCAAAATTATTTCTTCAACTCTTGCTAAAGGAAAGTTCATACTAAACCAGAACAATTTCTCCACGTTTTATTCTTCTAGGACTACCTATTTTTCTATGACACAATATAAGTTGTCCTAAATATTCTTTTCTAAAACGTTCTTTTAAATTATCTTTCAACTGTGCTCTATATCTTAGTCGTTTAGTTAAACTCTCAGTTTCTATAATATCTAGATCTATTGTCCCAATCTCTTCTCTGTCTTGCATAAACATAGACGGAGTTATTACAGCCAAATCTGTTAAATCTTCTGAGACATATGTTAATGGCCTTGAATTGATAACGGACTCACAATCACAAATTATAGATGAAAGTTCTTCATTGGTGAGACAAGCTCTTCCCAAAATTTTACGAAGCAAATCTTTTACCAGCCTTATTAACCTCTCCCAAAAACCACCCCACCATGCTGCCGAAGGTGGGTTGAATTTCCATTTAATTCGTTCAACAGCATGCACTTTCTTAATTTCCTCCCAGTCAAGCTTTGATAATGCATTTTCCGTGTCCAAAAAATTTTTCCCATTATCACAGTATACTGTGTCAGGTCTACCTTTTCGCGCAATGAATCTTCGAAATGCTAAAAGAAAACTGGCCGTAGAAAGCGAGCTGACTATTTCCAGATGGATAGCTCTGTAAACAGCACATGTAAATATGGCCACCCATACTTTTTGATTTCCTAGAATATACAGGGGTCCAAAAATATCTACACCAGTGATTTCGAAAATTCTAGCATCTCTAACTCGATCCTTGGGTAAAATTGTATCATTCGTTTCGTAGTTCTTTACAGAATACCTTTTACAAACCACGCATTTGTGAATTACAGATGATACTGTTTTCCTTGTTCTAATAATCCAAAACCGTTCGCGTAAAATACTGATAAGGTTTTGCACTCCTGCATGACAGTATTTTTTATGGGAATCAAAAATGAGTCTCTCAACAACAGGATGTTTTGCAGGCAGTAGTGCAGGATAAATAAACTCATGATGATCGTCTCTCGCTGTGATTTTCGTACGAATCCTGATAATACCATTATCATCTTTAAATGTCACAAGCGATAAATGATGTGTGTTTACTCCAAAACTTTCTTGCTGAACTGCTTTTATCAAAAATTTCTCAGCAGTTTCAATTTCTTCGCAAAACAAGCAGCTACTTCGACGACAACTGGTATTTCTTGAGTTAAATATGAATCGATTCATCCAGGCGATCATATTAACCATCTTATGATACGTTGAAAAATATCGGTAACACCATTTGAAATCAGCGGGCTTACATTTTGACAAAAATACAAAAGGCAATAAGTATCCTTTCTTTTTTCTTCTTGCAATAACTGATCCTCAACTTGAAAATCCTGCTTAGGCCATTCATTTTCTTCTTTCCATAACCAGGAAGGTCCTTCCCACCATATCTTAGAAATATATAACAACTCAACCAGAGTTATATAATTTCAATTTAAATGCAGACAGGAAAATTTTCTTTTTTATCATTCCGATTTCTGCAGATTTCATTTCGTTGAAGTTTATTTCCAATGTATCAAATTGGATATTCCATTTCAAACCTAGTACTGGTAATAATCTGGTTTCTTCTGAATCTGTGGTGTAGTATCCTACCCTGTGAGATGTTAATTGGCGAGCGGTATTATACAGGGTGGTCTACAAGATCTTCTTTTAGTGTGGGCCTAAGGGTGTATGACGGAGACACAGGGTAGTTTAAAATATGTATATTAAGGTTAATTACGGAACAGTACATTACGTTAATAAAATACAGAGGAAGTTTAAAAACATGTGCAATAATTAAATAATGAATAATTGTAAAAATCTATGAATTCGCACAACGCCACTCAAGGTATCCGAAATATGAACTCTTTTCATGTAACACAATCCAAACGTTTTTAAAAAAAGATACACTGTTAAACAATTGTACTTAATTTAAGGTACAAAACCGTCAAAACAATATGTCAAAAATGGCACGAACACACAAACTATGGCAATAAAATGACAATATTCAGATCAAAAGTACAAAAATTGAAAAAGATTTCCCAAATAGCACAAAATTAATTGATTACTCTGTACAACAAATTGGCATAAAATGTAAATCAATGTTACTCAAGTTTGTGGCATAAAATGATTCAATTAAAAGACAATACTCTTGCAAGCAATACCATAATTATATGGCTCAAAATTCAGAATAATCGTACGGCATGAATAGAAGTTCTTAATTTAGCATAAAGACTATAGACAAAACACTCATTAACTCAACTGACAAAACTGCAAATAAGTTTACCAAATCCTCAGTATAAAAATGAAAATAAAAAGACTCAATTTCTGATATTAACTATAAAATTCAAATAAAAATTGCACAATAAAGTCAATATATCTCCAAAGTTTCCAAAATGATTTCAAATTCAAAATAAAAGGCAATTCAAACACAAAGGAATCAAAACAAAAATATCTTACTACTTGGTCAGTCTAACTTACTCAGGTGCTTAGAATTTTGGTGGTTTCGTTCAAGAGTTGCTAAGACATCTGGACTGGGGCCGTGGGCCGCGGGTCCCGTCCCGCGACCTGGTGGATCGGTTGGTCGTCGACTATTGTTTCTTGATCTGCTACTCGTCTTCTACTGATTCCTGCGAATGGGCCCTCCCGGGTATTTATAGGTCTCCGGGTGCCCCGCTACTCTTCCCCCGCGGCTTGCCAAACCGTGCGAACTTTTGGGGAGACCGGTTCTCGCGAAATTAATTAAGGCAATTATCGTAAATCAGTCAAAATTAATTACTGCAATTAGCATAAATCGATCACTTTGAGACGTTTATTATATCAATTATCATAAATCTAGCCCGCGGGCCATGTTTTCGGCTACTTTATGGCACCCCTCCCTTTGGCGGCACCGCCGGCTAATGCGGTACTCTAATTAAGACTTTGATTTACTGCGATGGGTTTTGAGATTTTGGTTGGGGCCCCGAGGGGACTCCGGCGAAAAACTAACGTTAAGTTTCCAGTTTGGGAACCGAATATTATATATTTCTGTTAAAAAAAATCCCGTGCACCACATTCCTCCGTTCTTATAAAAAGAAAATTAAAAATACTATTTTTTGAATTAAAAATACTATTTTTGATTTTCTGGAATGATCAGAATTTTCTTGCTGTGGTTACTTACTCTTTGGACTGACCTTACAATTTTCAAAAGTTAAACTTCCTCCTTCCTAACTTACGATAACTTATCTACCTTACTCTCTAGATTACATGTTAGTATTTGCTACTTGTCAATAGCTTTGTTAACATACGTGTCACAACTTATTTCTAAACCTCTTATGCTATGAACTACACGACACACGCGTCTCTCTTTTAGCGTCACTCACTATTTCAGAGTCCTTTTCACTTTTTTCCCATTCCTTTTCAAAAAAGTCCTGTTGCTTCCCGACTTTTTTTTAAGAAGTCTCGGCAACTCTCGACTCCTTTTTAAGAGTCCTGATGATTCCCGACTCCTTTTCCAAGAGTCCTGACGATTCCCGACTCCTTTTTCAAGAAGTCTCGGCGACTCCCGACTCCTTTTTAAGAGTCCTGATGATTCCCGACTCCTTTTTCAAGAAGCCTCGGCCCATGATATTGCCGAATGCTGCTCCTTTACTGCTGTATTGTTCGTTGGTGCTGACCATCTACATCCGCTGTGGCTGTACTGTGGCGTCGCGACGCTGTCACTACGCTACCTCCAGGCGACAGGCAGCGGTCTCGCTTGCGGCTACTGGCGGCCTGACTTCATTCCATTTCCAATTTTCGAGTACCTATGCCGGCTAGCAAGGTACTTTTTGCGCGTGCCTCAAGCATCCCCTTTTCTTTTCAGCACTACTTCGATTAAACTGGCCAAATTTTTCTAGCAAAACTTTCTGCTTCAAGACCCTATATACCTGGATTGCCTAATATGTTCTTAGTATACTATGCAATCTTTGGACCTATTTTAGTTTTAATTTCAGCCATAAGTTTTTTTTTTCGTACCATCTCATCTGTTACCTAACGTTTGGGGTTGTTTACACAATAAAGGGTACCTATTTTCTGACCTCAAGTGCGGCACGTGCGGAATATCTTTCTTGAAATTGGTTTCATAAAATTTTGTTTTGACTTGGGTTTCCTACCGTTATTGTCAGACTAAGAGGCTACACTTCATATAATAGCGGTTCACTAAGTGTGACACTTGTAGCTCTAATAATAATGTAGTTTAGTGTTGAAGTTTTTATTTTTTATAAGCGCGACCTTTTTGGTTAGCTTTTCTTTCGTTATTTACTTCTTGGCTTTAAAATAATAAGCGTGTCAACTTCTCCCAGTAACTAGAAATTATTTTATTACTCGGACTGAAATAACCCAATAAAATGCACTTATCAGTGTCCCAGTACTATACTTTAAAGCCTTTAAAGCACTCCTAAAATTTTCATTACCTGCTTGACTCATCTTGAAGTGTACGTAGACGGCGCTACCTTTTTTTACCCAATCTATTGTCTATTTAGATTTTTCTATAGGCAATTGCCCCACAGCAATAATCTATAACGTCTGTCTTTCTAACATCTAACTAGTTAATCTAAGTTTTACTTAACTTATATTCCTACCTTACTTTCTTACCTATAATGTTTGCCTAAATCTAATTAATTCTAGACACGTATGGATTAAATAATTCAGCTCCCCAAAATTGTTAAATTCTGAATTTTCCATTAATTTTTTTTTCACTTACTTACTTTCTTGAATTTTCTTATTGTTTGCTTTTTCATTTGCTTAATTTTTATCTTCTTTTCCTATCTCGTATTTTTTTTCAGGACTTTGGGCTTTGGGCGCGTACTGACCTCGCGTTTAGTTTTTCCGTCACGCGTGCGTAACCTCTGGTGACTTTAAACTTGACCTACTTTAGTGGGTGCCTCGCTTCGGACTATTTAGACTATAATAGATAAAAGGAACTGCACGTATTTCTTTGTTGCGCTTCTAAAATATTCGACTTCTTTCTTAAGTAAGATGACAGTTAGTGGTTTAATTATTATTATTATTATTTATTTAATTACCTTCCGCACTTTTATACATCTTAATTTATTTACCGGTCACTTTTGTTTAAAATTTATTTTTATATTCTCACTTTTTATTAAATTTTTCACTTTTATTTTCACAATTTACTAATTTATTTAGTTACATTTATTTTAATGTCTCTTCTGAGTCCTGTATACTCGTTTTTCTTGTCGACTTTCCATTTCCTGGATACCTACTCTTTTTCCTCGGCTTTATAGCTTTTGCTAGAGCTTTCTTTTTCCGTACCATCAACTTTTGATCTGTGATATTTATTAATTGATACCATCCCTTCTGCCTTATGCCATTTTTCTGTCAACTATTATACCGTGTGTCCTGATTTTGTTCAGCGGCTAAATTTGCTGTTTTATTTTCCTTTTTTTTACAGCTGTTATACATGTTTTATTGACATATTGGGGAATTACTAACTAAGTCCTTTTTGGTTCACTTTCATCCCTTTTTGAGTTGTGTTTCATCTCTTACCTTAGAAATACAGGTAGTGTTCCAGCGTTGGCAGACTTCCCTTAAGACGGCGTACACACACTCTGAGCTTGTACTCGTACCCATAGGACTTCTGTATCTTCCTTATTATAAGGTACAACTTCCTTCCTGTCGCGTTGAGTGTTCCATTTCTTTTCTTACGAAAATTAAAAGGTATGCACCTTGGTCGAATATCCTCAAAAATGGCAAAACACTCCTGGAATTGTACTTGTACCTGTCTGGCTTCTGGCTTTCAACTTTTCTTCTTTTTCAGATTTCCTGAATTTTTCCTTGCTATTTCAATCTTACTTTCCTTTTTTATTTGGCTTTTCTACTTTCTGGAAATTTCGCGCTTCCCTGAATGTTGCTAACTTCACTTATCTGTTCACCTGACTATTGTTGTTAATTTTTGTAGTGTTCAGAACAATTGCCAGTGGTCTGAACACCGGCATTCTTGATTTCTGGCAAAACCAAGAATAAGTAGTGGCTCCTGATAGGCTAACTAACTTCATTCCTAAACTTTTTAACTTCATTCCGCAATCTTTTTCTTCTCTAATAAAATATCACCTGGTACTACACTACACTGGCACCGAGCACATCACTGATACTCTTACACACAGGTAGTCACTTATTTTTCTTTTAATTTCTGACTTTTATTATGTCACTATTCACTTATAGCACTTTTCTTTTAATTATTATTTTCATTATTTCACCACTAGAATTTGCGCATTATTTTTCATCCTTCTAACGACACTTTTGTCTTATTACGTCAGTAACTCACTACTGTAGTAACTTATTACTTTAGTAACTTCACTAAGTTTTTCCTTAACACGTAGATAATTCAAAATATATAAACAACAGAAACAACTACTCCGAGGGCAAATACCCCTACCAGCATTGAATGACACTTTTGATTCTTAATTTTCCTTAATCTACCATGTGGATAATTTCTTTTTTCCCTATCAACTTTTTTGTTTCCTTTTACCCTTTCAACTTCTCGTTTCATTTAAAAAAATTCTAGTCTCAACTCTTTACCCAACTAAAGTTTACAGAATAAAACTCCACTAAATTTTAATATTGTAGCCTATGCTTTTCTGTAGCCTTCTGCCTATATTCTTGCATCTGATAATTCAATAGTTATGTTCTAGAAGTTGCTACCTCATCATAGAAATTACGCCGTAGAAACTACAAACTCAGCAGAGTCTAGATGGACTCTCGAACACCTTGAAATCTTGGGAATTCTGCTTTCCTTAAATTATATAAACTATCGCGCTCCACATTTTTCGACTTTTGACTATCAGACTCTGTACTAGTTGCCAATAAAAAACTTTGCATTTTTTAAAAAGGTCTTGTTCCGATCCCGTAAGTTAAGTGGCGCAGTCGTGCGGATTGTTTGAGTTGCGTGGCGCCATCGGTCTCGCGCTTCTGGAGTATCGAACTCCCAACAAACAAGAACTTCAAGATCCGATTGAAGCTGCAGAGCCAGGAAGAGACCAAGGTAAGGGCCAATCCGTGTTTCCTTTCCCTTGTCCTTTCTGTGGCAAACAGGTCAGTCTTAGGTCCCTAGAAATCCAGTGTATATGTTTTTCTAGTTGAATCTATTCATAAGATTGCGTCTTGCGAAATATTAGAGCATATAATACTTCAAAAGATATAATTAAGTTAGGTTAAGAAGTTCAATTTCATTTTAAGTTTCAATTTTAAATTTCAAAATTGATTCACTCGAAGATATTTCAAACTCGTTCCGTTCTCTAGATTTAAGTGATAGTGATAGTATTGGTACAATTGAAGAAGAAATCATGAATAATCAACCTCAACCTGCACAAATCAATTATAGTCTGCTTAGATTGTATGTCGATACAATTCCAAATTTTAATGGAGACCCACACACTCTCGAAATTTTTATAGAACATTGTGATTTTCTTATTTCCACATATTCCAATGCAAACCCCGCTGATCCCATAAATACCTTCCTAATACGTGCTGTTATTGGAAAATTAACAGGACACGCTTTAGTTATTGCTGGTAGTAGACCTGACGTAAGAAATTGGGCAAATTTAAAAGAATTATTAAGACTAAGTTTCGGTGACCAAAGAAACCTTGATTGCTTAGTGCAAGAAATGCTTGTTTCGCGTCCCTTCAAAAATGAATCTTTTCGTAATTTTGGGCAGAGATTACAAAAGTGCCGTAGTTCCATCGCTTCTAAAATAATTTCAATGGAAATGACTAACGAAGAACGTGCTTTTAAAATTAAAAATTATGATGAACTTTCACTAAAAACCTTTATAAGAGGTCTATCTGGACGTATCCAAGATATGGTTCGTTTAAGAAATCCTGACAGTCTAGAACTCGCAATATCGTATGTTATTGAAGAAGAAAACTTTATTTTATTCCAAAAGTCTCAAACAAGTAATTTCCAAAATTCAACATTACCAAATAAAAATCCTCAACACTTTCCAAAAATGAATTCTTATAATTATCAACAAGCTATAACACCACGACAACAATCAATGTTTCCGCCAAATAATAACAATTTTTCGCAAAATCAAAATTATTCCCAAAATCAAAATTTTCCCGAAAGAGCTCAATTCCCATCTCAACCTATAAACATCCAACCTCGACAGAATATGCCTTCCCCTAAATTTTTTACCAATAAACAAGTATTTGGAGCCCCTAACACTTCCAGAAATGTTTTTAAACCCACCGGTATAACTCCGCAACATAAACCTGAACCGATGTCTACTACATCACGAATTCCTACTATACAAACTCAATTCAGAAATAATTTTCCAAAAAATTACCAAACTCCACAACTCCACAATATTGAAGAGGCAGATTTTAGCTTCGACGAAAGTCTCGAAAACCCGGAAAATCCCGATGAAATTTTTCCCGATTTTTACCATGAAAACTCCGATGAAAATTTCGTACCGAACGAAACTTATGAAAGTTTTGAAAATTTTTCCCAGGCTTCGAATCCACAGAACCCAACGTAATAATTGACTTAAATCATCTACATAAGAGCGATTTAACGTATATAGAAATTCCAGAAATTAATGCCAGATTCCTTATAGATACAGGTATTTCCCGTAGTATAATTAACCCCGATGTAGCTTATAAGTTTTACAGTAATTGCATTTTTCATGAAGATTTTAGTATTCAGACCTCTCACGATATTACTTTTCACAATGAAATTGCCATAATTCCACTTTTCGACATTTTTAACGTAAATCGATTTTATAAATTTTATATCTATGATTTTTCCCCAAAATATCACGGTCTTATTGGCATGGACTTATTGAAAAGACTACGATCAAATATAGATCTCGACAATAAATTACTAAAGACTCCCAAAGTTCAAATACCTCTACTTTCGGAAAACTCCAATTCAAAACAACAGAAAAATTTCCAAAAATGTTATCACTCTTTAATTATACCACCTCGAACTCAAAAAATAGTTAAAGTTCCAGTATGCTATAAAAATGGCCTCGGTATTTTAGATTACAATAATTTTGATAACAATTTAGAATCCCCTCGTGCTGTAGTTGATATTCAAAATTATTTCGCGACAACAACAATTATAAATCCAAATTTAGAACCCTTTGAAGTCATAATTACTGAACCTTTAGACGTTGAAATTTTAAACCCTAATGAGATTAACTTTATCGACAAAATCGAAGATAATTCGGAACTCTCAGAAACTGAAGATAATCTACTAAAACAAAATTTAAAAAATATTAGACTTGATCATTGCAATTATGAAGAAAAGTCCGCTTTACGTAAACTTTGTTATTCATACAGGGACATCTTTTACTGTGAAAAAATACCTCTTAGCTTTACAAATAAAGTCAAACATAAAATTAATCTCACAGACGAAAAACCTATTTTTACTAAATCGTATAGGTTTCCCGAAATCCATCGACAAGAAGTAAAATCCCAAATAGATAAAATGTTACAACAAAAAATTATTGAACCATCCACATCCCCGTGGAGCAGTCCAATCTGGATCGTTCCAAAGAAACTCGACGCTAGTAAAAAAAGGAAATGGCGAGTAGTCATCGACTATCGTAAGTTAAATGACAAAACTATTAGTGACAAATATCCCCTTCCAAACATAACGGACATATTAGACAGACTAGGACGTGCGAATTACTTTACAACACTTGATTTGGCCTCCGGTTATCATCAAATTGAAGTTGACGAAAATGATGTACCCAAAACTGCATTTTCTACTGATTCTGGACATTATCAATTCTTACGAATGCCATTCGGTCTTAAAAATGCACCCAGTACATTTCAGAGATTAATAGATAATATTTTACGTGGTTTAACAAACGAAATTTGTCTCGTATATTTAGATGACATAATAGTTTTCAGTACATCTCTCCAAGAACATATAATTAATCTCAAAAAAGTTTTCGACAGACTACGTGACGCGAATTTTAAAGTACAACTTGACAAATGCGACTTTCTACAAAAAACTGTTGCTTACCTCGGACACATTATTACATCAGAAGGAGTGAAACCCAATCCCGAAAAAATTTCCTGTATTCAAAAATTCCCCATTCCTAAAACTCAAAAAGAAATAAAATCATTCCTTGGATTACTTGGATATTACCGCCGCTTTATTAAAGATTTCGCAAAAATAACTAAACCTTTAACTCTCTGTTTAAAGAAGAACGCTCAAGTTACTCATAGTCAAAAATTCATAGAAGCTTTCAACACATGTAAGAAAATTTTGTGTAATGATCCGATATTACAGTATCCTGACTTTTCCAAAGAATTCATTCTAACTACTGATGCTTCCAACATCGCTATCGGCGCAGTATTATCCCAAGGCACCATTGGACAAGACAAACCTATTGCCTATGCCTCACGCACCCTAAATGACAGTGAACAAAATTACAGTACTATTGAGAAAGAGTTATTGAGCATTGTTTGGGCTTGTAAGTACTTTCGTCCCTACCTCTATGGTCGAAAATTTACAATAGTTACCGATCATCGCCCCCTCACGTGGCTTTTTAATTTAAAAGAACCCAATTCGAAATTGGTTCGTTGGCGTCTCAAATTAGAAGAGTATGATTACAAAATTGTTTATAAAAAGGGAAAGTTAAACTCCAATGCCGACGCACTCTCTCGTATAAATTTGAATATTCATGAAACCCAATCTGTTATCAATAATCCAGGAGATATAAATCAAGAAACTTTCGAATTTTTAAGGAACTATGTAGAAAACCCAGAAAATTTTGAACTACCCAGTACAAGCCAAGAAATTTCTAACAGTAATGTAAACAATACCCAAGCAAGTTCATTAACGCCAGACACTCACACAGCTGACCCCGTCCCGCGAACGAAACCTAAGATAATAATTCACTCCGACATACAAATCCGACCTCCTGATAAACCTAGACCGACAATATTAAATAACGCACCTATTGAAATTAGTGATGACGAAACTGCCCATTCCCTCTCAAAAGAAATATGTAATGAAAGTTTACCTATTTTGGACGAAATTATCAATAATAAAACGAATCAAATACATATTTTCAAAAATAACGTCGATAAACTTTCAGTAGAACAAGAAAACTACTTGCACCAAAAAATTATGACAGTCAAAATTCCTTTAATTTCAAATGAGCAATTAATCCTGGATTTTCTAAAACAATATCTAAGACCAAACACTACGTATCATATTTATTTTAATCATTCGCAATTCCCAAACTGATAATATGTACAAAATTAATTAATACCATAAAAGACAAAGAGGAACAGTTATTACTAATAAAAAACCACCATTTAGGAAAAACGAATCATCGCGGAATACAAGAAACACTAAATTATTTAAAGAGAAACTATTTTTGGATAAATATGAAGTCCGATATTACTGCATATATAAATGCATGCGAAATTTGTCAGAGAACCAAATACGGTAGAAACCCTCCATATGTACCTCAAGTATTAACTGAAACTCCTTGTAAACCATTCCAGTTAGTTCATGTCGATGTGTTCTATTATGACACCAGAAACTATTTAACTTTCGTTGACGCTTTCTCGAAATTCGCGCAAGCTACATTAATTCCCGGAAAATCCGCTACAACCATATGTGATGCTCTTGTAAAATATTTTTGTTCTTTTGGTACTCCTCAACAGATCATTTTAGACAATGGACGTGAATTCAATAATGAAACGGTTAAGGAATTATTAAAATTACATAAAATAGATATTCATTTCACTACACCAGGCCACCACGAGTCAAACAGTATAGTAGAACGTTTCCATTCCACAATAATAGAACACCTGCGAATTTTAAAAGAATCTTTCCCTAACGAAACCGACTTAATAAATTACGCCGTTTTAGGTTATAATTGCTCAATACACAGTTCGACGACATTCACGCCTTTTGAATTAGTATACGGTCATACGGACTTAAGAAACCCCGAAATTTTTACTCCTAAACACTTCTTCTCAAACTATGTCGAAAATCACGCGGAAAAATTAAAACACGTATATGGTGACGTCCAAACGAGGTTAATAAAAGAAA
Source organism: Pseudeuparius sepicola (assembly GCA_963920635.1). Classification (NCBI taxonomy): domain Eukaryota; kingdom Metazoa; phylum Arthropoda; class Insecta; order Coleoptera; family Anthribidae; genus Pseudeuparius; species Pseudeuparius sepicola. Next base: position 32,214,265 of record OY987303.1, read on the forward strand.
AAGAAAAGATTGTTAATACGAAAAATGCAAAGGGCAATACAAATCCTACTTTTAAAATTAATCAAATTGTATTTAAGAAAAATCCCCTTAACAGAAATAAAAAGAGCAACAAATTTATAGGTCCATACGTAATTATCGAAATTTTAGAACATAATAAATTCAAAATAAAAAACAAAAATAATAATAAAGAAGAAATAATTCATATGAAGGAGCTAAAACAACCTCCTTTGTTACAGGAAAATGAAGCTGAGAATCCTTCTACTTCTGCTGCAAATAATAGTGACATTTCAGAATAAAATAGAAATATCCAAAATCAACTCTCCCGGAATTCTCCCCTTTGAATTAGGCCAAGCTCGCGTTATAAAAAGTAAACATGTTTTCTTATATGATATAAATTTACTAGACATAAAAACTCAAATTGATGGGATAACAAAAATTTTTCAAAACATTAATTCCTCACTCGACTTTGGAAGTTGGAATTTTCTACTTAGAAATTCTCGTAATATTTCAGAACACTTATATCCTTTAATTATCGAACTTAACGAAAAATATGAAAATTTAAATTTTAATCACAAACGGAAACGACGAGGTCTTGTAAATTTAGCAGGCACTGTACAAAAATGGCTTTTTGGCACCCTGGATGCTAATGACGGTCAACGCTATGATAATGCTTTAAAATTACTAAAATCTAATCAAGGAAAAATTGTCTCAGAAGTTAATTTACAAATGTCTCTTTCTAAACAGTTAATGCAAAAGCAATCTAAAATTATAGAAGACATTAATTCCAATCAAAGGAAAATCGCAAAGTTAGTTAATGAAATCCAAAACAATATCTCCAATATTACCAATGAATTTTACCGATATACGACCTACATGTCGATAGTTGAACAAATTTTTATAAATACTAATATCATTATTACTTTACTAGATAATTTAGAGAATGCTGTCACCTTTTGAAAATTACATGTAGCACACCCCGACATTTTGACAAGGCGAAATCTTGTGGATATTTTGAACGAACTTTCTAATCAATATAAAAAACAAGAAATTCTTAATATAAAATTAGAATCTTGGTATTCAATAATTAAGACTAATTGCCATTTTTCGGAAAATAATATAATATTTGCCATGGAATTCCCTATAATACATCCTAGTACCTTTCAATATTTTCATTTATTTCCAATCCCTACGGATAAAAACCTAATTATTGTACCCCCAAAACCTTACTTGGCCCTAGAAGAAAAGGCTCATCAATACATGGAAGAACCATGCCCGCAACTTGACGAAATATACATCTGTAACCTAGAAAATATTCAAGAAAATAATGACTGCATAACCACCTTAATAAATGGTCATCCAAATCAATGCAACCAAATTCCGATCGTACCACCAAAATTTATCATCAATAAAATTAATAATAAATATTTCATAATAATCAGCGAAGAAGAAATTCAAGCCACTTCTACATGTCCAGAAAATAAGTTTCATACTCTACAAGGCAACAACTTACTTCAGATACCCTACAACTGTACATTTCAATACAAATCTTATGAAATTGGTAACAAAGAAACAAAAACCATTGGAAATCCTTTATTAATACCTAAAATTCAAAATCCATCAATAATCAAGATCGAAACAAGAAGAAGCCCCCTGAAAATCGAAAATGTAAACCTTCAAGATATTCACCAATTGGAAAAACAAATTCAAGCGTCAAACCCGATCAGCATAGTCGACATCGATACTTCATCTCCGATAGATTGGATATTATGGATCACCGTAGGAAGCATCGTCATCATCCTGATCACCTATACTATTTGGAAAATGAAAAATAAATTCAAAATTTTGAAGAAAGAAGAGAAGACAACGTCGCCTTCCATCCTGTTTACTCCGGAAGTCTCCACTTAAGGCGGGAGGAGTTATGTTCTAGAAGTTGCTACCTCATCATAGAAATTACGCCGTAGAAACTACAAACTCAGCAGAGTCTAGATGGACTCTCGAACACCTTGAAATCTTGCGAATTCTGCTTTCCTTAAATTATATAAACTATCGCGCTCCACATTTTTCGACTTTTGACTATCAGACTCTGTACTAGTTGCCAATAAAAAACTTTGCATTTTTTAAAAAGGTCTTGTTCCGATCCCGTAAGTTAAGTCAATAATAATTTTTTTTAATTGAATATCCCCTAAATTCGCTGTATTACTTCCCTGTATGTTACCTACTTGTAATCTTATTTCCCTAACTATAATAACTCTGGTTTAATTATTAAATTTCTCGTCTATTTTTGAGACGGCTTTCTCTGCATTTCCGTACAAAATGGTCTAAATTACTACTATTTTAGCAAACTTGATTATTACTCTGCAGCGGCTTTTCTCTAATTTTTGAGCGAAATATCAAAATTTTATTAGCTATACACTTGAAGGCGATTTGCGGTGACTTTTCTCTCGGGCAATACTGCGTAATGCGCTCACGCTGTTCTCCTCGCATTTTTATCTACTTCGTGGCATTCCCTACTGTATTGCAGCGGCCCAATGACGTCAGAACCTATAGACAGGTTTGTTTTGATAAACGCTTGACGCCCAGAACTAATCACAATCTAAGCGCTTCATTAAATTATTCCGAAAATGTCGCGACATTGTCAGAAATTGCCCCTTTTTGTCGAGCCGTAGCGAACTTATTTCGACTCTGGGCTCGGAGGCTGGCGTCGTTAGACCATCCCCCGAGTCTTCAGGTGAGGTTCCGATGCTTCCGTCGCCCCCAAACAAGAAAAAACATGCGATATCTAAATGTGATTCTGGAGGCACTATAACCGAGAATCACCGGGTGTATAGTTGGTTGATGGTTGACTTTCTGTCTTTGTTTGTAGCATGTTTTTAGAGTAGTATGGATATATTTAATCTTGGAGTCAAAATAAGGGGCATTTTAACAATGGAGCACCACGTCTATAGGTTTTGACGTCATTGCAGCGGCCTAATTGTATGTTCTTTTCCGCATAATTTAAAGCTTCTACTATATTTTGCTGTTCTAGAGATAATACTCGTTGCTTAATATGCCTTTAAAAGACCTAACACAAATTGCGTAGTAACGTCCCGTTCTAGTTTTGTTTTCTTGGAGAACGCTATTTTTTACTTGACCGTTAACGAAGGTTACTGTTCTATTTCCTAAAAATTTTTTGTCGTGTTAAAATTTGCCTATAATTTTGCCGTAATTTTTTTTTCCTAACTTCCATGAATATTTTTATTTAAATTTCTGTTCTTGCTGTAATTCGCTTTTTGAAGTATTTATGTAATGTAGCCCTAAACTTAAGCCAATCCGTTGTTCTTTTTGTAACTCTGGCTCCGCTTTGATTTATTGTTTCGCGCTGCTTCTTAGTTTTAACCTGACTATAGCTATTCTCTGTCCTTCAGATCAAGTTGTTCATAAGACCGTTTCTTTATACTAAAAAAATTCTATTTTAGCTTTCCGTTGAATATTGGTACGGTTTCTATTCCATTATTAATTTTGACGCACCTCCCTTCTAAATTTAGCTATATTTCCGCTTCCTTCTGCCCTTGTCCCTACTACTACATTTCCTTCTCCGTTTTGCATTTTTATTTTTTTTTATAATTTTTCTTTAGTTCGCACAAAATTATTTCTACTGGCCCCTAGTTTTCCGATGGAACTTTTACTCCTAACCCTTTTTTTCCTAGCACCTGTTTCTTTTTGTTCCGTTTTTCTTAAATTTTTCTAACCATTGTCTCTAAGCTAAACGGTGCTTAGTTTCCTTTATCAATAATTTTTCTAATAAAAACATTTTCCTGAGAATTTCCTGACAACTTTCTAATTTTGACAATTTACCAATGTCGCTTACCCTTTTTGAACCATAATAAATACCGTTATACTTTTCTATGCCTCAGATTCTCTATAAAAATTATTTCCTGGAATTTTCTGAAAAATTAATTTTCCTGTCAAATTTGACAACCCATCCCTATCCGTTAATCCTTATGTACTCCAGACTATTGTGTTGCTTTTTATGAACGCTAACAAATTTTCCTCAAAAAAAAATTTTTCTTCCGATTTTTCCGAAATTTTTTCTAAAAATTTTCCGAACTACCCCTATCCGTCAACCCTTATTAGCAGACCTAACAAGTTTGTTCTACAAAATTTTATTCTACAAAAATTTATTCTGATATTTTTCCCGAAATTTTCTCAAAAAAAAATTTTTTTTTCAAAACCACCCCTATCCGTCAACTTTTATAGGACCCCACACCTGACACCAGTTGTAGTATCCTACCCTGTGAGATGTTAATTGGTGAGCGGTATTATACAGGGTGGTCTACAAGATCTTCTTTTAGTGTGGGCCTAAGGGTGTATGACGGAGACACAGGGTAGTTTAAAATATGTATATTAAGGTTAATTACGGAACAGTACATTACGTTAATAAAATACAGAGGAAGTTTAAAAACATGTGCAATAATTAAATAATGAATAATTGTAAAAATCTATGAATTCGCACAACGCCACTCAAGGTATCCGAAATATGAACTCTTTTCATGTAACACAATCCAAACGTTTTTAAAAAAAGATACACTGTTAAACAATTGTACTTAATTTAAGGTACAAAACCGTCAAAACAATATGTCAAAAATGGCACGAACACACAAACTATGGCAATAAAATGACAATATTCAGATCAAAAGTACAAAAATTGAAAAAGATTTCCCAAATAGCACAAAATTAATTGATTACTCTGTACAACAAATTGGCATAAAATGTAAATCAATGTTACTCAAGTTTGTGGCATAAAATGATTCAATTAAAAGACAATACTCTTGCAAGCAATACCATAATTATAATGGCTCAAAATTCAGAATAATCGTACGGCATGAATAGAAGTTCTTAGTTTAGCATAAAGACTATAGACAAAACACTCATTAACTCAACTGACAAAACTGCAAATAAGTTTACCAAATCCTCAGTATAAAAATGAAAATAAAAAGACTCAATTTCTGATATTAACTATAAAATTCAAATAAAAATTGCACAATAAAGTCAATATATCTCCAAAGTTTCCAAAATGATTTCAAATTCAAAATAAAAGGCAATTCAAACACAAAGGAATCAAAACAAAAATATCTTACTACTTGGTCAGTCTAACTTACTCAGGTGCTTAGAATTTTGGTGGTTTCGTTCAAGAGTTGCTAAGACATCTGGACTGGGGCCGTGGGCCGCGGGTCCCGTCCCGCGACCTGGTGGATCGGTTGGTCGTCGACTATTGTTTCTTGATCTGCTACTCGTCTTCTACTGATTCCTGCGAATGGGCCCTCCCGGGTATTTATAGGTCTCCGGGTGCCCCGCTACTCTTCCCCCGCGGCTTGCCAAACCGTGCGAACTGTTGGGGAGACCGGTTCTCGCGAAATTAATTAAGGCAATTATCGTAAATCAGTCAAAATTAATTACTGCAATTAGCATAAATCGATCACTTTGAGACGTTTATTATATCAATTATCATAAATCTGGCCCGCGGGCCATGTTTTCGGCTACTTTATGGCACCCCTCCCTTTGGCGGCACCGCCGGCTAATGCGGTACTCTAATTAAGACTTTGATTTACTGCGATGGGTTTTGAGATTTTGGTTGGGGCCCCGAGGGGACTCCGGCGAAAAACTAACGTTAAGTTTCCAGTTTGGGAACCGAATATTATATATTTCTGTTAAAAAAAAATCCCGTGCACCACAGTGGTAATAGAATTTGAATGTTGCCAACCTCTGAGATCAAACTGGGCTTCAATCATCACACTCTTCGATTCCCCAATAAATTTGTCAAGTTCTTCTTCGTTGGAAACACTCGTGATACAGTTATCTACATAAAAACTCATTCTGAGTTTTTGTATAACGTCAGAAGAATATCTTGAATTTTCAGAACAAGTTTTCAGGTGGTAATTGATGACAGCAGCAAGCAAAAATGGGCTGCAAGTTACACCAAAAACAACACGAACATGTCTGTAATATTTCAGTTTGTGGTCCCTATACCACAAGAAACGCAAGAAATCTCTATCTTCTCTATGCAAACTTATCTGAAGGAAAGCTTCGCGAATGTCTGCTATAACACCTATCTGGTATATCCGAAAACGCGTTAAAATTGCAGGAATCAAAGTTATCATGTTGATACCCTTTTCAAGACAATCATTCAATGAGGGTCCACCTTTTGATTTTGCAGAAGAATCGTATACGGGGCGTAGTTTTGTAGTACTTTTTAACTTAAGTACATGCCTGTGTGGCAAGTAGTGTCCAGATAGATTTATTTCTGAGTGCGGGATTTCTTCAATGATACCTTCAGCTAGCCATTCCTGAAAGACTCTATCATATTCATCGTAATAACCATTGGATTCCAGCTTCTTCATTAAATTATCTAAGCGTTTCTTGGCTAAATCAAAATGATCTAAAATCGGCGGATGACCTATTTTCCATGGCATAGCAACTTCGTATCTTCCATCTTTGTTTCGTTTGATAGTCTTCTCAAATTGATAAAGCATCTCTTGCTCTCTTTCTTTTCTATATTTCTGCTCACATGGATCAGCAATTCCAATGACATCCAAACTCCAAAGATCAGAAATATTGCCTGTTCTGTTGTGTAATGTAGTAACTACCATAGATATTAAGCTTCCACTTGAAGATGTTTCAACTTTTCCAATCAGAGTCCAACCTAAGCAAGTCTTAAATGCTGTCACCCCACATTTCAGTATATGCCGAGGTCCGCAGAACAACTTCCCAGCAACATCCGATCCAATAAGAATCTCTATCGGAGCCAACTTCAAATCATTGACTTTAACACCTAAATCATAAAGTTCTTTAAACCTTGCTGTACACATAAAACTTTTCCACAGTCGACTGGCTGGTCCAGTACTTCAAATTCAATGGAATAGTCATCTTCTATGCTTCTCAAGTTCACCCTGTAGCAGTTGTCTTGTCCTCTCAGAGTGAATTCCGCCGAAAAGGTCATGGATAATTTCCTCGGTTTTCTCTGATTCTAGCCCCATATCTAGTGCAGTATGCTTAACTATATAGGATCTTTGTGAACTCTCACTAAACGTGATTTATTGTTATTGACCAGCATAACCACCAAGGTTTGTAAAAATGCTTCATCGTGTGTATGGTTAGAAAGGTTTCCTACAGCTTCCGAACTTTGTTGAGGTAACAAAGTTTTAGTGTGTTCATCCAAATCAGTTTTTGAACACATCAGTGTGGCGTGTTTACCATCACATTTCTCACATTTCAAGTATGTTACACTTCTACACTTCTTAGCGATATGTCCAAATTTCATGCATATATGACAACATCCCTTTTTAGAAAGAATTTTTCTGCGTTCATCTAGTGATAATTTGATGGCTTCGGTGCATTGATTGTTGTAATGATTGTTCTTACAGAAAATACATTTAATTACAGATTGGTTAGTCAAACTTGCAGCAGTATAGGCAACCTCTGAAGAAGTAATGTTTTTCTTCATTTTCTGCATGTCAAAACCAGCACTAGCAAGAGAAATTCGTTCTTCACTTTCCACCTCTCGTCTCATAAAAGCCACCAATCCCTCTAAACCTATTTGTGTAGGATCTTCAGATGAAAAATTCGTGCTTCTCTCCCAAACTCTAATCGTTTCTTCAGGAAGGCAAGATTCAATGAGTGGATATAGAATTGGAGCGCATTTCTCAACAGTAACGCCAAGAGTTTCCAAAGATCTTAACTGTGATTCAACTTTGTCGTAAAGAAAATTGAGGGTGCTTTTTCCATTAAAATTAGAAATCACCAGTTTAAGCAACTCATGAACATATATTTCTATTAACAAATCTTGTCTCCCAAACCTGGTTTTCAAACTGTCCACAACTTTTATGTAGTTGTCTTGCTCTTGATCTTGGAATAGTAGCTTGCAGTAGGTATTGCAGTTTATCTTCATTACATAGCTCACTATCTTCATGAATTCGTTGAAACTGGTTCCAAAATGATAACCATTCTCTTACATCACCTCCAAACATCCTAAACTCAATAGTGGGAAGTTTCATTTTTAAATTTGAAACTTGCGAACATGAAGCGTATCTGGAGGATGGTGTTGCTTCCAGAGAAACATCCTTTTTGCTCAATGAGCCTTGAATTCTCAATTTGAAATCATTAAATTGACTCGAGTATTTATCTGCTTTCTCTACTTCAGCATCGACATCAACATCAGAGAATTCATCTTCAAGTAGAAAATCTAACATTTTCTTGTCTAAATCTGATAAGACTGCCATCTTATTTTCCAAAACTTTAAGCTCTCCTTGCATTTTGAAGATATCTGGATTAGCCTTTTGTAACTCGGTAAGTACCTATCGACTCATAAATTCTTGAAAAATAAGTTCTTTGGCTATCGATAATCTTGATAAGTTTTTCCATATTTATCTCCTGTCCTGTCACGGTCGCCATATGTTAGAAATATATAATAACTCAACCATTATATAATTTCAATTTAAATGCAGACAGGAAAATATTCTAGGAGAAATCTCTATATTTTATAATATCAATCTGACATGACATATCAAAAACTATTTTTTTTAACATGACATACATTTCAGGTAAAAGGTGCAAAGGTAAAAGGTACAAACAATCCTAACTCTTTACAAAAACCTACTAGTAAACTTCGCACTCCTAAACAATTCAAAAGATCATCTTATTAATAATCAATTAACGCAATACCAGTATCTATATTATGAAACTTTAGAAAACTTTCACAAAATAGTAAGGCCAAGAGCAAAAAGAGGATTAATTAATGGACTAGGAAAAATAGTTAAATTTATTACAGGAAATCTAGATAATGACGACAAACTTTTTATTATGCAAAATATCCACGCTCTCCAGAACAATCAAGATAGACTGTTAACTACAGTAAATCATTTCGTTTCTTTTGGAAAGGATACCAATGAACGTTATAACAAATTTATAAAACTCAATAAATAGCAACACTCAAAAAACGATAGAACACTTTCACAATATCACTACTCAAATACAAACTCTATTTACTTTATCTAAACAATCTCAATAAACCATTGCAAAATCTTCTCAGAACCACCAATCTAGCTCAAATCAATCAACCAAACATAGAAATATTCAACTTAAATGAGATAAGAACAATTGAAAATGAATTACTTACCACATACGACGAAAAACAATATTGTTAATTTCAAAAATACATCCGTTCGAAGTAATTGAAAGTTCAAAAATCTCGATATGTGTTACCCAAACTCAATTTATAATGATATTAAAAATGCCTATCCTAAATCCTTCGATTCACACCCTTTTCCATATTTACCCAATACACAATAAAGAAGATACAGTCCGTGCACTCTAAATTGACACGCGAGAAACTCAGTCTAAGCGAGGCACGACAAGCTGCTTATGAATCGCTAGCGCTTAGACTGATATTTTCGCGTCTCAGATTAGAGTGCACGAACTGTATAATTCTACTACCCTCTGCAAGATTCTATGGTAACCAACAATGGTACAAGGACTACCAAAAAATAGGACAAATAAACACCTGTAAAAATCCAATCAACACACGTTGCAAATTAGAAGGAATCAAACAATGCAATAGAGCAATAGTAAAAAATGCAGACATGATGCAGATGCAACTAGAAAACGAAGCAATACTAATTGGAATCAACAAACCGACAATTATAGAAGAAACCTGCCCAGATTTTATACATCAAGAAGAAATAAGCAGCAGTGCAATAGTATCGTCCAATTGCCGACTAAAAATAAATGGTATAATTTATTCATCAGCTGTACAGAACATAGAGATCCATACGCCACTTATACAACTTGGCTACAGCCCTTAAAAAATATAGAACCACCAGAGGACCTAGACCAAATTCTGCCCATCACCCCACTTCACCTAATGAAAGAAACATCCTATGTACATATTTCATTGTCTATTGTAACCTTAGTTTTAATGATTATAACTTGTATTTTATTAATCAGATATAAAAAAAATATGTTATATAATATGTAAGGACAAACCAAAAATCACCTTTGACCAATTAAAAATTTTGTTAAGAACCGAGGACGGTTCTCTGTCTAAGGAAGGAGGAGTTATAGGCCCCTCATCAACCCCAAACTCATTATCTAAATAAACAAACCATTAAGATAAGAACTATAATATAACCCACCCTGAGACTATGTTTATTAGTTTGTAGAAATTCATCGCGAATAGTCTGTAGACTTTTGTTCTATCGAAATAAAGTTGTTTTTAAAAAGCAATTTTCCCGTTTCGATTCTTTAACTCGCGTTCCGGCCGGGACATTCCCGCGGTGGACGGCGCCCGGTTTAAATAATTGTATTACCAGCACGGGCGTAGCCAGGATTTAGTTTTTTTTGGGGGGGGGGGGTTAGTTTGAGAAGTAAATAAAACAACAAAAATATACTTACATGAAATTTAATATCTATATATTCGTCCGAAAAACTACGACATATTTATAAAGTTCTTAACTTTAAATGAAATGGATAAATTAATTTCGTTCCTCTGCGCTAAATCTAAAACCATTAAAGAATAAATCTTCGGCTTTTTCTTTTAAATATATCCACTACTTCATCTGCATGAATTTCTGTTCCATAGTGAATGTTCATTAACCATTAAGTCTGTTTTCACTTGTAGTGTTTCGTAAATAGTTTTTCAGTCTCCTTAGGCTCGAGAAAGACCTTTCTGGGGTAGCAGTGGATACAGGAATGGTAGCCAAGATTTGTAGTAATGTGTAAATATTAGGATAAAGGTTTTTATCGCACATATCAGGGCATTCCAAACTAGATTTCGGGGTAGGCAGTCTTCTTATCAGCATGCAAGGTAGCTGAAGCTTTGATAGCTAAATCCAAATTTGTTTCTTTATTAGAAACCCCTTGACCTTGACTACACCACTTTTTCCAGTAGTCCATACCTTTAGGTTTATCACCCTTCCTTTTTTTCCCCTCCATTTTTCGACAGTAATAATGATTCACGTATCTATCCTTAACAAGGACATCGAATAACAGTGCACTAAAATTACTCACTTACACGGTACACTTAATTCTCTTCACTATTCGTTCACCACTTTTCACTTTTATTCGCTTCGAGTTTGCATGGAATAATACTGCCGTAAGCGCGGTCACGCGCCGCGGCGCCGCTTATATAGCAGCCCAGTAGCCGTCCAGAAACTTCCACGAACTTCCACAAAGTTCCGCTCATTTCGACCTAGGGGCGTGGCGAATAATCGAGAAACAACGCAAAGTGTCCCTACAATACAAAATAGTTCGGCTGCAACTGCGTCTGCCTCTCATCAAAAGACGAGAGAATAATAATTTAACTCTTCACTCCTCGTATTTTTTCGGTATAATATTAGGTAATATTTTGCTTATTTCGGGGGGGGGGGGGGGGGGGGGGTTGAACCCCCGAAACCCCCCCCCCTTGGCTACGCCCGTGATTACCAGGTTCGATGTTTTGTTTAACAGCAAATAAAAGTTTGGAATTCGAATGATTCGTTTTATTCACAACAGTTTCAATGCTACGTTACTCATAATAAAATACCGGGTGATGTTTAATCCTTTATTAAAAAGAATTACGATATACTTTCTAACATTTAAAACACAGGCTACCATGATGTTAGTTTTTCTATTCCTTTATTTAGACAGTACGTTTTATGACAAAAACATTCAGATTTCCCCATGGGGACATGACAATTTTCCACTATTTCAAACTGATTGGCCTTGTGTTTTTTTCGCATATCCACTTGTCCTTTGCAAAGCAGCGAGTATTTTTCACTGGAAGAATGTTCTAGGCACGGTTTGAACGCCTGTGTCAGTCTGTTTGGTAGAAAAATGACACTATCCTCCAATTCTAGCAAAATGGTCTCCCCGAACGTTGTTTGCACCACCTTCTCCGAGAAAATTTTCATCGGCACGCCTTCACCCAATTCCGCCAACTTTACCGTCGGTTTCTGAGACAAGCAACTAAATTTGTTGACGGTTTTCAAATCTATTTCTTTGCTGCAAGCCATCTTAGCTCAACGCGGCTACTGAACTCCACACAACAGCAAACTATGTCTTTTATCAAAACTAGAGGGGTGGGGGGGACCAACGATTCCCCGTGAACCTTGAATTCAGAGATCTGATTCTAGGAAATCTAGATTGGTGTTTTTTTTATTGGGCTATACTGCAACGGTAATTTACCCAGTGCCGTGGACCACACAGTTGCGCTTCCATTTCTTTTTATGACAGGAACCGTCTAGCTTTTCGCCATGTCCCTTCAGAATTGACTTGTACATCCTAAAATCTACACTTAAACCTAAATACAAACACAACACCCAGGGCACTTAACGTGGTGGGAATCGAACCCAGGACATACGATGCCAAAGCGTGGGTATTAGTCTATACCCATCCGTGCACCGCCGCCCTAGATTGATCTCAGAAATCAAGATTCTCGGAAACCACGCCCCTTGATCTTGAACCACAATTCCCAGAAACGCGATTTAACCTTGAAGCCACACTGCGACCTCGCGACCTCTAAGCCCCGCCTCTTGACATTGAACGCCAATTCCCAGAAACCTTGAAAGCGATGTGAACCCCCACCGTGACTTCGCAACCTTCAATCGTCGACCTTGGAAACGGCGGCCATTTTGGACTAGGACCCGCTATGTATCACTACTGCTATTGCTTAGACCCACATAGTGTATTTATGGTATAATTTATGTATAATTTTATGGTTCAAAGTGTCGAAGGCCTTCGAGAAATCCAGCAGCGCCAGCACTGTAACTCTACCGTCATCCGTAGCTCTTAAGGTGTCATCACTACGTTCGCCAGGGCAGTAGAGCAATCGTGATTCGCGACTGAGTCTCCGGCAGAACCCGGTTTAGCTGTTTATTTTTAATTTTTTTCCAAAATTTTAGAGAGACACGGAAGCACACTTATAGGTCTTAGATCTTTGAATTCTTGGGGATCATTTATTTCCGGTAGTGGCGTCACTAAAGCTCTCTTCCAACTATCGGGACAAATCGAGTTATTCAGACAAAAGTTAATTACATGCGTTAAATATGGAAGAATAAAAGGACAACAAAATTTTATAGTTTGTATACTTAAACCATCCATTCCGACTGCATTGGATTTAATCTGGTTTATAACATTTAGCACATCTATTTCGACAACCCGTTTAAATTCAAGAAAATGTTCTACTGTGTCAAAGTTTACAGAATAAAATATAAGTTGGGTCACTCGGCGCGGCTCCTTTATAAATCTGACATCTAAGAGAGTCGCCGACATCGACTTTTTGCTTCGCATATACCCGGCATATACCATGCACTAGCGCACCAGTAAGTGACTGCGAAACACGTGCGCGGCGCTGCCTTTGATGTCGGCCGCCGGCTCGAGTGACCCAACTGCTATTTTATTCTGTAAACTTTGACAGTGTCTGTTAAATTATTTGTATAGTGCCGAATTAGGTCTTTACAGTTTGAGGTATTAAATTTCTAAAATAGTTATTTATATCATTGGGTTTTTTTCAAGAGTTGTGGTATTTCAGTTTTATTTTTTGGACACAACAATATTTTTTTAACTCCTGCCACATGTTATTAGTTGCTGACAACTTAGCATTAAGAAAACCTTTTTTTCATTTTTAATAGTCACATTAGTTAAGTTACGAAGCAGTTTATAATAGTCCTTATTCGTATCTGTTCTGCTTTTCTTGTACTTGCTCAGTGCCTTATCTCGAAATTTCATTAGGTCCCTGACACCCTCCAACCAAGGTTGATAACTTTTTCTGATTCTTACTCTTTTAAACGGGGTATGTATATCTAATAATGTTTAAATTCTCATTAAAGAATGTTATTTTGTCATTAATATTATTGATATCGAAATTATTACGCCAAGGAATTGATTGTAAATTTATATTTTTTATAAGTATTCGTAAATTCTAAATATTTAATTGGGTTTTTATTTCTTGGTACAGTAAATTCACAAAAAATAAATTCATGATCAGATAAACGGGGAGCAGGTAAGGATCAAAAAAAGGTCACTTGATATCAATAAAAGATCAATAAGAGTGCATGACTTGTTAGTGATTCGAGTCGGATTACAAATTGTTTGGGACAGTCCTACATTTTCTAATAATAAATTAAAATCTCTGACATCATTCAAAAACATATTATTCATATAATCTACATTAAAATCAACACCACAACAAAGTTTATCACATTATCACATCGATGTTAAAACATTGTCAAAAATCACCATAAAGTCTGAAAATCTATATGAGGGCGGCCTATACAGTGTGGATACAAATTGTGAATATTGCTTATATTGCTTAAAATATTCCACATACCAAAAACATGTTTTAATAAAAGTGTTAGGGGAAATTATTATTATATATTATTACTACTAAAGAGGCATCTGGAGAGTCAAGTGTGCTATGGAATCCCGTGAAAACAGATGAATGATCAACAGGACTACTCAAAGTGTTGGTGTGCAAAGATTCAATACAAGAATGTACAGGATCTTTTTCTTTGGGCGATCTCAAAATGCTGAATTTTTATTAAACTTTATACTGGTCAGGAGTGCTCTGGAATCATTGAAAAAATATTAATAAACACAAAAGCAATTTATTTCTTTACAACATCTAACCAACAAATAAAAACCATTCAAATTGGTGGACCTTTATCAATAAAGTCACTGTCTAAGATGATACATTTTCTGTGCGTTTCCTGTTGTGGCACACCAGCCACTTTAACTTATATGGACTTACTGACTGGCAGGCTTCTGTATTTTTTAGACTTAGTTCGTTTGTAATGTCTGGGGTGGTTTTGATATACCTACTCGTTTTTTGACCTGTATAAAGTTTAAAAAATTCAGCATTTCGAGTTGCTACAGAGAAGAACACCTTGTATATTTTTTATTGGATCTTTGCACATCGACACTTTAGTGGTCCTGTTCATCATCCAACTGTTTCAAAGTAATTCCATGGCACACTTGACTCGCCAGATGAGTTTAAAATTCCTATTTTGCTCAACTTTTCCATCTTGCAGAATGGAACTTCCTGTATATTTTTTGTTCAAATTTGGTATGTGGGGGTTTTGGTGTGTCCTAATTAACGACGTGGTGTCAGATTTTAAATAAAAAAATGCTAAATGATTTTCTTATAGTCTTTTTTTGTAATTACCTTTTTCCTTTTTATTTCTGTTATTGGCAAACCATAATAAACTTTGTTATAAAAAGTATCTGCATACATAATATTTTTATAGGTTTATATAGGTATACCTTATAACTACCTCTTTATTTGAGGAAAATAAAGAACGGAGTAAGTCTACTATTATAGCTACTTTACATAATTTCGCCGTTCTGTGGATTTTCATTAGTTTTTAGCTTTTGCAAGTCATTTTCATTGGTGATTTTAATTTTGTTATTATTAAGGAAAATAATGTCAACTACAACTCAAAATAATGTAACTATGTATTTTATATATCTTTGTATTTTATATATCATTTGTTTTAATGGTTACTATTTGCAATACCTAATAATTACTATTATTTCTTTACAATTTCTAGCAGCCATAACTTTTAAAATTTAAAATAGTGTCATTAGTATCTATGACTATTTTAAAAATTCCCGTATTTTTTGTAATGGCTTTCAAATAATCCACTAGTTTTTAGAGCTAGTTGTAAATAAAATTCTATTGATACAGACAACCGAACATATATACTTCTGATGACGTTTTAAGAGCCGGCTCTAGGCGGGTGCGAACGGTGCGTCGCACCCGTCCCCGCTTTTTGACCGGCCTCCGAGTCCCGTGAAACCATTTCGGAATTTGAAAATACTCACTGTGCTTGTAAATCTGAAGATATTGGGATTTCCTAAGGCTAATTTGAAGTAATTTTCCTTAAAATTTCTAAAAAATTTCGTCTGAGGCGCATTTTACTAAATTATTTTAGATGCTCTTGTTAAAAAAAATACACAAAAACTGTCACTCCCCCACCCGATATTAATTTATATACAGTGTGTCCCACTTAAGGACTGACCACCCCTGTAAAATTTTTATTTATAGCTCGATTTTCATAAACTTTTTTTTGTTGGATAGAACTTCAAAAATGGCATCAAACACATAATTCAGGTGCCTCGTGCGTTAAAGTCATGGCCCACTGAGACGGTGTTTTGGCGCTGAACTTTCGAGAAGTACTATTAGGGATTTTTTTAGAGGAAAATTAATGCCAGATTCTTATTCAGCATTGTTCGAAACCCAAATGTACCAATTTGCATTACCATAGCTCTACAGGGTGTTTCAAAATTTTTAGTGCCCCACTTAATTAGTGTACTCCTATAGAATTTTTATTTTTAGCTCGATTTCCATAAACTTTTTTTTTGTTGGATAGAGCTTCAATAATGGCATTAAATGCATAATTCAGGTGCCTCGTGCCTTAAATTCATGGCCCACTGGGACGATGTTTTATTGCTGAAATTTCGAAAAGTACTATTAGGGATTTTTTTTAGAGGAAAATCAATGCCGGATTCTTATTTAGCGTTGTTCGAAACCCAAATGTACCAATCTGCATTACCATAGCTCTACAGGATGTTTCAAAATTTTTAGGCCCCACTTAATTAGTGTACCCCTGTAAAATTTTTATTTTTAGCTCGATTTCATAAACTTTTTTTTTGTTGGATAGAGCTTCAATAATGGCATTAAATGCATAATTCAGGTGCCTCGTGCGTTACATTCATGGCCCACTGAGACGAAGTTTTAGTGCTGAAATTTCGAGAAGTACTATTAGGGGCTTTTTTAGAGAAAAATTAATGCTAGATTTTTATTCAACGTTGTTGGAAACCCAAACGTACCAATTTAGAAAATTAGATTAGAAAATGAAGGACTAACTGAAATGACTGAAATTTGAGTTTATGTTATGTTGTGTTGTTTATTCATGTATTTGATGATATTAAATTAAATAAAAATTTTGTTCGCTAATAAATTTTTGAATGAATATGAGTTCCTCACGAATATTTGAGTCACCGACTTACCAGAAATTAAGAAAATTAATTACAAATTAACACGTTTTTTTGGAACCTCTCACTGCATATAAGAATCCTTTTAATTTTTTTGGAACACCCTGTAGAGCTACGGTAATGCAAATTGGTACGTTTGGGTTTCCAACAACGCTGAACGAGAAACCGGCATTAATTTTCCTCTAAAAAATCCCTAATAGTACTTCTCGAAATTTCAGCACTAAAACACCGTCTCAGTCGGCCATGAATTTAACCTACGAGGCACCTGAATTATGCATTTAATGTCATTTTTGAAGCTCTACCCAACAAAAAAAAGTTTAAGAAAATCGAGCTATAAATAAAAATTTTACGGGGTGGTCAGCCCTTAAGTGTGGCAATAAAAATTTTGAAACCCCCTGTAGAGCTACGGCAATGCAAATTGGTACGTTTGGGTTTCGAACAATGCTGAATAAGAATCTGGCATTAATTTTCCTCTAAAAAAATCCCTAATAGTACTTCTCGAAATTTCAGCACTAAAACACCGTCTCAGTGGGCCATGACTTTAACGCACGAGGCACCTGACTCATGTGTTTGATCCCATTTTTGAAGCTCTATCCAACAAAAAAAAGTTTATGAAAATCGAGCTATAAATCAAAATTTTACAGGGGTGGTCAGTCCTTAAGTGGGACACACTGTATATACATCACTGGCGTTATCCAAGCTCGTCGCCCGGCCTACAGTTAGGAAATCGGCGGAACTTTTTTAAAAAGTGACATCATGCAAAACATATATCATTCTAGTGGTGTGACAATTGGGATCTGTTTGGAACAAAAATAGAGTTAGTCGCAAGCCATTTTCAAAAATTTATTCGTAACGGCTCAAATAATTCCTTGTCGGGGCCCCGCACTTTGATGCAGCACCCGGTCCCGCAAAACCTTGAGCCGGCCCTGCTATATTTCCAGCCTTAAGGTATTTTTGAGCGGATAATTCGGTTGAATTATTGCAAAAGGGCGGGCTAAAAAGAAAAACATGGCGAGAGATTTTCGGAAACGTGTTTACTTGACAATTAAAAAAAAACCTACCGAGAAACAGGTCCGCGCCGGCATTGGTAACAATACTTTGTTAGGAAGCGACGGGAAGAAATTTGAATTTGGACACACGTCTTTATAGAATAACACAGCGGATGGCCAAGAACGCTGGACAAAAATGTGAGTTTGCAGTAGGTATTGCTCCTCAATAGCTTTATCTGGGTGATTTACTATAACTGTCTTACACTTACACTGGGATTACCACGGTTTTCCTGGGTTTTCCGTAATAGTTGAGATAATGTTATCATAGTTTTATCGGAAAAAATCGGCTCTAGCCGCAAACAGAGCTGGGCAGTAATGATTACATGTCGTAATCATTACTGTAATTAATTACTTTTTTTCGAAAAGGAATTGTAATTGAATTACATTATTCAAAAATGTAATGGTAATGGGTAATTTAGTATTGCAACCCTAAGTAATTGGTGCATTACTTTTGAAAAGGAATCATTACAACAATTTCTTTACTTCATTCCTAATTACAAAAAGGAATTACATTACTTTTAAAGTAATCATTACTTTCTGTACTGATTCCTTTATGGTTTCTAAAATTCCGGTTGCGAAGACCAAAAATATTGAGACAGAATGAAATAGGAGGAACTCCTTTAGTGACAATCTTTTCGAAAAACTTGTTTACTTAAAAGGTAATGTTTATGGGGATTAAAAAGTACTTTTTTAGTCACTGAACTACTATAGTGCGTTCAAATCCCAGGCGAACTAAATGTAAACACAATCACGCGCTGTTCACGTGATTGACAGAAAGTGGCATGTCCAGAATATTTGCTTAAAATTTGTCACACGTCACAACCAAGTAAGAACCGTGCTTTTCATCTGTAAACGATTATCACGCCTCTGCCGGTTTTTGCTTTAGTTCGCCTTGGATTTGAACCACATACCTGTATAGGTATGTGATTTGAACGCATTTTAGTAGGTATTAGTATCACTATTACATATATTTGTTTACTTTTTTACTGAGATTAGTGAGATTTTAAATTCCTATGTTTTTGACATAAGAATTATTATTTTGTTATTAGCTGTTTTTGTTTTGCGCATTTAAATAAATATTTTAAAACACATATTGTGTACCTATTTAGTTGTTTTATTTTTATTTACCAATAATAAAATGTAATTAAGAAAGGAATTAGAAATTCCTTTTTCTGCAAACAAAAGTAACGTGTAATCTAATTACATTTTTCTAAAAAGGAATTGTTCCTTGTGTAATTTCATTACATTTTTCTCAAATGTAATGGGTAATGTAATGATTACTTTAAAAAGTAATTTGGCCCAGCTCTGGCCGCAAATGGCAACCAAGACAAAATAATAGTAATTGCCCTCCTCCAATGCACAAGCATTCAGTTGTTTCTTGGGTACTCCTAGTTTGGAGTATTGCGAGGATGAGAATTATTATTATTATATTATTGTGAACATGGCGCCTAGCCATTTTGGTGTTGAAGTATGGTAAACAATGGAGTATGTGGCATCAGTCAAAAGATATTGGCTGTTTATTTTTTGTTATTACATGCTATTACTACCTCCATAGATAGCTATTTCTCTGAGGGTCAAAGGAAAGACATAGTACACTTTATATGCTTTATTTTTCTGAATTTGGCACAGGAAAGAACAATGAGCCTATTTTTCTAATATTTCACTTTTCATACTTGCGTGATATATGTCTTAAATATGATATTTTATAAATGTTACACTGAGAATGGTATTCTTACAATCATTCACTAGCCCAATAATGCATTATGGAATACTTTAAATGCATTACAAATTTTATGCGGTCCACCTCTCTTCTATTTTACTCCAGCACACTTAATAAATGGGGCACAATCTAAAAATTCTTTAAACTATACCTAAATACCAGGTATCACATTTTTCATAAACTTTGCATTCTGATTTATTTAAGTACGGTTACTTGAATTTTTCTACAGACATAAATTGCAGTCAGTCCGACCCAGGAGAGTAATTGTTATTTTCACGGTTAATGGCTAACGTAATTTTTAATTGCCTGTGAAAATTACATACCGATTTGAAGGATGATGATGAATTGTTTTTATCCTAAAAGTTCACATTGTTGATGCAAATGAGAGCATTATAATTGCAGATTGTGGCAAATTACGAAATTAATGGCACAGGGGAAAATGGCAAGATGATCTATAACACAGTAACCATTACTCCAAAAAACATGTTTGTGATGTAAAGCTAATTTTTGAGCAAATACTAATCTTTGGTATAATAATGGGGTTTGAATTTTTTTATTTAACAGACAAATCAGTACGTAATTTTTCTGTAATAAAACATTTGCGATGAATTCACTCCTATTTTGTTTAGATCTATATAATTACTTGGAATTTAATTAAAACTGGACAAAGTGAAGGGGATATACTTATTAGGTAGATTTTATGTCTAAGTACATATGAGAGTAACATTATATAAGTTACATTTCTAGCTACAAAACATAATATTCAAAGTTGACTGTACAATTTTCGAAATTGCCAAAAATAAATATAATAATTATTATTACTTAAAAAGTACTGGCTCTTATATTAAAATATATAAACATCAACAGTTGAGAACAAAAATTTAACATACAAATTACATTGCACTATTACCAAATTACAGCTGCAATCTTGTTGTAGTAATTGTAAAGGCTTGGAAAAAATTAACAAACAGACTGTAACGTAAAAAAACAATACGTTCGTCTAATACCCAGGCCGCAATAAAAAACAAGATTTGAAATTAAAGCTAAGTTTTATTTGGAAGCAAGAACTTCAAGACAGACGTATTGTGTTGATTTTTGCTTTAGTTTTTGTACCTACAAGTCTCTTCAATTACGAGTCGGTTTAAATTGTTAAAAGAAATATATTGTCAATGCAATGCGAAACTCCTATGTAAAAATTTACAAGAATTTACAAATGAAGAAAACAAAAAGATAACTATTTTAAAAATAAATAACTCGAGCTTCTTAGTCGAAACGTATCTACATAACAATACAACTACAACACCGAACTACTATCAAGTAATTTGCTAGGGTCTTTTGGCATATCCACTTTTCACTCATCGGATGGCCCGTCGCAACCAACGTCTCTCTGTCCTGTTTCGACAACACTACTACGCCACGGCAGGCCGACTCAGTACCAGTGCGGGAAGCTTAATTCCCTGTGGGGCCAGGCTCAGTCGTCCTCGTGCCGCGGACTAGACTCGTAAGCCATGGTGTGGTCCTGCGAGAAGTTGAGCGCGTCCGGCGACGCGCTCTCCTGGGGATAGTAGAAGTTCTCCGAACTGGGGCCAGCGCCGTTCATCATCAGCGGCGGCGACACGGACGGCCTCCCGCCCGTCGAGGTCGCCGGTGACGCCAAGTCCGAACCTGACGACATACTAAAATTCATGTCAGACCCATTGCTGCACCACAGCTGCCGCATTTCTTGCCTGCGCTGTCGCATCAGCAACTTGTACTCCGAGATGCGCATCTTCTTGCCATCGACGATGCACGTCCGCTTCGGCCTCGGCCGGTACCTGTAGTCTGGGTGTTTCTCCATGTGCAGTTTGGACAGCCTCGACTGTTCCTCGTAGTACGGCTGTTTCTCGGAGTTCGACATGGCTTTCCATCTCGCGCCGAGGATTTTCGATATGTTGGAGTTGTGCATGTCTGGACAGGCCTTCAGGATCTTTCGTCGTTCGTCCTTCGCCCATACCATGAAGGCGTTCATCGGCCGTTTTATGTGCGGTTTGCTCTCGCTCTCGCGCTTTGTCTGTTGCCGGATGATCTTGGCCTTCTCAGAGTTTTCGTCCAGTTTAAAACTTGAGTCTGGTGTTCCCCACACTGCAACAATAAGAAATTTCGGTTCAAAGACAAGCCATTTTATTTCTTTGATTTACGAGAGTCAAGCGGTAAAACCAATTATCCGTCTCTTTTTACATTGTTTGTAAGTGTAACGTTATTTACAAGAGAAATTTCACTAGAAGAATAAACGCGTAATTCCTTGTTATGACGGTAGATACTTAAAAACAATGTCTTAAAATCACTACAACAATGGAAAATAAAAGCATTATTACGTAAAGATCAATAGAATCTAGCTCCGCAATATCTATTATATCTCTTTGATTCGCACAAGTTCTGTAACACCCTCGTTAATAGAAATGTTAACACGTACCTCCATTCGGTAGAGGAACCTATATTGACACATTTTATTTTCAGTAGGTAGGATTCCTCAATGGCAAGACTGTTTTGTTAAATATATTTTTATTCCAAAATTTGATTCAGTTTGAGATTCCGGACAAATTTTGTTCAATATTCTGTTTCTATAGTTTATTTAGAATTAATCATTAATCATTTTAATCATAATCTTATCGTCTTATCTCATATCCCTTTATTAGACCTTCTTGATCATCTAAAGAAGTTACGGTTAATCAGTGTTTTCGCTTTTGATTTTTATGAACCGCAAACACTATAACTTTAACAAAGTGAAGACTGTTAACCATTTAAGTTTACTTGCCGAAGCTAGCTACGGTTACTTACAGAATATTGCTTGACCTACCTACTCATATTAGATGGTTTGATGTTAACACGTAGCTACAGACGCAAAAGCTATTACGCAAAAAGATTATTCGGAAATGAAGATACATTTTAGAGGGTAGTTTCGACGGGTTTGTTTGTTAGTGTTAGTTTTACTTCTGTAACTCATACTTGAAACTTGGAATAGAGGCAGATATTTTCCCAACATATTTGCTAGGTTCTTATCCTCTGTAGGCAATTGAACATTGAATAATAATGCATTCAGCTGACAGAGTCTAAGAGTCCACTTCCTAATTCCTATTCTTTCAAATTGACCGTTCAATGTATTACCTGACCATTAAGGTGCCCTTTAGAAATGCAACAAATAACAAACTATTTCATTTATAATCCTTCCTTGTGGTTGGGTGATGTGCTTGGGCACCAACAAGCCAACAGCAAACAATAATATTTTATTTTGAATAACGTAAACAATTATTTAATTAATTAGTTTGATTATCTAGTGATATTTGGTCGTAGATAAAGGCACTTACGGTGGCAGGCCGTCATGAAATCCTGCTCCTCCTTGATCCCGCCGTCGTCCTTCTGCCGCTGGCCGACCAGGTGTGGCGGCGCCGGCAGCCCGTACAGGTGCATCGGGAAGGTGGGCGGCGGCGGTTGCTTGTCGCTGTCCTTGCCGGCTTTGGCTGCGGCCGCCGCCGGTGCTGCCGGCATTGGAAACTGCGGCGGGAGCCCTGCATACGGTAGGAAGGGGCGCGGCATCATCAGGCCCGGGGGCAGCAGCTTGGGAGGCGTCCCGGAGGGAGGGGCGCGCGGGCTCGACCCCGCTGACGACCCGCCCGCCTTCGGCTTGGATAGGTTGAGGGGGGCGTCAGGGTCACCGGGTGTATGCGGTGGAGAGGGAGTGGCACGGGCGGGGGGCGGAGTTCGCTGCTTTCCGCCAGGAGGGAGTGCCGGCAATTGGGCCAGGTGCGTAGACATCCAGCTGGGCATCTGGTGTGGCGGCAGCATCTGAGGGAGCAAGACGCACGCACATTAGGTCAGGGATCAGAAGCTTCTTCGAGGGACGGGTGAAAGGAGTGAAACAATCAGAGGTTCGTAATAGTTTTTAAAGCTTTCAAATTTTATCGCGTAGAAGGTAAAGGAATACAGACTCCGCATCTAACTGAAATAATAAACATGTAGGGGGCCGCGGGATCGGTGGCGACAAGCTCGAGAACTATTTAGACTACCTGTTTTTCTACCTTCGATCGACCTTGGTTTGATTCGAGATCAGGGTAGAGCGTATGCACATGACGTTAGAAAAATACCGCCGATGGCCAAGAGCGCCGAGTAAAATGTAGATTCACGGTATTCCTCCTTACAATCTTTATATGTGGGGTTTAGTACTTGCCATACACTCACTGGGATTACTCCGGTTTTCTAAGGTCCTTGTAGTAGTATTTGAGTGAATGCTATTCAAGTTCTATCGAGAAAAATTGGGAAAAAGCCTAGATAATAGTAATTTCCAGCATGTGATTGCTTGTGGGGTACTCCTAGGTTGGAGTTTTGTGAGGGTGATAATTATTATTTTATTATTACGTTGTTTTATGCAGTGTGAGGTTTCGACCAGTAGAAGTAGAAGTAGGTAGGTGAGTTCTCGGAGTGATTAAAAAAATATAGATGTTGAATTTTACTTTTTCGGTAATAGGCCCCTATAGGTATGTAATATACAGGGCGTCCAAAAAATCAATCTCAACCCTCCGTAAAAAACTTTTCAAACAGAAGCTATAGCATATTACAAATAGTTTTTTTTGTTGCCCATACTATGAATATACAGGATGATTCCTAAAAGCGGGATAAACCAAACATACGTTTTTCTAATGGAAACACCCTACAGGGGGTCTCCTTTTAAGTGTATACAAATCGATAAAAAAGGTATTTTGTGAGATATTTTCAAAAACCTTTTTTTGTTCGAAAGGTCTTCAAAAAACGCTTCTTTTGACGTTTTTACTTTTGTCAAAATGCAAATCCAGGGACGGCTACGATTTTTTTTATACCCCGATTTTTACAGAAACCATTTAGCGATTTTTTTATTTAAAATCTGACACAACAGCTTTAATCAGGACACCCCAAAACCCCCATATACTAAATTTGAAGAAAAAATGTAGAGGGTGTTCGGTTCTACACCGTGTTAAAGTTGAGCAAAATAGGGACTTCAAAGGCACCTGGCGAGTCAAGCGTGCGATGGAATTATTTCAAAACAGTGGAAGAATTAACAGGACCACCCAAAGTGTTGATGGAAGAAATTGCATGAAGAAATATGCAGGATGTTTTTCTCTACAGCGTCTCAAATTTCCGATTTTTTTCGAGTTTTATGCTGGTCAAGTTTGCCTTGGATTATTGAAACAATGTTATCAAATGTAAAATAAATTAAATTAAATGGGGCATCTTGTACATATACCATATAATAAAGTGAACCGCCAAAAATGCATGCAACATGCGATTTACGATACAAATTTTACTTCAATTTCTTTTAAATAATTTCATAGGCCTGCTTCCCCTGGAGCAGGCCTACCGAAAGTAGAACATTTTGTACGGGTCAAAGACTCGCTCGATATACAACAACATCAATGTTGATTACTTGAGTTGGCCGTTGGGAATAAATTTGAGACATTTTAAACATTAGTCTGATTTTATATTAGAAATCTATTGACGTCAAGATCCTTTTGAACCCATAACAGGAAAACTCTATTCGTAACTACCGGGCCGTCAAACCCAAGCAGTCCCATATACCCGCGAATATAAACACCTAACTTTTCTGACAATTTGAAGGTCTATAGCAGATAGAAGAGGTTTTTTTGCAGAATTCGTAGACTCGAAGCAAAATATACTCACCCAAATTGTCTAGGGATCACCATTATATTTTTAAAAAAAAATAATAAATCGCCCATTTCTTGAATGTTTTTTATTCAAAGTAAATGAAAATACATAGCACTCGCATAAAAAATAGAAACTTTCCCCAAAAATATAATCACACCAATTTATTTCACAAATATCACAAAGTTCGTTGAAGTAAATGTAACTTAAAAAAATAACTTAACAAAAACTATGAAAATTTAATACCCAGAATGTCCTCCTCTATTATTAATGACAGTCCTGCAACGTCTATGCATACTTAAAAATTAGCCTATCAATCATGTCTTGATCCAATTCTCTCCAAACACGTTGGACTGCCCTTTCCAGTTCTTGTTGATTTATAAAATCATTCCCAACATCAAAAAGGCGACTCTTCATGTTATCCCATACCTTTTCAATAGGATTTAGGTCAGGAGAATTAGAGGGTCACTGCAAAACAGAGAAGTTGTGGTATAAATTTTAAAATAATTAGGGTGATCCCTACACATTTTGGGTGTGTATACTTTTGCGAAGTCATGGCCACTAGACCAGGAAGCCTGCATTAAAATAATAGCAAATATGTACAATGAAATTAACGAAAAGAAGAAGGTTAAAAAACTTACAGTCGCAGCTCCACAAACACAGCTTTTTAATTCAACTGTACATATGTTTCGACCCACCTAGGGGGTCATCTTCAGTAGTAAAACATTATAACATCAAAAGCTTTCTAGACATAGCCAACTTTGTAGTATGTGAATGTGAAAAATTGAATTTTTAAGTGAATTGAATAAAAGGCTTGTCAAAAATTATTAAATATAAAATGGAGAATCCCAGGAAAATGAATTAAGACGTAATATGTTTGAAGAGAAACAATGGCATCTTCAGAGGATCGAGCAAGACTTCATTAATTAAGGTAGTTAGTTGTTCATGCGTGCACCACAATTTCTTAATTCAATAATTTTGGAGATGATCTGGCCCTGGTGCCTTCCCGTTGTGGAAATTCTTGATGACATTGGAGACCTCATCGGTTGTGAATTGCTCATGTTGAATCTGGCTGTAGTTCCGGCCTATCTCGCGTTCTTCACTGATCCAGCTTGCACTGATATTGCATGGACCTCCAGAAACCGTCAACTTGTTCTCTGCTAGGGTAACTCGTATTTGTGGCATCGGCGCTAGAATTCAAAATACGGTAGAAACCTATTTCTGATCCTTCAAAGAGTTTGTTGTCTCGTTTCCTGTTGTAACTAGCCTTGTATCTTCTCAGACGCCCCGCGAAAACAGAAAGTTTTTGTTTTAATGTATCAAGACATTGTTGAGCAGTGATGTTCGCAGGGTCACGTTGAGAATGCATTTGGGTTCGGCTCATTATTGCCTGCACCGCCCTCTGGACCTTTCTAGTTCTAACTCCTCTGATATATTCCTTTACTTGTCCTATGTCTTTACGGAGACTCTCGATCTTCCGATTTAGTCGCATCTCCCATTGAGCTATTCGTACTTCTGGTCTTGCACGATTTAACTCTTGGGCCGTCCGGATCTTGGCTCCCATTACAGTGATGATTTCCGTTGCGGCACAGTAGATTAACAGGTGCATATATCTAATGTTGGTGCCACTGAAACAAAATTAGGTAAAATTCTGGTGTTCATAATATGGATGAAGATTGCAAGTTTCCTGGAAGAATTTAATCTTGGTGGCGGTGGTCTGCTCAGTGGGTCTGTGCCTTCGTATCGCACTACTGCCCTTCTCAGCTGTGTGTCTAGGCTTTCAAAGTATTCTTCGTTAACTGATTCCTGATTCTCAGTTGTTCGTTCTGCCGTTTCGGCTTCTTGTTGTGGTCCAGGCACTAGAATTTCCAGATTCTCGGTTGTTCGTTCTGCCGTTTCGGCTTCTTGTTGTGGTCCAGGCACTTGAATTTTCCCGTTGTTGTTGTCCATGTCTATTTGTTCGCCATGGATCTCTAGCTCAATTTCCCGTTTTATAACGTTAAGTCGCGTTTCTGGGATTCGGATATTTCTTAGAATAGTTCGATACTGATCTGATACTCTTTGTTCAGACACTTGCATGTGTGGAAACTGCCTGCAGAACTCGGCATGTGTAATCCCGCCTGAGTGAACGCCGGCTGAAGTTCCCGCGCAGCACCTTCCATGGGTGGAACCCTAGTTCTCGTTTGGCTCCCCTGTTGTAGATCTTCGTGTTGTTGGGCTGTAGTTGTTTGTGCAACAGGGGCCCGCCTCATCAGCGCCCTGTCACCGACGTCCCGCTCACTGTCATGCCCAGCGCCGGCTCCAGACATGACCTGGCGATCCCCACGCAGCGGCCCTATGACACATTAACTATTAATCTCCATGTCCATGGATTTCTCGTAACGTGGGAGTGACGGCCCTCCGTCGCCTTTTATCACTCGCGGAGCCACGATAGGAGTATTCTAACCCGCTACTCACACGGGTCAACTAGGATAACGCGGGATCGTTACACCCGAGGATCTGCCCCTCTCCCCGGCCAAACCCCTCCTTGCGTTAACTGAGAAACACGGGATCGTTACACCCGAGGATCCACCCCTCTCACAGGCTAGACCCATCCCCGTGTAACCGGGAGTCGCGGGGCTGTCACACCCGAGGATAAGCCCCCGTCACCGGTTAGACCCCTCCCTGCGTAACTGGAGATCTGGGGATTATCACACCCGTAAGTCTGCCCGTGTCACAGGCCAGACCAATCCCTGCGTAACTGGAGAGCGCGGGATCGACACACCCGTGGATCTGCCTCTCTCACAGCTGAGATCCCCCCTGTGCATTTATTATTATTTTGAATTCGTCAACTATATTCGGCGCATCATATGTAAGTAATTATAAAACAGCTAGTCCAGAACTCGACCTATTGCATAATGGTCTGTATGGTTGAGGCGCAAGTTGTACCGCACGCACACGAAACTGCTTCTTCTCTGTGGTTATACCGTTGAGAGAAGGAATAAAAAGAGACGCATATCAGAGGTGGAGATTTCGAGCCCGATTTCAACGAGAAACCGCTTGCTTCAGCTCGCTCTACAGCAATTAACCGGGATCTCTGCGCTTAGATTCCGGACTCGCTATGATACATGGAGGTAGCTTCTCTTATCATTCTTTCCATTCCTTCACTGAATGGTTATACAAGAACAAAGTAAGATAATAACGGGTGCATTTAATTGAGTTTTTCGCCACAGAACCTGAACCAAACTGATTAAAAGACAACTTTTTCAGTTTGCCAGGAAAATTCATAAATGCTTCATAGTAAATAAACGAAACATTGAACTCAAAAAATAACTGAAACAACTTTGTTTTGTGAGCTTTTAAAAAACTGTTTTTTCTTTCTTTTTATGTAGATGACATATTTATTATATGGAACATATCTGCCTGCACAGATGAATTAAATACATTATTAAATTTTATAAATTCACAAGAACCTTATATTAAATTTACCCTAGAAATAGAAAATAATAATCAATTATCTTTCCTAGATGTTTCCATACTATAGTAGTATAGAAACTAGTGTCTATAGAAAACGGACACATAACAATAGAGATATCTTCATTTTAACTCCAATCATCATATTAGTGTTAAAAAAGAAGTAAAAGTTTGTATGTCAGGGCTAAAACGATTTGTTCTAATAACACAAAATTAGGAATATAATATTAAAAATATAAAACATGTTTTTAAAAAGAATACCTAGTTATTCTATTGAATTTCTTGAGCAAATTTTTAACAACGCCAAGAATTAGAGAAATAAATCTGGTGGACCGACTAGTAAATTTAATTATTGCAAGATATTCACCGTGAAGATAGTATAGATCATTAGATAGAACACATAGGGTACAATATCAGTCAGGGGGCTAGGCTATTTTTGTCATGACAGTTTAACTCAACGATATACATATAGGAACAGTTACCAAAGGCAACTTGTTTTGTTTCACGATTTTAAAAAGATGTTATCGTTGGCACATTCATGGTTTCCAGTTTTTTGATACGGTTTAGGCATTTTGTGAACACAAGTATCTTAAAGCTTATACAGGGTGGTTCACTTTTATGTGGTAGGACTTTAACATTAGATAGAAAAAGATAATCTAAAGTGAAAATTTTATATCAACATATATCGGGGAAAGCTTAGTTTCCGAGATACAGGGCGTTGAAGTGTTGGAAAAAAATATGAAGTATTTTTTACACTGTCCGAACCAGTGGAGATATTTAAACCAAATTTGATGTGTAGTACCACCTTTTTGACTACGATATTTAGTGATAATATGAAGGTCCTGAAATAACCAGTGGTGGAGTTATGGGTTTTCACTAACACTAAATTTAAAAAGTAATTAGTACGGACCTGTCTCACATCAACGTAATTTTTTTTTTCGTAAAGTTCTTTCAATTCTCTACAAAAAGTGTATCTTGACATTTTTTTGTATCTGCCACGGTTGTGTAGTAAATAAATTATTTCGTTTCCATCTCAGCCTTTTTTGCCTAAAAATGTGTTTTCTAAGATTATTGATAAATATCTCAAATAACAGAAATTAATTATGGAACACTTATCGGATTCAGCTATTTTATTTTTAATTTTATGGAAACAATTTTAAAAATAAACTGGCACTTGGTTTGAGGTACATTACTTTATTATCATTTTAACATTTTTATCAAATCTAGTATTATTTCTTAATAATTTTTATAATTCTAAATTTGTACAACGTTCAACAATTGTTCAAAATGTGATCCATTCTGTTGCACACATAATTCACTTCGACGCCTAACGGATTGAACAGCATCGATTAAATTGCCATTTCTCAATTCATCGCACGCATTTCTGATACGATCAATAAGTTGATCCCTTGTTTCTACAGGAGTCGCATAGACTTGTTCTTTTAAAAATCCCCATACGAAGAAGTCCAGAGGTGTTATGTCCGGAGAACGTGGTGGCCAAGCGACCGGTCCCCCTCGTCCGATCCACCTATTTGGAAAGTTATTATTTAACCAGTTCCTCACATTTCGGTGAAAATGTGCAGGACAACCGTCAAGTTGGAACCAAGCCAACAATCTTAAGTTTAAAGGAATGTCTTCCCACATATTATTATGCTCAGCTACTAAAAACTCCAAAAAATTGTCACCATTCACTCGCTGTGGCAAAAAAAGGGTCCAAACAGATGATGGTTGTACAGTCCAATCCAAACATTGACACTAAATTCGACCTGAAAATTTCTTGGCCGGATTGCATGTGGGTTTTCTTGTGCCCAAATATGCTGATTATGAAAGTTTACTACTCCACGACGAGTAAAACACGACTCGTCCGTCCATAAAATGTTATTTAAAAATTGTCTATTTCCTTCAATTGACTCCAAAATCCATCGGCAAAACACTAATCTTCTTTCTGCATCGCCGGGCCTTAAACCTTGTACGGGTTGTAGATGATACGCATGCCTGTGATCTCTTTTTAAAGCTCGCAAAATTGCAGACTTTGAAACACGTAGGGCCACTGACACTCTTCTGCTACTTGTTGTAGGATTCCTATCGAATTCACGAAGAATCTCATTGTTGCGTCTGACTTGTTGGATATTGTTTTCATTTCCTCGTTCGACGATTCTAGTTCTCAGACCGCGAGTTCTGAATTGCCGGTGCATGTTAACAAACACCGAGGGACGCGGATGGCGCCTATTTGGAAATCGCCTCCGGTATTCTCTGGCTGCTTCCGCAGAGTTCCCATTTGCAACTCCATAGCAGAAATGGATGTCAGCCTGCTCTTCATTTGTAAATTGGAACGGCATTTTAATTATTAACAAAGACAAACTGCGGCGCTGCTACGTTCATCTACTGGATGACAGATTATTGTATTATTAACTGTCAATAAGATTTTCTTTTCCATGGCACACTTATCTTCACCAGTACGGCGATGCAGAAAGTACATTAGTATTTTGCCGATGGATTTTGTAGTCAAAGGAAATAAGACAATTTTTAAATAACATTTTATGGGCAGAAGAATCATGTTTTACTCGTCGTGGTATAATTTAGAATTCTACAAATTTAGAATTATAAAAATTATTAAGAAATAATACAGATTTGATAAAAATGTTAAAATGATAATAAAGTAATGTACCTCAAACCAAGTGCCAGTTTATTTTTAAAATTGTTTCCATAAAATTAAAAATAAAATAGCTGAATCCGATAAGTGTTCCATAATTAATTTCTGTTATTTGCGATATTTATCAATAATCTTAGAAAACACATTTTTAGGCAAAAAAGGCTGAGATGGAAACGAAATAATTTATTTACTACACAACCGTGGCAGATAAAAAAAAATGTCAAGATACACTTTTTGTAGAGAATTGAAAGAACTTTACGAAAAAAAAAATTACGTTGATGTGAGACAGGTCCGTACTAATTACTTTTTACATTTAGTGATAGTGAAAACCCATAACTCCACCACTGGTTATTTCAGGACCTTCATATTATCACTAAATATCGTAGTCAAAAAGGTGGTACTACACATCAAATTTGGTTTAAATATCTCCACTGGTTCGGACAGTGTAAAAAATACTTCATATTTTTTCCAACACTTCAACGCCCTGTATCTCGGAAACTAAGCTTTCCCCGATATATGTTGATATAAAATTTTCATTTTAGATTATCTTTTTCTATCTAATGTTAAAGTCCTACCACATAAAAGTGAACCACCCTGTATATAGACTACATACAAGTTTATCAAAAAACTATTTATTATGCATAACAAAATAGGAAAGACTGAATTTAAGAAATGCCAGTGTAAACAAATTACTTCATCTTGTTCCCCCGACCTGCTAATATCGAAGCAAAACAAAACCGTGTTAATTGTATTACTGTGAGTCGTCTATTCCCATATATCGTTGCATTAACTTGACATTTATTATTCTGTCATTTCACATTGACGCGACATTATCTTTGAGAAAGAAGGAAGATTTATTCTCCGAAAGCTCAGAAAACAAAATTATTGAAGTTATTTTTAGAGTTAAACGTTCAAAGGTTCGTTCATTTACTGTTAAGTATTTATGAATTTTCCTGGCAATCAGTTAATCAGTTTGGGTTTGGGGAAAAACTCAATTAAAAATTAAAAGAATATGTTTGCGCCACAAAGAAATTTCCGACAATATAATAGCGTGTTATTTTGTACACTTCCAAAATTATAGAACTATATAATAGATTTATAAAATATGTTACGTGGGTGTATTAAATATACTGTAGATATTCGTATAATATTGCCAAAGTTCGAACAATTTTTGAAGTGTGCCTCTTCAAATACATATTTAATTTTCTGCATTAAAACAGTTTTCGAGAAT
Source organism: Pseudeuparius sepicola (assembly GCA_963920635.1). Taxonomy (NCBI): domain Eukaryota; kingdom Metazoa; phylum Arthropoda; class Insecta; order Coleoptera; family Anthribidae; genus Pseudeuparius; species Pseudeuparius sepicola. The sequence continues at coordinate 32,247,045 of OY987303.1, forward strand.
AACGTAATTACGTCCACAATTTCCCTAAAGGATTGCAAACTCCACTGAAAATAGCCCAACCAGTTTGGCGTGCGAACAAAGCAGTATGTTGAACTTTATAATAATAGAAGTGGTTGGAATAAAGTTATTATGCAGGCACTTAAGAAGTTAGTGCCAGCCACAACTATGTGTACAAAGAGTGACGTTGTTTTGATAATAAATTCTTTAAAGTGCTCATTCACTACGCGATTTTATGCACTTAGTTTTTGCAGTCAAATATTATAATCTATAAACCTTAAGGACTTTTTAATACTGCGGTTCTAGAGCTTGTGTTCGACTGTCGGCTAATAGGTGTGATACTTATGATTAGACTTCGGCAAATATGCAAATAACATATTTGGCATATCTTGAAGATTTTAAGCAAATTATAGTTTTTTTTGCATATTTTATAAACTGGGTATTATAATATAACGGTCAATAATGCATATAATTGTGAATGTACAATACGTAGGTACTCAAAACTATAAAATTTTATTTTGGGTCCCAAGCCCCAAACCATAACTAAATTAGAAAAGGCACAAATTCCGCTTACGAACAGAATCGACATAATACAAGAATTTACTGCATTGTGCAAAAAATTTAAGGCCACAATCGGCACACAAGTATGTGACAAATTGGACGCTGCAATTGATAAAAATCATGGATACAAAACATTAGTTGAAGTGGCAAGCATTTTAAATGGGAATTTCTTAGAAAATATTGAGATAGTCAGGTATTTTAAAAAAATTTAAAAATTGCCCTATAACATCAGTGGTTCATGTGGAGCGTAGTCTTTCCATCTATAAATATATGTATTCAGATAAGAGACATAAATTCTTAGTTGAAAATTTTGAAAAATACACACCCCACAAAAATTTTCGCATCACTCGAAATTTTAGAAAAGTTTGGGGTTTGTTTTTCTGAACCGTTTAATCGATCTGGATGTTCTTTTTTTGGACGGTAGGTTGATTCTTCAGGAATATTAGTCTCTGTGATTCTTGAAATGAAATTTAATTTTTGCCGTAATATAGGTTTTTGTTGGAAAATTTGTAACGCCCTGTGGGGTGTACCAGCAATAACAACATGTTATATAATAAATAACCAGTTATAGACTCATATTTTCGTAACATAAGTATTCTTTCTTGGTTCATTTTATTATCTCTGCAGATATAGGTATAACAAAAGACAAAACTATAACAAGATGATTTATTAAATGTTTACCAAAACAAAATTAATTTAACAAACCTAATAATTGGGGATACAATAATTAATTAATATCGTGTGTTGCCTCCTCTTGCTGTAATTACAGCTTGCATTCGTCTTGGCATCCCTTCAAACAAGTTGTGTATACAGGGTGTCCGGTAATTATGCGGCAATATCGCGTGAGCAGGTAGAGGACGTCAAAATATTACGATTGAGCTTAAGAACTACGGGCAATATATCCCAAAATAATCAAGCTGCTGAACTGAAATTTGGTGCTATTATGTTTTTGGGGATGGAAAATAAGCTGAAAATGTCAATTTCTATGTGTCTCACAGAGGGCGCCACTTGCGCTGTTTTTGGTACTTGCTTTTACTCGTAACTTTTTTAAGGTTATCTTTTTGATCTTGCAGATCCATCAGTTTAGTGCACCTTCTTATTCTGCAACAAAAAGGTTCTCTTGTTCCATAACGATAAAATCAACCGTTTGCGTTTAAATTGGCAAAATGTGACCCAAAACACCTATTGACTCCAAATGTTCGAAACATAAAATTTTCACCGACCGCTTTCAAATGCTGCAAATCAACTGTACATTCAAAATGAAGAAAAAAATGACAAATGGATACTGGTCAAAACACCATTGGTTTTCTTGAAATAGGGTTTCCAAATTTTGTCAAATTCAATCCTTTCCATTTTGAAAGCGAATACTTTTTGGTACATTGTTCATAGGGATTTTTTTCTTCATTTTGAATGTACAGTTGATCTGTAACACTTGAAAGCGGTAGGTGAAAATTTTATGTTTTGAATGTTGGAGTTAACAGGTGTTTTAGGGCACATTTTGCCAATTTCAACGCAAACGGTTGATTTTATCGTATTGAAACAGGAGCACCTTTTTGTTGCAGAATTAAAATGTGCACTAAAATGATGTAGTTGCAAGACCAAAAAGATAACTATAAAAAAGTTACGAGTAAAATCACGTACCAAAAACAGCGCAAGTGGCGCCCTCTGTGAGACACATAGAAATTGACATTTACAGCTTATTTTCCATCCCCAAAAACATAATAGCACCAAATTTCAGTTCAGCAGCTTGATTATTTTGGGATATATTGCCATAATTCAATTTCAAAAAAAAGAAATACAACGCCCTGTATCTCAGTAACTATTAAGATTTGACCCGTAGTTCTTAAGCTCAATCGTAATATTTTGACGTCCTCTACCTGCTCACGCGAGATTGACGCATAATTACCGGACACCCCAATATAGTATAGTCCTGATCCAGATTGTTCCAAAACACATCCAACATATTCAATATACGCGTGTAAACAATATGTAAATCTGGAAAAATAGGTTGTGCTAAAAAACTGTATAGTATCTCCGCTAATAACAGAGATAATAAAATGAACCAAAAAGGAAAATGTTACGAAAACAAGAGGCTATAATTGGTTATTTATTGTAACATGCTGTTATTGCTGGTACACCCCACAGGGCGTTACGAATTTTCCAAGCAAAAACCTATATTACGACCACACCCGGTATTCATCCAAAAATTAAATTTTATTTAAAGAATCATAGAGACTAATATTCCTGAAGAATCAACCTATCGAAAACCCAAAAAAAGAACATCCAGATCGATCAAACGGTTCAGAAAAAAAAACTCAAACTTTTGCAAAAATTCGAGTGATGCGATAATTTTTGTGGGGTGTGTATTTAATAATTTATTGTATTAACTTGTAGTTTAGGTTATTTTATTTGGATAAGTTTAGTTTAGAAATATTAATTTAAGGATTTAATTGATATGATGAATCATGTATTATTATTATTATTATATCGACTTAGCCAAAAGGCATTCGCACTCATTGCCTTCTAATTCGTTCTTCTAAGTCTCTGTACTTCGCTATCTTCTCGACTTGCTTCACACGCAGGTTGTTGTTCGGGATGGCCACATCAATCAGAGTTGTCTTCCTAGAAATTTTATCAACTATTATAAGGTCTGGTCTGTTATGGGCAACTCGTTGATCTGTGAGAACTGTACGATCCCAGTACATCTTGTAGTTGCTGTTCTCAAGAACAGGCTCCGGTGTGTAGCTGTAATATGGAATCCTCTCCCTGCACAAGCAGAAGTTTTTCCGCCAGTTCCTGGTGCCAGATCTTGGCAACCGAATCGTGTCGTTCCTTATATTCCGTTGATGCGAACATCTGACATCCTCCTGTTATGTGTTGGATTGTTTCTGAAGTTGGGCACCCGTATCTGCATCTGTCATCCACTACCGATGCAACTCCTACAATGAATTTTAGATAGTTGCGAGTTGGTATAACCTGATCTTGGATGGCCAGTAGGAAGCCTTCCGTCTCGGGGAACATTCGTCCCGAGGTCAGCCAATAGTTCGACGCTAACTTGTCGACATGTTCCTGGTTATCCTCATTAGGATGCCTCCCGTGCAGCGGCGTCCCCAACCACCTCTGTAGTTTATCGTTGTCGGTTCGGTGGTGATTTTGACGCTCGTGTTCCGTCAGACGTAGCGGTGTTGAGACGTCTGCTCCGCATATAGCCCTATGTAGTGTGGAGCTGTTGGCCTGCCTGTAGAAATAATTACGCAGATTTAATATTTGTTGGTCCAATTGCTTGCTGAGATCTGCCAATCCTCTTCCTCCTAGTTGACGTGGCAGAGTTGTTCTTTCTACGGCGCTACGGGGATGATGTTTATGAGCTTTTGTCAGTAGTGTCCTAACTTTTCGTTGCAGGTTGTTGATGTCCGTGTTGGTCCAATTCACTATTTCGAACGAATAGCTGAGTACAGAGCACGCATACGTGTTCAGGGCCTTAAACAAATTCCTGCTGTTAAGATCAGTTCGCACTACTTGTCTTACTCTCTTGATGAATTCATTCGTTAAATCAGTCTTCATTGTTCGATGGTCTATCCTTTGAGCTTGTTTCATCCCGAGATACTTGTATGTATCTCCCATGCTCATTGCTTCGATCTCCTGGCCGTCCTGCATCTCGTGTGCGCTTTGTTCGAGCTTTCCCCGGATGATATTAAGGGTGCGGCACTTGTCCAGTCCAAACAGCATTCCGATGTCCCTGGAGAACTCCTCTACAATTTTAAGCATTTGCGTTAGTTGGTTTTTCGTTGCGGCGATCAGTTTTAAATCGTCCATATATAATAGGTGATTCAACTTGATCGCTTCTGCGTTGTTGCTTTTGATAGCGAAGCCATATTTTGTAGAGTTCAACCGATGCGATAGAGGGTTCATCGCCATGCAGAACCACAGTGGACTGAGTGAATCTCCTTGGAAAATCCCTCTTCGGATGTTGATTGTGTCGGTCTCGATGTTACTGTTTGCGGTTCTGAGTTGTATCTTAGTGCGCCAGGTTGTCATAACGTGTTCTAAAAAGGAAACTATGATGATCTATTTTATACAGCTTTAAGATACCTGTGAGCCAGTCGTGAGGTACGGAATCAAATGCTATTTTGTAGTCCACATAATCCATGTGGAGGTTTCGTTGCTTGGAATGAGCCTGGTTGCAGATGACAGAGTCTATGATGAGTTGCTCTTTGCATCCCATTGCGCCCTTCGAGCAGCCCTTCTGCTTTATTATTATTATTATTATTATTATTAGCAGAGCCCACGCGCGAGTTACCAATGGAAGCCTGTCGCGACGAGCGAAGCGAGGAGCAATGGCCGGCAGAGGCCACGCTCGAGTTACCCAAAAGAAGCCTATCGCGACGAGCGAAGCGAGGAGCAATGTACGGCAGAGCCCACGCGAGAGTTACCTAAAAGAAGCCTGTCGCGACGAGCGAAGCGAGGAGCAATGACCGGCAGAGCCCACGCGCGAGTTACCAAAGGAAGCCTGTCGCGACGAGCGAAGCGAGGAGCAATGGCCGGCAGAGCCCACGCGCGAGTTACCTAAAAGAAGGTTGCGGCGGCGCAGCCGCCGCCCGCCGCAGGCCTGGGGAGACGCCCACCCTGCGCGCCAGCGCAGGTGGGCGAATTGCTAGTCTGCTTTATTATTATCGACTTAGCCAAAAGGCATTCGCACTCCCTCTACGGGGAACATTCACTCAGATCCCGGGTATCCCGGATACCATAAGGATCTGGCTCGGACGAGACCCTTGCCATGTTATCGGGCCTTAGATGACATTGATGTTGTCGGACGTTCCTGCATTCCCCATGAATTTCCTGACGGTTCGGGCTGTCGCAAGTAGTACCGCTTTCTGCATGGACCTGTAATTGATAATTGTAACTGTAACTGATAATTGGAATCGTCTTGACGTTTTCCATTTCCCATTGCCTTCTAATTCGTTCTTCTAAGTCTCTGTACTTCGCGATCTTCTCGACTTGCTTCACACGCAGGTTGTTGTTGTTCGGGATGGCCACATCAATCAGAGTTGTCTTCCTAGAAATTTTATCAACTATTATAAGGTCCGGTCTGTTATGGGCAACTCGTTGATCTGTCAGAACTGTACGATCCCAGTACATCTTGTAGTTGCTGTTCTCAAGAACAGGCTCCGGTGTGTAGCTGTAATATGGGACCCTCTCTGCCTGCACAAGCAGCAGTTTTTCCCCCAGTTCCTGGTGCAAGATCTTGGCAACCGAATCGTGTCGTTCCTTATATTCCGTTGATGCGAACATCTGACATCCTCCTGTTATGTGCTGGATTGTTTCTGAAGTTGGGACCCGTATCTGCATCTGTCATCCACTACCGATGCATCTCCTACAATGAATTTTAGGTAGTTGCGAGTTGGTATAACCTGATCTTGTATGGCCAGTAAGAAGCCTTCCGTCTCGGGGAACATTCTTCCCGAGGTCAGCCAGTAGTTCGACGCTAACTTGTCGACATGTTCCTGGTTGACCCCATTAGGATGCCTCCCGTGCAGCGGCTTCTCCAACCACCTCTGTAGTGTATCGTTGTCGGTTCGGTGGTGATTTTGATGCTCGTGTTCCGTCAGACGTAGCGGTGTTGAGACGTCTGCTCCGCATATAGCTTTATGTAGTGTGGAGCTGTTGGCGTGTCTCTGGAAATAATTACGCAGATTTATTATTTGTTGGTCCAATTGCTTGCTGAGGTCTGCCAATCCTCTTCCTCCTAGTTGACGTGGCAGAGTAGTTCTTTCTACGGCGCTACGGGGATGATGTTTATGAGCTTTTGTCAGTAGTGTCCTAACTTTTCGCTGCAGGTTGTTGATGTCCGTGTTGGTCCAATTCACTATTCCAAACGAATAGCTGAGTACAGAGCACGCATACGTGTTCAGGGCCTTAAACAAATTCCTGCTGTTAAGATCAGTTCGCACTACTTGTCTTACTCTCTTGATGAATTCATTCCTTAAATCGATCTTCATTGTTCGATGGTCTATCCTTTGAGCTTGTTTCATCCCGAGATACTTGTATGTATCTCCCATGCTCATTGCTTCGATCTCCTGGCCGTCCTGCATCTCGTGTGCGCCCTGTTCGAGCCTTCCCCGGACGATGTTAAGGGTGCGGCACTTGTCCAGTCCAAACTGCATTCCGATGTCCTGGAGAACTCCTCTACAATTTTAAGCATTTGCGTTAGTTGGTTTTTGGTTGCGGCCATCAGTTTTAAATCATCCATATATAATAGGTGATTCAACTTGATCGCTTCTGCGTTGTTGCTTTTGATAGCGAAGCCGTATTTTGTAGAGTTCAACCGATGTGATAGAGGGTTCATCGCCATGCAGAACCACAGTGGACTGAGTGAATCTCCTTGGAAAATCCCTCTTCGGATGTTGATTGTGTCGGTCTCGATGTTGCTGCTTGCGGTTCTGAGTTGTATCTTAGTGCGCCAGGTTGTCATAACGTGTTCTAAAAAGGAAACTGTGTGATGATCTATTTTATACAGCTTTAAGATACCTGTTAGCCAGTCGTGAGGTACGGAATCAAATGCTTTTTTGTAGTCCACATAACCACAGTCCACATGTAGAGGTTTCGTTGCTTGGAATGAGCCTGGTTGCAGATGACAGAGTCTATGATGAGTTGCTCTTTGCATCCCATTGCGCCCTTCGCGCAGCCCTTCTGCTGCATTGCCATGATGTTGTTCCGCTCGCAGTGAGCATATATTCGCTGCGTAAGGCAAGAAGTGATTATCTTGTACAGGGTATGCAAGCAGGTTATTGGGCGGTACTTGGCAGGGTTTTCCGTATTCCGCTGGTCTTTTGGTAACAAGTAGGTGGCACCCTGTGTAAGAAACAATGGCATTTTCAGAGGATCGAGCAAGACTTCATTAATTAAGGTAGTTATTTGTTCATGCGTGCACCACAACTTCTTAATCCAATAATTTTGGAGATGATCTGGACCTGGTGCCTTCCAGTTGTGGGAATTCTTGATGACATTGGAGACCTCATCGGTTGTGAATTGCTCGTGTCGCATCTGGCTATAGTTCCGGCCCATCTCGCGTTCTTCACTGATCCAGCTTGCACTGACATTGCATGGACCTGGTGTGGCAAGCTGATTTCTCCAGAAACCGTCGACCTGTTCTCTGCTAGGGTAACTCGTATTTGTGGCATCGGCGCTAGAATTCAAAGTACGGTAGAAAACTTTTTCTGATCGGTCAAAAAGTTTGTTGTCTCGTTTCCTGTTGTTACTAGCCTTGTATCTCCTCAGACGCCCTGCGAAAACAGAAAGTTTTTGTTTTATTGTATCAAGACATTGTTGAGCAGTGATGTTCGCGGGGTCACGCTGAGAATGCATTTGGGTGCGGCTCATTATTGCCTGCACCGCCCTCTGGATCTTTCTAGTTCTAACTCCTCTGATATATTCCGTTACTTGTCCTATGTCTTTACGGAGACTCTCGATCTTCCGATTTAGTCGCATCTCCCATTGAGCCATTCGTGGTTCTGGTCTTGCACGATTTAACTCTTGAGCTGTCCGGATCTTGGCTCCCATTGCAGTGATGATGGCCGTTGCGACACAGTAGATTAACATGTGCATATGTTCTAATGTGGGTGTTACTGAAACATAGTTGGGTAAAATTCTGGTGTTCATAATATCGAGCATGATTGCAAGCTTCCTGGAAGAATTCAATCTTGGTAGCGGTGGTCTGCTCAGTGGGTCTGTGCCTTCGTATCGCAATACCGCCCTTCTCAGCTGTGTGTCCAGGCTTTCAAAGTGTTCTCCGTTAACTGATTCCCGATTCTCAGTTGTTCGTCCCGCCGTCTCGGCTTCTTGTTGTGGTCCAGGCACTTGAATTTCCCAATTCTCAGTTGTTCGCTCTGCCGTTCCGGCTTCTTGTTGTGGTCCAGGCACTTGAATTTCCCCGTTGTTGTTGTCTATGTCTATGTGTTCGCCATGGATCTCTAGCTCAACTTCCCGTTTTATAGCGTTAAGTCGCGTTTCTGGAATTCGGTTATTTCTTAGAATAGTTCGATACTGATCTGACACTCTTTGTTCAGACACTTGCATGTGTGGAAACTCCTTGCAGAACTCGGCATGCAGTTGTTGTCGGTAGCCGATCATCTCTTGTCCTAAGTTTGTCACCCTGTAAAAAATACGCATTATCGATTCATTCATGGACCCAGTCCATTTCATGCGTCGTCGTTGTAATCCCGCCTGAGTGAACGCTGGCTGAAGGTCCCGCGCAGCACCTTCGGTGGGTGGAACCCTAGTTCTCGTTTGGCTCCCATGTTGTAGATGTTCGTGTTGCTGGGCTGTAGCTGTTTGTGCAACAGGGGCCCGCCTCATCAGCGCCCTGTCACCGACGTCCCGCTCACTGTCATGCCCAGCGCCGGCTCCAGACATGCCCTGGCGATCCCCAGGCAGCGGCCCTATGACAATTATCCTATTATTCTCCATTCCATAGTTTTCTCCCGTAACGTGGGAGTGACGGCCCTCGGTCGCCTTTTACGACTCGCGGAGCCACGATAGGAGTATTCTAACCCGCTACCCATACGGGTCAACTAGGATAACGCGGGATCGTTACTCCCGAGGATCTGCCCCTGTCACCGGCCAAACCCCTCCTTGCGTTAACTGGGAAACACGGGATCGTTACACCCGAGGATCTGCCCCTCTCACAGGCTAGACCCATCCCTGTGTAACTGGGAGTCGCGGGATGGTCACACCCGAGGATCAGCCCCCGTCACCGGCTAGACCCCTCCCTGCGCAACTGGATATCACGGGATTGTCACACCCGTAGGTCTGCCCCTGTCACAGGCCAAGCCTCTCCATGCGTAACTGGGAATCGCGGGATCGTTACACCCGTGAATCTGCCCCTCTCACAGGCCAGACCCATCCCTGCGTAACTGGGGAGCGCGGGATTGTCACACCCGTGGATCTGCCTCTCTCACAAGTCAGATCCCCCCTGCGTATTATCATTATTATTATTATTATTATTATTATTAATTAAATATCTTGCATGAAAATTGTGTTTTTTGCATATATCAAGATTTTTGTGCATATGATTAGCAAAATATTTGCATATTTATGCGCATACACCTACATTTTTAAATGCATATTTGCCGAAGTTTACTTATGATGTTTACCTTCTTAAAAATAGTAGTTTACTTCCATTGAATTTTAGTTGGGTTTTTCGCCACCAAACTGGTTAAAAGACAACTTTTTCAAGTTCCAAATTAGTGAAAATTAATAATTCCTATCAGTAAATGAACTAAACCTTGAACTTGTAACTCAAAAAATATCTTCAAAACAAATTTGTTTTCCGAGCTTTCGGAGAATAAATCTTCCTCCTTTCTCAAAGATCATGTCACGTCAAAGCGAAATGACAGATTAATAAATTTCAGGTTAAAAAGTCATGACAACAGAAACAACAGCCTAGCCACCTGTCTGATATTGTACCCTGTGTTCTATCTAAGTATCTATACTAACTTCTCTTTGAATAAGTGGCAATAATATTTTACTGAATTCCACTGAACATTCAGCAACACAGTTGTCTATTTCCTAGAATAAATGCTAATTCTTTAATTTTTCGTCTATTTCCTACTTCTTCTTTGAGAATCGGTTTGGACCTATATCCCACAAAATCCTATGATTGCTATTAAAAGAGTGTTCACATATTTTCGACTTCGAAATTTGATTTTGCGTGATATAATTTTTATGTTCTTTTAAACGAACGTTAAATGGCCTACAAGTTTACCCAACATAGAACTTTCTACATTCGCAAGGAATTTTATAAATGCAAGTTTTTGAACTTTGTACCTCATTAAATGGTTTGTAACGTTTTTAAAATTTCCCAGCGCCTTTAATTACAATTTAGGTGAACCCGCTGGTATCAATCTAAAAATAAGTATTCTCACAAACCAAATAACTATAGAAAAATAGCAGAGTGCTTTCACTGACTATTTTATTTCAATAAATAGGCACGCTTACTTCAGTACTGTTAACATATTACTTCTATTATACTAACAATAGGTCTCAGGAAGTCTTCAAATCGTTTTACCTGAAACAAATTGAAATTATGGTTTGTTTACCAAACAATATCGTTTAACTTACGTTGATGCGCTCTTCTCCGAGGATATTTTCTGATTTTGCCGCTGCTTAATTGTACGTCATATTGTAATTTACAAAAGTTATTATGTTATTGTTGAATATATGTTGTGTCTGTTTCCGTATTATTCATTCTACTAAATAGCCCTGTTTTGGTTGGAACTAGTCAACGTATTTCCTAAAATTCTGTCATTTACAAAAGATCACTATTGATAATACGTTGTTTACCTTATTAATTCAGTTATTTGGCACCACCATATGTATTCTTGCACACGAGGATTGACATCTTCTGATTTCTTTTTGTTTAATGTCGTTTACTAAGTATATCCACAAAATACTAGGAATTCTGTTAAGGTTTACAAATCCTTTTAGAAGATCCGGTCAATAAACCGAACGCAGTCGATTTCGGTTTAGTAGTTCTTCAAATCCTGGCAGAAATTTGTATGAACGTACTCTTGTCTTTGGCCATTCCCATTCATACCATTATTAGTAAATAAAATTCCTCCAGATCGGAATCCGCGTATTTCCGGTGTATTTTCTGCGAATAAGACCTCCCTCTCCGGAAATGACCATTTTTTTGATTCGGTTGTCTTGTCGACTTCTTGGCTTTGGTTGCCACCACGTTTGAGCTCTTGCCGATTTGTTCATTATTCTTTCGGAATACCCTATTAGTTGGCTTTCCAGTGAATGGTTGTTGCCTCACCACGTTGCTGTTGGATTTAAGGGGTTTAGTTCCGTTACGTAAGAATAATCACCAAACTCTGGAATTTTCCATCAAGGCCAGCCCACCGACGGTAAGCGTTCATTTTTTTTGTACTTCATTTTCTCAGCCCGTGCTTGCTAGACGCTAACTTTGATTTTCTCTTGTAGGCCTTTTTCCTTAAAGTAATTATTATATAACCTTAAGTATTAGTTGTTGATGGGGGATTTCCTGCCTGCTGCCTTATTGCATTGCTGATTGCTGACTGCTGATTGCTTTAAAGCGTGTTAAAACGCTTGTGACACCCGCTATTGCCTGTATCCTGCTGCCTGCATCCCGCTGATGCGTTGAGTTACCCGATGAGCACCCAACGATGATATAATAACCACCTAAACTTCCTACGTTGGATAATATTTGGCAAGTCCATTCTTATTTATTAACATAGATCGTGCGTGTTCAAGAGACCAGTTTCCCCGCTCTATTTGCCGACGTACCGGGGATAGAGAGCTAACATATACAAATTTTAGAATTTGTGATATGATTGTTTATTTTACGGTGCCTAAATTTGCGTGTGTGAACCAGTCATATAGCGCTATATTACCGGGGTTTAAGTCATCTTCCTGTCATAACGTAATATCATATTTTTTATCTTTACATTATATTTTAGCCAAATACCTAATAGAGGTTAATTCAACCAAACAGGTAACATTGACTATTAATATAATAAACTATGTGATAACGGAATTAGTGGTTGTCTGTTCATTTATAGTTGAGGTACAGCATTTTCCCGTTTTTTAGAGTAAAATCTTAGTGGCTGGTATTTGCACTATTCGAGGCTTATATTGAAAACGGGTGGCGCTAATTTTTTTTAAGGTTTTGACCATATTTGGAACTCACCCCACTCTACCTTTGGTGAGCTATGCCTGGGTAAAGCCTCCATTAAAATATGCCATGCGATTTGTTTCCTCTCCATTTTAAATTAATAATGGCCATTAATTATTGCCCCTTTTTGTTAGGTACACAAACTTAATCAATAACAACCGATAGATAAAATATCAGACCTAACAAATTTGGCGCCCAACGTGTTTAAAATATATTACATGACCACTTAGCAACAGCGAGCAGTATTGCAACTGGCAGCGGTTGTACCTAAGATCAATTATTATTTATCGTTTGATTCCGTCTTGCGTCTTGTATTTTATTACAATGAGTTGCAAACATTCATATTAGATATCGACTTTATCGATTTTTGTATGTAGGTTTTTGTCCCTGTTGTTTTTTTTTGTTTCATTTGTACTCGATATATTTTTTTTAAGCGTGCGTATAGCGCACCTGGTCCAGTGAAAAATAAAAGGATTGTTTTTTTTCTCGCCCACGCCTATCGACTTAAATTTTTTTGATAGAATGCATTGGTAATGCACTTTTTGTACAGGGGAAGCCAAAAATTTTTTGGATTGAACATAATTTTTCATCTTTTCTCATTCTTGGCTACTTATGTGCTGAACAGTTATTTTGTAGGTGTATATAATATTGTGTAGGTGTATAAGATAATTATTTTGTAAGTGTATATAATGTTTTATGGATGTATATAATTAGCTGGTAGTTTTTTTTTCTTCTCGTAGATTATTGTGTGAATTTAGAAAAATTAGGGTTAATTTTACCTATCAAAAATCTTTCCTTTTTTTTGGGAAACGTTGGAACCAGTTTGTGTCTCGTGCGCTTCATATTTTTTTTTGTTTTTGGAGAGGTTGGGTTGCGTTGTTTGGAGATCTACGAAAAACAAAAGAAAACTCAATTTCCTTCTCCTTATTCCATCCCAACATCATGGATATCAATCGTTTACTGGGCGAAGAATTGACTTATGAACTCCACATTCGTGGTTTACCTACTACTGGTACCGTAGACATTAAACGAACTTTATTAAGAGATGCTTTTCGTCTAGAGAGACTAGGTCAAGCACAACCACCTTCCTTAGTTAATTTGGATCCAATTCGTGAGCTTTGCCTATGTAGGGCTAAATTAAATGCTCTATCATCTGATATTGCACAGTTTGACATAAACAATCGCGAAAATGAGTTTAAGAGAATTCGTACTCGTCTATTACATCTAAATTCTCGACTATCGCGGGTGAATGTTGAACAAGAAATAGATGTTTCGGTTAAACATGATTTATTGCAATTATGTATTCAACTTTTAGAACAATTAAGTGCAGTTCACGAACGAAGTTTCGATCAAGGGATATCAAATCAAAGTTCTAGGCCCAGTCAAGATGTCCCCAACTTAATTTCCTTCATTGATGACGATAGAGTTCCTTCTGGAGCTTCTTCATCGCGAATAGAGTCTGCTAACCCCGGAATAGAAAACTTCAATCTTGAAAATGGTAGAAGAACCATAATTCCTCCGTCTCATATTTATGATGCACCTAGTAGTATGGCTACCAATTCTGCGCCACTTTCTTTTGATAACCAGCGTGGTCCTCAATCTCATCCACGAGGTTTATTCCACTCTCATTTAAGTCGTGATACCGAAGGTGAACAAGATCCACCAGTTCAATCGCGAAGAAGTTCTCAAGTTAGATTCTCGAATCCGGTTCAGTCTTGCTCTGATAGAGAACCTCGTTATTCTCAGGCACCCGTAGATGATGAAGGATATTATTCTCGTTTAGCAAATGCTAATTCTACGATACGATTGTCTCAACATCTCTCACATCCAGATCCTTACGTCGATCTAGCAGACCGATTGGAAAATTTTCAATTTTCACCGTTGAGAGGTCGAACCTCCGTGTCTGGTTTTGGCCAAAGAACTGACACGTTATTTCCATATTTTGACGTAAGCCGTTGGAATTTAAAATTTGACGGTCAAGGTAGCGTGAATGATTTTCTTGAACGCATAGAAGAACTTCGTGGTTCTAGAGGAGTATCGAAGGAACAGTTGCTGCGTTCTGCACCTGAACTATTTACCAAGGATGCTCTTCTTTGGTTCAGGACAGGAACTTTTAATAGCTGGGATGAATTGGTCTCAGGTTTGAAGAACGCTTTCCAGCCGTTCGATTATGAGTATGGTCTCTGGGACGAGATTCGACGAAGAACACAAGGGTCTCAGGAACGCGTTATCAATTTTGTCGCCGCCATGGAAAACTTGTTTAAGAAGCTACCACTACTTCCTCTGGAGGAAACGCGCCTTAAAATAATTAGACGAAATCTGCTCCCCTACATTCAAAGTAGACTTTCTACGATGGAGATATTTAGCATTCATCAACTGATTCGACATTGTCGAGCAATAGAAGAAACAGAAGCTCGAATCCAAAGGTTTGTCCCTCCTTCCACCAACTACAGACAACTTTTAGAGCCCACTTTGGCATATCATAAGCCAACTTCATCTGCCTACGTGTCGGCTATTGACCCTCTTGAGGAAACACCGTCATCTATTATTGAACATGCCAACATCGATGCAATTTCTAGACCATCTAACGCGATTTGTTGGAATTGCAAAGAAGCCGGTCATCGCTTTCGTCAATGTACTAAACCTCGGCGTCGATTTTGTTTTATTTGTGGACATGACAATGTCACTTCTCGAGATTGTCCCACATGTCAAAAAAACGTCCAGGCGGGAAGGCAATCTTAGGCCAATCGTCGAACCCGCCAGCTAAGATCATTTCTTTGGCCTATATTCGTAGTCAGAAGGTAGCTATTGATTTCTTGTTTAACCAAACCAAGAATGACGACCGACCATACTTGGAGGTTACTGTTTTTGGAAAGTCTCTTGTGGGTTTGATGGATAGTGGATGCTCACGCACTGTTTTAGGAGCACCAGGTTGGCATATTCTGAAATCTTTCTGTTGTTTGGATAATTCCGTCCAAACTCATTGTATTGTCGCCAACGGTCAAGCTTGTCTCAGTATTGGAGTCGTGGAACTTTCGATTCAACTTAAGCATAAAGTCAGAGTTATACACACTCTTGTGGTTCCAGGTCTACCTCATAGCCTTATTTTGGGTGTAGATTTTTGGCGAACCATTAAAATTATACCAGACCTTTCAACTAATGAGTGGACATTTAAATCTCCTGATAATGACACCCTCATTGAAGTATCTGCAATTCAGTCTGTGGATTCTTTGACATCCGAACAAAGTGAAAAGCTTGAATGTCTTCTTTCTGAAACTTTTGCTTCTGTAAGTAATAAGTTAGGCTGTACTAATCGAGTCGAACTGGTCATCAAAACGTCGTCTCCCCCAATCAAGCAACGGTATTATCCGCTCTCGCCTGCGCTTCAAAAGGAAGTAAACGTAGAACTGGAAAAGATGCTCCAGAATGATATTATAGAGCCCTCTGATTCACCGTGGTCATCGCCCATAGTAATGATACGCAAGAAATCGGGTGACTGGAGGTTTTGCGTCGACTATCGCGCCCTGAATAAAGTGACTGTCCCCGACGCGTATCCCATTCCCTATGTGAGTGCGACCTTAGACAAGTTACGCGATGCCAAATTCCTTAGCACTCTGGACATCAAAAGCGCGTATTGGCAAATTCCCGTCGCTAAGGACTCTCGTCCTTTAACAGCCTTCATTGTTCCAAATCGCGGGCTTTATCAATTTAAAAGAATGCCTTTCGGGCTCACAAATGCCCCAGCCGTTTGGCAGCGCTTAATAGACAGGGTTATTGGCGTGGATCTTGAGCGTTTTGTCTTCGTGTACTTGGATGATGTGATAGTTTGTACGCCGTCGTTCGATCAGCACATCGAGGTCTTGCGCGAAGTTATGGACAGGATATTTAAAGCAGGTCTTACTCTCAACCGTGAGAAGTGTAACTTCTGTCGGGCTGAACTCAAATATCTGGGGTATGTGGTGAACTCGTCCGGTCTCTTGGTGGATCCAGAAAAGATCGAGGCAATCTTAAAGATAACCACTCCTCAGAATGTCACCGAGGTTAAGCGTATTGTTGGTTTGGCGTCATGGTACCGCCGTTTTGTCCCAAATTTTTCGGCCATCATATCTCCACTTTGTAACCTGACTCGCAAGGATGTGAAGTTTCTTTGGGACGACAATTGCGAACAAGCCTTTCGTACGCTCAAGGATTTTCTAGTTAGAGCTCCCGTTTTGACGTGTCCCGACTTTTCCGTTCCCTTCACTGTGCAATGTGATACCTCGGATTATGGTCTTGGTGCAGTCCTCTCCCAGATTCAAGATGGTTAAGAGCGAGTTATATGTTTTCTCAGTCGCTCCCTCACCAAAGCGGAACGCAAATACAGCACAACCGAGAAGGGATGCCTCGCGGTTTTGTTTGCGGTTGAAAAATTGCGTCCAAACATCGAGGGCACCAGATTCTCCGTTATTACAGACCATTATAGTCTGAAGTGGCTGAACGCAATCAAGGATCCTGTGGGTCGTATTGCTCGGTGGGCAGTTCGTCTCCAACAATACGATTTTGAGATCATCCACAGAAAAGGCAAAGAGCACGTAGTCCCCGACGCCCTTTCTCGAAGTGTTCCGCTCTCAGTTGATACCATGGAATCTGATCGGTGGTATCGTCAAATGTGCCAAAAAGTAAAAAACTCCCCATCACAATATCCTCTCTGGTGGGTTGAAGATGAAAAGCTTTACAAGCGTATAAAGCACCCATATCCAGAATTGGCCACCACGGACCAATCATGGGCTCTTGTTGTACCCCGCCGCGACAGGTCTAAGATTATCCGTGATCATCATGATCCGCCGACATGTGGACATCTTGGCGTTTTCAAAACGTATGCCCGTGTATCTCAACAATATTATTGGCCCCATATGCGGGATGACATAGCTAAATATATCAAGCACTGTTCTGTTTGCTTGAGCACTAAGCCCTTACAACAAGCTGCTGCGGGTCATCTACGAAGCATCCAACCTACAGCGACTCGGCCTTGGCAGATCTTAAGTGCCGATATTGTTGGCCCACTACCGCGTTCTTCACAAGGATATTCATATATCTTGTCAGTGATGGACTGCTTTAGCAAATTTGCTTTATTCTTCCCTCTTCGCGCCGCGAAAACTCCATCTATTCTTAAGTGGATAGAAGACCACGTCTTTCTTATTTATGGTGCTCCGGAGAAGCTCATCGTGGATAATGGTCCCCAGTTCCGAAGTACATCATTCCGGAACACCATGAACGAGTATGGCGTGGAAATTCGGTTCACAGCAAATTATCATCCACAGGCTAACCCTGTTGAACGGGTGCATAGAGTTCTAAAAACGATTCTCACTAGTTATGTCTCTGAGAATCACAAGAATTGGGATCGCTATCTGGCTAAAGTCGGTCATGCAATTCGATCGTCTCGTCACGAAGTGACAGGCATGACTTCAAATTTTATCGTTTTCGGTCGTGAAGTCCACAGTCCTGGATCTCGTGAGTCACTTCCTGGTAGTTTGAATACTTCGACGACTTCTCAAACACCCTTCTCTAGAAGTCAAGCGTTAAGTAATCTCTTTTCCGATGTTCATAAGCGAATTCTTAAAGCTCATGAACAAACCAGTAAGCCTTACAATTTGCGAAAAAGATCCGATCGTTTCCACCTCCAACAAAAGGTCTGGAAGAAAAACTATTTTATTTCAGATGCAACAAAAAACTTTACTGCTAAGTTAGCACCCAAATTCTCAGGTCCATACACGATCTCCCGAATAGTTTCGCCCTGGACGTATGAACTACTGGACCCAGGCGGACGTAACGCAGGCATCTGGAACGCGAAGGATCTCAAGGCTCATCCAACGGATAATATCCATTCCTAGTCCTTATCCTCATCCCAATCACAAAAACAGAAACAATCTCAGTCCATTGATTTATAGTTAATGTCCAGCTACAAAGTTTCTTGGAAACTTTTTCCATGTGAGGGGAGTGTTGTAACGTTTTTAAAATTTCCCAGCGCCTTTAATTACAATTTAGGTGAACCCGCTGGTATCAATCTAAAAATAAGTATTCTCACAAACCAAATAACTATAGAAAAATAGCAGAGTGCTTTCACTGACTATTTTATTTCAATAAATAGGCACGCTTACTTCAGTACTGTTAACATATTACTTCTATTATACTAACAATAGGTCTCAGGAAGTCTTCAAATCGTTTTACCTGAAACAAATTGAAATTATGGTTTGTTTACCAAACAATATCGTTTAACTTACGTTGATGCGCTCTTCTCCGAGGATATTTTCTGATTTTGCCGCTGCTTAATTGTACGTCATATTGTAATTTACAAAAGTTATTATGTTATTGTTGAATATATGTTGTGTCTGTTTCCGTATTATTCATTCTACTAAATAGCCCTGTTTTGGTTGGAACTAGTCAACGTATTTCCTAAAATTCTGTCATTTACAAAAGATCACTATTGATAATACGTTGTTTACCTTATTAATTCCGTTATTTGGCACCACCATATGTATTCTTGCATACGAGGATTGACATCTTCTGATTTCTTTTTGTTTAATGTCGTTTACTAAGTATATCCACAAAATACTAGGAATTCTGTTAAGGTTTACAAATCCTTTTAGAAGATCCGGTCAATAAACCGAACGCAGTCGATTTCGGTTTAGTAGTTCTTCAAATCCTGGCAGAAATTTGTATGAACGTACTCTTGTCTTTGGCCATTTCCATTCATACCATTATTAGTAAGTAAAATTCCTCCAGATCGGAATCCGCGTATTTCCGGTGTATTTTCTGCGAATAAGACCTCCCTCTCCGGAAATGACCATTTTTTTGATTCGGTTGTCTTGTCGACTTCTTGGCTTTGGTTGCCACCACGTTTGAGCTCTTGCCGATTTGTTCATTATTCTTTCGGAATACCCTATTAGTTGGCTTTCCAGTGAATGGTTGTTGCCTCACCACGTTGCTGTTGGATTTAAGGGGTTTAGTTCCGTTACGTAAGAATAATCACCAAACTCTGGAATTTTCCATCAAGGCCAGCCCACCGACGGTAAGCGTTCATTTTTTTTGTACTTCATTTTCTCAGCCCGTGCTTGCTAGACGCTAATTTTGATTTTCTCTTGTAGGCCTTTTTCCTTAAAGTAATTATTATATAACCTTAAGTATTAGTTGTTGATGGGGGATTTCCTGCCTGCTGCCTTATTGCATTGCTGATTGCTGACTGCTGACTGCTGATTGCTTTAAAGCGTGTTAAAACGCTTGTGACACCCGCTATTGCCTGTATCCTGCTGCCTGCATCCCGCTGATGCGTTGAGTTACCCGATGAGCACCCAACGATGATATAATAACCACCTAAACTTCCTACGTTGGATAATATTTGGCAAGTCCATTCTTATTTATTAACATAGATCGTGCGTGTTCAAGAGACCAGTTTCCCCGCTCTATTTGCCTACGTACCGGGGATAGAGAGCTAACATATACAAATTTTAGAATTTGTGATATGATTGTTTATTTTACGGTGCCTAAATTTGCGTGTGTGAACCAGTCATATAGCGCTATATTACCGGGGTTTAAGTCATCTTCCTGTCATAACGTAATATCATATTTTTTATCTTTACATTATATTTTAGCCAAATACCTAATAGAGGTTAATTCAAAGGTACCTACCAAACAGGTAACATTGACTATTAATATAATAAACTATGTGATAACGGAATTAGTGGTTGTCTGTTCATTTATAGTTGAGGTACAGCATTTTCCCGTTTTGTAGAGTAAAATCTTAGTGGCTGGTATTTGCACTATTCGAGGCTTATATTGAAAACGGGTGGCGCTAATTTTTTTTTAAGGTTTTGACCATATTTGGAACTCACCCCACTCTACCTTTGGTGAGCTATGCCTGGGTAAAGCCTCCATTAAAATATGCCATGCGATTTGTTTCCTCTCCATTTTAAATTAATAATGGCCATTAATTATTGCCCCTTTTTGTTAGGTACACAAACTTAATCAATAACAACCGATAGATAAAATATCAGACCTAACAGGTTTCGTTTTAACTAGCATCGATCTTAATGTATTTTTGGTTTTAAATACTGTTCTGACATTAAAACGATTGCCTATGCGTTTTAGCTTATCTGATAGTCCAGGAATGTAAGGAATAATTAAATTTACTGGTTGGTCCACCAGATTTATTTCTCTAATTATATTAGCATTGTTATTTTGTTGGCAATCCTGAAAAACTTGCTCAACAAATTCAATAGGATAACTATTCTTCTCAAGAACATGTTTTATATGTTTAATTTCCTCCTCAAGTTTTGTGTTATTAGAACAAATCTTTTTAGCCCTGTCATACAAACTTTTAATTACTCCTTTTATAACATTAATACTTATGATGATTGGAATTAAAATGGAGATATCTATTAGTAGGTATGTGTTAGTTTTCTATAGACACTAGTTTCTATACTATCTGATTTCAGTATAGAAACATCTAAAAAAGGTAATTGATTGTTATTTTCAATTTCTAAGGTAAAAAAATAGAATGTTCTTGCGTGTTTATAAAATTTAATAATGAATTTAAATTCATTTATATTTCTATTAAGTTTAGGCTAGGCTATTGTTTCATTTCACTTTGACGTGACATGATCTTTGAGAAAGGGCGAAGATTTATTCTCCGAAAGTTCAGAAAACAAATTTGTTGAAGACATTTTTTGAGTAACAAGTCAAAGTTTAGTTCATTTACTGTTAAGAATTTATTAATTTTCCAGGCAACTTGAAAAAGTTGTCTTTTAACCAGTTTGGTGGCGAAAAACCCAATTAAAATTCAATGGATCTGTTTGCGCCACAAATAAATTTTAGAATAAATAGTAGTTTACTTTTTGCATCGAAAGTTAAAATGATAATGGTATTGTTCTGTATTATAAATGAGAACAATACATATGACGAAAGTAGGAAGTATTTATTGAAACACGTAAAATTGAATATATAATGGGAATAATAATTATTCGGTTCAGGAATCGTGCGACCCTGAAACCATGTCAGTATAACGATAATTTCAAACATGCATCCATTATTACAATAACATTTAAAAGGTAAAATTATAAAAATATTTAAGATGCAGACGCCTGTCAGTCATTCTAGGAATGTAAATAAAACTCCCATCAATTACCAATGAACAATAGGTTGGTAGGTACACGCGGGGTGCAGGGGAAGAGTAGAAAACAGTGTACACGGAAGCATTTACGCAATAATAGACCGTCAGATAGTGATTTAGGTGCTCCATTTTCGCGTATAGGTAAGCCTCGAAGAGGGTTGAAAAGTACATTGTTGTTGAGTAGAATGAAGAAAAATTTACGAGTGGACCCTAGGGATAACATGGAAAATTCGATTTTCCTTAACAGAAATAAAAGGTGGCTGTTGCCCATATTTTCACGCAAGCCGTGTTTACTAAAAAAATCAATAGAACCTGGCTTCGGAAAACCAAAGGCTTGAGTGTTGCCGGTGGCTAAAGGGTTGAAATAAGGGCGTCATCTTGTAAGGAAAAATCGAGATTTTGATCGATTTTTCCACACAAACTCGTCGAAAGCTTGAAAATGTACATCGTGACTAGCCCGAAAGACATAAAAAAACATATTATACAAAATTAACATATTATATAGGTATACAGGGTGACTAATTTTGATGATCAGTATGGGAATCTCGGAAACCAGCGGAGATAGAAGGAAGGTTAAATATGGGGAAAGAATTGCAGTTTTGTGGGCCCAATTTAACGCGCCTTGTGGATTTTTGAAAAAGGCATGGCTTACTATATATTTTGAAAAAACGAAATTTTGGCGATTTAGTCATCCCCCTAGCTTCGTTGTTTCTGGTTTTAGATAAAAAGTGTAAATACCAAAGTTGGAGGGAATTGTCTTCCCAATACGGTTGCCATGTCCTACTTTCCGTGACAGCTGTCATTTTCGAGATATGACACAAACTTTTGTTTTTTTAAATAGAAACCATAGTTTTTAGAGCTTCCAACGATATGATACTCGATATGGTTATTCAGAAAAATAACGAAAATAACTATGGTTTCCATTTAAAAAACACAAGTTTGCCTCCAACTTTGGTATTTTAACTTTTTATCTAAAACCAGAAACAGCGAAGCTAGATGGATTAGAATAAATCGCTAAATATTCTTTTTTTATATATCTAGTAAGCCATGACTTTTTTCAAAAATCCACAAGGCTCGTTAAATTGGGCCCCCAAAACTGCAATTCTTTCTAATTTAACGCGCCTTGTGGATTTTTGGAAAAAGATTGTTGCGATTTATTCAAATCCATCTAGCTTCGGTGCTTCTGATTTTAGATAGGTAAAAATTGTCATACCAAAGTTGGAGGGAATTGTGTCCCCTATGCGGTTATCATGTCCTAATTTCCGCGACCGCTGCCATTTTCGAACTATGACACAAACTTGTGTTTTTACATTGAAACCATATTAATTTCCGATATTTTTCTGAATAACCATATCGAGTATTATATCGTTGGAAAGCTCTAAAAATGCCTGATTTTTAGAGACCAGCTTTCCAACGACATGATACTGGATATGATACTCGATATTCAGAAAAATAACGAAAATAACTATGGTTTCCATTTAAAAAGCACAAGTTAGTGTCATGTCACGGAATGTAAGACGTGACAACCGCATTGGGGATAGAAATCCCTCTAACTTCGGTATTTACACATTTTATCTAAAATCAGAAACAACGAAGCTAGACGGATTAGAATAAATCACCAAAGTTTCGTTTTTTTCAGAATATCTAGTAAGCCATGACTTTTTCAAAAATCCACAAGGGGTGTTAAATTGGGCCCACAAAACTGCAATTTTTTTCCCCATCTAACCTTCCTTCTATCTCCGCTGGTTTTTTGAGATCCCCATACTGATAATAAAAAACTCACCCTGTATATTATATAGGAACATCGAATTTTCCATATGTTATCCCCAGGGGCCACTCGTAAATTTCCCTTCATTCTGCTCAGCATCGATGTACTTTTCAACCCTCTTCGAGACTTGTATTCGAGAATGGGGCACTTAAATCTAAATCTAAATTTACCAGTGGCGTGCTTGGCGGTAACTAGTACCATTTTTTAAACATGATTTCTACGCCAACGTCTTGTCAAAAAATTCGGTTCATTTTTGAATTTATAATATTTATTTTTAATAGTACGAGAGCCGACCGCATGATTTCAACTTTCATGAGCTTTGTTATGTAAAATATAGAGAGTATAGATATTTCTTTACTTGAAGCGAGTAGGTTGCTTCAATTAATATGGGCCAGATCATTGTTAATTTTCAGAAGCTGCGGTTAATTTTTAAGCAAATCTACTCTCATAAACTTACAGAACAAAATACCTAGGTACCATCAGAAAGAAGGCCCATGGAGTGACAATATAAAAGGGTTTGCCACCTCCTAAGCAGGTCCTTCGCATTGGCAGCCACCAGTAAAGTGGTGATGTTTTGTTGACCTTCAACTCTCATAAGTTTATTAAATAAATTCGATGCCACATGAAAGCTTGAATTTTCCTCTACAAGATAACGTGAAGGTTGCCTGCTACAGGGTGGGCCCAATAACCGGCAGCCAGCATTTTGGGACGCGATGGGCGGTGGCCCTCCGCCGTGGCCAGAGTCCAAGACAAGGGCAGAACACGCTGCTACGTGCGGTAAACGAGGATGACGCTTCGCTGGCAATTGGCTATATGTATATACGCAAAGTGTCCATTTTAAGTGCCTCATTCAAAATACAAAAACTACCTACTAGGTGGTATGGTGGTATCCACCAGTGGCGTAACTACGGAAGAGTAGGCCCGTGTTCAAATTTTCAGGAGGGCCCCTGTTTTTTTTTTATGTTTGAAAGTGATGTAACAATGACAAACATTGTACAGGATGTCCCATTTTCGATACTTTTGCAAGTTATATTTATATTTTGAAACTCTTACCTCCTAGAAAAAGCCCGTGTACGCCACTGAATTATACGTGAAAAAATCGATAACGGTCGATTTTTACCATTTCAACAAGTTAGCGTATAACGGATATAGGGGTGAAAATCACTTTGTGTTTAAAAAACTAAGGAGGCCGCATGAAAATTCTGTAAACGAGCCTTTCTTTGAAAAAGTAAGTCAGTGTCCCGAAAATCGCAACTCCCTATTTCTAAAAATAATCGAGATACCTCGCAAAAGTAGCGAAAATATGACACCCTGTAGGTGCATAGAGAATCCAACTTAAACTTTGTATTGACCAACAGTTAAAAATACTACACATTGCTCACGACAGGTCGAAAAACGCCACTTAGGCCATAGGCCAAAATGTTGAATCACCATGTACGTTCTGTACAGGGTGTTCCCGTATATTTTGACCCACCCCTAGAGCCTTTATTTTTCGAGTTAGAAAAAAATTACTTAAATGAAAGTTGTTGGGTCACAAGGTGTATTGTCCCAAAAATAATGGATTGACAGGAATGCTCTTGTCTAAGTTGACATGTTGTGATCCAAACTCGACGCCCCAGGCCTACTGCGGGAACACGAAAACTGAAAATAAAATTTCGAACAGGGGCTCTTAAATGGAATGGAATGAAAACATGGAATTTTTTCTATTCACTAGGATCAGTTTTCCGAAATGTAGCTAGCCATGAAAACAATTGCGATAATCATAAATTATTTAAGATTATGTTAGGGTGCCTTGTTTGAATTGTGCTTGTTACTGACTTGTTTGCTATTATAGTTTGTTACAAAAATTGTTTTTTAATATTCCAGTTGAAAAAATTTAAGGGTGCACAAGAAAACTTAACATTCTCTTAAATAATTTCTGACTATCAATTGTAAATTTTGAACAATAAAAGATACAGAAAATCTTTTCCTATAAAAGTTGTTGAGCATGATGAGGACTTTCAATATTTAGGAAAAAATTGTATGCTTCTGGGGAAAAATGTTGATCACGTCACAGCGGCCATTTCCCCAAACAACAAAAAAGCAAATTTTCGGTCATAATTCGGCATTATAGTTCGAAATTTTATTTCCAATTTTCGTGTTCTCGCAGTAGGCCTGGGGGGTCGAGTTTGGATCATCCTGTAGGTACAATTACTCTTAAGTTATTATACATTTTTTGTACTACCCTTGCATTTTTATTATTGCGAAGTTTCAATCGCCCTGTATGTAACCGATTAGAGATTCTGACTCGTCGGTTATTACGCAGCACTACGTCAATCGTCAATCGGCTCGCATCGGAGAAACCGAAATGTATGCGCCTTGCATGAATGTTGGTGGCGGTGGGCCCCTAGCAGCTCTGGGCCCGTGTTCACAGCACACTCTGAACACCCTGTAGTTACGCCACTGGTATCCACAGCTTCTATGGAGTATAGACGGCCTTCTTTTGTTACCGAAAAAGTTGCGGTTGATGGCCACCTGTGAAAATTATCAGGGAAAATAGAAAAATTCCGAATTTTTAAATATTTATGATGATAGAAAATGTTTAAGATACAAACTGGCAAAACAAAAATATAATATCAGTTTAACTAACTTAAAAGTTTTAAAAAATAATGGGGCATTTTCTATAAAGCAAATTTCCCATTTAATTTGATGCAACACACTTCTCAGTTTATTTTCCATTTACTATAAAAAATCAAGAAAACACAAGTTATGAACATTTCTCCTTGGAGAATCTCTTATATTTTCTTTATAAAGCGTATTGTTAGGAACAAAAGGAAATGAGGAGGTGCATAGGAAGCCATCCAGCGATAATAATTAAGTTAACTTTCAGCGTACTTATAATTATTTAATGTAAGAACAATAATTTAATCTGTATTAGACTCATCTGAATTCAACAAATGCAAAAATTTGCAAAAAAATTGAAAAAATCAAAGTCAAACTTTGTACAGGGTGACCCCCTTATTTCGTTATATTTTCATATTTTTTTACCCGAAAAAAACTCTTCCTATGTGATTTTTTTCTATACTTCTCAAATCTGCACCTAACCTCTTAACTCTTTTATTAATTGCTTTTCTGCCTGCAGATTTGTTTTTAATAGGGCAAAAATTACATACACTTTTAAGTGTATACAAATCGATAAAAAATGTATTTGTGAGATATTTTCAAAAACCTTTTTTTGTTCGAAAGGTCTTTGCTTCTTTTGACGTTTTTACTTTTGTCAAAATGCAAATCCAGGGACGGCTACGATTTTTTTTATACCCCGATTTTCACAGAAACCATTTAGCGATTTTTTTATTTAAAATCTGACACAACAGCTTTAATCAGGACACCCCAAAACTCCCATATACTAAATTTGAACAAAAAATGTAGAGGGTGTTCGGTTCTACACCGTGTTAAAGTTGAGCAAAATAGGGACTTCAAAGGCACCTGGTGAGTCAAGCGTGCCATGGAATCCCTTCAAAACAGTTGCATGGTCAACAGGACCACTCAAAATGTTGGTGTGAAAAGATTTACTACAAAAATATACAGGGTATTTTTCTCTGAGCCATCTCAAAATTCTGAATTTTTATTAGACTTTATACTCATCAGGAGTGCTCTGGAATCATTGAAAAATATTAATAAACACAAAAGTAATTTATTTCTTTACAAAATGCCAACCAACAAATAAAAACAATTTAAAGTATTGGGCCTTTCTCAACAAAGTCTGTGCGTTTCCTGTTATGGCACACCAGCCACCTTAACTGATCTGGACTTACTGACTGGCAGGCTTCTGTATTTTTTAGATTCAGTTCGTTTATAGTATGTGGAGGGGTTTTGATATACTCGATTTTTGACCCGTATAAAGTTACAAAAAATTCAGTAATTTGAGATGGCACAGATAAGAGCACTCTGTACATTTCGTATTGGACCTTTGCACACCAACAACTTGAGTGGTCCTGTTGTTGACCATTCAACTGGTTTGAGGGGATTCCATGGCACACTTGACTTGGCAGATGCCTTTAAAATTCATATTTTGCTCAACTTTGACACCCTGCATAATGGAACTCCCTGCATATTTTTTATCCGAATTTGGTATATAAGGGTTTTGTTATGTTCTGATTAACGCTGTGGGGTCAGATTTTAAATAAAAAAATCGCTAAAAGGTATTCGCGAAAATCGGGGGTATAAAAAAATCGCAGCCGGCCCTGGATTTGCATTTTGAAAATGGCAGGAAGGTCAAAAGAAGCGGTTTTTAAAGTACTTTCAAACAAAAAAAGGTTTTTTGAAAATATCTCAAAAAATAAATTTTTTATCGATTTGTATACACTTAAAAGTAGACACCCTGTAGGAATGCATTTGTTTAGACTAAAAACATGAAAATATAACCTTGGATGGGCCACCCTGTACGTCAGCTTATTTTTTTTATTCTGAACAACTTCTCTTAGTAAAATTTTGTCTTATCTTGCACAGAGAAGGCACTTTACGTAGGCAGAAAATGATTTTTTATGCCAAGGCCTACTTTAATTTTTAGAAGTTGAGAATATGACGGAAATTACTTAATGGTCAAATTTCAACTCAAAAATATTTTGTCTTTCACAAATTTTGTTTCACTTATCTTGGGACTTGGGACACCCTATACAGGGTGTTAGAAGACGTTAGTGGGTCCTTGAGACATCGTCGTTATGGGCCATTTCTTCTATACTTTCAGTTTCATAACTTTTTATTTTTGAATTTTCTCATTTCTCCTGTACAATTTTTTGCATAGAATCCACTAGTGATAAGAGGGCAGTTTTCTGTACTTCACTGTTTTAAAGTTAATAATTTTAATTAAGATTTCCTATTTAAAGAAAATACATTTTTTGTTATAACTCCAAAACGGAAATATTTAGAAACTTGGCGCCTACTTCAGTAAATTACACATAAAAAACATAAAAAAGTGTCCTATGGTGGTTTTACGAAAATGAAAAAAATTCACAGATAAATAAGTTATGGGACTTTGAAGCAAATGAGATATAACCTAAATTAATCAAGATATCGAGATGCGGTTTGCGGCATTCAACTGTTCTCGAAAATCGAGCTCCAGACATCTTAGCTACTTTTTGACTATCTCGTCGAGAAATAGGAGAAACCCTCTAAAAATGACCAATTTGGACTATCCTGTACATACATACATCTTCGTTCACCGAAATGCCTGTTCTGCGTGTTCTGCCCTTTTCTTGGACGCTGGCTACGGCGGAGGGCCACCGCCCACCGCGTCCCAAAATGCTGGCTGCCTGGCTGCCGGTTATTGGGCCCACCCTGTAGCAGGCAACCTCACCTTATCTTGTAGAGACAAATTCAAGCTTTCATTTGGCATTGAATTTATTTACTAAGCTTATGAGAGTTGAAATTCAACAAAACAACACCAATGCTGCCAATGCGAAGGAACTACACACCCAAAATGTCTAGGGATCACCCTAACTATTTTAAAATTTATGCCACAACTTCTCTGTTTTGGAGTGGCCCTGTAATTCTCCTGACTTGAATCCCATTGAAAAGGTATGGGATAACATGAAGAGTCGCGTTTTGGATGTTGGGAATGGTTTTATAAATCAACAAGAACTGGAAAGGGCAGTCCAACGAGTTTGGAGAGAATTGGATCAAGACATGATTAATTTTAAGTATGCATAGACGTTGCAGGACTGTCATTAATAATAAAGAGGGCATTCTGGGTATTAAATTTTCATAGTTTTTGTTAAATTATGTTTTAAATTAAATTTACTTCAATGAATTTTGTGATATTTGTGAAATAAATTGGTGTGATTGTATTTTTGGGGAAAGTTTCTATTTTTTGTGCTAGTGCTATGTATTTTCATTTACTTTGAATAAAAAACATTCAAGAAATGGGCGATTTATTAATATTTGAAAAATAGATAATTTGGGGGTGTATATTTAGGAAGTGGCGACACCTTTTTTATTGTTGCTCCATGGGCCTTCTTTCCGATGGTAGGTACCTATTTTGTTCTATAAGCTTATGAGAGTAGATTTGCTTAAAAATTAACCACAACTTCTTAACAATGATTGGGCCCATATTACTCGTAATTGAGGCAACCTACTCGCTTCAAGTAAAGAAATGTACTCTCTACATTTTACATAATAACGTATTCTATAAGCTTATGAGAGTTGAAATTATGCGGTCGGCTCTTGGACTATAAGAAAAATAGTCTCTTGGAAAATGTTCGCGGGAGTGCTACTTTTTGATAAGTTTGAAAAAACATATTTTCATGCATGGTAGCGGAATTTCAAAATTAGCCAGATGGTGAACTACACTGTCGAACCTAAATGGGCGGTTCTTCCATGTATCTGTGGGCCTTGAAGGCCTATTACTACGTATTGAGTTTGAACTCGACATACCTTTTCGTTCTTTAGAGATACAAAATATAATTAGAAAATAATTATTTTCCTAAATGCTCTAATATCTCGAAAACTAAGAGCCATGTTTATAGGAACTTTTTGTTCTTAAATGACTCTTCTACAAATTGACAATTTTTTTATACACCTTAAGTGGCGACAATTCATTATTTTATAACGGGTCGGCCAATTTTCGAAAACTTTTTTAAACATATAGTACTGCGAAAGCCCTCGTTTTAAAAATAAGTTGATTTTTTTCTTTTTCTTCATCGCTAAACATTATTTTAACAACAAAGTTCTATCGGTTATATAATTTCCTTGGCACCATAACGAACATTCCATTCCTAAGATCGTTGTAATTTTTCGAGGTAGCGTCTACTATTTTCATCAAGACTGCCATGTGCTCGCGGACATAAACGAAGCGTCTACAGTTTGACAGTTCTTATTATTTGGCATCTCGACTTATTTTTAAAACTTCGTGGCGCATGTAGTAACAAAACCGTCGAGCCAATTTTTTCGATATTTGCGTATTTATTATGAACACTCTGTATAAGGTATACGGACGATATTGCGTGAATTAATACACTAGGTGACTCTTAATTCATTGGCAATCTAATATTTGCAAGACACTCAGTAGCGTTTACACAGGGTACCTACTCACAAAAAGTAGATTTTTTCATTTTTTGTATTTATGTTGTAAACACTAATTATTATAAGTTACAATATTGAAACTTGGGATTTGTGAGTTCCAGATCGATCGATAGAGGTATTTGTTTTTTAATGCTTAATATGCATTCGTCATTTGTTATCGTAGTAAGCTATGGAAAACGCGAATCTTAAAATAATGCATACCCCAGGATACAGAGCTTTCGGAGTACTATATTTTTAAATAAAAGTTTTCGTTTAATTCATTGGCAATCTAATATTTGCAAGACACTCAGTAGCGTTTACACAGGGTACCTACTCACAAAAAGTAGATTTTTTCATTTTTTGTATTTATGTTGTAAACACTAATTATTATAAGTTACAATATTGAAACTTGGGATTTGTGAGTTCCAGATCGATCGATAGAGGTATTTGTTTTTTAATGCTTAATATGCATTCGTCATTTGTTATCGTAGTAAGCTATGGAAAACGCGAATCTTAAAATAATGCATACCCCAGGATACAGAGCTTTCGGAGTACTATATTTTTAAATAAAAGTTTTCGAAAATCGGTCGACCCGTTATAAAATAATGAATTATGTCCACTTAAAGTGAAACACACTATATATATAAGGACATAAATGAAAGCTAAAATACCAATTATGAGTCCATTAGTACTTGCCCAGCACTTTCATGTATAAAAAGTATAAAATATCAATAGCATAATATGCTTACATGATTCGAGATGGGTGATTTGGGCACTGCTTGCACTGCCTGTTGCATCGATTGGGGTAAATGTTGTTGCTGCTGTTGTTGATGTTGCTGTTGTTGTTGCTGTTGCTGGTGCAGGCCGGCGGCCCGCAGCTGTTCGAGGAATGGTAGGAACACCAGTCCCTGAGACCCGGCCGCCGCCGCCGCCGCATAGTGAGCCTGAAGTTCTTGTAGCTTCTGTTGCTGTGCCAACAGCTGCTCCTGCTGCCGTCTCTGGAGCTCCAAATGCTTATGGGTTTCGTTGACCAGGTGTCCGGTGCCCTGGAAGGAAAGATATTGTGCAATATTGTAATTTTTTTGTTTAACGAGATTTTAATTATCAATTCGGTAACTGTTTTACATCCTGTAGACTCATGCCTCCGGCACTATTATTTGTTTGGGAGGTTTTATATTAAGAAATATAATGACACGCTGGGGAGATGTATCTTGTGTATAAAATTTGGTAACTTGTTTGAAATATCGTTTGTGGAAGAAAAATAACACCATATCTGGTTAAGGAAGTGTTTTCGGGGCCATGTTAATAGGAACGTTTGATCAATACCTTTGAATCAATCAGTATAATAAATCACCCTATACTTACAACTCTATTAAGCGGACATTTTTTTATAGACCCGAACCCCGAAGTATATGGACAGGGTGGGCCATATTGGACAATTTTAAAGGGAAACTCCTGTTCTTAACGACGATAGACGAAAACTGATAGAGGTGTCTGAGGCTCATTTTTTATGATAAACTTAATGGCGAAAACCGAAAATCGATATGTGCGTCACCGTTCTTGAGTTAAAAGCGAATTTCGAAAATGTACGTTTTCGAAAAGTGGCCGTAATTTTTTTCGGGTTAAAAATTTTGTGTTTCTGTAAAAACATTCCTAAAGCACGTAGAATCCAACGCTGCTACTACATTTTTTTAACGACAATGGTTTAAGAATTACCGTTGAAAAAATTATTTTTTATGGAACATCCTGTATATTTTTGCATTTTTTAATAGATCAAAAAATTACCATTCCAAAAATATATAACAATTAATGATTTACTTAAGTAGATATCAATTCTAATAGCTTTTATGATTTCATGACAATGTGTATAATAATTGGAAGCGCGCCCTTTCAACAAGTAGGCTTAGAACGGTGAGACAATGAAACAACCGTGAACAAATGTTTACTATTACCTCTGCTGTTTTGGCAGTGTACAGATTTTTCTGTTTTTGTGTAATTTATTAACTTTATAACATACAATAAAAATTGAAAGTTATGAAAAATGGGATATGATAGTCTGTTTTATACAATTTGGAGAAAATGCAGATGCAACGAGCAATTTATACTACGAGCAGTATCCAGAGTATCCTTTCAAGGACATTTTTGCAAGATTGCGACACAATTTGATTACCTAATAGTGGGCATTTTGAAAAGGATAGGCCGAATAGGTACGAGTTTAAACAGACAATGGCGCACCCAGGGGGGGGGGGCGGGGGCCTCGGCCCCCCC
This sequence comes from Pseudeuparius sepicola, assembly GCA_963920635.1. Lineage (NCBI taxonomy): Eukaryota > Metazoa > Arthropoda > Insecta > Coleoptera > Anthribidae > Pseudeuparius > Pseudeuparius sepicola. The sequence continues at coordinate 32,279,517 of OY987303.1, forward strand.
CAGACCTTCCATATTTTAAAAATTCTCGAGGGTGGTATCGTAGATGTACTGTCCGCTGTGCGACCCTCGGCAATTATTGCGCACTGACTGGCTAATATCTGATCATTTTTCATATTTTGGAAATTTCTTTGAATCATAAAATATTTTTTATGTACTACGTCAAGCTTTTTAAGTTGACCCAGGGCCGTAGTCAGGGGGGGAGCTGCCTGGCAGAATGTTTGTCCTGCCTGAGCCACAAGTTCACCGGTCACCTCACCAGAGCCGTAGATAGGGCGCTGCACCATTGAGAAAAAAAAGAGTAAAAAAGACATCGTGTTGATTTTTTTATTTATTATACTTCATTGAAACCGAATTTGCCTTTAAATTTCCTAAAAAAATTGCCTTCGGCGCATTTTAGTATGCAGACACCTCTAAGTACACTTTTTATTGCCCGCTTAAAAAAAACAATAATCTTTATTGTCCGGTTTTCAAACAAATTTCAATTAACCTATACCTAACTACACTGGCCAGAAAATTATAGACATAATGTGGCCCTTTGAAACAATATGATAATCACAAAAGGGTGTTCAGTGTTATTATTGATAATTACTAGATTTTTGTGAGTTAAAAAGTATTCTTGCTTACTGCACAAACGATTATGGGCCCGCATAATTAGCAAAAAAATTTTCATGTTCATATTATATTTGACCTTCAAAATTTCACAAATTTTCGCCTGCGGCGCATTTGTATCTAATATCGAAGGTTAAATTCCTTTTTTTTACCCCCCCCCCTCTCCCCACCGACAAAGTACCGTCCTCTAGGTACCTCTCCCTCACTTCTCAAATGTGTACTAACTGCCCTGACTGGAAAGTCATTTGCCCTGCCGAAAGTTTCTGTCTGACGGCTCTGAGTTGCCCCCCCCCCCAATCATATTTTCTGGGTGCACCACTGTAAACAGATATAGGCATATTCCCCGGATTATATTATAAAACAGACTATCATATCCCATTATTCATAACTTTCAAGTTTCATTGTAGGTATGTTATAAAGTTTATAAATGAGACATTCATTTAAAAAATAATTTGTTTCATCGGCAACTCTTAAGCCATTGACTTGAAAAAAATGTAGTAAAGCAGCATTAAATTCAACGTAAAATAGTGCTTTGGGAATGGTTTTAAAAAAACACAAAATTTTCAACCAAAAAAAACTTACGGTCACTTTTCGAAAACGCACATTTTTGAAAAACTCAAAAATTGTGGCAGATATCGATTTGAGGTTTCAGACATTAAGTTTACCATAAAAAATGAGCCTGAGACACCGATATCAGTTTTCTTCTATCTCCGTCAAAAATAAGAGTTTCCCTTTAAAAGTGTCCAATTTGGCCCACCCTGTACATATATAAATTATTTTCACGTCACTTATCAAGTTTCATTTCAGGTATGTTTTGGTAAGAACTGATGTCGTGGGTTATTTATGACGTCAGCACGACATACCAATCCTGGAGAAAGCAAAATAATAAAAAAAAGTTAGAAAAACCTTTTTAAAAATAAGCTTTTTCTTGAAATCGGCAGTGAAGTGTCCCAAAATCGTTATTAAAAGCTCAGAAATCGGCACTGAAATAGCCCATTATTGTACGATTTTTTCAAGTAGGCCTTCGCCAGATGTAAACATCAAACGTCCATATTATTATCGCCCGTCAAAAATGACCAAATATTCAAAACCCGACCAATAAAGGCCCATTTAACTTTTCGTACGCATTTCGAAATTGTTATCTATAGCAGCGCAATCTTTCAGGATAAATATTTTAGCAGGTTTGAATATATCAATAGATTTGTTATGGAGGCTGCACAACAGGCAGCAGTTTGGTTTTTCTGTTCGACCCCGCCGTGTCTGGTCATAGTTGACCTAGGTAGAGCGATCGTCAAAGTCAAGGAACACCGCGCGCAGTTGGTTCATGGACGGGTGATCCCGTATGATTTTTTTTTGATTAATAAAACTTTTTTTCCGTTTAAAAAAAATATAATATGTACCTCGGCACTGAAGTTTTTTTTATAACTCATGTGGTTTATTTGCCTCGGCCAGAGGCCTCGGCAACTAAATTCCACATGAGTCATAAAATGTTGAACTTCAGTGCCTTGGTACATAAATAGCTATTATTTAAGCCACGTACTAAAACGAATAAAATAAAAAAATAAAACATAAAAAATCTTTTTAAAAGTAATCCGCCATCTTCGGGCGGTCGCCATATTAAATTTAATATAATATATACTAATTTTGTCGCTTTCTACTCTTCAAGCCCTTTCATTTGATACCCATATTAAGGGGGTTGAAAAGATAATGTAATCCGCCATCTTGAAGCGGCCGCCATATTGAATTTAGTGTGTTGTCACGAACTTTATCGTTTTCTACTATTTAAGCTCTTTTATTTGATTCCCACATTAAGAGGGTTGTAAAGAAAATGTAATCCGCCATCTTGGAGCTGCGGCCATATTGAATTTAGTGAAATGTCACTAACTTTGTCGTTTTCTACTCTTCAAGCCCTTTCAGTTGATACCCATAATAAAAGGGTTGACAAAAATACATAATCCGCCATCTTGTGGCGACGGCCATTTTGCAAGTATTACAATATTGAGTATTGCATATTGTATTGTCACCAGAAATAAAGGTGTATGCAAAATTTCAGCTCAATCGGATGTTAAGAAGTGGCTCTAATTCAGCTTACAAGATTCGGCCCACACATACATACATACATACATACTAACAGGGCAAGTTAAATAAAAGCCCGATGTACTGTAAAAAAGGAAGTATCCGTACTTATCCACATTCCGTATTACAGCGGTACTTGTTTGATGAGGTTACGATTCTTTTTCAACCATCGAATTGACCAAATCCTCAGAGAAATAGGTAATCAAGGATAGAGGGAGGAATAGCATCAAATTACAAACGTTTGTAGTCAACCAACATCTTATGCCAATTTACCGAAGTAAACAAACATTAGGTCCGTGTGTACAACGTTTAACTGAGATAAATTTTATCCTGAGGAAACACGAAAAATGCATACGTAAACAATCGGAAAACTTGACTTGCTGGGCAAACGCAAAACAAATACCGCCGAGTTAACGAACGCGGCGCCCTCGGCGGCAACAGCAGCGTTGCCATGTTGGGCGGTTTGAGGTATCTGTTGACGATTTTATTAAAGTGATAATTAGCTATTATAATTACAGCGCAATTTAGTATTAGTTTAAAATTGTTACATACACGAAATTAATAATTACATTTGTTAATTTAGCATTATGGGAGGTGTGCCTTCATTTAATCCCATTATTAAACCCTTCTATTTTGAAATGAAATGCTGTAAACAATGAAGTAAGTGACATCACTCAAAAAGATGTTGGCTCTGTTTACTTTTTGTTCTTACTCCCTCTATCCTTAGTTATTTCTCTGAGGCCAAATCCATGTTTCCAGCAACATTTTCAATATAACCACATTTAGAAAACAACACAGAAAACAATTAATTAATGAATTAAGATATTATTGTACAACATGGAAGTTTTATGTACCCAGTAAATATTTTTTGGAAGAAATTAAAACAAATAAAACACACAAATTACAAAATATAAGTTTAGTTTTAAATAAAGGCGACAAAATGTCTAAAATTAGGTACATTCATTTTAACTTTTACTTATCTGAACTGATTTATTAATTTTAAAATTCAATTTAATATGTAAAACATGTAGGTAGATTTTACAAAAATTATTTGAAGAAAAAAAATGCAAAGTGCACATTGGTCAAAACACCATTCGTTTTCTTGAAATAGTTTGTCCAAATTTTTCCGAGTTTGAATCCGTTCCAGTTTCAACGCAAACGGTTGATTTTATCGTTTATCGTTGCAAAATGAAAACATCCACTAAAATGATAAACCTGCAAGATCAAAAAGATAACCTCAAAAAAATTACAAGTAAAAGAACGATCCAAAAATAGCAAAAGTGGCGCCCTCTGCTAGTTACGTAGAAATTGACATGGCAGTGTCAAATTTCAATTCAGCAGCTTGATTATTTTGACAGATGTAGCCATAATTCAATTTGAAAAAAATGAACTTCTCAGTAACCATGGAGAATAATAAAAGTTCCGTGGGTCGGATGTCTCTCTTGATCGGTATTTTATATAAATAAAAGATTATATAGAATATAATAAAATATAAGAAACTTGTTTCAGATATTTGCTGTAAATTATCGCCCAAAAATGCAAAAGGCTTCATAATGCAAAGGATAAGTTTGGCTATCCAAAGAGGTAATGCGGCTTCTATTTTAGGAACCTTAAGTCCTTGTGATGGGCCTGGTTTGAATGAAATTTTTTATATTTGTGATTATTTTTAGTTTTTAATATTATTAGCTACTATATATTTTTACAAATAAATATGTAAGCACTTTAATAAACTGGATCTTACCAGTCGGTCCCAATAACCAAAGAGTGTACTGAAAAACATTAAAGGGATGAAAACTGATACATTTCGACGTTACTTATTGTACTTCCGTTATCAGTCAAAAATTTAATTTTTTCAAAGCAATAGCTTTGAATTGTTGCTAATTTGTTGAAATTTCAAAAAGTTTTACTATAAAAAGTTTTTTATGTGTTTTTCAATTATATACAGTGACCGGCAGAAAGTTGGACACAAAACTTTAATATTTTTAAACTCTGATTTCGATTAATTTAAATTTCTAGCTGCTAATCGAACAAAATTAAAGTTTAATAGCAAATTCATGTGTTATCCGATGATAAGTTGCGCTTGCGGTATTTTGTTTTTTTGTAATACACAGGGTGGTCGAAAAAATACAAAAAAAGTTAAATTTTTTTTTGACTAGGTGGCTGTGACTTTAAATCTGACATCCACCTTTGATTCCAAACAACTTTTGTAAGTACCTAACTTTTTACCGTATTTTAAAAAATAAGGGTACTTTACTCCTGAGTTATTTTGACATTTTTGAATCTACCTCGTATCCAAAAAGAGATATTTAAATTTTGATATGTGCGTTTTGAGTTTGAAATGATGCACCAACTATTATCAAGAATGAAATTTTCTGAGAAATTAATAATAAAAAAGTTTTCCATTTGTGTCCAACTTTCTGCCGGTCACTGTATGTATAAGTGCCTACATTGTATGTATAAGTGCCTACATTTTAGCACTGTATCGGAACGTTTAGTTTAGTCGCCATTTTTGAAATTTTAACAAGTTATCCCATTTTCAGCGATTAATTAAGAGAGGGTTGCCGAAAGCGAAAGTGACGTTAGATTTCGTTTTTTTTAAGTTGTATAGCACAAAATCTAATAACATTTTACCTGGCAAAAATTTAGTACAAATATCTCTGTCTTCATTTTAATCATAATAAGATCTTAAAAGCATATGCACTGGAATTATTATTTTTCCCAAGGTTTTCATAACCTATAAAACAAAACACTGCTTGTAAGATCTTATGATTAAAATGAAGACAGAGATGTTTGTACTAAATATTTGCCAGTTAAAATGTTATTAGATTTTATGCTATACAACTTAAAAAAATACAAAATATAACGTCACTTTGGCTATCGGCAACCCCCTCTTAATTATTGACAGTCACGTGATACCATTCGAATGAGTCATTTTTGAATTTTTTTTTAAAGTAAAAGTTAAAAAGTTATATGTAGACACATAATGGGACCTTATATACATCTTGGAATAAAATTTATAATTCAACTTTCCGGAATTTGTAACTATTGAACTATATTTTTTTGTTACATGAACTCCAAGCGCGGAGGGCGTAGGCAGACAGACAGACAGACAAGGTTTATTTTTAAATATGAGTTCACATGTCAGGGCGAGTATGGTCTTGCTTAACTGTTTTTATTGCGATACAATAAACATGAAAACTTGGCGCGTTGGCGCTGGACCAGGTCTTGCGGGCCTCGACCTAGTAGTTCTTATTCCTACCAGGAATAGGGTGTTAGGTCGTTACTGGTTACCCCGCAACTGCCATATAGGCAGAACGATGGGTTACTTAACCGAACTTTTTAGACTGATTGTATTCAGGTACACTATTTTTACAAACTTGCTATTTACAGTATTTACAAAATCTTTTTTTTTTAACTATGTACAGGTTCAGTTTCAAGGTGGCTCGAAAAATATAGTCAGATTTTGATAGGGAGGAGATGTTTGATTTTCTGCCCTGGTATGTGTCTTGTTATGGTCATTTCCTGTGTGAGGGTCGAGTTCAGGATATTGTGCCTGTAAAACTTTTCATTTAATAAGGGGAGATGGTCCCTTTCGTGCATGTCGTCGATTCGTGTATAGGGAATTTTGAACACCATCAAAGAGAATAGGCAAATAAATTCATTCTGCGTCCGCAAAACAAACTTGGCGAAGACACAGCTGCTTTCTCTCGCTTCTCATTGCTCTGTTTGGCCGCGCCTGAGATATCTGCTGCGGGTGTAAGCACCCCGTAGGTATATTTATAAGCCGCCTGGAAGTATGCAAGCTTTTATTAAATTTGCAGTGAATGGAGGATGGATTTGGCGTGATGCCGGCGGGTGCCTATATTTAGGTGCCGTGGACGTCTGGCAACCTGCGAAAAAGAGCAACTGGAACGTAGATGAACAGTTCTTGAGGGATGCGGCGACGTGCACCGCCGTGGAGAGGCAAAAGTGTTACGGCACTTTGGGACAATCTTTGACGGCTTCTGATTTCAGGTTTAGGCACAGGTGCGGCAATACCGTCGAGAGACATGTCGAGAATTGTCATTATATAATACCTATGGTTACTTCGGCCAAGAAGTCAACGTTCTCAACCTGCACAACAACGGCTGCCCAATACTGCCTATTTAAAAAGGTTTTTAATCGTTTTATTAAATTTATAATAGCATAGCAGTGTTTATTGAACAATCTTGACTCTCGGGATTAAAAGGCACTTTGATACCGTGGGCCTTGTACAGGGTGGCCCATCCAAGCGGAAAAAGTGTGCTACGTGGAGAACGTTAACATAAAATCGTCATTCAAAAAATGAGGTTGTAGTAAAATTAAGGGGAATTCGAGGGTGTACCCTAATTTTTTGCAAAATAAAAAAAATATTTTTTTTACCTACAGATCCATTAGAGAACCTTCAAGTAGTATTCCGGAATATTCAGTTTTTTAATATAACTTCCGGTTATAGCGGAAATGAAAGTGGTTTTCTCTATTTTACAACTTACACATTTCTCTTAACCATCACAGGATTCCTTTTTTAATTCTGAATCCAACGATATAGGTATAATTTTACCTATTTATCTCCAACCGTTTCCGAGATATTTATCAGAGAAGCTCTATCAAACTAGACACATGGTCTCATGGTCGGTGTCTGATGTTCGATCTGAGTAGGCCAAACAATAAAACCAAATATATGACAAATCAAGTCAGCCATGATAATAAAACTGACAATCGAGTAGGCTGTCAATTCAATATTTCTATTTACGTGTCAGATTAGTCTAAAATTTTGTTGCTGAAGCTGTTAGTAGTTGCAGTTTAAAAAATTTTTTTGAAAGAAGAATGCTTTGATATTTTAGAGATCTTCATCAAAAATGATAAAAGATACGTAGAAACTTTGAGGGACTATTCTCCTAAATATCCAAATAGAAACGTTCCGAGTGCTTCATTTATAATACGTAAGCTGTATCGAAGATTCAGATCGACAGGAAGTGTGATTAGCAAGAGAAAAAAAAAGGTTTAGAATTAGTGAGGACTAGAGAGAACGAATTTTAAATTATTTCAGAAGAAATAACGAAAAATCTCAGAGAGATGCAGCGAGAGACTTACAAATTCCCCGGTCTACAATACAAAGGGTAATGAAATTAAGCAAATTTAAAGCCTTCAAAATATTACCTGTTCAAAGGCTATTCCCTGGAGATGCTGCAAGAAGACTGGAATATTGTGAAACAATGTTAAACTTTTATTTTGCAAGAGGTGGAGGTGGATTTTTTTATACAAATTATTTGCTCCGATGAAGCTACATTTACAACGGCGGGAATATACAACCGGAAAAATAGTATATTTTGGTCTGTTGACAATCCACGGGCATTTCGTGAAGTTGTGAAATCCGGCAGAAATTCCGTGGGTGTTTGGTGCGGAATTGTGGGAAATTTTATAATGGGCCCTCTATTTTATTCAGGAAGTATGACAGGTAGGAAATACCTACATGTAATCCAGAACGAATTGGAACAATACTTTGACCAGTTGCCATTAATTTTTCTTAACCAACTCCAAGAAAGACAATTAATATGGCAGCAAGATGGCGCTTCCTTCCATAACTGTGGGCCCATAACGGAATTTTTGAACAATTCGTTTGAAAATTGGATTGGTAAACATGGAACGATAAGTGGCCGCCACGTAGTCCAGATTTAACCCCCTTGGATTTTTTCTTGTGGGGGCATTTAAAAAATAAAGTTTATAAGTAAGAACCGCCCCGAAAATGTTGAGGAGATTAAAAGATGAGTAAAATTAGAAATTGATTTTAAACAATTGTCCCTTAATCTTTGAAAATGTCCGAAAAAATTTCTTAAAAAGACTTAGGTTATGTGTAAATAATAATGGAAACCATTTTGAACATTTAATGTAAATGAACTTCTAACTAAAATTAATAACTAATCATATTGTTGTTGTTATAATAAATATGACAGTATAGTAAAAATAATAAATCTTTCATAATTTCCACGAGATTTTTAATTAAGTTGAATGCAGTTGAATGGCTATAGCCACTTTAACATTCAGCCTACTCGCTTGTCAGTTTTATTATCATGGCTGACTTGATTTGTCATAAATTTGGTTTTATTGTTTGGCCTACTCAGATCGAACATCAGACACCGACCATGAGACCATGTATCTAGTTTGATGGAGCTTCTCTGATAAATATCTCGGAAACGGTTGGAGATAAATATAATTATATATCGTTGGATTCAGAATTAAAAAAGGAATCCTGTGATGGTTAACAGAAATGTGTAAGTTGTAAAATAGAGAAAACCACTTTCATTTCCGCTATAACCGGAAGTTATATTAAAAAACTGAATATTCGGGAATACTACTTAAAGGTTCTCTAATGGATGTGTAGGTAAAAAAATATATATATTTTTTATTTTGCAAAAAAATGTTTTTTCGCGATAACTTTTTTACCGACCCCCGTATACAAAATTAGGGTACACCCTCGAATTCCCCTTAATTTTTACTACAACCTCATTTTTTGAATGACGATTTTCTCTAGCGACCTTAGTAACTATATATGAAATCGGGATCAACCAATCACAGTCAGGCTTTCTCTGGCGCGTGTTCATTTGTTGGAAAATCAAGCAACCTTGAATTTTGAATTATATACACCTTTTATCTAAATATCCGTTAAATCCTTATCCTCGTGCGATATGGACAACATATCTGCTCTTGTTTTGAAAACTACTATTGTTTGACGCTTTGAAATCCATAGAATTTCAGAAGGCAATTATAAATGGATACCACGAATCTTTTGATCCCTGCGTCACACTAGTCAGCAGTTTCCGTTGTCGACCATTGTGATCCATCAGGGATCAAGATTCGTGTTACCTATCCAGTATACAAAATATAACTTTTCCTAACAATTTCCAGGTGGAGGCATTATTGTTCAGTTTACATTGTGTACAGTTTCTGTGGAATTGTTCTGCCACAAATTAACGTTTTACTAGCAAAAGCTTTTGCCGGTGTAATAAATACGGAATGATTTTTATAAGTTCACTTTTATAAGGCGCAAAGCACAAACTACTGGGTAAAATAATTCCAGGAATTCCAGAAAAAAGAAAAGTTCAGGTCAATAATTTACTATAGAATAATAATTATTAATATTGTAATAGTGATCTGTCGACCCTTTGCAATGGTTTATATAATAGAAAAGTGGATTGGTTAACAGTTAGCACAGAAAATTGTTCCGTTTTGCAAAGAAATGGTGAAGGCTGAACTGCTGCTAATTGCTAGACGGCACAAAGGGGCGTGTAAAAAATAGCTTATTATGAGAAAAATGGATAAGAGAAAAGAATCTCGTCGTATTGCGATTACCGCCGTACCATTGCGAGTTAAATCTAGTCGAACTTATATGGGCCCAAATGAAAAGTTATCTAGCAAGGCATAATACAACGTTTAAACTTAAAGATGTACGACAACTTTTCATTGATTCGGTAGAAAATATCAATGCTGAAAACTGGAAAACCGCTATTCAATATGTACTTAAAGAAGAAAAGAAAATATGCCAACTCGACAATTTAATAATTGACGAGAGGGTTGAAATCCAACCGTTGATTATCATGTTTCATCTTTATCAGAAGATTCGACCCTTGGCGAAAATTGGTTTTAATTTATGTATATAGGTATGTATGTAATTGTAAAAATTAATAATAAAGTAATTTTTGTTATGTAGGAACTTGTCGGTATAGTTAGGGCGATAAGGCACAATATGTATTTTATTTTTTGAGATGGATAATATATACATAGTAGGTACCTACATTTTCTCGTGACGAATGATGTGGTCAAATATTGACAAGTACTGCCTTTAAAACTGTAATGTCAACCCATCCACAATCTATATTCAAACCTTAGACTATACAATGGTCAAACCGTGCAACAAACCCTCACATTTCAACTAACACATTTTTTGCCACTATAGATATCGCACTAACATAAGTTATAAAATAATCACAAATTAAAAACAAACCTCCGTTGCAAATAAAAATTATTAGGCGGGTGCATTTATTTTCAAGAATTCGAAAATATATTTTATTTTTTATCCGTACACGATCTTATTTTTTATGTTTGGAGGATATTTCGAGAGCGCCCAAAATAAATTCTGACGCGAAAACGGCCCGCCCAGCCCCCCCCCCCCCCCCCCTAGCTTCGGCCCTGCCCCACCCTCAACAGGAGGGCACCCGCGATACATTATGTGCCTCAATAAAATTGTATTTTTTTCGTCCTCAGCTTGGTTCCACCGCCTCCTTTATCTTTGTATCCGACACGATCAAAACATAAGCATACTGTGCCCCTCCCATAATTAAGTCCTGGATGCGCCACTAAGCTACCTAGTCCAATACCAACTAGCCGATGGAACCCCTTATGCTCCGGTTGATCAGTTGGTTGAAAAGTGTCTACGGTCCCAGTAAGAGTTCCGGGTTCTAATCCCGACTGGAGTTCATTCGTTTCAACTGATTATCCTTTACCTGTCACCAAAACATCCCTCTTAAAAAAAGTTTTCCGTTTTCGAAATAATATAGTATATCGAAATAATCCAATATAATGAATATCAGAAATCCGAGATATCAAGCTTTCAATCGGCCTGCGTGTTACTCTTTGTGCTATTATAAGTAAGCCCTCTTTATAAGACACTTCTTTAATGAACGATATTCAACTATGCTTTCATGAAACAGTAGTTGACTGTATTAATTTCCTGTAGCCGCTGTTTGATCACTCTGACCATCTCCATCGGGCGATTATAATAATAAAATAGTTGTTTGTTTTTTCTTAGGTGACTTGATAAAGTTTATTAACTAGTTCATGCGTCTTATTTTAATATTGCATGACTGTGCATTTACTGCTAATTGTAATAAGCCATCCAACATGTTAATTAGTGACTGTTTTTGTCAGGTTCGATTTTTTGTACGATTTTGAACGCATCTATGCATGAAGCAGAAAGGCAAAGTTTTTGAACTAAGCACTGAAAGCACTCACTGACCAGTGCTTAAACAGTGTTTTTTCAGTGTTCCAGTGTTCTCCTTTAAATAAGTTCCTGTTCCTATGGCTAAAATAGTAATTTATGCAACTTATAATATATAAAATCATTACGCACTTTAGCGCATGGGAATCATAGTAAGAATTTTGACGAGGCCGAAGGCCGAGTTAAAATGTCATCGCGGAGTTCATTGAAGGCCCCTTCCCTTGCACACGAGTTACGTATAATATTTTTTCTACAACCGGTTTAACTTTATGAAAAACAACCTGAAATTATTCCAAACTATTAGGCGATTAATAATTATTTGGCTGACAGTTTTTTGACTTGATGACATTGCTTCTTGTTCCTATGAACCGTGACTCCATTATCAACGGAAAATGGAGTGAGGTGTAATAATCTGATCCTTCATAAGCTAAACAGTTGTTTAAATTTAAATCGAGTTCTTGTAGTAAAAAATGAGCTGCAGGTGAAATTTTTTTAAATATTTAAGGCAAAACGGTTCAAATTAACGAAAAAAGAAATTGAAGCAAAAAATATTACTGTCAACTAGTGGTAATTTTCTCTTTTCTCTACTACCTTTCCTTTTATAGAACCATTGAGTAAAGGAATAATTTATTCCTTTATTTTTTTTTTTTGTTTTGGTGTAAGCCCATAAAAATCAATGTTTTTTTAAAGCGGGTAGACAAAAGAATCAGAGGTGTTTGTTTACTAAAATGCGCGAAATTTTTTAGAAATATGAAAGGCAAGTAGGTTGTTTAAATGAAGCGAAGGAGATTACAAAATCACAACATTATGATGTATTTTTCCTCTTTTTTCTCAATGTAGGGGGTTTGAGTTTGAACCTCCAAACTATCTCCAGCCCTGGGCTTATGTATTGGCCAGGCCAGGTAACGTGGAATCGGTAGGTAGCTACTTGACAATAATAAGTATATTTTTCAATAAATGTATCAGTGTTATATACGCATTATTACATGACGGTTTCCCACTTTATATTCGACCAATGAATCAAAAAAGAAAAAATAATAAAACGACTCTTGTAAGGGACAAAAAAAAATAGAATTGAAATTTGAGCTTCTGGTGTTTACTCAGCCTTCCCTATTTTGAAACTAATTTGTGATATAATTATAATTTCAGAAAATCACGTATTTGGAAATTTTGGAAAAACTAACTTTTCAGTGCCCTTTTTGTAGGTTTTACGTTTTGCAAAATAAGCGAGGCTACAGCCACAGAAGCTAATATGTCAACTATTTTTTTTTGTCTTTTACAAGAACGTTTCACCTATCCGCCATCAGCCGGCAATTAAGGGTTACTGCTGGTTAAAGATTAACTTAAGCCATGAATCGTTCCTGATTCCTGGGTATTTTGTACTAGGTTATGGCCGGCTGGTTACAGCATAACAAGCCAGAAAGAGTCGACTGTCTCGGTCTACCCACCTTTTAACGATTCAGCATGTAACCATGCAATCCACTGAATGCTGGTTCACTCTGTTACCAAAAATAATTTGCCCCATAAGCCGTTAACTATATTTTATTATTTATTATTAATAAGCATTGAACCAGTGTTTAGGTTTACTCGTTCGGCTATGATTAGGTGCCTGGCCGTAAAATGAGAAACACTTTATGTGATGTTGTTAGACATGACGAAAAAAGTTGAATCTCTAACTATAGACCGTTGACTGAAACAAAAAAAAACTGTTATTTTAAACTTTAAACCGACTAAAGTCAACGTCAACTGATTGATAATGGAATTACTTAAAAATCATATGAAATCACGGAGTATAATAATTGTACATATTGTTTTGCACTTCTGGCGAACACGCCGGGATATCCAATGCCGGTCGATGTTCAACGATGTAATACATTATATTATCATAGAAGAAGCTTCTCTAGGGGGTATTTTGCGGAGACAAATTTAGGTCTCCAATTATTGATGTTTGTGTCATAAACAAAATATTATCTAGAAAAACATCTCACGCAATAGGTAATGCACATGTCTGAGTGCTTGTATGGACCATGGCGTCATCTTGCTTGAAAGAAACATTATCCAAACCAGACCCATATCGTCAATGTGTAGGACACACCAATAATTGCCCTTTTGAACCGGATAAACCTCGATATTCTGAGTCATTCTTCTCAGCTGATCTGGGCACTAGAAACACAAACTAGCGTCCGTGTATCAGTAATTTATTTGGACAAATTCATTAAAGATTCACATAGTGCGGCACTAACTTCATTCGGTCATCGTTCACCACATTTCTAGTGAATTTCACTATTTCTGTCTTGCTGGAACACATGTAGAACACATTTTAATTTTTACTTGAGTTTTTTTGCCACACAAACCTGAACCAAATTGAACAAATGACAAGTTGACAGGAAAATTCAAAAGTGCCTAACATTAAAGAACGAAACTTTCAACCTTAACTCAAAAATTAACTTCAAACACTTGGTTTTCTGAGCTTTCGGAGAATAAATCCTCCTCCTTCCTCAAAGATAATGTCAAGTTGAAGTGAAATGACAGTATAATAAATGTCAAGTCAAAGTGTCATGACACCAGAACAATAACCTAACCACCTGTCTGAGATTGTACCCTGTGTTCTATCAAATTATCTGTACTAATTTCTCGTTGAATAACTGGTAACAATATTTTATTAAATTCCACTGAACGTTCAGCACCACAGTTGTCCATATTTCCTAGAATAAACATGTCGACATCGCTCCATTTTAGCAGGGTGTGCTGACATATCAACTATTTTCACAAAACTGAATGGTGAAAAGGTCCTGAGAGATTCATCCCTATCAGGACTAACGTTAAATGTCTAACCTGGTTCAGTCGTTGCTTTCTGACCTGACCGCGGCGCCTCTGCGACGCAACAACCGTTCATGCATATTCAAGAAGAGGCGAGATGAGATGAGCCGGCCGGCCTGGCGCTCGGTCCGTAGAGCGGTGCTCCGGTGCTCGCGATTATTCTGGTGTCGGTCATTATTGCGACATGACGTATCGCTTCCGGTGCGCGTTAATTGCCTCGCGCTGCCGCCAGGCGCAGAACAAGAACGGGACGTGTCGAGTTGGATCGGGTGGGGACGAGGTCGATCCTCTCGGCAAGGCAGCCGCGGTGAAAACTCTCCAACTTTCACGATCTAAAAGACCTCAGTTGTTTCACAGTATATTCCACCCATTATTGAATTGATTCATTGTAAAAATTTATTAAATTACACTTCCCAATAAGTTAACAAAAATGCTAAAGCAAAAAATGAAAATTACTAGAACTTAACTCATTTTAACAGAATAGCCATTACATATTTTCAAAACACAAAATGAAACACCTTCGTACTTCTCTTTTTCGCCACCTCACTACTTATTTTATCATTTTCTTCTCATTTTTCTGAGTTTAAATAAAAAAATCGCAGGCCATTTGAATATTGTTTCCCGATTGTCCTTGAGCTGTCAATTAATTGCTTGCGGGTGATCTTGTGATTTATTTATTGTATAAAAACAGTAAAAAAATATAAGTAAGCTATAGAAATGTTTACCCACAATGAGAAAGTTAATAATATATTGCTAGAGTATGGAGGGCCTGAGAAAAATTCTTTGGGGGCAAGGAGGCAATACGAAGAAAGATACCCTGAGCGCATTCTTCCAGATAGTACCTACCTATAATTTCTAGTCTAGAAAATAACTCAAAATAAATTAGATATCAAGTAGCGATTACGATTTTTATGAAGTGTGGAAGCATTCCAGACTTCAAATTAGGATGGTGGATGGAACATGGAAAAAGGTCCGCGATCTCAAAACTTAAAAATGCATGGAAAATCGAAAATTTAACTTTTGAGTTTTTAAATAATTTTATAGGGCGTGTTCCAAAGGTTCAACTTAACCCCTGGTAAAAGTTTTTGTACGGGTTAAAGAGTCCCTTCGTATAATTAGTGTTAAAATAAGTTAAGTCCTCTTAATGTTCAGGCTTGTTCTTATAGTCTACCTTACGAGAGAATACGAGCCTCAAGAATCTTTACTGGGCTTGCTAGGCGTTGCCGGATCGCAAAAAACCTGTACAATTCTGGTGCACTAGCGTAATGGCTTTGGTTTATTATATTTCCTAAGGAGAATTATATTTCGAAGTTTGGCAACATTAGAAATTTTTTACTCGCATTCTTGAGGCTCGTATTCTCTCGTAAGGTAGACTATACATACCTACTTGTTCGTTTTAGAATTTTTAGTCTAATTTAACAAAGGATACTGATATAAGGATAATAATTTCGGCTTTCAGTACATTTTGCTGATTTTTCAATAACATTACTTCTTTATTCTTCGAGTTAAAGAAAAAATTTAACGAAAAAAGTTTTAATTTTGGATGGGATTTTCCATGATCTTGTTGAAATTGATACAGGGTGTTTTGTAAAATCTGTGCAATATACCTTCTGGTGAGATGTGAATAAATTTACATAAGTCAACGATAGAAATAGAAATAAACAACGAAATCACGAACATCATGTTCCCTGACTACAATAAATACTATAAAGAAACCAAAATACCACACCATAAAATACAAAAATCTCCAGTACGCTTAGTTGACCTTGCACGTCCCATTTTTGTGATATAAATAAGAGATCTCCTGGTTGTTGTGGAGGAGATGCCAGTATATTATTTATTGTTCCCGATTCTATTTCCACGGTACTTCAACGTGAAATAGGGTTTCATCAAGTCAAGTCAAGTACATTTTAACAAATTACCTACTTGACTTGACTTGAAAATCAAGCTTTTGACAAATTAAATACTTGACTTGACTTGATATTGGAAAATTACTACTTGACTTGAACTTGACTTGATTTCAAGTCAAGTCAAGTCAAGCAGCTTGAATATCAAGTCAAGCCATGAATCTCTATTGAAAGACAGTTTTCCAGGGCTGCTTTGACAGTTACAAAAACGCGAAATCGGTTAAGCGCCAAATCCACTAGATGCCTAATGTGCTTTAAATTGATAAAAAATCAAGTAATCAAGTAGCTTCAAGAAAAACTCATTTTTCAAGTACTTGAAAAATAAATACTTGACTTGACTTGATATTGGAAAATTATTACTTGACTTGAACTTGACTTGATTTCAAGTCAAGTCAAGTCAAGTAGCTTGAATATCAAGTCAAGCCGTGAATCTCTAACATGAATCCTACATTTCATATAACAATTACAATCATGTTATAATATTATGTTTTATTAGTTTTATTAGTTAGTACACAGAATAGTGGTCAGTATGAACACTGAGTAAAATAATAATATACATTACAGGTACAGTCGCGGACAGTTGGTATCGAACGACCTGAAGAGGTTTCTCGTGGCTATCGTTACAGGGCGCGCGGAGACGGCAACATCGCGCTGGAGTCTGCAGCCGGCCGGTCTGCTAAAAATAGAACCATAAAATGCAAATTACAGCCTCCAGCCTCTCACAGCAAAGGAACAAAATTCCAGGAAAATGCAACTTTGTGCTGGTAATAATTCCAACCCCAGTGTTGGTATTTAATATTTCGTACTATTTTATCATGTTACTATACCGTCTAGTATTTATGATAATGAAATAAAAAAATAATAAATATCAAGGCTGAGATTAGAATCAACACCACAATAAAAGTTGCTTTTTCTCGAGTTTCCTTCCTTTGCTGCCAGCACCCTGTATTAATTAGGAATATGAAATTAGGTAAATCCATAGTCAATTTGAGCCACAATAGAATTCCGAAGAATTTCTCAAAAACAATAATTTAATATACAGGGTGTCTACTTTTAAACATATGCAAATTAATAAAATCTTTATTTTTGGAGATAATCCCTGAACATTCTTTGTGTGAAAGGCCTTCAAAAATCGCTTCTTTTAGCCTTCCTATCATTTTCAAAAGGCAAATCCAGGTCCGGCTACGATTTTTGAGTGTTTTTTTATTTAAAATCTACCAATACAGCGTTAATCAGGATCCCCCTAAAACCCCTTTATATACCAAATTTGAACAAAGAATTTAGAGAGAGATCTATTCTACAGGATGTCAAGGTTCAGCAAAATAGGAAATTTACAGGCATTTGGCGAGTCAAGTGTGCCATGGAATCCCGTCAAAATAGTTTAATTGTCAACAGAACCACTCAAAGTGTTGGTGTGCAAAGATTCAATACAGGGTATTTTTCTCTGCCCCATCTGAAAATGCTGAATTTTTATGACTTGACTCGCCAGAGATGCCTGAAGAGGTTTCTTTAAATTTCCTATTTTGCTCAATTTTGACATCCTGTAGAATAGAACTCTCTCTATATTTTTTGTTCAAATTTGGTATATAAAGGGTTTTCGACTGTCCTGATTGACGCTGTGGTGTCAGATTTTAAATAAAAAAATGGCTAAATGGTTTTTGTGAAAATCGGGGGAATAAAAAAATCGTAGCCGGCCCTGGATTTGCAATTTGAAAATGGCAGGATTGCTAAAATAAGCGGCTTTTGAAGTCCTTTCGGACTAAAAACAGATCAAGCGATTATCTCAAAAATTAAAGATTTCAAGGATTTGTATAATATGTTTAAAAGTAGATATGGGGGCTCTTAATATTAATTAGAAAATGTATGGCACAAAATTAATGGATTATCGGATTACCTGAGTTGAAATATTTTAGCATAGATATTTATATCTTATTAAATAGGTATTTATTAATTATACCTACCTGCACTTAATATAACTAAATTTAGGGGATTAACTTAATAATTGTAATATTGAATTGGATGTAGATTTTGAAAATATCGATTATACCTGCTCCTAGCCCTTTGTATAAATACTAAGGTGGGTGGGCTAAAATTATTTAGTCAGTATCCTAATTCGAGAGAGTAACTAACAGTGTTCGTTATGCCTCGTTTGAGTGAATCCGTCAAGCACCGTATCATCGCCAAACTAGAAAATGGTTGGGCTATTTCCCGACTGGCCGAAGAATTTGGTGTATCTAAAAGCACCATTTTCAATATAAAGAAGAAATATGACGAAACCGGAAGCGTGGAAAACATACATAGAGGAGGAAATGTGAAAATTACGTCTGACCAACAAGATGAGCAACTAGCTAATTTTTGCCTTGCAAATCCGTTTAAATCCGCCGTTGAAGCAGTATCTGCAACACAATTTCCAGCAAGTGTTAGAACCGCCCGAAGGAGATTAGATGCAGCCAATCTGAAATCTCGCACGGCCAGCAACAAAATTCAGCTGACCGAGGCTAATAAGGAAGTCAGGTTGCAGATATGCCGAGAGTTTCAGCGTTTACCGCCACATTATTGGGAGAAGGTAATATTTAGCGACGAAAAGATCTTTCAAAGCCATTACAATGGCAAAGTGCGAGTATATAGACCTTCGGTGAGTTCAAGATATGACGAAAGATTTGTGTCACCCAGGAAAAGGAGTGGGCATTTTTCCGTCAACATATGGGCCTGGATAAGCTACCGTGGACCTGGCATTTGTTGGAGAATCGACGACCGCTTCACAGCAGCTCGCTATTGCGAGATACTCGAAGGCGGATTGTTACCAACTGCAACGGAAATGTATCCCGATGGCTTCGTTTTCCAGCATGATAACGCTCCTGTGCATACAGCAAGAATAGTTCGCGAATGGTTCACCGAAAACAACGTAGAAAAGTTGCAATGGCCGGCGAAGAGTCCTGACTTGAATCCCATTGAGAATGTGTGGGGCAGAATGGCGCGGACAATGGAGAACTTCGTACCCGAAAATAGGGAGGCACTTTGGCAGAAGATTCAACAAACGTGGGATGAAGTCGTAACCCATGATCTCTGCTGCCAACTCATAGATTCGATGAGCAGGGGAGTTCAGAAAGTCATCCTATCCCAAGGTGGGTATACTAAATATTAATATACATATAATATAATAATGGAAAATGCATTTGATTTCTTGCCTTTATTTAATTATGTTATAGTCATAAAGATTTTAATGGGTTTATAGTTTTTTCGGATTCTTCCTGTGTCGGTGGTTCTAATAAAACTTCGTAATCATTATATCCAGCTTGTGGAAGTCCTCAATCACCTGAAATTATTTTATTTTATCCAGGTAATCACATTGAGGTCCAGGGAGGTGTGTAAAGCTTGACACGTGTCCCTGCTGTGTGTCTTCTGATGTTATTGATAAAGGTATGCAATTTAAATAATAGAGAGTTATTGCAGAAATAAATAACGTCGCGCTCTTTTTTGACGTTATTTTGACATTTGAGCATGCGCAGTCGTAGTTTGACATAAGGTCGTCCATAATAAGGTTATTTTCCTTTATTTTTGTTTATTGTGTATACCATAATATACGTTATTTTTACCTTATTTGTCACAATTCTTAAAATAAATTCTGATTTGTCGGAAAACGCTAGTGTTCTGTGAAAGTAGGACTTAACCTAAAATGTTCGTTGCTTGTTTGCGTTTGCACCTTGTTTGTTTTCATTAGTCTTTCACCTTGGTGTTCCGTGGTTATTTGGCTGTTTTCCCAGTTTTTTCCGGAGCAAAATTATAAAAGCACATAATATTCTAGTGAAAGTGTAGAAATACAAAACAATAAAGTAAACGTAAACAAGCCCTTAATTTGGATACATAAATTACGACTTGCAATAACTATTGTCAGAATCATAAATAACGTATGAGAGTATTCAAATAAGGTCGTCTTAAATACTGCTTAATGCCAAAAACAGTTTCTGCAATAACTCTCTATTAAGTTACAAGGGTAATTTTATGTCTGTGACCCCCTAATCTCATTTATCTGTTGAAGGGCATTTTATGAGAAACAATGGAGCATTGCAGCACCACGAAAACCAATTTATTAAAACTTCTGACCAATTTCTTCAAAAATAAGAAAAAATAAATAAAAGGGACACCCCTTTTATTTTATAATCATTTATGTTTAGGACTACGAGACCTAACAACTAAATGTTGGAACAAATACTTATTTTGCAAAGAAAAGAATAATTTATGAAAATCCTTTTAATTAACTTTTTTAATTCTAGGGTTATTAGCTAAATATATTTTTAGTGTTACTACATATTTTTTTATTATAACATAAAAATACATTTTTGTTGCAACGCAAAATATTTATTAACTTAATGTCTAAAACCGCTGACAACTATACTTAGTGTATTTGGAAATGAAAGGAGGCCATAAATATTGATTGAGAAGGAAAATTCGACCATTTCAGTGGCGTGCTCTTTTGCTAAAAATCTGATGAGGATAAATACGCAAATTAATATTCGGGCGAGTTATGTAGTATTTTATGACGGACTCTCGAGCCTCTGATAAAGAATTTGCATTTATATTTATAATAAGCCATAAACCTTCCTTTCATTTCCAAATACACTATGTATATACAGTATGTCCACAGAAGAGGTGTTGAATAGGAACACTTTCTTATCTTTAATTTTACCGCAAAAAGTTACTCTTGATAAAAACTTTGCTAACATTTCTTATGTGGAAATAAGTTGCTAGGAAAAGTTGTTCAAAAGTAAAGGATACTCCATACTACCAATTTTAGAAACAATTGGCACACTGTGATTTATTTGAAAAACATTTTTCGCTTTGGCCCTATCACTGCATTAAATATATTTTTTTTATGTAAGTAAGCTTATATAAGCATAATAAATATGGCAATTTTAGACGGCTAGGTGATGTTAAAAAATAAATCGGCATCCATAACCAACTTTTCACGCAATACAAAAAAAAAACTCAAGTCGACAAAAATGTGAAAACAAAACTATCAATTTATTTAATTTTTTTTTGATCAAACAAGATCTTTAATATGAGAAAATTTGTCTTTAATTTGAATAACTGTTGATGTTTTTAATTGCTATTTCGACTTCACACTTTAAACAAATTAGCGGGAAAACTAGTACAAATTGTATGAAAATTTTCTTTTGTCAATGTTCTTGCGTGATCTAATTGCCGCTAATCTCCAATTAAAATTTTCCCTCGACTTTCAAAATAAATTGATTGTTTTCAGATTCTTGTTGATTTAAGTTTTTTTTGGTATTGCGCGAAAAGTTGGCCATGGATACCGACTTCTTTTTTTAACATTAACCAACTATCTAAAATTTACACGTTTTTGTTTCTTAAGATTTTTCAGTAGGGAGCCAAATAACTACTTTAATAAACTAAAACAATGGCCTTTAATAACTAAAACAATGGCCTCAACAGAGCCGAAGAGCCTGTGTAATTTTCAGAAACTATCTGAGCACCCAGTTGCATAAAGCTTCTCAGTGCCATCAATTTTCAATATAAAAGTTTTCTTCGGTATCTTAAAATAAATAGGTATGTTACGGCTATTTAATAATTTTGCTCAATTGGAGGTTTTTTTATATTGCGCGACAAGTTGACCATGGATGTTGATTACTTTTTCAGGGCCACTTAGCTGTCCAAAATTGTCACCTTTTTGTTTCTCATGTTTTTTTTGTAGGGCGCAAAATAGGCGAGGAAATCGCGGTGGTAGTTCAAAAAATCATACTGTATACTTGTGAACTGTTTTAATAAATAGTTTAATACTGATTCCTTAATTTTTTTTAACCCTTTCGGTGACATCGGCTTAATCGCTTGCAAAGAATTCTCGGAACAAGACACCCGTTCGAACCATCCGATGCCGAAGGCGCGCGCTGTTGCCGTCTCCGCGCGCCCTGTAACGATAGCCACGAGAAACCTCTTCAGGTCGTTCGATACCAACTGTCCGCGACTGTACAATATTATTTTTTAGCTAGCGATTATCTCGCTTATTCTGCGCCCCACGAAAAAACGTAAGAAACAAAAACGTGGCAAAGAAACCGGAATCCAACTTGTCGCGTAATATAAAAAATCTCAAATTAGGCAAAATTATTAGTGGCATGTTTATTGTAAGAGCTAGAATAAAACTTTTATACTAAAAATTGAACACTGAGAAGGTTTATGCCGATTATTCAGCTGATGGTTTCAGAAAATCACACAGGGTATTCGGCTCTCTTGAAGCCATGTAAATTTTTGTGGATTTGAGTTTTTCTTAGAATAACGCAAAAAGTTGGCCATGGATGTCCATTTATATTTTAACGCCGCCTAGCTGCTATCCAAAATAGCTATATTTTGTTATCTTACGTTTTTTTAACTAAATAAAACATTTCATGGCCTCAAGATAGCCCAAATCCCTCTGTAATTCTCCAAAATTCTCTAAAATTTGTAATATTTTACCTTCATAGGTAATAAATATTGGTAATCTTGATTATAGTTCTGTTTGTTGAGATGACCCATTTTAACATCCCATTTTTTTTGTGGATATACGGGTTGCGCCGTCGTGTCTATATTCAAGACAATCCATTGTGTGTGATACTCTACGGACCGAACACTAAAGGTCGTTTAAAGGGCTAACCGAATAACAAAGCCCCATTTACTCTTTTGCTGCTTCCGTTGTTCTCCCAAACATTTCGGCCGTCGTCGGCGGCAATCTACAGACAATAGCACATTGTGCGCGTTTCAGAAGATCTGCTTTAAATCTGGTAGGACGTTACGGGCCCTCCCTCCCGCTTGACATGTGCTTACCAGATGTATGCTCGCGGTAATTTTGCGAAACAATAAAGTCGAGATTCCGGTAAAAAGGCGTTTACTTTGTTTCGAAAAGCGGCCGCCGGAACCTCCAGCGCCCGAAATCTGTCATTAGGCCCTCGCCAAAACATGTGGCGCGGCTGTACGCCTCATGAGCTTTTTAATTTACCGTACGGTTATTGCCGCGTAAACTGTGAACGCTATTGTAATGAAAACAATTGCAACATAAATGTCAAGACATTGCCCGCGATTATGTTGGGCCAACTGCGTAAACATAGGGATAATTTAGGAACCGAGAGAATCGACTTGGGTTATTATTTCTGTATTGTCTAATAAATCATATAGATCATAGATTTATGGCGTTCTGGCGTTTTTATTATTTCCGCTTCTGTTTCCCTTCTTTTGTTTATATTTGTCTTTTATCTACTCTTTATTTACGTTAAGTTTTATTAACTTGTGCATTATTGAAAACACAATATTGGTATAGCATTATTTATATCCATTCTATTTGGGTTTCAAAGGCTTTTGAAGGTGGTATTGAAACTTGGAATTGAGCAAATAAATATGTTTCCTTCAGTGAAAAGAAACGCGTATATTATTATTATCATCTATGCTTTTGGGATGTGATCTTACCTTATTCAGACTGTTTGTACTTAGGTATATAATTTATTTATTATGTGATTAAGCAGTTTAATTATTTTAAATCTCATGTCTATTTATGTAGTAATGCCAATGCCTCGCCTTGCTAATTATATAAAATATAAGTTCCCATGTTCCCGTTCCGCATAGTGCGCCTTGTTTTGTCGCTAGACAGGGTAGGTCGGAACCAGGGGTCTAGGAGGAGGCAGGCGAACCGATCCCTCTTTTTTATATAAATAACATACACATAATACGTATGTATATATATTTATAAGTATACAATATGTCCCGGAAACGTCACGGATAAGAATGAACAGCATTGGATCTTGAAAACGGTGAGAGATAGAACAACAGTTAAATGGGTAAAAAGTTGCGCAATTTTACGGTCAATAAAATGGTACAAACAGATTTCTAATATCTTTTTTCGTTTTTGAGTTATTTTGAAAAAAGTAAAAGTTTGCTTTTCGATTTAATTTTTTTCTAAAGTTGAAGAAAAACACTTTCTCATGGCACTATTTAACGGGCTTTAAGATGGCTTTTTTGGATTTAATCTACAACGTTCCGTTTTTGACAAACTTTGTTTTTCTAAATACGGACCTGGTTTTTTCTGCAGATTTTGAAAGAACTTTTCATTTCAAATACCATAATGTATGACATGAAATATATTTAAAATGTTTTGAGACAATTATACTGAAAATTCCTTTTTTCCATTCATTCTTTTCTATTGCGGCCCTGTATTTAATAATAAGAAGTCTAAAATATTAATCAGTATTGTCCACAATTTAACTTGCAGTTTATTTTTACTTCGAAAACTTAATATTTTTAAATATGGGCTCTGTCTGGTAAGTGTGTTCCTCTGTTGTTGTACAGCAAACAGTGTCGCATTGTGTTTTGGAGTAAATTCTTCGCTTTTTTTAATTGTGAGAAGAAAGCTTTAAGCCAATGAAACCAATAACTTTTGCCATTTATTAATTGCAACAATACATTCGTTCGGCCTCTACACTATTTCTGTGACACAAAATACAGGGTTAACTATCACTTAGTACAAAAAATTTTATGGCAGATAAAGAAAAATTAGGCTTGCCAAAATAAATTTTCAAAAATTTTCTAACATTTGTCTTAAGCCTACAATTTTTTTTTTAATTGTATAAAACCCGTCAAAAAGCGCCGCCTATGGACGCCCGCGTGACGTGTCTTAAAATTTCGCGAATGTCAATAGTAGTGACGGGTAGTGAAGTAGCGCGGCGTTGCCACGCCTATCAATTTATCCGAGGATTCAACACAAAATTTCGATTTTGATTAAAAATTTGTGCATTTTTTACTTCAGGATCTTCTCTTATACTTATTCTGGGCCAGGCCAAATAAGTGTATGTAGTTTTGTAATTCCTTGGTGCTGCTATGTGAAAATGCAAAAGCAAAAAACGCCTAGAGATTCAGGATTACCTAGCCTCGGGACCGAGCTCGGGACTCGGGATTTATATCCTGTTTTCTGTTTTTAAATTTCAAACTAAGGTAAGCCGAATCCAGGCGAACCTCGAGTATATCTAGCGGCGCTGCGGCTGTACAGATTCAAATCGATTTTTATTTATGTATTTTTTAAATTTGTTTGAGTAAAAAGGTATTTTCATCCTTCCTAAAACAACGGCAACACCGAGGAAAATCACTTCCAGCTGACAGTACGTTCCGAAGCCATATTGGATGAGGCGGAGATTTACAGGGAAGATGGGGGTCTTTACCCTTTTTTCGAAAGATCGTAAAAAAAATCTAAAAACATTTTTCTATGTTTTCTTAAGCCACCCTGCGCACGTGGTAAATTTTTTTGTACTAAGTGATAGTTAACCCTGTATAACATGCTAACATGTTAAGTTTGTAGTCCTTTGAAAAAGCACCCTCCATTTCTAATAGGTAATACAAATTATTAACTATGATACAGTGGGAGTTATGACAAATGACAAGGGATTTTTATTTATTTTTTATTATCGTATCGTATGTGACTGATATTAGTCTTTGCCATCTTTTTTTGGCTCTCCGATTGAAAGATAAGTTGTAAGGTAAATTGTTGGCAATACTGATTAATATTTAGACTTCTTATTATTAAACACATGGCTGCATTAGAAAAAAATGAATAGAAAAAAGGAATTTTCAGTATAATTGTCTCAAAACATTTTAAAAATATTACGTGTCAAACATCATGGTATTTGTAATGAAAAGTGCTTTCAAAATCTGCAAAAGAAAATCTAGGTCCGTATTTAAAAAATAAAGTTGAAGTTGTTTTCTCAAAAACGAAATGTTGTAGAACAAATCTAAAAATGCCCGATAAAAAGTGCCATAAGAAAGTTTTTTCTTTTTTTATCTGTGATAACAACTTTAGAAAAAAATAAAATCGAAAACGAAAAATTTTACCTTAAAATTGCGCTACTTTTCCCCCATTTAACCGTTGTTCTATCTATCACCGTTTGCAAGACCCCCCATGCTGTTCATTCTTATCCGGGACACATTGTATATGTATATAATATGTTCTGTATGTAAGTAAAGTACCTATACTAAAATCGAGCAATCCGTACGCCTGGCGTAAATAAAACCACGTGTTCAATGACGTTCCGCGATTGGTCTACTATAAAATGGTAGACTATAAAATTTCACCCGACTCGGCACCAGGGACGTACTCAATCGCAAAAGTGTAGTTATGTGGTTTTATCTTGTTGTTTTCAGCTATTTAGACACTGCCACAAATAATTTTATCGATATTTTGAACCATTTTAATTAAGCCGATAATTCTTTTCCGAAATATTTTGATGTAAACAATTATAAAACTAAAATTAAATACAGGTTCTGCCTCAGTGCGGCCCTGACGAATATTTCAAGTCACGTGCTCTTGTTTACGCCAGGCGTAAGAGTTGCTCGATTTTAGTATAGGTAGGTAACTTTCAGAATTAAAAAATATTGTGCAAAGTGCGGGGCTAAGTGCCGCATGAAAGTGCAAGTTATGCGGTACCCCGACAAGGAATAGTTTGAGCTCCGCGATACCAAATATGAAAATGCACGCCCTATTTTAAATTTTGACACTTCTTCCGAAATTTAGCATTTTTCATCATTGGAAAATGTCATCACGTACATGATGGAGAAAAATTGTGTTAGGTTAAGACAACGTTTTTCCATGTGTCATTTTGGGACTGTTTGGAAGTATTCAGTATTCATTCTTTTCTTTCTGTAGCTTTTTAAGTAAAGAGTCAGTATCTACGTTTGTCTTCTTCTCAGGGCCGGACCAGTTAATCAGGGCCCACCGGGGAAAACTGATTAGGGCACCACGCACTCTTTTTTAATGTTTTGCAAAACTGGGATATAGGTACGTGTGTTATGATAATAGAAATAATAATAAAAATGTTAATGATAATAACACGCCAATAAATAATAATAATTCTCACCTCACCCTCACAGTACCTGAGAGTGCCGCAGAAACACATGAATGGGGGGCAATTATTATAGTAGGAGTAGGTATTGTCTATAATGCCCTGTGCGCCTGTGCGTATATAAATATTAAAAGGGACAACTTAAACTCTCAAAAACTTTTAATGCATACCTATTTATTAAAAAACAAATTTCGAACCAGATTTCGACAGAGTGCGAATGAAATATCAAAGAGTTAGGCCTACTTTGATTTTATTCTCTCTTTTTTCAAATAAATGGTTTTCTCTAAATAGTAGGTACGACAAAACTATATTAAAAAAAAACTTGCTCAGAATGGAAAACTGCGCATGATAACAAAATTTGACGATTCTAGGCCTATACTTTGTATTTTGGAAAATATTTGAGGAAATTCAAAGTATGCCTAGGATTGTCAAAAATTTTTCATCAAACACAGTTTCCTACTCTGAGTAACTTTTATTTATACAGTTTTGTCGTACTACCTACAGAATTGTTTAATCGAAGAAAAACAAGAAAAAAATCAAAAACCGAAGTAGGCCTATTAACGCTTTAAAATTTTGTACACCTATAAGTAATTTATCACGCTGAACAAATTTTCTTAATACCTTTTTTCAATATCTCTACAAATAGAAGCAGTTTACTGTTATGCGAATTAACCTTTCTTCAATTTTCTGGTCACCCAGTATAAGTAATGTTAACTTTTCCATGCCAATCTTATTTTAAGAACAAGCCGACTTTTTAATCCAAAATAACTTTTTTCGAAAAATTGAATATAATTTTTTTTGCAACTACCTATAGTTAAGTCCATCCGTGAACACACTGTATAAAATAATAATAATAATTTGGTCATTGTCCAGATTGTCCGATATGTTGCTTTCAACGTTAATTAAAATTAAAGCTCCAAGAATGTCCTGTGAAATTGTGGAACGAATTCGAGATTTTATTAATTTTAATTTTGAAAAAACAGTTTCGCATTTTGACCTGGGTCACTGATAATTGATAATGTTAAAATGAATTTATAAATTAAGTACAAATTTATAAAAGCCGAAGAATGCATGTTCAAGATGTTAAGTATTAAATAACAACACACCAGACAACCTGAACATGAAGAACTTGAAGAAGCATCTAACTTATTTTCACAATTTATATTTCAATCTTTCACAGAGCCGGAAAATATTACAGAAAAAGAACTTAAGTATGAAATTAGTTCATTTTTATTTTTATCCATATCTAGTAGATATATTATAAATAGTTACAAAAGCCTCTTTTCTGAGGAAAATATTTTGGGTCAAAGAACTGAAAATCTTTATAATGTTGTTCAGTGTTGGAAAATCTATTTGAAATGCTTTGAGAAATTTGATGTATAATAGTTTTGCATGTTTCTACTTGAAACTTTTTGTGTAAATTAGCAAAGATATAATGCTCCGACATTTCTCCGGGGTAGGGAGGTACCGCATTATCTAAGTAAGGGAGATCCCTTTAAGTCGGCTCGTGAAACCCCCACCATATCAACAGAGGGTAGAGCCCTAGTTTTTAGTCTTCGTTGCGCAGCATGGAGCACGGCCTTCGCACGAGCGCCCGAGGCCCAGGGCCCCTACAGGCGCCAGGGCCAGGGCCCCGCGGGGAATTCCCCGGTATACCCCGCCTGCGCAGTCCGGCCCTGGTTCTTCTAATAGGATCTTATTTCCGACAAAATCTTGGACTAGTTAGGTGGCTTTTTAACTTCAGTAGGAAATTACTTATATACATATGAAAATCAAAACTCAAAAAAATTTGGAGCCCCCTTATTACTGTGCCTAATTGCATTCGCCTGACAGCAGGCGCGGACCCTTCAACCGTGCGCGCGAGGCGTGGAGGCGGCGAAAAGGGGCGCGACCCGCCCTTATTGTGCGCGTCCCCCCTCCCCTCCCCGAATATGAATTATGATTTATGAGGCGCCCGTTGCCGGAGGCTAGGGGTAATTAACTTCCGGCCGCGGCCGCGGATCGGCTCGTTAGGGGCTTGCGGGGCGGCACACGGTCGCGCCTCATTGACTGCGAGGGTCGCACGGGGTGGAATTAAAAGGTCGATTATTGCTGCAGTTGGCAGTCGAGTTTGACTGATTATTATAAAATTATGCCTAGTAGCTCCGAATGTAAATATGTATATTGCCCCTCTCTTGCCTCTCGCCCCGCCGAACTACACGCAAGATGAAGTTCATCTCATGATACTATAACTTGATAAGCTCATGCGCATAATAATATGACGTTTCGAATATTGCCGGTATACGTCATCGGGTTACAAAAATCTTTCGAAATTTAGTTTAATTCCATTCAAGTCGGCTTTTGTGGGTTTTGAGATCAATATACAGGGTGTTTCAGAGCTAAATACAATAATTTTAACCACATACTCAGAAAGGTGTCTAAATACGAAAAATCGAAAAAAAAAAATTTTCGGAAACATTTTAGAAATAATTAAATAATTTTAATATTTCCCCTAACGAGCCGCTCAGTTTCATTATAGTGTAGACGCTTACCCAAGGCGCGAGGGAGAGGCAAATTGGTTTCAAGTCTTCCTTACGACGTTGCCAGATCGCGGCGCCAAGCAACGAAAATACGCAATATTTTTTTATCTTTTCAATTAAGGTAGGTATCTACTGATTTATTTTCGCGTTGTTGGTTTCTCCTGCGCGGTCGCGCTCTGCGCTCCCTCTCCTGCTCGTGGTGCGACGTTGCCGATACAGTTCATTATCTGATTTTTTACTACTAACTAGATTTATTATTTATGTAGTGAGTGTCCTCCGACAACAGGGATAATTGAAATAAACGCAAGTAAGAGCAAGTTCAATTGATACTTTAATTGAATTGGCCTTTCATAAATGCATAAATGGTAAAATTACTTAAAAGTATTTAAAATCGGGGAATATCAGCTAAAACCGACAACATTGCACGTCGCCCAACAATGTAGCTTCTGTCCGGCCCACTTCGCGGTCGTTTCCTGGCCAGTGGCGTCGTTATTGTCTGTAAAAATAGCTTCCTTAACAAATTTTCTGGCTTTATTAATGACTTTTAATTTTTTTTTAATTGCGGATTCGTATTAAGCTCAATTTTCTCCACATGTGGTTAAAATTATTGTATTTAGGTCTGAAACACCCTATATATAATATGGTTTGTTGCAATTACAGAAAGGGTACAAATTTATGTTCTTTCATAAATCGCCTCTCATACCAACGACCATTAGCCGGCCCCGCGCACCAGCCTCGCTCGTTCGTTCTCGCTTTAAATATAAATCTACATTACAGGCGGCGAAGGCGAAGGCGATGGGAATGAAGCGCTTCCTTTTGCGTCTCACTTGTTGTTCCCCACCGCTTGGACTATTATTGTTTCAGGAAAATTCAAGGATATACATCGGGCGGCTAGCGGCAAGCCTTTGAATCGAGGAGATCAAAGTGCCGTGCCCAAGTGAACCTTCTATGTGGTCACATATTAGGTGCTAGTCTAGTACCGGTGAGTTGTTATTGTTATGACGCTAACTTTTTCATAGTTGGATTTTAATTTGAAGACCAAGGATGCTGCCTTGTCTTCCCCTCATTCAACACCATCTTTAATTTTGTATTTTAAAACAACTTTTTACGCAAATTTTTTGTCAAATAATCTAAATTTTGGGTTAGAGATGGCTTGGTATCTTGAGCTACAGTTTTGTCAGCCTTCGACAAATGCGATTTTTTATTCGAGATTCTGAGCAGCTTTATTTATTTTGCACCTCTATATGTTTTTTTAAATTACTTTCCTGCTTGCTTGCTTCCGCTATTAGACACGACTAGAATGTAGATATTTGGTTACAATAACTATTATTTCGGTTTTATTGCCATTTGCTATTTTCAAAGCACTAGTAAAACACTATTTCTTCGCCAACGTTTCGATTAACATATAATCTTCATCAGGACTCGGGAATATAATAGCATGTAATAGAAAATGAATGTAACTAAAAATAATTATTATTTATCCAAATGGACATCAGAACTTTAGGTTATGCTTTTGCCAAAGAATTTTCAGAATTTATTAAAAATGAAAATTTACCAAATAATTACATAATTGTTTCTTCCACCGTGCGCACTCCGCACACCGTGCGCACTCCGCCCATCGTGCGCACGCTGCCGAGATTCACATTGAAAGTGTATTTTAGGCATTTTCACCAAAATGTCTTTATTTTCTCTTCTTGTTAATAAATTTACACATTACCCCTTTCATCTAGCATTGAATAATAAATCATCACCTTTATGTAATAATTTTTCGAAATATTATTTTTAAAAAATGTTTTTTCTTTTGGCGTGATACCTTACACCTGCAAGGCTCCACGCAATACGGAGTCAATATTATGTCTCAATAATAAAAAAACCTAAAATTCCTATACGATAAGGGATGCGGTGTGCGTATTGTAGATAGACCAACGTGGATGAGCCCTCCGCACGCGAATTCCGCAACGCGCACTCCGCATGCGGTTCACAAATTTAAAACAATCAATAAATCTATTTTTTCGTTAAGAATTGCGCCGCAGGCGAAAATTATTCAAATTTTCAGTCACGCAGTTTAAATGAACGAAAAAAAATATAACTAACCTAATATTATAAAAATATATTAACTGTGGAACCATAATGACTTAGGTATGCAGTAACTATAAGAAATATGTACTTTTTTCTTTTGCAGAGAAGGGAGAGAGACACTCCAAAACTCCTCGAGTTAAGAGGAAGTGAAAATAAGTGTTTATAAGTAAGTATACCTATAAATTGTTTGCCACATCCTAAAAATTACCATCAAAACATATCAAAACGGGGGCCAGATCCGTGGGCATCAAATGCTTTAATCTGAGCTGAAGGAGACGATGCCTCTCTTGGAAATGTGAAGGGATAAGCAGGTGCCTTCGATCGGCTTCCATGACCGGCTGCTCTTTTTTCCCAGAAAGTGGGGAGTGGGTTGAGGAGATTCCTAGAAAAATGACGGTGGAGAAATTCGTTGGGGACTGGCACATGGCTCCGAGAATGAGGCAGATTAGGATCATGATTCGGCTGTCTTATCAAAAGAGCTGCCGCGTGTGCCAAGAAGAGACTGAAAGGGATTGGTGAGGGTCCTCACCGGGCACTGATGTCTGGCTCGACACATGTACCTCATTGGAGTGGCGAAGAAGAGAGATTGCAGATGGTGTCTGGAGAATGAGGAAACCCCTCAGCATCTAGTCACAGAGTGCTCTGCACTCGACAGGACTCAGCCAAACTGGGCGAGGATAATGTGTATGGTGTCAAGACGGGGGAGCTGCGGGCCTTCATTATGAAGGCTGACTTGACGGCTGCCCTACGAGGCCGGCTGTGGGGGCACAACAACGAGCCCATTGAGGCCTATGTGCCGGGCCGATCTGAGGCGGCCACCCCAGACCCCTAGATAAATAGATAAACCCAGTCAGGTATAGTCGGTTTTGGAAAGTAGGTAGTTTTGATGTTCTAAAGGAGATGACTGTCACAAAACATCATCAATATTTTGTGGTTAATATAGTCGCACAACGACCACGCACAATTGTTTATAAAATTTTCATAGTAAATCGTTAACAGGGAAAAGTAGGAATAATATTGTCGTCGTTTGGAGTTTTATGAAATTGGTGACAATAAATAGTGAGCTCTTTTTTCCAAGGCCAAAGTATCACCGTGTATTTGGATTCACCAGCGTCACTCGACAGCTCTCCCCGAACAGAGTGTGTTTCTATCTTCCCACTATCCTTTTTCTTCACGTGGATATCAGGATCCAAAAGGTACTTTTGCCAAAAATTTATAGTACCTACCTAACGTGGAACGGACTGCGTCAAATAATCCCAGCAAATGCTACTTGGGGTGTTTTGGGTCCATACTGTTTCTACAAAAAAATTGTACGTGTGTAGAGCAGTTCTAAAAAGGTTTTTTAACTTAACCAAATCAAATAGTTATACCTCCACAGTGAGCTAAGCAACGAATCACTACCAACAGAAAATAAAAGGGATTTTAAAAATTAACTGATGAAAAATATAAAAAATAACGAGTTTTGCAGCCAGAAAGGTATATATTAACTTCTTTTTATAATACCAAGCTTTCGGTCTACTTCATGACCTTCATCATGGCTAGAAATTTTTTTAAATTATTAGAAAATATTGAGAAAAGGTTGAAATTTTACTCACAATTATGTTGAAGTTTTTTACCAATATTATTATTAATATTGATATTATTGATGATAACCTAAAAAACATTTTTTCTTATTATAAATTTATCTTTTGTTTTTTGAAAGTAAATTTACCTTATTAACAAAAAAAAAACAATTACAAACAAAATTGACGGTATAAATTTTCACACGAAATTATGTAAAAAAACCTTTTTCTGGCCCCTTTTAAACCTAAAATCTATCTGGTTTTAATATTGGTAAAAAAACTTCAACATAATTATTGTGAGTAAAATTTCAACCTTTTCTCAATAATTCAAAAAAATTTCTAGCCCTGCTGAAGGTCACGAAGTAGACCGAAAGCTTGGTATTATAAAAAGAAGTTAATATATACCTTTCTGGCTGCAAAACTCGTTATTTTATCTACTAAGTAAAACTACACAGCCGTAAACTA
Organism: Pseudeuparius sepicola; assembly: GCA_963920635.1. NCBI lineage: Eukaryota > Metazoa > Arthropoda > Insecta > Coleoptera > Anthribidae > Pseudeuparius > Pseudeuparius sepicola. Next base: position 32,313,435 of record OY987303.1, read on the forward strand.
GCTATTTATTAAAAATAGAAAAGCCAAAATCCGCGATGTGACTGTGTGTGGAAGTATAGCTTCCACAAAAATGTAATGTTTTTTTTTTAATTTTTTAAATCTCAAGTTCAACTTCTTATAACGAATGTGGAATTTAGATATCTAGGCATAAAAAGATTACGGACATAATGGCTAAGAATTTTGCGCTCCCCCACTAAAACCCTTGTATTACAACGACAGATTGAAGAATAGCGCACGCTTCTTCCTCGAGACAAACATACGTCTGCGGGGAGCCGGGCACTCATCAACGGCGTATCTCCGTTCACACACACGCCGTTCACGGCCGCGCTGAGGAACGACCCCGTCCCCACGATTAAAATCCGCTCGTGTCCACGAATCCATGCGCTTTTCGTCGCTGGATTTATGCAACACATGGGGCCCTTGTGTTCGCGGCCCATCGCTCAGCAATGGCGGCGCAGTAAATCGGCTTGGTCTCCCTGCTGGAGACGTGCGCGAATCACCGGCGCGCCACCGCTTGCCACTCGATAAATTTACCGGCCGCTCCATTTGTTCACGACGGCGAACCTGCGTTTTTCGCGAAGGCACTCAGAAACGTACAGGTGGGAGAGTGTGACCGAGGACTGAATCCGTTGACAATACGCGAGCATGCGAGAATTCTTGCTCAACTATACATAGTTGTACTGGCGGTTCGCAACATTTTCCTTTGGGTGTGCGCAATGGTATAATAATTTTAGTAGGCACTGCGCAGGCGCACGCAGCGGCGCACTTATTGAGGAGCCGCCCCTTGTTAGTAGAAGCCAGTCCTTCTAGGCTATTACAATAATTATTGCTGTTTTATATTTAATTATAATACTATTAGTAGTATATATATAATACTATTATAATTAAATAGTGGACTTTATCGATTCTAAAGGAGTAGTTACTTTCGAATAAAATTCTTTTACTACGTCCATTACTACGTCAAAATGTTTATAAAATGTTCATAAAATAATTAGTGAAGGTTGGTGACCGAAAACTTAAACACTTTTTGGTGCAGCTTAGTTGGGACAAGGGTCAAAACATAAGTAAATCACTATTTCTTTATCAAAGTTTCGATTAATATATAATCTTCATCAGGGCTCTGAAATGAATAAAAACTAAAAATACTATAAAATTAAAACAAAGTAGAATTCTTATAGTCAAAACTCCACAATCAGTTTCTTTAATGAAAACTGTTAATGAGAACTGTACATTCTTTTTTTTCTACACTCACCGGCACGAAAAACGGAGCACTTACAATTTTTATTTAAAAAATGTAAAATTTTAATACTTTGCGATGGTTTATTATTATAATAAGTTAAACGCAAACAACAACATGTTTTAAGTAATTTCTAATAACAATTGGGCGCTTTTTTTTAAATAAAAACTTTTGTTACAATTTAAAAAATTAGAACGATAAACCCACATTGGTGTTGTGGCAAAATGTCCTTAAATGAATCAAAACTTAAACGATTTTTGAGCAAAAACTAATGAGGAGCATTTTTAATAACGGGTATTACCCCCGCGAGCTCGAATGATTGCATGCATTCTCCGTGGCATGCCTAAAATCAAATGGCGAATGTCCTCTTGAGGAATAAGGTCCCATTCCTCTAAAAGAGCTTGTTTCAACTGATTTATGGTTAAAGGAGCAGGAACACGACTTCGCATTCTTCGCCCAAGCATGTCCCAAACATGTTCAATCGGGTTCGCATCTGGACTTAACGCTGGCCACTCCAAAACAGGAATGTTTACATCATTTAAATACTGTTGAGTGATTCTTGCGGTATGAGGTCTGGCATTATCATGCATCAGAAGAAAGTTATTTCCAATAAAATCAACATACGGGACAACAAAATCTTGGAGAATTTCATCAATGTACCTGGCAGCAGTTAAGGAGCCTCTTGGAACGATGTACAACTCAGTGTGTGCCTCCAGAGAAATTCCAGCCCACACCATTACTGAACCTCCTTGGTATCCTACTCTAGGACTGAAGGTACATTCTGCAAAACGCTCTTGTGGTCTTCGCCATACTCTCTCGCGACCATCTGGAGATCGCAGGCTAAACCTGGACTCATCAGTAAATAAAATTCGCCCCCAATCATTTTCACCCCAGTGCTCATGATTTCTGGCAAACCGAAGTCGCGCAACACGATGACGCCTAAGAAGCTCTGGACCTGTTGCAGGTCTACGACTGGTAAGATTGGCTTCTCCAAGTCTTCGTCTAACTGTACGTTCGCTTACATTGGTATTCCGAACATGATGAAGTCTATTTCTGATTTCTACAGCTGTAGCACGACGATCTCGTAGACTTTGCAAGAGGATGAAGCGATCATCATGAGCGTTAGTTTTTCGTTGGGGACCAGTTCCAGGTCGTCTGGTGTAAGCTCTAGTTTCCAAAAAACGTGTATAAATACGGTGCACAGTGCTATTGGATACGGCATATTGTTGGGCAACATATCGCTCAGTTCTTCCGTCTTGAAGCAACGCAACAATAGCAGCCGCTGTTTCAGGATTAACAGCCATATTTTTACCTTAAATAAACGCAGTACAGCTTTGAACTGTTTCACTTCTTTAAACTCAGACTTGTCAAAACAATAAAAACAAAAGAAAAGTCATGGCCAACTAAGACTTGTGTACTTTTTAATTTTTGGAAATTTTTATTCAAAACAGTCTAGTCTTGCTTTTCAAATAAACGTTTAATTGTTGTTAGATATTACTTAGAACATGTTGTTGTTTGCTTTTAACTTATTATAATAATAAACCATTGCAAAGTATTAAAATTTTATATTTTTTAAATAAAAAAAGTTCTCCGTTTTTCGTGCCGGTGAGTGCAGTTTTTTTCTTTTTTTATATCTTTTTCTAGCTTTGTCATTTATTATTAAAGAAATTTTACTGCTGATGATGAACCCTTAGAGGTTTGAAACATGTACAGTTTTCATTAACAGTTTTCATTAAAGAAACTGATTGTGGAGTTTTGACTATAAGAATTCTACTTTGTTTTAATTTTATCTTCCTGCTCCACTGTAAGAAAATGGACTATTTTTTCGATTTAAAAATACTATGTAAGAAATAAGATTTGATGTTTTAAAATAATAATAAATATTATTTGTTGAGAATATTGAAATAAGCTCATAAGCTGCCTGTTCAGAAACGTGGAAAAATTAAGTATTAAAATAAAAGTCCAGGTGACAATAGTAGCCCTTTGGGGCCACGTTAACGGTATGCCTATGGTTCTCGACGAATTTTCTATTTTGAACTTCACTATAAAACACATGGCAGCAAATGTTAAAACCCTCTAACCTAAGAGCCACCTTAGCCGCCTCGTAGTCCACCACCGCCCCGAATGGAGGAAGCCCCACCAGCACCTCTAGGGCCCGAGAGGGGCTAGTCCTGAGGGCCCCCTTGATGCAAAGGCATGCAAGGCGTTGTATCTTGACAAGCGACGCCCTTGGTCTGATCCTGCGTGTGCCAGACCACCATACGACGGCCCCATGAGTGCTCATGGGTACAGTCATAGCCTTGCATATCCAAAGCATGATCCATAGGCTTAGGTATAAAAATCACCCTGATCTGCAACCACAGTCGAGGAACATGCCCTCTGGCGATAGATGCCCGAAACATTGGATCTCCATCAGAAAAGGAAACCGCTGCTGACATCAGAATTCAATTCATCAAATGGAGACAATAAGCAGTGAATTATTCAATTCCAACATTACTTTGGCAGCTCTCACAAACAAGAATAGCTTTAGGGCGGGACATTCGTATCCCACGTAGATTTTACAAACCAAATAACTGCACTTGCCAACAGTGTATACAATCGAAAACCACTCACTCGTCGCAAAATCTCAGGAACTATAAAGCCTACAAACATGATATTAGGACAAGGTGCCTCAAATACACACTTGCGCTTGAAAGAGAAAGATCAAAAATGTAGATTATGGATACCCTCTCCTAGGAATCGGCACGCCGGGATGGATTGCGGATACCCTCTCCTAGGAAGCGGCGCGCTGGGGTGTCGAGTGTCGACGGTGTCGGGCGCCCGCACTACCAATATTGGTTTCGCCAGCCGTTCTCGACGTCTCTATATGCCCAAACACAGTGTTTCTATCTCATCGCTATCATTTTTCTTCACGAAGAAATCAGGAGCCAAGAGGTACTTTTGCCAGGTCTGAATGAATGTGTGTTCCCCGATAAATTTCGAACGCATTGAGATCGATATAAAATTTGGTGAGATGCATAATCTTGCCTACAGTATGACGGTTCGCATTTAAAATCGCTTCATGCGAAGGAGTGGAAATGACTGGATGAAAATATATCAAGCCTGTCTCTTATTTATAAAACGAAAAGCAAAGCATGTATTTTCTCAGTTGTTGATGACATCAATCAAAATAGTAATTTATGTTACCGGAAAGTAGTGTTGCATATCGAGCGAAGTAGATCAGACATTTATCTAAGAAGTGGCTACAATATGTATTACTGGAGCACCGATATCATCAATGTTTACACAATTTTGAGATGTTACGTAACCGACTGCGACTCCGCTAATTATGTTCATAACAAACCGTATCGAAGAAAATTGTTATTATTTGTTTATAGAGGCTTTCCGTTTGTTAACAATCGTAATTCTTCTTTTAAGTACGCCTAGAGTAATTCACCATTTTATTATTGCCGTGTAAATATTTAGAAATGCCGTAGTTTCAAAATTATTTTCACACATCTGCTTTACTTCGCGATAACTAAACGAATTTGCAAAGATAGTCTTTGACTGTTGATTCCATATCTAGATAAGAATGGAATAAAACAACTAACGAAACCTAATGAATGCTAGCACATTTCAATTAATAAATACTTTTCAAATGATATAAAGAATCGAAGATTTTGACTTGGGCCTTACGTTCCGCATGAAATTTGAAAACACAAACCATCTGATATTCAATTTGCTTATACGTTCCAATTAGTATTAATGCAACACAAAGCAGGGTGTCCCATTTATGCTTAAAAAAATATCCGTGTGCGTGTAGGTAGCTTGTGCTAAAAAATATGACTTTGTCGTATAAAATTTTTCTCTCAGATGCCTGTTGACTGAAATACAGGGTGTTGAAGTTCTTTTTTTGTATTGAATTTTGCCAATATCTTCCAAAATAATTAAGCTGCTGAACTGAAATATGACACTGCTGTGTTTTTGGGGGTGGAGAATAAACTGAAGATTTTAATTTCTACGTTTCTCACAGAGGATACTGTTTCTAGTTCATCATTTTGGTCTTACAGGTTTATCATTTCAGTGCATCTTTTCATTTTGCAACAAAAGTGTACTTTATAGTTTCATAACGATAAAAACAACCATTTGCGTTGAAATTGGCAAAATGTGCCGCAAAACACCTGTTAACTCCAATACTTGAAGCATAAAATGATCACCCACCTCTTTTAAATGTCGCAAAATTAAAAGATGCACTAAAATTATGAACCTGTGAGACCAAAAAGAAAAGCTCAAAAAAGTTATGATCCAAAAACAGCGCAAATGGCGCCCTTTGGTACGTAGAAATTAAGAGGTAATATGTCAGTTCAGCAGCCTGATTATTTTCAGAGATATAGGCATAATTCAATTTCAACAAATAACTTCAACTTTCAGTATTTCAGTCAACAGGCGTCTAAGAGAAAAATTATATGCGACAAACTCACTTTTTTTTAGCAAGAGGTACCTGCACACGGATGTTTCAGATGTTCATATATAGTCTAGTCGGCGGGAGATAATGGTGAAGGCTACTTTTGGTCCCCTCCTGGACTATTGTTAGACGGAAAAATTCAAATATTAGACGGAAAATTCAAGGTAATACATCAAACCTTTGACTCGATGGCTCGACTCAAAACATTTGCTACACTTATTAATTTTATATTATACTAACGGCCTGTCCCGGCTTCGCACGGCTAAACATTTATTTATATCCCTAATTGAACAGGATTAACAATATAGCCTGTAGTTTTTGAGTTTATTCATTACATTATAATATTAGCATAGATTGCATGATGTTATTGGAATTTTAAAGCGTGGCTGAAGTTTCTACAGTTATTTATATTGTCAACTACCCTAGATACAAAGGCCTGGATGATGACTTATTTTTAGAATTAACGAGCTGTATTAGTAAGGCATTTCCAAAAATAATACGTTTTAGTATCTATCAAGTGTCTAGTGGACCCGATGGTCTATTCCAGCAAATAAAAATGGTAAGTAAGTCGGAACGTGCCTATATTCCTGTCCAACATCAAACGCGCCATGAAGTGCGTAGTCAAACTGGGGTTAGGGTTTCCCGGGGACACTGTGCGGTGTTGAAAAGCCGCTCGCTGTTACGGCCTTTTTATCTCCTCTCCGTCGTGGCTCACAAAAGGAAATATTGTCGCTAAATAATTCATAGCCGCCTTTCTGGCCCTAACTCGGACATATATGTATAGACTTTGTGGAGTGTTCGTCAAAGGTGCATAAGGCGTCCTAATCGGTTATTCTGGATGTCGGGTCTTTTAATTTAACGCGGCAAAATATCTAATCAAAACACACGATTTTCAAAACCGGGATCAATAAACTTTCAGCGAAAATTGAACTATCACTATAAGCAACCAATGTTTAAATGACACTTCACATTTCACATATTTATTATATTTTTATTATTATTCTTAAATGTTTTCTCCAACTAATACTGCTACCAACAAAAATAAAAAAGAAAATAGCAAAATGTGGTCCAATTTGGTAGTTAACACCTATTCCAACCAAAGGGAACTGGTCGACGGTCAACCTTTCACCTCAGTTTTGATACTTATTAAACTACTGGCAGCGGAACAGGTGGTGAAGCATAAGGCACGCACCGCACGACAAGAATGGATGTAGGTGTATTTGCTAACTTCTGATTTGCTCACAAATGAACACTTAACTAGAATAATAGGTAGGTAAACGATGATGCGACAGTTGAGTGACAGGATTGTAAGTTATGGACACAGAATAAATAGCTTCACAACAGAAGCGTCCATAAAGACATGTGTCAAAAGGATGCTCGCTTTGACGCGAAATATCTTCTAAAGGGATAAACATTGTGCATTTTATTTGATTTTACATTAATCCACATTGCAAAGAGATTGTATTAGGGCCAAAATTATGTGTAAGGTATTGGTTATTTTTCTGTAAATTGAAATGGAGGCTCGCTTATTTTTGACACATGTCTTTATAGACGCTTCTGTTGTGAAGCTATTTATTCTGTGTTATGGACCATACTATGTCATGGTACTCTTTTTTTTAATTTTTGCTCCAGGGTGAAATAGTTCAACAAATGTATTTCGTGCTAAAAATGTTATGAAAATGTACTGAACATGTAGATTGAGAGTGTCTTTGATGAGTGCAAGTCAAGAAGTTCTGAACCAGGTTTCAACTAATTGTATTTTGTGTTCAGTAATCAATACATATTATTATTATTACAATACAAATACCAAATACAAAGATGTAGTTCTGCATAAATGAATTATACAGACAAACAATGCCCTTTAAAATTAAGATTGCATTTCCCCTTTAAATAACTAATTCTGTCTCAAAAATGAAGTAGGCCAAAAAGATAATTATTAGGTTTTGGAAATATACGCGCCTTAAATGTAACATATTAGGTAGGTATATGTTACATTTAGAGGTCAGGAAGTTCAGAATATGTTTGTCGAATGCATGTTGAGAGTTTTGGTGACTAGCTAATAGCTAATCTAACTCTTCCTGAATAGTGGGTGTTGCTCGCCATGTTACTCACTAAACCTGCACAGCAATCCGGATTTTTCTTCGCTTCGTACCTTTCGTCGTTGCAATAACGAAAATATCCGAAATAGTTACAGGGTGGTTCATTATAAATTGACACCCCCCCCCCCCCTTAACTTGCTAGTTTTTGAGGTTAGAAAAAAAAGTTTTTTACAAAAGTTTTAGATACTAATACAAAGTTTTTTGTGACGCTATTGACCGTGTACAGTGTGTTCTAGAAAGCCGAGGCAGACATAACTTATGTTTTTGTAAATGGAACACCCTATATATTTTTGCATTTTTGAAATCTGCTCATCAAGGCAAATAAAATGATATTAAACTTTGTGGCATTATTTTTTTCCGTTTTTGATAAATTCTGTTTTCAAATTTTATACGAAATTTATTTAACTAGAATTTGTGGATCTCGTGAAAAAATATTTGCTTTAAACAAGAGAGTAATATAGTTAAACTCCAAAATGTTTAGGAGCCTTTTAAAATGTTACTGACCATATTCTCGAAATACCTAAAGAATTTCAGGAAAATCGTAAAAGCTCCTAAACATTTTGGAGTTTCACTATGTTACTCTCGTGTTTAAAACAAATATTTTTCGTTATTACATTGATCGTCTATCCACAACTTCGAGTTAAATAAATTTAGTATAAAATTTTAATACGGATTTTTTCAATAACGGAAAAAGATAATGCCACAAAGTTTAATATTATTTTCATTGCCTTGATGAGCAGATTTCTAACATGCAAACATATATAGGGTGTTCCATGTAAAAAACATAAGTTATGTCTGCCACGGCTTTCTAGAACACACTGTACACGGTCCAATAGCGTCACAAAAAATTTTGTGTTAGTATCTAAAACTTTTGTAAAAAACTTTTTTCTAACTTCAAAAACTAACAAGTTAAGGGGGGTGTCAATTTATAATGAACCACATGGGACATATTATGGCTACATGGGACATATTATGGCTAATCGGCAACCGCTTATCTGCTTGTGTGGCTCGAAGTTGGGGGATTAGAGGAATCAGTGGGCGGGCGACCATCATTCCGTTCCGCGTGGCACCCGGCCTAATCAAACGACATTATCGCGGGAATAAAGTTGGGAGCCGATGTCAACGCCTCATCCGTGAAATTGCTTATGACGGCACCGGCGCTCATTCCTCCTTTCCCACTAGATATTAGCTGAGCGATTTCTTAGTTACGACAAACGTGTGCGCAAAAAGCGTCCATTTCTTATAGACTGTTGACAACTGACAACAATGGGCATATAGCACAGCAGAGATGCTGTGCCCACTTTATATTTTAGGCATATTCTGGAAGAAATTTTTTAGGTATGCAAAAACACAAATTTAGTGTTGTGCATCAGTTTAATATTTACATTTTTCTCTTAAAGCCAACCCTATCTGCTCCAAAAGTGGATTTTTTCCGGACCTAACCAGGCTGTCCACGTATGTTGTATTTATTTAGTATTTTGGAAATTATTAGATCCTTTATAGAAGTTGTTATACGCTTGAATTAATAAAACGTGTCTCAGGTTCTCTCTGGTGTAACTTGTGTAAGTTAAGGCGCTACGATACCCCCCATTTTCAAGGGTTTCGTAGTTTACATCTCCTACTTGCATTTCTTAATATTTTCACTTGATTTTTTTTTGTGGCTTAGATAAAACTACGAAGAATCGTCGTTGTGTATCACGAACTGTGCAGGACTAATGCGACACTGTGAAAAAAAATGCCAAACATACCCGAAATTCGACTATATTCGGTTAAGAATTTCGAGTATTTCCACCGCTCAAAAATAATTCGAAGGACACAACGACGATTGAGGCATTCTATAACATTATTTTAAGACTACTTTCAAGTCGATACGTTTGTTCGTTTGGCTATGATTTGAAAACTACGAACCCATTGCCCGGCAATAAAATGATCCGTGAATTGGCCATTCGAGCAGGAATTAGACGTACGGAGATAGGCGGGCGGGCGGGCGTTCGCTGGAACTCGTGGTTCCCCTACTTCCCCCTACTTCGGCGTACCTCACCGGGCTCGGAAACCACGTCAGGAGAACTTTCAATCGATATCAGATGGTTCATTTTTCATTTTATTAGTCTCAGTCTCCCTTATTTGTGTTTCGCTTGTTTTGAATGTTAGTATGTTAGCAAATATTTATATTTCCGAGTACCCGAAGAAAATATTTTCTACCGCGACATTATGTATGTCGACTGGCATATAATAATACTCATTATTATTATTATTCCAGGAATTATAAATAAATAATTATTAATCCATTGCGCCACAAATAAATTTTAGAAAATAAATAATTATTATTCACAAAGTACCTACTTTTTGCTTTTGTGTAAAATGGTTTAATCCCTAGGGCATAAAATAGCCTGGTCGTGCAAAAAGAGTAAATTTAAATTCTAGACCAAATTGTGCGCTTGATTTTTACTTTAAAAATGTGATAGGTACAAGTAATAATTTTGCCAAATAAATGGGTCATGTGAAGCATTTTTTGAAAACGAATTCCTATGTAAATCGCTGCATGATAAAAGCTAATTTATATACTTTCCAGAGGGAACGATAATAATTCTGACATCCAGTCAGTTTTACAAACTTCTTCGTTAGAAGATTGTTCGAAAGTCATTGGAGTTGAAAATCGGGCAAAATAAAAATAGTACATTTTATTGTTCCAGTCTGTCGAATTTATGACATTTTAATACTGAACCGCAGTCAGGGCAAGAATACCTATAATGTTTGATAATGATGTCACAACAGTCACATGTAGTGAAACCAATAGGAGTAATTTGTGGGCTTGAGTGCTTTTATTCCCGTAGGTACCTAATATGGTTTCCAGAATTTGAGAGAGGGGTACCTACATATTTTGCATTTTGCACACTTATTCGGATTTAGGTATAAGTAGTACTGCAGGTGCATAGGGTTTGGGAAACAAACTTTCTGGGAAAAACAGGGCTTTGAATGGAACATTTACAAGGGATTAGAAATTAATAGCTCCTATTATCTCACAACTATTACTTTATTTAAAAAGGGAGACCAGTTTCGTAACTCTATAAATTAGTCCTTGAGGATGTAATTTTATAGATTAACGAAACCGTTGTGATATAATATGGCCTATTCACTCTAATCCCTCTAAAGTGAACTCTTACAGTGTATAAAGTTTTTAGTTAGATTTATTTATTATTACACAAATGTAAATATGGAATACCTACTAGTTATATAAAACATTTTGAAGAAGTAGACTTTAGACGCACTTTTTTAGTCGTAGCAACACTATTATGCAGAACAATTATCCAATCAAACATTAATAGATGTTCAACTGACCCTAATGTGGTTCAAGAAGAATTCGGTAATCGAATCGTTAATTTAGATTTTATAATTGAGCAATTACAGAAGTTTTTTTTATACACGAACCCTTCATAGCATGCACCTTTGCTGATATGAAAAATAATAGTAAAATTGCTTCGACGCCAAAAAGCTATGCAGTGTATTGCCAACGAAAAGTGAACGCCCTGAAAAATATCATTTTTGCAATAAAGCAAACAGGCCACCGCCGTTTTTTAAATATATATTCGCGCTTCTTCGTCGGCATCGGCGAGACTCGTGTGACCCGTCGGCGGCCGTCGGCGGCGGCCGGCACCCGAGTTATTATTTCATATTATCTACACGTCTACACAGGAAAAAAAGACTGTTGTGATTTTAGTGAGTTCGTGTATATAGTCACTTTTCCATTACCTACTTTAAATATACAAGCAAATCCATGTGGTCCCAACAATATAATCTATACTTTTGACGTAATTGCAGATGAACCAATAAGTTTAAAATAGTTTGAATTTCCGTTAAGAAGACGTATTGTCACTTCGATACTAAAATTGGCATACTACAATGAAAGCATAACCTCGGTTTTAAAATATCTTATGTTTTATTTAAACAATTAAATTTATTTTATTTGAATAATAATAATTCTCACCCTCAGACTACTCCAAACTATATAAGAGTACCCCAGAAGCAACTGAAAAAACATTATAATTCATTGGATGAACAAAATAACTTAATTGCAACTTTTATATTCATCAATGTAAGTAGTCATAGTCCAAGCAAATTGTCATTTTTTATAGAGGTAGAAAAAAATTATTCTTAACAGGTAGATATTTTCAGGGTTGTTTGTGGGTAGCGTCCTGAGTATAACCCCAAAAAATCACCGTCGAAGTCGTGTTACGAACCCCGCAATAGGAGTGGTTTTGCAAACATTTTTTTGCAAATTTTTTTCTTCTCATGTGTACAATTTTTTTTCTTCTTATGTATACATTATTACGTTCTCTAAAACTTTCCCTCATGAAGTTTTTTTTTTAACTTCAATACTTCACGAGATATAGGTAAAAGATCACCACTATCTAAAGTGCTTTATAAGGGTAAAAAAAAAATCTTTAAAACAAGTTGATTTTTTCAGGGTTAACTGGGGGTTAACTTAGGAGTGCACACAGTGATCGCAAATTAAAGGTTTTGAATCAACCCTACACTCTATATCGTTCGTAGTCATAATGAACACTGCAAGTGAATGGCTATAATTGATATTAGTACCCACAATTAAGTATTACAAATCCAGCAAAAAATCAGTGACAATAGTTGTAATTTCAGTATAATGAACAGTTAAATGTATCCCTATTCAATTCAACACCATGAAACGTTATGTTGTTCTGACAAAAGAATGTGCTTAGAAAAGAAGTATTATAGAATCAATTCCAGAACATGCTATTTATTGAAATAAAATATTACATTTAAATTATTCATTAGAATTCAATATCAATTGTAATTGAATTGATTATTGTTAGTTACAAAAAAGCTTCTGCTTGAGTTTGAGGAATAATATCTCATATTGAATTAAACAGGGTTTTTTTACAAAATGACAGATTTTTCTCAGTGTAGTACCCACGGCCGGCCTGCCCCTCAATCGTAGCACTATGAAGGGGCAGGCTGGAGTGGGGAGTCGTGGGGACTAGAGGAAGGAAAAGGATAGGCATATCTAATCGAGCGACGTTTGTCCTGAATTGAGTCGGGCACTTCGGGCGGACTTCATAAGTATCGTAGCCTCTTAAGTACATACAGTGACTATAGAGTCACTGGTACATAGTACTTAATAAATAATGACTATTCGTTAAAATGTAGTTTGTATAATTTACATGTAAATTCTAAATAAACTGTTTTTTCTACATTATTTTATTTGTATTGTTGCTTTTTTAATATCAGCCAAGAGTTTTTTCCTTTGTTACCAACAGCGCCGCTGGTGAAGCTGGTGAGAACAAAAAATCGTCGGTTTCGAGTTTCCAATCTTTTCCATATACAGGGTGTCCCGAAATTAGCATGCAATAATTTGCCAGCACGTTCTTCGACCTAAAAAATGAAAAAGTTCTTATGTATAAACATGGCATCAAAAATGTTCCCTAAGGAGACTATAGCCCCCGAAATGGACACTTCGGCAAACGGTTTTTTCTAAATATTTCCAGAACGAACAAAGATCAAATTCTGAAATTTGGTAGCTTTGTGATGTATACCTGTGAGATTTGACATTTACCGAGGTAGAGATAGTTTGACATTCTTAATCCCAAATGGGCCCCAATTCTTTTGTGTGTGTTTTTTTCCCAGATTTCTTGCGAAATTATGAAATTTCAGGGTATTATACGAACTCTTCTTGAACTTCCCTAGCGGGCACCTATGAAGAAAGTTAAAAAAAGTTCCTATAAAATTCTGAAATTTGTTATGTGACATACTAGGGAAAAGAAGTCATGAGAAAAGCTGAAAACAAAATTTGGGGTATTTTTAACTCTTCGATTCCTCGATTTGGGACGCCTATGATGAAGAATGTCAAACTATCTCTACCTCGGTAAATGTTAAATCCCACGAGTATATCTAATACCAAATTTCAGAACTTTATCAATGACAAAATTGTTTGCCAAGGTGTCCATTTCGGGGGCTACTTATGTCTATAGGTCATGTTTATTTATTTATTTTTAGTTTTTTTTTGATCGAAGAACGCGCTGGCACCTAATTTCTAATACGCATTTTCATGGCCCTCTGCAAAACAAATTTCAAAACGATTTTATTTGAAAACGGTGCACGCTATCGAATTTCAACAAGAGCACAAATTTTCCGTATTATACCTTGACATTTCATAATTTCGCAAGAAATCGGGAAAAAAGAAACACACACACAAAATCTGGGATATTTTAACCCCTTAGCCCCCCCCCCCCCCATTTGGGACGCCTATCAAACTCTCTCTACCTCGGTAAATGTCAAATCACACATGATACATGACATGTAAATCACATACCAAATTTCAGAATTTTACCTTTGTTCATTCTGGAAATATTTAGAAAAACCGTTTGCCAAAGTGTCCATTTCGGGGGCTATAGACTCCTCAGGGAGCATTTTTGAGGCCATGTTTATAGCAACTTTTTTCATTTCTTTGGGTCGCAGAACACGCTGCCAAATTATTGCACGCTAATTCCGCGACAACTCGTATATTTATTTGATCTGCGTTTTTGAAATATATGGCATATTTTGACAGTTCAGCTCGTATCACATATTATGCAAAAGATGGTTTTATAAATACGCGGGAAGTATCTGTAGGCTTCAGGGAATTACAGAACTAGGACATACATTTTAAAAGTGTGTCCTTTCCAAAATAAAATAACTTGTTCCGAAGATTTGATTTTCCAGAGATTTGAAAATAGTATATTTCCTAACAAGTGCGGAAAGTGCCACTTTTTGCGTAGCGGAGTTCAGCCAAGAAATCGAGTGTGGAAAAGACATTTTCCACAAGAGTTAGGAACACTATTTTTTCTACAAGCGTGCGGAAAAGCAAATAAATTAAAAGTACACTTTTCCGCACGCATTTTAGTTTAGAAAGTGCCACTTTTCCACACTAGTGCGGAAAAGTAGTGCGGAAAAGTATGTTTCTGCACTAGTGCGGAAAAGTGACACTTTCTAAACTAAAATGCGTGCGGAAAAGTGTACTTTTTCGCACGCTTGTATAGAAAAAATATATATCCATCGCTGTTATTTCAAACTCAAAGACCTTTCGAACGACGAATCACACATGGTACAGTCCCAACGTATAAGGGTTATCTCTAGAGCTTAGCGGATGACCTAAGGATTTTTTCCAGAAAAGACGGAGTGAATATTTTCGATAGATATGCCATCCTATGTGTGGAAATAATTTGTTATATGCGAGAATGACTGTTCTTGTCTGCTTGGATGCTGTTATTTTCGTTATTAAAATCACCAACTGTCTGTTTATTTACCAAGCGGCTCTCGTGTTTATAAGCAGACGGTTTAAACGTAGGAAATTATTTACAAAAATTACAGAGCAGTTAATGCAATGGCAGACTCAATTAGGGGAATAAGCATTATAGTCAATGTTTACGTTTTTGGACTTTGTATCGAATTATTGGGACAATATTGACTGTCTTCGCGGCGCACTTTGATCATTCGGTGCTTCATTGAAACTCTCGTTTCTTTATGTTTTCCCCGGTTCATTTTAAGAGTTTCTGTTGCTCGTCTCTTCACAGTTGACGTCTGCACTAATTTTATGCGTCTCACGTGTGTATATACAATGCCTTATTTTTTGCCTCGAGCTGTTTTGTTTTCTTTTATCTGAAATCCCCTCGATCTTCTACTAAATAGTTTCTATTTGAAGTTGTGTTGATCTAACAAATTTATATAGTGATAAATTAACTTTATAGGAATTTTATTAGGCCGACTTAGGCTTATAAATCTCCCTGCTTTATTTCGTATTTATTCAAAATAACTGGGGAATTCTAAAACAATAAATACACTCGTATTCCTCCAAGAAAAACTTTTACAGTTAAAGAATCCAAATAACATAGGTAAATATCGTAAATCGAGAGAATGATACCGCACCTACTAAACCTACGATAGTCTGTTGTAAAATGTTTCCTGTAGCTATTATTATCAAAATTGACTTTTTGTACACTTCACGTACTTCAGTCACTTCAATCTTAACTTGACAATTATTATCGATAAGTTTGTAAAGTCTATCCAAGTTACAGAGGCAGTGGATCAAAACATTGGCCACCACCTGACCTATTCTCTTATTGGTCTGGCCGTCATAGAATGTCAAGTAATTACGCGGCGAGCAGAATGCAGGGCCGGCTCTTCCCTCAGTCGAGTTTCCTGCATATTTTAGATCGGATCGCGAGCAGTATATTCTGTAAATTTATTTTGCTACTTAATTTAAGGAAATTTAAAAGAATTAGTTCCAAGCCACTTGGAATCTCATATTAGTCCGACTCTGGTAATCGATCGCAAATCGGTCATGTGATTTTGTTTATATATCTACTGCCGCTGTAACTTGGATAGACTTTAGACTTGTGCAAGATAGGAATATAGTTCGTGCAGTATATTTCTTTATGACAGTATCCCTAGTTAGAAAACATATTTAATATTTTAATAAAATCGGTGCATCACCTATATAAAAGTGTAATAGAGTTTTCTTTATAGGGATATTTCCTATATGCACATAGTGTATATTATCCAGAATTTTTTTCGCTAAGAAACAAAAGGAAAAACAGTTGTGAATGAGAAGAAGTTGTCTAAGAGTATTTTCCTGTTTATTTTTTGAAAGAAAACTTCTTCCAACTGTTTTTTACTTTTCAAAAAACGGAGATATTTTCTGTAAACAAAGTTCTGGAATCTATAAGAAAACAGCTCACAGGCGAAATTGGCATAGGTGTATTATACATTTAGGCATTTTTTTCAATAAATAGTCTTGAATATCAATAAAGTAGTCTATAATATCAAAGTCGTGATTTTTATTTATCATTTTACATAAATGCGGATTTTTTTCATTAAAGTTCGTTCGACCCATTTTTCAATATTATTAAATAAGTAT
Source organism: Pseudeuparius sepicola (assembly GCA_963920635.1). NCBI lineage: Eukaryota > Metazoa > Arthropoda > Insecta > Coleoptera > Anthribidae > Pseudeuparius > Pseudeuparius sepicola. The sequence continues at coordinate 32,330,141 of OY987303.1, forward strand.
CCTTTAAAATATTTCAAGCGTGCACAGAACAAACAAAATCTTAAAAATGTAGCACCTTTAATTTAAATGTAAACACCTGAATCTTGAAGACTACCATTAAGGCCAAAATTATGACAATTAAAGAACATCATATTTACATGCAGTAATCTTCAGTGTAAGTACTTACCTACCTCGAACAAAAAAAAATATATTGAATTATATATTAAGTTGAAGTAGAGAACTACTTATTCTGAAATAGTATTGCTTGAGGAAACTAGGAACATAATTTTAATAATCAACGATATTCCTATAGTTTGCTTTCACGAAGACCTTCCTGCCGCTGTCGATGACCATACGTGAGAAAGACTTGACCAGAAATCATAAAACTTGAAGGCATTTGTTGGAAAAAAACAAAGGAAGTGTCTAAAACAAGCAACTTCCTCAATGTTGTGAGGTTCTCAAATAAAGAAATTAATTTTAACAGAAAATCGATAGTCTTTATCAAGGCAGATAATTGAATGAAATATTCTCACACTACTTATGTATGTTTCATATTATTATAATCTAGTTGAAATGTGCTCACCTAATTAGCCATCTAAAAACACACCTGGTATAATTCACCGATTTTCCTAAATAAGGCTCAACCAAATGAAATATTCAACATCCGTTACTGAAATAATATAAATACGTATTATTAAGAAGAAAAACAAATAAAACTAATCAACCCGTGGTATACCTCTTGCCGGCAGATGAGAACTTCTGGGGACATTTGCATTTCCTGACACATACATGCAGCCTGCAGGAAGATTCAGAACTTCGGTTTAAAGTTGCTGATTGACGGCCACTAGTTTGACTATTAAGAAGTTTGAAAATATATTTGGATTTTTAGATAATTATAACGGATGGAATAATTATTTTGAAATATATTTTACACTTTAAGTGCCCGAGGTATCTACCTACAGGTACTACAGGTTTTAATGGTGGGATTTTTAAAAATATTTTTCCACTTATCGTGTATTATTTGTTTATGAACTTCTTGCATGAAACCAAAATTTAACACTTCAGGGCCTTCTTAGGACGTGTTAGCTAGAACTTATACAGTGTCACCATTAAAGTCGGCACCATATGGGATTTTTTTAAATAGCGATCATTTGTTGCAGAAAGTGACTGAAAGTGGCATTTCTAAATCGAATTTGAAAAAAATATATTTAAAAAATATGTTTGTACTGCCATTTTATGTACGTGCGCAGAATTTCAAAAGCCTAGGATGAAATTGCGATTTTTGATATTTTTATCAAATAAAATATTTTTACAAATCGAAAGTTTACTTAACTGGCAAAAATTTTTTATGTAATACTTACCGTCACATGTCGGTTCCATGATAAATGTTTTATTTGCTTTCCATAGTTTTAAAAAATAAAATTGCAACCATAATAAATATTGGCACGAGTGGTGTGCAAAGTTCCAATAATTTTATCGTTCTTTTTAAGGTGGATTTATAAACTCGACGTTTGCGTTGGCGAAGTTGACGGTGACCTTCGCAGTTTGCGTCCAGAAATGTGAACGACGGAACGTGAAAGATGAAATTAGTTTATCTCTCGGACGGCATCGGACGCAGACGGCAACGTTCGACGGCGTTTATAAATGGTTACACGTAAAATATTGGGATTGAATTTTCGACGCAAACGGCAACGGCGAGCGCCAACGCAAACGTCGAGTTTATAAATCCACCTTTAATCTTATAAAATACTGTCAAAAAACTGTCAAAAGAAGGCATTGTGTTTTAATTAGACTTTAGTTTTCGCACCTTTTCTGAAAACATAATTTTTTTGTAATAAGTAGATTGTTAAAACAGTAAGTTGGCCATGGTAAACGAATTGCAAGTTTGCACACGTACATAAAATCGCAGTAGAAACATCTCTTTCAAGTAATTTTTTCAAATTCGATTTAGAAATGCCACTTTCCGACACTTTCTACAACAAATGTAAAATTTGATAGCTAACAGAGATCCCTTGGCCGTAACTGTTAATGTCATGTTTGCCCTAATTTGAAGCATCAAATTTTAAGCAAAGCTATTAAAAAAATCCCATATGGTGCGGACTTTAATGGTAACACTGTATGATGTGTTTTGGATACAACATAATTCCGCCGATCAGGGTTTACTCTTTTTTAGAGAGGTTGCACACGAACGCGGCGCGGCAAAAAAACGTTGCGGCAGGCGGCGGCCGTATGTATGGTGAGGATCTGCGGTCAGAATTTTCGAACTTCTCGTACCGCACGGCACCTGACTCCATCTTCCGTCTCTAGCCAGCACCCGACAAGAAATGACAACATTGAACAATAGCCACTTAATCGGATAGATTCGGAAACGCGTCTCACCGTGTGCAAGATATACGCGGACGCGGCACGGAAAACGGCACGCGGAACCGCGTGATGCTAAATTGTATCGTGCTTGCACACGGACGCGGCGCGGCAAAAAAACGTTGCGGCAGGCGGCGGCCGTATGTTTGGTGAGGATCTGCGGTCAGAATTTTCGAACTTCTCGTACCGCACGGCACCTGACTCCATCTTCCGTCTCTAGCCAGCACCCGACAAGAAATGACAACATTATACCTGAGCACTAGCCACTTAATCGGATAGATTCAGAAACGCGTCGCACCGTGTGCAAGCTATACGCGGACGCGGCACGGAAAACGGCACGCGGAACCGCGTGATGCTAAATTGTATCGTGCTTGCACACGGACGCGGCGCGGCAAAAAAACGTTGCGGCAGGCGGCGGCCGTATGTTTGGTGAGGATCTGCGGTCAGAATTTTCGAACTTCTCGTACCGCACGGCACCTGACTCCATCTTCCGTCTCTAGCCAGCACCCGACAAGAAATGACAACATTATACCTGAGCACTAGCCACTTAATCGGATAGATTCAGAAACGCGTCGCACCGTGTGCAAGCTATACGCGGACGCGGTCGGGAAAACCGCACGCTGCATACCGCGCCGCATCCGCGTCGTGTGCAAGCTCTCTAATATAGTTGATTTTGTTACACTTCACTAGATCAGTGGCGCACTGACTGGCTAATATCTGAGTTTTTTTTTGGTATTTTCTAATATACCTGCCTTTATAAAAAACAGTTTGGAAATTTGTTTGAATCTGCCTAGCAGAATGTTTGCCCTGTCTGAGCCACAAGTTCATCGGTGACCTCACCAGAGCGTCAGAGCCGTAGATACGGAACTCCTCCATTGAGAAAAAAAAACGAAGAAAAAAATACATCATAATTTTTTATTTATTATACTTCATTTAAACTGAATTTGCCATTAATTTTTTTTTTAATTTTTGCTTGAGGAAAATTTTTAATGTGCAGAGACCTCCTAAGTACACTTTTTAATGCCCGCTTAAAAAACAATAATCTCTATCGCCCGACCTTCAAACAAATTTCAATTTACCTACACCTACTACACTGGACAGAAAATATTATAAAATGTTGCAAAAATTATAGACATAATATGGCCCTTTGAAACGATATGATAATTTATAGGGAACTATGAGCACTAACTTTTATTTTTTCTTCCACATCGCAAAAGGGTGTTCAGTGTTGTTTTTGATAATTACTGGATTTTTGTCAGTTAAAAAGTATTCTTGCTTACAGCACAAATGATTAGGTATGGGCCCACATAATGCAAAAAAATTACCCTTGGCGTCAAATTGTAATATGTTCATATTATATTTGACCTTGAAAATTTCACAAATTTTCGCCTGCGGCGCGATTTGTATAATAACAAAAATTAAATTCCATTTTTTTACCCTCCCTTCTCCCCACCGACAAAGTACCGCCCTGTAGGTACCTATCCCTCACTTCTCAAATGTGTAAGTACTGTAGGTACTGCCTGGAAAGTCGTTTACTCTGCCTGAAGTTTCTGTCTGGCTACAACTTCGAGTTGCCCCCCCCCCCAATCATATTTTCTGGGTGCGCCACTGCACTAGATGGCTCTGCTGACTAAATCCCTTTGGTTGATTCTACCAGCACGGTGAATAAACTAGACCAGTGATCGCATCTCACATATAATATGTATTTTAATTATGTGGTGGGGACAGTATGAGAAAGTAAGGACATTGGATGCTCGGCTTGACAATATTATGATTTAATTTTCTAATTTTTAGTATACACGCTAATAATACAGACAGTATTGCGAACTTACTTATTCGGAGCCTAAGCTTATAATACTCGTAGTTAAGAATAATTGGATCATTGGATGTATTCGTATCTAATCATTAAAAAATGCACTTGAAGAAGGTAAGTTTGAAACTATAGGTAGGTATAAGAAATTAGTTAACTTTTTCATGTTTGTTGTTATAAGTCTTTTCCATGGGGCATGAATGAACCTCACTTCCAATTTGGTGAAAAATATAAGTAGAAAAGGTTGTTATGCAAATAAAACAGGGCAATAAGGAAAAGACACTAAAGTCTATCCAAATTACATCGGCAGTAGATATAAACAAAATCACATGGGCGCCTTGCGATCGATTACCCACGGTCGGACTAATATAAGATTCTTTAACAAGTCAACAAGGCTGCTCGCGATCCGACCTATATATCTACAGGAAACTCGACTGAGGGAAGAGCCGGCCCTGCATTCCGCTGGCCGCCTTAAACCGGCACCGTCGCAATGATAAAGGCCTGCCAGCTGGCGACGCGAAACGTCACTACGTCATCACATGGAGGTCGGGAAGTTGCTTTTTGAAGTTGTTTACATTTACTTGTCTGGCGATTTTCCTGTTTTAAAGAACGTTTGTTGTGTGTTGGACTGTGTTTTTTAGTAATATAGGACGTGGAGTTTTATTAATAAGGTGGTAAAACAGCAGAGTGGTTCAGAATAAAGTGATTAAAGTTCAATTTTAGTTTATAGGTTTTAGGTTGTGTCTATAGTTTCGGACTAATTTAAATCATGCCGTGGACGTGTTCCGTTCCCAACTGCAAGGGAAACTACAAAGGCGGTCCTAATGTGTCCGCTTTTTCCTCCATAAAGACCCCATTTTAAGGGAAAAGTGGGTTAAGGCCATCAAAAGAGATTTTGTTCCTACACAGTTTTCCAGGATTTTGGTTTGGACTGTTGAAGAGTATTATACCTAACAATTTTATGTGATTTTATGGTTTTATTTATTCGAATTTAGTTGTATCTAGGCAGGCAAATAAGAAATAATTGGCATTTACGAAAATTTTACCGGTAGATATCTAAATGCACCAAAACCCCTTGAAAATGTGACTTTCACTCTCGTAGATTATTATCCGTGTTGTAAAACCATGAGCTATATATGTAAACAATCATTTTAAAGTGTTTTTTTACCAAATTTACCAAGTTGACACCTTGAAATTTGAATTTGGCGCCTTAGGCTCTCCTCCCTTGGATGACTCATTGCTTTCAGCTGGCGGGCCTTGTTATTGCGACGGTGCCGCTTAAACACTTGAGATTTCACGACGGCCAGACCAATAAGAGAATAGGTCACATCGCGACCAAGTGGTTGCCAATGCTTTGATTCACTGCCTCTGTAACTTGGATATAGTATAGTACAAATCATCGACATTCATATTAAATGTGACAGTATATGATTCATTTAAAAACAGTGCGGAATTGATGTTTGCATGAAAGTGCGGAAAGTAAAACATACTTTATTTTTGGAAAACAAAACCATCAAAAGCTACCCCAATTGAGACACTTTTTATCTTACCCCCTCCCCCTCAAATCAGTGTTTGTCTTCCAAGAACTCCACGCGCTCGGTTCAAGCTGCTGCCTTTAATTCCAATTTCGCAACAGAAAAAGAACTGGCTTTGATCCGAGTAATATATCGGAGATCTTTGTCGTTCGTGAGAGGCATCCTCGCGTGGGCGACCGGGGACTGGGGTTGTTTTTTGCCACGAGGCAATCCGTCGCGATGAATAATTGGCTGGAGCGCGTGAGAGACCACAGCACGTGCCGGAGCCAAGTGGCGCGAGAATATTTTGTTCATCTCTAGGAACCTCCAACAGCCGCGATTTATATTTCACACGCAAATGTTCAGACGCTGAAGATGGTTTTGGAAGTGGAAGTTTCTAATATGAATTTTCCTAGTCAATGAAAGCAGGTTCCTATGGAGGGAAGTCCTGTAATGTTCACTTTTCACATGGCACCAATGAATAAGTAAAATATTTATATAATATGTTACATTTGTTCCTTTAGGTGGAAAAAAATTTGCTGGGTTAGCATGTACAATATTTAATTGTTCAATTTAAAGCATTTATTATTAATGTCCAAGCTTCAGCGGCGCTATAAATCATTTTTCTTGAAATCGGCAGTGAAGTGTCCCAAAATCGTCATTAAAAGCTCAGAAATCGGCACTGAAGTAACCCATTATTGTACGATTTTTTCAATAAGTAGGCCTTGGCGAGATGTAAACATCAAACGTCAGACGCGGAGCCATCGCCCGTCAAAAGTGACCAAATATTCAAAACCCGGCCACAAAAGGCCCATTTAACTTTTCGTACACATTGCAAAATTGTTACCTATAGCAGCGCAATCGTTCAGGATAAATATTGTAGTAGGTTTGAATATCAATAGATTTGTTATGGAGGCTGCACAACAAGCAGCAGTTTGGTTTGTCTGTTCGAAGGTGCCGTGTCTTATCATACTTGACCTAGGTAGAGCGATCGTCAAAGTGAAGCAACGCCGCGCAGTTGGTTCATGGACCTTATGATTATTTTATTGCCTAATAAAACATTTTTTTTTCCGATTTCAAAAAAATATATATAATATGTATGTACCTCGGCACTGAAGTTCTTCTTATGACTCATGTGGTTTATTTGCCTCGGCCAGAGGCCTCGGCAACTAAATTCCACATGAGTCATAAAAAGTTGAACTTCAGTGCCTTGGTACATAAATAACTATTTTATCAACCTTTCTATATGATATGATGAATGTCAGTGTTCTACAAAAAATCCTTCTAATCCCAGCTAATGAACTGATAACGTTTAGTAACATTTAACACTAATCCCAGTTAATATTAAAAATTGACAAAAAAATATATGTTTTAACAGAGCATTTGAATTTGGTGCACTGATGTAAAATTAATAAACAACTTTTTAAGTAGGTAAAGTAAAACTTTTTGACATCTTCACAACAAAGCCCATTTTAAGAGAACTCTTTCAACGTCATTTTTGACAGGTGCACAAGTCACCAATCTACGTTTGGGAGGACATTTCTCGTCTTCTTTAAGAGGGGGTTGCCGACAGCGAAAGTAACGTTAGATTTCGTATTTATTTAAGTTGTAGGTATAGCATAAAATCTAATAACACTTTACCTGGCAAAAATTTAGTACAATCATCTTTGTCTTCATTTTAATCATAAGATCTTAAAAGCATATGCACTGGAATTATATTATTTTTCCCAAGGTTTTCATAACCTATAAAACAAAACAGTGCTTGTAAGATCTTATGATTAAAATGAAGACAGAAATGTTTGTACTAAATTTTTGCCAGGTAAAATGTTATTAGATTTGATGCTATACAACTTAAAAAAATACGAAATCTAACGTCACTTTCGGTGTCGGCAACCCCCTCTTAAGGCAAAAGTTAATGCCAATTTCAAAATGAATAATAAATAACAATTTTTTACCCTACATCCCATAATGTGACGGATATATTTGTCATATTTGTGCCTGCTCTCCTAACATGGATTTCTTTAACAATATACAGGGTGAGTCACTAGTAATGCACATAGTGTAACTGCATATATTTTGGGATAAAATATTAGGATTGAGGCTCATAATATGCCTTATAAAAATGTTGTTTGTTTTTTTAAATTGAATTTTGGCTACATCTCCCAACATAATCAAGCTGCTGAACTGAAATTTGCGCTGTTTTTGGATCGTGCTTTTACTCTTAACTTTTTTCAGGTTATTTTTTTGGTCCCGCAGGTCCATCATTTTAGTGCATCTTTTCATTCTGCAAAAAAGAGGTACTCTTGTTTCGTAACGATGAAATCAACCGCTTGCGTTGAAATTGCCAACATGTGCTTAAAGCACCTGTTCAATATTTGAAAAATAAAATTTTCACCTACTGCTTACAAATGTTACAGATTAACTGTACATTGAAAATGAAGAAAAAAATGTCAAATAAATATTGGTCGAAACACATTCGTTTTCTTGAAATAGGCCCAAAATATATGCAGTTGCGCTATGTGTCATTATTAATGACTCACCCTGTATTAAACAAAATTAAAATGTTGTTTTCATTGACATATTATTACGGAAGTACTTATTGAGACCCCGGCAAATTCCGAAGTTTTGTATTTATCGTGGGGTATTATATCGACATAGAAAATATCAGTAATGACTATCATTCCCGTATTCCAACCAAAGTTTTGTCTTGGGGAGCGCGAGAGATGTCCGCGTATTAAGAGCTTATATAAGTTATTAAGAGCTCGACAATAATCAGCCGTGAGGCGTAAGTCCGTCGTCGAAGGTAATCTTCTCGGAAACGTCATCTCCGCTCACGGTATTATACGGCTCTCTTGTGTTATTGTAGCTTGACGTGACAAATCCCGCGGGAGCCCCCTGTCTAAGGGCTTATATAGTGGCTGTCACATCTACGCTTCCATTCTACATTATTTTCTCCTTTTTTTGTGAGGGCGTGCGAGGAGCTGGAGAGCAGATATGTTCGTATTTCCTTTTATGAAAGGAGGGAAAAATGTCACGAAAAAGGTGAATACAAATAATTATGGAAAATAAAAGACCAACAGTGTGAAAGTTTTGAAGAAAATCATTTCGGTACCTACTTCCGACTTCACACTACCAAAATCTCTTCAGTCTTGTGTTACTATAGTGTTTTTTGATAAGTAATTCAAGAAAAACATTCTTCTGTTACATACAAGGAAGAAAGTAAGTAGTTTATGATATACAAGGACAAACAACTACTTTCCATCCAATATTTTTTATTCGGATGTGCTTAATGGTGAATTACGTAGCATGAGCTGTAAATAGCATATTACCTACGAATGGAAAAATTACGCAAGGAGTGCCTAGGTACCTACTCGCTTTGCAACTCAAGTTGTGTACTCTACTTTACCTATGATTAAATTACTCACTAATTCAATAATAATTATTTTATCAAATATCTTAGTTTTGACAAATTTAAAAGCGGGTTTCCAAGTATTTTTGTTTATTTTTCACGGCTATATGATTTAGCCCCTATGAAGATATTCCGTGAGTTTTGTACTGTAAAGGGTGTCCCAAACTGGATGCCCCAGGGTTATTATATAGGCAAACAAAAACAGCCAGTAAAAATGTGACTTATGGGTTTCTTGTAGGACCACACAAGTTTGCTTTTGGGCCAAAAAGATAGTTTTTAGTAATTTGGGAACTACAGGTTATGACGTCGTCAAATATATTTTTTCCAGGACCATACCTGTTTCTCTTTATATTTGGAAAGATCACGATTTTCTGATAAACTTTCGTAAATATATTTTTTTGATTTTTTTTTATAAGTTGTATGCGTAATAAAATCGAGTTAGTCATGACTAATGAAGGTATATTTTTGACAGAAACAATTGGCAGATGCTCGGGCAAACGTACCTAGATATTATTGAAAAAGTATTAAAATTTTATTATTAGTTATAAAAATATAACTGTATGAACGGCTTTTGAGAAAAACTGTTATTATAAACACTTGTTACATTTAAAACCTATCAATTTTAGGGAAAAACAAAAACCATTATTGAAGTTTTGTGATACCGACGTTAAATTACTAGATACAATTATTAAATGCCAAGAGAAGATATTTCAATTATGACAGGTATAAGAATAATAAATTATTAACTGTCATTTGTTTTCCATGGATACCCGATCAAGCCAAGGCTCATTTGGTTCATATGCTTTGTATTACACGAATATAATCTATAATTTTTGGAACACCAGCTGCTAGTTCTCATATGGAAAATGTGCCATTGCAGCTAAGAAGAACCGTGTGGTTTCAACACGACAGAGTTCCACCACATAAAGCCAGCATTGTAAAAAAGAATCTCTAAATGATGAGTTTGGAAACTAATGGATTGGAATACATAATAATAATAATTCTCACCCTCACAATACTTCAAACTAGGAGTACACCAGAAGCAACCACATGTTTGTGCGGGGGAGGGGTGGTCCCATAAAATGGCCAGGAAAGTCTCCAGATTTAACACCATTAGATTTCTGTTTATGGGGATTTCTGAAAAACACTGTTTACAAAACTCGATCTCGGAATATTGATCATTTAGTAGAAAAAATAGAAGATGCCTGCCGAAAGTTCACTAAGACAGAAGTTAGACGCCATCTAGACTTATGTTTATTAAAAGAAGAAAATTATTTATAAGTAAGAACATACCTAGCACTTATTTTTATGTTGTTGGTTTTGTTTTTTTTTTTGCTAAAATTGTTTGGTTTTTAAATACAGGGTGAGTCAGTCTTTAAAGGGGTGTTCGGCAGGTGGTTTTAAGGGGTGTCTTTCATACAAAATTTTTTGATTTGGGCTTTCCTTGCCAAGTTATTCGGGTCTACAGGGTGACCCAAAAGTATTTTTTATTTATATCTCAATAACGGAGCCACTTAAAAATTTGAAATTTGGTATGTGTTATCTACTTACTGGAAGACGCCTTAGGGTAGTTTATTCATTTACACAGTGCCCCCAAAAAAAGGGTAAAAACTAACAACCCCTATTAATTTTTTTGCTCAAACTTTTTTGAGGTTATCTTTTTGGTCTTGCAGGTCCATCATTTCTGTGTATCTTTTCATTTTGCAACAAAAGTGTACTCTTGTTTCATAACGATAAAATCGACCGTTGGAGTTGAAATTGGCAAAACGTGCCCCAAAACACCTGTTAACTTCAACATTCAAACATAAAATTTTTACCTACCGCTTTCAAACGTTACACATCGACTGTACCATTTAAACTGAGAAAAAAATTCCTATGAACAATGTACCAAAACTTATTAGCTTTCAAAATGGAAAGGATTGAATTTAACAAAATCTGAACACCCTATTTCAAGAAAACCAATGCTGTTTTGACCAATGTCCAATTGGCCAAAACATTGATCTGTAAAGTTTGAAAGCGGTAGGTAAAAATTTTATGTTTCGAATGTTGAAGTTAACAGGTGTTTTGGGGCACGTTTTGCCAATTTCAACTCAAACTGTTGATTTTATCGTTATGAAACAAGAGTATACTTTTGTTGCAAAATGAAAAGATACACGGAAATGATAGACCTGAAAGACCAAAAAGATAACCTCAAAAAAGTTTGAGCAAAAAAATTAATAGGGGTTGTTAGTTTTTACCCTTCTTTAGGGCACTAAACTACCCTAAGGCGTCTTCCAGGTAGTAGATAACAGATACCAAATTAAATTTCAATTTTTAAGTAGCGCCGTTATTGAGATATGAATAAAAAAAAACTTTATATTTATTATATATTTATATAAAATTTTATATGAAAGACCCCCCTTAAAATCACCTGCCGAACGCTCCTTTAAAATATTTACTATACATTCTGAGTCACCCTGTGTAATACATAAGTGTTAATAATAAAATTAAATTTTAATACTTTTTCCATAACACATCTGTCCGAGCATCTGTCAATTGTTTCTGTCAGAAATATACCTTCATAAGTAATAGTTAATTCGATTTTCATTAAAAAATATACCATGGCATATTTTTCATATTTTTACAAATAATCGCATATACCTTTTGAATGAAACAAGATATCATAAAAACTTATTTACGAAAGTTTATCAGAAAAACGAGCTCTTTCCAAATATGGAGAGAAACAGTTATGGTTCTGGGAAAAATATATTTGATGACGTCATAATTCGTAAAGACTATATTTTTGACCCAAAAGCAAGCTTGAGTGGTCCTACAACCCACAAGTCAAATTTTTATTGGCTGTTTTTGTATGCCTATAATAACCCTGGGGCGTCAAGTTTGGGACACCCTGTACCTTCGCCAATGTTTTGTACTTATGATTTCTACAAAATAAAATCCGAAGCATGTCATCATGTGTATTATAGTAATGGTTGAGGCACAGAATAAATGAATAAATTGTTGGTATAGAGCTACCAAACCAATAATACTTAGCCATCAAATTCAAATTTCAATACACAAAATCATTTCATATTTTTGAATAAGGTTACTATATAAAACAATGTTCGTCTTTGATGACGTGCATCGGATTTTGTTTTTCATAAACTTCATACCTACATATCATGTAGTGTGTTTTTTTATCGGTCGAAGGTGAATAGATTTAAAAAAGTAGTAAATTGAATCCAGACACTGTATTACTTTTATTCTTTCATTACAATAAATATTAGTTAATTATGACCTTCTATATAGAAATCTAAGGAATAGAAAACTATTGATCTGTAAATTAAATGTGCTCAATCATATGTTAGATATTATAGTTTTTAACATGCACAGTATACCTATGCATATTTACGTTTCCTATACGGTCAACGCTACTCGTTGCGGCAGCCAGCTAGGAAACGTAACGCGCTCTGATCGCTCCGTTTCCTAGACGGTAAGCGCAACGCTAATGTACCTGCAAAGAAGGTGGCACCTAGAAAGCATGCAGAGTACTCGACGGAAAGCAAGTCTCGCCTCCGTTTCCTATAAACGAATTCTTAGATACTAAATACTCTTAGGTATATTATATACATGACCACAAGATTTCAGTAGCAGAAGCTTACAGCTCTCTAATCATTAAAATGTATCTGTTGATACACTTATTTATTTACCATTTATTACCTGTTGCAAATAATATAGGCTTGATGTGTTGATGTGTTTGTTGCTGTTATGACAGTTCAAAAATTACCTTTTTGCATAAGCCGATAGCGTTGCGCTTACCGTCTAGGAAACGGAGCCATCAGAGCGCGTTACGTTTCCTAGTTGGCTGCCGCAACGAGTAGCGTTGACCGTATAGGAAACGTAAATATGCGTGCGGTATACGGTAGCCTGACTCTCAAATACTTTCAAATTCCGGCGCTTCGACTTCGAGTCAGCTTATTTTCAGTTCGCGAGGGCTCTGTCCGCGTTTTCATAGTACATAGTTGCGATATGTACCTTGGGGGCCGTTGCGTTGGCCAAAGGCTGAATAAACAACTCAGTTGATTATGTGCACATCACTTTTCCTTTCCTTTAGCCTGTACACCCAATTATGAAATTAATTTTTCTCTAGGGTTTTTCTAGGAATCAATTTATTAAATACGGTTCTGTGGGTTTTATACTAGGTACCTGAATATTTTGCTGGGGCTTCAACAAAGGTCTTCGATCCGCATAGTTGTTGAAATCCAACAAAAATAAACAGTGATGACTTATGAAGATTATCCCGAAGAATGCACGTACGGGCAACAACGGAGATAACAAAAGCTGCATATACCTACGTGGTTAGTTTAGTAAGGTACTTTTTGCGCACGCTCGCGGACCATAGTCATAACTAAAGGGCGGAATATATGCCAATTGCATATATATGCATTTTTTGCATATTTTATTCAATTTCGCAAAACATTGCATATTTCTGGAAAAACTATATTTTTGTGCATATTTGCATGTTTTTCCTATACTTATTTAAAGATTAAGATATAACCAAGATTATGAGAGCTCAGAGACAACTCGCAGTGTGTAGTGCAAAGTCAAGAAATCCTGAAAAATGCGGATGCAGCTAACCAACTTGTTTTTATTAAAGTTAATTTTAGTTTTATACCAGATATAATTCTTTCATTAGAAAGTATAAATTTAGGTTTAAGCGAATAGGTTGATTTTGTTCAAAAATTTTCCGCTAAATGTAGAAAGGTTCCCGGTGATGTAGGTATTAAAGTTAGAAAAAAATTAGAAGCTCTACTGTTGAAGAATGAAGGGTTCAAATCTTTAATGGCAGTAAAGAGTATTTTTGATGGTAAATCATCCAACGAAGTTGCACCTTGGTCATATACCTTACTACCCAAATTAAAATATTGTCCTATTACATCGCCAGATGTTGAGAGAAGCTTTTCTATATATAAACATATTTTTACCGACATAAGGCAAAGATTTTTATTGGAAAACTTTGCAAAGTATTTAATCATAAATTTCTACTAGGTATACAATTTCAAATTAAAATGTTTTTATAATTCTGCTTTAATATAGGTATTTTACGAGGTATTTTATGTATTTGTTTTCCTTTCATTTTTCTTAAAATAAACCCTTTCTCTAAAATCAGTTTTGGTTTTGGTGTTTTTTTAAGGTATTTGTACATATAATATAAATGCATATTATTGCATATTTTAAATAAAAATGATGCATATATATGCGCATATTTCGATTGAAATTAAATCCATATATTCCGCCCTTTATAGTCATAACACACCGCACCTAATGTGTAAAGTGTGAGAAACATTAATATTATCTGACACATTTATAATATAATGGTTGACCCCCGCTTCTCCGGTACTGGTGGAATTAGTTTTAATTTACAGCATTTAATGCAATGATCTGTATACCTAGATGACCCATTCAAATGGCATTGTAATCCACGTTGATATACAATAAAATATCAAAACAAAGGCCCTGTAGTGGTGCACAGCTGATCCGTAAATATATCGCCCACCAATGGAAAGTTCGGTTTGATTCAGTATTTGTAGCACCACACACGACGCATTTTAAGCGCCCCATCACTATTCACTATGGTTAGTTATTTCCTCGACCAATATTTTTAATAAAACAATTTATGTTTTTTGTTGTGATTTTTTTTGTCCATTCTTTTATTTATTACGTACAAACTAATAGGGGTAACAATAAATATATATCTATTCCATATGTAAGAGGTGTCTCGGAGGGTATTCAAATTTTTTTATCGAAGTACGGTATTTCAGTTGCACTTAAACCTTTTAATACTACCAATAGATTTTGTACAAAATTAAAACCAAAAATAGAAAACAAAAATAAATCCAACCTTATTTATAAAATTAATTGTAACAACTGTCCAGCTGTTTATGTCGGTCAGACGAAACAATATTTACATAATCGTTTGTATAGACACCAGTATGATGTTAGAACCAACAATTGTGACGCTACGGCACTTTGTAAACATTCCTTGGATCTGTCACATTCTTTTGACTTTGTAAATCCCGAAATTTTGGCCACAGAAAATGATTTTATAAAGAGAAACGTACTTGAAATGATTCATATAAGAAACCAACCTAATAGCATTAATTTTAGAACTGATACCAATCATTTATCTAAAATTTATAGCAATTTAATCTAGGTCAAATACATTTTCACACTTTATATAACAATAATAAGAAAGAGATAATAATTAAATTATTAAATTTTCACCTAGTATATAATATGTAAATTTTAGAGTATTATTATTATTATTTTGTTGATGCCCAGACTCTTTTGCGTTTCAAACTACGCTTTTCTGTACCACGTTATAAGTTTTTTGCTCGCTTGTACTGATAAAATTTTTAATTCCACACTCCTTGTCCACCCGCCGTAGAAATAACATCTAAATAAATAAAAAATATATTTTTTTTTTGAAAAATGTAAAAATTTCAACCGTCGTGAACACAAATTTGTTGTAAGTATTTATTTTGTTTAATATTGTTAAAACTTTTATAATCAAAAAATTACCAATTGTTCAATTTTCTTGACATAACCAATTGTTTTAGGACTTTTAACTTGTGAAGTTTGTTTGACGTTTTTTAAATTGTGTTGATTTTATCTGAAGATGGCGTTTTGAATGTATAAATGCCGAAACGTACGTAATAAATAAAAGAATGGACAAAAAAAATCACAACAAAAAACATAAATTGTTTTATTAAAAATATTGGTCGAATACCCAGGAAGTAACTAACCATTGTAATTTTAAACGACCAGTAAACATTATTACTAACTATTCACTATAGTAATTTGATAGTTAAACATAAATGTAAAGAGTTTATTAGCGTTTTTAATCTGTACCCGCCACACTACAACAAGGCGTGTGTAAAGAAACAGACGTTTGTCCCTGCCGCGTCGTTGCCAAATCTATTGCGCTTGCCCCAGTTTTCCTTCTATGCAACCAACCTTCTATTACCAATAATTATAATATTATATATTATAGATATAATAAAGAGATAATATTAACATAATTATATATCTCTGATGACTTTGCTATATATAAATTGTAAAAAATAAGTGCTTTCATTATTTGTCACTAAAGAGAAGTTGCAACTCTGCAGAAAAGTTTTGTAAATAAATACCAAAATGTCGAGGACGAAGCTGAGTATTGGAATATGGATCTAGCAGGTATACAGATCATTGATTTAATGTGTATCTACCAAATGTGTTTGCCTTAGTTGACTTCTTCTAGAAAACTTGAAAAAAAAATGATATTTGACGCCCTATATAACGAAAACCGTTAGGATTTTGATACGTGTTTATATAAAAGAATCTACTGTATATATATAGGACCTATATACATAGGTTACGGGTAAAGTAGGCGCAATAATAATTCCTACACCCCATACTTTAACCAAACAACGCCGGATAGAACGCGGTTTACCCGGGTAAAGCCAGAAATACCTATAATGTCGGTTATATTTCGTGCTTTACCCACGTTTCTTGGGTATTTCGCAGTTTACCGGGTAAACCTAATTTTAACCGTTATTCATACTTTACCCGTAACTTATATATTTTTTTCCTGGATATACCTATTTAATTTATATTCTACCTGCAGCAAATTATTTCTTAATATTGCCTAAAGTGAAATGGGGAATATTTGCCACGCTGCCTACGTGATCTGAAATAACTAAATATTGTTGCACGAGTGTGGGTATTCTTCGGTTGCAATCTCTTGTGATCTGAATCAAAAAGAACTATAATGTATTTTTATATAGAAAAAACTGACTGCAGATACTTGTTTAGGGCCACTTAAAACCTATCTGTACCAATTTTCGTTGTTCTGAAATAAGAAAAAAATATATTTTAATTGTAGGAATTTATTTATTTAATATTAGAAAAAAAATTCCTAATCAATACTTAATTTTATTATAAATTAATGCAAAAGTTGTAAGAAAGTTAAATTTTAGAATGAGGTAAATTGGTACAGTTATAATATTTAGTTGTAAGCTTCTTTTCGACACCTGAATTTTATTAGCTTTACGAGATTTTCGATTGCCTTGTGTCTTGATTAATTTGACCATTCAACAGACAGCACATTTTCTCGTTTGTCCCTCCTTGGATTTACCTAGAGACGTTGAAATAATCCAGTTGAATTTGCCTCCTCTGTTTATTATTTATTTACTGAATAAGTTTTCAAACAAAACAGGCGGGCAAAAATAACGTTTATTTTTCGGAACAATATGCGACGCTCTATTTATAAATCTCGGCTTCCTTTAGTAAGTACGCAACTAAAATTAAATTGGCATATTTAATGACGACAATATAGCGGCTGACAAGTATATGGCCTCACATTAAAGGATTCATATTCCAGATGACAAAAATATTGGAGCGCTCTTAATAGGCGTTTGTCTTTTTTCCCTGGTTGCTTTATCGGCCAAATTTAGAATGACAAACTCGCAAATAAATTTAAACGCACGGACCGCAGACAAATTGTGGGTGACCCGCCGTAATTTTTAAACCCAAATTCCGGACGGATAATTATTTCAGAGGCGAGCGATAAATTTTACGACAGATTGTATTTGCCAAAAATGAAGGTTTTGAATGTTTCCGAAGCTTAAGTACTTGTCAATAGATATTATAAAGGGTGATTCAAAACTATATGCTGAATCCATTCAGGGGTGCATTCTTCTCGCTAAAATAAGACGTAGGTACAGTTTATAATAACGTGGATCTGAAAACGCTGCGTTACGAAAACATATCGGATACCTACTTTTTAATTGTTCCATAAATAAAGATCTTTAAGCAAATTTGGTACACATCCTAACTCGCTAGAGGCTTATAAGATTTGTTAACATCAAATCTTCTAAGCAACCAGAGGCGGAAGGCGGAAGCAAACCTACCACAATGTTAGTAAGAAAAAATATATAGATACCACCCACGATACTATAAGCTTAAAAGATATGTTCATGCGCAGCCTGAGCATAAAAGTCCCGCTGTCCACAGTAATAGTGGACGTGTGGACGTCGACAGTGTTTAGGTAGGTTTCATTCAGCTATGATACACGATACACAGAAAACGGTATGTCCGCGCGTAGGTGCTGTGCCATTAACGGTGACGCTTATTCGACAAAATCATGGCTAACTTTTATTTTTAAACGGAAATTTGACTCGTTATATAGTGAGCTAGGCAACCACACATACACCAAGGTGTCAAGGTGCCTACATTCTGTTTTTGGATTTAACCGTTGATAACTTGACGCGAAATTGATAACTGACGTATGTCAGTGAGACTAATTTCAGGACTATTTTTATGGTAAGTTGGCAGCGCTTTTGTCGAAGTGACGTATAGGTGCGCAGAAGAGTTTAATTTTCGTTTTCCTAACTGATATACCGTTGTCTGTGTATCGTGCTATGATAGTATCCTATGGGATCGGGCTGCCGGGTGAGCATATATTTTCTCTTACAGTATCAATGGGTACACCACCCGCATTATACCAAAAGGAACTCTTGAGGTATTTCCATATCTGTCATGGATTCATGATACATTTACAAAACAATACTGTCTCAATGAAAAATAAGCTTCTTGGTTTAAACGAAGTATCTGTTTTTAATAAACTACTAATAATAAAATATTAATTATTATTAAAAGCTTAAGCATTCAGAGAACGGGTTGTATATTTATAATACCTAAAGATAAAATTAATAATATAGGTAGGAAGCAATAGCAATAGTCCGAGTAAAGGATCGTTTTTATTTATTCTCTTGGAGCATTCTAAGGGCGAGAACTATTAGTGCTAGTTTTCAGAAAATTCCAATGTTGAACATATTGACAAATGCAACGGCACAAGTTTAAATTTCTAAACCCGAACAATTTCCTTTTCCTTGAGCATTTGAAATTTCAAACAAATTGACAGACGCTATAATTAATTGGAACACGCCCCATACCAGCTATAGGGCTAAGTGGAATTCTTTCCAAACACTCAAGTTGTTTCGACTTCCATTCGAAGAATTAGAAAGGGTTCTTGTCGCCGCTTTAATAAAACCTAATGATTCCGCACATTGTGCTCTCCGTCCCAACTACCCCAGGATTAATCATTGCACCGATACAAAATTCATTTGTTACGTCCACCCCTATTCCGCACGCCCCTTCGACAACGTATTATGTTGTTTCAGAATTACGCAGGGGTAGCTACTTGACATCAAAAGAGGCGAGGGGTCCCAAAACAAACAAACGACATTTGTAAATATTTGTGTGCAAAACGCGGTCATATGCGCTTATTAAAAGTGTCTCTTTGTGGGATGTATATTACCAATATTGAACAAATAGTATGGAATATAATGAGGAGTTGGTTTCATTATGAGGACGGCTGGCCTAATCCGGATTATTTGGTAAACTTTTTTTGGGTTTGTTTAATAATTAATTATTATGTTCCAATAACAGAGTTGCCATGTTTAGCGTTCTGTACAATAGAACGACGAAACGGTAGATTTCAGTCTGAACAAAGTTGTGCAACTTCGTCTTTAATTATCATAAATAAATAAGGGTTAAAAGCCATTGTTTCATTTATTACGTGTTATGTTGGTGCAGCTACTGTAAACTGAGTACAATTTTAGAGCAATTAAAAATATTGTCAACCCTATGACAAGCTTTTATTTCTTCATCCGATTTTACCACCAAAATGAATTGTGAATTTGAATAGTGAGCCTGAGTACTAAAAAATTAAATGTAAGTACATTGTACCTCAAAATATACAGGGTGGTTCACCCAAAACTCCTCGCGGCTTCATATCTGAGCAACGAAATGAGATATTTTAATTCCGTAAAAAAGTACAGGTAGAGCTGGTTGAAGACTCAAATTTAATTTTTCTATTGCAAAAAAGATCACCAACCTGTGCTACAACTTTTTTGTTTGAAAAGTTTTTTTTGTACTTCAAAAAGAGTTAAAGGGGTGAGATTGTTCCTTGGGACACCCTGTACATTTAAAATGGCAAAACAATTCTGTGTGATATTAGAATAGTTGTAAGAACTCCTCAGAAAATTATTAGTTTCTCGTTCTTAGTTTTGGAAACAATCATAGGATTGTCTACTAAAGATTTTCCACATATATGCATGCATTACCAACTTTAAAGAGCGATATCGAAAAAAACTGTTTTGGCGACAACGCCATATATTTTTATTATTTGTACATATTTTATATATTTCTTTATCTTAGTTTATTTGTCAAGTTTATTTCCATTTTCATAATAATTATTGTATTAAAAACCAGCAACAAAACCTATACTTTTCTATAAAAAAATCTCATAGTAAAATGTATGCTTTTTGTGTCTATTATCTATATATTATCGTATATTTCTGGGCTTTATCTGTGACTTTCTTTGAGAAAAGTAAAGTATAAGGTAATAAACTGTTAATCTACAACATTATCTGTGTTAACGACTGTGAAGAAAATTATTAATATTCTCGTGAAAAAACAAAATATCATCATATGAAATTATTAGGATCAAATGGGGGCCTCTAGTTTCATTATGTTGTGGCTGTACTAAATTTTCCAGAATTATACGTAGCGTCAACTATTAGCCATGCACTGTATATGAAGCCGTTTGTCTTCTCTGTAAGTGCATCAATTTTCAATTCTTTCGCAGATATGTAGCCAATACGGTCACCGTTGGGCGTTGGATCACAATAATTCTAATAAATGTAATTCTTAAATCATTGTGCATTGCGCATATTTGCGAGAACAAACCATTAAAAAACTCTTGTTTTCCCTATGAATTTCCTTCAAAATTACCTACTAATAGAAATGTCGTGCTTGTCAACTGCAAATATTCTCTCTTTATAGGCGAGTTCGGCAACAACGATATAAAATCTAAACGCTACGAAGCTCCGAGCTCTCAGATCGTCCCCGCCGAACTAAAATAAGAAAAAAAAACTCAAAATTTTTGAAAATCGGCTGCTGACGCTGGTTTACAAACTTTGTAAAGTAGCCAGTTTAGTAAAATATACGGAATTTCCCATTTTATTTTTATTTCTAATCAGGCACCGAAGCACAAAGCACAAAAAACATGTTTGCTTACCTTGGAATATCTGCACGTATTCCCCCAAACTCCACTCTTCTAAATAGCATTGCGGTCCGTAACGTTAACAAACGTCGACATACCTAATACTGCCGGCCCTGGTACGGTGCGTAGAAAAAAATAACCCGGGCCGACAAGGTCCTACCTCGTCGACAGTCGAGCACAGAATGTGGCGGGCTCGTTTTAACGGAAAAATCCGCGAGCCAAAAACATACTGCGCTTGCGCAATCTAAACTCCAAAGCAGCTATGTATGCCTAGAGCAGCAATTTATTTTGCTGTCGTAGATTGGAACCTTTTAACCGTAGTATTCTTTTTAACCGTTAATAAGTGGATCTCAGCTATCAAGGGCACCCACTTGCAGCAATAAGTCATCGTATTGCCATTAAAAAAGAAAGTGTAAGGTCCAATAGATCAGCGGATTTTAAGTAAACGGAGTTATCGGTCTATAGCAAAACTACTTGCAGTAGTAGCAAGGGCGTCTTAGCAAAATAATTTTCCTTATGCTTAGTAGACGACATTGCACGGATAATAAAAAAAATACTTATCACGATGCAAGATTTTCTTATTTTGGTCGATTTCGCTCAGTGTGGCGAAGTTTTCCAGAACAGCTACTCTAAATTTCTCACTTATACATACATATACTTCTTATGTATACTGCGTCAATGAAACTTCTCGTTTCAAGCTTTCGTCCTCGATTGCACTGGACATCTTCAGGGCGCGCCGATTGCACTGAGACTGCCTCAGTGTGATCATTTCCATTACCATTAAAAAAACATAAGTTTGAATAGTACCTTGACAATACCCTATACAATATGACTTCACTGAAAGAATTCCGCCAAGTGAGTTGCTTTGCTAAGATTTTTTTGCTGCGGTAAATAGATATTATGCTGCCATAGCAAAAAAAAATTGCTGTGGCAAGTAAACCTGTTTTGCTAAAACTTCTTTGCTACCACAGCAAAATTTTTACTTGTGGTTAAAGGATAGGTCACTGGAAATTCCTTTTAGTGAGCCCACTTACTTACATGAAGCCAGTCGTTTTGTTTCTACAGGTGAGTGCAGTCTGCTGCAATGCACTCAGCTGTGGTAATTTAACTGCTCATTTCTGGCTAGCGAGCCCTCACTTACAACAAGTGAGTTGCTTTGCTAAAATTAACGGTGAGTTGCAAATGCGCTTGCGCTAGCCGGCAAGCCAGAGCCCGCCAGGCGGCCCCGCCGCAGTCGTCGCGCAGTTGTTGGTCCGTGATGATCATACTGATCGTCTACATAGACCTAGACTGCTCTGGCATCATTGTTTTCCGGGAACATTGCCGTCTTTGAAGGTACGTAATAATTAATATTTTCATACTTAATGTCCGCTTGGTAGCACATTATCATTATATTATACATAATCTGGCATCCTGTCAAAAGTATAAAACATAGCGCAGCCAGATTTTTTGTTTTTCCTGTAGTTTTTCCCATTTCATGTTTTCTTTATAACATTTTGAGTCAGTCATTCACTACAAATCCCTAATATATTCTTCTTACGTGGCCGTCTCAATCTCAAAGATATTTTTTGGGGACATGGAGGATGTGTAAGACTAGGTGTAGAAGAAACCTGTAGGGTTGCCGCGTGAACAACATGTTATTAAAAAAAAACATGAAATGGGAAATCTACAGGAAAAACAAAAAATCTGGCTGCGCTAGGTTTTACACTTTTGACAGGATGCAGAATATGTATAATATAATGATAATGTGCTACCAAGCGGACATTAAGTCTGAAAATATTAATTTTTCCGAACCTTTAAAGACGCCGGTAGGTAGGTAAGCAACTCACTTGTGGCTAGTGATCAGCTTAATTGTCATTAATGAGCTGATTCAATTACAGCAACAAAACCTACACAACCACAATTAAATTATTTGCTATGGTATAGCTAAGCAACTCACTTGTGGTTAGTGAGTTGACTCACTTGCCTTAATACAAGAGTTGAATTATAACAGCATAGTGATTTTCAACAAAACTGCCTACCTACTGCAATTGAATTGTCTTTAGCAAAGCGTGCTTTGCTGCGGTAGCAAAGTAACTCACTCGGCGCCTATTTAATGCAGATATTTTGCTGTGGTAATTGAGTTCTTACTAACCGTAGCAAAGTAATTCTTTCAGTGTTCTGATAGTCCCGTTAGATTTTTTTGCATCCTTTGTGTTAACATTTTTTTCCAAGTCGAAACATAGAAAAGTTGGACTTTGAATCCTATACAAGTGAATCACTTGGTACAACGATTGGGCGTCTACGGCGTTGTGCTTAAGGACGGAAATAAAACGTCAACACCTCGCGACGACCTTCATTTGACCGTGTTCCTAACTAGGATAAATGTTGCTAAAACAGAAATTGGGTACTGGAGTGCAAAAATTGCGCAAGTGTCTGTAAGATGGCGCTGGAGTTGGAGAGCGGCCATTGGTACAGAGCGAGAATAAAAAGTAATGTTTCGCCTTGCTAAAATAAGTTTCAGTTCCTTATAAGTTGTTTTGTTGCCCGGCAAGGTCGTTGGTCGGAACCAGGGGTCTAGGGGGAGGCAGGCGGACCGACCCCCTTTTTTATACAAATAACAGCACATCGCTTCCCTCCTGGCGTATTTTGGGATTGAAACTGTGAATTGTTAAACACAAAATAATAATATGAATATTTACGCTCCTTTATTTTTCTATATTTTTTCATAGTTATTAAGAATATCGTTGAATAAAATATTAAGTAAGAGGACTACCTACCGGCTGTCAAATCTGCTGTCATGACATAATAATTCAATTCAAAACCGCATGAATGATCACAATACTTACCCTAACTGACATTTAGAATTTATGTCACTATAGTTTTATCTTTTATCATTCTATTAACTTTTCATTAAGTACTTAATATTGATAAACCGAAAGAAATTAAAATTCTGTTGTATTTGATCCAAAGTTGACGTAAAGTTGTGAATTTTGTTCGATACGTGAAATACCTACTATTTGCTGATATCTTAACATATGTATTATTTTGGCATACATTTAGAGTAATGGAAAATGTAATGTAAATAAATTTATAGGTACTACCATAGAAGAATTTACGTAGTAGATTCTTCTATGCTAGGTACTACCTAAATGCTTGCCGGTACACCAACTTTGTGTCAAACAGAATTTTAAAGCGTTAATATAATTTTCTTTTGAAAAAGACATATTCTTATCGATATTTTTTAGTAATAATAAAAAGTTAATAAAATTATAGAATGATACTCGTATATTATGTTGTATAGTTAGGGATATAAAATAGTTTTTACGAAGTAATGACTTTTTAAAATTTTAAGAAATTTTATAAATAGGAAATAGGCGCTTATGTAACATTAAAATAGAAACGACTTTTTCAAGTTAAACGTTTTGAAATTGTAACAAATAAGCCAATTTTTAGGGATTTTATTTTTTAAATATAATTTTTGACAGATAGCGAAAGTCACGTGACCACGTTTGAGTCGGTTATTTTTCCTCGTTTTTAATCGAAAGGTAACCCCAAAGTTAACTGCATATGTGTTCTATTATTATCCGTTAATAAAAAAAATATGTTTAAATTAATAAAAAGATACATTTTGCACCATCTTAATTTTTTCCAAAAAGGTTTTTTGGTTATAACTTTTGTTTGACGTTCGATTGTTTTTTTCCAAACGACATTACATTGTTTGGAAAAAACTGCAACAAACTGGTTTTTAAATCATTAATTTGTCTCAAAAAATACGGAATGGTTAAAGTGAATGTTCCTATCACCTTCAGGCGGACACCCTGTACCTAATAAAAATATTATTAAACAAATAATAGTAATTTTTGAAATTGAGCCCATGTGTTGACAGGTGGCCGTGATTACAGCCCAAAAGTAAAGTTACACACATTGTTTAATGTGCTTTTTGAACCTAACAAAACAAAGTTTATCAAAGTCGGTAAACAAATAAAGATATTTTACCAGGGTGGTAACTCCTTAACGGAGGTCACACTGTAGATGTTTAACATATAGGTACAAAAGATGTTCTTTCGCATCAATATATCGTTTTCTTTTTTCCTTTTTTATTTTCGAGATATGTATTTATCTTAATTATTGCGTTACTTAAAATGTGTGTTTGAATGTAGTGTTAATGCAAACGAAGAAACACCTTATGTACACATAAAAGACCATGTTTCATTTCATTGAAAAAACTAAACATAATTTTGTAGAACTTTTAAGCCAGCAATACTATACCTACAGAAAACGTGCCGAATAACATTCTTTAACTAAAGATATGCCTTTAACAGTAAAAAACACAGTTCACATTCCAGTGACCTTGGAAACGTCGTCTGAAAACGTGCGTCTTACATTGCACCTCATATGCTTCAACTTTTATGTGATTTTTTGCGATTTTCGTTTGTGATATATTTTTAATAGCTGCATTTATTAAAATGGAACACCCGGTATAGACAATTTTCGACATACCTATACATATAGAGACATAGACATATGAATCCTCCCCTAATGTCAGTTTATATGCTAACGATTGTGTTTTCCTCACGAAAAATACATAACGGCGACATACGTATAAATAATGCAAAGTCAACTAAAGCACTTTTTAGTGCCGCCGTGTACCTTTCAAGCTAAAAATCAATGAACCATTGCTAAAAAGAGAGGGGTTAAAATCACAAATAGGAGTCTTTGAGCTACGGGGGTCTCGCGAATATACCTTTTGAAGTTTTGTATTATTTTAATATTAAAAATTCGCAATTCATAGTATATAATAACATGGAAGTAATACAAAAACATAAAAAAGTAATCAGACAGCTTAGTTGCTTAAATGTTATATCGCCAAAACTTAAAATTGATCATATGAACATAATATATGTAATTATTAAACTGGACCTGTAACAACAGCGTCAACCGTTCATCGATCGTCTGTTTTTCACGCCATCTGATAAACAATAGCTACACTTTTGGTATTCCCGCTGCATAATTTAGGGGTATTTTGCCAATGTTTTTTTATTTACAACAAGATTGGATAATTACAATGTTTATTACCGGGTTTTCGTTCCGAGCATATTCGGAAACCTCTGCCCATCTTAACGAAGGTAAAATTCCAGCTCAAGAGACAAAATAGACGAATTTATGCCGGCATAAAATTTGAAATTCAAAAAAAATTCTCGCCCATAACTTTTAAACTAGTGTCATTAGTATCTATGGATATTTTAAAAATACCCGTGTTTTTTGTAATCCTTTAAAATTCGCTACTTTTTCCAGCTAGTTGGAAATAAAAATACATTGATACAGGCAACCAAACATACAATGGCGAGGCTCCCCCTTAAATCTCGCCCTCGTGAAATATGTCCAACATATCAACTCTTGTTATATGTACAAACTACGATTTTTTACTCCCTTTTTTTATTGGACGGATATAAAATCGAAATCAACCAATCACAATTAATCGTTCTCCGGAGTGTGTTGACGTTTTGAAAAATCAAGTAACACATAAACTTAATTTTCTTCGACGAAAGAAAAACTATTACAATAGATAAACTACACTTCTGATTATCTGACAGGCAACAATTAGTATGTTGGTTAGTTGCTATGGTGACGCGGAGGTCGCGCTAACAAGGCACCCGTGATAATTGCGTTTTAATTAAGAACAGATACGTAATTTTTTTTTATTACGTGACAGTCATTACGTGTCAGTGTTCGTAGCAATGGATTTACTTATAACCTAAACCGTCACTTAATAGGTTTGTTACTATAGCACGGGAGTAGAAAAACTTAATTTTTATTCCAAAGACGTCAGTGTAGTTAATTTTTTTCACCGTTTAGCCAAATATCCGCTATTGTACATACATTGTAATGTAGGTACTTACATATCGCCCCAGAATGATTGAGCGCTCCGCCTACAGAGTCGAGCCCAACCCTCATTTTCAAAGCGATGTAGATAATAACATAAACTGTACTGGCAGCTCTAAAGGTGTCGTCTGGCAAGCAATGTGTAAGAATATGTTCATAATAAGAAATCGAATAAGCGTAAAAGAGATGGCTATAAAGGTGACGTTGCCACTACTTCCTAACGAAATTGAACCCATCGGTTGAACCCATCGCGGTGGACGGGCACTAATCACAAGTACATACCTAAGTTCTCCCTACTCCTATCGATTAGGTGGGGATTCCCTCAAGGGAAGTGTGTCGCCGCCTCTACTATCCAATTTGCGCGTGCTTTACCCCATCACCTCCCACTACTTCATTCCCTCATTATGATATTTTGTTATAATCACATCACATTTGCAATTCGCTCGTGCCTCTCCCTACCCTGGTTGTAATATTTTATTGCTTTGTCAAGTAGTAGCAACGTCGCATTTATACCCATCCCTTTTCTACCTATTCGATTTCTCAATATACATATATTCTTACACATTGAACGCCAGACGAGCAAGGGAGTCGCACCTTCGCCAATTTCCTTTCGGAACACAAAATCATCGATCCGCCCCAAAATAAGCATTCCCGCTGTTCCTGCCGATTCACCCACCGAAAAACAAAATCAAAGGTCGGCAAAGAACCCCTCGCTTTTATTCGGTGCCCACGCGGCTACATTAATTCCCTTTTATTTATTCATTCCGCTAAACAGGCGCCCTTTCGGGGGATCTCCACGGTGGCGAAAGGCGATAATCAGATATTCCGATATGTAGCACAAAGCTGACGAAATAATGCACGACCGTGGCGCCCTTTGAACTCGTTCCGCTCCAAGGACCGCCATTGTCTGGGGATACTCAATTAACGAGATCCGCGATAACACCTTTCCCCCTCCTCGGGGATGGCTAATTACGTGAGAGGGCGAAGCGGCGGATTTGTCGCTTCCGCCTCGAGACATAATGTTGTTTTTCTACACCCAGAAGTTGTGTGCACAATGCTTACTAGATTGAATTCCTGTGAAATTATCCACAGAACGTAAAAAAAATATATACAAATGCCATATATTTACAAATCAGGTTTTTCAAAAATGAATTCCATGGCGCCCTCAGAGCTTCGGGCTTATTACACGCAGAGAATAGAGAAGAAAAAATTGGAGACTCAGTTTTGAGTCGACTTTAAAAACAGTTTTCCTGAATGCGAGATCTGCGCCTTTCTAACTTGCGCCAATCCATGCAGAGCCACGAAATCTACAAGATGTGTCAGCATAAAATCGGTGACAAAATGTGGTCGATTTGGACGCCTTTAAGGGGCCGACCGAGAAAGTGAGGTTAGATTTCGTATTTTTTACAAGCTTCTTACAAGCTTTTATTTAACTTTGACTATGTATATTTAGGTCAAATCTTGCAAGCTGAATTAGAACCACTTCCTAACATCCGATTGAGCTCAAATTTTGCATACACCTTTAGTTCCGGTGACAATACAATATACAATACTCAATATTGTAATATACTTTCAAAATGGCCGTCGCCACAAGATGCCGGAAGATGTAGGATTTTTTGTTAACCCCCTTAATATGGGTATCAAATAAAAGGGCTTGAAGAATAGAAAACGATAGAGTTAGTGACATAACACTAAATTCAATATGGCCGCCTCTCCAAGATGGCGGATAATGTATTTTTTTGTAAACCCACTTAATATGGGTATCAAATGAAAGGGCTTGAAGAGTAGAACTAAAAAGTTGAAAATAAAATTATTAATAAAAAAAATATTTTTAAAAACAAGCTTTTATTTACCTACAGGGTGTCTACTTTTAAGTGTATACAAATCGATAAAAAATGTATTTTGTGAGATATTTTCAAAAACCTTTTTTTGTTTGAAAGGCCTTCAAAAACCGCTTCTTTTGACCTTACTGCCATTTTCAAAATGCAAATCCAGGGCCGGCTGCGATTTTTTTATATCCCCATTTTCGCGAAAACTTTTAGCGATTTTTTTATTTAAAATCTGACCCCACAGCGTTAATCAGAACATCACAAAACCCTTGTATACCAAATTCGAATAAAAAATATACGGGGAGTTCCATTATGCAGGGTGTCAAAGTTGAGCAAAATAGGAATTTTAAAGGCATCTGCCAAGTCAAGTGTGAAATGGAATCCCCTCAAAATAGTTGAATCGTCAACAGGACCACTCATGTTGTTGGTGTGCAAAGGTCCAATACGAAATATACAGAGTGCTCTTATCTGTGCCATCTCAAATTACTGAATTTTTTGTAATTTTATACGGGTCAAAAATCGAGTATATCAAAACCACTTCACATACTATAAACGAACTAAATCAAAAAATACAGAAGCCTGCCAGTCAGTAAGTCCATATCAGTTAAGGTGGCTGGTGTGTCACAATAGGAAAGGCACAGAAAATGTATCATCTTAGACAGTGACTTTGTTGAGAAAGGCCCAATAATTTAAATTGTTTTTATTTGTTGGTTGGCATTTTGTAAAGAAATAAATTACTTTTGTGTTTATTAATATTTTATATATTTTAAAATTCAGAATTTTGAGATGGCTCAGAGAAAAATACCCTGTATATTTTTCACACCAACATTTTGAGTGGTCCTGTTGACCATGCAATTGTTTTGAAGGGATTCCATGGCACACTTGGCTCGCCAGATGTCTTTAAAATTCCTATTTTGCTCAACATTAACACGGTGTAGAACCGAACACCCTCTACATTTTTTTTTCAAATTTAGTATATGGTAGTTTTGGGGTGTCTTGATTAACGCTGTTGTGTCAGATTTTAAATAAAAAAATCGCTAAATGGTTTTTGTGAAAATCGGGGTATAAAAAAATCGTAGCCGTCCCTGGATTTGCATTTTGGAAAAACGTCAAAAGAAGCGTTTTTTGAAGACCTTTCGAACAAAAAGAGGTTTTTGAAAATATCTCACAAAATACATTTTTTATCGATTTGTATACCTTTAAAAGTAGACATCCTGTATATGCTCTAAAAAGAAGAAAATAATCAAAAAATTCAAACCAAAGCAAACCCATAATTTTGTTACATTTTAAAATTATATAAAATATGATATAAAAGCTTGTCGCGAGAATACATATATGTATCTTGAAAGTAATTCTATAACGAGAAAATATATTTTTCTATAAAAAAAAATTACACACGAAAATCTCGCGACAAGCTTTTATATCATATACAATTTTATAATGTAACAGAATTATGGGTTTGGTTTAGTTTGATTTTTTGATTATTTTCTTCTTTTTAGAGCTTTTAGGTAAATAAAAGCTTGTTTTTAAAAATATTTTTTTTATTAATAATTTTATTTAAGTTGTAGAGCATAAAATCTAATAACATTTTACCTGGCAAAAATTTAGTACAAACATCTCTGTCTTAATTTTAATCATTACAAGCAGTGTTTTGTTTTATAGGTTATGAAAACCTTGGAAAAAATAATAATTCCAGTGCATATGCTTTTAAGATCTTATGATTAAAATGAAGACATAAATGTTTGTACTAAATTTTTGCCAGGTAAAATGTTATTATATTTACAACTTAAAAAAATACGAAATCTAACCTCATTTTCAGACCAGCATTATCTTATTGAGTATATTTGAGATTTTCACCGTATATAGGTCATAATATGTTGCTTGGGGTACCGAAGGGGTTAAAAAAGCAGAAGAGGGGTATGAAATGGTTCTCATAACTGGGGTTATGAGACATGCTCAGTACAGCGACGACGCCGCCGTGGTCCAGGGGAGGCTGGAAGCATCTCTACCCGCGCCGCATCGCCATCCCCGGCTTTCTCAGCTGGGCGAGAGCGGGGAAAGCTGTGGCGGGGACGCCTGAGCTCGCCGGCCGAACAGTGCCCGCCGCCTCCGTATGTTGGTGGATATAAAAGCAGACACGCGACCTTCGACGGCACCGACTGCTGCTGGTCTTTAGCAGGTGAGTATTAGTCGAGCGCTGAGTGTGCGATTCATATGCTTCTCAGGCCGCCGCGAGCCATAAGACTGTTGAAATCCGATCGCTAGGTGCGCGACTCATATATGCTCCCCAGGCGGACCTAACAAACGCATTTCAAAGTAGATTAGCTATTACAAACCGTTAACTAGTGATAGGCCGTTCCTTTGCTTTAGTAATTCCGAATATTTCTTGCTTCGCTTAACCGCTTGCACATAAACAAACCGGTGGAGGTAGATTATTAAACCGAGTCAAATACTGTAGGGACGTTTGTAGCAACCTTTGAATAAAGTTACCAAGTTTTTACACATTTTGATATCTGACATGTACATGATACTTAGACTGCCACAACTAAAATGTTTGAGGATAATAATCCATCGGCAAGTAGTTTTGTAAATTAAATTAACTTTTGAGGTCATACACCAAAGTGGCACAGGCGTTTGTGTAAGTACCTACTTCTTCATAATTGGAAATTTAAAATTATAATTGCTATACGCGACTGAATTTAAGATGCCAACGCCCCGACGGGCACTATATGCGAACTAATATATGGGCCATCGTCACCATGCGATTGATGCTAGCCTTGGGTCTACACTGCGTTGGTCTTTGTTCTTGTTCATTGTTATTGTCGTCTTCTATATATTCATATACGGTATTATAATAAAACAATAAAATGGCATGGCCCATAGACTATAGTTTAGCATTGAGCCTATAGGGGGCGTATTTCTTATATTCAATGGCGTATATTATATGAAGGATTCCTAAACTTAAAGACATAAACGTGCCTTATAACTTTTTGCCTGTATTGTAAGTACTGATTTTACGAAAAATGAGGATTTCTGCCTCGATTAGTTTGTCGAAACAACTCAAAGGTACGCTCCACTGTAAAAACGGAAACGGCATCCCGCCATATGCAGAGACTGTCCCGGTCGAGCCTTAAAACCAAATTTACTCCTTTCTGGGGTTCTTTAATCAAAGATAGCAGCCGACCGATTGCCCTTTTGCTTGTCATTCATTGTTTATTTAATTGTTTACTGTTTAAACTTACTCATTTCCCTAAAACACTACAATTATTGCACTCCTAGAATAATTTATTTTCTCCGACTATAGTTACTTCCCAAAAGCGGAGGCCACCGCTATAAAAAAGGCCTGGTGCTTGAACAAACTGGACTTTCACTTTCAAAAGAGGCGACTAGCAAGCCCACACACTAATAACATCAATAAAATAAATAATTAAAGAAAAGTCAAAATCCGAACCGAAAATAAAAGAGAACCTTACAAAATACAGCATAAAAAATTAGGTACTAAATATACACTATTTCATAATTTATTTATCTCTATAAAAGTTTCACAGTATCTCGGACCCATTTTTCGATCTACACTGTTAAAAATGCATAAAATTTTACTTTATTTTATTAAGGATAAGACATTTTTTAAGATAATAATGGCAAATGTAAATTGGCAAAAAAAATTCGTAATATTAGTACTCGAATGTAATAGTTATTTACATTGCAAGATGCGAAAGTGCACTTTTTTGGCCGAGGAGGTCGTTTAAGGACCGAGGCAACGCGGGTATAACAATAATTTTGACGTTTATTTTTTCCAACCCTTAAAGATATTCAGACGAAATTTGGTACACAGCATGCATTGATCCCAAACAGACAGTGGCGGAGATATGGGTATGGGTATACACTACATTTTTGTTTTATCAGGAAAAATACTAATACGACCCTTTACACAATTTTCTTTAATGCGCTTGGATAACTTTTTTATTCTAAGCAAAAACTGTTCCTTGACAAATTTTGTTTCTGTCAAAGTCTTACGGCAAATTTGATTTTTCAAACATAACTTTTTTTTTTGAAATGCGAGAAGAAAAATTATTTAATTTAAAGAAATAACACCTTCAGATTTATATTTGGCCAGAGGATAATAAACAATGTGCTAATGGTTGAGAAAATAAAAACTTGTCAGAAACCACTTTTGTGCGAGATTAAAAATATGTAATTTTATAGACGATTTGACTTTCGGTTTTCAAAGAAAAAAAAGGTAACAAAATAATTATTATTTGGTCATGGTTGACATTATTGTTTTGTTGAAGTTTCTTCGAATTCACTTTGCTCCTGGTAACAATTTTTGTACGGGTATTATTATTATTGCAAGATTTTTTTAAGTTTGCATTGGTAAGGTTAACGATCAAACTTCAGAAGTCAGACGTTGGCCGTCAAAAGTGGCCAGATACACAAAACGCGGTCAATAAGGATCATTTTTTAACTTTTTAATCTCATTGCGGAATTTTGTTCCCTATATGTAAACTACATAAACTTTCAATATGAGCAGTTATCGGTCGGTTTGAACAACGATATTCTGCATGTAGACTGAAATCGAGATGGACCCGCAAGACCACCGCAGACCTGATGGTACGCGGACGCGCACTTTATAACATAACCTAAAGCCAATCGAGTAGCTTTTAAAATATCGCGATTTTCAAGAAATAATGTGACCTACCTTAGTCTAGGATAGAGGTAACAGGTACCTGAGGTATCATTAATTTTTAGAGCATACAGATGTTCACATGCCCTTACCTGGAATACAAAAACAATCATTAGTAAAATCAAGAAGTCAAGGAGTAGGTACATGCAATTATTTTCAACCAAACAATATCGCAGACCGGCCGAGTGAAGGCCGAATTGGGTGGGGCGCTTACTTCTAAGGCGCATGCGCACTAATGCTGTAGATAGCTTCTTTATCCGGAGAGGGCTGGAAGGCCCCTTGTGCGCTTTTCACCGACTCACTAATGAAAGTGCCGGCACTTCAGGAAACAATCGCCGCGGCCCGGCCCGCCGGCCGCCGAACAAAAAACGCATCGGATCAGACGCCTGACTACGAGAGGCATTGGGGAAGCAGGTTAAGGCCCGGTCGGATGGTGCGTCTTGTCGTTGCTTGCAAACTTAACACCGATTGCTCTTTTCGGTATATACTTTGAAATGGAAGTTAAGGTGCGTCACACAATTTTCGTGGCACAACATTACCATCTATTAGACCGATTCTCCTTTGTTTACCATTTCCATTAACATATTTTTATAGCCCTGTCCAATTTAATACATGCAGTGACCAGCAGAACGGATGCAACAAATGGGAATTTATTTTGTACCGCAATTAAAAACTGACTATGAGGCAACATTAGGCACGTCCAAGTTTTTCGGGCCCTATTTTGGTTTCACGTCGTGCCCAATGTAACAGTTTCTCATTTCGGCGCAAAATAAAATAAAATCCCATTTGTTGCGTCCTTTCTCGCGACCACTGTGTATTAAACACATTTTTTTTCTTACACCTATATTTACAGTTTCATTATTAGATAATAGTTTTACCATTGAGTATACTAGATTGTACAGTCACCAGTAGCGAAATACAGTATGTGCAAAATTTCAGTTTAATCGACTGGGTGGAACTGGTTTAAAATGCAGTTCCGAGATTTTTCGCACACATAGTACCTAGGTATAACATACTAACATACTAACAAGCGAAACTCAATAAAAGCTTGTAGTTTAATTCCTATCTCACATAAAATATCAACTTTTGGCAAAAACCAATGCATATCGTAAACCCACCCTTAATGTCTATAGAATGGCGATTGCGGCTACTCGACCGCGCATTCCCCTATTATCCGTCTGTGGGGATGGAGGCCTGAGGTTGGTCGGGCTCTTCTCGCAGCTTTTAATTGGGAAGAACATGCATCGTCCCCTTAATTACGATCGCGGCGACAAATCAAGAGTGTTTCCCATTGCGCTGCCGTGGTTCAAAGAACCGGGGACAACTCCTTGTTAACTTTTTCATTATGCCGGTAGGGAGAACCATTCGCTTTGCCGGCGTCGCGATGGCGAATAACGGGACTCCTTCGGCGGATGTGTGAATAGCATTCGCGGGAATGGGGTGAAAGGGGCTTGTGTACGGTGTAGAGGGTCATTATAGCGAATGGTAAGTTTGCAAATATAGTTATTTATGTAAAAAAAGTATAAAGTCATATTTTTCTTCATTCCGAAATTTCGCGAATGACACGCAAGTGAGTGCCGCGACCCCCTATACGTATTTTATATAAATAATGCTTGTATTACATACAAAGAACAAAATTATACAAAATATCAAGATTGTAGCCCACAGAGTCGCAGAACAATGATAGTTTTGAGATATAAATAGGTATGCAAACAAATTATGATTTCGACGACGAAAACTTATTCCCAGAAATATGACTTCAATATTAAGATAAACGATACGGAATGTTTAGGGAATGGCACCATAAAAAGTTTTACTGATGGGGTACCTATTATTTAGCGGATAATACCAATATACCTACATTTAAATCTTGAACTTCGTGATCGAGCTTCAAGGTATTCAAAGTTAAAATACTGAAGCAACAGTCTGTCGACCATCAGAGATAATGGAACTAAATCTTACTGGAGGCACCTGACACGTAATTTGATATTGTACTAGTAGAAAATTGCTGTCACAAAATATAAGGATTAATTTCTGTGGGCTATATGTCATTGAACTTGTGGTACCTGGTAATCTTTGAATGGAAAGCTGTTATGATTAATAAATAATAGTTGCCATAGCTTTTAAACGAATATTTGGATAAATGGAGAAAGTAATTTGACACATCACACTGGCATTTTGAAATAAAAAAAGTCAAGGGTAGTTTGCCTTTGTACACGCGCCGGAGCAATCTATTAACTGGTTGGTTGATTTAGATCTCATATCCTACCTATAGGGATAGATATGACATTATATATGTTCAGTTAACTGGAACTTACTATTAGATACTATTTATCCATTCTATAGACTGTGAAGAAAAATGCAAATATCAACGTGAGAGTAGAAAATAGCATAATGCGTTATTGGTAGAACCATTCTTCGACGCGTGCGACAAATTTTCACGCTAGTAGAAAATGACCATTTCGTGCAAGTTCTACGATCGTCAGATTTGTAAAAAATACAGAAAAAGAAAATCTCTTTTATGTTTCTTTAGAGTTTTTGACATTGATTTGATATTGTCGCCATGGCCATATTGGTTATAGGACACGATTAGATAATTTTAATATATCCATTGACAGACACGTTGTTACCAGTATAGGAGATAAATTAATTTCCCACGGGCAACTTGAGTAGGAAATGGAGCGGGGTAGATTATGTAACACAATTATTTACCTACATTTCTGTATGATCCTAGAAAAAGAATTTTATGACTGTGGCTTAACATCGTATTTTATATTTTGAGATTTAAATATTTATATATATGTATAGTACAACATTGTGGTCACTTGCCAAGGTAGCTATAATATCCCCCGCATGAGAACGATGCAACTTTTCTATTTTAGAAAGATAAAGGATACATTTTCAAAATTTTAATTGTTCGAGTAGGTAGACAGCTGCTTTCCCTTACGAGATTCATTGAAGCAGCCAGCTCCTTCCAGTAGTTATTTCTCCAGGCATTTTTGAGTATGTTGGATTCTAAAGTGAAGGAAATAATGCGGCTATAAAATGACTAGGGCGAGTGACAACACTCTGCCGCATACGACATGCCGCATACAGCCGCTACCATTTGCAGTTTTATTCGTTATTTACTTTATTTATGGCACCTGTTGTGGGAACATAGAAAATATATATCCTATTTATTTATTTATGTTATGCGATAAGTTTCTACTGTGGTAAAAAGCACAAAGGACACCAGCTCAAAGGACACGCGCGCACATCCCAATGGACGTCAAGGTAATGAGACAACGTTCCGCGAATTCAAACGGATGCATGTGTTTCTCGTTTTTTTTTCTACAGAAGATATAGTTCAAATTTTTTTTTCACAAATTTAATTTGGACGCTATATTTACGGTCCTTTTATGACGCTTAAACAGAAAAATGGTTATATAAACCGAATTAATCTAGCTCCATACTTCGAAGAAGAGGTTTATTTTCTAGCTTACGTGTCCATTGTTGCAGCTCAACTCGGAGTGTTGTATCCGAATCTACAAATTTCTGTATCTTTGACCGATTTATGAATATCGGTATGCACATGATTTCACGCTAATTTCAAACTCCTGGTTACAAAGTTGCAGAAAAAACCTTTTTTAAACTTATCCACCAGAAGGTATAGCCTAGCAAAATACGACATAATATAACAGAAAGTCCTTAAGGTAAAAGTTAAGGCGTATAAAACAAGACCGATTTAATTTTCAAACACCGCACTTCAGGACCACTTTCTATACCCACAAATTCCCCAATTAACAGTATGTAAAGTAAATCGGTAGCATCAGCAGCAGCAGCAGCAACACCCAGGCAGCAGGACTTTGTCGTCCACGGCTCGAATCCCGCTGCTTTGTAAAAGGGTGCCACATGCACAGCAGCTCTCATGTGCTCTGGCTCACAAAAGCGCCATCAAAGTGACTCCGAGTATCGCGTTACAGCAACAGCGACTTGCATGTATAATTGCGTTAAATTACCAGCACTAACAGATAAAGGGTAATTTGATAATGCAGGTGGATCGTACATCGTGCATGAGCGACAGAGCGGGTGTCAGGAGCTATCAATTATGCTTGGCTTAGGTTTTGGTTTTCTGATTGTTCCCGTATTATCTGGGATCGTTTATGCCGTGCTCGAGCAGCAAGGATGTACGTGTAATAAAACACATTAATGGTTCTGTAGTCTCCAAAAATAGGTCGCAATAAGATTCGGTAATAATAAACTACATATTTAATGGCCAATAGGCGTTGTTTTAATTATCATGCCTGGTGCTTAGACGAACACTATGGACCAAATAATATTGCGCAAATATCAATACCTACTGCGAGGCTATAAATCGTTGTACGGTAACAAAAGCGTAAAGTGCAAAATTTGCAAATTTTCCGCATTCCAAATAAAAACACTAAATTTGAAATTTGGAAACTTGCGGAAAATGGCCTGACAAATATGCAAATGGGATTTGATGTGAGTCATAGTAATTATTTTCATATTTATAACCTATGCTGTTGTACTGAAAATGTGCAATTACAGGTTAGGTTTTATGGGAAAACATGGTATAAAGTAGTAGCCGTGAAAGGAAAGGCAATTATTTTCTCAAGAATTTTCACTGGAATTTTGTAAATATTTGAAATTGCATTTTTAAATTTTTAAATTGTTCCTTTTGTGTCGCAATTTTTATAGTGTATAAACGTGATCATAGCCCACTAAAAATACTCGATTATCTTAAAAAAAAAAAGATAATTTATGTGCATCCTTGCGTAAATCATTTGAAAATATTGCAATTTTTGTTCGATAAAACCCCATAATCGTAGACTCGAAATTTGGTTGAAACGATTAGATAATAAAAATTTATAAATTATTATAAATGTTTGTCCTCCGTTCCATTCCTCTCCAAGAAATCTGATGGATACCGAACTATTCCAAACATATACAAAGCATCTTTGTCGTATCTTATTTTACAAACAATGCATGCCGTCTATTCTGTTCTCGAAACGCAGCCAGCCCTATACATTTTCATCCAGTAAACGGATTTAATGAGATTACAAGCAAAAGTTATTTTCATGTTGATATATGGGGTCTGTGTCACTTGCGCGACGTGCTTCCAGCGGAAGATTTTAAACTTTTAACAGCTGTGTAAGATGCTCCATTCATATATTCTATTTATAATTGGATACAGTTTGATATTCCAACATCCTAAAGAGATGCCCATATCCACGCGGGTACAGGTAGTCTCGTTAGGCGTATAGGTCTGGATTGTATTCTGATTCACTGCAGATGTTTTCCTACGGTTTGTACACTTTTAACGAATTATATTGTATTTAAAAGATCTGATATCCGATGGTATTGCGTTGCTACTCGTTGGACATGAATATATTATCGATTCAAGGCTAGATCCTGTTGTCGCTATGTTTGTTGCTATGTTTATGTGTTTGGTTTATGACAATTTAATGTGAGGAACTATAAATATATTATATTTATTGTCACAAATAGGCAAAGGCCCAATACTGTATGTACGAGAAGTAAAAACATATTTCGATATACGCATGCAAAAACATTGGTTACTGACAAAAGTCTACTTTTCAATAGAGAGGTTTGAAAATTTTAGCTATTAAAAATGCTAATATATTTTTAACTACTGGGCATTTTTTTTGTAATTTTAGATGAGGGGGTATGCTTCACCCGGTGTCTTCATCTACCGTGACCTAGCTACCTGAACTCACGTCATGTTACGCACCGACGCCCTCCGCACCTCCCTGCATCCTCTGTATACTAGACCCTATCTAGTCCTATCCCGAGCCTACAAGACTTTCGACATCATGGTCCAGGGCAAGCGGGCAACAGTCTAGGTGGACTATATAGTCCTATCCAGGGTCTGGAAGCAGTTCACCTTGCCCTACATATTCGGATGATAGCACCAAGCCTTTATCTTCATATCCTCCAACGAACTACTCTCTCCCTACATATAGTCGTCACAAGTTCAGGCTGACTCGTCCGTTTCACTGAGTTTTACAAGGCGTAGAAACTCACTCCTCCTCAGGGGAATGGTGTGGCGACACTCACCACAACAATGGAGATATCACCGGTATTAAAATAACAACATGTTTTGTAACAAAGTAACCAGTCAGTTCAATAAAATTTGTCAAATCGACAATAGAGTTTTAATTTTCAGTGGAGTTCGTGTTTCATCATCTAGCACCAACCAATTCCATACATTGCCTATCCAACCAATTATTATTTATAAAAGGGAAGCCAACAATTCTGAAGATAAATAACCAATTTTAAATGTCGTTTAAAGTTTTCAGAGATTATTAAGTTTTTCGAATTTTCCCATATTTGTCTATTGAGTAATATTATGTCAAATAATAAAATAAAACCCAGTGTTGGATGACAATAGATTTGTTTACAAATAAACACTATTTATTTCTTTTTTGCTTTTTTACATTAAGGATAACATGGATCAAAAAGAACAACAAAATAGGCTAGCTATACTATGGGACGTATTGTAGGCATAATAGATCTATAGGACAATTAAAAGTGATTTATCTGCTTTTATTTTGAACTAATTATATCATGAATCTTAGAAACTTGAGATAAAATTAAATCGGGGAAATATTTTCATGATATGTCTGTATAAGCAGTCGCTATTATAAATAATACTTATTCCATTAGGTACTTATAGATCCAATTGTGTGACGTTTATAAAGCAACAAATGAGTCGTTTCTAGAGCAATAGCAGGACATTTATTCTATACAAAAATACTTCATAGAAGAATAAGTACAGAAAGAAGACAATGTGTCTGAAAGAAATGGGACTTGGTTGCACAATTATTATTCATAGTGTAACAATACTTCGTATAAACAATAATCCTTCTGTACACGAGCATTATTTGTAGATTTGTCTATATATGAAACTGTAAGGGGCATTATACCGAGACAAAAACTGTTGTGTGGTAACCCTCGGGAGCATGTCGAACCGTAAATTCAAGAGATTACCATACATCCGGTTCCCATTTTTCATCTCCAAATCACAAACGAATTTTACCTTTCGCACGTCCCCCATTATCATGTGCTTTTTATTGAGTAGACACACATCTGGGAAGCTTTATATGTTCAGAAACAGACAGACACTAGCTTTCGTCGGGGAGAAAAAACACTAAAAAAGGATGTTATGTCTACAAAGAAAGGGTGGAAAGTGTTAAAGAATTCATCTGGCTTAATATCTCCATGACGGATGGCCAGCAGAACGAAGGAAATCGTGCCGAAAATAACGTAAAAATCGAATACTCAGATTTAAGTGGTACATCTTCGTTAAACGTGAAGTAATATTTTGACGAATATAAACAACTTGCTCGAAAATTGTGATGACTGCGCATACAAAATTTCTATTTTTAAGTCACGTTCCTTCGGCTTGCCGTATATTTTTAGGAAGCATTTTTATTACGATCTTGCATTCTGACAAGCGGCGGTTAATAATAAAAATGATTTGTTGAGACGGAAAGCGAATTTGGTTGTAGTCTACATACTAGACTTTGCATACTTTTGGAGCATATACTACAATACCTATAGGAGTTACGTGGATAATAGGCCAATAGTTGTAATATTTTGTTAATAAATACCACAAATTATTTTTAAACAATAGAGATCAGAGGATTTATGTCCAAACAGCATAGAAGAATTTGTTAAAGGGCTGCAGATAGGGGCACTCATAATCGATAAAAAATGGCCCTCATGATTGGGGACAATTTCATTATTGAAAGATTGTTTTTATATTGCACCACTCTAGGAGATACTAGTTAATAAATATACGATATAAAATTTTAACGTTTTAGCGAAATGTAGACGGCAAACAGTTACAAGGGATATTATTTGACTAATACCTCCAAAATAATAAAATTCTATGGCCGTACCGCTAGACCGTACCGTTAGACAATGGATCTTTTTCCTTGACACTCGTGTCCAGACACGATAAAACCCGTCTAATCGCCTTTGGTCAAGCCATTAACATATCACCTGTTTAAAAAGATTGTGCCAGATGCCAGATGAGAGAAACTAAAATAAGACTATTTTGTGATAAAACTTTTCTTCCACAACCGAATCGTTTTCCAGATACCCTACAGGTATCTGGATTTATTTTTTATTTTTGCAACCGTTGAAGATATTTAAATGAAATTTGGTAGATACCTATACAGGATGATTTTTTTAGAACTACCACGTGACTGGGCGTGATTTTACTCAGTATGCCTTTCATAGGGCATTATGTTGTGTATATTCTCACAATATTAAGGTATGAATCAGAGAGTCATCCTGGGTTCTTCATATGGAAAATTGAATTTTCATTTATTCGAAAAATATGCGTTTTGATATGATTTTAATCAGGCTGCCATGTGTTTTATAATGAATTTCAAAATAGAAAGTTCCTCCGAAAATTATAGGCATACCGTTAGCGTGGGTCCAAAAGGCTATTATTGCCACGTGAACTTGTATTTTAATAATTAATTTTTCCACGTTTCTGAACAGGCTGCCAATGAGAAGAATGCAAGTTCTTATTATGAAACTGCTGAAGAAAAGATGGCATATCGTTTGCGCATGTCCAAGTACACTTTACATCGAATAACTCGTTTAAATGATTAAATAATATTAAATTTAAACAGTACTTGGACATGCGCAAAAGGTATGCCATCCTCTTTTCAGCATTTTCATAACAAGAACTTGCATACTTCTCATTGGCAGCCTGTTCAGAAACGTGGAAAAATTAATTATTAAAATAGAAGATCACGTAGCAATAATAGCCCTTTGGACCCACCCTAACGGTATGCCTCTGGTTTTCCGAGGAATTATCTATTTGAACTTCATTATAAAACACATGGCAGCCTGACTAAAATTATATCATAAAACGCATATTTTTCGAATAATTGAAAACTCAGTTTTTCACATGAAGAACCCAGGATGACACTGATTCATGTCTTATTATTGAGAGAATATGTGCCAAATAATGCTCTTTGCGAGGCATACTGAGTAAAATCACGTCCAAAAATCTGTCACTATCTCCCGGTCTATTATTGTGAGCCGTACAAAAAAAACCATAAGAAACAAAAATGTGGCAATTTTAGACAGCTAAGTGGTGCTGCAAAATAAATCGGCATCCATGCCAACTTGTCGTGCAATATAAAAAAAACTCAAATTGAGCAAAACAATTTTAATAGCCGTAGCATGTTTATTATAAGAGATAGAAGAAAACTTTCATACAGAAAATTGATGACAGTAAGAAGCTTCTTGCAACTGGGTACTCAGATAGTTTCAGAAAATTACATACTGTCTTCGGCTCTCTTGAGGCTTTGATTTTTTTATTCCTTATTAAGCTATTTTCTCGCTTATTTTGGGCCCCACAGAAAATACGTAAGAAAATAAATTATGGCAATTTTGGTAAGCCAGGCGACGTTAAAAAAGAAATGGGCACCCATGCCCTACTTTTCGCGCTGTGATAAAAAAACAAATCGACAGAATTTTTTTATACCCTGTGTAATTTGCTGAAACTATCTGAGCACCCGGATGGATACAGCTTCACAGTGCCATAAATTTTCAATATAAAAGTATTCCTATGTCTCTTAAAATAAACATTCCACGACTATTAATATTTTTGCTCAATTTGCTTTTTTTTGCGCGACAAGTTGGCGATGGATACTGATTTCTTTGTCAGCATCAATTAGTTGCCCCGAATTGCCACACTTTTGTTCCTTACGTTTTTTTTTGTAGGGCGCAAAATAAGCGAGAAAATCGCGGTGGTAGTCCTAAAAAAACCATCCTGTATAGCATTCATTGATTAGGTATCAAGAAATGTGATAATACTAAATTCCCTTATAGCCAGTGGCGGAGATAATAATATAATAATAATCCTCACCCTCACAATACTCCAAACTATAGGAGTACCCCAAAAACAACTAAATGCTTGTGCGGGGAAAAGGGGCCGCGGTGGCGTCGCTCGTACCGGCGCTGACTTTTTAGACTGCATGTTTTTCTGCCTTGGTGCGAACCGATGTCCAGGCAAGGGCATGCACATGTCTTTAAAGAAAAACACCGCTATGGCCAAGAGCGCTGGCCAAATGTGGGTTCACGGTATTGCTCCTAAATAGCTTTATCCGTGTGATTTACTAATTGTCCTACACTCACTGGGATGACTACGGTTTTCTAGGGTTTTCCGTAGTACTTGAGCGAATGCTATCCTAGTTCTATCGGGAAAAAAGTCGGCCCTAGCTGCAAATGGCAACGAAGACAAAATAATAGTAATTGCCCCCCTCCCCCGCACAAGCATGTGGTTGCTTCTGGGGTACTCCTTGTTTGGAGTATTGTGAGGGCGTGAGGGTGAGAATTATTATTATGATTATTTCCAGTATAATTTTGGTAAAATAAATTTGATATATAAAAATGTCGCCGCTACTGGCCAGTTGGGCAAATTGATGTGTTACTTAATCAATACATCCTTTATGCCAAATTACGTGGGAATACCATACTAACAGTTTGAAAAAAAAATTCTTAAAAAAATTTTTCGCGACTTAAACGCCAACTATCTGGGAAAAGTTATACCCCTTTTAAAGTTATACTTTTTTTAAGATTTTCTATCGAAATATTAAAGTCTTCCAGAATGAAACCTAGTCAGCCTGTATAGCGTCACTAAATTCTGCCCACGATATTTAGTTTATTGAGTTTTTTACAATTAATTTTATTACACCTTGTATACAAAATGGGAAAGCAGACAATGACAAAAAAATAACAATAACACCTTATAATGAACAAGTCATTCACTGGTCCTACAAAGATAGAAATATCCACGTATAATGGAATTATATTTAAATAATTATTATTGACAAATATTTGTGTGTGTAATTAAAAATCATATAAATTATTCATAATCTGCTTTTTCAATATGGTAATAAGAATGATTAACAATATGGAGAATTGTTTGAATATTTCTATGATTTGCAAGAGGCATAATTTGATACAGCTTACCTAACTAATCGGGCCACTCACATAATATATGAGCAATACTCTCATTACCACTGTAGATAATGAGTGTTCCTTAAAAGACAATTATTGTGTTTTATCTG
Organism: Pseudeuparius sepicola; assembly: GCA_963920635.1. NCBI lineage: Eukaryota > Metazoa > Arthropoda > Insecta > Coleoptera > Anthribidae > Pseudeuparius > Pseudeuparius sepicola. Next base: position 32,374,800 of record OY987303.1, read on the forward strand.
CTCCTTCTAAAACAATGCATATACTGTATTATGTGAAATAGCAAATAAGATATAATATCAATTTGACCTCCTTGTCTATATTATACCATTTAAATGAAAACAGTATTATTACATAACTTTTTTCTGTTTGTTTATAAATAATTTAAATAATAATTATGCTCGTGTGCGATAAAATGAATTTATAAGCGAAGTGGACTATGGAATCTGGGTCAGAGAAGTTATAAAGAATAAATCGCTATAAATGTATCCCCCACTTTTACACCTAAATGACTTATGCACTTGTAAGCGCCCATCTGACTAACATGTTTAAAATACCCACCATTATTGTTAATGTAAAGTCATCCCTGGTCGGTAATCAGATAATTCAATGATGACATTATGTTAAAATAACAATATTTAACTCTTGATTGGAAACTTCCATAGGCAGAATATGATGAATCTAAGCTTCCTCCGGATGGATCCTGAGTCAGCGAAACTTCTCGTTTAGTCTTCGATTGCACGGGCATCCTCAGTCTCAGTGTGATCGTCGCAACCTGAGGATGTCCAGTGCAATCGAGGACGAAAGCTTAGAACGAGAAGTTTCGCTGACGCAGGATTCATCCAGAAAAACTCCAATAATAAATAAATAAATAATACCATAAATAATTTATTTTCCTTTCTGATCAAAAGAATATATACTGTGTAATTCAATATACCTACATGGCTCTACCAGTTGTTGGCTTCGCGGCCCCCCTGCCGAGTGTATAGACCTCTTTTATAAAAGTACTAATAACGGTTATGCTCTGATAACTTTTTTATTTTGCCCTCGATTTCTAATTTTTGGGTTAATTTCATTGTCAGCGAGCCCCTGTACAGGCTGGGCCAAATTGGACAATGTTAAAGGGAAACTCCTATTTTTGACGGAGATAGACGAAAACTGATATCGGTGTCTGAGGCACATTACAATAATTTTGTAATGTATTATTTTTGCAATAATTATTAATGAACCACTTTTGTATACTTAATCCAATCACGAAATACACAGCATATTATCAAACTACCTCACGCTTCTCATTTTTTACCACGTGAAAATCGACGTAATCGTAAACAAATCTATACAAAATAAACAATACCTAGTATTTAAAATATTTGATAAAAATATTACTGTCAAGATTAGTTGTTTGATTTAATCAGGGCATAACTTATTGTACACATACTTTTACTAGTTCATTATAATTCCACTTTATTTTATGTAACAAAAAAAAATAATCCTGATAATAGTCTAAATGTGCAATTCTAGGATTATATTATTAAAAATATATACTTAAATATAAAAACATAGTACCTAATTGTAATTTGGTAAATTTGGGCATACATCACACGTTCGACTAACATCACCAAAACAAGGAAAACTACTGTTATGTAATTTTTTTAAAGTAATTGCTGAAGTTGTCTGGAAAAAGTGGATGTTTTCTCCAAAAATATTACTTATTACAATATTACTAAAGCAAAGGGAATATTCTGCCACTAAATATGGAAAACTTTCAAGTCCCTATCATGAGTTTAGTGAGTTAAACGTTAAAACTTATGTAAATTTTCCGTCTTTGATAAAAAAAAATGTAACTTGAAATTCAGGGAACAATAATTGAAAATGCCAACGCAAGAATTCAGCCTGGAAACTGGTTAATTATCAAATAAGCCTATATAGATAGATAATATGAATTTTCTTTCTAATTAAGTACGTGGGTTTCTAAATGTTAAACGAGTCTCGGTGTGTGCAGTGAGAACGTATATGAAGAAAAATCAACTTGTTCTTCGATACACCAACTATCATTACGATACAAGATCTAGGCGATATTTCAAACGAGATACGGTTAGAGCGAAAGGAAGACATTTCTTTTATATTTAAACATGTGTAATCAACTCACGATGGTATTTTTATGCAAATGAAATGGATCTACATAATACGTGAAACTAACAGCGTTTTCGTTCATTCATATCTCGACTGTTAAAAATATTAAAAACAAATGAGCGGACGACTTGTAAATTTAATATGAATAGCGTTCTGATGACAAGCGATGCCCATATATGCGGAGGATGTATGGAGACCGGTGTATGGCTGATAAAAATGGCAAAGTCGCACAAACTGCACTTGTCGGATAATTTAAATGCAGGGAATGTTGAAATTAAATAATATTCCCGGGGCATTGACTGTTTCGTTGTTAGAGAGCTGAGAAGAACCAGTTCCAGCCAATCGGACCACTACTTCATAATCCTGCGAAATATACAACTTCTGCATATAGTACTGGACACCAAAGAAAAACGGGCGGAGCCTATGCCGCTGAAATTACTGCCGTACGTTTACGACTGCAGCGGTCTAAAAAATTAATCGGTGGCGTACTGCGACCATCGTGTACGGGTAAAGTATAAATGAACTCAGTTGGAACACAGTGATATACGGGGAGTGATCTATTTCATAGCATTTACCACGCTCTGCTACTGGTAAAAATACCAGACTTATTCAGCAGAAAACACCCGTATAAAATTCAAAGGTTTTTATGCGGTCGACGTCGACCTAGTCAAGGAGGCAGCCAATAAGAAAGCGATTTGACTGGTCGGCGTTTCGGAGATCCGCATGGAGCAGGTGTCGACGTGGGCCAACTAGGCCAGTGTAACCAGTGCCGTGCACGGAAATAAGCATTGCCCTTTATTTTACGGATTTTGGTTTTGTGTATAGATTTTTGTGTGGTGCTGTTTTGTGTGCAACAAAATTATTGGTTGGCTTTAGTTTGAATTCTTTCAAAGTTTATTTTGTTCTTTTTTTAGAGCATTTAAATTAAATTTGTATAATATTATTAAGGGCCGCGCGCCGCCTCGGTTGTTTTACAAAGCAAACACCGCCGAAGCGTTTTTACGCTGTTCCAAGTGAGTTCATTTACCATACATAGGTACATAAGTACCTAAGTAATACGCCGCCGATTAATTTTCTGGGTCGCTGATGTAGTAGGTAGTCGTAAACGTCAAAAGTAATTTCAGTGGCAGGCTCCGCCCGGTTTTCTTTGGTGTCCCATACTGTACATACATATACGGTTGATTGGGCTGTGTGATGCATATAGCTTATACGGGTGAGTCACATCTAAAGTCAGAGCCGAAAACACGAGGTAGAGTTCGCTAAAATAAGCACATATGGTTAATAAACATTAGCTCAAAAACGCTTGGTTCTCCATATACAGCGTGTTGAAACTTTTCCAAATATTTTTTTTAATTTCTTTCGAGCCTGTTTAGGAATTCCAACAAAATTTGATACATATTATGGGTTGTCATTTTATGCAATAATTTGGCCCTGTTCAGATGAGCAGCGGCGTAGATACAATAATTTTATTTTAAATGTCAGCATAATCACCTTGGCACTAGTTTAAAAAATCCGAAATTACGAAGAAACTGTACCAGAAATAAAAAAATACCAAGAGGCGCTTTTTGTTCCAAATTGAATGGGCTATCCAAAAAAGGCATTTACCGTAACTATTTGTATCTACGCCGCTGATCATCTGAACGGGGTCAAATTATTGCACAAAATGGCAACCGTCCAATGAATAATGTGTACCAAATTTGGTTGAAATCCCCAAATGGGCTCGAAAGAAATTAAAAAAAAATATATGTTATTTTTTGAAAAATTTTAACACGCTGTATATGGAGAACCAAGCGTTTTTGAGCTTATGTTTATTAAGAATATGTGCTTATTTTAGCGAGTTCTACCTTGTGTTTTCGGCTCTGACTTTAGATGTGACTCACCCTGTATAGCTTATATATAAATTACGTACGTTATTACTGAGTTCCCTGCGTATATATAGCTTAAATATAAATTATATATAAATTACGTACGTTATTACTGAGTTCCCTGCGTTTATATACCATATATATGAAATTTATGAAGCAATAAAAAAATAAACACAATGAAGGAAACGGCGGTGCCAGTATATGGAATCGCTAATAGCATATTGTCTATAATAATGTCTTTGTAGCGACACAATCGTGACTGAGATTATGAAATCGGAACCAAATTTTAAGTAGTAGCATAGTACCATACTAAAATGCTAATTTCATATTCCTTGTTTTGAACTGCATTATTATCTATTATCTACCGATCTAGAGGCAGATTTAGTGCACATTAACAAAACAGGTGAGAAACTCAACTCTCAATTTATTCATTCAACAAATCGTTATAATAGGTTAAAAATATTTCGTTGCAAAATTCCGGCAGATTACAAAAAGAGAATTTATTATACGATAACATGGCTAGTTTTCAGAGGATCTCTTTATTATTCGCGGGTTGTCACAGACACGCGAATAATTTAAATAATACACAAAATAAACAACGCAAGAACGTCACTGATTGGCAGAGATTGCAGCATTCTTATCTCTAAAAATAGAACTGGGACTAGGTGTTATAACAAACTAGCCTAAAAATAATGAGTTTAAGGGTTAAAAATAAAATTGAAATGACGTTGTTTTGTATACATGTATACGTTGCAATTCTGGACCAACTATATGAAAACTATAGGCGGCCTTTGTTATTCGTGAAATATTGCCGGCAGATGTGATAAAAATAATTTACGTAGGGTTTTGCGTGGTAAAAAGTTTGTGGAACGCCTTATATAAGTTGGATTATTTAAAAATCAAGTGACATACCTGCACTTAAATAATTTTGATTTTACATGGAATTCCCGTCTGAAACCAGCTGCCCGCTGCCGAAAGTTTAAGAGTTTTTTCTTAGCGGATTGCAGATGTTTCCACTTTACGATATAAACTGTGGAGCCTGAATCGCTAAAAAGTGTAAGACCGTATATCATCATGTCAAGATATAAAATCAAATGTACTCTTGACAAACATTGTTATTTTTGGCATGCCGTATTTTGGATTGCAGATTATATACAAAGTGAAAACCGTTGGTAATGATAATTATATTCTTTTGAGGATATCATCTCACCCAGAACAAACCAATCACTGGTCTTTGAGAAGTTTAAATTAAATTATTACATATTTATTATACCGCGGTGACGATGTTCGGAGCATTTCTAACTATTTCGGCTGCATATTATTTTTCTGCCTTCGATCGACCTTGGTTTAATGGAGGTCGAGGCAAGCGCTTGCTGCTTATATAGGGAGTCCCAAACAAAGAGTATCAAAAGTGGCGTAGAGGTAGAGCACCCCTCGGGGATCCCGAATCACCCCCATGAATATTATCCTTTTATATATTAGGAGTTTTCACTGATTTTCGACTTTTCAGATAATTTTGGCTATAATAGTAGTAAATAAATGAGTCCAGCTTGATTTTCATAATGGATTTTAAAAAAGTATTGCGAGAGTAGTTAATCCATTGGTAGTAGTTTTTGTCAATGTTTAAAATATATAAACAGCTCATACCCCTAAATTATTGTTCACAATGTACGTACGTATGTTGCACAATGTTTAAGTGAGAAAAAAATATGTACCTAAAAATGAATTCTCAAACTTTTCTGAAACACTGTCTTAAATTACTGCATCTATCCAAAAGTAAAAAAAGTATAAGTTCATATTTTTTGTAGGAAATAGTCTTATAAAAAAACTAAAAAATATTATTTATCTTGTCACCGACAAATCAACGTTAAAAGATATTAATTGTTATTAATAATTTGGTGAAAGGTCCAGTTATACTACGGTTCAAATAAAATTGTTGATAATCAAGCTTTTATTATTTATTATATTATTTATTTATTATTATGTTATTTATAATTATTATTATACACTTACAAATATGTCTGGTTGCATATCATCTAAAAGTAAATAAAAAAATAACAGAACTTTGTTGACAAACTTAATAATAATATAACAATAAAAAAATCGTCTTTATCTCATTACAAGCAACATGGAGAAAACACAAAGAGGCAAAGTTTAGCTTTAAGCTAATCTTACACTTAACTTCGAAAGAAAAAAGCCTATTTTTTTTCATCAATAATGATACCAAAAAAAGCAGGTAATTACCTATATATTGTCGAAAATCAGGCAGAGATATATTATTTTGAATTTTAAAAGGTTTCTTCAATTTTACATGGTAAATAATACTATCATCTCAAAGAAGAAGTGTCTGAGGCATATAAAGTAGTGCAGTTTTGTTGGAACCCCCTAATTTGGACGAGATATTTGAAATTTTAAAATTCATTGAAGTTTATCATAAAAAAAAATTGTCAAAACACCTGTAAATAAGTATGCCCACTCCCAAAAAATCTAAAGTAAAGAAGAAAGAAGCTGAAAATGATGAAGATGTTGAATGTGTAAAGAAGATTGAGAACTTATACAATTAAATTATCAAACAGAAAAATGAAGATATTGATGAGAAGAATAATATTATAAAAAAAATTAGAAAAACAGTTTGAGATAATAAATGAAACAGTAAGTAAAGTAAACCACATAGCTGCATTAGTTGAATTATTAAATATGAATATGAATCAGCTAAAAGCAGAATTAAAAAATAAGTCTGAACTTGAAAAAAATATTTTGAAATATAGTGAAGTAGCAAAAATACAAAATGAAGTAAATAAAGAAGTACCAAAAGCAAGACCAAATTTAAACAACACAATTTTTATAAAACCCATTAATAAGAGTCAGGAAAATAAACAAACAAAAAATGATATACGAAATTATGTAAAGCCAGAAGAATTAAAAGTAGCGTTCGAAAAAATATCTAGTTTAGATGAAGGTGTAATTAAAGTACAATGCAAAACAAAAGAAGATATTGCAATAGTTAAGAAGAAATCCGAAGAAACTCTGGGAAACAAGTATAATGTAGAAATACCAGAAGTCAAGCGACCAAGACTGAAAATAGTGGGTATTGAAGATCTTTTAGCCGACGAAGAATTAAAGAGTGCTTTGGTGAAAGAAAATTATTTTATAGATGAAAATGCCCAAATCGATGTAGTTGCGATAAAAAATATGAAAAGGAACTATATGGCAATTGTAGAATGTGATGGGGTAAATTTTAAGAAAATAATGGAGCATGGATCGGTAATGGTCAACTTTTCTGTTTGTACAGTTTTCGAACATGTCAACATTTAAAAAAAAGGCGGGGTTACACGGCGCGTGGTTTGGCGAACCACGAACGTAGTGCGTGGTTCGCATTGGCTTGCCACTTTGCGAACTGGGTACTTATGTCAAAACGGTACGTGGTTCGTACAGATTTGTGACGCATTTGGTTCGTCCTCACAAGACGGAACCAAAATCAGTGCTGCAACAACCGCCATGGATGCTAGACAACAAACGATTGCATCTGCTAGCTTGTGCATTATTTACTCTGGATTGATAATACAAAATAAATTTAAAAAACGCAAGAAGAAGAGGTGGTGGATGGCATCGTACATGAGAGGTAGAGACAGGTAAGCAAGTTGCATAACTAACCTAAATTACTACCTAGCATAGATTTGTTTTTAGGCTATGCCTATATTAGTTTGAGACTATGTGTATTTTATAAAATATTATTATACTCATTTCTTTATGATATTGCAGATACAGTGGGTCCCACATGTTATCAGAGTTTTTAAAGGAGCCTTCAGGATATTTTGAAAATTTCTGTAGAATGGCAGCATCCGACTTTGAGTTTTTATTGAAGAAAGTTGGACCTTATATTCAAAAGCAGGATACGAATATGAGAATGAGTGTACCAATCGATCAAAGACTGGCGATTACGTTACGATTTTTGGCTACAGGTGATAGCTACAGAAGTTTGAGTTTCCTCTTCAAATGTTCCAGGCAAACTGTTGCAAATTGTGTTGAGGAAGTATGTAAAGCTTTAATCCAGGAACTAAAGGATGAAATGAAGGTACCTATGCATATTATTTCAGTTATAATCTCTATGTTAATATTTCTTTATTGCAACTTAAGCGAAAATACAAAATTAGCATTTAGTACACAATACGGAAAACGATAAACGTAATAATAATAAAATATTAACGTTTGGTTCGAATAGGCTAGTTATTGATATGCATTGCACGGAACGTTTGTTTGAATATTATTGGGTTGATCCCTCGGTTTATCCATATCATAGTGTGAATCCTGTGACTGAGGAAATTGCGGAGGACAATACGGAACGTTTGTTTCTTTGTTTGAAGATGATTGGGTTGATCCATCATAGTGTGGATCTTGTGATTGACAAAAATTGCGAAGGGCAATATGGTGGGGATTGCCATTGTGTAGAACAATGAGAGTTTCGGGAATATGTACATGGTTCACATAGTGGAGAGGGTAGAGATTGTTGAGAATATGGTGACGGTTGATGAGAGTATGGGGAAGGTTGAGATTGCTGAGAATATGATTCTGATGTACGAGCTGATTTTCGTTCTCCTATCTTATACTGCAGACCTCCCATTTGGATTGGCCGACGAACGTGTGAATTTCTCAACCAAAACATGAGGTTATCTATTTCATGCATGGCTAATTCTTGTGTGTTGCTATCCATTGCCCTCAGTTTGGCGAGAAGTAATTCGGTGAATAATTGTAGTTGATCTTTTTCCGGACTGGTATTGACTTTTTCAACGGGTGCAATAGTTGTCTTTAAAATTTTAAGCGCCTCATCCATTTGATTCTGTACTTGCTCCGTTGTCACGGCAACTGATGTGGACGGAGTTGCGGCAACTGGTGTGGACGGAGTTGTTTTATTTTCATTCTGGTCCTGAGGAGCACCAGAAGTAGAAGGTGATTGTGATGATAATGCATCTTCATTACTAATAACTTCTAATAAAACCGACTCGTCTTCATCGCCTTCATTTTCAGTCTCCTGAAACGGGCTACAATAAGTAATATGTTCAGGGTGATTGTTTATTTATTTGACAATATTGCATTGCCTTCTTTATTTCTATAAACAAAAAAAAATTAAATACAAAAGTTGCGGAATTTTAGGTATGATTTATTTTGGTACCATCAAAGAAACAGGTATACGAGATATAATTGTAATCAGAATCGAAGGAGAGGTTTAGAAATACGTCATATAAACAATATAATATTGAAATTAACTGCACCTAAAAATCTGAAACTTCTTTTGTATTTCTGCCGATTATTGAATATAATTTATCGGTATTCTGTCTATTTTTATAATGGTTTATTCGTTTTCAGATCCCCAAAACTGAAGGGCAATGGCTAGAGGTAGCTACAGATTTCGAACAAAGGTGGAATTTCCCGCATTGCGTAGGAGCAATGGATGGGAAACACGTAGTGATAGAAGCTCCAAAAAACAGTGCAACAGAGTATTATAATTACAAGGGAACGTTCAGCATTGTTCTATTTGCACTTGTCAACGCCAATTATTTATTCAGTTTTGTGGACATAGGGTGCCAGGGACGAATTAGTGATGGTGGAGTTTTTCGCAATACAGTCCTATTTAAAAAATTGGACACGAACCAACTGCATTTACCCCCTGCCAAACCTCCCGCCTCTAAGCGAATATATGCCATATGTCATAGTGGCTGATGATGCATTTGCTCTTAGTCCTAATATTATGAAACCATACCCAGGTGTTCAAGCGAAGGGAAGCGCTAAGAGAATATTCAACTCCAGGTTGTCAAGGGCCAGGCGCATAGTGGAAAATGTCTTTGGCATTATGGCATCGGTATTTAGAGTGTTCCGAAAACCCATGCTGCTTGAACCAGAAAAGGCTTCATTAATTGCTATAACCTGCGTCCTACTTCATAACTACCTGAGAAAAAGTAAAGTATCCAGGTTAACATATTCGCCACCAGGTACCTTCGATTCTGAGGAAAATGGAGAACTTGTTCCAGGATCATGGCGTCGAGGTCAAGATGAAATAAACTCTTTTTTACCCCTACAAAACCAACCCCAAAAGGCCTCTTTGGCGGCGAAAACAGTCAGGGATAAATTTTCAGAATATTTCCAGTCCAACGATGGAAAAATAGCATGGCAAGAAGATCAGTAAAAGGCATTGACATTGATACATGTACTTATGGTATTTTCCCCAATATAATATTTTAAAATAACAACTTACCGCTGAATTTATTGTCTTCCCTGGAACATAAATTGAATTTAAAAATCTGTCTATCGGTTCATACAAAGCCCAAGTCGGCGTGTAAATGTCGTCTGCTCCACTTCCACTTTTTTTGCATTGTGCCACTTTTTTTGCATATTTTCTATATGTAGCAAAGAGTCCATCTTTTTTCTTTTTTAATTCTTTAATTGACGTTGCAAATTTATTTTGCAATCGTGTCCATGCGTCATATACAACGTGCCTGTCTTTATGGCCCTCGTGTTTCGGATTCCATATCACCTCTTCTAATCGCAAATCTTCAACAAATCCCATTGCTTTTTCTGTGGTCCGCACGCCCTTTTAGTTCACTTGACAAAACAATAATCAAATAAACTTATCCCTTCAAACGACTGGGCACGACTAAATTAAATTGATAAGAACTCACCCTATTAGCAAGAGGTTCGTAATATAGCAAACCTACACGAACCTACACAAACCTATACGAACCTTGCACAAACCGGCGAGCCAAACTCCTTTGATCTGTGCACATTTACCGACCGCCGATGGATCCTACGAACCTCGCACCAAGAACCGCGATCCAATAGCGAACCGGTTATGTCAGACGGCTCGTGGATCGCGGTTCGTTAAGACCACGCGCCGTGTAACCCCGCCTTAGGTGCTTTAATTGTTCTGGTTATAACCACACCGGCAAAACTTGCACTAAAAAGTCAGTATGTATGAAATGTGGTTCCTTAAATCATCAAGCTGAAAACCTATGGTTTTTAATTTCTAAAAATTTTTTCTAAGAATATTTTTCGATAGGATGCAAGAAAAAAACGACACGAAAACCTAATTATAAATGACTTACTATATTTATGTACTATAGTAAGACTATTTTGGAATTTATAAATTTTCGACGAGTATTATTTCCACCCCAATATCGAACAAAAAATAACAAGAATAAGTTGCTGGAATGAGTGCTTCATTTGGGGAAGTCTGTAAATATCTATAAAGAATTTTGTTCACGTGCACCTTGTATAAAGTGGATGTTTATATCTGAAAACTACCAGTGAGCAATTAACCATTATATCCTCTATTATATATAGTTGGCCACAACCAGAAGTTTTACGAGCTTTGCCGCTTAGATTTATTTAGACTTTTCTAATGGTTTTGTGCTATTTTCCAACGATACTATTATCTCGGTAGCACATAAAAGAGATGCTCTCGTCGGCGTGCAATTAACAAACCACGTTAGCCGTTAGTTTCTTGCTTGGAAGAGATTTATGCATTTTTGGTATTTTAAAAAACCTGTAGTTGTTTGATTTATAATAAGAAAACTGGAAAATAAGTGCTTTCATAGAATTGATTATTTTAAAGACGGCTTGATTAAAGAGAAACAAAAAAAAAACGACTAACATCATTTGGTTATTTTTATAAATTTATTATTATTTTTAAATAGCATAATTGCCGTATTAAGTTTATGCGGGTTTTGCAAAAAACGTTGTGGTTAAGATGATAATTAAGAATTATTTAGATTGCTTCCATTTGCAATTTTAATGGGGTCCGTATTATAGTAGTATTTTGAGAGAGCAAGGTATATTTGACCTTGCTTTCTCAAAATACTATTATCAAAGCAGATCGATAAGGCCCACAAAGCTGTTGATTTACCAAAAATATGCCTTTTGTTGCAACAAATACTTGCATTAATTTTATGTTTGACAGAGCACTTCGGCTTAAAAAGTTCTTCTTTAGCCCTAGTTAAAAATTTTAGAATTTCATCTATAAAATAAAATCGCCAAACGCGTATTATTGGAAATTGTTTTGTGGGATGGATGCAAAAACAGGATTGATGTAGGACGCCCCATCAAAGCTTAATTAGCGTTTGTTTATTCGGGACCCAAATGTTGTAATAATTTAATCGCCCACAAAGGCCTTTGTCAAATATTGATATGAATGCGCCCCGACCCCGGCCTGTATGCACGAATATCTGCCTGTGAACGCCTGTATAATGTAGATATATACTACATATGTATAATATGCATTTGGTGATGACATGTTTGTTTGAATTGCTGGTGTACAATAACAACTAATTACCATGATTTCCATTGATGTTTGAGCTTTGTGCGTGTATTGATATAATACGTCTTTATGAGCTTGATATTACATTTGTCCAATTTTCGAAATGTATAGGGGCAGATTGGAAATTACCCGTTAGGTGCGACGAAAAATAGAAAACAGCAGAGCGCTACACCGACACGACCTTAGTAGACTGAATTATAGGTTTTGATGAATTTGAATGGTTGGCTTAAGTAAAAATATCATTTCGTTTTTATTTGCGACACCTCGAAATTTATGGAAAGAAATCAAAGAAGCTCGCAGGATTATCAGATTGGCAACTGAAAAACGAGAGTCAAAGACTCGTATACACTTTAAATCATTGACACTATCTGTGTTAATTTACATAGACCGAATGAACGGACTTTTACGGCGCATCTTAACAAAAACGAGTCGCAAAGCTGATACAAAGTTTTTCTGCTGAATGGAGGCAATTCAGAATGTAGTTAGATTTTAAACAATTAGTCGAAATTCAACTTAACAAATTCACAATTTCTATATGAACCCTAATATAAATTCTTCAAAATATCTATTTGGTATTATGTGGTTAGAAGAATTTTTGTATACCTAGGTACAGAATATCTAGGGTAAACGCGGGAGAATTGCCGCACTTTTTGAAAAATGTTTGTAATTTTCGTATTTTTTAATATTTCTTTTTTAAAATGAATCAACACACAGATACTGCTTTAAACTTTATTAAAATACAAAAATATACTTTAATTCCAAGAAAACATAAACATAGCAAAAAACATTTTTCTTACTAAAGTAGGCATCTCTCCCACACTACTGGGGAGAGATGCCGCGTAGAAAAAGGAGAGATGTCGCAGTATAAACATCTCTAAAAAACGTCTATTTTTTATTTTTTTTCTTAAGTCGAGTATAGAATAGATGTTACAAACTTCAACATACATGGTGCAAGTGACATGTAACCATTTTAAACATTTAAGGCACTGCAGCCAATCCACTTTTTTAGTTGTCGTTTCGTAAACTTCGAAGCATTCCACGCAGCGTTCCTAATTTTCATTTTTCTTTTTAGCCAGAGGCTCATCATCACTGTCGCTATATTGATTTTTTCTGGCCCTTCATCCGGTTCTTTTTCTGGTATTCTTCTGATTTTTAGTTTCTTTTTCTTCTCTGCCACCTTGACTGTTTTAGGTTTATGTTTTCGGGTGATGTTAACATAGTTGCGCTTTGCTTGAACCTTTGTTTAACGGATATAGGTTTTTTGGGACAGGAGACACTTCTTGCAAAAATTTTGAAGGAGTAATTTTTGCACCGCCCCACTACATCTTTGAATAGGACTTGCAGAGCTTGTGGAGGGTATTCCTAAGCTGGGACTTGCAGAGCTTGTGGAGGGTAATTCTAAGCTGGGACTTGCAGAGCCGCTTGTGGAGGATAATTCTAAGCTAGGACTTGAAGAGCTTTTGGAGGGTAATTCTAAGCTGGGACGGTTAGCAACTCTTTCTGGAGAAGTTTTTGTCGTGGACGTGGCTAAATCGATTATAGAATAAAAGAGATACGGAATTGTATTTGGATCAACAGGATATATCCCTGTTGCCTTGAAACCGTTAATGGCTGTGGCCACAGATGCTGATCTTAACCAAGCTTTTCCAATTAATGCACCGGCTTGATATCTGGTGAGGTTTCTGCTGGCGTTGTGTTTCATCCATAACTGAGCTTCTTGGTTAAAATAAGTTTTAAATGGCTTAAAAAAGCTTCGGTCTAGTGGTTGAAGAGCCTGCGTGCAGTGACTTGGTAAACACAAAATAACGATATCGTTATCATCAGCCACTTGTAGCATATTGCCATCAGTACTGTGCGAAGTTTGCCCATCCAGGATTAATAAACACTTACCAGCTGGCTTATTTGGAATAAACTGCTCTTTTAACCATTTAAGAAATAATTTCGAGTTTATGAATGATGACTTTTTATTCATAAAAAGTTTGGATCCAGCTGGTAATCCGCATCTGAAAATTCAGCCTTTTGGTTTACACCTTTCAAAATTAACGTGGGCGCAATAAAGCTGCCGTCTGCACTAGAACATGCAACAACAGTCACATTTTCTCCTCGCTCTTTAGATGTTAAAACGTAGGCATCTTTTGCACCTTTCATTGTTAGAACTTTGCCAGGTTTGTTGATCAGTTGAACACCTGTCTCGAACACCTGTCTCGTCTCAAAAGTTGAAAAAATGTTGAGGTTTCTTCTCTGTTCATTCCTCGAGCTCTTGTTAATGACAATCCTTCAGCTTGCCTTATTGACAATTCGGGCTTTAGCAGCCTCCGTGGCTGTTGTTAGTATTAAGCCCCGAAACTGGGGATGTGCTGACTAAACCTGCAAATGTGCTGTTGGCTCCTGCCTGGACTTCATTTGTTGCTTCCCAAATCTTTCCTATCTTTTCGATTTGGTTTGATGTTACACCGTACTGATGATTGCCAAATAGCATGAAACACGTGTATGCGGTTACTAGTATTTCTTTTGTTTTCTAACTTTGAGTGCTATGCCCATTATCACTTTTTCTTGTTTTTACATCTACACTCACAATCTTACGATCTTGTTTCATTGTATCTTGGGCGAAAAGATTTCCACGTAGGTCGCTTTAGCAGCCTCCGTGGCTGTTGTTAGTATCAAGCCCCGAAACTGGGGATGTGCTGACTAAAGCTGCAAATGTGCTGTTGGCTCCTGCCTGGACTTCATTTGTTGCTTCCCAAATCTTTCCTATCTTTTCGATTTGGTTTGATGTTACACCGTAGGGGAGAGTGCTGTACCCAGGGACAATTTTTACATTTATTTTGTTTTAAAATTGTGCAACGCATTTAGATAATTTTTTTAAACACCACCAGGATAAATGATATTTTAGGACTCATAAAAACTTTTTTCAATTTTCCAGATTCATGTTTTCCATTTTTTTATTTGAGTTTATATTTTGTTGTTCGGAGTCCCTTGGTACAGCCTTAAGATGTACCAAGGGACAGACAGTGACGTACCTAGGGACGAATAATGTACCTAGGGACATCCAGTAAATATTCTCATTTAAAACAAATATTTATATTTTTTATTTAACGAAAATGCATTATTACGCTGCATAAGTAATACAAAACATCATAAACTAAAAAATACTTCAAATCAAACATTTTAACAAACATAAACAAATAAAAATAGTTTACTTTTAACTTAAATACTTAAGTAATTATTATAAATATTCACCCCATATTATAGTCCTCAAAACCGACGCAAAACCGAAGTAGATTCTTACTTCTGACTGTCCCGCCAATGGGCATAGGAGGTGGCAATTTTAAAATTACGTCTTCTTCAGAAACAGTAAATATTTCACTTTCTTCGATTTGCAGGAAGTTGTCGGTTTTTTGCATTTTTTTTAAATATTTGACCTCAAACTCTCTATGTTCAGTACCATCTGGATGAGTAACTACATTTGCAACAAAATACTGTGCGAACTTTTCTCCTCTACACTTTACTAAGATATAATCACCCATTTCGATAGAAGAGTTTAGGAACCGCGATTCTAGTTCTTCTTCGTGCATTTCGTGAATAAAATCTACGTCATCTGAATCATTATCATTGATAACTACCTGAGTATCACTGTCACTACTACTACTGTCTGCAATTTTTCGTACCACAGATTCTTCTGTTCTTCTTTTCTGAGCGCTTTCTCTATTAGGTTTCAACTTTTTGCTTTTCTGGCGTTCAATTTCTTCCTTAATTGGGGTGTCGGTTAATATAAGGGATTTCCCTTTTTTTCGTTTGTAACCAGTTTTGCGCTCTTGGGCTTTGGGAAATGGCCTAACCATCACGGGTGTTATTTTAATATTGGGAACAGGAGTAGACGGCCTTTCTAATCGGTCTAAAGTGTCCGGTGAAAGGGTGCTTGTCATTGCTGATGGCGTTTCTTCATTACAAGGAGTAGCAGAGCTTCTTACTGCTTCACCACGACCAGATATTTCTACAGAGCTTGAAGGTAAATCATGATTGGCAGATAAGGACTCAGTTCCTTCATTAGAAGTTAATAATGGACGATCTGTTACATAGGCAGGCAGGAATTCTGACTCGTCAAAAATATTTTCATCAAGCGGGATGATTCCGGAAATTTTAAAACCACTTATGATATTTTTTGGAGTAAAAGCTAATTCGTAAGCTTTTCCTGCGATTTCAGCGACATCATAAATCGTCACAGGCTTACCTGCATTTCCGGGGGTGCACATCCACTCATTCATGGCCTTATGATAATAGCCCTTAAAAGGTCCGAACACTGACCGATCCAACGGTTGTAGTTTGTGACTCGTATGCGGAGGTATTGTTAACAAAAACAGCCCTACTTCTTTAGCTCTATTGATTACTTTTAGAGAAATGTGAGATTCATGGTTATCGTAGATTAAGAGATGAGGCTCCTCCAAAGTCGGCTTTGCGTGGCTCAAAAAATGTTCCATGAATTTAAAAAATATTTCTTCATTGGACCAGCCACTTGGGTTGGTTGCTCCAACTGAACCAGGGGGGGCGCCTTTTAACATGTGCTGTTTTAAGTGAACCCTCGGAAATACAAACATGGGTGGCACAGCATTTCCTACACCATTTACTGCGGCGATAATAGTCACATTTGAACCGCGTTCCGCAGAAGTCATGGTTCCAATCTGCTTCGCTCCTTTATGGGCAAGTATTTTTGGTGGAATATGGACAGTCGAACAACCACTCTCATCTGCATTCCATATTTGATGAGGTTGAAAGTTTGCTTTGCTTAAAACCTTTTTATAATTGCCAAAAAACTCGGCTACTGTTGCTTTGTTAAAAGCCGTTGAACGTCCTAAACTCGTAGCCTCAGGTTTTCGCAAAGAAAGCTCTGGATGGCGTGCACGAAACATTCGAAACCAACTGACACCAGCCATTTTGGTTTCTTCCCAAGCAGGAACATTTTTCTTAATCGCGCAAGCATAGTCATATGCCAATTTTCTAGTTTGGTAAATGGTTAAACCATAATGAATTCGAGCAGCATGCTTTAAATAATCAACTAGTTGTTGCTCTTCGTCGGGTAAAAATATTCGATGGATGTCAAATTTAGGATTATATGTGAAGTCGTCCAAATTATTAGTCCTAATTTTTTGTACATAGCGCCCTATTGCAGATTTTGCCACTTTGTATTTATCTGCAGCCATCCGTAGAGACATGTTGTTACTTAGCACATCTTTAACTGCCGCTTCCATAGTCTCTTTTGATGGAACTGGTCTTTTATTTCCAACTTTGCTACGCGGCATTTCGGGATCTAAATCAAGTAAGGAAAAATATTTTACTATTTGTATATTATGTACCAAGGGACAGCATATGTTGTACCAAGGGACGTCCCTTAGTACAGCAAAACCGACTGTCCCCTGGTACAAAAAAGCTGTTATTAGAATTTAAAATTATTTTTTTGAGGTTAGAGTGACATTATATTGGCAAACTACTCTTAAAATATCCGCGATGCTTAAAATGTTTGGTACATACCTTTAAATAATTTGGGATCGTTTAATTTTTAAAAACAAACACTCACAAAGTCACGTAAATATTTTAGATTTGTCTTACAAAAACACAAAACATGTGCTCAACTTGAAACCATGCTACCAACTGTGAAATTAATAGAAATGTAGAGAAGTAGACAGTGTTGCCGCTGTTAAATAGAAATGCAGGAATTGTTAACTGTCTTAATCGGGCAGAAAAGCAATTTGTCCCCTGGTACATATGTCCCTGGGTACAGCACTCTCCCCTACTGATGATTGCCAAATAGCATGAAACACGTGTATGCGGTTACTAGTCTTTCTTTTGTTTTCTAACTTTGAGTGCTATGCCCATTATCACTTTTTCTTGTTTTTACATCTGCACTCACAATCTTACGATCTTGTTTCATTGTATCTTGGGCGAAAAGATTTCCACGTAGGTCGCTTTAGCAGCCTCCGTGGCTGTTGTTAGTATCAAGCCCCGAAACTGGGGATGTGCCGACTAAAGCTGCAAATGTGCTGTTGGCTCCTGCCTGGACTTCATTTGTTGCTTCCCAAATCTTTCCTATCTTTTCGATTTGGTTTGATGTTACACCGTACTGATGATTGCCAAATAGCATGAAACACGTGTATGCGGTTACTAGTCTTTCTCTTGTTTTCTAACTTTGAGTGCTATGCCCATTATCACTTTTTCTTGTTTATATAGGGTGAATAAGTTTTATGTAGCAGTACTTTAATAGGCGATATATCTTCAAAAAATAACTGCACTTTTTCTTATAAACTATATCTTTTTAAGGATTCATAGAAAAGTTGGGGTGTTAAAGTTTTAAAAAATGTGTTGATTTTATCAAATATGTATTTACCAAACTAGTTAAAGTATTTAAATAATATTTGGTGCAGGTGCATGTTATAACAGCATTGGTTAGGATAAAACCTGTTAATATCATACATCTTGAATAACCATTAGCGGAGAAGTGGGTAAATAGTGCCTACAATTATTATTGTTCTTAGAAAAAAAAAAGAATCATCTTGTATAGTAATAAAATGGATTAATTTTTTTTAGATTTTAATTGTAAACAAAAATGTCCTCTTGGTATTTTTTTGTATGTGCTATAAAAAAGTCAAATTTGCCATGAAACCATGACGCGTGCGAAAAATGCCAAGAGGACATTTTTGTCTACAATTAAAATGTACATAAAAAATTAAATACCTTTTGTTAGATATTATATATACAAAGTTATTGATTTTTTTTTTCTAAAAACAATTGTAATAATTACCCACTACTCCGCCACTGGTTGTTCAAAACGATCGATAGTAACAGGTTTTATGCTAACCCATGTCGTTATAATGTGTACCAAATATATAATAATATAAATATCCTAACTACTTAGTTTGGTAAATATTAGATAAAGTCCACATATTTTATAAAATTTGTACACCCTGTATCTTTTTATAAAAATATAGTGTTAAGACTTTACACGAAAAAGTGTGTTTATTTTTTGAAGATCTATCACCTGTTAAAGTCGTGCTACAAAAAACTGATTCACCCTGTATATACAGCTCATGACCCCATCGCGCACAATTCTGTACAGCCATTTGCATGGAACGTACAGGGTGATCCACATAACATTTCACGCTCCGAAGAAAAAATTGTAGAGATGAAAGTTTTAGGATTTTTGTTGTTCGAAACCCCAACGTACCAATTTGCATTATCATAGCTCTACAGGGTGTTTCAAAATTTTTAGTGCCCCACTTAATTAGTGTACCCCTATAAAATTTTTATTTTTAGCTCGATTTCCATAAACTTTTTTTTGTTGGATAGAACTTCAAAAATGGCATTAAATGCATAATTCAGCTATCTTGTGCCTTAAATTCATGTCCCACTGAGTCGGTGTTTTAGTGCTGAAACTTCGAAAAGTACTATTTGGGGATTTTTTAGAGGAAAATTAATGCCGGTTTAAAAAATAAAAGGAAAAGTAAGGCCGGATTCTTATATGCGGTGAGAGGTTTCAAAAAAACGTGTTAATTTTAATTATTTTCTTAATTTCTGGTAAGTTGGTCACTAAAATATTCGTGAGGAACTCATATTCTTTTAAAAATTTATTAGCGAACAAAATTTTTATTTAATTTAATATCATCAAATACATGAATAAACAACACAACATAACATAAACTCAAATTTCAGTCATTTCAATTAGTCCTCCATTTTCTAATGCAAATTGGTACGTTTGGGTTTCCAACAACGTTGAATAAAAATCTAGCATTAATTTTTCTCTAAAAAAAGCCCCTAATAGTGCTTCTCCAAATTTCAGCACTAAAACTTCGTCTCAGTGGGCCATGAATGTAACGCACGAGGCACCTGAATTATGCATTTAATGCCATTATTGAAGCTCTATCCAACAAAAAAAAAGGTTATGAAATCGAGCTAAAAATAAAAATTTTACAGGGGTACACTAATTAAGTGGGGCACTAAAAATTTTGCATTAATTTTCCTCTAAAAAAATCCCTAATAGTACTTCTCGAAATTTCAGCACTAAAACACCGTCTCAGTGGGCCATGACTTTAACGCACGAGGCACCTGAATTATGTGTTTGATGCCATTTTTGAAGCTCTATCCAACAAAAAAAAGTTTATGAAAATCGAGCTATAAATAAAAATTTTACAGGGGTGGTCAGTTCTTAAGTGGGACACACTGTATGTTTATTTAACGGAACACCTTGTTCTGTTTGCTCCAGCCGTTTTTATAATGCAGGAAGGGCGTTCAAATCTATTGTTTCATATTGTCACATCCGGTAACTCGGAAACGAAACGTTTGCGGTTAAATTGAGTATGAGAAAAAAATGTTGAAAATAGTCCTCCTAAACCGTTCATAATAATTTTGAACCTACCCCGAATCAAGGTTCATATTTTCATATTTTGTCCTGACCTGAAATATCAATCTTGACTTTTTGTCTAGATGACTACAAAATGACGTTTTAGGAGCTTTTTCATCACTTATGTGGACCTAAATTGCTAGATTTTCTCTTACTTACTAGATTATCTCTTACTTACCAGATTATCTCTTACATACTTTCGTCAGGGATTATAGTATTGTATAAAATTCCTTATCAACTGACAGTATATGGCTGACAAATAATTCCTGACGAAAAGGTGTCCCTCCCAACCAGCAAATTTGTTTCTAAAAAAGCTAATTCATTATATTAGAGTTATGGAAAACATTATTTTGTTATCTACAACTAAATAGTAAAAAGTGGGGTGTGGGGTATTCTGTAACACAATTTTAAAGCAAATTTGTCGTTAAAAACCTACAAAGTAACTCTTATATATAACATAAATAACTGCAGCGATTTTTAAATAGCGCCATAATGCAAGGAAAATCCAAACAAAAAAAGCATTTCCCTCTAAATCGATAATGAGATCCAAAAATTAACTTCCGAGATTGGGTCCTAGTACCTAACACCTAGTATGAAATACCACAAATTCCCATCTAGACTTTCCCCACAAACCGCAAATACTTTTGACAGCGGCCTGTATAACATTATAACACAGTCAGCAGGGCAACTTCTTATTTTCTTCCACCCATAACCAGTTTTATGAAGCGCATTAAAAATTATTGTCGTCAAACAGAATAGAAAGAGCTAGGTACCTACTTGTTACTTTCACCAGGTATTTTTGTTTGTTTATTTAGAAAGTCGCAAATAAACCGCCTAAAAAGAATATTTGAAATAAATGTATTTTATATTTATAATTTTAAATAGAATAAAAATTGCTATTATGATTAACTTCGTTACGGCCCTGTTGAAGGATCGTCGCGGCCGTCACGTTTGGAAGACAATTATTTTATAGAGGTTTTCTAAGACAGACCAAAGTAGTTTAATTATCACAATCAACACAAAACTGTTTTATAATAAGAAAAGAAGCCATTTTGAAACGCCGAGGTTAAAGGAAGTTAAGTGTAACAAAATATAAAATCTTTAAAAACGTTTGTTTGATAGCATTCTGTGGCACTCTAAATAGCCCTAATTATAAAGTAATGAAATTAGAAGAAACTGGAGTGAAGTTCATAGCCAAAAAACTCCAATCGATAGATTAGGTTTTTTCACAAATTTCAGGTAATACTAGAAATACTCATTAAAAGAGTGGCGCGTTAAGAATTTATTAAAAACATGCCACATAATTCAGAGTATAATTTTTATCGCATGAGAAATTGCCTTCCTGCGGGTCGTATGACATTTCTTCACATAGCCATCACTATCTATTTTTTCTTTGTCATGCATGACATGCAGCTATTATAAAACACCAAATTGCTAGTTAGCATTTGCCCCCTATTACGGAGGATTGTGAATTAACTCCAGGCGTGTACGAAAACTGTACAAAACAACTTTCCATAGCTTAGTGCTCCATCGTGGAGTAGGTACTGCTTCCGTCCGTTAGATGGCGGCGGCAAAATAAATTTGGCTGAGGGTGAGAGTTTAGTATGAATTAATCTGTCTTTGCGGTTCTGTAAAGAATTGTCAGAATCGCATTGTGAACTCCGCACATGTATACCCATATCTGTGGTTCTCGTTCTCGGGCATAGGTCAGTGGCGTAGCAAGACTTTGTCGGGCCCGTAAGCTAATAATCCCATGAGCCCCCCAAAAACGGCAAACCCCAAACAAAATTCTAAAGAGAAAAACAGTACAACTCAAATTTTGGAAAAATCAGTTTATTAAAAAAACGAATTAAGTAATCAGTAATCCATTCCATAAACAACAGCACAGCTTAGATATTTGAAAGTAACTAATTTTATTTACAGGAACAAAAGACTAAAAGCTTCAGTCAACGTAAAGAACAGCTTGTTTAAAAATAGTCGTATTTGGGTAACTTTCGCTTACGAGCTTTCGTTTCTGCAAAAGTATTGACTAGATGTTCCACATTCATTTTTAAGGCCGCTGAGTTTGTGACATTGCATTTCGGAGGTAAGTTTTTATCATTTTAAGCTTACTACATGATCTCTCGGCTGTAGCCACTGAAACTGGTAATGTTAAGAATAAAAGATAACATAACAAAACTTCAGGTAAGTCACTTTGTAGTACTGCATATTTCTCTATTAACACTTTTTCCACAAATGCATTAACTGGCATCTTTTCATTAGTATCATATTTCCCAATAATTGAGATCATGTTGATAAACTGCATAGTAAATGTTTCCGATAGCAATTCTGGATACTTGCTGGATAGTTCTCGTGAACGTTCTATTGCCTCGTTTTCAGTCATGTTCAGAAAAGCCTTGGAAATTAGAAAGCCAAAACGTTTTGCGATAGAATCAAAGGTTTTAAATCTGTTGAGCAGTTGCTCATTTACAACATCCAATGTGTAAAACATTACAGAGACCCTAAAACTATTTTCGCAAGTTTCAAAAAGATGATCCACCTCCAAATCAACAAAATGCTTTTTGACCACCACGGACTGAAATAATAGAACCGGTTGAACCGCTTCTTGATGATGCTCAGTGCCGACGCCAGCGCTTCCTCTTATTTAGTAAGTCCGACAGCCAACAGACTTGCGAGTTGTTGACATGCACATGGGAACATGAATATAGATATGCCAGATTTTGGTTTTAGTTTTATTATTTAACTTGGTTATGGGCCCCTTACGGGCCTTGGACCCGTAAGCGTTGCTTACTCCCGCTATATGATAGCTACGCCACTGGCATAGGTGTACCTGAGCAGAGCCGTTGAGGGCATCCAGCGACCAATAGCGAAACTATGTACGATGGGAGAAATTAAACTTCAGATTCAGACTATCATCCGTAGAGGACGTTAGGTATGTAAGGAGTTAAGAAGTTTGCATTAGAGTAGATATATAGTATGTAGCGGTGATTACTATCATTCTAACCAGAACACATGGAGCTTACAGCTTAGTCTCTTGAATGCATATCTTCTCAATGCTATATTATTTCCATTTCTTGTTTATTTTAGACCGGCACCTTCCCCGCCGCTAGTCTGACAGTGTCAGCGTTTGGTGTCCGAAGATACAAGTAGTCCTGCGCTGGGGGGACGAAAAAAATCCTACATTAACCAGTTTATTGCATGGCTATAAATACCCCGACCGGCGGTGGAAAGGAGCGGTATTATCTCGTCGCGCGCGTAGATGGACGCCGCGCGCCGTTCGCGATTAAAATACAGCCCCAACCGGCCGGCCGAAACACGCACTCGGCCCCGCTAAACTGAGCTATTAAAATAATAAACGGCCACCATAAACCTAGGAATTACAAGCTGGGGTATCGACGGCGCAGCGGGCGCTTCATTCGCGCCAATATTAATCGCACGATAATTGCCGCTTTTTTTCAGGGGCCGAAACGCGAGGAAGATCGGCGCATAGTATAGCATAGCGCGTCCTCACGACCGCGTTCAAGTTCTGAGAATTTACGGGATCCTACGATATTTTCGGTATCACTTGCACTTTTTAGTTTCATGAAAATCAGCGGTTATCCCCCCTTTTTAACCCAAGTCAACTCTTGTGGATAAACAGCCTTCAAAAACATCATTAGGAACGGATATATTGCTTTTCCAGTTAAAAAAATAAGGTGGGCACATATGTGAGGTAATTCACATGTAGTTGGACCAGTATTGGAACACATCAGTATCAAAAGCCACCAAAAATTTCTCACAAGTTCCCAAGTTATCACTGGTGGATTTCATTACTGACATCGAAAGAATCGAAGTGAATGAGATGAATTTAAATCTCAACGGTTAGAACAAATACAAACAAATAATTAGTACAATTTCGACCAGCAACCTTAATGCAAGCTACAATAATTTGCACCACAATACAAAATTCAATTAATTATATTCATTTATTGATTATCTACTGATGGTGTTAACATAATACGCTAACAGGCAAAACAGTTGTCATCTAGTATCACCGGCGTCAGTTTTTAGTAGTCGAATAAAATTTAAACTCCGGTTTTTATCGTGTAGGTTAGTATCGAATGTCGAATTAACAAAAAGTAATTATTTCACAGGACAGTGAATTTATAACCGACACATTTACAATGCCACGAATGTCATTTCTTTCATATTTCCTCGGCCTACTATACTTTGATAAAATTTTCAAAACAGCGTATTTGTAAAATTGACCCTGTTGTAAAAACTTTTACGTTGAATATTTTTCTATGACAATTATTAATATTTATGTACTTTTAGGTGTATACGCATATCATAGTAGGTTTTATTTGCGGTCTCAGCGAGCATCTTCCCATTTGCCATCTTACGAAAAAGAAGAACTTGAATATGTCAGAAATAAAAATTTTACGAGGGTGTTCACACACTGAAGAATATGATAATTATAACTATTATTGTGGAGGATGTGAAGTTAGAAAGTATGCCAAATTTGTGATAGCCGATTCCGATCATTTGTCCACGGAACAGAATATACAAAATCGAAAATAAAAAAGTGAATATACCAAGTCGCCAGGATAGCCAGAATCAATATGAAATATCAAAAATATTTCCTGTATGTAAGTTGGACAAGGCGATTGATTCTCAAATTTCAACGTCTTGGAGAGACTTGATGTTTTCGAATTTGAGAAATATTATTCCTAAATACCACCCGTGAGTAGTGTTCTAAAGTTAACCCCATTAATTTTTAAGCACTCGTGGTGTTACCCCCTACAATACTGCAATTTTTTATTTTTTAGTTCCGAAATGTGGAAACTAGAAAGTAAATCGTGTAAACGTCACCGCAATATATAAATTTTAAATTATTAAAAAATATAATATTGTAGGGCTGCAAAATAAGTGTTTGGTGGCAATAATTTGGCAAGTTATATGTATACAGAGGTGGGAATATTTGTGAAGTAAAGTGCAGAAGTACAGGGTGTTCCCGTATATTTTGACTCACCCCTAGAGCCTCTCTTTTTCGAGTTAGAAAAAAATTACTTAAATGAAAGTTGTAGGATACCAAGGTGTATTGTCCCAAAAATAATGGATTGACAGGAATGCCCTTGCCTAAGTTGAAATGTTTTCCATGGCAACCTTGATTAAATATGAAGATCGTATTTATCTGCAATTTGGAATATCATGCGAATGCTTAGAGCAGACATATAACATATTTATGATGTTGGAATCGGAAAAATGCGTGCAATTCAAAAATCCACAAATATACAGGGTGTTCCATTAAAAAGTAAGTTTATATTTTTTCATAAATTTGCGACGCTCATTTGTTTTATCTGGTAAGAGATCCTAGCGGTTTAGAAAAAAGCCTACAACTTTCATTAAAGTAATTTTTTCTAACTCGAAAAATATAGGCTCTAGGGGTGGGTCAAAATATACGGGAACACCCTGTACACCAGAGTATTATATTTTAGGGGCATGTAACTTTTTATATATTCCTGTCCTGCGGACCGACACTATATTAAAGACCTGTGCATAGCGCTGTTTCAAGCGATCGCCACTGGCGTTACACGTCGTAAAAAGTCGACAGGGTGATTTAATGTTAAAAACCCATTGAGTTAGGATGGGGGGAGGCGTCACGACATTTTTTTTACATTACAAAGTCGCATATATCAAACGGGTTCAGGGGGTGTGGCTAAGTCTGTGAGCCACTTCAGGGTCTGATTAAACAGTATTCCTAGTAAAATTATAAAAAATGTAAAAAAACGAAAACTAACAACGACGAAATCAAAAGCTGGGTTTAGTCAGTCAGCCAGTCAGTCAAATACATACCTAGAGTAGTTATAAATGTAATATTTTTCTTTTCATAAAGTACCAAAGTGGATATTATAAATTATATTGATACGGCTCTGTCTACTGTTTACATTACCTGTGAAATGTAATTCCTGTGAATTTCTTTTTGTCCACGTTAGAATTGCTACTGCAACAACGTACAGAACGTGACATATTTATTTCCAGAGGTGAATAGCTCGCAATAACAAGGAAAACTGCACTTTTAGCCACTTTTAACGCACTTTTAGCACCGAGTCGACAAATTGACGTTGTTCTGGTAGTCTATCACGTGGGTGAACCCGTTTTGGGTCACGTGACAGCTTCTCCCCCCCATCCTAACTCAATGTAAAAACCCCATAGTTGCAGAATCTTTGTAAAATAAAAACATGCAAACGGTTCCAATATCAGATCAAATATGATATTTGATATTTGATCGGAGGTTCCAATCATCGTGTCGACAACTGATGGGTGCTTGTGACTTTGTTGAAAAGTATCAAAGAGAAATAAAAATTTTTACAGGCCTATGGAGAAAGGGGTATAAGTATAGGTATACTACTTGGGACAGCCGCCCGAACTGCGCAGAAATTTATAGGGAGTCCAGGAGCATCCAAGGACAAATATAATGCCTGATAACCTGGCAAAGGTTTGGTCCGAGCCAGATCCTTTTGGTGGGTATCATATATGTTTGAGTCCACGAAGCGATACTACAAGATAGTATTCTCTAGACTTTGCTACAAGTGCCCTTACGAAAAACTGGAAACATCCTTGTTCTTATAACATAATAACTTTGACGGTATATGGGTGGGAGGCGGGAGTACAACACAGGCACTGTAAGAAACTAGATTAATATTATTTCTCCAAACTGTAGTCTAAAATACGTCTATTAAAAAATTGACAAACTTTAACATAACCTTCTTACATTTAATACTAACGGTCGTTTTCAAGAATGTTATGAATAGAGGGATATATCTACCGGCCATGCATTTGGGAACATTAATTGTGACCATGGCCGGTATTACAACCATTTATTTATTAATTATTAATACACATATAATAAGGATTATACTTTTGACCCTTCAATTTCAGATGTCGACAAACTATAGTGTGAAGGAAGTATTACATTTGAGACCACTGCGAATGATGGTTAATATGGGCAGATGTCCTAACATGAGATAATTTTCTTAATATGCAGGGTTTGATTTAAGTTGCGAGAAAAATGTTATGGTATTTTTTCTTCAAAAATAACAATTTTTTGTTCATGTTCTATTTATTTTTGCCTATATTGATATCTATTGATAGATTTTATTACACACAGTAGCCACAATCCATGGGGGCGCCATTCACCCAGGTTACAAATCTTGACAACAAGAGTTATTTTATTCATTGGCTAGAAACTTCGCGGTATATTATATATACGGGTTGTGCATTTTTTCTTCTATAATCGAAAAGCCCCAATTATTGTTTAACATGTTATGCTTAATCCAAACCTCTTGAATTCCGTAATTTGAACTAACACTTTTAAATTTGCGTGTGCATCTATCGAGAAAGCATGACGTTTTATATGCGAGTTTGCAAGTCTTTAGCTTGCATCTTGCTGCTTTCGCGTTGTAGCTGTATATTTAAACCGCGACTCCTAATGCTGCCTTTATTTTTCCATAGTATTGTACATAAACTACAAACAATATCTAAACCTATACAAAACTATGCATGAGAACAAATGAGAATTAAACCACAAGGGGAAGTTCACGCCAACTGTGCTCTAATATACCACATCATAAATAAAATAAATATTATAAAAGTTACTTAACTTAATGTTCACAAAATCTTCACTAACATACAGTAAACCTAAACCTAATATTATTATTAATTAATAATATTATTGCTTACTAAAGTATCTATAATCGGAACATGTTTCGGATTACAGATATCATTTATGATGCATTCCATAATCATAATGTTTGGGTAATCCGAACGGGGTCTACCAACTTTCTGTTCGGATTATTAATAATAAACAATAATGTTAATAATCTTTTATCCTCTTCATGATAGATCAAGCTCTAATAATATAATAATAATAAGTCTCCAGAAACCCAGAAGCAACAAAATTCATGTGCGGGGGAGGGTCTATTAGGGCAACAAGTATATTTATTTATTTGATGACAAGGTTGTCAATTATACGACGCATTTAAATTCCCATATTATGTGAATAATAAAGACGTTTCCAACACAGTGGCCGGCTCATGGTCTGTTGCCTCTGTCTATTATCATAAACAGCGCAGCGCGAAGTAGGAGTAAAACCAGCGTCCAGAGATAGTAAAACCCAACCCACAGTACGAAAGCGTAGAAAGGCCATACCATTTTTTTATTTCAATTTCCGACTTTAATCTCGGTCGGAATTCCGACTTTTTTCTCGGAATTCCGACTTTAATCTCGGAATTCCGACATTTTTCTCAAACCAGCTGTCGATCAACTGGTTCGCCAAATAGTTCTGGACAGTGGCGCACCCAGAAAATATGATTGGGGGGACTGAAAAAGTTTGACGAATTGCATACAAAATATTACAGCCCTTTGCACACTTGCACACTTTTAGTCTGCGCGTCTCATGTTAGCCTGCGACTGTTACCGATACATATATTTTTTTAGTGTCGTGTGCGACTAGTGGATATTAATAATAATTATTTTTACTAGAAATTATAGAGTTATATCTTTTGAGCATATACATATTAAAACATATAGCTATATTTATGGTTTCCCTTTGTCTCCAGCAATCCATTCAAAGATATGTCTCTAACTTCGCCTAAAGTTATAGTATCGAATGCTTACTCCATAATCTCCATATCGTCTCAAAGATCTCGACGAAATAAAACTGCGAAGCCTGTCGG
Source organism: Pseudeuparius sepicola (assembly GCA_963920635.1). Classification (NCBI taxonomy): domain Eukaryota; kingdom Metazoa; phylum Arthropoda; class Insecta; order Coleoptera; family Anthribidae; genus Pseudeuparius; species Pseudeuparius sepicola. The sequence continues at coordinate 32,403,970 of OY987303.1, forward strand.
TGGTGGAATGACCACGGCAAACATGCCCTGTCCACTGGATGACTCTAGTTACAAGGTAATAGTCTGTACTATAAATTTTGCGCCACATTTTGATCGGTACTTTGAGATGCGGGTTTATTGCTGACTGTTAAAGCGGCGGCACTCTTAGTTTTATACGGACACCGGGCAGGGTAAAGACTGTCGTAAATTATAATATTCATGGTACCCATTACAAAGTAGGTATCTGCAATTGATAGCTGCAAAAATACTTCGATAAAATTCAGAGGCCAGGTTACGGCGCTGGTCCGATACGCTTGAAATGTGGAAACGTTAAAAGATACAACAATTATGCATTATCTCATTTAATATTATTTAGAATGGAGACTATACAGACAAATAACACAGAAATGAAAAACTGGACTAGCCTTGTCGGCAAGTGCGAAACTGACGACGGCACGACGGGCGTGAACACTTTTGGGGTTCTGGCAATATTCTCTTCCTGCGATTTAACTCTTTGCTTACATATTATTATGTAGGTATCTACTGATGCATTTAGCGATACCAACAATCTCCAACTAATATAACTTTTATTATTTTAATAATTTTTTGACCTTACTCTATTCTAAAAATTTTAAACTACCTACAGATACTATTCCTTTCAATATTGCAATTAAAATTTTTGGGCTCTATTATGGCATTATTATTTAGTTATAGCATAGACAAAGCTATACATAGACTGTCAGAACCATTGTTTAAATTTCCGCACGCTACACCAAATATGTTTATATATAAAGTAATACCTAACTAGTATCGAGTCATAAGAATTGTAAAACATGACAATTGTTCTGTTTCAATTGGTTTTCCTTCCAAAATTAAAGTTTGAAAGTTGGTGTAGCGGTTTTTTTGCGGACGGTTTCAATGCTTCTGCGACTATGGATGGCTCCTTTAATCTATGGTTATATATACTGTAAAATATTTTTCTCTTTTTTTATTTGGACCAGGGTCTAGTGCATTCACGAATGAAATCCCTTATCATTTTGTAGGTATACAGAGTTGTGCTGTTTAATACTTGTAACTATAATTCACATACATGAATAAAGTAAACTTACATGTAGGGTTGGATTGGAAAGTTTTATTTTTCACTACTTAGTCACCGAAACTAAGCGCTTACCTACTCGAGATCAGTTCTAAGAACTACTTGTTTGAAGGTTTCCATATTATAACCTCGTTGTTTATGGCAATGTAGAGGATATGTGGAGACCTGTAGAGGTATATGGCGGTGGCGTCCTATTGGAGGACGACTTGGCTACGCCACTGGCAGCGTTAGGGCTAGACCCCCGAAGATTTGGATAAGTCCTCACTTAATTTGCGAAAGCGTATTTGTGTACAACCTTGTTATCATTAAGCTCGTGCAGCGGGCCGGGCTCCCCGAAAACGCTTCCCAATCGCGGGATTACTCAAAGGAGTGCCCCTTTGTGTGCCCCGAATCGGCACCGGCGCGCTTCTGTGTAATTAAGTAATGGAAATCAAAGTCCTGCCTTCTGACGTGGAGCTATTTGTTCAAGAGTTATGCAGCCAATCTGCGCCCGTCCTACCTAGGACGCTCTGTTTGGCAATCAGCAAGGATGTTTTAAACGGACCAGAGGAACCTATATTAATATTTGTGCGAGTTTAGATTATCATACTAAAGTTAAAGTAGTTAGATACTTCAAAAATGACATTGTTCTGATCAATGTTTTCCTCAATTCAATAAACTGCATTGGTGTGAAAAATTCAAGGTAACATTATTCGTTGTATAGTATATTGCAAGTTTTTGAGAGGTCACATACTTAACAAAATGAACTAAAAAGCTTATTCATAGAATGTAAAGGTGGAAAGCCTGTATACTTAATTTAAACTAAAATAAACATATATTATTATATTATTATAATAGAATTTATATTTGCCATATATCAATACCATATCGAGGGGCATTATTTATGTAAAGTGATTTCCTGATTTCCAAAGAACTAAGATTTAGATCACCTCTGTGATTATTAAAAATCTCGATAAAGAGATTACGATTTTTTACAATACCTTGTGGCACAGAATAAATAGCTTTGCTCGTTATTACTCGTTAGTCGGTGCTTGTGGTCAAATGTGATTTCTAAGTCATCTCTAGTGATTAAATGCCTCGGAGACCTCAAACTATATTTTTAGTTTAGTTTACCAAATGGTGACAATTAATCAGATTAATTTTTTGGATTTAGTAATTCATTAATTCAGAACTAAATAAATCGTTTAACTATGGAACCCCGGTAGAGACCTCAATTAACTAAGTTATTTTTCTTATAATATGAGTTAAAATATGCATGTGAAAAGTTTGCGATTTTCTTCAGGGCGAATGTTTACGACAACAATTATTGTGGATTAAAATAGTTATTTATGTACCAAGGCTTTTTACGACTCATGTGGAATTTAGTTGCCGAGGCCTCTGTCCGAGGCAAGTAAACCACATGAGTCATAAAAAAAATTCAGTGCCGAGATAAGAACATATTTTTTTAATCGCAAAGACATTATTAGGTAAATTAACTTAAAAGGAAATTGCCCATCCATTAGACGCCCACGCGCGCCGTTGCTTGACTCGAACGATCGCTCTATCTTGATCAAGGTATAGGTATGCCACGGTGCATCTCATAACTACATAGAAATAATATATTGGTGTTCCTTAAATAATTTTAAATATTTGTAGCATAACTGATTCCGTCCAAATTTTGTCCGAAAATTAAGTAGATTAAATTCATTTGTCTATCTGACATTTTAATTGTGAAGTTCATTATTATATTTCATAAAATTGTCATTATAAATACTTAGAATTAAGTTATTCTTTAATTTAAGAACAAAGGAAATCGACCAGGGCCGTAGCCAGACAGAAACTTCAGGCAGGGCAAACGACTTTCCTGTCAGGGCAGTACACATTTTGGAAGTGAGGGATAGGTACCTGCAGGACGTTACTTTGTTGGTGGGGAGAGGAGGGGGAGGGTAAAAAAATTGAATTTAATTTTCGTTATTAAAAATCGCGCGGCAGGGGAAAATTCGTGAAATTTTCAAGGTCAAATATAATATAAATATACAATTTTAAGTCAATGGTAGGTCATTTTTTTGATAATTATGCGGGCCCATAATCATTTGTGCAGTAAGCAAGAATAATCTGTTTTATTTCATAGAGGAGACCAAAATGGGTTGGGTTATCAAAGTTCTATTTTATTGTTGATTTTTAACTGACAAAAATCCAGCAATAGTTATCATAATAACACACTGAACACCGCCTTTTGTGATATGGAAGTAAAAATAAAAGTTAGCGCTCATAGTGCCCTATAAATTATCATATTTTCTCAAAGGGCCACATTATGTCTATAATTTTTGCAAAAATTTTCTGGTCAGTCGTGTAGTAGGTATAGGTATGGGTAAATTGAAATTTGTTTGAAGGTGGGGCAATGAAGATTGTTGTTTTTAAGTGGGTAATTAGAAAAGTGCTTAGAGGTGTCTGCTCACTAAAATGTGCCTCAGGCAATTTTTTTTTTATAAAAGTTAAGGACAAATTCAGTTTAAATGAAGTATAATAAATTAAAAAATCATCATGATGTCTTTTTTCATAGTTTTTTTTCTCAATGGAGCAGCGCTTTATCTAACTTGTGGCTCAGGCAGGGCAAACATTCTGCCAGGCAGGGCAACGCCCTGCCTGGTCCCCCCCTGGCTACGGCCCTGAATCGACCATCCATAAAACAACCGCGCGCGCCGTTGCTTGCATGATTTGAACGATCGCTCTACATAATTTGATCAAGCCCGATAGGCCATGGCGCATCTTGGAGAAACTACCAAGCTGGTGCATCACCTGTAGTTTAAATACAAATAATATCGATGTTCAAACAGACCAAAATATTTATAGGTACTAAAAGATTGCGTTGTACCTAATAAATAGCAATTCCGCAATGAGGCTGAAAGTTAAAGGATACTTTATTGGTCGGGTTTTGAATATCTGGCCAAGTTGTACGGGCGATGAACGCGTCTGAAGTTTGGTTTGTTCACATCTCGCCAAGGTCAACAAGGTCAAATTTTATTTTATATATAAAATAAAATAAATGTAAGCAACAGCTTTATACTGATACAACACAAGGTTTCTTTAGGTGTCATAATTTCAATAATTGTATCCTACTGATTGTACAAAAATGCCGCAGTAATAACTAAATAAATATAAATAAAATCTATAACTCATTTGCGTTTAAAATCCGTCATCAAATTGCTAATTTAAGTGCTTTGCATAATAATTCTGTAAATTCGGAACATATAATTTTGACTTAAAAGCAAATGATATTCACTTACACGGAATCTCTCAATCAAAATTTTATCCGGCAAAATAATGGTGCAGCCGAATGGGACAGTCAGCCTGATCCTCATCCACCCGATAGCATTCGAATTCACATCGCCCGTTTCGGTAGTTTTAATGCGCGTCGCGCATTCAACCGAGCCCCTTTGTCTGCTAGCAAAACGGTTTTATAATCTTTGCATATCCCTGCCTTACCAACGTATGCCATACAATATTATACAATGTATAATATTCCCGCCATCGTATTCCGTCTGCCTCCAGTTCCTACTTTGATTAAGTTTGTATCTAACTCGACATCCACAAACAAACCTACCCCAAGCGCCGGTAGGTATTATAATCGAAATCGGAGATTATTTGCTGTGTGTATGTGTAATCTGCGCTGGGGGCAAAAGCGGCAATAATGATAACTTTAAATAAAACTTTTGGAGGAATATAATAGTCCTATGGGTTCTCAAAATAATATGTGCGGTTGCAGTTGGAGATAATTTACCCGGAACTTCATAAAAATTAAAAGCGGTTTTGATTCGATTCGAATCGAGAATTGCATTTGCAATTGCAACAACATTCAGTAAAAAATGAGAAGGAAGAAGAGCAACAGCCTTTGTCAAAGTGACAATTAAATCTTAACGAAGTATAGCGCCATCTAATTTATAAGCAAATGAATTCAACAATATTAAATGAATAGATGGCTCCAACCAACTTTGACAGCGGTTATTCCTTTTCCCTTTTTTATTACGCAATACTTATAAAACTAGACGGCGTTACTAACTGTTTCAAATATTTAAGAAATTCAATACGGTACCGTCGATACCTTATTAACGCGCACCCGAACGCACTCATGCACTTACCTATGAATTAGTAATCTTTATGCTAGGAGACACAAAGGAGACAACGCGAGGAAAACGGAAAAGAGATTATCATTCCCGAAAAAACATTAATTTTGAGACATTTTATTCTGATAATCTACAAAAATGTTTCTGTTTAAAACTTGTTTCATTCAAGATCTTTTACAGTAAATTTAAAAAGTTAATTGATGTAAAATTAATATAATTACGATGAAGAATCCAATTCCAAAATTTACATAAGTTGGTCTTGTCTCGTCAACTCCTACGCCATGCATCTTAACTATCACGAAAGAATTAGGAATGTCAAATACAATTTTCTTCCAATAACATTTGGGAAAATTGCAGACTTAGGATGACAGGTGGAACAAGGAATGAGGTCAGCGCGCAATCCGAAAACTTTTGGAACTCTTTTAATGGAGCCAAATTATATTTTGAAAATACACCATAGGCGTGCTCCCGGGACTCAACTCTACGACCCCAGTTAAAAATGATGTTAGATTCTAAACTCACCTTGCATAGTACATACCTACCTAAAAGATAATAATTAATGCCAGTTTTAGGTAGTGTCCTAAGGAATCTCATGCCGGGAAATGAAAACAAAATATTCGATTACACACTTTTTCAACGTCAAAAATTTCTCTAAAATGTTAGTGGTTTCCATCGTCTCTCGTTATTCGTTCGTTAAGTACATTTTATCTAACGTATCCCAATTCCCAATGCGAGAATTTTTTGCACAGATTTAAAAAGTTCAATAATTATATGATTCAGGTGAAAGGAAATAACCTCACTTTTATTATGTCTCTCTGTGTATCATCCCCTAAATTTTCGTCACAAGTCTAATTCGAAGAACATTATTTAATCGTATTTTTAAGAAATGTGAAACGTGTAAATTTAATAATTGACTAATATCCCATATCAAAAACATCAACGTCCCTATAGGTGCTGGCTTTGACAGAATCGATATATTATTTATCATTCTATAGTACTCCCACATGCATATTTTCCGTTTTCGTTACAATTTGCTACAATATTACATTTATACAATATACCTACATATTACACATTATTCAGAATCTGGATCTACAATAATTAAAAGATAGTTTTGATTCAATATACATTCTAATTTTGATTGCTGGATGTCCACTAAATCATTTTAAACGTTTGTATCATAACCGATTCTGTCCAAATTTTGTCCGAAAATTAAGTAGATTAAAGCGTTGACCGATTTAAATATTTCAGTCAACGATTAAAGTCATTTGTGCATTTGGCATTATAATTGTGAAATTCATTTGATAAAAGTTGATAAAATTATCATTATAAATAGGTGAGTACTTGGACTCAAGTTATTTTTTAATTTAAAAACAAAAACTAATGTATTTTATATTGTTGTTTGGTAAACAATAAAACAGTTTAATTTCTCATGAATCTTGAAATAATATTAATAATAATTCTCACCCTGGAAATACTCCAAACTAGGAGTACTCGAGAAGCAACCACTTGATTGTGCGGTTGCCATTTGCGAAAACATTATTTGTATATTTTACAAGCTTTAATTTAACATGCCCTGTTAGTACGTACGTACGTACGTACGTATGTATGTATGTATGTATGTGTGAGTCGAATCTTGCAAGCTGAGTTAGAACCATTTCTTGACACCCGATTGTTCTGAAATTTTGCGTAGGTACACCTTTAGTCCTGGTGACAAAACAATATGCAATACTCAGTATTGTAATACTTTCAAAATGGCCGTCGCCACAAGATGGCGGATAATGTATTTTTTTGTCAACCCCCTTAATAGGAGTATCAAATGAAAGTGCTTGAAGAGTATAAAACTATAAAATTAGTGACACCACACTAATTTCAATTTGGTCGCCGCCCAAAGACGGCGGATTACCTAATTATTTACAACCTCCTCGTTATGGGTATCAAATGAAAGGATTTAACAAGTAGAAAATGATACGGTGAGTGATTTCACACTAACTCCAATAAGGCGGATGCCCCAAGATGGCGGACTAAATTTCTATACCACATTTGAATCAAATACCTAGGTACCTACTAAAGAGCCCAAAAAAATTATAAAAAAAAATTAAAAACAAGCTTTTATTTAAGCCATGTGCTATAACGGATAAAATAAGTTTAGGTTCTCGTTAAGATAATTCAATGCCAAAAAGCAAAAATCAAAAAGTTTGTCCCGCGAAATGTTCATAAAAGTAGGTACCAATTAATTTTATCGGACAGTTCACCTGACAAGCTTTTTAATTTAAAAAAGCTTGTCGCTGTTTGGCATTTAATTATCTTAACAAAAACCTGAACTTATTTTATCCGTTTTAGTACATGGCTTAAATAAAAGCTTGTTTTTAAAAAGTTTTTTTTATTTTTTATCACAAATTAGAATTACCGTCAGTGTTCGATTTTATAACTTCTGTAATATATCAATTTGATTAAGAAGGGGTTTGCTAAGTGTTTTCTGCGCCATACCTCTAGATGTATAAGTGAACTAAGTTTCCCTAACCTGGACCAATAGTACCTATCAGTAAAGGCTACCATAGATACAAGGTGTTGTCAGTGTAAACACGGCGCGAAAACGGACGAGAAAACATCATTTTCGGACATTGTCTTCTAGAAAACTATACAAATTTGAGCACGATCATTTTGCGCAGAGAAATAGACAAAAGTATGAGGCAAAACTTAAGACTGGTATTCAATTTTTTTAAAAGGCGCCATTTCACTTTTATTTAAAATTTGAAGCGAATTGGTAAGATGATCTATTTACGGGGAGAAAGCAAACATCATGACGTAAAGTTATTTTCGAGAATAACATGAGCGAAAACTTTGTGTTTAATTATGCGCTTCCTCTTAAGTGGACAATTCCAGTTACTTGAGCGGACATAATTTCATATCCACATAGGTATGATATGCAATCGAAACAACCAATCACAGTATACAGTTAGTTAGAAGAAGCTTTCTTCTGTGCGTGCTGACATGTTCTCAAGTCAAGCTACCCTTGAATTTATTTTATGGTCAAACGATTAATGTGTTCTGTCATAAGACGCCGGAACAACTGCCTCTAAGAATGATTTTTACAATTTCTTCCCAAGAATGATTTTTACAAGTTCTTCCCAAGAATGATTTTTACAATTTCTTCCCAAGTTCTGCGAAAAGTTAATTTCATAGGTTTTATATGGCAAGCAAGTGATCCAAAGGTTAGAATGAGCTTATGTAAAAAAGTTAGAGCTCTATCAATAGACGGATGAAAGAACCTAAATATTATTTTAAAATTTGGTCGACTTTATTTATCAGCATAACAATAGAGCTATTACTTAAAAAATGTTTATCCCCTATATAAATTTTCTCAGAAATGTTGTAACCGAGCGGGTTAAGTCAGCCCGATATCACAGATGACTGAACCATACTAATCTCCGATACAATTATTGGAATCCGCAACGCCCGTTTTGGGAGTTTTAATGCGCGGCGCGCATTCAAACGGGTCCTTTTGTCGGCCCGCAAAACGGTTTTATAATCTTCGCATATATCCCAGCTTTGAAACCGCACAATGTGTAATATTCCGGTCGCCGTATTCCGTCTGTCTCCGGTCCCTACTTTGATTACGTTACGTTTGTATCTAACCCGACGTACACAAACAAACCGACCCCGTGCTTGGGCATTCATAATCGAAATTGGAGAGTTTGCTCTGTGTGCATGTATAATCTCTGCGAGGCAGGCAAAACCGTCAATAATAACTTCAAACAAAAGTTTCAGACCCCGTTCGCAAAATAATGTGGGCAGTTAGAAAGGATTTGGACGGACTTCATTAAAATCAGTTTTGATGCTATATGTAGATACGGTGTTCTATACTAAAAACTTCCTGGTTGGATATCTTGGCTATACATCTGTATAAAAAAGAGGGATATTTTAATTGCGTAATATTTGTTCTTGCCATCTTTAACGTACCTATATAGGTAGATGGCACTGAGTTGCAAAGAAACTTTAAAAACCTTATTAGAACACTAGAATGGTCAATTTGAGACAATTTTCAACAATCTTTGAAAAATAAATAGTTTTTGAGATATTTGATCCTAACCATATCAATATTTTATAAGTAATATAAAATGGTGCAAATTTCTTAAATTGATTTTAGAGGAAACTCGCGCGAAAAAAATTATGCTTATAAAAAGTGGGCACTTTTGTGGTTTAAATGATAGTATATGTATAATTTCTTCAAATGAAGAAAAATAATTTCAACTATTTTTCAATAGGTATAGTAGTTATGCGTATATAGTCATTTTTTTAATATTTGTTAATGAAATTTATTGTAAACATGAGAAGGTATAGGCGTGTTGATTATTTGAAAATACTGATCACAGTTAAAAATCGACCATTATTAGAGTGTTAGTTAATTTGAATGTTAAAACTTTTGTGTTAATAAATTACATCTGCCAGTATTAAAATTAACTTATGAATGTTAAATCCACTTTCGTAAGCCAAAGCGGTATACTAAAAAAATGTTAAAATGTAACTGAATCTCTACAATGTGTTATTTTGATTATCTTTTATGTTAATTTTAACATTTAAATTACGTCATTCAACACAATAATAATAATAATTTTTACCATCACAATACTCCAAACTATAGTAGTACCCCAGAAGCCACTGAATGATTGTGTGGGGGAGGGTGGAATTACTATTATTTTTGTCTTCGTTGCCATTTGCGTCTATGGCCGACTTTTCCCGATATACAGGGTATTTCTAAATTATGATACCATTGTATTATGACAGGTAGAAAATGTCATTTTGAACAAAAAGTTTCCTATAAACAGGGGTCCGAAAATGCATGATTATAAAGTTACAGGGTAATAAATGTATAGTTTGTAAAACTATGCAGTTCTTTAGCAACTAAAATGCATAACAGTTTTGTGTAAAAACAATGTATTCCCATCAACCAGAGGCGGAGGAGCGGAATAGTACAATGGGTTTTACACTCATAACTTTTTTGAGGTTATCTTTTTGATCTCGCAGGTTCATCATTTTAGTGCATTGTATTTTACAACAAAAGAGTGCTCTTGTTTCATAACGATAAAATCAACCGTTCGCATTTAAATAGGCAAAATGTGCTCCAAAACACCTGTTAACTCCAAAATTTTAAAAATATTTTGAACTACCGCTTTCAAATTTTACAAAATAATTGTACCAATTAAAGTGACAAAAAATTCCCCATGAAGTATGTGTAAAAAAAATTTCGCTTTCAAAATATGGAACTTTAACTCGACAAAAATTGAAATCATATATTTCAGGAAAACCAATGATGCTTTACTCAATATCCATTAGACATTTTTTCTTAATTTTGATCGTACAATTCATCTGTAAAACATTTAATTACGGTAGGCGATAATTTTATTTTTCGAATTTCGAATTTCGAATTTTGGGGCACATTTTGCCGATATCAACGCAAACGGTTGATTTTGTCGTTAGGAAACGAGAGTACCCTTTGTTACAAAATAAAAAGATGCACTGAAATGATGAAATTGACAGACCAAAAAATAAGCTCAAAAAAGTTATGAGTATCTATAAAACCCATTGTCCTACCCCGCTCCCCAGCCTCTTGTCGATGGGAATAAATTGTTTTTACACAAAATTGTTACACTTCATTTATACAAAAGAACTTCACCAAGTTTCATTTAAATTGCATAACTTCTGTAGAAGTTATTGCGAGAAAGATGTTTTTCAAACTATATACATGTTACGGGCGACGTGAAGACGAAGACTTTTTAAAAAACTTTTATTTGAGTAACGCGAGTTACAGAGTTTCGGCTTAGACTACAGACAAGACTAGAATTAACACTCTTACTTTACTAGGTCCTATTTATACAGATCTGTTATGCTGAGGTGTTGTGGTTCTCATGGGAAAAGAATATAAAGACAAAGGGAAGATCAAATTCTGCAATTCTTGCAGTAAGCAAGTTTTAACAATACTCAAAAGGAATATGATATGTTCTAGTAATCATTCTAGAACAATATACAATGGAAAATGATATCTGTGTAGTAAGCATCTTGAACAATAGAGAATGAGAACATAATATCCAACAGTAAACAGAATCAAGGGTAAAAACAAGGTTATGATCAAGGTGATGCTTGAGGTCGGATATAACACCTTCCCCCTTATATTAAAAATTTGTGTTAACAAATTTTGACATTAAATTAGGCATATGTTTTAGTATTAGAATTTAGTTCAATTTCTTCTTCTTCGCGAGGTTCGTCCAATCTATACGAAGGTCTTCTTTTGACAGTAACAAATTTTCTTAAATTTTGAAAAACGTGATTTCGAGTTCTAGGAGGTTGTGGAGGATCGTCTCCGTTGTTAGTAGTAATAATGCCTATTTTAATGTTCCTAGACTTTTTACATTTAAAATAAAAGTACACAATAATTAAAAGTATGATTAAAGTAATGGATAGATATGTCAATATTGGCGTATACTTATTTACAGTTGGTTCGTTAATAATATTATCAAGATCCTTTGCATATTCGTCTAATTTATGCTTTGCGACATTTAAATCGTCATAATTAAATTTATTTAGTTGTAAAGGTTTTAAGTCAGGATATTTTAGTTTATTTGGAGTTTCTTTGCAACATTCAAATGGTATATTAATTGGGTGAAATTTATAGGTTTGATTAGATTTATTTAAATTTTTCGTTTGAATTTTAGTACTTCCAATATAAGAAATGCATTCAGATTTTAACGTTAAAATTGAAGTTTTGTCTAGCATTATAGTCAAAGGATTTTGATTTTTGCACTTAATAGTTATAGGAAATATTTCACTTAAAATTATTAACCATTGATTCTCTTGAATCAATTGTACATTGTAACTTTCAATTGAAATTGTGACTATGTCACAAGTATTAGGTAAATGGGTTTTTACCTCTAATAATTGAGCTTCACATCTTGAATGTGAGTCAATAGGAGTAGGATATAAATCTTTGCACATTATTAAATCAAATGCTAGTTCTTTACAATTTTTTATATCATAGAGAATTACATAGAGAGTTGGGTCATCGCTTTTTGCTACAAATTTAGTATCAGTGGATACCATGTGATAAAATCCAGTTTTATTGTCGAAAATTGGAATAGGATAAATTCTATAAAGAGTATACCATTGAGGTTCTACTAAAGGAATGTCTAATATAAAAACAAGTCTATTTTCTGTTTGAAAAACCTTTAGTTCTATAAAATCAAGATAAGTTGCAACATTTAGAAGTTGAGGAGTTAAGGGCAAATTATTTTTGTTTAAAGTTTGAGCGATTATTTGCAAATGATGAACCAGGTCTTCAGGAGTTATAACTGACGTGTGAATGATATGTAACTTTGCAAAAGTAATAGAGTTTAGAATGTCATTTAAATTGCTTTCGATAAAGGTATAGGATTCTAGGAGTCTTTCGGCCATCTCTAAAACTTGTAATTTTGCAGTGTAATAATTAAAATTATCAGAAATGTTATAAATGTAATTTTCGATTTGTTTTATGTCATTATTAAAAGTAATTTCATCAATTTGTAATTTGTTGATAGAGTCGTTAAAGTTTTTGATAACTGAAGTAGTTACTAAAATTTGTTTTTTCATTAATTTTTCTAATTCGTGTTCGTCTCTGTTAATTTTGTCGATACAATCGTTATAATACTGTCCGTCTGAAGCGTCTAAATTTCCGGTAATAAATTTCCAAACTGACCCTAAACCATTAATTAAACCTCTTTTATATCTTCTTACATCAATAGCTAATTCTTCAAATTTGAGCGCAATGTTTTCGGAAAGTTGATTTAGTAAAGTGAGATGTGACTTAACTTCGCTTAGAAAGGCGGCCATTCGTACGTCTTTTGGTTGAATTATAAATTGCATATTTTCTAAAATTTTATTATTATTTTCGAATGTTGTTTTTAGAGATGAAATGTCTTTATATACCAATAAACTCCACTTGTCATTAGAAATTTTGAGTCCGGATTGCTCTTGATAGAACACGCCTATGGTGTTATTAATTGGTCGCAGTGTATATTGTGCCATAGCGGTAGCGAACAAAGAAAATCTGTAACGAAGTTTCAGAATTAGGAACTTGGTTCGATATAACAAATTATTTTAATATCAGTATTTTTGAAAATATATTTGATCATAGGGAGAACTGTATCCCAATCTAATTTGTCTAATCCACAAGCTAACTTGGGTATAGCTATAATTTTATCTTTTTCATCAGTGCTCTCGAGACAATTTGTTCGTAATTCCTTCAAGCAATTAAATAAATTAGCATAAGTTGGTTTATAATAGAAAAATTCTTTAGTTATTAAATAATAAATATTTCTTGTCGGAAGTTGAAGTACTGCTATTTCACCAATTGACTTATTTTGATTTTTTAGTTCATCTACGTGTCCAAATTTATTCTTAAATTCTTTTGCAATTCCTGCATTCATTTCTAAATCTTTAGATACACAGTGAGCTAATGAAATATTTTCAGGGGCATCAAATAAGTTGCCCAGTTCAATGGAAACGTTATTATTTTCAATAGGGATTTTTCGATCTAGAGTATAAAAGAATTCTTTAACCGTTAGTTCTTCTTCCTCCAATTCGTGACATTTCTTTAGCATATCAAAATTCATTTTTGTGGTTTGGTTAGTAATTGGGTTATGTAGCAAAGCTGAATTCGTATAAATTTCTTTAATTTTATAGGGTCCATTAAATTTGTTAGCTAGTTTATTTTTTATTTGGGACTCCTTGACATAAACCTTTTCTCCTACGCGAAATTGTCGCTGCTCCGAAACGTGTGTATCAAATCGCTGTTTCGCCTTTTGTTTGCGCATATCCGTACGCTTTCTTGCCACTTCATAATAATGCTTTATTTTATTGTTTAAATCGCGAACGTACTTAGAGATTAATTCTTGCTGATTATACAAAACTTCTGGAGGTCGAGACGAGGTGTGACCGAATAGCAATTCGTAAGGAGTAAAGCCGTGTGTTTTATTTATAGAATTGTTATATGCTATACAAGCGTAAGGAAGCATTTGAAATGGGTGTTCGTTAGGATTTTCTGTACTACATGCGCGTATCATTTCAGTTAAGGTGGCATGAAACCTTTCTAAGGAGCCATTTGATTGCGGATGACTAACACTAGAGAAAGTTAATTTTATATTGTATAATTTACAAAGATCTTTCATTAATTGATTATTAAATTCTTTACCTACATCGCAATTGATTCTTAAGGGAGTTCCAAAATGTTGAAAATAGAGTAACAGAGCGTCTACTACAGATCTCGCTGTTTTATTAGGAAGTGCATAAGCTTGGGTAAATTTTGTTAGTTCGTCTCTTATGGTAAGGATATTATTTTTTACTGGGATTTCTAGGATATCGATATTTATTCTTTCGAAAGGAGTTTTAGGAGTTTCGGTAATAACTAAGGGACTGTCCAAGTTTTGTCTACAAATTTTTGTCTTTTGGCAGATTTCGCACTGCCGAATAAATGTTTCGACGTCTTTAGTTAGTCCTGTCCAATTATATTTTTGTTTGATGCGTCTAATTGTTTCGTTTATTCCTCGATGTAAGTTTGTCTTGCCTGAATGAAATTGATCTATTATTATAGGTATTTGGTCTTCGTCTGGTATAGTCACAATGTTCTGACAAATTGTTAGTTGGAAATTTTTATCTGAGAACAAAAAATTAAACATTTCTAAAATTGGAAAATCTGGATTGTTTTCAATGTAATAAGTTTTATTTTCTTCGAATATATCTTTACTGTAATAAAGAGATATGAAGAGTACTTGTATTGCGGTTTCAAAATTAAAAGGAACAGGAATTATATAATATTTTCTTTTAGCTACGGTTTGACTGGAAAGAACATTTGCTTTATTATAGTTAAAATCAGGATTTAGCTCAAGTAAATCATCAATAACTTTTTCGTGAAGGTCTGTTAATTTGTCTTGTTGAAAAATTAGTACAATGTCCTTGTGTGTTTTGTCTAAAAGTTGATTATTTGTATATTGGATTTTAGAATAGTCGATCATTGAAGTCGTCTTGTATAGATCAAAAAATCTGTCAAATTCATTACAGATTATAGCAATTTCGTCAGTCTCATTATTGTCAATAGGCGGGTCAATGTCTTGAGGATTATCATGGGAAGTAGATGGTTCGTCTAGGGAAGTATGAAAGGAAACAGCTTCTTTTATATGATTGATTTTGATTCGAGATAAAGCGTCGGCATTTCGATTAATTTTTCCAGGTTTATAAATTATTTGATAATTATATTCTTCTAATTTAAGTCGCCAACGTGCTAAACGACTACCGGGATCTTTTATTGAGAAAAGCCAGGTTAAAGGTCTATGATCTGAAACCAATAAGAATTTTCGTCCGAAAAGATAAGGTCTATAGTTTTTTACGGCAGCAATTATTGCCAAAAGTTCTTTCTCTATAACGCTATATTTCATTTCTGCTGGACTTAAGGTTCTTGAAAAGTATGCTATGGGAAGATCATTTCCAACAGGTCCTTGCGAAAGTACCGCGCCTACAGCAAAAGCGCTTGCATCTGTAGTTAAAACAAATTCCTTTTCAAAATTAGGATATATTAGAATTTGTGAAGTTATTAATGCATTTTTAAGTTGTTCGAAAGATTCACGACAATCTTTATCAAAAATAAATGGTACGTCTTTTCTTAAAAGTCGAGTTAAAGGCTTTGTCATTTTTGCGAAGTTTGGAATAAACTTCCTGTAGTAACCAGTAAGACCCAAAAATTGTTTAATTTGTTTAGTATTGGCAGGTTGAGGAAAGTCGATAACAGCTTGTACTTTTTGTGGATTTGGTTTGACCCCTTCAGGTGTAATAACATGTCCTAAATAAATTACTTCTTTTCGTAAGAATTCACACTTATCTGGCTGTATTTTTAGATTTGAATTTCTTAATCTTTGAAAAACTTCAGTAATACGAGAGATATGTTCATTAATTGTGGAAGAATAAATAATAATGTCGTCCATGTAAACTAAGCACTTTTCGTTTTGTATCCCCATTAGTATATTATCCATAACCCTCTGAAAGGTTGAGGGCGCATTACGAAGGCCAAAGGGCATACGTAAATATTCGAAATGTCCATTTTCAACGGAAAAAGCAGTTTTCGAAATGTCTTCTGGATTCATTTCAATTTGTTGAAAACCAGAAGCCAAATCTAAAGTAGTAAAATAATGGCAATTACCCAACTGATCTAATATATCTGAAATATTAGGCAGTGGATACCTGTCATTAACTGTTAATTCATTTAATTTCCGATAATCAATTACGATTCTCCATTTTTGTTTGCCTGAAGCATCTAATTTTTTTGGAACGACCCATACTGGGGACGACCATGGTGAAACAGAAGGTCTAATTATTCCTTGAGAAAGCATTTTATTAATTTGTGTTTTTACTTCTTCCTTGTGAACTTGTGGATATCGATAAGATTTAGTAAAAATTGGCTTAGCGTCGCCTGTATCGATAGTATGTTTTATTTCATTAGTGAAACTTAGGAAATCTCCGTCAAAGTAAAATATATCTTCAAAATTCAAACATAAATTAGTAATTAATTCTTTTTCTTCTTCGTTTAAATGTTCTAGCCTTAATGATTCTTTTATTTCTTCTACTCTGCTTTTCGTTTTATTAAAATTACAAATAATATTAGTACTAGCGTTCGTTTCTTTCATGTAAGGCTCAAATTCAAATTCTTCGAAACAAATATCCTTTGTTATGGCATTAGCGTTTAATATTGTCGTATAAAAATTACCGTCTTCGTTTATTTTTACTATAGCATTTGGCACGTATACCTTTTCTACTCGTTGTGCGCATAAAATCATTTCTTTATTCGTATATCTATTCGTATGAAACTTGCATATTTTTTCGCAACGCGGTTCTATCGTAACTTGATTTATATTATAACTCATATTTTCGCTTTCAAAATTATTTATATTTTCCGTGTAATCATTATTATTATTATTATTTCGTTCATAAGCGTTTATATGAAGGCTATCGTATCTTTCGTCAACATTAACTTGTCTTTTATAAACAACTCGATTATTATTATCATTATTATTCGTTAACTCGTTTAATTCATCTCCGTCTTTGAGTAATTCGTGTACCTTATAGTACGTAATTAATTGTTTATTCCTAAAATCTACTACTGCACCGTACCTTTCTAAAAAGTCAGCGCCTAAAATTCCGTCGAATCCTATATCTAGATCGCAAATATAAACTTTATGGGGAGAAAGAGGACCCGTAAAAGAAACAAATACCGCTTCAGTAATAGGAATTGATTGGCCAGAAATACCTTTAATTTGAAAATTTTCTGGACATCGATTTAAAAATTGCTGAACCGTCTCTGGTTTGAAAATTGAAATACCAGCTCCTGTGTCAATTAAAATTTTGTACTTATCGGTATTATCTTTAATATAATATAGATTGCTATTGTCAACGGTATTTATGCAAACGTTTGGTCCGTATTGGTCATACCAAGATTCTTGAAGTTGGGAATAGGATTCTGGTCCGAGGCTGTTAATTGAAAATTTTCGCTTTGGCCCAGATAATGTTGTTGGGGAGTTCTATTTTGGTTATTTGGATTTGAATTTGGGAATCTAGGAGTAAAATTTTGATTAAAAGGCTGGAAACATGAATTATTATTATTAAAAGTTCTTGGGAAATTGTTTCTAGGAATATTATTAGAAAAATTTCTAGGAGGTTGATTTCTTGGTTGGAAGTTTTGAGGGTGATTCCTAGGTTGGAAAGAAGGAGTTTGAAAATTATTTTGCTGAGGAAAAGATGGTCTTTGATGGAACCTATTTTGGGAGAAATTATTTCTTTGGGAGTTATTTTGGAAATTGTTAGAGAAGCTAGAAGGATTTGGACCATTTCTGTAATAATTATTTTGATTTTTTGTTCGACATTCATTGATAGTATGTCCATTTCTTTTGCAATAATTACAAAATTTTGGAAAATTATTACTGGTTCTTTTGACATTATTATTGAAGACTGGTACACGATTTTGCCTCTGAAATTTTTGATTTTCAAAATAAGAAAGTTGCAATTCTCTCTTAATTAAAGCTATAGCATCCATCATGTTGGGTGGATTGCTAGCACGAATTAGTTGCCCTATTCTTGGTTCTAAACCTGTCAAAACTGTATTTAAACACATGCTATCGATTAAGGTAGCTTGCGATTCTTTTTGTTCCCTAGTGAGAAGGCTTTGTTTTCCTATTGCGGCATACATTTTTGAGCAGTGAGTTTGAACTCTGCCTACAAAAGTCAAAGCATTTTCATTCTGGGATTGACACATTCTTTGTAAATCTTGAATTAATGAAGTTAGATCGCGAGGATCTCCGAAATGAACGTTAAGTAATTGTTTGATTTCGCGCCAGGTACTCAAATCTCTTGAATTAATGAGTTGGGCTGCACGTCCCTTTAATTGATTTTTAATTTTTATAACAAGTAAAATGGCTTGGTCGCCAACAGTCATTTGCATGGCCCTATCACATACAATGATAAAAGTATTTAAATTAATTTGATCCCCATCGTATTCAGGGATGATAGAAAATATTTCGCTTAATTTAAATGGTACTTCGTCGTTATTTGAAGCGTTTGCTTCATTGTTTACATTAGAGTTTATAGCTTCGTTATTCGGCATGTTGAAATGAAAAGGTAATATCGTTATAACGTAGAAAGTTCAATAATAGCAACGTAGAAAGTTCAAAAAAAATCACAAATAAAATGCACTTCAAGTTTTCACTTACAATAGAAGTAACTTCATGCTCGCTGGATGTCGTTGATGCTGCTGTTGTTGCTGGATGCTGGCCTCAGGAGACTGTCCTTCTTAGTGCCTCCGGATCTCCCTGTCGAAGACCCTTTTCAGCTGGCTCCAATCGTAGTGGTGTGGTGACCCCCGAGGAGACTGTCCTTCTAAGTGCCTCCGGATCTCCCTCGTTGAAGACCCTTTTATCGAGGATCCCACTTCTGACACCAAATTGTTACGGGCGACGTGAAGACGAAGACTTTTTAAAAAACTTTTATTTGAGTAACGCGAGTTACAGAGTTTCGGCTTAGACTACAGACAAGACTAGAATTAACACTCTTACTTTACTAGGTCCTATTTATACAGATCTGTTATGCTGAGGTGTTGTGGTTCTCATGGGAAAAGAATATAAAGACAAAGGGAAGATCAAATTCTGCAATTCTTGCAGTAAGCAAGTTTTAACAATACTCAAAAGGAATATGATATGTTCTAGTAATCATTCTAGAACAATATACAATGGAAAATGATATCTGTGTAGTAAGCATCTTGAACAATAGAGAATGAGAACATAATATCCAACAGTAAACAGAATCAAGGGTAAAAACAAGGTTATGATCAAGGTGATGCTTGAGGTTGGATATAACATACATTTATCACCCTGGAACTTTCTTATCATGCATTTCGGACCCATGTTTATAAGAAACTTTTTGTTTAAAATGAATGACATTTTATACCTGTCATAATACGTTGGCACCATAATTTAGAAACACCCTATATAACTAGGATAGCATTCGCTCAAATACTACGGAAACCTCTAGAAAACCGTAGTAATCCCAGTGAGTGTAGGACAATTAGTAAATCACACATCAGATAAAGCTAGTATTAAGGAGCAATACAGTGAATCCAAAATTGGTCCAGCTCTCTTGGCAATCAGCGGTGTTTTTCCATAAAAACGGACGCAGACTGCCTCGACCTCGATCAAGGGCGCCCATAGAAAATATTTTAGGGGGGGGCAAAATTAAAAAAGTTTGGGTAAGAGTAACAAATAAACAATTTTTAATGTCAACCAACCTAAACAAAATACAAGAAAAAATTAAAACAATAAAACAAAACTAGAGCTAGGCTAGCTCTGAATCGATAATTGGTTTATGTGATTGTGGCCCCGTTAAATTTTGTATAATATTTCAGGGGTTTGTTTTATGCAGGGTGAGTTTTTTCGATGCCCACTATGGGGATCTCGGAAACTAGCAGAGCTAGAACAAAGGTTAAATGGGGAAAGAATTGCAGTTTTGAATGCTCAATCTAATGCCCCTTTTGCATTTTTAAAAAAGTTCACGGCTCACTAGATATTTTGAAAAAAGTGATTTTTTGTTATTTCTTCAGATCTCTGTAGCTCCGTTATTTCTGATTATACAGAAAAACTGTAGAGACAAAAATTGTAGATAATTTTGGGTTTAATAAGATAATCTGATCCAATTTTTTTATGTTGTTTGTGATTTTTGAGATATGACATAAACTTGTGTTTTTTAAATGTAAATCATAGTTGGCTGTGGCCTTATAAAATCGGCCATTTTTTGAGCTTTCCAAAGATATAATACTCGGCATAGTTGTTACCGCCGAGGTCCTCGATTCAAACCAAGGTCGATCGAAGGCAGAAAAATGTGCAGTCTAAATTAGCCAGGAATGCTCCGAACATCGCCACCGCGGCCCCACATAGACATATTTTGAATAACTTCATTTGTATTAATAATTGAATAATTTTCATATGTAGATTTAATATTCTAAATAATTTGTTATCGAATATAACAAAACATACTTAGTCATTATTTTCGGGAGTGTTTTCGGCTTGTGACAGAGTTAGCTAGATAGGGTTGGTATACATATTTCCATAGACAGATTAACTTAAGCCATGAATCGTCGACTGTCTCATCTACCCACCTGTGGACGATTCAGTATGTACGAGTATTAACAGTTAACAGTTAGACAGTCAGGTAGTGACAGATTCAGGTGCCCCATTTTCAAGGGAAATTTACGAGTGACCTATGGGATAACATATTATAGAAAATTCGATTTTCCCATATAATATTATATATATACATATATATATATATATATATATATATATATATATATATATATATAATATGTTAATTATGTATAATATGTTTTTTTTATGTTTTTGAGGCTATAGACAAATCTCGATTTTTCCTTATATAAGATTACGCCCTTATTTCAAACTTTAGCCACCTGCAACACTTATGCCTTTGGTTTTCCGAAGCCAGATTCTATTAATTAATCATTTAGTGAACACGGCTTGTATGAAAATATGGGCAACAGGCACCTTTTATTTCTGTTAAGAAAAATCGAATTTTACATGTTATCCCCAGGGGCCACTCGTAAATTTCCTTTTAATCTACTCAACATGAATGTACATACTTTTAAACCCTCTTCGAGGCTTGTATGCGAAAATGGGGCACCTAAAAATCTGTCACTATCTGACTGTCTAATCAGATATCGGATGCTGGTTCACTCTCTCAGCTACCGAAAATAATTGTTCCCATAACCCATTAAACTTTATTTTGTTAAATAATATAATGTTAAACGAAGTCGCAATAATTTGCAAATTTAACGTATGCGCGATTGTAAAACCAACTTATATAAGTAATTTTAAAACGCATAAAACAAAATACAAAAGTATAACTTTTTAGTAGATACTTATTAATTTGAATATCAACAAATTGAAAGTATAACTTTTTAGTAGATACTTATTAATTTGAATATCAACAAATTGAAAATAACATATAAGAATTTTGCAAATCCTACAAATTGTTAATATTAACACAGTCTAGAGAATACTATAAGTCGGCGCACTCGGCCTTGTGTAAACAAACGTTTCCCCCCTGCCGTCTCCCGCTCCCTCGGCCCGCCGTCATCGGAGTACGGCGATCGATATCTTATTTGGTAAGAAAATAAGCTTATAGACCGGGAGATAGTGACAGATTTTTGGACGTGATTTTATTCAGTATGCCTTGCAAAGGGCACCATGTGGCACATATTCTCACAATAATAAGGTATGAATCAGAGAGTCATCCTGGGTTCTTCATGTGAAAAACTGAATTTTCAATTATTCGAAAAATATGCGTTTTGATATGATTTTATACAGGCTGCCATGTGTTTTATAATGAAGTTCAAATAGAAAATTCCTCGGAAAACCATAGGCATACCGTTAGGGTGGGTCCAAAGGCCTATTATTGCCACGTGATCTTGTATTTTAATAATTAATTTTTCCACGTTTCTAAACAGGCTGCCAATGAGAAGTATGCAAGTTCTTGTTATGAAACTGCTGAAGAAAAGATGGCATACCGTTTGCGCATATCCAAATATACTTAACATCGAATAAATCGTTCAAATTATTAAATAACATTCAATTTAAACAGTACTTGGACAAGCGTAAAAGGTATGCCATCCTTTTTTCAGCATTTTCGTAACAAGCACTTGCATACTTCTCCTTGGCAGCCTGTTCAGAAACGTGGAAAAACTAATTATTAAAATACAAGTTCACGTGACAATAATATCCCTTTGAACCCACGCTAACGGTATGCCTATGTTTTTCCGAGGAATTTCCTATTTTGAACTTCATTATAAAACACATGGCAGCCTGACTAAAATCATATCAAAACGCATATTTTTCGAATAATTGAAAACTCAGTTTTTCATATGAAGAACCCAAGATGACTCTCTGGTTCATACCTTATTATTGTGAGAATATGTGCCACATAATGCCCTTTGCAAGGCCAAAGTTTACAGAATTCTGTAAACTTTGGCAAGGCATACTGAGTAAAATCACGTCCAAAAATCTGTCACTATCTCCCGGTCTATAATGATTTATCGCCTCTAGAAGCTTGTCTTATGTCCTGCAATGCATTATATTCCAGTAAATAAAGACATTTCGAGTGAAAAAATTACAAGGAAACTGCTTTTTTTGTGGAGACCTTCATTGAGGTGCCCTTAGTATAAACATTGACATAATAATACTTAAAATTATATTTTACGCTTTTCGTTAGTAACTTGAATATTATTACAAACACACAACGATATTCCTCATTTTACGTGATATTCTTATGTATATTTTTATGAGTGGACCAGATGGAACATCCAAAAAATGTAAAATTTACGTAAGTATTATTTTTAACTGTGATTAATAATAATTGTGAAGTATAACAATAAATTTTATAATATGTAACGCTTCCTGCTCTATTCCGCCTGATACATAGTACCTAGGTACCGGTTATTTAAAATTGCCACAGCTTAAATAGACACCGTGAGGCAATTTTAGGTCAAAGTTCAGTAGGTAATAATTATTCATCATCTAATTGATGAATAATTATCACATGCATGAATGTGACGTTTTTAAAAAATCTCCACGCAGTTGCTATTGAAACGTACTCGAATTACTATTGTTTTGTAAATTTGAACAAATTATACAGTGTGTGTTCCATTCAAAACCGAAAAAGTGCCCATTTCTAGTCAAACCGGAAGTATGGAAAATAATTTTGTTGCCATTTTATTAGCTGGCGAACGATGGCAACGATTTTAAGAATAATAATTTGCTTTAGTAGCAGTTTATGGTACAAGGACGAAAAGTTTAGTTTTTTTTTTGGACGACTGACTGCGCCGGCCGGAGTTCGCCGGTCGAGGCTGGCGAACCGCAGGGGTATGAAAAACTACTTTTCGTCCGTCTATCATACAATATTTTTTGAAACGATACTGTTTATTTTTCATTACAATATTTACATAATATATATGTCGGCTATGGAACAGAGAGAACTGTCAATGTACTTGTGCCAATCAGGTCAAATATCATAGTTTTAATCGTTTTAATAAAGGAAATACAGTAAAAATTAACAGAATTGAGAATTTTCTTGAAGAATGCATTAAGGGGCATATATAATATGTACCTCCGGCAATAACAACATCAAATTTGATTAGTTTAAACTACCTATCTAATGCTAAAATATAGGGGTTTAGAACTGGACATAAATGAAGTAGAACATTTACATGGTGTGCTGTGATTGGTCCGTGAGCGTCCGAAAAAGTACATTTGAAATGTTTGACAGATTTTATGGGAGGTTACATCCTATTAAACGTAACGGTAAAAATCAAGTTTCCCTAGGTTTTTGTCAAAGCATTAAGCCTACTATGATAAAATAACAACTAAGATAAGCCCACTTTAACGAAAATTACATAAAATTATTTGCTCATTGTTGCTTAGCCCCTGTAGCGAAAGTTTAATTTTTTGTGCTCAAATGAAATGAAAATATATAGTTACCTAAGCTTAAGGTGGAACATTCTCTTTGAATATTTTCAACGCACAGTTGTTGTAATGTTATTACATTTGTAAGTTATGGTTTCTTTGTAGATTTTTATATACCTATCCCATTATAGGACTCGAGGCGTATTAGCTGGAATCTTTTAATCCGGGAATAGGGCAATAAATTTGAAAGAACAAAGTTTCGTTCTGTTTTTTTTTTTTCATAAATGGTCCTCTTGCCCACACGCAGTTAATACCTCGTAATACCCATATTCCGGCTATAAGAATAAATCTCGAGTATGATTACATCTCGCCTCCTAAACAAGCTTAATTTATGTCCGCCGTGTTCCCTGGGGAATGCGAGAAATGCGTCTTGGTTCCTCGCCCGTGAGTTCGTTCCCTCAAAAAGACTGAGCATTGTTTATATTTAACGATATTCATCGCCTCTCCAGTAAATCTTTCGAAATAATTGGTATACTTGAGAGCGGGGCGGCGCGGCGGCACGAATAATGATTCTGAGACAGTGGCGCGGATTTAATATACATATATACTAAGAAATACCATTGAGCAAAGAATAAGCGAAATATACCTACTAATAACTAGGTATGCAAATTTAAAAATATTTTTAAATAAATATATATATTGTAATGTAATGCAATGCAATGCAATGTAATGCAATGCAATGTAATGCAATGCAATACAATGCAATACAATAAAATGTAATATACAATACAATATTATACAGGGTGAGTCATTAATATTGGAAAATAGAGCAACTACATATATTTTGGGCCAAAATATTACGATTGAGGCCAATATAACTTATAGAAATGTTGTTCCTTTAAGAGATACAAAGCGTTGAAGTTTGTTTTTTGAAATTGCATTTTGGCCACATTTCCCAAAATAATGAAGCTACTTACCTCCCAAGTAACAATTTTCTGTTTTATAAAAGCTGTAAGAACGTTTATAGAGCATAACCTTATAAAACATCTGAAGTCCGATAAACGTTTTTACAGCGTTCTTAGAGCCCTTATAGAGCTAAAATGGGCACAAATTTATACAACGTTTTCGCTCTATAACCAGTTCTATAAAAGCTACAAACACATTTATATAACCATTTTATAGAAGTTTACAGAGGCTTTACACAGCAGAAATAAATGTTGTACCAAACAACCTGTGTAAATTATCATGAAAGCTCTTTGACTCTTTAAGCGTTTTTGAAAAAACGGTTTTGCTGTGCTTTACTACGTTAAAAAGACTATTAGACTATTCAATACCATACATGCACCTCTTAAGCTGCTTTTTGTAATGTTGATGAAATAAGGACGACGCAATAAGAATGGCGGAGTATTGTGCCAAAGTACAACGAATAATTAATTTTACTTATGGCATAGTGGGGTGACATAATTTTTAGTGCAAATTAAGATTTATTGTGAAATGTATACTATTTACATGGTGAAATTTTTAAGGGCCTCTTCTAAACATCGATTTCGATGATTTTTTTATTAAAAATTAAAATAAATGTTTTTCTTTTAATTAAAACTATCTGTTATTATTACTTCGGATGTAATTTTAAATACAAAATAAACATCGTCAACTAATACAGTATTATTTTTTTGTTATAAAATGCATTTTTTACATTTTATGAAAAGGAGACGCTGATCCAACGTAAGCTAACCACACCAAACATGGCGTAAATTCTTATAAAACAGTTTAGTCACACACACAGCACTTATATGATCTTTCAGTTGGTCTTGCGATGCTTATATAAAACAGGCAACTAGACGTATTTTAAACATTTAATTTAACATTCAGCGTGATAATAAGTATTTTTTTTAAATCTTGCACACAATGAAAAAACTTTTACATGATAAAATTTCATTTTCTACGTATGTACCTATAATTTATCTATGCTATATAGACAACATATTTTTATTTTATTTTAGGATGTATAAGATAGTTCAGATGTTCACGTAACTATTTTCTCTGTTTCATTGAACGTTGAAGACTTTTGGTGAAAATTACAATCATCAGCAGCATATACAACACAGCTGAAAGAGTTGTCGGTATTTGATTTTAAATCTTCTTTGGTGGAAGTGATTTTATCATTAGCATTACTGGCAATGCTATTATAGGTATTTATTATCCGAATAAATATTTTGCTGAATTAAATGATAATTCTTCTTTAATTTTCTACGAAATGCACCCATTTTCCCTTGAAAACGACATCATGTTTTTGTTCCAAAATGCTGCCTGGAATCCAAAAATGCAATAATATACAGGGTGTTCCATTTGAGATAAGAAAGTTGATATCGACTTCCGGTATAACCGGAAGTGCTAGATTCACCAAAATATTTTGGTTGAGCAGCGCCCATCGGCATTGGTGAGGTGCAAATTTTTTTCAGAATTTTCCTACTTTTAGTTTTCCATATATATAGATCGATGCAATTCGTGGTGGGCCACTCTTTATAAGTCCACACCATAATATCTGGTAAACTTTACACCTTCTTTTTTGGTCAATTTCACCACATGTTCTGGTGTCAATAAGAACTATGCTGCGGTGTGAATATTTAACATGGCGTTGTGTAAGATTAACACCGTGTTGTGTATAACTTTTACACGCAATTTGGTCAAAATGTTGTAATTTAATTTATTTGGTATTTAAGATTAACACCGTGTTGTGTAACTTTTACACACAATTTGGTCAAAATGGTGTAATTTAATTTATCTGGTATTCCCATTTTCTTCTTCTTTCTCTCTTATAATTTTACATATACTTTATTTTAATGAAATTTCAAATATCATTGATAAGTTCAAATTAACGATATGTGTACTTGTAAAAATAAAAATGAAACCAAAAGATAAAGAAGCTGTAGGATCCAGGCATAATATGTGCTTGGTCTTCAATTTAAATTATTTGTAAGAAATAATAAACGGTAATAAGTAAAGAAAATACTTTATTTCAGTTCCAAAATATATGAACGATTCCTTATACAAATAGGTATCAACATTTTCTTTCTTAAAGCTATAAATAAATATTTATTCTCACAGCCAAACATATTTGGTTATAAAAAAGTTATATTATATAATAACGTACGAATTCGTAAGAAAAGTGTACCGAACCACAAACACAAGAAATGCTTTATGTTAGGAGGTTATTTATATACTTATACTGCAAAAGAGCATTTTCTTTCTAATTCGTACATTTTGATGCGACCAAACTATTTCGTAGAAATTCTCATACAATGTACCTACTTAAGTAACTATGTTGCCTTACAGAATTGTCCGTGTGAGACAAAAAGAAACTTCAAACGTTGCGACACAGCGATTTAGTTAGATAGGCCTGTTCTCACAAGCACAAGCATCAGGTCCGAACTAAGTCGAAGCCAATCAGGAGGAATCAAAACAATCAGAACAGTCAGATAATTTAAAATCCGTCCATTAGATTCGCGACTGGTTTCTGATTTCGGTGAGAACAAACTCATATCAACACAGTCGATGAGTATAGGTTAGGGGCTATCACCTCGGCTATCACACAGTACCTTTCGTCGTCACATCTGCATATTCGCCTGTCGTTTTAATCCATCTGACTCACTATGAAATTTTACTTTACATAACAACACCATTTTTGCACTGGCGGTCGGTAGAATCACTTTTATAACTATTATAGGCGCCACGCGGTCGGGTCACTACACGTCACACAAAGTGATAAGCTCCGTCGCGCAACACGTTCGACAAACAACTGATGCCATGGGTTCTATTGCCTAAGATTTTACACCCATAACTGGTGAAATAACTTCTCCGTCTTATCTACCTAACATGAACTTGTATTCATACGTTCAATTTGACACAGCTTAGTGCTAAAGGACACCGAATGGTGTTAAGGAACACCGCGTGGTGTGAACAAACACGAAGCCGTGTTAGAAATATAAAAAAATTGCACCCTTAAGTGTTAAAATTAACGAATTTGTTGTAGTGTGAATTTTACCAAAAGAGGTTTGGTTTCGTGTCAAATTTTCACCAAATTTCTTTCACCACTTACACGAAGAGGATTTACACCGTTTTTTTACTGTGTAAGTACTGCTTTCAAATGTGACACAACGACTGTACCACTTAAAGTGAGAAAAAAACTCATATGACCAATGTCCAAAAAAATGTTCACTTTCAAAATGGAACGGATTTAAACTAGATAAAATTTTGACACAATATTTCAAGAAAACGAGTGTGTCCCGATCAATGTTCATTTGGCATTTTTTCTTCATTTTCAATGTAGAGTTGATCTGCAACATTTGAAAGCGGTAGATTTTATCGTTACGAAAAAAATCTTTTTGTTGCAGATTGAAAAGATGCACTAAAATGATGGACCTGCAAAACCAAACAGATATAACTTCAAAAAAGTTACGAGTAAAAGAAATATCAAAAAACAGTGCAGATGGCGCCCTCTGTGTGATATGTAGAAACTAACATCATCAGCTTATTCTCCATTCCCAAAAACATAGCAGTGCCAAATTTCAGTTCGGTAGCTTGATTATTTTGGTAGATATAGCCATAATTAAATTTAAATAAGATATTCAAAATTTGAAAATTGCATTTTGAGTTTGCGGGAATTCACAAACTTCTACCAAAGATAAAAATCTCATTATGGGACTAAGAGTTATATTTACTAAAACTACCATTATTATCGTTCTCTGTATCTTTCTTATAAGGACTAAAGGACTTCAAATAAAAAAGTTTATTGGACAAAAACTGGCAATATTTTTCGGTATTCGACTGATCCTAGGAGTTTTTGCGATAAAACTGAATCGCCCTATATAACCTTAAAACTAAAAGTGTGCGGCACGCTACTGTCGCAGATATCGCGACTGTCTCCAGGAATCAAGTACGACATGATTTGTTTGGACGAAGGTACCTTTTGGAGAGTCTTCAGTAAAGCAGATGACGACATTCTTGAAGCTCTATAAGCAAACTCGAAAGCTTGGAAAATTTTCATGATAAAGATAGACTTTTAATATAAAAGTTAATATGTACGTCTCAGTTGTGTTCAGTAGGTTGGAGGTAAGTGTTGCGCTTTTTTCATTAAGAGTGGCACATCTCAAAATGAGACTAATTAATTTAAGTTTTTCTTCACAAGTAATGGCTTATTTTGTGTTAATACGCTTTTAAGATTATTTGGTTATCTTTAATAAAGGCACATTTTAAGTTGTGCCGTTATATAGCAAAATATTAGGATATATTTTGTGTACTGTTATATGTTCAAGATATGGTATTATTTGTACTTATGCCTTTTAAGTGGAAAACCTGTTGCATTTTTTACTGTTGTGTCATTGTTACTGAAAACAATTTGAATATTGTTACCCTTTTTTAAATATTATTTTGAGATGTGCCACTTTTTTAGAAACGAAAATACATTGAATGTGTTTGTTTATTTATTAGGCTTTGCTCTTGTGTTGTTTTTATTTTAGTGCTTTTCCGGGCAATGGCGTTTACATCTAGAACAAAAGCAATATTGGCACTTGTGCTAGCTCATAAAAAAGAGGAAAATAAATGAGATGAAAACTCTGTTGAATACTATTCGGCTGAGAAAGTAAGAACATGGTTACATTAAACCTGCCATGTGTGTTATTAGGAATGAAAAACAATATATTATTTGTAATAGGATAATTATTCAAATATTTTATATTTTTAGATAATTTGCAAAGTAATGCAGAAAGTTCACATGGATGTGCATAGGTGTGCCAAGAACTGCCCGATTTCGACGAATATGAATGTGGACAAAATCTTCCTATACATCACATGAAATGCAAGTTGAAGAGAGCAAGCATTTATCTGGTTTTGCAGCAATAAATTCTAAAAATACCAGTAAGTTGTGGAAGGCTATACGTAAGTATATTTATTAATTTTTAATGCACCTATATTTTTTAGATTATGAAGATAGTGACGTACAGTCAAGTGCAAGTTCATCGTCTTCATCGCAAGCTCTTCTATTTCATTAGGTAGTTCCAGCTCTTCAACATCATCTTCTGATGAATGCCCAAGCCCAAGTAATAATGCCCCAGCTGACTTCGGTAAAAGTTTACAAATTTTCTGCTTAAGATAGCTTCGAAATTACTAATTATTTTAGATTCTGATGATAGCATTAAAGACCCACCCTATAACCAATCTGGGACAGAAGATGAAGACAATAGTGACTTCTGACAAAGAAGAAAAACAAATATTTTGGATGGCAATCCTATAAGGAAGACACAGACACATACAAAGAAAAGAGGAAACATGGAGACAAAATTTAAAAAAGAAACTTAGAAATAGCGGTAAAGAATATGAGACAACAGGAAGAAAAATATAACCAGGTAGAGAAATGTACGGAGAAATGTTATCTTAAATGCTATTCTAAATTTACGGAAGATGAACGTAGAAAAGTTTTTGAATCATATTGGCAAATGGGAGACTTACAAAGACATACAGATTTTCTAGCTAATAATATGGAAGTAGTTATTCCAAGATATAAATATATCAGAGAGGGGAGCACAGGAGTCCCAAATAATGCATTCTACTTAAAACTAAACGACACTCGCGTCCGAGTTTGTAAACTTTTTTAAAAAACACATTGAATATTACAGATCGTGCAATCCGCACTGTATTGGAAAAACGAAAGGGCGTGCCAAATATTCTTGAACCAGAAAAAAGAGGGAAGCATAAGAATCATAAAAAAGTTAGCGAGACCTCTGAATTTTTTAGACATGGGAAGCAAAAATGTTAGTTGTTTTATATGTCACGAAGGTGAAGATGATAGGGGAGTTAATGAAATTGGAACTTGTGTGTATAAATTTATACAAAGGGTAGCTGAAAGCACAAAGGAAGATATGGAAATAATATTTTACACTGACAATTGTGGAGGCCAGCAAAAATAAGATAATGATATCAGTATACTTGCACGCTATTTCAAAATTTCCCAACATTAGGCTTATCCAGCATAAGTGTCTGATATCTGGGGCACACACAAAATGAGGGAGACTCTGTATATTCGATAATTGAAAGGCAAGTTAAAAGAACTTTAAAATATGGGCCTGTGTATACTCCCGATCAATTTATTTCCATTCAGAGCTTCTAAAAAAGGGCACACCCTATCAAGTAATTCAACTATCACATGAATGCTTCTACGACATGAAGGATTTGCCCGAGAGGCGTTTCTCTGGTAAAAAAACGTACAAAACTTCCCTCTAAAAGGGAAGTTCTGGTGGATTTCCCTAAAACTTCCCCGAACTTCCGCGAACTTCCTAGGACTTCCAGTGGACTTCTTCCAAACTTCCTTGGACTTCCCTATAAATTTCCGCGAAAATAAAATTTTTATTTGCGCACCGATTTTGAATTTTTTTTTGTTCGATAGGTTTCAGTTTTAGGTAACGAGACACTTGGGACGGCCCCCTCCACTTTCCTCCTTGGACCCGCCCCTTTCGAAAATAAGGGTTCGAATCTGCGATCATCGATTTACAAGGTCGACTCACTCTGTATACATTTTTGACATGTCAGTTGCTGTTGAGACACCCTGTATTGTCCTTATTCTTAATTCTGTGACGTCAGCGAGATTCTAGTTTACACCATTTTAAGGTAATATTTTCAAATGCGTTGATGGCTCAATTGGTTAGAGCAACCAATTGAGCCATCAACGCATTTGAAAATATTACCTTAAAATGGTGTAAACTAGAATCTCGCTGACGTCACAGAATTAAGAATAAGGACAATACAGGGTGTCTCAACAGCAACTGACATGTCAAAAATGTATACAGAGTGAATCAAAAACTTCTCAAAGCTAAAAGGACCCAACGGCATAGGTATAGAGGGTGGACAACAAAATTCATAGGGTGTGACAAAACATAGGAAAGACCTTAATAATTTCATCGCTTTAAGTCACAGATTTTTTCTCAAATAGCATAGGGTGGACAACAAAAAATGCATATACAAGGTTTGACAAAAATCCAAAGCCAAAAAGGCCTAATTTCATCACGTGAACTAAAACACTAAAACACGTAGTACTGAGCCGCTATGTATCTTGTGACCGCTTCTGACGTTTAACTAAAAAGTTAGGTTAGAATGCAACGACCTCGTTTTTAGGAAAATGGACTCGTCCAAAGCTATGGACTTCCCCGGACTTCCCCGTGACTTCCTTTGATTTCACCCAACTTCCCCGGATTTCCCGAAACTTCCTTGAACTTTTTGGAACTTCCTTTGGAATTCCCTGCAAGTGTACAGGACTTCCCCCTCTGAACCGCCCCTCGGATTTGTCTAACCAAATACTGCCCTCAATACTAAGAAACTGTAAAATCAGGATTTTAAAATTACCGAAATAAGAGTAATAAAAGTTGAGAGGGATTTCAAGAGATCTTTTTTCTATAAAACCAGTTACGCTGATAAGGAATTTCAAGAAGTCAAACTGGATAGACCTAATAGCCCGGGAGCCAGGGACAGACTTTTGTTAGTCATTTCCTCTCGGCCAATAATTCGTAAAATGCTTCATTCAGTTGTGTTATGAAGCATCGTGAACGTCAGCTGGGGTACCAGTGGTGGGTTGGACAATGGCACCCCCCCATACACGAAAAAAAAATATTTTTTTTCAATCATTTCCTCTCGGCTGAAAATTGGTCAGATAATAGTTAATATAATAATTAAAAGAAAAAAGACGTCAGCTGGCTGTAAGGTGGTGGACTATACGTCAGCTGCTCACACGAACATGAAAAAATAAAAACTATTTTCAGTGATTTCCTCTCGGTTGAAAATTTGTCAGTTGGTATACTTACGGGTTTGTCTAAATAAAAAAAAGTCAATTGAGACTAATACGCCTTATAGAAATGTTGTTTGTTTAAGAGATACAGGGCGTTAAAGTTAATTTTTTGAAATTGAATTATGGCTACATCTCCCGAAATAATCAAGCTGCTGAACTGAAACTTGGCACTGCTGGGTTTTTGGGGATGGAGAATAAGCTGAAAATGTCAATTTCTACGTATCTCATAGAGGGCGCTACTTGCGCTGTTTTTGGATCGTGCTTTTACTCGTAACTTTTTTGAGGTTATCTTTTTGGTCCTGCAGGTCCATCATTTTAGTGCATATTTTCATTCTGCAACAAAGAGGTACTCTCGTTTCATAACGATCAAATCAACCGTTTGCGTTGAAATTGGCAAAACGTGCCCCAAAACACCTGTTGCTTCAATATTCGAAAAATAAAATTTTTGACTTACTTACCCACCACTGGTACCCCAGCTGACGTTCACGATGCTTCATAACAGAACTGAATGAAGCATTTTACGAATTATCGGCTGAGAGGATTTTGGTCGAACAAATCTGTTACTGGCTCCCGGGCTATAATAAGCGTAGGGAGAAACTCGAAATTAATTTTGAAGATATCCAGCTTCATTGTGCTTTCCCAAAAAACACGCATATTAGCACAGAAAATATACTACGTAGTATATTTTCTGTGATATTAGATAGAAAAAGAGCCGATTTAATAGAACTTGTCCAAAAAAACATATTCCTAAAACGTATAAGCCATTTTTTTAATCACTGTAAGTAAAAGTTAGTTTTTCGATTTTATTGTATTATAGAATTGTTTGCTTATTGTCTAGTTTGATATATCATATATATTTATATCAAATATCGACAAAATTCATAATAAATAATAAAAACGTCCCTAAAAATAAAGATTTTAAATTAAATCAATATATAAGTATGATACATTTAATCATATTAGAATGCAAAATAACAAATTTGATCGATGGATCTGCTAAAATTTAGCTTTAACTTGCAATCTAAAAACTAAGAACTTTTAAACCTAAATATCTCAACTTGTTCATTTTTGAGTTGTGCCGGTTTTCTCGCAAATGACGATATGTTGATACAGTTTTTTTTATCAAACCATAGAATGGTGCCGTGCTGACCAGCCCTATACTCTAATCTGCCTTCATACCATTAAACATTGGCTGAGAATTGATATAGGAAAATGACCATTATGTTCCTGTTATGTGCATGCTACCAGCATGTGCTGAAAAGACAGTTCTGAAGTTCTTCTGCTTATTAGGTGCTCTTGTGTGCACCGAATTATCTGTGACAACTGTGACGACTACACAAAGTATTGAGAAATTGAAGATTCATCGGAAGACGATAAATTGTTTTAAAGAGAATCATTTAATATAAGTATTATAAGTATTATATAATGTTTTCTATCAATACATATAAGAAGAGCCAACTTATACTAGAAGTTGGCCCTATACTACAGAGTTATTAATTGATTTAAATTTGAAATAAATTTCATATTATCATTTGTCCATAAAAAATTATGTGTGTTCTGTCATATAACTATCTATTACTTAATGTTTGTTTCATACCATTGTAACGACGCTACTTGTAATCTTTGTTGCATATATATAAGTGTAATTTTAAAGTTATTATGAATAAATAGCAGCACAATCATTATTTTTTCACTCTCAATAAATAACCGATGGTTCTAAACCGATGGTGACATACCTAATGGATCATAACTCACGAACGGTATCTAGAAGATACGAAAAAATCAACTAAATTTGTTCGTCTGCTCATGCAGAATAGAAAATGTTCTATATCTGCGCACATTTTGCGTATATGAGCCCTCTGGAAGGAGTTATTCTTGATGGAATGAATAGGCCATCTTGGATTTATGGTGTCATAAAAACCAAACAGTGCGACTCGAAGGTAAACACCCGGTATAGGTACTATCACAGACCTATATAGAAGCTATATAGGTCTGTGGTACTATATATATACACTATACAGCATTACTTAGCATATAATAAAAAGATTGCACATATATAGTCGCAACTTCAGTTTCACAAAAAACCCACGGAGTAGGTAAATGTGTATTATGCTCCTCAACTATAAAGGGTAATTCAATTCCGGTGCTCAACATGGGGATCTCGGAAACCGTAACTGATACAAAGTCGGTCAAATAATGGGTGCAAAGTTGCGCCTTTGGGCACCTAACAATATACGCCGTTAAGAAAGTTAAAATGCTTTGATGGGTTGCTGAAGAAAAACCCAATTTTTGAAATTAGATTTCATTATTTCCGGCGTCATTTGTGATAATATGGAAAAATAAATAATACTTTTTCATTGCAACTTTTACTAGACTTCGTCATGGAATTTTTAGATTTTCGGGGCGACGTTTCCTTTTTGAGATATAGAGGGATCATCTTCATTTTATTAAATAAGAACCTGGATTTTTTATTGCATATTTCGAAATGAATCGTTGTCCTGAGTACAACGATGTATGACAAATCCATATTTTTTTCGTTTTGGCCGCTAAAATGCACATTTATTAAAAAAAATTAATACCGGCCCTTCCCTATTTTTTTCAAAGCTATTCCAATTATAAGAGGTGATCATTATTTTAATACCTACTGGATTAATTAAAATCCATGTTTGTCATATTTTAAAATTCTTTTTTATAAATATATTAGGTTAAATAACAACAATAATAATTATTATTAACAATAGTGGGATACATTTTACCTAAAGTAGAAAATATAATTTCAAAATATGACAAATAATATGGAGTTTAATTAATCCAGTAGGTAGATATTAATAAAATAATGATCACCTGTTAGAATTGGAATAGAAAAAAATGCATAGTCCAGGACCGTATTAATTTTTTTCGTAGTAAATGTGCATTTTAGCGGCCAAAACGAGAACAATATATGTATGTGTCATAAATCGTTGTACTCAGGACAACGATTCATTTCGAAATATGGAATAAAAAATCCAAGTCCGTATTAAAAAACATTAAGATGATCCCTCTATCTCAAAAACGAAACGTCGCCCAGAAAATATAAAAATACCATGACGCAGTGGAAGAAAAAATGCAATGGAAAGGTACAATTTATTTTTCAATACTTATTAGGTATCGCAAATAGGGCCAGAAAAAATTAAATATAATTTTCAAAAATTCGGTTCTTCTTAAATATCTCAGCAACCCATGAAACTATTTTACCTTTCTCAACAGCATATAGGTATTGTTAGGCGCCCATAAGGGCGCAAGGTTGCCTCCATTTGACCCACTTCGTATCTGAGGTTTCCGAGATCCCCATGTTGAGCACCGCAACTGAATCACCCTGTCTGTATGTTATCAGTTTTTCAGAAACAAATGTATACCTATAAAAATTGTTTTAATATAACAAAACTGTGAAATAGGTATACCTACTGACCGAACAGAGAGTTCGTTACCGTAAAAAGAATGTATATATAGGGGAATGCGGGGCAATATGGGGTATAGGTACTTAATTTCATAGCCCCATATTCCTGGGATATATAAATGAAATAATTATACCTGGCATATTTACAGGTAGTTAGATAGATTTAGTAACATTAGCAACATTTTGTATAACGGAATCAGTAACTGAGTTTTCACTTTTTTGGACTTTTATGAAAATCGCGCTTTGCCCCGTTTTGCCCCGTATGCGGGGTATAATGGGTAACCAAGAGGGGTAAAATGGGGTACAATACATACAATAATGCTGTAAATTAGTGAGTTTTTGGTGAATTAAAGAGACGTTTCTCCAAAATGTTTTATTAAGCAAACAGTAGGTAATCTTTAAATAAAAAAAAATAAAAACGTAAAAAAATGAAAATGTTAGTTTTAAACAATATTCAGGTTGATTCAGTTTTATTCTGGGACGCATCAACGGGGGTGATAGAAAATCAAAAAATATTATTATTTTGTGGTACAACTTTTTATCTACAGCCGCTTCGTTTTTACGATATAATATGTTTGAATTCTCAAAAATTTTAACGTTTTATTTTTATTTTTCTATCCGTTAAAGATATTTAAATGAAATTTGGTACATGCATTGATCAAGTGTCACAAAATCCGATAATACTAAGTTCACAAAATATAGCCAGTGGTGGAGATATGGGTGTACACTACATTATTTGTTTTATCAAGAAAAATACTGACACGGCCCTGTAGGGCTTTTTTTTTCTTCTAAGCAAAAACAGTGTCTTGGCATTTTTTGTATCTGCCATAGTTTCACGGTAAATTTGATTTTTTCTGTCATATTTGTCTCATTTTTGAAATGCCAGAAAAAAATAGATAGGTAACACCTCCTGCTGTCTATTTGGCCAGAGGATATTAAACAAAGTGTTATAGTTGAGAAAATCAAAACTTGCCTGTTAAAAACCACTTAAAAGAAAAAAATAGATAACAAAACAATAGGTAGTTGGCCGCGAATGGCATTGGTTTGTTGAATTAATATGACATTTTTAGTCAGTACTTGGCCAAAAATAAATCTAAAAAGACTTTTTTTTCCAAATTAAATAATTTATTTTTTGCATTCCATAAAAGCAATAAAAGATAAATTAGTTTTCCCGCAGAACTGCGGCAGATACAAAAAAAGTCAATAGACAGTTTTTGCTTAGAATAATGAAAGTTATTCAAGGATATTGTATACCCATATCTCCGCCACTGACTACATTGGGAACTTGGTATTACCGTATTTTGTGACACTGGGACAATGCATGTTGTGTAACAAATTTCGTTTAATTATCTTTAACCGCTGGAAAAATTAAAAATAAAACGTTAAAATTTTTGAGAATTTAGACATCCTGTATTTCGAAAACGAGGCGGCTGTGTATAAAAAGTGGTTCACAAAATAGTAATATTTTATGACACTAAATGACACTAAATTGCCTTGTATAGATATGCCAATAAGACATACCTATAGGACATCCGGATACCCCATTTTGCCCCATCTCTAATACCCCATTTTGCCCCGACGCACGTTTTACAATAAAATATAAATAAAATTTACAACGACAATTATTTTTCGATAAAATGATTTAGAATAATCATACTTAATAATAAGTCTAATTAAGCAATAAAACTCACATTGAAAATCGTATAAAAACTGTATTCACCTTGGATAAACCTAAACACATGTTTTAAAACACGGGAGCTGTTGTACTCCCAACAATGGCTATGAATGAATTGACTGAATTGACTTGACCAGGGGCGTAGGGGCGTGACCTTGCATCGAAAAGAGGTGGGAGGGGGACATGTAGATTTGAAATTTGGCTCCTTCAATTAGGCTGTATCTACTAAAAATACCCCGTTATACCCCGGTATACCCCATATTGCCCCGCATTCCCCTAAATTGTACCTACATAATAAAGCTATAGATATCTATATTTAAAATATGTGACATTCTAAACGTCAGAAACGGACATAGAGGTACCTATATACCTCGATTGCTGTAAGAGGTCCGGATTTTGTCAGATGACAATATGCTTCATAAAATCCCTAGTCATTTTCTCTTGTCCATATATAATATGTTCATTATATTGTATCTACCTACATTATAATATGCGTCGCAACCAGAACCAGTTAATGACATCACTCGTCTATGTGCGGACCCAGGCAAATTTAGCTTCGGTACCTATCAGTACGAAGGTTTTCCGGCTCGTTCAAACTGCGGTTCAAACATTCGGCAGTGAAAATGTTCGCGGGTTTTGTACGTTTCCTGAGTTTTAACGTTATACTCATATGTGTTGTTCTTGTTACTTTTCGTGTTATTAGTAGTTATTCATTGTGCAAAATAATGGGCTGGTTACTGACCTGAACTTATGACCCGGTTGCATTTTTTTGCTGCATTGATGCCAACTTAGGATGTCGAAATTACTAATTGATCGCCCTATAAGTAAGGACTTCTTAAAAAAATTTGACTCTGCCACAGAATACCCCCTTTAACCCATAACAAGTCGCCATTTTTTCGTACCTATACTGGCCCCACTCCAAATTGCAAATAACAATGAAATTATGTCGTCATGCTGGGGTCTTCAATATAGTGTTGGTCCAGGTCTGTCCACCCAACACCACACCCCGCGGCGCACGACCACAACAATCAAGTTGGCCACAGCACCCACCCCCTCGGCGACCGCCGCCGTGCCGCCCCTCCTCCGCTCCACCTGTCGCGGACAAAGGCCGCTCGTCCGTCACGACGGCGGCCAATGACGGGCCGGCGCCGAACGGCGGCCGGCCAATCGCGAGAGGCGCGCGCGTGGGTTCCGTCACGCGGGCCGATTGTTTCCACGACAATCGGCGGCCGCGCGCCCGCCGCGCCGGAACAAAGGCCGGGTTCCAGGCCGCGCCGCCGCGCGCGCCGTCGCTATCGCGCGCAACTCCGGAAACGCGGCTGTAGTGGGGCTCGCGCACTGCCAGGCGCCATACCGCATGTAGATAGGACGAATCACAAATACGTTGAAACTTCATTCAAATTTCTTAGTCGGGTCGAATGCCAAATCTGGTCTGACTCGGCTGATATTGCTATATTTGTAACGTCTATTGTATATAGGTAGGTATACCTACAGGCTTATAGGTAAATAGGCTACCGCTCGCAATTTGGGCCGCGATACGCAATCCTCTTCAAAACCGACAAACTTCAACTTATCTGTTATATAGTTATTCTTATACCTATAGGTATAGGAGAAACGATGCGGTGAATGAGTCAAAAAAGCAAAATCAGCTTGATCATCAAACCTAAATTTATATACAGTGTGTCGCATTTAAGATGAAGACACCATTGTATTTTTGTTTTGTTTTTGGAGGTATAAATTTTCGACTTGGCATTGTTATAGAACTCGATAAGTTCTATACATTTAGGTATATTCAACTTAAATGTCAGGTGCGTCCCCAGCCTTCTATGACCTTGCGAATAGGACCAATATTCAATATTTTTGCGTTAGAGTTATTAGAAAAAGTTATTTAGTATATTATTCTAACCCCACATAATATAGGTACCTAGGTACCATGTCAAAATTCGCATATTTATTTTTTGCGTTAAATGTCACTCAGACGGAACTTTGAGTTCCAGTCAATGATCACAGAATTAAAATGCCATTGACTTTAAGAGAAAAAAAAAATAATCCATTTTTGTTTGGTGATCATGCTCGTAGTAGCAGAGAAGTTGCTGGCAGAGTTTAACTTGAGACATCACACATCACCAACGGCTCCCATTACTCATGGAAAAGCAGCCGCTGTAAATGCTCTTTCTAATGAAACTGGCAGTGTCATTAAAATTCAACGGACTGGTCAACCTCATCGAATACACCCGCATCCTGAGGATAACGATATATTGGCGGCAAATCGAGCAAATCCTTACATATGAGTCTTCGAGATTTATCGTCTCAACTAAATATTAGCAAGGATAAAATCAAAAATGTTTGGTTCGTCACATTATCAAGCCTACATTGAGAGAAGGTTAGATTATATACAGTGACCGGCAGAAAGTTGGACACAAATGGAAAACTTTTTTATTATTAATTTCTCAGAAAATTTTATTATTGATAAAAGTTGGTGCATCATTTCAAACTCAAGACGCACATACCAAAATTTAAATATCTCTTTTTGGATACGAGGTAGATTCAAAAATGTAAAAATAGCTCAAGAGTAAAGTACCCTTATTTTTTAAAATACGGTAAAAAGTTACTTACAAAAGTTGTTTGGAATCAAAAGTGGATGTCAGATTTAAAGTCACAGCCACCTAGTAAAAAAAAAGAAATTTAACTTTTTTGTATTTTTTTTCGATCACCCTGTGTATTACAAAAAAACAAAATACCGCAAGCGCAACTTATCGTGGGATAACACATGAATTTGCTACTTAACTTTAATTTTGTTCGATTAGCAGCTAGAAATTTAAATTAATCGAAATCAGTGGTTAAAAATATTAAATTTTTGTGTCCATTGGATAAAATAAGTAGTTTTTTTGAAAAATTTTAATAATAAGTAATTTAAATGAAAACAGTAACTAAAAATAAATTTGCTTAGAGGTACCTATCGAACAAAATACGAGATTAATAGGATAATCCATGCTATGGCTAATAATTACAATAATTGTCGGCGAAGAATTATTTTACATGTCAAACTCCGTTATTGTCATTCTGCAACTATGCCTGCACTTAGTGTTCAAGATAAAGTTGAAATTGTTTTAAAACACGGTGATAATTATATTATCATACTTGTCGAGAAACATCAGATATTTTCAATGAACGACATCCAGACAAAAACGTCAACTACTCAACTGTGGCAAAAATTCTTAGGAGTTTTAAGCAGTTCAGTTCAGTGCAAAATAAATGTCAAGTACCACATAAAGAAAGGTAACGAAGATAATGAAATGGATATTGTCTTCTCCGTTGTTAAGAATCCTAAAATGCCGCTGTCCCAAAGGCAAACAGAGTTGAAAAAATTGTTTGGCAAATTTATTTTTAGTTACTGTTTTCATTTAAATTGCTTATTATTAAAAATTTGCCAAAAAAACTACTTATTTTATTCAATGGACACAAAAATTTAATATTTTTAAACTCTGATTTCGATTAATTTAAATTTCTATAGATGCTAATCGAACAAGAGTAAAGTTAAGTAGGAAATTCATGTGTTATCCGATGATAAGTTGCGCTTGCGGTATTTTGTTTTTTTTTGTAATACACAGGGTGATCGAAAAAATACAAAAAAGTTAAATTTCTTTTTTTTTTGACTAGGTGGCTGCGACTTTAAATCTGACATCCACTTTTGATTACAAACAACTTTTGTAAGTAACTTTTTACCGTATTTTAAAAAATAAGGGTACTTTACTCTTGAGCTATTTTGACATTTTTGAATCTACCTCGTATCCAAAAAGAGATATTTAAATTTTGGTATATGCGTTTTGAGTTTGAAATGATGCACCAACTTTTATCAAGAATAAAATTTCCTGAGAAATTTATAATAAAAAAGTTTTCCATTTGTGTCCAACATTCTGCCGGTCACTGTATAGGCTAGACTATTGTTATTGGGCCCAAGGAATTTTTTTAAATTACAGATATTTTCTGACGGAGATTATAATATATATGTTTACTGATGAGGCTACATTCACCACTATAATAGGGTTGTATCGTCTCGGAACTGCGACGGAGGACTATATGAGTTGAAAGATTTCACATTTGATTAGTTAATTATTTGCGTTATGAAAATTATTGTTGTAACTTTTTCGTAAGTTATTTAATCAATTGCCGAAAATTGTTTTCTCATAGGAATAATTATTCATTCGTTAGTGCTATTTTGCTGAAATATTTGAAACATGACACTATTAAATTGTCAATGTGTCACTTTCCATGGCAGTCTTATTAAATTAAAAAATTTACTTGTAATAATTTTGTAAGATCAAAATAATGAAAAAAATAAAAATGCTAATTTTGACATGAAACTCGGTATGTGGGGAATAATGTTCTAATATCTATATTTAGTTCTACCACAAAATAGCTGTCAAACTACCAAACTTCCCACTTAAAAAACACCTACACTAACTTTGAATAAAACATGTGGTTTATTTTAATTTAAAAAGCAACATTTAATTTTTTTGAGGCAAATAAAATATTATTTGATCTAATCGTTATTTTCATGGAGCTACTATATGAATTGAATCGAATAAATGATATATTTCGAAGGAACAAATCTACTACGTTAAAAAACATTTATTCCCTTTAAAAAATTAAGAAAGTTGCGTCAAACGACCAGTAAATATTACTCGTTCAGGATATTCACTCGAATACGCAATATTATTTATTTAAAGTAAAGCAACCGTTATCTTTATCATTATTCATAAAAACGTGTTGAATGAAATAGAAATGGGTTAGAAAAACACGATAATTTGTAATGTTATAAAAATATTTATTTAAATATCAATTGAAAAAATAATATTTGGTAAGTATACAAAACTAAACAACACTTACCAAGGAAAGCCTAATACAGGTGGCCTATATATCTGATAATACATTTTTCAAGTGTGTGCCCTGTCTATACCCATATTTCTTTTCCTTTCTATCTTTCATTCTCTCGAGTGAGACAGCTATAAAAAATGGCAGGTAGTACTATTTAACTCAAATAAAGTCAAATTTAAACCTAATAACAATGTGGTTTACCCCTACAACCAAAGCTAATGATATAAATAAACAATTATTCTTGTTTGCACAAAGTAATAGGTGCCTTATTTCAGGAAAATAATAAATGCTTCTACTAAACAGTAACGTGTCAAAAAAATAAAATACTTCACCAAAAGAGCACTTATTTTTTAATTTAAAAAAA
The DNA here is from genome assembly GCA_963920635.1 of Pseudeuparius sepicola. Classification (NCBI taxonomy): domain Eukaryota; kingdom Metazoa; phylum Arthropoda; class Insecta; order Coleoptera; family Anthribidae; genus Pseudeuparius; species Pseudeuparius sepicola. Next base: position 32,447,368 of record OY987303.1, read on the forward strand.
CAAATCTTCTTATATTTAATATAGGTTTTAGAAATATTATTTCTGACAAATAATTTGATAGAGGAAACAAATATTTTTCTATATGAAGAATTGTATTTTTATCAGTGTATTTGGTTTGCCCCGCTTTTAAGAAATACCCTGTATAGATATTCCTAGTATATAGGTCACAAAAAACTATGCAGTAGATATTCTACAACTACAACTTTGGTTTGAAAAGTTTTTTGTATCTCAAAAATGTAAAGAGTTTAGGAGGTGGGATTTTTCTTTGAGACACTCTGTAGGGGCATAAAGTAAATATTAAATTCATTTTCCCCGAAAAGGAAAAGTTTTTCGGGGAAATTCTATGACACGTTTATTTTCATCGTAAAAAGCTCATCTTTTGATTTGATTCTCTTCTGTTCTATATATTATAGGTGTATGTTCTATATGTTTGAGAGTAGTTACAATTTCATAGAGCATAGGTATTGTTTGTCCGCATATACGGAATGTTATAATTTTTGTCATTACATGAGGAAATATTCTAGAAACGAAAAAAAAAATGCTATTAATATATTTTATTTAGTAAACTCAACTAGAATCTATAGTTGATTAAGTTATGTGTTCAAACTGAAGTCCTTCCTATAAAGCCTGTGAGTATCGAAAACGTTTAACAAATTCCGTTCATTGGACTTTACTGTCAATTTCTTAAGAATTAAATTTTGCCCAAGGTCTCCAGACGTAAATCGATTAGATCGCCCTGCATTTCTCCGAAAATCTTTTCCTTTTCGAGAAAATGAATTTATTCATTTAGTAGGTACTTTACGTATATCTACCTACACTCTGGCACATTCAAGAAAATTATGTTCACCAATTGATTAGTATTATCTCATGCAAGATCATTCGATTGTTCAGCTGTTTCCAAAAACAACCATACACAGACATCATGCTCCCTGCAACAACTCCGCGTGCATCCTACGACGCCGCCCTTGGTGGCGACGATCTGCATTCAGGTCTGCTCCGCCGCCGCCGGGCATCAAAAGAGCAAGCTCTGGGAAAGGAGGGAGCGAGAGGGGTGCCGTCCCGACTCTGCGATGGCCACTCAACGAAGTTTATTAGATGAATCGGGTTACGGTGCTTTTGTGCGGACGGGGGGATGCAAAAGGAGCGTCTGTCCGAGATGCTGAATAGGTGATGAATTTAAACAAACCCCCGGCCGGTCGGTCGGGCCGGCCGGCTGCCGCTGCGGAGCAACGTCGTCGTATTGATTAGGGGTTGGGGAGTAAAAAAGGAGACGTGGCCGTGGTGTTCGGAAGGAGGGGCAATAGCGGTTGTAGATGTCGCAGTGAATGATACTAGGCAAACGAAGCTTCGATTTTTTTATTCGTAAACAAAGGATGCAGGTTACATTTAATGCTATGCCTAATAGCACGCAGAATAAATAGCTTTGCAATAGAAGCCTCCTTACGGACATGTGTCAAAAATAAGCGAGTCTCCATTTCAATTTACAGAAGACAGACAGTATTTTAAGCATAATTTTGGTTCTAATACAATCTCATTGCTATGTAGATTAACGTAAAATCAAATAAAATGCACATTATGCATGCCTTTAGAAAGATATTTCGCTAAAAAGCGAGTCTCCTTTTGGCACATGTCGCTAAGGAATTGTCTGTATTACTCGTTAGTCTGTGCTAATAGCACACCTTACCCTAACATAATAGCACAGCTATGTTAGGGTAAGCTATGATAATAGGGTAAGCTGGGCTAATAGCAGTAAGCTCATAATCAATGTTTCATCACGGATATTTATAATGCCCAGATTTTTGAGGCAAGCGCTGTCAAATTAGCATCCAATCAGTGACTATAGTTTCTATAGCACTGATCCAATGAATTATATACTATTTCGTTGGTCCTAATGAGGCAGAGACAAGTTAAACCACTCGAACCCTCAGAATTCTATATAGTTACGCTACTAACTATATACCTAAAATTTTTTAAACGGGTGCACCCTATATATAAGTATTCATTTTTTTAAAATATACTCGTTATTGAGTAACTAGTTTGTAAATATTCAATAAAGTCCACATATTTTTTCCAACTCGAACAACCTGTAACTTTTTTTATAAGGCCTTAAAAAGATATAGTTTTCTATCACCTGTTCAAGTGTCCCAGAATAAAACTGAATCACCCTGTATTTTTCGGAAAATGTTGAGGTTGAATTTTATCATTGAACTTTACTAATGAGCATACTAGAAGTTCACCAAAAAATATCAGTCTTAATAATTTTCGACTGATTGTTTTCCCGGAAATGAGTAGGTATCAATTTAATTTTTTTTGAGACACCGTACATATTTTACTTCAGATGGATTCTCCGTTTCCCTGAAAAAATATAGAGAAGTTATTCTGAAAGAAACTACATAAAACTATGTACAGGGTGCCCGAGCAACTGCATAAATTTAATATATATTTTGGACCAACATCGTTGACTGAGGTATTATTATAGACTCCATACGGCTGACAGGTTTGACACCTTTTTGCTTCATCATGCTCTTTCGGTAGACACAATACAATGCAAAATACATTGTTAACCATCAGAGCCATCTGATTTCCAGGATATAAAGCTATATAGCCATGACAATGACAAGTCTTTATAAATAAGTCAGTCAATGCTAAAATATAATAATTGAGCTTATCATAACTACCAGTAAATCTCAATAGGTTCTGATATATAGGGCGTTGAACTTTTTCTTTTATAATTGAATTCTGGTTATATCTACAAAAATAATCAAGGTGCTGAACTGACATGTGACACCGCTTGGGGATGGATTGTGTTTTTACTAGTAACTTTTAGAGGTTGTTTATTTTAGATATTTCACCTGACATTTGACATTTTTTAAAAATTTGGTTCTTCAGATAAAGCACACACTAATAAATGGAGTATATATGGCGCGTAGGCGTTATTAGAGTGCCGCGGTTTCAGCGCGGCGTCAACTTGGCACCCCTCAAGTTGGTGGCGCTCAGAAGTCAATACTTGTTTAGATATTAGCTGATATGGAATGGAATAGCAAACAAAAAATATAACGTAATATTTATACTGAAATACTGGAGGAAAAATATTATATACGTAATGTATTTAATACGCAGGTATTATCAGATACCTATCAGGTAGATACCTACTTGTTTTAAAGGGACGGGTATTTAGGAATTATTTAATTTTCCAATGAAAATGATAAATTTATACCTAATAGTACAAATTCGAATAATTAAGGTAATGATATGGAATCATAAAGTATAGGTATAAAGGACAAAGGTTAGGTTACATGGAATTAGCTGACATACTACAAATCGCTTACCAGTTAGGCGACCTGAAGTTGTTTCACGTATATGTCGGTAAAGAATATCACAATATATATTTACTATTTATGTTATAGTATATTACATAGCGAGAGTTGTAAACAGCTTATTACGTATGAGTGGAAAAGTTGCGCACGAGCCGCGAAGCGGCGAGTGCTTGTAATTCCACGAGTATGTAAAAAGCTTACAACTCGAGTTTTGTATTCTAATTTTTCTTCGACGAAAGAAAAACTATTATAATAGATAAACTATACTTCTGATTATCTGACAGGCAACAATTAGTATGTTGGTTAGTTGCTATGGTGACGCGGATGCCGCGCTAACAAGGCACCCGTGATAATAAAATTGCGTTTTAATTAAGAACAGATAGATACGTAATTTTTTTTATAACCTGTCATAGTCATTACGTGTCAGTGTTCATAACAATGGACTTACTTATAACCTAAACCGTCACTTAATAGGTATGTTACTAGCATAGGAGTAGAAACAATATTTTAAAGTACCTACATATTTTCAAATTTATTTGCCTTGTATGTAAAATGAGCTTATAGGTAGGTATCTACATATAATAGGAGACTCTATAGTAATTTTAACCCTATTTCATTTGTCTACCAGGGAGGATAAAACATAAGTGAATTATTACTTCGTGCGAGATATATATAATATCTTAAAATTTATATGTATATATTTTCAGGACAAAATAAAATTTATCTCTGCCTGTTGACCAGTATTTCTCTTGAGCAAAAACTGATTTATTTAGGCTCCGTCATACTGTCATCTTATTTGACATATCCGGAGTGGAATTTCATCCCGCCTTGGCAGTGGCAGTTTTTTAAAACAAACTTCTTATATACCTATAATTTTTTGTGGTGTGGGTGTTTCCTATACCTACTGTAGAGAATTCACATAATGTTTGAATATTTCGCACAGTTTGAAAATAGCTTCAGGGTAGGTAGCATAATTTTTTAAGTCCGTGTACCTTAGATACACTGTACGTACATACAACCGATTTAAAAGCAGTAGCTAAGTTATAAAGGCAACTTGCGTTGACTGATTTCGCAAACAAAATTGTAAAATGCGTTTTAGTTTAATGTAGACAATAATTATTGTTCTATCTGGCAAGGCAAGGAGTTTTTCTGTGGAGAAAATCGAATTATTAGAGAGCTTGCACACGACGCGGATGCGGCGCGGTATGCCGCGTGCGGTTTTCCGTGCCGCGTCCGCGTATAGCTTGCACACGGTGCGACGCGTTTCTGAATCTATCCGATTAAGTGGCTAGTGCTCAGGTATAATGTTGTCATTTCTTGTCGGGTGCTGGCTAGAGACGGAAGATGGAGTCAGATGCCGTGCGGTACGAGAAGTTCGAAAATTCTGACCGCAGATCCTCACCAAACATACGGCCGCCGCCTGCCGCAACGTTTTTTTGCCGCGCCGCGTCCGTGTGCAAGCACGATACAATTTAGCATCACGCGGTTCCGCGTGCCGTTTTCCGTGCCGCGTCCGCGTATAGCTTGCACACGGTGCGACGCGTTTCTGAATCTATCCGATTAAGTGGCTATTGCTCACAGATATAACAAATATATTACGGTATATAAAAACAAAAAATTTTGCACAACCTTAAAATGCCTCGCGAGCATAGAAGTGGAATTCGTTAATCATGCCATCCCTAATTAGGATTTGATAGCTCTACCTAATTATCACTTATAGATATATTCATACTTGCTGTTGCTCCAACAGGAAATCCACAAGTGAGGTCTAACAATACAGATAAACATTTTTTATTAGCTTAATTTTTTAATAGCGTCATAATTAGACTTGTCTTGTTGCTAAGATATTACCTTATTCTGTAATGTGCCTAAATAAATTAAAAGCAGGAGTAAATGTTGATTTCAAACAATTATTCAAATAATACCAACTATGTGTATAAATATTTGCATATTAAATTACATATATACATACCACATACTTCTGTGCGACTGTCATAGCGCAAATATTATAAGGAAGTATTTTAGTGATATTTGCATTACTTACTTATACTCAATTTCAGATTATGGAAACATAATGAGAATAATTGATTATGACATTATTTTAATTGTACATAATTAATTAAACTTAGAAATTAACGAGTTACGAGTTATTGTATTGGATTGAATAAGTTCATGTTTGTTTGTTTTGCTTTACTACCACTCCGAAAAATAGTACGAAAGCATAACAAAGAAAAAAAATGGTATAGCGCAAAAGGACACAATTGGTCTTTCACCAAGTACCGAAAATAATGAATTTTGTGTCCTATCTCTAACAAATTACAAAACTGATTTGTTCCACACTGTGCCCGTCTGTCAAACTAGCAAGTGTGACACGTCAAATTAAATGGGTCATTTTGCTTTAGACACAAGCGTAATAATTCTGTTTTCAGACAATTTAATGTTTGATCCCAAGGAGGCCAAATTCTAACAAATTCACTACCTACTTAAAAACTGACAACATATTTAAATTCTCACTGTTGATGCAAACAATCTTTATGTTAACTTGATTTTATATCTCAAGAAGTAAAAGGTTAGGATGGCTTAAAATTTTGAATTTGTTCGATTATTCCCCCATTATTTTCTCAAGTGGCTAATATGGATCGCAAGATTGTTAGTTGCAAAAGAAGTCAGTCCTTACCTAGCTATAAATTGCGACTATCGTCGATTTTTTTCTATCAAAATTTGCTGGAATATTTTGAGGGACCGACTTAAAATTGACACCCTGTATAATGTTTGATGTTGACAGGTTTTCCATTATATAGAACCCAGAAATCGCCCTTGTGCTTGTGGTGTCGCCCCTTCTCACTGCTCCCATCGCGGCGGAGATACATGCAAATTTAATCCTGATGGAATCAAAGCCGGAGCTAGAAAGAAAAACGAACAAACGACAAAGCAACTCCTCCGACAATCGTCCGCCCGATGCATATTTTACATTCGGGGATGCTTGCCGACCATGGGCGTATCCAGGCCGAAATATATAATAATATTTACCCGCATTTGTTTTAACGCGCATTGGGCATTCGAGCCTATTTAAAGTTGACCACCAGAAATTGTTATTATTGATGATGATGAATGATATTTTGACTCGGCCATCGCGGCCACGTCAAATTCTCTCGTTCTTGTCCTAAAGTAGTGCTTTGTACACCAGTTGCATAGGTAGGTACATTACCATTATAATACGTACAAAGTATTTTTTACAGTTTTGCTGCCACAAAGTTGCTCTTTATAGTATGTACTAGTAAAATAAAGTATGTATAACTTAATTTTTTATAGTACCTATTATGTACTGGTACGATAACCTATTATCTGTCATTGTCAAAATTGTTTTAGTATGTGTGGTATACAAGAACTTAGACGAACGCTTTATAATTTATAAAGCATTCGCAAATAATATCTTGTATGTCGCGTGTATATAAGCAAGGCTTTATTATACTCGTCATATTATTGCCCTCTCTGGCAAGCTCGCTCGGAAATAAAAATACATAAATACATAAATATGTAGGAATAATGAAATTTCGAACACTAATGAAATTCATCAGAATTGTTAACTGTCAACCATATTAGTCCCATGAAATAACCGAGTCATCTCTATAATAATAAGATAATAGGTATCTTCGAATTTTTAGTTTCAATAACATAGGAACCCTTCTGTCTACCATCACCTCAAAATAGATATCTCAAGTATATAATTATTTGATTTCATTCCTTTGGGAAACGAATAAAATACGATTATTACTTCACAAGAAATAAAATTCATATAAAATCATTTAATGTCATGAAGACACAAAAATGCAGCATTAACTAGTTTAAAATAAGCCGAGTGTAAATTATTCTCCCATGAATTTAATTCGATTTAATTTATCTCGACGAACATGGAAACTGAATGTACGTTATAAAAGATGGCTCTTCAACAGGTATTTTCGCGATTCCGCTCGTACAATTATTACAAAACTTTCTAGAGCGCCGGTCCCATAAACTGAGATCTGCCCCGCCATCAAAATGGGAATTTATTGTTATTTCCAAGACGTTACGGCAGTACTCCCGTATCGACAACTTTCACAAGCATACCCACTATACCCAGACCGTTGGATTAGTCCTAATGGGGACGAGGTTAAGTACAAATTGGAAAATATCAACATGCAAATTTTATTTGCGACAGAGAAGGTGAAAAAAATGCAAAAAATAATACCATGCAGTTCATTTCATTCCCAGTGAAAATAGCAGTTTATATTGAATGGTTTATATTAAATATTGTTTATTTATGTGACTTTTAAAATCGGTGTGACAAATCTGGCAATATTGAAGTTGTTATAGGAAATAGGAATCACACACTTTTTACAAGTATTTTACTTTGAAGTATCTGCGTAAAACAACGGATTACATCCTATAAATCTTGTGAGATTGCAAGGAGTTCGGACAAGCCACTTCTCTACACGGAACTACATCATTGAAGGCTATTGACTTTCAGGGAGGTGATGAATACGGATTAATCTTGAAAGAAAAGTGACAATGCAATGGCTCACCTGCTCGGTTGTCTGAAATGCCACCAGTCACAATTCGCACTTCGCTTTTCTCTACTCGGCCAAGACTTCAAAAAGCTAACACTTCCCCCCAGACCATATAATATACCTACAGGATGATTTTTTTATGTCTACCATCGCCATTTTCTCGCTTATTTTACGCCCTACAACAAAAGCGTAAGAAACAAAAATGTGGCAATTTTGAACAGCTAAGTGGTGCTGCAAAAGAAATCGGCATACATGGCCAACTTGTCCCGCAATATTAAAAAAAACTAAAATTGAGCAAAACTATTAATAGCCGTGGAATGTTTATTTTAAAAGACAGAGGAAAACTTTTATATTGAAAATTGATGGCACTGAGAAGCTTTTTCCATACACGTAGTCAGATAATTTCAGTAAATTACACAGGGTCTTCGGCTCTCTTGAGGCTATGAAATTTTTTTGTTTATTTCTTATTAAGCGATTTTCTCGCTTATTTTAGGCCGCACAGAAAATAAGTAAGAAAACAAAATATGGCAATTTTGGTCAGCGAAGCGACTTTAAAAAAGAAATGGGCCTCTATGTCCAACTTTTCGCGGTGTACTAAAAAAACTTTAAATCGTCAAAAATTTTCATGGTCTCAGAAGAGCCGAAGACCCTGTGTAATTTGCTGAAGCTATCTGACTACGTGGATGGATAAAGCTTCTCGGTGCCATCAATTTTCAATATAAAAGTTTTCCTCTGTCTCTTAAAATAAACATTCCACGGCTATTAATAGTTAAGCTCAATTTGAGGTGTTTTTAATATTGCGCGACAAGTTGGCCATGGATGCCGATTTCTTTTGCAGCACCACTTGGCTGTCCAAAATTGCCACGTTTTTGTTTCTTGTGCTTTTTTTTGTAGGGCGCAAAATAAGCGTGAAAATCGCGGTGGTAGACCTAAAAAAAAATCATCCTGTATACAGGGTGATTCAGTTTTATTCTGCGACACTTCAACAGGTGATAGAAAACCAAAAAATAACCGCACTTTCTTCTATAAACTATATCATTTTAAGGCCTTATAAAAAGTTACAGGGTGTTATAGTTGCAAGAAATATGTGGAATTTATTGAATATTTTACAAACTAATTGAGATATTTAAGTCATATTTGGTACACGTTATAAAGGCATGGGTTAGCATAAAACCTATTAATATTAAACACCTTGAACGACCAGTGGCGTAGAAGTGGGTAATTAGTATAATTATTTTTAGAATAAAAATAGAACCACCTTGTATAGCAATAAAATGTATTCAATTTCTTATGTAAATTTTAATTGTAAACAAAAACGTTCTCTTTGCATTTTTTCATATGTGTCATGGTTTCATAGCAAATTTGATTTTTTCGTATTATTTCGGGGTACTTCTGAAAAATTAACTTAAAACTTCTCTCCATAAGTAACACTCAAAGTAGAAAAATGTGTTTTTTACTTTAAATACAGTAACTTTTCCCAATAAACTTACCCATTCAAGGTTTTACTTTTCAAGATACAGAGCGTAACATTAATTGTATCTTCCTTAAAGGTTTTAGACCCTGTATCTTCAAAAGTATAGCCTTAAATAGGTAAGTTTATTGAAAAAAGTTACTTTATTTCAGGTAAAAAACACATTATTTCTACTTTAAGTGTTACTTATGGAGCAAATTTTTTAGATAATTTTTCAGAAATACCCCGAAATAATACAAAAAATCAAATTTGCCACGAAACCATGACACATACGAAAAATTACTAAGAGGCCAGTTTTGTCTAAAATTAAAATTTACATAAGAAATTGAATACATTTTATTGCTATACAAGGTGGTTCTATTTTTTCTTCTAAAAAGAATTATACTAATTACCTACTTCTACGCCACTGGTTGTTCAAGTTGCGTGATATTAACAGGTTTTATGCTAACCTATGCCGTTAAAACGAGTACCAAATATGATTTAAATATCTCAACTAGTTTGGTAAATATTCAATAAAGTCCACATATCTCCTAAAAAAAGGCCCTAAAATGATATAGTTTATAAAAGAAAGTGCGGTTATTTTTTGGTTTTCTATCACCTGTTGAAGTGTCGCAGAATAAAACTGGATCACCCTGTATATGCTTCGAATGAGTGGTCGAAGGGTCACTCAATCGAAGAGAGGTTTTGCTGGGATGCCCTGGGGGAGCTCCCATACTGACTTTGACCTGGATGTTCCATTCAGGTCTCTATGTCAGTTTGTGTTAGTTTGCACGTATATCTGTATATATTAATTATATAATTAATATGACATATTAATGGTAATCTGAATTATTATTTAGGTTAAGTTCAAGATGAACAATTTACCGACCAAAGGGTGACTTCGAGATGAATTTGGGAACATATGAAAGTTTTCTAGCGTGAGTAAACAAGTATTTCGATTATTTCTGGAAAATATTATTTATAATTGAGAACAATAGATTATAAGTATTTTTTAAATCCGGTGAAGAAAAACAATGTGCCTGCATTATTGTGTGAATGGCTTTTGGAAAACGAAAATAAAAACTGATGCGATGAACGAAGAAATTTTATGAATACAAATCTCCTTCTTGTTAAGAAACAAATGCGTAACATGTTTACTACGAAAATCAACACCAGGTTTAAATATTTTTAGTCATAGTCAGAGCGGTTATATTTAAATTCACTATTTTTAATTTCAAATTAAAATATGTTAAGAAAGGTCATTTTTCATGACTCGCAAAACAAACACCATAGTCAATGAATATATAATTTGAAAATTGGTGCTGATGTAAAGCTGATGTTGATCTCGCTTGCAGTGATTCAAACTGCAAGTATTCATGTGTTTCACAAGTACCTAACTAACATTTCAAAAGTTTAGTTAGTGCAACAATACTTATTAGTTATACACATGTCTTAAAACTGTTGAAATTGCCGACGATATAAAATAATGCCTCTTTTATACAAAGTATACCTATAACAATTAATAGTTAGGTATTCTAGAAAATTCCACAGTTTCTCTAGGCACAGATACCTTCAAAACCTTCATAAACATTTACAATGAATAATAAATCCTAACTCCTACCTGGTTGCCGTCATGCTGCTGGGTCTGCAGCTGTTCCCTGACCATCTGCAGCTGCAAAATGAGCTCCGACAGCTTCCTGTCCTTCTCTATGTAGTTGTCGCCAGATAAGACGTGCTGCAGCGCTGCAGCCGACTGTTCGACGTCCCTGCAAAGATATTTTATCTCAGATGCCTCATTGTGTCAACGAAAAGAAAAAATCCTTCGCTGTTGTTTGGTCTTATTCGGCCATGTTAGAACATTTATGAAATATATATACAGTGTGGCCACGCTAAATGTCCCACTATCCCTAAAACTTTTTAATTTTTTAAGATAGAAAATAAGTGGATTTTATGCAGTTTTTTGAGATAGTAAGAAATTTTTTACAGGGTGTTTGGTAAATGCGTTGCAAAGCAAACTTATGTTTTTTAAATAAACTCCTGGACAAAATTAACGCACCAGCATAACAAATCCCACAAAAATTGTATTTTTTGAAAATAAATTAATGGAAACTAAATGAAAAGCAACAAATTGCATTATTTAATTAGTTTAACAGTAGTAAATGCCCAAACCTACTATTTATATTCTTGGTAGACACGCAAAATAATTCCAAATACCTATAATGGGAAATTTTGTATGTTGGTGCTTTAATTTTGTCCAGTAGTATACAGGGTGTCCAACTTTAAAACTGTACAAATCGGCAAAAACTTCATTTTTGGAGATAATTGATTAATCTTTTTTTTTAAAGGCCTTCAAAAACCGCTTCTTTTGGCCTTCCTACCATTTTCAAAATGAAAATACAGGGCCGGCTGCGATTTTTTTATACCCCGGATTTTTACGAAAACCATTTAGTGATTTTTTTATTTAAAATCTGACCCCACAGCGTTAATCAGAACACCCGAAAACCTCCATCTACCAAATTTGAACAAAAATTATACAGGGAGTTCCATTCTGTAGGGTGTCAAAGTTGAGCAAAATAAGAATTTTAAAGACATCTGGCGAGTCAAATGTGCCATGGAATCCCTTCAAAACAGTTGAATGGCCAACAGGACCACTTAAAATGTTGGTGTGAAAAGATTTACTACAAAAATATATAGGGTATTTTTCTCTGAGCCATATCAAAATTCTGAATTTTTATTAAATTTTACACTGGTCAGGAGTACTCTGAAATTATTGAAAAAATATTAATAAACACAAAAGTAATTTATTTCTTTACAAAACGCCAACCAACAAATAAAAACAATTTAAATTATTGGACCTTCCTCAACAAGGTCACTGTCTAAGATGATACATTTTCTGTGCGTTTCCGGTTGTGGCACACCAGCCACTTTAACTGATATGGACAGACTGACTGGCAGGCTTCTGTATTTTTTAGATTTAGTTCGTTTATAGTGTGTGGAGCGGTTTTGATATACACGATTTTTGACCCGTATAAAGTTCCAAAAATTCAGTAATTTGAGATGGCACAGATAAGAACACTCTGTATAGTTTGTATTGGACCTTTGCACACCAACACCTTGAGTGGTCCTGTTTACCATTCAACTGTTTTGAGGGGATTCCACGGCATACTTGACTTGGCAGATGCCTTTAAAATTCCTATTTTGCTCAACTTTGACACCCTGCAAAATGGAACTTCCTGTATATTTTTTATTCAAATTTTGTATTTAAGGGTTTTGGGGTGTTCTGATAAACGCTGTAGGGTCAGGTTTTAAATAAAAAAATTGCTAAATAGTTTTGGTGAAAATCCGGGGTATAAAAAAATCGCAGCCGGCCCTGGATTTGCATTTTGAAAATGACAGGAAGTTCAAAAGAAGCGGTTTTTGAAGGCCATTCAAACAAAAAAAAGTTTAGGCGATTATCTCCAAAAATGAAGATTTTACGGATTTGTACAGTTTTAAAGTTGGACACCCTGTATATTTTTCATTTCATTTCACAAACGCGCAATTCTGAATTACAAATATGCTTTCTAGATGGAAAAACTGTATGACAGCACCTGTCAGCAGTTTTTTTGAGTTTACCCGCGGCAAAACTTGACAGTTGTTGTATAATAGGTAGTATGTTTTGTAAGCTATGTGTATGCAGAATAATCTATTACTCATGAAATTAATAGTCTTGTCAAATACCATTCGGGCATCTAATTTTTCCTGTGAAAAAAATAAAAAAATAAACACAATGCTAAGTAATATTTTTTTAACAAAATGCATTCGTGCAGGTGCAAAAATCCTCGTCTTCGACTCGGATTTTTGTTGCCACCAGCACTCGTGTTTCTTGTTAAAATATTATTTATTTCTCGATTTTTTTCGGAAAAATTAGATGCCCTTATGATATTACTTACGAAAATATATTCAGAACAGAGAGCTCCTTAATGACAGCTGTCAAATGGACTCCAACTTTGAAGTTTAATATTTTCCAAATGCATTTATATTGAGGTCCACTATTAAATGTTGACTAATCTAAGAATTGAGAAGATTATATTTTGTAAAAATATCATTTCATAAGAAATGCAATCTGCTTGTTTTTGGAGTCTGTAGTTGGAATTTATTCGTTTTAGTACATGGCATAAATAAAACTTTTTTTTAAAAAGGTTTTTATGACAATGTTCTGCTTCTGATTTTATCTTAACGCAATATCGTCAACACGACATATATATATACAGGGTGAATCAGTTTTTTGTATCAGGACTTTAACATATAAACTATACCTTTTTAAGGCTTCATAGAAAAGTTACAGGGTGTTAAAATTGGACTTTATTGAATATTTACCAAACTAGTTGAGATATTTAAGTCATGTTTTGTATACGTTATGACGGCATGGGTTAGCATAAAACCTGTTAACATCGAACATCTTGCACAACCAGTGGCGGAGACGGGGGTAATTGGTAAAATTAATTTTAGAAAAAAAAATGAATCACCTTGTATTGTAATAAAAGGTATTGAATTTTTTACGTACATTTTAATTGCAGACAAAAATGTTCTCTTGGTATTTGTTCGCATGTGTTATAGTTTGATGGCAAATTTCATTTTTTTTTTGTATTATTCTGGAATATTTCGGAAAAGTTTACAAAAAAATTGCCCCATAAGTAAGACTCAAAATAGAAAAAAACGTGTTTCTTACTTTAATTAAAGTAACTTTTCCAATAAACTAACCCATTCAAGGTTTTACTTTTCAAGATACAGAGCGTAACATTAATTGTGTCTTCCTTAAATGTTTAGACCCTCTAACTTCAAAACTATAGCCTTAAATAGGAAAAAGAAAATTGAAAAAAGTTACTTTATTTAAAGTAGCAAACACATTATTTCTAGTTCAACTGTTAACATGGGACAAATTTTTTAGATAATTTTTCAGAAATACCCCGAAATAATACAAAAAAATAAAATTTGCCACTAAACTATAACACATGCGAACAAATACCAAAAGGACATTTTGTCTGCAATTAAAATCTACATAAAAAATTCAATACCTTTTATTACAATACAAGGTGATTCATTTTTTTTCTAAAAATAATTTTACCAATTACCCGCTTCTCTGACACTGGTTGTGCAAGATGTTCGATATTAACAGGTTTTATGCTAACGCATGCGGTTATAACTTATACCAAATATAACTTAAATATCTCAACTAGTTTGGTAAATATTCAATAAAGTCCACATATTTTTCCCACTTTAACACCCTGTAACTTTTCTATGAAGACTTAAAAAGTTATAGTTTATACGAAAAAGTGCGGATATTTTTTGAATATCTATCACCTGTTAAAGTCTTGCTACAAAAAACTGATTCACCCTGTATATATAATAACACATTAACACAGTCAGTCCGACTTTCTCAACTATTTTCAAACTCTACTAACTTCAACTCAGCTTATCCTCAGTCGACAAGTCCTTGTTAACAAGCCTACCGGCCCTGCCGGACCATAGGCCTTGTTGTGGCTCCCGCTCCTGTGCATAGTAATACGTGTACCTATGCTCTCGTATACAGGACGCAGTTTTCGATATTTCGAGCTCAAATTTGGCGTGCGGCCGTCCGAGCTCAAGGGGAACAACCTTATTGAAGGGCGTCCGAATCGGGAGAGCCGTTCGGCCCCCGGAATTTTTTCCCGTTTTTTTCGGGAAAAATAGCTAGCGATTGGAAGGGGGAGCGCCGGTCGAGTTCAATTTTCGCGTGGGGCTTCCGAAGGATACGGGCCTCTCGCCTGCCAAAGGGCACCCCGATCGAAGAAGTCGTTCGGCCGTTTAGGTCGCCTTTTTTCGCGATTTGGCGAGGTCCGGGGGATCATACTGTATACATTGTGGCCGACGCACAAGCCCCGCCCTCCGATACTTATTCGTAAACATCGATTGACATTTGGTATTGTTTTGGTGTGGAGAATTTCTAAATTTCGTACCGATTTTCGACTTTGGGGGCTCAGAGGCTCATCTGTTATTCCATATGTGACTTTTTCAGGTACGGGCGCGCTGTATTTTTATGTAAAATCTTTTTAGAAAACCCCACGGGACACCAACTATGCCTTATACGGCTGTATCTTTTGAATCGTAATAGGTAGACACTTGAAATTTTTACAGAGTGTGTACGGCCACTATAACAACAAATAATAAAAGAAAGATAAAGGTGATGTAATAGTTGTTTGGATTTTTGTTAAGAACGAGGACACGGCTAACTAATATTTCTCAATAAGCGAAGTAGCGCGCTGGGCTCATAACCCAGAGGTCCGGCGTTCGAAACCACGCTCTGGGGCAAAGTTTTTTATTTCTTTTTTTTTATTTTTGACTAAAGTATTTTTTAAAAATATGTAGTGTTAGATACGGAAACCTTCGTGTGCGAGTTCGACTCGCACTTGGCCGATTTTTAACTTTATACCTACTTGTTGCATTGTATTTGGCATTGCAGGAGCATGCCGCAGAGAAGAGTTACCTACAGAAATTACCATTAAATGATATTAACTGGGAAAATGCCCGATAGCAAGACAAACATACCTCGATCATTATTTGTAATAAGCCGTAAAATTAAAAGTTTTAATTTTGTTGAAATGTATTGCAAAAATGCATCCCTTCGTCCCCAGTCTACCAGTCACACTAGATTCGTTAAAAGATATTATAACGGAAAATGCTCCATTCAACCTGTTGGTATAAATACTTTAAGTAAAATATCATTTTCTAAAAAAAACTGAAATAGGTAGATGTATGTACAAATTCTGGAAGGTGAACCAAGTACCAATACAGGAAACTTCACAACAATTCGAAAAAAAATTGTAAGTGAAGAATCTAAGACCTTTACAGGCAATGAAGAAAACAAAATTCAAAAAAATACTGGAAATGAAGTTTGCCCATCAGTTACCTCGACTGCGTCTCAAGCTGCACTTTTTGCACCAGTTACATAAATAAATATTTTTCTAAGTATAATAGAATTGTGTTTTTCGCATAGCAAAAAGAGAAACTTTTTCATTGTATATTAGGTGTCTCAAATAAAGTCCGATTATATCCTTAGTTTTGAAATGAAAAGACCAGCTTAAAACCAGGATGATGCAGTTTTCTCTGGAGAATCCGAGTCTAGCTTCAGAATTTATATACAGGGTGTTCTCGAAAAGTTAAGGAGAAAAATACAGGGTGTCTATTTAAGAAGGGCCACTCGAGAAAATCTTGACAATTATGCATTTTTCTGAGAACTTTATTTGCAAAAAAAAATGCTTTTTTGATGAGCTAACTTTGCGTAAAAACACACTTGAGATCCATGGCCTTCTTTCCGAGATATTTTTCAAAATCGCGAAAATCGCGATTGTTTCAAGAGTTACCGAAAAAAATCTTTGAAATTTGTGGGCAAAACTGATTGCTTTAAACCTAGTCTATCAGAATTTGGAAAAAAACATGGTTTGTTGTGTGCTCTCTTAACACTAAAATTTTTTTTATTTATAGCTGTCATGCATACTAGAAAATTTTAAAAATATGAAAAATGTGCAAGATGGTAAGATGTGCAAAATGGTAAGATTTATTGGGGGATTTGTTGGACGAAAATTGTTATTTGTATAAAACAGGCTTTAATAAATGGAGTATTGTGTATAGGCGCTTATAAGCCTGCCGTGGTTTCAGCACGGCCACAACTGGGCACTCCTCGAGTTGTTGGCGCTCCGAGGTCTGTACTAGTTTTAGTTGTACCACGAGTGTTATTATGGTGTGTTGTACGGCCAAATGCTGCGAAAACAGTCCTATTCCACTTCCAACGGTATTAAACGAGAAAAAGTATAAAACATCTTTGAGTAAGGTTGCGATATAGGTATTTTGCTGAGTCGAGAACAAAAGGATCGACGATTCCAGTCAGTATATTATTTGTTAATATAGGCGCCTTGTCCAAGAATATCTTTCAATAAATTTTCTTGTCAAACTGGCACCGATAAAGACATCAACACATTAGATGAATGTTAAAGGCGGATGATAACAGTTATAACCGATGTAATGCAAATATACTAATTAGGTATTGTTGACATTTTGCGAGATTATTATTTTACTACTCTCCAGTATGAAAGAGAACCAAATGCTTACACCTGCGCATTTTCCAATAAGGCTTCCTTAGGAGGTAAGATAATTTTCTTGGAGCAAATAAATACCGACAGCGATAGTCAAACTGTTTCTATTCCAAATTAATTCGCATTAAAGCAATGCTTCATCTAAAATAAGTAATTTATTTGAAAGAGGTGTTAACCTATAGAGTATAGATGTGACGTATCTACCTATTTTACAAAGTGAAAGCAAGAAACTGCATTTATGAGATGGGTTCTGCATTTCTAAGGGGTTAAGTCCCCCTTTCCCCACCTTATGAATAGCACATGGACGGCTTTATTGTTGCAAAGCTTTCAAAAAGATCACTCGAGATACGTCGGCGAGTTTTGTTTTGAGCAACACAATTGCGGACCTTCTTCTTTCTCCTTTAAGCGGACCACTTTAAAATAAAACATGTTTGCTTTCGCGAGTATGTAAATCAACAGCTAAAAACTGTTTTATGTTTTATTCATGTGTGCCGTCTCGTGCTCTATTTATTGCCGATATCACTTTTGGGAAGTTATTTTGAGAACACTATTGATGCAAAACGTAGATTACGTATATCTGTAGTCGCTAACATAGAAGAGAGACGATAAGCGCTTGTACAGGAGTGTATACATATATAGCTGAAAATAAATTAAGCCAATCTCGAGACTTCCGATAATCAATATTTGATTAAAAATACTGCATCCGCATGTCGTGCAACACCAATAGAAAAATATGGATCCAGATTGCATATAGGATTAATACCGTGCACCAAAGATGCGCTTCTCCAAGGAGAAATGAATTATGCAAAACCCATCCTGTAATAAAGAACTTGTCTAGAATTTGCACTTATGCCTTTGAGGTCTTCACATGTTTCTTTATCAGACCAGTTCACAATGTTGATTAATATCGATACCGCAACTGCCACTCACGTTTAGTTTTAACCAACTATGCTTTTTCCTCAACTGAGGACTTTTTTAAATCCGAATCCGGTGCTTACTTGTTTAGCTGAACGATAGTCTTAAATTAGGAATTAAACGTAAAATTAGACATCGATTCAAGAAGGCTTAGATAGCCAGAAGCACTGTCGAAACCGCCCGCAAAAATCCTGGCACACCAACTTTCGAACTTTAATTTTGGAACGAAAACAAATTAAAATATATTGATAATTAAGTCCTAATAATTGTACTCTTGTAATGTCTTACAATTGGGACTCGATATTAAGTTGAGCTACAAGTATTTCAATTTAGTCGTTAGTCATTTCAACAATGCTTCTGACAGTTCTATGTCAGTAAATAAGTTCAGCTCGCGCGGTATACTAGCATATATTCTGCTTGTGAATGGACTGATAAGAGAACAACAAATTGATAAAGCTGGGCGAATTGGATAAAAATAGATTATGTCATGATATCTACATCAGTCTCAATGTTATTTGGTCCGCATAAGGGTCAAGTTAAGATACAATAATAGCGGTAATACAAATTAAGTGACATTATATCTGAACAGAGAGAGTATCTCGATACAAAATTCGGCAGTCGGTATCTATTTCGTATAGATGCCATGATATAATAAGCTCCGCATTTTGTGGAAATGTAGAATTCGACAATCTATAAACAAATAAGCAATTTTTTGACTAGTGGCTAAATTATATTTTTTTACATATTGCGATTGTCATGAATAAGGACTGGCATTAGTATTAATAATTATTAATTGATGAATATAATGAAGACGACCGAATGTGCTCTTTTTTGTGAGGAAATTATTTTATACAAAACAAAATTTTTTCTAATAATTTTGTTTGACATAAAATAATTTAACTTTTCCTAATTAGTATGTCAATGAACAATTCCATTTTTTGCGGTTAAATAATAATAGGTATTGTAGTTAGTTATATCATTATTTTTTCAACAGATTTTTTTAAATAAAATTTACAAAAAAACAAAAAATATCAATACTATAAAATAACATCCATTTGAAATGGAAGCACCCCAGTATTTTTTTTATTTTTGATCCGATTTTAGCCCGTTTTTTTTTTCTGAAGATATATAAGTCGCAAAAAACTCTTTTTCTAGTTTGGTGCAAAATTTCAGGTCTTAATCTCAATTTTCTAGGAAAAAAGTGACGAAAACCACTTATCTATTTTTTATTTAAAATCTGACACCACAGCGTTAATCAGAGCACCCCAAAACCCACACATATACAAAATTTCAACAAAAAATATGCAGGGAGTTCTATTGTACAGGGTTCCAAAGATTAGCCAAATGGGAATTTTAAAGGCATCGCGCCATCTGGCGCGTCAAGTGTGTCGTGCAATCCCCTTAAAACAGTTGAATAATCAACCACTCAAAGTGTTAGTGTGCAAGTAAAAAAAGAGTTTCTTGTGACCTATCTTTCGGCCACCCTGTATATAGAATATAATATTAATTTATAAATCTTTAATAACATGTATATAAGTATATATTTCTTTTTAAAAACTTGTCTGCTCTAATAGAGGCTTTTCCATGGCTTTATAGTTTATTTTTTACTTTGTCCTGAGGAAGGAATAATGACAGTTCCGAAAATTTCACTTAATAAAGATTGGTTTTATTACCTTACATTTGACTAAATCCTCAGAAAATATTTTGCCTTCTTTTTTGTTTTTAACATTTGAGTATATACAGGTCGTATTTCAATACATTACGATTACGATTACAAAGGGACAATATGTCCAAACGAGGATTTTGACCTGCCCTTCGAACAGGTCGTGAAAGACAGTCTTGTTGCACCATTAATAGACGTCTATGACCCGGATTGACCATGTGGAATAAATAAATATGACTATTCCAGCCAGGCACTTACAACATTCTCATACTGGTGTGTGGCGTTTTTTATTTACCTGTACATAGGTATTACCAGTATAAATTTATATAATGGTATCACTGCTGATAAAATAATATCTTCCTTGATATAAACGCCTAGTCCGGCCCTGTCGGACCTCCTAGGTGTTTATAGTCGCCCCAGCGCCTGGCCGTATGTATTTGTGACGGTGTGTGTGTAGGTGTGTGTGTGTAGGGAAAAAATATGCGCCGATCTCTACGGAGCGCAGTTTTCGATTTTTAGAATCGAAATTTCGCGTAGGGTGGCGCATGCGTATGAACCCTTCGCCTATTGAGAGGCGCCCGAATCGGAAAAGACGTTTGGCCCCTGGAATTGTTTTCCGATTTTTTTAAAAGGCCGGCGTTTCGAACCTAGATCGTCGATCGAGTTCAACTTTCGCTTGGGGCTTCGGACCGATATGGGCTTCACTAGTGTCGAAGGGAACCCCGATCGGAAAAGCCGTTCGGCCGTTTGAAACACAATCTCAAAGCCGAAAAAATTTTCTTCGCTTAAATACGGCCGCCAGAAGCGGTGGTAAGGCGGGGCCCTCGAGGTGTGCGATAAAGAGGTGGATAGGAATTTGGGTGGTACAGTGTCCTGTGAAAACTGTCTCGGCCGAGAGCGAAGCGAAAAGGATTGTTAAATAGGGTTGTGGCAAGAAGGGAATCGCAAAGGGAAGGAAGATGAAGGTCCGATGAAGAGATTTAACACTTCGGATTTTTAAAGCAGAAAATGCGAGAGATATTAAGTTTTTCCTCCGAGCGAAATCAGATCGTTTTTATGTGACGTTCTCTACCTAAAAATTAGTCCGAAAATATCGCGAGATTGTCAGAAATTGCCCTTTTTTGTCGAGCTGCAGCTACGTTATTTCGGCTCGGGGCTGTAAAGTGGCAATTTTTAAAGCTTCCCCCAAGTCTTCGGGTCAGGTTCGGATGCTTCGGGCGCCCCCAAAAGAGTGTTTCCCGAGGATTTCCCGCCGATTTCGGACGGATACAGGGGTGAGAATTTGACGTTACAGAACTGAGGTCATGCACACCTGTTGAATATTTGCGCTTTTTCGAAGCGGTCGATGAGGAAGGTGTACGATACAACATAACCTCGAAATTCTATAGGCGGCCGTAACTTCTCTGTCGTTAGAGATACAGGGTTGCCGTTTGTTTTGATTATATGCAGATAGGGAGAGGAAAAAAATGGACGACGAAATTTTTTCATGGTTACCTCGATTTTCTACTTTTTTGTCTATACAAGACTCGGATTTCTTTTGTTGGGTTGCCATAGGGTGGAATCATCTGGAAATGCGGAGAAAAAAATTCCGTGGCCTACTGTATTTCGCAGGAAAACACAACTTTTCTATGCGACAAGATAGAAAGTCGAAAGACAGGATGAAGTGTGTTAGGTGCAGAAGATAAAAATGACGCTGCACCGAGCAATTTTTTTCCAAAGCCTACCCTGATCCTTCAGAGGTGCATGAATAACTTTCTCATTAGTAGAGATAGGCACTTCGTTTTTTTTTTTGTATTGGCCCCAAATGCCAAGGGGAAAATTATCGAGGAATTATTGCAGATACAACTTTTTTTTGGTGCGATAAAAATTTGGTTTTGCTGCGATGGGATGTGTACGGGAAAGGAAGGAAACTGACGCGGAAAATTTTTCCTCCACCTACAAGCGACAGTGGGATGGCAAAAAAATCCTCGTAGGCGTTTATAAGCCTACCGCGGTTTTAGCGCGGAGACAACTTGGCACCCCTCAAGTTGGTGGTGCTCCGAGGTCGGTACTTGTTTACATGTTGCTATAGGGAAAAATAAATAAATAGAAAACAAGAAGAGAACACACATAAAATGTATTTTTAATTTCAACCATTAAAATTTTATGTTGAAATACCCTAACCCGGTGTCATCCCTTTCAACGCGGTTAGGCCTTAACTAATATGGAGCCTTTTCAAAGGAAATTAAAGATAATAAAAAAATGTAGGTTCAATAGACCCCGATACTATTTTCCATATTAGAAGAGACGTTATCACCAAAGAGATACCTATATAACACATACCAAAGAGATACCTATATAACACATAAAAGTGTCACTTCGAATATGGCCGAGGTAGTCGGCATTACTTCTTACCTCTCGTACACGCTGAAAACCATGCAAGACACAGTTCATCTATACATACAGGGTGTTTCATCTTAAGTGCGAACACCCCCGTAAAATTTGTATTCTCCATCCGATTTTAGCCGCGTTTTTTTCTAAAAATATGCCACAAAAAACTCTACGTTGGTGCCTGTTAAAAAGTGCCATAAGAAACTGCTTTTTTTTCTCTATCTGTGATAGCAACTTCAGAAAAAAAATAAAATCGAAAACGCAAAATTTTACTTTTTTCAAAATAACTCAAAAACGAAAAAAGATATTAGAAATCCGTTTGTGCCATTTTATTGACCTCGAAATTGCGCAACTTTTTCCCCATTTAACCGTTGCCCTATCTCTCACCGTTTGCAATATCCCCATGCTGTTCATTCTTATCCGGGACACAGTGTATATTTGGTTGCTATCGTTACGTCCGTTTTACGTCATAAGGTGTTTAGTTCTGGCTCGTTGTCTGACACGACATTTTTTGAGTGTTTTTGTGTTGTTCAAAATCTTGTTAGAGCAAGTATAGTCACGTTGAGACTGGTATATTCTAAACTTGCGAACCGTTAGTTCCCTCTTTTGGCTCGGACTACAAACTTTTGGCACGTGTAGAATACCTATGAGCCATTCCATAACTTGGTTAGAAAAATACAGTACCGTAGAATAGGGTGAATAGAAATTAGAGGGCAAATAGAACCAAAAATTGGTTTAAAAAATGCTTAAATTTTGTAAGTCAGTCCTGCGGAAATTTCAAATCTTGTAAATTAGATATTTTTGTAGTGGCAACACTGCATGGCGGTTACTCCAATTAAACATGTCTTGTCGCGTGATATTTTAGTGGCTTGATTAACTTGATGTGCCAAGGTCAGAAAAATTGGTGTGACAAGCTAGAAAACTGTTCCAGATACATCTTGATTTATCCTATTAACGAAACTGCATATAAAATTATAAAAAACCAAGTAGTTCCTGTCACTTATTTTTATGTAAATGCATAATCTCACTTTTGGTATTTCTATTCACCCGCTGTTTCTATTGACCTGCTGTTTACATCCACCCGCAGTTTGTTTCTCAGAGCAGAATTCATCCAATAAAGTAAAAGGTCTATCCATTATTTTATTCTGAATTGCATAATAATGACGCAGCACGACTATGTACACGATCCAAGTTTCAAAATGTGGGCGAGTTTCTAAATTTAGCACAAATATCAGATGGAATCCATCAATGCAATGTGATTGGGCCGTTCAAAAATTTCGGCACATGTGATTGGCTTGATGGATTCTATCACATATTAATTTGTGTTGAATTTAAAAAGTCGCCCTTTCTTGAGGCATCGTCCGACCAAGAAATCCTCAGGGCAAATTTATGCGTTACCTGCAGTACCCGCGACGTCTGTTATTTTTCATATGCAGATTGTAGAGGGAGATTCACAAATTTTCAATCAACCAAAGCGATCTTACTTATTAACCACCGATAGGTGCCCACTCCTGTTTTGCCACCAGTATTTAATGTATTTTCAAGCCAAAATATCTTGCCAAGGATGCTGCTGCACGAATCAATGCAGCCAATCTATATAAAAATAAGTTGATTTTTTTTGTTCTTTTTCACTGCCAACTTCTGTATTTATATTTAAATTTTGCAAAGTCAAAAGTTGACGCCAAATTTCAAGTAATTGCTATTTTAGCTAATAGATACGTAGTCTGAAATGTCTAGCTTTGTTTCAATTTACCCCATTCTGTAAAAAGTAAACTACTTTTGTTTTTAAAATTGCCAACAAAAATTACAAAACTACACTTGAACTTACATTTTTGGTCGATACATAGGTTAATAATTTAGTGTCACCATAGTATGCTATACAGATCCTAAGTAATAAACCTGTAGTAAAAATTGCCTCCGATATCGTTTGCATGCGGTAAAAATACTTACGAGTTGTGCGTGGAGTTCGGCGTCGACGATGGTGTGGGCCTTCTCTCCTCCTTAATCGTACTACTGTTGATCTTCGATGTCAACCGCTTCAGTACGTCATCCATGGACCTCTTCAACGGATGCGAGGAACTATTATTGTTGTGGAGGCTGCTGTTGTTGTTATTGTACTGAAGTCCTGCCTTTATTTCCGAGGTGGGCGAGCTGCACTCACTCGAGTTCCGCCTCCTCTCCATCTGGTCGAGCGAGAGCGCCGAGATGCTCGCCAGCGAGTTGCCGGCGTCGCCGAGTCGCGCCGCTTTGCTCGGCGGCGTCCTCTCGTCTTCGTCGATCTCACTGCCGGACGCGCTCGGCGATGTCGAAGCTGACAGCTTGTAGAAGGCGGTGGAATTGTTGACCATGGTCGGCTCCTCCTCGCACGCGTCGCTCAGGTTGTTGCTGGAGGTGTCTTCGGGATCAGTCAGACCGCCGCCGTCGCTGCCGCTGCCGAGGTGGGGGAGTGGCCCGGCGGCCTGCTCTGCGCCTTCGTGAAGCTTCGTCGGAGGGGACTTCCGCTTCGAGGACATATTTCTGGAAAGGGGAACGGAAGTTAGCTTCCTGGTTGGGAATTCTTTAATGTTTCGGGTAATCCACATAACAAATTCAACAATTATTTTTTGTTCTTCAAGCAGAGGCTCAATACCGATTTCTATTAAGCCTCATTATACGACATTACTTAATGATTTTGCAACTGACAATAATGCACAGTGTCATCACACGAGAATACAAACCCCTATAGACCTTGTCATTTTTTGCCCCAAAAAGGTTTCCTGTACATAGTCATTTTTTGCTCCAAAAAAGGTTTCCTATAAAAGTTACACAAGAATCATGGGCAAAAGTGATTGCGTTAAGTCTACTTTATCAGAATTTGGAATGTGCCATGGTTTAATGCGCGGTCCCTTAGCATTTGGAAAAAAATTTTTGGTAACTCTTAAAACAAAAAAATTTACAAGCCGAAGAAGTTTCGGCCATTTCCATTCAAAAATATCTAGGGAATTAGGCCATGATTATCGAATGTGTTTTTAATCGAATTGTGATTAAGACAGACCACCAATACTATATAACAAAAATGTTTGTCTGATCGCAAGGTATAATTTTTAAAATTCCAAAATGTTAGGAATTTTTTGTAGATTTTACTGATCCAAATGATTTTTATTTTTAAAAGAATCATTTATGGCACTGATCGCCTGTCTTGAACCATGACATTCACAAATTCAAGTTAAATAAATTCAGTATAATATTTGAAAATTAAATATTTAATGGAAGCATATATAATTATGTAGGCATAGATCGTTCGAATGTTCAATTTAAGAAAAGAAAGTTTATAAGCAAAACATGACTTTAGCTTGTGACGGTACTGTGGAACATCCGGTATAAAGTTCGTTATTATCTTAAAACAACTACAATTAATTAGAATGTACGACCTTTATCCGAAACATTTTTTAGGGCGACAAATGTCGAAGGTGGTGTTTATTTCTGGCGTTCAGTTCAGGCTGGTTAAAACGGGATACTTTTCCTACGTATAATTCATTGATGTAGAAAAACAAATACGCAGAGACATCAAATAAACATTACAGTAGCAGTTTTCATAATTTTCAAACGTTTAATAACTAGGTAATTTTGTCGACACACGTGTGACGACAGCTTCTGTCATATTATTGTTTACAAAACAAAATCAAACCAAATTTTTTTAAATATATTATTTTAGGTATTTATGTGGGCAAAACATACAATACAAAATAATTGAAATCTATCAACACAATAAAATAAGTGTCCAGAAATTCGGTTAAATCAAAAGCAGATATGCAGTTACTACTGAAAAATACTCAGTATATTTATTATTTCCTTTGAACAAGTTATGCAGGGCGTTCCATCTAAACAGAGAAAAGAGTTCACTTTCCATCACTCATGCAATGCTTTTAATGATTGATTGCTCTAAAATTTATTTTAAGAAAGCTATATACATCGTTTTTCTTGATTTACAAAACAATGGATTCCAAAGCAAATATACCTATCTCAAAAACTATTAATTATCCGGGAAATAACCATACGACAGAAATTGTACAAAATTTATCAACTTTTGAGAGGCGCCACCAGGGCCGATCGTACTATAGGGAGTGCAGGGCGCGCGTGACCTGAAAATTCTAAAGAATTTCGCCTGTGGCGCAATATTTATCCCTCTCACTAACAAAGTCTGGCTATACAGCCCTTCATCCGCTATCAGCTGATCTGATATCAAAGTGATTTAATTCTAATAATAAATATAAATACCGACGTTTCTGTTTTTTTTTGCATTAGTTTACTATTAACCTCGATGTCCTCCCTAGCGACAGCAATTGACAACAGCGCAAGAAGACTATAATCGTTGACTGAAGAGTGAATTCACACAACGCTATAATTTTCCATTCACTAAAATAATATCTAGGTTTTCTTATATTTAATTTCTTTGATAACTTCACTACCCCTACTCTTCCCGGCCCTGTGACTGCGCCAATAGTTTATGCTTGAGAAGTGCTGCCAAATAAAGTGCCTTAGAAGCAAATAAATGGTTTCCTTAATCTGTGAACTTTTTTTAATTCCGAAAACGACTTTATCTTTCAAAAGTTGGGACACCTAATGCTATAAAAGAGAAAATTGTTTATTTTTCAATTTTACTTCCACATAGCAACTTACAAAACTCTACTATTTTTTGTAGTTTATTTTAGACAACCTAACTTGTTTTCGCTAAATTCATCATCTACAATTGAATTTAGATAGCTACCACATTTATACAGAGTACCTAGTATGTTCAATATCACTAACGACACGACTACCGTTTCCTGTTTCAATGGCTTTCTTACTTTTTTGGTTCAAGTTTAGTTAATATATTACCACCAGAGAAGTCCTGAATACAGAGAGTCCATCATGTCAAATATGTCAAATGGAGAATTGAGCCCAAGTTTTAAGTAATTTTTAATTTTTCACACACCCGACAAGATCTTTAGGATAAACTATGAAGAATATCCACAATGACCTACAATGGATTAATTACCGTTTAAAGTTGGGTTCCATTTGACATATTTGACAAGATGAACAATCTGTATTCTGGTTTTCTCTGTGTTATTACTTATTAGCCCTTAAGGGATACTTATTTTCGAGTCCTAAAAAGATGACTGACATTTATTTTTTTACGTTCAACTTATTGATGAAACTGTATGGCAACTATGACAGGAACATAAATACATAATTCAAAACTACACTTGTTTAATAACAACATGTCTTTAAAACTAACTTGTGTCTACAGACAAAATAATGAGCCTGCAAACTACCTTCTTATATTCGTATTATTTTTAAATTATTATAGCATGAGTCTGAAGTACCATAATTAAACAAACATAAGAAATAGTGTATAAGAAAATGATAATTATAGGAAGCAGTATACATTTCCGGATGTAGTTCCCGCATTAATTATTTTATTGCTCGCTCGTGCCTGCTTAATCGAGAACCTGAAGAAGGAAAGACATCTATGTATATCTTTTCGGTACTATGATAATAGGGGAACAAAAACATGAACATAAATATGCATGACGTGATATACACGAAGCTATTATATTCAATACAGGTCATTTGCAAAGTTTTCTATTCTTTATACATTTTTTCTGTCTACTAGTTATATGTTTTAAGATATGTCTCAAGACCAAAAACAATATATATTCATTATTTTGTTATTATATTATTAGAATTAATCACTGAGTCAATTTTTGTCCAGGAACTGCAAGGAAATTATACACTGATTACCTATAAGTGAACGACATCTTTGGACTATTAGGTATCCGTATATTGGCGAAATTCACCTAGGTAAATTGGTCGCAGGAGTCGGGGCCCTTTCCACTTTCTAATCACTGCTAAAGATCGAATATTGACCACTGATTAACCGATAAGTAAATTGGTTATTAAGGAATTTCTACATTAATTTGCAGCTCAATTTCCGACAGCAAGCAAAACAACAACAAATTACTGTATATCTAGTGAAAATTGAGAGCCACGCGTCGATCGGGTAGCCGGTATCGATATCAGCCATGTTCACTGAGCACTTCCCGGATTTGAACTGAGAACAATCCCAATACCACAGCGGGGTCAGCGTGTCAATATCTCGCATTATAATAAAACGAATTTAATCATAATCTAAAACTGAAAACAAAGTAGCTTGCCATGCCTGCCCGGCATGAGTCAAATATGAATATTGTCTGAACTTAACCTTTTGAGAAACGATTTCGGTACCGAGCATTTAGCCTTTCTCGTGATAAGTAGTCTATAGTGCTGTAATACAAACAATGCGATCAAATTGTGGAACACTATCTCTATCGGAGAAACAAAATATATGTCGGGTTAAAAATGTAATTCGACGATGGCCTTCTCGTATCTTTTAGATAAAAGCTTATTCCGTATAGAAAAAATTCGACGAGAAATGGAGTGAACATATTACGTGAACTGACAGAGACTTACTAAGTTAACAACAACACAGCAATGGTTTCCATATTTTCGAATATCTATGAAAATTTCACATCGCCATTTCTTGACCAATCAAATTGTTTTTTTATGAACTATTAGTAATTATTACAGCAAGGGGGAAATTTTTAACCTGTGGCTACCTAATATAGCTGGATACAAATCCCCCTAACTTTGGTATTTACACTTTTTATCTAAAATCAGAAATAACGAAGCTAGACAGATTAGAATAAATCGCAAAATTTCGTTTTTTAAATTATCTAGTACTTAAGCCATGCATTTTTTTCAAAAATTTACAAGGCGCGTTAAATTGAGCCCACAAAACTGCAATTCTTTCCCCATTTAACCTTCCTTCTATCTCCGCTAGTTTCCGAGATCCGAGATCTTACTTAATACTAATAAAATATTCCACAATATTCTGATGCGCACCAAAAAGAACAAAATTAAAAACTGCCATGTATAATTGCCGAATTAGATAATTAAAATCGGGGAAATGGGTACCCATATAAAATGGCGAACAAACATAAAACACATTCGTTTTGGGCGGGCTTTGTGCATTTCCGTTGCCAGTTTCCATTTCGATTAGGATAATGCCGTTTTGCATGGCAGTCAACCCGAAACTGCCCTTTCAACTAATGCCATTTTTCGGGGCGCATTCACTGAAAATGCGTATTATACTGTTGCCGCACGGGACAAAGCCGCTTTATCTCATGGAATTTCCAAATGGGATAGAAGGCGAAGGAGGAACGATTTTAAAGCCTTGCACGATGTCGCTTCGCGCTGCCAATAGAATTAAAAACCCTTAAATCAAACTCTGTAGTTTGAATAAACGATTTTCTCATGCTCCCTTTCACGGAGTAAAAATATTTAGTATTTAAATACTTTTTTGGTAATCAAATATTTACAAAGTATTAAAAATACTATGAACGTATTATTTTGGATATTTATAGTACTATACCTATGAGTATTACTACTTTTCTTTTTCGTCGAACAGTTTATTTTAAGTATTTTAAATATATGAAAGTATTGAAATAAAGTTAAGTATTATGAATGTGAGTACTGCAAATATTATAGTATCTATAAATATTTAATTCGGTATACTAGGAATGGGCATTATTTAAACGTCAACAGTAACAATATTTAAATTGAGGTAAATACTAAATAATATTTAATATTAAATAATAAATGATGTTTAGTGGCATATCAGGTAAGGATATCAATTGAAAAAAATGCACTCCAGCCGGGACTTGAACCCGGGACTCCTACTGTGGCCGTAGGCACTTTAACCAACTAAGCTACCGGAGATATGGGTTCCATCGGCTAGGTGTTATTTATTCCAATTGATATATAGTTAGTAGCGGTGAGACGTAGAAGACTTCGGCGTCTTCTACAGCTATTAGAAGGGGTTAGAGGGTGTAGGGAAACCATTCATTATTGTTGGTTATTATTGAAATAATTTTAATTTCAAAAGTGTATTTTTTATTAGGTATTTAAATAAGTTTTTATATATGTAATAATTTAGTATTTACATTATTTAAATACCTTTCAAAAGTATTTTGCCGCAGCCCTGTAAGGAGTCCACCCATTCTATACAGTTATTTTACAATTATTTGCAGGTAAATGACTATAGATCCCGAAAATATTAATGTACAGTGTAGCTTCTATTTCAATTGCCAGTTTTTCTCATGTCTACATCGACTTTCCATTCTCCGCGTGCCATTTGTCAAGCATCCCACAAACGGGCCCCGAATAGGGCGTGACTAAGCCGGGCGCACTATTAAATTTTCACAATCCCCTTTTTGGGGCAAAAAAGCGCCCCTCAGCCTCGACCCGGCGCGCCTCCGAATGTGGGGCGAGGGTGCACTGGCGCACATTTGCAACCACTCTCAACCTGATTTATAGAGGTGGGTCAGTGGTTGGGAAACCTGATCGCCGTGTGGAAACAATGAGGAATTTCGGGATTTGGGATAAGGGGAGCCAGTGGCGTCCCTGGGCATCAATAATGTATTGCTCAACTTCAGAATTTTGTATCTATAAGTATAGGAAGGTTATGAGGTTAGTTCCTGGGACAACATACTAAAATCTTTAATAGTTTGCCTATTAATAATGCTTAATAAAAAATATGACACCGACGTTTCGTTGCCTTTACCAGTGGCGTGCGGGAAGGTAGGACACGCCCCCTTTTTACAAAAAATGTGTACACTCATGGTTTTCTTTGAGTACCTAATCTGCATAAGTTTTGGACTGCCCATTCGTTTATCCATAAATAGTGTTTATTGTCAATTTGCCCTAAAATTAAAGTTTCTGCTCAGAAGAATTAATAACTGGGGCAATGTAACTCTGTATTTAGAAAAAAAGGCTTTTGAACGTTTATAAAAACTTGTTTGCTCTAATTAGATATTTGAACATATTATTCTGTGATTACTTTTCCTGAGCAGTAACAGTTTTGTTCAAAATCCAGTGGTTTTCGGGTAAATTGCCAAGAGACATTTTTTATGGAGAAGTGAATGCGCTGTTTATAAAAAAAGTATGGGCGTAGGAATTATTTTTGAAAAGGGGGTGTGTTCTACTTTCCCGTGCTTCACTTTGAAGACAACGAAACACAGGTAGCTTCATTTTATCGTACGTTATACCAGCACAATGTGTGCAAAATTTTAAGTTAGTATCGTTTGTATCTTCTATAACATTAAAAAACAGTTAAAAAATAAGCTTTAGCACTCTCTATATCTCTTTTATTAAGCGGTAGGTACTTATTATCAAAGTTTACAAAATATTTTATTCTGTAAACTTTGTTATTATGTACCTTTCTTATACAAATTTTTATCACTACTGATTTACAATGTTTTTAACCCCTCTATAAGAAAATACTCCAAAGGCTGGGATTTGTGAAGATCAGACACATAAATTTCGTCAGCGAAAATGATGCAATAATATACAGAGAGCACGCGAAGGTTGGAACAAATTCAATAAAATCTCTATGGACAAGAAAAAAAAATCGCTCGGGCACGCCAACCTTAATTTTATAATGTGCAAATTTTGATATATAAATACGTCATGTGGCATCATCGGTGTCGCAGATAATGTTGTCATTGTAATTTTTTTTTAATTGTAAGCCTCACTTTTGATAGCGCCATTTGAAAGAGCTCATTTTTCTACATACAGAACGATGATTTTTGGCATAGGATACATAACATTTCTTGAGGAAAAAATATTTGGTTTATTTTTTACAATTTATTTACTTTCTTATGTATTTGTCAGTAAATGGTAGGCACTTGGAGCATTTACTTTGATTACTGTTTGTCATTCTCAAACATTTGTTGGCATATTTAGTTTAACTGTTCTTGTTAGAATTGAATAAATTGACAATACATAAGAAGGTAAGTAAATAGTGTGAAAAATAAACGAAATATTTTTCTCCAAAAAATTTTATGTATCCTCTACCAAAAATCATCGTTGTGTATGTAGAAAAATGAGCTCTTTCAAATGGCCCTAGATCGTTTGGCCCTAATGGCCTTTCTTCACTGCGACCTATGTTAGATCTTTTGTGATTGCCGTGTAATAAATGCCGAGGTCACCTAAGCTTTTAATAAAGCTCAGTATTTTCCTTGGGGTCATGTTGCCAATTTCGTTTGGATTTATATCAATTTTTTCGAAGTGCTTGAGTCTGCTTCGGATTAAGAGGGGACACTCGCAGGGTATATGCACGCTAGTCTCATCTCGTTCGTTGCAGAATCTACATAGTCCATTATCTGTTTTGCCCATTTTTTAAGATGATATCTTAATGGGCAGTGTCTAGTAAGGAGACCTGTGATTAGTCTTACTTCATTCTTGTTTAGAGTGAGAAGCTTTTTGGCGTTCTCAGGCGAATAGGTCAGAAATCGTTTCGCTGCTTGTCTTTGGCCCGGAGTGTTTCTCCAGTATATAATTATTTTTGTTCTTTTTCCCATATTTTGATCTCTCCCAATAGGTGGCTTTTATTTATGCCACAGAATGGTTCAGGACCGTAAAATGGGGCCTTAGCCCCTTCTCGAGCGAGGCTATCAGCTATTTCATTGCCATAAACACCTTCGTGCCCTGGCATCCACATTAAAGTCAATCTATTGCCTATGGCCAGTTGCTTTAGATGTGCTTTGCATTCCCAGGCAACTTTAGACTCATAAGTATAGGACTTTAGAGCTTTTAGTGCTGCCTGACTGTCTGATAAGATGTATATTCTTGCCCCCTTGATGCGTCTGGTTGATGCACTCATGGGCACATACATTTATGGCTTGGAGTTCTGCCTGGAAAATGGAGGGAGTCTTACCTAGGGACTGTGAGGTCCTGTGATTAGGGCCGTATATCCCAATTCCAACCCCATCGTCCATTTTGGATCCGTCTGTATACCAGATGCTTGTTCCAGAGGATGTTTCTGGTATTGCAATTTGACTTCTTTGGCGATCTCGGATGACCACTTCAAACGGTAATTCAAAGTCATATTTCGTCTGCATATAGTCTTTTGGCATTGTCAAGGATTGAAGTTGGACAGTGTCCAGAATTTTTAGGTGTCCAATAAGGTTCCCTGGTTTTAGCTTGTTGGCTTGGTAAAGTTGCGAGGCACTTTTGATTGCCTCTTCCTGCACAAAGATGTGTAGCGGAGTGAGGTCAAGCATTACCTCCATTGCAACTGTGGGACATGTAGTTAAAGCCCCTGTGATACCTATATAAGCCAGCCGTTGCGTTTTCTGCAACTTGCCTTGCGCCACTTTTTCCTTGGTTTTTGGCCACCATATAAGGGAGGCATAATATGTGATGATCCTATATCAAAACTGTGGCCCTATATCAAAACTGGGGCTTACAATTTAAAAAAGACGATGACGTCATTATCTGCGTCACAGATGACGTCAAATGACGACATGAGGTAATTATATGTCAAAATTTTTGCACAACAAAACTAAGGTTGACGTGTCTGAGCGATTCATTTTCCTTTTCCATAGAGATTTTATTGAATTTGTTCCAACCTTCGGGGGCTCACTGTATAATCGGTAGAGGATAGTTATTAAACAACAATGACTTATCTCCCTAGCTACTATTTAAGGGGGGCACAGAAATGTACCGGTTATTACAAAAAAGTAGGTCCTTGTATTGAAGACAAATTCTTCGTACTAAAATATTTTGACTTTCTTGTGCAATATCTTTCATTTGGACCAGCAATTTTCAAATCGGATAAATGTAGAAAACAAGTTGTGTCGGACGTATATTAATGCAGCTTGGGATTATAACTTATCACGCATATCATGTAGCGGTCGTTTTAAAATTGGCCTGCTATAGATTAATAATTATGAAGTTTCTAAGTCAGCTGGTTTCCGAAAGACGACATAATATTTTTGACTCCCGATATGGGGAGCATTTCTCAATTTGCACGGAAAAAAACACCAGGTATATAGAAATAATTGGCTTTTTGCTTTATCATTGAAATAACTATAAAACTGAGTATGATGGAATCAATTTAAATTTGTTTAAAGAAATCAAAGTTGTTATCGTTCTTATATGCGAAAATTACTCCATAACATTATTAAGGTCGGCACGAACACTCTATATATGCTAAATTTACGACATTATTACTATTTTGTTTAACTAAGTATGACAGTCTTTACCAGCGTTATTAATTAAACATTGTGTGAATGAAACAGATAATATCTATATCAGTTCTGTACCACCAGCTGGCCCCTATGGCATACGCGAAAGGTAATTATTTAATTGTTATAAATGCTATTATTAACACGCCTTATGGTCACGCCTTATCCACACAGTTGAAGAGATTTTAATGACAGGTTGCTGTTCTATTTGAAATATGTTGTCGGTTGTATGCTTTCTAAGAGGAAGGTTTGGGGCATTATTATTCCACATTTCTTTACAAAACACATTACAAATTCTTCAGTATGCAGAAATTGTAGAAATAGTTTAGTGCATAACAAGCTAGAAATGATGGAATGGTAGCCAAAAATTATTATTTTAACTGGAGTAGCAAAATATTTTAGTGCATAACAATGGTTTCCTGGAGAATTTGGAATAAGTAAAGAAGTTGCAGCAGCATTCTGTAAAATAGTAATTTTGAATTTGATGTTTCGTCACAGGCACATCGACATCGGAGCGGTAGGTTAACGAAATTTTTCAACCTTTTATACTTGGGCAAAATAATGGAGGCTTATTTATACCATCGAAATCCCTACTTCACTATTAGCCCAGTAATTACGTGCTGAATATTGCCTTTAGCTGGAAAAATTTGCGGAAGTTTTTATATTTGGTGATTTTGTGTATTTTGAACTGTTATTTTCGATTTTTCATTTTGCCACCTCGTATCTTTGCCGCTGTCGCCGCCATATTGTAAAAAAATGCGAAACATTGCGAAACAAGATATGTTTTCAAGATATCTTGTTAGTCGTGGTCGTTGCCTTTACAGCAAAAATAGTTCTATAATAAATTAAAGTACACACCTTTCTCTACAAAATTGGTTATTACCGAAAAGTAATACTCATTTCCACACCACTTTGACGTAGGGTATACGGCGCGTTTTTTTTTCTGTGGTTTCCCCAGTAGGCTTAATCCATACCATATATTAGTTGATAAGTAAAAATTACACTAATCTTTGTCGCTTTGATAACCTTGAGGGACCAGCTTCATCTATGTTTCTGCTATGTGAAGGCAATAACGTCAGTATAAGTAGATTTTTCTATACTTTCTACATCAGTTTCATTAAGTAATGGATCTGAGATTGCATCACTGTCTTCGTTTTCATCTTCGTCACTATCTTCCAAAACTTTAGGCATATTCACATTTGTCACAGTTTATAGACAAATAATTATAGAATAGTTGAGCCCTGCTTTTTTACAAAAATGGCGGGCTTAATATTTATGTCCGTGGTCTCTGTCATTTAAAATTATGCCAGAAGAGTACAAACCACCGTCCTATATCGTCGAATTCGCCAGTGTATCAAGATTTTCAAGATAAAACAAACCAGAGATTAGAGAACCAATATGAATTCGAAATGAGCCTCCTCCGAGAGACCGAGAATCGAGACGTCCGCGTCCGCGAGATAAAATTATGTACCTAGTTTAATTTACTATAAAATTGTTTTTACTGTAAAAGCAACCAGTAACGGGATATCTTAAAAAATCTATTTTTTTCGCATTTTTTTACAATATGGTGGCAGCGGCAAAGATACGAGGTGGCAAAATGAAAAATAAAAAAAAGAAGCTTAAAATACATAGAATCACAAAATAACAAAACTTCCGCAAATTTTTCCAGCTAAATTTACGTAATTATTGGGCTATATACCGCATCAAAAGGATCACTTCGTGCTGTTGTCTTAATTTCCATACCTACATAATCTTTGTTTACTTGCTTTTATTTGCATTTCGTACGCGTACGCCCCTGCGCCCATCGTCTCAAAATCAGGTCGCCATCGTCGTATTATATTTTTCACCCACACAGAAAAACACATGTGCCGTCCGGCCCGGCCTGTTAGGTTCATTTGCCATTAGGCCGACGGTGGAGTGCCTAATCTTGAGTAAAAACAGATGTGCCACTGCTTCGCGGAACAAAGATCCCATTCTTGGGCCACTCGAGCGCGTCCGAGAGCATAAAGGAGCTCTGCTCTCTTGTTTACGGGGCTCGCCGATTCGGATTTTCTACAGGGCATCCGAGATAGACCAGGGAAGGGTTATTTGTGTTCGTATAAAATATGGAATACCTGTGTGTAAGCTACATAATTTTCTGGGTTCGAACTTGTATCACAAGAAAGACTCCTTGAAGAAAGAAGGTATACCTACTGAACTAAAGCTGTATAGGATTCAGTGTGGAATCGACATCATATAGTTAAATTGAACTTATGGTCAATTTTAGACTTAAAAGCAGAGTCGTTGGGCCCGTTTACTACATGTTTCATCTTGAGTCTGAATTGATGCGTTTATTGTATTTCTAACTTCGACGAACGTGTTTCCGCGTAGAAAGAGTTTCATTGAAGCCGTTGCCGTTTTTGAGCCTCCATTGAAAAACTAAACGTCGATTTAATAAGCAGTTGATAGACGTTGCGCAGCAAAAACAAAAATATTTCGCAATTGCGGAAGAGCTGCCCATATCAAGACAGAGATTAATTTATACAATTACACAAATATAATTACTATAAAGAAACGAGTCAAGCGACTGATACCGTTGGATTCACATGCTTAACAACAATCTCGCGATTGTCTATAAAATATATTTTACAATCCGGTCGTGTTCGATTGAATATAAAACAACTGGACGATCAACATCTTCGCGTCGCTTCAGCTTGTATTATCTATGATGAGAGCAGGTTGTTTTCTTTTCCAGGACGGCTTTTTACGCGCGAGCCTGTCGAGCTCTCGGGTCAAAAACACCTGAAATTTATTCACATTACAAAATTGTTTAATTTGACGCCATTTTGTATAACAGTATCTATCCAGTTTAAATCCTTCCTGTTTGCTTTTTTGTCCTTTAATTAATCGACGTATGCAAATCAGTGACCGAAAATAACAATCCGCCGTTATAGTGTGGCGATCAATTTTTTTTTATAAAATTGTAGGAAACTTGAAAGATAAAGGCAAAAGGGGATATCGGTGGTAAAAGATTTGAAATTTGAAGAAGAAGTTTGGCAGTTTCACCCCGGTGGCTTTATACAAGTAGTCGATTTTTAGGAGAGAGAAACTGGTGGAGGATTCAATAATTTGAGACCCAACAATTTTAAAATATTGGAAATTTTGGGTATATACTTACTGTACTGCGATTCTGCAACATAGAAGTTAATGAAGTTATACGCCACCATATAAAAATATACATTTGAACTAATCATGTTAAATCAGGGCTATAGGGATTCCTTTGCTGCGACAATTAATTGATGTAAAAAAACGGCAAATTTTTTCTGATAAGAATAAAGTATAAGAATTCATTTTTAGAACATTTATTTTCCTATATTATATATATAAAAAATTTGTTAATTGAATACACTTAATTTGTTGGTTAGCTCCTTAAAATTAAAGAAACTATTTTAACTTAAAAATTCAGATATTTAAATTAATATTTATTTGAATTTAACTTGACATTCCAAGTTGGTCTTAAACTGAAGTTACTTCGTTAGGTGTAGCCGAATCTGAAAGAATTGTTTTTTTCGTTTTAGTACAAAAGATATTACACATGCACAAAACTATAGAGATCGATTCCTTATTATAGAACAGACCTATTGTATAATATAGGTATATTACATGTGTTATTAGAATCAAAATATCTACGCATGCACTGCACCCCCACTCTCTGAAATTTGCCTATCTGCTGGACTCGCTGGGCGAGCACACGGTCCACGCCCAGTATTCCTAATCGGTATAGATTTAGACTCGGATTTAGACTTAGTGACAGATTTTTGGATGCGATTTTACTCTATGCCTTTTCCGATGGCATTACAATTCCTATATTCTCTAGATAATAAAGTGCGAATTAGAGTCAATCGGGGTTCTTTATAATAATATCATTTATTTGAAAACAATGCGTTTTCATATGATTTTAGTCAGGCAGCCATGTATTTTGAAATAAAGTTCAAAATAGAAGATTCCTCTGAAAATAATAGGCATGCCGTCAACGTGGGCCCAAAGGGCTATGATGGTCACGTGAACTTGTATGTTAATAAATAATTTTGCCTGTTTTTTACCATGCTGTTAATAAGTAATATTAAGGATGAAAGTTCTTGTTATAAAACTACTGAAGAAAATATGGCGTACTGTTTGCCATCAGCATGCGCAAACGGTATGCGATCTTTCCTTTAGCAGTTTTATAACAAAAACTTGCATATATACTTATCATTTGCAGCTTGTTTGGAAACGTGACCATAATAGCCAATTGCCCCTTGGGCCAATGCTGTTTATCTTCTATTTTGAACTTCAGTTTAAAACACAGCACTTCATTTTAAAACGCAGCCCGACTAAAAACATAATAACATAATTTCAATATGTTATATGAAAGACCCTGGCGAGATTCTAAGATAAAAGCCAAATATGCATTATAACAAATTAATCAGGACTTTAATCCAGTATATATTTACTTAAATTAAGACTGTTGCGACAGCCTTTCTGGTGACTCTACTCTAACATAATTGAGCATAAAACCAAACGCATTTAATATACTTGAGACTTGCCCGTGAGTTCCTTCTATGAAAAACATAATCTGAAAATCTAGTTCTTCTACATTAATCCAAGATACTATTTTTTTTAAAATAAGGTTAAAGAGTTTCCAATTCAATCAACCAAAAGAATGATTTGTCCATATTGGCGGAATTATCAGTATAGAGGAACAACAAATAATGATATTTTCAGATGTAAATGACATTCTTATGAAATTTATTTTGCAGATTCCGACTTCACCCCATCTTGTTAAATTGATTTTATTCGTTACAGAGCGATTGCATTTTCCGACATAACGTAACAACCTGTAACGACTGACACGACAAAATCCCAACTTTTAATTTAGAATATGCAGATGGCAAATATACGAAAATAACATACATGCAAGACCTACGATCCGCAGTCGGGTAAAAAGACGCATGGCTCCGTATAGCATTTATGAATGATGAACGAGTATAAACAACTATATCCCATTTAAAGCGGGCACGTATATCCGTCTTTCGGGTGAAATATCGCCTTGTATTTTGGACAATCCAGGAACCGGGACCGACTTTTGTGCAGGGCCATGGACGCTGAAAGGAGCAACGTTAACGCTCGGGTAACTTTGGGGCACCGGAAAGAGAGGTTGTACATTTGAAGTGGATGTCGCACTAAATCTACAACAGTTTTTGTCCTTTACGGTTTAAATATACTTGCCTACCTACTATACGTGAACATACAGTGGTCAAAAGTTACAAATGTGCAAAACCTAACTTGTCCTGTAGGTAGTATAATAGGAAAACCCGACATCATTTTACATATTATCTTTCTGCTACACAAACATCACAACCTCAACCAGTCACAAATAACAATATAAGTATATAGACTCACTCGACACGAATTTATTATTCACCAATCCAATCCAAAAAGTAACAGAAAAGTGTTGACAATTCATTGTATTATGTATTGCTCCACAAGACTTTTGTAAAAAGACCATGTCTAGAAAGCTGTTTAAAGTATGTCTTCGACAAACAGGAAACAATATGCAGGATAATTTTTTAAACCTACCAACTCGATTTTTGTGAGAGAAAAAACTGTGTCAATTTTGGATAGCTAGGTAACGCTGAAAACGAAATCGGCATCCATGGCCAACTTGTCGGGCAATATAAAAAACTCAAATTGAGTAAAACGATTAGTAGCCCTATCATGTTTATTGTAAAAGATAGAAGAAAACTTTTATAATGAATAAATTGATGGAACTGAGAAGGTTTATGAAATCGTATGCTGAGACAGTTTCTATAAAAACATATATATTTATTTTTTATTAAAACGGTTTTCTCTCCATTTTGCGCCCCACACACAAAAAAACTTTTGATAAGAATATAGGGGAATTTTGGACAACTAGCGCTACAAAAGAAATGTGCATCTATGTGGACAACTTTTCGCGCAATACTAAAAAACCCAAATCACCGAGTGAACCCGGTGTGGTTGGACCTCATTACAGTGATTTTACGGAAGGTTATTTACTCACAAAAAAATTACAAAAACTTCTCCGAAGAAAAAGGTACTTTGCCTATAAATAAATTCTGTAATACTCCTGTTCTTCCTTATAATCTTGTGTTCTGAAGAAGCAGATTACCTAGTAACTTTACATTTCTAATAACAGTATATTACAATCAAGAGTTTTTGTGGCATACCAGGTAGAGGATAATCAATTGAAAAATGCTCTCCAACCGGAACTCGAACCCGGGACTCTTATAGTACTGGGGCCGTAGGCCCTCTTGATGTCAGGCATCCCACTTGATTTACATTTCACAGGTATACAAAAATCCATCCGTATATTATAATTTTGAATTCAATTTTTGCATGTCTTAATAATTATTGTGCTCTATATAAATAAATAAAATTTTCAGACGTAGCGTAAAGTAGAATGTAATAGTCTAGTGGAAGAGGTATATGTGTAAGCTCTTTGGGTGCTGGAAACAAAACGGCCTTTGATATCCACATATATATACGAAACAAGAAACAAACTTACATTAGAATAAGTAAGAGGACGTTTTCTTTGAATTATATTCTTGTTTGTTATTCATCTGTCCCTTTTGTGAACCCACAGCTTCGATTGATTATTTGATTAATATCATTTCTTTATAAAAGGATGGTAGGAATACCTACCAACTTGGTATTAATATTTCCTGTTATTCCGTTTGTGCCTATGTATAGCTATATATAAATTAGAAATGTTTGTCTTAAAGTAAAATATAAGAATAGAAAGGAATAAGTAAGTATAGAGAGCCAAACTATATAACCATATAAATTTAAATTGAATTACCGGAAAGGACACAGTAATGACAACGAATGATAATTTTTTTATACTCCAACAAAAAATACATAATCTCGCATCAGAAACACAGCAGTGTTTATAATGTAGAAAAGTGGGGAAATTTCTGAGACTACACTCTATTCAATCAAAATCCAAGTGGCGCGTAAACATTTACACGATGGACGGACGTGAACAATTCGGAGGACTAATACGGGGCAGGGCCGCATTAAGGACGATCTCTATGAATTTTATAATATAAAATATTAAAATAATACGCCCCAGTATTAAGAACTTTAAAAACAAACTTTTATTGCACACCTAGTCATTCACTGACCTGCAAATTTCTACTATTAACACAAATCATTGCTCCAACAATTAATAAACAGCGAAAGAATTATATCGGAAAAAATTAAAAGTCCACTTGCAACTCAATACACCTCTGTAATAAATAACGACTCGTTGAACTCGCCCGCCGGGAAAAACTTTATTGCCAACTAACCAATAGCAAGCCGATCACGTGCGTATGACGCTCTAGCCATGCAACAACTTTTGTTTATATTTCACTTGCGTTTAGTTTGAATATAGAGTTTAGAATTTATTAAATTGGTATTCATCATCTGTTTCCTAATTTTTGCAATTCGGCAGCTCATTTAAACTAGAATTAAATTTTGTAGTGCCTATGTACTCGACTGGCGTTTAAAACATTGAAGGTGCAGAAACGAGATAACGTTTTCTAATAAATATATATGTCAACACGTGTTTTATTGTCCAAATGAGGTATACAATAGCACGGATAAATGTACCTATATACCAAATATAGAGGAATATATCTGTGTATACCTAAGAAGAAAACACTGATATATAATATGCATATACAAAATATTGAGATACCTACCCGTATAAACCTTTTATTTTAGAGTGGGTATGTTAATGAGCCATAAATATTCTTGTATACCGATTGCATATTAGAATTCCAATCGCTTATGTGCGTTAGTTATAGAGGCTCGTTGTAATACTACCAGGACTTTTTCCACAATTATAATAATTGCGACCCATCGGATTCCGCCATAGAATTTGCCATTCTCGTAATAGTAAAAAATTCTCATATAAACGTGGATGCGGCATCTTAACTGTCCGGCATTAGAATAAATCTTTTACTTGAAACGTACACCTAATCTCTAGGAAAGTTCCCTACGGCTTGTTTCACCGAACGACTTCAATCTTCATTTAAATAATCGCCTCAATATTTCTAATCCCACTGATTAATTTCTCACGCTTTGATCGTGTAACGCTGCCTAAGCAAGCGGGGTTCTTAAGGTTTTTCAATAGGTCGACGCTTCTTTGATATACATCTAACATCTCACTTTGGTCTCAGGAAGAACCATAAAAAATTCAAACATTATTTGTCTGCGTGTCCTACGCTATTTTTGTTCGGTTTTCTCGCTCGTGGGCGGTGGACTACAACACCTTTGAGAAACTGGATAATTTGTCAATACCGCGAGGAAGCTAGAAATCAGGCGAAACAAGCATATTATGTATTTGTTGACACTATCCAAGTATAATCAGGAATAAAGAATGGCATTAGACACATCAGTGTCGGGCTATGTAGAACTACCAAGAAATAAACTAATGTTAGATGCACTTAATTCCAATGAGGTTTTAAAACAAATTTGGAAAATATGTTAATGTTACTAGAAGCGGAAATAAGTTTCTCTACTGATAACTCAGCAAATTTCTGGGAAATTTTTTTGTGGCAGGATAGTCATCGATCTTGTACCCGAAAATCGATCTGACGCCATTTTTAGTAGCCAAACATTCGAGGTGTCAACTTCCTGTATTTTGGTGATTTATGTTGTAAAAAGCTATCTAAAAACTTTGGTAGGTATATTTGTAGAACTATGGTGTATTGTTGTGCTAGTTCACAGCTACTATTTTTTTGAATTTGTACTATAGGTTTATTAAACTTTTCATTCAACATTTATAATAGGAATCACATAATTGCTCTTAAAGACGGTTTGTTACTTAGTGTTGTACCTACATTATTTTGATGTTTTCACAAAATAAATAGTTTTTATTTTAGTTTATTATTAAAATTACCTATAATAATAGTATCTAGAAATAATATAGACATATTATGGAATAACCATAGAACTGTGAAGCTGATTTTATTTAATGAAGGCCATTAAAAATATGTTTGTACTTGCTGGGATATGGGATAATACTAATAAAATATTCACGAAACGTCACTAAACGAATAAGCGTGGAGCCAGTGGGTAACACGACATCTGCTGGTTTTACACATCCCCTATCTTTTCTTGTCTAATGCATACCTTGTGTTCTATTTAATTATCGATCCTAACTCCTCTTTGAACAACTGGCAAT
This sequence comes from Pseudeuparius sepicola, assembly GCA_963920635.1. Lineage (NCBI taxonomy): Eukaryota > Metazoa > Arthropoda > Insecta > Coleoptera > Anthribidae > Pseudeuparius > Pseudeuparius sepicola. The sequence goes on from OY987303.1 coordinate 32,491,062, forward strand.
AATATTTTACTGAATTCCACTGAATATTCAGCAACACACAGTTTTCTGTGGCCAAAGACCCAATTAAAAATTGTAAGTACCTATAGGTTTTATAAGGCATTCACATTTCTAGATTTAGATTTATTTGCTAATGCAGGATTCCCGCATTTGCTTGTGAACACCCTAGAAATCTATGAAGAGCCGAGTAAAATTTATGATTATATTTTTCTTTATATACAGACACTACTATTTCGAATGGCTAACTACGAGTATGTTTTTTTAAAGGACAAATTTTTAGAATATCATATTAGGCATTCTTTTCGCAGTAGAAACATGTTTTTGAAATATATATTTTTTTCAAATTCGATTTGGCAATTCCACTTTCCGCCACTTTCTACAACAAATGTAAAATTTGACAGCTAACAAAGATTGCTTGGCCACAACTGTTAATGTCATTTTTTGGAAGCAAAAACTCTTCCCCACAACAAATTTTAACCAAAGCTAGTTTTTTTTTAAATCCCATATGGTGCTGACTTTAATGGTGACACTGTATGTATAATACATGTAATTGGGATATTTGAGCCGGTGCTGATAATGTTCTTCTCTCTTTATTACAAGCTTTTATTTAACTATGTATGTATATGTATGTATGTATGTATGTATGTATGTGTTGGTCGAATCTTCCAAGCTGAATTAGAACCACTTCTTGACATCCGATTGAACTGAAATTTTGCACACCTTTAGTTCTGGCGACAATACAATAATATAATAACAATATAACCCGACTTTTTGTATTAATTGCTCAACCAAAATACATATACAGGGTGTCCAACTTTATAACTGTATAAATCCGTAAAATCTTCATTTTTGGAGACAAAATCCTAAACTTTTTTGTTTGAAAGGCCTTCAAAAACCGCTTCTTTTGACTTTCCTGCCATTTTCAAAATGCAAATCCAGGGCCGGCTGAGATTTTTTTATACCCCCGATTTTCAACTGTTTTGAGGGAATTCCATGGCCCACTTGACTTGACAGATGCATAAAATTCCTATTTTGCTCAACTATGACACCCTGCAGAATGGAACTCCTTGTATATTTTTTATTCAAATTTAGAATATAAGGGTTTTAGGGTGTTCTGATTAACGCTGTGTGGTTAGATTTTAAATAAAAAAATCGGTAATAGTTTTCGTGAAAATCGGGGGTATAAAAAAATCGTAGCCGGCCCCGGATTTCCATTTTGAAAATGGAAGGAAGGTCAAAAGACGCGGTTTGTGAAGGTCTTTCAAACAAAAAAAGTTTAGGCGATTACCTCCAAAAATGGAGATTTTACGGATTTGTAAAGTTTTAAAGTTGGACCCTGTATATAGCTGAAAGTTGATGGTCAAAAAATATAAAGTTGAAAGTTGATGGTCAAAAATATAAAAAATTATACAAGAATAAAGTACCCTTACAAAAATTCAGCAAAAGGTTATTACAAAAAAGTTGTTGCTAAATACCAAAACATAGCCTCCTAAGAAAAAAATCATCAGCTAATTTCCACAGTTTCTTAATAAACATTTAAAATAAAAATTTTGCACCTTAAATGAGAGCTTTTTAATATACACATTATCATTACTAATGTTTTAACTTGTTCAGAAGAATTTTTTTGAAAATTTAAGTTTTGTTTAATATCGTTGCAACAAACATGAAGTTTGTGGTTCCCTAAAAAATTAAAAATCTAAGTTAATTTTACAAATATGCTTGAATTTTAACAAAGTTATGCGAAATTGGTTTAATTTTGATTGATTTGTGAAATTGTTTAGAGTTAATATTAAAACATTTTTTTATGAAATTACTCATGTTTCTCAAAATATATATTTTTTTGTCTTAGGAGGCCATGTTTTGGTATTTAGGCATAACTTTTAATTGTAGACACCTTTTCTTAATAACATTTTCCTGAATTTTCTGAAATATGGGTAGGTACCTACTTCACTCTTGTGCAATTTTTATATTTTTTATATGCTGTTTGACTTGCAACCATTCTAAGTGCGCCTAATATGATTAACGAACAGGCACCAACTTTCGGGAATATTTGTATTTTCGTTGTGCAATTAATAAACAAAATCCCATATAATATGTTGCACACTTAAATGGCCACACTGTATAACGCACGTTTTTAAAAAACGAACTTAGCAAACGCATGCAATAGATAATAATAATAAAAATTTGATGCATTCACTTAAGTAACTAACAATAATTGTACCTATTGCACTGCAAATGATGTGTTCCAATGGCAGCAGGTACTTCTCTATACTCCTTACTATATTATCTATTGCACGCGCGCCCCTCGTTTTACGAATCTTTATGGGGCAAAAATCACCATTGATAGATAATCTTTATTTTCAAGATATGAAAAAATACTCTAAAAAAGTAGTTCAGGGTGCAATTTTATATTTTGAAACTTTCCGTTTTAAAACTACTATCAATATTTAAAACGCAAATCATTGTGTTTTCCAAAACGGCTTCACGTTATGGGATGCTTGCTTTTCCCCAAAATAGATCATAATATGGGCTTTGACATCTTTTATTTATTTCAATTCTCTACAGATTTTAATCAAAAGTCAATTTACTTAATATGGGTCTGATTAGATATGCCAGAAACGGTGTCTTTTTAAAAAAATAAAATATATGTATAGTTTTGCCTAATGTGTTGTCACATTCCTTTTCGCCCGCCTAAGGCCGGGTCCTAATTGGCAAAAATTTTTGATCGCGCGAGCGAGCGAGCGACGCGATGGAAAAACAAACATATATAGGGAAAAGCATGTGGCCAAATCGGAGATGATCGCGCGCTCGCACGTCGCATCGCGTGATCGCGTTTGTTTGTTTTTCAAACCAGTTTGATTTTGGTCGCGCGAGCGAACGTTTTGGTCGCGCGAGCGTATGTTTGTGCTATTGAAAATAATTTTATTATTAATATGTCCAACCATATATTAATAGAACAATTAATAAATGAAGTGCAGAAACGGCCCACTGGGTGGAATAAGTGGTCCCCACTGTATAAAAACCGGGTGGCCGTAGATAAGGAATGGGAAGCTTTAAGTTTCGCTTTTTAATCAAAGTAAAATATTTAATGTAAACGTTCTCACACAACATTTGACGAATGCGTTTGTCGCGTGTCATTTTGCCACTGATCGACACAATCAAAAAAGTAAATTCACAACACGAATCGTTCGCGAAAAAACACTGCAATTACTTAGGACCCAAGCGCGATGATCGCGCAATATGGACGACGCGATCATCGCATCGCTCGCTCGCGCGATGAAAAATTTTTGCCAATTAGGACCTGGCGTAAGGGACAAAAACAAGGCCTATTGGTCGGGCAGGGCCGGTAGGCGCTTATTAACAGGGCCTATAAGTCCGGTAGGGCAGGTAGGCGCTTTTTAACAATACTGATACGTCAAAAATGTCGTCTTCGGTGACGTTGCCAACTCTCCACTCTTCAGAACTTCAATTTTGTGTTTACTTAGTTCCAATATAAATTTGAACTCAATCCGCCCTTATCCTAAGATACGAGGGTGAACACAGTATATAGTCGATTTGTCAAATTCTCCTAAAATAAATCATTGCGCGCTTCCGAACTTTTGGCGCGGTGTGTATCCCCGACCGCGCCGATCACCATAAAGACGTAATAACAACGTAATCGCCGGCGGAGATCTGCCCCATTGTCGTGGCCCGGCATTGTGCCCCACGTCTCTTTGAGTCTCGGGGGCGCGGACCCTCCGGGCCTCCCCTCGCGCGCACACGACGAGATAGTAATAAAACTCGACCGTTTACATAATGACTGCCACAATGCGTGTCATCAGCGTTCGCTTGTTCATCGAGGAAGTCATTTTCCTCGGAATATCGAGGATACACTTGACCCAATCGAGGGCGGATTGTTCCGCGCCAGACGTCATTATGGCTTTGTTTCCAGGGCGGCGGCGGAGGCGTTCTTTTGTCAGATAGGATACTACGACGGATGAATGTTGATGAGGTGCGTACATCGGGGAGGGCTACATATTTGAAAGGTACAGGTACACGAGACGGGTGTAAATTTGCCATAAATTTAGCTAGTACTGATTCTGTGATTCCGCCGTTTGAGTTCACCTATATATGTGCCATAATTTACAGGTGTCAAAGCATAGAACTTCCACCTTCGCAATTTTTATCTGTTTTTTATTTTTTTGTATGATTTTTTCCTGTAAGAGACAGATGCTGTTTTTCTATGTGCATGGTAAATAAATTTTTAAACGGTAGAGCCAGATTGATTATATAAATACAACTTTAGCGTTCTCGTGAAATTTCGATAACATAAATCAGAAATTTGGTAATTCATTTTTGCTGCGTAGCCAGGCCGAGGTCATTGTGGACTTCATGGTGACAGATTACTGAATATTTTGATATTCGAAACACGAACGTAGTTTGCAAAGTTCTGTTATCATATTAATTTAATTATTCATTCTTCTGCTTCAAAAATTTAAAACTCCAATTAAATATTTAAAAATATCTGGCCGAACCAATTTACTACATGGTTGCCTTGGGGTTTGCTCTGTGTACAACTACGTAATATATTATTACCAAAAAGTTCTTTAAAACAAAGCCAGAGATACTGTATCAGCTCTGACCTTATACACTTTTAACGAACCATTAAAAATTGGAGACTCGTACATAGAAAGATTACGGACTACATATTACAGAGAATATTAGAACAATATATTCAACAATTTTGTGCGCCGCTAGTAAAAAACATTGTTGTAGTTGTTACCTAAAACTATATACAACAAGTTTCCAAATTTATATTCAATTTTATCTAGTCCGTATTCTTGGGATATTAATACTTAATTGAAATAATACCAAGGATCCCGCTTTGAAATATTTTCTATAAGAGGGAAATTGTTTATGACAAAATGTGAAATTTAGTATAGTATCTAATGAGAAATTTATTTATTATTTATTTACTGAAACGCCTTTTATAAAATTAGATAAACCTCGTAATATGCATAGGTATAGCTGGTAAATGAAGATGTCACTAAGCATGTTTTCCTACCCCATAATTTAATCTACAGTGTGTCCCACTTAAGGACTGACCACCCCTGTAAAATTTTTATTTATAGCTCGATTTTCATAAACTTTTTTTTGTTGGATAGAGCTTCAAAAATGGCATCAAACACATAATTCAGGTGCCTCGGGCGTTAAAGTCATGGCCCACTGAGACGGTGTTTTAGTGCTGAAATTTCGAGAAGTACTATTAGGGATTTTTTTAGAGGAAAATTAATGCCAGATTCTTATTCAGCGTTGTTCGAAATCCAAATGTACCAATTTGCATTACCATAGCTCTACAGGGTGTTTCAAAATTTTTAGTGCCCCACTTAATTAGTGTACCCCTATAAAATTTTTATTTTTAGCTCGATTTCCATAAACTTTTTTTTGTTGGATAAAACTTCAAAAATGGCATTAAATGCATAATTCAGGTACCTTGTGCCTTAAATTCATGGCCCACTGAGACGGTGTTTTAGTGCTGAAATTTCGAAAAGTACTATTAGGGATTTTTTAGAGGAAAATCAATGCCGGATTCTTATTCAGCGTTGTTCGAAACCCAAATGTACCAATCTGCATTACCATAGCTCTACAGGGTGTTTCAAAATTTTTAGTGCCTCACTTAATTAGTGTACCCCTGTAAAATTTTTATTTTTAGCTCGATTTCATAAACTTTTTTTTTGTTGGATAGAGCTTCAATAATGGCATTAAATGCATAATTCAGGTGCCTCGTGCGTTACATTCATGGCCCACTGAGACGAAGTTTTAGTGCTGAAATTTCGAGAAGCACTATTAGGGGCTTTTTTAGAGAAAAATTAATGCTAGATTTTTATTCAACGTTGTTGGAAACCCAAACGTACCAATTTGCATTAGAAAATGGAGGACTAATTGAAATGACTGAAATTTGAGTTTATGTTATGTTGTGTTGTTTATTCATGTATTTGATGATATTAAATTAAATAAAAATTTTGTTCGCTAATAAATTTTTGAAAGAATATGAGTTCCTCACGAATATTTTAGTGACCAACTTACCAGAAATTCAGAAAATAATTAAAATTAACACGTTTTTTTGAAACCTCTCACCGCATATAAGAATCCGGCTTTACTTTTCCTTTTATTTTTTTTGGAACACCCTGTAGAGCTACGGTAATGCAAATTGGTACGTTTGGGTTTCCAACAACGCTGAACAACAAACCGGCATTAATTTTCCTCTAAAAAATCCCTAATAGTACTTTTCGAAGTTTCAGCACTAAAACACCGTCTCAGTGGGCCATGAATTTAAGGCACAAGATACCTGAATTATGCATTTAATGCCATTTTTGAAGTTCTATCCAAGAAAAAAAAGTTTATGGAAATCGAGCTAAAAATAAAAATTTTATAGGGGTACACTAATTAAGTGGGGCACTAAAAATTTTGAAACACTCTGTAGAGCTATGGTAATGCAAATTGGTACATTTGGGTTTCGAACAACGCTGAATAAGAATATGGCATTAATTTTCCTCTAAAAAAATCCCTAATAGTACTTCTCGAAATTTCAGTACTAAAACACCGTCTCAGTGGGCCATGACTTTAACGCCCGAGGCACCTGAATTATGTGTTTGATGCCATTTTTGAAGCTCTATCCAACAAAAAAAAGTTTATGAAAATCGAGCTATAAATAAAAATTTTACAGGGGTGGTCAGTCCTTAAGTGGGACACACTGTATACAAAATATACCCATGTACAAATATAAAGAATTTCAATGTTGCATAATAATTGATTTGAAATGATTTGGGCTTTCTTAGTTGCAATATGTTTTACCACCCTGTGTAATTAAAATATTATTTCTTGTTACGTTAAGAGTGACTTGTCAAAAAGGGAAAATATTTTTTCCTTTCCTTTCCGTAAATAGAGAAAATATTGGTATAGGTATGTAATATAGTAATATGTAACGTTCCTCAAAATCACAAAAATGCTAAAGTGGAAAATTAGTACCTATACTGTTTGGTTACTATAGATGATGTGTCATTGATCTAATATCCCGAGACGTCACCCTACCAACTACTTCATTCCCTATATTATAATATTTTAGTATTATAAAGATATGTATTGTTGCTGTCAAATTCTTAGTACCGAATACAGCATTATTAGGTATATAAGTTTTTATTATATGGCAATATTCTTATACATAGTCGACCCAGAAAACACTAAAATTATGGTAACCAAATCCGTATAGGTATAGTATATTCGCATTTATATCGTTGACCTTTCTGAAATAAAACAACTACCTGATAAGACCCCATTGTGTACAGGTATAATATATGTATTACTGGGTGCAGGGTCGGCTTAAACATATACCTCAAAAGACGATGTTCAAACCAATCTTCAAACAGTTGCATCTATATCTGAATTATGGTTGAATAGGTATATATAATCCGACCCTGCCCGAAACATGAGGCATTTTATGGTCAAAGGAATAATGACCGTTTTATGGTGGGCAAAAGATCAACGGTATAAATGCGAATATACTATACTTATATTTTTGTTATTCAACCATAGCTAGTTCACATCAGTTAAATTCAGGTGGGCGCTATTATTAGTGATATGTGCTCAGCCATGAAAAACAACGTTCTACCGTTGACTGATGTATTTATAAAGACTTCTCACGGCTATAGCTTTATGTCCTGGAAAACAGATGGCTCTGATGGCTAACAATGCATTGTGCATTGTATTTTATCTCCGAAAAGCGCATGGTCATATCTCTAACCTTAAAATATTTATGTGAAATATAATTAGAATTTAATGGCAAACAATGGCAGAGTAAATTCCCTGAAGTATTAAATAAGAAATAATAATGATAAAAAGAAAATTGTGCTAGGATGTGTTGTATCAGAAAGCAATAAATTGTATTCAAGCAAGTGGTAATTATTCCATGAGTGTATTGATTATAAAAAAAACATTATTTAAAAATATTTGATATTCATGTCACTGTCACTTCTTCGTTCACCGCATGTTCTTGGATGCAGAGACGATATAACAACACCAAAACGCCGATTTTTTTGATGGGATAAAGATCACCCCATAGAGTAAGATGCCCTAATATACGAACACCTTGGGTCACTCTCGGAGTCACGCTAGTTTACATTCGCTGTAGATATGGTATAGATGTAGATGTCATGCATCTAACGTCCTCTCAAGAACGAGGCTGGAATATTTGGGATTTAATATCCATATAATTATTATTCGAATATCTGAAGCGCAAAGTTGGTAGTTTGGAATGTTGACCGAGCATCAATCATCGGAAAGGCCAGAAAAAAAGTGTAAGTCGATACGAGACCATGTGGCATGTAACAATGGACGTGCGAGCGTACGTTTGGTGAAAAGCACGAAAACAGCGTTGCCCCGAAACAAAAAATCACACATCTGGATGCCATTAGGTTTAATATAACACCGGTCTCTGGATTTCGAGAGTGGCCGGTAATATTTGTCTACATCCGCTTGAAAATAACCTGAACAAGCAGGCATAATGAAGGTTCAGCGAAAGCGAAGAATAAACTGTTTGTGATGGCTGAAACACTAACTGCGTTCCATTATGAGATCGCAGATCTTTTTTTTGTCTTGGAAAACGAAGACATTAATAGGTCGTTATTAATGATGGTATAAATACAATTAATTTAAGGTATAGAAATCATGAAACCTAACTTTCCGAGTCTCGTTTTGACGTCATTTTTAGAACCTCCGGACTTGGAATAACCCAAGGACCTTTATTTTTATATGTTGTTATCATAAAGAAATCAAATGGACACAATTTTGAAACAAGTGAATTGCACTTAGGTATGGCATTAGAGCCCACTTTACTGAACTATAACCTTCGTTACAGTTAAAAAGTTGCTATCAGAGGAAAGGCGTGTTTTAGCTGAAAAAACTTACTTTTTAGTAACTGCAAAGAACAGGTAGCCTGTAAGCAAGCAAGCAGAACACTTTTGTTTATTCTATTGTTGCTGAAGGAGCGGGGAATTCTAGAAAGTTTTGTTACTTTATTTACATTTTTTACTTCAACATCATCACGTAGCGGAAGTTTTCTTTTGGCAAAAAAATCATTAGTGAATAAGCTTAAATGGTTCTAAAACATCGAAAGGGCGAAAAAAGCCTGAGTGTTTGTTTATGTATGGATGTATTGTGATCTCACACTGCTTACAACGGAACGGTGCGAATTGCTTCTGGGCAAAATCAGTTCGCGGAAAGAGGTGGAAACAGAGGGGTGAAAATATTTAATATCTAGTTTTTCGTAATAAAAAATTAGCTTTGATCGAACGAAATTAGTACATACATTCTTTATAACTATTAGTAGACAGTATTGTTGGTATTATTACAAAAGGGCGGTGGTCGAGAGGGAGTGCAATGTGGTGAATCCGGAAATATCATTTCCATTCTATCGAAGAAACAAAGTGGTTAAGGAGATTATTATGAGGAGATAAAAACATAAAAAGTGTCGTTATGTTAGCTTTTCTCTTATATTTGCCATTGGCGGCGGTTTTTTAAAAATTGTTTTTTTTTAGTTACATTTTGAAGATTAACTAGGTAGCACATAAGAATTTCTGTAAAAAAACTTGAATAATGAGGAGTATCCTGTATGATTTGCATCTCTGTGAAATAGTGAACTGGTGGTTTTATAGCCATTGCTCATATTATCACATTAACTCCCGACTCCTCTGGAATAAACATGTTCGGTATACCGTATAAACAGGTTTTCTTTGCAAGTCCGGCTGTAATATTACTAATAAGTAGGGAGAAAGTAGGGGAAGAGGCCCGCCGGGCGCGCGGCGTGGGAGTGGGGATTTTGAAGCGTAGGAGCCAATCGGAATCATCAACCGCGTCACCCCCACCGTCTGCCTCCCTACTTCCCCCTCCTACGTAGAACTAATACCAGAGTAGTACATTGAATCTGGGACTTGCAAAGCAAACCTAGCAATACGGTTTCACTATAGGGCACTTTTCTATAGAACGGTTCCTTCAGAAAACTGCATTATATTTAAAGATTTCTAAATTGAGATGTTGGCCGCCGAGATACCCAAAAAGGAACCCCTGAATTGTTTCTAGACAAAACGCTATGGAATAAAAACAACAAAAGGCCTGTTCCAACGGAATACAAAGGGGCTACTTATTCTTGTACGCCAATATAAATAGCCGGGCAGCACAAATTAAATCGCACGGAGATATGTTTTTCATTCACGTTTTAAAGACCTGAAATATTTAGGACAATGCCCATTGTAAATTGGCATCGTTGTAGCAGTTAAGTCTGTGAGTATAAAGTAGACACTAATTCTAAGTAATTAATATTAGAGCTTTGAGTTGGAAAATGTTCCTATGAAAAATATTGTATTTGTCCATTTTTAAGAAATTTTAATTATAGTACCTAGGTACTATATGAGAAAGCTGTTCGAGGTACTAAGGTTATTTGAACTAACCATTCCCCCAATAATTATAACACCTTCCGAAGAAACTCTTGTGTGTTGTGAGCTCAGCTTTGAGTTGTAAAGGAAATAAAATTAAGAGATAATATTATTTTTCCAAACATCATTGAAACCTACATTATGCGATACTTTTTGAACGCGCTGTACATACATCAAGTATCTTTATTAAATTTTTATTTATGGTCATACCTTTACAAAGAGGGTCTTTGCTTCGCATTATTCAGAATGTGTCAGGATGTCGCTGAAGCGGCCCTCTTTGAAAAAACGAAATTAATTTCCTCCCAATAAAGACGTTTTTACAGTGATATTCTAATATACCTACATCGATTACTTTGCTTTGTGCTTGGAGAAGAAAATTCCATGAAAATATTAACAAAGAGAAAGTTGGAAGTAGGTACCTCTGTATTAGGTATTTAAAGATTGCTTACCCGTTAACTTTTAAATTTTAGATCTAGAAAAAAAATGATAAAACACGAAAGTTCAATTGCAAGAAAACATCTCCATCATTGTATTTTCCACAAACCAGTGCGTGGACACTTATATTGTACTTAATATGTGTGTTTATTGATTTATTCCATTTATCAAACTTTTTTTGTAAATTATTTTTCACGTAGAAAAGTTAAAAATCAGAGGATAATTGTGGGAAACTTAACCTTCAAGTAACTTTCCATCTAACCGCGGAGTAGTTATGAAACTGTTTACCAGATGAAATAATAATCTGAATTTACTAAATTGCAATGTATACATATTCATTTAAAGGCTAGACGCCCCAGTCTATCTTCAAACCTTGTAGAAATAAAAATTTTAAAAATAAATTTGTTTTCCGCTCAGCGAAAATTGCCACCAATTTATTTTTGCAGTTTGTTTTTAAAAGCGCTTTGTTTTTTGAACAACGCACACATCCGCACATATCTTTTAGTAGCAGATCAAACGGACTTACCTGTGAAGTTCGATCGTAACTAGGGTTTCATCAAGTCAAGTAGCTTGACATTTTAACAAATAACTTGACTTGATTTGAGAATCAAGCTTTTGATAAATTACATATTTGACTTGACTTGATTTCAACTAGTTATTACTTGACTTGATATCAAGTAATTTCAATCTGCTTGATATTGCTTGATCTTAATGACGAATTACGAATCTATATTGTTAACACCCTTGTTTATACAGAATAAACAACGCAACAACGCGTGAACCATTTCTGCAAGCTCCACATAATCTAAATGATCATATATAGCGCAAAACACGATGAGATTTCGATGCGCAATCGATTAAAATCGGAATATTTATCTATAGCAATGATTCTCAACCTTTCTTTGAACAGGTACCACTAGAACTTTTTTGTTCGGTGTGTGTAGGTATAAGGGCCCCAAAGTCCGCAATAAACAGTTTGACACTCCACTCCAGGGAAAATGTCCTCTAACCTCTAACTTTATTTGGAGGACCTCAATTTAGTGATCCCCCAGGTGATCAGCGGGCGGAACATTAGTTGGGATTGTTGGGAACCTCTGATCGTGGAAAGCTTACGTTCGCGCCAGAGAAATGGAAGAGAAGAGTACGCGCTTTGCCCTACTGCGCATCATGATTTTCGTCTACAATCTGCCGGCCTGTTTTTGGAGTTTTCGAAGTAATTTCGATTGATTTTACCGTTATGTCGTGTTCTGTGAAAGACTGTAAGAATTTTACAAGAGAAAGACGTGAGGGAATATGTTTTTTCCGGTAAGGATTTTCCAATCGGTTTGTTTACTTTTTTCAGTTCTAAGTGCCGTACCTTTCTGGATCAATTACATTTATTACTAGATAGATTAGGTGGATTAAATTTAAGGTTTTTATTAATATACGTAAGTATATAAACTGGGCGAAGTGTCTTCAAAATGGCGCGAGACAAAATTAGTCAGTTCGCGCAGGTTCACGCATTAATTCTCCCCACCTCCATAATATCTTTGGTTCACGCTCGCGCGGTAGTTCTCCGAGCTCCGAGCTGACAGAGACAGAAACGATCACGCGTTTGCATTTATTGTGTATTTACCTACTTTGTAGGTTATAGGTATCTAATGTAGAAAAGTCTGAAATCTGGGTGAATAAAAGATATTGTCTCATTGTGTGCGAGGGTGTGATGGTGTGTGCATATCACATGTGTATGTGTGTGCATATCACATTTATACGCATATTGTGTGCATATAACATTTAAGGGTACAATGCAATGCAAAGTTATTTGTATATTTATTATTATTATTTACCTAACTGTCCTAGTTGATAAAAAATCAAGTAATCAAGTATAGCTTCAAGAAAAACTTGATTTTTCAATTACTTGAAAAATAAATACTTGACTTGATATTGGAAAATTACTACTTGACTTGAACTTGACTTGATTTCAAGTAAAGTCAAGTAGCTTGAATATCAAGTCAAGCCATGAATCTCTAATCGTAACTATCATCATGATCACCCTCCCTCCCGACACCTTATAGATGGTAAAACTGCGGGTTCTTTAAACATATTGACGCGCAGCCGGCTAGGAGGAAAGCAGGCGTGCCGGTGGCAGGGACGCACGGGAATTTGGTCTCGGACATATCGGGGCAGAAAAGGCGTAGATACTAAACAGTAATTAAACAGTGCAATGTCTTCGGACCGGAGTCTAGTATAATTATTACGATCGAACTTCACAGGTAAGTTCGTTTGATCTGTTAATTTTATTACAGATAGTATATTATATGGACTGATGAGTCTATAGTTTTACCACCAGTGGTATTTTTAATACGCACAATACACACTGTTGGGCTTCCGAAAGTCACAAAAAGTGCTATCCAGTTCAGGCAGAGCCGAAATTCAGTACTTAGCTACGAGTAAATGTATGATGTGGTATAGTTCAAGAAACCATTGTCGAACCAATATTTTAGATAGTGTTTGGGCTTGCTGTAGGTCGAGATTTTTTATTTAATTAGTAACTTGAATGTTCCAAATATAATTTATTAGCAAGATAGTGCCCCTGCACACTAAACAATTATTGCTGTCAAAAATGTATTGGATGAAAATTATCCGGACTGACTTGGGTAAAATGCTACGATCTTATACATCCTACTCAAAGTTCGGATCTTACCCCTTTGGATTTTTTGTGGGGAACATGAAAGGATCGAGTATACTCAGAAAGAAACTACAATATACAAGAATTGAAAGAAAAAAACACACCGAGAAATACGTTTAATAAATGAAAATGGTGAACGGAGAAACAGGAAACGTACTTATAGTTTGTTGAGAGCACGGCTTATGCCGTGGAAAAAATTAGAGGTATACAAATTAAAACTTTTATCCTTTCGAAACAGTGTCTTATTTTGATTTTTAGAGGGATGCAAATAACTGGTATATAATCTTATGATTTTAAAGGTAATTTTTATTTAAAAAAAAACATAGTTTTTGATCTATATCTGAAAATGCGACTTTCTTTCTAATAGAAGAAAACAGAAAAAGAATACATCCTACCATTTTAAAATAATACTTAAATATGGCATATTTCTGTAATTATAGGGCTATTCATAAAGTTTGCACCAAATGAAATTTTCTTATTCGATTTTTTTGAAAATGTGGTTTCGCTAGATACCTTGGCGTATGTATTGAGTACACTATTTCGCCTGAAGAGAGTTGTGACGTCACAGACCATTCTTGTCATATATGGCATTTAAAACTAAGAAATTGAGAAAAATCGGGGTTGCCTTAGAAATATCGGAAAAAGTTTTAAGAAAATGTGTTAATTCGTGTTGTATTATTGTGCCCTTATGCCAATTTTTAGAAAGACATCAGGACATTCGTTTTTTTCTTTCTTGATATTTCTGGAATTGCAATTAAAACCAAAAAATTTAATGCAAAATTTTTCACTGGCTCAGGAAATAAACTCTTAAAAATCTTAATTTTCTCATTATTTTTGCGTTTAAATTTAATTGCATTGTTATGATTTAGTAAGAGAGCAAGTAGTAAATATTTAAGAAAAAACAAACGGTTTTTAGAGATACCGAATACAATGGTGTACAGAAAAAATTCGCTAAACAAATTCTCGAAATTTTGCCTAAAAAATGGTCAATGTAGGCCTTGATTTTTGTAGTAGAAATCTATCGACTTGTCACAGAACACAGTTTTTTGAGACCTATACAATGTAAAAAAAAGTTCATCAAAATCGGAGCAAAAATAACAATTTTACACCAGGTGTCTCCATTCAAAAATATTGAATTTTTTTGGAAATGGCCCAGAGAAAAATACCCTGTATATTTTTGTATTGGGTCTTTGCACACCAACACCACAGACCTATATAGCTCTATATAGGTCTGTGCCAACGCACTTTGAGCCGTGCTGTTTACCATTCAACTATTTTGAGGGGATTCCATGACACACTTGACTTGCAAACGGTAAACATAGTAGGATATCTCAAAAAATGACAAAGATAACCCTATGTGTCACATAATATATCAGTGAAAAGCTAATTTTAAGGGCTATTGATGACATTTTAAGTTGCAGAATAATAATAACTGTTACTGAAATACTGGGATATTTCGGTCAACGGGAATAGTCTGATGATGTATGCATTGATATTCACCAGTGGCATGCATATGGGGTAACTAACACGACTTTTTCTTAATTTACTTAATTTCCACGCCGATGATTTTTGCAAAAATTCGATACATTTTTTGATTTTTCTTATACTTTCACAGAGAAAGAGCCTCTTGCACTTTGTGCCTCCGTGGATGTGTTAGTTTTGCGAAATTTGGAAATTTTTATGTATGGTAGCTGCCCAAGTAACACAAAACATACATTAGACGTTTATTTTTTATCTAGAACACCCATCTATATGTTGTCTCGTTCAACGTCATATAGACGTCTACATGTCCGCCAGATAAACCTCTATATTCATAGCGGAAATCGATGTATTTTTGACGTCAAATTTAGACGTATTATTGTAGGTGTTCTTAGACGTCTTTTATATGTATTTCTTAAATATATATTTTGACTTTTTATATATGTTTTTTAGACGTTCTTTTTTAATTTTTTCATGAGCCAGATTAGGCCTGAGACAAAATATCGATAAAATCGAAAGTATCGATACTATCGATTTTATCGATACTCGATATTCAATTTCGATAAATCGAAATATCGATGTTATCGATTATATCGATATTTTCGATCTTTTCGATTTTATCGATCTTTTCGATTTTATCGATCTTTTCGATTTTATCGATCTTTTCGATTTTATCAATCTTTTCGATCTTTTTGATTTTATCGATCTTTTCGATTTTATCGATATTTTCGATTTTAACGATCTTTTCGATTTTATCGATTTTTTCGATATTTTCGATCTTTTCGATTTTATCGATCTTTTCGATTTTATCGATATTTTTGATTTTATCGATCTTTCCAATTATATCTATCTTTTGAAATTGTTTGCAAAAATAAAGGAAATTGCTGCACCCATTGCGTCCAGACCGCGTCCGCAGCAAGCCGATCGGCCTTTTTTGTCTAGCTTCTTAAATAAAATTGATTATATCGATTTTATCAATAAGATCCATTATATCGATAAGATCGATTTTATCGATAAGATCGATTTTATCAACATGATCGATAAGATCGAATGTATCGATAAGATCGATTATATCGATAAGATCGATTTTATCCATAAGATCGATTATATCGATAAGATCGATTTTATCGATAAGATCGATTTTATCGATAAGATCGGTTATATCGATAAGATCGATTTTATCGATAAGATCGATTATATCGATAAGATCGATTTTATCGATAAGATCGATTATATCGATAAGATCGATTTTATCGATTTATCGATTTTATCGATATTTTTTCAGTATCGATTTCCGATACTGAAATTCGGAGATCGAACAGCCCTAGTCTATATCCTAGTGAAAATCGATATATTTTTAATGCCAAATTTAGATGTATAATAGTAAGTATCCTTAGAATTTCTTAGTGATTTTATGACCATAATGTTAAAATCTCCAGTAATTGGTTCAATAAAAAAATATGGTCTGAAAGATATCTAAATTTCAACTCAAATGTTCCAAACTCCTACAAAAATAGTGTCATTAACAGTCTTACTGACCGAGCTATCATTCTTTTCCATGAACATTTTAGATCTAATAATATTAATAAAATTAAAGATACTCTTTTAAAAAATAATTACCCTGAAAGTTTTTTCAATCCTATTATTAAAAACGAATTCACAAAATATATAATAATATTAATTCTCATCCTCCTAACTCTTATAAGTTTTTCTCTATGCCTTATATTAAAGGTATTTCTGAATCAATCTCCAAGATTTTCAAAGAATTTAATGTTCAAATTGCTCACAAACCACAAAATAACACTAAAAAATTTTTTTCCAATCTTAAACCTAAAATTTCTAATGATTTCCAAACAAATCTTATTTATAAAATTAATTGTTTTGATTGCCCGTCATCTTACATTGGCCAAACCAAGCAATACTTAAAAGAATTTATAAACACCATTATGACGTTAGAAATAACAACGAAAATTCTACTGCCCTCAGTAAACATGCAATAGAAAATACCCACAGGTTTGATTTTAGCAACTCTGAAATTTTATGCAAGGAAAGTGATTTTCTCAAACGAAATGTTCTGGAAATGGTTCAAATTAAAAAACATAAGAATTCTATTAATTTTAGAACTGACACTGAAGGACTTTCACATATTTATTATAACTTAATTTCTTAAAATTTAGAATATGAAATTTATTAATCAAAATAAAAATATAAACTATAAATATTTAAATTGATTCCTAGGTCTTAGGTTTTTGCATTTTACTAGAGTTGCCGCGAGACTCGAGACACGAGACGTCTCGTCTCGTCTCGTCTCGAAGCCGTTTTGTCTCGTCTCGAGAGCATTTTGTCTCGAATTTCGAGACGAGATAAAATCCTTCGAGACAAGCTCGAGACGAGACGAGACGAGACATCTCGAAAAATTGTAATGACTTATTATACGACTAGAAATAATAATATTTAAAATTTTAATTAATAAAAAACAACATCGCATGGTGTGATCTGGCAATACCAATGATCTGTATACCTAGATCCATAATCCAATATACACAACTTCGTCCTCAACATTTTAATATTTATTTACAAACTTTTTTGCAGAGTTGCAACTTCTCTAATGTGACAAATAATGAAAACACTTATTTTTTTGCAATGAATATGTTACCGTGAAAGACCGAAATTAATGAATGTCGGCATTCGACAAAATGCTTGGTGGAGGACCGAGTATTTATTAATTTTATCATACATTCGGTATTACCGGTATAATATGTCAACAAACACACATAAGCTTCGGTGGATGTCGAAAACGACAGTGATCAGTAATGAAAAATACACCAACCGAATACCGAGACGCGATAAATAATACATAAATAATAATAGAAAATAAAGAATTTCTGAATTTTTCTGACAACTTGAAAAAGTTGTCCTTTATTCAGTTTGGTGGTCAAAAACCCAATTAAAAATTAAATTAAAGATAAGTTTAGGTTTTCGTTAATTTAATGCCAAATATAGCGACAACTTTTTTAAATCAAAAGGCTTGTCCCATGAAATGTAAAAGTTTTCATTTAATAAAAAATGTTAATTTTCAACATACACCATATATGAGTGCATGCTGAATGTCGACATTTGCCGGTGTTAGTTAGAAATATTATTATTTCACCTACAGGGTGTCCAATTTTAAAACTGTACAAATCCGTAAAATCTTCATTTTTGGAGATAATCACCTAAACTTTCTTTTGTTTGAAAGGCCTTCAAAAACCGCTTCTTTTGACCTTCCTGCCATTTTCAAAATGCAATTCCAGGGCCGGCTGCGATTTTTTTATACCCCTGATTTTCACGAAAACCATTTAGCGATTTTTTTATTTAAAATCTGACCACACAGCGTTAATCAGAACACCCCAAAACCCCCATATACCAAATTTGAACAAAAAGTATACAGGGACTTCCATTCCGTAGGGTATCAAAGTTGAGCAAAATAGAAATTTTAAAGACATCTGGCGAGTCAAGTGTGCCATAGAATCCCTTCAAAACAGTTGCATGGTTAACAGGACCACTTAAAATGTTGGTGTGAAAAGATTTACTACAAAAATATACAGGGTATTTTTCTCTGAGCCATCTCAAAATTCTGAATTTTTATTAAACTTTATACTGGTCAGAAGTGCTTTGGAATCATTGAAAAAATATTAATAAACACAAAAGTAATTCATTTCTTTACAAAATGCCAACCAACAAATAAAAACAATTTAAATTATTAGACCTTTCTCAACAAAGTCACTGTCTAAGATGATACATTTTCTTGCGTTTCCAGTTGTGGCACATCAGCCACAAGCCACATTAACTGATATGGACTTACTGACTGGCAGGCTTCTGTATTTTTTAGATTTAGTTCGTTTATAGTATGTGGAGCGGTTTTGATATACTCGATTTTCGACCCGTATAAAGTTCCAAAAATTCAGTAATTTGAGATGGCACATATAAGGACACTCTGTATATTTGTATTGGACCTTTTCACACCAATACCTTGAGTGGTCCTGTTGACTATTCAACTGTTTTGAGGGGATTCCATGGCACACTTGACTTGGCAGATGTCTTTAAAATTCCTATTTTGCTCAACTTTGACACCCTGCATAATGGAACTCCCTCTATATTTTTTATTCAAATTTGGTATATAAGGGTTCTGGAAAGTTCTGATTAACGCTGTGGGATCAGATTTTAAATAAAAAAATCGCCAAATGGTTTTCCTGAAAATCGGGGGTATAAAAAAATCGCAGCCGGCCCTGGATTTTCATTTTGAAAATGGCAGGAAGTTCAAAAGAAGCGGTCTTTGAAGGCCTTTCAAACAAAAAAAGTTTAGGCGATTATCTCCAAAAATGAAGATTTTTTCGGATTTGTACAGTTTTAATGTTGGACGCCCTGTATACAAGGTGATTTATTCATAAATACATTAATTTTAACCACGTCATCAGTGAGGTACAAATATGCCAAAAACGCAAAAAAAAATTTACTGCATGTTTAAATAATGGGGCAAATTATCCCAAATACCACGTAACGAGGCGCACCTGAATGCATGTGACTACGACGTTATGCTGCAGCACATGGCACCGGCCGCGACATTGCCCTTAATTATTGATAATTTAAATACGAAAAAATATTCAGATTATTAATTTACCTAGTTGATATGACAATAACAGGGTGTTAGCACACCTTGAACTTGGCGTGTTCAGCATCTAACTCGAGAGACCCTTATCACTACACTTTTCACAGCACCCGCTATAACAATACAAGAAGCCTTCATAATCACACGCACAAAACGCACTCAGTGTCTACAAACAGAGGCTTGAAAATACTGAAACTGTTTCCCAAATTCGATAGATTTTGGAGATTTAAGACAAAAGTTTTATTAAAAACAACGGGCTCGTCCCAGCTCGTCCCTCCTATTTTTGAGGTCCCTGAACACGAATCTGACCTTAGTTTTTGGTTCTCGGACATACAGAAATATTTTTAAATTTCCAAACGACTTATTAGGTATTATTATTATTATCTCGACTTAGCCAAAAGGCATTCGCACTCCCTCTACGGGGAACATTCACTCAGATCCCGGGTATCCCGGATACCAAAAGGATCTGGCTCGGACGAGACCCTTGCCATGTTATCGGGCCTTAGATGACATTGATGTTGTTGGATGATCCTGCATTCCCCATGAATTTCCTGACGGTTCGGGCTGTCGCAAGTAGTACCGCTTTCTGCATGGACCTGTAAAGACTATCAGTTAGACCCAGCTCCTTGATGTTTCTCAGCAAACTTTTTGGTATAACACCAGTTGTTGACATGATGATTGGAATCGTCTGGACGTTCTCCATTTCCCATTGCCTTCTAATTCGTTCTTCTAAATCTCTGTACTTCGCGATCTTCTCGACTTGCTTCACACGCAGGTTGTTGTTGTTCGGGATGGCCACATCAATCAGAGTTGTCTGCCTAGAAATTTTATCAACTATTATAAGGTCCGGTCTGTTATGGGCAACTCGTTGATCTGTCAGAACTGTACGATCCCAGTACATCTTGTAGTTGCTGTTCTCAAGAACAAGCTCAGGTGTGTAGTTGTAATATGGGACCCCCTCTGCCTGCACAAGCAGCAGCTTTTCCGCCAGTTCCTGGTGCAAGATCTTGGCAACCGAATCGTGTCGTTCCTTATATTCCGTTGATGCGAACATCTGACATCCTCCTGTTATGTGCTGGATTGTTTCTGAAGTTGGGCACCCGTATCTGCATCTGTCATCCACTACCGATGCATCTCCTACAATGAATTTTAGGTAGTTGCGAGTTGGTATAACCTGATCTTGTATGGCCAGTAGGAAGCCTTCCGTCTCGGGGAACATTCGTCCCGAGGTCAGCCAATAGTTCGACGCTAACTTGTCGACATGTTCCTGGTTAACCTCATTAGGATGCCTCCCGTGCAGCGGCTTCCCCAACCACCTCTGTAGTTTATCGTTGTCGGTTCGGTGGTGATTTTGACGCTCGTGTTCCGTCAGACGTAGCGGTGTTGAGACGTCTGCTCCGCATATAGCCCTATGTAGTGTGGAGCTGTTGGCCTGCCTGTAGAAATAATTACGCAGATTTAATATTTGTTGGTCCAATTGCTTGCTGAGATCTGCCAATCCTCTTCCTCCTAGTTGACGTGGCAGAGTTGTTCTTTCTACGGCGCTACGGGGATGATGTTTATGAGCTTTTGTCAGTAGTGTCCTAACTTTTCGTTGCAGGTTGTTGATGTCCGTGTTGGTCCAATTCACTATTCCGAACGAATAGCTGAGTACAGAGCACGCATACGTGGTCAGGGCCTTAAACAAATTCCTGCTGTTAAGATCAGTTCGCACTACTTGTCTTACTCTCTTGATGAATTCATTCGTTAAATCAGTCTTCATTGTTCGATGGTCTATCCTTTGAGCTTGTTTCATCCCGAGATACTTGTATGTATCTCCCTTGCTCATTGCTTCGATCTCCTGGCCGTCCTGCATCTCGTGTGCGCTTTGTTCGAGCTTTCCCCGGATGATATTAAGGGTGCGGCACTTGTCCAGTCCAAACAGCATTCCGATGTCCCTGGAGAACTCCTCTACAATTTTAAGCATTTGCGTTAGTTGGTTTTTGGTTGCTGCGATCAGTTTTAAATCATCCATATATAATAGGTGATTCAACTTGATCGCTTCTGCGTTGTTGCTTTTGATAGCGAAGCCATATTTTGTAGAGTTCAACCGATGTGATAGAGGGTTCATCGCCATGCAGAACCACAGTGGACTGAGTGAATCTCCTTGGAAAATCCCTCTTCGGATGTTGATTGTGTCGGTTTCGATGTTACTGTCTGCGGTTCTGAGTTGTATCTTAGTGCGCCAGGTTGTCATAACGTGTTCTAATTCTTCTTCGTTCTTGTTATTATTATTATTATTATTATTATTATTATTATTATTATCTCGACTTAGCCAAAAGGCATTCGCACTCCCTCTACGGGGAACATTCACTCAGATCCCGGGTATCCCGGATACCAAAAGGATCTGGCTCGGACGAGACCCTTGCCATGTTATCGGGCCTTAGGTGACATTGATGTTGTTGGACGTTCCTGCACTCCCCATGAATTTCCTGACGGTTCGGGCTGTCGCAAGTAGTACCGCTTTCTGCATGGACCTGTAAAGACTATCAGTTAGACCCAGCTCCTTGATGTTCCTCAGCAAACTTTTTGGTATAACACCAGTTGTTGACATGATGATTGGAATCGTCTGGACATTCTCCATTTCCCATTGCCTTCTTATTCGTTCTTCTAAATCTCTGTACTTCGCGATCTTCTCGACTTGTTTCACACGCAGGTTGTTGTTGTTCGGGATGGCCACATCAATCAGAGTTGTCTGCCTAGAAATTTTATCAACTATTATAAGGTCCGGTCTGTTATGGGCAACTCGTTGATCTGTCAGAACTGTACGATCCCAGTACATCTTGTAGTTGCTGTTCTCAAGAACAGGCTCAGGTGTGTAGTTGTAATATGGGACCCTCTCTGCCTGCACAAGCAGCAGCTTTTCCGCCAGTTCCTGGTGCAAGATCTTGGCAACCGAATCGTGTCGTTCCTTATATTCCGTTGATGCGAACATCTGACATCCTCCTGTTATGTGCTGGATTGTTTCTGAAGTTGGGCACCCGTATCTGCATCTGTCATCCACTACCGATGCATCTCCTACAATATTATTATCTCGACTTAGCCAAAAGGCATTCGCACTCCCTCTACGGGGAACATTCACTCAGATCCCGGGCATCCCGGATACCAAAAGGATCTGGCTCGGACGAGACCCTTGCCATGTAATCGGGCCTTAGGTGACATTGGTGTTGTTGGACGATCCTGCATTCCCCATGAATTTCCTGACGGTTCGGGCTGTCGCAAGTAGTACCGCTTTCTGCATGGACCTGTAAAGACTATCAGTTAGATTCAGCTCCTTGATGTTTCTCAGCAAACTTTTTGGTATAACACCAGTTGTTGACATGATGATTGGAATCGTCTGGACGTTCTCCATTTCCCATTGCCTTCTAATTCGTTCTTCTAAGTCTCTGTACTTCGCGATCTTCTCGACTTGCTTCACACGCAGGTTGTTGTTGTTCGGGATGGCCACATCAATCAGAGTTGTCTTCCTAGAAATTTTATCAACTATTATAAGGTCCGGTCTGTTATGGGCAACTCGTTGATCAGTCAGAACTGTACGATCCCAGTACATCTTGTAGTTTCTGTTCTCAAGAACAGGCTCAGGTGTGTAGTTGTAATATGGGACCCTCTCTGTCTGCACAAGCAGCAGCTTTTCCGCCAGTTCCTGGTGCAAGATCTTGGCAACCGAATCGTGTCGTTCCTTATATTCCGTTGATGCAAACATCTGACATCCTCCTGTTATGTGCTGGATTGTTTCTGAAGTTGGGCACCCGTATCTGCATCTGTCATCCACTACCGATGCATCTCCTACAATGAATTTTAGGTAGTTGCGAGTTGGTATAACCTGATCTTGTATGGCCAGTAAGAAGCCTTCTGTCTCTGGGAACATTCGTCCCGAGGTCAGCCAATAGTACGACGCTAACTTGTCGACATGTTCCTGGTTAACCTCATTAGGATGCCTCCCGTGCAGCGGCTTCTCTAACCACCTCTGTAGTTTATCGTTGTCGGTTCGGTGGTGATTGTGATGCTCGTGTTCCGTCAGACGTAGCGGTGTTGAGACGTCTGCTCCGCATATAGCTTTATGTAGTGTGGAGCTGTTGGCCTGTCTGTGGAAATAATTACGCAGATTTAGTATTTGTTGGTCCAATTGCTTGCTGAGGTCTGCCAATCCT
The DNA here is from genome assembly GCA_963920635.1 of Pseudeuparius sepicola. NCBI lineage: Eukaryota > Metazoa > Arthropoda > Insecta > Coleoptera > Anthribidae > Pseudeuparius > Pseudeuparius sepicola. The sequence goes on from OY987303.1 coordinate 32,514,945, forward strand.
CTTCCTCCTTGTTGACGTGGCAGGGTTGTTCTTTCTACGGCGCTACGGGGATGATGTTTATGAGCTTTTGTCAGTAGTGTCCTAACTTTTCGTTGCAAGTTGTTGATGTCCGTGTTGGTCCAATTCACTATTCCGAAGGAATAGCTTAGTACATAGCACGCATACGTGTTTAGGGCCTTAAACAAATTCCTGCTGTTAAGATCAGTTCGCACTACTTGTCTTACTCTCTTGATGAATTCATTAGTTAAATCGGTCTTCATTGTTCGATGATCTATCCTTTGAGCTTGCTTCATCCCGAGGTACTTGTATGTATCTCCCACGCTCATTGCTTCGATCTCCTGTCCGTCCTGCATCTCGTGTGCGCCTTGTTCGAGCTTTCCCCGGACGATATTAAGGGTGCGGCACTTGTCCAGTCCAAACTGCATTCCGATGTCCCTGGAGAACTCCTCTACAATTTTAAGCATTTGCGTTAGTTGGTTCTTGGTTGCGGCCATCAGTTTTAAATCATCCATATATAACAGGTGATTCAACCTGAACGCTTCTGATCTGTTGCTTTTGATAGCGAAGCCATATTTCGTAGAGTTCAACCGGTGTGATAGAGGGTTCATCGCCATGCAGAACCACAGTGGACTGAGTGAATCTCCTTGGAAAATCCCTCTTCGGATGTTGATTGTGTCGGTCTCGATGTTACTGCTTGCGGTTCTGAGTTGTATCTTAGTGCGCCAGGTTGTCATAACGTGTTCTAAAAAGGAAACTGTATGATGATCTATTTTGTACAGCTTTAAGATACCTGTGAGCCAGTCGTGAGGTACGGAATCAAATGCTTTTTTGTAGTCCACATAAGCCATGTAGAGGTTTCGTTGCCTGGAATGAGCCTGGTTGCAGATGACAGAGTCTATGATGAGTTGCTCTTTGCATCCCATTGCGCCCTTCGCGCAGCCCTTCTGCTGCATTGCCATGATGTTGTTCCGCTCACAGTGAGCATATATTCGCTGCGTAAGGCAAGATGTGATTATCTTGTACAGCGTAGGCAAGCAGGTTATTGGGCGGTACTTGGCAGGATTATCCGTATTCCGCTGGTCTTTTGGTAACAAGTAGGTTGCACCCTGTGTAAGAAACAATGGCATTTTCAGAGGATCGAGCAAGACTTCATTAATTAAGGCAGTTATTTGTTCATGCGTGCACCACAACTTCTTAATCCAGTAATTTTGGAGATGATCTGGACCTGGTGCCTTCCAGTTGTGGGAATTCTTTATGACATTGGAGACCTCATCGGTTGTGAATTGCTCATGTTGCATCTGGCTATAGTTCCGGCCCATCTCGCGTTCTTCACTGATCCAGCTTGCACTGACATTGTATGGACCTGGTGTGGCAAGTTGATTTCTCCAGAAACCGTCGACCTGTTCTCTGGTAGGGTAAGTCGCATTTGTGGCATCGGCGCTAGAATTCAAAGTACGGTAGAAAACTTTTTCTGATCGTTCAAAAAGTTTGTTGTCTCGTTTCCTGTTGTTACTAGCCTTGTATCTCCTCAGACGCCCTGCGAAAACAGAAAGTTTTTGTTTTAATGTGTCAAGACATTGTTGAGCAGTAATGTTCGCGGGGTCACGCTGAGAATGCATTTGGGTGCGGCTCATTATTGCCTGCACCGCCCTCTGGATCTTTCTAGTTCTAACTCCTCTGATATATTCCGTTACTTGTCCTATGTCTTTACGGAGACTCTCGATCTTCCGGTTTAGTCGCATCTCCCATTGAGCCATTCGTGGTTCTGGTCTTGCACGATTTAACTCTTGAGCCGTCCGGATCTTGGCTCCCATTGCAGTGATGATGGCCGTTGCGGCACAGTAGATTAACATGTGCATATGTTCTAATGTTGGTGTTACTGAAACATAGTTGGGTAAAATTCTGGTGTTCATAATATCGAGCATGATTGCAAGCTTCCTGGAAGAGTTCAATCTTGGTAGCGGTGGTCTGCTCAGTGGGTCTGTGCCTTCGTATCGCAATACCGCCCTTTTCAGCTGTGTGTCTAGGCTTTCAAAGTGTTCTCCGTTAACTGATTCCCGATTCTCAGTTGTTCGTCCCGTCGTCTCGGCTTTTTGTTGTGGTCCAGGCACTGGAATTTCCCGATTCTCAGTTGTTCCCTCTGCCGTTCCGGCTTCTTGTTGTGGTCCAGGCAGTTGAATTTCCCCATTGTTGTTGTCTATGTCTATGTGTTCGCCATGGATCTCTAGCTCAACTTCCCGTTTTATAGCGTTAAGTCGCGTTTCTGGAATTCGGTTATTTCTTAGAATAGTTCGATACTGATCTGACACTCTTTGTTCAGACACTTGCATGTGTGGAAACTCCCTGCAGAACTCGGCATGCAGTTGTTGTCGGTAGCCGATCATCTCTTGTCCTAAGTTTGTCACCCTGTAAAAAATACGCATTATCGATTCATTCATGGACCCAGTCCATTTCATGCGTCGTCGTTGTAATCCCGCCTGAGTGAACGCTGGCTGAAGTTCCCGCGCAGCACCTTCGGTGGGTGGAACCCTAGTTCTCGTTTGGCTCCCATGTTGTAGATGTTTTATTATTTATTTATTATTATTATTATTATCTCGACTTAGCCAAAAGGCATTCGCACTCCCTCTACGGGGAACATTCACTCAGATCCCGGGTATCCCGGATACCAAAAGGATCTGGCTCGGACGAGACCCTTGCCATGTTATCGGGCCTTAGGTGACATTGATGTTGTTGGATGATCCTGCATTCCCCATGAATTTCCTGACGGTTCGGGCTGTCGCAAGTAGTACCGCTTTCTGCATGGACCTGTAAAGACTATCAGTTAGACCCAGCTCCTTGATGTTTCTCAGCAAACTTTTTGGTATAACACCAGTTGTTGACATGATGATTGGAATCGTCTGGACGTTCTCCATTTCCCATTGCCTTCTAATTCGTTCTTCTAAATCTCTGTACTTCGCGATCTTCTCGACTTGCTTCACACGCAGGTTGTTGTTGTTCGGAATGGCCACATCAATCAGAGTTGTCTGCCTAGAAATTTTATCAACTATTATAAGGTCCGGTCTGTTATGGGCAACTCGCTGATCTGTCAGAACTGTACGATCCCAGTACATCTTGTAGTTGCTGTTCTCAAGAACAGGCTCAGGTGTGTAGTTGTAATATGGGACCCTCTCTGCCTGCACAAGCAGCAGCTTTTCCGCCAGTTCCTGGTGCAAGATCTTGGCAACCGAATCGTGTCGTTCCTTATATTCCGTTGATGCGAACATCTGACATCCTCCTGTTATGTGCTGGATTGTTTCTGAAGTTGGGCACCCGTATCTGCATCTGTCATCCACTACCGATGCATCTCCTACAATGAATTTTAGGTAGTTGCGAGTTGGTATAACCTGATCTTGTATGGCCAGTAGGAAGCCTTCCGTCTCGGGGAACATTCGTCCCGAGGTCAGCCAATAGTTCGACGCTAACTTGTCGACATGTTCCTGGTTAACCTCATTAGGATGCCTCCCGTGCAGCGGCTTCCCCAACCACCTCTCTAGTTTATCGTTGTCGGTTCGGTGGTAATTTTGACGCTCGTGTTCCGTCAGACGTAGCGGTGTTGAGACGTCTGCTCCGCATATAGCCCTATGTAGTGTGGAGCTGTTGGCCTGCCTGTAGAAATAATTACGCAGATTTAATATTTGTTGGTCCAATTGCTTGCTGAGATCTGCCAATCCTCTTCCTCCTAGTTGACGTGGCAGAGTTGTTCTTTCTACGGCGCTACGGGGATGATGTTTATGAGCTTTTGTCAGTAGTGTCCTAACTTTTCGTTGCAGGTTGTTGATGTCCGTGTTGGTCCAATTCACTATTCCGAACGAATAGCTGAGTACAGAGCACGCATACGTGTTCAGGGCCTTAAACAAATTCCTGCTGTTAAGATCAGTTCGCACTACTTGTCTTACTCTCTTGATGAATTCATTCGTTAAATCAGTCTTCATTGTTCGATGGTCTATCCTTTGAGCTTGTTTCATCCCGAGATACTTGTATGTATCTCCCTTGCTCATTGCTTCGATCTCCTGGCCGTCCTGCATCTCGTGTGCGCTTTGTTCGAGCTTTCCCCGGATGATATTAAGGGTGCGGCACTTGTCCAGTCCAAACAGCATTCCGATGTCCCTGGAGAACTCCTCTACAATTTTAAGCATTTGCGTTAGTTGGTTTTTGGTTGCTGCGATCAGTTTTAAATCATCCATATATAATAGGTGATTCAACTTGATCGCTTCTGCGTTGTTGCTTTTGATAGCGAAGCCATATTTTGTAGAGTTCAACCGATGTGATAGAGGGTTCATCGCCATGCAGAACCACAGTGGACTGAGTGAATCTCCTTGGAAAATCCCTCTTCGGATGTTGATTGTGTCGGTCTCGATGTTACTGTCTGCGGTTCTGAGTTGTATCTTAGTGCGCCAGGTTGTCATAACGTGTTCTAAAAAGGAAACTGTATGATGATCTATTTTATACAGCTTTAAGATACCTGTGAGCCAGTCGTGAGGTACGGAATCAAATGCTTTTTTGTAGTCCACATAAGCCATGTGGAGGTTTCGTTGCTTGGAATGAGCCTGGTTGCAGATGACAGAGTCTATGATGAGTTGCTCTTTGCATCCCATTGCGCCCTTCGAGCAGCCCTTCTGCTGCATTGCAATGATGTTGTTCCGCTCGCAGTGAGCATATATTCGCTGCGTAAGGCAAGATGTGATTATCTTGTACAGCGTAGGCAAGCAGGTTATTGGGCGGTACTTGGCAGGGTTATCCGTATTCCGCTGGTCTTTTGGTAACAGGTAGGTTGCACCCTGTGTAAGAAACAATGGCATTTTCAGAGGATCGAGCAAGACTTCATTAATTAAGGTAGTTATTTGTTCATGCGTGCAACACAACTTCTTAATCCAATAATTTTGGAGATGATCTGGACCTGGTGCCTTCCAGTTGTGGGAATTCTTGATGACATTGGAGACCTCATCGGTTGTGAATTGCTCGTGTTGCATCTGGCTATAGTTCCGGCCCATCTCGCGTTCTTCACTGATCCAGCTTGCACTGACATTGCATGGACCTGGTGTGGCAAGCTGATTTCTCCAGAAACCGTCGACCTGTTCTCTGCTAGGGTAACTCGTATTTGTGGCATCGGCGCTAGAATTAAAAGTACGGTAGAAACCCTTTTCTGATCGTTCAAAGAGTTTGTTGTCTCGTTTCCTGTTGTTACTGGCCTGGTATCTCCTCAGACGCCCTGCGAAAACAGAAAGTTTTTGTTTTAATGTATCAAGACATTGTTGAGCAGTGATGTTCGCGGGGTCACGCTGAGAATGCATTTGGGTGCGGCTCATTATTGCCTGCACCGCCCTCTGGATCTTTCTAGTTCTAACTCCTCTGATATATTCGGTTACTTGTCCTATGTCTTTACGGAGACTCTCGATCTTCCGATTTAGTCGCATCTCCCATTGAGCCATTCGTGGTTCTGGTCTTGCACGATTTAACTCTTGAGCCGTCCGGATCTTGGCTCCCATTGCAGTGATGATGGCCGTTGCGGCACAGTAGATTAACATGTGCATATGTTCTAATGTGGGTGTTACAGAAACATAGTTGGGTAAAATTCTGGTGTTCATAATATCGAGCATGATTGCAAGCTTCCTGGAAGAATTCAATCTTGGTAGTGGTGGTCTGCTCAGTGGGTCTGTGCCTTCGTATCGCAATACCGCCCTTCTCAGCTGTGTGTCCAGGCTTTCAAAGTGTTCTCCGTTAACTGATTCCCGATTCTCAGTTGTTCGTCCCGCCGTCTCGGCTTCTTGTTGTGGTCCAGGCACTTGAATTTCCCGATTCTCAGTTGTTCGCTCTGCCGTTCCGGCTTCTTGTTGTGGTCCAGGCACTTGAATTTCCCCGTTGTTGTTGTCTATGTCTATGTGTTCGCCATGGATCTCTAGCTCAACTTCCCGTTTTATAGCGTTAAGTCGCGTTTCTGGAATTCGGTTATTTCTTAGAATAGTTCGATACTGATCTGACACTCTTTGTTCAGACACTTGCATGTGTGGAAACTCCCTGCAGAACTCGGCATGCAGTTGTTGTCGGTAGCCGATCATCTCTTGTCCTAAGTTTGTCACCCTGTAAAAAATACGCATTATCGATTCATTCATGGACCCAGTCCATTTCATGCGTCGTCGTTGTAATCCCGCCTGAGTGAACGCTGGCTGAAGTTCCCGCGCAGCACCTTCGGTGGGTGGAACCCTAGTTCTCGTTTGGCTCCCATTTTGTAGATGTTCGTGTTGCTGGGCTGTAGCTGTTTGTGCAACAGGGGCCCGCCTCATCAGCGCCCTGTCACCGACGTCCCGCTCACTGTCATGCCCAGCGCCGGCTCCAGACATGCCCTGGCGATCCCCAGGCAGCGGCCCTATGACAATTATCCTATTATTATCCATTCCATAGTTTTCTCCCGTAACGTGGGAGTGACGGCCCTCGGTCGCCTTTTACGACTCGCGGAGCCACGATAGGAGTATTCTAACCCGCTACCCATACGGGTCAACTAGGATAACGCGGGATCGTTACTCCCGAGGATCTGCCCCTGTCACCGGCCAAACCCCTCCTTGCGTTAACTGGGAAACACGGGATCGTTACACCCGAGGATCTGCCCCTCTCACAGGCTAGACCCATCCCTGTGTAACTGGGAGTCGCGGGATTGTCACACCCGAGGATCAGCCCCCGTCACCAGCTAGACCCCTCCCTGCGCAACTGGATATCGCGGGATTGTCACACCCGTAGGTCTGCCCCTGTCACAGGCCAAGCCTCTCCATGCGTAACTGGGAATCGCGGGATCGTTACACCCGTGAATCTGCCCCTCTCACAGGCCAGACCCATCCCTGCGTAACTGGGGAGCGCGGGATTGTCACACCCGTGGATCTGCCTCTCTCACAAGTCAGATCCCCCCTGCGTATTTATTTATTTATTTATTATTATTATTATTATTATTATTATTATTATTATTATTATTATAAAACAAAACAACTCGAGATAAACGAGACAAAACGAGACGAGACGAGACGAGACAACGTCTGTCTCGTCTCGTCTCGACCATTGTCTCGTCTCGTCTCGTCTCGAAAAGGATTATCTCGAAATTTCGAGACGAGACGAGACAAGGCCTTATCTCGTCTCGTCTCGTGGCAACTCTACATTTTACACTGTAGATTGTCCCAATTGTACTTATTCTTCACACTGTATAGTGAAATGTTTTTTCTAAAGTATGAAATCGAAGTGCTTCTCCTTTTTAAATCATTATAAAAAAATGTATATTTTTTTTCCGAATATGGAACGGTCCGCTGTATTTCCCAACACAACTAAAGAATAACATGTTTTAATATTTTTGACTCTACACAAAATGTTGTAAAAAAAGAAAATTTTTGTCAAACCATGTAAAGATCAATTGAGCAATGAGATTTTTTAATTTGTCCATGTCTTTTGTAAGTATTCGTTGTTTTTCTTTATAAATAATGTTTTCAATGTGAATAATGACTTGGAAGAAGGTCCTATTGGGTGATTTGTAATTTATTATTTTAGATGGAATTTTAATGTTGAACAAAAAAAATATTTTTAAACATTTATGTAAACAAATTTTAAAAACCTGATGATGGCCACAAACAAAAAAAAGGCCGAAACGTACGTCGTTAGAGAGAACCTAATTGTCTTACTCTGTAATAAATGGTAGAAGCCCAGGAAGTCTTTTTCTAGTATCCTTAGATAAAAATAATTATTTTGTTTTACTCTGGGCCGCCAACCTTAGCCAGTCCTTCATGGCTTGATTAATGATCTTGTCATTCATATCCGAAGGTTTTCCGGAAGTAAAACAAAGCTCAATTGCTCCTAAAAATTAAATTATTAGTTTTGCTATACACCCTGTAAGTACACCGAAGATATTACCATAAATGACATCTTTTAACTTGGTGTCATTAAATCCTTTTTTATTTTTTATTACTAATTTCACAAAAATTGTTAATTTAGGACAATACCTACTGTAAATAAAGAATTCCAAATGAATAAATCCCATTTCTCAGCCTACTACGAAATTTTAATTTTTTCGAATTCACGCGCACCGCGACACAAAATTGCGTTTTTTATGAAAACGGTTAAGGTTTTCGTATTTTTAGAAGAGACATTTACATTTACATTTAATATTCCGCTGTCTAAAATGCAGATTTTCCAACGACAAAAAAGTTTAAAAGACTTTTGTTCGAAAGTGACGACGTAGCCAACGCCCTCTAGCGGCTAGAAGAAAGTTGATAGAAAATTCATAATCGCCGTCCCAGAAAACATAAAAGTACCAATTTTCAACTCGATAGCATAAATGGAACCGAAAATACTAATTTTTTTCTGTTTTTAAAAGAAAACTTTGACGCCCTGTATGTCGAAAACGAAGCGTTTTTGGACAAAATGTTATATGAAGAACCCCATTTATTTTTAAAAATACTACTCAAATTTTGAGTATGGCGGTTTAACTTCGACTCACCCTGTATATTATGCTGTGCATGTGGATATATGCGATAGCGTCAACAAAAATGGCGAACGGCCGCGGTAGCCGGTAACACGAACTACGGCAAACGACAGCGACCGCAGCGACACCCTGGGGTGTTAAAATTATCAACTAGCTGCACGCACGCGCAGTCCTCAGCATTCGGACAGCGAATTCTGGATAATTTAAAACACGTCTAAAATTTATATGAAAAAGACATCCCTTCCGACAAATAATGTTAGATGTCTAGTTTAGTTATCTGATAGATGTGGTGAATAGATTAATAGATAATAAAACATCAGATCCCAAAACAGTCTATTGTAGGTACGTATTGTCTATAAATGACCTAAAATAGACGTCTAAAATATATGATATGAAAAAGACATCTGTTAACGAAAGATATTACAGATAGTTTAGACTTTTAATATAGATGGTAAATAGACAAAATTGCGTTTTCCTGAAATAAATAAAGATCTAAAAACCGTCTATTGTACGTCTCGTCCAAAAATGATCTAAAATCTATATTTGAAAAAACATCTATTAACGAAAGATATTAGAGATAGTTTAGACATTAATATATATGGTAAATAGACAAAATTTCATTTTCCTGAAATAAATAGAGATATAAAAACCGTCTATTGTACGTATCGTCCAAAATAGAGGTCTAAAATTTTGTCTAAATTAAACCTAGATGCAATTTAGATGTCATAGATGTGTTTTAAACCACAAATAGATCATTTTGTGTTACTTGGGTGGTAGCAGAATGCAAAATTAGCGACTTATACAATTTGTATGATTTAAGTATATGTGTCCGTAGATAAATGTTTGTTCAATAATAATCCTGGAAAAGTGATAGTAGTTACCCCGCATGCTCGCCATTAGTGAATTTAAATGGGCCGTTCTTCTTGTGGGCCTTGAACTCGACATACCTACGTAGGTACACATATTTTCATTCCAAAAGATAAAAATAAAATATAAAAAAAACTATTTTCTTCACAGCTCTGCATTCTAAATATTGTTAAACTAATTTAATATATTATTTAAAAAATGTTGTTTTTCAAATAATTTTTCAATGTATACTATTAAGAAAAAACAAAATTTTCTTTTAATGTTAACCTAACTTTACTTGTACGTCTTTAACGTGTTTTAATTTTAATTAGAATTTTAAAGATTGAAAAAAAAAATTGTATAACATTTAAAGTAAACAATACCAAGAACACAATATATTAAACAATTGCATAATGTTTTTGTAGATGCTATGAGGAAGACTCTAGCTTGAGTCGAAACGTCGCAATATATTGGGAGAATAGATTATCCGCTTGTTTTTGTCCGAACCATTACGGAACAAACATCACAGCTTTCATCACACATTGAGACGAGAACCTTCAAAATTGAACAATTACTTATAAACCAAGCAGGGCTGATCTGCCAAAAGCGCACAAATTTCAACTCGATTTTTTTTCCTTTTATACTAAGAGTCGTTTCATCCATCCGGGGACACAACTGTATTTTCACAGAAGCAAAAGGACTTAGAGTATCCATATCTAACTTGACATTTTTTGACATTTTGACACCAATCCAGGGTCGCACAATGATTATTCGTACATCTTGACACCAGAGTTCACCACAACAGAAAAATAGATGATGGAATTGCTCTAATAATGCACTTGGAAGAGAAAATTATGTTGTGAGACAGTTATTTCCGAGGTAATTTTCTATTGGAATACTACCTAATAAAACAGAAAAAGTCATAGAAAGTGAAAGAAATTATAATTCCGCTCGGGGCGCGCAAAATCGTTTCAAAGCCAGCCTCCTTTGATGGGGCCTGAGTATAAACAGAAAGCGCTCGCCTAAGCCAATTTCACAATTCTCGAAAATTCGGTGTCTTTTATGTATTTTGCCCTGATTGTATAGAAAATGTCATTATCGAGTTGTAAAGATGGAAAGTAATAAGTATAAAGGCGTCGTGGCTGAAAGAAAACGTCGCTTTCCTGGAAAGGCCCCAAATGAAACAGAAATAATATAATGAAGCAAAAGAAAATATTTATTTGAGAAATTAGATTTGTTGTCGCGCTTTGTCGCGACGACTAAAAATTGCTCGAGAACTGCCAATCGATAACGAAAGAGGCTGGCTGATGGGATTCCGCCGCTTCGCAACTAACTCGACAGAGGCGCCTTTCAGAAAATGAGCAACAAAATTTATTCAATGCAAAATTTTGCCGTGCTATGGGATTCTGCTAAAAAATTGAAACGCACAAAAATCAAAGTAGACCTATACAGGGTGATTCATTGGGAATGGGAAATCCCGAAACTGGGGGGTAGGGGAGACCAAAATATTGCGATTGAGTCCAACATTGCTTAAGCAAATGTTGTTTGTTTGAGAGATACAGTGCGTTCAAGTTCTTATTTTTAAATTGAATTATGGCTATATCTACCAAAATAATCAAGCTGCTGACCTGAAATTTGGCACTGCTATGTTTTTGGGGATGGAGAATAAGCTGAAAATGTCAATTTCTACGTATTTCACAGAGGGCGCCACTTGCGCGGTTTTTGGATCGTGCTTTTACTCGTAACTTTTGTGAGGTTATCTTTTTGGTCCCGCCGGTTTGTCATTTTAGCGCACCTTTTCATTCTGCAACAAAAAGGTAGATACTCTTGTTCCATAACGCCCAAATCAACCGTTTGCGTTTAAATTGCCAAAACGTGCCCCAAAACACCTGTCGACATCAATATTCGAAAAATAAAATTTTCACCTACTACTTTCAAATGTTACAGATCAACTGTACATTGAAAATGAAGAAAAAAATGCCAAATGAACATTGGTCGAAATACATTTGTTTTCTTGAAATAGGGTGTCCAAAGTTTGTCGAGTTTCAATCTGTTCCATTTTGAAAGTGAACATTTTTTGGGACATTGTTCATATGGGTTTTTTTCTCGCTTTAAATGGTACAGTCGATGTGCAATATTTGAAAGCAGTAGGTGAAAATTTTATTTTTCGAATCTTGAAGTCAACAGGTGTTTTGGGGCACGTTTTGGCAATTTAAACGCAAACGGTTGATTTAATCGTTATGAAACAAAAATACCTTTTTCTTGCAGAATGAAAAGATGCACTAATAAAATGATGGACCTGCAAGACTAAAAAGATAACCTCACAAAAGTTGCGAGTAAAAGCACGATCCAAAAACCGCGCAAGTGGTGCCCTCTGTGAGATACGTACAAATTGATGACTTCAGCTTATTCTCCATCGCCTAATACACAGCAGTGCCTAATTTCAGTTCAGCAGCTTGATTATTTTGGGAGATATTGCCATAATTTAATTAAAAAAAAAGAACTTCAACACCTTGTATCTCCGTAGGGGGCCCTCTGGGAATTTTTTTATAGGAACTTGTCATATTATTTTAACGTCCCCTGTATAAATCCGGGAGATTGCCCACATATTCTGGGACACCCTGTATAAGTTAGTGTATTAAAATTGTTGCGACACCCTTTTAAAACTTAATTTATTTATATAAATTTATTTCAAAGGGACACATTAGGTATATTTGACTTTATGCATAAACAAGCATTACACACTTTACTGTCAGCGTCGTATGGGTATACTATTTATTTCCTTTCGCCACAAGCGAATTTTTGTTTTGAATTTTTGGGCACAAATAAACTGTTTAAATGAAGCATCATGATTGTCTTTTTGCATTTCTTTTTCTCAATGAGGAGAGTTTGAACCCGCAACCCCTTCCATTTCCACGGCCCTATAACTACTAAAATACAAACATTATAGATGTATTTTTTAAATATTTTTCTGTGGTGTGTACCTAGGTAACTTACAGAGTTATTTTCTGTTTCTATCAAATAAAGGCCCATGTTGTCATTTTTTTGGTGGACACCTGGGTCGTCACTCCGCAATTCTGGGTGGGCAAGTGCCCACCAAGGCCACTCGTGGGACCCCACTGTTTGTTATATACAGTGAAAATATGGTACTTTTTCATCCATTACTATACTAACTAAATGGCGAAGCGACATAGTATTCTCTTTAAAATTATAATTAACATCGGTCGTATAAGATTTTGTTCAAGCTGCTTGCGGTGAACTGATGAAATCTATATGGGGAATTTAAATACAACCAAAACGATAAAAATCCAAGACAACTATAGCATTATACCGTTATTTAGACGCGCCATTCAAGATTCAAGTATATTTCATCCGGTCAATATGTTATTAGTTCTTCCTATTAGTGTACTTTATTCCTGGTTATAATAGTCTTAAAATGACTATTGGGAAACGCCATACCGCTATATTCCGTACTTAATTTTATTGTCCCACAATATGTTGTCGGACACCGTTTTATGGTGCATTTTATTTTTTAAATTAACGTGCGCACAAAGTCTTCGTTGGGTCGGATAGCTAGCCAGTTTAATTGGAACAGATGAAGCAAAATGCAGGCTTAATCTTATGATCGAACATTCCACGGATTTCGACTTTTACCTGTGGGACAGGGACAAAGTGCACGAGTCGCTCCTCTTTCAAACCATTATTAAAGTTTTCTTAGCTTTTTCTTTCTTATTGTAATCACATTGCAAAAAAACATTCACTTCTGCAGGCTAATTATTAGTAAACGTACATACCTATGGATACATCTATTTAAATCATAATAGGAATCGTATCTAGGTAAACAACAAAGAGGTCCCCATAACCTCGTATATGTGTTTTTTTTTTTATAAATTTCCCAAATTTTTGGATTTAGTGGTGAAAGTATGTACATAAAGGCTACCTATATCTGTGTTTGAATTATACATAGAAAAACGGAGACATGGCCTCTGACCGCTATGACAATATACAGTGTGTCTGGTTTTTCGTGTTAACACCCCTGAAAATCTAAGTAGGCTGGGGGAATTGAACGGGGCAATTTTTTTATAAATATGTCCCTGAAAGGTCATCATTTGCGAGGTATCGGTTTGGCATTGCCGCGAAAGCCTGGCCTACTGCGATTTTTTAAAGGGGTGCGTTTTTCGAAAAACCCAATTAGGCATTTTTTTATTTAAAATCTGACACCACAGCGTTAATCAGGAGACCCTAAAACCCCCACATACCAAATTTGAACAAAAAACATACAAGGAGTTCCATTCTCCAGGGTGTCAAAGTTGAGCAAAATAGGAATTTTAAACTCATCTGGCGAGTCAAGTGTGCCATGGAATTACTTCGAAACAGTTGGATGATGAACAGGACCACTCACAGTGTCGATGTGCAAAGATCCAATAAAAAATATGCAAGGTGTTCTTCTCTGTAGCAACTCGAAATGCTGAATTTTTTAAACTGTATACAGGTCAAAAATCGAGTATATCAAAACCACCCCAGACATTACAAACAAACTAAGTCTAAAAAATACAGAAGCCTGCCAGTCACTAAGTCCATATAAGTTAAGGTGGCTGGTGTGCCGCAACAGTAAACGCACAGAAAATGTATCATCTTAGACGCAGTGGCTTTGTTGAGAAAGGTTCAATAATTTAAATTATTTTTATTTGTTGGTTGGCATTTTGTAAAGAAATAAATTACTTTTGTGTTTGTTAATATTTTTTTAATGATTCCAGAGCACTCCTGACCAGTATAAAGTTTAATAAAATTTCAGAATTTTGAGCTGGTCCAGAGAAAAATACCCTGTATATTTTTTATTGGATCTTTGCACATCGACACTGTGAGTGGTCCTGTTCATCATCCAACTGTTTCGAAGTAATTCCATGGCACACTTAACTCGCCAGATGAGTTTAAAATTCCTATTTTGCTCAACTTTGACACCCTGCAGAATGGAACTCCCTGTATATTTTTTGTTCAAATTTGCTATGTGGGGGTTTTAGGGTGTCCTGATTAACGCTGTTGTGTCAGATTTTAAATAAAAAATGCCTAATAGGGATTTTCGAAAAACGCACCCCTTTAAAAAATCGCAGTATAGGCCAGGATTTCGCGGCAATGCCAAACCAATACCTCGCAAATGATGACCTTTCAGGGACATATTTATAAAAAAATTGCCCCGTTCAATTCCCCCAGCCTACTTAGATTTTCAGGGGTGTTAACACGAAAAACCAGACACACTGTATAATAATAATAATAATAATAGATTAGCATTGGACTCGATATTGCAGGTCCAACAACTTGTAAGGTATACCTACCTATTGCTGTATATTATATTTGCCTTGAACAATATATTATATACTATAGATGCAATTCATGATAATCATTCTAACGATATATAGATTTAAGATGCTTTATTAATAGTTGTTAGTTTACTATGCTAACAAGACTATCATGATAAAATGGTATATTTGGTTATCAACAGCGGGAATCAGAACGGGTTTTGGTATTATACAACATCACATAAGAAAGCAGAATAATCAGTTCTTATATACTAATTACATTTTTAGTTTTCACAAGACTCCCGTATAGGTACCTACTATAATTAAAACGATTGAAGAAGCAAACGGCAGTGTGTGGCCATTGATTTCACGGATGAGTCAACTAAATTGTCATAAGTATCACGGGACGCAATAAAAGTTACCAATCGAAGAGAGGTCATGCAAGCAAATTGGTTATATCTCCGTATTTTTATTATGCCATAATAAGAACCTACCAGTAAGTTCTTCTACCTACTAGTATAGGTTCTTCTGTGATTATACGTAAGAAAACAGATACATAGACATGGTCGCTGACAATAAGCGCCTGCATGCACATTGGTGATCGTAGATACATCGTTTTCTCGATTTTTCGGACCGCATGGAACTGAAAGATGTCATACATTTAATATAATAGGGAAATGAAATTTTATCGCAACCTTTTTTGTTACTTTTGGACAGAGATACTAATTAATTTAATGTTGAGTTAATACATTGAATAAATTCCTGGGCAGTCAACAATGGCGATGGACATAACGAGGAGACTCGTTCTCCTCCGTGCAGATGGTCCTGCCCTGCGGCTTTGAAATAATTACACAATTAACAGGTTGTTTTGTGGAGATGCGGGGTCTTCGAAGGGGACAATTGTTATGGTAATCGGGGAACCGGTTTGAAATTTTAAAAAGGTTGTTCACTTTACGAAATAGCGATGCTGCGGTGGGAAATAATCGAGGAGCCCGCTTCTTTTAATCGTATGCAAACGTTTATTTTTACTTGTCTTATGTAATCTGAATTACCATATTTATTATGGTGCGATCTATATACATCTTCAGCTATCAATTAACTTTTACGGAAATTCCTAACAACTCCCGGCGGTTTATTTTATTCGAGAACAACTTTCTTTTTTGTTCTTACATTGAAAGCATCTTAGCCCAACGAGCTCTCATATAATATCCATTCAGTAGAACATCAGATAGGAAAGCGATTGCATCAAGGCGCGCAGGTTGCGGTTTTCAATGCGTTCAATCTCGTTTAATTGAAGCAGGTTTTTCTTCGGTGCTTAGGAACTTCAATATACCAATTTTTGTGCAAAACTGATGAATTATGTTTGCCTGTTGTTATACAGGCAACAGATTTAACAGCAAAATAGTTTTAATAGGCTTGTTTGCTCTATAGAAATAAGTGTGAGAATCGCTTTTAGGATTTCAGCTGTGCGCCGCCTATATTTTGAAGTACTTAGAGTTGGCAAAGAATGACTTATGACTTTCAGACAAATTAAAGCACCTATAGTGGTTTCTTATATGGACATTAGGGACACATTGAAATTCAAATCTTTTCTGTCACAGATCCAATTTTTTTTAAGGCGGGATAACATAATACACACAATGTAGTAAATTGCTACATACATACGACTAGGTACCTGCAGTTTGCCGTCCCCTCTGACAGAAATCTGTAACAAGCGCGGCTTATAGTGTCAACAAGAGTTAAAATTAAAGAGAGTGCAGCTAGCGCAGATTTCTCGTGTAATTTAAAAACTATGCAAATTATTTTGTGTCCGGAAACTCTAGAAAACTTCTCAAGTATAATTGCAAGTGATTGTGATGTGAATAGAACAATTTCTCAAAGTGTTTCAAGTGCTAGAACCCTTTCCATATGAAGAATCAAGCCTGACAACCCTAATACTGCAGATAACAGCTTAGGTCTTCCTTACATCCTCAGATTAACTTTTAACGATACGGTTGAACACTGACGACGAAATGCGGCAATATCGCTCACCTCGGACGTTTCCTTGGAATCCGATGCGTTGAATTACTCGGGTGCTAAGGTTGACTTTATTCACATTTTAAACTTCGCCAAAAATATGTTTTTTTTTCACATTTTTATTACTTATAATCTTGATCGACATTATTATGATAACCATAACCCTTTTCATAGTATGTGGGCCGATGTCGTGGTACTCTCAAATCGAAATGCATTTCTGGTATATCGGGCATACATCTATATATATAATATGCACTTTGTGCAAGGATTTTTTTGCGTGATCGAAGGCACCCCATAAAATTACACGGTATAGGAAGTGTAGGGCTAATGAGTTCGCAGTAAAATTACAAACTGAAAGTGTTTTATTTTGCCTAGTAGAAATCTGATTTCGCATTGTGCTGATCACAACATGCAAAGTTTATATACCTTCTTCAATATAATTGAATCATATAATCAATTATGAGGCCAATAAATTTGTAGGGGGACTTAAAGTAACGTAATACGAACAATTATTGTAGAATAGAAAAACAGACAATTCGACTTTTATTTTCGATATTCAGTTTATACCAGTTATCAGTGCTCCATATAGCATGCGCGATGCCATTTACCTCATACCCGCAATACAGTCATTTATTTTTAATTAGGAATCCCAGTAGGTACCTCAATGGTAAACTGGCAAACTACTACAAAAACTACAATTTGTAGTCTCTTCCAGTTTGTAGTCTATACAAATCATAAGGGAGGCCAATATAGCCTGTGGTAACCCTTGACTGACTAATCAATCTATCAGAACAAAACCGCTCAAGTTTGCCTACCCTGTCCATCTCAACAGTTATTATCTGAAAACTATTGCGTTATGATCGCAAATATGGTCAAAATAAAGCCTATAATGATGACTCGCATTGAAGCCCAGTTCAAGATATTCATAAATTGTCTTTAAATAATATTGCCTTTTCTGGTAAAGATTTTGGCAAAAATCCCTGTAGTGATAACTATTTATAATATTTTTGTTCTCGAAAATGTAATTTCAATTAAGTACCTATATTCTGGAAAAATTGGTCGGTATTGAGATTTCGCTATAATTGGTCAGGTCTACCTAATTACATTTCTTATGTATTGGACTAGTCTTACTAGTCATTATATAGCACAGGGAATAATTTCATGTAAAAACATTGAATTCATCATCTATATAGGTCTAGCCTTCTTGACAATCGTAATAGGAATCTCGTCGATAACAGCAGGTTTTTTCTTGGATTGGATTTTATAAAACCTATTATTATTCATAACATATATTAGTTGTTGTTGGCTATATTTCTACAATATGTCTATATATAAGTACCAGCCATATACATGCTAGCAGAGATCGTGTGGTAACAATCCAGTGACGCAATAAAGAGATTTAGAAAACGCACCTAATATTTCTGTAAGTCTACATGCAAAAATAAAACATTACCTGTTGCGAATAAATTTTATGTGCCTGTTTGGAGAGATAGGTACTTTTAGTTTTATAAGTTCTATTGTAAATGTTCCAGATTGTCTTAGATTTATTTTCCAAATTACGTATTACATTATAGATGTTTCGATTAGTAGACTGTGTATTTGAAGTACCTATTTTCTGTGGCGCCCCTGCTCTGGTCTAGTTTTTAGTTAGACTTTAGTTTTTGTATTTTTAACTAAAACGTATGTATATTTTAGTGGTCGCAGCTACTGGATTTGGATTAATTAATTTTGCTATTAAAATTAAAATCCAATGTTTTCTTGTATATAGGTAGGTATATAATATATAGAACTTAATCTTAGTAATATCTCTACCGCATCATATTAATTTGGCAACTTTTTATTTTACCGTTAGGGCACGACAATTTGCTAAACAAATTACGCACAAATGTTCTCTAATCTTTTTTAATTTTGCTCAATTGCTACAGGCAATTATATTTTAATTCCGATTTTAATATTTTGATAATTATTGTTGGGCACCGAGCGCCGAAGACGGAAGTGAGAAGAGAAAACCCGTGTCTTCGTTGAACTCAATAAAATATCGTAATCGTTTCAATTAAGCTAATCAATAAGTCTGATGCTTGCAGTCACAACGTTGTATTATAAGTTAACGGATCGGCTGTAAACACAGGCCGTTACCTGACTAAATAAACCAAATGCGTGGCTTCCTTTGATGGCGTTCGTTACTACTATCGAATTTAATTGGCTCAGATAGGTACCTAGGTACCTTTGTATCATTACCTACTTCACTTTTAAAGTCATACGGGAAAATTCTGTTTTATCATAGCTGTATCAAGTTTTTTAATGTCAAGTAAGCGCTGACGAAAATAACAAAACTATTATAGAAGTCAACATTTTTTTGTGGGAAATCGCTTTTTTAACTATAATCAAACTAAGTAATATAATTAGCATTTTTTCAACTGTTTATGTTTTGCATAATGAGAATATAATTGATCAGTTGATGATAAATTAATTGTTTATTTACTTAAATATTCATCAGTCAAAACAAGAAAATCGCAGACTTATTTATTATCACGTATTAGATAAAAAAATTAAACACTGCAACACTGTAAAAAATTAATATACAGTACATTTAAGAATATGGAATAGACCCATAAGTATTAATCCCTAAAATTCCATTTTAAATATTCACCTCTATACTATTGTTCTGCGATAACAGGCTATGTGTTGCATGAACTTGTTTAAGATTTACCTATTTGGTGATATCCCAGACAAAGTAGTTACCTATACCTAACTAGACTAATCATTGGCGGCTCGTGAGTATTTAAACAGGTGCGGCCAAATATCGGAAGACATTTTAAAATTCAATGTGCCTAACTAAACCCTAAACCGGTCTGAAGTTAGCCGATTTACTGGCAGCAAAAAATTTTCCTCGCCCTTCCTTATTTCTATAGATTTATTTTGATAAAAATACGGTGTAAAGGGTAATTATTATCCTTCTTTAAAACCTTCTTAGCAGATTAAATTGGAAAATGTAACGTTGAAATTTTTGGGTGCCAGAAAATTGGCTGCTAAAATATTTTTTAACTAATTCAGCGCTAAAGTTCACCAATTCTCAAAAAATGCCTTTATTTTCGGATGCCTCTGCCTCATTGTATCCTCTTAGCTCTTAGTCTTAGTGCCGATTCGAAAGCTCCCACAAAAATGAACACAGGGTCCGTCAAATGTATGGAATAATGAATGTATTTTTTTTACTTTTGTTTTTGAAAAAAAAATGTATACAAAATTTTCTTGGTAAATTTTTTGGCACTTTTTGGTGACCTTGAATTTTTTCCATCCGTCATAGTTACGTTGCTATGGTGACCAACTTTTTTTTTCAAACGGCACCCCCTATTTTTTATTTAGATTTTGTGATCAGCGTTCATTGTTGCATTAGGTAGGTACTTCAAAAATACCTAATGGTTTCATAAGAAAATAATCGACAAAAATCACTTTCACGAAAAATCAGCGTTAATTTATTTTTACAACCTTAACAAAATTTAATTTAAAGATAATGTTCAAAGTGTGCGCCGTCACGCTCTATACAAAGTTACAGTCTTTCTACAAACGATCTTCTTACATTTTTGAAATACTTCATCCCTCAGATCCCTCATTTCTCCAATAATTCGTGCCCGAAATGCAAAAAAGTGCAAAAAACCGCAAACAGAAAAAGAGGACAATAAAAAAGTGCAAAAAACCGCAAACAGAAAAAGAGGACAATAACATGGGACCACACCTTGATGTTAACGCTGATTTTTCGTGAAAGTGATTTTTGTCGATTATTTTCTTATGAAACCATTAGGTATTTTTGAAGTACCTACCTAATGCAACAATGAACGCTGATCACAAAATCTAAATAAAAAATAGGGGGTGCCGTTTGAAAAAAAAAAGTTGGTCACCATAGCAACGTAACTATGACGGATGGAAAAAATTCAAGGTCACCACAAAGTGCCAAAAAAGTAACCAAGAAACTTTTGTATAACACATTTTTTTTTCAAAAACAATAATAAAAAAGATACACCCATTATTCCATACATTTGACGGACCCTGTATAATTATATAAACGTACCGGCGTGTATCGCGCGATATGCTGAATTTAACTGTGTTTTTATATTTATTTTTACCCAGAATACTAAAATTAAATATGTTATTCAGGTGTACCTTTGATTTTTCATGTGCCTTCAGTTTATCCCAAAGGTGCACAACATGGTTGGTTGCCTTTTTTGACGAAGTTCCTTCACCGCCGAACAAAACACATACAAAACAAAACAACTCGTTTGTTTCTTGACACCCGCGCAACCAATTATTTTTCAAGTAGACGCACAATTTAGGTGATCGCGTTTTTTGTTCTGCCGTTTGATTTTTTCTATAGGTAAATCGGGTAACGGCCTGCCCAACTCTTTAATTTGCAGTTTTTACACAAATTCCATTGACGAAAATGATTTTCCTAATAAAAAACTTGCACTGTTGATTTTGAAAACGTTATAAAGTACTTAAGTAGCACAATCAACTGCGCAAAATAAACACACAGTTAAGGGAAACGTATTTTGTACAGTTTAGACACTCATTAAATACTACACGTTAAAAATAAATCAGGCCATCTACTTCCACTAGTGCGGGAGAAACGGGGGTCAACCCTAATATTTTTTTAATAAAAAATGGTACGCCACTGGAAAAGTAATCATTTTTTGCCTTCGCTAAATTTCCTAATCAATTCTAAGAAAAAACTATTCTTGACTGTTTTCCGAAAAATGTACCTACCGTTTTCGAAAAATTCACTTTCGTGCGTTTTAATTTTTTAGCACGCACGAATATCAAAGTAAGTTTAGGCTTTAGAGATTTTGCACACCTACTGAGCTTTAATTCCGAACAACTTTCCTTAATAACATTTGGTCCTAGAGCCTAAAAAAAGGTTTCTAGATTCGAAAAATCCTGGAAATTAAAAAAAACTAATTTTTCGAATTAGTAAAGTGGCCTTTATGTAGGTTTTACGGCAAAATGTTATTAAGGAAAGTTGTTCAGAATTAAAAACTCAGTAGGTATATAGGTGTGCAGAATGTTGAAAGACGATACCTAATTTGATTTTCTTCTGCTAGAAGAATTAAAACGTACAAAAGTGAATTTTTCAAAAACGGTACATATTATTATTGATATGGGAAATTTAGTGAAGGCAAAAAAGATTACCCATAAGTGGCGTACCTATAATTTTTTTGTTAAAAAATATGATGGCTGACCCCTCTCTATATGGCACTGGTGGAAGTAGATTTATTAGTTTATAGTATTTAGTGAGTGTCTAAGCTGTACCAAATAATGTGTGCCTTAACTGACTTCCTTTAGGAAAAATAAAAGAAAACAGTTACGATACATATATGAAAAAATCGACTTGTTTTGATGTTTTCTATAAATTCCTAAACTTTTGTCACTAAATCTTGGACAACCCCGTATAGCGGTTTTTCTTATCTACATGCAAAGTAGGTATGCACGTTACGTGACCCACTGTTCAAAATTAATACACTAATACTAAAACTATAAAATTTTAGAATTAAAATAACATTTTGAACTCACTTCGCACTTATTGCTAGGGAACAACATAACTTCGAATGTATGCACCCAGATAATTTGAAGCACAAGAAACAGTTAACAGTGCGGCGACGGCTGCGGCGTTGACAGATAGTGCGTTCGCCTGGGAAGACCAATATTGATGAATTTCAACTATTAATATATAAAAGATAAAGGCGCAAATAAGTCGGTACAATAATATTATATGCCATACAATATATTTATACCTATATTTATATGTATAAATGCCGGCATATTTACAATCTATATTTTTATTCGTGAAATAAAAATGCGACATTATTTATCATATATCTAGTGAATGGTATAATTTAGCTGTGTTCCGTGACAATTTCGTGACAATTTACCAAACGGTAAACATATTAGTTATACATATTATATTTTGTCTGAGGGAGGTATACTACAGATTGTAGTATAGACGGAGTTTGACCATAGCAAATCATATCTTCATTTGTAGCAACGAGGAATAGGAATTCTGCTGGCTGATTTATTTAGCCAACGAATTAAAAATAGTTTGACAAAATACATATAACAATAAAATACACATTAAAACCAAATATATACATTAGAAGGTATATATCTTTTTGTAATGGAGGACGCGTTGACTTCTGTGGCTCTAGGAACTCATCTATACTTTAAGAGTTCTGGTCTTTTAGTAACAATATTAAGTTTGCTTTTAAATCTTATTGATCGGCAAAGCCAGCCATCTCACTCTCACTAGAAAATTTATGGATACCCCGCATGGTTTAGTGCCTAAATGACAAATAAATACAAGGGTCAAAGGGGTATCTACAAACAAAACTAGTATTTACTACTTATCGGAATCACGTTGGGTGCCAAGCAGTATAAAGACTGCTTTTATTTCGGCTCAATAACAATAACAAAATTCGAAAACCGTGTTTTTTTGGATAATTAAAAGTATACATAAATCTCAATAGTTGTTATAATGTATGTTTTTTTATATACCTCATATAGAGTTTAGAAATACCGCGGTGGGCAACACATTATGGGCTCCGTAATAATTCGAACCGTTAATTAGGCTGGAATTATATACCTATGCGTTTAGGAAAACGTTAAGACGATGCAATAACAGGGCTATAGCAATTAAGAAATAATTGCCAACCATGCATATGTAGTGGGTTCACAGGAAAGTTCACAACGTTGTTACCGAGGTTGTTACCTACTTTTCAACGAAAAAAAAATGTTTCCATATAACTTTCTTGAAATCAGTTCTAGCGATATCGCCGAAATGAGCAAACAAAGAATTATTGTTGGCCTTTTCCGAGGCTTTTTCATAACATTTCAATTAAATGGAAGATAATGATTTTGTAATTTAAAAAAAAATTAAAAAATAAAGTTTATAAGAACCGCCCCGAAAATGTTGAGGAGATTAAAAGACGAGTAAAATTAGAAATTGATAGTTTAAACAATCGTCCCTAAATCTTTGAAAATGCCCGAAAAAATTTCTAAAAAAGACTTAGGTTATGTGTAAATAATACCTAATGGAAACCATTTTGAACATTTGATGTAAATGGACTTCTAACTAATTTTTAATTACTAATCATATTGTTGTTGTTATAATAAATATGACAGTAGTAAAAATAATAAATGTTTAATAATTTCCACTAGAATTTTAATTAAGTTGAATGCAGTTGAATGGCTATAGCCACTTTAACATTCAGCCTACCCGCTTGTCAGTTTTATTATCATGGCTTACTTGATTTGTCATAAATTTGGTTTTATTGTTTGGCCTACTCAGATCGAACATCAGACACCGACCATGAGAACATGTATCTAGTTTGATGGAGCTTCTCTGATATCTCGGAAACGGTTGGAGATAAATAGGTTAAATTATATATCGTTGGATTCAGAATTAAAAAAGGAATCCTGTGATGGTTAAGAGAAATGTGTAAGTTGTAAAATAGAGAAAACCACTTTCATTTCCGCTATAACCGGAAGTAATATTAAAAAACTGAATATTCGGGAATACTACTTAAAGGTTCTCTAATATCTAGATGTGTAGGTAAAAAAATATTTTTTTTTGTTTTGCAAAAAATGTTTTTTCGCGATAACTTTTTTACCGACCCCCGTATACAAAATTATGTACACCCTCGAATTCCCCTTAATTTTTACTACAATCTCATTTTTTGAATGACGATTTTATGTTAACGTGTCTCCACGTAGCACACTTTTTCCGCTTGGATGGGCCACCCTCTACCTGCTGATGGCCCTGATGCCGAAACACGTGTTGTACAGTTCCTTTAACGTGTAATAAATAAAAGTTTTGCTGACCCATAATACAACAGCGTCCTTTTCTACGGTCGAACCCCAGGAATATAATAATTTCAATGATAAATATACACACGGCCAGGATTTGTAACAATAATAATTATTCTACTATAGCAGGTTGATGCAAAAATCCCCAATGTGAGCGAGACAGAAAAATCTTAAAAAATAATAATTCATAGGGTAAAAATATTAAAAATTAAAAATATATAAAATAACAACAATCTCTTGTCAAAATTACTTAGTCACAAAAACTTTCAGTACCTACCTAGTAACTTCTAAAGTGGATAAAGTAATGAAATTTTTATTTAATCCAATCAAAACTTCTATAGAGGGTGGCACACCACGAATTGCATCGATCTATATATGGAAAACTAAAAGTAGGACAATTCTGAAAATTTGGCACCTCACCAATGCGGATGGGCGCTGCTCAACTAAAATATTTTGGTGAATCTGGCACTTCCGGTTATACCGGAAGTCGATATCAACTTTCTTATCTCAAATGGAACACCCTGTATATTATTGCTTTTTTGGATGCTAGGCATCATTTTGGAACAAAAACATCCAACCGTTTTGAGATAATTGCATTTTTCCGAAAAAAAAAATACAGATGCAGACCTAAAGTTAATTAGCAATTTATACGAGGAAACCGGGAAATTTCAAAACGAATTTTTGGCATCGTGTAACAGAAGCCCTGACCTAGTGATCTCTGCTGAGAAATAAATCCGTTATTCTTATACAGGGTGTTCACAAAATATGAATAAATATTACATTCAAAATATGCTTAAATCTCCAAATGTTCAAATGGAAACCCCAATTTTTTTAATGCGATCTTATTCACCACTAAAAATGATGACAACTTTGTGTAAGGTTTCCTCGAGGGGTTTCCTATACCTACCTAAATGATTAATTTACGAAAAACCCACTTTTCGCCCATAAAATACGGGGTTTGCTTAACGCTTGGAAAATCATATTAGCCGTGGACGTTGAAAAGACAATCGCGGCTGAGGAAATGTCACTTGGTTTATAAATTATTGTCAACAATAATGCCGGCGCGCTTAAATTACAGAAACGAAGATTATGTATTCTCCGTAGATAATAAACAAATTTAAATATCAAAATTCGTTTTGAAATTTCGCGGTTTCCTCGTATAAATTGCTAATTGACTTTAGGTCTACACCTGAATTTTTTTTCGGAAAAATGCAAATATCTCAGAAACGGTTGGATTTAGACATAGGACATGTTGCATGTTTTTGTTCCAAAATGATGCCTAGAATCCAAAAATGCAATAATATACAGGGTGTTCCATTTGAGAAAAGAAAGTTGATATCGACTTCCGGTATAAGCGGAAGTGCTAGATTCACCGAAATATTTTAGTTGAGCAGCGCCCATCGGCATTAGTGAGGTGCCAAATTTTCAGAATTTTTCTACTTTTAGTTTTCCATATATAGATCGATGCAGTTCGTGGTGGGCCAGCCTGTATACTTGTCTCCCTTGATTATACTGATCTCGTTTCTGAGATTATACAGTTAACCTGGCGGATAAATAAATCCCATTCACCCGTTGTTTAACTGCTTGTTAACCTATAAATTTCCTGACCTATATCTCTATTATTCCAATAGAGTCACGAAATTTTCATTTTTCGCAAACAAGATTAAAAATTTCTAGGTACATACCTAAGTAATCATAGCGCTTGTGGATTGATTTTCGAAGCAATGATGCACGGTGTAGCACCTACTTATATTTCTGAACAAGGGCGCAAAATCTGAATAAGTTGAAATCTGTGATGTATACCTATCTACCATAGTTAGGTAGGTATAGGTATATCCCCCGATTTTTTTAAGTTTCAGATATCCCCTTTTTCGAGGTCCCTAAACACAAAACTGACCTTAGTCCTTGGTGTCGGACGTAATTTCCGAGAAAATGGATTTTTGACAGACTTGGCAGTTCACTTTCTCATGTACCTAGCTATATTTTTGGTTACAAATCGGAATGAACATTTACTGTACGCAGCTCAAGCTAATCTCTACACTATTTAGCAACATTGAAACTTAGCGAAAACCTGTGATAAAACGAAATTTTCCAAGATTTATGCAATATTTTCCGAGTGGTTGCGACGTCCGCCATTTCTGCTTGACACCTGATGACAGGACCAGGACGTAATGAAGAATTACCCTTCTTCTTATTCTTATTTATATAGGTACCTATTTTGCATGCTTATTTCGAATAAAAAATACAGAAATCTGAAGTAATTTGAAAATAAAGGCAGTTTCAGCTCAAAAATTGAAAATTTTCTATGTATATAGGTATTTGGCCTCAAGACACTTTCAAAACTTCACGGAATGATAGGGGAAACCAGAGTAATAAGGAACATGGTTTAACTGAGAAAAGTCTTTTTTTCACAAATATGGCATGGATTTAAATTTTGAAAGATAAACTAGAAAATCTATGATATTTTGCTATGACAAACCTGTCTAGTTCCTTTTTTTTTCACTTCTACTGAATATGCTAAAGGAGTTTGAAAGTAGGTCGTTTCAAATAAACTTTTGTTTTAAGTGTAGACCCATCCAAAATAAAAAAAATTACTATGGCAATATACAAGTTAACAGCGTACTTGAATATTATTGGTGATATCCACTAAGTATATATATGTACACTGCAGAGTTAATGTCAATTGCTCATTAAAATTTGGCTTATCAGCTGTTAAAACTAATCTCAAAAACTAGACATGCAACCATAACTTGCGGTATCTATGTGGGCCGAATACAGGAGGAAATCAAAAATGATACTTTTGCGAAATGTTTCCGTATTTTTTATGTAGGTACCAGAGTGACAAGTTAAGTATTTAAGTTGTTTAACCATTTCTACTTGATGAAAATAAAATATTGTATTCTATTGTGTCTGTTTATTTCTTGAAACTATACATAGTATTGTATATTTTGTTCCAGAACAGGACAGCCTAAATTTTATTCCTGATTACCCCAAAGATTGAAATACGAAGTTAAACTGGAATTTCTCTGGGTGTTCTTTTTTTTATACCCGCGAGTTGTGGGGCAATTAGGAGCATAGACAGTTTTTTTTTAAATTGTAATCATAATTACTTTCACATTTTTTTCAAAAGTGAAACCATTTTAGTACTAAAGGATTGTTGCCTTACCACTGTAAAAAAAGTGAATTTGGTTTAATTATTTCTATTGTGGTTTTTAAGGTCCTTAAAGTTAAAACTTGCAAAAAGATTTTCTAAATACCCTGGTTTCCCCTAATATTGTAGGTAGGTATACCACCGAGAGGTATATATACCCGAGTAATATAC
This sequence comes from Pseudeuparius sepicola, assembly GCA_963920635.1. Lineage (NCBI taxonomy): Eukaryota > Metazoa > Arthropoda > Insecta > Coleoptera > Anthribidae > Pseudeuparius > Pseudeuparius sepicola. The sequence continues at coordinate 32,542,771 of OY987303.1, forward strand.
CTATTAATAGCCGTTATGGGTTTAGGTAGGTACCTATATTCTTATAGGTGAAATTTTGTTGAGGTTTTCATATATACATAATATGTGAATATATCCCTTGCCATATAGATATATAGTGACATTTCCAAATATCGGAGTGTGGATCAATGATATGAACAATAAGTTTGGTATATTTGGCATTGTATGTATGGTACCTAGAAATACCGTGGGCGCAACAAACCCCTCCTCACAAGAACTGCAGGATCGCAACTAAAGAAGAACTCACTCACCGTTCAACGCGACTGCCTCTTCCGCATCCCGGCCAAGGTGCACCTGCACGTCCGGCCCTACTTCCGACCTCGTCAACCTCACCGGCGTCACACCGCGACTCTCGCCCGGGGGCGTCCGTCCGTGCCGTGGCCCGCGGGCGGCTGCGCGCGCCCTCGCGTCTCGCGTCGTCGCCGCGCCCCTATGCGCATACACGATCCTCTCCGCCACCGGCCGCGTGTGCGTGAGCACTGCGTGACGCGCCGCGTAGCGTGGGGCGCGTGGCCCCTCGGCCCCGCCCGCCGAGTGGCCCACGTGGGACGGCGAGGCGGGGCGCGGGCGGAGCCCGCCACAATAGCGCCTCTTGCGCAACCGGCGCCGGCCATTGGCCGGGCGGGGGGCCGCCGCCGCCTGGGCATTGTCTCGCGGGGGGACAATCGGGGGCGGACGAGGAGATAAGCGGATGGGTTTTGCGGGTGCGATGATATTGGGGGTTGTAATACGTATCACGCGATGTTAATTATACTTGTTAGGTATACCAGTGTGTCCGTGTTTGCTTGTGAACACTAGAAATCTATGAAATCCATGAAGGGCGTGTAATTAGGCACATTTTTTTTTAAATGAAGATATTTCTTACATATACACTATTTCCATTGGCTAGGATAGCTATGATTGTTTTAAATGACCAATTTTCGGAATATCATATTGGGCATTCTTTTAAGAATAAAATTGAATGAATTGGCCGTCTAGCTCAAAACCTTTTATACAAAACAGCAATATTCAAAAATTAAAAAAAAACTGTTTTTCCAGAGTAGATATTCTGTATAAACCACGGAGCACAGTTTGGTGATCTTTTTTTGCAAATCGATTAAAGTTTGCCTATAAGGTATTATTGTACGTAATATAGCTAGTCTAGCTCATAGAGAATGTTCGTAACAAATCAAATTTAATAAAAAATCATTTATTAAAAAAACAGAAAAAATTGACTTTATATTAGTACCTATAGCCCCCTTTGCAACGTTGCAACGTGATGAATAGAGCATAATAATTAAGGATAGAGGATGATGCCTACAATTTTGAAGAAATGCTAAAGTTAAGTATATTTTTCCAAGGAGGACAGACAGAATTTAGTGGAATCCGGTATTTTTTTAATACGGATCTTTTTCGTCAAACTTAATTTTTTTTCAAACACACTGTCTGAGCTATAGTCTGTTCTCTAGTAGTTGATAGTGGAAATCTCGTACTATACTATAAAAAGACCATAAACCGCAGGCGTGCCGTAGAAGAATTTAATATATGAATAGGAAGGGCAGGTATCTAATTATAATTTATTAGGGCTAGGGAGGGCAGGTAATTATTAATCGCTTTGAAAATACCTTAATAAACAAATCAATTTGAAGGTGACGTTCAAAGTGCATGGTTACTTCGTTTTGTATTTTATACAATGACTTCCTCTTTTAAACCAGTGAAAGTCTGCGCATACTCTTTAAGGGAAAAGGCTATATTGTTGAACGTATATGATGCTCTAATTCATCAACATCCCGCAAATACCGTCTCGTCTAGTAGAAAACTGTGACAATATGACTGGAGTTGGAGAAGCAACTATTTACAGAATTTTGAAGCAAAGAAAAATCGGCAATATCGCCAGTCCCAAGAAACATAAAGGGCGAAAATCCCAAGACATTGATGACGATGTAAGAAATGCTATACGTAGAAAAGTACATGGGTTTACCTACGTTAAGCAAAGTTGTACAAACCATTAAAGACGATGAGGACTTGTCTGAATTAGGAAGAACCAAACTTTGGAAAATTCTTCATGAAATGAATTTTCGTTGGGAAAAACATAATCAAAAGTCCATTTTGATCGATAGGGAAGAAATTATTTGTTGGAGAAGAAGATACCTACGATCTATTCGAAAATTTCGAGCCGAAGGAAGAAACATTTATTTATATGAGACATGGATCAATGAATGGCATACTGTGACAAAATTTTGGACCGATAAGAACATTCGGAGTGCCGGACAAGCTTTTATAGAAGGTTGGTCAACTGGGTTGAAACCTCCTTCTGGAAAAGGACGCAGGCTTATTATTACTCATATTGGAAGTGAAAATGGATTTTTGGATAGAGGCTTGTTGGAATTTGAGTCTAAGTCTACTAAATATTGAATTTATACCAGCAACTTCTGTAATTTAATCGACGAAACTGTAGATCTGAAACCTGTGATTATTAATTTAGGTGAAGACGACTCGTCTTCTGAAGACGATTCTTTCATTTTAGGATAAGTATAGTGTAAATAGCTCATTAATATTTTATTATTATATTATTTGTATATTTTCAAATTTCGCTGTATATTTTTATATTAATTTTTTTATTTCCTGTGGTTTAATTTGCAACATTTGTATTCTTGATCTAATAAATATTAATTCTCGAAAACTTTTTGGATATTATTTCATTAAAATATACTACAATAATTACCAAAAAATAAGTAGGTACCACAGATGTAGGTACCTACCTCTCACAATGAATGCCTAATAAAAAGTCTTGCCTGAAAAGCAATTTTCTAAACTCTAACATAAATAATAGATAGTTTCCTGTCGGTACGGCTATGGTTAGTCCCTCGCCTCATTTGCATTTTATGACTCTATTGTGAATCGGGCCAATATGCGGTATGCCCAGGTGGCCCCAAAAAATATCACCAAAAACCAAAACAAGGGGCAAATACATTAAAAATGCTCTTTATTTTTTTGGCTCACTGCGACAGCTTTCTAATTGAAAGGGGCGGTACTATCAACTGCTAGAGATCAGACTATAGATTAGCTATACCTATACTATACTACTATACGTACAATGATACCTCGAGCAAAGGTTAATCGATTTGCAAAAAAGATCACCAACCTGTGCGGGGCCAAACCGCACAGGTTGGTGATCTTTTTGCAAAAAAGATCACCAACCTGTGCGGTTTGGCCCCGCACTTGTGTATATATACAGTGTGTTTCACTTCAAGTCGAGACAATTCATTATTTTTTTTACAGGTAGACCGATTTTCAAAAACTTTTTTACAAAAATATGGTGCTCCGATAGATCTACATTTTGACACAATTTTTTTTCAGATACGTCTTTTCCATGACCTATACTACGATCAAACTTATACCCCCAAAAACTGCAAAAGTACATTAGGCATTTTTTTAGGAAAAAAATGAATAGCACAGTCGTATTGGCCATACCCGAAAACCACCCATACCATGTTTCACGGTCCTAGCATATACAAGGCGTTCAGAAAATAGCTTCAGACATGGAAAAAAGTACCCTGTATAAACACCGAGAGACATTTTAAAATTATTTCTTAAAACCAATGAATTGTGTCGACTTGAAGTGAAACACACTGTAGATAACTTAGAATATTGATATTTTGAATAAAAGGTTTTGAGCTTGAGCTACGGCCAATTGGGCGGCACCATTCATTTTATTCTTAAAAGAATGCCTATAATAGGTATGGTATTTTGAAAATTGGTCATTTAAAAAAAATCACAGCTATAGCTATGGAATAATCACCCTACCGAAATAGTATTGTCTGTGAGATGTTTTCCCTTAGGTGAATCTAAAAAACATATAATACCGAACTTTACTAAGTAGATCATCATATAGATTTCTAGTGTTCGCAAGCAAACGCGGACACACTGTAAGTAGGTGTAGGTATGGCAGTTCACATGCTTGTACTTCCAATCGTCAAAATATAGATCCAAACCTTGCCACCCTCAAAACAAACGCAAACTTCTTTCTTTTATTTCATAAATCCGCCCTACGTCCTATGTAGCTAGTTACCTTCTAGAAACTCTGGACTCATCATGTCTCTAAAAGCATCATTCCAGAACCTGCTTATAGACTAGCACTCTCTTTATATAAATATGTTATTAACGACGCAAAAGCAGATTTCTGTACCATCATTTGTAAAACTGTTGTAGTAGTCAGTTCAAATAAATTTTTAAAAAATAACTTTGCACCCCTCTCGGGGTTTAATTGGCGCAGTCGTGGCGGATTGTTGAAGAGTCGTTTTGCGCCTCGTGTTGCGAACCGTGTCTCGGAATTTCGAATTACCTCATCAACACAGAATCTTGGACGAGACCTCTACAGCAGAGAAAAAGAGCGGACCTGAGGACAAGGTATAGGGCCAGAGATCCTATTTTTCCATCTTGATACCCTTTCTGAGACAAATTGGTTTATAAATCCCTAAGAATATCCAGGAATAGGATACATTCTTAGTATTTGTCGGTTAATACGTTGATGACATTGAAGCGCAAATAGCCATCTTCCATTAATTTTTAAATCATTTTCTTACAATATTTACAAGCTTTATAATCATATCGACAGTATCTCTTCTCTGGATATAAATAGGATGTCAGATGGCTGGACGTCTGCGAGTCTGACGTGTTAGTATATGAGAGAACATCAAATTTTTATTTCTATATATTAATAAAATAAAATTAAATAAGAGCTGAGATCAACTATCAGTTGAACTGCCACCTCAGTCCTTTTGTAGTTTATAAATAACTTGATATGTACTTACATTTCTAAATTACATTGTAAGTAACTACAATAAAATAATTATTATTCTTTTTCTTCTTCTTCTTCTTCTTCTTATTATTATTATTAGAGTATATAATAAATCGTTTGCATAGTTAAGAAACGCAATTTCCATTAAAAAATGATTAATTTAAACTTTAGATTAGAATCCATTAGTTTTATAATTTAACTTTAAATTAATTTTTAAGGTAAACTTTAAACTTATCCTCCTAGATTTAATTTTTAATTTCAAGGTAGTCAAAATTGAGCAATTATTAAATAGTTTAGAAAATCTTAACTTAAATAACGTTGACAATAACATGGCACAACCTAACGAGCAACCTGTAAACTATACAATCTTTTAAGACTTTTCATAGAAACAATCCTAAATTTTGACGGAAATTGACAAATATTTTTGGAACATTGTGATTCTTTGTTTCACACATTTGCAAGACGAAATGGAAACGACCCTTTTCATATTTTTTTCTTACCCGGTGTAATAAGTAAAGTAGTAGGTAACTCTTTAATTTTAGTAGGCTCTAGACCGGAGATTAGACAATGGTTAGAATTAAAAAATCTCTTAAAACAAACTTTCGGTGAACTAATGATATTACACCCATTGAAAAATTAAAACTTTACACAATTCGGGCAACGCATTCAAAAGGCAAACAGTCCTTTCGCTTCAAAATTAAAATCATTAAATCTCCCTGCCAACGAAATTATTTTATGCTACGAAATTATGACGACTTAGCCTTCAAAACCTTTATTCGTGGACTTACTGGTGACTGGTCGAATACCTACAAGATATGGTTAGGTTAAGGAATCCAAACTTAGAATAAGCAATCTCTTTTGTATAAGAAGAAAAAACAATCATCTACTTTAAGAAATGATTCAAAAACCTCAACCTCAATATAATTTTCCAAAACCTCAACTTCAACATAAAACATAACTTTCCAAAACCTCATCAAAATACTTTTTCCCAAAATTCTTATCAAAATAATAGGCAATTTCCTTCTCAACCTTATTAATATACAACCAAGACAAATCCCACAAAAATTCTTTAGGAAATAAATCAAAAAATATTTTTAAACCCACTCACTGGTCACACTTACGAACAAAAACCTGAACCTATGTCGACGATGACAAGACAAACTTATACTTATAAACCAGAACCAATGTCAACAACGACAGCAATTTCCAGGAAACCCCAACAACTCCAACGTTTATACAATCTTGAAGAACAAACTTTTAACGAGGAATAAATTAATAACTAACTAGATAAATTAATATAAATTAATATATAAAAAATATAAAAAAAATATATAAATAAAAATAAATTAATAACTAACTAGATCCTTCCAGATATATATATATATATATATATATATATATATATATATATATATATATATATATATATTAATTATGCCCAATGATAGAAGCCTCGGAAGAAAACTAACAGTTATCTATCATATATTTTTATAAAAGAACTAAATTCAAAATTTTTAATTCATAAGACTTCTGTCTTATGAATCCTAAAATAGCTCATCTTGTTTACAAGTCTCAAATTAACTACGAACCTTTTAGCATTAAAATATCTCATGATATCAATGAAGTTGTAATTATACCTATTTTCCAAAAATTTCAAACAAACGAAACACGTAGATTTTATTTATATGTAATATGATTTTAACGAAAAATATGGCGGTTTAATTGGTTTCGATTTACTAAGAAAACTACATATAATAATAGATTTAAACAAGAAAATTTTTAGTAAATCCTAAAATTTTAATTGCGTTTTATTACGAAGATGGCATTAATAATAAAAGAAAAAAATACCTTAAATCAAAATTATGTAGTATAACACTACCTCCTCGTGTTCAAAAAATTGTCAAAATACCGGTTTATTATGAAAAAGGTATCGGAATTTTAGACTATATTAATTTTGGAAATAATGTGGAATCTCCTAAAGCTCTTGTGAACATTCAAAATTATTTTGCAATAACGACAACACTAAATCCTAATGAACAAAATATGAAATCACATTCGAAAAACCTTTTGACATCGAATCAATAAATACAAATGAAGTAAATTTTTTGACCAAATTAGACATGAATCCAAAAAATTATACTCCCGAACTTGACGATATTTTAAAAAATAATTTAAATGAAAATCTTAGACTCCAACACTGTAATAACGAAGAAGCTCAAGCAATTCAAAAATTATGTTATAATTCCAGAGATATTTTCTACTGCGAACAAGTTCCTTTAAGCTTTTTTAACAAAATCACTCATAAAATAAATCTAACTGATGAAAAACAAATACTTACCAAATCTTATAGATTTCCTCAATTACATAAAGATGAAGTGAAAAGCCAAATTTCAAAAATGCTTAAACAAAAAATTATCGAACCCTCTACCTCACCATGGATCAGCCCAATTTGGATAGTGCCTAAAAACTCGACGCTAGTGGAAAAAGGAAATGGCGAATCGTTATAGATTATCGAAAACTCAATAAAAAAAAACTATCGATGACAAATACCCACTGCCGAATTAATATTACAGATAATTTGGATAGATTAGGTCGAGCAAATTTCAACTTTAGATTTAGCTTCAGGTTATCACCAAATTGAAATTGATAAACAAGATATTCCTAAAACGGCATTCTCAACAGAAAAAGGTCATTACTAATTCCTTCGCATGCCTTTTGGACTAAAAAATGCTCCTAGTATGTTTCAAAGAGTTATTCTTCCTGGATTAAATAATGAAATCTGTTTAGTATATCTCGACGATACAATTAGATTCAGTACATCATTACAAGAACATATGGTAAATCTAAAGAAAGTTTTTCAAAGATTACGAGATGCTAATTTCAAAATACAATTAGATAAATCGGAATTTCTAAAAAATCAAGTTGCTTACTTAGGACACATAATTAGACCATAAGGGTAAAAACCTAATCCTGATAAGATATCAGCAATAAAAAAAATTCCAATTCTTAGAAAAGTATTAAATCGTTTTTAGGCCTTCTCGGATATCATTGTAGGTTTATTCAAGATTTTGCAAAAATCCCAAAAACTATGACGCTATGTTTAAAAAAGGAATTCAAAAGTTGTTCATGATGAAAAATTTATCGAAGGCTTTAATATGTGTAAAACCTTGATTTTAATAAAGAATTTATTTTAACTACTGCCGCTTTGAATTTTGCAATAGGTGCCATTCTTTCTCAAGGAAACATTGGACAAGACAGACCAATAGCTTTGCTTCAAGAACTCTTAATGAAAGCGAACAACGAAATTCTACTATAGAAAAAGAACTTTTATCAATAGTATGGGTATGTAAATACTTTAGAAGCAAATTCACAATTATTGTAACTGATCGTAAATCCTTAATTTAAAAGAACCTAACTGAAAACTTGTCATCTGGAGACTTAAATTGGAGGGATTTGATTATAAAATATTGTATAAAAAAGGAAAATTAAATACAAACGCCGATGGACCAGAAGAAGCTTATGCATTTTTAAAAGAATACGCTGAAAACCCTGACATTTTCTCGATTCAAATAAGCCAGAGCCAAATCAAGAATCGAAAAAACCAAAAATTATTATTTATTCTGATATTCAAATAAAGCTACCCTCTCAAAATAAAACTAAAGAAAAAATAAGTGGAGATGATACACCATATTCTAATTCTAACGAATTTACTAATGACGCAATACCAAATTTTATTAATAAAAACCACCAGGAAGGAAAAACGGACCATAGAGGAATAGATGAAACTTTAAGTTATTTAAACAAGAATTATTTTTGGATAATAATGAAAAATCAATTACGGAATATATTAATAGTTGCGATACATGTCAAAATGCAAATATGCCAGACAAAATCCTTATGTCCCTATGATGTTAACAGAAACACCTTTCAAACCTTTTCATATTGATATTTTTAACTACGATTCAAAAATATACCTTGTATTAGTTTATTCATTTTCTAAATTTGGATTACAGATAGAAGGAAAAACCGCAATTAATGTGTGTAATGCACTCATTAAATACTTTACATGTTTTGGTGTCCCGCAAAATAGTGATAGCGGAAAATAATTAAATAAGGCAACAGCAAAAGAATTATTAAAACTTCATAAAATTAAAGTTCATTTTACAACCACAGGACATCATGATTCAAACGGCATTGTAGAATATCTAAGAATTTTGAAAGAAACATTTCCTTCTGAAACAGATTTAATAAATTATGCCTTAATTGCTTATAATTTATAATAATAGTATTCATTCTGCGACAGAATACACTTTTCTTGAACTTATTTTTGGTCATACCACGAATCGAAACCCCGAAGATATATTTTCACCAAAAGAAATTATTTATTCTGATTATGTTCAAAATCATAATAAAAAAATGTCAAATGTATACAACAAATTAAAAACTACTAAAAAGGGTAATGAAAGTAAAGAGTTTAAAATAAATCAAATTGTTTATAAGAAAAATCCTTATAGTCTACGTAACAAAAAATTAAACAAAGTTTTAGGACCATATACAGTAATTAAACTATTGGAAAATAATAATGTGGAAATAAAAAAATAACAGAAATAATAAAATAGAAATATTACATATCACAAAACTAAGAAAACCTCATTTGATGTAGGGTAACGATGACACTAATAATTACGTTATTCCTGATGATGAATGACGACATTGATCCTATTCTTATAGTACAAGCCGAGACTAAAATAACACAAACTAATGACACACCCGGTATCCTTCCTTTCAAACTAAGTTAAACAAAAATAATAAGAAGAAAACATACATTTTTACATGATATGGACGTGAATCCCTTATTTAAAGAAATTACTAATCTTACATAAAATTATTACAAATTAAAGATTTGTATAAAGGTAGATAATTCATCATTAAATGAAAATCTGAAAAGTAAATATTTAACTATCGAACCATTAATAATTGAAATGAATACAAAATTCGAAAATTTAAATTTATTAATTATTATTCAAGGAGATAAAAATGGATTAATAAATATTGGTGGAAGCATTCAAAAATTCTGATTCAGAACATTAGACACATCAGACGGAGAAAAATATAACAAAGCTATGGAGATCTTAAAAAAAGTCAGGTTAACGTAATAAATAACGTAAATAATCAATTATCACTTTCTAAAAAATGAATAGAAAAATATGAATCACAACTCAATCAAATAGTGTTGAATCAACAAACAATCACAAAGTATATTAATGAATTTCAACATAATTTAACATATATTTCTATTACAGGTTATAAGTACTTTACTTACCTTAATATACCAATACCAATTATTTATAAATACCAATGTTGTTGTAAACTTTATTGATAATCTAGAAAATGCAATAACTTTTGCAAATTTGCATGTTATACATCCAGACATTTTGACGCCACTCAATTAAATGATATAATATTAAAATTAAAAACTCACAAAATGAAATTTTAGATACCAAAAACAATGTTATCTTGACATGAAACTCTCAAAGTGCAATCATTATTTGTTTTATTGCTAGGTATAATGTAAACGCTATGAAAATACTGAGCAAAGGCGTCAGCAATCTCACGTGGTCTGGTATAAGATAAACTCTCCAATGTAATAATTCTGCCCGGTCTAGTTCCTACTTCGATTTTTTCCCCAACAAACGACCAATACTTTTTTGGATTGTGACTCAATGTATTCTGCACATTTTGAATGTAAATGCTATACGCCACAGTAATCTTCCTCCTTATTGCCCTCAAGATCTCTAAATTTTTCATAATAGAATCTGTCGCCAGTTCTTTTATATTTTGCTATAAACTTGGCCTTCGCTTAATATTTGAAATTATATCTGATGTATACCATATAGGATACTTAATAAGTATCCTACATAATATGTAGTGGAACGAAGGCATCAAGTTCAGCCCGGATAATATCATAAAAAGCATCAACCGCAAGGTCAATATCTGCAAAGTGGTCGAGACAACTCCAGTCGGTTTGAGTCAATAATTGATATAGTGCGGGAAAATTTGCCTTTTTGAGGTTATAAGATTTAAAGGTAACATCAAAGTAGGCCAGGATTGTTAAAATTTTTTCATCGTACATCGTACTCTGAGTAACTTTTGTTAATACAGTTTTGTCATACTATTTACAGAAAAATATTTAATCGAAGAAAAACAAGAAAAAAATCAAAAAATCAAAGTAGGTCTTACACTTTGAAATTTTGTACACCTAAGTAACTTAACACGCTGAACAAATTTTCTTTATAACTTTTTTCAGTATCTCTACCAATAGAGGCAGTTTACTCTTATGTTAATTAACGTTTTTTCAATTTTCTGGTCACCCAGTATAGGTAATGTTAACTTTTTCCATGCCAATCTTATTTTAAGAACAAGCAAAACTTTTTATCAAGAATAACTTTTTCTCGAAAAATCAACTATAAGAAACTTTACAAGAGTGCGGCACCCCATCTGGGGACACACTGTATCTTCTCTGTCTCTTTCATCTCTTTCTACTACGAATACCAGGTTCGGTTTAAATGGTTTTGTCTCGTAGTTTATTTCCGAGGTGCCTGTTCTCGAGTTACCCAGGTAAAATCACTTCCCACTTCCCACTGAAGTGTTTCAGTTGAAATTATAGCTAACCTATACAAAGGTAGAAACCAATTTAATAACAATTTATAGTATCCACCACCATAAAATAGCCATTATGTATAGGGGGAATAATTTAAGATTTCGAATTTTTTTAACACCTTCTATAAAATATTTGAATTTCTACATATTTTTCATTTTTTGGTTTGTTTGAAGACGAGCAAATTTTTTATTTAGGTAACGTTACCTAGATAATTCTGAAACTATGATAATTTAGAAATAAGTATAGCGATTTTTCAATTTATTATTTATTCTTAATTTGAAATTAACAATAATTCCAAATTTGATTTTTTTAATTCCCATTTTATATTGATTGATTTCAGTTTGAATTAGTTTATCCTCAATTTGAAGGTGACTACTTCCAGTGTCAATCTAATTGGTTGAATTTAAATTCTAGGACAACTCTGACTGTTTCTGACGCACCATTTTTCTTGACATTTTTATTGGCTCTGACCAGTTGGGAATTTTCTGTTGGATCAAACCCATGGTGTAGATATAGGTATATGTGTCATAAGAATATAAAAGCACAAAACTGGATACTGCCGAGATAGATTTTCTAAAACTGAACTAATCTCTCCAAAAACAAATTTTTTACTGATGGATGAGGCTCCAGAGACTACCTGTTTTTTGTTATGTTATGATTCATAGTATGAAATATTCATATGTAGGTATCTGTTCTATTTGGTATACCTTCTACAATATAATGTATTTCCTTAAGTAGGTATAAAGCGGTCGTCTAAGGTTTATACAAAATATAATTCTATGCGCGTCATCATGTGTGTCATTTATATAATGGTTACGTCACGAGACACAGTGCTGTCCTCTATAGTCAGAAATGTGGCAGAATTCAAGAAATGTCGCAACAGTAGGTAAAATAAAAAAAAAGACTCGTAAATGAAGAAAAGTATCAAAATTTGTATTTTCATAACTCATATTAACTGGCTTAATTCTCTAACCGCAGTTAAACGTAGCAAAGGTTCTTTATTGTCCTGCAAGCTCTTTGAAACGACTGTTTGAATGCTTCGGCATTTCGAAGGCCCACTTTTCATAGTATTATTCTCACTATGTTCTGAAAATAACAGTTCCCCTATTCGAGAGGTAAAAAAACTACGACACGAACTCTAAAACTGGACAACAAGAAATTGTCAAAATACGAAACGTTAACGGAATTCTGCCAAACTCAAAAATGCGGCAACATGTCCAAATCGTTGGTAGAGCTGCCAAGCCAATATAAGAGCCGTCCAATTCAAATTTCAATACACAAATCATTTCACATTTTTGAAAAATGTTGGTAAGGCAATTTTCCTCATTGATGATGACGTGCATCTGTTTTTATTTTGTATGAAACATACATGATTCTCATACAGTATGCGGAAACAAAACTACTATGTAAATTTAACATTACAATATTTCTAATATCTGACCTAACAGGTGTTGCCTTAATTATTTAGTACCATGTGGGAATTGGGTATGCAAGGCACAGCCAAAGATATTATATTAAATTATCGGAAACAATATTAATTGCGATACACGAATATATTTCTCCTCGCATGGTGTTGGAGTGACATTTGGGTGTGTCGCCTATCATATTAGCGTTTATTATGAAACAATCTAATATGCCTGATACTATATGGTAGGTTATTACACCTGACGCTCCTTCTCCTTCCTAAAAATAAGCAAACCCCACTCTGGCTACCCGGTTCCACTTACTTGTACAGGGGTGGATCCAAAATAGAAAAGAAATTATGAGCGCCACGTAGTATGAAAGTCAGACCGGAGGTGATAAAAAAAATAAAGTCTAGTGTTATTTGTTTGTTGAATAATAAAGAAAACACTAAGGAGAAAATTGACAAAATTTAATTAATGATGCCTAGTAAGCATTACATAAAATATTCTTGGGGAAATATATAGTAAATCAGAATAAAAATAATTATTAACAAAACAGTAATGGTTATCACAATTTACCACAATTTATTAACGATGTACTGCGAGGTAACCTGATATAGCTATATCTGTTTTTAATTATCTACAAAATTGCTAGTTTATTTAATAATTAAATGTTATGGAAAATATACTCCTGGACAAAATTAATGCACCAGCATACAACATATCAAATTATATTTTAAAATTATTTTGTGTGTCTTTAGACATTTACTTCTGTTAAACTAATTAAATAATGCAATTTGTTGCTTTTCATTTAATTTCCATTAATTTATTTTTCCATTAATTTATTTTAACTTTTGTGGGGATTTGTTACGTTAATTTTGTGCGAAGTTTATATCCAGAAAATCAAATAAATAGAGTTACGCAAATTGACGATATACGATTGAATTTACAATAGCTCTTGAGGTGACATTATATGTGTGGCTTTCAAACCTGACCTGACATAATTTTGTCTTACAATGGTTGATGTTTGCTTAGGTCCTAGCTGACTCTACGTTTTTGCCTGCAGGCTGTTCGAAAATGACTGGGGTGACTGAATATCAACTACACGTGTCCGTGTCGTTTCTTGGCCAGGTGAAAGGACCCTAGAGAGTTGAAAAGAAGATTTTAGGACTTTAAATTTTCTTTGTAAAACAACAACTCCTTTTGACTCTAGTAAATTGCTATATTCTTAGGCAATCAGGCAAAAATACTATAATGGTCTTTTTTTTAAGCTGGTAATGAAAATAGTTGTTATTGTTTGAAAGAAGAAATAAGTATTGTCCATTGATACACTCTCACATAATAAAAGTTATTAAAATAATCTGGTGAACATTCTGATGGTAGCAAAATAGATGCACGAATGAAAAAAATTGGAGCGATGTATCAGAAAAAATTAAAAAAAAAAAACATAGAGTTCTTGATTAGCGTTGGCTATTTGAGGCTTGTCAGATTTGTGCCATTTAATAACCGAATAGAATAAAACGAAAATCAGAACCTTTCGGGGCCATTCGTTGCAAACGCCAAATAAATTTTAGCAAATAACAAAAAAACAATAAATGTAACCAAAAATTTTTGGACGTGATTTTACTCAGTATGCCTTTCATAGGGCATTATGTGGCACATATTCTCACAATAATAAAGTATGAATCAGAGAGTGATCCTGGGTTCTTCATATGAAAAACTGAGTTTTCAATTATTCGAAAAATATGCGTTTTGATATGATTTTATACAGGCTGCCATGTGTTTTATAATGAAGTTTAAAATAGAAATTCCTCGGAAAACCATAGGCATACCGTTAGGGTGGGTCCAAAGGGCTATTAGGTATTGACACGTGATCTTGTATTTTAATAATTAATTTTTCCACGTTTCTGAACAGGCTGCCAATGAGAGGTATGCAAGTTCTTGTTATGAAACTGCTGAAGAAAAGATGGCATACCTTTGGGCATGTCCGTTTCACTTAATTCAAGCGCCATTATAACTTACTTAAAAAGCATCAACTGGACAGGTGGACCGGGAGCTAGTGACAGTTGACCACACAATTACAAGCAACTGACAGCTAGTGACAGTTTCCCATTGTTCTGATTTTGGCATGGCTAACTGTGCTAAATGTTAATAATTATTTTGATAAACACTGTCAATAGCATAATAGAAAACTTAATTCTTTTGTATTTTTTCTCATGCGACCCCATTAAAATTGTGTTGTATCGTATTCAGAATGTTCCAATGTATCAATTTTCACCAAACAAAGTATATGGTGACATTTAAATAAATAAATCGGTTACCATGGCAACCACATTTTTTGTGCTACGAAAGATTGCTTGATATCACTAAACGGGAAATAATTTCCCCTAACACTTTTATTAAAACATGTTTTTGATATGAAAAATATTTTAAGAAATATAAGCAATATTCCACAATTTCTATCCACACTGTATTTTGGTTATTAAAAATAACAATAACAATAACAGTTGGTTTTCAAGCAGGTAAGTTAGTTTAAGTAGTTTTAGCTCATTAATATATTTAACTGCTTCAGCAATGAGTAAAAGATCTATTATAATTTGAGAAAACTTAATGTTTTGAAAAACCTGTAGTTTTCGCCCAAATTTGTGAGCCGTATTTGTGTTAAGAGGAACTCTATTGACCATTTTAATTATTACTTTTTAAATAAAAGATGTTGCTAAGGCAAGTTGTTAAGAAAAGAGACAAGTTATTTAGTTATTTTGAGAGGTAGGTAAAAACGTACTTTTTTGCATGGCATTCTACTGGAAAACATTCAAATAGGGCTAACTTTAACAAATCGTGCTCGCGACAATGTAGTGCGACTTATGTTCTGAGCAATTTCTGATATAGTCCTCCTTATGTCAGAATGCGTGCGACGTAAGGCGGAAGAACTCGCAAATATTATAGAATTAGTCACAGTTCAGGGGCGTAGCTCAATTTATTAATTTTATTTAATTTATTGTTAATATTATTCTTAACGGTGATGCCTTAGACTATGGAGGAAGGCAAACCCTTATAACATTGGCAATTATTTCTCGTGCTTGAGAATGCAACGTTCTTCCCTGTTTACTCATTTTGCACACGTTAACTCCCGAACATACGAAACGCCACTGAGCTCTCTGAGCCGGCGAAAAAAAACTTGCCAGCGGCCTAAAAAAATGAGGTATGGTAGCCCAAATAGGCAGTTAACTTTACGTACTATAGAAACAGGCACGAAACGCGTTGGCTAACTGGTTTTGTCAGCCGACTCCTTCGCAGAAGTGCTGTGTTGCCGTATTTCAAAGGCGATGGCGACGATGTTGAAAAAAATATAATAGGTGTTTTATCACACCGCGTTAAAAATAAATGATAAACAAAAATGGGTAAGTGGTCCCGTGATGCGAGCTTTATTTTTTCGGTATAACAGAGTTCAGAAATTCGGCTTCAATATGATAAAACTTGTATTCGCCAAAAAATAACGACTACTCGTATAGGAAATCTCGCAACGCTGCCCGCATTCTTTAGAAACGTTTTCTTTCGTGCTTGGGACTATAATAGTTAATAGTTTATAGTAGGTATAGAATAGATACTAATTTGGTCCGTGAAAAAACGTCATTTGTTGTCGTTAATTGGAATCAACAATCTGGTGCTTTGCGTACGAGTTGAAGTTGTTTGTACCCGGAAATTCTGAAGTTACCTCCGCTTTAATGTTTGTCCCGTTTGTGATTCGGTTCAAAGTCAAAGCGGCAGCAATTTAGACAAACTCCCGTGTCTGTAATTCGTTAACGTTGTTAATTTAAGCGTTTGTGTAAAAGATAAAAAATGGAACGTCATGGGCTCGTAACGTTCGGGACCTACACGTTTTAATTACTAAAAACTGTGGACGGGAACCACAAACGGGAGGGGGTCTTAGACCATCAACTTCCCCGAGATAAACTGGGCATGCAATCGAATCACGCAATGAAAATTTATTAGTTAGCATATTTCGTAGTAAACTAGATCTTTTCATTACTCTAGCAAATTCTTTTATTATACTCTGGCCGCAAGAGATATAGTTTTATGTGGCGAGAAAATATCCCTTTACGGGAAGTTTCCCGAAACTAAAAAGTCAGTTTACGCAATAAATTAAACCTTACTTTGTCACGACCCTTTGTTAAAAAATGGCAAAATGAGAATAATCAACTAAAAACGGAACCTCTAGGTAAGGTCAACTCCGTTTTGAGATAGTATTATTCTTTGTTCGCTTTGCGTCTCATTTTCCAAGGAACTCCATTATTCACTGAAATAGTATTTCCAAACTTAAGTTAATGGCGGATGAACGCTGCCAAATTCTTAAGATTTAAATTAAAGGGAAAATTATTGCATATTTGATAAGAGCTTTAACTACTCAGTAATATTGCCTACAAATTATTTCTTTGGCGTTTTTTGTAAATTGAAATTTAAAAATGGGTTTACCAAAAAATATCAAGAGTAATATACTAGACATTAAATCATCAATAATTATTTTCTCGTAGTTTCTCCCATCGCCAGAAAGCTGTCGACACATTTTCTAGCTTTGCTATAGGTACCTACCTTCCGTAGTTGCTTGTTCGAGATATTCTATCTTGTCATCATTGTCAATGTCGTAGTCTGCATGTAGGTACCTTTTTATACTGGGCCGAGAAAGAAAGCCAATCCTTTGTACTTCCATCGAATTTCTTAGACTCATAATTTGGTACTTAATTTATTTACGTTACGCGTTCTGGCGCATACAATTGGAGCCAACGAGATTTTACGTGCTGGCTTAATAACGTAAATCGAAACCTTCCAAAACGGTATTATGACACAACAACAAACTTTGTGGTTGTTGATATTTTGAATTTAAACATAATTTTAACATACAATAGATTAATAATGCCATCGAAATGTGTTGTAGGCTAGAAACCATATTACAACCCACCTTTAGCTGGTTGTACATGGGTTTATCATAATCGCCACGGCAGTAAATTTTCTTTAATAAATCATCTTCACTTCACGCCTGCTTGAATTTAAACCAGCATCTTAAACTCGTTTACGGCCTTTGAGAAACTGTTAGGTAAAACTTTTCCACACTTATTCTGTTGTTCCCTCGCTACAACAGAATGACAACTTGAAGTTGGCTCCTTCCTTCAGGTCATGGTCTCCAAACGGCGCTTCAAGTACAACTACCCATTTACAGAATGCGTTATAGGTACCTACTTAGGTATTATTCATAAAATACAGATTAGATAAAATATAAAACTTCCCAAAAGTCTATCACACAGCGACAACTACTAGCATTTACCAAAAATACCTACCTTACACAATCTCTCACAAGGATTGTAGGTATGTGGATATAACCGAGATACTGAGATACATTGTATATATTATATACACCATGTTTGGTAAAAATCTATGCAAACCAAGTTGAAGCGACACTTAGTACGTATACTCAGAGAATATACACATAGAGTATGAAACTAGTCAATTATACACAGGTACTTAATTCACCAAAAAAGAAGACTGAACCGAGAAAAAGCTTTCCAAACTCAAAGGAATCATACCGATAAGTACATAAGTAGTGAATCTATGGAACCATCTGACCTTCTGGATGATCCTATATGATCACCTGAAACATAACTTGTAAATCTATACCTATGCCGGTTGAAGACGACGAAGTTGTTATTTAGAGATCCCGGACAGATTCCTCGGTGGTTGCAGCGCCATTCCAAAGGACACCTGTATAATTTATATATAATACTCGTAATCGCTATAAACCTGACTTAAAATTTTGAATAAAAATTTATTATGTATTTGTATTTGATAGATAGTCATTTTAGCTCCTCTACGGACCCTGCATCGGAGCATATTTTGAATTATTAATATGATCTAGTAGATGCCCGGGTTTTGATAAACCCTAAGCCTCCTTCAATAGTATAATATCGTTAACTGACGTATTTATAAAGACTTCTCACGGCTATAGCTTTATGTCCTGGAAAACAGATGGCTCTGATGGCTAACAATGTATTCTGCATTGTATTTTATCTCCGGAAAGCGCATGGTGAGCTAAAAATGTGTCAGACGTGACAGCCGCGAGCACTAGTGAGCAGTCTTTATTAATAATATATCAGTCAACGATAATATATTGAGTAAAAATATAATGGCCAGCAAATTATTTGAGCTTTCTATCCTTAGGACTTACAAACATATTTATATTGTAGCGTTTACAATCCAGACAAGTGCTGTTCATTCGCATGTGCACAGACTTGGATCCTCTTATAACTCCTCAGGAATAAGTTTGTACTAAGGGAATTAGATGCTATACAAACTAATTAGAGGAACTGTCTCCAGAAATAGAGCTATTATTTAAGTTAACTAAGTTTTGTAAGTATATTTCTATCTATTTGTATCACACAGGGGTTAGTGAGTTGCTAAATACAAACATAATCATCTAATGCCACTACTCTAAAGGACTTCAAAGACTATCCTTTATGAATAATTATTCTCAATGAACACAATGTTCTCTAGCAATTACAACTGTCTAAAATTCGAAGTAGGTCTCCTCTATAGCATTCGAGCACGTTTCTCACCAAACAGCTACATGGATAATATCTGGCAGTGATGTCCCTCTAGGTAGGAGGTTCGATGATCTAAGTGGAGAACGAGGAACGCAAAGTTTCCAGTTTCACAAGCATTGTAGCAGATCATACAATTTTTAACGAGATAAAAGTCCATCCCCAACAGCGTTATTAATACACTTTACAAAGCTTTCAGGGCTCAGCGATGTCCTTTTACATGGCTGCCAACACAAAAACTAAACTTTCGAAGAGTCTTTCGGTTGGCAGCACATCTCCTTTGCACAAAGGCACAGCTGCTCGCTCCGCAGTAATCCGCTCGCGAATAAAAATTATAAATGCATTTTTCGTTTGCTCGTCTTATTTCGTATTATCGGCCTTAGAAAGGTTCCTTTTTAATATTAATCATGGATTACTTTGCGAATGGTAATTTTTGCAGCATCTGCGAAAATGTGAGAAAAATAGCAAAGCGAAATATATTCTCCTGCCTATATCTACTGCTATAGTAACCATAAAGTGTTATGATAATGCTGTTATCTTTGTTCCCAACATAGCTATGCAAGAGGATTTATAAGAAGAAGGGCATGTGGGTGTATGAATTAATTAATTCACTTGCGAAGAATAATTAAACATATTATTTAGTATTGCGAGAAAAAGATTACCATACATAAGTACTCTTATATAAAATTAACAGTATAAATATGAACAGTTGTAGAAATGTTGCAATAACTAAAGATATATTATACAGGCAAATATTTCCAGTCCAGTGTGTGTATTTCAAATCAACGTTTAGCATGCATCCTGAGAGTTGTTAAAACGAAATACGGATAAGTAAAATGTTAGGAATTGTCATAAAATCGTAATGTTAGTACATTTAATAGAAATAAAAGGTTAAAATATCTTTGTTTTATTATTTGCCGTACATTTTCGAGACGAGCATTCTTTGGGAGACACCTGAGTTTGCTTTTATGATCGCCATATTCTTATTTTATTTCTGTTTTACTGCGTTTTATACGGACGACAGTTTCTCAGGCCCGCCGCCGTTTTATATAAATATATCGACAATAAAGGGCCCCAAACTCCGACGTATTTTGTCCGCAGTGGCCACCAATATAAAATGTATGGAATATTTTACATTTATTGTTGACTTGCGGCCACAAAGATCGACCGGAAAAATAGCGAGTGCGTTATAAAATATTCACGGAGTCGGAACAAACGATCCGTATATACTTACTAGAGGGTGGGCGATATAATGCACTGTAAAGAAATGCTCGCTTTATTTACGACCCTTTATTGATTGGGTGTGTTTTGTAGCAATGTAGGTTATAAGGTTGAAGCCACTTTAAAATTTGCGAAAAGCTCTCTCTATTTTAGAATTCATGATTTCTAGGTATAAGACTACACTGTAACTAGTCAGACGACATCTCCAGGATTTTGCTGCAGACAATGTGATAAACGACACGTATAAAGGAAAAACTCTTCTTACTTTTTAAATTTAATTCGGTGCAAGAGGGCCATGATTAGTAATTATTGGATAAATGGTATTTCGTGTGTAGTGAGTGTTTTAACCTTATATAGTATTTTTTTCGGTCAAAGATGGCCATAAGTGCAATGCTGTGAGCGTTCACTTGTCTCGCCTTCTCCTCTGTTCCGGATGATCCTCGACGATTGTGAAGAAATGTTCGAGTTTTCGTGTTCGATATGATATAGTGTGCGGGTTTGAATGTTGAAGGATCCACATGGATACCGCAATCTTGTGATGAAAATTAAAGGATTGAAAAGGAAAGAAGTAAATATGAAGAAGGGAAAGATGAGGAGTCTCTGGCAAACTTAATGGTGCCTTCCAGAAGATTTTTTGAATAGGCGGCTGAATATAGTATATTTCCTAACAAGTGCGGAAAGTGCTACTTTTCCACACGCGTTTGCAGTTGGCTGAACGACGCGTAGCGGAGTTCAGCCAAGAAATCGAGTGTGGAAAAGACACTTTCCGCAAGAGTTAGGAACACTATTTTTTCTACAAGCGTGCGGAAAAGTGTCTTACTTTTCCGCACGCATTTACTTTTCCGCACGCATTTTAGTTTAGAAAGTGTCACTTTTCCGCACTAGTGCGGAAAGTGTACTTTTCCGCACGCTTGTAGAAAAAAATATTTACAGGAATAGAGACCATTAAAGGAGGAAACAACAACAGCAACCGTATGTCTCCTATGTGCGTTCCTATATAAAATCGGTTTACGGACTAATACGCATCGGCATTCGCCCAGTATCTGCAACTAATTCTCTGAACCTATAAGTCCGGAGCTCTGATGTACTAATAATTAAGGCCACACCATAAGGCTTAAAGGCGCCATTCTTGTCGTTCAAAAATTAATAAAATTTCATAGACACGGAGTGTATAATACCTTCCAAAAGGTGTTTTCGTAGTCGCAAGACATCGATTCTATCATTTATGGGTTGCTAAAAAAGTGCCAAATGGTTATTATAGAGGAATACCTACCCTATATGACAGCGCCTTCGGGTGGTAAGTAAAAATTAACTACCCCGTATTTATTTTCAAGATGAAACCAATGTAAACATTTGCGGGCCGCAGCATGTGATATCGGGCCATCGGCGTGAATCAAAAATCCGCAAGCAAGACTTGTCCTGACGTCACTCTTTGGTATCACAATAATGTATTAAGCCGTTTGTAGAATGTAAAACGCGGAGCGGTGTGTTTAGGTATCTTTATTTTATGTCGAATTTAAATATATTATTAATTATTTATTAATTATATTTTAATATATCATAGTGTATAAAACTGCATAGTAGGTAATCATGTCATCAAGGCTGACTTTTTTCGAAAAGATGTTTACCTCAGTCTTTTGTGGGTATAAGTAGATTAAACAACTTTCTTTAATTTCCAATGGCTGTAATCAAGAAAATTTCAAAATAATTGCCAGTGGCGTATACAGGGTGACCCATTTGAAATTCCTTGTACAATTTTTATTTTTCATTTTATTTTAGCCGGTTTCTTTTTGCAAAAATAGGTAACTATCATTTAGTGATTTTTTTATACTTCAAAAGTGATTAAGTACGTCATTGGAGTTGGGACGGTGTAAAAAAATTTATTTTTGGAGAATTGAAATTAAAGTTGGACTTTGATATTAAGGCCTGAAATTTTGCACCAAAATACAGTTTTCTGTGACCTATCTTCAGAGAAAAAAGGGATGAACAATAAAAATTTCATTGATGCTTGATTGAAGAACAAATAAAAAAAAATTCGGAACAATTCAAAACTATACGGCATTCCTTCAGGATCGTACCTTTTTTCATCAAAATAATATAAAAGTTTCTAATAACACGAGTTCGAAAACGCTTCGTCAAGAAGATTGGGGTGCTAAATTTTCAAAATATATCAGTACAGTTACCGACAGTAAAAGAATGCTTTATAAAGATAATTTTTGCAATGCAATTTAGTATTTTGGAAATGTTCGAGTCAGGTTATGGTATATTATCGCTGAGAAATTCTGTCATGGTACAAGGTTGCCAAATATTCGTGTTGTCTATTTTTTATAACCAAAAACAATTTGGATATCTGTACGTGAATCTCCCTGTGGCGATTAACGTATAGGATTCGCAGTCCGCAACTATTTTATGTTTCGATTTAGGAAAAAGTTTAAATACAAAGTTAAAAATATTGCATTTCGACGACCATTATTTCGACAATGAAATATTTGCGGGTATGCTTTATATAGGAAAAGATGAAACTTGTACCAAGGAGCATTCGCCCTTCAAATATAGTTGCATTTCCATATATATTCTAAATAATGAGATATACAACCCGTTGATTTAGTAACCAAATTACACTAAATTTAAAACACCCTAAAGTTCTACCATATTATGTAAAACACACACAAAGGTTTTATTTTCGAAATAATGGGCATCAAAAGAGCAAAATTCAATGTTTCAAGGTCGAACATCTTCCAAACGGCTAGAGCAAATATATAACATCTAAATATCGGTAGAATCGGGATGACGCGTATAGATTCCAAAAATTTAATAAGGCGGGGTGTTCTATTAATAAAAAACATAAGTTTGGTTGGTACCATGACAACACCTTGTACAACGTGACCTCTGGCAGTCCCGTTAGACTCACAGGAAAATGTTTTACAACTTTTGTACTTCCACTTTTTTGCAAGTCGTAAAATACAAAATCAGGAATGCGAATCATACGTAAATCACCCGGTACATTGCGGCTAATCCCGAACAAGGTGTTTGGCATTTCCCCAATAGGTAAGTATTTGGATGCCTATAGCCTACCGAATTGTATATTATAGAGCGAGCACGCGAAGGTTGGAATAAATTCAATAAAATCTCTATGGGACACGTCAACCTTATTTTTGTAATCAACCTTAATTTTGTAATGCGCAAATCTTCACATATAAATGCGCCATGTGACGTCATCGGTGTCGCAGATACTAAGTCGTATTTTTTTAATTGAATGCCCCACTTTTGATAGCGCCATTTGAAAGAGCTCATTTTTCAACATACAGAACAATGATTTTTTTATTACACTTTTTCGAGAAAAAATAGTTTGTTTATTTTTTACAATTTATTTACTTCCTTATGTACTTGTCAATTCATCAATTCTAACAAGAAAAGTTTTCATTAGAAGTACGGTGGAAGTCGGGCTGATCACTCCCCAAATGTTAATTAGTGTAATAAGAGAATTTGAATATCGTCTTTCACATTGTCAGCAAGTATTGTAGGCACTTTGAAGATTTACTTGAATTACTTTTAACAACTTTGTATGAGTGTAGATTTTTTTCTGAAATGTTGTCCACAACAGTTAGCTCTAAAAGCTACCGCAATGCAAAAAATGAACTTGAAACTTGCACCAGTGGCTAGATATGTTGTGTTCGTCAGTATCTACCAATAATTATTGATCGTCATTACCCGCAACCTTCGGGTAATAATGCCGACTTTGCAATCATTTTTTCGAGTTTTATTATTTTCCATATTAAACTGGCTTACTGCATTTTGGATGTTGTTTACTTCCTCAATCTTTCGTCTTCCATCTACGCTAATCCGCAATATTGTAATATACCTAGTAAATAGCTTTATAGTTATGAAATTATTTTTTTTATAGTTAATTACCTGTTGCTACCCTTTTTGCCATAAGGGTTGTTAATATCATAACCCCCTCAATCAGGAGATACGGGTAATCAGTAGGTATCATCATGTGAGTGAGACATATTATAATTCCTGTATAAAATTCAAAGTAGCTGCATTTTTAGATGCACATTTTAACTGCGAAGAAAAAGTTATTTTTATATCTCACGGATATATGTTTTTTTTTTTATTTCAGGACTTTTATGAAAAGTCAACAAATATAAATATAAATGAAAATAAAAATATTTCTTGCGCTTTAATCAAAGTAGCTTTATTCGATAAGCGTATCCATATAAAGTTTTAGTTTTCAAGATACAGAGAATATACCATAAACCTTGTCTCTATAATATATAATATTAATTATTGTTATTGTAAGCGTTTTCAGATCCCTAGATTACTATGAGTTAATCAACTCATTTTGACGAAAGTAGGACACCCCTGAAACTATGCCGCATAATAAAATCGTTGGGTGAAGATGTAAAAAAATGGTTTCTATAATTGCAGAGGTACGGTATTATTTTTTAATTTTTAAGCAATAATTTTATTACCATTTCTACACTAAAAAAGAACTCGATCTATCCAACAACCCCCGTTCTCCCCTCTTCCTGTTCGGTCTAGCTTCTTTCCACGCGCCGGATCAGATCCAACCACGCAGTGACAATGCGACCTGTCAATGGCTAATGCGCGCAGTCATCAATCACGGGCCGGCGCTGACAGCGGCGCGATAGCGACGGCATCTGCCGGCCGCCCTAATCACCGCGTGTTATCGCGGCCGAGGAGCAACGAAGGGCGGCTGAAGCGCGGAGGAGGCCATGGACGACGCTGAAGGGGTCACGAACTTCGAGAATTTGACAGTTGCCTACTCATTACATAACTGCCTCAAAGGCCGCAACTGACAGTTTTTGCCTCAAGGCGGGAACTGTGCCGCTTTTCACCCTACACGTTCAGATAAACAAACTGGCATTTTCGGTCAGTTCACCGGCAAAATCGAAGACGTTTAATCCATAGCTGGAGGGTGAGAATTTTAAAGAATATCTCGAAAATCGAAAAACAGCAGTCGCCATTCGTTTATTGAAAGAAGAAGAGGAGACCAAAAAAATGAAAGAAAGATAAGAGGATATAAAAACAAAATATAATTATGTGGGAAGCCATTTGACCCGAGGCCAAATTAGCTGCAACTTTAAGATATTTGGCTAAAATTCTGTTCGAATATGCCTTCGACTTTAGCTTCCATAAACATTACAAATTTATGTATGTCTTAACAAATGGTGTAAGCAATTATGCAGACATCGGTGAACCTTACTTGAAAATCTCCTTAATAAAACTATTAAAAAATGCCAATAATACGCCCTACTGCACTGGATACCTTCCCAAAACCTGAAGCAAAACTGACACTTGCCCGCGCGATCTACATGTGACACTAACCTTCTTTGTTTTATGCGCTAATTGTCTTAATACGTCTATCTTTGTTTCGATGAGACCTCGGCCGAAGTTCGGCACTACACGATTCAGTTCCGGCCAGGCCTGTGGACTGTTCGCAGTTAAAAATATTTAGCATGTCAAATAAACTTCGATCGCGCCGGAGAGGCCAAATCCGAGTCGCGCCCGGCCGAGAATCACCCTTCACGTTGGGTTTTAGACTGAACAGTCCAACTGTACTGTTCAAAACTGATAAAAAACTGAACGTGAAGGGTGGGTTTAATATTTTCAAGGTGAAGTCAAGTCAGTTCATAAGAAGTATGAACAGAACACCACAACCGAACAAATCGAAGCAGGAACTTGCGCAGGTGAGATTACAAACACTGATGGTATCTATAGCATTTCAGATCTGGATCGACACTGACGACACTAAATTAATAGAGTGTTGGTCCAGCACAGATAACGGTTAGGTTATCTGTGATAATGCCATGAAGTAATAAACAACAACCATATTTGCGGGCCGAACAAACATTTTAAATCTCAATATTTCCCACGAATCCTAAAATATTGGGTACCTATATGTAATATAGAAACTGATATAAATGTCATGGCGTTGACTGACGTATTAATAAGACTTCTCACGGCTATAGCTTCATATTATGAAAAGTAGATGGCGCCTATGGTCAACAATGTATTTTGCATTGTATTTTGTCTCCGGGAAACGCACGGTGAGCCAGAGAACTGTCAAACATGACAGCCGTGAGCAGTCTTTATTAATACGTCGGTCTACGGTCATGGTTTATCACATCCTTTAACAAAAGCATTGGATTCCTTCACCCCAAAAATAAAAAATTACATATCGCTAGCTAGTTTGACATTCACCTCATTATACGTCCTCTCAACTATTCCCTTTCCATATAACCATATCAAATATATAGAGTCTCTGTAAGCAATAATTATGTACTAAAACGAATCCTTCCCTTAAACGTTATAAAAACAACCCTACTTATTCAAGAATACTCCCACAAATTGTCGGATCCAACATTAAAATTGACTCACGATGTTTAGGGAGAGAAAAATCTGCATTTTCCACGTCTTCCACGTAATTGTGTAATATACTTATTTTAGTACAAATCAGTTAGAGTTATAATAAAATGGAAAAGATTAGCAAGATAACTTTAATTATTAGTGCCAAATCTCCCGCACCGACATGTCACTAGTTTCACTATTATGAAAATACCATTAAGAATACAATAAAACACATAGGTATATATTTCGCGCGCTGTTTTCAAAAATTTACTTTTAATGGCTCAAACTATTCCTTGACTAGTGCAACGTCATTTCATTGTCACTTTTTAAAAAGTTCCGCCGATTTCCCAAAATAGGCCGTGACGTCGAGTTGGGATCACTCTCTAGGAGACTCGGAGACGCCGGGCCGGGTTCTCAGTCGCCTCATTAATCGAACTCGTTTTCTTTCAAAGTTATTTTGTAATCTTTTGAGAACTCTGTCCCTAGCCTGTACACACATTAGGAATTGAGGAGAATAAGTCACTAACCGATCTGAATTTAATATGCTCAATAATATCGACCCTTTTAATAATAATAATAATAATTCTCACCCTCACAATATACTCCAAACTAGGAGTACCCCAGAAGCAACCACATGCTTGATTAAGTAGTTTAAATATAAACATTCTTGAAGGCCTAGCAATAGTGTATAATAATTATTAATATCGAGCAAACCAGTCTCTGAAAAGAGGAATTCATTAGGGTAAGTTATGTCTTTACCATAGAAAAAAATTTCATCCATTTGTGCAAAAAATTTAACATCTCCACATTAGTGTCATTTATAGCTCCCCAGCTCAGGACACCATACGCTAAATGAGATTAAATTAACCCATAGTACAATGCTTGTAGGCTTCGAATGTCTAAAAAATCTCCTCTTTGAATGTCTAAAAAATCTCCTATTTAAATCTCCACAATAATAGTTTTCTAATTTTATTTCCAACATGCTTTATTTGTACCCGAAGCATAGCAGGTAAGTATGTTGTTTTTTCACAGTTTAGAGTGAACTTATTCCATTTTAACCATTTTTTTATTTTAACGAAATCTTCTTCTGATTTTGTTTTTAAATCTGGCCATAAATTCTCGGTGTGAGTTATTGTCGTAACGTCTGCAAAGGTTATGATTCGTCCTGCTGAATTTACGGAGAAAAGACTGTTTATACGGGGTGTTTCAAAAAACATTGGCATAACTTGTAAAAAAAGTAAAAATAAAATTCCTGTTTACCATGGGTCTATCGTCTTTAGTTTCTTAGATTTACTTTTTAAAATTGAATATTAACCGTATCTTCTACTTTATACTATGTATATTACTGACATTTGACACTGCTGTGTTTTTGGGGATGGAAAATAAGCTGAAAAAGTCAATTTCTATGTATCGCATAAAGGGCGCCAATTGCGCTACTTTTGGTTCGTGCTTTTACTCGTAACTTCTTGAGGTTATGTTTTTGGTCTTGCAGCTCCATCATTTTAGTGCATCTTTTCATTTTGCAACAAGATTGTACTCTGGTTTCATAACGATAAAATCAACCGCTTGCGTTGAAATTAGCAAAACGTGACCCAAAACACCTGTTAACTCCCAACATTGAAAACATAAAATTTTTAACCGACTTCAAAGAAGGAGGAGGTTATCAATTAGGTTGTATTTTTTTAATGTTTGTTACCTTAAAACTCCGTCATTTATAAACCGATTTGGACAATTCTTTTTTTATTTGAAAGAGTATACCTACAGAATCGTCCCCTAAGGGTGGAAAAATAGGGGATGAAATTTCATATTCGATCGATTTCGATGATTCTTTCTTTATTGGAAAAGGGGTACTTTAGGTGTGGTCCCATTTCAATTTAAAGAAAAAATTCCACCCCTAAGGGTAGAAAAATAGGGGATGAAAGTTCACATTGGAACGATTTGGATGATTCTTATCTCAATTATTATTTTATTAGAAAGGGGTTATTAGGGGTGGTCACATTTAAATTTTAAAAGTAATTACATTTGAAGAGAAAATTTTCAATCCTAATGTGGACAAATAGGGAATAAGATTGAACCGATTTCGGTAATTCTTAATAATTCACTAAAAATAAGAAATAAAAAATTTTTACAAAAAAAGTAGGTAAAACCGGCTTCAAAAATTTGCCCGTATGCATATTTCAACTAAAATTTTAGAAATATTTTTCTCTTTCTAAATTGAGTTATCTTTGGAGTCGGTGACAGTAAGTTATGATTTATGTAGGATATGATGTATTCATATCTAAATAGATTTAATTTCATTGCCTTGAGTGTCACCAAATCCAAAGATAACTCATTTTAGAAAGAGAAAAATATTTCTAAAATTTTAGTTGAAATGTGCATACGGGCAAATTTGTGAAGTCGGTGTTATTTTTGTTATTTTTTTTTTAATTTTTAGCGGAGTGTGCGTACGGGCAAATTTTTTTGTTTTTTTTTCACCTACCTCTTTCAGTTGTTAAAGATCAACTGTAGCAGTTAAAATGAGAAAAAAATCCGAAATACAAAAAATTATTCGTTTTCAAAATGGAATACATTGAATTTGGCTAAATTTTCACACCTTATTTCAAGAAAACTAATACTGTTTTGACCAATGTCCATTTGGAATTTTTCCGTCATTTTGAATGTATTGTTGGTCTGTAACATGTGAAAGCAGTAGGTGAAAATTTAATGTTTCGAATGTTGGAGTTAACAGGTGTTTTGGAGCACGTTTCGCCAATTTCAATACAAAAGGTCGATTTTATCGTTATGAAACAAGAGTACACTTTTCTTGTAAAATTAAAATATATACTAAAATTATAGACCTATGCCTATGCAAGACCAAAAAAAAAAACCTCAAAAAAGTTACGAGTAAAAAACGATCCAAAAAGAGCGCAATGAGATATGTAGAAATTGTAATTTTCAAATTATTTTCCATCCCCAAAAACACAGCAGTGTCAAATTTCAATAGTATAAACTAGAAGATATGGTCACTATTCGATTTTCAAAAGGAATTTTGGACGCCCTCTATCTAAGAACTGAATACAATAGACACATGGTCGATAAGAATTTTATTTTTATTTTTTAAAGTTCTATATGCTCCAGAAGTTATGCCAGGTTTTTCTGAAACACCCTATATACAGGGTGATTTATTCAGTAATGATGTAGAAAATTTTAACCACAAGTAAAAAAATAAATTAAAAAGTTTCAAAAAATATATTTTCCGAATTGCATTAAAACCCCTTCTTAACGGCGCTTTCCTGGTCATCTGGTAAGCTCGCGCGTTAAGACTGGTGCGCAGTTGCCAATTGCACAACATATCGTAAATTTACTTGTTTTTTACTTGTTTACAGAAATTATATTAAAAATGTAGAAATTCTGAGAAAATCCTAAAAGGACGATATTTTTTGTGGTTTTTAAATTTTCAGAAAAACATTTTTCTTTTGTGGCGATAAAAATATCATGGTCTAACTTAATTTATAACCTTTTTGACTCGTTTTTGATTTTCTAATGTATCTAAATCCTTTTCTTCTCTTGCAAAAATTATCATTATAATGTCCAAAAATGTATTGAGAAATTAACACTGTGCACAAAATGCCACCAGTAACTTGACTACACAGATTAAAGGCACAAGTTTATTCTGTTGGTGAGCGTCAGATCTTAGCATCTCCTAGCCCGTACAGGAAATCTGTTGCGATACAGTAATAAGCCCACTATCGTATAATAAAACTGCCAATTTATGATGGGATACTTCCCTAAAATTGTAGCATTTTTCTCGTGCAGCAGGCAGGTTCTGCCTGCGCTGTCGCCTGTCGTACACGGAATGTGGGAGCACGAGCACGAGCGTGGTGAGGATGGTATCGAAGAATCTGGCGGTAGCAGCGACTCACATCGTCGATCCACGGGAAGAGTACAGAGCCACGTGCACTTCCCTCTGCCTTCCACTCGGCACTGGCGAGCGTGGCGGGTGGCGGTACTGACACTGGCGGTAGCGGCTCGGCCTGCCGCGGAGCGGACGTTCACCCGATCAGGATCAGCTGTCTACGCAGCTAGTGGGCAGTTGGAACGGGCGGCGCGCACAAGTGGCAACGCAGCGCGTCGCAGCCTACCGGAGTTACCGGGGAGTAGGAATGATTTGCCCCATGTTTTAAACTTCGGCAAAAATTTTTTTTTTGCGTTTTCCTTTTTAGTAGGCGTCTCGTACTGTGTGATTAAATTTTTTTACATAATGACTGAATCACGCTGTATACAGGGTGAGTTACGTAGGCCGCGGTGGTCTATATCTTCTACATTGTTAATGCTAGAAAGAAAAGGTATAGAAAAAACTTGTAGAGAAACATGAGTACCTACTAGATACGAGTACATTCCGAAAATATTTTCCAACAGGGTGATCCAATAAGTAGTGGCCACCCAAAGTTATGTTTTTTTTAATGGAACACAACACATTTTGTTGCATTTTTAGAAAGCCCTTAAGGAGTATGTTCTTTTGGTACAGGTTATTAAGGGTCTATCTGTAAAGGTTAGGGAGTTATTTTAATTTTAAACGGCCACATTTGGAAATATAATACTCAAAAACCAAATAAAATTTTAGGCAATAACTTGGACTGGAGATTGCCTGTTGCGCCTAGTTAACAATTTTGGACCGATATTGAGATAAAGTGCTGAAGAACGTACCGGGCGATTCACTTACGTAAATCCTAAGTTTACTCGCTAATTTTA
The DNA here is from genome assembly GCA_963920635.1 of Pseudeuparius sepicola. Classification (NCBI taxonomy): domain Eukaryota; kingdom Metazoa; phylum Arthropoda; class Insecta; order Coleoptera; family Anthribidae; genus Pseudeuparius; species Pseudeuparius sepicola. The sequence goes on from OY987303.1 coordinate 32,574,550, forward strand.
AATGGAACACCCTATATTTTATTACATGTTTGGAAAGCCCTTAAAGAGTAGATATACTTTTTGGTATAGGGTATTACGGGTCTAACTTTAAAGGTTAGGGAGTTATTTCCATTTTATTCTAAGGGGTTTAAAAGTGCCGATTACATGATTAAGGTGTCAAAATGTCACTTTTAAATGAGGTACACCACATAGGAAACGGAACCATTTGGCACTCCATCTGTTTCTACCACTTGACAATGATCAGACAAATAGCTCTTTAACAGCTTATGAACATTTCCTCTGATTACATAATAATATAGTTTATCTAACAATAGGCTGTGACAGACAGTATCGAAAGCTTTAGAGAGTCTAAAAAGATACCTAAACTCGGTGCATTATTGTCCAATATATTATATAAGTAAGTTACTAGCGTACCTATGGTGTCTTCAGTAGACTTAATTTGGTTCATTTAAAAGGTTTGTTAATCGGGATTTTAATATTTTTTCCATAATTTTAGAAAAATTTGAAATAAAAAATATTATGGCCGGTAATTTGAGTCTTCATCCCTTGGCACCATCTTTAGGTAAAGGTAAAGGTTTTACAATACCAACCTTGAACACCGTAGGGAAACAGGATCTTCCAAAACAAGAATTTATTAAACAGGTAAGAGGGCTGAGAATTTCGTATTTTAACTCTCTTATTGTTTCTGAACGGATAAATTCATGCCCGGAAGTTTTTTGATTTTTAATTGATTTTTCACAGCTAAAACTTCCATTTCATCGGCATCTTTATTATTCAATAATATGATATACTTTAGTGTACATTTTTTCTCTGTAGTTTTTAGGAGATACTATCTTGTTAGCTAACTTATATCCAATATTGATAAGATAATCCGTAAACGATTGCATATTTCAGTTAGAAAACTAGTTATTTGACCGTTTTCTATTTTAATATTTTCAATCCTTGTTTTCTGTGTTACTTTATTACACATTTGATTTGTGCATTGCCAAAGTGATTTGTTTCTATCTTGGTTCAATAATTTTATTCATCCGAACCTTTTGTTGTTTTTATTTATTTGTTTATCTTTCAAATTCGCGTCATCCGGGTGTTTAATAGGGTTGGTTATATAAATCATTTTTCCATTTATGTGCTTCAATAAATCCTTTGCTATCCATGTTTTATTTTGGTTTACTTTTTGCTTGTATTTAACAAACTTTGTTTATTTCACATTATATTATATTATTAGGGGTATTATATTACATTTGTTTTATTTCCGTAAACGCATTCCCAATTTTTGCGGCGAAGGTCATTTCATAAAGCCTTATAATCAATATATTTTTTTAATTTCATACTAGAAGCTGTCGCTGAGTATCTTTTTTGGATATTGGTTTCTTCTAAAAGAATGATTTTTACTGGATATTTATTTATGTTCAGATCCAGTGGCGGCTCGTCCATAGGGGCTGTGGGACTACGGTCCCAGTTAAAATACCCCGTAAATAGGGCAGCACGAAGTGAATGGTCGTGGCGTGGGGGTTACGGCTATGAATGTTAACAGCCGGATTAAATAAATAAACAAAATAAAAATTTTAAAAGGTAACTTTTAAGTCTTTCATTGACCGACAAAGGTGAAATAAAAACTCTTGGGAGACCAACTCCTGATTTAGAATTATCTCATCCAGGCATGTGGCAGTTTTACGCGACACTTTCCTATACCGTGTTCAAATTGATAGCACAGACGAGGTTCCAGGGCCATGGTTGTTGTCTATCAAATGAGTAGCGTATGCTGAATTTTGTTTTTTATTGTCAAAATCTCTTTCAGACAACAACCATATTTTCATGGATAATTTTCCTATTTACACATTGAAAATAAAAGTAAGAAGTTATCTTTATTAAGTTATAATATTAATGCCCTTTTTGAGACAATATGTATAATATTTAGGATGTAGGTAGGTACCTAATTATCTTGATTCCTGGGAATTTTAATACAGGCAATTATTAAAACCCTAATTATGTGCCTTTTATTACTTTTATATTAATTATGAGACTTAAAATTGTAGATATTTACACCTATTTGCCTAAAACCCTTATAAAAAATGGAATAATTATAAAGGTGAAATATTCATTTGTCGTTTGTCAATATAGAAGTATGGCTTCGAGTTTATGTTTTATACCAAGACCCTGGACCAGGTTTGCAAAAGCCATTTTTCTGCACGAGAAAAAACTATAGTTTTACATGTTCACGATGCACTGGTACATCAGCAGCCCTCTAGCACCGTACGCAGCATAGTTGTGGAATGTTCGAATATGACCGGAACTGGAGAGGCAACCAATTATAGATTTTTGAAAGAAATAAGGACCACAGGTGAACTTAATGAAGCTAAGAAAAAACAGGGAAGAAGCCAACGCAAATCTACAGCGATGCTAAATATGCCATAAGAAGGATAGTTAATTCTATCATATGTCGCACAATTATTATTCGATCCATTGGACCTTTTAGCACCGTTATTAATAATCGCAAAATTATATACTCCTACGGCAACTATAGCGAGAAAATCTTTCATGGGATGATTCAGTACCTACCTTCAAATTTAGAAAAAACATTTCAATTCCGAGGCAAGGAATGCAACCAGATTGTGTTTTTGTTGAATTACATGCGTTCAGTGATGTAAGCGAGAAAGCCTACGTCAGCTGGGTCTATATACAATCTGTAAATAAAAATTGAGCCTGTATCATTCGTTTGTTTCACCGATAATCAGTCCATATGCTTATATAAAGTAGAAAATTACACTTTTTAAAATTTGCACTTTTAAAAAGCCTACATCGAATCAAACTATTAGTGGGTGAGTGAAGATCACACCGCAGATGGAAGGTATTTCTCAACGGCTCACTTTCTCACCATAAATCATTCTGTAGGCTATACACCTTATATTTTAAAGATCTAAAGTAATATCTTCGGAACGGATGACGCAATATAAATTAAAAGAGCAAAAGGACTTAAGTGAAGTTCGATCGTAATTTTATTAACCACCCATTCCGAAGATATTACGTTCCCTACCCTATTCTCAGGTTGCAAATAACTAAAAGTTTTAACAAATTTCAACTAAATATCTTAAACAACAAAGGAGTTAGAAATCTATAAATTCGGTTTTTAATTTATCCTTAACACTCTGTATTTTAAAGTAGGGACGTCTAAATGAAAAATGGCATAAGAAAAAGCACTTTTTTGCCCAAAAGTACCTGTGGTCAATAAATTGTCCTAATTTTTACACTCTGTATAATATCTTTGTTGTGCAAAATGTCTTATATTACTTGATTTTATGTCCTTTGTAATAATCAGTTTATCTTTCGAGTTTCAGGTAGGTATTCGGTACAAAATTGAGTTTTGGGATCACTTTCATTATAGGCATTAAGGAACTCTTCATTACAATTTCATGGCATTTAATGCAAAGTCGCCTGCAATTGGGTTACTTCCCGCCCTCCCCAAGGATAATGTGGCATCAGTTAGCTATGTCTTGGGGCGCGGCTTCGCGTTTGTTGCCAGTTGAGGCGGATGGGCACCAAACAGAGTAACAGAACCTCGTTATAACTCCTTGCTTGGCTCTCATCTAATATACAGGAGCCGACGCTGGGTCGTAAATCCAGAGGCGGCCCGTCTCAGTACTAAATCTCAACGTCTACATGATTCGGAATTTGATATCTATCGCAGTTTGCAATTGTTGAAGAGAAAGATCTTGTGACGTTCAGAAAAAAAATCACAGGGATAAAATAATTTTCACTACTCTGTGGATACTAAAATTTTTGATAAAAAAAGTCACGAAGTTCCTCTCTGACTGAGTGTAAAAAAGTCAGAGATGGTATATATATGTATATACAGGGTGTCTACATTTAGGTATATGTATATCTACAAATCCATAAAATCTTCATTTTTGGAGATATTCGCCTGAACTTTTTGTTTGAAAGGTCTTAAAAAACCTCGCCTTTTGACCTAAACCATCTTTGTGAAAATTTAAATCAGGACATCCAAAAACTCCCATATACCAAATTTTAACAAAAAATATACAGGAAGTTTCTTTCCGCAGAATGCCAAAGTTTGGCAAGTCAAGTGTTCCAAATAATTATTATCTCAAAATAATTGAATTGTCAATGGCACCACTCAAAGTATAAGCAAAGTCTAGAGAATACTATAAGTCAGCTCACTTCTTTGTTCTCTCGGAGAAAACAACTATTTTTTGCGACTGGTCGTAAATCAGCCTCGAACCGCTCTCAGCTACATATAGACCGGGAGATAGTGACAGATTTTTGGACGTGATTTTACTCAGTATGCCTTGCAAAGGGCATTATGTGGCACATATTCTCACAATAATAAGGTATGAACCAGAGAGTCATCCTGGGTTCTTCATATGAAAAACTGAGTTTTCAATTATTCGAAAAATATGCGTTTTGATATGATTTTAGTCAGGCTGCCATGTGTTTTATAATGAAGTTCAAAATAGAAAAATCCTCGGAAAACCATAGGCATACCGTTAGCGTGGGCTCAAAGAGCTATTATTGTCACGTGAACTTGTATTTTAATAATTAGTTTTTCCACGTTTCTGAACAGGCTGCCAAGGAGAAGTATGCAAGTGCTTGTTATGAAAATGCTGAAAAAAGAATGGCATACCTTTTACGCTTGTCCAAGTACTGTTTAAATTGAATGTTATTTAATAATTTAAACGATTTATTCGATGTTAAGTGTACTTGGATATGCGCAAACGGTATGCCATCTTTTCTTCAGCAGTTTCATAACAAGAACTTGCATACCTACTTCTCATTGGCAGCCTGTTTAGAAACGTGGAAAAATTAATTATTAAAATACAAGATCACGTGGCAATAATACCTAACGGTTTGCCTATGGTTTCTATTGCCTATGGTTTCTATTTAAACTTCATTATAAAACACATGGCAGCCTGTATAAAATCATATCAAAACGCATATTTTTCGAATAATTGAAAACTCAGTTTTTCACATGAAGAACCCACGATGACTCTCTGATTCATACCTTATTAATGTGAGAATATGTGCCACATAATGCCCTTTGTAAGGCATACTGAGTAAAATCACGTCCAAAAATCTGTCACTATCTCCCGGTCTATAAGCTTATTTTCTTATCAAATCAGATATCGATCGCAGTACTCCGATGACGGCGGGCCGAGGGAGCGGGAGACGGCAGGGGGGAAACGTTTGTTTACACAAGGCCGAGTGCGCCGACTTATAGTATTATTCTCTAGACTTTGGTATTAGTGTGCAAGGATATGTAATGATTCTCTGGGCCATCTTAAAATGCTGAATATTTATAAAACTTTATACGGGTCAAGTGCGCTCTGGAATTATTGAAAAATATGAGCAAACTCAAAAGTAATTTATTTTTAAATTTGCCAACCAACAAATAAAAAACCATTTAGATTATTGGACGTTTCTCAATAAAGTCGCTGTCTAACATGATACATTTTCTGTGCGTTTTCAGCTGTGGCACACCAGCCATTTAATTCATCTGGATTTACTGACTGGCAGGCTTCTGTAATTTTTAAATTTAGTTCGTAGTTCGTTTATAAAGTCTGATGGGTCGGTTTTGATATACTAGATTTTTTATCTGTATTATACAATTTAGCATTTTGAGCTGGCACAGAGGAAACACCCTCTATATTTTTTATTGGATCTTTGCAATGAAAGTACACTTTGAGTGATCCTGTTTTGAAGCAATTCCCTGGCATACTGACTCGCCAGATACTTTTAATATTCCTCTTTTGCTCAAATTTGGCACCTTGTAAAATGGAACTCCCTGTATAGGTATCTTTAGTGAAAATCGGGTATATAAAAAATATCATAGCCCGCCCTGGATTTTCGTTTTTACAACGACAGAAAGGTTAAAAGAAGCAGTTTTTAATTCCTTTCAAACAAAAAAGCTCAGGCTAATCCCCAAATTTAATCATTTTATGGGTTTTTATTTATAAGTAAAAGTAGTAGTATAGTAATATTATAATAATACGGAAATATTTCTCAGAGAAATATAATAGCGTGTTGTTGAAAGGGGGGCTTTCAGGATGTAGTTTTTAGTATAGGCATTAAAATTAATTGATATTATACTTTCCAAATCTCTTCACCGCTACCCCTGGCATAGGAATGCTCGCGGAGCGGCAAGATAATGCGGTTAACCCGTTAGTCTCCCATAGAGAAGGGTTACTGTGTTCCGGATTACAGGGGGTAGCATATATTCTGGATTTGTCCCTTCTGGGTAATTGATCCGTTAATGGTGCTCCAAAGGAGTTAATTAGCGGTATAACGGACGTAAGCAGATTTGTATAGGCGTGGAGGCAACAAAATTTCAATTGCTAGCATCTCACACAAGTGCTGTATGATATTGTTACCTATGTTCTCACATATAGGCAAACATCTTTTCAGATGGAATATCATCTAAAGAATATCTAAGTAAGTATGGCGCGAGATTCAGTGACAAATTCAATAGACAAATCCAGTTGAAGAACTGACCATGGAGAAAGGGATACAAAAAAGACAACTTTGCATACCTTGTAGGTATATAAGGGAAAAGTGTCTCTGAAAATGTTGCGAACGAATTACCGATCATAAGAAATATAAAGAAAAGGTGTTTTGAATTCAATATTATGACCAATTTACACACAAATTAATCATTTTTGATTTGTGGAACTTTATGGTTAATAAATTATCATTAAATTTCAAAAAATATGTCTTGGAAAACACCAAAATATTTTTTTTGGGAGGGTATACATTTCCACACCTCACCCCAGGGTCAGCCCCTCGACTTTTATTAATGGACCTTCGGTCTATACAATGTGTACCTACATAGATCGTTGAAAGACCTTTCAATTGGCAATACAGTGGTAAAAAGAAATTTGAAATCCCTCTAAAAAAGTTATTTGAGTAAACAATAGTAAAGTTTCCACCCCGTTTTTTAATCGCCAAGATGATGACACATCTAAATCTAGGACACATAGGGGCATGTTTTTTGCCGTCGATCGACCTTGGTTCGAATCGAGGTCGAGGCAGACTACACGCACACATAACTTTAAAGGAAAACACCGCTGATGGCCAAGACCGCTGGACAAATTATTGTGGATTCACGTATTGCACCTTAATAGCTTGATCAGTGTGATTTACTATATGTCCTACAATCACTGGGATTACTGCGGTTTTCTAGGTTTTTCCGTATTACCTGAGCGAATTCTTTCCTAGTTCTATCGGGAAAAGTAGGCCCTAGCCGAAAATGGCAACCAAGATAAAATAATAGTAATTGCCCTCCTCCTCCGCCCAAGCACTCAGTTGCTTCTGGGGTACTCCTAGTTGGGAGTATTGTGAGGGTGAGTATTATTATTATTATTTCCATTACTCACCCCCTTAGTAAACCGTATAAGTCTAAAGCAACATGGAAGTGGATGCCTTTAAAATCTTTAAAGATATTTGGTGATCCGGCAAAAACAGATCGTTTGGACCATAATGTTTGGCAATATGGAATACAGTTGGCCAGATAAAGAGTTCGCCTATTACCTAATTAACTAACATAGTTGTGAGTGATTCCTCCAGTGAACGTAAACATTTTAGTAATAGGTACTTAAGTGATATAGAAAACAAAGACTACCGCCTCACCAAAAAGGAAAATCACTGTGGTGTGTACGCAAGTGACAAAGAAAATATGTTTAAAGTCTGACCCAGTACAGGTGGTCCATATCTCTTCAACCTGGTAAGAGAGATCAGCCATTTTGACGTTTCTGATTTTCAGTTTTTGCAATGTTAAGAATTTTTTAATTCTTTTGTTTGTGCCAGAATGAAAACAAACATTAAGTTTGTATGGTGTGCATATTTTTTGATTTTTATAAGTAAAAACGTTATTAATGGTTATTCAAAAAGTGATCCATCTTTCCCCCCTTTACCCTCCATAAATATATTAGATTAAAAATTATTACCCTGCTCGCAAGCTCGCCCAGCATACAGACTCAATAAAGGAATACTAACATAAATAGCTATTACAATCTTCCTAGGATATTTTAGATTTTTGGGGCTAACTTTAGTTTTGTGTTTCAAAGTTGCATTGTACAAGTAGATACTTCATAGGCATTGAGAGGAATTATATTGCTATAGTCTACGGTCTATGGACCGTAAACTTTAAACCTCACTACATCCTACAATATGAGCCTCACATGTATTTCATTCGGAGTCCATTACATATTCAGGCCCACTTAAAGTTTCATGAAATACGACCCTGGGTGGGCCACTCTCAGCCCTCCATGTGACCCGGGCTTCCGACCCCTGGAATTACAGTCTCATTATTGTTTTTATTGCAATTAAGCGGTAGGCTGATACACAAAGAGAATACTGCCATTGCCATTAACGTTATTTTTCCTTAAATATTTACGAGCTTTTAATGAAGTTTTGTTCACTCCAGTTCGTTATACTTGATTTCTATCACTGTGCCGCGCAATTTAGCGATCCACAGCCAGCAATCATTGTTATTGCTATTGGCGATTTCTTCTCGGCTACTTTGTTGGTATGTGATTGCGTTGTTAAGGTGGCATCCTTTGAAATTGAAAGCCGGCCCACTCACAAGGTAGCTGGTATCGTTACTTCTCGAAACCACGCTAAATGAGCACCTAGTCGTTAATGGTAAGGAGGATTGTGGAATCTTGCGTTACAAGAGATTTTCTAGAGGAGCGCTAACTTTTAAAATATAGTGTAGTTGTATGTGTGTAAAGAGCTAATTGTAACACTAGGGAGATAAAGGCACTGTCTTCAAGTGTTATTTATCTATTTTTTTCTACATTATATTTGGAAAATTATATAAAAAAATAATTAAGTAGTTATGTTTTTCAAATGTTTACCAGATGAAATAATAGACTTTGCTGAATTTACTAAATTGCAATGTATATAATCCATTTCAAGGCTAGACGCCCAGTAGGATTTATTGAACGAATCCTCGCGTAGCGATTATATTATTCGGTTCGTTTCTACGATTTGTCAACGAACGACTCTACGTGAAAATTTTGTTGCTCCAAGGAGAAGAAGGCTCGCAGGTCCAAACATCGCCTAGCTACAGCCCTATTGGTACGGACGGAAGGACTGAAGTCGCCTGAAGCCCATAGGTAGATCGACCAAGGGAACGAGACACTCATCGTTCATCGTCCTATTGGTACGGACAGAAGGACTGCGGACAGCATCGCCAGAAATCCATAATCAATGTCAATCCCAGTTGTGTTACTGTAAGTGCATCCTTTCCTTTTATTTTCATTGTACATATTTTGTTGCATTTTCCATTTTTTATTTCCTTTTTGATTTTCCTTTTTAATTTGATTTTTGATTTTCCTCTATTTTACTTTTATTTCCCAATTTTTCCAAATTTACCCTGGAATATTTAACCGAATCCTTGGAAAATTAAAAATGTTTCGAAAATAAAAATTCAAAGAAGTCAGACTTATGGCAAACCCAAATTTTACTATGATCAGATACCAAACTGATAACGCCCAATTATGATGGTAGTACTAAGCAATTAGACCAATTTATTAGACTTTGTGACAATATTCTTTCCACTCATTAAAATAAAACCGATCTGACCGCTGGTGTAATAAATATTTGTCGTTGTGACACTTGACACTATACAGCGTGTCCCGCTCTGATGTCAGGGAAGAGAGAAAAGCTTTTTATTCGTGGGTTTACGACAAAAAGTCACTCTTTATAAAAACTCCTGCTTGTTCCAAAACGCTCAAAACTGTTAAAATATTTTTTATTTTTTATACAGGGTGTTCGGTATTTCGAAAAATTTAGAAAAATTTTGTTAGTCACCAAGAGTAAAGGACCGTTGCTTTTGACAATATCGAAAAATATTATCAAGGATGTCATTAAGAATTAATTCACAGGGGGTTACAAATTTGATGTTTCAGCAATTTATGTTGAATTTCTTTTAACAAGGCGGGCACCTGATTCTTGCGTGTATAATAGACAATGACATCAAAACCTATAGACGTGGTGCCCCATTGTTAAAATGCCCTTTATTTTGACTCCAAGATTAAATATATCCATACTACTCTAAAAACGTGCTTCAAACAAAGACAGAAAGTCAACCATCAACCAACTATACACCCAGTCATTCCCGGTTATAGTTCCTTCAGAATCACATTTAGATATCGCATGTTTTTTCTTGTTTGGGGGCGCCGGAAGCATCGGAACCTCACTTGAAGACTCGGGGGATGGTCTAACGACGCCAGCCTCCGAGCCCAGAGTCGAAATAAGTTCGCTACGGCTCGACAAAAAGGCACATTTTCGGAATAATTTAATGGAGCGCTTAGATTGTGATTAGTTCTGGGCGTCAAGCGTTTATCAAAACAAACCTGTCTATAGGTTCTGACGTCATTGATAAAAGAGCATTTTAAAATCACGGGTGGCTGTGGCTATGACAACCAAATAATGTTTACCATTTTTGCAAATATTCCTCTACACGAAATACGAAATGTTTATAGAGAATTTATTAGAAGAGTTGAAATTTGTGCAGATGTTGGAGGCAATAAATTTGAGTGAAATTCATTTTTGTAAATTTATAATTACATTATTCCTTGTTTAAGTATTCCTTGTTTCAAATTGTTAGGAATAAATTGACGTAATAGCATTGAAGAAATTGATTATTGTATAAATTCTGAAAATATCAAACAAATTGCCTGCCCGCCTTGTTAAAAAAAATAAACATAAATTGCTAAAACCTCAAATTTGTAACCCCCTGTGGATTCTAAATGACATCCTTGATAATATTTTTCGATATTGTCAAAAACAACGGTCCTTTACTCTTGGTGAATAACGAAATTTTTCTAAATTTTTCGAAATGCTGTATAAAAAAATCAAAAATATTTTAACAGTTTTGGGCGTTTTGGAACAAGCAGGAGTTTTTATAAAGGGTGACTTTTCGTCGTATACCCACGAATAAAAAACTTTTCCCTCTTCCGGAAATCAGAGCGGGACACGCTGTATTTTAGGTAAACTTTCTGGTAGAGCTGCCGACTTAATAGGCTCTAGATGTGGAATAAACTTCTGGCTAACTTTAAAACAATATCTCATTGACACATTTTCCGATCAAAGTTCTATCAGTTTTAGTTCAAGATATTTTATCACTCAAAAGAGACCGAAATGAAAATCCTTTATATTTGGCGTTAAGACTACACGATACCCCAAACCTTTGATTTGCAAAATTGACCACCCTTTTATTTGCAAAATTGACAATCAAAAAGACACATGCCCTATTTTTAAACTCACCTAATTTCATCCTCACATTCCCCTCCTATCCATCCCTTTTTCTAATAATATCACAAATCCTCGGTAGTAAGTATGATTTATGCACTAGTGTCGTTGGATAAAAACTAGTGTATCCTGAAAAACTAAATTATAGACGGTTTTACTCCCTTCCCCCCGTTTTCATACCATTTCATATAAAGCGTTTCCTATTTTTATGAGTATTGCGGGTATTTGTACGCACGGCGCGGAATTAACCGACAGTGACACTGCTATATATATATATTTTTTAAATAATTGCCTCACGTTAAAACTTAGCAAAACGGCAATACTTAGGGCTTATTTCATCGGAGACTCCAGTTTGAGTAGAACATACCAAAACACAAAAGCGCGGCTATTGTGAGTCGGTAACACACAAACCATTATTTTTGGAAGTCGAATGCTTCAGAATACACAAGATGGCAACCCAGAAATTGCTTTGAAATTATTTCAATCATAAATGAAAGATATTGCGGTGCGCCTACGATTAACCGCCGCGAATCCGACTCTCCCCTACAGTTTTATTGAATAATTTACATAAAAAGATTTTTAAATACATACACGGTGAGTAAAAGAAGTTGCTGAAATATTCATTATTTAAATAAAATATTTTAAGAAGAGTTTTTAGGCATGTTTCTATAAACTGGCGGCATTCAATTTTTCCTAGAATTGAAACTAGCGGGCTTGCATATAATTTAATAGCCAAGCTTTCGTTCAGTGTTTTAAAACTTCGTCAGGGCTAAAAAATAGTATGTATTCAATGAAAAAAAAAATTAAAAGGCACTTACTCTTAGATTTAAGTATTAATTTCTAGTGTAAAAAAATAGAAATGTTAAAAACCAAATGTTTTCTTTGTTAAATGAAGAAATCATATGGAAATCAGATTTTTTGGCTGCAAACCCCTTATTTTCAATTCTACAATTATTACTCAACACAGCCGTAATACAAGACATTAATTCAATTTCTCTTTACATAAACAATTTCGCTGTTGTGGCATCCAACTTCGTTTTTTTTAAATAGCATAAATGGCAAAACTGAGAAAAATTTACTTCCCTAAAAATCACCTCCTATTCGGTTGAACTTCATTTTAATCCAATTATTATCAAGTTAGCCGGAAATCAAATGATATATCAATGCCTGTGCATACAGAACTTGAATAGAAATAAAAGGGATAATAATACTAAGAACTGTTAATGCATTAAATGTTGAAAATGTTTCCCATTATTTTCAACACGCAGTTGGATAGGCTTTGTAAAATAATTTATCACATTATTTATTAAAGAGGAAGGCAATATCCTTCTTAGGGTTTCATCAAGTCAAGTAGCTTATTTTAACAAATTACTTGACTTGACTTGAAAATCAAGCTTTTGACAAATTAAATACTTGACTTGACTTGATACTGGAAAATTACTACTTGACTTGAACTTGACTTGATTTCAAGTCAAGTCAAGTCAAGTAGCTTGAATATCAAGTCAAGCCATGAATCTCTATTCTTGTCAACTCCAGCGTCTTCAGCTCCTATTGAAAGACAGTTTTTCAGGGCTGCTTTGACAGTTACAAAAACGCGAAATCGGTTAAGCGCCAAATCCACTAGATGCCTAATGCACCTTAAGTCGTGGATGGAAAATGATAACATTAACAAGTGGACTTGAAATAGTTTATTCTTGTTCTTTCCTAGTTTTTGTTCTTTCCTAGTACTTTCCTAGTTTTGCAAAAAAGTGTACAATGCAAAGGTTTATTATTATTATTTACTTGTAACTGCCCTAACTGATAATAAAATTTTAAATTGATAAAAAATCAAGTAATCAAGTAGCTCAAAGAAAAACTTGATTTTTCAAGTATACTTGAAAAATAAATACTTGACTCGACTTGATATTGGAAAATTACTACTTGACTTGAACTTGACTTGATTTGAAGTCAAGTCAAGTCAAGTCAAGTCAAGTCAAGTCAAGTAGCTTGAATATCAAGTCAAGCCGTGAATCTCTAATCCTTCTTGCCTCTCCAGCAACTTTAGATGCCATTCTTCTAAATTTAATGGCCTGGTGCTTGTAGATGATATTCTAGATATTGACATTTCGTCCGATTTTCATGGTTAATTTAAAAGATAAGAACTGGATTAATAGTTACTACAACTTAAGAGGTTATTTAAAGGAAATTTATTTTTTTTTCTAATTTTTTATATTTTCCTATTAAAATTTTGTACTATGACGAACAAAGAAAAAAATGGTCTTTCCAAAAATGCAAAGAAAGTCATATAACATCTTGTCCTTATATAAAAAAACAAAGTTGGTTGCCATATATCAACTAAATTGTTTAGGTACCTCAAGAAAAGTTGAATGTCCCGAGTTTATGGAAAAAATAATATAACCTAAGAACTTTTATAAAAAAAATATTTTTTATAAGGAATATTTCAGGAAAGAAGAAGCACTTTTCCATGCTGTATGTATGTAAAAATAAATTAAAAAAAAAAGTATTCATTGCAACACATTACTTATTTCGATAAAATTATGCAAACTTGTATATAGCATGTAGAGCGAGCATGGAACTAATTTTCGACGGGTGTGAAAGTTATATAAATCATACTTTTCGAATTAATCTGTAATTTATACTGACCTTCCATTTTGAAATGTAGAAGTCTCAAGTGCCAGATCTCAGCAACTTACCTGAAAAGAACAAAAAAATAGTAACAAACAGAGAAACGAAATAAAGCCGGATTCAACTCTATAATGACAACATGACAAAATTCATATACAAGAACCAAGACCCGTTATAAAATTGCATATTATGCACTATTCTTGTCACTGGAAGAAGATATTATATTGCCCATAATAATATAGTTTTTTTATTATAGATTGGAAAGGAGCATTCAAGAAAAAGTAAATAGTAGTAATGCGTTGATCCCCATTAGCCTAGATATAACTAAAATTAATCGATAATAATTTTAATATTAGCATGATCATTTTCAAACTTTTATGAAAGGAAGATGATAAAATGGACGAGTCTAATTAATTTATGGTGCCGCAATTTATAAATTTAGCCTACTTCCAGGTGAAATTAAAAAGCGAATAACCGTAAAGAATACTTAGAAAACTTGTAATTTTCGATAATTTGTCCAAAGCAGTGTTAAAATTCAATCAATCCCATAAAAATATCACTTAATTATCTCCTTAATGGTATTCATTATGCTGTATGTATGTAAATAACCAATTTATTTTATGTTTGCCAAGGTACTAATTAAAATACAGTTTTAATACCTACTCTTCTATATAGAGAAAAACCCGTCTTTTTAATAAAAATCCAAAGTGGTATCAGCTGAATAATAAAAAATAAAACCAATATATAGAATCTTATATGTGCAGATATGTTTGCATTTAATAACAAAAACAAGAAAATGCCTAATTGCTGGTAGACAACGTTTGCAAAAAAATTGAGCAACATAACGCGTAAACTCATTTTAATATAATCTGTATGACAGATTCTAAATTTACGACCGGATATGCCAGGGTGTCGCAGATTTAAGAATCCGCGGATGCACCAAAGCAGGACCGTTCTGAACAGCCCCAACAGTCAGTGGCGTAAACATATTTATTACTTTAATCATAATTTACATTGAAAATTTGCACACTTATGTTTTTGTAAAAGGAAAATCCAAATATGGAATCAATTTCAAATTGCCCATAGTTCATGCCACATTCGGCATAAATCCGATTTAAATTTTTTTCCCTTACATATTGACCTTTCCGATTAAAAATTATCAAACTAACTTTAATTCTAAAGGTGGACATTCATTTGATAAATTATTTTTAAAGAAGGATGCTCATATCGTTTCGTCATTTCTGTCACAAGTAGACGCATTATAGTTCTTAAGACAATTTCGTTTTTTTTAGTCGGTGATTTACAATAAATTGAAATGAAACCAAAAACTGTATTTAATTATTGAAGTTGATTATATTAGACTGACTATCGATTGAAATATTGAAACAGACCGAAAATACTTTTTAATTTTAAAAACCCTGTATAATGAGGGACATTCCGATAAGACATGATTGGCTCAATCGCTTGTTATTGACGTCAGCTATCCGCCAGTTATGTACCATTGTTAATGACACACCCTACACCCTCTGTATTACATTTGAAGCAAGTCGATACAGTTATATGACTGAGAATGAGAACTCACTACAGTTGCAGAGACATATTTTTAGCTGAATCGATTATCCTACTATAGAAACCTGACCGGCAGCTCCACCCATGGCAGAAGCAATCTTAAGAATTCGGCCGAATCCGCATACATATTCAAGTTGTGGGCATCTGTGAATGAACTTTGGCAAGGTGTCCCTTCCGGGAGCAACTGTGGCGAAGACGTTTATGAATGAACATCGGGATGGACAGATTTAGCCCGTGAAGCACCGCTATTCATGTACATCCAAAGAGGTCCAGCCCGAAATACGCTAGAGTGTCAAGGACCTTTCAACCTTCAATGCGGCAAAATTAATAGTTTCCAGCTTCCGGTGAAAATAGGCACCAATTTAAATAGATTTTGGCGTGATAGCGGTTGCTCCAGATTCTATATTGCACAAGCATCGGAGCTGGGCCGAGTGCAAGAAAAAGTAGTACTCGAGTACAAATATAGATATCTTTAATAATCATGATGATAATAATAAGGCGAATATTCCGCTTATGCGAATGCCTTTTGGCTAAGTCCGGATAATAATAACAACTCTATTTCCATAGAATGCATGAAAATACATTAGGTACACAAAACACCACAAATTTTGTAGTTCCACAGTAGTTACACAACAACAACCAATAAGTATACAAATCGACATAAAACATTCTTAGTTATACATCATTAGAAAATTCCTTCAAAGAGTAAAAACATTTTTCTTGTAGGTAAGACTTCAGACCATTTTTAAAATATTACAATTATTGTTAATTTCATCATTTAGTTTGTTATATAATTTTATAGAGAGAAATCTGGGAGAAGTGCGTCCCATCCTAAACCGATATTGATGTGTTCTAAAGTCATTTTTTGTCTGTTGTTTATCTATGAATATATCTGTTCTGATGAAGGTTGGATTTATAAGTGTAGGCATAAACACATATAGGTAACTCATATAAAAGTATTAGAATACATGCGACGGGCAACAATTTTAGTGACTTAAAGGGCTCTCTACACGATTCTGTTTACGGGATCCTTACCATATCTCTTTCGCGGGAGGGATATTTGATCAGCCCCACACGAACGACCACAAAAGCATATCCCCGTAACTAATTCGTGATTGTACATAGCCATGGTACATCAACAATAAGGGTTCAGGACTCAACACAGTTTTCAAACTTGTTACAAGAAAGCACAAACTATAACTCTGTTCGCGGTCAATTTTAAGAACTGTCCCAAACCGATCCTCGTACTGTCATTAGTAAATTAAAATCCCCGGGATTGTTTTAGCGGTTCATAAAATTGAACGCGAACAGAGTATATAATATCCCAGAAATTGTGTTTCTTTGTGTCTCCAGATTTTGATTGAATGTTTATTTGATTAAGTTAAGATTAAACAGGGTGTTCCAGCGGAAACGTAACAGGCTCTATAACGGCCCGGAAAATTTTTTCTTGGAAAAACGCAATAAAATAGGTCAATTTTGGCAGGGGGACAACTTTTGACATAAAATTGATAGATCTATCTGCAACCCCCTGAGCAGGGGTTGAACCCCTTCAAAAAATTTAAATGGGAAGGGGGTTCATGTTACACACCTTTGGAAACGTCTCTTAATTCTCTATCCTGCATCAGATTTTCAAAAATCAATCGACTTTACAAAAAGATACAGCGTGTAAAATGCAAAACATTCATTTTCAATTAGTGCCTTGTATTGTCAAACAATAGAAGATCTGCGTCTCCGTATTATGAACGAATGTCGAAAAATCACCCCTGAAATGTTGCACAATGTTCGGCAGCGTTTTGAACAAAATCTTTATTATTGCATGGAAGTGAATGGGCAACATTTTGAGCATTTATTACAATAAAGTGTCAATTTCCTTCCCGTTTATCAAATTTTCGTCAAAATAATGTTGCTGAACATGCTTTCTATAACTTACGGCCCCGATCACCACTTTTGGCTTAATTGTTTAACAATACCAGGCAATAATTGAAAATGAATGTTTTGCATTTTACTCGGTGTATCTTTTTGAAGAGTCGATCGATTTTCGAAAATCTGATGCAGGTGAATAGAGAATTGAGAGACGTTTCCAAAGATGTGCGACATGAACCCCTTCCCATTTAAATTTTTTGAAGGGGTTCAACCCCTGCTGAGGGGGTTGTAGATATATCTATCAATTTTGTGCCAAAAAATGCCCCCCTGCCAAACCAAATTGACATACTTTTGCGTTTTTCCAAGAAAAAATTTTCCCGGCCTTTATAGAGCCTGTTACGTTTCCGCTGGAACACCCTGTATATATAAGTGATGCGTCGTCAGCATAATAGAGAGCTACGGTCCAGTCGTTCACTATCACACCAATATAACACCACCAATGTCACTCCTACTTCAACGTTTAATTAGTCTGAAATCACAGATCTTCTCTCCACTCCTATGTGATCAAGTAATTTATATATTATTTCAATACTAGTATAAGACTACAAAGAAAAACCTTTTTTGTTTTTAACTCAGAAGAATGTTAAGCTATGGTCTATCTAGTGCTATGGTCTATCTAGTGCGCTCTCGCGCATCCAAGGTGCACATTGCACAATGCGCGCTCCGTATATCTTATCATTTAAAAAATTTCATTTTATTATTATTGGGACATATTATTATTGTCTTTGTAACGCGCGGAGTCTTGCAGGTGAAAAGTAAAATATCAAAATAGAGAAGAAAAACATTACTAAATATGATTTTCAAAACTTAGTAGGCAAGTATAGAAATATGATTATTTATTATTATTTACAATATTACGCGAAACAGGTAATAGTATAAATTAAATATTTTGGTAAAAATGCCTAATAGGAATCAGATTCTGCAGCCGTGCGCGACGGACGGTATGTAAACCAAGTCTCGAGAAAATCAGGCTAATAAGATTTAGAAGATTTACTTCGGATATACAGGGCGTGCCAAAAATTCAGATAGGTATATAGGTATGTAAAACTTAGTCAAGAGAATAGTTCATTTTCAGTATAATCGGTTCTAATTTCGTTTTAGGACAAAAATGTATATAAGAAGAAATTCAATATACAGGGACCGGCAGAAAGTTGGACACAAAAATTTAATATTTTTAAACTCTGATTTTGATTAATTTTAATTTCGAGCTGCTAATCGAACAAAATTAAAGTTTAGTAGCAAATTCATGTGGTATCCGAGGATAAGTTGTGCTTGCGGTATTTTGTTTTTTCTTAATACACAGGGTGGTCGAAAAACATTCAAAAAAGGTAAATTTCCTTTTTTTGACTAGTGGCTGTGACTTTAAATCTGACATCGACCTTTGATTCCAAACAAAATTCCAAATACCTGGTCCTGTCGTAGTTAAAGTGTTTAAAAATTGTTGACTTTAAAATTTAACATTATGGTGTATTCAGTTGCAGAAAGAGTGGAAATTATTGAGCCTTTTTCAAAAACGATGAATGTGGAAATCGGGTCGCGGAGTTGTTTAACCAACGGCATCCTGACAAACATACCTCTGGAAAAATTGTTTGCGAATTGGTGAAAAAATTTTGCGAAACAGGTTCGGTTAGCCACCTCGGTCACCCGACTTAAGTCCTTTAGATTTTTTTGTGGGACACATAAAAAGCGTGGTTTACAAAACACCACCAGACACATTAGAAGAGTTGCAAAGAAGTATTTATTAACGTATGTCGCGAACTGACACCGCAAATGCTCCAGAATGTACGACAACGGTTTGAAAATCACTAGTACCTACCACTGAATGCACGTTGGCGGACAGCAATTCGAGCATTTGATTGACTAATAAATAAGTTTTAAGTAAAATTGAATAGATTTTTGCAACGCTCCATATTTTCTAAAAGTGTGGATCGATTTTTAAAAACTAAGGAGCACTGAATAGGGAATGACAAGCCCTTTCTAATGAGGTATCACTTGACCCCCTTTTCCATTTGAAAAAATTGTGCGGGATGACACCCCTACATAGGGGGTTGAAGGTTTTACTACGCTTTTTGCGTCAAAATGTGTCCCCCTGACAAACAAACGTGCGGTAGGTTTTCGATGGGCCACCCTGTATATTATTCTAGAAAACCTTCGTAAATATATTTTTGTTCTAGACCGAAAAATTATGTACTTTTCTATTAACCGCATTTTACATATCTGTACTTTTAACTTACCGTGTATATTGGAAGATCAGTTTATAGATTGCATTAATATTTTTTTCTTGAAATCGGCATTAAAATGTCCCAAAATCGTCATTAAAAGCACAGAAATCGTACAATAATGTAGCCCATTATTGTACGATTTTTTCAATAAGTAGGCCTTGGCGAGATGTAAACATCAAACGTCAGACGCGGAGAAATCGCCCGTCAAAAGTGACCAAATATTCAAAACCCGGCCGATAAAGGCTCATTTAACTGTTCGTATACATTGCGAAATTGTTTCCTATAGAAGCGCAATCCTTCAGTATACATATTTTAGTAAATTTAAAAATCAATAGATTTGTTGTGTAGGCTGCACAAGAAGCAGCAGTTTGGTTTTCCTGTCAGAAGGTGCCGTACGTCATTATACTTCGCCGTTGCAGGTGGACGGCCATGTTGTCACAGCGCGGGACACCACTAAATATCTTGGACTCAAATTGGACAGGCGCCTCAACTTTGAGGAACACCTCAGGTATGCCAAGTGCAAAGCTATGGCTACGCACAAGGCATTATACTCCTTATTTCGGCGTGGTAGCCCGCTTTCTAAAAAAATTAAATTATTTTGTACAAGACAATGATCAGACCTGTCTTAACTTATGCGTGTCCTGTGTGGACCATCGCCAGTAAGGAGTCTATTGCCAAACTTGGGATATATGAGAGGCGGTTTCTAAGAGCTGCCACAGGACTTGAGTTACGTACTCGTAATGCCGATCTATATACTGCAGCTGGACTGCAGCCTCTTGATGACTTTGTCAGAGAACAAGCCAATAAGTTCTATGGTATGACACTATTTTCTGAAAACCCTCTAGTACGCGAGATAACCAGGGTAAAGGCTGATAACCTTGCACAATATGGTATTTCGAGAATAAAGCATAAGATTCCATACCAGTGTACCCCACACTATTAAAATTCTGAACGATGCACTAAGCCTCAAATTAATGATACGTTCAATGTCGGATATATGTGTTTGATATCAACTATCTAGAAAGGGTTTTTCTGTCCCCCTGGGGCTTTTCCCTTAAGTAATCTAAACTATTCCATTTCACATACCTACCTTCAGCCTAAGTTCAAAACTAGAGAACAATTCGCTGTGCGAGTTCGTGCCCGACCCTATCTGTCAGATGTGCCCCTAGTGGGCGGGAGCTACTACTATACCAGAAGACCTTACCTTTGTAAATATTGTATGTATGTGTAAATAAAAATTGTTCGAATCCGAATCCTAGGTAGAGCAATCGGTGAAGTCAAGCAACGCCGCGCGTAGTCGGTTCGTGGACGGGTGATCCCTTATTATTATTTTCTTGCCTAATAAAACTTTTTTTTTCCGATTTCAAAAAAAATTTAATATGTACCTCGGCACTGAAGTTCTTTTTATGACTCATGTGGTTTATTTGCCTCGGCCAGAGGCCTCAGCAACTAAACTCCACATGAGTCATAAAAAGTTGAACTTCAGTGCCTTGGTACATAAATAACTATTATAAAAGCAGAACATTTTATCAGGAGTAACCTCGGGAGTAACTTTTTGACAAAAAATAAAAGATTAAGAGTCGTTCCTCTTTGTAACTCTATCCACAGGCCCACAGACAGATAATTACATATACAGGATGTCCCAGAATATGTAGGCAATCTCCCGGATTTATACAGGGGACGTTAAAATAACATGACAAGTTCCTATAAAAAAATTTCCCAGAGGGCCCCCCTACGGAGATACAGGGTGTTGAAGTTCTTTTTTTGAAATTAAATTATGGCAATATCTCCCAAAATAATCAAGCTGCTGAACTGACGGCATCAATTTTTACGTACCTCACAGAGGGCGCCACGTGCACTGTTTTTGGATCGTGTTATAGCTCGTAACTTTTTTGAGGTTATTTTTTTGGTCTTGCAGGTCCATCATTTTAGTACATCTTTTCATTCTGCAACAAAAAGGTACTCTTGTTTCATAACGGTCAAATCAACCGTTTGCGTTTAAATTGCCAAAACGTGCGCCAAAACTTGATTTGACTTCAAGATTTGAAAAATAAAACTTTCTCCTACGGGTTTCAAAATATTACAGATAAACTGTACATTCAAAATGAAGAAAAAATACCAAATGGACATAGGACAAAACACCACAAATAGGGTGTACAAATTTTGTCAAATTCAATCCTTTCCATTTTGAAGGCGAATAATTTTTGGTACATTATTCATAGGGATTTTTTTCTCACTTTAAATGGTACATTCGGTCTGTAACGTTTGAAATCTGTAGGTAAAGATTTTATGTTTCGAATGTTGAAGTTAACAGGTGTTTTGAGGAACGTTTTACCGCAATTACACCGCAAACGGTTGATTTTATCGTTATGAAACAAGAGTACACTTTTGTTGCAAAATGAAAATGTGCACTAAAATGATGGACCAGCAAGACCAAAAACATAACCTCAAAAAAGTTACGAGCTATAACACGATCCAAAAATAGTGCAAGTGGCGCTCTCTGTGAGATACGTAAAAATTGATACGCCTTCAGCTTATTCTCCATCGCCAAAAACATAGCAGTGTCAAATTTCAGTTCAGCAGCTTGATTATTTTGGGAGATATTCACCCTCCATCTCCATAAAGGAATTTTTTTTATAGGAACTTGTGTTATTTTAACGTCCCCTGTATAAATCCGGGAGATTGCCCACATATTCTGGGACACCCAATATAAATATTTAAAAGTTTACTTCAGCCACAAAATGTACTCTGTGTTTTGCACTGTGCCCAATTTAAGCACAAATAATGTATAATTTTTGGATAGCTTGCTCGACTTTGCTAAAATATTGTACAGCCTGCTATATGTATATAAAGTGGGGACTTAGTCCCCATGCGTCCGCCCTCGGCAGTCATCGCAGAGTCGTTTTTTGGCGGGAATTTTTCTCATCAATAGCTTCCGAAATTAACTTAACCGCATCTTATGTAGAATCTAATTCTAAACAGAAAAGGTAGGTACCTATAGAAAAGTATAACATATTGGACTCAACCGATTTTAAATTATTATACCGACATTTTGATTTGATTTGAGAGATATAAAATAAACTAAATATGACATTGTGAGAAAACTGTAATTTGTTAACTGCGAAATAAAACACCTACCCCACAAATTACTCTCCGGCGAAATTTGTACTTATAGCCAAAATAAATAAACCCAATTTAAAGATAATGGCCCCATTCTAATTTTAACTGTGGTCCGGAACGAGCACCTGTCCCATTATTACACGATTATTTCAGGGATAATTAAAAGCGTTGACATAATACACAAAAAACTCGACTAGTCAGTCTCCGCCAAACTGGCAATAGATAGGTTCACACGACACATTATGTTTTTTTTAGGAGATAAAATAGGTTTTTATAATAGCCTATTTAAAGGGGTTTAAAAATGCATTCTAAAACTATAGCGAAGACTAGTGCTTACGCTCGGGCAACAAATCTTCACTCTCGGGATTAAGAAGACGTAGATACACTCTAAAAAATGGATGTAAATTTATGTAAATTTTCATTAAAATACATTTTTTACTATGTATTTTTTACTATGTATTTTTTACTGAGTTGGCAATGTTTTTCTTTCCATTACTTGTTACCATGGAAAATTCAGGTAACATGGTAAATTCATGCAAAATTACAATTACTCACATTCTTTTACATTAATACAGGGTGTTCCTCAACCTATACGCATAAACTTGGGAAATTGTAGCAGAGGACAAAAAAAAAATGTAATAAAATATTTTTTGTTTTGGAGATTATATCAATTAATTTCAAATTAAAAACACAGAACTAGAATTTAGTGTAATAAAATAAAAATGAAGTTAGCTTATCATAATAACTGTTCAAAGTTATTTCCTTGATTGTCGATACACAGTTAAGCCTTGCGAATCCATGAAGGCCCCACACGATCGGCCCGTTTAGTTTTGTTTTTTGTTTTGCCAGTTTCTCTGCCTCGCTGAATCACACGCAAAATTCCTGGATGTAATCTTTGAGGAAATCTTTGGGCATAAAGATGAGATGCAGCCACTGAAATTTGATGTGCTTCTCCATTATGCTAGTACCATGTCCATAAGTTCTTCGTTTATACGAAACTACGTGCCATACTTTTGTTCTAATCGCGTGAAAATAAACATGAATAGCGTCTTACAGTTAAGACGCCATTGAAGACCGCTAGCAACAAAGTACTCTGCTAAATACCGTACGTGCTATCATGACTTGTTATCTTCTTATTTTTTTTAATTATATTATAATTAATCTTTATCGTTTTCGTTCGTTTTCTCAATGTTGATATATATTTTGTTTCTTTAACCCGTCCATGTTTGTTATTTTAAAAAGAAAAGGCTCCACCTCAGGAGAGCAGTAAATCCATGTGCAATTTTTTCTCCATAGGGTGAAATTGGATTCTACCTTCAGAATTTTTTTATTAATTATTAATTTTAGATTTTTATTTATTTTTATTAAATAGCTATAAATATGATACATAAGTAATGATTCATTTTTAAGTTTATGTCGAGAAAAGTAGAAAAGTATATCATAAAATAACCTTGCAGTTAATTTTCTTTGATGAATTTAAATCTAACCTATAACAGTAAAAAGCTTAAAATGGCAGCCATTAAATCTTTGGTAACACATTTCACCATAGGGTCCATAAGTTTTATAAGGTATCCCACAACTGTTAGAAAAATGTGGTTGGTGAAAGGCGCACATAGTAATAACCTTAAATAACTCTAATCTCCAATTTCAGAGACACCTGGAATTCTAAGAGATCGAGCGAGACTTTAATAAAACTAAAAGCAAACTTTGCAATTATTTATAATATATCTACAAATAACCTTATACAACCCAGAGTAGCACGCGCCCGCGCACATTCACTAAAAAGGAATATATTACGATATACACCTCTAATTTAGTTTCACCACCTGCCTCAGAAACATTATTAATAATTGTGATTAGGTAGATACCTATTGTGGGTTATACGAGCAAAATGTCAGTTAAATGCCCGCCTTGGTACCATATTTATTTTGTTAAATTTTCTTAAAATATTTTTTTTATTTAAATGCTTCCGAATGTAGGAAAAATTATTCACTACCACGCTTGTAAATAGTAAAATAAGAAAATGACAAACATTAAGCCCGCCTACTATGTTTAATTTTTAATAACTTATCAAAATAGGGAACAAAAAAAGAAATTCTATTTTTTCCAGTCAAACTTTCAAGTTAATGAAAAATATCACGAGGAAAAAAACTTTCTGAATTTTAATCACTTAATCTATCTTGCAAAAAAAAATAATAACAAGCTTTTATACTAAAATGAATAAAATAAGTTTGTTTCCGTTAAGCTAATGTATTGCCAAATTGAGACAAGCTTTTTATGAAATCCAAAAGCTTGTCGCGCGAAATATTCATAACAAAAGTAAATAACCAATTAATTTTATTGGACAGTGACTGGCTGATAAGCAAGTATACTCAGTAAAAAAAATCGGTGTAAATCCTCTTCGTGTAAGTGGTGAAAGAAATTTGGTGAAAAATTGACACGAAAATTGGTGGATTCCAAATATCTTAACCAAACCTCATTTGGTGAAATTCACACTACAACAAATTCGTTAATTTTAACACTTAGGGGTGTAATTCTTTTATATTTTTAACACGGCTTCGTGTTTGTTCACACTACGCGGTGTTCTTTAACACCATTCGGTGTTCCTTAACACTAACCGGTGTTAAATTGAACGTATTAACACAAGTTCGTGTTAAATAGAGGAGAGGGGGAAGTCGTTTCACCAGTTATGGGTGTAAAATCTTAGGCAATCGAAGCCATCGCATCAGTTTGTCGAACGTGGTGCGCGACGGAGCTTATCAGTTTTTGTGACGTGCGTGACCCGATCGCGTGGCTCGTATAATAGGTATAAAACTGATTCTACAGGCCGATAGTGCAAAAAGGGTGTTGTTATGTGAACTAATATTTCAAAGTGAAGTCAAGATGGATTAAAACGACGGGCGAATATGCAGATGCGACGACGAAAGGTACAGTGTGATAGACGAGGTGATAGCCCCTATAACCTATACTCATTGACTGTGTTAATATGAGTTTGTTCTCACCGGAATAAGGAACCAGTCGTGAATATAATTGAAGGATTTTAAGTTATCTGGCTGTTCTGATTGTTTTGATGCCTGCTGATTGGCTCCGACTTAGTTGGGACCTGCTTGTGCTTGTGAGAACAGGCCTATCTAACTAAATGGCTGTGTCGCAACGTTTGAAGTTTCTTTTTATCTCACATAGACAATTCTGTAAGACGACAGTTACACTTAAGTACTTAAGTACTTAAGTACATTGTATGAGAATTTGTACGAAATATAGTTGGGACGCATCCTATAATTTAAATTGAAGACCAAGCACATAGTATATGCCTGGTTCATATACAGCTTCTTTATCTTTTAGTTTTATTTTATTTTTACAAATAACACATTTCCTTAATTTGAACTTATCAATGACATTTGAAATTTCTTTAAAATAAAGTATATGTAAAATTATAAGAGAGAAAGAAGAAGAAAATGGGAATACCAAATAAATTAAATTACACCATTTTGACCAAATTGCGTGTAAAAGTTACACAATACGGTGTTAATCTTACACGCAACGCCGCGGCCGTGTTAAATATTCACACCAGCATAGTTCTTATTTTCACCAGAACATTTGGTGAAACTTACCAAAAAAGAAGGTGTAAAATTAACCAGATATGGTGTGGACTTATATAGACCACTTTTCGTGTGAAATTTAACACCGGATTTTTTACTGTGTACCTACCTACTTGCCGAAGTATTTTGTTTACAATTTGCGCGACAAGCTTTTTGATTTAAAAAACTTTTTGATTTAAAAAGCTTGTCTTAATTTGGCACTGAATTGCCTTAACGAAAACCTAAACTTATTTTATTCGTCATGCGGGTGGTAAAGAAATTTAGTCTGCCATCTTGGAGCGTCCGCCATCTCCGCCACTCTTTCTTCATATCTGAGTCAAGAAGGTTGTGAAGAAATAGGTAATCCCCATCTTGGGGCGGCCGTCATTTGTATTTAGTACCTATGACGTCACACCGCCCTTTTGAACAAATTACAATATTGAGTATACTAGGTTGGGTGGAAGAAGTTTAAAGATTTGGCAATATTTGATCCGCACATACTAACTAACATACATATATCTACTAATAGGTGAAGTAAAATAAAAGCGGTACCTACTTAATAAAAAGTTCTGTAAAAAAGACGATTATTAGGTGTTTCGGGTGTTTACCCTTAAGATGCACAGGATACAAAAAGTAATTATTCTACGGTAAAGTGTCTTTCAACTAGCTGTAGTAACAAATCCCAAAATTTAAGTTTTATTCCAGCCAGGGGAGGCTCAAAATCAACTTTTAGAACCCTGTATTTGCGGTAGAAGCAGCTAAATGAAAAATAACAAGAGAAAAGTCACATTATTTTAGCCCAAGGAATCTGTGGTCAATAGATTAACCTACTTTTTTGTAACACGGTATAAATATAAATTTACTAGGAAGGGCGTGGAAGTTGCAGGTTTTAAAGCACATAAACCTCTTTAATCTCGTAAAATATAGGGTTCCACAATAATATCTAATATCTCGTTTTTCAAATAGACGCGACATTTCAGTTTTCGAACTCAATTCGATGCAACACTCAAAATCGGCAGTCTCTAGTCAATTTTTGGGGCGCCATTGCCGGCATCCGAGAAAAATATTGAGAAGGCAACCGGCGCCGGCAGCCAATAGTTTATTTTGCGGAAATAAGGAAGAAGATATAACTGATTGTCACTGACTGAATAAAATTAATAACAATAATTATATTCAACACCTATTTGGTGTTTAACAGCTTTATTTTCTTGTTATTATTTTGTTTTCCTCTATAAGTTTGTGAAGTTCTCTTATTTTATTTTATGGTCTTATTATAAGAGACAAGGACTACAGAAGAATTTATAATTTATGTATATTTTTTTTCAGTATAGCTAGAATACATGCATAAAGGCGGTATTACACTTGTCAATTTCTTTGTCAATAAATTGGAGAAGAAATGGACAAGAAATTGTAGATAACATGGTATACTTTACACCATCAATAAATTGACCAATTTATTGTGCAAGTTCAATACTACCAACATGAAAAAAAAAACACAGATGACAGCTGACATTTTTTAATAATGTTGGCAAACCTTGTAGCCACATTGACATTGATGCTGTTCTTCATAGACAAAGGAAATTCCTTCATTCCTTTCTCTGTGCTGTTCTTGTAAACAAGTATTGTTATTCTGTTTTGCTGCTGTAGACGATTTTCTTGTTCTGTTCTTGTGCCACGTGCATTTTGCTGTGTTTAAGGGTGTATATTCGAATTGTAGTTGTGAAGTATTATTATTTTATACAAGGTATAGTCGAACTATTTTATTAAATGTAAATGTACTAGCTTGATGCTTGATAAAATAGTGTCATAAAAATATATACATATATTTGTAGCTCCAGAACAGCATTTATGGCTATGGCTACAGTTTTAACAAAAGACCATATGACCACATTAATTCTGATCTATCAACAACATCCCATCTTGTATAACACTGACGATCCCTCATATAAAAATAAAACAATTGGATCAAGGCACTTCAATGAAATATGGAAACAATTCCATGAAGTTTACCCAGATGTGAACGGATCGGCAGAAGAAATAGAAAAAAATAACAACTTAAGAATCCAATATTATGCAGAGTTGGGAAAATATAAAAAATCACTGATAACAGGGACTACTCCAGACAGTGTATACAAGCCTGCATGGTGGTGCTATGAACCCCTGTGATTTCTGAGTACAGCAAACCCAGTTCCGGAAACCGAGTCTAATCTGAAATTGCCGGAAGTAGAGCACCCCATAGAGATCGAAACTGATGAAATGTCTTCTCAAGCTGAGGTTTGTATATACCTTTACTAGTGATTTACACAAAAAATGGGCCGACAAACAAAAGTTGCAACAATTACTTATATAGGTATTTTTAAAGAAAATCGTGAAAATATTGTACATTTTGGAAATAATACACCTAGTGAATAAATTGATAATGTTCTGTTTGTTTGCCCTCCAAGGCAGAATTTCAACTTCATATACATAGCCATATTAAATCTTATTACAGGACGAAATCCTGTTCGATGGAACAGTTGAGGTGTTAACTTCATTACATCAGACGCCATCAACATGAGCTTCCACTGCTCCTGGCAGAACAATGAAAAGAAAGAAAACAGAGCCTACCGAAACTGCTCTGTTATTAAGAGAGGCAGCAGATGCATTAAAAGCGTCCCACAAGCAGCCTGCGTTTATTAAACGTAAAATCAACGTGTCATTGGTTGATAAAACGTGTACGTCAGAAAATCAACGGTTTGATTTTGATACAAAAAACACCGTTTTTATTCAACGTTCTTAATACGAACATTTTTAACCAAAATCTAAGTTAAGAAAAGTTTTAGGTTAATATGACGTTATTTTGAAGTGTTAAATTTGTTATATTACGACACGTTTATATAACTTACATTCTAACCATATTAGCATCTTACACACGCTTTTTAAACGTGTTGATAATACATTAAAAGGTCTAATCCAATTAACGTATTTTAAACGTTATAACTAACGTCTAATTAAATTAATTTAACGAATGGAAATGACAAATGTTTTATAATCGTATTTTTTTTGACGAAAATATAATAGTCACTATTTTTATGTCAGATTAACGCAAAAATATATCACATGTTTGACGTTCACAATACGTGTTTTTAACGTTGCTCGAAACCAATTTCTAAAATATGGGTTATTATTTAAACGTGTTTATAATGTTTCTATGATCGCACAACTAACGGCATTTAATAAACCAAAGCATTTGATTGGTGGACAGAAGATCACGTGAACGCGCGACGCAAGAATTCTCGATGCACGCCTCTATTATTGCATCAGACCAATATTAGAAAAATCGTCGCAGCTAGATAAGCATGTGTACACCAAGTTTGCTGAATAAATAGGTGCATGTAAATAGTGTTTTTATCTTATTTTGGGTAACAACATAAATGAAAACTCTTGCTCTGCATGTTTATTATACTCAATTTACAATTAATAGGGATTGTTGTTAGGTTATGTTACATAATTAATGTAATTTGTTTATTTTTATTTATTAGGGTCGCACCCTTTATATCACTAACTGCTAAATTAATAAAAATATATCCTCAGGAGCAGACGTGTGAAAAATATTATTATCATCAGAACTGGGGATAACTACACACTAATATTTTTTGACTGTTCGTTTATGAGCATTATGCGTTAATATACAGTGTGTACCACTTTAACACGAGACAATTCATTATTATTTAACGAGTTGAACGACTTGAAATTTTATTTTCTATAATAGAGTACTACATCATGATATTTATATGATTTTTCGAAATTTACATTCTCTATCGCCTCCTATTTATTTTATAGCGTTGTTAAATTTTGATCATCCTTGTTTTAGAGGCAGCAAAACTTAACTTCCCAGTTCACGAAATGATAACCAGGTTGCTCGGAGAGTCAAGGAATTATTGTTAAAACATTCAGGGACTAAACTAAATCAGGGAAAGAAACAAAAATAAGTATTGTGACTTACATGTAACTTTAATTAACTTATAAGTAGTTCACATATTTGTACACGTATTAAGTTCTTATATAGTTCATACCTACTCAGTATTTCATAACACAAAATGTTACTTAATTTTAATATTTTTCTAAAAAATATAACAAAAAACAAAGCAACAAAAAATAGCATTTTATTGAAACGTTCTTACAGATGAGTGACCCACAAGAAATAAAAAAAAAATGAAAAATTCAAACATGAAGAACCCTTTTTTGTATTATCAGTCAACTTATTAACAAAACAATATTAAATGATGGCCGTTTCCTTGAAACAAATTGTTCTATAGGTATGAAATTTATGTCAGAAATGGTTATGACAATTATTATTCAATTAATTTAATAATTAGTTAAGATTCGAAAAAATTAATTAATCTTTTTGGATTTTTAATTTAAAAAAATAGAACATTTAAAAATAAAATGTCTTGAAGTAGTGTTGGTTGTCAGACCAGGAATGTCATATTTTTATTACTTATAATTCAAATTGTTATACCATAATAATTGTTTACTATTTTGTAACGGAACATTTTGAATACAATTTTTAAACACAAAGTTTTTATAAGGAGAAAAATTAATACCTATTCTATATTACTTCGGGTACAATACGTTAAAGTGTTATTAAGAGAACACGCTATTTATACACATAATTTAACGTCTAATTTACGTTAAAACTGCAATAAGATATAACGTTGTAAAGAAACTAAAATACTCGTTGAACGGTACGTATAATATTATTAATTTAGACATTAAATAACACGTTTGAAAGAACGTTAAAGCAATCTTTCAACAATACGTAAAATTTGAATATTCTATAAACTAAAACAAAACGTTTCTTTATGCGTACATTCCCACGTTTAAAACCGCGACATCTAAAAGTTGATTCTACGTATGGAAGACACGCTTTTTTCAATTGGTGTCTTGACATTTTAAAACGTTTAATCAACGTGTGTGTGTTTATTGGGAAATAGAGGCTTTTGGCATGTAGGGACACCAAAAATGATTTCCCCCACTTATTGTTTGAAATATAGGCTGTCAAATATACCTACTTTTTTTTATTCCATATATTTTACAATAATAAGTATACAGGGTGTCTATTTAAGGAGGTCCACTTGAGAATTTCCGCAGTTTAAAATTTTTCAAAAATATCTCAAAAAGAATCGGATTAAGTTATTTGTTTTTGAAAAGTTGTATTTTTAATAATAAAAAGTAATGTATGTGCAATATTTTTTTAAACACTAATTTGAAACATAAGTTCTAAATTATTCTGCCATGGAATCACACCTTCTTCGTTACACCAACTAGTAAATTCTTCTCGAATACGAATAGCTGTATTGGTCGACCTATTTACACCTTCTTTGGGTAGTGCATAACGAAATACGTATTGTCCCCAGAAAAATTTGGACATTCCTTTCTTAAAAAATTATGGAGGACACAGCAAGCCAGTGTTAATTTTTAAACTTTATCAGGTGCTAAGTTGCTAGTGTTTAAGAGCACTCTGAACCGATTTGAAAGAATACCAAAAGCATTTTCAACTACACGCCGGGCTCTACTCAATCTGTAATTGAAAATTCTTTGCTGCTCTGATATATTTCTTATTGGGTATGGTTTCAAAAGATTATTTGATAGAGCGAATGCACCATCTCTTATGATAACATGAGGTACACTCATTTGACAATTAGGTAATGTCACATCTTCGGGCAAGTTCAACGGATTATTAACATCGTATAATGCTTTATAAAGAGAACAATTTTGAAATACTCCTCTACCATTGCACCCAACATCTATATAAAACAATGCTATTCGTATTCTTGTAGTTATAGTATGCAGAACCAGCACTATTAGGGGCATTGAAAACAATATGCTTGCCATCGATGGCGCCTAATGTGTTTGGAAAATTCCATTTACTTTGAAAATCTCTTGCAATGTTGAGCCAATCGGCAGATGTACAAGGAACCTACAATTTAGCATATTTTTGTTAAAGTATCCTAAACATGTAACATATTTATACTTTCCTGTAAGTATTCTTCAGCCAGTGTTTTATATATGGCATCGCACACGTCTGGTATGAATAAGGAAATTGCCGACTCTGACACACGAAAAGTATACATCTAAATACGATAGGTCTCTCCAGTTGCCAAAAATCTTAAAGCTATTGTCAGTTTTCTCTGACCGGTATCGCTTCTCTCATAAACATAGGTATCTTCTTTTTTGAGAATCGGTGTGATTTTTTTCTAATATTAAATTAAAACATTATTGGTCCATTCTCAGATAAGTTTTAAATTGTTCGGGTTCAACAACAGGAAATTCTTTATGTAGGTACAAAATGCAAATTCCCTCCGTCTTCTGCCCTTTTCTTGATCCATGGCCGAACCCACCCTAGCCTAATTTTTGGATACAGCAGTGCCTGTTCCTGTGCACATAAAACCATTAGGGCAAACACTGTGGCTCGGAGTTTCTTTTTTCTTTCGGCTTCGCTACTAATGAGTAGGCTTCGCTGAGACAACAAGCCTCTCCTCATAATTTTTGAATAGAAAATTCAGTAGAAACACAAGGAAAACACTATTTTTTAGTAGCATAAATGTACAAATACAAATAATAAAATGTAAAACAATAGTATAATTATTGACGAACCTGGATGAATGAACATAAAACATAACCTCATTTCCCGTCAAAATTTTTAAAAGTCATTAAAATTGGTATTACAGTGGGAACACAGAAATCCCTAGAAATACCCAAACTTGCCACAATATTTTCGAACTTGCGACAATTTCTGGGCCAAGAAAGTAGTCAAGAAATTGAAGGTTAATTGACGACAATTTCTGTTTTACACCTACAAATTTAACTTTCACAATTTATTGACGAAGAAATTGACAAGTGTAATACCGGCTTAAGCTATGAATAACGCAATATTATTGGGTAGGTATATGGGACATGCATAGATCGAATAATTTTTTTTCAGTTGAGTAAAGGGGCTATGATATTACTTGAGGTTTTTTAATTGATTTGGAGAAGACCATTATAGAACTATAGCTCTTAAAAGTTATACAGGGTGTTTCTAAATTATGGTGCCAACATAATATGACAGGTAGAAAATGTCATATTGAACAAAAAGTTTTCTATAAACATGTGTCCGAAAACGCATAATAAGAAAGTTACCGTCACAGGGTGATAAAGGTACAGCTTGAAAAACATAACATAACTAACGGTGTCTATTTGATCATTTTCCGTTTTTGGTAAACCATAGCCTTGCGACTAACGTTGTTCACGGGTTCATGCGTTTGCTTAGTTGTTTACTGGTTAGTGCAGTGAGTGCTAGTGGCACCACCTTTTGTCTCTTGTTGACACTAGGGCCGCAGAAGTTGTTACAGATTTCTGTATACGCCAGGGGAAGCCCCTACTATTTTTGCATTTTTAAATTGTAAAATCAAATTACTAAGTAAAAAACTTTTAGGCTGTTTCATGTGAATGATTTTCATACTTTAGTGTGTCGAATTTAAATTATTTTTGCAATTTACAATTTTTGAAAATAACAAAATTGGATGCTTCCCAACCTATGTGTAAAACAATACTCATCAGTCCATAAGATTTTCTACAAGAAGTTGGGATCTGCCACAATTGGGCCATGCAGTCATAAGAAAAAGCCACTTCTGGCTGGAAAGTCGTCTGTGGTTATATATATGGCTTGCACCTTTTGAAGATAGTAAGTGTGCAGGCTCTTTTCTTTAAGAATTCACCATGCCTTACTCTGGGATGTTCTTAGCCGTCTAGCAATGAATCAAGTACTCAGTGGCGCACCCAGAAAATATGATTGGGGGGGACAACATAAAAAGTTTGATGTACTTATTGCATACAAAATATATTATAATTAAAAGAAATTTCCAGACCAGGTCTCGGATTTTAGAAATAATTGCCGAAAGTCGCACAGAAGACAGTACATTTACGATACCACCTTCGAGAATTTTTTAAAATATGAGAGGTCTGGGGGGGCCGAGGCCCCGAGGCCCCCTGCCGCCCCCCCCCCCTCGGTGCGCCACTGCAAGTACTAATGTCAGGTTGCTCGACCATATTAAAACATTTTCGACAATGTTTAAGTCGTCTCGACGTCCTTCACGATCGTGAAGAACTGCGAAAGATCCCGTGTCACGACTGCCCTGAGCAAACCTGACAAAAGTTGCAGGACTTGGCATATTTTACCTGTTCGGAAACTGCCGTCGATATTCCGCCTCAGCCTGATGTGCATTTTGCAGACATTCACCGTACATTAGTATCATGTCTAGCAATTCGGCATATGGAACACGCACGCAAACATCAAAAACACAAGCCTCGAAGAATCTGTAAATTTTTTGAAAGCCACACTCGGATTAAACTCACATGTCATATTAGTGCCTTGCGCTCTTGGGGTGGTGCCATCGCCATTTAGGGTCCTGATGTCATAAGAATTTGCCGCCTCTACCGTATATAGGAAACCTGTAATCTGTAACCTTCCTAGCGTGCTACAATTATTTTTATTCACTCATTAATTTAACTCACTTTGATTAACTTAACAATACTCGGGTGCAACAGAAACCTGAGGCAATTTATATGGTGCTTCCAAAATTGCAGGATCGGTTTCAGACCCTTTACATAAAAAAGGTGTGCAAATGATTAAATCGTTTTATTACCAACTGGTTAAATACCGGCAAATTTAAACTTCCGGCAGCAGTTTGATTTACTGCGGCGCTCGCTCAACGATGCACACAGAAATCCGTTACGCTTTATTGTTACCGACCAAAGAAACCGCGCTCGCCGCACAAGTGCCCCCATCTCGTGGGCGGCATTGTCTAATAATAATGCGAATTAATTAGGTGTCGTGCGGCTTAATTGCCCTCCTATTCATTGTTACAGAATAACGATTTTTTTTGTTAGTGTGAATGGCGAGTGGGATACCGAGGCAGAAATGACTCGAAACCACTTTCGATATCCTTTCTGATTGTACCTATTCCTTTTAAAAAACAAGATTACATGTACCAAATTTGAAGTCGATGTTTTAATTCTTATAGTTATAGTGAGAACAGGCAGAAACCAAACGTTTTTTTTGCTGAAACTTTGGTTTTCCTCATTTTAAAAGATTTAAATAGATTTAGGGAATACATTTTTTATTTTTTTTACCGAAACAATACTTTCACTCATATGTTAACGTATACAAGTATTTATTGTGATGTACTTAATGTTAATAAGCTTTCACTAATAGATCGTTCAACGTAGATCCATATTATTTTTGAGTAGTTGCTTTAAAACACAGTACCCATAAATAAAATGAGTTTGTACAGAGTGTCCAAGCTAAGTCTTCCACTACTCCGAAGTATAACTTTTTAATTTCATGAGATATACAAGTTGTAGGAAAATTTATGAATTTCTGAGATATAGTAAGAAATTTTATACAGGGTGCTTTACAAGCGCGTGGAAAATATAATATTCTATATACAGTGTGTCCCAGGATAAGTGAAACGAGAGGTGTAAAAGACCAATAATTTTCACCATATTTTTAATTTTGAAAAATAAAGTAGGCCCTGACAGGGACGTCTTAATTATTTTCTGTGTAAGTTAAGTGCCCTTTCTCGACAAGATATCGAAAAATTTCATTAGAAGGAGTTGATGAGAATTGAAAATTATGTCCCTATGCCGTTCCAGGAATCAGATCTGGTTCATCGGTATAAAACCTTCTGGTTCATCCGATATAAAAACTTTTCGCGAGATTTAATTGTGTAGATATATTTCCCTACTTTATAAAATACATACATTTTTCTTAGATTTACCTATGTCAAGATCAAGTTACATAATTGTTTTATTCTTGTTTGTCTACACAAGTAAATCTCGTGACAAGATTTTGTATCATAATAAATTGTGTAATTTAATAAATTGACGGGTTTGATTTAATTTAAAGTTTATTTCCTTCTTTTATAGCTTGTTTTTAATTATTTTTTTATTTTTATTTTGTGCTTTCTAGTACCTACCTATTTGATTCTCGTGTCAGGAGGGTGGTAAAGAAATTTAGTCCACCATCTTGGGGAATCCGTTATATTGGATTTATTATGACGTAATCCACCTTATCATCTTGTACTCGTCCAACCCTTTCATTTGATACCCACCATCCTGGAGCGGCCGCCATCTTGAATTTAGTATGAAATCACTCAACTTTCACTTGTAAAACCCTTTTATTTCATACCCATGTCGAGTAGCAGCAACATTGGATTTAGTGTGACGTTACTGAATTTATCGTTTTCTTCTCATCAAACCCTTTCATTTTTTGATACCCATATCGAGGAGGTTGTGAGAAATAGGTAATCCGCCATCTTGGATTTAGTAGGATGTCACTCATTTTATTGTTTTCTACTCGTCAAATCCTTTCATTTGATGCTGCTAGATTGCATTGTCACCAGATCCATAAGTTTGTGCAAAATTTCAGCTCAATCTGTTGGGTGTAAGTGCGGTTTAAGATTCAGTTGCAAAATTTAACCCAAACATACATACCTACATTGAAACAAATTATTTTCGCATTAAAAAATGTGGAATTTTTTTTAAACAGGATTCCTGCCAGTCTTATTTTTCTCTAATCTCCTTCAATATATTTTTGTATGTTACCAATATCATGAATAGCCCTGTACCTATAGTAAGTTTCCGGCTATTCTATAAATTCGCAATTTATACTTACTCATCTAAGGCTAGAGCAAGAATTGTTTTTGTTCGTCTATTACTACTGCTCCCATGCAGTGTACACATGAACAAGTAAGTCTGTCCCCTCCACTATCACCCACACTCGCGTATTTTCGCTACACAAAGTAAATAGATTTAGCTCGTCCTATTCGTGGTTTCATGAAGAATCTTAAAATGGTAAGCCGACTTATATTCCGAAAAACATGTAAAATATAATAGATAACTCGACTTAATCTGTTTTATAGTTGCATTTGATGATAAAAATATTCCGCACGTCGACTTACTGCTTTTTTCTTTTCTAGAAATTATAGATATGGTTTAAATCAAATAGAGTTACTGGGCTCTTTATTTGTTTTTTCATTGCAATCAAAACGGTATCTCTTGTTGTTGACTGAACAATGAAACATTTCAAGGTTCCCTTAATAAATTTACATTCTAAGCAGAGTTACCGTCTACAAAAATTTAGTAACAAGATTTGCTATTTCATCTAGTGCCAATATCTACAGAACCGTGCATCAGAAAAAATAGTAAAAAGAGTCACCTTATGTATTTTTTCATGAGGATTTCAAAAATGCAAAAATCTCAATTTTCAAGTATGTCGACTTACTTTATTTTTCGATTGCACGGCAGACTGTATTTTTGCATTTTTGAAATTTGTTCGTCAATGCTATATGAATCATCTTTTCCGTTTTTGAAATATTGTCTTGATTACAATATTTTTTTTGTTATTGCGCATTGATCGCCTATATTTATCAAGAGATCCAGAAATTCTTGTTAAATAAATTTAGTAGGTATACAATTTGGAAACGGCATATTTAAAAAACGGAAAAGGATAATGCTAGAAAGTTTAATATCGTTTTGATTGCTTTGACAAGCCGATTTAAAAATTGCAAAAATATATAAGGTGTTCCATTTAAAAAATATAAATTTGGTTTGCCAGGTATTTGCGAAGCATTCTGTATAACATTTCTTACTTTCCCAGAAAACTGCATTAAGTCCCTACAACTTTTATCTACAACTTTTTTCTATCTCATAAAATTAAAAATTTATAGGGGAAGACTTAGCATGGACTGTATATTTGTGGGTTAATATTACTAACTACATAGAGAGAATTAAGCAAAAACAAAGACCTGACAATTAGAGATACGAAGGAGGGAACGTTCCAGATCGTATTCGGATAATATTCGCAAACTTTCGCTTATGTTCCATAGTATAGTTATGTACCACGAAAAAGGAACATTCCCTTGAGAATGTTGAATATGCTCAAGTGGGAGCACAAAAGACGACTGTGAAGAATTTGTTGCAATTTTCGGCACTTATGTCTTACGTGGCATCGCCGCTACCATGGCACGCGCCTCCGCCTTCATGTTTGCTGCGGTATGGCGCACGAGTCTTTCGATCCTCACCCTCACTGTCACTGCTATTCATTATTGTCACTAGAGCTTTATTGAAAAACGGAGACACAAGACACAAGGGCAAAGCAGCATATTAAGCAGTAAAATTATATTTTCAGAGAAAAAAATTATATATTAACCTCTGAAAATAGCCATTTTGCTATACTGAAACACCTCACTGTGCCGTTTATTTTTTTGTCTGATTAACGAATTGTCTCTCACTCATTGAGATTACTATACGGCTTCCTAGGATTTTCCGTAGTACTTGAGCGAATGCTATTTTATTTCTATTGGAAAAATCGACTCTAGCCACAAATGGAAATGGAGACGAAATAATAGTAATAATTTCTACCCTTCCCCGTCACAAAATCTAAAAATTAGACCATATAGCTACACTTTATCAATGGAGGGCAGGGTTCGCAACTACCTACTGTTTTTTAGATAGATTCCGTCACAGGATTTTTTTAATTTCTAGGATGAATGGCATTTCTAAGTGACGTAATGTGAGCACCAAATATTGCCTAAGTCAACTGGTGTTAATTTTTCGTTGTGGTGTCTTTTAATAATTTTGGGCCTATAATCATTTGTCTAGTAATCAAGCAGTTGGTATACCCTTTTTCCTATATTATTAACAAAAGTGTTAACATTGTGTATATTTACGTGCAATTTAGTTATTATTATTAACACTCGCTGGTGATGTAGAAGTAAAAATGTTGCTGTCAATAACATTTTTTCGACACCCCATAAATTCTAGCATTTCCTTTGAAGTGGACTCCCGCATTACAATAATTATTTTTGTTCTCGCGAGTATCGTCGGCATAGATAGAAATTTGTTTCGCGGTTACATAATTTTTATTGCTTTTTTAAGAGCGTAGCATATATTTTTAGAATTTTTAACTACAAAAAGTACAAGTGAAGCTTAGGAAATTACAAAATCACAGCATCACAGATTACACTTGGGATCCATATCCTCTTTCCAATTTTTTCTTCTGTTATTATTCGTATTTTGAATTTTATTCCAGTTTTGATTTAATAATAAATGTTATGGGATTTCACATTCCATTCTCGAGGGGAGGGAGCTGAAGCACGCTCATCCTCCCATTGTTACGTTAATGGATGCGGCTAATGTTATTTATATAAATTAAAAGTATAATCGATCTGAGTATTGTTCCCCGGGGCACGCCACGTTGTATCTACATTTGTTCGCCTATATATAAGGCACACTATATTCACTCTTTAATTTCTCGGCGACAAATGATTCCACAAAAGCGTCAAGCAATTTTCCCTGTTGCCACATTTGTTCGTTTTACTTATATTATCATAATATATTGTGTGGTATGGTATCGAATGCATTGGCCATATCGACAAAGATGGCGATCAATTTGGGGTAAAACCGAACATCACAATATGACACCGTTTTCAAGAAGAACACGATCAAAAATTTATTATAACTATGGGTACACGCGGTAGATAT
Organism: Pseudeuparius sepicola; assembly: GCA_963920635.1. Lineage (NCBI taxonomy): Eukaryota > Metazoa > Arthropoda > Insecta > Coleoptera > Anthribidae > Pseudeuparius > Pseudeuparius sepicola. Next base: position 32,614,424 of record OY987303.1, read on the forward strand.
GTTGTAAAGCAGTTTTTAGTCTTCGATCTGCCACTAAAATTTTAGAATAATGGCTTAAATCCTTTAGTTATATTCGTATTACTTGAAATGAACCATTCATAATGAATATACCTAACGTGCAATGTGCATAAAGGGAAACACCGTGACTATAAAGAGAACAGCTACACAGGTGAATTATTATTTACTACCCATTATTATTTCGATGCATTTATGGCCGTTGACAAGAATATTCGATGTGGAATACCGGCTAGTTAATTAGGTCCGACTTCAAAGATCGTCGACAATGGCATAGGGACCTCCGTTCAGAAATAGCCGCCGCGCGACGCTACGGTTCCATCTTGCTTCGTTACTCTTCTTCTTCTTGCTGGCTGTTTCCGGCAGGCGCGCTGCCAACAACGACAATGGAAAACCCAATACCACGGCCTTCTTCTTCTGATTATGCAGGCCGCCATACGAATAGTAAACTGTTGGATTTCGGTTATTATATATTAAGGTAAACTTGCGTGAGACCAGCAACATGCTATGCAATTTTTTATATGATATATATGTTAGGTATATAAAGATTTTAAAATCCAAAATTGTAACAGCTTACTAGTTGTCAGTGGCGTAGCCAGAAAATTTGTCTGGGGGGGGGCACCGACTAAAAATACAAAAATTTAATGTTTATTTAAAACTTACAATTTAATATTAAGCTTACGTTTCATATTTACTTTAGACAACTCGTTTAGCACCTCATCAGGCGATACAGGAATTTCACTGTGAATATTACTTACGGCTTATCTATTAGAGTTGACTGACGTATTAATAAAGATCACGGTTGTCAAGTCTGACACATTTTTGGCTCACCATGCGCTTTCCGGACACAAAATACAATAAAAAATACATTGTTAGCTATCAGCGTCGTCTGTTTTCCAGGACATTAAGCCATAGCCGTGCGAGAAGTCTTATTAATACGTCAGTCAACGCTATAAACATTTTTTTATTTTCATTCTGCATACATGACAAAATACTTTCCAGAATTATAGCTTCTTCAGCTGGTTGAACAGATCACCCCATAAGTCCAGAGTAGTGTTTATTCTTCTGCATAATGGTCTGTGCATACGATTTTCACGGACACGTTTGGCGTAACGTTTGGCGTAACGTTTGGGGGGGGGGGGGGCACGTGCCCCTGTGCCCCCCCCTGGCTACGCCACTGCTAGTTGCTATAGATTTGTAAGAGTTGCTGTACCCTCCTTTAAAACTGCACAATTCTGTAAAGCTATTAGTTATTCTGCTGTGAGTTTTTACTATAATTATTATATTCCTAATAATTTCAAGTAGTACCGAGTACCTCGGCCTTTAAAAAAATTCAGTAAAAATGTTTTTAACCGGTAACGCTCATTTTGGTTTTTGTATTATTATGCTGCTTTAATCTTTAGTAATAATTATTCATGATAGTTTGGCAAATTTCTAAATATTTTATGTTTACTATACCTAGCAGGGGCGTAGCGTCGGGGGGGCCTTGGCCCCCCAGTTTTTCATATTTTCGTCAGGTTTTGGGATTTTCTAAGACTCGTTATAAGAATTTCTCCTCAACATTTCTAAAGAATTTCGCCTGCGGCGTATATTGGTAAACAAATACTTTAACCAGTTTAAAAAATCAATTCAAAATTTTTGCCTCCACCCCGAGACTAATTTTTATGGTTTATACCTTAATGATAAGCTGTCCCCCCAGTTTTGGAGGTCGCGCTTCGTTCCTGACCTAGTGCCATAAAATATTTCGCTAGTTCTTCTTATTATTAAACTATAACATTTCTGTTATTTATACACATTTTTACATTTGCAATTGACTCCATTTATTCTTATTTTTTGTAGTAGACGGGTTGCATATTTGAAATAAAGTAATTTCCGGCTAAAACCGAAAGTGCCAATTGCCATCTTTAATTTAATTATTACGTGTTTAAACTACATTTCGCGTTGATAACTCAAAAATCTAAAAAGTTATCTTGTAGTGACTCGGATTTCATTTAAACTCAGTAGAAATTGGGATTTTAGAAGCATTATTATTTGCTGTAATAAAAAAGGTTTTTGTCAAAGTTCCAAACTGTTGACGTAGCTTCGGCAGTAAAATACCTTTTATTTCTGCGTACCTACATACAATGTATGCACAATGCACATAATGTACCTAGGAATATTAGTAAGGAATATCTAATATTTTTATGGCTCAAAAATACATTGCCACTTGCCACTGGTTTTTTTATTAATGCCCGGGAAACAAAATATATGATCACTAAATAATATACCTGGATATAAAGAGCATACAGTAATTATAATTTTTGTATAGAAGTATAATTTTAATGGTCTTTTGACTGAAATGAAATAACAGTGATTCTTTATGCCTAAAGTAAAATTATATCCATATTTTACAACGATAATTCACACGGCGAGTCTCTGACCGATACAAAAATAATAACCAGGGGAAAATGTGAGCCCGTGAAGAAAACCTGTATAGTTATTTTTTTTAAAAAAACAAAAATAAATACCGGTTCTTCTCTGAAGAAAAAATCAAAAGTTTTGACATTACTGACCTGGTTCCTTGTTCCATCCATCATCCTAGTTTAAAGTCTGCAATGATGCCAAGGTTCATAAAAATCGCTATCTGACTTACTTTTAAATATTTAAAATAATATCAGATAGATCTATTTATAGTAAATTAATTTCCCCCATCACTCTTATTAGCCTTACTCTCCATGACCTAAATATGTTATAAAACTTCCAACATCTATCAATCTTTCCATCAGCCTATATTATGTTCTGGTCTTTGGTATCAACATTTCTATATGGATTAGTGTCTAGCATACCTATCTATACCTTTTCAACTTCAAATTGGGAATAATCAATTTCAAATTGGGAATAAACAACTTCAAATTGAGAATAGTCAACTTCAAATTGGGATTAATCAATTTCAAATTGGGAATAGACAACTTCAAATTGGGAATAGTCAATATCAAATTGGGAATAAACAATTTCAAATTGGGAATATTCAATATTAAATTGAAAATCAACAACTTCGTATTAAGCAATATTTTAATTATTTATATCTAAATAAACACACAATATGTGCCTACTTGTTGAATTTAAAATATCAGATTTTTGCTATACAGTGTGGTCACTTAAGTGTGCAACATATGGGATTTTCTTTATTAATTGCACGACGAAAATACAAATACTCCCGAAAGTTGGTACATGTTCGATAATTATACTAGGCGCACTTAGAATGGTTGCAAGTCAAACAGCGTACAGGGTAGGTCAAAAAATACAAAAATTGTACAAGAATAAAGTACCCTTATTTCATAAAATTCAGCAAAATGTTATTGAGAAAAGTTGTCTATATAGAATTAAAAGTTAAAAGCCTAAATACCAAAACATGGCCTCCTAGGAAAAAAAAATATATTTTTTTGAAAAACATTCATAATTCAAGAATATTTGTAAAATTTACTTAGATTATTAATTTTTTAGGGAATCACAAACTTCATGTTTGTTGCAACGATATTAAACAAAACTTTAAAATTTCGCAAATATTCTTCGGGACAAGGTAAAACATTAGTATTGATAATGTGCATATTAAAAAACTCTCACTTAAGGTGCAAAATTTATATTTTAATTGTTTATTAAGAAACTGGAAATTAATTAACAATTTTTTTTTCTTAGGTGGCTATGTTTTGGTATTTAGGCATAGCTTTTAATTCTAAACCACTTTTCTTAATGACCTTTTGCTGATTTTTTTGAAATAAGGGTACTTTACTCTCGTAAATTTTTTTATACTTTTTGACCTACCCTGTATGCTGTTTAACTTGCAACCTTTCTAAGTGCACCTAATATGATTATTTAACATGCATCAACTTTCGGCAATGTCTGTATTCTGGTTGTGCAATTAATAAAAAAATTCCCATATGTTGCACACTTATATTTAATCCTTGTCTATCATTTAATATTTCTGGTATATGTATCTCTGTATATTTCCTATAAATCTGGTGCAACTCGCTACAGTTAATTTGTTATTTATGTTATTTTGCACTACTTATACTTTCTAATTTCTATAAGCTTACTTTAGTTTGTGATAAATGATTTGGTCTTTGTCTTCTTTCTAAGATTTCTGGCCAAGTCTTTTTGAACCTTACCAGGCAGTCGAAATTTTGCTTAATATTATAAACTTTAGTTAACAATTGTTGATAAGTGTTTTTATTTCATGAAGTTATTGATTTTCAATTTAATATTGAATATTCCCAATTTGAAATTGTTTATTCTCAATTTGATATTGACTATTCCCAATTTGAAGTTGTCTATTCCCAATTTGAAATTGATTAATCCCAATTTGAAGTTGACTATTCTCAATTTGAAGTTGTTTATTCCCAATTTGAAATTGATTATTCCCAATTTGAAGTTCAAAAGGTATAGTTCCCTTGTTCCGTTGTTTCCTCAAAAGGTGGGTATCTCCGATCAAATATGAATAAATAAGTAATACCTGGTTTTTACACGTATAAAATGTTTGTGGCCTACACAATAACAAAATACATAACCTCAATATCAGTGTTGATTGCTGTCAATAGACCCAACGACATGGGCAAGTATATATTCTAAGGGGCCAAAAATTAAAACAATAACTATTCTAATAAAACATTGTATTTTCATTTAAGGCTACAAACATACAATACAAAAACACTTAGAAGAAATATAACTAAGTACTTATTTACATAATTTTACATACATGATGATAAAAAAGCTAGGCTTATGGGGGATTAGGTTGAGAATATTCTAAATTTACCTAAGTCAATTTCTTATCAGATATTTAAAATTTTTGGATATTAACTTCTATATGTACTAATATATTATTGTATGATTTGAATCATTAGGAATAACCTTATTTTATATTTTTTACTTTTAATTTTTAAAAAGCACGTATGGCTCTCTTTGGACTACTCATGTCATCGCTTTTGATGTCCCCAAAATATCTCTGCTTTTTTAATGTACGTCTGGAAATGAAAAAAATATATAGGTACTAGGGTTCTTTTTAAACAACATTTATTATTTTATACGGGGCTATGAATTTAAGACTTTCGAATGAACAGTGGTGGAATTACCGGAATTAGTACATATTAACTTCTTGATCGAAATGCCCTCTTTGATATATTATTTCTCCGTGTTTGGCTGAAATCGACAAACAAAAAAATTAAATTGTTCATTAAATTAGCACAAAATGAAAGCAGCTAATATAAGAAAATACCATCCATTATATACGTGAAGTGAAGCAAAGAGGTGCAAGTCTTCTGGCAAATTATATGGTAAGATGTTTATGGGTCATTCAAAAAAGTTAATCAAAATTTTGTTTTCATTGTTGTTATTAATAGGTAATCTTTTGAAATGAAATGAAATTTAACAGGAATATTAGTTGAGATAATGGTCAAGAAAAGTTAGCCTAGAATTTAATAATATATAGAGATTAATTAAAAAACGATTGATATATTTTATTGACCCTTGTCCCAATTAATACACCTAGAATAGTCTATAAACTGGATATTTCCCAACTTCACACAAAATTTTTATTTTACCCTAAGCGATTTTTTAACTTTATTATATGTAGGTAGGTATATTTTTAAACAAATCAGCATGTCTGGATAACATGTTTTGGATAAGTCGTGAAACACCATACATATAGCGATAAATTACAAAACTTGTCTCAACTAATACACTTGTTAATTTTAAATTTGAATTATCAAAATAATTTTTGTAAAAACTTTAATATAGCATCACAGAAAATATAGTTCCACAAAAGTACATGTTATATTTTCTGCGATAATATTGGAACTTACTTCTTTGTGGATTGTCTATTCTTGGAGTTTGTCACCAAGGCAGTGTCAGTTAATTCTGTGGATGAACTGTTTCGTACTTCAGGCAATCCTTATCGAATTCATCTACATACTTCAGATGCTGACAGAGCCAATTCTAAAGAGTTACACTTGCCGAATCTCTGATAACAGAGTCAGCAGATTCTTTTAACCTGCATTATAATTAAAATTAATTTCAGTTTTTCCAAATCAAATGATTATTGTCTAGTAATTTCACCATATGAAAATATAATATTTTAAGATAAATTAGTGCAGGTACTACTGAAATGATGGTATTCAGGAATTTAACTAAAATTATACTGCGTGTCTTCTTTTTAAGTCGCGAAATTATAAGCATTGGTAGAAGACGTCATCCTAAGAAAAAAATTCATATGAACATGAGGCCATAGAAGCTTTATAAGTAACATATAGGCTGAATTCTAAATTATGTTTTTTCCTACAATCCAAACATATTCATTATTATTATGGCAGGCATTACAACAATAAAAAACAATTTTTTTATTTTGTATTTTCCTCAAAAATTAAAGAAATCGAGGTAGGTACTTTAGTGTTGGAGCATTTTCAGATTTACTTTTTCTGGCAATTCTGTACCTACATCTAAGAATAAGCGACTCTATGCCAAACTTATTTATTTTGCAAACAAAAGTTTTTAGGAAGAATATCTATATTTTTCGCGAAGTCAAAAATGAAAAAGTTTCTGCTTTTGTCAACAATAACTTCCCTCTAATATTTTGTGGTCTTACATTTTGGGTGGTAAAAACTGATTATGCATCTGAAAGCTCGGTTCAAAAGGAAGGAATATTATCTTTTTAACTCTTTAAGAGGATAATAATATTTTTGATTATAAGCATTTTTAGGAGTTCGAAATTATAACGTACGATTTAAATCTAAATACTTTTACTCTACACAGTTAAAAATCGGATTGAAGTATGTTACTTTTTTTGGATGTTGATATATTTGTGTCAAAAAGTGACATACATTGTTACTTAAATTAACGCACGAGCAATATGTCGAATCATCTAGATACGTCAATGTATAAAACTCTAACATTTTAACTCGCACAAATGTTAAAAATATTACTGAATATGTACAATGTGTTGATGTAACTATCTTCTGTGTTAAGTTTAACATTTTTTATTTAACTTATTTCGATATGTTTTGAATAACAGAATACGTTCATTTAATACTTTCAAGCATGTAGAGTTAACATATTAGGTTATTCATTTTGCAACGCAACATAAACTTCAGTGTCATTTCGACTCATAAAAATGTAAGTCTCTACGCAGTATTTGTTAAAATCGAATGATTGGACTGTTGTTTTCGCTTCCCTATCTAACTTATTTCGATATGTTGAATACGTGCATTTAATACTTTCATGCATGTAGAGTTAACATATTAAGTTATTCATTTTGCAACGCAACATAAACTTCAGTGACATTTCGACTCATAAAAATGTAAGTCTCTACGCAATATTTGTTAAAATCGAATGATTGGACTGTTGTTTTCGCTTCCCGGCTATCACACTTGGTCAAGTCGTTTTCATCTCAGTCAGTCCAGAATTGCGTCGCGTGCCAGGTGCCAAATTCCTTTCGATTAATAGCGTGTGTTGCTGTGTAGTAATAGTACGGTAATAGTGTGTGTACAAAAAATCCAGGTAAGTGATATTTCAAATTCCTACACATAATATTATATATAAGTACCTACCTACTTCCAGGGTTTTATGGGTATTAGGTATTATGTTAACCAGGGGTGGCTCTTTAATTATGAATTTGCCGCACCTAACAAATGCCCTTATTTCTCATTTTTATGCTGTTCCGCCTAGATCTTTAGATTTTATACCTACATTATTTGAATAATTCTTAATTTCACCTGTTATTAAATTGTTTTGAATGAATTTAAAAAGTTGCCTTTTGTATATTGGTATACCTATAGTGATCATAGTTATTAGAAGAAATTTGATATTTATTTTATATAGCATAGATGTATCTTCTATTATTATTATTAATCTGTCTAATCCTAATATGTAACTCTTTTGTTTTGAAATAAAAAAAATCACAAATCAAAATTGTTGTATTCATTTTGCAAGTATCACCCATTTACTTCAAATAGTTGTTAGTTGCTAAGAATATGTTTATAAAACAGATGTTTATAAAACAAGTTATAGTCATGCAGTATTGTTCCAGTCCTTTGCAGTGTAAGAAACAGTAAAAGTATAAAGTTTATTAAAAGGTAAGTATTGAGAAAGGTATTATTACGACACACTTATTATATATAGACATATATAGGTATATATATAATATAATATATAGTGTCTCCACATTAAGTACCTACTTACCACCCCTGCAAAATCTTTATTTGTTGACCGATTTTGATAAACTTTTTTTGTTAGGTATATATTAAAAATAGGCATGTTATATCCGACCTCAAGCATCACCTTGATCATAACCTTGTTTTTACCCTTGATTCTGTTTACTGTTGGATATTATGTTCTCATTCTCTATTGTTCAAGATGCTTACTACAAAGATATCATTTTCCATTGTATATTGTTCTAGAATGATTACTAGAACATATCATATTCCTTTTGAGTATTGTTAAAACTTGCTTACTGCAAGAATTGCAGAATTTGATCTTCCCTTTGTCTTTATATGCTTTTCCCATGAGAACCACAACACCTCAGCATAACAGATCTGTATAAATAGGACCTAGTAAAGTAAGAGTGTTAATTCTAGTCTTGTCTGTAGTCTAAGCCGAAACTCTGTAACTCGCGTTACTCAAATAAAAGTTTTTTAAAAAGTCTTCGTCTTCACGTCGCCCGTAACAATTTGGTGTCAGAAGTGGGATCCTCGATAAAAGGGTCTTTAACGAGGGAGATCCGGAGGCACTTAGAAGGACAGTCTCCTCGGGGGTCACCACACCACTACGATTGGAGCCAGCTGAAAAGGGTCTTCGACAGGAAGATCCGGAGGCACTAAGAAGGACAGTCTCCTGAGGCCAGCATCCAGCAACAACAGCAGCATCAACGACATACAGCGAGCATGAAGTTACTTCTATTGTAAGTGAAAACTTGAAGTGCATTTTATTTGTGATTTTTTTGAACTTTCTACGTTGCTATTATTGAACTTTCTACGTTATAACGATATTAACTTTTCATTTCAACATGCCTAATAACGAAGCTATAAACTCTAATGTAAACAATGAAGCAAACGCTTCAAATAACGACGAAGTACCATTTAAATTAAGCGAAATATTTTCTATCATCCCTGAATACGATGGGGATCAAATCAATTTAAATACTTTTATCATTGCATGTGATAGGGCCATGCAAATGACTGTTGGCGACCAAGCCATTTTACTTGTTATAAAAATTAAAAATCAATTAAAGGGACGTGCAGCCCAACTCATTAATTCAAGGGACTTGAGTACCTGGCGCGAAATCAAACAATTACTTAACGTTCATTTCGGAGATCCTCGCGATCTAACTTCATTAATTCAAGATTTACAAAGAATGTGTCAATCCCAAAATGAAAATGCTTTGACTTTTGTAGGCAGAGTTCAAACTCACTGCTCGAAAATGTATGCCGCAATAGGAAAACAAAGCCTTCTCACTAGGGAACAAAAAGAATCGCAAGCTACCTTAATCGATAGCATGTGTTTAAATACATTTTTGACAGGTTTAGAACCAAGAATAGGGCAACTAATTCGTGCTAGCAATCCATCCAACATGATGGATGCTATAGCTTTAATTAAGAGAGAATTGCAACTTTCTTATTTTGAAAATCAAAAATTTCAGAGGCAAAATCGTGTACCAGTCTTCAATAATAATATCAAAAGAACCAGTAATAATTTTCCAAAATTTTGTAATTATTGCAAAAGAAATGGACATACTATCAATGAATGTCGAACTAAAAATCAAAATAATTATTACAGAAATGGTGCAAATCCTTCTAGCTACTCTAACAATTTCCAAAATAACTCCCAAAGAAATAATTTCTCCCAAAATAGGTTCCATCAAAGACCATCTTTTCCTCAGCAAAATAATTTTCAAACTCCTTCTTTCCAACCTAGGAATCACCCTCAAAACTTCCAACCAAGAAATCAACCTCCTAGAAATTTTTCTAATAATATTCCTAGAAACAATTTCCCAAGAACTTTTAATAATAATTCAGGTTTCCAGCCTTCTAATCAAAATTTTACTCCTAGATTCCCAAATTCAAATCCAAATAACCAAAATAGAACTCCCAACAACATTATCTGGGCCAAAGCGAAAATTTTCAATTAACAGCCTCGGACCAGAATCCTATTCCCAACTTCAAGAATCTTGGTATGACCAATACGGACCAAACGTTTGCATAAATACCGTTGACAATAGCAATCTATATTATATTAAAGATAATACCGATAAGTACAAAATTTTAATTGACACAGGAGCTGGTATTTCAATTTTCAAACCAGAGACGGTTCAGCAATTTTTAAATCGATGTCCAGAAAATTTTCAAATTAAAGGTATTTCTGGCCAATCAATTCCTATTACTGAAGCGGTATTTGTTTCTTTTACGGGTCCTCTTTCTCCCCATAAAGTTTATATTTGCGATCTAGATATAGGATTCGACGGAATTTTAGGCGCTGACTTTTTAGAAAGGTACGGTGCAGTAGTAGATTTTAGGAATAAACAATTAATTACGTACTATAAGGTACACGAATTATTTAAAGACGGAGATGAATTAAACGAGTTAACGAATAATAATGATAATAATAATCGAGTTGTTTATAAAAGACAAGTTAATGTTGACGAAAGATACGATAGCCTTCATATAAACGCTTATGAACGAAATAATAATAATAATTCATACGAATAGATATACGAATAAAGAAATGATTTTATGCGCACAACGAGTAGAAAAGGTATACGTGCCAAATGCTATAGTAAAAATAAACGAAGACGGTAATTTTTATACGACAATATTAAACGCTAATGCCATAACAAAGGATATTTGTTTCGAAGAATTTGAATTTGAGCCTTACATTAAAGAAACGAACGCTAGTGCTAATATTATTTGTAATTTTAATAAAACGAAAAGCAGAGTAGAAGAAATAAAAGAATCATTAAGGCTAGAACATTTAAACGAAGAAGAAAAAGAATTAATTACTAATTTATGCTTGAATTTTGAAGATATATTTTACTTTGACGGAGATTTTTTAAGTTTTACTAATGAAATAAAACATACTATCGATACAGGCGACGCTAAGCCAATTTTTACTAAATCTTATCGATATCCACAAGTTCACAAGGAAGAAGTAAAAACACAAATTAATAAAATGCTTTCTCAAGGAATAATTAGACCTTCTGTTTCACCATGGTCGTCCCCAGTATGGGTCGTTCCAAAAAAATTAGATGCTTCAGGCAAACAAAAATGGAGAATCGTAATTGATTATAGGAAATTAAATGAATTAACAGTTAATGACAGGTATCCACTGCCTAATATTTCAGATATATTAGATCAGTTGGGTAATTGCCATTATTTTACTACTTTAGATTTGGCTTCTGGTTTTCAACAAATTGAAATGAATCCAGAAGACATTTCGAAAACTGCTTTTTCCGTTGAAAATGGACATTTCGAATATTTACGTATGCCCTTTGGCCTTCGTAATGCGCCCTCAACCTTTCAGAGGGTTATGGATAATATACTAATGGGGATACAAAACGAAAAGTGCTTAGTTTACATGGACGACATTATTATTTATTCTTCCACAATTAATGAACATATCTCTCGTATTACTGAAGTTTTTCAAAGATTAAGAAATTAAAATCTAAAAATACAGCCAGATAAGTGTGAATTCTTACGAAAAGAAGTAATTTATTTAGGACATGTTATTACACCTGAAGGGGTCAAACCAAATCCACAAAAAGTACAAGCTGTTATCGATTTTCCTCAACCTGCCAATACTAAACAAATTAAACAATTTTGGGTCTTACTGGTTACTACAGGAAGTTTATTCCAAACTTCGCAAAAATGACAAAGCCTTTAACTCGACTTTTAAGAAAAGACGTACCATTTATTTTTGATAAAGATTGTCGTGAATCTTTCGAACAACTTAAAAATGCATTAATAACTTCACCAATTCTAATATATCCTAATTTTGAAAAAGAATTTGTTTTAACTACAGATGCAAGCGCTTTTGCTGTAGGCGCGGTACTTTCGCAAGGACCTGTTGGAAATGATCTTCCCATAGCATACTTTTCAAGAACCTTAAGTCCAGCAGAAATGAAATATAGCGTTATAGAGAAAGAACTTTTGGCAATAATTGCTGCCGTAAAAAACTATAGACCTTATCTTTTCGGACGAAAATTCTTATTGGTTACAGATCATAGACCTTTAACCTGGCTTTTCTCAATAAAAGATCCCGGTAGTCGTTTAGCACGTTGGCGACTTAAATTAGAAGAATATAATTATCAAATAATTTATAAACCTGGAAAAATTAATCGAAATGCCGACGCTTTATCTCGAATCAAAATCAATCATATAAAAGAAGCTGTTTCCTTTCATACTTCCCTAGACGAACCATCTACTTCCCATGATAATCCTCAAGACATTGACCCGCCTATTGACAATAATGAGACTCACGAAATTGCTATAATCTGTAATGAATTTGACAGATTTTTTGATCTATACAAGACGACTTCAATGATCGACTATTCTAAAATCCAATATACAAATAATCAACTTTTAGACAAAACACACAAAGACATTGTACTAAATTTTCAACAAGACAAATTAACAGACCTTCACGAAAAAGTTATTGATGATTTACTTGAGCTAAATCCTGATTTTAACTATAATAAAGCAAATGTTCTTTCCAGTCAAACCGTAGCTAAAAGAAAATATTATATAATTCCTGTTCCTTTTAATTTTGAAACCGCAATACAAGTACTCTTCATATCTCTTTATTACAGTAAAGATATATTCGAAGAAAATAAAACTTATTACATTGAAAACAATCCAGATTTTCCAATTTTAGAAATGTTTAATTTTTTGTTCTCAGATAAAAATTTCCAACTAACAATTTGTCAGAACATTGTGACTATACCAGACGAAGACCAAATACCTATAATAATAGATCAATTTCATTCAGGCAAGACAAACTTACATCGAGGAATAAACGAAACAATTAGACGCATCAAACAAAAATATAATTGGACAGGACTAACTGAAGACGTCGAAACATTTATTCGGCAGTGCGAAATCTGCCAAAAGACAAAAATTTGTAGACAAAACTTGGACAGTCCCTTAGTTATTACCGAAACTCCTAAAACTCCTTTCGAAAGAATAAATATCGATATCCTAGAAATCCCAGTAAAAAATAATATCCTTACCATAAGAGACGAACTAACAAAATTTACCCAAGCTTATGCACTTCCTAATAAAACAGCGAGATCTGTAGTAGACGCTCTGTTACTCTATTTTCAACATTTTGGAACTCCCTTAAGAATCCATTGCGATGTAGGTAAAGAATTTAATAATCAATTAATGAAAGATCTTTGTAAATTATACAATATAAAATTAACTTTCTCTAGTGTTAGTCATCCGCAATCAAATGGCTCCTTAGAAAGATTTCATGCCACCTTAACTGAAATGATACGCGCATGTAGTACAGAAAATCCTAACGAACACCCATTTCAAATGCTTCCTTACGCTTGTATAGCATATAACAATTCTATAAATAAAACACACGGCTTTACTCCTTACGAATTGCTATTCGGTCACACCTCGTCTCGACCTCCAGAAGTTTTGTATAATCAGCAAGAATTAATCTCTAAGTACGTTCGCGATTTAAACAATAAAATAAAGCATTATTATGAAGTGGCAAGAAAGCGTACGGATATGCGCAAACAAAAGGCGAAACAGCGATTTGATACACACGTTTCGGAGCAGCGACAATTTCGCGTAGGAGAAAAGGTTTATGTCAAGGAGTCCCAAATAAAAAATAAACTAGCTAACAAATTTAATGGACCCTATAAAATTAAAGAAATTTATACGAATTCAGCTTTGCTACATAACCCAATTACTAACCAAACTACAAAAATGAATTTTGATATGCTAAAGAAATGTCACGAATTACAGGAAGAAGAACTAACGGTTAAAGAATTCTTTTATACTCTAGATCGAAAAATCCCTATTGAAAATAATAACGTTTCCATTGAACTGGGCAACTTATTTGATGCCCCTGAAAATATTTCATTAGCTCACTGTGTATCTAAAGATTTAGAAATGAATGCAGGAATTGCAAAAGAATTTAAGAATAAATTTGGACACGTAGATGAACTAAAAAATCAAAATAAGTCAATTGGTGAAATAGCAGTACTTCAACTTCGGACAAGAAATATTTATTATTTAATAACTAAAGAATTTTTCTATTATAAACCAACTTATGCTAATTTATTTAATTGCTTGAAGGAATTACGAACAAATTGTCTCGAGAGCACTGATGAAAAAGATAAAATTATAGCTATACCCAAGTTAGCTTGTGGATTAGACAAATTAGATTGGGACACAGTTCTCCCTATGATCAAATATATTTTCAAAAATACTGATATTAAAATAATTTGTTATATCGAACCAAGTTCCTAATTCTGAAACTTCGTTACAGATTTTCTTTGTTCGCTACCGCTATGGCACAATATACACTGCGACCAATTAATAACACCATAGGCGTGTTCTATCAAGAGCAATCCGGACTCAAAATTTCTAATGACAAGTGGAGTTTATTGGTATATAAAGACATTTCATCTCTAAAAACAACATTCGAAAATAATAATAAAATTTTAGAAAATATGCAATTTATAATTCAACCAAAAGACGTACGAATGGCCGCCTTTCTAAGCGAAGTTAAGTCACATCTCACTTTACTAAATCGACTTTCCGAAAACATTGCGCTCAAATTTGAAGAATTAGCTATTGATGTAAGAAGATATAAAAGAGGTTTAATTAATGGTTTAGGGTCAGTTTGGAAATTTATTACCGGAAATTTAGACGCTTCAGACGGACAGTATTATAACGATTGTATCGACAAAATTAACAGAGACGAACACGAATTAGAAAAATTAATGAAAAAACAAATTTTAGTAACTACTTCAGTTATCAAAAACTTTAACGACTCTATCAACAAATTACAAATTGATGAAATTACTTTTAATAATGACATAAAACAAATCGAAAATTACATTTATAACATTTCTGATAATTTTAATTATTACACTGCAAAATTACAAGTTTTAGAGATGGCCGAAAGACTCCTAGAATCCTATACCTTTATCGAAAGCAATTTAAATGACATTCTAAACTCAATTACTTTTGCAAAGTTACATATCATTCACACGTCAGTTATAACTCCTGAAGACCTGGTTCATCATTTGCAAATAATCGCTCAAACTTTAAACAAAAATAATTTGCCCTTAACTCCTCAACTTCTAAATGTTGCAACTTATCTTGATTTTATAGAACTAAAGGTTTTTCAAACAGAAAATAGACTTGTTTTTATATTAGACATTCCTTTAGTAGAACCTCAATGGTATACTCTTTATAGAATTTATCCTATTCCAATTTTCGACAATAAAACTGGATTTTATCACATGGTATCCACTGATACTAAATTTGTAGCAAAAAGCGATGACCCAACTCTCTATGTAATTCTCTATGATATAAAAAATTGTAAAGAACTAGCATTTGATTTAATAATGTGCAAAGATTTATATCCTACTCCTATTGACTCACATTCAAGATGTGAAGCTCAATTATTAGAGGTAAAATCCCATTTACCTAATACTTGTGACATAGTCACAATTTCAATTGAAAGTTACAATGTACAATTGATTCAAGAGAATCAATGGTTAATAATTTTAAGTGAAATATTTCCTATAACCATTAAGTGCAAAAATCAAAATCCTTTGACTATAATGCTAGACAAAACTTCAATTTTAACGTTAAAATCTGAATGCATTGCTTATATTGGAAGTACTAAAATTCAAACGAAAAATTTAAATAAATCTAATCAAACCTATAAATTTCACCCAATTAATATACCATTTGAATGTTGCAAAGAAACTCCAAATAAACTAAAATATCCTGACTTAAAACCTTTACAACTAAATAAATTTAATTATGACGATTTAAAAGTCGCAAAGCATAAATTAGACGAATATGCAAAGGATCTTGATAATATTATTAACGAACCAACTGTAAATAAGTATACGCCAATATTGACATATCTATCCATTACTTTAATCATACTTTTAATTATTGTGTACTTTTATTTTAAATGTAAAAAGTCTAGGAACATTAAAATAGGCATTATTACTACTAACAACGGAGACGATCCTCCACAACCTCCTAGAACTCGAAATCACGTTTTTCAAAATTTAAGAAAATTTGTTACTGTCAAAAGAAGACCTTCGTATAGATTGGACGAACCTCGCGAAGAAGAAGAAATTGAACTAAATTCTAATACTAAAACATATGCCTAATTTAATGTCAAAATTTGTTAACACAAATTTTTAATATAAGGGGGAAGGTGTTATATCCGACCTCAAGCATCACCTTGATCATAACCTTGTTTTTACCCTTGATTCTGTTTACTGTTGGATATTATGTTCTCATTCTCTATTGTTCAAGATGCTTACTACAAAGATATCATTTTCCATTGTATATTGTTCTAGAATGATTACTAGAACATATCATATTCCTTTTGAGTATTGTTAAAACTTGCTTACTGCAAGAATTGCAGAATTTGATCTTGCCTTTGTCTTTATATTCTTTTCCCATGAGAACCACAACACCTCAGCATAACAGATCTGTATAAATAGGACCTAGTAAAGTAAGAGTGTTAATTCTAGTCTTGTCTGTAGTCTAAGCCGAAACTCTGTAACTCGCGTTACTCAAATAAAAGTTTTTTAAAAAGTCTTCGTCTTCACGTCGCCCGTAACAGGCATATTAAACATTTGTTCTAATGTTAAAAAACAATAGGTAATATCTAGAAATAAAAAAATAATACTTTTTTTCTTACCTATATGATTACAACCCAAGAATAAAGTTAACGTAATATATTTATTTACTATTAATCTTATGTTAAAAGTACTATTTATATGTGTATTTTTAACTTTAGATCAAATGTTAATTTCACTATAGCTATATGTTACAACTACGTAGATCAAATGTTAAAAACCACTGTCGTTTTCCCTCTATTTAACATATGCCTAGATGTTACTTCAACTCACGCTTTTGTTAATATAAATAATGACAAATGTTTAATTAACATTACCTGACTTGTTAATTTGAATATGGAAAGTTTCAATATGACACTACCATCGTAAATACAACAAAACTTTAATGTCAATTTAACTTTTATTTTCACAAATCTGTATGTTATAAGTTGACATACAATAATACTTCAAAATGATATAACACTTTCAGTTAATCATTTTCTACACGACGCATAACGTAAAATTTGACAGAGACATACATAAGCCATTTTACATATTTTTGTGTGTGGACCAGGTGGAACATCAAAAAAATGTTAAATTTAACATATTTTTTTCAACTGTGTAAGCAATTAATTATTCCAATAAAATAAACACTTACTTTTTGGGGCAGAGGGGATATCTGAGTGGGGTTCTTATGAATGATTGATCCAGTATGTTTTTCATACAGTACCTACATCACAAGTACTAGATCTGGAAGTTTAATAATTATTATAATTATAATTATTATTCATCTACAATACAGCAAATTAATAAGTAATGCGTTGTTATAATATGGGTAGGTTGTAGGTTCATAGGGGTTCAAATCTCACATGATGACCAAATTGATCGGAAAGGCACTACTATTTTTATTGGGGAATAAAAAATACCTAAGTTTCCAATATTAAAAACAACCTAAATATTGTTTTTGTAATACTTACATCAGAATAAGTTGTGGTTCTGCCCCTTTTCTTATATGGAATCCCACTTGGTTTTTTTTATCAAGTCTTCACTAGGAAAATGATATTCTGTATTCTATGTTCGGGTCAATTTTTTCCTTTCCTATGATATGGGTTCTTAAATTTGTGTCTTTTGGAAATCTAAAAATCAAAATAATAATAACAGCTGAATAGGTACCGATATACAAAATACTCTGTTCTTTGTCTGAGGCTTTCATGGAAAAAATATGAGTACGAGAAATATGACGAACCCCAAAGTCTACGTTCATGTAATGATTTACTTACCTGTGCCAACTCCGCTGCTTTCCGGATCAGCGAGATTTTCGCATAGGACACAACTTTTGAACATACTGGCAGGATTTAGTCGAAATAAAAGTAATACTTTCCTCCACGGCTAAATACACGCGTTTTTACAAGAAAAACTTTTAGCTGACAAACGAAATGACAGCGTCAGCAGTTAAACTGCTTGGGTCGGCCTTGAGCCCGTAGGGACGCCGATTTCACGGGGGGAACGGGGCTCATGACCTCCTCAGAAATTTCAAAAGGGGGCGACGTCTTCCTTGGAAAACCCGAGTGTGGCAATGCCCGCCTTTGATAACCCCTACTGGCACATCGCGCATTGCATTGACAATTTAGTTTTTTTACAAATCCAAGAAATAACATTATTTCTTCTTGATTATTTACTCCCTTCAGAATTTTGACAACCAGGCGCCTCTGCACTTGGGTCTTAATAGTAAACAGATACCTGTTGATTTCTTATAATGTTGGCCACGGTTTATTTATTATATGCTTTATCTATAGATATTTGATCGGAGGTGGGTATGCCCTAAGGTTATCAATTATTTCAGGGTTTGATTAGTAAATTATAATTCGCCATCGCCATCTCAAATGACGCTGAAAATCAAAGTTCACGAACGTTTCAAGTAATTTGACATATCGCAGAAGAAGCCTGGTTCCGTAGCTTGCTGTTTAGGGACGATGGTGGCATTGATGTCAACACTAGCTGCGTTCGAGAATGCGCTCAATGAACAGTGTAGTGCGGTGTCAGTGTACTTTGAGAGCGCTTAGAGGACATGTGCTTAAAGCCGCGTTCGAGAATGCACACCGGAACAGGGTATAGGCGGTTTGAAAGCTTTGAAAGCGCTTAGTGAAGATGTGTTAATATCGAACGCGCGATCGTGCTGAAAGTGAGCATCACCTAAAATATCCTATAAGTTTGCCTAATTTAATCCTTTGTGGGTGTTTTGTGCTCTTAGCTTTTTAATATGTTTTCTGGATCTTCCCGATCTTAAAAACGGGCATACCTATATAAAACACTTTTATTGTAAGTCTTTGATCAAAAACATTAAAACAGGCGATTACTAATGAAAATTAGGAAAATGCACAGCAATGTTCTGCACCGGGCAATTCAAACAAAATTCTACCATGTATAGTAGGCGCACTGAGAGATTGCGTCTGCGGGGAAGCGGGGAGCGCGGAGAACGATTTGTCGCTATTGGTCGACTGCAACAGTGCAAAAAAGGCACCGCGCTTTCGTATTCGCAATTAAAAATAGAACCAAGGCGAGGTTCAGAGGACTGATTATTCCTAAGCGTGCGCGTCGAAATTTATAGTTTTGAAAACTTCTTAGTATTCTTATTAGCATCTTAGTATCATGCATCGTCCATGGTGCACAATACACAGCCAAGCACGAGAGATTATTTGAAAGTGGAATTTTTATGTTTTTTAAATCTCCTTCTTCGTCGACACATTGTGCACCCTGAACGACTCATGATCCCGGAAATACTAAGAAGTTTTCAAAACTATAAATTTCGACGCGCACCCTAGGGATAATCAGTCCTCTGAACCTCGCCTTGGTTCTATTTTTAATTACGAATATGAAAGCGCGGTGCATTTTTTACACTGTTGCAGTCGGCCAATAGCGACAAATCGTTCTCCGCGCTCCCTGCTTCCCCGCGGAGGCAATCTCTCAATGCGCCTACATTACAAAGAAATTAAATTCAAGGTGCTTTTCTTATGAATGTTTGAACGTAGCTACTGTCAATGTCAACCTAACCTGGGTGACTCAAACCTATAGCCTTGATGTTCTCTGATTGTCACTTTCCGTCAGCTTTTTAGCTGTCAGTCGTCCTCCTCGAGGCGTATATACCTATAAACGAACGGGTTAAAATGAGTTATAAAATAATATAAAAATGGCAGGTTAACTGTGAATTTTAATTGTTTATTTTCATTTCCGTTGGTATAGGTACCTAAAAAGCCCAGCGGGTACCCAGGTTTTCTAAAAACGCCGGCTAATATAAATGCGGTGTACTCTTCCGTTATACGTACCTACGCTGTGCAAATATGTGCCAAAATGAGTTAAAATAACGTGAAATAAAATGTAATGTGTATTTTCTCAATAAAGTACGGGTACAGAAGTGTAAACAATTATTAGCAGCGATACTTAATATTTTGTGTTGTGCTGTTGCAAGAAATTTTTATTAGATACTTATTCCTAAGCTTATTTTTCTGTTCATTTGCTACAGAAGGTGAAGTAACAGATTGTGTTACATTTTATAGAAACGACTACGGAGTTATCTGCTTCAGTACATACGTGGTATGTAGATCTGTAGATATCTAATTAATAGACAATAAAAGTGATCCGCAAAAAATATAATGCTATTATAGCACACTTAGCAACATCGCCTGTGCCTAGTTCTCCCCGTTTTTGAAAACCTTATAGCTCGTTTATTTTTGAGTTTTTTTATAAAATAATTTCATAGGCATGATCCTGGGGTTCAACTTTACCCCTGGTTAAAATTGTTGTACGGGTCAAAGACTCACCCTGCATAAGACTGTATTTCAATCGAGACAACTAAACGAAATATTTGGAGTGACACGCTAAAAATTACGTACTTTTTAGGTACATAGGCACAAACTTACATTGAATGTAGAAAGTGTTAACATGTCGTGATGTATTTCTACGGAAACGTTCTGGTTTGTATGTAATATAAAATTGTTGGGTTTAAAAAATCGTACCGTAGTACAAGTTAATAAAAGGAAAATTTGTGGGGGGGGTACCAAATTTTAGATTTAACATATATTTTATTAAGTCTTTTGAAAGTAGCCAAAAAATACCTTCTGAAACCATTAAAAATCTTGCTTCGAGGAGCTATATAAATATCGAGGAGCTATATAAATATATTTTCTTGCCCGTGATATTATATTATCCTAAAAATATAAGCCATGAGCACATTTGACTTTGTGGTTCAGTGTCACGTGGTATGATGCAGTATGAAGTTATCTTCAAGTGCAAGTAACAAAATATGTAACTTTATTTAAGTAGGTTCCAGATTCCTCTGGCGAAAAAAAATGAGTAAAGTAGTATTATCCCGTCGGGGCAGATGCTTTGTAAAGAATGAAAATAAGTTGAAATGTTCAAACAACAAATTCTTTATGTTATACATTACGTAGCTAAGTACTGTCGAAAATTTCTTTTGCACTGAATCGTGCGGTTTCGACTACCGTAACCTTGTCGGTTGTTCGATTATATATCTTGCTCGTTTTAAATTGTTATTAACATTTTCTGAATAGGGAAGCAGGCCAATTTTTTTTGTTATTTAATTTAAGTAAGTTGCCTAATTTAAATTTTCTGAAATGTCAAGGAAGTTAAGCTTGACATTATTACATTATTTAGTAACTTTAATTAGTATGTAATAATAATATCACGAGTTGACAGTTTGTTGGTTGTTGGTAATCCGATCTGTACAAAGCCTTGCTGTATCATCACTTCAACATATAATTTAACTTTAATTTTTTTAACGTTGTAAGAGCTTTCTCTTGCCTATTGAAACGGACACTGTTCGCATTTGCTTATTTCATGTAACATCGGAAAAGGAGACTACTAAGACGAGTACCATTACCTCCTCACAACCACCTGGCTAGACTGGTATCAGCACACCACTGAACTATACTCAAAGCTCACGATCTTGCTAACAGCGAGAGGTAGCTGCGGAAGTTATACCACGTTTTTAAAGGAGTCTGAGTGACTTGTGTTGTTACGTGTGCAGTTGCTAGGTTACGTCGAGGCTCTGGAAGTAGTCTCATGTCAGGGTGACGGGTGCTGTATAGCTGTCATCGAAGTAGAGGTATCCCAATATACCGTAGTATAGACAAAGATTCTGTGAAACTTTTAAGGAGTGAAGTGTTCGGACGTTTTAGGTTTTTATAACTAACTTTTTAACTAGGTATAAGTTTAAACAATTTTTGATCATCAGGTAACTTTCTTATTGTAACAGCTAAATAATTTTCTGTAAATATTGTTAATAACTTTTAAAGTTTTTCAATTAAATTTTGTAAATATTCAATAGGTCTTTTATTTGAAGTATGCATAATTTGGTTATAGAAGAAATAGGAAACAAGCGAAAATCAAAGAATATATACAGAGGTCTAATAGGTCTGTATATTCAGGTTTTAATTGGGAAATTTAATAAGCGATAGAACTCTTATGTATTTTTGATTATTTAATATCTAATAATACCAAACTAAAGAAGCAGTGATGTGCTCAAATTTTTTCTTAAAGTCAAATCAAGCTCGTTACGTATTACTAAAAACATGCCAAGTTTGATCAAAATAGGCCAATTAGTTTTGAGATTTTGAAAATTTTGTGTTTATTATTAACTTTAACAGCACACCCCGTATCTCGAAAACGAAGCTTTAAACATGTTATGAAGTTTTTTATTACTTGATATTATTCGTGCAGTTTGTAACTTGTATTATGACAAACAATAGTCTCAATTCAAAATGTGTGTGGATTGCAGTGTGACAATAAACATAGTAACATAAGTATATGGCGTTAAACCTGGGAAGATCCACGTATATTTATCAACACCACTATATTATACAAATAATGTAAACAGTACCATTGGAAATGCTTTCATTACATACTTAACTATGTGTTAAAATTGAGTTTCCTTTTGAATCTGAGGTCGAGGTCATTAGTCGAAGCGATGAAAGAGTATATTATAAGCAAATTCAGAATGTAGGAGAAAATCGGTTCGGGGGATCCAAATAAGGCAAGATGGAGCACATTTTCAAAATTAGTTTGGTATATACATACAGGGTGTTCCAAAAAAGTGTGGCGACCAAAAAAATATATTTTTTTAATGGAATGACTCGATTTTTTATCGCAAATGAAGCCTATCAATAAGTATAGTATACATCCCTAAATTATTTCCGCTTTCATCTGCGGCGTTGCCAAGTTATAATTTTTTTAAAGTTTTTTTGCTAAATACCAACCCTTCATTAATATTGCTATGTGTTTCGGCTTTATTTTTTTCCCTTGAAACTTTGGTTGTGGATTTACACTTAACTATTTTATTAATGACTAAGAACCAAGTTGCAAATTGTTGAACAGGATGTTTCAATTTTTTCCGCCAAAACTCCGACATTTTCAAATTCAATTTACTTTTTTTTTTCAAATGGAACACCCTATATCTATTGAATAGAGCAGTCATTCAGCTTTAATTTGATACCTAATACAGTACCTTTATCTCTGCAAATTTTTTTCAAATATCCAATATAAACAGAAAATTTGCAACTTTTTTACCTATTATACATATACATGCAAATTACTCGAGAATCAAACTTGTACTTATTTAAAAAGCCGAATATCAAAAAAGAGTTAGTATCAGTTACAATATGTAGTTTACCATATTTTTATATACTTACCTACTACACCTGCATAAATAGAATATTAAATTAAACAGTTAAAAGTTTTAGGAGAACTCATAGGTGGCCATGGTTTTGTTTCTAGTTTGACATTTGGTAAATATTTCATTTGCTGCTTGTATTCTGTGTTCGTTGTTTAATCTCAAACATCAAAAGTTGTCACAAAATGAATTATTGTAAACAAGACTTGATAAGTATGATTTATACGTAATTGGAGAACGTTTTGGAAATTGTTTTTTCCGAAAATTCCCAGACAGAAGGCATCCTGATACCAGAATGCTGCAGAACTTAAAGGAGCGATTCGATCTAACTTTTTGTACATGGGCACAAGGTCAAGTAGCGGAGGATAATTTTTTTAAATTTGTATTATTTACCGATGATCTACATTCCACAGAAATGGTTTTGTAAATAGACACAATTTTCATTTTTATGATACGCAAAACCCTCATAATATTATTGGCTCGTGAATATACGACCGATATCCGTCCTGTAGTCATGAGTAAGACAAGGACGGGAGTTGTGACGTAGGGCCGAACATTCGCTGAACAAATTGTATGTTACATCAGGCTATGTATCCAGCTTTATCCTTACTATCCTAGAACATTATTCATACTGATCAATGAAATTAACTGTTCAATTCCGAATCAGCGGCCTTCTTCTCTAGCAGTATTGATGTGATACTTACCTATATTTGTGTGGACACCTAGCTATAAATTTGAATACAAATGTATTTGTGCTCCTGAAAATAGATAAGTAGTATTAATTCCATAAAGTCACCTACATATGTAATTTTCATGAAAAATTCCATAAACGTTTGTGGCGACCCTCGCTGGTGTGGCGATCCTCGCCACAACAATGAATATTTGGCCGGTTATAAAAATAACAAAATGTTGTAACTAGGTAAACAGTTGTAAAAACAGTTTAATAAAATTTGTCAAATCGACAACATAGTTATTATTTTAAGTGGAGTTCGTGCTTATTATCCAGCACCAACAAACTCCATAGTGGTGACCTACGACTTACGAACCATGACGGACCGCGTGCCAACTGATCCTGCAGGCGTCTTCAGAGTTGCAGTTCATCTCCCACCCTTCTGGCCTGATAAACCTGCGCTTTGGTTCGCACAAGCAGAATCTCAATTCGAGATCTCTCGTGTAACTCTGGATACAACAAAGTTCAATTACGTAATCTCCCAGTTGGATCATAGGTATGCTCCCGAAGTGGAGGACATTATCACCTCTCCCCTACCTGCCGATCGATACATCAAACTTAAATCAGAACTTATCCGCCGTGTATCAGCTTCCAGAGAACAACAAATACGTCAATTACTTACTCAAGCTGACATTGGTGATAGGAAACCGTCACAATTTCTCCGATACCATCGAAGTCTTGCTGGTACTGAAACCGTCCCGGACGCGCTTCTACGAACTCTGTGGATCGGCCACTTGCCCCAGCATGTTCAAGTCGTTATTGCAACTCAGCAAAATGCGTCTTTGGAATCCATCGCTGAACTAGCGGATAAAGTGCGAGAAATTGTCCCGCATCACCAGGTTGCCTCCTCATCAAGTGAGATGACAAACCTCGTACGAAGAATCGAAGAGCTTTCGCGCCAAGTTGCTGTTCTTTCTGCTCGTCGTACCAACGCAGATCGCCATCAAGATGAACCCAGGTCATTCTCAACAGAAAACTCGCCGTTTTGCTGGTACCATCGTCGGTATGGTAAGAAAGCACAGAAATTCACCACCCCATGCAGCTTTGTACCCCCAAACGCCCACAGCAGTCAGTAGTGGGGGCGACATCTGACTGCCAACCATCTTCACTTCGCCTCTTTATCATTCATCTGATTTCCAAGCATCGTTTTCTCTTGGACACTGGCTCTGATTTAACTGTCTACACCAGAAAGCTTATGAGGGACCGTCTCCAGCGTGCAAACTACGACCTCGCCGCAGCCAACAACTCTACGATTGTGACCTACGGTACCATGCTTCTCAAGCTTGATTTTGGACTTCGCCGGAGTTTTCAGTGGCATTTTGTCATAGCGGATGTTGCAGAACCTATTCTGGGTGCTCATTTCCTTGCCCATCACCACCTGCTTCCGGATGTTAAGCTTGCTAAACTTATCGATGCCGTTACTGGTCTCTTTGTTACAGGGCGTCGTGCCTACTGTGACCAGTCCAGCATAAAGACTATTGCAGGCAACTCACCGTTTCGTAATCTTCTAGATGAGTTTCCAGACTGTGCAGAAGCTTTCACTCAGATTCCAGTCTCCCCAGAAGATGTGCCCAAGACCGCCATCACCACCCTATTTGGCCTGTTCGAATTCATCTTTATAACTTTTGGAATGCTCAATGCCTCGCAAACATGGCAGCGTTTCATAGACCACGTCCTTCAAGACCTACCATTCTGCTTTGCCTACCTGGACGACATTCTTGTGTTTTTCAAATCTGAAGAAGAGCACAGAGACCACTTGCGCACGCTGTTTGGCCGTCTCAACGAATACGGAATCATTATAAACTTAAAGAAGTGCGTGCTGGAATCCGACGACGTCATCTTCCTGGGCTACTCCGTATCAGCTACCGACTGTCGACCTCTACCCAACAAGGTTGCTGCCATCGAGACTTTTCCGCGACCTACTACTGTTTGTCAGCTTCGAAGGTTCCTAGGCATGGTAAATTTCTATCGCCGCCATCTTCCTCACGCTGCTGCTGCCCAGGCGCCTCTCCACGCTATCCTCTCTGGTCCAAAAGTAAAAGGTTCACATCCCATCACTTGGACTGCAGATTTAGATAGAGCCTTCAAGGATTGCAAGGCCGCCCTGTCAAATGCTACTCTACTGGCCCATCCAGATGTTTCGGCGTCCTTGGCCCTTGTAGTAGATGCCAGTCAACAAGTCATTGGTGCGGCACTCCAACAGAAAACCCGGACTTCTTGGCAGCCGCTCGCCTTTTTCTCGGAGAACCTCAGTCCCTCGCAGCAAAAATGGAGTGCTTACGACCGCGAGCTCCTGCCATCTACGAAGCCGTGAAGCATTTTCTACCAATGTTGGAGGCACGCAACTTTACCATCTTCACGGATCACAAACCATTGATATTCGCCTTCATACAGAAGAAAGAAAAGTTTTCTCTTCGCCAGTTTAATCATTTAGATTTTATTTCGCAGTTTACTACCGACGTCCGACATATCTCCGAAAAAGACAACGTGGTCACTGATGCCCTGTCACGAATAGACGTTGTCACCGCTCCTCTGGACTTCTCTGCACTCGCCCGCTCTCAGGAGGAGGATGACGATCTCTTAGATCACGGCTCATCTCTCCGGCTCGAGAAGGTTCCCATCCCTGGTGGTAACTCATCAATCTTCTGCGACGTTAGCGGTACCCGACCTCGTCCATATACCTTACACCTTCCTTCCGGCGTCAAGCTATCGACAGCCTGCATCAACTTAGTCATCCAGTCACCAACGCATCTCGCTGCCTTTTATCTCAGCGCTTCATCTGGCCGTCCCTGAATAAGAACACGATGCGCAATGTAGACTATGTAGAGATTGGAGAAAATGAAGCACTAGAATTAAAAATCACATTAAATAATAAAATTCTAATTTTAACTGCTATTTATAGACCACCCTCAACTTGTGAAAACGCGTTCATTCAAGGCTTAGATGAATACCTAAAACAGAGCAAAAAACAGTTTGCTACATATCACATTGTGACAGGGGATATAAATTTAAATATAATGAGAGGCAGTGGTCATCCAGCTGCTGCTTACTTGAATGTCATGAGTGAATATAATTTCGAATCACTAATAAATCAAGCAACGAGGGTGCAAAATGAGATCGAGGGGTGTTTAGATCATGTTTTTCTAAAAACAACATCGACTGATAAAACAGATGATCTAAAGACAGTAATTATTAAATGTAATATTACTGACCACTACCCAGTGGTCCTTATGCTACCGTTGGGGCAGTCAAAAATTGAAAAAAGCAAATATTCATTTAAGACTTTTATCAATTATACAACATTAAGGGCAGATATTAAAAATACAGGTTGGCAGAATATATTGCAGTGTCCAAATCTAAAAACTTCGGCGACATTATTCATGAATACATTAACCACACTAATAGAAAAAAATACAACAAAGCTAAGAAACGGGAAAAAACGTACACGGATAAAGAAACCTTGGATTACCACTGGAATAGTACAATCAATAAATCACAAAAACATATTATACAAGCAGTTTAGGCAAAGTCCAGAGACACACCGAGAAGAATTCACAAGATATAGAAATAATTTGAATAGAGTAATAATTATAAATTGGCAAAGCAAAGACATTTTCAAGAAAAAATAGAGGCCAATGGGGGAAATTCAAAGGCACTATGGGACACAGTGAGAGAAATTAAAGACATTAAAACGACTAATTATATTAGAGAAATTACAAATCAGGATAACAAACTTATCGAGGATGACGATGAGAAGGCAGAAATATTTAACGAATATTAATAGGAATCGGGAGAAAGTTAGCAGATCAAATTATCCTTCCAAAGGACAAAAATCCATCTGTAAATAAACATGTACAAAAATCATTTTGCATAAAACCAACCGACTCTCAGGAAATAATACAACAAATAAAAACACTGAAGCTTGGTAAAGCCCCAGGTTTCGATAAAATTACGACAAAGTGCTTAAAAGAAATAGGTAATGAAATAGCAAAACCGGTACCTGAACTTATAAATATAATGTTTGAAACTGGAGTATGTCCTCAGGAATTTAAGATATCTATAGTGAAACCATTATATAAGAAAGGGGACAAAACAAGACCCGAAAATTACAGGCCAGTATCACTAATAACAAATATTACAAAAGTCTTTGAAAAATTACTTAAAGCCAGACTAGTGGATTTCTGGAACAAACATAACGTACTAAGCGCTAACCAATATGGGTTTAGAGAGGGAAAAAGCGCCCAGGATGCGATAGTGTCCTTGACGTCGAAGATCCATGAAGCGTTTGAAAGTGGCCGCACAACACTAGCAGTGTTTCTGGACCTTTCGAAGGCATTTGATACGGTGAACCATGGCCTATTGCTGGAAACTTTGGAGAGAGTAGGAATACGAGGAATACCTTTGAAAATGTTTGAGAGTTATCTTTCAGAGAGAAAACAAAGAGCCGAAGTAAATGGGAAAATGAGTAAAGAAAGAATAATTACCTGTGGAGTGCCGCAAGGAACAGTTTTGGGACCAATACTGTTTCCCATATACGTAAATGACATCCTTGCATTAAGATCAACTGGCGTACTTACGAGTTTTGCCGATGACACAGTTGTAGTGTATCAAGATGATACATGGCCGGATTTAAAGAGAAAAGCAGAGTTGGATATGCAAAATATATTAAATGCCTTCAAATATAAATACCTAACAGTTAATTGTGACAAAACTTTATTTGTGCCTTTTGCGCCATACAAAAATCATTTACCTGATTATGCATTATTGGAAATTACTGATGAAAAAGGTTAAATATTCTCTCTGAAAGCAACTAATCAATTTAAATATTTGGGAGTGACGTTTGACAATCATCTGAGGTGGGACAAGCACGTACAAACTATAGTAACAAATTTAAGACCGCTAATGTACACATTTAAATATTGTAAATATATTAAGATATTGTACTACAGCCTGGTACAGTCACGGTTTCGGTATAGTATTCTGGCATGGGGAGGGTTGCTGGATGCACATATGATGAAACAACTGGAGATATTGCAGAAATACTTTTTGAAAATAATTCTCGGTAAACCAAGAACATACCCTTCCGACGAACTTTTCCTGGAGGCAAGAAGCCTTGATATTCTACAACTCTTTTACCAGAGTATAGCTATAAACTTATTAAACAATAGATCTAATATTGGTTTATTAGACTATAATTATGATACACGTCAAAGAAAAGATAAAAAAGCAAGAACGATTCTCTGCAGAAAGGCTATAAACCAAAGGTCATATGAGTACTTGAATGAACGTGTTTACAATAGCCTAGATATAGCTCTTAAGGAACAAATATTAAGTAGTTGTACGCTAGCCCATTTTAAGAAGGTACTAAACGTTTACTTAAGAAACGTAGGAAGAAAAAGTATAGCAAAAATATTAAGTGGTAATGTAGCTTAGCGTACCATACTAGAGAGTAAACGTGTACTAGAACAATGATTGTTTGAATTGTTTTTTATAGCATTAAGACAATAAA
Organism: Pseudeuparius sepicola; assembly: GCA_963920635.1. Lineage (NCBI taxonomy): Eukaryota > Metazoa > Arthropoda > Insecta > Coleoptera > Anthribidae > Pseudeuparius > Pseudeuparius sepicola. The sequence continues at coordinate 32,644,209 of OY987303.1, forward strand.
AAAAATGTAAGTTTATGCACAACTTGGTACATGAACGTATTAAACCTATTGCTCACAACCCTTGTGGTTTCAGAGTAAGTCATGTTTGTTCAGATGATTTAAGTCCAACAGTATATTTTGTTGATATGCATATGTGAATTTATTTTATTTTATTTTATTTGAATAAACATTATTATTATTATATCTCCGCCGAAACCGTCGCTAAGGCTCTTGTAGCTACCTGGATTTCCCGCTACGGTTGTCCACTTCGTATCACATCTGATGACAGAGGACGACAGTTTGAATCTCAACTTTTTAAATCACTCGCTAATTTGTGTGGTATTTCTTTATCGAGAACGATGAGTTATCACCCACAAAGCAATGGTATGGTGGAGCGTTGGCATCGCAGTTTGAAGGCCGCCATCGTGTGCCACGAAGACCCGCCCTGGATAGACTCGCTACCCTTGGTTCTTCTCGGCCTGCGCTCCGCTTGGAAGGCGGATATCAGGTCATCTGTCGCCGAGCTGGTATATGGTGAACCACTGCGCGTTCCTAGCGAATTCCTCTCCCCGTCGCCCTCTTCCCTAGAGCCTTTAGACTTCGTGGAAAACCTGAGGGGTCTTATGTCTAGACTCCGTCCCGTCCCAGCATCAAGACATGGTTCACCCGGTGTCTTCATCTACCGTGATCTGGCTACCTGCACCCACGTCATGTTACGCACCGACGCCCTCCGCACCTCCCTGCACCCCCGTATACTGGATCCTACCTAGTTCTGTCCCGAGCCGACAAGACCTTCGACATCATGGTCCAGGGCAAGCGGTCAACAGTGTCGTTGGACCGGCTTAAGCCCGCTTACTACCTAGCCGACCAGAATAAGTCTCCTCCGTTCAAGAACAAGAACCCATCATTGTTGACTCCATCTCCACTTTGCCCTGCACATCCAGATGGTAGCACCAAGTGTTTATCTCCATGTCCTCTAACGAACAACTCTCGCCCTACAGTCGTCACACGTTCAGGCCGACGTGTTCGTTTCACTGAGTTCTACAAGGCGTAGCAACTCACTCCGCAGGGGGATGGTGTGGCGACCCTCGCTGGTGTGGCGATCCTCGCCACAACAATGAAGATTTGGCCGGTTATAAAAATAACAAAATCTTATAACTAGGTAAACAGTTGTAAAAACAGTTTAATAAAATTTGTCAAATCGACAACATAGTTATTATTTTAAGTGGAGTTCGTGCTTATTACCCAGCACCAACAAACTCCATACGTTTGTGGCACGTTTTTGTAAATTTTAAATTCTAAATTTTTTCCGTAAACTTGTACTTGTACTCGAACTGGAACTGGAAATGGCGTAATAAATAATTTTGTTTCAGTGATGATCTGAATTTGCTTGGATAACATACCGGACATCATATTATTTGAAAATATATTGAAAATTATCAACAATATTTGTCAGTCTTGTTATAAAACACCTTTAACGCATAAAATAGCTAATCTGAGTAGGTGTTCCATGCATCACACTAGAAACTTGGACAATAACTACTAAATCATAACCGCAGTGCCATTTACAATTTAACACAATCCTTGAAATTAATAAAATTAAGACTGTTCCTTAATAACCTGTAGAAGATAGATTAGAGCCACATAAAACGGTTAAGGTTAGGCCTCTCGTCACATATTCTGACATTTCTACCAGATATGCTAACTACGCCCCTGGGATGCACCTGGAAACAGTGCTGCCTGCTGCCAACCTTGGATAACCAAATTAACAAATGTAATTTCAAGCGACTAGATGAAAAGAGACTTTAGTATAGTGAGGTGGATATGGATCGTTTCAAATTATTCTGTCATGTCAATTTTACTTGACATGTTCTTGCTCTACGAAAACTAAAAATCAGAAAGGTATAGTTTTGAGGTTAGGTTTGAGATAACGTTCAAGGTTTGGTATTTCAATGCTATATAACTAGTTAACATGTTCCAAAGTTGTGTCTGAATTATTAACCACTAAACAGAGCTTGTTAACTTAAAAAAGTTGTTCCTTAATAAGTTTGATCCATAGGTTCCTGTGGCGAAAAACCAAATTAGGGATTAAACGGAAACTTTGTTGTGCGCAAATGATGTTTGCAAAACTCGAGAAAAAGTGTTATCCTGTTGCTGCAGACACCGAACTCGGCGTCTCTGGCTAAAGATGGCACCGGCTGCAGTTCCCAAAATAACGACCGAACGGGAACAATGCCCACCGCGACTGACGGCCCGGCCAGGACCGGTCGAAATGTTAATCGCCGCTGGAATGGCACGCTGTCAAGTGTCAAGCAATGAATGGCGGCAGGCCGTTCATCAATTTCGCGGGCTTCAGGTGGAATTATACAGGGTGTCTCGGAGGTATGGACGGGAATTTTACGAGGAGGTTGAAGTTGACTAGGAAATAGGTACGTTTCCTTGAAAATCTCGTGTCGTCTCGACTCCACTGTAAAAATTTCTAAAATAATTTTTTATAAAAAGCAAGTAATTTGTATGACAAAAAACACATTTTCTCGTTTTTGGTTAAACTTTTAGGCAAACTTATTTTACTAATTATTTTCTAGCAAAAATTTATTCAAAAGTTGCGGTGAAACATATGGTATTTTTTTTTATTCTGTTCAGGTACATTTTTTTCTCATTGGTACGGATTACCGGTATCTCAGCCACTGATTAATTTAAAAATTTGGTATTAAACATTATGTCCCTCCGTAGATACATCTTGTATGCCAAATTTAGTTTGAATATCTTTAAAGGTTTATAAATTAAAAAATAAAAGATAAACAAGTTTTTTAAAAATAAGCTTTTATGTAGCCCATGTACTGAAACGAATAAAATAACTTTAGGTTTTCGTTAAGATAATTCAATACCAAATAGGGAGAAGTTGTTCAAATCCAAAACTTGTCGCGCAAAATATTCATAAAAGTGTAGGTACCGATTAATTTTATTGGACAGACTGTCTCGCTGTGATCGTCGCGCCCTGAGGATGCCCCTTGCAATCGAGGACGAAAGCTTGGAACGAGAAGTTTCGCAGATGCACGATCCATCCGGGAGAAACTCAGATTCATCACGTGTGTTGTTGTTTTAGGTGTGAATTCTGCGAATGAATTATTGTTATTGACTACTGGAAATTATTTGCAAAGATATTTAGTAAAACCCGGTGGTCAGAGGTTTTTATTTTCTGCCTCTGAACTTTTTTGGTTTTGCTCTATTTCTTTCTATATCATCAAGCCATCTTCACTTCACATTTATTTATAGAAAACATAGGTACAAAAGTGTTAGGTATATTCTTTTGTTCTGTACATACTGAGCTCTGTTTAACCAGGTTTTGACTCGCTCGTGGTTATAAAAGTGTGAAGCGAGCTGAAGCTGCAAATGTGCTGTTGGCTCCTGCTTGGACTTCATTTGTTGCTTCCCAAATCATGCCTATCTTTTGATTTTTAATGTTGCACCGTATACTGATGATTGCCGAATAACATGAAACACGTGTATGCGGTTACTAGTTTTTCTTTTTGTTAACTTTGAGTGCTTATGCCCATTATCACCTTTTCTTGTAAATATATTTAGGTACACTCACTAATCTTACATCCTTATTGTTATTGTATCTTGGGTTATGAAGATTTTCACGCAGGTCGCTTTAGCAGCCTCCTTGGCGATGTTAGTAAAAGCCCCAAAATAGGGGATGTTCTGACTGAAGCTGCAAATGTGCTGTTGGCTCCTGCTTGGACTTCATTTGTTGCTTCTCAAACCATGCCTATCTCTTGATTTTTAATGTTGCACCGTATACTGATGATTGCCGAATAACATGAAACACGTGTATGCGGTTACTAGTTTTCTTTTTGTTAACTTTGAGTGCTTATGCCCATTATCACCTTTTCTTATAAAGTAAATTAGTGCCACTGGTTCACGCTTGTATGTAGTACAGCTGTTGCCGGCGCGACTGTCACCGACCTCTCAGAATCCAGCAATGCAGGACTAGCGCGTCACTCGCGCCAGTCTTCTACCGGCCGCCAAACGAAAGGGGTCCCAGAAGCTCACACCTCCGACTTTGAAGACGAATAATAATTTTAATGTTACTTGTTCTTGCTAGACAATAAAAGTTGCTTGCTGAAGTGCAGGTACAAGCCGCTGTGAAAAAAATAAAAAAAAAAACAAAATTCACGATATACTCGTATTGCGAAATTTATAATTTACGAAATTATTGTAGATATCAACCGACAAATCAGGGATGCCAGGGCAGTATTCAATTTTTTTGTCAGAATTTATATTGTTTACACCAGAAAACGCAGAAATGTCTTGCTGCGTCTTCCAAAGTTGTTTCTCTGGGCGTCTACACACAGATACAATACAAAAATAAATTGGTTTCGTTTCGATTCGACTTTTTGTAGATATATCCAAAAATTCACTTTACCCAATATACACTGTGTCCCGGATAAGAATGAGCAGCATGGGGATATTGCAAACGGTGAGTGATGGAGTAACGGTTAAATGGGGAAAAAGTTGCTCAATTTTGAGGTCAATAAAATGGCACAAACAGATTTCTAATATTTTTTCGTTTTTGAGTTATTTTGAAGTTTTTATCACAGATAGAAAAAAAAAGAAGAACACTTTCTTATGGCACTTTTTAACGGGCTTTAAGGTGGCGTTTTTAGATTTGTTCTACAACGTTTCGTTTTTGAGAAACCATCTTCAACTTAATTTTTTTAAATACGGACCTGGTTTTTTTTTCGCAGATTTTGAAAGCACTTTTGATTGCAAATACGATGACGTATGACACAAAATATTTTTAAAATCTTTTGAGACAATTATACTGAAAATTCCTTTTTTTTTCATTCGTTTTTTTCTAATGCGGCCCTGTATTTAATAATAAGAAGTCTAAATATTAATCAGTATTTTCAACAATTTAACTTACAACTTATCTTTCAATTGGAGAACTAAAAAAAAGGACGGCAAAGACTAACAACTAATAAGAGTCATATACGATAATAAAAAATTAATACAAATCCTCCACCTAGAAGGCTTTGAAACAACGAAACCAACCCCTTGTCATTTGTCATAACTCCTACTGTATCATTTAGTTAACAATTTGTATCATTAGAAATGGAGGGTGCTTTTTCAAATGACGACAAATTTAACATATCCGAACGAATGTATTTTTGCAATTAATAAATGGCAAAAGTTATTGGTTTCGTTGGCTTAAAGCTTTCTTCTCACAATTAGAAAAAGCGAAGAATTTACTCCAAAACACAATGCGACACTGTTTGCTGTACAACAACAGAGGAAAACACTTACCAGACAGGGCCGTATTTAAAAATATTAAGTTTTCGAAGTCAAAATAAACTGTAAGTTAAATTGTTGACAATACTGATTAAGTAATATTTAAACTTCTTATTATTAAATACAGGGCCGCAATAGAAAAAAATGAACGGAAAAAATCAGTTTTCAGTATAATTGTACCACAACATCTTAAAATTATTTCGTGTCATACATCATGGCATTTGCAATGAAAAGTGCTTTCAAAATCTGCGAAAAAAAAAACAGGTTCGTATTAAAAAAATGAAGTTGAAGATGGTTTCTCAAAAACGAAAAGTTGTAGAACAAATCTAAAAACGCCATCTTAAAGCCCGTTAAAAAGTGCCGTAAGAAAGTGTTTTTTTTTCAACTGTGATAACAACTTCAGAAAAAAATAAAATCGAAAAAGCAAAATTTTACTTTTTTCAAAATAACTCAAAAACGAAAAAGATATTAGAAATCTGTTTGTGCCATTTTATTGACCTCAAAAAATGCGCAACTTTTTCCCCATTTAACCGTTGCCGTATCTCTCACGTTTGCAATATCCCTATGCTGTTCATTCTTATCCGGGACACAGTGTATATACCCTTATACGTCTCTGATTTTTCGTGTCACTTCTATTCAGGCAATGTAGTTTCACAAACGTCAAACTAACTGTCAACGACCTAGCTATTCGGCAAGACGATTATATTAGCTAAAATAAATATTGAAGAGTGGAAGCTTGAATTAAGAACAACTTCTGTGGGAAAGTTACGCCGTTAAGAAGTGGACCCCTGAAACAAATGAAATGGTAATTGCGATTACTACTAGTTTGTGGTGAGTGCTTCCATGCTAAGTGAGTCTTGATATTATTATTCTTTATGCGGAATGATAGGGTTACAGGCGAACCCTTGCTTAAAAAATGTAACGCGCCGCTGGTAGTGTAGATATTGCAAATTTTTACAGAATTTTTTTTTCAAGAAATTATCTGACGGTATGGCAACGTTGTAGCAGAAAGCGACCAATGGCTCTTAAGCTCTCTCTATAATAATTCGATAACATTTTTGAAAGGCCACAACTTTTTATTTTCTGCACATAAAAAAAATTTCATGGGCGTGCTTTTGGGGTCAGAACCTATCGTCAGTTAAATTTTCTGTACTAATTAACGGTACGCCCTGTATTGTTGACAATAATGTCCATAATTGTTTATTTTAACCCCGATTTTAATAAAACAATGTTATAGATTGTTATTATCTTATATTTATCATTAATGCTATATATTTATGGAAGTAAAATATTATTATATATCTAATATAAAAAAAACTTTGTAGCATCATATAGTTTATTTGCCAAATAATAAATACTATTACTTCATCATAGTCAAGAATTCTCCAATGGCTTAATATTTTTCAGCAGCATCAGTCAGCCGTTCCACATAATAATAATAAAGATGTAAATAGGAATAGTAAGCTATCAGGCGGATCTGGTCCAATCGGGCCGATGACAAGTGGTCGGAGCCGGCCCGTTTATTTTTCGGCCGCATTCCCGCGTACCCCGGCTGATGGACGGTCGGACCGCAACAGGTCCATCTCTGATTGTTATTTCGGGCGCTAACAATGACCGGTGGCAGGTAACGGATGGCCGTCTACCGACACAATGAACTCCAAACATGTTTTTTATTTGTTGCATCTGTATAACTGGTAAATCATAATTATCGTTATCGTCCATTAATTATTCTTCTTCGGTTTGAAAAAGTTCACATCCACATCTCTTTGTTTAGTATTAATTTGTCTATTTAAGTAAGGTTATCAAATAATAGCATTGCTGGTGTCATTGTCCTCATAATTTACCTGTTTCTTCAACAATGTATTGTATAGGTGTCAAAACTCGTTACTTTCCTATTTTCCCATAAATGAACCTTGTTAGTACCCGAGTCACTCAACGTCCCTAGCTAAAAGAAAACGGTCAAGGGAAGCGCTGTTGCCGACTGTCGAAACGCAGCAAGCAAAACATGTCCCGAGGTCACTCTATAATATCATAATCTGTTTGGTCGTTTGCAGGTGCTTTGTGTCAGCCAGACGTTTTGTAAATAATGCAGGCCCCGTCTCAGAGTAGATAACACGCGGAGCCGTTTGTTTATCTTTCAATACCACAAACATCCCCAAAAATAAGTTAAACTCGACGTTTCGCTACTGATATGGAGCTTTTTCGAGGGTCCTGCATATAAGAAAATTAAAGGTAAATCTAATTAAATTTTAAACAGACATAAAAAATCTATGATATAGTAACAGAAATAGCTTACCTTCACATGACCTTAACATGACCTTGATAATATATTATTTTATTTGGGGTCTAAAAAGCCACAGACCTGACATTAGAAAAGTATTTTTAAGACTATCATAGTGCACGGGCGTAGCCAGGATTTAGTTTTGGGGTGGGGGTTTAGTTTGAGAAGTAAATAAACAACAAAAATATACTTACATGAAATTTAATATCTATATATTCATCCGAAAAACTACGACATATTTATAAAGTTCTTAACTTTAAATGAAATGGATAAATTAATTTCGTTCCTCTGCGCTAAATCTAAAACCATTAAAGAAGAAATCTTCGGCTTTTTCTTTTAAATATATCCACTACTTCATCTGCATGAATTTCTGTTCCATAGTGAATGTTCATTAGAGCCAAACCATTAAGTCTGTTTTCACTTGTAGTGTTTCGTAAATAGTTTTTCAGTCTCCTTAGGCTCGAGAAAGACCTTTCTGGGGTAGCAGTGGATACATGAATAGTAGCCAAGATTTGTAGTAAATTTGTGTAAATATTAGGATAAAGGTTTTTATCGCACATATCTAGGCATTCCAAACTAGATTTCGGGGTAGGCAAGTTCGGCTGCAACTGCGTCTGCCTCTCGTCAAAAGATGGCGCTAGACGCTACTATTACTACATATATTCAAACGTAATAATAATTTAACTCTTCACTCCTCGTATTTTTAGGTAATATTTTGCTTATTTCGGGGGGGGGGGGGGGGGGGGGTTGAACCCCCGAAACCCCCCCCTTGGCTACGCCCGTGTCATAGAGTACAAAAATTTAATCACATGTGGGGAAAAGTACAGATTAATACGGATTCGAAATTTAAAAAATTCAAAATTCAACCAAAAAGAAATAAAAAATATTTTCAGAAGTGTATTAAAGTCCCTTGTTAACCGCGCTCACCTAATCAGCTGTTAAACTCGCCCGTCGTAAATTTATACTTTTCTTGTACTTTTTCCCAGATATGTATTTTAAAAAATTTAGGCATGCATAGTCCAAGTAATATTATTACCTTTTCGATTTTTTAATGTGAATCAACAGTAATAATTAGAGGGGCGCGAAGGGGTATAGGGAGCTCTTATAGTTTCCCACAACGGATGCACGTTTTTCTGAATCTGCAGTAGGAAAACTAACACAAAATGTGCAAATATGCATCAAAAATAAAACACTCTGTGACTGTTTATATCCAGCTACAGGGTGTCCCAGTTAACGTGAGAAAAACCGGTTTTCTCGGTAATTTTAAAGATAAATAAGTGATGATTTAAACTAAACTTTAAAAAGTTATTTAAAAAATAGCCTTTTCCAAAACATTGTGAATTTTAACACAGAATATTAGTAATGACGGGAAGTAACAAAAATTTTCGTTTTTCATTTCTGACCTCCGGTTTGATCGAAAGTGAGCATCAGCTGTATATTTTAGGTACCTTTTTTCCTCCCAGTTCCAACCATATATAGTTTTATATAATTATCTCCAAATAAAAATGCCTCTATGCCAATTTTGATAATTTTTTGGGATATTGTAGAACAAGTTACTAGAAGTTGCACGTGCAAGTTTAAATTAGTGTCTATATCTAGTTTCGGAGATTTCAATTTTTCAATATCATAAAAATTGCCGTTTTACAAGTTTTAAAAGTATTACTTTTTAGATGATTAGTAACAAAAGAATAGCATTGCTGGTTGAAATGAAGTCAAATAACATGTCAGTCATTAAAAATGTCTCTATTGGTAGTCTTTTCATATGACATGAATAATTTCTTAAAAGTTTTGACTTTCCTCCAAAACACTTTTTTTTTTAATTTGTTCATGTTCATGTTTTTAACATATAAGTCACTTAAAACAGCCTTTTTGAGACAGTAAATCCGCTTTGAACCCAAAACTACTTGAGGAAGACTTATAGTAATTCCTTAATAGCTACAAAAAGTTACAATCACATTTTACTGATGGGGGGGGGGGTGTTCAAATATTAGTTGAAATAGGTTTTACATCTAATATATATGTTTGTTAATTATTCTTGAATGGACTTGCCAATTTGACTCATATTTTTCAGTTATATTTTAAAGTAAGTTACCCTACACTTGTGTAAGTTTCATTAATTTCCCATGTCTGGTTTTTGAAATATAAAATTTATATTCTTTGTAAAATATTAGCCAATCTTATTTCTAATAATGTGACCTGGCGGAAAACAACTGCTCCGTTAAAAAGCGCATGACTTTTAACAGCGTGGCTATTGACACGTTGGTATGCGGTTTTCCACCTGCTTTACGGAAATTCGGTGTGCAGATCGTGCAAGTCGTACTCTACAGTTCCTGACGATTCCACGAATAACTATAAATAGTAATAATTTGATTGATAATAATATCAATCCTCCCCTCAGAAGCTTTAATTAGCTTATAATGTATTGGGCATCCAGTTAGGTAATATTATTATTTATTAGTTATTAATAACGCATAATTTGTTTTCGTACGGGGCCCTGCAAAACTAACTTAAAACCAATAAACACTGTAGTTCCTGTGCGGTTTTCTGTTAGCTAATCTTTTTTTAAAAGGTTGAAACTACGTGTGTTTTGAAAGTGCAGTTTTTGCGCAGTAGGTATGTCCAAAAAAGCCGCACGAATAGTGAAAATTCAACTTCTCTAACCGGGAGAAAGGAATACAATTTTCTCGGGGTATCGATGGAAGCCCTACACAGAGTGGCCCACCACGAACTGCATCGATCTATACAGTGCCCGCCAAAAAGTCTGCACCATATGGGAAAAATTTTTAGTAAATAACTTACGGAAAATTTGTTTGCGGCATTAGGTTTTGCTTGCTCTAGAACCAAAATTGACATAATCAAATGTTGTGACGTAGTCTTTTTTATATGTCAAATTTGACATTAGAAAAAAATGTCCGAAAAATGGGCTTATTTAACCGAATTTCGAAAAAAGTTATAAGAAAAATATGTTTCTTTCACAATTTCATACCCCTTTTCCGTATTTGTTAATCCATAAAAGTCGATCCTATGTAATTTAAAACACTCATTGACTGAATACATACTGCACAATAACTTAGTTTACGGTCTAAATATCCTTCTTTTCCTTTTTTTTGCAAAAAAAAATTAAAATGAGGGCTTGTTGAAGAAGCACGCTTGGTGCAAAACTGATCTCATTTTTACAGATAAACACATAAATTCGATTTACGAACTTCTTTCTATAGTAAATGGTTGTAAAAACACACAAATATTTATGTCATGCTGATCTGATCAGAAATATCTAGAAAATTTAAAATATTATGTCCAATAATATCCAACAAAGTGCAAAATAATATGAAAATCGTAGTAGGCTCTTGAAATTTTGCACAGGGGTATACAATTGCGAAAGAAACATATTTTTCTTATGACTTTTTCGAAATTAGGTTAAATAAGCCCATTTTTCGGACATTTTTTTCATTAATGTCAAATTTCACATATAAAAGAGACTACGTCACATTATTGGTTCTAGAGCAAGCAAAACCTGATGCCCCCAAACAAATTTTCCGTAAGTTATTTACTAAAAATTTTTCCCATATGGCGCAGACTTTTTGGCGGGCACTGTAAATGTAAAACTAAAAGTAGGAAAATTCTGAAAATTTGGCACCTCATCAATGCCGATGGGCGCTGCTCAACTAAAATATTTTGGTGAATCTGGCACTTCCGGTTATGCCGGAAGTTGATATCAACTTTCCTATCTCAAATAGAATGCCCTGTATATTATTGCATTTTTGTATTCTAGGCATCATTTTGGAACAAAAACATGCAACATGTCCTATGTCTAAATCCAACCGTTTTTGAGATATTTGCATTTTTCCGAAAATATTACATGTGCAGACCTAAAGTCAATTAGCAATTTATACGAGGAAACCGCGAAATTTCAAAACGAATTTTTGGCGTCGTGTAACAGAAGCCCAGACCTAGTGATCTCTGCTGAGAAATAAATCCGTTCTTATACAAGGTGTTCACAAAATATGAATAAAAATTACATTCAAAATGTGCTTAAATTTCGAAATTTTCAAATGGAAACCCCCATTTTTTTGATGCGATCTTATTCACCACTAAAAATGATGACAACTTTGTGTAAGGCCTATACCTAAATGCAGTAATTTTCGATTAATTTACGATTAATTTACGAGAAACCCACTTTTCATATTAGCCGTGGACGTTGAAAAGGCAATCGCGGCTGAGGGTCACTTGGTTTATAAATTATTGTCAACAATAATGCCGGCGCGCTTAAATTACACAAACGAAGATTATGTATCGCACGTTCTCGATATTACTTTGTTGCATTCTCCGTAGATAATAAACAAATTTAAATAATCTTAATTTAAGCGCGCCGGCATTATTCTTGACAATAATTTATAAACCAAGTGACATTTCCTCAGCCGCGATTGTCTTTTCAACGTCCACGGCTAATATGATTTTCCAAGCGTTAAGCAAACCCCGCATTTTATGGGCGAAAAGTGTTTTTTTTTTTAAATTAATCGAAAATTACTGCATTTAGGTATAGGAAACCTTACACAAAGTTGACATCATTTTTAGTGGTGAATAAGATGGCATTAAAAAGATAGGGATTTCCATTTGAAAATTTCGAGATTTAAGCACATTTTGAATGTAATTTTTATTCATATTTTGTATAAGAATGGATTTATTTATCAGCAGAAATCACTAGGTCAGAGCTTCTCGATGCCAAAAATTCGTTTTGAAATTTCGCGGTTTCCTCGTATAATTTGCTAATTGAATTTAGGTCTGCACCTGTAATTTTTTTCGGAAAAATGCAAATATCTCAAAAACGGTTGGATTTAGACATAGGACATGTTGCATGTTTTTGTTCCAAAATGATGCCTAGAATCCAAAAATGCAATAATATACAGGGTATTCCGTTTGAGATAAGAAAGTTGATATCGACTTCCGGTATAACCGGAAGTGCCAGATTCGCCAAAATATTTTAGTTGAGCAGCGCCCATCGGCATTGGTGAGGTGCCAAATTTTCAGAATTTTCCTACTTTTAGTTTTCCATATATAAATCGATGCAATTCGTGGTGGGCCACCCTGTATATTTTCTGGCACAAAATGCAGTAATACTGATTTTCTTGTTATTTGAACTGCCATGCTTACTGCCTGACGCAAAGAATAATTATATATCACTTTAAGAAATTCATCAGGCACCTAGTCCCAGTTTGCACAAAAAAGTTAGTAAGTCTTTTGTAGAAACATGTCTAACAGAATGTTCTCTTTCTCTGGGCACAGGATCGAAATATTGATAAGGAATTTTAATATGCTCCTTGGTAATTGAAGTTGTTTGAATAACGTCCTCGTTGGAAAAATCTTGTGGCTTTGAGGCGCTGGATCTATGTTCTCTTATTGTTTCTTAAAGAGCTGGCAGCAAATTGCTGAATTGAGATACCCGATAGGCTCTATTACCAAACTCCTAACCCAGTAAAAGAGCTGGCATTAAAACTCCATCTTCAGTCAAATGTCTATCACAGACCCGATAATTTCCCGGGACGTATGTATTTTTTTAATGAAGATATTTTTACTATAAAATTAGTCTATAGGGTTATTGAACACTCCGTTACAAATTGCACACGACCAACTTGCTCTTTGTTTAAGGACGTTTAGCCTTGGGCAATTAAGTAGGCAATTATATAAAATTATTAAAATGCTACAATATTTTAAATGCAAAGAGTTTGTGACTTCTGAGGGTTTGAATAAATGGATAAAATTTGAAAATAACAGTGCAACGTTTTTTTTCTATCCAGTGTAATTTTTTCGACAAAACCCCAACCAAATTACACAACCTAATTACAGTTTATGAAAATCCTTCTTACGTGAATGTCATTAATTATAAGTCCATTACAATTCCGGCAAATACGACAATCATCAGAAAATTCTAGTGCGGAGTACGGTTAAGATTTTCCGTCCTATTTCTTGCAAACTGACTTTCCAATTCAAAATCGTCAACATTATTTATTAATCCATTAGTTAATCTTCGCTCAAAAAATCCAACACAAGAGTAGCATTGAACGCGATTATTAAAAGGAATCACGAATTTCTTTGTAAACAATGATTCTTTGCCTATACAACTAACTGTCATGTCAAATAGTAGTGGCTTGTTTTATGGTCACGGCTATCTAAGATAAAAATATGTATCTTGGCTAATACAAAAATCAATAGAGAAGTTGAATTTCTACCACTCATGAGGCTCTTTGGACATATATACTGCGCAAAAAACTGCACTTTCAAAACCCACGTAGTTTTTAAGCTCGCAAAAAAAGATTCGCTAACAGAAAACCGTACAGGAAATACAGTGCTTGTAGGTTTTAAGTTAGTTTTGCAGGGTCCCTTACGAAAACAAATTCTGCATATGGTTAATAACTACTAAATAATAATAATACCTAACTGGACGAACAATGGTACCTTACAAGCCAATTAAAGCTTCTACGGGGAGGGTTGATAACAACGATATATATAGAAATAGATAAATTAACAAAGGCAACTTGTTTTGTTTCGTGATTTTAAAAAGATGTTATTGTTCATATTTCAATATTTCCAGTTTTTTTATACGATTTGGCTTATTTTGTGAATATCTCAAAGCATATACACGACATACATTAATGAAACTTAGATACACGAGTATTTACTTTAAATTATAACTGAAAAATATGATTATGAATATGAATTGGTAGGTCTATTCAAGAATAATTAACAAACATATATATTGACACGAAGTAACAGTTTGTGGAAGTTATTGAAACTAAAAAATCTCTGGAGTAAGTTGAATAAGCTGAAAAGTAAGAATATCTATTAACTAAATAAGTAAACTAATAATTTTACAAGTAGAAAGCGCACTTATTAGCAGCAATTAATCAATATTCCTAATCGAAGCAAGTAAAATACCAGCCAAAATGTAGGTCACCAAAGTGCTGACATAAACAATAATTTAGGTATAAATTTCGGCGCTTCGGCCGCCAAACCATCCAATCGGTTTCTTGGCCGCCACTTGGATCACCAACTATCTATTCGCTCGCCGAATTACGGACATATAGGTTAACCCAGGATCTGAGTTCCTTATTGGATCTATCGCTAGCGGGTAGCGAGGGCTCCTACTAGGAAGCTGGAGAACGGGCAATAGGTTACCTGGCCTGCCCCGCACGAGTCTCTGGTGACCTATCACGGGCTGTTGGTGTTGTCCTAGATCGGCACAAGAACTGAGCGATTCGTCTAGGCGCGCAGCTCCACGCGACATTCTGCTAGAAACGCTCTTATTACGTCTATCCGTCGCGTCGCGAACGCTTTCCTCGTCTCGAGCCACCTCCGCCAAGCCTGTGTCACCGCCGCCAAGATGTTGTCTATATGGTGCATAAAGCCTTGTTATGAACCCGACCCCCGTCTTCTTCAATTCTGGACTTCCTTACCTGCGTTCAGTGTGCGACAACGAACTACCAGCGCTCGCCATACCTGCAGTCGATCCTGAAGGGTCCTAAGGGACTACGCGACCCAGCCCAGGGCGCGACAATATTAGGTGCAAAACCTATTTCAATTAGTATTTGTAAACACCCGCATTATAAAATGTGATTGTAACTTTTTCTAGCTAATCATATTAAGCAACTACTACTATAAGTCTTCCTTAAGTAGTTTTGGCTTCAAAGCGGATTTATTGAATCAAAAAGGCTGTTTTAAGTAACTAATGTGAAGTATAAAAAGTCAAACTTTAAAAAAATAATAATATTTGGAAGAAAGTCAAAACTTTGAATAAAATTATTCTTGTCATAAGAAAAGACTCCTATAAGAGATATGTTTAATGAAAAATGTCCAATCCTACTAATTGGGACCAACGACAAAAATTAGCGAAATGTGTTAAATTGTAGCTATTTTTGACCCACCCTGTACAATAGGCGACTTCTTTTGTCTTAACGACCGACTGACTGACATGTCATTTGTAAAAAGTAATACTTTTGGATATGTTTAGTAAAACAGCCATTTTTATGATATTGAAAAATTCATATCTCCGAAACTAGACATAGAAACGAATTTAAACTTGCACGTGTAACTTCTAGTGACTTGTACTACAATATCCTAAAAAATTATCAAAATTGGCAGGGAGCCATTTTCCCATGTAAATATTTGGTGCGGGGTTCTTTCACCAAATATGATATATTCGCATCTTTACATGGAATGCTAAATATATAGTGTTAAAGATAACTATATAAAACTGTTTAGGTATTGTTGGAATTTCGAGATAAGAGGACCCTAAAAAATCTTTAGAAATACTTCAGCAAAATAATACTGACAATTTTATCCATGAATTGCCTCTGGTACAACGAGACCATATTATATTCCAATAATATGATCCAGCGCCACCCCATAATGCTGCTAGAGTTTGTAATTTTTTAGGAGACCTAGTTGGTGACAGCTGGATGGGAAAGTAATTTTTTCCTTTGGGGGAGAATCAAAGACTTAACTTACCAGAGGCGGTCTAATTCTCGTCAAGAACTTGAATTGGCAGTTCCGGAAGTATTTAATTTAGTATCCCCCGTGGAATTATTAAATAGTATAAATAAATAATGCAAGTCGAAGATGTAATTTAAGTTTACAATAAAACGGCGCGCAGTTTGAGACCTTACTGTAAAATGAGTTTTTTTGTTGCATGTATCTTTTTTTTGTCTTAAATTGCCATCGATACGCGAACTAGGGGGGTCTGGCGGGTATTTAAACATGCGCAAACGGTACGCCATCCTTTTTTCAGAAGTTTCATAACAAGAACTTCCATACTTCTCAGTGGCAGCCTGTTCAGAAATGTGGAAAAATTAATTATTAAAATACAAGTTCACGTGACAATAATAAGAGCCCTTTGGGCCCACGCTAAGGGTATATACCGTCAGATAATGACAGATTTTCCATGTTATCCCTTCAACATTGATGTACTTTTCAACAATCTTCGAGGCTTGTATGCGAAAATGAGGAACCTAAATCTGTCACTATCTGACGGTCTAAGTATGCCTATGGTTTTCCGTAGAATTTTCTATTTTGAACTTCATTATAAAGGGCATGGCAGCCTGACTAAAAGCATATCAAGACGCATATTTTTCGAATTAATGAAAACTCGGTTTTTAATATGAAGAACCCAGGATGACTCTCTGATTCATACCTTATTATTGTGAGAATATAAGCAACATGATTCCCTTTGAAAGGCATACTGAGTAAAATCACGTCCAAAAATCTGTCACTATCTCCCGGTCTAATAGCCTAAGGGAAGTAGGCTGTATTTTCTGGGCTTATATGTTTGTTGTTGATGTTTTGAGTAGCTATTTTGATGTGAAGGGGGGCATAATAAGCTTATAATTGGCAGGGAACCTTGTGTGACAGAGGATATAACATTTTAATATACGGTGTGTACCCGGGTTGCTATTCCCAAACAACACTATCCCCTCCACTTTGTCATTGTCACCATGTTCTGCTGCAATTCTAATTCATTAACTGTTTTAAAAAATACGACCGGTGAGCCCGTTTTGTTTCCGATGTGAAAACACGGGGTTCTCAATCGGCTACTCTCGTGTTATTGCTAAAATCCATCTTATATTAGGATGGATACAACCGAATTTTCTGAGATTTGCCGTACTTCCAAATTTTCCTGGATAATTCAGGCAAATGTGGCATCGCCCATTCTATTGATATAAATCTGTCGCCCGCTGTGTTACCACTCGCGATAAGAAATTACTATTTCTTTCGTCTGCGAGGCCTTTTCAAGGTGTCCTGTTTGACATTGTTATACAGAAGGTGTGCGTTGCGCAGCCAACATTGCAAACTGGCCTCTAGATTGTAGGGCAGCGACATGATGGCCGAGTAAATTCTAGAATTTGCCCTCAACGCAGGTTCTGGTTTAAATTAGAAGCTCTATCGTAATTCCCCTTGCTTCGTGCTACGATTAAAGAATCGCATAGGTAATGAACGTATAGGATTACCCTTCTCGCTAGGGATTTCAGTTTCATCAGTTTCGTGAAATATATGGGGCGAAGCCACTTGGTAGAGTAATTAAGTGAGCTCATAAATAAAGTTCTGAAAACTAGAACCTTAGATACTTGCTATAGTGTGCTGAGATAGACGTGTGAAAATAAGTATCTTTTAGGTGCATGGTAATAAGGACAATCTTATTCGACCAGTCGGGGGTCAGTCCCAGTGTCCTTCATTTTAAGTGCGGAGGCAGAATAAAAGTATTCAGATTTTAAGATTTAAAAATGAGACGTCCGCCGTCGTCTGACATTTTTGTGGAAAAAATTTCAACAAACTACTGGTCCCGACATGGTATACCCTGAACTGCTGCTGCTGATAACTTCTTTGGGTTAAAAATTCCCCGAATTCTCTCTAAGGGTATAGAGATGTGAAACCGCTCTAGAAAAAAGAGGGTTGGCTGTAACTGTTAGTATATATATAATAGTTTTCCTATTCTCATATCTGGAGAGTCTGTATAAGTATGAGGTTGCTCTCCTTGGGTTTTCCCCCACCAGTGACTAACGACGAGGCGGGTATTCCCCCCTCCCCTTTCTCGTGGAAAAACAATGGATTTTATTGTCTTATGGCGGACTTCAAAGGGTCCGCGGTCTAAGGAAGCCCGCACTTCAAGGCTTATGACCCCTCAGTTGAGGCACAGACGAACGTACCTCTAGACCGTCGAGCACATTGTTGAAATTTTCGCGACACACACCAAAATTTTTGATACAATTTTTGCATAAAGCAAATAATTGATTTAAGGTACCTCTACTTAGTACCTTAGTACTGAGTCGCAAGAATTGTAACACAATGCAATTTATCAGTTTTATCTGTTTTGGTTCAAAAATTAAGGTTTCAAAGTTGTTTTACCAGGATGTTTTGCGAACGGTTTTAACAATGCCTCCCACTACCTATGTCGCCTTTAATGTATGGTTATGGGTTAAAGAAATTCACATCACCTTTGAGCTTAAGGTGGCTCACCTCAGGGCTAAAAAGACTCCTCCCTATGTGAGCTTAAAGTAGCCAGGTATGTCGAGCCTGAGGAAGCCCGACACGTAACGACCTGTGGTGGGCTTGGAGAGGTACGCCTACCGGGACTTAAGAAAGTCCTCCTTGGTTGAAGTCTTAAACGAATCCTCGGTTCAGGGGTAAAGGAACCGCTATTCAGCTGAGAGCTTAAGAAAGCTCACCCCAGTTCAGGTCCTATCGAAGATAACAGAGCCGTCGCTGGCGGGCAGCGCGGCTCTTATTGGCCGCGGCAGCTTCTTCCTCTCTCAGGCGGATCCAGTTAAAACGTGCCAGAGCGCGCGCGCGCGGCCTTTCCGGTTTCTACGCCTGACTCTTGCCTCTGGTCTTGGTCGACGGGCCGCGGTCAGAACTCGAGCGGTGAGGGCCGATGCTGTGAAATGATTAGCAAAGATATTTGATAGTTTTACTTACAGAATGAGCAGGGGTCTGGCTTTAGACAGCACGCTTAAGGAAGCCCACAGCTTGGGGGTTAAGGAACCTTGTCTGAGCTCAGAAGCTTGTTTCAGCTCTGGGCTTAAATAAGCTCATTATGTGGACTTAAGGAAAATCACATAAAGAGCACGGGTTTTATGTCGGAAGCTGAGGAGGTTCGATATGCCACATTATGCCACGCCTAAAGCGTGCCGGGCGCGGCGTTTCGTCTGCAATAAGGAGGTTCGCAGCCCGCGTCGCCGCTGGTGACAGCCTCTGGCTCTTTCGTGGGTACGCGCGGTGCTGCTGCTTCGCGCCTCCGTCCGAGGCTGCTCCGGTCCTACGGTCGGTGCGCCGAAATCCGCCGTGCCGCGGGGCCTGTAATGCCTTCCAGTTCCAACCTTCCAGTCGCCTTTACGAACCGCCGCAACGCTTCCCCGCTCCAGGAATGGATGCATCTCCATCTCGGCCGCATCCACTCCCATGCTGCGAAATGATTAGCAAGAACGTTTGATAATTTTACTTACTCAATGCGTGGAGATATTTGTTGTTGACGCGCGTTGTTCTTATTTCTTATCACTCGAAGTACGAAAACGCTATTGACGCGCGGCCGGTCGGGAGAGAAGCAGGCCGCCCGGCGGGTGGGGAGTAGGGGAGTTTGGTCTTTGAACTATTGTGGCTCGCTACAAAGAAATCAAATAGTAATGTCATCGGACCTGATGTCGTTGTATAATAGAAGGTTAATGTAGCCAATACTTATTGACCAGAAATTTTTCCTCTTATTAACAAAGTACCAAATTGATAGTTGTCAAAATATTACTAGATAGTAGTATTATTAGATTATCGGGTGTAAACTTTTAGTGATATGGAATTTTTTTAAAATTTTGGATGGGATGTAATAAAAGTTGTTTTTGTTTAGGAGTAATAAATAAAGGAAAGTAATATTTGGATCTTAAATATTTTTTTAATTAATGCATTTTTATCTTGGTTTATGTAACACATTATTTTAAGAAAATCTTTAGAGTTAGAGATATGTATTTCTTTCTGTTGCGAGATCTTTAGCTTCTTGTGCACTTTCACAACATGTTTCATACCACCCCACATGTCTTTATAAAATATGTTTCTTGACACTTTGCCCTAGAATGGGTTAGTTATGAATTAAGAAAACAAGGCTTTTGGCGTTGACTGACGTATTTATAAAGACTTCACACGGCTATAGCTTTATGTCCTGGAAAACAGATGGCTCTGATGGCTAACAATGTATTCTACATTGTATTTTATCTCCGGAAAGCGCATGGTGACCCAAAAATGTGTCCGACGTGACAGCCGTGAGCATTCTTTAATAATATATCAGTCAACGCTTCTGGGACCTACTTTTATACCTACGAATTGTTTTGCTGTTTTGATGCAAGCAATCAATTGCCAAGGTTTGAATGGAATATGAAAATTAATAAGTTAATAGAAAATTTGCCTATTCATTATTATTCCAAATTAATAAATAAATTTGAGCATTCCCTTCAAACGTTTTTTGCAACAAAATAACAAACAAATGCTCATAAGTATGCTCCAAAATGCGTTGTTTTCTAGATACAGAATTGAACCCATTCTCGGAGTTTTCACTTTTTCGGACGGGTTACCATAATTTGTTTTCTTTACTCTGAATCCAGTAACTTTGGGGCAAATTTGCAACAGACATTTTTATGTAAAAATTAACGAGTACTCCCGGTTTGCCAAAAAACCACGCATGGGCGAATTTTTTTCGAAAAGTAGATATACCTTTGCATTTGTCGACGATTTTTTAAACTCACCCATAATAAAGAACCTTAATCTACAATAAGGCCGTAATTTTCAGGCAAAAGCAAAAACAACCACGAAAAAGAGCAGAATTTCGTTCCACGCAAGCAGTCACAAATACAATTAATATACGCCCTTAATTAATCCAAGTGGGATCGGTGCTTGGCCGGGAAGACACTCAGAATCCCGGACGGTTCGTTCCGGCTGAAGAGCCCTCCACCGCCCCGCAGGGCCACGTGCCCTTTGCCGGCGCTGCTCATTGTGGGTTTGCGGTATTGTCAGGACGGCAGGCGCCAATTGGACCGTGCGGCCGGAAGTAACGTCCTTCGTCCGTTATTAGACTTTTTGACGGGGCCCGCGGCCGTCGTTTCGTCTAATTGAGACGCCGGCTATTAGCGATAGCTCTTTAATTATGAAAGTTAGAGCATAAGGTTTCAGATATGGTCTATATTTATATGTATAGGGTGGTCCAAACTTAAACAGCAATATATTAAAAACTGCTAGTAAATTTCAAAAAGGAGATTTTTTTCATGTATCGAAATCCTAGAGGTTTTCCTTATACCTAAAGGACGACAGCTATGGCAGACATTGGTACAGTTTAGACACAAATTGAATTCTATAAATTAAAAATAAATCGGCTTGTCTACTTCCACCAGTGCCGGAGAGGCGGGGTTCAAACATCATATTTTTCAATAAAAAAAAATGTTACGCCACTGGAAAAGTAACATTTTTCTGCCTTCAATGTTCTAATCAATATTTCTAATAAAAAAGTATTCTTGAGTTTTTTTCTAAAAATGTACCTTTTGCAAAAAAATATTTTTCTGTTTTAAATTTTTTAGCAGAAGAAAATCAAAGTAGACATACAATTTTGAAATTTGGCATACCTACTTAGTTTTTAATTCTGAACAACTTTCCTTAATACATTTTGTCACATGACTTATATAAAAATCACTTTACTGGTGCCAAAAATTAGTTTTCCAACATAACTTTATCTCATGCATGTACAGCTGCGGCCAATTTGAATTTGCAAAACCACCTAAATTATAAGTCCAAATGAGGGAGACCCAGCTACATCGGGCAACACTGCCCTTCCCTCCCCACACAAACCGTTTCAAAAGAGCCTGCGGGGACGAGAAGGGAGACAAAGGCGGCTGGTGGCTAGGAATGTAGCCGGATAGCTTCCCAGCAACCCACAAGATATTGTCAGGAAAAGTCGGAATTCAGAGATAAAAGTCGGAATTCCGAGATAAAAGTCGGAATTCAGACATAAAAGTCGGAATCGGAAAAAAATTATGAGGGTGGCCTCTCTACGCCTTCGTAAATATAATAAATCATAACTTATTTCAGCCCAAAACAGACCACTGCCACGAAATGAATGTGAAAAAAACAGTAGCAGACGGGCTGATGAACTCCTGTGAACGTTAGCAGTGTTAGTGATGTGATTTTTTGTTTTATTTTTTTACAACGTCATTATCATTTTTGGTTAATTTGTAAAGTATTGTAACTCGCGGAAAGGAGGCATACGTCACGAAGTGGCAGTTTGTGGAAGTAATTAAAATTCGAATTTATAAAAAAAGCGTCATCTCTGGAATAAGTTTAATAAGCTTAAAAGCAAGGACATCTATTTACTAAATATCTAAACTAATTATTTACAAATAGAAAGCATTTATTGGCAAGCACATGCCAACTTAGAATAAATTAATAATTATTCAACCAAAGTGCTGACATAAACAATAATTTCGGTATAAATTTCGGCGCGTTGGCAGCCAAATCATCCATAGTAGATAAATCGGTTTCCTAGCCGCCCCTTGGATCACCAACTAGCTACTCGCTGGCTGAGTTAAGGACATATAGGACCCATGACCTGACTTCCTTATTCCGTCTAGCCGGTAGCGACGGCTCCTACTAGGAAGCAGGAGAACGGACAATAGGTTTCCTGGCATGCCCCTCGCGTGTCTCTGGCAACCTATCACAAGCTGTTGGTGCTATCCCAGACTGGCGCCCAAGAACTGAGTGATTCGTCTCGGCACGCAGCTCCATGCGCCTCCCGGCTAGTAACGCTCATGCGTCTATCCTTCGCGAACGCTTTCCTCGTCGCGAGCCACCTCCATCTAGCCTGGGTCACCTCAGCCGAGATGTTGTTTCTGTGGTGAAAAAAGCATTGTTACGAATCCGGCGCCATCTTCTTCAATTCTGGACTCCCTTACCTTCTTTCAATGTGCGACAATGAACTACCAGCACTCGCCGGACATGCAGACGATCCTGAAGAGTCCTAAGGAGTACGCGTCTTATGGGGTGACGCGACAATTATTGTTCTATTACCTCTGATGATATAGGAACATGGAAATAGAAGAAATAGGGGAAAACGCGGAAAAATTAACGATAAGGGTGATTGGTTTTGCCGCGTATTTGAGAAAAACGCGCGCCAACAACTATATAAAAATAAACCCTGATCACGGTTCAGATTGTTAGGGTGTTTAAGAATTTCAGTGAATTCAAAGATTTTTTGATGGGGTGGGCCGATTCTGATAGGATCTTAATATCACTAAGCAAGACTTGGTGCCCCGTGTCCAGATAATATTCGGCAATGGCAGAATGGCACCGTTGACGCAACCATATATACAACGTTCATGTTCTATAACACGCCTATAACACGCGTTGAATAGAGTCCGTCCCGTTTCTCCAATATACACTTGCCATATGAGCATGGCACACGCGATACACACTACTCGAACTCAATGGTATAACATCCTTAATCGGTCGGTAATATTGGGATAATTTAGGGAGCGTGGAAAATCTTGCTACTATGTTATGTCGATTTAGAATTTTGTAGATGCGAGCGGTTATGTTATGGATATATAAAGGAGAGCCATAGCAGTAGGCGGGTTATTTACTCGTCTCTTAGTATTATTGTTGTGGTTAGTAAATTTCTTAATTGAACGCCGGGTACTATGACAAGAATAATTGTTGGCAAGTAGAACATTAGTAAGATGATCCAGTTCGATATCAAGATTATTAGGATCGAAGAAACAATTTTTAAAAGTTAATTAACAAGGTATATTTTAGTAACGAAACGCATATCCATTATTTTTTATGACTTCTGCGCATCTTCTAGATAGAGAGGATATTAATTTATCAATATACAGGGTGTTCCTCCACCTATACGCATAAACTTGGGAAATTGTAGCAGAGGACAAATAATGACCAATTATCGAAAAAAAAATGTAATAAAATATTTTTTGTTTTGGAGATACAGTGAAAAAACTTTTACATAGATAATAAATAATTAAGAAGATAACAAGTCATGATACGGTATTTAGCAGTACTACAGTGTGACCCATTTGTTTTGGGGTCAGTGTGTAAAAAGTGTATCAATCGTGCGATTTGGCTGATTTTTTTTTTAAATTGTAGAGCTCGATGAACTGCACATTTTGAACAAAAATTGCCTGGTTCGCATAAAATCCAAAGCCTACTATGACCGTTTTTATGAGCAAAATTTTAAGAAACCATATTAGCGTTTTTTTTTGAAAAAATCTGTGTGCGCCAATGGATTGAGCACCCCTCGAAATGGGTATGTACAAAATTTCATCAAAATATTTCAAGTAATAACGATTTTGTAGAAAAATTAAAAATGCAGCCAAGGTACGTCTTTATTTTCAAAAATTCAAAGTTGGCCATGGAAAATAATTGAATTGTAATAATACAACCTTATGCTTATAAACACAAAACATAAAAACAATTAAAATTATAAAATTTTTGTAACTTCTACCAAGCCTCCATTTTCTACAATGCATTTGTCGTTCCTCTTGCGTACATTCAAAATTACATTTCGTATTTGCTGTGGAGTAATTTCCTAACAACTACGGTTTATCCTAGCTTGCAGTTCTTGTAAATTATGGGGTCTTGACTTATAAACATTTTGCTTAAGTGTACCCCAAAGAAAAAAATCTAAAGGAGTTAAGTCCGGAGATCTCGGTGGCCACTCACAGAAAGGACTATTTCGCCCTATCCAACAGTTTTCAAAATTATTATCTAGCCAGTTTCTGATTAAACGAGCATTATGAATAGGACTGCCATCTAACTGTAACTTTAAATTTAAACGGTATCTTAATGGTAACTCATCTAAAGCATTTCTAAATTCAATTTCTAGAAAATTCAAGAAGCCAGCCGCATTCAAATTCCCTTCAAAGAAAAATGGGCCAATTATTCTGTCGCGTAGTATTCCACACCAAACGTTAATTTTTTGTGAATATTGTCTCCTTGCATTTATTATAAACTCTGGATTTTCAGCTGACCAGTGACGGCAGTTTTGACTTGATACTACACCATTTGTAGTAAACGTGGCTTCGTCGGTGAATACAATTTCATTTAAAAAGTTGCCATTATGGAGATATTCACCTTGCAGCCAATAGCAAAATTCTAATCTTCTCTCCTCATCTCCTGGTTCCAGGGTGTGCAAAAATTTTGGCTTAAACGGTTTTATTTTGTTTTGTCTCAAACATCTCCTTATACTCTCTCTGGGTATATGAAGGTCTAAACTAGCCGTTCGAACACTATTTCGAGGATTGTCACTAAAGTATTGCAGAATTTGATTGTTATTTTCAACAAGTCCACGGCGTCCATTTTGCCTAGTTTTTAATAAATTTTTAGAAATCGATCCAGTTTCATCAAAAATATTGTTTATACGTTGTACAGTACTTCGACTCACTGATCTACCTGGGTGTCTATTGTTAAATTCGGCCGCAGCTTCTGCTGCCGAGCGCTCGTTGTCGCCCACGAGTCGAACAATTTCTATTTTGTCTCTTATGCTTAAATATTCCATAATTATGATAATTAATTGTATTGAGCACAAACAATTTCTGAACTCAATTTAGACAGTTTGACACTTAATAAAAGTAAACAATTCAATTATTTTCCATGGCCAACTTTGAATTTTTGAAAATAAAGACGTACCTTGG
This sequence comes from Pseudeuparius sepicola, assembly GCA_963920635.1. Taxonomy (NCBI): domain Eukaryota; kingdom Metazoa; phylum Arthropoda; class Insecta; order Coleoptera; family Anthribidae; genus Pseudeuparius; species Pseudeuparius sepicola. The sequence continues at coordinate 32,669,979 of OY987303.1, forward strand.
CTGCATTTTTAATTTTTCTACAAAATCGTTATTACTTGAAATATTTTGATGAAATTTTGTACATACCCATTTCGAGGGGTGCTCAATCCATTGGCGCACACAGATTTTTTAAAAAAAAAACGCTAATATGGTTTCTTAAAATTTTGCTCATAAAAACGGTCATAGTAGGCTTTGGATTTTATGCGAACCAGGCAATTTTTGTTCAAAATGTGCAGTTCATCGAGCTCTACAATTTAAAAAAAAAATCAGCCAAATCGCACGATTGATACACTTTTTACAGACTGACCCCAAAACAAATGGGTCACACTGTATGTTGTTAGCTGCCTTCAGTTAGAACAAAAGTATGGCACGTAGTTTCGTAAACGAAGAACTTATGGACATGGTACTATAGCATAATGGAGATGCACATCAAAATTCGGTGGCTGCATCTCATCTTTATGCCCAAAGATTTCCTCAAAGATTACATCCAGGAATTGAGGTTTTTTGCGTGTGATTCAGTGAGGCAGAGAAACTGGCAAGACAAAAACAAAACAAAACGGGCCGATCGTGTGGTGCCTTCATGGATTCGCAGAGCTCAACTGTGTGTCAAAAATCAAGGAAATAACTTTGAACAGATATTATGATGAACTAACATAATTTTTATTTTATTACACTTAATTCTAGTTCTTTGTTTTTAATTTGAAATAAATTGATATCCAAAACAAAAAATATTTTATTACATTTTTTTCGATAATTGGCCATTATTTGTCCTCTGCTACAATTTCTCAAGTTTATGCGTATAGGTTGAGGAACACCCTGTATTCTTGCAAAACATTATTCCATGCTCTCATGACAGCTTCTAATAGTTCTTTTATAGATTCATATTTGCCGTAGTTTTCTTATCTTATTTTCCCATCAATATGATCCCAGAGGTTCTCAATAGGGTTAAGATCAGGACTTTTTCAGTTGTAAACGTTTCTTTTACTTGGCGGTATGCTTCTGATTGCTGTCGTGCTGAAAAATCCACCATAAGGACAAATTCTCTTCAACAAATTGAAGCATTTATATTCCTTTAAGATGTCTAGATAAACAAATTGGTCCATAATGCCACCGATATGAAATAAGGGGCCCACTCCGTGTCCAGAAAAACAATCCCACGACATCACATTTCCACTGCCATATTGAATTGTAACCTTACTGTATTTAGGGTTAAACTTATAATTCTTCAGACGTCTTACCCACTGCATTCCATCAGAACTAAACAAGTTCAACTTTGTGTGATCAGAAAATAAAACGTTTTTCCATTGACGAACAGTTAATATGATTTCTTGCAAATTATATCCTGGCTCATCTGTTTTTAGCAGAAACAAAAGGCTTCTTCGCTGGTCTTCGCCCATAAAGACCAACGCCTTATAGATCTTACAGATAAACTCACTTGTCGAATTTCCTTTTTGATTCTCCCTGCATGCCAAAATGGATTTCTTGAAGAAATCAGTTTTATACTGCGATAGGTAGCTTTATCTGTTTTACGCGGCCTTCCTGATTTTGGAGCATTACTTAAGCTTCTTTGTTGATTGTACATTGCAATTTTTTTGTGATAACACAGCGGCCGACCGGTGACCAGCGTTGGGCGTCGCGACGCCTCTTTGTTGATAATAAAAAACAAGACTTCGACGCCAGGATCTCCAAGCCTGTACTTAATTCCTGCGAATCGAGCTCCATCGGTTTGTCAGGGTAATTAATAACAATATTCGACGCCGACTGGTAGCCGGGGCATCTCGGCGTGTAATTTGCAATGTTTGTAAAAATTAGATTAAAAAGCGAGCAGTCGCCAACGTGTGTGGCACTCGGATGTTTGCAATCAAGGAATCTGTTCTTAAAAAGAACCACTATCCTATTGAATTTGTTAAGAACGTTTTTCAGGATTGTCAAATAATGGTAGTAGAATTAGAGAAAGGAATGTGTTGGACCGATCAGTAAATTTCATTATGCTTTATATTCCTGGACTATCAGAAAAACTAATACGCATAGGCAATCTTTTTAACGTCAGAACAATATTTAGGACCGAAAATACATTAAGATCGATGCTAGGTAAAACGAAACCATTTAATGAAGTAGAAAGCTCAAAGAATTGCATTTATAAAATTTCTTGGAAAGTTCTATGTTAGACCTGTAGGCCATTCAACGTTCGTTTAAAAGAACATAAAAATTTTATTAGGCAAAATCAAATTTCAAAGTCAAAAATATGTGAACACTCTTTTAACACTAATCATAGAATTTTGTGGGATAGGTCCCACACTTTGACACTTTGACGTGACATTTATTGAAACTTGAAAAAGTTGCCCTTTAATCAGTTTGTTTCAGGTTTCTGCGACGAAAAACCCAATTAAAAAATTAAATTGAAAATTCCATACCTACTTTTTTGGCCAATCAGAGGCTCGTTTTTTGCTTCGTTGTCATGGCAACTCAAAAAAATTCCGGAAATATTCTCACTTGCTCTAGTGCAGCAGGAGGTGATTACAGCGGAAATTTTTTGACAGATGTCATTATTATAATGTGACATTGTAACATAAACTCAACAAAAATTTTGATAATAATTTCGTTTAATTTACGTGCATGTAGGTATGGAATTTTCTTACCGAATCCCCCACGTTCTTAAATTAATATCCGGAAATTTTTCTCGTACTCGAAAAATTTCCGGCAATAGTTCAAGCACTAGGGCGATTACTAGTGAAAATTCCATACCTACCTTTTTTGACCAATCAGAGGCTCGTTTTTTGCTTCGTTGTCATGGCAATTCAAAAAATTTCCGGAAATATTCTCACTTGCTCTAGGCAGCAGGAGGTGATTACAGCGGAATTTTTTTTGACAAATGTCATTATTATAATGTGACATTGTAACAATTAATTAGATACCCGACAAAAATTTTGATAATAATTTCGTTTAATTTACGTGTAGGTATGGAATTTTCTTACCGAATCCCCCACGTTCTTAAATTAATATCCGGAAATTTTTCTCGTACTCGAAAAATTTCCGGCAATAGTTCAAGCACTAGGGCGATTACTAGTGAAAATTCCATACCTACCTTTTTTGACCAATCAGAGGCTCGTTTTTTGCTTCGTTGTCATGGCAATTCAAAAAATTTCCGGAAATATTCTCACTTGCTCTAGGCAGCAGGAGGTGATTACAGCGGAATTTTTTTTGACAAATGTCATTATTATAATGTGACATTGTAACAATTAATTAGATACCCGACAAAAATTTTGATAATAATTTCGTTTAATTTACGTGTAGGTATGGAATTTTCTTACCGAATCCCCCACGTTCTTGAATTAATATCCGGAAATTTTTCTCTAACACGATTTTTTTAAGAAAATTCGTGTTAGAGAAGAATGTTTTAAGAAAATTCGTGTAGGTACTCGTAAAATTTCCGGCAATAGTTCAAGCACTAGGGCGATTACTAGTGAAAATTTCCAAATTTAAGTTGAAAAGATACCTACATATTTAGTTCGGTATATTGAAATGGAAAGGTCTCTTTTTAAAATTTATAACGATCTTTAGGACACTTCATTCCAGTGATTCCAATGATTGTTTCGCTTTTTAGAGTCGCTTGGAATTTAGGTATATCTTTTAGGTTTACACATCTTCAATTTAAAAACAAAAAAGATTGCTTTAAAAAATTGCGTTAGAGTATTCTAAGGGTGTCATTTTCTAAATATTGATTAAGAAAGTCGGCATACTTTGAGATGCCAGATATTATGTTTACAAAATTACGGAATTTCATTTCCTTCCTTAGATATTATTTGTACAGTTTAATTTCAATATTCTGGAAGATATGGCATATGCGCGCAAAGATAAAATGATTAATTTATTTTCCAATTCATTGGGTACATAATATATGCAGGTGTTAACATTATAATGTATAAAAAAATAGATGGAGTTTAAGCATTGTCTTGCTTCCGCCGGGAAAACCCATTTATTCTGCTCATGCGGGTTATTAAAACAAACTCTTCCTTTATTTACAATGTTGCGGTCGCGCAGTAAATATCAATGGCCGTTTCTTTCATTCCGTCCACTTTCTATTCGCCACAGAGGCAAGCGTATCAGCCGCCTTAATGAACCACAACTGCAATAACCCGACGTTAATAACAAAGAATTGTTGAAGCGTGGGCTCCGTGCGGAGGCTCAAAACGAGCAAAATGACCGAGAATTGCGAGCAATGCGATACACTCGCATTGTAATTAAAACCGAAAGTGAAAATACGTCTAAGTCGTTGGTCTCGCTACATCCAGTTTATCATTTAGAACATGCACGTTAATGGAAATATCTATGCGACCTATAACTTGTTTCCAGCATCCCCGCTGGGCATTGGTGCTTGCGTGTCAACAATGGCATCTCTGGTAATTTGTGCGACTTTAATGAAAGTTCCCTATAGTTTGGAGTATTGTAAGGGTAAAACTTATAATTATTAAATTTTCATTATTATTCTTCTTATACTGCTTAAGTATTATTAAGGGGTGTAGGGCTTAAAGATGGCAGGGATTCTCGCTTGAATTGAATCGAAAGGTAACTTGGAGTAGTCTTGACGAGAGCGACATGGCGACATCAAACTTCAGTAAAGTTCGTTTGCTTCTCTAGTTGATCGTGAAATATTATTTACTTCGAGCATGTTAACTGCTTAAATTGCCAACAGAGTTATTGTATATTTTGATTAATTCGCTTTATTTGGAAATTATCACGTGCGAAGTTTATCTCAAGTCAATATCCATATAAGAGGTCGGGTACGAGTTGACGTTTTCACTTTCACTGATAATAAGAACCTATACCTGAGTTCCAACCTTCCCAAGGCGAAAATTTTACAAAACATCGTAAAATATTGGAAAATGTTTGTCTCCGTAAAATTTTCCGATCAGCTTGTATATTAGTAGCTATTCTAAAATTTTAGCATCCAATATCTAATGGTGTTTAATGTCTTTTATTTAGAGGCTAGACAGCGACAGACTATGGCAGGTGCATTAGAAGCCGTCTTGGATTGATTCCGAAGTTAAACCCCTATCAAATGATTAAACAAAAAAATGCAAAAGAAACTAAAAATCACCATGTACAGGGCGGGCCAAATTGGATAATTTTAAAGGTAAACTCCTATTTTTAACGGAGAAAGACGAAAACTGATATCGGTGTCTGAGGCTCATTTCTTATGATAAACTTAATGGAGAAAACCGCAAATCGATATCTGTTACCGGACATGAGTTACAGGACGTTTTTCGAAACACACAGACATTTTATGATAGTGTTTTCAACACCCCGTATATCAAAGACTTAACGATTGGATAATTGATTTTTTTCTGAATCATTTTGCACCATCAAAATCGCCCACACTATCAAAAAAAGGCTTATGAGTCACCCTGTAAAGAATTATTAAAATTACAATAATTGATATTGAAAAATTTTTTAAAATTGACATATTTTTCTTGCTACGGCTAGTTTTGTAGGTGTTTACACTGTTGTATGCGGCAGAACTTTCCGTAGGTATATCAAAACTGTTTTCCATAACATTTATTGCATTTTCTGATCTTAAAATGTAGGGTAAGTACCTATTACCTGTAAATAATAGTTTAGAAAGAAACTTTGGAATTTTTTCTATTTTTCATAAACATGAACAATACGTTTTGTCTGGCTGCAACTAAATATCACTAAATATGACTATACGCATTGCCACTATTGCCACGCTTTTCTGATAGATGCTGAATGCACCTTCACCTTTCGAACACGACTCAATCAAATACAAATAATACAATACAAATACTTCAGTTACAAAATAGTTATTTAGGTATGTACCAAGGCAATGAAGTTCAACTTTTTATGACTCATGTGGAATTTAATTATATGTATTTTTTTAAATTGGAAAAAAAATGTTTTATTAGGCAAAAAAAGGGATCAACCGTCCATGAACCGACCGCTCGCGGCGTTGCTTGACTTTGACGACCTAGGTCAAGTATTAGGAGACATGGCGCTCTCCGAGAGAAAATCCAATCTGCTGACTGATGTGCAGCCTCCATGGAAAATAGATTCATATTTCAAACCTACTAAAATATTTATAATGAAAGATTGCGCTGCTATAGGAATTTCGTAATGTGTACGAAAAGTTAAATGGGCATTTATTGGCCAGGTTTTGAATATTTTGTCACTTTTGACTTTTTGATGGCCCCGCGTCTGACGTTTGATGTTTACGTCTCGTCAAGGCATACCTACATATTGAAAAAAAACGTACAATAATGGGCTACTTGCTAGTCCGATATCTCATATTTCTTTTTTTTTATTTGCTTTGTATTTCTCATATCCCAGTATCTACATTCAAAATACTTTCTTGTGAGCTACATTTTCAATTTATACTTAATTTAAACAGATTTGTTAAGCAGTGTCCGGTAAACATTTGGTAAATTCGCCCAGGTTGCTCAGCCTTAAGTAAATCTTTAAGAGTTATATATTTTTTGGAATGGTAATTTTTTCTCTATTAAAAAATGCAAAAATATAAAAAAATAATTTTTATCATGAAACACAGACACGACACGACAGAAACACGACATTTCCAACCCGAAAAAAGTTACGGCCACTTTTCGAAAACGCACATTTTCGAAAAATGACCTGCAACTCAAGAACGGTGAAACTTCTCTATTTGTGGTGTTCAAGATTAAGTTTATCATAAAAAATGAGCCTCAGACACTGATATCAGTTTTCGTCTACCTCCGTCAAAGTGTCCAATTTGGTCCACCCTGTACACAGATCAGCTAAAACATTATATAAATAAAAATTAGATAAAATAGCGTGGCAATATCGTTGAAAGTAAACAAAGTATAAATATTATATAGTGTTTAATGTGACAACAATGCCATTATTATCTTTAATAAAGTAGCTTCAGTCCCTTCAGCCAAATTTCTCCAATCTCATTGTCACTGCCACTGGACCGTCAAGACGCGATCGGACACAAAGCGGCTTAAGGCCATTATGGTGCTAGGCGAGCGGGTCCGATTGTGCCCGGTAGCGAGTGCGTGAACTCTTTAAAAAACCCCATTCTTATCTTCGTTTACCAACACAATGCAGTGGATTTTAAAATGTGAAAGGGAGGATTAGAGGAAGACCATCCAGAGGATACCGGATGCGCGCGACCTGTTACGAACTCTCTTACCCTGGGGAAATCTAAAACGGGATCCTATGTGAAAAGATATAGATGACAGCACGTTGTACAGTTTAACACCATTGTTAGTTGATGACAATCCAATAATACAAACTATGGAAGAATGATGGAGTTTGTTTATTTCTTGAATTGCACCTTTCAGCTTGTGGAATTATTATTTTAATAATGAAATTATTTTTGATCGAAAGGCTTGCATAATATGATAAAAAAGTATGTATCAATATCAGCAAAATAATCGTCCTTCGAAGAATACTGACGGCATAGTAAAAGGTAATTGTTTGCAGTATGTTACGACTTTTAGAAACTTAAAAAAAAATTGGTTCCAAAAAAGATGTAATAACAAATGAATGAATTAAATCGAAAATTTGAAAAGGGAAAAATATAGCAATGGTCTGGTTCGGTTGCGTAGCAAAACTCCCTTTCTCAGTCGAATGGGGAGTGGGTTTCCGCCATTATATAGAGCCAAAGAAACGGCGAGCGCGGTCGGCTCGTGGAATAAATTATTTTGCTCGATAAACATTTCTTTTTTCTGCAACAAGTTATAGTAAAATTAAAAAATAAGCGACAATTTTGTCCATGACGGTAGAAATAATGGTTTTTTTTTTACTTTTGCAAAGAATGATTTAAATTTTTAAGAAATGGTTGCCATTTGATTATTTTGACATTAAAGAAATTGAGGAAATTAAATAATAAATACGAGGTGTATCACGCTGACCGGACAAGACGGGTTCAATTTCTACGTATTTTACAGAAGGCGCCACTTGTGTTGTCTTTGGATCGTGCTTTTATACTTGTAACTTTTTGATCTTGCAGGTCGATCATTTTAGTGAATCTTTTCATTCTGCAAGAAAAAGCCAATCTTGTTTCATAACGATAAAATCAACCGTTTGCGTTGAAATTTGCAAAATGTTCCCCAAAACACCTGTTATCTCCAACATTCGAAACATAAAATTTTGACCTACCGCTTTCCAATGTTACATATCAACTGTAGGTACCTACTATCAAAATGAAGAAAAAAATGCCAATTGGACATTGGTCAAAACACCATTCGTTTTCTTGAAATTGTTGGTACATAGTTTGAAGAGATTTTTTTCTCGCCTTAAAAGGTATCTATAATTGATTTGTAACATTTGAAAGCGGTACGTGCGAAAATTTCGAATGTTGGAGTTGACAGTTATGAAGGGGCACGTTTTGCCAATTTCAACGCAAACGTTTGATTTTATTGTTATGAAACAAGAGTAAACTTTTTTGCAAAATGAAAAGACTTACTAAAATGATGAACCTGAGAGACCAAAAAGATAATCTCACAAAAGTTACAAGTAAAAGCAAGATCCTAAAACTGGGCAAGTGGCGCATTCCGGGTTAAACGTAGAAATTGACATCTTCAGCTTATTATGCATCCACAAAAACATCGCCGTGCAAAATTTCAGTTCAGCAGCTTGATTCAATTCAATCAATTTCAAAGAAGACATTTCAACTAACCATTGAGATTGGACGGTAGTTGTTAAGCTCACTCCGAATATTTTAAATATATGAAGTTCCTGAATGTACCATTATTAACAAGACACCCTGTATAGTATAAATATGGTATATAGAATACAGTTCTCGAAAAGAACATAATATAACAAAAAAAATATTTTTCTAATTTGGATATTGGCATATATCTAGCAGGTTCCAGTATAAGCTGTATTTGGGATTTTGAGGTAGGTATGCAAAATCACCTGACCTATTCATTTTCCTTTAAAAAATGCCTAACATACTTTTGTCATTTTAGGGGTTTATTTTTTAATCATAACAAGGCTGTAAATGTAAATTTACAAAAATTTAGGTAGGTATATCATGATGTAGGTCTTTTGGAGAACTATATTCTAGAAAAAAGAATAACTCGCCCCTTAAAAAATAAAAATCTGTTGTCTGGAGTCAAAGTGATACACCCTGTAGGTATATTGAATGTAGATTGACGATGTTAGTTTAAAGTTTAAACAGATTTCTTGAGAGTTGGTAGGATTACCAACTCTCAACACATCTAATATTAAGGGTTACTAAATTTTATCTTCCAAGAGATTATTAGTTCCTGCATTATTGGCAACATTGGCAACTTTTGATCTAATCCAGATAATTTATGGTGTTCACTTAAGGTCCTGGTTGGCACTGCGATTCTGCTGCAGGCCGCCAGACTGCTCGGAAATATAAGATTATGTGACTCTGACGTTATCCTTTGTTGTTGTACTTTTCCGCACCAAGTAAGAGAAAATTATTTTTCCAGGTTTTCAAATATTGTCACACAAAAAACGTACGCAAGAGTAACTACGACTTGTTCGGTCAGCTGCCATCACGTGCGGAAAAGTGTCACTTTCCGCACAAGTAGGTATATGTTTTTGTCTTGATTGACTAGGAATGTCTGTGGTGATATCACCAAATAAGTGATTCATGGCGGTTCACACTTTTTGAGAATAAATGATACTGTACTGAATCTGAACAATCACAGTCAAACTCGTTGCCTTGGTTACCACCTTTATTGTTTAGCCTTCACAAATAAACTTGTCAGATACTGTCACTGACCAAGAATATTCTTTTTAATTTTTTGTCAAAGATTCTTTTGAATTTTCAAATTACATCAATAATATGATTTTACCTATTAATTATATTCTTATTATTTTGGATGTTGTGTCTTTATTTAGTAATATTCCATTCAATTTGGTTAAAAGAAGCATTATTACACATTGGCCTGATATTGCTGATAGAAGGAGATAAATTCATTGAATCTATTAATTTTATTTTCAACTCTAATAATTTTTGTTTTAACAATATTTATTGCAAACAAATTTTTGGAACTCCGATGGGTAGTAAAATTTCACCAATAATTATTGCACAATATGTTATGGACGATCTTCTTCATGAGTCACTTCTTAAACTCTCCTTTAATGTTTTTTTATCAAGAAATATGTTGATGATATTATTTGCTCTATGTACCTGAAGATAAAATTGATGAAATGCTAAATGTTTTTAACAATTATAATGAACACTTATTAATCTTATTTTAGCCTAAAAAATAGAATAGAAAAATTAGTCCACCCTTCTTTGAAAATAATTAATTTCAATAGGTTAAAAACCATTCTCATTGCTAATTCATATCCATTCATATACATTAATAAAATTTTTTTTAATACACCAAATAATGTAATGTTATCAACAATAATCCCAATAACAATGATAGTAATTCACAAAATTTTCAACCGGTTAAAAGTTTTTATATAAATCTTTTCCATACAATGAAGAATTAACTCCTAAAATCATATAGTTTTTAAAAATGAAAATTTGAAATTTCTTTAAAAAATGTGAAACGGATATTCAAACTTTAGGTATACTAAATTATATCAATCTCATGTAGTTTATTGTCTTCCTTGTGGTAACTCTGAATTAAAATCTACCTATTGGCCAAACGTCTCAAAATTTAATGAATCGAATTTCTGGACACAAAAGTGATAGTAGATTAAATAAAAGCTCTTCTGCTCTTTCGGAACATGTTTCTTTCACTGGTCATAATGTCAATTTTGATGCAGTTAAAATATTGCAATACGAAAGTAATTATTACCTATAAGAGATTATTTTTAGAAATGGTTGAAATACAATCAAATTCAATGAACAAAAGAACTGATTTAAGTTGTATTTACTCTTATATTTTGTACCTGGATAAATAATAGAACTGTTTGCCAAATTTTCTTGTATGTTTAGGATTTAATATATTTTTGATTTCTATCATATTTAACCTAAGATATTTTGTCATATTTATAACCTAAAAAATAATTTTTGTTTTTTCCAAGTTTTCACATCGGTTGTTATATAAACATTTAGTGTCATTTTTGATTTACAATTTTTTACAAACTACGTAAAAAAGAAATTTTCCACCATATTTACTACTTTTTGGCCATTTTTACGCCTATAAATTGAAGGGCTCGGGGGAAAAAGGTAATAAGCCACTAGAGTTGTATTTTTGGAGACTGAAGAAAAATGATTTTAATCAAATCCTGAAATCGGGTTTATTATAAAAACCAATTCTAATTTGTAGTAATATATCTTTATTAACTAAGGATTATCTTGTCAAAATGTGGTTAAAGAACAGTAATACTAAAGTGACAAAATATTACTTTTTGGAAAAAAATGTGGCATATTGCCTTTTTGTCCATAGCTTTTTTGCCAAGAAAATATTTATTGACATAGTAATATAACTAAATACATGTTGTAGTACATTAGATTTCTTAGTCCACATCTTCAACCACAGATTCCCCTAAATTATCAGCAGATGCCTCCACAACTGTTGTTACCCCCATGCTTGCATAGAAATCATGGTAGATGGGAGGGATGTTAAGGCAAAAGTTGAACCAGGTTTTTTATTTTATTTTCATTAAGTTGAACTTGTTCTGTGTATTTTGGTTTTAGTTTATTGATCTTTACCAACAAATTTGTGGTTTTTACTCCCCTTTTTCCAATATTGACAGGTTTGAAATCCTCATTAAAAAAATGCTTGACGAACATAATATTTGGTTCATTAGATTGGAATTTCAAGCATCTCACCTGACTAAAATTTAAAGGCTCTTTCTCATCTGTTACCAACTTTTTGTTTATTTGTTTTTGTAGCGGTTCAAATGAAAGAAAATCATCCCTAGTCATGGTGAAAACTTGAAATGGATTTGTTTTCTTCGCGTTCCTGATTACATCACGCCATTGATCAGGATGGTAAACTTGTGTACAATATTTCTTTCGTTTCTCTATCAAAGCAAAATCACGATCTGATGGCAAATGAGTATGATCACTTATTAGAAACCGGTGCTCAATGGATTTGAACTTTTTTTCTCTGACAAGTTGTAACCACAAAGACATTACTGTCCAGTTTTTGTTTTGTCCTCCGCAGTTATCGGTAAAGACGATAAGTTCCTTTGACTCAATGTTGGGAAGGAAATCATTGATATATTTTAGTAGAGCACTCGCAATTTCATCACTTCCACGTTTTGCGACACTTTCGGTCCATGTAAACATGTAACCCTTGCCAGTGTTAAAGTGGTGAACACCAAGATTATACATCAAGCTTTTCTTAAGTAGAAAGCTTTTCCAACGGTCAAGTCAGGAACCGGTAGGGCCTGTTGTAAATCAAATGATAATACTTCCTTAAATTTGGATTTTTGTGCTTCTATGTTTTCATCTTTCAAATTAGTTTGCATTATCTCGGCCCGTCTTTGATGTAGCTCCAGCAGCACTTTGATTTGCCTAAGCGATTGCTCATCTTCTTTATTGGCATTTAGAGCTATTGTGTATCGATCACAAGTTTCACACGTGTCGCTTTTAGGCAACTTAAAGCCAATGTTATAGTCAGTGCAAAATATTCTTCTATATCGATCTTCTGTGACAGCTTTGACATTTCTTTCACTACACCAAGCAACGTAGAAATCTCTATATAACGATGAAATTGAAATATCATGATCAATGTAAACACGATTGGGATTGTGTTTCCTACTATAGTGGCTAGTATATTTTGGTATCCACTGAATGTGATCATGCACAGATTGAATTCTCTCTGGTTCTATTAAATTCTTTCTATTGTTATGCTTACCTCTGCCATCGCTTTTTGGCGTTGAAGTTCCAGCAGATATTTGGCGACACACATTATAAACTCGCTTATTTGAATTTTGTAATCCATGAACCGATAAAAATTTTTGCTTACAAATTTCAATATCAGTTGCATCGATTTTAACAAAGTATTTAAATGACATGTTTCTCTGAGACACTTGTTTCTTGGTCTTTTTTGGGTAGCTTCTTTTTTTGGGGATTGCTTTAATTCCCTGAAATAAATAGTTATTTTGCTGATCCCGTACCTTAAGATCCCAGAATGCATGAAATATAAGTTTTTCTTTCCCTATTAACCTATCATTGCATTTCATTTTACAGTGACAGGGTTCTCTTAAAGTTTTCGGTATTTTGTCTTCTCCTTTATAAGTCTTGTATCCATAACCCAAGTTCTTCTTTTTCTTCTCTTGTTCCTTTTTCTCGAATTCACTTTCCTCCATCGGGATCGCGATTGTCTTTCTGGAGTCACCATGTAGCCTCGGGAAGAGTTTTGTGCCTGAATATTGACCGGACGGTTTTCATGTCCTAAAAGCATGATTAATATTAATACGTAAAAAGGAAATATGCCACAGGTAATGCTATATTTTTGTTAATAACAATGGTAACAACAGAAAATGTGCACGACAAGGGCACTCATTATATCATCCAATATTGCGTTAAAAAATATTTGCATGTTTTTGTAAAGATGTACAAAAATCAAATATTATTTTTTTTGCATTAAAGAATAAATTTTACAAATATTTTACATAAAAAGGGAATATGCCACACTTTAATTCACACTTCGCTGTCTAAAGTGTCGGATCCAGATTCCAGATACCACAGAATTCTTGTCCTTTATGCTGCCATCGGAGTCAAAATCAGAGAACTCACTCTCACTATCACCAGAGCAATTAAGCTTTCTCTTTAAAGACACACAATCTTCGGTCGCCATCTTGAAAAGTATGAAGTGGCATATTGCCTTTTTGACATAAAATTGCGGCAATTTCTCTGTGGGTAAAAAAGAAATTCCAAGATAGCAGCGCCATCTGGTAATGAATAGCCAAAATAATTTGTATGTGGCTTATTACCTTCACGACAAACACAATTCTAGAGAAAGTAGCATATTCGAAGAAATGTGGCTTATTTCCTTTTTCCCCCGAGCCCTTCAATTATTGGAGAGTATGTATTAATGATACTTCCATTAGTTAATTGTAAGTATATTTCTTTTCGCTTTTGATCTCTTTTCAAAATAAATTTTAACTTATTACCCTGAAGAAGCTCTCAATCCAGAGCGAAAGCTTGGAAATAACAAATATGGTAATGATATAATAAATAAACCACTCTCTGGCTGGAAAACCTATTATTTAGTACCACCTAAAAAAAATAATATTCTTTCAGCTCCAAAATCGCTTTGTAACCTTTCACTTCACTTCAGGCCCAATTCCCAGGGCTTATAATATACTCAAGTGGAAGACTGGAGTATACTCTAGAAGAGTTCGCAAATCATAAAGATCTGGCAAACTTTCTAGAAAGTTATAGATGCTCTACATGGAAAACAATGAAAACTAAAGGAAAATGGGGCCCTGGAGGCCTCAGGCCAACAAAGATGTGACGGAAAATGCCTCTAAACTAATCATAAAAATTGTAAAATTAAGTAGAATACCGAAACTTAAAATTTATCTGCTAAATCTTTGAGTAAGTTAGAAAACAGTGCAAACGTGTCCATCAAAAGCTGGTATATCAACTTTAAACTCATTTTTCGTTTAGTCAATAAACGAATGCAAGCTATATGCAAGAATAATTATTTGTAAAAGTTGAGAATAAAAATTAATAATCATAGTGCAGGCAGAATGACCTATAAAACATTTTAGAATCCTCTTTTAGGGTCTTTGAACTTACCTTTCAGAAGTCAGCCGTGACTTCTCCATTATGTGCTTTAAACGGCAGAAAATATTTTTTTCTGCAGCTTTTCTATAACGGGGCTTTATCAAGATGGACCATTATTTATAAGAAGATGTAGATAATGCCAAAGATCTGCGAGAGTACCTAGGAATTTTAAAGTAAAACCATAAAAAAGATCTAAAAATATACCTACATTAAACACCTTCTGCGACAAAGTTTTCCATTGTGCAGTACCTATATATTATCAAGTGCGACGGGCGGTCGAGCGTGTCGGACGCGTTTCTAATAGAAATACTTAATATAGTAGATACCCACCTGCGTATACAGTTGAGGAACTATATCTGCTGAAAAAAATGTCACGAAGTACTGCTAAAAGCAAAGATGGTCTGGAAAAATGTGATGGTGAAATTCGACGATTCGTAGAAAGAAAAATTGAAGAAGCAACTAACATGTTGGTCTCCAAAGTAGAGAAATTAGAAGAACATGTGAAAAATCTAAGAGATAGCAACAAGGATCTGGTCAGATTTTTTATAACAAAAATGGACCCAAAGCCAAACTGGTATGCAGCATAATCACCGTGTGATTAATAATACTAAAACAAATGATTCGGAAATACGCGATAACAACTACAGCTCGACCTTGGCCTCTGCTAAAATTATAAAGTCAAACATTCCGACTAAGCAAAACACTAAGAAGGGAGCAGGATAAGAATCATAATAGGGACAAAGGTAACCCTCAATTCGGTCAACATGCAGTAATCGGATGTGCTAAACTTACTGAAGAAGAAATAGACTTTGGACTTCCCGTCAAAAAACTATGGTTATATATCGGCAGATGTAAAAGGATACCTATCTACAACCGAAGTAATGATCATTCGATAGTCGTCGTCAATATTGCCCAAATACAAATTTGATGTTGAAAAACTGGAATCGAAAGATAGGTACTAACAGTGACTTTGTAGTGTTACGGTTTATAGAACACAGCGACGTAGATATATTTCTGAATCAGATGGCTCAAGTATATTGAATGACTTATATAACATTAGAGAATCTATATTATGTGGGGATATTAATGTTATTTTTTTAGCTAGCGGTAATATTGGTAAAATGATATACATTTGTTTAGAGATTTTAATATTGTTCACCATATAGATCAACCAACTATAGAATCACAAAAAATAGTGATGTATTGACAATGGTTTTTATAATCTGTAGCTAAGCGGCAAGGTTGTCAGAGACGTATTCTTTTCGGATCATACCTATCAATTATACTGGGTGTCCCAGAATATGACATGACAAGTTCCTATAAAAAATTTCCCAGAGGGCCCCCCTACGGAGATACAGGGTGTTGAAGTTCTTTTTTTGAAATTAAATTATGGCAGTATCTCCCAAAATAATAAAGCTGCTGATCTGAAATTTGGCACTGCTGTGTACTAGGCGATGGAGAATAAGCTGAAGGCATCAATTTTTACGTATCTCACAGAGGACGCCACTCGCACTATTTTTGGATTGTGTTATAGCTCGTAACTTTTTTGAGGTTATCTTTTTGGTCTTGTAGGTCCATCATTTTAGTACATCTTTTCATTCTGCAACAAAGAGGTACTCTTGTTTCATAACGATAAAATCAACCGTTTGCGTTTAAATTGGCGAAACGTGCCCTAAAACATTCAAAACATAAAACTTTCTCCTACCGCTTTCAAATGGTAAAGATCAACTGTACATTCAAAATGAAGAAAAAAATACCAAATGGACATTGGACAAAACTCCATTGGTTTTCTTCAAATAGGGTGTCCAAATTTTGTCAAATTCAATCCTTCCCATTTTGAAGGCGAATAATTTTTGGTGAGTTGTTCATAGGGAATTTTTTCTCAGATTAAATGGTACAGTCGGTCTGTATCTAACGTTTGAAAGCGTTAGGTAAAGAGTTTATGTTTCGAATGTTGAAGTTAACAGGTGTTTTGAGGAACGGTTGATTTTATCGTTATGAAACAAGAGTGCCTCTTTGTTGCAGAATGAAAAGATGTACTAAAATGATGGACCTGCAAGACCAAAAAGATAACCTCAAAAAAGTTAGGAGCTATAACACGATCCAAAAATAGTGCAAGTGGCGTCCTCTCTGAGATACGTAAAAATTGATGCCTTCAGCTTCTTCTCCATCGCCTAAAACACAGCAGTGTCAAATTTCAGTTCAGCAGCTTGGTTATTTTGGGAGATATTGCCATAATTTAATTAAAAAGAACTTCAACACCCTGTATCTCCGTAGGTGGGCCCTTTGGAATTTTTTTTATAGGAACTTGTCATTTATTTTAACGTCCGCTGTATAAATTCGAGAGATTGCCCAACAGCAATCGGTCGATTACATTGACACGCCCAATGGGGTAGTTGCACTCAGTTAAAATCAAAATGGAAACATCTTTTTTAGAACAAAAAAAAAACATTGTTCTTTCCGATAATTCAAGTTTTAATCGAATATAGTTTGTAACAAAGCCGTTATTGCATTTTAAAACATTATTTTGCAATATTGACGTCATCAAGCGGTAAATAGGAATTTTCGTATTATTGCGCCGACAGGTTGGTATCAACGCGTCATCGGCGCGGGCTTTTGTAAAACGTCACCTAGTCACCTTCATCAGTTGTCAGTTGGTATTTTTCAAGCAGCTGGGACGATATCCCGAATTTTTCTTGGTGCTTTTTGTTTATCGTGTTTAAAAATTAAAATGGAAAGTGGGTATATAGAGGCCAAATCTGATAATTTACCATTTATAGATCCCTTTATGATTTCTACGTTTTTTATGGACAATATGAAATATTTAAGTGCTGAAATAAGAGGTGTTAAAAATATGAGGTTAGTATATTTTCATTGTTCAATATTTTTCTAAAGTATATAATATGTAGGTAGGAGTATAAATAAATAAAGCTTTATAACTTCTAATAATAATTAATGTAAAAATATAAACTTTTTTTTATTATTTTAAGATCAACTAGGGAATCTTATGGAGATCAAGCTGTCGGTTACGTTCAGTTAAAAAGGGAGAAGGATATTTGCATTGTAAAAGGTAAAATAACTCCAGAACATAAAGTGAGATCTCAACCCTACCACGTAACTATTATTATAAATGAGAAAGAGGCAAAAATAACATCTTCTGAATGCCATAACTGTGTCGCGAGTTATGGAAAGGTAACTTGATACTATTATCCCATAGATTTCTCAAATTTCTCCTGTTTTACAGGAGGTTGCAAACACGCTATTGCATTTCTATATTGGCTTTTACGAAGAGTGGAAGAGCCCAGTACAACATCGGTTCAATGTTATTGGAAGAAAGCACTACTGTCAAAAGTTGGAACCACAATAAAAGTTTTAAGAGTTGCTGATTTAAAGCCCGGAGAAGAATGTGCAATAAATATGGAAGAGAAACAAGGCTTTCTCGATAAAGTTGTTAACGAAGCAAGACGTAGAAACTCTGAAGCATGTCTTGTTAAATACTTTTGCCCTGAAACGTCTATCAAGAAACTCTCTGTCCATCATTTAGCTCTTAATTACTTTAAGAGTGCTGTCAATCCAAATGTGTTTGATTTTATGCAATGCTGTAAGGCTGAATTGACCGAAGAACTGTGCAAAATAGTAGCAAAAACAACTTCTCTTCAACACAAATCTTCACTTTGGTACGAATTGAGGTACGGAAGAGTCACAGCGACCAAAAGTTATGAAGCTTCAAGATGCTCGAAACACGATGGAACTCTTTTTGTACAAATTCTTGGAGCTGTCAGTTTACCATATACTGAGGCTATGAAAAGAGGAAGAGATTTAGAGGAGAAGGTGCTGGAAGTTGTCGCTAAAGAAAAAAAGTTAATATTAAGTAAAACGGGACTTATGCTGAACAAAGATTACCCTTTGTTGGGAGCTTCGCCCGATGCAGTAACTGGCGATTATGTGATAGAAGTTAAATGCCCAACTTCAGAAAAAACTAGAGCCAATTATTTGTTGAAAGGAAACAACATTGCTAAAAGGTATTTAGCACAAATTCAACTACAAAAAATGTTGTTCTGTAAGAAAAAGAAAGGTTTATTTTGTGTTGCGGCACCAAATTGTGAAACAACAAACAATGTAGATATCCTGTGTGTAGACTTCGACAAAGACTTCAACGAAAGTATCATTGTAAAAACGATGGAATTTTGGAAAGAAGCAATATATCCAAGTCTTGTTAGGTAATAATCAAGTGAAAATAAAATATCTAAGTAAATGTTTTATCAATAGTGCACGCAATAAATAATAAGTAAACGTATACAATGTTAAACAAATTATTTTATTAAAGGACCCTGTAAATTTATTACACCACAGGCTATGTAAACTACGTAATCTAATTTCCATGCCATATTTTTATCTATACATGCATGGGGCTTTAACATTTCAAATTCTCGGAGTCTTCTGATTACTCGTTCAATGTGAATTCGTAGACTTGCAATCCTTTTACTTTCTTTCACTTCTTCCTTACTACTTCTTAACCCTGATGCAACACTTGGGGGCCTTGTAAATTTACAGTTTTTTGCTGCCAAGGCAGCATCAATCTGTTTGAATCCCCTGTCTGCCATCACGTCGCAATTTTCTGGTAACACGTTCAAATAAGCAGACTGTGTTACAATTTCAGAGTCATTGACTCTTCCACCAAAACCTTACGAGACAAAATTTACTATTCCATCTGGGGTAGCACTTACTAAATACTTAAGAGTATTACATTTTTTATATTCAGACCACGTAAGTGACTGATGTAAACTATTCGTTGGTTGTTCTATTTCCACTTCAAAGCAGTCAATTATCGACTGAACGTTATAATACCTAACCCTAAAATGGATTGGTAACTTCTTCTTGATACAGCTTGATTTTGGCCAGTATATCAAATTTTTAAAGAAGGATGCTAACACTATTAAATCTTTTGTACATATTCTAGACACTGTTGAAAGAGCAAGGCCGAAGTCTAATCCCAAACGGTAAAATACGTCGTTCAGTCTAATTTTCTTTAATATAATCAATATATTTCGGCTACTCACATTAGCTTCTACTACTAATAACTTTACAATAAAATAAGTGTCTTTTGGAAGTCCTAAATAAAATCTACTATGGTTTTCAATAATCAGTAAAGTTCTCTCCAAACTTATTTTTTGCAAATGATCATTTTTAAATTCTTCGCCTGAAGACGTTTCCGATAAAACTTTGCCTTCACTAGAAGCACTCGATTGCCTACTGGAAAGTAGAGATGATGAAGAAGGAGAGTGGAGACCCGTTTTTACTGGTGACGGCTTTTGTGCAGAGGTGCTCGGTTCAGAAAAATCAAGCTTTTTTGCAACTTTGTCCGATGCATACTCTACATTTTCCATTTTTCTTTTTTTATCCGTATCACTTAACTGGGAAAATTATTTAGGTACATATTCCCCGCACTCAGATTTTTATGTAGTGCAACATTTTGTAGCGAATCCAATTTTCGCAGTCATCTTCCAACTAAAAACAATAAATAAATATTACTTGACAATTTTTTCCAGGATTTTTCGTGGGTAAATGATATATCAGCTCCCGAGTTAAGCTTCCTACATACCCGGATAACTTTTGTAGTCGAGTTGGGTACGTATGTCTCTACGCTTACTATTTTTCGACGACAACACTTATGTACTTACATTAAAATGGTCCTCACAACAAAAAATTCCTCCAGAGGTGGGTTTTGGGATTTTATACCTCTTAACCGCATTATACCACTGCTTCCTGATCTCTTCCTTATATAGTACAGTTAAAAATTTCTTGTTGGAATTTATCGACGTGTTGTTACATGCAGGAACAAAGCACCTTTTTGGTATACCTGGTTTAGGCATATTACTACAAAATAAATTCATATTTTCCTGTTACATCTGAAGAGAAATGGATATTAAAATGCTGACTTACGTTTTTAAATAACCTGCTTATCCGCACGTAAAATAAGTAAGTATGAAGCCAAAATATTCTCAACGAAGAATGTTCAGTCTTAATTTCGCAAAAAAACTCCACAAAAGCTCGAAAATCAGATGAAAAACGCCGAAACCGGTTGACAGGAGAATTCAAAATTTATAGGTTACAAACTTAGAACCAGATATTCCTTCCTCCATCGACGAGATAACTCAGGTTGGTGACAGTACCACCAACATTTTGAACTAAAAATCACTAACTTTGACGCCACCTTCAAATGGCCGCTTGATGACGTCACATAAATAGAAAAACATTATTTTTTTGGCTTAAATAAACTCGAAACGAAAAAAACAAAAATACGTGTTTAGTATTTTTGTTCCTAGTTTTCATTTTTATTTTCAAAAAAAAAGAGTGCAACTTCCCCATTTTAACAAAACCAATATTAATTCCTTTATAAATACTTTGTCCAAAGTTCATTGGCATGCAATATACCACTATAAAAGCTAATAATAAATAATTTTTATTCAACTATACTCTTTGGCTATAACTTTTGTTTTCCAATCATACTAGGAAAAAGCCTGAAGAAAAAATTATTACTGAATATCTCCCTATAATAAAAAAATCTGAATTTTCAGCTATGCAACACCCCTTATCGTACCCTACAACAACAACTAACTCAAAAATACAAAGATTTCCTTAAAATATAAGAACATCCTAAAAAAACAAAAAGAAAAAAAAAATCGCAGATTATTAGTCTCCATATTTAAATACAGAAAGCTGGATAATAGTAAACGAATCAAGAAAAAATAGTCCTATCCTAAACGAAAAAATCGAAATTAGCAACAGTACAGTGAACTTAGTATTCAACCAAAAGAAAAAAGTATTACAATTACTGAATATTTTGTGGATTTGAATAGGAATCACTCAAACCAGTGACTATAGAAATATAGTCACTGCTCAAACGCACAATCAAGCATAAAAAATATCTGTTTCCAACCGCATGCAATGTTTTTACATCCTAGAACTCCACAGGAAATTGAAAATGTAATTAAAGAAAACAACAACAAAATCAGCGGCAGGTATATGGACCACATTATCTTTTGTGATATGTGAGCCTCTTTCATATATTAATAAATGTTTCTTTTGTAAATGGTGGTTGGTGGTTATCCTGATCAACTGAAAGAATCAAGGGTTATTCCAGTTTACAAAAACAAAAAAGATAAAAGGGATGTAGTTAACTGCAGAACTATCAGTATTCAGTGTCAGGTAGCGAAGTTATTTGAGGTGTGTTATGCCGAAAGGTTGTATAATTACTTAGAAAAAAAAAGAAATAAATGAAAATATTTAAAATGGGTTTAGAATGAAAAATCTACAACTAGAGCAATAAGGGACTGTATTGAATTCATAATATAAAGCGTTAAACGAAAAAGATCATATTATTATTGGGACTTTTATGACCTAATCAGGGCATTCGATATCATCACCCAGAGGCTGTTGTTAGAAAAAATATATGCTGTAGGGATTAGGGGTGTTGCACTCAAAACGCAATTTTGGCGTTTTTCGCTAATTTTGCAAGTATATACCAAAATTTAGAAAATATGAATTTCCCTTGATTTCAAACAACTTTTTACTAATGTTTTTTCCGTGGCTCCACAAATTCTCGAGATAATGGGACAGGACATATGTGGGCCACCCTGTACCTTAGGACATTTCTGGCACTAAACCTAACATATTGAAGTATTGTGAAATGATCACTTGACAAGGCCAATGTATTGACGCTTTCCGTCAAAAAATTACATTTCAAACTACAGGAAACGGACATTTTCAAGTCATTGTTTTGTACGTTGCTGATGGCGTAGGTGGCCTATACTTAATAGGCTCATCTTTTTGTCGATATGAGTTGTGTAATGTGCGGGCATCCTTTTTGTGGGCATCTGTTGTCTTATAGTTTGTGAGTCCTAACGACGTTGAGTTGGATTTTAACGGAGGATCCACCCGTATTTTACAAATTATCAACAACCACAAAAACATAGTACTTTAACGTCAAGGGCCACTTCACCGACGGTAAGCTCAGTTATAATAATGATTCTGTAGCCTTTCCTAGCCAACCTATATCATGCGTAGATGAGAAATCAGAAATCTCTTTTGGTTTTTTATTTTTGTTTTGGTTTTGGTTTTGTTGTGATGTTTTAAAAAAGAGAATATCAAATAAATATATATAGCCCCTGTAGCCCCCCCCCCCCCGTAGATCCGACACTGCCGCTAGTCCTCAACGTGGAAGCTACTCTGCATAGCCACAATCGATTTCAGACACCTCCTCGAAGAGATCATCGTTTTCCACCGCAACTTGACCAAGGATGCAGTTTCCACACGAGAACTAGAAGCTACTGACTTTACGTAACATTTTTTAGTATCTAATATCTACACATTAGGGTAATTAGATTTTGTCATTCATTTAAACCGTTTGACCTTGAAAAGTTGAGAAATTTTCGCCTGCGGTGTAATTTGTGATTACAACAAGTGAATTTCAATTTTAAAGTAATTGAACATGGATCGTCGCCCCCCACCATATTAAAATCTTAGGACCGCCACTGAAATGCACCAAACAGTTTTCAATAACTTCGTTTCGTTTACTCGTTAATAGCGTAATGGGGCGTACTTATCCCTCTGCCTTCTACGAGTAATAACAGACGCCAGGAATCCGACTAAAAGTGCCGTTATTAAATTCAATTATTGCTCATTAAATTTTGGTGAGGGTTTTGCCTGAGAGAACCGAATAGTCTATATAAACCCCCGAATGGAACAAAACGCATTCGGCCAGCCACACCAAAGTCCCGCCTCTCCCCGTCGCCACCGTCGCAAGGAACTGTTTCAATTACGGCATCTTTAGAAAAGCGACTTAACGGGGGCATGCTGTCGAATGGAGGCGCGGCATTATACAGTCCCAATCTCAAATCCCTCAATTGTTCCGACCGAGGCATTCAATTTGGAGCCCGACGGGTATTAATGACATATTTTCGGCGTGCAGACTTACCATAAGCCCTTCTCAATCCGAATTAATAACCAACCGGCCGGATGCGATCGGGAGACCGCAAATTGCAGTTTTTAAAACAAAGGGGATGCAAGGTATGATCGGGCTGATGGAATAGCAATTATTCCAATTTATTTTTATGGAGCTGCGCATTCAGACACATACAAAATAGCTATAATCAACTGTTATCTGCAACTAAAGTCGTAGTTCTACTTTTTTCACAGTGAACTCTACTAGTTGTCGTATAGTAGTAGTAGTAGTAGTAGTAGTAGAATTTCTACAGTCTATAATTTTTGATTTCGCACTAAGTTAGTTGCTGCGTAGAGCGCCCGCTACTTTGGTCTGTGGTACTCACTGTATGTCTAAATACTTTACTTTCAGCATTTTTGCATAATTAATATAAAAGGTGCATAAAACAATATTCATTCCGGTTTTTTGGGATGTTAATAGCGCAAAATATTTAATTTGTCCATTTGTTCTTGTCGTACACATTTCTATAAAAGTGTCGCGTAAAATTGCGAGTTGCAACTTTTTCCGTTGAGTGACACGCACTTGACTGGCTGGTACTGGGGCTAGAGAACCGACAGCCCTCTTCTCCGCTACAATCGCGTATAGCGGAAGCAGTCGACTCGGCTCGATCGCGCCCCTTTCCTCGCGGAATCGCGGCTGAAATATTCGTAGCCGTCATGCCACGATCTGTTTCGGGCGTTTAAATAGTACTTAGTACATTATCGATGGCGAGCGTTGCGTCAATTTAATTAGGAAGGAACAAGCAGGTAAAATATAGAATATAGCAGTCGAGGAACTAAATTATTTTTTCCCATTTTCTACTGAAGGGCTCAAGCACCACAGCTCCTATGGACGAGCCCCAACTGGCTGAGAAACACGCCTTTAAAAAATATAGGTACCTATTAATTTTCCTTATTATTTTTTAAACGAAAGGTAAATGATATTTCCGTTGACTGACGTATTAATAAAGACTGTTCACGGCTGTCACGTGTGATACTTTTTTGGCTCACGATGCGCTTTCCAGAGACAAAATACAATACAAAATAAATTGTTAGCCATCAGCGCCATCTATTTTCCAGGACATGAAGCTATAGCCGTGAAAAGTCTTATAAATAGGTCACTCAACGGTATATCTCACTTAAACATTATTAAGAATCTTACGTGAACAAAGGAACCACGCTTATTTTTTTTTGTATTGGCGCGTATTGGATTTTTGCGTTTTCGAATAGAGGATATTTTCTGATGATCATACCTATATATTATTTACAGTTTAATTTTTTACATTTTACAGAATGTCCAATAATTACACATTTTCCATATCTACTTAATGTGATTTTTGTGTGTGAAAGTTTCAGAGACCTATACAAACACAGACAGACGAGAAACATACGTTGTTTATTTATTAATTCGAAGACTAATATTTTGCTCCTTCGGAAATGATTACGTAGCTATTATAGGTACTTATCGTTTGGATATGGCAAAGAAGCAATTATACAGTAGTGGTTCTGTTAAAGAGAAACTTTAGAATCCTGGGTTGATCAACACGTGCCCAAATTTGATTTCGAAATGTCTAAATAACCAAAATGCAATTCGAGGATGACAGGCCTATTGTACGGAACAGGGGAGCTAAAGACCTAGTTGAAAATTGAAATAGGTATTAGGTGGCTATAATTTTATTTCTATATGGATTTTACTTATTCCGAGGAAAATGTATGTTGACTAAGTGTTTTGGGATAATAAAACTTTACGTTGTTTACTGCGTCTGCTTCAACAAGAATCGTTAAATGTTGGTTGGAGCTGGACCCCCGAGTTACTTTTTATTACCGTTTAAAGCATTTCCTTAATTTAAGCGATATAAAAGCTAGCCTCCTTGCCCGCAAGACTTTATGGTGCACAAAAGGATCAAAACAAATGGATATCAACGGAGTAATTAACGAATTTTTAGTTTTATAGCCGAAAACGAAAGACCGCCGAAAAATCCAGATTTATAACGACCCAATGCGCAGATGAGAGATATACTGCATATCTGGCAATCCTATTGATCACGTGGTACAGTCATAGTAATAATAGATGCACTAGTTTAAATTTTTAATTATTTTTAAATTATGTCTGCCCTGTATTTTACAAAAATAATTACCGAAAGAAGTTATAACTTCTGAAACATTTCCCATTATTTCTGCAGAAGAGTGTGAGGTAGGTTTTGCGGGCACTAATTGCTCTAGATGTAATGATAAGGGCCGATAATCTAATGTAAATTCACTATTCTCAACTCCTCATCTAGTAATACATCTCAAAACAATCCAACAACTGGCCGTTGACTGTTCTGTGAATACTATCAGAAGATGCCATGTCCCGCGATAGTGATAACCCTGTGGTTATTCAATACTTTTTTCTTCGTAAATTCATGAATCGGCTAGTAATTTGAAAACCATACGGCTTTTTCTAAAATCCATTATTCAGGGTGTAACTTTGATAAGTACAGAAATTTTAAGGGCAGGTCGGGAAAAATGCACTTGTTACGCCTATGCAATTAAAATTTTTCTAAAGTGCATATTAACGTCAGAAATATATTTTTTTAAAACGCTATTAAAACCCCTTTTTCCGACGCTACGGCCATGGGTCCTTGACCTTGCCGGGACCAGCTGGAACTGAGGCCGGTTCCGGCGGATCCCCCCCCAATTCCGCCGTGCAGCATTGTCAGACGTATAGCTCTTTCACAGTATTTCAGGAATAGTCTTTCAACTAGTTTTTGAACAAATCTTTAATGGTTCTTTTAGCGAATAGCATGCAAAAAAACTACCTTTCGGATGCCTGGATGATTTTCCTTGCGGGTGTCGTACTCCTTTCTTATGTTATCCAAAAATCCTCTCGAAAATCACAAGAAGCACTAGGTAACTGGTTGCCAGTCGAATCGCTTTTTCCGAGGCTTTTTCGCAGTATTTGAAGAATATTGACGCAACCATGTATCATTTGGTGTATGTGGAGATTAAATAAATAAATAAATAATTTTTGGACAACTCCTTAAAGGTTCTTTTAGCGAATAGCTCGACGAATAGCATGAAAAAGCCTACCTTTGAGATGCATCGATTATTTTTACTATTTTCTTGTGTTTAGATACTATCCAAAAATCTTCACAAAATCACATAAAGCACTAAGTACCTACCTAACTAGTGGCACTGTTTTTATACGATGGTCGCGAAGGTATAACACTTCATAGTCTCTTTTTACGGAAATACGAACAAAACACTTGTTTTTTTTTTCACTGCACACTTAAAGCGGCGCGATGCCAAATATTAGGGACGTCTCGGTTTCCCTCAGCTGATTTATTCCAACGGGGACTCGACTAGGTGGATTGTACAATTAGATCCATACCGTATGCGTCTAATAAAACCCGAATTTTCGCGAACCCTTGAAGCTGCTTCTTTTATCCTCGCGCGTAATTGGGGTACCTAGTAGGAACCTATCTAGCACTGTTTTCATACGAAGGCCGCGAAAGTTTAACACTGCATTTCTTAACGGAAATATGAAAAAATCACTTGTTATTTCACTGCATATTCGTAGCGGCAATTGCAACAGGTTTGGACATCACTGCTGGTCCAAAAAAATGGCGAACGGATCTGGAAAAATGTACAGAAGCAGGTTCAGTTCCGACGACAGTTCGTAAAACAAAGCAAAGTAACGGAACAATATCGGTTAGCGAGACGCGACGTTTGCATACGCGTCCACGTTTTGGAAACAGAATTGTTATACCACAGAATAGCCACACGTAAGGCATTCTGTATAATAATAAATTGCTTGTTGAAGCTGGCGCTCCCAAAAATTACAGGCGGACGCGGATCGATATCAATCAGCTGTTAAATCCCATAATAATCGGACGGACGATCTTCGACTAGCGCGTCGGCTACGGCGCGGCGGTACGGTGACGGCGCACAAGCTTTCCCCCATACCATTCAATACCACTATTCGGTGTTGCCGTTTATGCCGACATGTCCCCAAACTGACTTAAAGTCCCTTAAATCCGATTTTTGATTTTCGCGGATTTATACGGGGTTTCATTCGTTATAAGTTAATCTACTATCTCGTATAATTATTACGCACAAAAACGGGTAAATCCATGTAAAAATCCACTACACAATTAAATTTATACGGAATTAAATTACTAAATCAGGTAAATTTTCAGCACACTTGGCAACATAGTAGCGCCGCCCCGAGAGAAGTAGGGGCCGCGAGCCGCGATTGGCTAATATCGCGCACTAGTTATGAGTAGTGGGGATCACCTGTAGTGTCGATGTCAAGTGGCGCCCCGCGCTTGCGCTCCTCGCCCAGCTGTAATTTAGTAGGTCGGCCGGGCCGGGCGGCGTGGAAATGGAGCAAAATCGAGTGAATCAGTGCCAGTGAATTCATTCGTAATTGTAATTATTGCGCGATTCGGCGCGGCGTCGTTTTTGTGTGAAGTTGGCGTCGGACGCCAGCGCCCGACGCCAACGTCATATGCCCGCGCCTGGCGAATCTCGGCGAAGGAATGTCGGGCAGTAGTCAAGGGCACGCAGAAGCTTAAATTCACCAGGAGGAGTCGCTGTTTTTCGGTTTTTGGGGACATTACGCGACATTTCGCCACCAAGTTTTTACGAAAAGTAAGAGGAATGGTAAGGAATTAACTTGAGAGAGTTCCGAAACGGCAAAGGGTTAAAAAATGCGGAAATGATAAGCACGCCAATTTGACAGTCTTCCCCAACTATTTTCGGAACCGAATAATTTTTTATTTACAACCATGTATGTAATATCGACATTTCTGACTTTTTAGAAGTTTGAAAGTGTCAATTTTTTGACTTTTACTTCCCGCCCTCCCGCCCTGGTGGAAAGTTTACTTTATCTCGAGACACCTCGGTGTGTAATATACTATTAAAAGTAGACAATAGACAGGACAACAACCCTGAGGGGGTTTAAAAGTGGCGCACCATCAGGCAAGGGTAGAAAAATATTAAAAACGATGAACAAATCGGGGCCGCGCGTTAAATTCACATCAAATGACAGTCTTCCCCCACTTTTTTCGGAAACGAATAATTTTTTAAAAGTAGATAATACATAGGACCACAACCCTGAGGGGGTTTAAAGGTGGCGCACTATCGGGCAAGGGTTGAAAAATATTAAAAACTATGAACAAATCGAAGCCGCGCGTTAAATTCACGTCAAATTACAGTCTTCCCCCACTTTTTTCGAGATGATAGGGCTACAGGCGAACACTCGCTAAAAAAAAGTAACGCGCCGCTGCTCTACGCTCTACCCTATGGGTGGTTGTGGAAATTTGCAATTTTTACAGATAATTTGTATTTTAAAACAAATACTTTATTCAGTTGATTGCCGATCAGAAATTTATTATCCCAAGGTGTCCCAAGGGATGGCTAATTATTAGTATAAAAAAATTGCGGCCTGAAAATCAGTTGTAAAATAGGTAGGTAGGTAGATACCTACTCCACAAAAGACTTGTCAAAAAATTATGAGTGTGAAATCAGCAATGAGTTTTCTAGCAATGACTTCTCCGAGCGGCGCTCGGATACATTTCTGCTGCCTAGGGACTTAAAATAACAGTAAAGTGATAAAAACTGACGTGTTTGTTAAATTATTGTGTGCGCCTGTGAAGAAAGCAATAAACAGTTCGTCACAGCAACCGACATCATAAAAAAACGTGGATACCTACCAGCAGTAATTTTCAAAGGTACCTAGGTACCTAATTCTGCAAGCAGATTTATTCCACTCTGACATGCGGCAACGTCGCGGTATTCCCCTTCCTAATCTAACGTTATTCCCCTCCATCTCCTAGGGAGAGGTTAGACCTCCCCTCTCAGCGCTTCTAGTGACGATCCAGCGGCGTGCATTGAGCACGGATAAAGATTGATTTGCCCCATTTTCTAAACATCGATTAAAAAAATTTTTTTTTTCATTTTTCGGTTTTATGAACGTCCCCGATTACGTGGTTAAAATTTCTGTACCTATCAAAGATACACCCTGTATAATGGTAAATTCGAAGATTTCACACAAATCATATAAAATTTAATTATATAAATTATATAAACACAGACATATTGACCGAGTTTACTCATCAAAATAATGGCAAAATTGAATTCCTTAACCACAAAAACATAGAAAACGACATATTATTACTCGCTAATTCCAAATTATTAATGTCAAAATGTTCTTATCTTTACCGATAATGTGCTTATTTCGAAGGCAAAAAACTGAATAATATTGCTATATTTCCATATTTCATCCCAACCCAATAGCGCTTTCATCCAGAAACAATCCGAACCATCCTATATTGTCAGGAAGATTATGCAAACCGTGTAACGACAGACACCAAAATTGTTTTCGATGTTTCAGAATATTGTAAACCGATTTAACGAATATATTTTTCTCGAAACAATTCTCACGTAGGTAATGATGTGGAAGTTAAATGTTCGACGAACGTTTCCTCTTTTCACTAATTTTTGCTCTTTCTTGTTGGACATGGTGGTTTTAAAGAACGATATACACTACAGTTCGTCCTAAAAGATACACCTTTTAGTAAAACTGGATGCGGTAAAACTTGCCGTCGAGGGTTCAAACACCCAGAACAAACCGGTCTTCTTTAAGTATACCATTATTACACTTGGTCGTAACGAGTTGTCGATAACAATTACTCTTTACGAAACCGGGTTTCATCTCTCCATACTTAATGATGTCATAATTCCACGTCCACGCAAACAAAATCACTGCATACCTACTCGCTTCCCATATTATTTGCTTCAAATTGCTGTTATGCACTTCATCGTATGCTTAAGAAAAATATATCCGCAAAATATGCAGCAAGTATTTGTTTATCCCAATATTTATTTAGGAACAGTATTATAGTAGCTAATTTTACATATTTGTTTCTTAAAGCAGGTAATCATCTCCTTTACCAAGCCATTCTGAAATTATAAATTGGGGCCCAACGATGAAGCTCTTTAGCCTCTCATAAGGATTCTATTCGCAAGATTGAATTCCTGATTTCTAATTCACGGAAGCTGTACAATTCCTATTGTCGACGTGCATTCCGAGAAGGAATCGTTGCTGTACGTGCAGATTGTGAGCAAATCTGCAAACCACGTTTTTCATCATTAGTATGGGACTGCCAGTTATGGACTTACAAAATACTCGTTATCTACTTCAGGGAAATTTGTTGGCAGGAGTAGTGAATATGCGTATGGATCGTTAATCATTAGATATTATGAAAATAATAAATTATATTATATCAAAACCATCCTGTAGAATAATACCTATTTTATTGTTACCCATTCGCTTTTGCTAAGTTTAGGTGAATTAGGTAAGACAATAAATTTATACCTAAAAACTTGTTTGCCTCTTCAGAAAAAGTATTTCATATTTTTACTTCTATTGGCAAAGCATTGAAAAACCTTGCAGAGACCTACATAAAAAATAAATTATCGTTGTTTGTGTTTTAGATATTTTCGACTATATTTTAAGTTTTTCCAACCTAGTTTTATGTCGAAGTGTTGCGATTATCTATCTACAGGGTGGCCAAACTTTTATGGACAAAACTTGAAGAATTTATAGAAAACCTCAAAATAAGTATACTTTTTTCCTATGAACATGTATGGAAATCCCAACTGTTTTCTTTAATTATCTTTTTAAATTTTCTTTTTTATTCATAAAGGAAGGCAGACACATTTGGTACACACATTAAATGCAATAAATTAAAAATAATTCGGCCTTCCTACTTCCACCAGTGCCGGAGAAATAATATATTTTTTAATAAAAAAATAATACGCCACTGGAAAAGTAATCTTTTTTTGCCTTCACTAAATTTCCCAATCAATTCTAAGAAAAAGCTATTCTTGACTTTTTCCAAAAATGTACCGTTTTTGAAAAATTAATTTTTGTACGTTTTAAATTTTTTAGCCGAAGAAAATCAAAGTAGGTCTAGGATTTTGAAACTTTTCCCAACTACTCAGTTTTTAATTCTAAACAACTTCTTTAATAACATGTTGTAAAACATGCAAAAGGGTTTCTGGTTTCGAAAAATCATGTGCTTTAGAAATTTTGAAAAAACTATCTTTCGCACCAGTATAAAATGCAGATTTATAACGAGTTTGTCTTCCTACTACAAGATCCATTCTTGCTTAAACAGCTAGCTAGAACGGTAAGCAATGTTCCTCAGCCACCTTGCGTCCACGTATCTCTGCACGCGTATTATTGAATAGGTGCACGGTGCACGTGTTCGAGCTACTGTGATACCATCATTATTATAAGTTCCACAGTGCTCATAACTCGTCGTCTTCTACTCCTTTTTCTTTATTCCCCGTACCCGGTAGAGCTTTGAGCACGCTGTGCAGTGAGTCAAAGCAGACCTAGCTTTCGAAAGTTAGCACACCTAGTTACTTAGTTTTTTTTGTTGTAAAACCTACAAAAGAGGCAGCTTACAGAAGTGAAAAATAGTTTTTTTCAAAATTTCCAAGGTACCTACCTATACCTACATGATTTCTCGAAACTAAAATTATGCCACAAATTAGTTTAAAACAAACAAGGCTGAACCCCAGAAGCTCAAATTTCAACTCTAGTTTTTGTTGTCTTTTACAAAAGGTTTCACGGGGCACACTGTTAATAAGATTGTCCATGCAAGCGGCGGAAAAAACTCAAATTTTTCTGAAAAGTACCAAACCGGGGCACGTGACTTATAAGATGAACTTTTGTCAACCAAATTAAGCAATGTTAACCCAGGCGGCTGTAAGTGTAGGTAGGTATCTTAGATAAAGATTAATATAATTTTATTTAAAAAAAGAGTTTGTTTTGAGTTGGAGAACGAGACTGACTTTGTTAGACGTAGTTAAGAATATTATTCGACCAAAATTATTATATTTTTATACAGGGTGATTCAGTTCCGGTGCTCAACACGGGGATCTCGGAAACCGTAACAGATACGAAGTCGGTCTAATGGAAGCAAACTTGCGCCTTTGGGCGCCTAACAATATGCCGTTGAGAAAGTTAATATACTTTCATGGGTTGCTGAGATATTTAAGAAAAACCGAATTTGTGAAAATTAGATTTTATTTTTTTCTGGCGCCAGTTGCGATAATATTGAAAAATTAATTGTACTTTTTTATTGCAACGTTTTCTGGACTACGTAGTGGTATTTTTAGATTTTCTGGGAGACGTTCCGTTTTTGAGATAGAGGGATCATCTTCATTTTTCTAAATACGGACTTTGACTTTTTATTCCATATTTCGAAATAAATCGAAACACATACATATTTTTTCTCGCTTTGGCCGCCAAAATGCACATTTCCTACGAAAAAAATTAATACGGCCCTGGACTATGCATTTTTCTCTTTTTTTCAAAGCTATTCCAATTATAACAAGTGATCATTTTTTATACCTACTGGATTAATTAAACTCTATGTTTGTCATATTTTGAAATTCTTTTTTATACTTTAGGTAAAATGTATCTCACTATTGTTAGTAATTATTGTTGTTATTTACCTAAACTATAAAAAATAGTTTCAAAATATGACAAACAAATAATCCAGTAGGTATTAAAATAATGATCACCTCTTATAATTGGAATAGCTTTGAAGAAAAAAGACAGAAAAATGCATAGTCCAGAACCGTATTAATTTTTTTCTTAGTAAATGTCCATTTTAGCAGCTAAAACGAGAAAAAATTGTATGTATCATACATCGTTGTACTCAGGACAACAATTCATTTCGAAATATGCAAAAAAAATCCAGGTCCGTATTTAAAAAAATGAAGATGCTCCCTCAATCTCAAAAACGAAACGTTGCCCCGAAAATCTAAAAATACTATGACGTAGTCCAGAAAAAGTTGCAATGACAAAGTATAATTTATTTTTTCAATATTATCGCAAATGGCACCAGAAAAAAGTAAAATCTAAATTTCAAAAATTCGATTTTGTAAAGTAGTATGATGGATCCTGTTAACTTACCAAGATATTCTGATAGTTTTTAATAACAGATATTTATGTTACAAGTGCATAAACTAAGGCTTTATTGACGAGTCTGTTTATTACCTATAGCGAGCTTACGAACCAGGATAATAATGTGAATTTAAAAAATCCTTGTATTAAAAACACAAAGAAGCTTTCAGCGTCAACAATTTTGGTGAGGTAAAATTTAGATGCAATAGAGTAAGTCCAGACACATTTGAAAATATTCAGATTTAAAAGTGGAATATTATATACAAGACGACCACAAATAATTTCAAGCCTTTCAGACCTGTGATCTTACTTATTAAAATAATCACAGGGTATTAGTGAAATTTAAACTATACATCGCAAACCCGCAAATATCATCGAATTCCCCTTCGAGAGATATCTAAAAATTCAAGTTTTAGCCTTCTCAAAGCCCAAATGCCACTTCATCTAGATGTACTTACAGGTGCTTCAGTCCGATCTCGATCTATCGTCTATCAATATCGATTCTATTCCTCTAGCCAATCCAGAGATGAGAAAACCGCGTTTCAGACAGCCACACACCCACTCTCCGAGGCGCCGCTTCCCAGGCCCAGGCGCTGCCCCGGCTCGGCGTGCACCAGCAGCTCCTTTAATTGGACAAATTGCCGCTCTCCGGTCGTGCTGTCATGCCCGGTGGTCGATGTTTGAATGAATAATTGTCGTAATCGCGAAATTGTAACGCCACGTCGCCGGGGAAATAATAGAAGATTATAGTACTGCTCACCGGCTTACGCCATTTTCTTTGTAATTTGCGTCTCGGTCGCCGGAGGTAATGCGTATACACGCGCAGAGAGAAATTATAAGGGGGGTTGCGCGTAGACGGCGGGTAAATAGTTATTATCTGTGTTGTGTGTCAGATGACCGATCTGGTGCAATCGACCACTTCGATTTTTCGCACGCCAATGATTAAAATTTTTCTCCAGGGTGGGAGTGATTTATCAGGTACGGCTCTATATTAATTAAGTGGGAGTAGCATCACTATTTCTTCTAGGACCAGTCATAATAATGAAAGTATAATAACTGTAATAATTGTCAAATTTTATTTGACTTCTAAATAAATATTTGATAATATGGAGCCTAGCTCCTAGAGAATTTTCAGATATACAGGGCGTCCCAGAATATGTGGGCAATCTCCCGGATTTATACAGGGGACGTTAAAATAACATGACAAGTTCCTATAAAAAAATTCCCAGAGGGCCCCCTGTCGAAGTTCTTTTTTTGAAATTAAATTATGGCTATATCTCCCAAAATAATCAAGCCACTGAACTAAAATTTGGCATTGTTTGGGGATGGAGAATAAGCCGAAGGTATCAATTTTTACGTAGCTCACAGAGGGCGTCACTTGTGACGTTTTTTGATCGTGCTTTTCCTCGTAACTTTTTTCAGGTTATGTTTTTGGTCTTGCAGCTCCATCATTTTAGTGCATCTTTTCATTTTGCAACAAAAGTGTACTCTTGTTTCATAACGATAAAATCAACCTTTTGTGTGGAAATTCTTAAAACGTACCTCAAAACACCTGTGAACTTCAACATTAGAAACATAAAATCTTTACCTACCGCTTTTAAACGTTACAGATCGACTGTAGAATTTAAACTGAGAAGAAAATCCTTATGAACAATGGTGTTTTGTTCAATGTCCATTTGGTATTTTTTTCTTAATTTTGAATGTACATCAGTTGATCTGTAACATTTGAAAGCGGTAGGTTTCGAATGTTTAAGTTAACAGGTGTTTTAGGGAACGTTTCGCCAATTTCAACGCAAACGGTTGATTTTATCGTTATGAAACAAGAGTCCACTTTTGTTGCAAAATGAAAGATGCACTAAATTGATGGAAGTGGCGCCCTCTGTGAGATACGTAAAAATTGATGCCTTCAACTTATTCTCCATCCCCAAAAGCACAACATATCCAAATTTCAGTTCAGTAGCATGGTTATTTTGAGAGATATAGCCATAATTCAATTTCAAAAAAAGAATTTCAACACCCTGTATCTCCGTAGGGCCCTCTGGGATTTTTTTTTATAAAAACTTGTCATATTATTTTAACGTCATCTGTATAAATCCGAGAGATTGCCCACATATTTTGGGATACCCTGTATACTTTTGCGATGTACTTGTACTAAGTACGACGGCGGAGGGCAGTAAGGGGCACCTTTTAAAATTAGTTTTGATTTCCAGCGATCTCCTGATACAGGGTGGGCAAACTGATCAACTAAAGTTACTTTTGCGTAATGGAACACCTCATTTTTTTTTTCATTTTTAGATAGTACTTATACGACGAATCTAACTATATTTTGGAGAAACGATAACTTAAAAGAAGAATGGGTTTAGATTTAGTTAACTAAGGAAATATTTTAATGTGTCCATGTCCATAGTCCATATAACCTTGTGGATTTCAATTTTTTAGATAACTTACAAATAAACTATATATCTACAGACGTTTTCTGAAAACCTATTAATCTATATCTGTCTCTGATACCTAGACTGAAAATAAACTACTGTTCGCATATTTTTGCTGATTTTACGAGTAATAACTTGTTTGCGGCTCTTGTGACCTATTTATTACATAATTTCTGGTGGAGTTAAATTTTCAATTTTACTCTAATTATGCGATGATAAACATGTATTAATCGAATAATGGCTAAGCTTCCATTCATTACTTATAAACTGGTATCGTAATGAAAAATAAATAAATCAATTAAAGTATGGGAGTATAGAAAAAAAAAAGAAATATTTTTAGTAGGTAGGTACAAAGTACAATTAAGTACAACTTTGGCGGTTCAGTATGGGTCTTTGACGACAGGCGCTCTTACCCCGACTATTTCATTCTGCCCGGGACACAGGGTTTACCCACTCTCACTTAAGATACTTAGATCTAGTAATAACAATGATATAGTTCTTCTGGAGCCTAATGGCGTAATAGAAATTACAATTAGAAGATTAGAAGCCGACCCTGTGATTATATCTGATTTTGTCTCAAACAATACGGGATCGGTGCCCCTGTCGACTCTATTAGCCAAATGAGAAAATGCCGATGAAAGGAGGACTCGTGATTCTGTTTCGTACGTAGTGGAAGACCGGAAAATTCCATCGAGGTGTAGTTGAATGCACAATAATTTCTGCGTGCTTTATTTTCCTTATTGCTGGCGTCTCTTTATCCTGCTACTTCGGTAATTTTCAAAGCGGCTGCCTGGCAGCAGCGGCCCTGCTGTATGAATCGAGCTCTAAATCCATCCGTCAGAAAACAGCGCCATTATGTGACCCGCTGTACTGTATTTCGAGCGCTGCCGGCCTTTATTCCTTTATCTCGCCTTTCAGCGTTTTCAGGAACTTTCCCGTTTGTTAGGGTTATTCATTAACGGGCTTGTGTTGTGCGCCCTGGCCAAGCCCCCGGCTTTATCAATCCGTGAAAAGTTGGATGAAAGCGCCAGCCCGCCCCGCCCGTCTCCTCCACCCGCCTGCTACACAGCCGGCGAATTTTAAATTGTTATTTGGCCGGTATTATCTTCGTCCATTAATTTTTCGACAAACTCCGGATCGCATTACGCGATACCCTATTTGATTCGATTTGATTCGGCTAATGAAATGCGGCTTAAGGATCTTTAGAAGGAAACGTCCTTATCAACAGCTTTGGTTGTTTGTCTTGTAAACAACCTCAACAATAATTTCAAATTATAGCTACCTAGTTATCTACAGAGTTCACGCTTCGATATAAAAGAGTGCAGGTACCTATACCTAGTTTCCTAGAAACTTATTTTCATCACAAATAATATTAATATTAGTGTATCCAAAGTATCTAATGGTAGTTGCTGTCATTTGTTACAATTTAACTTGCCCTGTTAGTATAGATATAATATGTATGTCTGGGTCGAATCTTGCAAGCTGAATTAGAACTACTTGCTGACATCCCATTGAGCCGAAATTTTGCGTACACCTTTAGTTCCGGTGACAATACAATATGCAATACTCAATACTGTGATACTTTCAAAATGGCCGCCGCTCCAAGATGGCGGATGATGTATTTTTTGTCAACCCCCTTAATATGGGTATCGAATGAAAGGGCTTGGAAATGAGAAAGCGATAAAGTTAGTGACATCACACTAAATTCAATATGGCCGCCGCTCCAAGATGGCACATGATGTATTTTTTGTCAACCCCTTTAATATGGGTATCAAATGAAAGGGCTCGACAGGCAGAAAAACAATAAGGTGAATGACTTCATACGAAATCCAATATGGCGGCCGCCCCAAGACGGCGGGCTAGAACTTCCTGACATAGGAATCAAATAGGTATTAAAAAGCACAAAAAAAAATTGAAAATAAGAAAGAACCTTTTGAAAAACAAGCTTTTATTTAAGCCATGTAGGTACCAAAACGAATAAAATAAGTTTAGGTTTTCGTTAAGATAATTCAATTCCAAATTGCGACAAGTTTTT
Source organism: Pseudeuparius sepicola (assembly GCA_963920635.1). Classification (NCBI taxonomy): domain Eukaryota; kingdom Metazoa; phylum Arthropoda; class Insecta; order Coleoptera; family Anthribidae; genus Pseudeuparius; species Pseudeuparius sepicola. Next base: position 32,708,060 of record OY987303.1, read on the forward strand.
GCAAATTGAAAAACTTGTCGCGCGAAGCATACTTTGGCAAATAGGTACTTGCTTATCAACCAATCACTATCCAATAAAATTAATTGGTACCTACTTTCATCAACATTTCGCGCGACAAGCTTTTCAATTTCCAAAAACTTGTCGCAATTTGGAATTGAATTATCTTAACGAAAACCTAAACTTATTTTATTCGTTTTAGTACATAGCTTAAATAAAAGCTTGCTTTTAAAAAGGTTTTTTTAATTTTGAATTTTTCACATGAATTAGTTATTATAAGAAAAGGAGGCATTTTTCTAATATCATATACAGGGTGCCCCATATGTATAGAAAAATGCTTATATCTTTTTAAAAAATATATTTAGAAAAAATGGTTTGAATAAAACTTACAGTGTGACCTATTCTGCATAATCCTATCAAGTCGATTTTGTTTTACCTCTCATAATGTGGTTGCTATGGCAACGAACTTTTTTTTTCAAAAAGATGATTTTTGGAATCAGCTATTTATTCTGCTATTTATTTTACATACAACAGCATAAAACAATCTATGCGCTACATAAGGAAAATTTTGAGAAATAAATTATTTTTATTTTTTTTTCGATTTAATAGTGGCCGTTATCAGTAAACTCGATGGAGGCAAAAAATATGCTACATTAAAATTGTTTGATGGTTTTGCTTCTTTTCTTTTTGCTTTTCTTATAAAAAAATCTCATTGGTCGATAAATTTATTCAGTAGGTATTAAGTATATGTCCTGCATGTTAAAATGGTACCTTTAACTGAATTCGAAAGAATTACCATTCTCATTATGGTTGGTTACGGCGATCGAACAAGAACCCAACAAGAAGTTTGTAATCTTTTTAATGAAGAATTTCCTAATCGAGGACCAATTACACAGTCAGTTGTGAGCAAGACGGTGAAAAGGTTCAGAGAAACAAGGTGTGTAAAAGATCACTACGACAGAATAGGCTATTGCTTAGCTGTTAATGGGGAACATTTTCAACATTTGATACCATAAAATATTGTTAATTTTTTTCATGATTGTTTAGACAATAAATAATTTATTTCTCAAAATTTTCCTTATGTAACCTATAGATTTTTGTATGCTGTTGTATGCAGAATGCTGATCCCAAAAATAGATTAAAAAAGATATGATCCCATTTGAAAAAAAATTCGTTGCCATAGCAACCACATTTAAACCATTTTTTTCTAAATATATATTTTTAAAAGTACCAATAGTTGTTTAAAGTCCCTGTAGAACTTTATACTTACTGATATGATTTTACTGAAAATTCCATAGCTACCTTTTTGACCAATCACAGGCTCGTTTTTTGCTTCGTTGTCATGGCAACTCAAAAAAATTTCCGGAAATATTTTCACATGCTCTCGGTAGCAGGAGGGGATTACAGCGGAAAATTGTATATACTCAACAAACATTTTGATAATAATTTCGTTTAATTTACGTGTATAGGTATGGAATTTTCTTACCGAATCCCTCGCGTTCTTGAATTAATATCCGGAAGTTTTTCTCTAACACGAATTTTCCGGCAATAATTCAAGCACTAGGGCGATTACTAGTGAAAATTCCATATCTACCTTTTTTGACCAATCAGAGGCTCGTTTTTCGCTTCCTTGTCATGGCAACTCAAAAAATTTCCGGAAATATTCTCACTTGCTCTAGGGCAGCAGGAGGCGATTACAGCGGAAATTTTTTGACAGTTGTCATTATTATAATGTGACATTGTTATAAACTCAACAAAGATTTTGATAATAATTTCGTTTAATTTACGTGTTGGTATGGAATTTTCTTACCGAATCCCCCACGTTCTTGAATTAATATGCGGAAATTTTTCTCTAACACGAATTTTTTAAGAAAATTATTCGGCAATAATTCAAGCACTAGGGCGATTACTGGTGAAAATTTTACTACTCGTTTAACGGGCAATCAAATTCAAATTAAAATTTTGACAATGCTGCCATTTACGTCGAAAACCCATGGGAATTGTCTTCCGGACTTGATAGACTTGTAGGAAGTATACAGATCAATTCCCGAACTGTCTCACCCCAAATAGGCGCACATCGCACATTCTTTTCTGTTGTAGAAGCAATTCGAGAACACAGATATTTTCCCGATCGTGGCAGACATCGTATTATACTGTGTGGATAGAAATTGTGGAATATTGCTTATATTTCTTAAAATATTCCTCATATCAAAAACATGTTTTAATAAAAGTGTTAGGGGAAATTATTTCCCGTTTAGTGATATCAATCAATCTTTCGTAGCACAAAAAATGTGGTTGCCATGGTAACCGATTAATTTTTTTTTAATTGTACCATATACTTTTTTTTGTGAAAATTAATACATTGGAACTTTCTGAATACGATACAATAGAATTTTAATGGGGTCACATAAAAAAAATACAAAAAAAATAAGTTTTGTATTATGCTATTGACAATGTTTATCAAAATAATTTATTAACATCAAGTTAGCCACGCCAAAATCAGAACAATGCGAAACTAAAAGTATAAGGCCCTAACTTATCTACAGAGGGTCCCCGGATTGTCCCAGACTCTTGTAAATGGTTGGGTTCAGGCCTGCTTGGTTTGAAATTAATTTGTGTCATAATTTTAGTTTCGAAAAATTAGGTATGCCTTGAATATAAAAAAAAACAGTAAAGTGACCTTCTTGTAGGGTTTACGATAAAATGTTATTAAGGAAAATTATTGAGAAAAAAAGCTAGAAATTAGAAGCAGACCTAGACTTTTGAAATTTTGCAAATATACTCAGGTTCAGTTTTTTCAAAACCTCCAAGGCTATACGTGCTTTCCGAAACTAAAATTATGTCACAAATTAGTTTCAAAGCAAGCAGGGCTAAACCCCAAAAGATCAAATTTCAACTAATTTTTTTTTGTCATTTACAAGAGTCGTCCAAATAATCGGAGGACACACGCTGCTATATGTAATGTAACAAAAGTTTTAAAACAAATGATGCTACCATCTATGCACTCATGCGATATACTTAAGAGCCAAATTGCGATTTTTTTTAAGAAATGACATTAACAGTAGTTATCCTTCTACGTAGTTTAATAAACTTGAAAATGGGAACAAATAGTATTAGGTATTTTAGGTTTTATGTCAAACTTGCGCTACATACGTTACCAGAAAAATTTACGTGAAAGACGAGCAATTTTTTGAAGTTCTATAGCGATACTTGAAGCTTGTGGAAATATGCTGTATTTATTATTCAGCCTGAAAAACTGAACTTCTATATTTCTTAACAGATTTTTTCCGTCCACATTAATTCTGATTGAAAACAAATGTTTTTTTCAGCAGAATTTTCCAAAAAATTGATTCAATTTTATAAAAATCATTTGGCTTTCGAACTGGACTAGAACAAACAAAATCTATCGAAAAATTTATAATAAGAGATAATCTTTTTTCTGGTCCACGTTATTTTTTGTTCTTTCTGAATTTGACACATAATGTCAATCTTCCGAAACCGCACATAATCTATCTTTAAATCATCTCCAAAAGTTTTCTCTAGCTAGATTATTAATAAACGGCTTCCACAGTTCCCACTCACATTAAAATCATTTAAATCTCGTCCAAGACACGTCAGCGTATTTCGCCTGCCGACACTATTGTGACGGCATGAATAATTCAGCGATTATTTACGCAAAAAGACGCATTGAGACGACAACGAGGAGTCCAGGGGCAGCAATCCGCTCGCGTCGAACGAAAGCCCGATGAGATAGGGCTGTCCGTCAAGATTGATTTATGTGAAACCCATTTCGGCGGGCGGCCGATCTATCCGCGACATTCGCCGCTTTTCGGGGGGCCGCCACCGCTACCACCTCCGGAACTAACCGGTTATCTCTGGACCCGTCCGCAGGATCTAAATTACGCCACGGAAAATGGCTCGCCCCACAATCAATATGCAATAATGCAGGAAAAGCAGGCATATATAGGTGATCGATAGCCTTTCGAAAGTGACCTGGAAATCCTGGAAAAGTCTAGGGTATTCATATTCAACGGATCCGAGGCAGTCGTACTCCAATACTTGACTGAAAATAAGTCAGAATTGCCAAAATGGAAAAATACCCATGCAATTATAAGGGACGAGATTATCCAGTTCAAATGTGTGAATGCAATTTTGTTTATATAGTGATTTATAAAGTTAAAGCCCTCTTCGGGTAAATCCGGCTATTATAATGAAATTATCCCTTTGTTGCTAAACTTTGGCGGTTATATAATAGCATCGATTAATTATATGTCGGTTGCGACGACGTCGCAAATAATATGGCTGATATTAAACTGCGATTAAGCCTGTTTGGCCCTCATGTTTGGCCAGAGAATTGCTTCATTCACCTTTTGTTAACTGCGGTGCACTGGCGCGCGATGAATCCCCGATCCGACGGACGGGGGAGCGCCGAAAGTTTTTAAAAGGAACAACCGCCGTCAGCTCGAAGACGGATCACCTATTCTGGGGCTGTGTGACCCCTCATTGTCGATCGGCGCCTGAATGATAGCATAAACGACTAATTTATCATGGTAATAAAGCGTAATTCCGCGGAACGAATGGGCCATACCTAATCTTTATCAATTGCCACGCAAATCCCACTTTCTAATAGGGACAGAACGTTTATACTAATCCGATTAAGTTTTAAAGAAGGTATAATCTTTTGTAGATTGTTGATTATCCTAACAAAGACTGCGGTCAATCACTCAAAAGCACAAATGGCAAGCGCACTAACTTTTACACTTATGATATCGTACAGAAAAATATATATTAAAATATTACAGTTAGTGCGGCAGAATAATTTAATAGATAAGAAAATATTTATAAGAGGGCGTGTCATTAAAAATTGTACATAGTTTAATGGCAGATAAATGACGTCAAAATAGAGTTATTATGCCTTGTCTTACCCGAATGTATTAGGTAGGAGCTTTTTTGAAAAAATATTATCAACTTTTGCAATTTTTTCGGAATTACTAAAGTCAATCGAGTTGGAAATTTGAACGCTTATGCACTCCTAGAGGATATATATATTCAGATATAGCGTTTTTAACTGTTTATTTCTCTCCTTGTGATTAAAAGTTATATATTAAATTTTAAGCAAAACTGATATATTTTAAAGTTTGGACTTATAAGTCGAAATATTGACCGTCAATAATTCGACATATAAGTCGAAGCTTTAAAGTTTTGAGTTATAAGTCGAAATATTACTTCAATATTTCGACTTATAAGTCGAAATTTTAGGAGCCGATCTAGAATAAAAGGCCCTTCCAGGCCTTCGTAGATATTACTGATAACGTACTGTAATTATAATTTATAATAATACATGCAGAGCGTGTCCCGAAATTAGCCTGTCATAATTTACCAGCGCGTTCAGCGACCAAATAAAATTAAAAAGTTCCTATATACATGGCTTCAAAAATATACTTACAGTAAGGGGCTATAGTCCCCGAAATTGGCAAACGGTTTTTTTCTGAATATGTTTTTTTCTGAATATGTCACGTACCGAATTTCAGAATTTCATCTTTGTTCGTTCTGGAAATATTTAGAAAAACAGTTTGCCCAAGTGGCCATTTCGGGGGCTCTAGCCCCCTTAGGGGGCATTTTTGAGGCCATGTTTGTAAGACCTTTTTTCGTGTCTTTGGATCGTAGAATGCGCTGGTAAACTATATGGCAAGGTAATTTCAGGGCACCCTGTACAATTTTTGGCAAATATCTCCGGAACGTGCTTATAGCACCCGAATGAGGCTGAAAAGTATAGGTAATATCTGTTATGCGGTTTATGATAAGTGAAAAACACTACTCATAATCAATCAGAATCAGAAGCAAATGATAGTTACAGCCAAAAGTGAAAGTATACATACCAAAAGCTAAATTTACTTACAAACTTTGCTGTTGGAGTACCTAATTTTGAACACAACAAATTCGAAAGGCGATGTTTTGTGTATTATTAACTACACACAGTGAACTTTTAAGGTAAATCATATCACTATTATCGAATAACTCCTAATTATTAAAATTATCGTAGTAAAAATGGTATCGATTAATACCTCGGTTAACCGGAAGACCTACTATCATTATTTGCACGGAAATACACTTCTTTCTCTTTTTCATCTATATATACGTGCGCACAGCCCCGCACTCCTTTGTACTATCAGAGAGCCTACACAATGACACCATTTATGCTAAAAGGTCATTAGACCCTACTATACAATTTTATCTTCAAAATTTGGCGCGACCTGACCAAGCGGAAAATGTGTGCAGGTATCGCTTGCTTCCGAGTAATTGAAACACCCCAGATAATCAAGCATCTGCATCTGCAGAGACAAAACTTGAGATCGTCCAATAGTTGCAGGTCGGAATTGCGCCATTAGTGCCATTCAGGCGCCGATAGACAATGAAGGGTCACTCCATCCCAGAATGATTGCTGACACGGTTATTCAGAGTTCTCCCGCCCATAGGTTAGAGAAAATACAGCGAGTGTTGGTGCATCGTATAGCCAACAAAAGATGATAGGGCAATTCTCTTGCCAAGCAGTTAATACCTGACTCGAGGCCTATACGATAAAGACAGGCCCTGGCGTACAAAAATCACGTGACCATTTTAGTCCCAAGTTACATGTCATTTGTCACATAACTGAAAGCGGCAGCTGGGCTTTGAGAAGTTTTAAATGTTTAAAGTGTTTTTAAACGTCTTAGTTTCTATAGAAACAAGTTTGTGTCTAGTGCGCGTGTGTCCTGGCGGAGGGGAACCACCAGGTGTTATTATGGCCTCTGGGTGGAAGCCGTGCCGTCCAGGAGTATTGGTGACGCTCGCGCCGACGCGTGAAGATCCTAGACTTCACATGGTCCGGGTGGCTGGAAGCCGTTCCCGTTGACCACGTTCGGGTTTGTGTATTTTGTATTCACCATTCACCTTGTGCGAAATACATCAGTGTTGTAACGTACTCGAGAATTTTCGTTGTGGACCCACGCCCTGATACGGTTCCTATTCGGCCTTTTACGCTGCCGATCAACCGGAACCTCGTCAATATTTACAGTATACTAGGTGAATTTTCATTTTTATTTCGTAAAAAAATAACTTAAATACCAAATCTTGGGTCTGTTATTTATTATATTTATACATATTACAAAAGCCAGGAAGAAAATGTCTCCATAACAACATTTGCTTTGCCTCGAGATGAAAATTTGAGCCAAAAATGGATTCGTTAAATTCCAACTGAGATTAAATTTCTAAAAGTAGGTATGTGTGGATAACACATTTTCAAGAAAGTGAAACAATTAAAGTGGACAAATGTGTTGTGGGAGGAAAATATACCTATAGAGAATATCACCTAAGCTAAAGGAAGGTGATGTCCCAACAATTTTTGAGAATGTGCCAAAATATTGTGAGTGCAGTGCCGTTTAACTCTCAGCCTAAAACAGCTGAGGCAGGTTGAAAATTTTGAAAAAACAATTAGAGAAAGCCTGGATGCACAAAACCAATAATGTAATAGATGAAAGAAAACTCGCCAAATTGTTACGAAATTTGTTTTTCCTTTTTTTTTCTTTAATGCGTAAATAATATGCCACCTGTGCTACCGTTGTGCTTGGCATTTTCGTAAAATTCAATATTTTCCGGGATTTAAGTTAGTTTTAATTAGTATAAAGTACTGTGGACTGTAAAACAAAGTGAAGATTACCTTGGAAAACTTTAGTTTGTAAGGAAGAAGCATTTTATAAGAAGATTATATTAAAAATCAGTATTCGGAAAGGTGTCATCAAAAATTTGGCAGAAGTTTACCTGTAAAAGATGCCTTCACCGAAGAAAACCAGAAATAGGAAAAAGGAAGATGATGGAGAAGATGCAGCTTTTGACTGTATAAAGAAGATTGAAGACTTATATGTTGATGTAATTAAACAAAAATATGAAATAATAAGAGAAAAAGATGGAATAATTTGTAAAATGAGTGACTTTGTGGAGAGTTTTAAAATATTACTAGGTAATCTGTCTGAAAATATAGAATTTCTAAAAAACGAAATAAGATCATTAAAAGGAGAATCATTTGTAAGCAGTAATTCGGAATTATCCGAAGAAAATGACAAACTAAAATATAATGAAATAGTAAAGCTTTCTTAAGATAAAGTAAAAGTGTATATTGGTAATTTAAACACAGTTTTAATTAAGCCAGTTGATAAATACCAAGAAAATAATAAAACAAAAAAGATATTAGAACATTTATAAAACCAGAGCAATTAAAAGTAGCTTTTCAAAAAATTTATAATGTAAAATGCGGGTGGTATCAAATTGCAATGTAAATCCAAAGAAGAGATTGACATTGTAAAGAAGAGGGCTGAAGAAACATTAGGAAAAAAATACAGTGTGCAAGTCTCAAACTTACGACAACCAAGGGTGAAAATTATTGGCATTGAAAAAGAAATGAGTAAAGAAGAACTGATAAGTGCACTTATACGGGAAAATTATTTTATTGAAGAAGATGCAAAAATTGAAGTTGTAGTTGTTAAAAAATGAGATCAAATTTTATGGGTATCATTCAGTGTGACGGCAAAACTTTTAAGAAGCTTTTGGAAAATGGTGCAGTATTAGTGAATATCAATGTATGTACAATATTTGAACATGTTAATGTTCTCAGATGTTTCAATTGTGCAGGATTTGATCATACAGCAAAAGTATGTACTAAAACACAAATTTGCATGAAATGTGGTTCTTCTGGGCACAATGCAGATTCGTGCTCTGCCACAAAAGAGTACATTTCCTGTCCCAACTGTGTTGAAGCTAACAATAAATTGAAGCTAACAATAAATTTAAACTAACCATTCCCCATTTGACCAAAATTGTGAACTATTAAAAAACAGATTGGAATCAGAAAAAAAGAAAATTAATTATAATGAATAGCAACTACAGAGAAAAGAAATTAATAATAATGCTACTTTAAAAATTGTCCATTTGAATGTTGATGGTTTTTTAATGAAGAAATATGACATTCTGAGATTTATCTTGGATGAAAAACCAATTTTTCTCTGCTTAACTGAAACGCACATAACTAGTGCTATAAATCTGTTTGAATTAGATATACCAGGTTACATTTGTTTAAATTGTCCATCAAATTCATCACATACAAGAGGTATCTTAGTTTATATTAATACTAATAAGGTTGTATTGGAAGATTTTCAAAATTATTCCTCTGATTATTAATTTTGGTACAATCATGCTCAAATTCAAATAGAAAATCAACATTATGATGTATGCACCTATTATCGTTCTCCTAATGGTAATTATAAATTATTTTAAAAAATTTTTGATGAGAAATGTGAAGAAGTTTTGGAACTGAAAAATGTTGTGATAAATGTTGGTGATTTTAATTTTGATTAGTCGAAAAATTCAAGTGAAACAAAAGCTTTTAAACAGATTGTACAACTGCATGGTTTGAGGCAAATTGTGAATTCATCTACACGAGTAACAAAAAGACTTAGTTTTAACTAGTGATGATCAAAATTTAAATACTAAAATTCGGTCAGTACCAAAGATTAGTGACCACAATTGGATTGTAATTATGATGGATTCTATTGATATGATAAAAATTAATGAAAACAAATTTAAAAAAATTGTTAGCATCAATTATGAAAAACTAACTAATGAATTAATTAATTGCATTTGGTATTATGATAACTATTGTCCAAATTCCTTGTATGAAGACCTAAAAACTAAGATGTTGTATTGCATCAATAAAGTTAAGGAAAAAAGAACAATCAAAGTAAGAAACAGGACTACTCCGTGGTTTAACACAGAAATTCTTCAGTCACAGAAAATTAGAGACTTTTCCTATAAAAATTTTTTAATAACTAGAAGCAGTGAAGATTGGAATCATTACAAGATAAAGCAAAATTTGTGTTCATATAAAGTAAGGAGAACTAAAAGAAATTACTATAAAAATAAAATAGATGACTGCAAGGGAAATAGTAAAATAATGGAGAAATAGTAAGTGCTAAAAAATCACAAGTAATTTCGGAAATGTATTTTGAAGATGGAAAAGAGGCAGATACTAAAATTATTGCAAATAAATTAAACTTATATTACATAAACAGCATACATGAAATAAGAAACAAAATTCCTAATGCAACTAATAAAGTTCAAATAAAATTGAAGGAATCTAGCAACTTATTTAGAACATTTGAACAAATTAATTTAAATCAATTGAAGAGTAAAATAGCATTTTTAAAGTCCAATAATAATCCGTCTGAAGTTTTTGGTAAAATTGTACTGAAAGAAACTTTTAAGTATTTGGGTATCAACTTCTAAATTTTATAAATTTAATTTTAAAAACAAATATCCCTGAAGACTTAAAATGCTCAGTCATAACTCCAGTGCCGAAAATCAAGAACACAAAAAAGCAACAGAGTTTCGACCAATAAACGTATTGATGGACATCGAAAAATTAATTGAATCTGTAGTGTATGATCAAATTGTGGAACACTTAAATGATGGCAAAATTATTGAAGACTGTCAAGCTGGTTTCCGAAAAAAATATTCTACAGAGATAGCCGTACAAATGGTCTTGGAAAAATGGAGAAGAAGTTTAGAGCGAGATGATGTTGTGGTTGTGGTCTTTTTAGATTTTACAAGAGCTTTTGAGACCGTTGACCGAAATATATATTGTTATTAAATTATATCAATGTGGAGTAGGAGATGGGGTTTTAAAATGGTTTCAAAATTATTTGTCGGATAGATTTCAAATTTGCAAAATTGATAAAGTATTTTCAAGTAAAGAAATAATTGATGTAGGAGTACCTCAAGGAAGTATTTTAGGGTCTCTTTTGTTTTCAATATATATTAATGAAATTCCAAGAGTTGTAGAAAAGTGTTCGGTGCAGATGTTTGCAGACGATACATGCATTTTTAAGACAAGTCAGTCTATTGATAGCACAATAATTGACATAAATAATGATTTAAATTTATTGTTGAATTGGTTAAACTTAAATAAATTTAAATTAAATATTTCAAAAACTAAAGCAATATTGTTCGACAATCTTGTGTGGAGCTGATGACTGGGTATTTACAAAATTGCAAATTTTACAAAATCGAGCTATGAGGCCAATTTTAGATTGAGATAAGTACGTAAAAATAAATTATATGTTCAAAAAATTAATATGGCTCAATGTGCGAAATTTTAATAACTATTTGACGTTATTTATATTTAAAATTACGAATAATTTACTTCCGGAATGTTTAAAAGAATTTATTACATATAATTTTGATCACCATGGGCATTCAACAAGATTTAGAAATAATTTCCATTTGCAAAATTCAATTAACGTAAGTTATAAATCCATATTTCAAAAAGGCATACTAGAATATAATAAACTGAATAATGATATTAAAGATGAAAAGAGTTTTAAAATATTTAAAAATAAATTGAAAAGTGATTATTTGGAATTACAAAATTAATATAGTTTAGATAATATATATTATAAATACTTTTATATTATGAAATATTGAGGAAATTATGTAATATTGTATATATGTATATTATGTAGCCCTACAGAGAGCTAAATAAAAATCTTTACTACTACTACTACTTATCTCCCAAAATATCTTTTATTATATAGGACTAAGTTGGTCACGTGACTACGCGATTATGCGTTAGCGCCATGGCCTATCTTTATCGTTGGCCTCGTACCTGACTCTGGCGACGTCATCTCAGCTATAGTTGGTTAGGGGTTAGTTCGATAACATGATTCCCGTTAAGAGTTAAGTGATTGAATTTCTACCCAAATAAAAGTCAAATCTGTAGGCAGACTACATCGGATTCTATACCAACTTCAAATCGTGACCAGAGTCTTTAAATACCAAAGGACACTTCAGAGTAGAGTGATTGGTGTCAAAATATCCTTCAACTGGAGATCCATATGACGGTTTGATATTTTAATTTTATTGCAGAAGCAAGCCAGAGACCTCTATAGTTCCTAGGCTCCAAGACTTCCCCGTTGTCAATAGTAGTACTTCGAAACGTTTATAGATATGAAAATAAAACTTTGCACACGTAATAAACATTTTAAGCCTTACATTGCAAAATTAGAGTTAAAGACAAAAAATTTTCAAAGGCGGGTTGAAATAGGGGGATGTGCGTGGTAAATACAGTGCTACTTTTTTGTGTGACAATTTTTCTATATTTGATATTTAACAACAATGGATTTTAGTGTCATAGCACTGAGAGGAACAATTTTTTAGCAAAATTATTTTTCAACAAGCATTGCATTTCATACATTTTATCTATGGACTATAACCAAAATGCGGTTATCTTCGAGCGCCAGAAGCTTAATCTATATAGTTGATGGTTAAATAAAATATAACATTCTCCTATTTGCAATGTATTTACAAATCAAAGTTACAATCAAGAGACCTTGTCCCAAGTACAACTGAGTAAGTTATTATAAGTTATTATTTCAATAAGGTCAAATGTGCAATAGCAACTTAGTTTTAAATTGACAATAGGGTGGTTATGTTCGACTAAATCGAAATGCAAAATCAGAGACGTTCGTTAATACGAGAGCACTTTTTTTTAAGTTCACCTGAGATGTTAAAGTTCATTTGCGAGCACTTTGAAAGATTTGGAGTACCTACTTGACAGAGTACCTAGAAACCTTCGACAGTGCTAGACGACGTGCAAAGTACTCTCAGTGTTGTAGGGCTGGGGTACTGGCACTTAAGCACATTGCTGACTCGCTCATGTGCGTTGGGTGCTCACATGTAAAGGAAATTACACAAAGCAGTCTCTGTTAAGTACTTATCGCAGTCGAAACGTCGACGTTTTTATAAGGTATATTTAAATTACTTTAAATTAAGAGAGCAGGCTGGGGTGTCAACTGTCAATTCTACCAAACTCTTACCACTTATACTAGACTAGAAGGAAATGTCGAAAATAAAGACTGATCGTACATGAAGTTAACACCGTTGCGCTAACCGATCACAAAACTGAATAAAGTTTATATTGTTAGTTGTTCCAATAATACATACCTTCAATTAATGAATGAAAATTAAACACTTTTGCAACCGGCACATACCTTTTTATACTGTTCAACAGTTTGGTTCTGAAACAACAAGCTCTATATCGGTAGGCAATTTATTATGCATCAGCTTATATAGGTGGTTGCAGAGAGTAGGCCAACATTCTTAAAAATGGTTCGTTTATTAAAACGTCGCAACGAAAACTAGTCCGAATTTTCGTTACAAGTCTATACCTACCTAATATAATCCTAACCTTGATTGGAAACTTCCACAGGCAGAATGTGATGAATCTGAGTTTCTTCCGGAAAGATCCTGCAGTGAAACTTCTCGTTTCATTAAGCTTTCGCGCGTGCTCGATTGCACGAGACATACTCAGAGTGCGACGATCACACTCAGTCTCAGTGTGATCGTCGAGGACGAAAGCTTGGAACGAGAAGTTTCGTTGACGCAGGATCCATCCCGAAGAAACTCAGAATCATTATATATAATCCTGTCGGACTTCATTTGCCTATCTTCACACGTTACGAAAATATTAATATAAAACTATCTTTTAAGTTGAACTTTCAACTACCTGTACACCGAGAACTAAGCATTTTAAGCTACATGTTTATATGAAGTTTTCTTCGTAAAATCGCCTCAGCACCGCTTCTTATAATAATTATATGTTGATTTGGAACATCTTGTAAGCAAAGTTCGATCAGAAACCCCTTTCACCTTTTGCGATACAGTGGAGTGGCGTGCCCGATCCGACAGGGGAATACCGACAATTCCTCAAAAAAGAAACAATTAATGGCAGCGCGAAGACGGGTCACCCATTATGGGGTGGTATGAATTATTTATCATGTTAATAACTCCTAATAATTATGATAAGGAACGAATCGGCTATAATCTTTATCAGTTGCCTAGAAGTGTGCTTATAGAAGTACATACATACCTATGTAATATACGACAACATGTAAGTTTATGTATGACCACGATTATTATGTTAAAAAGGAACTCTTCCAATCACCTATCCACTGAACTCGTATGCTTTACGGCCTTACATATACTAGTAGCTTATACATAACAGGTATATGGTGTATACCTACATACTAAGAGGCATGTTTTTGTGAACAAAATCAAGACCCTGCGATCTAATATTCGGGCCCTATACAACGGGCGGACTGCGGAACCTTATAGTTTAAAATGTTTGTTCCTATATCCATTACCATATTTAATAACCAATAACACACTGGAGATTGATAGTTTTGATTTATCCCGAACGTAATGACATTTTAAACCATTCCTATAGGGACTTAAAAACATCGATTTGCTACCGGGGAGAAACAAAAACCCTCAAGGGCGGTGAAATTATGTGACAGCAGGAATAAAACGTCCCCAGGGTGCGCTTCATATAGGGGAACGGTCTCGGGAACAATACATCGAGCTGCTAAATTATTCCGTTTGATTGTTACCCAGAGGGCGCGAAGGGATTATCACTTGTCCCGATACGCATCGATTCTGACAAATTTCCCCCGCCCCATCTAAATAGTAATCATATTTATTAACGACGTAATATTCGATGTTCCCCGATGCAATCTTAAAATCCGAAGTGTGAGCTCTATCAGCTTGTAGTTGGTAGTAACTAAAAACGTTCTACGTTATTTCTAAAAGTTCTAAGATTTAACCCTATACTCTGTTTCAAAATTCGACAGACAAAATTTTTCCTCCGCAAATTATTGCTATAAACATAGGCCCATAAACTCTTTTTAAACAGTACTGAACAAAATGCTTCCTACTGGTTTTTTACCTTTTTTGTATCTTTCATTGTTTCATAGTAGATAAACTTTATGTTTTTCATACTGTATTTATTTCTAGTGATCCGGCATTCAATAATTTACTTTTCCTGCTGCCTCCTCCGTAAGTAGTAGCCCATATTGAACCGCCTTCCAAATTCAAATTGAACCCCCTATATACAGGGTGAGTCATTAGTAATAGCACATAATGCAAGCGCATATATTTTGGGCCAAAATATTACGATTGAGTCTATTACGCCTTATAGAAATGTTGTTTGTTTAATAGATACAGGGCGTTGAAGTTTCGACTGGAAAAGAAAAAAATATTTAAAAATACCCTTTTCCAACAAATTGTGAAATTGAATAACACGAAATATTAGTAATGAGTACAGGGAGATAACAAAAAATTTTCGGTTTTCATTCTGACTTTTTTTCACTAAGTTTGACGTCGTATTCGAATTCCACACAAGATTTATTTATCACGTGAATTGAGACACCCTGTACAGGGGGTCCCGCAATTGTATAAACATGCCTTTACCCTGGTATTATTTCTGTTAAATTATGAGGATTTGCTTTG
Organism: Pseudeuparius sepicola; assembly: GCA_963920635.1. Classification (NCBI taxonomy): domain Eukaryota; kingdom Metazoa; phylum Arthropoda; class Insecta; order Coleoptera; family Anthribidae; genus Pseudeuparius; species Pseudeuparius sepicola. Next base: position 32,723,429 of record OY987303.1, read on the forward strand.
AGGGTCCCTGTCCAGATAGCGCCCGAATAATAGTTATCCACTAAGTTGTTTTTTTATTTTGATAATGGTCTAAATAATGTTTGCCTCAATTTAATTCTGTGTTAGGTTCCTGATTATATATGGTGTCGATTTTTTAAGAGCTTCTCAGGGAAACGGGGCGCAGCAGTTTTGGAGTTCATAACATTTTTTTTTAAACTTTGTATCTACTTTAAGCATCTACAATAATTATTATTATTTCTGAGCAAAAACCTACTTTTGGCAAATGTTAAAAATCAACCGTTTTTGCGGAAATCGCCACACTCGAATATACAGAAAGGCATAATATCTTCATATGAGAAAAGTAACTTTACGTAAAAAGTAGGTAATAAAGCCAAGTTTTCAGTCGAAAAACAGGTCATTCTTCAAACTGGCATAACTATTTTAAACCCATTTAAGTGCATTATTATTATTATTGAAATGAGATATTTCCTGGAAGTTTTCGCCATATTACAATAATATGTACCTAGGTTTTTGGACTAGATCCAAAAGATTATTAAAATAAAAAAGTTACCAGAAGGATAACCGTTATAATAAAAAAATAAACAATATTTTAAATTTGTATGTATGTACTACTTTTTGTCCTGTATCTTTTTTACGCAAATAAATTTACTAAGTTTTTTTATTTATTTAATAACCGTTATTGCGGGTAACCCCTTTAATGGGCCCAATGTCGACAGGAAAATCTTTCTAGAACACCTTGTAAAGCCATGTACATAGAATATAATACCCCTTGTGTAGAATACGTTATTTTTTATGTAGCTGTTTGGAAATTTTATACCTATCTTCCGAATGAAGAAAGATATTTAACTAAACCAAATTTGGTTCACACTGTATAACTTCGTAATTGAAGAGTGGAAATTAGAAAAGGCCTAAGTTCCATTTTCTCCGAAATTTAGTTTTTCACATAGAAACGTTCTATGTGCCATTCTTTATGTCCTATGAAAGGTTCTAAGTGACAAATTTAAATTTGAGAGCCCCTAGCACATATCGGTACCTAATTGTATGTGCGCCAACATTTTCCTTAGAAAGGTCCTAAGTCAAATGTCCAATATTTATTAACTATCAAGTTAAATATCAGTAAAGCTACAGTGCGGCTAATCCAACACATGTTAAGATAAAAACTACATATGTCGATCTCCAAGAAGGGATGCAAGTTAATGTTTTGAAGAAAGGGAAAACTTTAGCTGGACTCAGACAAGCTAACATAATGAAGCTGCCATCAGGAAGCAAGGTGTCGGAAAACAAAAAGGTATCTCTTCGAAGCATGATTCCTTATCATCAAAATCCAGAACATCAACGTTTCTATAAGCAGCTACTTCAAATTGTAAATAATGTTCTAGAATAACAAAAGTGATAAAGTGTATTTTTTTAATGTTTCTTAACTTAGTCAGTTATGGCACTTAGGCATTTTCCCAATTTTATTTGTTTAAACATGTTTGTTTTGTGATAAAAAGTTTGATTTGCAAATTTTTGTTAAGGAGTTTGTTTTCCATTTCCTTTTAAATGCATAATACTTAATAAAACTATATTTAATAAAGTTTTCTCACTGGTATTTAGTTTTTGCTGATTATCTCGAAACCTTTTGTTTGGCACTTAAGCACTTTCTAATTTCCACTCTTCAATTATTGTTGTTTCAATAATTCAACTCAATAAAAATTACTATCTCCCCTTTTAGTCTTACTCACCTCATTCTATTATTTTAGCATAAGACTGCACGGAACCGAACTTAATAAATTGGTGCCAGGAAAAGCGCTAGAGAAAAATAAACTTCAAAATTATCTGTCGACACTAAAGGGAACGAAAAGCTTTGTATACAATTAACTGAATTGTTTATACAGTCTTTTGCCGCGCAACGTCCCCTTATGTTTATGTCGCAACCACAGATTATACTACGAAAACACGGACGAGTACGAGTCGATCCGAAGCTGGAAAACATTTGGCTAAAACAGAGTCCTCGCGAACTGAAAATAAGCTGAGTCGAAGTTATTAGTCGAGGCACTATGGAGTCTCTAAACATTCAGTGTTTATATGCACTGAACCTAGAAATTTAATATATTTACCTACTATAGGTTGCATTTTTTGGGTAAAAATACTGCACGTCATATGAAATCGTTTTACAGGCCCTCTAGAACCATTTGAGCACAAGTGCTATAGTTATTGAGCAACCGACGACTTATTCTTATTCTATATAGCTACTGTCCACGACGACTTTTTCTAGATTGGATTGACAAAATTATTAAATTTGCAATCACCACTGGTATTGGAATTTCAAAATTAAGGCTATAGCATTTCTTGCAAATCTTAACTTTAGAAATCTAACAAAAGCTGACTATTTGAGGAGTAGTTAACAAGAGGTAGTTTTCATAATTATTAATTGAATGCCTGCAATAATTATTCATCAATAACGGTCATTAATGCTTATATTTTTTTTGTCAGGGGATTATTGGTATTAATTATTCGCCTGGGTGCAATCAGAAGGCAACAGATATACAGTGTGACCCATTTGTTTTGGGGTCAGTCTGTAAAAAGTGTATCAATCGTGCGATTTGGCTGATTTTTTTTTTAAATTGTAGAGCTCGATGAACTGCACATTTTGAACAAAAATTGCCTGGTTCGCATAAAATCCAAAGCCTACTATGACCGTTTTTATGAGCAAAATTTTAAGAAACCATATTAGCGTTTTTTTTTGAAAAAATCTGTGTGCGCCAATGGATTGAGCACCCCTCGAAATGGGTATGTACAAAATTTCATCAAAATATTTCAAGTAATAACGATTTTGTAGAAAAATTAAAAATGCAGCCAAGGTACGTCTTTATTTTCAAAAATTCAAAGTTGGCCATGGAAAATAATTGAATTGTTTACTTTTATTAAGTGTCAAACTGTCTAAATTGAGTTCAGAAATTGTTTGTGCTCAATACAATTAATTATCATAATTATGGAATATTTAAGCATAAGAGACAAAATAGAAATTGTTCGACTCGTGGGCGACAACGAGCGCTCGGCAGCAGAAGCTGCGGCCGAATTTAACAATAGACACCCAGGTAGATCAGTGAGTCGAAGTACTGTACAACGTATAAACAATATTTTTGATGAAACTGGATCGATTTCTAAAAATTTATTAAAAACTAGGCAAAATGGACGCCGTGGACTTGTTGAAAATAACAATCAAATTCTGCAATACTTTAGTGACAATCCTCGAAATAGTGTTCGAACGGCTAGTTTAGACCTTCATATACCCAGAGAGAGTATAAGGAGATGTTTGAGACAAAACAAAATAAAACCGTTTAAGCCAAAATTTTTGCACACCCTGGAACCAGGAGATGAGGAGAGAAGATTAGAATATTGCTATTGGCTGCAAGGTGAATATCTCCATAATGGCAACTTTTTAAATGACATTTTATTCACCGACGAAGCCACGTTTACTACAAATGGTGTAGTATCAAGTCAAAACTGCCGTCACTGGTCAGCTGAAAATCCAGAGTTTATAATAAATGCAAGGAGACAATATTCACAAAAAATTAACGTTTGGTGTGGAATACTACGCGACAGAATAATTGGCCCATTTTTCTTTGAAGGGAATTTGAATGCGGCTGGCTTCTTGAATTTTCTAGAAATTGAATTTAGAAATGCTTTAGATGAGTTACCATTAAGATACCGTTTAAATTTAAAGTTACAGTTAGATGGCAGTCCTATTCATAATGCTCGTTTAATCAGAAACTGGCTAGATAATAATTTTGAAAACTGTTGGATAGGGCGAAATAGTCCTTTCTGTGAGTGGCCACCGAGATCTCCGGACTTAACTCCTTTAGATTTTTTTCTTTGGGGTACACTTAAGCAAAATGTTTATAAGTCAAGACCCCATAATTTACAAGAACTGCAAGCTAGGATAAACCGTAGTTGTGAGGAAATTACTCCACAGCAAATACGAAATGTAATTTTGAATGTACGCAAGAGGAACGACAAATGCATTGTAGAAAATGGAGGCTTGGTAGAAGTTACAAACATTTTATAATTTTAATTGTTTTTATGTTTTGTGTTTATAAGCATAAGGTTGTATTATTACAATTCAATTATTTTCCATGGCCAACTTTGAATTTTTGAAAATAAAGACGTACCTTGGCTGCATTTTTAATTTTTCTACAAAATCGTTATTACTTGAAATATTTTGATGAAATTTTGTACATACCCATTTCGAGGGGTGCTCAATCCATTGGCGCACACAGATTTTTTCAAAAAAAAACGCTAATATGGTTTCTTAAAATTTTGCTCATAAAAACGGTCATAGTAGGCTTTGGATTTTATGCGAACCAGGCAATTTTTGTTCAAAATGTGCAGTTCATCGAGCTCTACAATTTAAAAAAAAAATCAGCCAAATCGCACGATTGATACACTTTTTACAGACTGACCCCAAAACAAATGGGTCACACTGTATGAAAATTTATGAATAAATAGCCTACCTACGGTGCAACTTTGCAATAATAGTTCAAAGCACTGGATTATTAATAATTAATACGTTACGTACGCTGAGAGCACGAACCATATCGACGATTGGCGACATTATAAATAGTTTGTTATGCAAATATAAACAAACTCGGCAAATTAATGTTATCTTTGTCTAAATATGTGATGGATTAGTTTCGCCTTGGCGTGAAATAGAAATATTTGAGTGCAGAATGCAGGTGTTGCTAATGCTAATTGCTACTAAACTAGCAGACCAGTGATATCTCTTGATTAGAATCTCGTAGAAGATTGGTATTTTGAGACGGTAGACTAGACAAAGTTTTTGCAGCATTTATGGATCTTAACTGTACCTACAGAAATTTGACACCGAAAAAGACACAAATCATACCTGGAAGGGTCACACCTCTTGAACCTTCTCCATCTAATAACAGAATTGAATTATTTGAATGGCATCTTTGATTCTATTAAAGACTTCTGACTTCTTGAGATAAAATGGAGTAGCTACTTGATTGAATTAGTGCATATAATTCTTTAAAAGTCACTTCCAGTCATAACGGAATTGGTATATACGGGAAAGTGGGGTGTACAGAGAATCCACGATATGTTGTCATATTTTAGTCCGTACCTCATAGTTCCATCAGTCTTTATCGAGAATTCGTCATTCACTCTGTGAGTTTAAATAGAACCAAGGTAGATTTGATAAAATAATTTACTTTGTCGTACTCCCTTCCTGTGTTTATTATCAAAAGATCCTCTCAAAAATAACAAAAAGCAACCAGTAACTAACTATAGTAAAATCGAGCAACTCTTACGCCTGGCGTAAACAAGACCACGTGAGTTGAAATATTCGCCAGGGCCGCACTGAGGCATGACCTTTATTTCATGTTAGTTTTACAATGGCTTACATCAAAATATTTGGGAAAAGAATTATTGGCTTAATTAAAATGGTTCAAAACATCGATAAAATTATTTGTGGCAGTGTCTAAATAGCTGAAAACAACAAGGTAAAACCGCGTAACTACACTTTTTCGATCGAGTACCTCCCTGTTGCCGACTCGGGTGAAACTTTATAGACTACCGACCAATCGCGGATCGTCATTGAACACGTGGTTTTATTTACGCCAGGCGTACGGATTGCTCGATTTTAGTATAGTCCCACTGTTTTTACACGATGGCCGCAAACATATGACACTGCGTTGCCTTTTTTTACGGAAATACGTCAAAGCACTTGCTATAGTTCATCGCACACCGTTTAGAATTTAAAACTAAAGTGAGCATAGTGAGGTTTTTAAAAATATTTAAATAATACAAAATTTAATGGACATTCTAAAATAACTTAATTTTGCCATAAAAGTAATATCTATTTCCTCTCGTTTGCCCCTTACTGTAATAAATTAATACTAACTAAAATGCCATTTGTAAAGAAAACAAAAGTCAATAACTTATTGAAAGTCAAAAGCTTATTGCCTATGCACTATCTATACAAAATAAAAAAAAAAAACGTTTTAATGAACCGCAGTTAAAATAAGCTACAAATGAAATAGTAGGTAAGTATTTAAAAAAAAACAGGTAAAACTAATTTAAGGATAGTGGTATAGTATTTCTAAAGTTACTTGAAACAGCATAAAAAAACTCTAATTGGCGTCACAAAACAGAATATAGGACATAAGCGTCACGCAGTTTTCAAAAATATACATATTCTACAAGCAACATAATATTTCACTTTTAAGGTTTTTTTAAGGTTGTCGTCAAACACAACGTAAAGGTTAATGCACCATAGAGAATTGTCAAAAGGTCTCTAAAAATTAATTATAAATTATAAATATTTACACAAGTGTACCTAAGATCTGTAAAATTATGGGGCGCCTATCCACCCCATTTCGTTTCACAAGTGGCCAGCCGTCGAACTGATGGAACCCATGAAAATTTTGGTGATATTATAGTAGGCGAGCATGCAGTAACTTGTTTTTACTACAATATCAATCGTCTCTGTCTCCTTTATCCCTTTTTACTGCTAATGCCAGGTGCGGTTTAATATGGGTAAAAAAGTGTTTTGTCTCGTATTTTATTGCCGAGGCGCCTGTTCTCGAGCTACCCTGGTAAAATATAAATGAACTCACTTGGAACACAATGTTATATGGAGCGCGATCTATTTCATAACATTTACCACGCTCTGCTACTGGTAAAAATACCAGACTTATCAGCAGAAATCACCCGTATAAAATTCAAATGTTTTATGCTGTTCCAAGTAACTTTATTTAAACCATACCACCTACATATATTATGGTAAAAATGCCGCATGTGTGAAATAGCACTGCGGTCGCTCCACAGAATTTTGCCGAAAAAAGCAGGACCTGCTGCCGACTGATTTAAAAACCAGTTGCAAAAATCTAATCGAGCAGGAAAATCGCCTGGTGCCAACGCGTGGACCTTTTGAATGTAGTAAGGGCGAAGGGACTTTTTCCTTAAGTGTCCTCAAGTAGGTACTAGAGGAAACCCTATAAAATCGTAGTAATCCCAGTGAGTGTAGGACAATTAGAAAATCACACGGATAAAGCTATTTAGGAGCAATACCGTGAACCCACATTTGTCCAGCGCACTTGGCTGACTGGCACTTGGTGTTTTTCTTTAAAGACGCACCGTACTTTCACCGTTTTAGTATACATAGGGCGGCGCGCCGCCGTGTATTCGGCTAGGTTCGTCAGTCGTTGGCGGGGGACGGGGCGTATTTTTTACTCTCAAAACTTGACTGATAAGCGGTGCGGGACTACTGTGTCACAGATTACAGGACAGATGCGAAAGCAAGCGGCCGCGCCGATTTAAAGCGCCTTTTCCTGAGACCGTCCGGTGCCTGTTCGGTATAAAGCGGCTCTAGTAGTCTGGTGCACGCTGGGTATACCTAAAGCGGAGAGCGGAGCGGTAGACTATCGTCTATCGTACGGACGGGTATATAACATGATATAATAAAAATATGTATCATGTCAATCCAAGTAATAGCGGCAGCACTTAGCACGTATAAGGGATTCAGTAGCGACTTGTAATTACCAATTATACCAAAGAAAAATTAAGAATAAGGATATTATATTTTTTCAGTGTCAAATTATGTGGCTAATTAGTGGAGTCAATCTGGGGGTTAGGGTGTAACAAATTAGTGACAAACTGATTTCAGCGGGAATCTTTAGATAATAATCTCCTATTTAACCTCTCAAAAGTCCCATTCAGTCCCAGTGGGGGAAGGTCGAAAAAAGTCTTGGATTTCTTCCTTTTTTTCAAATATCTCCATTTGAAACAGTTTTTTCAAAAAAAAAAAAACATAAGAGACCTTTTTTGTAGGGAAAATGATTTTCAACATTTTATTTCCTGGCATTTTTTCTCTAAGTTGAGTAATAAAAGAGATAGGGCTAATTTTTAAACTGAGCCATCTCAACTCATTTATTTTAGCGGAGACATGATCATATTTTCTCGCCTTTATAACACGATCTCGATATCTAAAATCTTTGTCCATAATGATTCCCAAATTTCTAGTTGAGTCAACTTTTAGTAAAGAAGTACCCTCAATATTAATATTAAGGTTATCTGACAAATCCAGTCCAGATCTTTTTGAGCCGAATAATAAAACCAAAGTTTACAGAATAAAATAGTTCTGTAAACTTTGATAAAATACAGCATTTGGAAGGATCCAGTTGGAGGTTCAGTTCATACTATATATATGTTCTTTAGGTCGCTATTTAATTTTGGGCTTTGCTATCTTTAACTCGCAAAAAGTAAGGCAATGATCAGAGATATGATGGGTTGATATTGTACCTACTGCAAAAACAGCATCACTGCAAGAGACAAATATAGGTTCAATTACCTTACTCGATGTTCCTGTTACTCTTGTCGGCTCATTCAAAATCTGCACCAAATTATAAGACGCTAGACATGTGCTGACTGGATTGTTAAGATTCAAAAAGTCTGTGTTAAAGTCGCCTAAACATTTCTTAACAAAGCCATAGTCACTTTCGCACTTATACAGTTAGAAATCGTCCTAACACGTAAGTACCTAATATTTGCATTTGACTAAAATATCGTCTATTAATGCAACCTGCAACGACACGTGAAAAACGGGGCGGGGCCTAAACGTAATGTTCTCTGGTGGTACTTCGTCGATCGTCGGTTTTTAGGAGGGCGGGGCGGACGCTCAAGTTGTCAATTTCGGTAAATTTTATATAGAAATAGGTATGCTTAAAACTAGGGGGATATATAAATATGGGGTAAGATACGCTATTATTTTCGTCGGATAAAGTTGTACATAATAATAGATATAATCTAAAATTTAATTATATTATTATTACACATTCGTTTAAATAAGTAGATATTCATATTTTGTGCAAAAAATATGTTCAAAGTGGAAAATGTATACAACCGCCTCTAATTAATAGCTCTATCGCTGTTACCATTCACTTTAGAGAAAAATGGTAACCAGATGAAATTTTTAAAATTGTATTCTTTACAAAAAATGCCTCTTATGCATTTTTGAAAAAACTGTTGCAAACGGAGATATTTGTAAAAAAGGAAAAAATCCAAGATGGCGGCGTTTATTTTCGAACTTCCCCCACTGGGACTGAATGGGACTTTTGAAGGATTAAATAGGAGGGTGTTATATAAAGATTCCCGCTTAGATCAGCTTGTTACTAATGTGTTGCACCCCCACGTATAATACTCTGGTACCTACGTTTACCGTACTAAATAGCAGTGGACGTCGCACACAAAACTATTTTTTTTTAATTTATTTTATTATCGCGGCCTTGTACTTCTTATATTTATTACTGATTTCAATTTTTAGTAATTGAACAAAATTTATTTTGAAGATCATTATTACTCACAATCTACTCCATATGACTTTACGCATTGAGAGTCAGTTTTCGGTCGTGTCGTGAAGTAAAGCTAGGTAGATACTTTTCCAAATCGCAGGAGTTTCGACAATTTAGTTTATCATCTTCAGGGTACTACAATAAATACCAGCTAGCATCCCAGATTCACTATACAACGAAATAAAATAATATGTTATGTATTGACGTGAGGACATTTATGGCAATAGTAATTTGCCTGCACTTTTTCACTGAGTGCACTTTTGTCACTTTGTCACTGTCATATCATATTAGTGCAAAAGTGCAGTCAAATCGAAGTCTCCTTTAGATTGTAGTGTCTGTCCGTTCCTAACCGCACAACCTAACCTAACCTACTCGCGTCTAATATAAAATATGACATATTTTATTTTGTTGAATTGTTATTCTGGGATGCTAGCTATTATTTATTGTAGTGCCCTGAAGATGACGAGATAATAATTATGAAAACGTCGGCAATTCAGAATGATACGTATAGATAACAGAGAGAGACCAGATTTTTGTATTGCACCTTTCAAGAGTTTTAAGTACCTAGGTAAAAAGTTGAGAAGTTATTATAGGTAGTTAGGTGTAGTATTATTATATTATTATGATATAAGTCGGTACTTTATATACTCGAAAATATATATGAAATATATTTTTGTCGTTTTTTGATGATGTTTCGGGTAGCAAAGGAATTTCGATTTTTTTTAACGAAATGAGCAAAATATTTTCATTCATACATGTGCACACTTTCCTAAAGTACGATATATGTAATTAATTTATTTGTTAGATAAAGAATATTTTATACCTTAAAATATGCAAATCGCAATCTAAATAGTTCTACGAAAACTGAAAAAACTAATCGAAAAATAAATATATTAAGCCACTTGTATGATCCGCTGATACCTATAACTTTTCTTGAATACTTCGTTTTCGTTTTGAATTCCTGATGTGTTGTTTTAATTGTTTCACACATTCATAATACTTAATTCAGTGCAAAAATATGTAGTTTAGCAATAATTGTGTAGCCAATATTCTCTTTTGTTGTTGTAAACCACTTAAAAAATAATACTATAATATTTTAAGCTTCGACTGTCTTGTATTAATTCATAATTAAATAGGTACATTAAATCATAAAATCTATTGGTGCCCCCAATCTTTTCCATAAAACAGTCCGAATTTATAAATGCATTGGTGCGGGCAATCTACGTCTGCTAAATCAATATTGTATTGCTGTTTGCCGCTTACTTTCGCATCTGGCTGGTTAATCTGTGACTGTGTACTCCCCCCGCCAACGACTGACAAACCTAGCTGGACGCAGGCGACGCGCGGCCTATTCCCCTATGTCTACTAAAACGGTGAAAGTACGGTATACTTATATGCATGCGCCTGCCTCGAACCAAGGTCGATCGAAGGCAGAGAAACATGCAGTCTAAAAAGTCAGCGTCGGTACGAGCGACGCCACGCGAATAGAAGATACAATTTCAGTTAACACATTAAATATCTATTTAAATTCAGCTATTTAAGTAAATTTTATACGGAAGCACAATGGTCTGGTGGCATGATTTTCGCTTTGGGCGCGAGAGGTCCCGGGTTCAAATCCCGGTTGTGGCTTCTTATTTTTTAAATCACAGTTTCGAAAAGGCAAAATATTTATAATTTTTGTAATTAATTAATTTATGAAATAAACACGGAATAATTAAATTATTCGCAGTTGTTAAATTCTCTTCCTATATACAACTCGTAGTATGCCTAATAATCAGATAATACCTTTCGTTAATTTATTAACTCATTGTTATCCCAATGCTAAGAAAATAACATTCCTGCTACGCAGTCGTGATATTTTCCAGCTTTGGGAATATAATATTAACGTAAAATTAACGAAAGGTATTATGGATAAGATAGACCGAGTTATAGTCAATGTTTCACAGTCATAAGGATAATATATGAGAGCAATATTGGATACAAGCAACAGATGATTTAAAAATTAAAGTGGACCAGTCGACGTCTATTAATTTTTATATGTTGAAATATACTAAACAAATAACACCTTTACTTTTTCCAAAATCTGTCACTTGTATCTACTGTTTTCTATCAGATACGTTAATGTCCAGCGCAGTGTCTAACATTTATTCATTTTGGGCTTTCCAAAGGACGAAAATTTGAGAATAAAACGATTAAGGGCCAATTCCATAGACAAAATTAAACTAGCTTTCGTAACAATCGACACATTGTTAAATATTGTTGCAATACTTTAACTAATTTTGAAGTCAAAAGTTACTTTAGTTGTATGTTGTATGTATTATTACCTTAATTGACATTTAAATCAGAAGAGATTATTCTCCTTAACAACATGCAGTTTTCTGTCTGTTGTTTATATTTTTATGAAAATTTAAGAGAAGGTAATAATCACTTGCTGGACGGCGCACTTTGCGAAAAATTCTTACAACAATTCGACTTACAACAAATTTAGTACCCTCTATTTGCCCAAATTTGCCATATTATTTGTAGCAAATGTATCTGTCCACACCAGGAATCATACTTACCTATCATAAATACTTATACTTCTGTGTATATTTTGTTATTGTTTTTATTATTGGTCTGTTAAACAAACATACTTACTTACCCATTTATTGAAGCAAAATTCACTAATGTATCTATAATTAAAAAAGGGTGAAAAATTTATTAGAAAAGAGAAACTAAGCCAAAGTGCCAAAAAGTTCGTCAAGAAGGCCGGTCGCTAGACTGCATAGACCCGCTGAACCGTCCCGCTGCGGCGTTGCTACATGTTTGCACAGTGCCTGTAAGTTTGAGAAGGTAGTGGTAGCACCTAATAGATAATCCGAAACACATGTCCCCTTTCCTTTGAATACCTAAAAACCGCAACAAGACAGTTTAAAAATAGCCTATATTTTAAAAAGTTAACAAACTCTTCAGCGGAGTTAAAGGATGATGTCAAAACACGTTTTAAGTAAAGAACCCTTTTTTACGAAAACACAAACACCGCGCACCCCTCTTTCCGGTCCAACCCGCTATAATTGCAGATTGTTTACCTATTTCGAAAATAAATGCGTCGTCGTGACAGTATTTTCTAAGTGAATATATCAATTTCTGAACGATTAGGACGTTTGGGTTTGTTGACGGTATACGATTCCACTTTTCGGGCGGGGCGAAAGGATGTTTGGTCTGATGTGTGTCGGACTATAAATAAGTGGCAACGAATGGGTTGCGCGTCACTTTCGGTTGTAAGCTGCCGTTGTTACTTAAAAAACTAATGCGGATAGTTTAAAAGCGTTCCAAAATAAATCTTTGTCGTGTGCCATACATTGTAGATATATGTATATTAATTTTTATATGAGATTAATGCATCCAGCTTTGCGATGCGCCAATTTAAAGAGTTACGGACTCTTGAAAGACAGTCCGAGAGAGACTACCAAGGATTTATTGTCCAAAGTCCGAACTAACAGCCCTCAAAGTACTAAGATCTAACTCCGATATTGTAATTTTGAAAGCGGATAAAGGTAATGCCAACGTTGTTATGAAGCGTGAAGATTACAATAATACCAAAGTGGATTCTATCCTTAACACTGACTCCTACAAACCAATCACCAAAAATCCTACTTCTTCACTTGAACGCCGCTAACACTATTAATTAAAACTCATCCATTCCCGACGGTGACAATAAATCCCTTATTCCCCGCGAATCCCAAATCCCTCGTTCCTACGGTCTTCCTAAAATTCATAAAAATTACATTCCTTTACCACCTATAGTTAGCACTATTAGTTTTCCTACATTAAAAACTCTCCAAATACCTTGCGACTCAATTAAAACATTTTGTAAGAAGTACCGACAGCCTCATAAAGAATTCGCTTCCTTTTGTGGAAAAATTAAAGGGTTTTAAACTAGAGTCGAGAGATATACTGGTCAGTTTTGATGTAGAATCTTCGTTTACGAATGTTCCTATTATGGATGCTTTAACAATACTAAACGATCATTTTGTATATTTCATTTTTAATAATGGACTTTTTGAACAAACTTCTGCTGCTGCTATGGGTAACCTATCTCTTGTCTCCTGTGATAACCAACAATTATTGTATGTAATCTTTTGAACGAAAAGCTCTTGAATCATACGATCTAAAACCAAAATGTTGGTTTAGATATGTGGATGTCACTTTTGTAATTTGGCCTCACGGGATGGATGCCCTTTCCACTTTACTTCATCACCTTAACTCCCTGCACGAAAATATTAAGTTGACCGTGGAGGTGGAAAAGGATGGGTTTCTTCCTTTCCTGGACGTGTTGGTCTCACGGAGGATCGATGGTTCTCTAGGATACTCGGTCTACCGGAAACCAACGCACACACTATACCTTAATGGTTTCTCCCATCACCACCCAACCCAAAAACAATCTGCTATTAATTCCTTAGTTTATCGAGCAATATCCCTCTCCGATCCTAATCATCTTGATAAAGTACTGGATCATCTTACTGTTCTACTTGCCAATAATAATTATTCTTATCATAGTACCCAACGTTGTATTAAGAAATTTACTAACCACAACAATAATACAGACCCGTAAATAACCCGCCGACCACTTATATGGCTTTCCTTCCTTATATCCATAACGGATCGCATCTTCAAATTTCTAAATCGGCATAACATAAATTATTCCAATGTTACCGACCGATTAAGGACCATCGAGTACGACTGGTGTGTATCGTGTGCCATGCTCATGTGGGCAAGAGTATATTGGAGAAACGGGACGTACTGTATACGGTTGCGTCAAGCGGGGCATTCTGTACTTGCCGAACATTATTTGGATCCAAAGAAAAATCCTTGAATCCACTGAAATCCTTAAACACCACAACAATCTAAACCGTGATCAGGGCTTATTTTTACGTAGTTGTTGGTGCGCGTTTTTTAAATACGTGGCAAAATCAATCTTTCTAAATCATATAATTAATTTTCCGGCGTTTTCGCCTGTTCAGTGTCAGTGTGATCGTAGCGCCATGAGGATGTCCCGCGCAATCGAGGAAAAAAGCTTGGATCGAGAAGTTTCGCTGACGCATTATCCATCAGGAAGAAACTCAGATTCATTACATATGTACAGGGTGGCTCGATATAAATTGACACGCCCCCCTCTTAACTTGTTAGTATTTGAGGTTAGAAAAAAGTTTTTTACAAAAGTTTTAGCTATACTAATACAAAGTATAAAAAAATCGCAGCCGGCCCTGAATTTGCATTTTGAAAATGGCAGGAAGGTCAAAAGAAGCGGTTTTTGAAGGCCTTTCAAACGTTTAAGCAACTATCTCAAAAAAAGGAGGTTTTACAGATTTGTACAATTTTAATGTTGGACACCCTATATATGTTACATGTTCGCTCCAACCTTTCATTCAGAACTGAGCCTTTTTTTGTGAGGGATTACTCCTTGGGTCATAGGTTGCCATGGAAGAAAAATGCCAAATTATAGTAATTATTGACAGTTTGCAAGTATATTCACGCTTGGGAAAACAAAATGGGGTATTTAAAGATGTCAAAGAAAAATGAAGAAGGGAAATTGAGAGAAATGAGAAATTTTAAATAGTTAATAAGCTTTGTCAGATTTATTGTTTGAAATTTAATTTTTATTGAAAACGACATTAACATTTAGAAAAAGGATATATCTACGTATTACAAATGCTCCACATGGCCTCCATCTTGCTCAATGCATTTATGGCTATTTGCTACTAACTTTCTGTTTATTGGGTCAACGATAAAATTGCTGTGTTCAGTATTTATTATGTGGATTTCTTCCCGAATTCTACCTTTCAGTGTTTTTACATTTTCCGGTCTATGTCATAATAAATTTTGTTTTTTAAATAACCTCACAAAAATATATAGGTATTTAAAAATATATCCTTTTTCTAAAAAATGTTATTGTCGTTTCCAATAAAAATTGAATTTCAAACAATAAATCTGACCAAGTTTTTTTAACTATGTTACTATTTAAAATTTCTCATTTCTCTCAATTTTCTTTCTTCGTTTTTCTCTGAAATCTTAAAATAGCCCATTTTGTTTTCCAAAGCGTGAATATACTTGCAAACTGTCAATAATTATTTTTGTCTTCCATGGTTTTTTAAATAACCTCACGAAAATATATAGGTATTTAAAAATATATCCTTTTTCTAAAAAATGTTATTGTCGTTTCCAATAAAAATTGAATTTCAAACAATAAATCTGACCAAGTTTTTTTAACTATGTTACTATTTAAAATTTCTCATTTCTCTCAATTTTCTTTCTTCGTTTTTCTCTGAAATCTTAAAATAGCCCATTTTGTTTTCCAAAGCGTGAATATACTTGCAAACTGTCAATAATTATTTTTGTCTTCCATGGTTTTTTAAATAACCTCACGAAAATATATAGGTATTTAAAAATATATCCTTTTTCTAAAAAATTTTATTGTCGTTTCCAATAAAAATTGAATTTCAAACAATAAATCTGACCAAGTTTTTTTTAACTATGTTACTATTTAAAATTTCTCATTTCTCTCAATTTTCTTTCTTCGTTTTTCTCTGAAATCTTAAAATAGCCCATTTTGTTTTCCAAAGCGTGAATATACTTGCAAACTGTCAATAATTATTTTTTATCTTCCATGGCAACCTATATGAGCCAAGGAATCCCTAAAAAAAAGGCTCAGTTCCAGTTCTGAACGAACGGTTGTAGCGAACATACAGTGAGCACGTAAAGGTTGGAATAAATTCGGTAAAATGTTGTACTGTGCGATTAAAAAAAAAACGCTTCGACACTTCCATAATTTTGAAAGGCGCATATTTTGACATATCTGTCGTTCTTGTGACGTCATTACGAACCAAGCTATGACGTCATCTATATATTTTCTAAATGGCAACCACTATTTTTGATAGCACCATTTAAAAGAACGCACTTTTCTTGTATCGGTACGCAAATAATAATAATATGTATATTACATAAAAAGAATTCATAAATTTCAAATTATTAAGTTTTTAGACATTTCTTTATTAGACGACTGTACCTACATTGTAGTGCTTATTTTTTGCTCAGTTCCATTTTTAAGCAGGCTTAATTTTTAATCCAACAGTACAACATTTTACCGAATTTATTCCAACCTTTACGTGCTCACTGTTTAACATATATTTATATACATCGTTCGAATCAGAAAAATGCGTAAAATTCAATAATCCAAAAATATACAAGGTGTTCCATTTAAGAGTGGGTTGCCAACAGCAAAAGTGACGTTAGATTTCGCATTTTTTTAAGTTGTATAGCATAAAATCTAATAACATTTTACCTGGAAAAATTTAGTACAAACATCTCTGTCTTTATTTTAATCATAAGATCTTACAAGCAGTGATTTGTTCTATAGGTTATGAAAACCTTGGGAAAAATAATAATTCCAGTGCATATGCTTTTAAGATCTTATGATTAAAATGAAGACAGAGATGTTTGTGCTAAATTTTTGCCAGGTAAAATGTTATTAGATTTTATGCTATACAACTTAAAAAATGCGAAATCTAACGTCACTTTCGGTGTCGGCAACCCTCTCTTAAATGAACTACTGCCATAAATTTCATCTCATATAAATATGAGAGAAGAATGGAGAAATAATAAAAAATTAAAAAAGTTACGATTTGAACCGTGAACCTACAGTCAAATAACAACTGTCAATTTCCTGTTTCAATCGAAACTAATTTAAAGAGCGATCGTTTTATTACATATTAGGTAATTAATAATAAATTAATATCAAAATTGACGCTAGTTTCGTGTTACTACACATAATTTTTCAATTGCTTAAGGTCCTTTTATTTTTTTGCAGCAACAATACTTCCACTCACGTGGTATTGTGGAAGTAACACACGCGAAAATGGTTAACCAAAGAAGTAACGGCGAACAAAAATGTTTTTTTTTAAGAAGTAATTTTAAAAATATTATTATCATTATACAGGATGATTTTTTTAGGTCTACCACCGCGATTTTCTCGCTCATTTTGCGGCCTACAAAAAAACGTAAGAAACAAAAATGTGGCAATTTTGGACAGCTAAGTGGTTCTGCGAAAGAAATCGGCATCCATGGCCAACTTCTCGCGCAATGTTAAAAAAACCTCAAATTGAGCAAAACTATTAATAGCCGTGGAATGTTTATTTTAAGAGACAGAGAAAAACTTTTATATTGAAAATTGATGGCACTGAGAAGCTTTATCCACCCAGGTGCTCAGATAGTTTCAACAAATTACACAGGGTCTTCGGCTCTCTTGAGACCATGAAAATTTTTGTCGATTTTAGGTTTTTTTAGTACACCGCGAAAAGTTGGGTATGGAGGCACATTCCTTTTTTAATGTCGCCTCGCTGACCAAAATTGCCATATTTTGTTTTGTTACATATTTTCTGTGCGGCCCAAAATAAGCGAGAAAATGGCTTAATAAGAAATAACCAAAAAAAATTCATAGCCTCAAGAGAGACGAAGATCCTGTGTAATTTTCTGAAACTATCTGAGTACCCTTTTGCATAAAGCTTCTTAGTGCCATCAATTTTCAATATAAAAGTTTTTCTCTGTCTCTTAAAATACACATTCCACGGCCATTAATAGTTATGCTCAATTTGAGGTTTTTTTAATATTGCGCGACAAGTTGGCCATGGATGCCGATTTCTTTTGCAGCACCACTTAGCTGTCCAAAATTGCCACATTTTTGTTTCTTACGTTTTTTTTTTGTAGGCCGCAAAATGAGCGAGAAAATCGCGGTGGTAGACCTAAAAAAATCATCCTGTATATCCGAATTTTGCTTTTATGGAAAAACCTTTTTGCATGCGATTTTATTTTATAAAATATTTTGCAAATATTTTGCAACGATGGTTTTCAACATAGTGTTTGTCCCTCAAAAATATTGACAAATTCGGACATTTGGTTTTCAATAATTGTGACGTTTGGACTGTAACTTTATATTTTTAGAGTTTGACATTACTTTTTTTTTCATTACTTAAGTCAGTTTAAGATTTCGATAATTTTAGAACCTAAAGTAGCAATCTAATAATAAATGGAGAATGGTACATAGGCGTTTATACGCCTGACGAGGTTTCAGCATGGCGACAACCCGTCCCCTCAAGTTGGGGACGCTCCGAGGTATAGGTTTGTTTGTTATCATGGGACACACTGTAGATATTATAATGAGCTTTAAACGTTAAAATATATATGATGCCAAAGCTCGCTACTCAGACCTTGGACACTCTGTATAGCGCATTTAAGACAAATTTTAAGCTGCAAAGTACATACATGATCGTGATTGTTCCCAAATTCTACAATAATTAAACTACTAGATATACCTACTTATTTGTAATTTCTAAGTAGAAACGCTGAAACCGCAGCTTACCTGAAAAAGAAAGAAAACATATTAGATACAAGTTGCAAGGGTGTTCGCTATTTTCACAACATGATTTAAGAGGATATATGGAATATAAACGTCAGTCGTTGAGACACCGGGATAAGCTTTTCTCTTAGGCTTCTACTTGAAGAGTTATTTATTTCCGTTAAGTGTTAAAGTTAATCTTAGTCCATTCATAATTTAACCGTGACGCGACGTAACGTTCCTATGAGTTCATTTATTACAAACTTCCAATGCTTCATATATGCTTTAAGTTTAAAGACTGTTGTTAGCTACCTGTGTAGTATTTTATGCAGTGGCGTTTCAGAAAAGTCAATAAAGCGAGAAGTATATTGAAATGCTCAAGTATAGGTGCTTTGAAGTTGATTCTTAGCTAATCCTGGAGAGTAATTTATTTTTGCAGGTACTTTTAGTCAAAACTAATAGTGGGCAGTTAGTATGTACTACTACTATAGATATGCAACTTAATTCCGCATATTAAAAAGGTATGAATGGCAAATTCACCAAATGCTCAAGATTCGCAGGGTACAAGTAATGTGTTTTATAATATTCTGAAAATTTCAAGACACGCCCCTGACGCGGTAAATTGTTATCAGTAGTTCCGATAACAAAACTTTATTGGGTTATTCTTTTCTTGGAATTATATCTCAACATATATATCGTACGGACTGTAATATCTATTATAGTGAATTTCTATTAGCGGCAATAAGTCCTTGAAATCTTGATGAATATTTTGACCGCATTTCGGGTGCCTCTATGGAACCTAGGCCGCAGTATTGAGTGGGGTGAGGATAGTGATTATCATTATTATACACGAATGATGTGACTAGTACGTAACGCCACTGGACTAATTAGCGATTATCGAGTGTTTGGAAAGCAAATACTCTTATTGATTAGTTCAGAACTATTTGAGCAATGCCGTTTCCGAAATTGGTTGTTCGATCTCCCATACACTTTTCACCCGTAGGCGACTTTTATCTAACCGGCTTTAATAATGAGTAGAAACGCCGCTAGATCGCCGTGTTTCATCAGATAGTCCGGACAATCAACATAATTAAAAATTATAACTGTTTTACAGTCGATCGGACGTCAGATTTCGTTTCAAAAGGCCAAGAAGCGTATACCTATCCCATTGCCGGGTGAAAGTGTCATCTTTCACTCCTTAAAAAATAATTAAGTGTCAGGTGCCGAGGAATTTCGAGTGGCTTTTCAGATAAAGACAAAACTATTTGGCCAAACCCGTGTGTTTTGTTTTTGATTAATTTTTTTTAATTAATTATACGAGACCCATACGATTTAGTAATGTATATACCTACTACAAAAGTTACTTGTGCTATATCGGGTGTTTTAAAGAAATAAGATGCCCGAGAAGATTTTACCACGCACTTTAAAGACAAGTAAGGGATGGTATTTTTCAAAATATATCAAGATATCAATATCTCTCAAGCAGGTAAGATATGGAATTTTTGTGTGCTTCATTCTTTTATGTTATAGAACAGTTCTTTATCAATTTATATTTAAATTCAAGCAATTTATATTTACGCGACTTGAGACGGTATGAATGCACCTATATATAAAAAGTCGACTTTGACCAAAGGTATCCTAACATAAAACGACAAAAGTTGCAATCTTATGCATGCTTTCCGTAGCTTTATCACCCATTAAACGTATATTTGCCTATGGCCTATGGACGAATATCAAAGTAATGGGCTAGTGCGATCAAATGTTAAAAATTAATTTGATAATTGCAATGGTTTACTACAGTCATATAGGTCCCTAAAAGCCCCCTTCTCCAATATAAATATCCAAAATCTTAGAAAGTTTAAAATACCTAAAAATATTTAAGGTGGTAATGATCTTCTCCCTCATAATAATGTATCCATGGGTCTCTATCAAAACCGCGTACTGAAACTTCATAGTATTTAATTCGGTAGTGATTTGTGGTATGTCGGCTTTTTCCAAAATGTAAGCATAATAAGATGCAATTTGGTATTTAAAAAATTAAAAACGAAGTACTTTATCTACCAAGTATATCTTTAAAATACTTGATTTTGCAGAAATAGTAGCTTCAAGCATCACTACTAGAACATCAGCTGGGCTTAGGTAATACTCATTATAGACTTGTTACAGCAAATAGAACAAATAGCACAAAAAGCACAATACGAATCACTAGCTAACTTCAGCAGAGAAATCTCTGAAGTAGCTGGTATCAACCAACCAGATTTTATACCTGTAACAGACTTTTCTATGTTTCTTACTTACATTATAAATAATTACCTAAATACATAGGGGAAAGTGGCCCAAAATGATCCCTGCGGGTAACATGATCCCCCATGTTATTCGTAAAACTAGAGCTGCCATCTACGATCTAACATCGTTAATATTGTCTTAGGTGGCGCTGCTTTCAGTATTAAGTATAACAAATACCGAGCTGGTGACATCGTTATCCGCTTATACCTTTAAAAAAGTGATTTTCTGTGATTTTAATTTAAAGTAAGTTATACAAAACAATTAGTATAGCGCGTATAACGGATATATTTTAGAAGGTTTAATACTTGTGCCGGCGTAGCCATTTTTCGTACAATGCCGTTGTTAAATACAACAACGCTCTGTCGGGTAATACGGTCTCAAAATCTTGGGCAACATGATGATCTCGCGATCGTTTTACCCGAACTTTGGAATAATGAAAACAAATAATAATTATATTTTTGCAGAGTCATTGCATGTGTAAAAATGATGCATAAATACAAGCGCAATGCTGAAAGGCAGAGCTGGATTGTTTCATTTAATTTTCCTACATATTGTTTCGGTAATAAAATGGCGGGATCGTTTTTCCCTACCCTAAGGGATCATTTTAATCAACCCGTTCGGGTAAAATCATTCCTTTACACAGTTTTACATTTTGGAAAAAAGCCGGTACACATTAGTTTTGAAACAAAAAACTCATATTTATTTACTGGCATATAAGCACTAAAGAATGCACGAGATAATTTTATATTTCGCCACCACACTTATCGTGAACGCTATTTGAGTTTTTGCCTTAGGGGGATCATTTTGCGCCACTTTCCCCTAACTGTTTTTGGGGGTCCATTGGTCCATTAACCCAGCTTATTATTTTGGTAAACAGGTATTCGAGATTAATGAGGTCATTTTTAGTTTTAGATAATAAATAATAAAGACTCAAAGGCTCAAATTCCAACTTGAAAGACCAAATTATAGGTTAGATTTCTAGAACATGGATAATTCACGAATGATAACTAGGAAGGTTGTGTGAACGTAGCTACAGCGAGCTTTCAGCACATCACCATGGATTGGATTGCATCCAGCGCCCTCTTTTGAACAATATCTTAAAATATTGGATTATTTTCTATTTAAAAACTAAGGGGAACCGACAAAAATATGAAATATGTCAGGGAAATCCACTCAACCTCTATATTATCCGCCTGCATGCAGTTTTATACAGGACGATTCAGTCATGATGTAAAAAAATTTAACGACAGGTGGGAAGCAAATAGCAAAAAAAGAAAAAATATATTTTTAAAATTGTATTAAAAGCCCTTGTTAACGGCCTGTTCAGCTGTTTAACTCGCGCGTCTAGGCTGTTAACCCCGGGGCGCGGAGTCAAGTCACATATCCTAAATTTACTCTTTTTGTACCTTTTCTCATATATTTCAAAATATGTATATGCATGTTTAGGTCAAAGTATTGTTGAATTGTATTTTCGCGCCTTTGTTATGAAATGTCAGTTGGTACTAGACTTGTCAAAAAGAGTTCTGTATTGGCCGAAGCGACCGCCGCACATTTGTAACGTCTACTGGAAAATAAACTGCTAAAGAAATGGGAGCAGTCCAATTTTATCGAAGGAAAAAACCCCAAAAAATTGCTGGTCCTTCGAGCCGGATAACAAATTAGTGGAAATTAGCGGATAAAGAGAAGATTTTACTTGGAATAATCTGGAAAAATAAGGAAGACGCGGCGTGGAAAATTCCAAATTTCCAACCAATCAGAACGAATTTAATGTTGATTTGTTTCCAACGGCAACGTGAACGTGAAGCACAAGCGCAAAGGAAATAAGATTGTCACCAGAAAATTGTCAAATGTCAAAGCCATCAGCTGAAGGTTTTGAAGTTTGAAGGCAAGTCGTTTTCCTATTCCAGCATTGTCAAACCAAAATCGTGTCAATATGGAACAAATTACAATTACCATGAACAATTACGTAAAAAGCGGAGCGTTGTAAAAGCGAAATTGAAATTTCTCGAAGATTTAGATGAAAATAACTTGTCGTCTTCTGACTTGAATAACTTGCAAATTAGACTTGAAAAACATGAGCCGTTACTTGAGGCATTTGAGGAGATTCAGAGTATGTTAGATATTATGGTAGAACCGTCAGATTCAGATGAACTTGAAAGAAATAATTTTGAAAACAATTACTTTTCCACAATCTGAAAATTAAAGACTTTGATTAGTGCAGCACGGGATGCAGTGGGTCTAGATTCAACTGAAAACAGTAGTGATAAAGGTAAAAGTCGAGCCGACATAGTGTTCGTAGTAGAGAAAATGCTAGTAATTGTGGTTTAGTCAAATTACCTCCTATCAAACTTCCTGTTTTTAATGGGGATCGGTCGAATTGGGTCGAATTTAGGGAAATGTTTATGTCCTTGGTTGACAGCGACAAATCGCTTAATAAAATTCAAAAACTTTATTACTTGCTAAGTTCCTTGGCAGACTCTGTTAAGGAAAAAATTAAATCAATTAAAATAACTGAAGAAAACTACGAGGTAGTCTTAAATTTATTAAATGAAAGGTACGAAAATAAACAATTAACTATCCACAATCACATTCATGCAATTTTTGAGTTTCCTAAATTAAACAAAGAGTCATCAGAGCACTTGCGAGATTTGTTAGATAATGTTGTAATGCACTTGCGGTCTCTCAAAACTTCAGGGGAAAATGTGTATATTGTGTCCTCAAAATTTGATTAAATTACAAAGCGAGATTGGGAGATGTATACTCCAGAAGGTGATTTGCCCACAATGAAAGATTTAGAAAAGTTCCTTAAATTTAAGAGTCAAGTACTTGAAAAATTGGCATTTAATAATAAACTTGTAAATAAAGAACATTTTGAGCCAAATCGAAATAAGAAAAATAAAAACTTTAACAAATAAACAAAATACTTGGACAAATTCGAGTAGTAGCTATGTAGCAACTGACTCAGATAAATCGTGTCACAAAGCATTTGCTTGTTATTATTGCCAGGAAAATCATTCCATATTTAAAAAAAGATTCCTAAAATTAAAGCCAGAAGAAAGGATAATTGAAGTTAAAAAATTAAAAATGTGTTTAAATTGTATCAGACCAACACATGCTACGTGGCAATGTAAATTAAGTAAATGTTTGAAGTGTCACAAAGCACACAACACTATATTACATGTTTCTGTCCAAAACAATGAACAAAAGGATAGCGCGACCGTTGGTGCAAAGAACAACCGAAAACAGCTGATGACAAGAATCAATCGCGAGAGCAAGTATATAGTCCGTACGCATTTATACCGTTGATCTTTTGCCTACCATAAAACGGTCATTGTCCCTTTGACCATAAAATGCCTCAGGGTCGGAGTAGGTATATACCTGCAACGGTAATTCATAATATAAATACAATTTTAAGCAGGTAGGTATTTTTTTTATACTTATAAATAGGTATAGCTAATTGTATCAGCGTTGTATTAGTCTTGTCTTAGTGTATTTTCATTTAGTTTAGAATGTCTACTTATTTTAAAATAAAATAAATAAAAAATAATATCTCAATAATGTCCCTGCACCCCAGTAATGTATAATACCTATATACAATGGGGTAATATCAGGTGATTGATTTATTTCAGAAAGGTCAACGGTATAAATCCGTACACACTATACCAGAAAACGCCAGCGTTTCTCTGTTAAATTCGGGGGAAAACAATAAGCAAAAACTTTTAGCCACGGCTCTCGTTTATGTAGAAAACTCTGAAAATAATTGGGTTCAGTGTAGAGCGTTGTTAGATGGAGCATCTCAAAGTCATTTAGTCACAGAAAACTTGTGCAAAAGGTTAGGATTTTCTTCAACACAGACTTGCCACCTATTGAAAGGAGTTGGAGATTCCTCAACCTCTATAAACAAGCAAGTAAATTTGGCACTAAAATCTCGATTTAGTGAATTTGAGGTTAAGTTAAACTGTCTAGTTTTGCAGGAAATCACCGAAGAATTGTCTAGTATGTCGTGCAATAAAAACATGATAAAGGTGTCTAGTGGCGTTCGGAGCCGACAGAAGATATAAAAATATATGAAATTAATAGGTTAAGTTAAACTGTCTAGTTTTGCAGGAAATCACCGAAGAATTGTCTAGTATGTCGTGCAATAAAAACATGATAAAGGTGTCTAGTCACATTAAAAACTTGGCAGATGTGAACTTCAACATCAGAGCGGAAATAGACTTGTTAATAGGCTCGGAAGTTTTTTGGCCTTCGCTTTTAAGTGGCAGAGTAATGTTAGGTAAAACAGGTCCTGTCATACAGAATACAGAATTCGGATATGTTGTAGCGGGAGACTTAAGTATGCACTCTACAGGGTATATAATATATACTCCTCGGTTACTTGTTATTACATATACATTAGGGATGATGAAGAAAGTGGTGTTCAGAACTCGCTCGAGGCCACATTAACAAGATTTTGGTACATTGAGGAGGTAAGCGGTGATAGATTAAGAGCGAGGAAGAAAAGGCGTGTGAATTAAACTTTGAGAAAACTACAACTAGAGATAGATCGGGTAGGTTCTTGGTTAGTATTCCATTTAAAGAGTCGGTGGTAAACTTGGGTGAATCATACGATAGTGTTTTACGTCGGTTTAAATTGCTAGAAAAAATGTTAAATAAAGACCCAGACTTGAAAAAGCAATATTGCATTTTTATGGCTGAGCTATCAGACATGAATCACATGTCATCTGTTTCAGAGCTAGAACATGTAAACTATTCCGAAGGTTACTATATGCCGCACCACCCAGTGGTAAAACCAGAAAACCCTACAACAAAGTGTAGGGTAGTCTTTGACTCGTCAGCAAAAACAAGCTCGGGCCTCTCACTGAATGACATGCAAATGGTAGGGCCGACTTTACAGCAGGACATTCAATTTTGATAAGATTTCGAAAACACAAATTGGTAATGACTAGTGACGTGTCCAAAATGTTTAAACAAATACGAGTAAATAAAGATTGTTACAAGTTTCAAAGGATCTTGTGGCGTTCGGAGCCGACAGAAGATATAAAAATATATGAAATTAATAGGGTTGTTTATGGCAATGCACCTTCACCATACCTAGCGGTTAGGTGCTTGTTTCAACTTGCATTAGAAAATGAAGGTAAGTATCCCGAAGCATGTGCAATCATAAGACGTGACATGTACTTGTATGACTTGTTAACGGGTGCAGAAAATGAGGAGGACTTGTTAAAATTACAGAAAGAAATTTTAGATATCCTCAAAAGTGCAGGTTTTATTCTGCGAAAATGGCTTGTAATGAAAGAAATGTTTTAAAGAAGTTTAAGGTAAATAGTGACTTGGATTAAGTATTTTAGAGATTGCAGAGAATGAACATAATAAAACTTTAGGGGTCTTCTGGGATTCCAACAGAGACTTGATTCAGTATAAAATTCATTATAAAATTATCCATTTTATCGGTAACTTGTCAGATTTTTGATCCTATGAGACTATTGGGCCCATTAATAATCGTTGCAAAAATAATATTGCAGGATTTATGGAAGTTAAAATTAGAGTGGGACAAGGGGGTGCCGGAAGAGATAGCTCGCAAATGGTTAATGTTTCATAGTGAGCTATCAGAAATAAGGGCTATAGAGATTCCTAGGTAGTGTGTTTTTTAGAAAGTGTCAGAACAGTACTTCATGGGTTTAGTGATGCTTCCGAGAGGGCATTTGGGGCATGCATATACATTAGGTGCACTCTGAAATCAGGCAAAACAGTTTCTAATCTGCCATGCGGCAAATCTAACGTTGCGCCAATAAAACAGATAAGTCTACCAAGATTAGAGCTCTGCGGAGCAGTTCTACTTGCGAACTTAGTAAAAAGGGTAACGTCAGACTTGGACATATATTTTGATAGTAGGTATCTATTATTGGACAGATTCAATGATTACCTTAGGGTGGATCCGGAGGCCACCGAGTAGCCTAAAAACCTTTATAGCAAATCGAGTAGGAGAGGTTCAAACACTAATGCCTGTTTTACATTGACAATTTCTTCATGAATTAATTCATGAAGTCTCACTTCACGGACAAATTATTATAAAAAGTCGTGTATTACACTGGCAATTTCTTCATGAATTAATTCATGAAGTTACTTCACGAATTAGAGCATGTTATATTTTCCGTCAAGTTTTGCGTGAACTTCAGGAGTACTAACATTGAAAATTTGAACACAAGGAAGGTTATAGGTATTTTGATACTGGTTTTGTTTGAGGCATTAGACGAGGAAGAGAAGAGTACATAGTTTTAAAGATAATATACTTCGATAAAAAGTGTGTGAAATATTACAATATGTTTTATTTATGTATTCCGCTGCCAAGGCACTGCTCCCTCATTCACGAAATAATCACAAAACTCCTCTTGGGCAGCAACGCAAGCATGTCTTGCTGAGCATGTTTGGTAAGAAAGTCCAAATTGAAATATATAGTCTTTATCAAGCTCTTCTAGGATAGAAATCTTTATTATTATATCATGGGATAGAAGTAGGACATTCGGGTCTCAAAAATTATGTAATGTGCAACATGCCAACGTTATGGTTTGCACTTTTTCCACATTCAAATTAATTCTAGTCAAAAAACTCTAAATCGTTTGGCTAAAATGCCAAATGCATTTTCAACTACTCTTCTAGCCAGATTTAATCTGTAGTTAAAGATGCTTTGGATGAAGATGGATATGGTTAGAAAATATGTTCTGATAGGGGAAATGCAGCACAAAAAATTATTTTGTTATTTATTCTCTTGTGTTGGTATTTGCTAGAATCTGACACAAGGTGACAAAAAATTCATCAATTTCTTCATAAGTGTAAAATAGAACTTGTCGTGAATTAATTCATGAATTTATTCATAAACTTATTCATGAATTAATTCATGAAAAAATTGTCAATGTAAAACAGGCTTAACGAATATAGAAAATTGGCACCACGTCAAATCAGATGACAAGCCAGCAGATCTACTTTCTCGCGGAGTATCTTGTACTTTTCTAAAGTCATGTGATTTGTGGTGGCATGGTCCTTCATGGTTAGACAAAAATGATTCTACGTGGAATCTGAACTTGAATATAGAAATCATTAATCTTCCGGAACAAAAGACAGTGACTTGCGTTACGGGAGAGAAAAATGAAAAATAAATGTAAGAAAAATGTGGATATTTTGACACTTCAAGAGTTAGACATTTCCTTGAATAACTTGATTAGGTTTGTTCAAATCAATAACTTTCCAAATGAATATAAGGAAGTGCAAAAGTGTGGGTTTATAGAAAAAGGTCCCTTATTACCATTACCAAGTTTATTTATTAAAGATTGATTGGTAGATTGAGAAATGCACAACCAAATTATGACAAAAGATATCCCATTATTTTACCTAAATCTGATTACTTGACAACTTTGATACTGAGACATGAACATGAACGTCTTCTACATTGTGGTGTACAATCTTTGTTGTGCTCAATTAGAGAAAGATATTGGCCAATCTCTGGGCGAAATTCTTGCAAATGGATACTAAGGACATGTATAACATGTTTTAAGGCAAGACCGAAGGATGCAACTTACCTCATGGGTGATCTTCCTAAAGTAAGGGTAAATTGTTATCCTCCATTCTATCACACAGGGGTTGACTATGGAGGTCCGTTCCTTATTAAAGACAGGAAGACCAGGGGTGCAAAACTGCTAAAGGCCTATGTCTGTTTGTTTGTCTGTATGAGTACACGTGCGGTACATATTGAATTAGTGTCGGAACTTACGACCCAAGCATTTCTGGCTGCATTGAATCGTTTGGTAAATCGACGTGGACGACCAAGTGTAATCTTTTCTGACAATGGAACTAATTTTATAGGGGTAAATAATGAGCTATCCAAGATAGCAGAATTTTTAAGCGTTGCAAATAATACGATTGCCAATCACTTAGCAAATGAGAAAATTACTTGGCGTTTTATACCAGCAAGATCGCCAAGTTTTGGGGGTATTTGGGAAGCAGGTATTAAGAGTGTAAAATAAATATCATATAAAAAGAATTGTAACACAGCCTCTCAGTTATGAGGATTTTTCTACTTTGTTGACACGTATTGAGGGAATCCTAAACTCCCGACCTCTCTGGCCCTTAACTCAAGATCCTAACGACTTGAATGCCTTAACGCCAGCTCATTTCCTCATTGGAAGACAATTCACAGCTCTTCCAGAAGTTGATGTAACGGAAATACCAGAAAATAGACTTGATAAAAGGCAACATATACAGAACCTGATGCAGCATTACTGGAGTAAGGAATATTTGTCTGAGCTCCAAACAAGATCAAAATGGAGAACCAGGTCCCAAAAATTGTTAAAGGTTGGTTCCATGGTGCTTATCAAGAATGAAAACGTGTTCAGCATGTTGTGGCAGCTAGGCAGAGTTTCCAAGTTGCACTCAGACAAGGACGATGTAGTGCATGTTGTAGATATAAGGGTCGCGAATGGCAACCTCACTCGCGCAGTGAATGAGATTTGTGTCCTTCCCATTGACTGATTTATCAGCGATATAACCTGATTTGTGACATTCTCGGCGAGTGACGAATTGACTGTTTTTTACAGATGTTTCCCAACTTGTGACTTGAATAAGATTTAGTATAGATACTTGTTGAAATACTTTGTATTGTCAAGGCGGGCGGGATGTTTAGGTCAAAGTATTGTTGAATTGTATTTTCGCGCCTTTGTTATGAAATGTCAGTTGGTACTAGACTTGTCAAAAAGAGTTCTGTAATGGCCGAAGCGACCGCCGCACATTTGTAACGTCTACTGGAAAATAAATCGCTAAAGAAATGGAAGCAGTCTAATTTTATCGAAGGAAAAAAACCCAACAATGCATATATAGTCTAAGTGAATTAATTACAATTTTGATTTTTCAATGTCATTCAACATAAATTAGTGAGTGTGTAGGAGTATAGGGAGCACTTAGTGTCCCACAACCACAACGGATGCACGTTGTTTACGGAGACTGCAGTAGCAGACAAAACACAAAACTAAGCACGACATGCGTCGAAACTAAAACACTCTATCACTATTTACTTTCAACTTCAACAGATTTATGGCCTCGCGAATCGCTGAAAGCTCTACAAGCCACGGTCCACACATCTGTACTCGATGTATTAAGAGGACTGAGTCGCCGCAGTCGCTAGAGCGCCATAGTCGGTATTGTTCCTTCCTACCACATGCTACCGGCGTTACAGCCACCAGCCACCATCCGACCATTGCTTTTGTTTTGGGAGTAGTTAACCGCAGTTAGTTCACATCAACGAAACTTAGGGGCGCTAAATTTAAAATTTACTTTAACGTAGGACTAAAACGAATTGTGACTATTTTTTTAATAATACTTTGAATAACTATTCACGGGAACCATCCTCCTACTTTCCGAGATGAAAGGAGCCTCCCGTATAAGTAATCTAGTAATCTGTAATTATTGAATTACCGGGGCATCTGATGCGCTAAGTATCTGACAGCCAACGCCGCCAGCGCCCAGTGGCCGGCCAGTCAGTAAACTAAGTAAATCATATAATAATAACCACTGTCAGGTTGTTTTGTTGCTTAGAAAAAACACTATAAAGCGAAAATGGATCGCGGTAGGCGTCGCTACGCGTTGCCTGTAGCAATATTCTCGTGCAATTTAAAAATTATGATAAAAATATGTCTGCCGAAATGCGCGAAAAGACCTCTAGGTGTTTTTCAGTTCCAGCTTCCGCAAAAAAAAAAAATAGCTCTCCAGTGCCCACCTTGACGATGCATATTGAAGCAGAAGTGTCGCATTTTCCTTTTTAGTAGACCTCTCCCACTGTGTGGATAATTTTTTTATGTCATGACTGAATTACCCTGTATATGACCAGACTAGTCAATTCCCATTATTAGAGAATGTGTACGGTTTTCTCAACTACAACAAAATTTGATAAATTCTTATATAGTGTGTAATAAATTAGTAAAAATATGCTTGGCTTTGCAATAATACAGCCGGCAGCAAAAAGTTTCCAAAAGTCTTGTTAACGCATCAAAAAATATTCTGAAATTAATCCATACGTATCCAAAATGTCATAAAATCCTTATACAAAACGGCAGATGTAGTACGTTTTTTGTCCCCTCATTATTTTTGTAATTTAATTCTGACAAATTTGTGTTTAGATACATATCTCCACCCTTTAAAAAAATAGGGGGCGCTATTAAATTATCTCTCCTGCGGAAAAGGGGTTTAGTGGTGGCAGTATTTATAGCCGTTTTCGTGATTTGCATGTGCTCCCGAAGAGCACCCCTAAGGAAAATAAAAAAGTACCGATTGCGTTGCGTTCTGGAAGGATAGGGGATGCCTCGTGTCCTAATTTGGTCTATTTACAGATTGCCTAATATAAAAATTTGGAGAATTAAAAATAAAATGAAGATCGAACATACCGAACTGAGAAAGTATTTTTTCAAATAATTCACACCATACCTTTTGTTATTGAAAGAATAAACATACTTAAAATGCGAAATAATCAAAGCATGCTAGGCAGGTATTTATGAAATTTGATGGCAAGATGTAACTTTTAAGCACTAAAAACTTCTTGTTTTTTATTTAAAGGAGAGAAAACATCTTAAAAAAACTTCAATATAAAACTTAAGTTGAAAAATTGTAAGACTTTTATTTTCACAGTAAATTTTAAGCTGGGAAGGCGGCCGATATAAAAAGTGACTGTAATTCTGATACCTAACCTCAGAGACATAACCAATGATAGAGGGAGCAACACCATCAAAATACACACGTTTGTAGTCAACCAACATCTAACGGAAATTTACCGAAGTAAACAAATATTACGCCCATGTATAACAAAGTTTACCTGTAATAGGTTATATTCTGAGAAATATCAAATTGGCCACACACCACACACTTTCTGCATTACACTGTATACAAAATCTGTCACTATATCCTAAAATACTAATAAATAGTCTATAAATTAACAAAAAACAATTGAAAACACGAAAAATACATACGTAGACAATAAGAAAACTTCACTTGCTGGGCGAACACAAAATAAATACCGCCGAGGAATGAACGCGGTGGCAACGGCGGCGTTGCCATGTTGGACGGTTTGAGGTATCTGTTGGTGATTTTATTAAAGTGATAATTAGCTACTGTAATTACAGTCCAATTTAGTTTTAGGTTAAAATTGTTACATACAAGAAATTAAGAGCTACATTGTTAATTCAGCGTTATGGAAGGTGGGCCTTTATTTAATCCCATTATTAAACCCCTCTATTTTGAAATGGAATGCTGTAAACAATGGAGTACGTGGCATCACTCCAAAAGATTTTGACTCTGTTTACTTTTTGTTCTTACTCCCTCTATCCGTGGTTATTTCTCTGAATACCTAACTAAAAGTAAAGGTAAATAAAATAACTATAATATATATAAATCCGACATAAAATAAAGATAAACAAATCACTCCGCATGTTACCTACTAAAAAACGTGGCCCGCATTAATTACTAGCCGTCTGGATGAGACAAAGCACCTGCAAACGACTTAATCTTAATACAATGTGATACTATAGAGTAACGTCAGGACAAGTCTTGCTTGCTGCATTTCGACTAACGGCGATGGCATATGATAACACGTGAAAGTGGCCCGCAAATTTTGACATTGATTTCATGTTGGAAATACAGTAGTGAATACATTTTAACGGGACTGGTTTTGTATGGGAAATGATTCGTCCTATTCTGTGGTAACGGTAGATACTTTATATTATCCAAAAGTGACAAGACAGGGATGGAAGTAGTTTTTTTTAATTGTAAACGGGATATTGTAAGTAACTATGTAGAAATCATCAAAATCAATTTAGCTAAGAATTAGGTATAGCGGTTTTGGTTTCATGACTAATAATAATTATAGATACCTAATAATAATAATTCACACCCTGACAATACCCTATCTAGAAGACCGTAGTAATTCCATTGCGTGTAGTGCAATTAGTAAAGCACGCGCAGATAAACCTATTAAAGAGCAGTACCGTGGTATCGTGAATCTACAAACTCTAATAATTTTCATAATGGAGCTAAACAACAGAAGGACAAGTAGGGCTGAATTATTATATTTTCCCCAAGAATCTGCTGATAAAGGAATAGCGTCCTTTCTGGGGCATCCGCTGTAATTGCGATAGTCACTTTCTCTGTTTCCGCAAGTTTATTGGACTAAATTGTGAATCAGTAATAATTCATTTAAAACAGTATCTTTTTAGCGATATATTGCTAAAAAAATTTGTATATCTAGCAATACAAAACTGAAGGATACGCCAATTTAAGTACCTTTAAAAGTTATATAACCATTCATTGTAAAATAGCTAATTTGCCTCTGTTCCGTAACAACTAGACCTCAATTTTTGAACAGCTCTTAATAGAGACGCTAAATCAGCGCTCATTCACCTCGTCCTCGCACCCGTAATAGCCATTTCCATATCGAGTTATACGCGGCGCGAGAGGGCCGCCGCGCCGAAGGCCAAAAATCGGGCGACGTCCCGGGCGCACAAAGGTGTCCCTCCATGCCCCGCACGTCATTATATCCGTCGACGTATCCCTTTTGTGGGGCTCCTTTTGTGCGCCCAGCGGAAGAGGTCGGCCCTTGCATAGCGATGAGGCCGAGACCCGGCCGTGCCCGGCTCGATTTTAATGTTTTTATAATCACAGCGGTCACGGGTCCGAGCCGGTGCCCCCGGGGCCGCCGCCCCCGGCGTCTCATCATGTAACTATAATATTATTTCTTGTGCCATTTTCAGGTATTCAAAATTTTAGATTTTGCTACCTTGATTGCTACCGATTGTTTTCCTGCAGAAAATTCGCCACCGCGCGTGTCCTAACTTACACGTTTCATCAAATCAGATCCACGGGTATGACGATCCCTCGAGTCCCAGTTACGCATGCAGGGGCTTGACAGGGACAGACCTACCTAGTAACTCAGGAAGGGGAAGGGGTCTAGCTGGTGATAGGAGTGGATCGTCGTTTGTAACGATCTGGTATTTCCCAGTTAGCGCAATGAGGTGTCTGACCGGTGTAAAGACCTTGCGTTTTCCTATAGTTGTCTCGTGTGCGGTGTAAAATAACCCTATCCTGGCCCCGCGACTCGGAACAGGCGTCCGAAGGCCGTCACTCGTTAAGAGACATACCCATGGGAATGGAGAATAATGGGGATATGGTTAGAGGGCTACTGCTTGGGCATGGTTAGGGCATGTCGGTTAGGGCAAGTCGGTGAAGGTGCGCTGATAAGGCGGACCCCTGTCGCATCAACAGTTACAGTCCAACAACAACAACACGTTCTACACACCCAAGTTACTACGTAGGAACTTCAGCCGCTCACTCAGACGGAATTACAACGAAGACGCACGAAATGGACTTGGCTCATGAACGAATCAATTATGAGCAGCTTTTTTTTAGATTATCGGCTACAAACAATAACTGCACACCGAGATAAATAAAAATGTTCGAACAAAAAATGATAATCAGTATCGAACTATTCTAAGAAATAACCGGATTCCAGAAACGGGACCTAACGCTATGAAAAAGGAAGTTGAGCTAGAGATCCATGGCGTGCATATAACATACACAGTGCTATTCATAAACGTGGCACCAAATGGGCTATGTTGGTGCATGTTTTGGGTACACTATTGCACCTACAGACGGTCGTGATATCACAGCCCATGCCTGTCAAATTTGACATTGTGCCCCTGTGCCAATTTTCAGAAATAGGTATATCAGAATGTTTGCTTTTGCTTAATTATTTCTCTTTTAATCGTTACTCCGTATTTTTTCCCGCAAATAACCTGAAACACTTATTTACTAGTTGCTAAATCATAACAATACAAATAAATTTAAACGCAAAAGTAAGGCGAAACATAAGATTTTTAAAAATAGTATACAGTGAGCACGTAAAGGTAGGAATAAATTCGATAAAATGTTGTGCTGTGCGATTAAAAAAAAAACGCTTTGACACGTCCAACATAAGGCGCATATTTTGACATATTTGTCGTTCTTGTGACGTCATTACTAACCAAGGTGTGACGTCATCTATTACTAACCAAACTGTGACGTCATCTATATATTGCAAACTCTTTAATTTTAAAATAAATTCATTCGCTGGGCCAGTGTTGCAATATTTTTACGGTTTCAATTCAAAGAATATCAAGAAAGAAAAACCGAATATTCTGATTTCTTTCAAAAAGTTGGCATAGGGGTACAATAATACCTACAATACGAACACATTTTCTTAACAACTTTTTTTGGAGGCAAACCCAATTTGTCCCCATTTTTTATTTTAAATACTTGAGAGACATGAGCTGTGATGTCACAACTCTCTTTAGGCGCGATAGTAAGTGTACCCAAAACATACACCAACATAGCACGAAATCAGATTTTTAAAAATTCTATTAATAAAAGTGTTCCCATTTGGTGCCAACTTTATGAATAGCACTGTACGGATAACAACAATGAGAAAATTCAAGAGCCTCGACCATAACCAGAAGTTAAAACGTCAGGGCGACCAACTGAGAATCAGGAATGGGATAACGACTTTTTGAAAGCTTACCCGTAAGATGAAAAAAGTAGCATTACGATATACGAAGGCACAGATCAACTGAGCAGACCACCGCTGCCAAGATTAAACATTTTCAAGAGACAATCCTACTCGATGGTATGATCGTGAATATGTTTCAGAGTTACCAAAATTAGAACATCAGCTAATTCATTGTGGGGTAACGGCAATTTATGGTGGTGTAACGGCAATCATCACCATAATAGGAGCCAATATCCAGATGACACAAAAGATGAATCGTGGAAGACCAGAACCATGAATAGCTCACTGGGATATATTACTATATCGGAAGATCGGGAGTCTCCATAAGGAAACAGTAACAAAAAATAATGAAATATAGACATCAGAAGAGGAAGATCCAGACGGGGATGCAGACAATAATTAGCCCTATCTAAATGCATTTTAACGATAATCCGGCGAACATCACTGCTCAACAATGTCTTCATACATTAAAACAATAACTTTCTGTTTATGGAGTTCGCCTGACGATTTACAAGACTAGGAACAAAAAGGATAACGAGACAACAAATCCTTCGAACAGCTAGAAAGTTTTCTACCATATACTTTGAATGTGCCGATGCCACAAATAGGTACGAGTGCAACTTGGATAAGTGAAGAGCATGAGATAGGTTAGAACTATAGCCAGATGCAACATGAGCCGTTCACAGGCTTTATTAGACTTCGGCAAATATGCAAATAGCATACATTTGGAATATTTTATGGAAATTACATTTTATGCACATTTTTATAAACTTTAACATAGTGTGCATAAATAGCTCAAATATATGATAAATCAAGTGATATAGGTGCACTTGGAATTCTCTTATATTCTCCAAACTGGGTTATCAAATTGTGACTTTAATTTGCATTTAATTACGGGTAACACCCAAAAAAATAAAACGCAAATTTAGAATATTATAAATTAGATTTAAGTGATTTAGGGATATATATATAAAATTTTATTTTGTGCCCCAAACCATAACTAAATTAGAAAAGGCATAAATTCCGCTTACGGAAAGTGTCGACATAATACAAGAATTTACTACATTGTGCAAAAATGTAAGGGCAAACTGGATGCTACCAATTATTGATAAAAATCATGGATAAAACATTGGTTGAAGAGGCAAGCGTCTTAAATGGAAATTTCTTATAAAATTATGACATGATTGTAAAGATAACGTAATTTAATTGTACATGCGGGGTAAGAAGTTTAATCAGTATCAAGTTGACTATTAAAAAGTCAGAATTAATAAAAAAAAACGTCACACAATAATAAAAAGACAAAAGGAATGGAAAAGAAGAGCGGCCAATATATTAAATCGAACCGAGCCTTCTTAAACTTGTAGTTTTGGATTATTTTATTTGGATAAGTTTATTTTAGAATTTTAATTTACGGCTTTAATAGTTAAATTAATGATATGATGCATATTACTGGCAAAATATTTGCCATTTGGAGAAAAAGTGACTTTCGATTAGGTAAATTGAGTTAAATCGCCCCAATGTAACCTCAAGGGTACGCCCTTGAGCTATGAATAGATTTTTGCTTTGTTGTGCATTAATAGAGCAAACCTAATTTCAACCTCTTAGCAAGCCACCTATCTACAAAATTAAAATTTCCTCTGAAACCGCAACTCGAATGGAAAAAAATTAAGAGTAAAAAAACTTTGCATATTTATGCGCATAAACTCTATGCATTTTTAAATGAAAATTTATCGATGGTTGCATCATGAACTCCCATTACTGGAAAGAGCCAGGTCCAGACCATGCCCATAGTAGACCGAATCTTATTTCAGTTGATAAAATTGCTAGGAAGACAGCAACAACAACTTCCACCTGTGAAGCACGCAGACAAAATCCCTAAGTACCTACAGAGGCCTAGGACGAATAAAAAGCAATGGGAAATGGAGAGAGACTAGATATGGTTCCAACCATCGTGTCAACAAGTGGTGTTATAACAAAGACTGTACTGAAAACACCAAAATGATAACAAAAAATCTTTATAGGTTCATGCAGAAAGTGGTACTATTTACGAGACGCCGAAAGGTCCGGAAATTCATGGGGTGTGCAGAAACACGTCATCTAGGGACCAATAACCTGGAAAAGGTTCCGTGCCAGTCAGATTCAGAAAAATATGTCCATATGTCAGATTCAGAAAAATATGTCCATAAACTTGTGAGTTTCAATTTTATTAGAAAACTCACCAAATAAATAATTGAGACGTTTTCAGAAAACCCGTTATTTAATCTTATTTTTGTCTTAAAATTTTACGCGTGTTTTTGCTATTTTCACAGGTAATAAACTGTTTGCGGCCTATGACATAATATTTTCTAGTGAAGTTAAATTATTCTCAATTATACTCTCACTATAACTTTCCCTGCAAAAAGGACAAACTTGAAGAATTTTAATGTTGGTTTTTTGTGATAGGAACTTGGAGCATTCTACTCTAAACCCAAACTGTCTGATTTTTTAAGAAACTTTTTAGTCTAACCTTTAACCGTTGACTGACGTATTTATAAAGACTTCTCATGGCTATAGCTTTATGTCCTGGAAAACAGATGGCTCTGATGGCTAACAATGTATTCTGCATTGTATTTTCTCTCCGGAAAGCGCATGGTGAGCCAAAAATGTGTCAGACGTGACAGCCGTGAGCAGTCTTTAATAATATATCAGTCAACGCTTTAACCCTGATCAAATCACAGCACGAAAACCTTCAGTTGGTTAAAGATTACAAAACAAGAAATTGAAAAGTGAGACCATTATTACTTAAGAACGTTTAACGATTTTTCTAAAATGTGCTGTAACCTAGGATGTAACTGTGTATGCCTGAGTTTCAGAAGGTAATGTAATATGGCACTTTTGCTCCCAGTGCGGAACGATGGGGTTAACTCGAGAGCCTTCTCCTTTTTTATGTAAATCCGACCACCCGAAACTTTATTAAGTTAATAAGTGGAAGAGAGTATTTATAAAAGCTTTCTGAACTACAAAGAAGACGCTTAATTGGAAAAATTAGTAATTTACAATTTTTATCAGAAATGCTTTTTGCAACAACCTGCGCTCTCCAAACTCTTTAATTTTGTTCGCCAATGTATTTTTCCAGCGAAATTTTTCCATTTAAGCTGGCCCTGAAAGAAAGTTGGATTCAATAAAAGATGAGATTTCGGGAGAACTCATTTGTCTACCTAAGTTTTTATCTCTTCTAATCAATTCTGTCTAATTTCAGCAATGTAATAAATATTTATGTGTTCCATAAGTTTGGTTTATTACGCAGAGAAATGAAGTCGATAATTATATTCCATAAATACAACAAAAATCGGAATAGATCTTTATCCATAAATTATAACATTATTAATAAGTGTAGTTTTTTCAATTTACAGGGTGTCCCATTTTCGATACTTTTGCAGGATAGGGAGTTGCGGTTTTCGAGGCACTGGTCTACTTTTTCATAAAAAGAAAGGCCCCTTAAACAGATTTTCATGGCATCCTTAGTTTTTGAAATACATGGCGATTTTTAAAATTTGCAATTTTCAGGCACCCCCCGTATATCCGTTATAAGCCAACTTGTTGAAATGGTAAAAATCGACACTCATATATTTTTTCGCGTAGAAATCAGTGGCATACATTGATTTTTCTAAGTGGTGAGTATTTAAAAATCAAAATATAACCCGCAAATGTATCGAAAATCGGACACCGTGTACATACAGCCAGAAAAATGTTTATATATTATTAGCTGCTGAACTGAAATTTGGCACGGCTGTGTTTTCTGGGATGGAGAATGAGTTGAAAATGTCAATTTTGCCGTATCTCTCAGGGGGCACACCGCTGTTTTTGGATCGTGCTTTTACTACTACTACTAACTTTTTTGAGGATATTTTTTTGGTCCTGCAGGTTCATCATTTTAGTGCATCTTTTCATTCTTCAAGAAAAAGGTACCTACTCTTGTTTCGTAACAATCAAATCAAACGTTTGCGTTGAAATAGGAAAAAAGTGCAGCGCGAGAGGCACTCTCTATGTGAGATACGTAGAAATTAATATTATTTTCAGCTTATTCTCCATACCAAAAAACATAGTAGTGTCAAATTTCAGTTCAGCAACTTGATTATTTTTGGGAGATATTGCCATAATACAATTTCAAAAAAAGAACTACAACGCCCTGTACTTCAGTAACTATTGAGATTTGACCCATAGTTATTAAGCTCAATCGTAATATTTTGACGTCCTCTACCTGCTTCCGCGAGATTGCCCACAATTATCGGACACCCTGTATTGGCTAAGTTGGTAATTCTGATGATTACCTGTAGTCAATTGGCTTTCGTGGGATGTATTTATTTGTTTTTGCTTTGGTAATGGTGGCCGGAATATCGCTGACGAAGAGCATACCCCGATGTACTAGCAACAGGTTCAACCGAGAGTTCTTCAAATTTAATTAGGTACTGTCCCCTTTTAAAAGTCTTTTACTAGCAAATTATAGGCAATCTCGTTTTACAAAATGGTTGGAATAAACTATTTTATTTAACATCCACGTAATAATTTTTTTACATTAATTCCAACCGCCTACCATAATTTTTAAATTCATTCGTAGGTTTCCGGCTATTGACTAAATACCGTTATACTCAAAATATTCCATATATTTTTTCGTATATTTTTTCGGGGAAAACCATGTAGGTACTCCAGGTTGTACGGACCAGAAATGAGTTGCAAGGCGATTGCGTTTTAAATGCACAAACCCCTAGGATCAGTAGAATACCGACAGATATTGCCAGTTTGTTGTACACACTTTTTTATTTGGAGGTCTTACAAGAATCTCTTGCCTATGTTTCACTTTAAAAATATTTAAATCGATAAAAATTAACAAACATTCAAATTACGCGATAAAAAGGTATGGTTCCAAGAAAACACTTTGGAATTTTATAAATGTCTACTCTATTTTCGAGTGAAGGTGCACCAGAATAACATACTTTTACAGAACAAATTTTCCTCTGGCCGTTTAGGCACTTCCCATGATAAATGAATCACCCTGTAGATACAAGGAGTTCATCAAAATGCAATTCAAGTAAAAATATTATAGTATTGAACCATAAATTTAAAAATAAATAAAAATAAATTCCAATTCCAACGAGAACCACGCGCGAGTACAAAGCCGCTCCAGAAAAACAGACATTTCTAAGAGTTGTAGTAGCTAAAAAATTGAAGTAGTTTGTCCACATTTTGACTAGTGATAGTGCAGTGACATATCTCAGCTTACTTAAGCTAAGAGTAAAGTGCAATGTTTGAAATAAACAATACTGTTATTGCTAACAAGACAAGACTGGTAAGTAAACAGTCAGTCCGCACCATCACCTATATAGCTAGTATGACTGGTCTTTCCGATAATGACCTCTACACAAAAATATTAGAGGATATCGAAACATCGGCAAGAAAAACGGAAGAAAAAATAACTGCTACCCTCACAAAAGAAATTAAAGAAGAAAATAGAAAGATCTTAGAGATACTAACCCAACAAAAGAGAAAAATAGAAGAGCTTACTAAACGATGCGATGAAATAGAAAATAAACAACTAAAATATGATAGAAAATTCCGAAATAATAACGTCCTACTCTTCGGATATGACAAAATTTCGCCCGAAGAAAATATTGTACAATATGTCCTGGCACTTCTCAACGAGCGTCTACAAGTAAATATAGGGGAATCTGGCATAAACAACATATATACATTCAGTGCAGCCACCCCAGGAAGAAACCCACCAATAAAAATAGAACTAGTCTCCTACCTAAAAAAAGACTTAATCCTCAAAAATAGCTATAAATTAAAAGGTTCAAAAATCTTCATTGCTCAAGATCTATGCGCTTTCAAGACCGCCAAGACCGAAAATTGTTGTCAGAACACCTTAAAATAGCTAGATCAAAGGGGCTGAATGCAAAAATTATAAGTGGGAACAAACTTGTGATCAACGGTGATATCCAGAAATCGTACCTCATAAATCGAACAGTGAACCATCAACTCCACTCCAAAATCGAAAACAGAATACCAACAACGAACCAGACTTAAACAATCCATCTACTAGTAAGCAAGAATAATATTTAAGTACGACATCAGTGATCATTTTCCCACTCTACTACTTATAAAAAAAATAGAACAAATAGATAACCAAATAGTAAAACAATACGAAACAAAATCTTAGTTCCGGGTCTCGAACAGGAAACGTGGCAAATAGTTTATGAAACTAATAATCCCGAAGAAAGTACGAATAATTTAATTCAAATTATCCAATCACACGTAAAAAAATGTTCATTTCAAAAACACATACCTGTAAATAACTTAAAACGATCTCCATGGATAACAAAAGGAATTTTGAAGTCAATAAAAATTAAAACAGAACTATTCAGACAATCTCGAAACATCCAAGCGATCCTTAGCTACAAAACAGATATAAATATTATAGAAACAAATTAAATTTACTTATAAAAAACACAAAAGATGACTACTACAAATCTCTGTTAGAAAGAAATGAAGGCTCCTCAAAAAATCTCTGGAAATGCGTGAAAAATATCTGCGGAGAATCGAAGAGTGAACAAAACAACAAAATAAAAACTATAAATACTACCGATAATAAGAACTTAACCGAAGCGAAAGACATTGCTAATCACTTCAACAAATATTTCACGAATATTGGAAAGAACCTTGCTGAGAGCATCAAAAAGACTTCACAACCTATTGATGACACTAACTTACCACAATTACCCAATTCTATATATATAAAAGAAACCGAAGCATCCAAAATAATAAATATAATAAAAAAAATAAAAAATGGAAAATCGCCTGGTGAAGACAAAATTACGCCAGAAATCTTAAAATGTGCAGTATTCTCAGTATCGCACCCACTTACTCATATTTATAACCAGATAATTAACACTGGAATCTATCCCAGTGCATTAAAAACTGGAATAATTAAGCCCATACATAAAAAAGGAAGTAAGGTGAATGTCGAGAACTATAGACCTATAACCCTACCATCTGTTATTTCAAAAGTATTAGAAAAAATATTAAAGCAGAGAATTACTCACTTTCTAAATAAATATAACCTACTATCAAACCGACAGCTAGGTTTCAGGGAAGGTGTTTCCACTGAAAACGCTCTGGCTATAGTTCTGAGGAAAATTTACCAGTCAGTAGATACAAAAAAACAACTATAGCAATATTTATAGACTTAACAAAGGCTTTTGACACTATATCACACTCTCAACTAATAGAAAAACTAGAAAAAATTGGTTTCCGTGGAACTCCCCTATGTCTACTTAAAAGCTTTATATCAAATAGGAAACAAAAAGTCGAAATTGATGGGAAAAGTAGTGACGAACAAAATACCTTACATGGAGTCCCCCAAGGTACTGTGCTAGGCCCTGTATTGTTTAGCATCTATCTTAACGATATGCTCAATCTTCCATCAAAAGGAATGGTGGTGAGTTTTGCCGATGACACGGTTGTAGTATACGAAGAAGACACATGGAACGAACTAAAAAATACAGCTGAAAATGATTTTGGACTTGATAATAACCTACTGACTTTGAATGCAGGCAAGACCCATTACCTTCCTTTTTGTTCCTATAGAACTGGCCTTCCCAATCTAGGACCCCTACACATCGAAAATTCTAATATAAAAATAGAAGAAGTGGAGTCAATAAAATATCTGGGAATATTTTTGGACAGGCATTTGAAATGGAATACACAAGTCAATTATGTAGCACAAAAATTTAGAATATTACTTCCTAAATTCAAGTTTCTTTCAAGCTTTCTAAATAGAAGCAGTCTAGAGATTCTTTATCACGCTCTAGTGCAATCTCAACTCTCCTACGGAATCCTATGCTGGGGTGCTGCGAGAAATAATATCACAAAAAAAATTTATGTACTACAAAAATGGATATTAAAGATCATTTATAAAAAAAATAAATTATATCCCTCTGAGCAACTGTTTAATGAAACACAAAAAATGAACTTCAGGCAAATTTTTGGAAGACAGTTATCGGTTTGGGTATTTAAGAATAAAAATGAAATAAAATTTAGCCTTCATAAATACAACACACGGTTAAAAAATTCGGCAATTTTGAAGAAAAAACAGAATAAATCAATTGGTCAGAGATCCTTCCAGTATATATCACTTATCATTTATTTGTGTCTATTTGTATCTACTATATGTACTATGTACTATTTGTATATGTACTGTTGTATCTACTATATGTACTATATATACTTCTCTTGTCCCTGCAACAAGTACCTGGTACTTAGCAGACAGTCTCTTGTTTATTTACACCCATAACTACATTATTTTATGTATACACATAAAGTAAATAAACTATATATATATAATATATATATATATATATATATATATATAAGTGCGCCAGCAACAAAGTTAAAAAAGGACTCAAAAAATAAACCTCACCGCACCACTATACAAGCATACAACTTTTCGTCCACACTATTAGAGCACCATATATGTATATCGCACGCATTGTTTCGATTGTTTCCAGCAATTACTTAGTAGTTTACAAAAATCTACTAAATAAATGGCTTCTTAGTTAAACAGTAGGTATCTAGTATCCCCGCGACGAATTATTGCTATCATTTCACCTTAAACTCCTGTTTAAGTCCCAAACAAAACAAAGGCCTAACGAGACATTCTCACGGCATCGCGTGCGATATCGGAACATCGCGGGATACACCTCGAATCTCCAACACAATTATTATTCCGCAGTCTCAGGTAACTCGCAAAGACATAGCAGCAAACACAGGCAGCAAAGCGACCAACAACGAGAAGCGATTTCGTTTCCCCAGCCCGTAATCTAATAAAGCGCGCCGTATCTCACGCCTAGCCAGTAGAGCACGTTCTTGTCACGAACACTGTATAATTCAAGTCTTTTCTGTATAATTTGTCTCTTATCGTGTAATTGTTTGAATAATTCATACTAATGGCTTGTTCGCAGCGGATTTATACGGTGGCGCCTGTGACGGGGCGCGCGCGCGTTTAAAATTTCGACAATTCGATTATTTTGAGCGACGTTTGATGGGTTAAGGAGGGAAATTGTTCGTTAGCGTTTTGGAAACCGCCGGCTTTCACCGGATTTATCCGGAAAATGGGCTAACTGGAAAGCTTTTGAGGTTGCGCGGGGTAAGCGGGGTTGCTTAGGGTATGACCCGGATACTTAAATAGTAATTTTAAAAAAGAAACGATACGATTTTACAACTTTTAACATCAGGAAATTCGTAAGTTATGTGTTTTATATTGTTTAGATACACTTCCCACTTGTATTCGATAAAGATCGGTTCTTTTTAAAAACGACTTTGCGTCCAAAATTCGGCACCTTCTCAACGAT
This sequence comes from Pseudeuparius sepicola, assembly GCA_963920635.1. Lineage (NCBI taxonomy): Eukaryota > Metazoa > Arthropoda > Insecta > Coleoptera > Anthribidae > Pseudeuparius > Pseudeuparius sepicola. The sequence goes on from OY987303.1 coordinate 32,768,399, forward strand.
TCAGTCATAAAAAGAACCTAAATTAGGAAACTCGCGATCTGCCGCGCTATCAAAAAATCACTGCAGAAGGACACCTGACATCGGCACTGTCACCATCCCAGCGCAGACATCCCCACATCGACACTGTTTCTACCCCTGTGGCATCCACACATCGGCACTGCCAGAGGCTAAGTTAAGGAATTTTGAAAAAAAAAAAACTTTAAGTACTCGTTTAAGAGATATTTGCTTGATCTACAGAATCATGCTACTACGAGATTTAGGTGAGCCGTAATTAATTGATTGTAATAGTTTTTCATTCATTATGTTACCTACATTATCGCTATACGACTCATAATATATGTTGTGTACTTTTGTTTTTTTTGTGCTGTTCAGGTATTGCTTTATTGTTATTCTTGCATTATGGTTTAGTTTATTTATTTATTTGTAGGAGTGTCAAATTTCGCTATGTGCTGAGCTTTGGCCTGCTGTCGGGTGGTTGAGTGGAGTAGCTAGTATTGCTAGACTTCGCCTCCCATCAGTGAGCTACTTATATTTTTTGTGTATTTTCCAAATTTCACGTTTTGGGGGAATTTTTCAACTTATATTTTCAAAATGTCAAACAGAACACCTGCAATTAATTATAATCTATTATAATAAAAATAATATCTATTCCATCAGACTTTTGCAACGTTTCATAAATTCTTCTTAAACTTTATTAAAGCTTTCCAACATTTACAAAATTTAAATGATCCAATTAACATTTGTATTTTCAACACTATCATAGGAAAGCTAAGAGATCGAGCAGCAGATTTGATTGCTTCGCGATCAGAATTAAATAGTTGGGATTTAGTAAACACCTCTCTAATTTCGACCTTCGGAGATCAAAGATCTATTGATTGCATCACTCAAAACTTAACAAATCTAAAGCCGTTTAAAAGTGAAACACGGACTTACAGATACCCCTTTCAAAATAATTTTCAAACAAATCAACCAAGTTGCCAAAGAGGAACTTTCTAAAATATCCAACCAAATTTTCAAAGACCAATCATCCAGTTGAGATACCAATGTTTCAAAATCAAAAAATTCCACAGCAGAGTACGGTAACCAAAACTACTAATGGATGCAACCACTTGGGAAACTCAACAGAAAAACCTTTCCAAACTCGATTACTCAGTAATTACATGGCATCATCCCCTACTGAAAATATAATCCCACCCCCTTCCCTATGGTCAAACTACTTAATGAAGAAAATCAAAATTGTGAAAATAATATCCCGACTATTACCGATATTCCTTTGGATTTTCCCAATACTAGAGAGACCAACAATGCGATGTGATAGTTCTAAACAATTTTTAGATTAATCATGTATACAGTGTGTCCGCGGATGGAGTCCCCAAAAGGACAAATGGACCAAAAATTTCATTTTTGGACAAAAAGTCATTCTTGATGAAGGTGTCTGCTTCTCGAAGAAATATGGTCTGCGGAGAGAATTTTTGATTTTTTTATACACTTGGCAATCAAAAAAGTCGAAGTTGGCAGCTTTGGTTGAAAAGTGACAATCGGACACATCTTGTGATTCTGAACAACTTTATTACCTTTATTTTTAAAAACATACTATTTAAAGCACACATCACATAAATCAGTAACGTCTCATTTAATTTCAGTAAGCTAAAAAAGGAATCAAATTTAACAAAGTCAATTTTCGATATTGATTTTTTTTAACTTTCTCACATAATTCCGTCAATGTATTTAATTTACTTCTAACGGAAGCGACCTTAATTTTTGCAGGCGTTTGTAGACTTTGAATTTTGACATAAGTATCAGTTTGAAATCCTTTCATTTTCTCAACAAATTTGTAAATTGATGGGTGAGTAGAGTAGAATGATTCGTTAAATTTCGAGTGGAATGATTCACACGCATTTGTAGTTTTTGTTACTGAAGGACTACACTCTGCCCATAAATATGGTGTGAAATCTGAGTCTTCTTCAGTATATGACTTGACAAGATAATCGCAATACTTAACTACTTGTTAATTTTTTGGCCGTATTGAACATAGGTCAAATACAAAACCACTTTTCTATTGCTGAGTCCTTATCCTTATAATCAAAGTCAGAGCTTATAATGCTCTGTTAGTCTCAAACTTTTAATTTTCTGTACCATGCTTGGTGAAAATGAAATCGGCAAATGGATAAAAGTTTAAATTAAAATCCCTTAATATTTTAGACTAGAGATTAAATTAAATATGAGTTTGAGATTGTTTATTTTTTAAAATACATGTAAGGCACATAATGCCCATTTTGAAATCCGTGTATAGTGGAAAGTTGCAAAAAAATTAGTACAGTAGGTAAAGGTGCCATCCTTATACACTTGGGACATTTAACACATTTGGCGAATATTTTTATCTCTTGAAAATAGTAAAATATGTCTTTCTACACCATTTAAAAACAAAAAGTCTTCGCCTTTACAAGTTTTGTGTTTGTAGTTGCTGTACCATATATGTTTGCTTTAACTGTTTTCCTATAGGAAAAATTAAAAAAAAACTTGAAAAAAAAAATTAAACTGTATATCGAAAACCGCTAAGATTTCGATACCTGTTTATATGAAAAAATCTCCTTTTTTCAAATTTTCTAGCAGTTTTTAAAGTATTGCTGATAAAGTTTGAACCACCCTCTATAATAATTAATTATACAGGGTGTATCTTTGATAGGTACAGAAATTTTAACCACGTAATCGGGGACGTTCATAAAACCGAAAAATGAAAAAAAAAATATTTTTTAATCGATGTTTAGAAAATGGGGCAAATCAATCTTTATCCGTGCTCAATGCACGCCGCTGGATCGTCACTAGAAGCGCTTAGAGGGGAGGTCTAACCTCTCCCTAGGAGATGGAGGGGAATAACGTTAGATTAGGAAGGGGAATACCGCGACGTTGCCGCATGTCAGAGTGGAATAAATCTGCTTGCAGAATTAGGTACCTAGGTACCTTTGAAAATTACTGCTGGTAGGTATCCACGTTTTTTTTATGATGTCGGTTGCTGTGACGAACTGTTTATTGCTTTCTTCACAGGCGCACACAATAATTTAACAAACACGTCAGTTTTTATCACTTTACTGTTATTTTAAGTCCCTAGGCAGCAGAAATGTATCCGAGCGCCGCTCGGAGAAGTCATTGCTAGAAAACTCATTGCTGATTTCACACTCATAATTTTTTGACAAGTCTTTTGTGGAGTAGGTATCTACCTACCTACCTATTTTACAACTGATTTTCAGGCCGCAATTTTTTTATACTAATAATTAGCCATCTCTTGGGACACCTTGGGATAATAAATTTCTGATCGGCAATCAACTGAATAAAGTATTTGTTTTAAAATACAAATTATCTGTAAAAATTGCAAATTTCCACAACCACCCATAGGGTAGAGCGTAGAGCAGCGGCGCGTTACTTTTTTTTAGCGAGTGTTCGCCTGTAGCCCTATCATCTCGAAAAAAGTGGGGGAAGACTGTAATTTGACGTGAATTTAACGCGCGGCTTCGATTTGTTCATAGTTTTTAATATTTTTCAACCCTTGCCCGATAGTGCGCCACCTTTAAACCCCCTCAGGGTTGTGGTCCTATGTATTATCTACTTTTAAAAAATTATTCGTTTCCGAAAAAAGTGGGGGAAGACTGTCATTTGATGTGAATTTAACGCGCGGCCCCGATTTGTTCATCGTTTTTAATATTTTTCTACCCTTGCCTGATGGTGCGCCACTTTTAAAGCCCCTCAGGGTTGTTGTCCTGTCTATTGTCTACTTTTAATAGTATATTACACACCGAGGTGTCTCGAGATAAAGTAAACTTTCCCCCCGGGCGGGAGGGCGGGAAGTAAAAGTCAAAAAATTGACACTTTCAAACTTCTAAAAAGTCAGAAATGTCGATACATGGTTGTAAATAAAAAATTATTCGGTTCCGAAAATAGTTGGGGAAGACTGTCAAATTGGCGTGCTTATCATTTCCGCATTTTTTAACCCTTTGCCGTTTCGGAACTCTCTCAAGTTAATTCCTTACCATTCCTCTTACTTTTCGTAAAAACTTGGTGGCGAAATGTCGCGTAATGTCCCCAAAAACCGAAAAACAGCGACTCCTCCTGGTGAATTTAAGCTTCTGCGTGCCCTTGACTACTGCCCGACATTCCTTCGCCGAGATTCGCCAGGCGCGGGCATATGACGTTGGCGTCGGGCGCTGGCGTCCGACGCCAACTTCACACAAAAACGACGCCGCGCCGAATCGCGCAATAATTACAATTACGAATGAATTCACTGGCACTGATTCACTCGATTTTGCTCCATTTCCACGCCGCCCGGCCCGGCCGACCTACTAAATTACAGCTGGGCGAGGAGCGCAAGCGCGGGGCGCCACTTGACATCGACACTACAGGTGATCCCCACTACTCATAACTTGTGCGCGATATTAGCCAATCGCGGCTCGCGGCCCCTACTTCTCTCGGGGCGGCGCTACTATGTTGCCAAGTGTGCTGAAAATTTACCTGATTTAGTAATTTAATTCCGTATAAATTTAATTGTGTAGTGGATTTTTACATGGATTTACCCGTTTTTGTGCGTAATAATTATACGAGATAGTAGATTAACTTATAACGAATGAAACCCCGTATAAATCCGCGAAAATCAAAAATCGGATTTAAGGGACTTTAAGTCAGTTTGGGGACATGTCGGCATAAACGGCAACACCGAATAGTGGTATTGAATGGTATGGGGGAAAGCTTGTGCGCACGCACGCCGTCTCCGTCACCGTACCGCCGCGCCGTAGCCGACGCGCTAGTCGAAGATCGTCCGTCCGATTTTGGGATTTAACAGCTGATTGATATCGATCCGCGTCCGCCTGTAATTTTTGGGAGCGCCAGCTTCAACAAGCAATTTATTATTATACAGAATGCCTTACGTGTGGCTATTCTGTGGTATAACAATTCTGTTTCCAAAACGTGGACGCGTATGCAAACGTCGCGTCTTGCTAACCGATATTGTTCCGTTACTTTGCTTTGTTTTACGAACTGTCGTCGGAACTGAACCTGCTTCTGTACATTTTTCCAGATCCGTTCGCCATTTTTTTGGACCAGCTGTGATGTCCAAACCTGTTGCAATTGCCGCTACGAATTTGCAGTGAAATAACAAGTGATTTTTTCATATTTCCGTTAAGAAATGCAGTGTTAAACGTTCGCGGCCTTCGTATGAAAACAGTGCTAGATAGGTTCCTACTAGGTACCCCAATTACGCGCGAGGATAAAAGAAGCAGCTTCAAGGGTTCGCGAAAATTCGGGTTTTATTAGACGCATACGGTATGGATCTAATTGTACAATCCACCTAGTCGAGTCCCCGTTGGAATAAATCAGCTGAGGGAAACCGAGATGTCCCTAATATTTGGCATCGCGCCGCTTTAAGTGTGCAGTGAAAAAAAAAACAAGTGTTTTGTTCGTATTTCCGTAAAAAGAGACTATGAAGTGTTATACCTTCGCGACCATCGTATAAAAACAGTGCCACTAGTTAGGTAGGTACTTAGTGCTTTATGTGATTTTGTGAAGATTTTTGGATAGTATCTAAACACAAGAAAATAGTAAAAATAATCGATGCATCTCAAAGGTAGGCTTTTTCATGCTATTCGTCGAGCTATTCGCTAAAAGAACCTTTAAGGAGTTGTCCAAAAATTATTTATTTATTTATTTAATCTCCACATACACCAAATGATACATGGTTGCGTCAATATTCTTCAAATACTGCGAAAAAGCCTCGGAAAAAGCGATTCGACTGGCAACCAGTTACCTAGTGCTTCTTGTGATTTTCGAGAGGATTTTTGGATAACATAAGAAAGGAGTACGACACCCGCAAGGAAAATCATCCAGGCATCCGAAAGGTAGTTTTTTGCATGCTATTCGCTAAACGAACCATTAAAGATTTGTTCAAAAACTAGTTGAAAGACTATTCCTGAAATACTGTGAAAGAGCTATACGTCTGACAACGCTGCACGGCGGAATTGGGGGGGATCCGCCGGAACCGGCCTCAGTTCCAGCTGGTCCCGGCAAGGTCAAGGACCCATGGCCGTAGCGTCGGAAAAAGGGGTTTTAATAGCGTTTTAAAAAAAATTATTTCTGACGTTAATATGCACTTTAAAAAAATTTTAATTGCATAGGCGTAACAAGTGCATTTTTCCCGACCTGCCCTTAAAATTTCTGTACTTATCAAAGTTACACCCTGTATATTATATGTATAATATAATAACTAATAATATTTCACCTCTTTTTAAAGTATTTTCTGTTTTAAATTTTAAATTAGATATTATTGACCACCAAAAGCTCATTTCTGTAAATATTTTCGATAATTTTAAGATCTATTATGAAAATAGCACGATGTGCACTAAAGACCACTCGACCCAATATGAGTGGGAAATTTGACAATCTAATTAGAATTATTACATATGCTTACCGAATAATTATACCCTGTCAGGTAAAGGCCCTTTTCTCTGGTGGCACGAATACCAGTGCAATTTTAAATTACTAAATTTGTAGCACGTACAATATTATTCTTGGTGGCACAATTACCTCCACCGATTTTTACAAAAAGCTATGGATACCCAGAAGTACATCGTGAAGAAGTTAAATCCCAAATTTCGCTCAAAATATTATTCGAGACTCACTCTCCGTGGTCATCACCAATCTGGATAGTAAGACGCATCTGGAAAAATCAAATGGTTATTGACTATAGAAAATTAAATCAGAAAAAAATTTTTGATAAATACCCTCTCTCGAATATTACTGAAGTTTTCCGACATTCCCAAACCCGTATTTAGTATTGATACCGGACACTATGAATTTCGAAGGATGCCTTTTGGTCTCAAAACAGCCCTAACACTTCCCAAAGAGTCATGAATAACATATTAAGTAAAAACAGAAACTCTAATCAAACCTTTTGAAATCCCACATATGGATTCTTTTACATTTGAGAATCAAAATTTTCTCACTATATTTGACACATTTTCCAAATTTTGACAAGTTTTTCCATATGATAACAACGTAAAATCTGTATGCGATAAATTAATATTATTTTCTGCTGTCCAGAATCCGTAGTTACAGAGAAAGGTACTCAATTTAACAATGACCTTTTCCTAAAAATACAAGAAATTAATATCCACTCTACGATCACAGGTCATCATGAATCTAACTTTCCAGTGGAAAGATTGCTACCACGGCCCCAAAATGAACTATGAAATATAATCTAAAAACATGTTTAATGGAAAAATATATTGTAGGCAGGTCCATGCTTTTCTAAATCTTTATGGTTTTCTATATAAAAAATTAAAAGAGTTAGTGGGGGATCAAATATTTCGTATCATCCACTCAAACCACTCATTTGCGGACTTTACAAATCGCAATATATTTAAGACCTCTTCGTTCTTCTGGCAGGATCGAAAGTACTGTAAAAATTCGTTAAAACTTAAGCTTTCAGAGCATATTTTGATCAGGACTGTACCTCAAAACACTGAGAAGTTATAATGATCGAGTATTTTAGTCACAATCATTATACGGGCGGGGTACACCATTTTGACAAAATTGCATGTAAAGGTTAGACAACACTGTGTTAATCTTAACTACCAAATAAATTAAATCACACCATTTTGACCAAATTGCGTGTGAAAGTTACACAACACGGTGTTAATCTTACACAACGCCGTGTTAAATATTCACACCAGCATAGTTTTTATTGAAACCAGAACATTTGATGAAATTGACCAAAAAAGAAGGTGTAAAATTTACCAGATATGGTGTGGACTTATATAGACCACTTTTCGTGTCAAATTTAACACTGGATTTTTTACTGTGTAAGCCTAGTTTACTGTTACTTATTGACGATTTGGAAATATTGCGTAGAATAATTGTCGATGCGTCGAATTGACTCCGCGACGAATTGTTAACGTGTCGAATTTTCGCTGCGACGAATTTGCCGCTTCGAACTGTCATGCTACGAATACGCCGCGACCAATTGACAGGACACCTTGGTTTTGTCATTTTGTAATTTTCCTGAATAAAAAGACTACCTATGTAATTTTTCTAAACGGTGCAGTCATTCAGAGAAATCCGTAGATTTGAAAAAAACAATGAAAATTAATTATTGCTCCTTTAGGGACAATCTCGTCATGGCAACTAAACTACAACAAACTTAAAATCTACAAGGTCACTAAAATGTAACACGATAACTAAGAGACTTTTATGCAGCTTCCTTTTTTCTAAAGAAATATTTGAAAAAGATTATTATTCCACTCTTTTGGCCAACTCTGTATATAGGTCATTATTTGTAGTAGCATACTTAGTACATTTACAGATATAATAAAGGCCGGACTTAGAATTTATGTTTTATTTGTTCAACAGAACCCCAGATTAGATAAAACCAGTATTTATAAATGTAGTAATATAGTACCTATTGATTGTCCCATACTTAAGTAAAAAACCACTTATTGGTATGTAAAAGGAATTACCCTTTCTATAGAGAACCTAGATATTTATTTTAGCCTTTCCAATAATAATATTAGCACTACGTAAATTTTGTATAGAAATTCTATCATCTTTAAGGAAATGAAAAATTTATGGCTAGCTTAAAACTGAAAAGAAATCAGTGGCCTGGACTTTTCCAGAAGCTGCGTAACATAATATAGAGTAATCAATAACCCGCGTGGAAAGTTTTCCTTGTCTGTGACCCAAATCAGTGCCATTATGTACCGTTTCAATCTTTTGAAGACCGCTGAAAGGCCCGACGCCCTCAATTTTTAATAAGCCAGTTCCATGAAAGCGAAGCCAAAAAAAGACAATATTGACGCCGGTGGTGGAAAATTAATTCCCACTTCCGGCACTAATCCTCAAGATGCAATAACCACAGTAATAATGTATACTTATCGGGGATTTTAAAAGGTGTCTATACCATCGACCCCTGCAAGAACGAACACAAAGGAGTCTGCGTCAGCTGGATTATGCCTGCATGTATGCTTATCCCCTTCTGGTCGCTATTCAGAGGACCTACGATTATTACTTGGGAACGTAATATCCGCATATATCTCTAGATTCTCAGCATTATACTGTCACACTCCAAGAGTGGAGAGAGCGTTCAGGTATTATTGAGCTAGTCGAATCCTTCCAATAATATATTATTTCAAGTAAGTCTTGGTATACTTATGTAAAATTGGTTCAGTTTCTTCTTCCCCAAAGTTGTGGTATTGCAGACGTCATGTTCAGAAAATACAGATGACACGAAAAAATTTTAATTTCGTAAAACGTTTTCAAATAAAGCGCCCATATTTGTGACGTCACTCTAGTTGTCAGTTAGAGTGAAGCGTGTCATGTTATTTTCCTTCGAGGCCAACGATAAAGACAGGCCACGGCGCTAACGCATAATCGCGTAGTCACGCGACCAACTTAGTTCTATATAATGAAAGGCATTTTTGGAGATAAGTAGAAAAAACAAATTTCGTAACAATTTGGCAAGTTTTCTTTCATCTATTACATTATTGGTTTTGTGCATCCAAGCTTTCTCTAATTGTTTTTTCAAAATTTTCAACCTGCCTCAGCTGTTTTAGGCTGAGAGTTAAACGGCACTGCACTCACAATATTTTGGCACATTCTCAAAAATTGTTGGGACATCACCTTCCTTTAGCTTAGGTGATATTCTCTATAGGTATATTTTCCTCCCACAACACATTTATCCACTTTAATTATTGTTTCACTTTCTTGAAAATGTGCTAGCCACACATACTTAAGGGTTTTTTAGAAATTAAATCTCAGTTGGGATTTGACGAATCCATTTTTGGCGGAAATTTTCATCCCGAGGCAAAACAAATGTTTGTTATGGCGATACTTTCTTCCTGGCTTTTGTAATACGTATAAATATAACATAAACAGACCCAATATTTGGTATTTAGGTTATTTTTTTACGAAATAAAAATGAAAAGTAACCTTAGTAGGTATACTGTAAATATTGACGAGGTCTCAATTGATCGGCAGCGTGAAAGACCGAATAGAAACCATATCAGGGCGTGGGTCGACAACGAAAATCCTGGAGTACGTTACAATACTGATTTATTTCGCACAAGGTGAATGGTAAATACAATAAATACACAAACCCGAACCAAAGTCTAGAGAATACTATAAGTCAGCTCACTTCTTTGTTCTCTCGGAGAAAACAACAATTTTTTGCGCCTGGTCGTAAATCAGCCTCGAACCGCTCTCAGCTACATATAGACCGCGGGATAGTGACAGATTTTTGGACGTGATTTTACTCAGTATGCCTTGCAGAGGGCATTATGTGGCACATACTCTCACAATAATAATGTATGAACCAGAGAGTCATCCTGGGTTCTTCATATGAAAAACTGAGTTTTCAATTATTCGAAAAATATGCGTTTTGATATGATTTTACTCAGGCTGCCATGTATTTTATAATGAAGTTCAAAATCGAAAATTCCTCGGAAAACCATAGGCATACCGTTGGCGTGGGTTCAAAGGGCTATTATTGTCACGTGAACTTGTATTTTAATAATTAGTTTTTCCACGTTTCTGAACAGGCTGCCAAGGAGAAGTATGCAAGTGCTTGTTACGAAAATGCTGAAAAAAGGATGGCATACCTTTTACGCTTGTCCAAGTACTGTTTAAATTGAATGTTATTTAATAATTTAAACGATTTATTCGATGTTAAGTGTACTTGGATATGCGCAAACGGTATGCCATCTTTTCTTCAGCAGTTTCATAACAAGAAGTTGCATACTTCTCATTGGCAGCCTGTTTAGAAACGTGGAAAAATTAATTATTAAAATACAAGATCACGTGGCAATAATAGCCCTTTGGACCCACCCTAACGGTATGCCTATGGTTTTCCGAGGAATTTTCTATTTGAACTTCATTATAAAACACATGGCAGCCTGTATAAAATCATATCAAAACGCATATTTTTCGAATAATTGAAAACTCAGTTTTTCACATGAAGAACCCAGGATGACTCTCTGATTCATAATGAATTCCCCTCACAGCGCTCACGCGTCGCGTCGCGTCGTGCGAGCGGCACCAATACTCTTGGACGGGACGACTCCCACCCAGACACCCAGAGGCCACAATAACACCTGGGCGGTTCCCCTCCGCCAGGACACACGCGCACTAGACACAAACTTGTTTCTAAAATATAAACTAAGACGTTTAAAAACACTTTAAATAGAAAACTTCTCAAAACCCAAGCTGGCCGCTTTCAGTTATGTGACAAATGACATGTAACGTCTGACTAAGATGGTCACGTGATTTTTGTGCGCCAGGGCCTGTCTTTATAGTAGGCCTTGATTTTCCTTTGATATTTGTGCTACTTATATTTCTCTGATTTAAAATGGATTTGTCAAATGCAAAATATTCTAAATATTGCTTAGTACCACAGTGCATTTAATCTTCTATTAAAACAGGGCATAAAGTATTTATTTACCTGCCGGTTCAAGTGATAAAGTGGTAAAGCCAAGAAGAAAGAGTATAATGGCTAATAGAAATAAAGACGATTTATTAGAAAATACTAGAGGATTTGTTTGTGAAGATTTCCTTGTGACCTGTATTTATCTTGTAGATGGAGTTAGAATTTTGTTGTATTATTTCATATGGTCCAATTTTTAGTTCATTTAACTTTTTTCTGTTTTTTTTTATTTTTCGATTTTTGTCATATTTGTTTTTGTTGTAATTATGTGATTTTATTGTATTATTTAATGCTGTGTGTCTATCACTTGTTAGATCATTCTCATTTTTTTCTTCTTTCAATTCTTCTGGCAAAATTTAGACATCTGGGCCATTTAGTGGATAATTTGGTGCAAAACCCGTAACTGAATGTATAGTGTCATCGTATGCTTTTACACATTCGTGTGCAATTGTTGTCCAGGACTTTTTTCTTTTTCATTCAATTTGCATCTAATTTTGTTTACTAATGTTTGATTTAATCTTTCATTTAATCCATTTGAAAATGGTGCGTTTACGGCTGTTAAGATTATTGGTATCTGCTTTTCTTCTAGAAATTTCTTGAATCCTTGCGAATTTATTCCCGGGAGTGATTCTGTGAGAATCCACTTTGGGGAGAATATCGCTTCGCCCTGGAACAAAGTTATTTTCTGCCATTTCTTTACACTCTCAATGTACGCTGACATGCAAGACAAAAAACTGCGACTAGAGGAGGACGCCAGGTATTTCATCAACTGTCAAATTGCTTTTTGTAAAATATTGTTGGGGCAGAAAGTTATAGAATAGGACAGAGGAATATAATACCAATCAGATGACTAAGTTTAAATAATTCTGCTTTGCCATTTTGACATATATTTTTTTGAGAATGAAAATAGATTTGCTTTTAAGTAGGCTCAGAAGCTTCTCTGTTTTTTTTTCCTGGAAATTTGAATGAAAAAGCTGTCCTTTAAAAAATTTTAAATTCTTGTCTCAACCCAATTAGTCAATATATTATCTTCAGTCGAAATCAGTGGCGTAGCAACGGGAGGGGTTAGCTTGGGGATAATTTGTTGGGATATTACTTGAATTTTTCTCCTAAAAAGTTTTTTCATTCATTTAAACTGTTTGATCCTGATAATTCGAAAAATTTTCGCCCGCGGCGTATAATTTGTAACCACGAATATTAAATTTTAAATGAAATGAAGTGTATTTTTGAAGTGAAATTTTAGTAACATGTCTATATAATGCCCCCTCCTATAGAAAAGATCTTGCCACAAATCTGAGAAAGTACCAAAGTGGAACTGATATACCTAGCATGTAATAGCTTCATAGCGAATTAGTTGGACAAGCACCATTTCCTCGGTTGTGTGCACTTTGCAAAAAAATTTTGTGGCAAATTATATCCGAAGCAATCGGAATGCAACTGGAACCGTAGGAAATAACGTATTTGTGTGATCCTAATAATTTTGAGAAATAGAGAAAAGCTTTTAAAACTAACTAAAATTATCCGCATATACCTAAATAAACGCGAAAAGAGCAATGGCCAGTAGAAAATAAAATTATTTAAAGAGATCTCCTTCAGAAAGGTCATATAAACATAAAGAAAGAAATATGCAAAATACAAAATCTCCTATAAATGATCATCGTATAACTAAAAATAACAAAAGCTCCGTGCCGGCTTAAATAATTCCATGCACTTCTTTTTTAATTTTAACGTAAACCCTCGAAAGAACATCATTCAACACGAACAGCTTTTATGTCTATAAGAACCAAAAAAGTGCCTTTGTATTCGTTTCCATCTTTTGAAGACTTCAATAAGGAAGGCGGAGCCCATTTTTAATAAGCGAGCTCCCTGAAACCTGAAAGCGAAATGACAATATTGTCGTCGGATGAAAATTAATCGTGCTTCTGGCACTAACCCTCGAGAAATATCCGCACAGAAATAATGTAGGTGCATGTATATTGGAAAAAGTATCACCTATAATATAGCTGACTCGGTACCTTTACAATAACTGAAGAACGGGCTAGGGTCTTAGCTGGATTACTACTTAAATATTAAGAAGTCCGACGATAATTATTATTACTGGTGAACAGAATATCAGAGTCGATTCGGTGCGCGTACTCCTTTTATAAAATATTCTCCGAACGAGTAGGTAGTGTCACTTTTCAAGGTTATTTTTTGTGGACTCGTTTCTTAAAGCATACCATACATGCGAGAAACTTCCAAAATATAATTGTCGATTAGAGTTATTTGGTACTAATTTACTCTCCCGTGATGACGTGTACAATAATACTAATCGCGCAGCCTAATGTCTAACTTGTTTTTCAGATATCCAGACAAACCTTCAACAAAAGAACATCTGCCAGTCAATAACAAATACCTAGGAGTCTTTGCGGTTGCAGTTTTGAAGACCGCTAGAAGGAAGGCTGAGCTTGCTTGAGCCCATTTCTAATAAGAGAGCACCCGGAAACCTGAATGCGAAGCATGGAAAACACAAAAGTAGCGTCGGATGAAAATTAATCCCCGCTCCTGGCACTAATCCTCGAGATGCAATAACGAGAAAACTAATGTATACACATCATCGGAGAATACGTGAGATATTCTTGAAGAGCAGTCGAAGTACAAACGAGCCCGCAAGGACAGGTAGATTATGCCTAAATGTATGCTTAACCCCCTTGGGGAGAATAACAATTAATATTATTCGTGAAAACTCCAAAACATAATACTGGCAATTTTAAACTAAACTTCCAGCGAAAAGCTCTGGTTAATCACGCGCAGCAAACCCTTTTCGTGATTTTTTTTAATTTAGGAGTCCAATAAATAAAAAAAAACATTTTTCGGCCGGGAAATGCCTCAAAAATTAACTACCTATTCAAATTCCAGCTAGGGCTGTGACGCCACGGCCCTAGAGTAGTTATTGGCTGAAATATTACGGAGTTGAAGTGTTTCTTCAAGCTGCATTGAAAAATTTATTTCGTTTTTTAACGTTTAAATTTTCTGTTAAATTTTCTTATACTCAATTCCTTTGGTGTAGTGTATTTAAATTAAATATTGTCATTGTAATTGTTAATATCGTGCTGTTATCGATCGAAGTCACTAATTGGATTAAAATAACCCCATCATTTATAACAATTTTCATTTTTATGTTAAACAAATTCTCTAGAATAAACCGGCTGAAATAATTAACGTCTGTACATTCTCCACTATTTCCAATTAAAGGTGACGAACAATTTACAGTTCCCACTAAGCGGAATAACTGAATACTTCTCAAAACAAACACGATGCTTAAGCCAGTACACATAAATAAATTTTAAGAAAACAAATTAAAGAGCCTTTGTCTAGTATATTACAGCCTATATGCTAGAATTTATGGCCAACGTTATATACAGTGGATATTTTTTTATTTTAAGTTGATAAATGTTTTTAAAAATACAACAAGGATACTTTAGAATTAAAAGAGTGAGTGTTTGTCGTAGTGTATAAACGTGGACTATCACTTAAATAATCTCTATATCTAATTGTAAAAAAATTAACAGTTGTGAGTAAAAACAAAATAAAAAATAATAATTTAGGCATAACAATTCTTTACAGAAAAAAATATGGAATTACTTTGTGTAAGTTTTCACTTGACAATATTATCGTAGGTAATATAATGTTTTTCTACCTTTCGATAATTAATGACACTTCACAAAGTATAGTAAATTTACTAGAATTGCCAAGTAAGTCAACACAATATCTATGTGTTAACTTTGTATACATATTAATTCCTTTTCCGTATTTTTGCCAAAAAATGTGCGTCTTGTTTCACACTAAGAAGATGTATCAACTTTAGGGGGAAAATAATAATTACCTATTTTTCTGAAAAATAAAAAAAATAGCAACAGATCTTAAAATTTAAATCTTTGGGCACAACTTAAATTTTAACCTAAATGAAAATTGTAAGTATTATCAGTGAAAACAAATGCTTAAATTAGCCTGAAACTTAATTTAAAATAAAACAAAAACGGTGGAAATTCTGAGCTATATGTATTATTAGTTATTACTGTGCATAGAAAAATGAGAGGCAAGAATAGATTATTAAATTTTCTCCGGATAAACGAGCTAGCCTATGTAAGGGTCAAGTATTCTTAACAAATGAGATTAACGCTCTGGAAAAATTTTAGATGCAGTGTTTCTCTTTCCTTCCCACTTACGCAGGCGCAACATCCGAGAATATGAAATGAAAACGAGCATCATCCGCAGTTTGCCTACTCATAGGAAATAAGTGATAAGTATATTACAAAGTTATGTGTATGTTTTCAACCAGTCAAGTATTTTTCACTGCCGACCTATAAGTGTAAAGAAACCGAATCCGTTTAATTTATTTTCAAAAATTGTCATGTTTATACAGTGTCCTCCAAAAGTTCGGACCATAGGGGGAAATTTTTAATTAACGTTTTATTTTTAAATTTAATTTTGGGGTTACCTTTTGCATTAAAAAAGATGAAAAAGGACCCACTCAAACGTGGTCATGTGACTTTCGTTATCTGGCAAAAATGACATTTAAAAAATATATCGCCAAAAATGGGTTTAGAAGTTAGAACATCAAAAAGGTTTACTTGAAAAAGTTGTTTCTTTTTCAATTTTACGTATGTGTACCAAATTTGAACGCTCTACTAAAATATTTGTTTTTTTGCCAATTATTAATATTTATGAAACTTCTGAAAATTTTAAAAACTCGAAACTTCGTAAAAACTATTTTATATCACTAGCTTTATTATTTAATTATTTTTTTATTACTAATTACCGATAAGAATAGGTATTTTTCAAAAGAAAATTATATTACGCTTTAAAATTCTGTTATGTTTGTTGCAAAGTTGATGTACCGTCTAGCATTTGGGGTATAAATTTAGTTACATTTTACGTTTCCCAGTTCCAAATTGATGCCAAAACAATAATAAATTAAAATATCATCAAACTATTTTACGTATCTAAGCAAAATTCTTGACTTTTATGGAACAAATAATTATTACCTTTAAGTTTAATTTCACATTAATCGATATTGATGAGTAGGCCGTGTAGAGAATAGAAGCAATTGTTTTTATTTGACAGTTTGATAACTGTCAAATAAAAACAACTGTCAAATAAAAACAATTGCTTCCATTCTTCTTCCATGGCCTACTCATCAATATCGATTATGTGAAATTAAACTTAAAGGTAATAATTATTTGTCCCATAAAAGTCAAGAATTTTGCTTAGATACGTAAAATAGATTGATTATATTTTAATTTATAATTATTTTGGCATCCATTTAGAACTGGGAAACGTAATGTAACTAAATTTATACCCCAAATGCTAGACGGTACATCAACTTTGCAACAAACATACCATAATTTTAAAGCGTAAATATCATTTTCTTTTGAAAAATAGGTATTCTTATCGGTAATTAGTAATAAAAAATTAATAGAATGATAAAGCTAGTGATATAAAATAGCTTTTACGAAGTTTCGAGTTTTTCAAAATTTTCAGAAATATAAATATTAATAATTGGCAAAAAACTAAATATTTTAATAGAGCGTTCAAATTTGGTACACTTACGTAAAATTGAAAAAGAAACAACTTTTTCAAGTAAAACTTTTTGATATTTTAACAAATAAACCCATTTTAGGCGATATATTTTTTTAATGTCATTTTTGACAGATAAGGAAAGTCACATGACCACGTTTGACTGGGTCATTTTTCATCTTTTTTAAAGCAAAAGGTAAACCCAAAATTAAATTGCAAAATAAAACGTTAATTAAAAAATTTCCCCCTATGGTGCGAACTTTTTGGAGGACACTGTATAACCGTTACTTAAAATAATAACCTCCCCAATGTTAAATTTAACGGGAAATACATTAAAATTTGTGTCAATCGTAGATAATTCTACAAGTATCGATTTGACTGTTAATAAAAGGTAATGTTTTTACTCGAAGTTTATTAGTAAAGGCTACATATGTTATTTCAAAGCACCGAAAGTTTTCAGTTCAGTTTCTGGAATAGGTAAGTCGTGTTTATATGAAAATAGCATTCCGTGCACTTCAACGGACTTACAAAACCGGACCATTATCATCATTTACTTCCGCCGGATTATCGCCCCTCTCCCGGGGAACTCTCGGTGAGGGTCGTAAAGTGACTTTTCTAAATTCCTGGCAGTTCTGTGGCAGCCCGAAAGCACTAAAGTATAGATTGGCTAACTTTGTAATGTGCTGTCTTATTCGGGCCGCCCATAAAACCTAATGGATAATATTTTCGAGAACATACTCTAACAGATAAGGGGAAAAGTTGTGGATAAACCAAGTTCTTACTCTTATTACGGAACTTGTAAAATTTATATAACACAGGAATACCTGTTTCTATACTAAAATCGAGCAACTCTTACGCCTGGAGTAAACAAGAGCACGTGCGTTGAGATATTCGCCAGGGCCGCACTGAGGCACGACCTTTATTTAATTTTAGTTTTACAATTGTTTACATCAAAATATTTCGGAAAAAATTATTGGCCTAATTAAAATGGTTCAAAACATCGATAAAATTATTTGTGGCAGTGTCTAAATAGCTGAAAACAACAAGATAAAACCGCATAACTACACTTTTGCGATCGAGTACGTCCCTGTTGCCCAGTCGGGTAAAATTTTATATATAGCCTAGCGACCAATCGCGGAACGTCATTGAACACGTAGTTTTATTTACGCCAGGCGTAAGGATTGCTCGATTTTAGTATAGGCATAAAGTAAATGGTGTCCAGGACTATTTAAACAATGCCTTTAGGCAGCTTCCTATTATCCTTACTTATGCAAGGCTGTCAAAAAATACCTATGTGATTTCTTCACAATGACGCATTTTTCCCATAAAATGTCAGGTAATAGTATATTACGTAACAAGAGTTCAAAATAGCATATTACGCACTAATGAAAAAGGTACGCTCGGAGCCGCTAGCGGCGAGTGCGTAATACCATGAGTGCCTAATTCTCTTACAACTCTATTGATGTAGGTTACAATCTCATTTAGTATCTAATAGTGTTTATTTTTCACAACGGCCTATGCCTGGATGATTGTGAGTTCTGTTTCCTATGCCTTTTGCTGATGAAGGAAATCTTCTTTGTTATTTCCTGGGTGCCACCGAAACTCGAATTGGGAAATAGAGAAAATAGAAAAAATCACATTTTGGGATCTTAAAAATTGGGTATCCGGTAAATACTTCGAAAACAATTCTTCGAATACAAACCTTCAAAAGCAATTATTCAAAAATTTAATTATTAATAAACTCAATTAAAAAAAATAAGCCGCCTACAAATCGATGAAGAAACAATAGTTGATAATTATTCCTCATGTAGCAGAAACGGGAATATCACTGACAATCCAAATGTCTGCAATTATAGGAAATATCTAATAACTTGGCAATGCCGAAATCGAGGCCGCAATTGACCTTCAAACACAAACAAATTCTCTGTTGAATGTGAATAACATAGTGTATAAAAAAGAGGGCCATTCCATTTAAAAAAAGCAAATTTGGCGTCTTTCGCTAATTTCGTAACACCCTGTATATACCAAAACTTAAAAAATATAGTTCCCTTGATTACAAACAAGTTTTGTTTAAAACGTTTTCCCGTAAATCACCAAATTCGCGAGATAAGGGTATAGGGCATGATATATTATATCGGCCAGCGTCTACATAAAGACGTCTAAACGTACCCGTAATCGATTTTAAAAAGGCATTATTATCTTCTGGGATGCTGATGTATTTTCAGTCATCATAAGGTTTTGTGTCTCACTTAAATGAATGGCGCAAATAAAAATTGAGATAAAAGTAAATTCCTGAACGTAAAAGTAAAGTTCATTCATATGGCAACGTTGAACCAGTGCCAGAATATGCATAATAAAGCGAAAAACAAAAACCTGAGTGATGAGGTGAGCGTATGTGAAGATTTAGCAAGTTATGTAGGCAGAAATAGAACCCACAAGAATGCTGCGCCTACAACGGAACACACTTATTTATCTTTTTCTTTCATTGCGTTAAAATAAATCGCTGGATTAGTTGAATTTTTGACGGTTAGGGAAATAGGAGTATGGTAATCCTGCTATAAATCACATGCATGAGTTTTATTGTACTGACTATTGTTAAGTTTAATTCTTCGCTTGAAAACTTCGTCATAAATCTTTAATCATGACTAAATTGTAAGCACAACAGTAAAATATCTACGAAGAAGTATTATGGAATTCTGCATTTTTATTATTTTAGTTTTGGTATTAACGGATCCACAAAAAAATTAAACGAGTTCTAAGTAGATTAATATAATAACTCATCTGCGTACTTTCCTTCTGAATTCATAAATTTTGAAAATTGGAACATTTCCACTTTCTAAGACTCATTTCAATATTTTATGATAGTTCCGTGACGTTGTTAAACGGTACGTATTTTAAAATACCAACGAAATATTCTCGTGTAACTAATTTTTTACATATATAACATTCGGTTGAGTATAAAAGCGGGCACGAGGAGTACTTTAATATTAGGAACAAAAACGGGTTTAGTTTTATTTACAAAATTTTAACGTTAGAAAATGATCGACCTTCTGCCTTGACTGTTCTATCATCGAACAATATGATTGTCTATGGATTCAGTCCAATATCTAAGCTAGTGTGTTCAGTGCATAGAGCCAAAGTCTTAACCATTAAACTGGTTTATAAGTTTGCTTGAAGCTTTTGTGCAAACAGCAAACATATTATGCTGTTATAAAATATTTCGAAAACTCATTGGGACCGAAAAAAAATTATTACCACATCTCAATAATAATAATTTTCATCCTCACAATACCCCAGATGTATATTATTAATGAGGCGTTGATTGGTCAAAGATAAAAAACCCTCGCTTGAGTAATTTTACTTAATTTATTACCTTAATTTCCTCGGCGCGTCGTGTCAAACCAAGCTGGGCTTGACATGTGCCTTAGTACTATTTATATCTCCACTGTACTGATACGAAACACAAGTCCTGGCTAACCCCAGTGTCAGCTGTTTCAGATGCACATTAAGAGATACTAAACCCATAAATACTAAATATGAATCTGAAATGAACGGGGCACAAATAGGGGGAGGTGAAACGTTTGGAATAGACAACTGGATGGAGATGAGTATTTGCCACTACATGTTTTAAAGTTCAGTTTGATATAGTTAGTTAAAAGCAGGTGTCATTTTAAAATATACCTAAAAAATTAATTACAGTTACAGTATTAGATATACTAAGTAACATGCTAGCGTTATTATCAAGTGTCCAATGTGTATAAAATATTAGGTTGAGATTTAAAATTTTGAGGTGATTTTTTAAAATTCGACTCGTCTCAACGCGATAATTCCAAAAATTCTATATAACAGTAATGACTTATAGTGCCAATTACTGAGCTTAATGAAGATTTTGAGAATCTTTGCGGCTTAAAAAAAGGTAGGTAGGTACCTATTAATTATCTCCAGCCGAGCCAGAAACAATACGAGTTTTTTTCCGAACCCAATGACGCCGCGCCTCGATATCTACAACTACACAACAGAGCTTTTATAACCGAAAGTAATCTAATCCGACGAAATCGAACCCTATAATTCTATAAAAAAATATAAACTGAAAATTGGATTAAATTTGTCTATTTACGACAATTTCGCAAATATTCTTCTCCGTATGCCTGCGTCATTTCCATTTACTTACTAAGTCTTCATGGAAAGTTCGGAAGATCGATAAAATTAGAAAGATACAGGGTGTCCCAATAAGGACTCCCGTCGCCGATATCTCCGGAACAAAAAGAGATATTTTAATTCTGCAAACGCCGTTTGCTAGGACGTGAAGAGGGCTTTATTCGAAACTAATAAGCGTTCATTTTGATATTAGCGTATAGATGGCGCTGCGGTGCAAAGAAACGTTTCGATCCTAGGAACGTTGAAGCGTAGCGCATTTGAAAGACTGGATAATTTGGAGAAAATTTTGTTCTATGGAGTATTTTCCTACTGTCACTAGTTTCTGAGATAACCGCTCTAAAATGTCATTTATAAAAAATGTGCTAACTCGCTTAAAATTAACTTTAGAGGAAAAAGTTATTAAAAATATCTTTGTAGTTCACTAGGACGAAGAAAATAGCGACACGTGTCAAATTATTACACATCCGGTTTGACCGGAAGTACCGGAAGTTACCCATTTTTCGGTTTAAAATGAACATACTGTATAATTTATCCCGAAAAAGTGAAAAAGGTAACTTCCAGTGTCATATAATAATAATAACACCATGTATGTACATACATCTAGACAACGACAATTTGGCTGAATTTATTTTTATTAACCGAAGGTGGCCCTGTCTCTGTCCATTGTTTCAATATAATATTGAGCTTCAAACGCCGAGGTAATTCTCTATCGTTGTCAATTTGTTTCTTGCCTAATTAGTTTATTAATTTTTGTAATAATGGTTAATCATAATAATGAGGATAAATTAAAATATGGTATTAGTTATGGAGAATGCAGTAAAAACAGGGCTGTAGCCGCTGCTCGTATTTAGGTATGAAATAATTTTGAACATATTTATTGTAAACATACATTCTTAATCTCTATAATGTCACCTTCGGTTAATAAAAATAGATTCCGCCAAATTGTCGTTGTCTGCATGTATCTACAAGGTGTTATTGTTCTTAGGTAGGTATATTCTTTCCAATTTTGAGGGAAAATTGCACAGTATGTTCATTTTGAACTGAAAATGGGTAACTTCCTTCACTTCCGGTGAAACCGGATGTGTAATAATTTGACACGTGCCGCTATTTTCTTCGTCTTAGTGCACTACAAAGATATTTTTAATAACTTTTTCCTTTAAAGTTATTTTTAAGCGAGTTAGCTCATTTTTTGTAAATTACACTGTAGAGCGGTTATCTCAGAAACTAGTAACAATAGGAAAATTGTCCATAGAGAAAAAGTTTCTCCAAATTACCAAGTCTTTCAGATACGCTGCATTCCAACGTTCCTAGGATCGAAAAGTTTCTTTGCACCGCAGCGCCATCTATACGCCAATGTCAAAATGAACTCTTAGCAGTTACGAATAAAGCCCTCTTCACGTGCTAGCGAACGGCGTTTGCAGAATTAAAATATCTCTTTTTGTTCCGGAGATATCGGAGACGGGAGTCCTTATTGGGACACCCTGTATATATATATATATATATATATATATCAATTCTTTATAATATTGCCTAATTAGTTGTGTTAAGCCGAGGATAGATTTTCTTAAATTGGAGTTAGTATTAAAGAACTTATGTCTCTCAGACTTACAGAACACCCACATTGTTCAAATACCAGTTCAAAACTGTTGATTATCCCGTAGAGCAAAAAGCAGAAACTTAAAAATACCCACAAGGCGGGAAACATAATTCATAATGCCTTTAATAACACCAATGGTTATTTTGTGTTTAACGTGACACATTTCTCTCCTGTGTTTTCTGCTTTTAACCGTTTCATTGCCCCGACTGTTTGAAATTAAGGCTGTAGCGTCTTTATAACTTATGACCATTATTAAAGCGGGATATGAAGAAAGAATTTTTGAAAGCATCCGCCCATGTTATTTTAACTGCCGTCATTTTTCATAAACATATAGATATTTCAAACAATGTACCCCTATTAAAAGAAGAAGCTCCCAGATATC
Source organism: Pseudeuparius sepicola (assembly GCA_963920635.1). Classification (NCBI taxonomy): domain Eukaryota; kingdom Metazoa; phylum Arthropoda; class Insecta; order Coleoptera; family Anthribidae; genus Pseudeuparius; species Pseudeuparius sepicola. The sequence goes on from OY987303.1 coordinate 32,791,550, forward strand.
TGCCAATTTTACATGCAAAATATCTCGAGAACGATCCAACATTTCGTCACAGAATATAATATTATAATTTGTCCACTAAAAAAAGAACAGCTGAAATTATGAACGCGCAGCACCGTTACTAGCCGGCGCGCTAATGTTTATTGTCTCAGCTGACGGTCTAACGTGTTACCTCTCCATACACCTAGCTGACGATTTTTTTTAATTATAATTAATTATCAATAACATAACATAAAGTATTGTGCACTCAGAGAAATAACCAAGGATAGAGGGAGCAACAGCTTCAAAATACATACGTTTGTAGTCAACCAACATCTTATGCAACTTTACTTATTAAGTAAACAAACATTAGGCCCGTGTGTACAACGTTTACCTGAGATAGGTTATATCCTGAGAAATATCAATTTAGCCACATACCACCCACTCTCTGCATCCCATTGTATACAAAATCAGTCACTATATCCTAAATCCTAATAAATACCCTACAAATTAACAGAAAAACAATTAAAAAACGGGAAAAATGCATACGTAAACAATCGGAAAACTTGACATGCTGGGCATACACAAAACAAATACCGCTGAGTTAACGGACGCGGCGCCCGCGGCAGGCGCGGCATCAACAGCAGCGTTGCCATGTCGGGCGGTTTGAGGTATCTGTGACGACTTTATTAAATTGATAATTAGATACTATAATTACAGAGCAATTTAGTTTTAGTTTAAAATTGTTACATACAAGAAATTAATAACTACATTTGTTAATTTAGCGTTATGGGAGGTGTGCCTTCATTGAATCCCATTATTAAACCCTTCTATTTTGAAATGAAATGCTGTAAACAATGGAGTACGTGGCATCACTCAAAAAGATGTTGGCTTTGTTTACTTTTTGTTCTTACTCCCTCTATCCTTGGTTATTTCTCTGAGATTGTGCACGTATACGTTAACTGACATATTTCCATTTAAACGTGCCTATCTGGCTATACGATTCTCTATAATTTCATAATGTGAATAAATAATAAAGGAATAGTTCCCGGTGTAGAGGTGATGATGCAAGTTGCTTACGTCATACCAACCTCCCCTATTCCCGTTTTTTTTTGCGAGAACGAAGCGTGTTGTCAACTTAACTTCCTGGCAGTTCATGTGTGCTCTCGCGAAAAAATCCTAAATAATTTCTTAGACACTTTGTGGATTGTGTTCGCTAATTTCCAATTATTGTAAACAAGATCGATGGATCAAATCTATAGAATCTATTATGTGAAAATAATAAAACCGCTTCAAATACAATTCTTGACCGAAGTAAATGCAAAATAAAAACAGCGAATTTGGCTACACTGCCATAATATAAGGTAATTCCGCTAGTGTTGCCCTACATAAAAAAAGTAAATAAACAATAGTGAGATAAACTTTTTATTGACGAAAAATTTCACACAAATAGCAAGTCTTGCTAACTTTCGCCTCAAGCATAAAAAATACAACAAATAAACTTAGTTTACGACTTTCAACTAAAAAAAAATTAAAAGAAATCTGGTCATCTCTCCCGCATGTCCGGGTAACTTGCCCCTATCAATTGGGACAGACGCCTCGCCTATATAAAAAAAACATCTAAAAATTGCGTTGTAACTGTTTTAGGGCGGTTTTGGCTTTTTCTTTGCGCTTATCCTCCCTTCCACAAGAATTGCACTTATTAAAATACATAGTGCATGTTTCGTGCATCCATTTCTGACAAGTTATGCACTGTATCCAATGGACCGTTTCTGCTGCTGCTTTCACGATTACGTTTCCCTGTTTTGTTGACGTTTTTATTCTCTTTTGTCTGTTCTACCGAAAACTGTTTTGCGTTTCGAGGTTTCAAAATCTCAGCGGACTGTTTTCTTTTTTTCTCTTGTTTAGTGGGAAGTACAGGAATTGGACTGATTTCTAACAAGTACTTTGACGGTGTTTCTTTACAAGATACTGTAGATTTTGACGATGTGCAAGTTTTTGGTTCTGAAAATTTGGAACTAGGCTTTAAAGACACGGGCGACGGTGATAGTTGTGAGGTTCCAGCTATTGGCAACGGGGATTGGCTTGATGGTCCTGGTGAATGAGCGTGACTACACGATGTACATGGTAACCTTTCAAGACTTGGAGATTTTTCGGTACCTTTTTTCATTAATATCGTCCGCTGAAGCAACCATTTCATCCGAAATACCATAAAAATGATGTGGAACAGCTTCCGGGTTTATGGGGAAAATGCCGGTTGCCCTAAATCCAGAAAGCCCAATTTCCACCGAATCTGATTTTCCCCATGCCTTTCCAATAATCTCACCTGCTTGAAGACCAGTAATTCGTCTTCCTGGATGATTTAAAATCCACTGCCTAGATTCACGCTTTAGGTTGTGCTTAAAAGATTTAAAAAATGACCGATCCAATGGTTGCAACGCTTGTATGTGGTATGGCTAGGAAAACAAATTAAAGTAACCTCGTTCTCGTCCGCGTAATCTTCATATCGAGGGAATTTCTGTGCGACGAATGGCCGTCTAAAATTAAAGCTGTTCTTCCTGGCGTTTTTTTTTTGGAATAAAGTGTTCTTTAAGCCATCTGAAAAACCGTACCGACGTTATATATGACGATTTTGGATTCATGAACACTTTGGAGCCAAAATAATAACGGGAGGAAGAAAGGTTCCCTCTTCGCTACAACAGGCAATGATCGACACATTCTCACCTCTTTCACTAGATATTATAGTGTGCACGTCTTTGGCACCTTTGGTTGCTTTATAACAGTGCCAGCCTCATTATTTATCTGATATCCGGTCTCATCCATATTGAAAATGTTTCCAGGATTTTTAAACATATTAAATTCCGTAAACACAGCAGTCAAAATTTCATAAAAACGTCTTGCTTCCTCTCTATTCATTCCCTCACTTCGAGCAAGTAACAAACTTTGAGATTTTCTAAGGCTCAACTCTTTATTTCTACATAGAAAAGTTTCTAACCAGTCGTAGCCGGCCATTTTGGTTTTTCTGTTAAATTTGTGGTTTATGCCTAGTTCAGGTGCAAATCCAACCTTTTCCAGTTTCTGAATATGGGCTACTAATCTTTTCTTGTTTTCGTTGCCTAAAATACCCCGACGACCAAGAGGAATATCAGAAACAACTCCAGTTTGCCTTCCTTTTCGAAGAGTTCTTGATGGAATACCATAATTACGCGCAGCTTCGTTGACGCCCATCTCACCAACTTCTACTCTTCTAATCGCTTCCACTAAGTTTTCTTGTCTCCATTGTCGTCTTTGAATTGCACCGGGTTTTCTTTTATATTTTGTCGGCATGTCTAAAATAACATAAATTATAAATATTATTATTGAAAAAAAAAAAAATTGGGATAGATTCTACGGGGCAATTCTCCTTTTATCTGGTAGAGACGCCTCGGGACTTCTATCCTAGTACGGTATAGATGCCCTAGCCAGCATAGTTGATGTCGTTTGTGAACAGGCCGAACCGCCACGTTGAGACATCTCTACCACACGCTATTCACGCCATACACAAACATAGACAAACACCACAAACTACATTTACTATGCTCATTAACACATATGTTTCATATATCACTAGTAATTTATAATAAAACTTACACGAGCAGCCGGCGAAACGAACGTGCATAAGTAAATAAACAACTAAACAACTAGCCATAATGGACATGCCGATATAAGATGTGCCGCCCTCTAGTAGACAAAAGTAGGGCATCTCTCCCGGTGGGGCAACTAACCCGGAATTACCTTACGCGACATGCTGCATAGAGCCGCTTTCATCCGCAGATTTACGGCGCCTATTTTGGGACTGTAAAAATATAAGCTTTTGTGCGATAGTTAAGTTTCCATTATGGTAATATGAACAAAGGATGAGCTTGAATTTTTATAATTAAGTCATGTCCAAAAAATTATCTATATTAAGTAAATTTTGAACAATCATTAATATGACCATTTCACCCCGTACAGCACGTAGCATTTGCCAAGGGCAGTTCGTCCCTGATGACAAGTAATCACTCTGTGGCTCGTGTTGTCCTATTCTCATTCTCTTCTCAAAGTAGATGGACTTTAGTATAAAATTTATTAAATCATTTTTCCCAAAAGCAGATTTGGTTAAACACTAGTCTTGCCCGTGACTTAAAACACCTACAAATTAAACGGATGCCTTCGGTGTACGTGGCATGCGAGCAGAACCGATTTTACCAGGGAAGTCCAGTGGCGCTAGAGCACTGGTGAGACCGGCTTGCCCGCGGCAAGAACTTTCTCGTTCATTAATGAAACCCATGCTAATCCCGCTGAATATATTACGGTAGCCATTTATTATCGGTGATCTAATCTACTTTTGTTCGAGAGTAATGACCATAATTATTCCGTCGCGACCGGGAAAACCGAGCGGGACCATAGGAGCTCGCGTAAATGCAGAATAATCAAGTGGAGCCAGTAATAGAGATAGCGCGCAGCTCGCAGCTGTGATAGAGATACCGTCCCGCTCTGCGCAACTACCGAATAAATACAGGACGATAGGATCGCATCGAGGAACAACGAACAACGACACGCTCCCAATAATTGAACGAGAAGGCAAAGCGGAGCGGCGGCCGGCCCGACGACTGACCGAGCAGTGGCGGGCGCCCGCTACGTGCCTTGCTACCGTTCGGCCGGAATCTTGCCGCGAGTGCTCTGCTGCAATAATAATCAGCGAGTAAGTCGTCGCCAAGAGCGTTTCGATCAAGCACGAAGCATGTTTGCTACTCTACGTTGAGATATCAGTATAAATAGCGAATATGAATGAAATATGGGAAAGTTCTTCCTCTAATTAGAAAGGCCTATAAAAAACGAATTAAGGATATCACAAGCTGAAGAAAGCAAGTAGGGATTGATGAACTTTGCCTTTAAAGCTGTACTTATTCTATATTATGTACTCGAAAAAGTTCTCTGGGTAAAGAATTTAAATGTGTTCCTTTGCAAAAAAAGGGATCAGGCAGAGATTTCGCTATGACAGAGGGGATTAGTAGGTACATACAAGCCTTGACATCATCATTTCTAGTAAGCGGTAGATTTCTCTCAACTGTATTAATAGAAAGCCCTTGCATCCTCTTTGAGGTTGGTTTGAGAGAGGTATTTGCAGAAAGCGGTAATTTATCGAGAGTGCAGAAACAACCAAAGTTACCTTTAGAGCCCGATGGCGGGGGTTCCCTCCGAGCTTAGGATATTGGAGTTTTTCACATTTCTTTACTCGGGCTAAAAATTCATTTGTAGGTATCTTAGATTCTGCTATGCCTCAATTATATGTTTCAATGTAATGCTAAATAGGCATTTTAGGTTAGGAATTATTTGGGGAAATTTTTATTTAAACAAATATCTAAAACCAGTACATAATATATATAGGTACTCTGCGATATACGTTTAAGCAAATTTGGCACATCAAATTACGCCTATTGAATTTCTTCCAACAAGTTAAACTGTTTCATTGTAATTATGCTCGGTTCATATTCATCATTACCCTAGTCAACCTCAACTGCCTTAGAGCGCTTATTCTTAGAACGAAAAAAAAATTGCAAGGACAAGAACAGCGTGTATCATCTCGAAAAGAAATTACACAGTGCGAACCGGCGTGCTGCGGGTTGAAGAAGAAGAGATTAAACCGGTGTCAATGGGTTTTTGCTCCGGATACACCGTGTGACCGGTTATTGTCGGGGCTCATTGTGCCTCGGTGTGACAGCCCGATCGATGTACCCGGACTGGTTCTGTTGCATTGTGAGATAATTTAATACGGACTCATTTAAATCCCGGCAAAAATGCGGAGGCCCGATCTGTCCGTCTTAAATTACAGCACAATTGCATGAGATTGGAGAATACATCTGCATAATTTAGCATCCGATCGGCCGAAGATATCATTGTCGCGTTTTTAGTCGTGTTGTTTTTTCGCTGCGCGACCAACACGCAGGTACGGTCGGAGTCGACCGAGAGAAGTGGCTCGCCACTATTTACGATAAATTGCAGCGCCTGCGCTCGACAAAGAGAAATTGGTCCGAGGACGTGCAATTACCGCCTCAACATAGCATTTTCACTGTTATTACGCAATGTCGGACATGTACCTGATACCAGAGCCCCGTCTGACGCCTGTAGAGAATATTATACGTCAATTAAAATAAACCCTTAGATCCTTGAACTGTCTCTAGTGCATCTATTACAGTCGCTTTGGTAGTGATTCGCAATGACAGAATATAATCTCATACATTCTTGAAGGTAACAATAAGTAAATCTTTTATCCCTGAACTAGGGGATATTTTACGAATATCACAACGTAGGTAATACCATAGTCGCAGCCATCGTGTATACCACCATGAAGATTATCTTCTGTTTTTAATGAGTACACTACGCGACTCCTACCTACGTTTACACCGAAATCCCAGCACTCCGATTTCTTAACAGGTCTGGGATTTAGGGCTCGCGAAATATCTGCCTCGCGGGTCGCTTTATGATGCCACGTACCGCCCTCCGAAATCGCGGCACTCCGAATTTCCGATAGACTTTTTCTCGACGAGCCTAGAGCTTCATAAAACAGTATTCGTCACATGATATCATCAGGACCGTTTAGAAAACGTGAGACAACGATTATATGGAAGGTATAAGTCGCGAATAAATATCTCTCTTGTTAGACGCTTCATGATCCTACGAAGACACGTAGCACCACTCCGAAATCCTAGCACTCCGAATTGTCGCCATAGACAGACTTCTCGACAAACCTTCCTACCCAAGCCAGGTCCATTCGCCATACGATACCGTAGCCGGTTTTGCTCCGCAGCGAAATCCCAGCAGCCCATCTCGAAGTCACCTTATGCCTTATGCTATGCAACGTTGTCATATATTAAACGTACGTTTCGGGAGACGACTATATGGCCGGAAGGTATAATTCCTGTGATTTAGACTTTGCCAAATATCTACCTGGGGGGCTCTTCCTTTTTATCGTTATTACCAAAACAAGTTTCGAACATACACCATGAATGCACTATTAAACCATTTATTATGTGCCAGACAAATAAAAATGCGTTAATCCTTATGCAGAAAGATTACTCTATCCTTATACAAAAATTTCGTTTTATCACTTACCTTTAGTGACAAATAAATGTTGCGTGCATTGAATTTTACTATATATATTGCTAAATTAACGAGCCAAGCAAATAGACACTATAAAGTCAGGTTCCACGTAGAAATATGCAAGACAGGTGGTTGCGTGCTGTGATATGCATGATGCATATTTATAAATTATTCAGTCGAATGTATGTACTCTAGTAAATAAGAAAATGGCGACAGCGCTAACAACCGCTGTGTTAAAACGTATTAATGTGCCAAGATATCTGTGATGTCACACAACAAAACATATTTTTACAAGCTTTTATTTAACTTGCAATGTATGTGTGTAAGTACGTACGTAAGTACGTATGTATGTATGTATGTGCATATGTATGTATGTATGTATGTATGTATGTATGTATGTATGTACGTAGGGGAGACTAGGGCAACAAGAACCACTTTAACTGAAATAGGTTTCTTCAACTGCTCGATCGTTCTTTCTTTTTGGGGAAAATGGGGAAATAAAATATATATTCATTTTGAACAATATCTGCTAATTCTAATTTTGAACAAAAAATATAATCCTTTCAAAAGGTCTCTTATAAAAAAAACTAACCTTTGGTTCCTTTTGCCCAGACGAATAGGCATAAGGAACCGTTGCCCAGGGCAAAAAGTACCTTATTTTCTACATTTCTGGACAAAATTAACAAACGAATAAAATGTTGTCCAGTAATTTATTAAAATACTACACTGTCTATTTTAACGTTACTAATTCTGAAGACTTGCGGTTATCACAAATACATACGACAGTACCTCCATAATCTGCACATAATTGGTGTGCCCAACTTCGACAAAGATTGCATTCAACCCATTTTTCACCAGATTTTGAATGTCCGTATGTATCACCGCATACCAAGCAAGGCACATCTTCTTCGTTTGGTTCCGTCATTTCTATAGGTGGTTTCGGATATCTAAACTTCATTTCGTTGGGTTTTTTTGCTTTCTTGTGATTCGTCATTTCAGTAGGTAATTTTGTCTTTGTTTGTTTTCGGATTTTCTGTTTTTTTTTAGTTGCTTAGCTCTTCCTTCACTGGTGTCGATGTTAAAATTTCTGATTTTTGAGTTCGCCGTTTTCTTTTGTTAATTTTCTGTTCTATCTTCGGTAAAGGTTTTATCATCTGTATTGGAGTAAAATAGCTTTCTTCTTCGTTTCCATTTGTATTATTAATATCTTCATCACTGACTTGGTAAGAACACGATGGCTTAAGGTGAAGTTGTATTATTGCAAAGTGTAGTTGGAGGGACTAGCGGAGTATCTTTGGCATCATCTTCAAAGGAATTGGGAACATTGGAAGTCGAATTAGGAGGGGTGCGCTGGTCTTCTTAATGTTGCGTTTTATTAAAAATTGTTTCTTTGGATTCCGACGGTAGAGAAGCATTTCGAAGATCGACAACAGTACCGACGACTTCATTCCCTTCCACGTTCTGTTCTCTGTTTGTAACTTGAGACGGAGCAAAGTCAATGTCGTGAAAGACGTCTATATCTCCATCCGAGATACCCGTCTTTTTAAAACCATTTATTGCGTTTTGTGGAGTGTCACTTTGTAAATACGCAGAACCAAAGATTTCGCCCAATTCGTACAAGGTGATGTGTTGTGCAGAATGCTGTTTTTCAAAGTATTTCCCGAGTGGTCCATATCCAGCCACATCTAGTGGCTGTAGCTTATGAGTACAGCGCGGAGGCACAGAGAGAATCACCACATTATTTTGAGAAGCATACTCCAACACATCCAACGATCGGTGAGAAACATGGTTATCTAAAATTATCAAACACTTTTGCTCTGCTGTGGGTCTTACGGATTTTACAAAGAACTTCGTCCATTCCAAAAAAATTTCGCTATTTACCCAACCATTGTCGGTTACAAAATCGATGGTTCCAGGGGGTGTTCCGTTTAGGTACCTTGGGTTCCTTTTCTTTCTCGGAAATATTATCGCTGGCGGAATAAATTTTCCAGATGCAGAGCAACAACATAGCGCAGTTACTAGCTGACCTCTTTCGGCGGAAGAAATTGAACCCACTTGTTTCTTTGCTTTAGAAGAAATTACTTTTGGTCGTTTTTTCGCCGATGTTTGTATGCCGGTTTCGTCGACGTTATAGATATTATCCAAGTCAATTTTATGTTTTTCCAGTACCAATTTTAAATTATCAAAAAATAAGTGAACCTGTGGTCTATTAAAACCACATGCACGAGCAATGTTTGTGGGTTCTGGTGTCCTGAGACTTAATTCAGGGTGCTTTCGCATAAAATTTGAGTACCATTGTTCTCCAGCTCTGCAATTGCGAAAATCGTGTTTAAGATGATTTTGGGTTGCAAACTCAAATGCCAAAGTACACAAGTCTTGTTTTGTAAATCCATAAAAACGGGCATCCATATCTTGAATATGCTGCACAAGTTTCTGTTCCATTTCTTCGGAAAAAACAGGTTTATAACGTATAATTCAATGGCAAATTGCGACAAGTTTTTGTAAATGAAAAAGCTGGGCGCGCGAATTGTAAAGAAAGTAAATACCTTTGGCAAGTAAGTACTTGCTTATCGACCAATCACAGTCCAATGAAATTAGTTAGTGCCTACTTTTAAGTACATTTCGCGCGACAAGCTTTTTGATTTACAAAAACCTATCGCAATTTGAGATTATTATTACAGCACTTATTAAATATTACCAGTGTTTAGGTAGGTTTGAGTTAGCTGCTGGAAATGGACAAATTTGTGTAATTAATTCCGTGATCGGCGGCGTTGTGCACCTTACAATCTTTGATAGTTTTTTTTTGACGAACTAGAGAATCATGGTAGGAATCTATAGGTTAGACAGTAAAAGCAATATAGAGACCAGATATCCATTGCGGATACCAGATATCTGTTTATCGCGACAAAACTCAAAACCCAAGTAAAAACCCAAACCGCCAGAAAATTAAGAAATTGTCAAAAAGCAACCAAAACAAAACTAGCCTTTTTTCATTACGAATGCTTGGGACTTTACTCGATAGACGCGGTACGCCAAATTTGAATAGCACGCATATGTGCCGGGACAGTCCTTTTCGCTATAATATATATTTACTCGGTTTCTTTATTAATTTAGTTTCTAGTCAAGGTATTATTGAAACAGTTTAGAGATTCGAATATTTTTCATGTAGATTCCTATTTCAGATCGCCACCCTGCTCCAGAAGCGTGGTCGCGCCTGTGATCCCAACGATTTCTCTCGGCCGCATTCGCGCGATATAATAAAAAATAACGATGCGATCCGGTCGCCGGAGCGGTGGGGCCCCGGCCCGGAGATTTATGTGGGTTACTCGTAGAGTCAAGTAGCCATCAGGCGGCGCTCATTATATCACCCCGCGTGCGGCGCTCGGGCTCTGGCGGCCCCCGCATATAATTAAGGGCCCCTCAGGGCGGCCGAGGCCACCGATTTGTCTTCCACGGTGGTACGGCATTGTTGTGGTCGTTTTCAGTCGCCTTCCCCGCGAGAACCACGACGGTTAAGGTGTGTGATCGGTTTTTGCAATGGAACAACTAATAGCGTTTTTGACTTATTGCACTAGAGTTAAACGGACCTGATCTCAAGGCCATTTGGATGATTTACCAGTTCTAGGCCCCTTATCAAGAAAACTGACTGACTCTGCTATCCCGTGGAGACTTGTGGTGTTTTCGGCTTATATCTACGCGCTGGATTTGCACTGGATGTATAGTATGTATACACTACATTATTCGCATCCAATTGTCAGTGCAGCTCAATACTTTTCTGGTCGAGTTTCAACCAGGACCGAACCAATTTAGTTTGTGCGTGCATTTGATTGACATTTCACAAAACATAACCGCCGATTGAAATTTCGTTTGGTTTGTCGTTTGTTTGAGGAAGACCTATATTAGTCGCCTAAACTAGTAGACCGTCAGATAGCGACAGATTTATAGGTACCCCATTTTCGCATACAAGCCTAGAAAAGGGTTGAAAAGTACATCGATGCTGAGTAGAATGAAGGAAAATTTACGAGTGGCCCTTGGGGATAGCATATGGAAAATTCAATTTTCCTATATAATATACAGCGTGTCCATTTACTATTCCCTTCTTCGATTGTGGCTATACTTTTAAGGATAAAAAAAATCTGTTCGGGGGATCCAAATGAGGGAAGATGGAGCACATTTTAAAATTAGTTTGGTATATACAGGGTGTTCCAAAAAAGTGGGACGACAAAAAAATATTTTTTTTTAAATGGAACGACCCGATTTTTTTTATCGCAAATGAAGCCTATCAAAGTATAGTATACATCCCTAAATTATTTCCGCTTCCATCTGCGGCGTTGCCAAATTATAATTTTTTAAGGTATTTTTTGCTAAATACCAACCCTTCATTAATATTGCTATATTTTTCTTGCGGCTTGATTTTTGCTCTTGAAACTTTGGTTGTGGATTTACACTTAACCATTTTATTAATTACTAAGAACAAAGTTGAAAATTTTTGTACAGGATGTTTCACTTTTTTCCGCCAAAACTCCGACATTTTCAAACTTAATTTACTATTTTTTTTAAATGGAACACCCTATATCTAACATTTCTATTGTACAGAGCATTCATTCAGCTTTAATTTGATACCTAATACAGTACCTCTATCTCTAGCCGTTTTTTCAAAAATCCAGTATAAACAGAAAATTTGCAACTTTTTTACTTATTACATACATGCAAATTACTCGGGAATCAAACTTGTACTTATTTAAAAAGCTGCATATCAAAAAAGCGTTAGTACCAGTTACAATCTGTAGTTCACCATATTTTTGTATACCTACTACACCTGCAATAGAATATTAAATTATAAAAAGTTAAAAGGTTCAGGAGAACTCATAGGTGGCCATGGTTTTGTTTCTAGTTTGATATTTGGTAAATATTTCATTTCCTACTTGTATTCTGTGTTCGTTGTTTAATTTCAAACAGCAAAAAGTTGTCACAAAATGAATTATTGTAAACAAGACTTGATAAGTATGATTTACGTAATTGGTGAATGTTTTGGAAATTGTTTTTTGGCATCTCGAGTTTATGCCCAAAAATTCCCAGATAGAAGGCATCCTGATACCAGAATTTACCTATTTAGTGAACACGGATTGCGTGCAACAGCTACCTTTTATTTCTGTTAAGGAAAAATTGAATTTTCCGTATGTTATTCCCCAGGCACCACTCGTAAATTTTCCTTCATTCTACTCAACATCGATGTACTTTTCAACCATCTTCCAGACTTGTATGCGAAAATGGGGTACCTAAATCTGATACTATCTGACGCTCTATAGTCTCGTGCGGGTCTGGATAACTCTAGAGTAAAACAAACCTTTACTTATTGGATTTAGTGTGGCCTATTAGTTTTAATAGTTTGGAGCAGAATAATTCTAAATGTTCTTTATTTCGCAGCTAGAAATAATCGCCAGCTTAGCTTGGTCAGCTAAAACAGGCGAGCGTAATAAACTGGCCGGAGGCGCAACCCTCTGCTGCATTGCGCGCACCGCGGTCCTGTCTCTGCTTCCTGGAACCCGACGCCAGCGGCGCCGCCCCCATGCATCTTACATAACCTATGCGTTATCGGCACCCGCGCCAGTAATTCATTTTCCGCCGGACGGCAGTCAATTATTTAAAAATTGCCGCCGTAGTCTCCGTGGCCCCCGGCGGAGCCCTCGTATTTCTGGCTGACGCACGAGACCCCTGAGGCCACTTCCTTCTTGTTTTACGTCGTTTTGTTCTAACAATATGTAAAGGCGGCCCCGGGGCACTCACCCTTATTGAAAATTGGAATTCGGCTCCCGTAACTCAATGCTAACTGATAGGGATTGCCGGCGCACGAGAGAGAAAGAATTTTTCCGGGGGTATAAATGGACGGGCGCTGCCCCCGGAGTTATGATGCTGAATTTTAAATCTTCGATTGAGCAGAGAGGAGCCGGCGAAGGGGGATGGCTGAAAGATGGGCGGACGTGGCGATCGCGACCGCCCGGTTTCCACAAATGATTCCGAATCTTTCGATAAAAAAAACAATCGCTATATATCTTAAGACCAGGTATGAATACCAATTGCAATAGAAGAAATTATGTAACACTATTTATCATAAAGATTTCTTAAAAAGTTTGTGTGTTGTACAATTTGTCTCATTATTCGAGTTATCACCACCTAAAATCGAGTCAGGCCAAGAATATTTTTAAGGTATGGCTCTGAGATATCATAATTTCTCAATTATCGATTTGGTGCTGTAATGAAAACCTGACCTGCTACGATTTGTTAAGAAAAATGCAAGTTTTTTCGAGAAGTAGAGAAATAATAACACCATGGTGGGTTATTCTGTGTTCATTAAAATGTGCATGATGTGTCAATTTTGGTGAAAAAGTATCTGTTGGATATTTTTCTACAGACGTTTTTGGGGATTTCCCCTGTTTTCAGTACATATAGACAAAAAGATGTCAAGGTGTACGGTGCTCGATATTTCTGAAAAGCTGAATGCCGATTCTTTGGAAGATACAGGGCGTTTCTCGTTTTGTCATGTTTCCTAAAAGTGCCATAATTTTGTTTATGCGTGTATTTTCAATTTCAGTAAAAACATTTCGTGTTTACTCTTGACGTAGAATTCATTGATGCAGAGAGATAATTTTTGGTTATCGGTTTTACAGAAAAAAGTTCTCAAATGTCTCAACTCTTAACCAGAGGGATTTGACAGTTAAGTGTCTTATTTTTTTTAAATATAACAATAGGTAAACAACAGGGCTCATCTTAGAGCTATGGTTGTTTTAAACTTCGACACAGAATGTTTTTCGCAATTTCCTTTTGAGTATAGGTCCCAATACTGCGTGGATATATCACGACTGAATCACCCTGTATACCTAAATAAACTTCAAGATCTTGAAAGACGGGAAATTTCTTGACAAGTCACTTTTTGATTGTACGTATATCTTGGGCTTGGTCTTATCTCTAATATCTGAGCTGAACTAGTGCTCTGTACCCATATATTTCAAATAATATCTATCATTACACGAAAGATACGAGTGGCTTTCTAAAGCCATGATAATTTCAAATAACATAGAGTCATTTTTTTAAAAAGTCCTTATTAGGGCTCTCAATTGGTAATTTAGATATGCTAAGTTGGCATCAATGCAGCAAAAAATGTAACCGGGCCATAAGTACAGGTCAGTAACGAGCCCATTTGTACAATGAATAACTACTAAAACGAAAAGTAACAACACAGATAACGGTAAAACTCACGAAGCGTACAAAACCCGCGATAATTTTCACTGCCGAGTGTTTGAACCGGTTTGAACGATCCGCAAAACCTTCACTGTCACATTGACACACGGAAGAGAAATTTCCCTGATTCCTCGCATAAACGCTGCAACAACCAGCTGATTATACCAAAATGCCAAAATGAAAAGTGTTTAGATGACCTTTTAAATTATTATTAAAATGAGCTGTAGTCATAATTATTATGGTTCTTCGTAGCGGTATAACGGTATAACCGATTTTTATTTTATTATACTCTTTTAGTATCACTTGGGAAACTTTTACCAAAATAAATCAATGAGTGACGTCATTAATTGATTGCAACGCATATATGCCAATGTTATACCCACAGAAAACAGAAAATTCCTGGGGATATTGTGAAGAATTGTCATCTGACAAAATCGGGACTTCTTACAGCAATCGGGGTATAGATATTAAAAATAAATTTAAGTATCGAATTCTTATATAGGAGATAAATAATTGGACAGCAAATAAAACTAAATCTACATTATAAACATTCGTGGTTTCTTATGCCTATGTATATCTTGTAGATCGTAGTCCATCGCTCGTTGCAATAAAATATTCAGGTGATGTAATCTTTTTAGAAAAAATGTCCCAGTTAACGTGATAAACCCGATTTTCTCGGTAATTTTAAAAATAAATTGATGGTTCAAAGACTAAACTTGTGTAGAATTTCACAAGAAATTCGAATTGAGGTTAGACTTAAGTTATTTCAAAAATGCCCTATTATAAAACAATGTGAAGTTGAATTTTAACACTTAAATATATATAATGAGTATAGGAGGAGTAACAAAAAGTTCTCGGCTCTAATTTCTCAGTATGTTTTGGGTTGTGTAGGTTCTTTATATATTTTTAGCATTCTATGCATCTATTATAATATTTGACAAAATTTGTCAACAAATGAAAAATTCGCAGCTTGGTTATTGTTAAAGGTAACGCTATATAAAAAACTATATATATGGTTGGAATTGGGAGAACAAAAGTAACGAACCTAAATGCCCAAAATATAGAAAAATCTGGCCAAGTAATGCTCACTTCCGGTCAAACCCGAAGTAAGAAATGACAACCGACAATACTTTGTTACTCCTAGTATATCCCTAATATTCCGTGTTAAAATTCAACAATTTTTTGGACATTGCTATTTTTGGAAATAATTTTTAACAGCGCGCTGTATATTAAGTTTGATGTTTTGCTTGTGTTTCTTAGCCATCAATTTATCTTTAAAATTACCGAGAAAATCGGATTTATCGCGTTAATTAAAACACTCTGTATGTGTCCTTTTATGTTGTATGTACAGGGTCATTCAAACTCGGCGTCTCAGGCTGGTAGCGGGCAAACGAAAAGAGTAAAAAAAAATCTGCATGTGGGATCTTAAATGTGACCAATTGTAGACCAAACTAAGATTAAAATAAAAAAAATGACAAACGGCGCCGCAGGCGTCGCGACGCCCGGTATAATTTTTTTCTAACGAACACACTTTTTTTAATGCTCACATGGATACCTCTATTTTTCTCTACAACTTTTATCTAAGGCGTTTTGTCAGTTTTTGTCCGCTTAAGAAGTTAAAGGAAAAAATATCCAGAAAATTAAAGGGGCTAATTGACTCTTTAAACTCTGAGTAGGCCATGACAATTTGTTTGAACTTGTCAGTTCGGCATTACAATTACAACACTAGCATAAATCAGTGTAAACAGTAGTGTTTTGTAATGGCCACACACGACGATAAAGTAAATATGCTACTTAGTTATGGAGAGGCCCAGAAAAATGCTAGGAGAGCTGCAAATATTTATCGACAAAGGTATCCTGAATCACGCGTTGCATAGGTTATCGATTTTCCTGGTGTCAAAATAATTTAATACTAATGCTATATTTTCATCACTTCTGGCCCTTCTTCTTATAGTTTTGCCTTTTCTGATATTAAATGCATCTTCATCATTTCTTAGATTTTGCTCTAGGTAGTCGCAAAAACATTTTATAGCCAGGTGCATACCGGTCAGGATACCTCTCGATAAATATTTGCAGCTCTTCTAGCATTTTTCTGGGCTTCTCCATAAATAAGTAGCATATTTACTTTATTGTCGTGTGTGGCCATTACAAAACACTACTTCTTACACTGATTTATGCTAGTGCTGTAATTGTAATGCCAAACTGACAAGTTCAAACAAATTGTCATGGCCTACTCAGAGTTTAGAGTCAATTAGCCCCTTTAATTTTCTGGATATTTGAAAAAACTGACAAAATGCCTTAGATAAAAGTTGTAGATACAAAATGGAGGTATCCACGTGTGTAATAAAAAAAGTATGTTCGTTAGAAAAAATTATACCGGGCGTCGCGACGCCTGGCGCCGTTTGTCATTTTTTAAAATATTAATCTTAATTTGGTCTACGATTGGTCCCATTTAAGATCCCACATGCAGATTTTTTTTACTCTTTTCGTTTGCCCGCTACCGGCCTGGGACGCCGAGTTTGAATGACCGACCCTGTACAGGGTGATCGCGCGAAATTATTTGTATGTATTTGATATTTGATATTTTGTAGTGCCAAAATGCCCACTATGCAAATATACCCATGCAATCAGTAATTGACAATAGGTAATTAAATAAAGAACTCCAAACTATGAACATCGTCTGCTCATTCCTCGACCTAAACCACCACAATTTTTTTCTGAGTTGAAAAATAAAAAAGTTATGTGTCCTAATTTCGCGTGATCACCATGTACAGGGTATCTAAAATGAAGTGTTAAGTCCGATTATTCCTTACTTTTGAGATAAAAAACAACTAAAAACCAGTTTTTTTCCGGGAATATGAATCTAGCTACAGACTAAATAAAAGGTATTCTTTAAACATTCATATCTCATTAGAAAAGCATAAGGTAGACATCTTATAAAATAATTTGTAGTATTAATATTATATTATCATTTTTTTTAAATACAGGGGCGCGAATATGCTACTAAGCCGAATTGTTTTAGTTTAGAGCACCAGATGGTTTACCTGTTAATTTTCCAACAAATTAACTGAATATTTGTAACATAAGATGCCTTACTATGCAAACTAAAAATGGAAACCGAAATATTAGAAAAAGTTTTATAATATTTTAAATTTTGGCGCCTTACGTTGTCAACATTTTGTAAAAGAACTCATTTATGGACAAAAGCGTTTAGAACAATTTAATTTTTTTTTTAATTTTTAGTACCTATCTACATATTTCTAGAGAAAGCTGAGAAGATTCTTGTACAATTTTTGTGGGTGCCTTACTTTTTGATAAATATATTTGGAAACAATTATTATCATGCGTGGTCACTGTAGGTGATAGATATTATATAGGTAGTCTTTTCCTATTTTTGGTCGCCCCCGTCACTGGTAAATCTAATAGGGCGCTTCCTCCGCGTAGCTATGTAGACCTATTACTAAAGGCTTAGAATTGCTTTTTCTACAAAATGTAAAAGTTCCAACGTCTGGAATTGTTTTCAAATGAAACGTTGTTGGCTGCACTCTATACAACTGCTGCCCTAATGTTCTCACTGTTACAAAGATTTCTAACGCTTTCGTTGGACACCATATTATGTTTGATACTGTCACACTTCTAGCTCTTCACACTGGCGTCTCCACCATGTGTCACGCTAGTCGTGTATGCCTCTAACAGTATCTGGGCCATAGCAGGGGTAAGGCGGACTGTGGACCGACGCGACCGATAGTACGTGGGAGTGACCGGGGCGCGAGCTCCGCCCTTGACCCGGCGGCGCGATGCCGCTGCTGACCAGCTGACGACTTCAACAGTACCCGGGGGCGCTGTCGTCTGCCCCTCAGAGCCCGATCTGAACAAGGAGGCTACTAAGCGGGATCCATTGTCAGGCCAGACTACCGAGGGTGGTCAATGATCAAGTAGCTGCTATTAAGCGAGGCTTACTGATGCCCAGCTTGTGGCTGGTGCCGAATTTATACCAGCAGATTTTGCCGACTCGGCGATTGGACTTCGATCTATCTAGTGTTTATCTTATTGAACGATCCTTGTATGTTTTGTTATTGATTGACCCCTGTATTAATAAATTTGTAAAATGTTATCTTTACTTGTTATGATTTAGTAGAAATGAATTTAAATGGTTTGGTCATCGGTCCACAGATGTCACTTTGTTGACAATACTTTGGCTGAACCTGCGTCTTGGCGTGCGCAGAGGGGGCTTTCCATGGCGATGAATTTCAAAATGAGTGAGGAATTAACCTACGCAACAATCACAGCGTTACTAATTTTGTAGTATGATTGCGCAACAGCCCGTTATTCCAGATAATTTGACATGATACAACTTTTAGGTTACTAAAGCTTCTTACCAATGACGTCAAAACCTATAGACGTGGTGCCCCATTGTTAAAATGTCCTTTATTTTGACTCCAAGATTAAATATATCCATACTACTTTAAAAACATGCTACAAACAAAGACAGAAACTCAATCATCAACCAACTATACACCCGGTGATTCCCGGTTATAGTTCATCCAGAATCACACTTAGATATCGCATGTTTTTTCTTGTTTGGGGGCGCCGGAAGCATCGGAACCTCACCTGAAGACTCGGGGGATGGTCTAACGATGCCAGCCTCCGAGCCCAGAGTCGAAATAAGTTCGCTACGGCTCGACAAAAAGGGGCAATTTCTGACAATCTCGCGACATTTTCGGATTAATTTAATGGAGCGCTTAGATTGTGATTAGTTCTGGGCGTCAAGCGTTTATCAAAACAAACCTGTCTATAGGTTCTATTGCTTCTCACCAAACAGAAAATACAGAAACCCTTAAATTGTGTCATTAACTTAATGACCGTTTATTATATTTTTTCTTCTTTGGACGAACAACGGGGACCAGGGGGCGGCCGAATGTCCGCACACAGCCGCCCTGACCTGCCGGGCAGCCTCCATTGCAGCAATGAGCATCAGCGTTTGATGTGAAAGGTCGTACATTAATTCATAATGAACGAGTAGTCTCCGGGCCCGCCACTTATATTTCCTTAATCCCTGGGAGTACACAAACGGGGCGGGCAGCGCTGCGGCCGGCCAGTCGGCCGCATCGCCTGATGAAAACCTAATGGTTATATCTCTTTATGCGGGAGATCAAAGGCCGGCGCCGGCCATAGTTTGTCCTTTTTTGCGCGGACATTAGGATGGGATTCTTACAGGGTGGAAGCAGATGGGAGATCGGGAGAGGGGCAACAACTGGATGCGGAAATGACGGAGATTTGTAGCTAATTTGAATTTCTGGGTAGGTATATGCACTGAAGCTTTAGGTATACGCAACTCTCACCTCTTCTGTTTTTTTTTGTCTGTAATATAACGAGCGTATGTCTTTGCTTAATTTTTTTCAGTATAGAAGCTGCCATGTAACCGACGTATTAAACAATTTTTTTTTTTGAGAACCCATGTGGTGTATGGGTCATGTACGAGTATTGTGTATTGCAATATTAAGGGAAGTTTCACGGAACTCATAAAATACGTCTAATTCGAGCGGTGTCCTTTCTTCAGAAAAGTGGCGTTTCAGCCGATCATAATCACATCGATATCGACTACTGACTATGCCTACTTTTTTATCGGATCGGCACATTCATATTTAGAAATACAGGGTGATTCAGTCATGTGGGGCAAATGTACCTTAATATCCAAGTAACTCTACGCTTCTGCTTCAATGTCAACCATCAAGGTTGGCACTTGAGAGTTATGTTGCCATTGTTGTGGAGGATGAAACTGAAGAAATAAGAAATACCTACCTAGCTTTCATTTGCATTATTGGTGTATTCAGTCTTGATTCTACAAAGAGCCGGCGTTAGAACACTTAAACAACTTAAGAAAATAATGTATTCATATCATAAACACCAGTGTATTTGCTTGAGGTCTTCTCGCGAATTTTACATCATACCTTTTTAAATTGCACGAGAATATTGCTACCGGCAACGCGTAACGACAATTACCGCGATCCATATTTTGCACGTTTTTTTTTATTGTTTTTTTCTAAGCGACAAAACAGCCTGACAGTAGTTATGTCATGATTGCTTAGTTTACTGACTTGCCGGACATTGGGCGCTCACGGCGTTGGTCTTATATACTTATATACGGGAGGGCAAATTCGCGGGTACCGCCGGATAGATGGCGATGGCTCCACTCATCTCGGAAAGTAGGAGGATTGTTTTTATGAATAGTTATTCAACCGCAGCTAATTCATATCAGTAAAATTGTTTCAAGCTATTCTTAAAAAAGTATAGTCACAATTCGTTTTAGTCCTACGTTAAAGCAAGTTTAACGTCCCCTGAGTCTCGTTGATGTGAACTAATTGCGGTTGAACAACTATTCCAAAAACAAAAACAATGATCGGGTGGTAGCGTTAGCATGCTGTAGGAATAAACAATACCGACTTCAGTGGCGCACCCAGGAGGAAGGGGGAAGGGGGCAGGGGGCCTCGCCCCCCCCCCAACCTCTCATATTTTAAAAAATTCTGGAGGGTGGTATCGTAGATGTACTGTCCTCTGTGCGACTCTCGGCAATTATTTTCCCAGTCCGAGACCTGGCCTGCAAATTTCTTTTAAACATACAATATTTTGTATGCAATACGTCAAACTTTTTAAGTTGGGCACCTCCCAATCATATTTTCTGGGTGCGCCACTGACCGACTGTGGCGTGTAGAGTTCCGCAATTCGCGAGGTCATGAACTTGTACCTATTGAAGTTGAAAGTAAACAGTGATAGAGTGTTATATACATATTTGCACATTTTGTGCTTACTTTTGTGTTTTGTCTGCTACTGTATCTCTGCAAACAACGTGCATCCTTTGCGGGAAACTAAGAGACCCCAATAAGTACACACTGTTGGTTCACATTAAAAAATCAAAAAGGTAATAAACTCACTATGTAGACTATGCCTATACATTTTTTTAAATATCTGGGAGAAGGTACAAAAAAAGTAAATTTACGATATGTAGTGCAACTGGCAACTCCGCGCCCCGGGGTCGGTATAGCTTCGACGCGCGAGCTTAACAGCTGATCTGTGAACGCCGTTAACAAGGGATTTTAATTTTTAATACACTTCTGAAAATATTTTTTTCTTTGTTTGGTCGACTATTAATTATTTTTATATATCTAATTAGTATTAAGCTATTTTTTTCCCACCTGCCGTTAAAATTTTTACATCATGACTGAATCACCCTCTATATAGGTTTTTCAGTGTTCTCTCTGACCCGATACCGATACCGACACGGGTAATAATATCGGTGTCTGTGAAACGGCACTAAGTGTGTAGAACATGTTATTAAGGAAGAAAAGAGAATGTGGCTTTTTAGATAAATTGTGACTATTTGTTATATCTGTAATGGTAGTAATAATTTTTGTAAATGCAATGTTGCTAATTTAACTTCTGTTTCAACGGTTTGAAATCAAATCACAAATTTGGTGATTCAAATTTGTCCCACTTCCCGTTATCCAATAGAACTGAAATTTTGCACAAACCATCCTGAGCTGGGGTATGATGTAATTTTAGTATCTATGCTATGAACATTGTTTTTATGGGTGTCTCAGGTGAGTACTTATGATTCGTCAAACGGTAAGGGTTTTGCATACATAATGAGTATTATTTATTACTCGAGAATGGCGTCATCGAGAATGCTCCCTGCACTTCCTAAATGTAATTTAATTTGCACGTGACTAAAAAGAACCAAATAATTTTATTTAAAAAAGGTACATGTTGTGTCGCAGTCTACCTTGATCAATTGAAAACTGGTAAAATCCAATAGGTGCTGTCAAGTCTCGAAATAATGTTTGTGGTCTTTCTATACTATTGTCGTTTACCGTGGATAAGTTATATAAAAGTACAATTGGATCAAGAAATACTGACCTATCAAAGTTCAGTTTGACAAAACTAATAAAATATTTCCAGAACGAATAAAAACGGAATATTACCGACTAAACCACACCACGCAAGCTCGTACGTTTTGCTTTTTACTGCGCTCCACAGGTTTACGCCTTGCGCCGGCCGTAGCTTAATCCATGGCCTGAATATGAACGTGAATAGTGACCGAGGAAGTCTAACAGGTGTCCCACTAAATCGGGCTCCAGCAGAGATTGGTCGAGTACATGTAGGGTGTGTTCGGTAGTTTGCGTGAATGCCCCGTGGACATTCAACCTGCCCGCCGTGTGGCAAATAACGACGGAGGTGCGGTCTTGTCCTGCGTCCTACTGAAGATGTTATAACGGCATCTAACAATAAGCGACTGTATTGGTCTCCGCATTTCTTAGAAATATTTGTAAAAAATATAGCGATAGTTTGGTTTTGATCGACGCATATTCGATTGTAAACCTTGCTAATCTAATGAATTACAGTTTGCATCATAATATTATCAACAGAATTGATATATTAGTCCGGTCGGTATAGAGATATCGAAAGTGCATTTTCGTCATAACAGCTGGAATAAGACAAAAAAACAGTACTGGTGTGCAAAGATCGAAGATAAAATATACAGGATGTTTTTCTCTATATGTAATTTGAAAGTGCTGATTTTTTAAAACTTTATACGGGCCAAAAATGGAATATATCAAAACCGCTCCGGACATGAAGATGTTATAACGGCATCCAACAATAAGCGGCTGTATTGGTCTCCGCATTGCATATAATTCAAGTGTTTATTAACATGCACATTCTGAATTTCCTATAAGGCAATAATGAAGTACAGTTTGCATCAAAATATTATCTAACTTTACCCAACAGAATTAATACATTAGTTCAGTCGGTAGGGATATCGAAAGAGCATTTTCGTTTCGTCGATAGTCGATAGTCGGTCTACTCAGTTGGATTAGGGAAACAGATAGCACTCAGCAGAGCAGGTTCATGTGCTCGCCGGCTGCTGCCGACAGTACGCGGCTACTCTAGCGGTCGGCGAGTAAATTCGCCAAACGATTCTGCTTCCCTTATCCAAGCGGCTGGAATTGATCGGTGTGTGGTGTAGTGCGGATCCATTCGGTGCTCGTCTGAAACGGTTTTTTTCACTGAATTCTCGGATTCTCGTGAAAAGTTCTGAATATAAAAGGCCTTATTAAGGTTGCTCCCGTCCATCACAAACACAACATTAATATTGGGCGCGAGCGGGTTCTGTGACCACATGTGCGTGAAATTTGTGTAGATTTTCCTTTCATACACGGAGCTGCGAAAACCGAGGAAAAACACGAAAAGTAAGTAGGTATAATTCAATTCAAGTGTTAGATTTAGATTACGGTAGTAATTTTAAGCAACTTTTCGTAACTACTTCCGTAATTACTCTTCCACATAGCGTTAAAAGTTGTTTTACACCCTCTTTATCAAATTGAACAAATGACTATCTTTTCGAGGATTTCAAGGAAGGGATTATTTTCATGAAGAATAACTCCTCTCGAAAATAGGAAGTTTTTGTTATACTGTGGCCGGCAGGATATACATAGGTAATAGGTACGCAACAAATGTATTTATGGGGCTTCAGTAGGCATGTCCTGGGACTAAAATAGGACCCGAAAAATTTCCTACAGATATCGCGGTATACGAGGGAGAGTCAAGAACTTAAACGCGACGCAAGAATATAAGGCGTCGTAGAGAAAAATGGTATAATAGAAAGTTGTTTGCCTTGAAAAAGTATACATAAATACAAAATCATGACCTTCTATTACATTTTTTTGTATTGACTCGTGAAGGAAATTATACGCCGCTATATTCTAACAATTATTCAACCCTTTCGCGCTAAATTAAGTATTGGCGTTTACACAGACCGTGGCTAGTTAATTGGGAACAAGTAATTTTTTTGTTGCGTTACGCAATATAGTGTTCAATTTTCACAACAACTGACTTTGTTCATGAATGGTTTTTTACACAGAATGTGTAAATGAAATTGCAGAATGTGCTTGGTATGGTAACTTAAATTAAATCATTCACTTAGGCACGGCTTTTTAGTTTTTAACTTCTATGAAAAAGTGACGTCGTTAAGAAGTGTTGAGCTGCGTCCTGAAAGTATTAGGTATTGTGAAAACTGAAAACAAATTAGTGAAGTGGTAAATATGATTATTAATAGGTTATGGTACCTGTACCTACTAGGTAAGTCTTGATATTAGCGTTCACACGCAGCGACCTTGAGACCAGTGGCCCCAAAACTGTCGCTAAAATTCGGAAATTTTTCTGTAAGGCACTAATTTTTTATTTTCTGCCTATGAAAAAAAAAATACTTTCATGGGCGTGCTTCTGGGGTCGGAAAATACCGCCAGTTAAAATTTATGTACTAATGAAAGTTACACCATGTATACATACTATATAATATTATGTAGGTATACTCGAATAGGCAACCCGAACTGGGGACACCAGGGATATATAAATAATGAATTATTGGAAAAGTATAGGCAAAAAATGTTTCACCTACTGGGCTATTTATATGCCCGCACTTGAAGAAAGTATAACAGAGCGCACACCCGGAACACCCAAAGAAAAATAACACGAGCCGCCACTGCCGCAACCACTCATAAAACTACATAATATTTGGATTGCGAACAGCCAGTTGGTATTTAAATTGGCCCACTCTGTAGGTATGTTTATGTTTATGTTTATATATATATACAGGGTGATTCAGTTCCGGTGCTCAACATGGGGACATCGGAAACCGTAACAGATACGAAGTCGGTCAAATGGAGGCAAACTTGCGCCTTTGGGCGCCCAACAATATGCCGTTGAGAAAGTTAAAATATTTTCATGGGTTGTCGAGATATTTAAGAAAAACCGAATTTTTGAAAATTAGATTTTATATTTTTCTGGCGCTATTTGCGATAATATTGAAAAATCAATTATACTTTTTCATTGCAACTTTTTATGGACTACGTCACGGTATTTTTAGATTTTAGGGGCGACGTTTCGTTTTTGAGATAGAGGGATCATCTTCATTTTTTTAAATACGGACCTGGATTTTTTATTCCATATTTCGAAATAAATCGTTGTCCGGAGTACGACGATGTATCACACATACATATTTTTTCTCGTTTTGGCCGCCAAAATGCACATTTACTACGAAAAAAATTAATACGGTCCTGGACTATGCATTTTTCTCTTTTTTTTTTCAAAGCTATTTCAATTATTATAACTGGTGATCATTTTTTATACCTACTGGATTAATTAAACTCTATGTTTGTCATATTTTGAAATTATTTTTTATACTTTAGGTAAAATGCATTATTGTTAATAATTATTGTTGTCATTTTCCTAAAGTATAAAAAAGAATGTCAAAATACGAAAAACATGGAGTATAATTAATCCAGTAGGTATTAAAATAATGATCACCTGTTATAATTGGAATAGCTTTGAAAAAAAGAGAAAAATGCATAGTCCAGGACCGTATTAATTTTTTTCTTAGTAAATGTGCATTTTAGCAGCTAAAACTGGAAAAAATATGTATGTGTCATACATCGCCGTACTCAGGACAACGATTTATTTCGAAATATGGAATAAAAAATCCAGGTCCGTATTTAAAAAAATGAAGATGATCCCTCTATCTCAAAAACGAAACGTCGCCCCGAAAATCTAAAAATACCATGACGTAGTTCAGAAAAAGTTGCAATGAAAAAGTATAATTTGTTTTTCAATATTATTGCAAATGGCGCCAGAAAAAAATAAAATCTAATTTTCAAAAATTCGGTTTTTCTTAAATATCTCAGCAACCCATGAAAATATTTTAACTTTCTCAACGGCATATTGTTAGGCGCCCTAAGGCGCAAGTTTGCCGCCATTTGACCGACTTCGTATCTGTTACGGTTTCCCAGATCCCCATGTTGAGCACCGGAACTGAATCACCCTGTATATATTAAAAAACTTATTTTATTACATCGTACCATCATATCGAGTATACAAATTCCTTTCTACGTTATGCGCAAACAAAAAATTACAAAACTTGTTAACAGCTAATTTATTTCCACTAAGTGTTTTTTCCTATTTGTCTTGTATGAAAGAGACGTGATGATCTGACTTTTAACACTTCTAAGCCTCGCAACTTCTAAAAAAAACCTCCTGTGTTCTACCGTTAATTATTTTCTGAGCATCGTTTAGTCTTAAATTATTTCCCAGGAGCCCGCTGATAGAAAATTACACTTGAACTGGAGTTTTTGTGTGCCTTCTTTAATATTTGAAACAAATTGCCTCTAGCCGAAATGTGCCGAACTGTCAAAGCAGATAATAGATGAACCCAACTTCTAATTACATCGCTCGCTTCCAAAGGAGACAGCGAGATCGCAAGGAAAGCAATTACCGGAATGGGAATAATCTTTTTTTATAATTAGATGTCCTGAGGTATGTCGTTAGTGAAAGTAAAGTAAACACAATTGTTGTTATGCAATGGAGGTTATACCATAGCGCCCTGTGTTCTCCAGGCGATGATTGTTTAAAATTGTCTTGGGTATTAATTAAAACTTCGACAAGAATCTGATTATTACTATTTTGCCAATCTATTATTTTGCAATCCATTTTGAAACTGTTTTTAAATGTTTCCGTACATGCCTTCAATTTTTTTTATTTGAAGTTCCTACCTATTTAAAATTATTTTACCAACATTTTTAATATTGCTATTTTTTCAATAATTTTTATCAGTTTTACAAAGAATATTTCAACAAGGAAACGTGTACTGATGAATTTTTATTTAAACCTAGTTCAACCACAAAGGGACTGACAGCTTGCGATTGTGAGATGAAGGACGATCAGAAGCTGCTGTGAAACAATTCTTGTAACTTGGTCGGAGTACCTTCTGTTTAATCTGAATCGTTAATAATTATTCGCACTGCTCATTTTAGGACTAACAATGCTAGGTATTGTCGAAGCTCCAGATACATAAAGATAAAAGTATCAGTGAAATAATAAATTTTAAAAACTGCTTAAATGCCTTTGACAACATTAAGGCAAAGTCAAAATATTACTATTACCTGCCTGTATAAAATCACACTTCACGGGAATAATAGCTCTTATATCTCGTTATTAAAATTGTTGGAATTAAAAGTACAGTACAGAGTTATACAGGGTGGTCCAAACTTTATCAGCAATACTTTAAAAACTGCTAGAACATTTCAAACTTATTTGGTATAGTTTAGACACTCATTAAATACTATAAATTAATAATAATTCTGCCCATCTACTTTCACCAGTGCCGGAGAGAAGGGGGTCATCCATCTTATTTTTTAATAAAAATATGTTACGCCACTGGATATATATATATATATATTTGCCTTCACTAAGTTTTTCAATCAGTTACAAGAAAATCAACTATTATTGACTTTTTTCTCGAAAAATGTACCGTTTTTGAAAAATTCACTTTTGTGCGTTTTAATTTTTTTAGCAGAAGAAAATCAAAGTAAGTCTAAGCTTTCGAAATTTTGCACACCTACTGAGTTTTTAATTCCGAACAATTTTCATAATAACATTTTGCCGTAAGGCCTATCTAAAGCCCAATTTACTGGTGCGAAAAATTCGATTTTTTTATTCCCAGGACACATGATTTTTTGAATCTAGAAACCTTTTTGTAGGTTTTAGGACCAAATGTTATTAAGGAATGTTGTTGTAAATTAAAAACTCAGTAAAAACTCACTTTGATTTTCTTCTGCTAAAAAAATTAAAACGCACAAAAGTGAATTTTTCAAAAACGGTACATTTTTCGAAAAAAGTCAAGAATATTATTTTTTTCTTAGAATTTATTAGGCAATTTAGTGAAGGCAAAAAAGATCACTTTTCCAGTAGCGTACCATTTTTTTTTATTAAAAAATATGATTGACCCCCGTCTCTCCGACACTGGTGGAAGTAGATAGGCTGAATTATTTTTAATTTATAGTATTTAATAAGTGTCTAAATTGTACCAAATATGTTTGCATTAACTTTCTTCCTTTAGGAAAATTTGAAAAAAAAATTGAACATCGAAAACCGTTAGGATTTCGATAACATATTTATCTCCTTTTTTTGAAATTTTCTAGCAGTTTTTAAAGTATTGCTGACAAAGTTTGGACCACCCTGTATATGCAAATATGCTTATATGAGTAATGGAATCGTTTACGTAAATTATCGGTTAAAGATAATGCAAAAAATAATTACCCCACATTATAGGCGAAATTTGGTTTTTATGTAAAGAATTAATAATCCATTAGCACTGACATAATACCAAGGCATTTGCATCTGGGGGGTCTTGCTTGTAGACAGGCTGGTTATATTTGATTAATATAAGGGAAATCATCATTGTTCATGATTAATTTCTGTCTTCCGAGATTCGTAGCCAAGTTATTTAAATTTACTAAAATTGTTATTGGGCATTTATAACAACATAGAAGCTGAAAAGAGAAGTAGGTAAATGTTACGATAAGAAAAATAGTAATATGGTGTATGGTGTCTCCTAATTTAAGTTACCTAATATTTATCAACATCAACATACGTATATTTTATTTAAAACTGTAATTATATTCCTATTTTCCTCAGACAAAGGTATTTTCATACTAACTACTAATTTCTCACAAGCAATAGTCTTGTAATAATACATTCTTCTTTTTTCCTTTATACCTATACCATTTATTAGATAATGCCCAAACTTTGATTGTCCAAACTTAATATATAAATAATTATATTTCATAAAAGATTCAACATTACTATTTTTCTCTTTTTTCATGAGAATTGCGTTGTTTCACATCTCTGAAAGTAATTTTCCTAAGAATTCGAAGTTTTCAGATTTGAATTCCTGGGCAGATGTCAAACATCAATGTTGAAAGTAAAATTTTACAAACAAAATAACTAAAGTCTATCCAAGTTACAGAGGCAGTGGATCAAAACATTGGCCACCACGTGACCTATTCTCTTATTGGTCTGGCCGTCATAAAATGTCAAGTGTTTACGCGGCGAGCAGAATGCAGGGCCGGCTCTTCCCTCAGTCGAGTTTCCTGCATATTTTAGATCGGATCGCGAGCAGTATATTCTGTAAATTTATTTTGCTACTTACCTAATTTAAGGAAATTTATAAAGATCCACGAAAGGTAGAAACACAAATTTTAGAACATCTAAAAGAATTAGTTCAGAATTACAAGCCACTTGGAATCTCATATTAGTCCGACCCTGGTAATTCATCGCAAGGCGGTCATGTGACTTTGTTTATATCTACTGCCGCTGTAACTTGGAGATAGACTTTAGATGATGTCCACAATACAAACTCAATTCATTGCTGTCAACCTATTAAAAAAATGCTGTAAGTTCTCACATCATATTGAAACCGCTTTTACAACAAAAATAAAGGGAAAAGTTTCTCCCGAAGAATGCATTATGGACGACACATCTCCGCAATATAAGAGAAGCAGCAAATTTTGTTAGTTTAATTTAAATAAGTAATGTATGATTGTAATTTTGTTAGACGATCACAACATTACATAAAAGATTTTCTTATCGATCATACGTTCCGCTTCAGAAACGTCAATATAATATGACACATTCGAACAAAAACTTTATTCGTAATTCAGAAAGATCTGGAAGGCTGCATCTCTGTTTTCGATCTAGTAAAGAAGCAAAAACTGTTTGTGTGTACTCAGTACTGTATACGGGAGATATACTATTTACGCAATCGAGTATATATTATCATATTAAACATTGTTATGGCAAATAATATAGAATCTTGATATTATTGTAGATTTAAGAAATGACATTTGCTTCAATTACTTTTAAGGAGACATTTGCACGCCCTAGTCAAAAATGACGGGCGTTTGTGAACTATTTAGTTCAGTTTTTCTCCCCGAGAGGGCGCAACAATGACCAAAATTAAATTAAATCCGATTTCATATTTTTGGCAGTTCAGACATTCATATACAGGGACTCACATTTCGGCGTTGGCAGCGGTGTTGCCGCCATAGGTTTCTTAGTTAATCTCTATCATGAAATTAAAGCCCACTGGTGTTTAAAAGTAAAAAAATAAAACCAAACATTTCATAGGTAGGTATTTTCTGGTCGTATCCAAGATAGACCGTACCAAAGCACTTTTGTTTTTTTTTCATATTTAGTCCCTATTTTCTGTCGAAAGAAATATCGATTTTGAAAAATTGGTCTATATATCGTCCAAAAAATTGCTGGGTAGGACGATATTTCTAGATTTTTAGTATTTTATCGATATCGAACGAATATCGACTTTGGAAAATTGTTCGATACCGTCCGAAAAACTGCCGGGAAGGTTGATACTTGTGGATTTTTAGTACTTTATCGATATCGAACTAATATCGACTTTGGAAAATTGTTCGATACTGTCCGAGAAACTGCCGGGACGGTCGATATTTCTGGATTTTTAGTACTTTATCGATATCGAACGAATATCGACTTTGGAAAATTGTTCGATACCGTCCGAAAAACTGCCGGGAAGGTTGATACTTGTAGATTTTTAGTACTTTATCGATATCGAACGAATATCGACTTTGGAAAATTGTTCGATACTGTCCGAAAAACTGCCGGGACGGTCGATATTTCTCAATTTTTAGTACTTTATCGATATCGAATGGATATCGATTTTTGAAAAGTGTTCAATGTCACCACACTCACCACTGCCGCTTCCGCAGCATTTTCTATTTAAGAATATTCCTAGTCACTCCTATTATAGGAAAAAACTTTATGAAAATGTTTGATTTAACGATGTCCTCCTTGTCCGGGATTGCTTACAATTGAATAGACATTATCCCTGGCTACGCCATTGTGTTAGAAATGTTTGAGTTAGAAATGTTTGTGTTAGAAATGTTTTTTGCTTTTATGACCATACTCTCATTACTGCAGCAGATTTGAAATTATTAGACATTAGACATCCAACGTATTCTGTACAAGGTGATTTCCTTTAAAATATAACAGTTTAAATTTTATTTTTGCAATAATAAACATTAGTAGAGAAAATCCGGTAAATAACATGTTACGCTTCATGTAACAACAATTTCCATGTCGCCTGAAAGACACTCATCATATTGCGTAACTTGTTATTTAAATAGCTATTTGCTAATTTCGAAATAATCAGTGGTCTCGCGACTATGGAGACCTTTGAAACAAATAAAAAAAAATTCGGGCGAATATCTCAAAACAAATAATAGATTATGGATTTGTAAATTATAAAAGTAGACACCCTGTGTGTATTTTTGGTTTCATACGAACCCAGACTGTTTATTTGTAATGGTATTTATTATCTCTCTACGAAATGTAAGCTGGAAAAAGAATATCGGGGTGCCGAGGTGCTGACGTTACCGGTGCAACGCCAAATAGGTAGGTGCTATACAATAAGAAAACAACAATGAAATAACCTCTAAAGTCATAAACGTCGTCTCTCGTAGCGTCTGTGTTACAAATTATTAAAATTGATATTTTTCAGAAAAACCGATTCGAAATTGTAACTACTTACATGGTGCGAAGGTAAACTAAAAAGGGTGCATAAAAAAACATCGTTTTTTATAGATAAATGTAAGTGCTTATTATTTATTTAACATTATTCAACAAGAACTAAAAATTTGTTATGTATTTTTTGTGCTATCTATAAAGACAAGACCTATTGAAATTTCCTGTTTCTGGAAGTCCGGCTTCTTGCTATTTACATAGAAATTTCAAGTATCTTACTCCAGACAGTTTAGCGGACACAAGGTGAGAATAATTTTTCATTATTGTTATTGCCCAACCCAACATGCTTACATATAACAGAATTTTCTTTGTATATGGAAGTGGAAACTTTTCTTTCGTATTCGATATTATACTGTAAGTACCTTTTTGTATCTTTTGTAAATCCTCCACTTATGAATAAGAAGGAAAGAATTGTTATGTGTCAATAGAATTACTACATTCAAATTTATGTTTGCTTAAAATTGTGTTAACAATGTGAGAGACTAGGATAGCATTCGCTCTACTGCGGAAAGCCCTAGAAAACCATAGTAGTAAGTGCAGGGACATTACTAAATCACACAGAGAAAACTGTGTGTAACAAACTGAAATGAGTTGAAAAAAAAAGCAGCTACTATATATTTTAATCGTTTATTTAACCCAACAATAAATAAATTTGTTATTTTTAGAATCTACTCCCGGTGCTATTTATCAAGACAAGAGTTGGTACCTATTGAAATTTCCTATTTCTGGAAGTCCGGCTTCTCGCCATTTAGATGGAAAGTTCAAGTATCTTACTCCAGACAGTTTAGAGGACACAACGTGAGAATAATTTTTCATTATTGTTATTGCCCAACCCAACCTGATGCTTACATATAACAGAATTTTCTTTGTATATGGGAGTGGGAACATTTCTTTTGTATTCAAATATAATAATATACCTTTTTGTATCTGCAGTGTGTTTTACTTTGAGTCGAGACAATTCCGTATTTTTCGAACGATGGGCCGACTTTCAAAAAACCTTTTTTCAACCTGTACTACTTCAAGAGCTCCATATTTTTGGTTATAATTTTTTGAAATGATCCTATTCCATGGCCTACTATTATTAAAAGAAGACACCCAAAAATGTGTAATAAGACATTTTTTAAGAATGGAATGGATAGTGCCATCGAATTGGCCATAGTTCATAACCAGTTGTACAAAATTTCAATACTCTAAGTTATACCAAATGGAGCGAAATTCGAAAAAAAAAAATGATATAGTAAAGTATAGACAGCCTAGCTCATACAAGGTGTTTCGTAAAAAATAATATTTGGCGAAAAAATCGTTTTCTTGAAATCGGCATTAAAATGTCCCAAAATCGTCATTAAAAGCACAGAAATCGTACAATAATGTAGCCCATTATTTTACGATTTTTTCAATAAGTAGGCCTTGGCGAGATGTAAACATCAAACGTCAGACGCGGAGAAATCGCCCGTCAAAAGTGACCAAATATTAAAAACCCGGCCGAAAAAGGCTCATTTAACTTTTCGCACACATTGCGAAATTGTTTCCTATAGAAGCGCAATCCTTCAGTATACATATTTTAGTAAATTTGAAAATCAATAGATTTGTTGTGTAGGCTGCACAAGAAGCAGCAGTTTGGTTTTTCTGTCAGAAGGTGCCGTACATCATTATACTTGTCCTAGGTAGAGCGATTGGTAAAGTCAAGCAACGCCGCGCGTAGTCGGTTCGTGGACGGGTGATCCCTTATTATTATTTTCTTGCCTAATAAAACATTTTTTTCCGATTTCAAGAAAAATATAATATGTACCTCGGCACTGAAGTTCTTTTTATGACTCATGTGGTTTATTTGCCTCGGCCAGAGGCCGCAGCAACTAAACTCCACATGAGTCATAAAAAGTTGAACTTCAGTGCCTTGGTACATAAATAACTATTTCTTGAAATCGGCAGTAAAGTGTCCCGAAATCGTCATTAAAAGCTCAGAAATCGGCACTGAAGTAGCCCATTATTGTACGATTTTTTCAATAAGTAGGCCTTGGCGAGATGTAAACATCAAACGTCAGACGCGGAGACATCGCCCGTCAAAAGTGACCAAATATTCAAAACCCGGCCACAAAAGGCCCATTTAACTTTTCGTACATGTTGCGAAATTGTTATCTATAGCAGCACAACAAGCAGCAGTTTGGTTTTTCTGTTCGAAGGCGCTGTACATCATTATACTTGACCTAGGTAGAGCGATCGTCAAAGTCAAGCAACCCCGCGCGCAGTTGGTTCATGGACGGGTGATCCCGTATGATTGTTTTCTTGCCTAATAAACCATTTTTTTCCGATTAAAAAAAATAATATGTAGGTACCTCGGCACTGAAGTTCTTTTTATGACTCATGTGGAATTTAGTTGCAGAGGCCGAGTCATAAAAAGTTGAACTTCAGTGCCATGGTACATAAATAACTATTATTTAAAAGATATATACAGTGTGTCCACGGATAGAGTTCACGTAGGGTGTAAATGACAAAAAAAATTCGAGTTGAAATTTGAGCTTCTGGGGATCAGCGCTGCTTGGTTTTAAACTAATTTGTGACATAATTTTCCTTTCGAAAAATCACGTATGCCTTGGGAATTTTGAAAAAACTGATTTTCCACTTTAGTGAAGTGTCCTTTCTGTAGGTTTTATGACAAAATGTTAGTAAGGAAACTTGTTCAGAATGAAGGACTGATTAGGTTTGCGAAATTTCGAAAGTCTAGGTCTAGGCCTACTTTGATTTTTTGGTATTTTTTCCCACTTTTCTTCAGAAAAGTGCACTTTGGGTAGCTTTCACATTAAAATATTATTAAGAAAACTTGTTCACAATGAAAAACTGGATAGGTGTGACAAATTTCAAAAGCCTAGGTCGACTTTGATTTTTGTGCGTTATAATTTTTTATCAGAAAAAAATCAAAGTCGACCTAGGCTTTTGACATTTGTCACACCTATCCAGTTTTTCATTGTGAACAAGTTTTCTTAATAACATTTTAATGTGAAAGCTACCCAAAGTGCACTTTTCTGAAGAAAAGTGGGAAAAAATACCAAAAATCAAAGTAGGCCTAGACTTTCGAAATTTCGCAAACCTACTCAGTTCTTCATTCTGAACAAGTTTCCTTAATAACATTTTGTCGTAAAACCTACATAAAGGGCACATTACTGATGTGGAAAATTAGTTTTTTCAAAATTCCCAAGGCATACGTGATTTTTCGAAAGTAAAATTATGTCACAAATTAGTTTAAACCCAAGCAGGGCTGATCCCCAGAAGCTGAAATTTCAACTGGAAATTTTTTTGTCATTTACACCCTACGTGAACTCTATCCGTGGATACACTGTATATTTGGTTTTAATATTTCTTTACAATTGGAAGCATCATACTGCATCCTTAATTATTAATTCTGCTTTATTCAACAATTTTAAACATATCAATAAAATTAGGCGGGAATGCCATGAAAACAAAAACGGTATATTAGTTTACATATTTGTCAGTTATCTAGGCGACTCTCGCCTAATGTCAAACCTCGTTTTTTTCCCTAAATGTATTTTTTAATAAATACATTTTTGTAAAATTTCGATTTTTTACGAACACCGCCTATGGCTATACTAACACAGCTTACCCTAACACATGTAAGCTGTGATACTATTAATAATGCTTAAAGTGAAACACTGTATACCTAGACCAATATATAATACAGGATGATTCAGTTTGAAACATCGAAACTCGTAGAATCAGTAGAATATATAAAAGTATTCATAGTTTGTTCTATAAACCTTTTTATTTTGAGGCGTTATAAGAACACTAAAAATAAAAAAAATATATGTTGGGTTTACTGAATCTGAATATTTACCAAACAAGTTGAGATATTTAAGTAATATTATTTAGTACACGATATAGTGGCATGGGTTGGCATAAAACCTGTATATACCGCTGAAACCAGTAGGTACATTATCAAACACCTTAAACAGCCAGTGGCGGAGAAGTATTTATTTATTATTAAAAAAATGAACCACCTTGTACAGTAATACAATTTATTTGGTTTTTAATGTGGACTTTAATTGTGCAGAAAAATGTCTTCTCAGCATGTTTTCGTATGTGTTAGGTATCGTGACCAATTTGATTTTTCGAATTATTTCAACGTATTTCTGAAATCAAGTATATTTGCTCTTTGCACCATAAGCAAGACTCAAAGTAGAAAAATGTGTTTCTTCCCTTTAAACAAAGCCACTTTTTCCAATAAACGTAGGTAGCCATTCATAATGATAGACTTTTCAAGATACGGAGCGTTTAATGGAAAAAATTAGTTTGTTTAAACTAAGAAACAGATTCTTTCTAGTTTTACTCTTACTTATAGAGCAAATACCTACCTACTTTAGTTGTTAGTAATTAAAATGTACATAAAGAAAACGTATGCCTTTTTTTAAGGAAATTCAATTTTTTTAATAATAAATATATTATTTATACCCACTTCTCCGCCACTGGTTGTTTAAGGTGTTTTATACTAACAGGTTTTATGACAACCCAAGTCAACTTTATAACAACCCAAATGTAACTTAAATATCTCAAGTAGCATGGTAAATATTCAGTAAACCAAACATATTTTTTAAAATTTTAACATACTGTATCTTATACGGCTCCCAAAAAAAAAATGTTTATATAACAAACTGAAATATTTTTCGATATTTTACTGATCCTAGGAGCTTCGGTATTAAAACTGAATCACTCTGTATACAGGTACTACTACTATACTACAAGTTTTTATCTTCCACCAGATCGCTAGCAGATGTTACAGCAGCCTATTTACATGGAAGTGACTACAAAAGGACACTACGTAATACTATAATACTCTTCCTTTGGTGATAAAATATTGATGTAGTACAGTACCTAGTACTTTAAGGAATCAAAGTACATAAGTATTTCTGGTAATGTATTTGCATTTTTGAAATTTCTTGTAGAAAATATTTAAATACAGATATACAGATATCTCAGATATGAATTACAATTAGTGGGGATGTAGTCAGTATTTAATGAAAGATTATTTTCTCTTATGAGAGCTGTCTCAATTATTTATTACTAGATTAAATAAAAAAAAAACAGATACTTAGGGCCTGAACATCAAATTTATTTTTTATAGACAAAAAACAAATATTATCACCTTTCATATACAAAATTTTAAAAAATCCACTTTCCACACCTGGGGTGGTTTTAAACGAAAGGTGGCTAAAACCTCTTTTTAAAAATTAAATTAGGATATAGTAAAAACTAATTGAAGTTTTGCACTTTCAAATAGCACAAGGGCATTTTGGATAAGTATCCTTTGTATTCCATACTAATTTTCATTGAGAAGAAAACCTTTGCAAACACCCTATTGTGGCATTCCATTATATTTATCATTTAATCATTATCATGAGAGTTTCCCGACAAAAATTCTAAAAAAAAAATGCAAAAAATCCATCTATGCCATTTGTTATGCCATTGCCAATAGTTTTTGACCAAATATGAAATATACAGAAGGTCCATGGTGAGGGTATCCAATCAGAGAGTCCGAACCAGAGCCTTCTAGCTGCGACGGTCACGAGATCGGTTGGGTTACAGCAGCCTGGAGGCGGTAGCACTTTTTCAAACAGGTGAGCCTACTGCTTTCACCGTTTACGCATATACGCTCCTCGAATATCTATTTATTGAATAACAGGTACATAAATGTCAAAACACCTATTATTATAAGGAAAATGTAGTACTAATCGCCTGGGAGTTTCTAACCAAATGAAATCAGTTTACGCTTGTTAAATAAAACCAAACTAATATGTTAGATTAGGAGTAGGTTAAACAAGGGCAGGGCGCTAGAAATACCTATATAACACATCTGCTTAATTTTTATTTACCAGAAGTTTTATAAAATTTAGAAAATTTATATAGATATTGTATACCTATATAATTCCAAAATTTACATAACATGAAGAGTACAGGCTAAAAAGGATGAGGGTCCACAAAATCCGTATTTGAGATAGGTATGCCAAATCATGGCCAAAAGACATTATTTCCTGCCTAGCATTAGCATACTATAATACATATACAGAGCAAAACAGATGGCAGTACCTAGTAAAATGCGTTTTAATATTGGCTGTACTATGGGTAAAAAGGATGAAGGTCCACTCGATGTGTGCAAAACGGATGAGAGTCCAAATTTCCCCACTTTGTGCTGGCATTTCTAAGGTTATGACAAAGAGACAACAAATTATGAAAAAAGGGAAAAAAGTTCTTAGACACAAATCAATAAATGAGGATGACTGTTCAGTGTCTAATTATACCAGAACTACCTTCTGGACAATTTGAAATTCCAAATTTGAAATGTAAAGATAGGATTCCATACTCAGAAGTAGGTACCAAAACCTACAGGACTTAAAACATTTTTGTAGTGTAGAAGCTCAACTCTACTTTAAAAATTTACGATGTAACTTAAACTTATTTTAAATGGATATTGATTTTTTGCGCGATTTTTTGCGCACCTCATTTTTTCCCTGATTTAATATGCTTTATAATTTCTCTGGACGCCCATGCTATTATTATTATTATTATTATTATTACTAACAAAACGTTTTACCAAAACAAGATACCCCAGCTAACATTTTAAAAATTGGTTGCTAACAACAAGTCTATGTCTTAAATATATACAGGGATTTAAATTTCAAAATTTGTTTTACTCAAAACTTTTGTTTTGTGACCCTCATCCTTTTTACCATATTATGGTAGCATCATTTTTAAAAATATTACAAGAATAAGCATACCAGAGACCAGTTAAGTAGTCGAAGAAACATATTGTATTAATAAGAAACAACGAATAGCCGAAACTACTATCTGTTTTAAAAAAACCGCTAAATTTTTAACCAATGACGAGAATCATTGTTGCCACGATTTACCGCGATTTCTCTATCGACAATATCAAAATGCGATTCATAATGTGCGCATTATGTGAAGTATAGCGAACAGCAAACTATAGTTAAGTCGCAGTCCTTTGCCCTTCTATAAAAAGATACATCAATAAACGTTTGTCCGCACTAATATCTTCCCCTCCCCTATTTCCCTCTATTAGTGTTGTGTGATTGAGAAGTGTCTTGATGTTCAATAACACTAAATTCAGTATGGCCGCCGCTTACATTTTCTTTTCAACCCCCTTAATATGGGTATTAAATGAAAGGCCTTGAAGAGTAGAAAACGCACAGCAAGAGACCACTGAAGATGCTGGCTGCGGTGACCAGCGAAACGTTTGGTAAAAATCAGTACCGACCACGGCAGAACATCCCGGAAGCCCCATTTTATACCTATTTGATATTCAACATGGGTATCAAATGAAAGGGCTCGATGGATAAAAAACAATAAATGGCCGCATATGGCAACGAAGACAAAATAATAGTAATTGCCCCCCGCACAAGCATGTGGTTGCTTCTGGGGTACTCCTAGTTTGGAGTATTGTGAGGGTGAGAATTATTATTATTATTAATGAAGTCATACTAAATCCAATATAGCGGCCGCCCCAAAACGGAGGATTAACTATAATTCTTAACAATCTCCTCGACATGGGTATCAAATGAAAGGATTTGATGAGTAGAAAACGATAAGATGAGTAACGTCATACTAAATCCAATAGGGTGGATGCCCCAAGATGGCGGACTATAGGTATTTCTTTACCACCCTCCTGACATGGGATTCAAATAGGTACTAAAAAGCACAAAATAAAATAAAAAATAACCTTTTTAAAAAGAAGATTTTATTTAAGCCATGTACTAAAACAAATAAAATAAGTTTAGGTTAGGTTAGGTACATGCCAAAGTATGTATTTTCTTTACAGTTGTCTTAACGAGAACCTAAACTTATTTTATCTCTTTTTGTACATGGCTTAAATGAAAGCTTGTATTTAAAAGGTTTATTTTTTATTTTTTTAAGATACTTTTAAAAGAATCTTGTATTCAAGATATTTTTATAGCAAATTAAGGGCGGAATTAAAACGTCATCGAAGAGTGCTTGTATCAA
This sequence comes from Pseudeuparius sepicola, assembly GCA_963920635.1. Taxonomy (NCBI): domain Eukaryota; kingdom Metazoa; phylum Arthropoda; class Insecta; order Coleoptera; family Anthribidae; genus Pseudeuparius; species Pseudeuparius sepicola. The sequence continues at coordinate 32,831,354 of OY987303.1, forward strand.
TATAATCTTATTTACACCTAGTTCGAAGAACTACTTAGTTAAAAGGTTTAAAAAATAAGTGTATAATATTCATAGACACTAATGACACTATTTTAACAGATTTAACCGCTAGAAATTGAAAAAAGTTTCTAGTTTTTCGACTAGATTTAAATAAAATCCTATCGATTCATGCAACCCAACACATTCTTCGTTGACGTTCGTCTTGACGTAATCGTTGACGTAATCGAGTTCTTAATTTTGCGCTATAAATTTCTTTTGGGATTTTTTCATTTTTTCTGATGCTACCAGCGATCATATTTTTATCCCGCACCGCCGTATCTCAACATTTTGTAAATTATTTATTGGGGCATTGGGGGCGACATATTCAAACTTTCTAAAAGGTTCTGCTTTATTGTACGTACCTATGTATATTGTATATAATATCAAGCTGAGCCCTATGCTATTTATCTTTCGTCCACAAATGTCATCCTCATCCTGAACCTTTATCCAGCATTTCCATCTAGCTTATTCTTATTATTCTTCCACACATAAACGTAGATGTAACCATTGAAAATAGTGTAAGTACCTACCTATATTAAATTTTAGCCATTGCTAATGAGATTTAGAATACAATAAGTTACATAATATAAGCAATTATTTGAACAATTTATACAGAAAAACATCACTCAACGTAAACAATTATATTTATGTCAATTTGTTTAGTAGGTGGGAATAATTAAAAAATATATTGCAATAATCCATCTATTGTCTCCAGTAATAACTGTTAATAAATTAGCGCTAAAAATACAGTGAGAATAAAAATTATCGAAATAAATTTACACAATTTGTATTAATTCATGTACTGCATTAAGAGTATAAAATTATGTAGGTATATAGTTTGTAACTGCTTTATATAAAACTATATACAAAACACTATAAAAATATTTGTAGAGTAAAGTAATATTTTCATAAGTATATTGAAAGTTGTTACCAGGCCATCATTTTTGATAGCGATAAAATCGGGGATATTGAACGCACGATGCAAAATAAATATTTAATTAGGTAACAAAATACTTTCGCAGTAATGCACGTTTTCGATAAAATTTACCAATGTTCTTAAAACAAAATAGGAAAAGAAAAGAGGACTAAAAGTTACACGAACTTATTTTTTACTCGTTTACAGGTAGGTATTCATTATATACATTGTGTTCTTGGATTGATGTCGGAAAATGTAGGTATAAATATATGTATAGCAAAAAAATCAGTTGCATCCTGATTTTCTGGGGATCGATTCTGCTTGCTCTTATTAAACGGATCAAATCGAATAGTTACAATATATATATATAACTTTATTTTTATCAGAGGGTGATCTCTGTTTGACTAAAATATGGGCGTGAATGCAACTTATTTTGAAACGAGATCTACTTATTTCAGTGAATCCGGCTGCCCAAGGGTTACTTAACTTAAACAAATTCGTCAAGAGTATACTATCTTTATTTTCAAAGATATAAATAAAACTTGTGTAGAATTGAAAGTTTCAACAAATGCGCCTATAAATTCATTTTAATTGAGTGAAAAACTGTAGGTATATTTCGATATTGTGGGCAGATGAACAAATAGGAAGTTCACATAACCAACCCATGAATGGTTACCCTCCACCCTCTAAGCCATTCTGTAGTAATAGAAGGTGCCGGAGTCTTCCTATATCTCACTGCTACTTACTAACTATATAATCAGTTGAATTAAATGCACCAAGCCGATAGAACCCGTATACTCCGCGGTAGCTTAGTCGGTATGCGACTAACACTAAAACATCCTTTCTTGATTTCTATTTACATGTATTAAATCCATCCTTAATGAGATTATAGTTTAGATTTGAATTATAAAAACCACTCTATTGATAACGCGGTCTTTCATATCTTCAAAAATAACGCCATTTGCCCAACATACTGATTTGGCCCATTTTCAGAAAACCCCAGTTTGAGACTAAGCAGGAGCGATTCCTAGAATAGTTATCAAGACGGCAGTTTTTTTACATATAATATGTACAATACACAACTATTCAGACATCAGTCGTCAGCCCGCAGTAACAGTCGCTGAATTTGGTCAAAATTAAATTTTGAGGCTGCATTTTACTCAAAAATTATATTTAACCATTGGCACTGGAACACAGATTACCTACATTCTGTGTTTCAGATCGTCTTCTAAGTATCGTAGTATAATATTGCATCTTGCATTTGCATAATATTTCAAGAAAAGTTTCCGTTTCTGGCCGGCCTCAAATCTACGCTAGGTACCGAATGTTTGTAAATAAACGGTGACTTACCCAATATTCATCTCATCAGGACTGTAGTAGTACGTCGGCACAAACTGAAACCAAAACAGTTTTTTAAACATTCGATATAAAAAGTAATAATTCCGATGCTATCGACAGCTTTGCTTACAAGCAAGTGGCAGTGATCTACAAAATTCGCATTATTATCTTATTTGTATTATCAATACGTAAAAAATACAATGCCTAAACAAATTCTGTGGATTCCTATAGTTACATAGGTGCGCCTATCACAAGTCAATAAATTGGGCTTCTTCGATATAGATTTATTTGTTGTTTTGTATTGCATAATAATCTGCGAATGTTTTCACGATATCAGAGAGCAAAAGTTATATCTTACCAGAGATACAGAGATAATGCAACAATTGGTACAATTTTTATGGATGTTAAACATAGGAAAATAAATATGTTTATGGTCAATTTTCATGAGAAATAGCGAATTGAAAGTTGATATTCTGGGAATATATGTATCTCCTGCTTGGCCTGAAATCGTTATATAATCCTATGTTTCTGAGGTGAATTTCAAAGTTAATGCTGATTTCACATGTTCCTATAAGTTTATACTAAAATAATTATTAGTGGTAAACATACAAAACAAGATAAGTAGGGTAGTAGGTATATAAGAAAATTTTAATCTTGCCACATCTACTCGCTTGATGCAACCGTATAATAGGTTCATCCATATGCGGGAGTTTTAAGTCTGACGTTTCAATTTGGCAGAATTATACATTTCGCATGAACAATCCCAATAAACACACTTACGTTTATTAAACGTAAAATCAACGTGTCATTGGTTGATAAAACGTGTACGTTAGAAAATCAACCGTTTTATTTTGATACAAAAAACACCGTTTTTTTTATTCAACGTTCTTTATACGAACATTTTTAACCAAAATCTAAGTTAAGAAAACTTTTAGGTTAATATGACGTTATACTTTGAAGTGTTAAATTTATTAAATTACGACACGTTTTTATAACTTACATTCTAACCATATTAGCATCTTACACATGTTTTTTAACGTGTTGATAATACATTAAAAGGTCTAATACAATTAACGTTTTTTAAACGTTATAACTAACACCTAATTAAATTAATTTAACGACTGGAAATAACAAACGTTTTATAATCGTATTTTTTTGACGAAAATATAATAGTCAATATTTTTATGTCAGAATAACGTACAAACAGATCACATATTTGACGTTTATCAATACGTGTTTTTAACGTTGCTTGAAAACAATTTTTAAAATATGATTAAACACCTACAAATACCGTTTAAATATAACGTAAAAATATGATATATTTGAACGTATTTATAACGTTTATATAAACGCGCAACCAACGGCTTTTAATAAACCAATGTATGTGATTGGTGGACAGAAGATCACGTGACCCCGCTACTCGAGAATCCTCGATGCACGGCTCTATTATTGCGTCAGACCAACATTAGAAAAATCGTCGCAGCTAGATAATCAAGTGTACACTAGGTTTGCTGAATAAATAGGTGTAAATAGTGATTTTTTCTTATTTTGGGTAAGTACATCTATAAAAACTTTTGCTCTGCATGTTTAATATACTCAATTTACAATTAATAGGGATTGTTGTTAGGTTATGTTACACATAAATAATGTAATTTGTTTATTTTTTTTATTAGGGTCGCACCCTTTATGTCACTAACTGCTAAATTAATAAAAATATATCCTTTTATGGGCATTATGTGTTAATATACAGTGTGTATCACTTTAACTCGAGACAATTCATTATTATTTAACGGGTTCAGCTATTCTCAAAATTTTATTTTCTATAATACAATACTCCAAAGGATCTACATCATGATATATGATTTTTGGAAATTTATACATTCTCCATCGCCTCCTATTTATTTTATAGCTTTGTTAAATTTCGATCATACTTGTTTTAGAGGCAGAAAAATTAAACTTCCCAGTTCACGAAAGAAATGATAACCAGGTTGCTTGGACAGTCAAGGAATGGTTAAAACATTCAGGGACTAGACTAAATCAAGAAAAGAAACAAAATTCAGTATTTTGACTTGCATGTAACTTTATTTAACTTATAAGTAGTACACATATTTTTACACATTGTAAGTTCTTATGTACTTCAAACCTACTCAGTATTGCATAACACAAGATGTTACTTAATTTTACTATTTTTCGAAAAAATATAACAAAAATAAAAAAATAGCATTTTATTGGAACTTCCTTACAGATGAGTGACCCACAAGAAACAAAAAAATGAAAAGTTCAAAGATGAAGAAGCCTTTTTTGTAATATCAGTCAACTTATTATTAACAAAACAATATATATAAAATGATGGCAGTTTCCTTGAAACAAATTGTTCTAGGTATGAAATTTATGTCAAAAATTCGATGGTTATGATAATTATTCAAATAATTTAATAATTAGTTAGGATTCGAAAAAAAAATATTATTTTTTTGGATTTTTAATTTAAAAAAAGAAAATGTCTTGTAATAGTATTGGTTGTCAGACCAGGAATGTCATATTTTCATTACTTACAATTCAAATTGTTATACTATAATTGTTTACTATTTTGTAACGGAACATTTTATATACAATTTTTAAACAACAAATTAATATTCTATATTTCGCGTACAAAACGTTAAAGCGTTGTTAAGAAAACACGTTTTTTAGACACATAATTTCACGTCTAATTTACGTTAAAACTGCAATATAACGTTATAAAGAAACTAAAATATTCGTTGAACGGTACGTATAATATTATTAATTTAGACACTAAAACAACACGTTAGGAAAAACGTTAAAGCAATCTTTTAACATCACGTACAATTTGAATATTTTATAAACTATAACAAAACGTTTCTTTATGCGTTTAAAACCGCGACATCTAAAAGTTGATTCTACGTATGGAAGACACGCTCTTTTCAATTGGTGTCTTGACATTTTAAAACGTTTAATCAACGTGTGTTCGTTTATTGGGATAGGCTATAAAACCGTCATTAATATATTCCAAAATATCTTTATCAATTATTGGTTATGACATCTATAGCTATTTTGTGCTGTAATAGACAACTTTTAAAACACATCACTGCTTTAAGCTGCGTCGCTGATCTTACAGTGCTATTTACTAAAGGTTCCACCTTAATAACGTTTTTATTTTTTACCCCAGAAAAAAATGTAAAAAGGAAGTTGTAGGGAATTTTATTGCGATTTCAAATCAACTTACAGATACCGTTGCCAAAAACTTCTTAACTTTATCTACATAACTGCGCTTTATGGTTCACAACCTGTTGCACTTCTTCTTACACCCTCTTATTTTTTATAACTGTGTATCAAGAGGGGACATTTTTTAGAAATGTTATTTGAGAATTTTAACCTTGTTGTTAAACAGAGTTGAATATATTTAAATCTTGTTTTATGCCTTTTTTTCGGAAACTGTCGATTAGCGAACTAATTTTTTATAATTAATGGGTGCTCAATTATCTCAGAGAACTTTACTGTGAATTACTTTTTCGAATGAAATGAACAATAGAGAAAAATCCACAGATTCCATTTTGGCGAAGCGTAGCCCGAAATGTCTCTTCTTAATATCTATCCAATACTAATACCTAGACTATAAAAACGGCACCTATCAAAGCCGTCATACTTGCTTCCCTTGGGTGATTAATTAACTCTAACGATAGGTAGCTATGCCTGCAAGACTTAGTAAAAGTGCTTTGAAGCTCTGGTGATTGCGGCTTGAAAATGAAAGTATTTCCTTTATTTATGGGTTCTGTTGTAACAGCATATAACATCCAATAAATTATACGTGTGCAAACAGTTAAATGTGTGTAATACATCAGGCGTTCTATATTCTAACCAATAATATGAGTAGTGGATAGCACTTAAACGAAATTACTGACTTGGTCATTGTTGCAAATTTGAATGTTTCTTTATTGCCCAATAATTGTGCTAGACTCATAACTTTTTACGACTGATACTTTGAAATAAAATTTTAGATTTTATAATAATTATTATTATTTAATTCTCGGTTTCAAAATGTTATTTACATTTACATTGCCACGGTGGCAATGTTCGGAGCATTGAGAATTTTTTGAACTGCACCTTTTTCTGCCTTCGATCGACCTTGTTTCTATCCGGGGTCGGGTCAGACTGTATGCACAATGCCTTTATAGAAAAACACCGCTGATGGCCAAAAGCATAGGGCAAAATGTGGATTCACGCTATTGCTCCATCTGTGTGATTTACTAATAATTATCCTACACTCATTGGGATTACCACGGTTTTCTAGGGTTTTCCGTAGTACTTGAGCAAATGCTATCCTAGTTATATCGGACCCTAAACGCAAATGGTAACGAAGACGAAATAATAGGTAGTAATTTTAATTTGATATACTGTATACACCTGTCCCTGCCATCTGTATTAGTAATATAATGTAAAGTAGGCTTTTTCAAGCTAGCGCACGGAAACAGGGCACAAAAAAATTTTCTCGGTCTCCGATTATTGAATAAAAATATCGAATGGCTTTAAAATAGAAATTATACAATAAAGTAAATTAAATATAAGAAAGACTATATGCTATTTAAAATGTATTTTAATTCGGAAGTGTTTGAATGTTTAGATACATTCCTGTACTATTGTTTGATATTTCATTCACCTTATTTGACATAAACTAATTTAAAACATAGGTAGTATTGGATCACCACCAGACCTTAGAGCGAAGCTATATAGGTCTGTGATATCACCTTTGAAATAATTTGAGAGTGACCATGGAAACGCGTCATACATACCAAACACTGTATTATCAGCGTTGTTTATTTTCGAAAAAATTTCCAAGGTACTTTCGTTTTTACAGTTGGTTCAGCGAATGTTCGGCCCTACGTCACAACTCCCGTCCTTGTCTGACTCGTGAATATACGACCGATATCCATCGTATATTCACGAGTAATACAAGGACGGTAGTTGTGACGTAGGGCCGAACATATGCTGAACAAACTGTATGTTTTCGTTTTAAAAGAAGTATAATAAAAAATATCGTTCATTACACGTCCAGAAATAGATTTTCTAAGCTTCGCCTCACACGAGAATTTGTCTCACGCACAGGGAAAATTCCTTACTTTCAGACTCGTACCTAATGAAATATACTATTCCACAACTCCCCCGCACAAGCATTTTGTTACTTTTGGGGTACCTACTCCTAGTTTGGAGAATTGGAGAGGGTGTGAATTATTACTATATTTTTAAAATTATTATAATAATTAAAATAAATATTATAATAATTTTAATATCTATATATAAATTTTAAAAATGATATTAATGTAAAAACACACAAAGGTTTAAGGATAAGTGACAATTACTTATTAGAGAGCATTATTTATACCTGCAACAATTACTAATAGTATACAGGGTGAGTTACAAACGCCGCAATGGCCCATACCTTATCTACTATTAAAGATAACAAAAAAAACTTGCAGAGAAGCATTAATACTACATTCAAAAAATATTTATTAATATACAGGATGACCCAGTAAGTAGTGATGACCCAAAGTTTTGCCGTTTTAAATAGAAAACCCTGTATTTTAATATACTTTCTATAAAAAGCTATTAAGGGGGTTATTGATAAATAACTAACTAACTTATGGAAAAACTTTTACTATAAACAAAAACAGGCTTACATTTGAAAATTTATTACTAAAAAAACATTGGCGGCTAGTGAATATTTAAACAGGTGGGGCCAAATATCAGAAGACCAAAGATTTCCAGTAGAATTTCTTTCCATGGGCATCTGGCGTCTCAGAAAAAACGAACATCAGACACCATCACAAAATGTAGACTATTAAAGTTATATTTAAACGAGTTTTTGAATTGAACCACTTTGTTTTTGAATAAATAACCCGAGAAATAATACAAACTGCGACACAATTTTTAAAGTTCACCTCGGTTTGAGTAAATGTTATTAAAAAAGTATATTCGCCCTAAAGTTCACCAATTCTCGAAAAATTTCCTTATTTTCTGAAGCGTCTGCCTCATTGTGTCCCCTTTAGTGCCAATTCGAAAGCCCCACATAAACTAACACAATTAATCATTTAATTTAAAACGTACCGATTTTTATCAACCTGCGTGCTCACTATATTCAAGCAGTATATCGGGATAAAATATGCTGAATTTAACTGCGTTTTTATATTTATTTTACCCAGCGTACTAAAATTAAAAATGTAATTCATGTGTACCTTTCGATTTTTCGTGTCTTCATTTTATCCCAAATGTGCACAACATCGTTGATTCCCTTTCTTAACCAAGTTTCGTCACCACCGAACAAAACACATACAAAACTAAACAAGTTAAATAGTAAATCGGGTAACGGCCTGTATTCCAGGAAGACCAAAAAGATAATCCTACCCTAAACAACTAACGAGTAGCAGCACGATCCAAAAACATCACAAGTGGCGCCCTCTGTGAGATACGTAGAAATGTACATCTTTAGCTGAGTTTCGATCCTAAAAACACATGACTGCCAAATTTCAGTTCAGCAGCTTGACTATAAAGAATTTGAACGCCCAGTATATCCTTTAAACAAACATTTCTATAGCGCATATTCGCATCGATCGCCATATTTTGATCCCCCTATCCCCGATTTCAGGATTTCCGATTCCTAATAATATATCACTCTGGACAACTCGACATAAAACCGTTATCCATTTTACCAATCGATTTCAAGACCACATTATCTTCATTCTAGTTGCGTGTAAGCGTCATTTTTCAAACGTCGTGCTGAAAATTCAACACAAACAGTCTCAGTTTATCACCACTGAGTTGTTAATAATTCTATTCAACAATTAAAAATCTTTGATGGATTATTTGAAGGCCTATCGCCTCATCGGCCGCTGCGCGATTTTCATTGATGGAGCTGCAGAATTTGCCAGACCGAAGATTGGCCAGCAACTGACACACAACAATGATTAATGACACTGGAAGCGATAGGTTTGTCGCCGCTGCACCGCTCTATGGTCTTGTATATAATTATTGTTGCTAGTTGATCTCCAGGGACGGGGGAGGGAGGGAGGGATAGTTGCGGTGGAATTGAAAAGTTAGGGTTTAATTTTAGTCATCTCGAATCTCGATTATTTATAGCCATGTTAACATGAGGGTCGTTTGTATCTGTTTTTGTGCTAAAGGTATCGATAAATCGATAAGACATCGAAACGACATCGAAACGACTTACAGAAAAACTCATAGCACTCCAAATAAAAGAATTTAGCAATAAAAGGTGACCAGAATGATAAATGATATGAAATATTTGTATATAAATATGTAATTTTTACTAAGGCATTTGTCGTTTCCTTGAGATTCTACAATATAAATCCAATATCAGTTCCAGTTAACAAAACGGATATAATTTCATATCGATCCTAGGTAGGATATGATATTATCTAAATCAACCAATGACAAATAACATTTCTCTGGCGGGTGTCGACCTGTTCGAAAATTAAACAACCCTTGAATTTATTTTATGCCAAAACGATAGTGTGATCTGTCAAATTATTTTGACCGCCTATCCAAGTATCGGTTTAGCAGCCATTGTTAAACGTAGAAAAGATACACTGTACAACCCGAATGGAGTGTCCATATATATTGTCTAATCGCCCTCGAATAATTCAACACACAACCCTGCTCAACCCTCGTCCTCGTCCATCATGTCATCTCTTCTCTATTGCATTCTGATTCATTTATATTATTAGGAACTGAAAAATAAAACTGCTCGTTTACGTTTACTGTAGGTATTATATTAGGATACAATTTTCGTAAGTGCTACAGAACTCTATACTCATACTCCATACTATTCCCAAGTGCAAGTAATTACTAAGTCTATAAACATATCACACAAATAATGCTATTAAGAAGCAATATAGTACTGCGTATAAACATGTTCCAGCTTTCTTGATCTTCAGCGGTGTTTTTCTACAGTTACACGTGCTAAAGGTATCTTAGAATTGAACCATAGAGATCAATCAGAACAAACACTCGTCATCCAAGCAATCCGCAAAACTTCAGAATGGCCCGACTTTTAATATGATACACACGCCCTATATAGATCAGGGACACCTAAGTTTGTATAAAACTTCCACTGTGATAATTTGCAACTTACCCTTTCATTTTTAACTGTGTGTTAATGTCAATTATTTCATCTTATCTGATATAGCTTTCCGCTCATATAGTTGTTCTTTGCTACTTGTTCCGCCTCTGGCCTCTGTCTTTGTGATTATGAGGGACGACAGCCAACCGTTGCATCGGAACTGCCGCATCACTGGCCTTAATGTCGCATTATATGCCTGTCACTTTTTGTATTTAACAGACTTTATTTATGCCTTATTTATTACCATGGGGATAGTCATAATCACGTAATGGAGTGGAGATACCGGCGACTATAATGTTCGCCACCGGCGGCTACCGGTTTTGATTTTTGATTATCGGGCTCTTAAAGATTCGTAAAAATCGTATGTAATTGCCGTAGTAATCGTGTGTTATGTATCTATGTGCACCAATCAAAATTTTATGTTGCAGTGGGTACATACTTGAAGCGATTCGTATATATAGGGTCGTCCAATCAAGATTTCGTAATTTCCACATACATAGTTTACTTTACATTACATTAATAATAATAACAATTATGATGACGTTGACGATGATGATGATGATAACGATGACCATGATGACGACATCATATACACCCAAACAGAATACAAGCAATTAGATACTAAACAAAATATCAGTATAGGTACACAGGCAAGTAAACATGAATAAACCAAGCTATCGTTGTAAACTGTTAGTATTTAAATTTCGCGCCACTTTTGGTGGTAACACTGGAACGGTTAGGTTGGTGAATCGTCTGCCAAAAATGTGAATCGATAGATATACGTTATGCTCAGTGATGTAACAGGTACATTTTTTTCGGTATCTAGATACAGATACAGATACTGTCTGGCAGATGTATCTAGATACAGATACCGATACGTTAAAAAAGTATCTAGATACTTCCAGATACATTCAGATACTATCAGTTAATTAAGAAAATTTCAGACCTCATAAGGCAATCAATATAAATATACATACTTACCTACTTTACTTATAGATATTTATGAAAGAAGTGTGTGTGTAGGGAAAGTAGAATTGTTTAGACGAATGTGAAGTTTAGATTGTCACTAATTGAAAAAAGTTGTTACTAAATCACACCACATTTTATTATTTGCATTGTTTATTTTTTTAACATTTGCAACATTTCGAAGTTTTAATCGCTGAGCCTGTTTCGCCTTGGCGTTAAAATTTGTCCTCCTGTACTAAAGAGGCGCTCGACTGGTGCAGATGATGGTAAAACCGAGTTATATTTTTTTGCCTCATCTGTTCCACTAAGCATGTAATCCTATTATAATTACAATAAACTTAAAATTAATTTTTGCCCATAGAAACGGTTTAAAAATTAAATACAGGGGATCGGCATAAGTCAGGCATCGCTCTCGAAATTGGATCGGCATAAGTCAGGAACAAGTATCTAGATATGTATCTAGGTACATAAAAAGTATCTATATACAGTATCTAGATACATGTATCTCGATACATTACATCACTGGTTATGCTTATCTTGAGACGGACGCTATGCGTGCCGCACAATGTTATGTCACGAACTATGAGTGGGAAATTAAAGCAAAACGTGAAACAACAAGTGTTTTAATTAAACAAATACATCACTATACATAAACAGAAACAAAGTATGCACAATACAATAAGCTGTAAAAATCGTGAAGAGTCTAAGTCGTGAATAATTATTACCCGCAGCACTGAATAAAATGACATACTTGTGAATAAATCGACATAATCAGGAAATAGAACACATTCGGGAGTTACAGGTAAGTAAGAAATATTGATGATATACATTTTTTCTTTATTTTATTCTTATTTTATGTCTGCATTAATACATTTCTGGAAACTGTCTTTCAGAGTTTATTAACAAAATATTTCTTAAATATAGGTAATTTTTTAAGATTTTGTATGTTTTAGGCAAGACGGGATTATTATGGAGCAAGATACTCGTATAGGCCCTTTGACCAATTTTTCGGCATCTAGGTACACGCAGGCGCGGTCTTAGGGGGAGGGCCATGGGGGCCATGCCCCCCTCCCCAATAAAATTAAAAAATAATAATGAACAAAAAATATATACTAATATTATTACTAATATTATCTAACCTACAGTGTCCACGGATTGAGTTCACATAAAGTGTAAATAACAAAACATTTTCGAGTTGAAATTTGAGCTTCTGGAGATCAGCACTGCTTGGTTTGAAACTAATTTGTGACATGCCTACCTAATTTTACTTACGAAAAATCACCTTGGAAATTATGTAGAAACTAATTTTCTACATCACTAAAGTGCCCTTTTTGTAGGTTTTACGTCAAAATGTTATTAAGGAAACTTGTTCAGAATGAAAAACTGAGTAGGTTTGTGAAAGTCATAGGTCTATACTTTGATTTTTTGGTACTATTCCGATTTTTTTAGAAAAGTGCATTTTGTGTACCTACTTTTTACATCAAAATGTTATTAAGAGAACTTGTTGACAATAAAAAACTGGATAAGTGTGAAAAATCCGACAGCCTAGGTCTACTTTAATTTTTGTGCGTTTTAATTTTTTAGCAAAAAAAAATCAAAGTCGGCACTTTACTCAGGTGAAAAATTAGTTTCTTCATAATTTCCAAGGCATACGTGATTTTTCGAAAGTAAAATTATGTCACAAATTAGTTTAAAACCAAGCAGGGCTGGCTGATCCCCAGAAGCTCAAATTTCAACTCGAAAATTTGTTGTTATTTACACATTATGTGAACTTAATCTGTGGATACACTGTATATAACCAACGCACATGCAAAAAATTTGTTTGCATAATTTTTATTTAAAATATATATTTTTTATTTTTGTTATTTTTGTGAGGAATATATTTTTGTGATATCGACTTATTGAAGTTTTATTGTTATTGTAGGTATACTTAAAAACCGCCTAAAGGAGTACATATCCATATATGCCCCCCCCCCTTCGCAAATGGATATGACCGCGCCTATGGGTACACGCAAGTTTATTAATTTGTATCTAGTTGTATTAGAGTGGATGGCGGTTATTTTTCTTGGTTTTTCTTTATGAATAAGTAAAATTAATTTTTGTTCATGTAATTGCCTTACGTCTAAAATTTGACTTTCATTGTATAGTTGATCGCTTCGATATTTAAATGGTTTTCTGCACATAATTTCTAATACCCACTTATGCCAGGTGACTATCTGTGACTCCTCCTTGCTTTCCAGCCTTTCGTTCCATACAAATTACAGATTTAATTACATTAAAATAATGACGGTGTAAACCTAAAGAGTTTACGTCATCTGGCTTCGAAGACCGTTTCTAAGTTTGCGTGCTTACACATAGACATTCAATTATATGAGCCAAGTTTCGGTTTCAAGATTTTCGATTCAATAGTAAACTTTTTGGGGATACAAATTTGGAGAAAATCCTATCGTTATTGGATATTTTTTATTATTCTACATTTATTGCTCTAAATAGACTTTGAAATTGTCAGAGTGTGCCACTTAGTCCTTTTAATTATTCATAATAATGATGTTTGGTAACAATTCTATCCCTGAAGGAACCCAGACACCTTATTTGTTGTCACCGTGGGATAAAATCTAATTCCTCCTTCAAATAACTTCGCCCTCGCCTTGATTCGCTCTTGGTAAGGCTGCAGTGTTTCTATTTCCACCCGTGCCCGCTGTCGCCCCCCACACGGAAACCAATATCCGGCAGGGGGACGGCGATTTTGTTCCCGCCAAAACAATATTAAGCCAGCAAGGGGTGAATAGGCGGCCGGGAGGAACCAATATTCTCCCAATCAGGCGTGGGACGCGTCTCGCGATGCGAAAAAATTGCGACCGGAAATGCCCAGGAAAATGACAATTACGGCGATTTTTACGCGGTGATGACATGTGTCGGCGAAGGAAAAACGAAGAGTTTTGGACTAGCCTAGGAGGGCCAGTTGTGCAGTCTGAATTAGCTCCATGCTGTGTTTTGGAACATAAGAGTTTACCGTTGCTGAGGCAATGGTTGTGTTTATCAACTTAGCCATGGAAATCCAATGAATAATTTTGCGAAATTTTAATTCAAATCGAAATCTAAATAATAATAATAAGAACTCTGTTAATCGTTGAAAATTTTGTCTAGACTTTGATAACTTAATAATAAATGGATAATACAGTCAAAGTGAAGGAGGTGATTTTTAGGAAAGTTTTAGGTAATGTTTATTGTTGGAGCCCCATTAAAATGTTTACTGACATATCGAGAAAGAGAGGGTCTTTCTGAACATGCAAAGATATAGATATCAAAATGTCTACTTTTAAACATATACAAATAAATAAAATCTTTATTTTTGGAGAAAATGCATATCCACGGCCGGCAGCGATTTTTTTTATATCACTATTTAACCTTTTAACCATTTAGCGACTTTTTTATTTAAAATCCACAGCGCTAATCAGGACATACTCCAAAACTCTCGTATACCCAATTTGAACAAAAAATATACAGACAGGGAGTTCCATTCTGCAGGGTGTCAAAGTCGGGAAAAATAGGAATTTTAAAGGCATCTGGCGAATCAACTGTGCTCAGGAATCTCCTCAAAACAATTGAATAGTCAACAGAACCGCTCAAAGTGCGAGTTATCTCAAAATGCAAATTTTTTAAACTTTTATTGAGGTGCAGAGCATCCTGAAATTATTGAAAAACTGCTAATAAACACAACAGTAATTTATTTTTAATTTACAAAATATAATATAACCAACATGAAAAAAAAGGTTTCACTTTATTGGATACTTCTCGACAAAGCCACCCTGCAAGATAATACTTTTTTTTTTGTGAATACTCGTCTTAACTCATCTCGACTTACTGACCGGCAGACTTCTGTAATTTTTGGGCGTAGTTTGTGTATATTTCCTTGGCGG
Source organism: Pseudeuparius sepicola (assembly GCA_963920635.1). Classification (NCBI taxonomy): domain Eukaryota; kingdom Metazoa; phylum Arthropoda; class Insecta; order Coleoptera; family Anthribidae; genus Pseudeuparius; species Pseudeuparius sepicola. The sequence continues at coordinate 32,846,682 of OY987303.1, forward strand.
TTGTAATATACTCGATTTTTTTATCGCACTCCAAAAATAAAAGTCTATCGGGGACAAGTCTGGCGTTCTTGTCGGCCATCTAATTAATGGCCTATATTTCGTCTTATCCATCTAAAAGAAGACATTAAAATGAAAAGTGCAAGAGACTGGAAACTTCTGGTTTAACGATACCTGTTGGAAAGATTTTAAATAAAAAAATCGCTAAATGGTTTCCGTGAAAATCGGGGGTATAAAAAAAATCGCAGCCGGCCCTGGATTTGCATTTTGAAAATGGTAGGAAGGTCAAAAGGAGCTGCTTCTGAAAGCCTAACACAAGGGCCTTTCAACGCTTGTTGACTGAGTAACTTAATAGTAAGGGCTTTCCCTGGTTCTGTGTAATATTTTTAAGTCTGGTTCCTGATGGTTCACTTCATACATACTTTCATGGCTCCGAGAGAAGATGATTTGGTGATTTGGGGCAATCATAAATTTTTCGGGCAGATCCTTTAATGTATATGTCGTAGGAATCGGGCGTAATACGTCATTTCGCGGAAAGTCTAGTCATTACACGTATTGCCGGCAAAAGCTGTAATAATTATTACCTTGTTTGACTCAAATTTTGGGTCATTTCAAGGATTGCCCTTCTTTATGTTAGTCAAACAGAGTAATCGACCGTTACAGCGTCTGACTGCCGTTTGATCAGTCAAATTCTACAAATTTTCAACAAATGACTGAACAAACGGCAGTCAGACGCTGTTATAAGCATTATATTATCTTTTGTCGTTTAAAGCACATCCATACGAGTCCCAGCTATCTGAGAAAAGGTGGGTTCACAGACCCTGAAAGGAGGTTCCAACATGTTGAGGTGAAGCACAGGCTAAAGCTAGACCCCTCTTTTGTATTTGCCTCTGCCGACGTAGCACGTAGCTTATGTTACCTTAAATTTTTGCTTAATATCCATATAAGTATCATAGCCGACTGCATAAACTTGATTTCAGGGAGGAGTCCTTATATGACAATGTATGTACACTTACGAGAGCAGGCTCACGGCTCATTTACTATACCTCTTGCTTATATGACTAGATCAAAGATATAGGTTAGGTTGAATTGAATATGGCATTCATCTATGCTTCGTAAGCTATGCCTACTTATCCAATGAGAAAATTATCAAAATGTAAATAGATGTTTTATACAGACTTAGTCTTCCTAGTTAGCAAAATAATTTTATGTCCAAAATTATGTTACGTTCATAAATGACGTTTAAGCCCAAATATTAAAAATAGGCACATCTCGATAATTATCATTATTTTATTAGTTAAATAGTGATTGAAAGCTCCTTAAAAATAAGTAAGCCAATGGTAGTGACAAACTGATCTTTATTAGAAATTCTTCGTACAATTTTTGTCGTAATAGTATTGTTTTGGGTTTCCCTGCTCGCTTGCGAGTGGGGTGGGTCGCATTGCCTTGGTAAACGACGTTTGGGCCTCTTTTGAATATAGTTACTGCACTCTTTCGAGACATAGCGGGTCTTTAAGGTTGTAAACGATTAATTTCTAGATTTACACGGAAATAACTGGGTTCCCTCTTTTAGTGGGGATTGTATTATCGTATGTAATATCACAAGTGCCGGAAATTTTATCGATAATTTTCTCGAAAGCGCTATTTTGCCTAGAAAGATCACGAGTATAAATTGGTCTTTTATTTTCTGACAAAATCCCGAGAGCGAAGCTCGAGGGATTTGATCTCTGAAAATAAAAGCCCAATTTGTACGAGTGGTTTTGCTAATGGGCAAAATAGTGCTTGAGAATAAAATTATTTAGAAAAATTTCCGGCACGAGTGGTATTTGTCGAGATTATTTCGCGAATACGATTTAATAATTTCTGTATTATTTTTTTCTATGGTTACATTTCCAAAACGGCTCATTTTGAACGAGTTTATTGACAGCTTCGACTGTAGCATTCGAGTAAACAAATATGTCGCTTGGATATCCAAGGCAAATGCGATATTACCTACACCCTGTCAGAGTTGGTTTATTTTCTGAATGTGTGTCATAAATTTAAACGGAGACCGAGGTCTAATAATAATTGAGCAGTGTAGAAGTTATATAAATTCATTGATATTGCTACGACTTCTTAACAAATTAATTTTTATAGGGAACAAACAAAGAAGTATAACAATGGTCTGACCAGGTTGCGTAGCAAAACTCCCTTTCTAGCTCAGTCGAATTGGGGAGTGGGTTTCCAATTTTAAAGAAAATTAAATAGAAAAGTTAAAGTTATATACCTTATAGCGCCACTGACTTAGGCAGTTTAAGCCAGAAAACTTACATAATCAAATGTAAACCTGGGCAGACCCCAAATACCTTCATTAATTAGAGGATAAAATATCTATATCAAAACGTACTTTTTAGGAGAAATAATAGGTCTGATTGATTTGAAAAAAAGGTATAAATTTATTACCCGTTGGGAGAATCACAGGATGATTATTGTAGTAGTAGTAATGGAAATTATGTAACTTAAGAACAATAATAATAATTATGTTACTATGGAATTTTAGAATTTATTATTTTCTTTTAACCGTTACAATACAATGCTTAATAATACCGCAACAAAATTTATAAGCTGCAAAATTTAGAACAGTGTAAAACACCAATTTTAAGAAGCACGTGTTTGTATCGAACAGATTCGCGGTTGCTAAGCAACGAAGTGGTAGTTGCACTAGTGGTATTACCGCGATTATTTCCCTCATACTGCTTGCATCCAATAAGGTAGCTCCTTCCATAAAAATCCAAACAATGATATGCCTCTGCTAGCGGTAATTTGCACTGGTGCAATTACCGGTAATTGCACTTGTGCAAATTATCACTTCGTTGCTTAGCAACCGCGAATCTGTTGGATACAAACACGTACCTACTTCTTAAAGTTTGTGTGTTTTACACTGTTCTAAATTATGCAGCTTATAAATTATGTTGCGGTACTATTAAGCATTGTATCAATGAATTTATATAACTTTTACATTCCTAAATTGTTATTGGACCTCCGTCTCCATTTAAATTTATGACACATTCAGAAAATAAACCAACGCTGACAGGATGTAAGTATAATCGCATTTGCCTTGGATATCCAAGCGTCATGTTTGTTTACTCGAACGCTACAGTCCAAGCTGTCAATAAACTCGTTCAAAATGAATCGTTTTGGAAATGTAAACATAGAAAAAATTAATACAGAAATTATTAAATTTTAATTAAATTAAATTTTTCTAAATAATTTTATTCTCAAGCCCTATTTTGCCCATTAGCAAAACCACCCGTACAAATTGGGCTTTTATTTTCAGAGATAAAAGACCAATTTATACTCGTGATCTTTCTAGGCAAAATATCGCTTTCGAAAAAGTTATCAACAACATTTCCGGCACTTGTGATATTACATACGATTATTTGCCTCATTCTGCTTGCATCCAATGAAGTAGCTCCTTCCATAAAAATCCAATCCAATAATATGCCTCTGCTAGCGATAATTGCACAGTGCAAATTATCGCGGTAATACCACTAGTGCAATTACCACTTCGTTGCTTAACAACCGCGAATCTGTTCGATACAAACACGTAGGTACTTCTTAAAATTGGTGTTTTACACTGTTATAAATTATGCAGCTTATAAATTTTGTTGCGATATTATTAAGCATTGTATCAATTAATTTATGTAACTTTTACACTGCTAAATTGTTCTTATTAGACATCGGTCTCCGTTTAAATTTATGACACACATTCAGAAAATAAACCAACTCTGACAGGGTGTAGGTATAATCGCATTTGCCTTGGATATCCAAGCGTCATGTTTGTTTACCCGAATGCTACAGTCGAAGCTGTCAATAAACTCGTTCAAAATTAGTCGTTTTGGAAATGTAAACATAGAAAAAATCAATACGGAAATTATTAAATCGTATTCTTGAAATAATCTCGACAAATATCACTCGTGCCGGAAATTTTTCTGAATAATTTTATTCTCAAGCGCTATTTTGCCCATTAGCAAAACCACTCGTACAAATTGGGCTTTTATTTTCAGAAATAAAATCCCTCGAGCGTGATCTTTCTAGGCAAAATAGCGCTTTCGAAAAAATTATCGATAAAATTTCCGGCACTTGTGATATTACATACTATAATTTGCACTAGTGCAATTATCGCTAGCAGAGGAATATGATTGGTTGGATTTTTATGGAAGGAGCTACTTTATTGGATGCAAGCAGTATGAGGGAAATAATCGTCCCTATTTACTCTGAAGAGTTGTCCTGGTACGTTTGTTTGTTGTGGAACCCTATATTGTCGTGTTTTGTTGCGTTATGTGGGGGTTGTTTTCAATTTTTGTTGTGTTTCCAGTGGTCAATGTTTTGGCGTGAATTGTGTCCTACTTCGTGGCCAGGAGTCTTATGTTCAGGTCTGCCTCCGGTCTTGCTATTTAGACTGGGAGATTGTGGTTTTTCGGCCTTATTTCGCCCCTATTTGGTGCCTCCAGAAAACACTTACGTGTCCGAACTGACGTGGGTTTCGCCTGGAGTTTAGGGGCCGGGATGCTCGATCGTCGTGTATGGCATGGTATTTCGAAGGAGTTTCTTCTGTATATGATCGTGGCTAGCAAGGTTATTGTTTTCGTAAAAGGTCAAACCTGCGCGGTCAGACTTAGGTGAAGTTGGCGTCACTGACGCTAACGCCATGGCGCAAGCGTCGACGCCGAAAAGAAGACAGCTAGACAGCGTCATCGATTATCCGTCCACTAGCCCGTTCCACTATCCGTCATAATTAAAGTGGCGTCTTCCGTTTTTATTTTTCTAAGGGTGTTCTGTTCGTGGATCTCAAAGGAGAAGGGTCTGTCCGCCCTTTGGGTTTACTAAAAGTGTGCGGAACGTATACTTAGAAAAACTAAAATACGAAATAAACCCAAAGAGCGAAGAGACCCTTTACCTTCGAGATCCACGATTTTTCTTAATACTGGAGGCTACCCGCAACCAGGGGAGCTTAACTGCCTTGGGGCATCCCAAAAAAGTGTGCGGAACATAGTTAGAAAAATTAAAATCCGAAATAAACCCAAAGGGCGAAGAGACCCTTTACCTTCGAGATCCACGATTTTTCTTAATACTGGAGGCTACCCGCAACCAGGGGAGCTTAACTGCCTTGGGGCATCCCAAAAAAGTGTGCGGAACATAATTAGAAAAATTAAAATCCGAAATAAATCCAAAGGGCGAAGAGACTCTTCCCCTTAGAGATCCACGATTCTCCTTAATGCTGGAGGCTACACGTACCCAAAGGAGCTTATCTGCCATAGGGCATCCCATGAAAGTGTGCGGAACGTACTTAGAAAAATTAAAATCCGAAATAAACCCAAAGGGCAAAGAGACCCTTCTCCTTCGAGATCCACGATTTTCCGTAAAACGGGAAAACATCCCCAAAGGAGCTAGTGTGAGGAATTGTATCTCCAAAAAATGTCCAGAACACCCTTAGAAAAATAAAAACGGTATACGCCACTTTAATAATTATGACCGATGGTGGACGGAAAATCGATGACGCTGTCTTCTTTTCGGCGGCGACGCGGGCGCCATGGCGCTGGTTTCAGTGACGCCAACTTCACCTAAGTCGCGGTCAGTACGCACATGCAGTGGCGTACGCTTTTTAAATGATCTGAGCCTGGGTACGTTTGTTTTCGGGAGTCATTGTCGTTATTGCATCATGATAGGTTGTCGTCCAATTTCTGAAGGCCTCTAGAATGATAGGTGACGACAGAGCACGCCGTACTCAGAAAATTCGATGTTTGGTTAGGATATTGGCATTATTTTGTTTTAATATTAGGTATCCTTTACATTTTCTGTGATTTACATAATAAGTATGTGATCATCATAACAAAGAATTTTTTTCACTTTGATTTAAATGTGACGCAGAAAATCAAGGTTAACTATCTGACATCATCTGGGTAACTGAATTTAAAAATTCCATTTCTAGTGTCTAGTTAAAGAGAGATTTTAGTATAGTACCAATGTTTGATGAATGGTCCAGTGGTCCTGTCAAATCCTGTTTGTAGAAGCATCGAATTGATAAGTCACAATATTTCCACGGCAACGGCCATTCCACGGCTCGGTGCTGGGTCCCACGCTTTGGAACATTCAATATAATGGATTGCTCGAGATGACTCTTCCGAAGAGAGCGGCAATGATAGGGTTCGCATATGATATTGTACCGAAGCTCAACAATCGCAGTCCAAACTCCGCCTTTAATGTTTAACCTTCACAAATCACAAATAAACTTGTCAGATACTGTCACTGACCAAGAATACTCTATTGCACTAAACTCGCGTTATAACCTTCAACTTCTCTCAGGCCCAATTTTCAGGGCTTATATATTCAAATGGAAGCCTGGAGACTACTCTAGAATATTCCTGGCCAACGACAAATCAAAGTTCTAGCAAATTTCTAAAAACTGATAGAAGCTCTACCGAGAAAAACAATGGAAACTAAAAGGAAATGGGGCCCTGGGGTCTCAGGCCAACAAAGATGCAACGAAAAATGCCTCTAAATTAATCATAAAAATTATAAAACTGTAAACTTAACTTAACAAACTTAAAAATGTATGTGCTAAATCTTTTAGTAGGTTAGAAAACAGTGCAGACATGTTCATTGAAAGCTGATATAACAACTTTAGAGGCATTTTCCGTTACACTGCCCCCCTCTAACATTTGATCGTCCCGATCAAGTTATATGACCTTCATTTATCTTCTCATGGTATGGACACAACCTGACAATATTTACTATCTTCATCTTTGCTGTTGGGCTACGTCTTATACGATAAACGACATCATTAATCTTGTTCACGACGATGTATGGTCTTTCCCAATTTCTACCGAGTTTCGGAGACCGACCTTTTGTTCACTTTGTCACCCACATTAAATTCAACACTGGTTGCTTTTACTCGTAGACACTTTCTAGATGCAATTTCTGGCGGACGCCTTCATGAACCAACTGGAGATGCTCCCTCAGGTGACTCGTGTAATCATCAGTAGATTCTGGTCGGCCGGATATGATGTCGATAGGGAGCCTTAGATTGTCTCCGAAAATAATCTTAGCTGGAGAATTTCCTGTCGCTTCATGCACAGCGGGACGGTAGGACAATAGAAAAGGTGGTATGCATGTGCCCCAATTACTTTGTTTCTGATTCACTACCATCTTCAGGTACGTTTCTAAGGTCTTATTGAACCGTTCCACCATACCATCAGACTGGGGGTGCAGGGGTGTTGTTCTTGTCTCAAAATTGCGGCCCTGATCAGAGACATCAAAACGACATATCCAATATTGAAACAGGACCTCTGTGACTATGATGGCCTCTACTCTACGTCGATAGCAACCCTTTCAAAAGGAGCTCCGACCAGGTATTGCATCATTTTACCCCTGTTCCTAGTTTTTGTTAATTTCGCCGAAGCACATTCTTTACATCGGCGGCACCACTTCGACATCTTCCCGACAGTTTACCCAATAAAACCTCTCTCTAATTTTATTCAAGATCTTACTAATGCCAAAGTGTCCACCTTCAACGCCTTCGTGCACGGCTTTCAGGATCTCCGACACTCTCTTCTTGGGAAGCACTATCAGAAATAGCTTTTAGTTTCCGTCTGGACTTTCCCAAACTCTCTTTAGTACACCATCTTGAATTACTAACGAGTTCCATTGTGCCCAGTATGTCTTCAACTCTGGTGATTTGTCCGAAACATCTTTCCATTCAGGTTTGGGTATATATCTCAATTTTAGGTCAAATATTATACAAAATATGGGATCTTCGCTTTGCTCTCTGGCGATGACTTCCGAATCCCAATTTTCAGGTCCACGGACAGTAGTTAGATGGTTAGATAAAATTAGGTCCGGGTTTTCTCTTAATTCCTGTCGACTACAGTGATGACAGTCTTCTTGACAATGCATCAGCTCTCTTATGGTTGTCCCTTTGCGGTTTTCCACTTTGAAGTCATATTCCTGCAGCCTTTGAAGCCATCTTGCCACTTGTCCTTCTGGGTTCTTGAACTGGAATAGCCATTTTAGTGATGCGTGATCTGTTCTTAATATGAAAGGTTGGCCATATAAATACTTGTGGAAATGTTCAACGTCCTTGACCACTGCTAACCACTCGACCCTTGTCACGCAGTAGTTTCTCTCTGGCTTTGACAGAGTTTTACTGAAGTAGGCAATAACTTTTTCTTGCCTTTCTTGCTCCTGGGACAGCACTGTTCCAACACCAAAGTTGCTGGCATCTGTATTCACGATGAATGTCTTTCCAGGAAGGGGAAACGTCAAAATCGGTGAAGAACATAAAGCTTTCGTCAAGGTCTGAAATGCTTCTTCACAATCTGAGGTTCACATATAATCGATCCCGTCCTCTGTGAGCTTATGACTATATCTTTTCTGGGTCTGTTTTAACACCTTGCTCTGAAATTACATGCCCCAAATACCTAACTTCCTTCTTGAAGAAACAGCATTTCTTCAGGCTTAGTTTTAGATTAGCTTCTCGTAATTTCTGGAATACCTCTCGGACATTCTTCAAGTAATCTTCAAATGTTCTTCCCAAAATAATGACATCATTCAGATATACTAGACAGGTTTTCCACATCATTCCTCTTAGCACAGACTCCATGAGCCTCTCAAAGGTTGCTGGCGCATTACAGAGGCCAAATGGCATAACACTAAATTGCCATAAACCTTTACCATCTTGAGTGTGTATTTCGACTTGCCCACTCTTTAAGTCCAACATGGAAAACCAGTTAGAGCCAGATAGAATGTCTAAAGTGTCATCTATTCTAGGTAGAAGGTAGCTGTCTTTTAACCGTTGATAGTCTACACAAAACCTCATAGAACCATCCTTCTTCTTCCCTAGGGCAACTGGAGAAGTCCATGGGCTCTGTGACGGTTCAATGATTCTCTGTTGTTCCATTTCCTTCAACATAGCTGAAACCTCTTCTTGCTTAGCAAGGGGTATCATTCAAGGAGCCTGTTTGATCGGAGGGCTATTACCAGTATTTATCCTGTGCTGTACTAAACCTGTAATTTCAAAATCGCATTCAGACTTAGCAAACACATCACCATTTTCTTCAATCATTTTCGCAGTTGGTACTACTGCCTTATTGTTAAGTAAGCAGCGGCTTCGTCGACCATCTTCTTCAGACTCTCTGGTAGGGGCTGTGGAACCTTTGTGGTGAAACCTGATTTCTCATAATTGCCTGAACTTCATGGCATAACTCAGTCTTTTTGCCTTTGCTCAAATTTTGGTCATAGTTCTTCAGGTTAGCAATGCGCACAAATATGACACGCCCTCTTTTGGTGGTCAGCGTCTTTGCAGGGAATATACCTCTTTTATACAGCCCGTATTCTTCTTCGGGTTCCACAATAATTGTTTTGCCATTCAGTCCATCATAGGTGGCCTTGATAATCTTTTCTGAATTAGCCGGAACCGTGGTATCTTCATAGGTGCTCACAGTTCGGGTAGTGTTGCCAGCCATGTTAGGACGTGTCATCAGAATGTCTTTTTTTCCTCAAAATACTCTCGTGAACTTCTATCTTGAACCGCTGCTCACGCATGACATCCAGTCCTAATATCACATCGTCGGATATTTCAGCCACAAAGACCCTGTGCTTGAACTTATTAGAGTCTATGGGTATAAAGGCGTCGTGCTCTCCTGTAACTGGAATTTCTTCACCATTTGCCAATTCCACGATGTAGTTTGGTGGTGGTGCAATCCGGCAGTGGGCTATGATGTTCGACCTCACGATGGTATGACTAGAACCAGTGTCCACTGCAATGTCACATTCCCGGCCGCAGATCTTTCCTGGTGCTACCAAGCTGTCTCCTGAATTCGGCAGCCGGTCAACTTTTATCCTAATAGGCGGAGCTTGGTAGCACCCAGCCAGCTTTCGCCCCTTAAAGTTGGCTACTCAAAGTTTTCGTTGCTTCTCGCCATCAACAAAATTGGTGCACTGACGTATTAAATGCTCCTCAAGTCCGCAAGCGCAGTGGTGTACTTCTTCAAAAACCAATCCCTTCTTTGGAGGCCGTATCACGTTAAAGGATGTTCTGGATATACCGTACCATTTGTTCTACGTTGGTATTACTAGTACTGCCTCTGTTTTGTGGTCGCACCTGTCTTAACCTCACTGGTCTACGTGCTGCCTGCCTGGCAGCTTCAAATTCCAAAGCATGCGCCAAGGCCTCTGAGATATTTTTGTGGCGGGCTAGCCGAAGTGCTTGGCTAGTCTCGCTGTCAATCACGCCATCTATGAAGCCGCTTACCGAAATTTGTTCCCGGAATTCGACTGGGGCCGATGGATAGGCCAAATTTACCCGGCGAGCAATGTCGGCTTCAAATTGTTGCAGGGTCTCATCGGTGCGTTGTCGTCTACCTTTCAGTTGCGCCTGGTATATCTGTTGCAGATGGGCTTCCTCATATCGCATTTCGAGGGCCCTAACCACGGAACTGTAATCATGCTGAGCATCGGCCGGTATCGTTCGCAATAATTCAGTGGCCTCACCTCGTAGACATAACTTCAAATTCCGGACTAAAAGGAAATGGGACCCTGGGGGCCTCAGGTCAACAAAGATGCGACGGAAAATGCCCCTAAATTAATCATAAAAATTATAAAACTGTAAGTAGAATACCCAAACTTAGAATTTATCTGCTAAATCTTTGAGTAGGTTAGAAAACCGTGCAGACAAGTTCACTGAAAGCTGATATAACAACTTTACAATATTGTGCAGTTGGTAGTTGCGAGGCGAGGGAAACTTATCATGATTATAGCCAATATAATAGCCCTGCAACGGGTAGTAGACTGGATACAGGAGAGAAAACTGCATTTAGCTTCACAAAAAATCTGGGCAGTCTTGCTGACCAGAAGGAAGAAATCGCTCCCATCAGATTTTTATTACAAGGAACAACGGTCAGGCCGATCAAGGCTTAAAAAACTTGGGAGTGTGGCTGGACAACAACCTGACTTTTGCTGAGCACACAGAACAAAAGGTAAAAAAAGATCGAGAAAACCATAGCGGCGGTCTCTTGCGTTATGCCAAACGTGGGGGAGGGGACCAAGTGCAGCTGCTATACGCAGCACCGGTGTGACACGGAGTCCCGAGAAATAAGAAAATGAAGAGTAAAGCGATAGGGGCACAGAGGTTGTTGTTGATCAGAGGGTGTAGCGCGAATTACGATGCGGAAGCGATGTAATAAATTTTTAAAAAATTCGACCGACAACTTTATTAGGCAAGATACAGAATAAAAACCTTGTAAAAACAAAGAAGTTGTATTTATAATTTTGAAGATGCTGATGCAGCTGCGCTGAGGTGACGCTGAACATTCTAGTTGGACGCTGACTAAGATGCTGATTCTGCTTGGTGTACGGACGTAACTCGCGTATCGCACAATATCAGCAGAAGCGGCTAGTGTATGGCGAATAGAGGCATTCCTGGAACTCTGATGACGAACAGGCGAGAAAAGGATTAGTGCAACCTCCTAAATAGATACAGATATGGGAAGTTGCAGCAAGGAGAATACGGTTATGGTGCAAGAGGAGTCGTAGAGAGACCCCGAGGGATGCTCTAGAAACATCCGTAAATAAGAAGGACCCCTTTTCTAGAAAGGATTCTATAGGTAGGACGCCTCCCAAGCAGAGAACGTTCTCGTACACTGAAAGAGACACACCCAAAACCAAATGCAAGAGATGGAACCAAACACCCGGATCAAAAAGTAATGAACAGGACTACGCGAGAGAAATGCAAAATACACTCAAAAATGAGGAACCATGTCAGGACGTTACAGAAAATCTTAGCAGAAACCTACATCCCAAGGAAGTGATTAGTTGATTAACTCTACAGTTCAGTAAACTTGAGAACGGACACCTAAAGAAATGGCTAGAGCAAGTCGCTGCAGATGCAAGCGACAGCGAGATAGAGAAAAGCCTCTTGATTGAGAACCAAAACCTGCGCTATCAGATTGAGTGCCTGGAAAGAAAATCCAAGGAGAGAGACCAACAAGAACACACCAAAAGGACAAATAAATAATATAATAATAATAATAATACGACTTTATTAAGGCGGGGCTCAGTCATAGACTGCTTTGGCCCAACCTGAAATACGTACAAGACAAGTTATAATACATCTAATCAAATTGTAAATTGTTTAAAAAAAGAAAGGAAACGAGAATACTATTAAATACCGATAAAATACAATGAAATCAAATTAAATTACATTACACCTATATATCACTATACTATAACAATATGCCACCACGCGATGAAGACAGAGATGATAAAAACACAAGCTACTGAGGAGCAAGTGCAAAGAGGCCCTTAATTCTTCTCTTGAAATTCGAGAAGGTGGGAGCGCTCTTAACATCAACAGGTAATGAATTATATACAGAAGCAGCGACGTAGCTGAAAGATCCCTTAAAGATGGTGGTGCTATGCTTAGGTATGCGCAATATGATGGATCACGTCTGGGTCTGGCCTGCAAGTCATCCAGAGAGAAGATTTTATTTTTTAAATAAGTAGGTTTTTCATCATGAATTATTTTGTAGGTGTGACAAGCATAATGAACCCTTCTTCTAACGTCCAACTTAAACCAATTGTGTTCGATGTAGTATGGAGTAATGTGATCTCTCCTTCTTACGTCAGTGGCATATCTCATACATATATTCTGCATCAACTGCAGTCTTTGCGAATTCTGCAAAGATAGGCAAGGACCATACACTAGGTGGCAATAATCAAAAAGTGAGATAATTAGAGATTCAGTCAATCGCAACTTGACCGCAGTACTAAGAACATACTTAAATCTATAGATAGATTTCAATACTCGGAAAGCCCTTTTAACGAGACAGTCAACATGAGAGCCGAAGGAGAGATTTTTGTCCAGAATTACACCTAAGCTTCTCCCTTCATCCTGAACAGTTAAAGCAACATTGTTTAAAAATATTTTATTTGTTATGTCGATTTTAGAGCGCTGAGCTTCAGTTCCAACAATCATAGCTACAGTTTTTTCAGTATTAAGATTCAAGGCATGCTTAAGCGACCAAGAAGAAACATGTGCCAAATCCATATTTAGTTTAGCAACCGCGGAATCCAGGTCTTCAGGACTAAAAGAATAATAAACCTGGCTGTCATCGGCATATAAATGCATATTGCTACTAACATTATAGGGCAAGTCGGCAGTGTAAATAACAAACAACAATGGTCCTAATATGGAGCCTTGAGGGACTCCCGAGGGAATTTTAATAGGTGTACAGTTATCGTCCGTGTAATTTGAAGACAGCCTCACAATTTGGTACCTATCTTGTAGATATGAGGCGAACCATTGTAAGGCACCTTCAGATACGCCCTAGTAATTCAGTTTGGCTATGAGCAATCCATGATTTAAGCAATCAAATGCCTTTGAATAGTCCAACATAACTAGAAATGTAATTTTTTTGTTATCAATAGCTGTTAACATATCATCAACGAGATCGGCTAAAACTGCCATAGTGCTATACCCACTGCGAAAACCTGATTGTCTCTCAGGCAATATTTGAAATTTATCAATATGACATTTAAACTGTGTACAAACTATCTTTTCTAATATTTTTGAAAAAAAGGGGACAAGACTTATGGGTCGCAAATCAGCCAAACAAGCAATTTTATCTTTCTTAGGTATTGGTACTACAAGACACATTTCCATCTTGAGGGTACACGACTATTGCTTAATGAAAAATTTATGATATGCGTTACAATACCCAAACAGTGGGGTAAACACATCTCCAACATTTCCCCACTTATACCATCAATACCCTTCGATGCACTTTTAATAGTTTTGAAGGCATCGTATACTTCCCCATCATTAACCGTTTCAAAACGAAAGACATCAGTTACTCGTTCGCACCTTTCTGAATTAAAATAAGCTATAGTTTCCTGATCAGCCTCTGCCCTGTTGACAGAATTTACAAAGAAGTCATTAATTTTATTGCTGTCATTAATACACTGCGGCATTTCACAATTGTGTTTAGATTTTTTGTGTACGTTTAATTTATCTAAGGCTTTCCATAAACGATGAGATGTTTTAACATTCTCATTAAGTTGATTCTCAAGATAAGCTTTTTTTTCCCTGCGTATTATTGCCGTTGTAACTAAATTTCGCATTTGTTTATAGTACAACCACTTTGTTTCGGATTGAGCTCTGGACACAAGAATATCGCGTAATAAGCTACGATACTCAGACAAAGCTCTATCACGCGTGCGCATCATCATTTTTATATTATACGTAACCCAGGGACTATGTCTCTTCGTAACTTTAATTTGCCTGATAGGTGCGTGAATGTCGAATAAAGTTAATATAATGTTTTCAAGGTATTCAACTTTACTATCAATATCATCAATAGAATAAACATGACCCTAGTCAGCCCCACTGGCATGCATATTAAACATGTCTACATTTATGTTTTTAAGGTTTCTAGCAAAAATAATTTTCGACTTTTGTTTGTCTACAGGTATGTTAACTACACAATAAATGAGTGAATGATCACTATGGAAATCTGGTAAATCTATAACATTTACTTTAATTATATGATCATGCCCATTTGTCCATATATGATCCAAGAGTTTGCCACTGACCGGTCGTGTAACTGCATCAACAATCTGATTCAAATTAAAAGTTTTAGATAGAAAGGTTTGCAAGAACTTTGTTTCTATGCTATTTATTTGGAGATAATCAACATTAAAATCTTCAAGAAGAAATACTACGTCCGATGATATTATACATTCTGTTAAAGAATTTTCAAGAACACTAAGTGCTCTAAAACTGGATATGTTTGGGTTATATATACAGCCAACACTTACCTTCTTTTTGCATATTTTGAAGGAAATCCACAAAACATCGATGTCAGATTCTGAGAATTTACTTGCAATTTTTACATCTTTTATAAAACTACAGTTGCGCACATAGCAAGCAACACCCCCACCCCTACCATGCCGATCTTGCCTAAAGAGCTGATATCATGGGATATTACACAAGCTATCTGGTATTTCATCATATAACCAGGTTTCTGAAATAGTAAAAATATCATAATTTGAGTTATTATTAATGTAGTCCTTCAGCAAGTCAACTTTATTAACTATGCTGCGAATATTAAAATGACACAATACGAGATTGTTCGCATCGCTGTCCTCATCGCCAAGTACATCATATTGATTTAAACAAGCCATTCTCAACCTGGGGCCTGACCTCCCCACTGAACTACCATTAAGAATTAAAAAAAGGTTTTTAATATATATATAAAATATAAAATAAATAGAGAGCAAGGGCAGATACACATAACAATTTTAATTAAGGAAAAGAAAAGCAAAAATATAAGCAATATTTAAACAAAATGATCAAGCATCATAGAAATTTTCAAAATATTTACGATTCACATAAAAGCATAAAATCAATAGGCATGTAATTCACATAGAAAACATATAAATGCGCTCATTGTTTTATGACTAAAAACTAAATATACTATTACTCTTTTTATATCCATAAAAGAAAGAAAAAAAAGAAGACAAAGCTGTATGCCCTCGCGTCGATCAAACCGCGGCCACTAATTCTTTATGTCTTCAGCACTGCGGATATGCGTCTTCACTCCATTCTTGAGACAATAAACTTTACCATCGTTGGTCCAAACATTAGAGACTCCGTAGACCGTACCTGCTTTTTTCATAAGCTCAAGTTTCTCCAAAGTTAGGTCTTCTCTAATTACTATGCCAGTTTTTTTTAATAATTTTTTTTCCATGTACACTCTAGTTTTTATTTTATTTGTTGGAAAACGTACAAACACAGCACGTCCCCGTCCCTGTTTTGGTTTGCCAAGTCGATAGGATTTGTCAATATCGTTGGACGATACCTCTACATTGAGTTTATTGCGATTAACATTTATTATTTTATTTTCTAGTCCTTCAGGCTTTTCACTTTGAGGTTCCTCAATCCCATAGAAAATTAAGTTGTTAGATTTATACAGACGTTCCATTTCATTAGATTTTTCTTCAATTTTTTGAATACACTTTTTAGTGCCGCGAAGCTCTTCCGTAAGTATTTTTATAGGTTCTTGAATTTGCATAAGTTTAGCTTCGAATTGTTTACTGACAAGCTCAGCTTGTTGTTTGCAAATTTTTGTAATGAGTTCTTCGTTCAATTGCAGATCCTGCATTTGTTGTTGTTGGCGAGTCTTCGATGCCATACTGGTTTATATCGTAATATATGTGCATATCGCAAAAAAGTACAACTGCAAATCCGAAGACAGGCACTCCTGAAAAGTGGAACAATTGAAGATTTTGCAAACATTTCAGATGTAGGATGGGACGCCGAAGCTTTCTAAAAAATACGTAGCAGGAATTAAGATATACGGGATGCCCCAAGTGAGAGCTGTAATTGTTATACCATGTATAAAAAAATTCGATTCAAAACACAAAGAAGTATCGAAAGCTATTGAGAAATTGAGTGCCTGTGAGGAGCTAAAGGAGCAAAGTAAGAGAGGGGGAAACTGCAACAATGCAATACTCGTTAGGATTCCAAGATAAAAAGGGGGACTTTAGCATAAAATTAGAACTATATATATTGCGATCCTGAATGATCCGGATGAGACTTTTGCCCAAGAGAAAAAAATAATCATAGAATAACAAGGGAAAATGTAAAATTACTTAAGTATCTTTTTGATTGATTATTAGACTCTTACGAAACTCTGGAAATTTCAAAATGTAAATTTACTTTAAATAAAGATAAGGGACCAATCCCCTACAGCCCCTTATACATGTTAATAAACTCACAGGTACCTAGAAACTTAGAAATAATGTAATAGGTAGTACACAGTATAAATAGATTGGGTTAGGAATACGTAGATTAGACTTAATCATCTCCCGATGATGCTAACATGGTTAACTAAACGCGCGTCGAGTGCAAAAAATTAAGTTTTAGTGTGTGAAGTTAAGCAAAAGAAGTATTTTCCAAGTGCCAAAGGTTCCTGATTCCCAACTCAGTATATCTCTGCTTTCAATAGGAAGGGTGTCCGGATGAAGGTGATACACTAGATTAGCTGGGTAATTTTAAAGACAAATTGAAGCATTATTGAGCTCGTGTACTGTTTTCCAAGGAATTCGAATATGAAGTAAAACTTAATATATTGTTAAATTATGTAAAAACACGTTTCCATAAAATTGTGAAATTGAATTTCACCTCGAAATATTACTGAGGATATAAGGGGAGTCAAAAAATTGTCAGTTCCCATGTCCAACTTCCGGTTCGACCGGAAGCGGCTATTACTTGTTGAGATTTTTGAGACAATATTTTGGATTTTTTACTTTCATCTGTTCTCCTAATTCCAACTAATCTTATCAATTATCTCCAACATATTTTAAGTATTTCATGCAAAAATGGAAATTTATCATATAGGTATTTGACGAATTTTATCAAAAAGCGCTGCCTGGCTAGTTCTCTTCAACATATTTTAAGTATTTCATGCAAAAATGGAAATTTATCATATAGGTATTTGACGAATTTTATCAAAAAGCGCTGCCTGGCTAGTTAGATGTTTTTTTAGGTCTCGCTTATTTTGCGCCACGAAAAAAAAAACGTAACAAACAAAAGTTTTGGAGAAATATTTATGGCCACAGGAGAGCCGAGATTTTTAGTTTTTTTTATACATATTACCCGACAAGTTTGTCATGGATTTGATTTACCTTTTATGTTAGTATTGGCTTAGCTAACCGTAAAAAGGAACATTATTGTCCACTGAAAATCCTCATATTGTCAATCCAATTCGGAATCAGGGACACTTCGGCATTAATGTATGGTGTGGCATAATTATTGGTCATCATTTAGATGGGCCATATTTTTGCGAAGGAGTTTTAACTGGTATAACATACCCCCAATTTTTGCAACAACAGCTGCCAGTTCTAATGGAAAAATGTGCATTGTAGTTAATAAGAACCATATGTTTTCAACACGATGGAGCTCCACCACACAAAGCCAACATTGTAAAATAATTTCTAAATGATGAGTTTGGAAACAAATGGATTGGAATAAATGGTCCCATAAAATGGCCAGGCAGGTCGACAGATTTAACACCATTAGAGTTCAATTTATGGTTATTTCTGAAAAACATTGTTTACAAAACTCCATCTCGGAATATTGATCATTTAATATAAAAAAATATATGAGATGCCTATCGGCAAACAACACCAGATGTATTAAGAAAGGCCACTAAGACAGAAGTTACACGTTGTCTAGACTTATGTTTATTAAAAGAAGGTAGTCACATTGAAAATTATTTATATGTAAGAACCAATGACGTCAAAACCTATAGACAGGTTTGTTTTGATAAACGCTTGACGCCCAGAACTAATCACAATCTAAGCGCTTCATTAAATTATTCCGAAAATGTCGCGAGATTGTCAGAAATTGCCCCTTTTTGTCGAGCCGTAGCGAACTTATTTCGACTCTGGGCTCGGAGGCTGGCGTCGTTAGACCATCCCCCGAGTCTTCAGGTGATGTTCCGATGCTTCCGGCGCCCCCAATCAAGAAAAAAACATGCGATATCTAAGTGTGATTCTGGAGGAACTATAACCGGGAATCACCGGGTGTATAGTTGGTTGATGGTTGACTTTCTGTCTTTGTTTGTAGCATGTTTTTAGAGTAGTATGGATATATTTAATCTTGGAGTCAAAATAAAGGGCATTTTTATATTGTTGATTTTTGTTTTCGCTAAAATTGTTATATTTTTAAATATACCACATAATAAGAGTTTATAATAACAGTTTTTCTTAAAAAAGGCGTTGATACAGTTATATTTCTATAACTAATAATAAAATTTTAATACTTTTTCCATAATACATCTGTCTAAGCATCTGTCAATTGCTTCTGTCAAAAATATACCTTCGTAAATCATGGCTAATTCGATTTTCATTAAAAAAATTCCATGGAATCTTTTTCATATTTTTACAAATAATATCCACATAAACTTTAATATAAAAAAATATTTACGAAAGTTTATCAGAAAAACGTGCTCTTTCCAAATATAAAGGGAAACAGGTATGGTCCTGGAAAAAATATATTTGATGACGTCATAACCTATATTTCCCAAATTCCTAAAAACTATATCTTTGGCCCAAAAGCAACCTTGAGTGGTCCTACAAGAAACCCACAAGTCACATTTTTACTGGCTGTTTTGGTTTGCCTATAATAACCCTGGGGCGTCGAGTTTGTTACAAACTGTACATAAAACTAGGTAGGTATAATATTATGTGGTTGGAATTGGGAGAACAAAAGAAACTTTAAAACCCTAAGTATCCACAGTCTGTCTCAAAAATCTGACTAAGTGATGCCCGCTTCCGGTCAAACCGGAAGTTGAACATAGCAACTGACAGTTTTCTGATACTTTTCTCTTATATCCCTTAGTAAGCTTTCGTGGTGAAATTTAATTTCAAACTTATTGTAAAAGGGTATTTTTTGACATAACTTTTTAACAACTCTCCGTATATTATTGACTTCGTATTCAATTTCCTCAGAAAATTCTATACAAGTTTGGTATTCGGACCATCAATAATTTATCTTTAAAACTACCGAGCTAATAATCAAGCCGATCACCTTGTACCTACTGTTATTTTTCATTTGTTTCATTTGGAGCGAAGCATAGTTTGATTATATTTTTATATTAATGGATAAAGAGTACCAGAACCCTTAATCAAGTGAATCCGAATAATAGACGAGATGAAAAGAAAAACAAGTTTCTTCTAAGCCCCTTCACTTCGTAACTTTTTAACAAACATTTTTTGTGATATATAAAAAAAACTAGAAAATGGGAACGTTTAGAAACTTGCCATATACTTCAGTAACTTATAAATAAAAAAGTGCTTCAAAGACTTTTTACGAAAAGGAAAAAACTCCAAATAAAACAGTTACGGGACTTTGAAGAAAATGCGGCATTTTGAGAAACACCCTGAATATCCTAAGCTAAAGATGCGGTTTGCGACATTCAATTCAACTCAAAAATCGAGCTTTAGGCATATTAGCTACTTTTTGTCTATCTTTTCGTTAAATAGAAAAAAAAAAACAAAACCATCCACTTCCTTACCGAACTGTCGGCCTCTAATGGCCTACACGCCCTACACCCAACAGAGGTATAAGGTTTCAATCTGACTAAAAGTACACTAGAAGAAATGCTCACTAAATCCCCTAGAAAATCATAATGGAATTTTTATTTCCCCCATTCCTTTTTGTAAATATATTATGTAATATATAGATTTGTTCCAATATTTAACACAAATCGAAATATTAACACAACAGAACATATTTTATTATAAACCGATCCATTTGTTTCGTATGTTGATCGTGCATTGCCTATAGGAAACATTGCCAGTTAGACAAGACAACAGTTTGATGCTAGTTTGTCGAAATTTATTTTGGTGACCCCATTTAGATGTCTTCCCTGCAGAAGCTTTCTGCACATATACAGGGTGAGTTAGAATGTATATAGTAAATACTTTAAAGTGTACTCTTGTTTTATAACGATAAAATCAACCGTTTGCGTCGACATTGGCAAAACGTGTCTCAAAACACCTCTGTTAACTGCCACACAAAATTTTTACCTACCGGTTTCAAACGTTACAGACCGACTGCACATTCAAAATAAGGAAAAAATACCAATTGGACATTGGTCAAAACAGCATTGGTTTTCTTGAAATAGGGTGTTCAAATTTTGTTAAATTCAATCCTTTCCATTTTGAAAGCAAATAAGTTCTGATACATTGTTCATAGGAATTTTTTTCTCAGTTTAAATGGTACAGTCGATGTGCAACGTTTGATAGCGGTAGGTAAAAATTTTATGTTTCGAATGTTGTATAGGGTGTTTTTTTTAGAGGCGGAGAACTTTAAATTGGCAACACTGTTTCCTGCGACAGCCGATTTGACAGTTCTTGTTTTTTTTAATCAGTTTGGTTTGGCAATTTATCATGAATAGACTGACGCCGGAGCAACGTTTGCAAATTGTTCAAAATTATTTTGAAAAAAATGGTTCGATTCGAGAAACACATTGGGCATTACCTGAGTTTTACGGTGCTCATAATCGTCCTTCCAAGCGATTAAGTCCAGAAACTATGGATCGTTTTCGCAATACGTTTACTCTAAACCTAAACGATAATACGCATCCCGTAAGAAGTCATACAGTGCGCACAAAACAAGCGATTGCAAGCGGTACAGAGACATGATCACTAACTTTTTCGTGCCTCAATTGGGAGGCAGTAATGTTGCAGACATGTGGTTTCAGCAGGACGGGGCCACATGCCACACAGCGAGCGATAAAATTAATGTACTGACAGAAACTTTTGACCTACGATTAATTTCACGAAATTGACCTCCTTAACTGACCACCTCGTTCGTGCGATTTGACGCCATTAGATTATTTTCTTTGGAGTTATGTAAAGTCACATGTCTACGCCGATAAACCAGAAACAACTCAGCACTGGAAAGCCAATATTCGCCGCGTTATTGCCGAAATACAGCCTGATTTACAGCTAAGAGTGTGTGAAAATTGGACCTCCAGATTATGCCATGTACGCGCCAGCCGCGGAGGCCAGATGCCCGAAATCATATTGAAACATTAATGCCAAAGAATTATCTTTCAAATAAAGATAATTCCATGGATATTAAAAACATTTTTTTATGTTTTATTTCAATTTAAAGTTCTCCGCCTCTAAAAAAAAACACCCTTTAGTTAGCAGGTGTTTTGGGGCACGTTTTGCCAATTTCAACGCAAACGGTTGAAACGGTTATATTATAAAACAAGAGTAAACTTTTGTTGCAAAATGAAAAGATGGACCCGCAAGACCAAAAAGATAACCTCAAAAAAGTTTGAGCAAAAAAATAATAGGGGTTGTTAGTTTTTACCCTTTTTTAGAGCACTGTGTAAATGAATAAACTACCCTAAGGCGTCTTCTAGTAAGTAGATATAACACATACCAAATTTCAAATTTTTAAGTAGCGCCGTTATTGTGATATAAATAAAAAAAATTCTTTTGGGTCACCCTGTAGATCAGAATAACTTGGCAAGGAAAGCCCAAATCGAAAAATTTTATATGAAAGACCACCCTTAAAACCTCTTGCCGAACACCCCTTTAAAGTATTTACTATACATTCTGACTCACCCTGTGTAAATTAGATATCTTACAAATCGGATTTTATTAATAACAACTGTAGAATAAACTTTTAATCATGCTCCACTGCAATGTTACCGCATAACTAACTCGACGACGCGACAGCCGTCTATACTTTAATAACAATCCTTTTAGATTTAGAAACGCACGAACCTAAGCGATTCCCTACCAGCAAGAGATTTTCCCGTCTGGCATTAAATCGCAGGCATATAAATTTATATAAATCTTGTTTTAATGCCTAAGTAATTTAGTAGACGAGGGAAAATTATCGCGGCGGAATGCGTGAGGTCTCTTCTCCCCAGCTAGCCAGTGTTCTGTAGGCTGATACGTAATTTATTTCCTTCACGCCTTTCATATTAAAACTGCATTGTTATTTATGATGCACATATCTGAGGAACACTTTGAAGATTATACGCAATAAGGTATTCTGCGATAATAAACAAAATATATTTCAAAACGCGGAAGAGAGTCCGAGCGGTCGGTTCTTTCATGTACCGGTCGGTACCTAGTCTCGGCTCAACATTGCTTTATTGCAGGAGTTTTGATACTCGAACATATGGGAGCCAGAAATATTACTGTTGTCGAGGGAACATGCAATGTTACCTTTCTAGATAGAAAAGATACCACTTTATTTCCCTTAATATTTCCAAACGGGGATGAATCTACATTGGCTTCTTAGCTAGTGCCGATTTTAAAATTGTTGTTCCCCGTCAATATGTAAATCGGTGGGTTTATAGACGCTTTACTATGAATCTCAACTCAATTCTAGCGCCTTGACATGCGTCTAACTCAACTCCACAGTGTATATGTTATCTGAAAATAATGAAAATATTAAATTATATATGTTACGGCTAATACGAGAAATTAGCTAATTCGCGATTTAGCCGGCTAATTCGCGAATTAATCAATACAGCCGGTTAAAATGGAAAGAAATAAATATATTTTAAGAATTTTCGCAAATTATCCGGTTAGAACGCGAATTATGCAATATGATCGGTTGTATCCACACTTGGCTCTTTCGTGAATTAGCCGAATAATATATTAAGCAATCAAGACTCTGACATTCATAAGCGTGCGTAGACATTGAAATGTAATTTTAATACAGAAGTGTATTTTTATTCAACTATTTTCTTATATTCATCATTGCTTAAATAAGCGGTATTGTCACTTTTTGTAACTGCAATTTTCAAAAATTCTTCATTAAAACGCGTTTTAAAGTTGTTTACACTTTCAATACCACCAGCCATGTTGACAGATGATGATACACTGAATCAATAATACGTTCTATATGGTTGCTCTTGGATAATTCGCGATGTAACCTGTTTACGCTGGATAATACGCGAAACTAAGACACATTCGGGTTTTATCATCGGCATCTGGCTAATTCGCGATTTAGCCGGCTAAATCGCGAATTAGCTAATTTCTCGTATTAGCCGTAACATATACAGGGTGAGTCACATCTAAAGTCAGAGCCGAAAACACGAGGTAGAGTTCGCTAAAATAAGCACATATGCTTTATACCAAGAGGCGCTTCTTGTTCCAAATTGAATGGGCTATCCAAAAAGGGCAATTTTTTTTGTTTTGACACAGGACCGTACTACTTTTTTATACAATTATTTACAGTAACTATTTGTATCTACGCCGCTGATCATCTAACCGGGGTCAAATTATTGCACAAAATGGCAACCGTCCAATGAATAATGTGTACCAAATTTGGTTGGAATTCCTAAATGGGCTCGAAAGAAATTAAAAAAATATGTTATTTTTGGAAAAATTTTAACACGCTGTATATGGAGAACCAAGCGTTTTTGAGCTTATGTTTATTAAGAATATGTGCTTATTTTAGCGAGTTCTACCTTGTGTTTTCGGCTCTGACTTTAGATGTGACTCACCCTGTATACTGGGTGTCCCAAAAGTAATGGGAAATAAAGCAACTGCATATATTTTGGGCCAAAATATTACCATTGAGGCTAATATGCCTTATAGAAATGTTGTTCGTTTAAGAGATACAGGGCGTTAAAGTTTGTTTTTTGAAATTGGATTTTGGCTACATCTTCCAACATAATCAAGCTGCTGAACTGAAATTTGGCACTGTTTTATTTTTGGGGATGGAGAATAAGCTGAAAATGTCAATTTCGCCGTATCTCACAGTGGGCGCCACTTGCGCTGTTTTTCGTTCGTGCTTTTACTCGTAACTTTTTTGAGGTCATCTTTTTGGTCCTGCAGGTTCATCATTTTAGTGCATCTTTTCGTTCTGCAACAAAGAGGTACTCTTGATTCATAACGAAGAAATCAACCGTTTGCGTTAAAATTGGCACAATGTGTCCCAAAACACCTGTTACCTCCAATTTTCGAAACATAACATTTTCACCTACCGCTTTCAAGTGTTACAGATCAACTGTACCATTTCAAGTGAAAAAAATCCCTATGAACAATGTACCAAAAATTATTCGCTTTCAAAATGGAAAGGATTGAATTTGACAAAATTTTGACACTCTATTTCGAAAAAACCAATGGTGTTTTGACCAATGCCCATTGGCATTTTTTTCATCATTTTGAATGTACAGTTGATCTGTAACATTTGAAAGCGGTAGGTGAAAATGTTATGTTTCGAATATTGAAATCAACACGTGTTTTGGGGCACGTTTTGGCAATTTTAACGCAAACGGTTTATTTGATCATTATGAAACAAGAGTACCTTTTTCTTGCAGAATGAAAAGATGCACTAAAATGATGGACCTGCAGGACCAAAAAGATAACTTCAAAAAAGTTACAAGTAAAAGCACGATCCAAAAACAGCGCAAGTGGCGCCCTCTGTGAGATACGGCGAAATTGACATTTTCAGCTTATTCTCCATTCCCAAAAATATAACAGTGCCAAATTTCAGTTCAGCAACTTGATTATGTTGAAAGATGTAGCCAAAATTCAATTTCAAAAAACAAACTTTAACGCTCTGTATCTCTTAAACGAACAACATTTCTATAAGGCATATTAGCCTCAATCGTAATATTTTGGCCCAAAATATATGCAGTTGCTCTATGTCTCATTACTTTTGGGGCACCCTGTATACTAAATTATCTACTATGCATCTCAACTCAAAACTCAATCCTAGCGTCTTGACATGCGTCTAACTCAACTCCACAGTGTATATGTTATCTGAAAATAATGATGAATGAAAATAATGGTGAATAATACTGGGTTGTGAATAGCGCCGTGGGCGTCTACTCCTCTGGTTTTTTCGTGAATTGTGTGAACGTTTTCCTATCCGAGTATAATTCTAAATAAAAAAAGTTCTCCCGTCACTTGTTCGCACCTGTCATAGATTCATGATTTATTCATGTATTAATGGGCATCTTCTGTGCGGTATTGAATTTTGATAACCAAGAATGGAGGAGATTTTTTTAGTATTATGGTATGGTAGAAGACCGCAGAGTGCAGTCCGCGACGATTAGGTACTCATTGCCAGCCAACTTAAAAGATACATACTCAAGCCTGCGGACGCCATACAAGAACCTCATACAAGATTTTTGCATTCTTTGGATTCGTTGTTCATCTCTCCGATCCAAGCAGGGTCCATACACAGCATCAGCAAAGTTGAAATGACTAAGGACCAAGGCATCAGTTAAAATTCTCTTTACGGATTTTTCTGAATCCCTTAGTTTAAATAACTGACTTTCAAACCCTATACAAAACTAAAGCCTTGTCAGCTCATTATAAGAAGGTACGTATTGGCATATTTTTTTATACTTTTGATTGTCCTGTTTGTGAAAATGCTGATTTTGTCGTAACAAAACGCTAACGTAAATATATATGTTTTCTTGAAATCGGCAGTGAAGTGTAACAAAATCGTCATTAAAAGCTCAGAAATCGGCACTGAAGTAGCCCATTAATGTACGATTTTTTCAATAAGTAGGCCTTGGCGAGATGTAAACATCAAACGTCAGACGCGGAGTCATCGCCCGTCAAAAGTGACCAAATATTCAAAACCCGGCCAATAAAGGCC
The DNA here is from genome assembly GCA_963920635.1 of Pseudeuparius sepicola. Classification (NCBI taxonomy): domain Eukaryota; kingdom Metazoa; phylum Arthropoda; class Insecta; order Coleoptera; family Anthribidae; genus Pseudeuparius; species Pseudeuparius sepicola. Next base: position 32,872,876 of record OY987303.1, read on the forward strand.
CATTTAACTTTTCGTACACATTGCGAAATTATTACCTATAGCAGCGCAATCTTTTAGTGTAAATATTTTAGTAGGTTTGAATATCAATAGATTTGTTATGGAAGCTGCACAACAAGCAGCAGTTTGGTTTTTCTGTTCGAAGGCGTCGTGTCTTGTCATACTTGACCTAGGTAAAGCGATCGTCAAAGTCAAGCAACGCCGTGTTCAGTTGGTTCATGGACGGGCAATCCCGTATGATTATTTTCTTGCCTAATAAATCTTTTTTTTTTCGATTTAAAAAAATATAATATGTAGGTACCTCGACACTGAAGTTCTTTTTATGACTCATGTGGTTCATTTTCCTCGGCCAGAGGCCTCGGCAACTAAATTCCAAATGAGTCATAAAAAGTTGAACTTCAGTGCCTTGGTAGGTACACGCGCGGCCCTTGAAATCGTTCCAATACGTGCGGACGCAAAGGCGTTCAACTGACAACGTTGCAATTACCCCTCCCCTCTCTCTCGGTTTGAAAGCCAGCGATAACCTTAAAAGCGTAAGTGACGGCAAATATAACATCTTATTACGCGACATTACCTTACTTGACATTACCACTTACAGTGCAAAAAACAGTAAATTCGGCGCTGTTAGGTTGGCCTTAGATTGCCTGAATAATAGTGGAAAATCTTATAACCCTGCTCACGGACATTGGTGGCTTTTTTCGCAAAAGTCTTTCGACAACCTGGAATAGAGCCGTTCTAAAAATCGAAGAAGGTAGTAAATCTCTTAATTGGGTGTCGTACTTTCCTCCGGTATCAAAAAGGACCTCGAAAATCCGATATCTTAGAGAAATTCCCGATTCACTACTAACCCCCTTTCGAGAAACGGGACGGCTGTAGAATCAACGAAACCGACGGAAAATCCTCTGAAACCACTATTGGAAATTGCTTGTTTTTTTCTCATTTCTCGATTTTTCGGGGGCCCGGGAAGCATCAGAACCTCACCCGACGACTCCAGGGAAGCTATAAAAATTGAAATAAACCAAAGATTTGGTTCGCGGTTAAGATAAAGAAGTGTAATAAACCAATGTAAAAAACCACTACGAGATTCTTCTATAATAACACAATTATACTTAGATATTATACCTCATTTAACTAATACCACTTTGACAATCAAAGAAATCCGCGTAATTTCACGTTACGTGAATCTCAAAACACCAAGAAACTGTGTAAAAGTTCAAATCCATAACTATTTTCGTTGACTGACGTATCGCAATTTTTATTTTCTACGGGGAGGAGCGGGTCGGTACGAGGGAATGTAGGGGAAGTTGTTGATTTGTGAAGCCGTGGAATTGGCGCAACGTTGCCGCACTTACCCGAAATTCTTGATTTCTTGCTTATTTCTCATGCCTAGTGGAACGATTTATGAGGCCGCGCGTGTACCTAAATAACTATTATTCGGAAATATGTTTACATCTGTAACTGTAAGATAATTTTAAAAGCTATTTGATCAATAAATTTCCGTCAAAAAATGGAAGGCGCGTGACTTCTGGGGGAGCCCCCTAACGGCCATAACAAATTTGATCCGATTATAGGTTATGCACAACCATTTTATATCAAAGATGGGCTAACTCGGCCAACCATCAAATATTATTGTGGCTTAAAAACCGAAATTGCCCACTTTTTAAGGCACATTCTTCCCTTAATAGGGACCTGGGCGCGAAAAAAAAAAGGTTACGCGTCCTATATTAATTATGGGTATAGATTAACGCCCTATATCGGATCGCAGTTAGTTATGGACATCCCTGCATATTTATACAACTATATTCAAAAATAAAGGTTTTTATTGTCAAGGACACAATATAATCTACCTAATAATAATTGTAATAACATAATATGTTATTACAATACATAACAATAAAATATTATTTTATTGTTATAATATTGTCCCAGAAGGGATTGTTAAATAAACTATTTTCAAACAGCTGAATACACAATGTAACCACAATTTCGCCCTCGCCTCGCCCAGAAAATCATTATACATATAACAAAATAGTTGGATTTTTCTGAATCACGTAGTAGTGATGTAAGGAACAAGCTAACAGCGCAGTTATTGAATTTTTTGTTGTCTTACAGACATAGTTGTAAAGTAATTCTTCTTAATGACGTTACTTCTCGGATAATTCAGGTTTTTCAGTCGCGTGATGTATGAAGCGCAACCTGTTGTTTTAAGAACATTAGCCATCGCAGAAATTTCTAAATACGAATTAATTTCGCTACAGGAATGTAATTTGTATGTCATGTAGGTATTCATCCACAATATAGGAAGCAGAATCATGCAGGTGAAATCTCGTTTAGCATTAGGTAGTAATTTTGCAAATGTAGCGCTGCCAAATCTATGCCTTAGTTAATAATTTATATCCGCCAAGTCCATGTCGGCAAACGTTACCTCTCACCACCTACCCCGAGTCGAAAGTGGTCCGCCTAGTCGTCCCGACCGCCGATAGATGGCACCGCGGATTGCATCTAACCGGCGAGACAAGTTTCTGGGCAATAAAAAACCGGCCACCCGGTCCGTCTAGTGTATTCCTCCTACCGGTAGGCATGACCGACACCGTTGATATTGACAGGTTGTCACCTTTACGCCGAATATCTGCTTGACCGCTGTTTGGAAAGAACTATTGGATATTGCCGGGGCTATCTCGCAAAGTCTAGTTGATAAAATCTGACCGTTGCTCGGGTAGTGCTCGGCTACCCTACGCCGCCTATTAGACCGACATCCGGCCGCTACAAGGAGGGAATAGTTATTGCCGGGGCTATCCTACCAGTTCGCCGGAACTGTTGATTGTTTGCCTCAAAATCGCCCCGCTAATTTGTTTGACGCTCGCCCCCCCCCCCATCCTTCTGTAGCTACCATCGAAACCTCTCTATATAATATTTTATTCTATATTTTATTCTATTATTTGCTCATTTAGATACAGAGTGTTCGCTGTTTCCTAGTCTGGTCTGATCTTTTCAGAGATCACCGCCCGTCGCCGAAGAAGAGGTTAATTTTTAGTTTACGATTAATTATTCATTTTGTATTTTTTGGAATTATTATATGGGGTAATTTGGCAACGAATAGTTGGGTTGATTTCACTCCCCGTGCAAAACATCCCTGGCTCGAAAAACACTGGGCCAGACGAAATTCCGAACCATTATCCACAGAGTAATACCTCGTTTCCGCAAAACCGAAAGGAATGAATCCGTTGCACCGAGTATTTTACCGAATTAATGACATCACCGACCGACAAGTTTTCCATGAAAATCTGAACCATTGGAGTGGTAAAGTTCTCAAGTGTCACCCGAAGGAACAGTGAGACTTGAAATTTCTGTCAATTTAACAGGTTTTTTTTATCAAAGAGGCCTGGAAAGTGACCACTCATTTCATAGATCCTCGGGGTCACCGATTAAGATTCCACCTACAAATGTTCATTTCCTCCAACAGTTGTGAAGATGGGTTTGCCACAGACGAATCCTCATTGGCAGAACCAAAATTTATCGTACGCTTGATCTTTCTGATGCCGCCGGACCCGGAAACCTGAGAATTTTCCAGAGTTTCCCGAATTTCCGAGTGGCATACCAAACCATAGGTTTGACCGTCTGCGAGTAATCACCACGCACAACCTAGAACAGACACTGATTCCGATAGTTACTACGACCGCACCTACTACTACCATCACTGGCATCACCACGACCACTTTTACCACATCTATTATTATTACCACACCTGCCATTACCGCCGCCACCATCACCACGCCTGTTGTTACGTTGTTACCGTCACCATGCCTGCTAATACCGTCACTACATCGACCAGAACCAATATGTAGGTAGTATGGGTTTATAATCTCAGAAAGGAGGAACTGGACGTCGAAATGACAAACACGCCGCCGATTGATAAAAATTCACCCGGGACAATATCTCGCCACATCCCTGGAAACCGGTGGCAAACTTCCAATTCACCGCAACGATCTCCTTGCCGGTCCCAACGAACACCAAGATGGATGTGTTGGGTTGGAATATCAGCTTCAACGGTCATAATGACCCCGTTGAATTCTTGGAAAGCCTCAAGGAGATCTGCGAGTCCGAACACATACACTGTGCTAACCCACCTACCCCTATTATTGGTTGAAGTAACAGAATCTCAGTGATACCGAAATATCAGTCGCCGCCGAAATCATCCCGGATAAACCGCGGCAGAATATACCGGCAACCTACAGACATTAATAAGGCGATATGGGAGACTTACGCCGGACAGCTGAACTGAATCTACAGCAACTGGGGAAGGAGGTGGCGACAGAAATTTCCGGGCCATTTTCGTATAGGTACTTATACTACATACGTAAATTATATGTAACTGTAATATAAACTTCTTCTGTTGCACACTTACAACAGACGGCTTCATCGAAGAACCTGAATCTCCTTACGTTACACCAGTCATGCTCGTGCTACAGAAAGATAGGGGTAGCAGATTAACTGTTGATTTTAGAAAACTGAATGCTGTCATTCGTGCTGATAGGTATGTACACCCTCCCAGGATCGATGATAACCTATACAGTGCCAATAAAACTTCGCCAAGTGTCAGTTCGCCCTGCCGAATAAGGACAAGACCGCTTTCATCTTCCCTTTTGGAACTTTCCGTTGCACTCGTAGACCTTTTGGCTTAAGAAACGCCGGAGTGACCTTTCAACGCCTCACTGATAGGTTAAAATCTGGTGTTAAAGACATCAGTATCCCTTATATGGACGATTTAGTCATCATTTTGTCTGGTTTTACCGAACAACTGAAAGCTACCTATTTGGAATGTTTAATTTCGGAAAACCGTGCGATTTATTTGACCTTTTCGTAGGTAATTAAGAAACACTATCCCACAATCCGCAATAACTTTCATATTCAAAATAATGACGAATTCCTTGGTCCCAAAATCATGGAAAGTGACATACCAGTCACCATTTGCAAATCAGCCCAACCGTCTATTATATTACCTTGTTTTGTTTTATACCCGTACACTGCTAGTCATGGTAGTAGATGTGCCCTAGTAGTTTCTGAAATATAATGGTCTGGCCATCTATATCATTCGCACTAGTTTCAATATTTTCGATCTAATCAGTTGTTATTTCTATATCGTAATTTTTGATAAATTATCTTCGCTACTTAGCTCATTGGCCTCTTGGCGAGGTCCCAATTCACTTTTTTTTCAACGGAACGATAATGTATATTTTCGCAGGTAGGCCGCACGCCATAACGTTGAATGTTCGGTAGGTCGCAGACTAGAACGGTGAATGTTCGGTAGGCCGCATACTAGAATGACACCCAAATTTCTCTATATCCCCTTTTACAGCAAAACATCTCTTATACGTTCTTCTGTTATAAACATACCCATCATGCGCTTCATATAACATTTGGTTTCCTTTAGTCACAGCTAGACCTGATCCTATTTCATCTCCATATCCATGTCCTTTGACCCTATCGCATTTGGTTCATATTGCTTCTTCTGCTTCCATCTTCCGCCATCCTATTTATTTACTACCTTTGCCTATGACTCAGTTCAATACATTCATATACCTTTCAATATAAAGAATATAGAAGAAACACTTCTCTATTTACTTTTCACCTGGCTCTCTTTTTTTAAATCAGAGAAAATATTTATCAATGTCACCTGCACACCTGGTTTTTTTATTTTATCTACAGGGTGTTTCATCTTAAGTGCGAACACCCCCTAAAATTTGTATTCTTCACCCACTTTTAACCGTTTTTTTTTCTAAAAATAGGCCACAAAAAGCTCTTTTTGTTACGTCAGTGCAAAATTTCAGGTCTTAATCTCAATTTTGAAGGCCTACTACGAATTTTTTTTCTAGTAAAATTTTAAGAAAATCATTTTGCGATTTCTTTATTTAAAATCTGACACCACAGCGTTAATTAGGACACACCAAAACCCCCACATACCAAATTTAAACAAAAAATATAAAGGGAGTTCCATTCTACAGAGTACCAAAGTTGAGAAAAATAGGAATTTTTAAGGAATCTGGCGAGTCGAGTGTGCCATGGAATTACTTCGAAACAGTTGGATGATGAACAGGACCACTCACAGTGTCGATGTGCAAAGATCCAATAAAAAATATTTAAGGTGTTCTTCTCTGTACCAACTCAAAATGCTGAGTTTTTTAACTTCATACAGGTCAAAAATCGAGTATATCAAAACCACCCCAGACATTAGAAACGAACTAACTCTAAAAAAAATTCAGAAGCCTGCCAGTCATTAAGTCTATATGAGTCAAGGCGGCTGGTGTGCCACAAAAGGAAACGCACAGAAAATGTATCAACCTAGATGGTGTTTTTGTTGAGAAGGGTCCAGTAATTTATATTGTTTTTTATTTGTTGGTTAGCATTTGTAAAAAAATAAATAACCTACTCTTGTGTTTATTAATATTTTTCAAAAATTCCAGAGCATTCTTGACCCATACAAAGTTTCATAAAAATTCAGCATTTTGAGATGACCCAGAGAAAAATACCCTGTACATTTTTGAATTGAATCTTTGCACACCAATACCTTGAGTGGTCCTGTTGACCATTCAACTGTTTTGAACGGATTCCATGGCAAACTTGACTTGCCAGATGCCTTTAAAATTCCTATTTTGCTCAACATTGGCACTCTGTAGAATACAACTCTCTGTATATTTTTGTTCAAATTTGGACTATGGGGGACTTGGGGTATCCCGATTAACGCTGTGGTATCAGATTATAAATAAAAAAAATCGCTAAATGAATTTCTTAATTTCTTACTAGAAAAAAATTCGTAGTAGGCCTTGAAAATTGAGATTAAGACCTGAAATTTTGCACCAACGTAAAAAAAATTTTTTAGGACTATTTTTAGAAAAAAAAAACGGCTAAAACCGGATGAAGAATACAAATTTCACGGGGGTGTTCGCACTCAAGATGAATCACCCTGTATATTTGTGCAATTTTCCTCACCCTCTTCATGCCCTTTCCTCAGATACACTATTATTCTGGTAACTATTCCACATCTGAATTGAAACTATCTGTGGTAGTTTATTATCTTTTGATTTATAATAGTAAGTCTGCTTGCGAGAACAACTTCTATTTCATCATATTTAAAAACAATGTAACACATCCCCAAAATAATAATACCTATGGATACTAGCTCCCGAACATAGATGGTAAATAACTACTTATATTCTAACAATACATATCCCAAACCCAATGTAAAACAAAAAACCAAATATGATTGTTTAACCGCTATTGCTTTATTACTTGTTTTGTTGAAGCAAAGGCAAATTAAAATATTCATGAGTAAAAATCGGGCATCTCCTTTGATTTAATCTTTCTCTTAGTTGAGCCGATGATCATTTGCATATTAAGAAAATTTGAGTAATATCCATGCAATCCTTAAATATATCCTGTTAGGTTTGTTTTTTTCTTTGATATATTTGATAACATATAAAATTAAATATTTTGTTTATGTACGGAATATCAAGTTTTGAAATCGAGTATCTAAGTTGCCAAATAAATATCTTATTTCAAATTGATTTAAACCAACTATTTATTTTTGAGAAATTCCCTTGTCATAAAAAATATCTAATGGCCGCCCTTTTGGGTTAATTTTTATTTTATTTTACAGACGAGTTACCCATTTTTTGGAACCTGTTATATGTGATAATATTTATGATTGAACGAATTTCTAGTTAATAAGTTATTATTTTGATTATTTTGAGAATCCAGTATTGCTTTGATTTAAAGACTCTCTTTGTTTATAAAATTATTCAACTTACCTTCAACAGCCTGTATCAAGCCAGTGGTTGAAGAGTCAGTAATTATGTATTAATTCAAGGGCTTCTTTTTGGGTGGAATAATGTTGATTGAAAACCATATTCCAACCTACTTTGATATGTCGCAAGACACTCTAGAATATTTCAGAGTACGACAAAAAGTTGTTCCCTGAAGACTTTTTTCGTGTTTCACATACATTTTTTGTTTCTTAAAATAATTTGTCTTTTATTATTACTACTACTTTATGTATTACCTAATAATTCTATAATTCAAGAGTCTTGTGTCTTAGTACCTAATCCTAATACCTAATAACCGCGATTAGCAAATTTAGTGATGGCCGATTTATTTTCTATTGACTATTCAAGAAAACATTATTTATGAAAACAATATCCGTTCAGGTAGCGTATTTATCCAACAGCACCTGCTTATTCATAGTTACACAATATTTATCTCTGCTATTTCAAGCAAAGAATATAGCATATGGATGATTAATGCTCTTTAGCTTTGACACATTTGTACCGTTCTCTCGCCATTTTCACAATAGAAAGTCAGCACAGCACCGGGGAATTTTCGAGTTGCGAATTATTTTCTGCGAAGAAACAATGACCACACAAGCACATCATTATCCAACGAGCGGGCAGGTAAATCGTCGTCCATCAGACGGTTCATCGAACCCATTGATGAAATAATCAAGAGAAGTAACTTTGCCTGTTATAATTTCCGAACACAAAACTATTAATCAAGAGTGAATGGGAGTCTCCAGTGTGTATACGTACTTTACGTATCTACAGTTACGTGAGCTAGCGGTAGCCAATTATCCCAACATGCTAAAAATCGCCCCGAGTGTATTGTTTTCGAGCGTCCTTTTGCCTCTCGCTCCAACCTGACACAACAATGCGGACTATTGTGAAATTTCGAGTTAATACAGTCTCAACGGAATTTATAAATGTTTATTCTAACATCACGTTCGAGTAGTTGTTAGTGAGAGAGTAAACAATTCTGATGGTTTTGTCAGTAGTAAACGTAGGCGTGGTAATAAAATAACGAAGCCGCGGTCTATCTTCGAGCGTTTCGTTACGCAACTGTACAGAGAGATATTTCGGAACATAAGATGTTTTAATTAATAATAGGTATACCAGATGCGTTCATTTAAGGTTGCATTTTAAAAAATATTGGAAATGGCTGTTGCCAATAAAATTTTTCATTTTCTATCGTCTAGTCAGGTTCTTTTCTTAATGATTGCCAGCAGAATTTTTTTATTTGAGTCTTGCATTTGACACGATTTCCAGAAGTGACTTTGCCAAGGAAAAGATAGACCAAATTGTCATACGAGAGCCTGTTAAAAACTTGCTATATAGCCTAATCATATTCAGAGCAAAATGGCGGTAGAATCGAGGGTGCATTGTCGGCTAAATTTTCCCCAAAATATGGGAACCCTCTAAGGTAGTGTTCTGAAACCATTGATATTTTTGCTGTACGTTAGTGATATTCACGTCTATGTTAAAGATTGACAGTTGTTTCTTTATGCTGAGGACATTTTTATTATATCGGATGGAGGGCAAACCTGGAGGCTAGGGTGAATGAGACAACTTCGAAAAACAATTTAATTATTAACAAAGAAAATAGTAGAATTTCTTACCCCAAGGAGAATCAGTCATGTACAGCTTCCAGTGTACCAGAATTAAATGTGAATTCTTTGGATAACGTCAAATATCTGGAAATTATTCTTGATAAAAAGCTCAATTTCTCTGATAACATCAACAATGTCGTTAAGAAACTTAATAGATCATATTATATTATGAATAAAATAAAAAGTTGCATATGCCTGGACTCACTGATACATAATATCTATTACGGATTTTTGTATTTTGTATACTAATATATTTTACCATATATCAATTTGGGGTCAATTTGTGGATATCCACAGATAGATGTCAGAGGCGATCAATTAGACTCATTTTCGTTCTGTGGCCAAGAAACTCATGTAGAGGCAGTTCCGTGCCAAGCCACTTTTGCTTCTGGGGCAAAGATTGATTTCGCCGCCCCTTGCAAGGTAATCAATCTTTCCCCAATTTGTTTCCCTTAGGTAAATTGAAAATGAAAATATACTCTAAAGAAACAAAATAAAAATACAGGGACAGTTAAATTCTACAAGAAGGAACATTTTCTTGCCTTAGACTAAGAAAAAGTTTTTGTAATTTGTTTGACATCCACCTCATCTAAGATTTCATGTTCAATAGAAATAGTCGCCAAATTTACTAACCTTTCCTGACTCATGGTAGATCTTAAAAAGTTTTTTATTAATTTTAATTTACTGAACGACGTTTCTCCTTCAGCTACAGAGACAGGCAATGTTAAATAAATTCTTAAAGCTATTGCTAAGTTTGGAATTTTTTTTATTAGGTTATTTATCACCATGTATTTGAGTAACTTTTCTTTTGTTTTTGTAAAGAATCTCTCAGTATTTCTATCTCATTATTTAACAACTGAACACCGTCAATATCACTGTGATTTTGAGAATCATCAGTCAGTGCCAAGTGTAGGTCTTTACAGCACTTTAACAAGTCAGTTTTGGGAATAGAGTCAAGTTGATTGAGAAATGTAAATATGTTATTTACATTCTCTAACAACTGAAATCTTTCAGAAACTGAGGCCATCGAAACATCAGCAACATAAAAATAAAAGTTTTTTTTGAGGCCGATGCCAGCCGAGCCGACGCGAGCCGACGTCCGACGCTTTAGTGCGAAGGCCGTAGGCGTCCAATGTTAGACTAACCTTGATAGGCGTCCACTTTTTTTACCGTTTGGCCGCCCCTATTTTTTGGCCGCCCTGGGGCGGTGCCCCGCTTTGCCCCTGTCTCGGCGCGGCCCTGTGTAGAGGGTTCTTTAAAAAATATAATATAATGGCAGTAGCTGGAATGTACATACCTATAGGTTGTATATAATTTTTAACAATAGACACGGTTTTGTTAATGTGTGGGATGTGGGACGTGCATGGTCATAATACTAGGCACAGAGCAGATTTGGTTCTAAATAAACATACACATAGCTTTTATAAAAAAAATCACCAGTATATTTTGGTTTTTAAATATTTAATCTCGTGAACAACGATGCAAGGAATGCTAGGAATATTAATGTATTTAAGAGAGTTATATAAAAATATATAATAACAGAAAATGTATATATTTTTAAGGTACAGTTTAAAGATGTATTTTTTAATTTATATAAATCGTTTTTGTGATTTGTCATAATATTGTTACATATATCTTTTTACTTATATTTAATTATTCTTTTTTCTTTTGACTTGTTTATCTATTTATTTTGTAAAAATAGAAAGAACAGATCCTCATAGTTGACAAAGTATCTTTTATTTTTTTGCAATTTTTCTGAACCTGTATTTTTTCGAACCGTTAGGTCCATCGAGCTAAGTACTATTTGCCTACTTATGTTTTTTAGAGGATAAATCCAAATGTGATATTAGTTTGACGCTAGAGGGCGTAAGTTGTGCTACACTTGTAGCATAAATCTGTTTGAAGCTTTTTATCCCTCGTATGTTGACCTTCGTGAAAAAAAATATTAAAGTGGATTTAGTTCTCAGCGAGAACGGTAGGTGGTAGGTGCATACCTATCAAGAGTCTCGATACCTAAACGTTTTCGTTATAAACGCAATTTTGTGGACAGTGGTCAGTAATGAGTAAAATTTAGAAAGATTCCAAATACGGGCCAAACTAAAAACTAAAATTTTATCATCAATTCTTGAAAATGGCGAAGATTTAAATAAGTTTTTCGTATAACCATAGAAGAACCTAGAAGTAGGTTCTTACATCTTTGGTATCTATAACCGTTGAGTGAGTCACTCAACGGTATAACCTTCATTTACTTAAGTATTCTTTAGGGATAGTAATTAGGTATAATGATCAACGACACATAACCGTTTTTATAACAAAAATGGGACACCGGCGTCCTTATGGCCTGGCGTTGTCAAGCGGAGCTCTTCTTAGCGGATCGACGCCTATGGAGTCAATATACCGTCTCTTATGCTCTGACATTACATGCCCCAAATTTCTAACTTCCTTCTTGAAGAAACAGAATTTCTTCGAGCTTAGTTTTAATACACGACGGTGTTGCTGGAGTGCCTTCAACTGCGACAGACAAGAGCACTGGGACTGGGACGCAGCCTGGTCCTATTTTCGCTGATGTACTCTCGCTACGGTTTCATTGCTGCTGCCGACCATATCTTCTTCGTTCGCGCTTGTATGGGCCTCAATTTCACTAAATGCAAGGCTGCTATCCTCGTTCTCTCTCTCTCTGATAGCCACATATTCACGTAATGCAGGGGATGATCGCTTCTTTCTCTAGCGTCTTTTTTGTTATTGCGATGTCACATGCGGCTCTCTGATCCCTGTTGCTGCTTAGTGGCTGGAAAATAATTTCCCAGGACGGCTTCTACACCGCAGATCGACAGTATACGCTGCTACCACAAGGTGGTGGTTGATTGAGGGGTTGCTAAAAAGCGGGACTCACTGTTACCTGCTAAAGAGCAGTACCCCATTAGGTATATAGTTAGCATTGTTTTTCTAGACAAGTTCCAACTGTTATTTATACTATAACTTGAGGTATTCCATTATTATTTTGGCTACTAGTAGAAATCAACAGAAACATTTCGGTTACCAGTTTATATACTAGACAATATGCAAATTCTTGGCTCGATGACCCAACGGTTGGGAAAAAATTGCAATAAATCAAAAATACATATTCGACTTTAACACGGTCAGTAGATCGAAAATGAGAGAGATTTGGATTTTGGATAAGGCTCAATGGCTATATTTTAACATATTAATGACTCACCCTGTATAAATAATATTTTACAAAACAATTTATTTTAGTGAGATTTGTATCATGTTAAATAAGGCTCACATTCGGATCTGCATGCCTGAATTTTGGTAATATCTATTAGGTAGATATACTCTCACGAAAATAAAAATACATTGAAATGGCTTTGCTTTTATACCTCGTCACATTTTTTTGCCCATTTATTATATAAAAACAATTATTGAAGAAAAATAAGAAATAACTGAATAGTAGGTATAGTAGATACATAATCTTAGATTATATATAGAACATTAGTCGCCGAAAATAATGTGAAGCGAAAATGGTCGATTTTACCCTACTGCGTGGGTGAAAATTTTTTGGACTTTTTTGTTTTAGTCATAGATTTTTCTTTATCACCCGATTTTAAAAAACGAAGAATCCTTGCTTGCAGAAACAGGGTACCTCGAACTCTCGAACATTATTTATGACTTACGCTTTCGGGCGTGCAGGCGAGTATTTAAAGTGTAAAGTGAACTTACAGGAGGGGATAGAAAACTTCAGAATGGCTAATTTTTTGAGGTAGCGGCCATACTTGGAAATTGTCCTCTCCTTGGACTCATTCTTTTTAAAATAAAGATGTCGGAATAATACAACTGATGCAAAAAAACAGTAAAGTAGATATACCTTCCTCTACATTTTAAGACCACTGTGACAAAAATCGGTCCATCGTTGGGACTTGCTGCACGCAATAATATAAAAAGTAATTTTTATAATTATTTTCCCTTTTGTCGATAAATAAAAAATTATTGACAAAACAGGCAGAGCTGGGCCGGGTACTGGTAATTTGTACTCAAGTACCGGATACCAGGTACATGCCATAAATGAAGAACGAGTACAGAGTACCGAGTACTTTACTCATTCCACAGCCGTTCGGGTACAATACTCCGAGTACAAATACTCGATATTCAAGAGTACTTTTTGGCAAGTACTTTTTTCTTACCTGTGTGTGGCCTGTGGTCCTCTGGCAACGTAATGCCACTAATGCCTAATGCCCATATGCCCAATGCCCTATCCCATCCCCTATCCTATCCCACCAATTTTACTTCATATTTGTTTTCAGTATATAATGAGCAAAATAAACAAAGCAGTTTATCAGAAATGCCTTTATTAATACACTTTAAAGTTTAAACATAAACAACAATAAAAATATTCAAGCTGGTAACTGGTTTCACTGTCACTGAATAACTCTGTTCGCTTTCATAATGACCAATTTTTCCAAGTTACTATCGGTCAGGTCATTTCGACGTGGACTGTTAGCAATTGTTGCAAATGAGAACAACCGCTCCACTGGTGCAGAGGAATGTAAACAGGTATTATACCTCAAAAATAATTTTTTAATGATAGGATAATCATTCAAGGAATTCAATCCACTCTTTTTCTCATCCAAAGATTTGTACAATTCGAGCTCAATTTTCGAGGTTTTCAATGCTTCCTTGTCAGTAGCACTAGCAGATTGAGACTTGTATCTGCGTGACTTGTTTAGATGATGAAACTTCTGCTTCGTTGAAATCAAAAAAGTCATCTGGGGTGGTGTCGTTTGAACTATCCCCCAGTTCTTCGCAGCTATCAAGGGTGACTAGTTTCTCAGCAGCGCCAATCACCACCTTCTTCATAGCGTCCATAGAAAAATCCGTATTTTTTAGGACATTATACCAACGCAATTTAAACTTCGGATGGACAATTGCAGATATGATGGCGTCTTCCGATGACAAATTGAATATGTCTGAGAATCTTTTCTCCAAACCTTGCATGCACGCATTCAAAAGAAGTTCACCGCTGGAACTCAGATTTTGAAGCTTGAACTTCTCCCATTTGTTTCTCAGAGACAGCAGACTGGAAAGTAAATAGCCATGATAAACGCATTCCTGTCCTTCCAGAACGTCAAGAGTTGCAGCGGGAGGTTTAAATACTCTATAGTACTCCTCCAAGAACTGTAATTGGGTTTCCTTAAAGTTTTTCATATTGAGCCGTTGAAAAAGGGACGGCAGTTTTTCTTTTTCCCTCATAATCTGCGAAACCGAGTCGTAATATGAATTCCATCTTGTTACGCCTGGGTAAATCAGAGTGTGTCCCAAAACCTCCTTGATGATTTCAGCCGTCTTGGGTCTCCCGGCTTTCGTCCACAACATGTTGCATTTTGAAAAAACTTGGGTATATCTCGTTCTAACTGCAACGTTTGACTGAATTGCTTTTTTACAATCGGTTGTTGCAATCAAATTTAGGGTGTGACTGGCACAACGATTGTGAGCGGAAAGCATTATCCTGTGGTCGGAAATGTCTGAAGCGTCGATCTCTTGGAATGTTATTTCTGCTTCTTCATCGTACTCGTTTGTTTCATCTTCTTCATCATCTTCATCTTTTTCATCATTAGTTCTGCTAACATCCCGTTGAAAATCTTGAGCTTCAACCGAGAATTCACGAAATGCTTTGACGAAGTTGGAGCCATTGTCCGTTACTGTGGCAACGATTTGTGATGATTTTATGTTAAATTTCAAATTTATGTTTTCAAGCATCTCTCCTATATTCTTGTAGTCGTGAGTCCCAGAAAATCTTTTGCAAGCTAAGGCTACAGATTTTCTTTCTATGTTTCCATCGTATAGCGTGACACCCATGAAACTTCTTGTATTAGTCGACCATATGTCAGCTGCGCTGCAAACATAATCCTGCTTTTGAATATCTTTCTTAGCATCTCTATGTAATAATTATACATATCAGTTATTAATTTCATCGCAGCTTTTCTTCCAAGAACTTTCACGTTCATTCCATCAAATAACTTTATAAAGCTTTCATTTTCGAGAACAGATATCGCGGGCATTGTATTAATAATGAAATTAATGATTTTTCTTGTCGAATTCCTTCTGTGTTACCACTTTTTTTATGTACAAATTTTTTTAGAGTCCCTTGCTTTGATCTTTTAACTGCCGGATTTCCCATAATTGTGGTAGTGTCTGGATCAGAATCACCCTTTGCCTTACCTTTTCCACTTTTTATTTTTTCTTTGTATTTCACATAGTCATTAGTAGTTAAGTAAAGCGGATCCTGGCTCAAAGATGGCCGCCATATGTGAGCCAGCTTCCGCATAAGGGTTTTGAGCCTGAGCCAGGATCCGCATAGGGCTTTCGGGGTTCGGTTGGCAGGTATAAACGCCGCGGTTAGAATATTTTTTCCTTGATTTAACGTCCTGTTTCGGGTGACCTTATTTTATAAGTTTATGTGTATTGTGAATCAGTGGGATGTTGTCAGTTCACGGGGAAGGTTTACTAAATTCCTTAATCGACAAATTACCAGTTGAATTGCACCTTCCTAAATATCAGTTTTGTGGGCCTGGAACTAAGTTAGAGAAACGTCTGACGAGAGGAGATTCTGGTATAAATAAATTGGACGCAGCGTGTAGGACCCACGATATTTTGTATTCAAACAGCAAGTTATTAGAAGATCGACACAAGGCTGATTTAGAATTGGAAAATCGTGCTTGGGATCGAGTAAAATCCAAAGACGCTAAATTTAGTGAGAAGGCTGCTTCTTGGCTTGTAACAACTGCCATGAAAGTAAAAAGAAAATTGGGTATGGGAGTTAAAAAACGACGACCGATTTCTTTTAGAAGGGACATCGTAAAAAAAGTGGAAAAAAATCTCAGAAAATCTTTTACTCCTAAGGACTTGAATAACACTCAGAATTTGAAAAAATCGTCATTGGCTGCTGTAAGAGCTGCCCGTATGATTGTTAAAAAGATTGGAAAAAAGAATTTGAGGATACCGAGGTTGATTCCATTCGAAAGCAAAACTGGCGGATTTCTTCCTCTTATTCCTATTCTAGGAGCTCTAGGGGCATTGGGTTCTTTGGCAGGTGGAGCAAGTGCTGTAGCCAAAACCATTTTGGATGTAAATAATGCTAAAAAGAGTGTGACGAAACAGTCGATGGAACCTGTTGGCAAAAAAGGTTCGGGTCTTTATTTAAGAAGAAATAAACGCGGAGGATTCGGACTATTTTTGAAAAAAAAACTCTCATTGAGGCTACCCAACAGACCTTTAACAGATAGAGATTTAATAAAGTTCGCGGCAAAGCTTAACATACCATTTTTTAAAGGCGTATTTATGAGAGACACGCTACCTAAAAAGGTGAGAAAAAACGAGTCGGTCATTTTAAATTTGGATGTTCAGCGAAATCCGGGAACTCACTGGGTAGCCTATCAGAAAAGAGGAAATATCGTCAAGTACTTTGACAGTTTTGGTAATTTGAAACCGCCCAAAGAATTGGTTCAGTATTTGTGAAAGAACGTAAAAATAATATATAATAACGATTCTTATCAGAATTTTGATGAAATAAATTGCGGGCATTTGTGTCTCGAGTTTCTGTATAAAGGTGACAGTTAAGACGAGAAGACGATGTCTATGCTTTTCACCTTACATGGATTTAGTTCAACGCTGTCTATTGACTTTACCAGTCCTATATATTTAGATGAGGATTATGAGTATGGCTTAGCATTGTTGGGATTTCATTCGTACAACAGCGTGCCGAATATCGAGAGTGAAGAAGACAAGCTATATCTTGTTGGTAAAAAGGGAGACATAACTATACAAATTCCTACAGGATCGTATGAAATAGGAGCAATAGAAGAGTGTATAAATAACAGTTTAAAAATTAAATTTGGAAAAAACTTTGTCGAAAAAGATAGAATTATATTAAAACCTAATAACAGCACCTTAAAGTGTGAAATTTTTAGTGAAAATTTCGCTATCGATTTCCGAAAAGAAGGTTCTATTGGAAAACTGCTGGGATTCTCCGAGCGTTTGTTAGAATCGAACAAATTACACATCTCCGATTTGCCTGTGAATATAGTGAAAGTTAGAACGATACACATAGATTCTAACATAACATCTGGAGCATACTATAAAAATCAACCAACACATACCATTTATGAATTTGCTATTGTTGATGATCCTGGGTATGCTATAGACGAAACGCCAAAAAATTTGCTATACAGGGTGTATCTTTGATAGGTACAGAAATTTTAACCACGTAATCGGGGACGTTCATAAAACCGAAAAATGAAAAAAAAAATTTTTTTAATCGATGTTTAGAAAATGGGGCAAATCAATCTTTATCCGTGCTCAATGCACGCCGCTGGATCGTCACTAGAAGCGCTGAGAGGGGAGGTCTAACCTCTCCCTAGGAGATGGAGGGGAATAACGTTAGATTAGGAAGGGGAATACCGCGACGTTGCCGCATGTCAGAGTGGAATAAATCTGCTTGCAGAATTAGGTACCTAGGTACCTTTGAAAATTACTGCTGGTAGGTATCCACGTTTTTTTATGATGTCGGTTGCTGTGACGAACTGTTTATTGCTTTCTTCACAGGCGCACACAATAATTTAACAAACACGTCAGTTTTTATCACTTTACTGTTATTTTAAGTCCCTAGGCAGCAGAAATGTATCCGAGCGCCGCTCGGAGAAGTCATTGCTAGAAAACTCATTGCTGATTTCACACTCATAATTTTTTGACAAGTCTTTTGTGGAGTAGGTATCTACCTACCTACCTACCTATTTTACAACTGATTTTCAGGCCGCAATTTTTTTATACTAATAATTAGCCATCTCTTGGGACACCTTGGGATAATAAATTTCTGATCGGCAATCAACTGAATAAAGTATTTGTTTTAAAATACAAATTATCTGTAAAAATTGCAAATTTCCACAACCACCCATAGGGTAGAGCGTAGAGCAGCGGCGCGTTACTTTTTTTTAGCGAGCGTTCGCCTGTAGCCCTATCATCTCGAAAAAAGTGGGCGAAGACTGTAATTTGACGTAAATTTAACGCGCGGCTTCGATTTGTTCATAGTTTTTAATATTTTTCAACCCTTGCCCGATAGTGCGCCACCTTTAAACCCCCTCAGGGTTGTGGTCCTATGTATTATCTACTTTTAAAAAATTATTCGTTTCCGAAAAAAGTGGGGGAAGACTGTCATTTGATGTGAATTTAACGCGCGGCCCCGATTTGTTCATCGTTTTTAATATTTTTCTACCCTTGCCTCATGGTGCGCCACTTTTAAACCCCCTCAGGGTTGTTGTCCTGTCTATTGTCTACTTTTAATAGTATATTACACACCGAGGTGTCTCGAGATAAAGTAAACTTTCCACCCGGGCGGGAGGGCGGGAAGTAAAAGTCAAAAAATTGACACTTTCAAACTTCTAAAAAGTCAGAAATGTCGATATTACATACATGGTTGTAAATAAAAAATTATTCGGTTCCGAAAATAGTTGGGGAAGACTGTCAAATTGGCGTGCTTATCATTTCCGCATTTTTTAACCCTTTGCCGTTTCGGAACTCTCTCAAGTTAATTCCTTACCATTCCTCTTACTTTTCGTAAAAACTTGGTGGCGAAATGTCGCGTAATGTCCCCAAAAACCGAAAAACAGCGACTCCTCCTGGTGAATTTAAGCTTCTGCGTGCCCTTGACTACTGCCCGACATTCCTTCGCCGAGATTCGCCAGGCGCGGGCATATGACGTTGGCGTCGGGCGCTGGCGTCCGACGCCAACTTCACACAAAAACGACGCCGCGCCGAATCGCGCAATAATTACAATTACGAATGAATTCACTGGCACTGATTCACTCGATTTTGCTCCATTTCCACGCCGCCCGGCCCGGCCGACCTACTAAATTACAGCTGGGCGAGGAGCGCAAGCGCGGGGCGCCACTTGACATCGACACTACAGGTGATCCCCACTACTCATAACTAGTGCGCGATATTAGCCAATCGCGGCTCGCGGCTCGCGGCCCCTACTTCTCTCGGGGCGGCGCTACTATGTTGCCAAGTGTGCTGAAAATTTACCTGATTTAGTAATTTAATTCCGTATAAATTTAATTGTGTAGTGGATTTTTACATGGATTTACCCGTTTTTGTGCGTAATAATTATACGAGATAGTAGATTAACTTATAACGAAAGAAACCCCGTATAAATCCGCGAAAATCAAAAATCGGATTTAAGGGACTTTAAGTCAGTTTGGGGACATGTCGGCATAAACGGCAACACCGAATAGTGGTATTGAATGGTATGGGGGAAAGCTTGTGCGCCGTCACCGTACCGCCGCGCCGTAGCCGACGCGCTAGTCGAAGATCGTCCGTCCGATTATTATGGGATTTAACAGCTGATTGATATCGATCCGCGTCCGCCTGTAATTTTTGGGAGCGCCAGCTTCAACAAGCAATTTATTATTATACAGAATGCCTTACGTGTGGCTATTCTGTGGTATAACAATTCTGTTTCCAAAACGTGGACGCGTATGCAAACGTCGCGTCTCGCTAACCGATATTGTTCCGTTACTTTGCTTTGTTTTACGAACTGTCGTCGGAACTGAACCTGCTTCTGTACATTTTTCCAGATCCGTTCGCCATTTTTTTGGACCAGCAGTGATGTCCAAACCTGTTGCAATTGCCGCTACGAATTTGCAGTGAAATAACAAGAGATTTTTTCATATTTCCGTTAAGAAATGCAGTGTTAAACTTTCGCGGCCTTCGTATGAAAACAGTGCTAGATAGGTTCCTACTAGGTACCCCAATTACGCGCGAGGATAAAAGAAGCAGCTTCAAGGGTTCGCGAAAATTCGGGTTTTATTAGACGCATACGGTATGGATCTAATTGTACAATCCACCTAGTCGAGTCCCCGTTGGAATAAATCAGCTGAGGGAAACCGAGACGTCCCTAATATTTGGCATCGCGCCGCTTTAAGTGTGCAGTGAAAAAAAAACAAGTGTTTTGTTCGTATTTCCGTAAAAAGAGACTATGAAGTGTTATACCTTCGCGACCATCGTATAAAAACAGTGCCACTAGTTAGGTAGGTACTTAGTGCTTTATGTGATTTTGTGAAGATTTTTGGATAGTAGCTAAACACAAGAAAATAGTAAAAATAATCGATGCATCTCAAAGGTAGGCTTTTTCATGCTATTCGTCGAGCTATTCGCTAAAAGAACCTTTAAGGAGTTGTCCAAAAATTATTTATTTATTTATTTAATCTCCACATACACCAAATGATACATGGTTGCGTCAATATTCTTCAAATACTGCGAAAAAGCCTCGGAAAAAGCGATTCGACTGGCAACCAGTTACCTAGTGCTTCTTGTGATTTTCGAGAGGATTTTTGGATAACATAAGAAAGGAGTACGACACCCGCAAGGAAAATCATCCAGGCATCCGAAAGGTAGTTTTTTTGCATGCTATTCGCTAAAAGAACCATTAAAGATTTGTTCAAAAATTAGTTGAAAGACTATTCCTGAAATACTGTGAAAGAGCTATACGTCTGACAACGCTGCACGGCGGAATTGGGGGGGATCCGCCGGAACCGGCCTCAGTTCCAGCTGGTCCCGGCAAGGTCAAGGACCCATGGCCGTAGCGTCGGAAAAAGGGGTTTTAATAGCGTTTTAAAAAAAATTATTTCTGACGTTAATATGCACTTTAGAAAAATTTTAATTGCATAGGCGTAACAAGTGCATTTTTCCCGACCTGCCCTTAAAATTTCTGTACTTATCAAAGTTACACCCTGTATATACCAGTGACAAAGCGAGAGATCTATAACATAACATTAAACATTCTCGATCAGAACTTCAGACCGGTAAATTTTAGAGGCGAGGAAATAATTGTGAGATTAGAATTGAAACGTTTAACTCATTAAAAATGGTTTTGATTTTTGGGGACGCATATAAGCCTTATAAATTGCAGTCATTTCTCTGTAAAAAGTCATTAACGAAGAAATCGTCGAAGCGTGCAGATCATTCTAAAAAGTCGTCAATTTTGAAAGGTGCTGGTCGCAACCGTGTACTTACTTTCGAAAATCTTCAGTTTTTAAAATCAATTGGTCAGAATGTCGTTAACTCCTCAGGTGTTCAATGTGCATCGCAGTCCAAACTATGATGAATCTATTCAACGCCTGGAAAAACGTACCTACTACCCATTTGTAAAATCTTTTCGAAACAACGATATTGTGGAAATAACTGTCAATCAGGGAGACGCATGGCTGTTGATGTATGATGCTGTGATTTATGTTAAAGGAAAATTAACCGACATGCAAGGGGACTGTAACTTTGTTAACAATGCACCTGCATTTTTCTTTGACTCTGTTTCCTACGAGCTAAATGGCAAAGAAATAGAAACAGTGCGAAATCCTGGAATTGTGAGCACAATTAGATCATACTTGTGTTATTCTCCTAATGAAGAAAAGTGCATGGCGACAGCCGGTTGGGCTGGAGTTAATAAACATTTCAATGCAAGCACCGATGGCTCATTTATTTCCAGAATCCCCTTGAATCATTTGTTTGGGATGTTCAATGATTATCAGTTGGCTGTTTGTGGTAAACAAACTGTGAGATTGATACGAGCTCGAAATGATAACAACGTTTTATTGCTACCTACTGCAAACGATTCTTGTGAAATATCAATTTCCGATATAGAATTAAAAGTTAAGCATATACAACCGAACGATTTAATTAGACTTAACCTTCTTCAGGCCATGAAAATTGATCGTCCAATTATATTTGCCTTTCGCAAATGGGAACTTCATGAATTGCCAGCTCTTACTACCGGTGCTCAAAGGGAGATATGGTCTGTAAAGTCATCAAGTGCATTAACCTCTCCTCGATACGTCATCGTGGCATTCCAGACTGACCGCAATGACAATCCTAAATCCAGTACTGCAGAATTTGATCACATAAATATAACCGATGTGAGATTAATTTTAAACGGCGAATGCTTTCCTTTTGAACGTCTAAGGTTAGATTTTGATAAAAATAATGTTCAGGAAGCCTATCACAATTACGTGGATTTTTATTCGAGTTATATGAATAAAGATAGACGACCCCTACTTGGCTATACGGAATATAAATCGTATGTACCTCTGTTTGTTATCGATTGTTCTCGAAGAAATGAGTCTATAAAAATAAACACTGTTGACGTTAAGTTAGACATAGAAAGCAATAAAGGATTTCCAGCCAAAACTCGAGCCTACTGCACAATTATACATGATTGTACTATGGAGTATTTACCACTAAGTGAAATTGTGAGAGATGTAATGTAAATTAAGAACAATTAGTCAAATCCAACAGTCCTGTCCAAGATGTTATTGAGAGCGGGTCACATTACATTGCTAGCAATAATTAATAATGTGTTCTATATTCACAATGAGCTAAATCAGACTAACATCTCTGTTTGTGGAAGCAATGATAAATGCTCACCATTTATTTCTATTGGAAGTGCAATTTCAATGGCTATCCTTCCGAAAAATTCAACGCAATTTAAATTTCATTTTAAATTTAAAAACCATACGATTGGTGAAACTAGATGGAGGAAAATTTCTGAAGTTACAAATACTACAAAAAGTACCCCGACTGCACCTAAATTAACCCCCGAACAAAAGGAATATAATATGGAAATTACTCTTGTTCCTCTGGTTTATTACATTACGGTGTGCTCATCGCTGTTAGTAACAAAACTCATGATTAAAATAGTACTTACACAAAGAGAGAGATGGGAGATATGGAACTGAAAATTTGGAGCACTCCAAAGGCAAATGATCTAAAGGCAAAGGCAAATGATTCAAAGGCAAAGGCAAATGATCGGAAGGCAAAGGCAAATGATCCGAAGGCAAGTGATCCGAAGGCAAATGATCCAAAGGCAAATTAAAAATATAGTATGAATGTATTGTAACAATGTGTTAGTATATAATAAAGATAAAATTAAGTATAATTGTCAGTGTTTTATTCCCCACCTACGTGATGTATATGTGTGATATTTGAGGTACAATATTTTGTAGATCGGATAGTTTTACAAGACACAAGAATATTCACAGAACTATTATTTTTATGTGTGGATTCTGTAGTAAAACGTTTTCGAGAAAAGATAACTTAAAAACTCATAAAAGAATCCACCAACTTCAAAACGACTTAGTTGTTAGCGAGGTCGTTGGATACAACGATTCGAAAGACGCGATGCAAATCCATCAGCAGACAGTTTCACTTCCAGTAGAAAACCTAGATATTGTGCAAGAAAGTAGTGCTAAATCTAAACACGGTGTACTGTTTCCAAACTCATTTAGGGCAATTTTTTGTGGACCTAGCGGATGTGGAAAAACCAACGCTTTACTTAGTTTAATATTTAATGAAAACGGACTAAAATTCGAGAATATTTACTTGTACAGTAAGTCACTGTACCAACCCAAGTATCAGTTATTGCAAGACGTGCTTAAACAAGTTAGTGGCGTTGGATATTTTCCCTTTAACTCAAACGATGATGTAATTGGTCCATCAGAGGCTAGAGAAAATTCGGTTTTCATATTTGATGACGTGGCTTGCGATAAACAAGATAAAATTAGAGAATTTTATTCAATGGGACGTCATAAATCTATAGATGTTGTCTATCTTTGTCAGACATATTCTAAAATTCCTAAGCAATTAATACGAGACAATTGTAACATGATTATTCTGTTCAAACAGGATGACGTTAATCTGAAGCATGTCTATGATGAACATGTGTCACCAGATATCACCTACGAGCAGTTTAAAAACCTTTGCTCATTTTGTTGGAATGGTAGTGTTTTTGGAACATTAGTGATAGCCAAAGACTTTAGTTTAGATAATGGGCGATACAGAAAAGGATTTGATAGCTATATAAAACTCTAGTGACTCGGTATCTTTATTAGTAGCCAACATGCCCTTGACATCACAAGAACAAATTCAGAGAGCACAGCGTGCTAAAAAAATTAAAGAGCTAACTAGATCTATTAGAAGAAAATATGCTGCGTTAAAAACGGGTAAATCTGAGATGGATGAGACTTTAGATAAGATATTCAAGCCCGTAAAAGATTCTCTAAGCGAAATAAAAAATAATATGAAAGTTAAGTTAGGATCAAAGCAACAAACTGCAATTCGGATAAAACCTAAGATAGAATTATTTACTAGTACGCCAAGTAAAAAGTTACCGTCTGAAATATCGGGAGAAAATACATTACCTACAACGGTCTTAGAATCATCTCAAGTAACTGAATACGATGATGATGTTGAAGATGACGCAGATTATGGTTATCCTGAAACGGCCTTACCATACATTCAAAATTTCATCTCAAAATCTGCTGATATTGATAATACTTATGGTCCTAAACTTGATCGCAGTACCTACACATGGACCTTAGGAAATAAACATATCGATTTTGATAAAGACACGGGAGATATAATAATCGATAACACTCCTTTCAAGAGCACCGACGGACTTTACCAACTCATTTTCTATGAATATCCAGAATACAGTCAGGCGGATTTGTTAAATTACAAGAAAATTTTAATGTTAACTGGTGTTCACCTTACATCGAATGGTAAATTGAGGGGTTCTCACAAGACCAAATACCTTAATATCATTAGACCTCTAATAAAAAGTAAAACTCAAGATGCGCAAGGTACAGGTATGCAGCTTACTTATAACACAAAACCCATAGAGTACGTATACTGGGATAATGTCAATGAATTAGTAGATAGGTTGAAGTTACTTGTAGCTTCTAAAGATGCCGGAAACACTTCTCACGACAACGAAATCGCAGCCATCTTAAATGAATTAAAGGAAGCTAAAGTTATTTACTAGAAGTATAATTACTGTCAATATACAGTTAGTTACAAAATGACTCTTAACAAGTTCGGACGCTCGTCGAAATACAAAAAGGCTAGCGGCATTGTGCACTCTCCTTTGTCCCAAAACCAAAAATTGAATAGCGATGCTTCAGCTATTTCATTTCAATATAATAAAGATAACGAAAAGCTTAGAAATATATTAGATGAGCGTCATAACTTTTTATTACGGTCAGTAAACGACTTTAAAAATAACGTTTCCCAGCAAATACAGGATTTTAAAGAGTTGTTAGAATTAAATACTGTTGCTTTGCAAACTGCCATAGAGAAAATAACACAAGAGCAGGATGTGATTAAAGAACAACTGAAATTGGATAAACAAAAGAGCGGTGTAAAGTAATTTCATTTTAAGTTGGAATTGAGCAGTTGAACAATGAATTTCGGTCATAGTGATGAAAAAGTTCGGTTAGTTAGGGAACTCCATAAACCAGCTCGAAAAAATTATCCTCGACGTCGAACTATTATCAAAGGCTTAGATGATCTTTGGCAAGCCGATCTTGCTCAGTTAGATCAATATGCTTACTGTAATAGAGGTAATAAATTCATATTAGTTGTAATTGACTCTTTCTCCAAATATGTCTGGTGTAGACCGCTACAATCCAAGTCTGGAGCAGATGTTACAAAGGCTTTTAAAGATATTTTAAAAAACAGTGGGGGACGCAAGCCTCACAATTTACAAACCGATCAGGGCAAAGAATTTTACAACTCTGAATTCCAGAAATTGATGAAAACTTTTCAAATTAATCACTACAGTACATTTACCGACAAAAAGGCAGCTATAGTGGAAAGAGTAATACGAACTTTGAAAGAAAAATTATTCAAGTATTTCAGTCTAAATGGAAAATATAGGTGGATTGATATTTTGCCTACTGTAGTAAATGAGTACAATAATAGGAAACATAGAACGATACAAATGAAGCCTGGTGAAGTTAACAAAAACAACGAGCAACATTTAGTCACCAATGTGTACAACAGTCACTTAAAAGTTTTCAAAACTCGTAAATTTAGGAAGGGTGACATTGTGAGAATAAGTAAAGCTAGACGTGTATTTGACAAGGGATATCGACCTAATTGGACAACGGAGTTGTTCAAAATAATCAAAGTACAACACACCAATCCTCCCACATATTTGTTAGAAGATTTACGTGGAAGAGCTATAAAGGGTGGTTTTTATAATGAATAATTGCAAAAAGTGGCAAATCCTGACATCTATTTGGTGGAAAAAGTGCTTCAAAGGAGGAGGGGGAAAGTTCTTGTGCGATGGCTCGGGTTAGATAAAAGCCACGACTCGTGGATAAGCGAAACAAACATTGTGTAGTTCTCTCGGTGAACGAACCGCCAAAATATCTGACAGTGGTTACGAATCCGATGTAAGCAGCAGTGAAAATGATATTGTAGAAGATTCTTTGCTTTTGGCAGCATGTTTTCCGATCAAATCAACTAATGGATTATTCATTCATACAGGGTTGAGTCTCAAGAAATATTTTGAGCCAGCAGTAATCATCACATACCTTTGTCATGATCGGAGAGTAATTTCCTTGAACTACTCTGAATGGAATAAATTATTGGAACATGTATGTGAATTTATTAATAATGGTCACTCCAATGTTTGCCAGATTCGACTCACGTATGGTTCTAAGTACGGTGATTGACGCCGATGGAAATCAGCACGTGTCGCTTAGAAAAAATAATGTGTATGTTTATTTTACCGAGGCAGATATTTTTGAATTGTTAAACGTTAGCATAAGTGCATCTTTGAGATTTGGCTTTTTGCTCCGCTTTGATTTTTATGATTTCTATTGTAATTTCTTAGATAAAGTCAATCATCTAGTAGTAAGTAGTAACTTAAATGAAACAGACATTATATTAATATTATGTAATATTACATTTAGTATAGAAACCTTTTGTATTTTTGAACTCTTCTGTTTTTACAAAGAGTTTCTGTTGGCTGATTTGTATAGAAGAAGGTTGATTTAATAAAACAACGTTCTACAAATATGGGTTTTTTATTTTTACATCCTTACATATTACATTCAATATGCCTTATAGCTTTGTGTCCCCAAGGAAGAGTTACAATACTATCAACTAAATATCGCTTATCATCGAAAGGATTCAAGCCAATTTTAGACTGTTCGAGACTGAAAACATCATGAGCAAACGAACGTATAGAACGTTGGTTTATAATTTTTTGTTTCTTGTCAAACAAACAACTTACATAATCGTTGTACGTTATATGTCTCGATACAACGTTTTTCTTGACTCCTTTCGATTTCTTAATACAAATTTTTTTCCCCTCAATCAGATAAGCATACATCTTAGATCTAAGACCCGCAAAGTGAGTTATAATGCTACCATTAAGTTCATCTTTCATTAATCCCGGAACTTTTTTATTTACCAATGGAATACCATATTTATTATCTTGGGGGTAGTCACTAGTATCAAAACGTTCTATATTATCTTTAATAATGTCTTTAAAAACGTCATTACAGCGTATTTCATATACTAGGCTATCAGTATCGGTATACAAGAGCGTACAGTCAGATAATTTGCGTAGCATAAATTCATAATGAAATTCATAAACGCATGTTTTTGAGATATCGAGTATTGCCATTCCCACATAGAGGGGCTTATTGAAAATAATACTCGTCTTATTTAGTTCTACGCTAACTAAATTTTCATCAAATATGGTTCTGCTCTTAAAACGTGGGCTAGAAATATAATGTTTTGCTCCAAACCTACCAGCCCATTTGCGTAATAGTTTAACAACCCTGTGTTTCCTTATGTTCTCCATTGTTTTACCATAAACTGCGTTGTTCATGAGTTTGATTATAGTTTTTTCAAATTCTAACGATGCTTGCTGTCTCAAGCGTGTATTAAACTGTATGTAAGGAGCTAGCCAGGGGGCCTGTTTAAACTTCAGAATTCTGTGGATTTTGGTCAAAACTAGACCGTTTCTCAAAGCCTGTTTAAGCGCTCTGTAATGAATTATGTAATTCTTCTTGTCATGAAGTGTGGGCATAAGCTTGGAAAATTTCGATCCTGGTGGTTTTCGCTGCTCTGCTGCAAACGGGAGGTCTTTATGCACATCATGCAGATGATCTGGGTACGACAAATCCACCTCCAAGACATAGCCTTCGTCTGCATCGTCGGCAATCTTGGTAACGTCAAACTCTGAGTCCTCAATCCATTCAAATCCGCCATAAGGGAGATGCTCACACATCGCCTAGCCATATAAGTTGTTAACGTCGAAATAGGCAATAAATTTGGAAGGTTTGGTGGAGTCATAGCTTCGCATATATTTATTATTCGCTTCGGAAAAGCGATGGCTACACTGACTTATTCCACCTCTTACAGCTTTTTCGAAAAATAATAAAATATCGATGTCTTGGAATGTCTCCAGTTTGCAGTTGGTATATTTGAGCATACAGTCCCAAGTGTATCCCGGTAATGTGTAATACCAAGCAGGATCTAATCCATAGTTTTTGTAACACGATTTTCTAAAATTCTCAAACATATCTGTAAGCAGCATCACATCGGTTTTTAAATACAGATCGGAGTATTCGCCCAAGTTAGTTATATTGAACTTTTCCCATACTAATTGTGCGTGTCTGTAGTCTTTTTCGTCGATTTCAACATCGTTTAGTTTGTTATAGAATTGATCGATTGAAGGTAATGAGGTTTCCTCTAATTTTTTAAACGAGTCTATGTAATCATAGCAAAAAACGCCCTTCCTGGTTAACAATGTAAACTTTTCAGGTGACAAATGGTGAAATTCTTTTTTAGCATTTACGAAATCGTCACTTTTTAGAAAGGAAACGAGAGTATCAAGCGAAAAACCTAGAAATCTAAAAGAGTCGATAAAGCGAAACTTGATATTTGTCTCATTATCAAACATAGTAAAACTAATATATTTTTCTTTGTTTATCGGAAGCAGAGTAATGTGATTTCTTTTGGCAAGGTCCCTTATTATAAAATGGCTGTCGTATCCACTTAGATTATGAAATACTACGGGAATCATAAAAGAGTTCTTATAATTCAAATTACAATTTTGGTGGGCGTAGCCGCGAAATTTGCCGGTTAAGTGACAATGATCGCGCACAATTAAGTCAGTGTCTATGAATTTTTTCTCGCAAATATGACAGTTTTCGCTAGCATCCTTAAGGCTAATGGTTTCGTCCATAGGCTCCACAATTTTTAATTTAGAGGCTACA
Organism: Pseudeuparius sepicola; assembly: GCA_963920635.1. Lineage (NCBI taxonomy): Eukaryota > Metazoa > Arthropoda > Insecta > Coleoptera > Anthribidae > Pseudeuparius > Pseudeuparius sepicola. The sequence continues at coordinate 32,902,423 of OY987303.1, forward strand.
AATTTCGCGGCCTCATCCAGCTGATCTGCAAACCAAGATAAACATTGGGGTCCACGATAGCTGTTGTAGAAAGATAATGAGTCATCGAATGTACATTTGAAATAGTATGCAGCACTATAGGCCACATGTTTTTGATATTTTTTAGTTTTCGTCTCGGTTTGCAGATCGTGGACGGGTGTTAGCATCGCCTCCACGTCTGAGTAGATTATGAAAGGTACATGTTCTTTATGTGCAAAATTCAATAAATTTTTCCTTGGGAAATTCAATTTTGCATTGATTTATTTGTTCACAGCTAGTAGCATGCTCGTTCAATTTATCTTGAGATGTAAAATAATTTAAGCATCTGTCACATATAAATACACGTCTTTTATGGTTGTTTAATTGTTTTGAGACTAATTTAGAAAGATCCTTTATCCAACAAAAATGATATTTTATATTATCCATCGACTCGTCTTGAGGGGGAGCTTCGAATTCCCCGATATTTGGCGAATATTCATTTTGAATAAGAAGTAAATTCACATGTCTATCAAGTTTATTTTTTGTTAATCTGACAGGTACAGTCATAAATCTAGATGTTTTTTCTTTGCCCACTAACTCCAGAACATACACGTTTACAGATATTTTATTTAACTGCTCAAATTTTGTAATCTGTGGCAATGTCATCGGGAAATCTATCCCCTCCAAATTTAAAACTGTGGAGTAATGAGGGTATGAACTTACTCGATGCGCATTAGAATGTGTTGGATAAAGCGCTGAAACGATAGCCCACGCGAAACAAGCCTCATCCTGATTTTGGACGTTAATGCACGCTTTTTTACTTGAAATTTCGTAGGGCAGAGCTATGTATGACGTTCCACCGTTTCCAAATTCAACTTTGTTTATATTAACCTCTAAACTTAATATTTTATGTAAGCTCCAATTGGACCCTTCATTTTCAAAATCGTCAAGTTTTCTCAAAATAATAGCGCTAACATTGTCATTAAACCATTGCTTTATATCAACGCCACGATCGATTGCAGCATTTTTTGTATTAAAATACTTGTTACTAAAGATTTCACCATCGCCAGATATTTTCACAAATTCACCACAGAAGACAGTATTTACTTTAACTACATTTAGAGAACGTAAAATTTGATTTATACGATTTTTAAAAGGAAAAAATGCGTCATTTAAAAACTTTACTATATCTATGTGAAGTATGTTTACTATAATACCTGACCTTATTCTATTTTGAAAGGCGGACTGAGTGTCTTCCCACTTCAATCGATCAGATCTCTTTTCACGTTTTTGACCAGCCCCCGTATGTTTCCATGATTTAAAGTATACGCCGATCCTTTTCAGATGACCCAAATTTGTCTGAAGTTTCATCAGCGTACCGTGATTATAGTCTCCTTTCTTTATTGCAGTATTATGTAATTTAATATTTGCTTGTAATTTTTTTGTCCATTGCTCTAAAACTCTTTCCTGCGTGCTGTCCCTTAATAAATCCAATGCTTTTTCGAAAGTTTGAACAATTTTGTCACTTTCAACAAATGACATAATGAAAACTTAGCAATAAATTATTCTTAGCTTTAGCTGTTTCGAAACGTTTTGAAAATCTATATGCGTTGCATGCCTTTTTAATCTATTTTTCCCCACTGTTTTCTCATAGGATCTGTTTCGGCACGAAAGGGGAGGGGATAGGGAGCTGGCAATATAAGATGTTGAAATTGCCTACCATACGTATCAAAATGGTGCAGCTTACAGTTGAATTCAGAGCTTTCAGAGCCGCGCTATACGAAATGAAACGTTCGTGTTACGGTAAAAATTTAATTTTTCTCCTGAATAAACCGAATTTTTTAATATTTGATAAGTGCTTCAAAACAATTGCCGAAAGTAAAGAGTGCGACGAGGCCGATTATTGTTTGATGCTGGAGAGCAAGCGAAGAATGGATAACTTTATACGGATACTTGGTGATATTTTCGAGCGAGAAGGCATTAATGAAATCAATGTCGTTGACCTTGGTAAGCTTTTGAGGGATCATTGTTTAAAAGATACTTTTGCACACCAATTGTACGTCCTTAATTTACTTTACGATGCTGATGGTGTGGAGTTACCGTATAATCCGAAAATAGAAGCCTATCAAGTGAAAAATATGAAAAAAAATTACAACGATATATATAAATGTATTAACGATTTCATATGTGCGGCTGCATATATGGCAATTCCAAAGAATATAGAAAATTTTAAGGCTGCATTAACTAAGTTGAAACTAAATTACAAATTTCAACCGTCTGAAAACAAAGTGCATTTAATTATGGAATGGTTAAATAAAAACGTAAAAAAGTACGAAGAAAATCCTGACGCTATACTGGGTTGGCAAGATGGTCCTTGTTGTTCTCCATGGCCCTCAGAAGATGTGGACGATTATAGAAAGACAATTGCACTATTAAATACCTTCATATTGTAACTAATATACTTGTAAAAAATAAAACTTTTACTAATATTTTGAATTTTATTTCATATTTGTATTTTAAAAGTGACAACGCTATACTGGGTTGGCAAGATGGTCCCTTCTCCAAGCACACAATACAATCATGCAACAAAAATAGTAAAATTCATAGAGAATGCCCGCAGCCAGGTAAACCCAGTTGACTGCGCAGCCGCCGCGTTCCTGAGACTCATAGCGCGCCCTCGACGGCGGGGCCTTCGAACCACCCAGCGGTATCTTTCGAACCCCCTTGCGCATACCTGTTGCAAGGGTAAAGTATTCGGCGAAATATCGATCAATTGGTAGTACTTTTGAAGCACGACTGTAGTTGTTTCCCTACAGAAATAGAGGGCACGACCTGTATTAAAAATCTAATCATTTCATTGTATTGATCACACGTCAATTCATAAAAGAAAATCAGTAGTTGCAATCTTTATGAAATTTGGAATAACTCAAATATGCAGATTAGTTGTTCCATTTATTTCAAAATAAAAAACAGCAAAAAATACAGTTTTCTGAAATGGAGGAATTAAAATTTAAAAAAATGTATCACTTTTTATAGCATATATTTAAATAGGACATAAAACACAAAAGATATGTTAAAATATTTATTTGTATGTACAGGATAATATAAAAAACGTATTAAAAAAAACTATTACTAACTAAATATATTACAAACACTTATAAATGTATTCTGCAAAAACACATAACTCTACCTGAGGACAGTGCACGGGTTTTCGTAAATTTTGCAAATGTCTTTTACATTGGTTTTTTTTAACCTGATTATATAATTCAGGATTTTCCCCGACTATAATATCAAATTTGGGACATCCCAGTTGTTCTATATTATAGGCTAAATGTCCAAATCCTGCTGCCTTTAAGAGATCCAACTCCACATGTCCGCCTTTATAACCAATCTTTTGATCACCTGAATTGAAGCCCAGACGCCGAAATTCTTTGATGATGTCGTCTTGCGGTTGGTCGCCTTTCTGATCCTCATATCTCAATCCATGAAGATTGTTAGTGACCCACCTTGCGGTTCTGGCGTCTTTTGAATTGAGAGCGTAATAGCTTCCAACAGAATAATATTTGGAGGTGGACTGTTTCCATTTCATATCAAATATTCCAAGTTCCTTAACTAAAAATTTTCCGTTGACGTGGAAACCATCAACATCTTCCAAGTATCTTATGGATGGAGTCATTTTCTTGAATAGACTTAGACGATTACATTGGTTCACTTAGCTAAAGTGTGCCTTTTATACCCCTGTTTTAATACGAAAACAGTTTGGCATCATCAGAAAGTGGGGGGGGGGATCCCCTCCTAGACATCTCGTACAGGTTGATGTTTTAGACTATAAAAACTCTGGAGATATCTCAATAGACATCAGTTACAATTTTTCTCCAAACAAATTAAATTTAATAACAATGGCTGCCTCCATAAATAATTCCCTATACCAACTTGCGTTAGAAGAAAAAGAAGAGATTGAGAAAACGGTGCCTGCAGAATTGAGAAGAGACATCGACGACATTGACGACGATGATGCTAGTGACGAAGATGAAGGGGTAGACGTTGGCCGCGATGACTCCGTCGTGGCGAAAAGTGTACCCATTAACCCGACCGAGGGTTATAATAACTGGACAGTGGGGGGCCTCTGTGTAAAGGTAACACATGTAACACCGCATATGTAAAGGTAACAGAAAGGGCGCGTTTGTGCCTAAATTGTTACCGTGCGTATGTGGTAGATTTTACAGAGGTTTCCCTGAATGGTTTCAACGACAATGCGAAGCATCGGCATGAAACTTTACATTTTTCTTTGACAGAAATGCCTTTGCAAAGATTCATGCGGTGTAGTGCCTGTAAAGAAAAGCTTTACATAGCTTTTCGGCAAGACACCTGCTTGATGTGTAAAGCAGGTGCAAAAATTATACCATTATTGTAAATAAAATGTATTATTGTAAATAAAATGTATTATTGGATAATTCTGTTTTTATTATTATTATTTAAATTAAATTCCTGACTATAAGAAAATAAACGTGTAATAAAGTATTTAATTAAAAACTACAGTTTGATACCTACAAATGTTCTGGGATTTTAGGTAGTCGCATGCTACTGCTTGTCCGTGCGAGGATGATCGCTATGTAAAATCCCCTGGCTGTATTTTTTACCTTTCTTACATCGCTCAGCCGGAAGTGTGCACGTACGGTTATGCTAAAGCATAGCTTTTCGGCAAGATACATGCTTAATATGTAAAACAGGTGCAAAAACTAGGCCATTGGTATTATTGTAAATGAAATGTATTATTGGATAATTGTTTTATTATTATTATTTAAATTAAATTCTCGAATATAAGAAAATAAACGTTTAATAAAATATTTACTTAAAAACTACAGTTTGATACTACAAATGTTCTGGGATTTTAGGTATCCGCTTGCTACCGCTTGTCCGTGCGAGTTCGAGCGAGGACGATCGCTATGTAAAATCCCCTGACTATATTTTTTACCTTTCTTACATCTCCCTCAGCCGGAAGTGTGCACGTACGCTTATGCTAAAGTATGGTCTGCTTAGGAGAAAAATATTACTTTTGTATTTAGCTACCGAGCGACTCTGTATTGCACGTAATAAAATTTTATTGCTTGGTGTTTATAATGGTATTGGGTGAGAAATGAATAACAAAGCGTTGGTTTAAAACTATGTGTAATATTATATATATATGATTCAACTTATGCTTACTTATAACTAGTTAATATTTTATTCACACGCGCTTCATCTATTTCTATTATACTAATCCTATTTACTAAAATTTTTCTTAATTTATCTAACCTATCTATTTTATTTTTTAAACCAGCCTTGTTTTTGGCCAGCTTATTACTTTGAAGCTGTAAGACGACAACATTATCTTCCAGCACTTTATTAAGTTCCAAATTGTGACGTCCTCCAGCTGTTGGATCTTCAAAATCGAAGCTGTCATCCGGAAACCTGTTTGTGCGGCGCCCCCTGTTATAAACCGCTCTCAACGTCTCCATATTTTTCCCAACAGTCCTCACAGGACTGGAGACGTTCTGCCGGTGTGTTTGCTCAGACTGAGCAGGCGACGCATGCCCTGCAGGTTGCGCGGGTTGCTCATATTCAGGTGCGGCGTACTACGCAGGGTGGTTTAATCATCAGCGTCAAATCGAATACGAATCTGGCTATGTGGCAGGGTATTTTCGATTTGCGAATAATGAGGACATAATACGAAATCGAACGACTTATAATTATGCATATTATGAAGGCTGGTTCGACCGTCTACGCAGACAACGACAGTGCTAATATTTGTATATAAGTTTATTGTAACAAAATATATGAATTATTTTAATAAAACAAAACATTAATTAATTTTAGTTTGTTTTATTTATATACTGGTTTCTTGTTTAGTTTTGTTTACCTATTCCTTACTAACCCACTTTAAAGCAATATTTTTATCGAGGAATTTTAAGTGGAATATTAATAATGTACACAGTTTTTTTATCAAAATAACAATAACAGCAAAATATTCTCATTTAAGTTTTAACATTGAAAGCCTTTTTTTATTAAAATCTCAGGTAGGGTCGCACGAGAAGATTTACAAGCAGGTGAAAATCTAAATAATTTGAACAGTCTGCTATAAAACTACCAGGCAGTAAATTTTTATAACATGCCATTTACAGGACTATAAAAAAAAAGGTCTGACAAAAAACATTTAAAAGTGGATCATTGTTATGTAAGATTATCCCTTGAAGGAAGGGTCGCGCAAGAAGATTTAGAAACAGGTGAAAGTCTAAAGAATGTGAACAGCCTGCTATAAAAGTAAAAGGGGGCAAACTTGTCTGCATTTTTGTTGACTCGGCACAAAAAGATTCAAGGTACTAAAACCAGGTGAAGGTGTAACTAATTTGAACAGTCAGGTGTAAAACTCTGAAAGGGTTAACTTTCTCTGGAATTATGCCAAAAATGGTTCGAGTCACTATCTGCGTCGGATTGGCTGTTTATAGAATTGTAGGTGGGAACTGAAAAGCTTCCTCCTACTTAGTAGATCCTTATAAAAGTACTGCATCCAACTGAGACGTTGGCGTCGAAAGTTGGCGTCGAAAGTTGGCGTCGAAAGTTGGCGTCTAAAGTGGGCGGCTTAAGTGGGACTTAAAAAGTGGGCGGCTTAAGTAGGACTTAAAATGGGGACTTTACATGGGGAATTTGCATGGGGACTATGTATGGACTTCCTTAGAGGGCACAGAAATTATTATTTTTGTTAGAATTTTTATCATTAGGCATTATTATTTTTTGTTTGGAGCTACATCAAGCTGCAAGAAAAAATTGTGTTTGGTTTTAATTCAAGTTTCAGTTTTGCACTTTTTTTATACTATTACTTTGTCGTACACCTGCTGGGTAGTTTGTTATTTTATTAATTTACTATGGGTAGAAGAAATGAAACATCTCTTATGCTATATATATTTTATTTTTAATTGTTTAAAGTTCTTATTAATTTCATATATATCAATTTCATATTTTAGTTTCTGTAATTTTCGAATGTGAGACTCCAAAGTATTTTTATAGCTGTTCCGGTTCTTGGACGGAAAATTGAATATTAGTTGTTTTCCCGACAGGTCCATAACTAATAAGATAATACTTTCGCCCGTTGAAAATGTCCTTGTTTACTTGCTCAATTCGTTCTTCTGTAAATTCTACCGTGAACCTTTGCGGTAAAATTGTTTTGAAATCGTCGAATTCCAAGGATATCTTCTCGCCGAACTTGGTGTTTATTTTCGTAAATGCATGTACCTCAAACTTTCGGTTGACTTCCAAATCTTGGACCCTAATGAATTTCTTCAGGAACAAACTGTTATTTAAATGGGTCACAAACGATGCCATACTTTTAATCTTATTTAGTTAAGTTAAAAGTGAGAACTGTGTACTTTACCAATCAACCATCGAAATATATACTAAAAAAAGTGGAGGGGATCCCCCCACACAAATCCCCCCCACCGCTAGATTTTATCCCCGAAAACCCTATGCGGATCCTGGCTCAGGCTCAAAACCCTTATGCGGAAGCTGGCTCACATATGGCGGCCATCTTTGAGCCAGGATCCGCTTTACTTAACTACTGTCATTATATGATTTTTCTCCGTGTACCCTTTTTAAGTGTTTAACAAAATTTGTTGTGCTTTCCACAGAACCCTTAATAATCTTTTTTGAAGGGACACATAGTTCATCACGTCCAATTTCGGATTTGGGACACCCTGTACTGCTTGTGCTACTGCATAATATTCCCCGTACCTTGAGTGCTGAAATCTTAAATAAAATGGCTCTGCAGCTCTGCAGGCTCACGAGACAGGCACAGGCTAATATGTTATTGGTTGTTTAGATTTTAAGGTTAGGAAAAGGAAAGCCGAAAATGCGTTGGAGTTTCTAATAGTGTTATAGCGACTATATCGTTGCTTGTTGCTGCTACTGAACTGACAAGTCCACACTTGCGTTTGCGGTTTGCGTGACTTGCATTTGTTTGCGTGGCGCTATTGCAATTGCGCAGTAAAGTACTCAGAAAAATGTACTCGCCTAAGAAAAGCAAGTACCGGGTATTCTACCCGATATGTTACGGGTACGAGTACCGAGTACTTTAATTGAAATGTACTGGGTACCGGGTACACAATACCCGAATTGTACTTTAGAGTACAGTATTCGAGTACTTTTACTCGAGTACTGCCCAGCTCTGAAAACAGGCAACTTTAATTGCAGAGGAATGTCAGTGTTATTGATTTATTCGTTATTCCAACATTTTGGCCAAAAAATGAAGGGACAAATTTCAAGTATGGCCGTCATCTAGGAATTCAGAAAAGCAGCCCCTTTTAACTTTTGTGGGCATAGGTGAAACGTCGGTCAAAATCGGTTAGTAAATAAAAAATATTATGGACCAAAGAACGAAGGCAGTTTCAGTACTACAGCATAACAAAGATAAAAATGACTATATTATTGCGTATGTATAAATCTCGGCCCCCAATTGACCGATTTTTCTCGCAATGGTTTTAAAATGCAGAGAAGAGAACATTATTTAGTTTTTGTCATTCCGACACTTCTAAAAATATGGATTTTATCGAAAACGCACCGCGGTGTTATTTAGCCGACTGGACGTCATATGGAGGAGGGTATAGGTACTTCACTGCGACTTTGACAGGTCCCGGTACAAGTATGGGTTCTTGACAGCACAAATTTAATGTCATGTCTACTCTTTTATTTTACTGAAAAATGCTGTTGTGTGTGAGGTGTTTATAGTGCGATGAACTCATTCTATAAATTATGGAATGGGAAAAATCAAGCAATTTGTCCAATTAATGATACTTGCAATATGTATAGGTATACCTATAGGTACAGAAAGAAGTGGCAACGCAACATCTTGCTTGCTTGAACCAAATCCAGAGCTAACATAAATTGTGACTTTCCTAAATATTTGAGACCCTGCGTTATCTTCAAAAATAAAGTCTTGAATGGATAAGTCTACTTTGTTTAAACTAATTTTTTTCTAGCAAATACTTTAGTTTATTTGTCAGTAGTAATACGTTATTAAAATCTACATAGAAAATCCAATAAATTGTATTACTATATAAGGTGATTCATTTTTTTCCTAGTAATAAATCTACCATAATTACTGATTTCCCGCCACCCGTTGCTTGAGGTATCTATTTAATATTAACAGGTTTCATGCCAACCTATCTCGTTATACTGTGTACTAAATATAGCTCAAATAATATCTCAACTAGTTTGGTAAATATTCAGTAAATACAACATGTACGAGGTGTCCCACGATCAGGACTTTGTTTGTAGAAAAATTCATTATAAGGAGTTGTAGTTCTCTTTTTGAAATTAAATTATATATCTCCCAAAACAATCATGCTGCTGAACTGAAATTTGGCACTGCAGTGTTTTGGGGGATGGAGAATAAGATGCCAATGTCAGTTTGGTATTTTTTCATCATTTTGACTTTACAGTTGATCTATAGTATTTGAAATGGGTAGACGAAAATGTTATGTTTCAAATGTTGGAGTTAACAGGTATTTTGGGGCACGTTTTGTCAATTTCAACGCAAACGGCTGATTTTATCGTTATGAAACAAGAATACCTTTTTGTTGCAGATTATAAAGATGCTCTAAAATGATGGACCTGCAAGACCGAAACGATAAAAGATAGCCATAACCATAAAAAATAGCTCAAGTGGCGCCCTCTGTCAGATAAGTAGAAATTGACATTTTCAGCTTATTCTCCATCCCCCAAAACACTGCAGAGCCAAATTTTAGTTTAGCAGCTTAACTATTTTGGGAGATATTGCCATAATTTAATTTCAAAAAGAAAATTACAACGTCCTGTGTCTCAGAAACGAAGAACATTAGAGCCTATGTTTTATATGAGCAACACACCTTATAATGAGTTTTTCTACAAAATGTCATAGTCCTGATAAAAAAACGTGGGACACCCTGTATATTTTTTTAAATTTGAAATAAAAAAGTTTAGAGCACAAACAACTAGCAATATTTTTTACCCTGCATATGAATGAAACTCATATCCCAAATACGAGTGCATGGTCGAGAGAAAGAGTACCCAAACTCCAACAGAATCTGTTTATCGCTTAGCGGCATGTACTTACTACAAATTTAATAAATTATGATATTGTTGGAGAAAGGATTATACTTTGCCGTTACTATCTTATTACAAATATTTATTCTTCCTGCAGATTACTTTCAACCAGGAAATTCCCAATATTTGCGGATATGAACAAAATCGCTACATTGTCACTAAGAAGGCAATATTTTAAATGAGTGCATATTTCATGTTGAGTTTAAAACTATAGCTGTAGGTTACAAATAGCCTTCTTTATCTTACGAGAAGCAACTTGTTTTCTCTAATGTACTAACTACAGTGTTGGTGATGGGCGTTGGGATAGTATTCCTCACGCTATCTGATGTTGATTTTAAACAAGAATGACAAAAATTACGATTAAAATGGAACAAACATTTATTAAAATGTATAGAATATACACCTAACTGTATAATTATGCGCTTATTTGAAACACAAAAACAATATCATATCTTGAAAGTTAATTGCTCTCCATATTTGTCGGTAGAGTATTTGCAATCCTTCTAATTAATCCATTTGAACTAAATATATCTTTTACTTTTAATGAATGGATCATAAATTACTGCGAAAATATCGATTAAAAAACGGCATAAATAAATAAAGTCTGGAATCGGGCCTCATACACAATCTACCTACGTATAGAAATAATAGAAATACATGAAGAATTTTTTGAGAGAATGTGCGTTTTGCTGAGTTTAATCCCGAAAAAGATGGGAATAACACTGATGAAAACGAGGCTATCTATTATTGCGTATAGCTCCGATATTATGAACTTTGCCGATAGTCCTCGCGGTGGTCTTAACATGTAAATGGAGCTACATTTTGATTATTTTTTGCACTGGTTGCATTATTCCGATATGTTTTCTACAAAAATCGTTAGCCCAAATAAACAGCCAAATTTAAACATCGCCGTCACGTTTGATTTAAAGTTTTCTGTCAATACTTTTCCGCAAGCAACGATGCCTTGTTTTTTAAAATCGGGTGATAACCAAACAAGTTATGGAGAAAACAAAAAGTGCAACATTTTTCGGCCCATCCGTTATACAGGATGATTCAGTCATGATGTAAAAAATTTTAAACACAGTGGGGAAGATCTAATAAAAAAGGGAAATGCGAAAGAATTTTTTTTCAAAGTTTAAAACGTGGTGCAAATGAATCTTAATCTTAATACCCCAGTAACTCGACGCTTCTGCTTCAATGTCAACCATCAAAGTTGTGACTGGAGAGAGCTATGTTGCCACATTTCAATCATTTCTTTTGTGGAAAGTGAAACTGAAAAATTAAGAAATACCTACCTTTAATCTGCATTTTTGGTGTATTTAGTTTTGATTCTACAGAGGGCAGGCGTTATAACACTTCAAACATTTTAAGAAAATGTTGTATTCAGGATTCAGGTCATAAACACCAGGATTAGATACCCTATTATTTGGAATGTAAAGGATAATACTAAGTTGATCTTAAAAATTAAACGTTTTGCAATGTATTTCCTTGAGGGCTTTTCTCGAATGAACTTCCGCACACACATTTTTATCACAATTTCTAAATTGCACGAGAATATTGCTACCGGCCATTTTTTGTACGTTTTCGTTATTTTTATTGTTTCTTTTTTGTAAGCAACAAAGCAGCCGGATAGCGATTATCATGACATAATTGCTTAGTTTACTGACTGGCCGGCCACTGGGCGCTGACAGCGTTGGCTCATCAGATGCGCCGGTAATTCAATTATTAGTACAGGTCACTTACCTATACGGGAGGGAAAGTTCAGACTTTGCCGGATAGATGGCGATGGCTCCACTCATCTCGGAAAGAAGGAGGATTGTTTTTGTGAATATATTCAACCGCAGCTAATTCATATCAGTAAAATTCTTTCAAGGTATTCTTAAGAAAGTAGCCACACTTCGTTTTAGTCCTACGCTAAAGTAAATTTAGCGTCCCATGAGTTTCGTTAATGTGAAGTAAATGCGGTTGAATAACTATTCCCAAAACAAAAGCAATGATCGGGTGGTGGTGGTAGAATGTGGTATGAAGGTAGAAAGGAACAATATCGACTGTGGCGTGTAGAGTTCCGCGATTCGCGAGGCCATGAACTTGTACCTATGTATCTATTGAAGTTGAAAATAAACAGTGATAGTGTGTTTTAATCTTGATGCATATTTGCACATTTTGTGATTAGTTTTGAGTTTTGTTTGCTACTGTAATCAAAACAAAGTGCATCCGTTGTGGGAAACTAAGAGCTCCCTATACTCCTAAGTACACACCCACCGCAATTACTGTTGTTGACATTGAAAAATCAAAAAGGTAATAAATTCACTTAGGCGCTATGCATACATTTTTTGAAATATCTGGGAAAAGGTACAAAAAAGTAAATTTACGATATGTTGTGCAACTGGCAACCCCGCGCCCCGTGGTCTGTAGCCTCGACGCGCGAGCTTAACAGCTGATCTGGTGAACGCCGTTAACAGGGGGTTTTAATTCACTTCTGAATATATCTTTTCCTTTTTTGGTTGACATTCGAATTTTTAAATTTCGAATTAGTATTAACTATTTTTTTCCACCTGCGGTTAAAATTTTTTACATCATGACTGAATCACCCACTAGGCACTATACATATAGTGACGCAAAATAAATTTGGCGTGGCTATAAATCGTCAAGGGCAAGTGAGATGTTTCTTACGATCGCTGCATACAGAGGCCGTCATCAGCAGAGGCTTCAGCTTAGGATAGAGCTTACAATAATTATTACGTACTCCTTCATACTGTAGTGAAATTTGACAAACTAACCTTTAAGGCGGAGTTACACAAGTCTTGATGACTTAATTAATGTAAACAGTTATTTTAATGGTAGTCTCCCTGTGTAAACACTCTTTTTAGTTGTGATTTCAGCGTTTAGTTTTAGTTTTAGTTACAAAAAATTTCAAATTTTTGGAATTATAAGGGATGAGGAATGCCTTTGGAATACACAACTTGTAATTGAGTGAAATAGACAGGAAAATATGCATTTTTTCATAAGTAAACACATTTTTTTGGCTCAAATTTATCATTATTTAAACTTTCCAACAACAAACTTGTTATTACCTATGCTGCCAAGCACTACAAAAATAAATATCGTTATCTGTGGTAAAATCATGAAAATTAGCTTATTTTAAGTTAAGTTACTTGAACGAGTACTGGAACCATGTAAACCACAATAACCTTTTAAAGCACTTGCTAAAGTATTGGATATTGTATACAAGTTACTGGCATCGTGTATCTCCGCCTTTATTAACAAAGTCCGTTGGTAGTGCTAAATCTGGTGGATTGTGTTGAAAATTGAAAAAGGTTTATCAGAATCGGTGAACAAGTAAAGATTTTATAAGGGTGGGTATACACTGTCTGTACGGTTAGAATAATTAGTTAAATGTACTTAAATTAATTAAATGTAAACTCGGGTACCTGTCTTTTCCCTGATATGATACTGATTCTAATAATGGGCAAGTTTTTAAAGTCATCGATGACTCCGTCGGCCAAATCGAACTATCATCAAGGCAATTCGTATATGATCCAGTGAAATTCATCGGGGCGTTTATTAACTCAACATATTTTTATTTGTTTTTGACGTTCTGAGATTAAAGAGTTTTTGTTTTTCTGATGTTCCAGCGTTGTAATTTATTATTATTCCGCTTTTGGACATCAGTGTGATGTACATATAAAACAAAAAAAAAAGCGCTTAAGGTAAGGTGTAAGCAATTGCAATTTTTTGCTTTGACAATAAAAGCTTCCCCCTAGTACCATGCACTGTAGGGAGAACATCCCGTAAATGACTAAGGGTAAGGCGAGTCTGGTGCATTCCGGTCACGAGCTGCCGCGCCGGTTCGACTCGAATCCAATGGACCCGCTGTTCCGGTCCGGCCGCGACTGCAACGGCGCGCCTACCGCCGGTAGCCGCATGCATTATGGATGTCGATGGTCGATTGTTTTTTCCAGCGGGAATGCGAGCGGATGTGCGTTTTTGCCGCCAGAGCCGACCGGTATACGTACGCGTTGATGGAGGTGAAGGTAAAGGATGGCTCACCGGAGACGCTCTGAAGGATCGCGCTTGCGCTACCGGGTGCCAGGTTTGGTCGCGGATGAAGCCCGTTGCCGTTAGTCTTGCTGCTGGTCACATGTTAAATACTTTGATTATAAATTGATTTCAGTCAACTGGAAGTTTTTGCATCTGTTCTCTGAATTCCAATCACTTTTCGCTGATGACACTAAAGGGGCCCACACTCAGGGAGAAGACTCAAGACTTAAACGTATACCATGTGCGTGGGCGTGGAACAGATAAAATGTATGGTGTGCGGCCAAACCTCCTTAACATTGTGTGGCGCAAAGGGGCACACGCATAGGGAAGACTTTAAGTTAAACACTTAATCAGTTCCATCCCACACACTGTGCGTCTTCCACGTCAGTTTGTGTCTCTAGTTTGTCTAGTGATGTCATCCAGAAAGGAACTTTATTATATGACAGTAGCGTGAGCTCAAGAAAATAAATTGTAAAGAAAACGAATCGTCGTCGATCCCAGTGGACAAAGTAGTGACTATTGGAGCCCCAAAAAGACTCCGATATTTATCTGTTGGAATTGCATTATTGCGGACATTATTATTTATGTTAAATAAGCGAGCCATCAACTACCAGCAGGAACTTTCGGGAGCCCTAAAGTCAAAAGAATGAAGGAAGCAATAATTTGTCTCCATATAGGTAGGTACCTACACAGAGAACCATCCCCGCGCGGTTTTAATTGCGCACGCTAAGAATAAAATTGGTTTTGACTCAGTATGGACTTCAAGGCGCATTTTAATTATTTTAAGTTTTTTGTTCACTGCTTACAATCAGGAATATTACCAATATGATAGGTGTTAGATCTGCAACAAAAAACAAGTTTTCATAGTGTTAGAAGCTTACAGAATATGCAGTTATAATCAAAATACTACATTATAATAGTTAAACAAAAGAAAAATAATAAAACATTGAAACGTTAACGTTAACGCCCATAACAATTTAGCCGCAACTACCTTTTACCACTGGGCGAAATAAAAACACTCTGAACATTTTAAAAACTTTAATATTAAAACGCGTATGCCTGCTCCAGAAGCTCGCACTGATTACTATCACTGAGAGAAAATTAAATGACGATTTAACATGTGTACTCGATTTGTTTGGAAAGGTTCGTGGAGCTCCGCCTACTTCTAACCTAGAGCTTGGTTTGCCATTGATCCTCAATTGGCTGTTTTTGCTTGAACAATAATAATATTCCATAGAAACTATTGTTATTGGAGCAAAAGAAGTAAATGAAGGACCAATGTCGAACTAAGCATAGGTATTGCTGGTTTCCTGATACATTTAATATCCCACGTCTGTTTAAGTTTTGGGGTATTATTTTTATTATTTTACAAACGTCATGGATGCATACGCGGGTCATTAAGCTCGTGGTTTTGAAACAAAACTTTTTATTGAGGTTAGACGCTACAAAACATACATAATAGTGTTAACTTTGGGTGGTCTTCAACTTCCGTGGGTTTTAGTGTACCTATCTGTATCTTGATCTCATATTTACATGCGTATTCGTGCTGTCGAATTGCTAAATTCGGATAATTATTATGTGGGCGACCTATTCAAGTAATAATTTTGTTTGAGAGTCCGTGTTATATTTATACTAGCCACTAGTAAAAATAGCTGGTTGTGCCTGTTTCGTAAAAACTATGTACCTATACACCATTTGTCTTTAAACTTTTTAACTGAAGTGTTGAAAAAAATACTTTGGATCAGTTACGGCATAACGCATAATTGATGGTTTTTAAGATACAATTTGCATGGGACAGAAAGTTTGAATAGGTTTTTTGCTGCAACCGAAACCAGCCGCATCTTTGCGGGTTGCAATAACTGTATTACCTTATATTATAGGAGGAAAAGTAAAATAAAAGAGCACGTCCTGGATATTCTATACTAAATTCCATTTATTTTATGAAGTATATGTAAACAAAGCCAACGAAAAGGTAAATTGCACAGGGTCGGAGTACTTTTGGTTATAGTTCATTTTTGGAGAGGACTGCTGGTTGGAGGTGGCATACATTTTCATCTGCACTCTTTGTATTTAAGTTTGACATTTCTAATAAAGCTACGTCCAAAAACTTCTCTATTAATTAAATTATATTATGGTATCCCATTGTTGATTCTGGTTGTCCTGGCGACGTGGTATTTTCGTAAGTAATATCATAAGGGCATCTAATTTTTTTCACAGGAAAAATTAGATGCACGAATGGTATTTGACAAGACTATTTCATGAGTAACAGATTATTCTGCATACACATATCTTATACAACAGCTGTCAAGTTTTGCCGCGGGTAAACTCCAAAAAACTGCTGACAGGTGCTGTCATATATATAGCTTTTCCATCTAGAAACCATTTGTTATTCAAAATTGCGCGTTTGTGATTGGTGGAAATTAAGACGAGAGAAATAGTCAGGGGTAATCAGGGCAGTTTCTCCGTTGGTTCATTTGTGCGGTGAACACCCGATTTAAGTTCATAAAAACACAGTATTTTAAAATCACATAAATAACAATTAAAAATATAAATTAAATTTTAATATTTTTATTATTTTCGTAACTGTTAATCTCTACTTTTTTGATGCGCCACTGAACATTTTTATTTTTACTAATCCTTTGCCGGCTGCCGGTGCTCCGGCTAGTCGGTTGGTGTCGGTGCGATATCCAGAATGAATGCGAGAGTTTTTCTCGTATGCCTATGGTTAGAAGGAGAGGTTATCAAATCCGTGAAACAAACAGTGGCGCCACTTGAGCCTATGTTATTTTTAGTATCATTTTGTACAGCGCACCTAGCTTTTACAGAGGACTTGCGTGTCCGGCGAGGCGTGTTTTTGTGTTTGCGATTTTGGTGTTCGTAGTTTTGGCATATTTTAATCGTTTAGGATGGAATCGTGTTCGTTGGAATTTATAAAATAAAATGCCCATAATTTTGAGAATTGAGTGCTTATAAAAAGAATGGACCACCTCGGCCGGAGATAAACATTATTCAAGAATGTGCCATAAGAAGCAAGTACCGACCTCGGAGCCCCACCAACTTGAGGAGTGCCTAGTTGTGGCTGTGCTGAAACCACAACAGGCTTACAAGCGCCTACACACAATATTCCATTTATTCAAGCCTGTTTTACAAATAACAATTTTTGCCCAATAAATCTTACAATTTATTTTTCTGAGAACTTTATTTGAAATAAATGATTACTTTTTTGATAGGGTAAATTTGTGCAACATTTAAGGTCCATGGCCTAGGTACTTTCAGAGATATTTTTGAAAAACCCGGAAACTGCCGAAATTTCTTCGGTTCGTAACTTTGTTGTTTCAAGAGTTACCGAAAAATTTTCCACAATGACATTTGTGGGCAAAACTAATTGCTTTAAGCCTACTTTATCAGAATTTAAAACAATGCCACGGTTTACTGGGTACTCTCTTAGTACCCACCGATAAATGGGACCATTTTGTTGTAGCGAGCCGTGGCCTCGAATCCTGTACCTTCATGTTTTAGGTATTTTTTCCCAACATACCTACTACATTGGAAATCTTGGAAATTTCTTGTGAGGTATCGGTATCTTCCACATTTTCAAAATTTTCTAGTATGCATGACAGCTATAAATAAAACAAAAATTTAAGAGAGCACACAACAATCGATGGTATTTTTCCAAATTCTGATAAACTATAGGTTTAAAGCAATCAGTTTTGCCCACAAATTTCATTAAGAAATTTTTTCGGTAACTCTTGTAACAAAAAAGTTACATGACGAAGAAATTTCGGCGATTTTCGTGATTTTGAAAAATATCTCGGAAAGTAGGCCATGGATCTCAAGTGTATTTTTACGCAAAGTTAGCTCATCAAAAAAACTTTTTTTTTTCAAATAAAGTTCTCAGAAAAATGCATAGGTCTTGTCAAGATTTTCTCGAGTGCCTTTCTTAAATGGAAACCCTGTATTTTTGTCCTTAACTTCTCGAGAATATCAATTCTGAAGCTAGATTCGGATTCTCCAGAGAAAACGGTATCATTCTGGATTGAAGCTGGTCTTTTTATTTTTGAAAAACTAACAATATAACTTTATCTGAGACGCCTAATATACCCTGAAAAAGTTTCTCGTCAAGGCCTACCGAGAGGCCTACTTATGTAAAAAGAAAAAATAAATTTTCCCTTAAAGTATTTTTTTTGGCAACTGAAAAACTTAGTTACATTTCCCTCCATCTAATTTATTTACATTAAAATAGCTTGCACCTTGAAATTTGCCTTACTTCAGTGTCACCTTGCATAATATTATGCAAGTATGTACGTATGTATAGGGTGATCATTTTTAAACGCCCAGCCTCTGTTGGTGGAAAACGGTCAAAGATATGGAATGGAGATATTATACAGCGTGTCCATTTACTATTCCCTTCTTAGATTGTGGCTATACTTTTCAGGATAAAAAAAATCGGTTCGGGGGATCCAAATAAGGGAAGATGGAGCACATTATAAAATTAGTATGGTATATACAGGGTGTTCCAAAAAAGTGTGGCGACAAAAAAATATATTTTTTAAATGGAACGACCTGATTTTTTTTATCGCAAATGAAGCCTATCAAAGTATAGTATACATCCCTAAATTATTTCCGCTTCCATCTGCGGCGTTGCCAAGTTATAATTTTTTTAAAGTATTTTTTGCTAAATACCAACTCTTCATTAATATTGCTATATTTTTCTTGCGGCTTGATTTTTTTCTCTTGAAACTTTGGTTGTGGATTTACACTTAATCATTTTATTAATGACTAAGAACAAAATTGAAAGTTTTTGTACAGGATGTTTCACTTTTTTCCGCCACAACTCCGACATTTTCAAACTTAATTTACTATTTTTTTTTTCAAATGGAACACCCTATATCTAACATCTCTATTGGATAGAGCATTCATTCAGCTTTAAATTGATACCTAATACAGTACCTCTATCTCTAGCAGTTTTTCAAAAATCCAGTATAAACAGAAAATTTGCAACTTTTTTACTTATTACAATCATGCAAATTACTCGAGAATCAAACTTGTACTTATTTGAAAAGCTGCGTATCCAAAAAGCGTTAGTACCAGTTACAATCTGTAGTTTACCATATTTTTGTATACCTACTACACCTGCAATAGAATATTAAATTATAAAAAGTTAAAAGTTTTATGAGAACTCATAGGTGGCCATGGTTTTGTTTCTAGTTTGACATTTGGTAAATATTTCATTTGCTGCTTGTATTCTGTGTTCGTTTTTTAATTTCAAACAACAAAAAGTTGTTGCACTTTTGTTACATCGTTCGAAAGCTCTAATTTTTATGAACATTTTTCAATAATTTAATTTTTCTTTATTCTCGTTAAAAAGTAATTTTTCTAAAATGCAAAAACCCATATACCCGGGAGCCTCGAAAAAATCCGTCCGATTAGAAGCGTTCGGAACTACCCCCTAAAAAGGTAATTACTCGTTACAATATAAATTACGTATATAATTATGTAAATAATGTAAATAATTACAATAATAAGATAAATAAAAACATGTAAATAGTGTAAATATTGTACATAGCAAGTAAACTAACGAGTAATTACCCACCTATTCACAATTCTTAATTTACCTTTAACCAAGCCTCAATGAGGAAAAAACCATATGTGGAGTTTTTGTCCTGCCGGAATTTTCTCCACAGATTTGCCGCAAAACTACCATGCCTCAAAAATCCAGCAACTGAGCACGTCCTTCGGAACTGCAAACGAGCGGGAAGAAAGTCCTTGGACGGGATCCGCTACGCCGGCGAGTTTCCAGAGGAGGGGCTTAGGGGTCCGCCCACCCGACCCCGCGCCCTTGGCGCTATTGCAAAATGTACAAATTGTTAATGTTTAATATATTAATAAATATTAATAAATGTTGTAATGTCCTGCAAGAGCAGACAACCCCCCTCTGACATGTAACATATTATGAATAAAAAATATTTTGAAGTTGAAGTTGAAGTTCGGAACTACTCTTAGATATTGCGTGTTATTCTCATTTTTCGATTTTTCGGGGGCATGCGAAGCATCTGAACCTCACCTGAAGAATTGGGGGAAGGTCTAATGACGCCTAACAATGAGCCTCGAGCCGAATTAACATCG
The DNA here is from genome assembly GCA_963920635.1 of Pseudeuparius sepicola. Lineage (NCBI taxonomy): Eukaryota > Metazoa > Arthropoda > Insecta > Coleoptera > Anthribidae > Pseudeuparius > Pseudeuparius sepicola. Next base: position 32,922,700 of record OY987303.1, read on the forward strand.
CTACGGCTCGACTAAAAAGGTCAACGTTTGACAAATTCCGACATTTTTGGGAATATATCTAGCGTTTAGGCGTTAGAGAACGACACATAACAACTATCCGATTTCTGCCGGGACAAAAACTCAATATCTCATAATTACTTCTTCAAAAATCCCAGAAGGTGTTAAATCATTTAATCGGACTTTGCTCTTGCTTCCCATTGCAATTTCCCGCGGCCTACCCGCACACTCTATAGGACCACCGCTTCTTGCGGTCGTATTAAACCCGGGGGTGAGGATGGCGCCTTTGAGATTGCGTTTCTGCACTCCGCCCGTCCCTCCCCTACCCCTAACGTAACGGGTAACGGCGGCGGAGAGAGGACGAGCGGGTAACGTGGTGTTGTTGACGGATGTCGCCCAGTTTCCCACATTTCGACTTGAAATATAGACGGTCCTGCAAGTTCAAATTGGCCGCAGCTGAGCATGTGGTACTTGATTACAGTTTTGGCAGACTAGGTAGGTATCTTTGTGATCAGTACCTACTGGAGAAAAATTTTTAATTCCACATCACTATCTGTGATCACCATGTGTGTGGAAGTATTGTTTTGGCTATAAAATTAGAAATATTGGCTAAATCGGTTTAAAATGTTCGCCAAAAACCAAAGTTTTAGCAAAAAAAGTGTCTTTGTCTGTGTCTGTCTAGGTTTTCCTATCATAACTTTTTAATGAATCCCAATATTGACTTTAAATATGGTATATATGTATGGTTGCCTTCAATAGGACGGTTCGGAGTGGACTAGCCAATTAAATTAAATTAGTACATATTTGTTACTAGAGAGCATTATTGAGATTATACTATCAGGAGATGGTTGAGAGAGGGTGCAAAGGGATAAATTTGAAAATACCGAGCGATATCTCGTTTACTCTGTTTTCAAGGTCAAGAACTTCCTTTGTGGAATTATTTTACAGAAACTAAATACTTAAATGAGAATGGTTAGGAGGGGATGAAATTTAAAAAAATACGGCATGTCGGTATTGTCGAAAATCTCTTTGTGGCACAAACAGATCCATTTAAAATTGTTTTTTTATGTCAGTATATTGTGGGATTTTTATGCAATAGACGAATTTACTATTGAATAATAGAGGAGAAGGTCCGAATATGGGCACCCCTTTTGATTTTTGCTAATAATTTTTGAAGTTTTGAAAATAATAATTTCAAAATTGGTCTACTTTTAGTTCAATCAATTACCAACGCTTTGTTAACTGTTTTATTTTTAATATGTTATAGGGATCATGGTTTTTGATGTGTCACACTTTTTTGTATTTCTTTGGTGGTAGAGCGTTTGGAATATGGGACTCTAGCAAATTAAGATAAAAAATCGATGCCTTACAAAGTAAGATCTTTTTTATATAATAAAAAAGAAAAGTAACACATTATTGAGAAAAAACGCACACATAAAAATCTTTTTAAACACCTGACCATGCTCATGAGCTCATACACTAAACCCAAACCTCACCTCTTCATCATTTCATTATTGTTTACTGCTTTGATAGCTAACCATATCATTGGCGTTCCAGGTTTTCCTTACATTTTTAGCTGAAAACTTCAGTTTCGTTCGTGGCATGGTCGAAATCTAAAAAAAAAACGGGTTATATAGAATTGTTGGTCATATGGGCCCCGCCCATATTAGGACTCCTCTAAGGGCCCATATTAGCAACATTTTCCGATACAAAAAGTTACCCACGTAGAATTTTTTATAGGTCATGTAAGATAACTTCGCTGTAAAAGCAACACTCCTTGACAACAGTTTATTATAATCATGCAATAATTACCAAAAAATCTATAATACTATAGCTATATTTATTATAAAGGTCTTACCTTCCAAAGTTTTCACAATCTCACAAATACGTCCCCAGTCACCTATTTACCTACAATAGCGCAAGAAACGGACCTGGCGATGTCTCTAAAACACGTTAACAAAAGCAAATATTGTGAACCTTCGGACACAGATGGAGCGGGCTGCCTAAATTGTTTTCTTTGGGGGGGGGGGCATATTATATGCAGGGCCCATATTCGGACCTTCTCCTCTACATTAAAAAAGATGTGGAAATAGTGATTCAATTGGCAGTGAGTTTTTGTACTCGACATATTGTGTACCAAATTTTAAGTTGATATTGTTTGTTGTTTCTGATATTGTTAAAAAATCGTTTAAAACTAAACATTTTTATATCGTCCATAAAAGCTTAGAAGTCGGCACTAAAATAAGGCATTATTGTACGATTTTTTCTGTCAGTTGGCGTTGAAATTGAGTGTATCTCTTTTCCTAAGCATTTCCGGACCTATATTATGTTCCTGGACTTTTTTGCTCAAAATAAATTTTTCTATTGTTTATACCTTATATCAAGATTATGGTTTACAACTGGGACACCCTGTATAGTAATCACGCATGGAAACTAATTTCCTTTAAAGATTTTTGAGAATAATAATAGAAGTGAAAACGTAATGGGAGAGGTTATGTCCAAAATCTGGTAGTACTCGGCATTTAATGATTCGATTTTTCCATATCAAGGGGGTTGTAAAGAAAAAAGTAATCCACCATCTTGGAGTGGCAGCCACTTGAGCAAATTATAATATGGGGGGGGGGGTAAAATGTTATGTGGATAAGCCTGTACTATACAGAAGGCAGCAACGAAGATGCTATATACCTATAGAGTAAATAGATAACTAAAAAATCAATAAAGTAATAACATTAGCAAGAACTATGCATATATACAAATAGTAAATAGTATAACTGTACTAATATTTTATAGTAACTAAAAACTCCGTTACCACGTTCGAATTAATTACTATCATCCTCTGAATGCCTTAACAATGTTTATTTGTCGATTAAACGCTAAATTTCAGAATTATAGTCAGAATAGTGGACACGACCACGTCGACCACCATCTCTAATCCAAGATAAGCACCGGTTCAACGACAGTTTACCAGGCTTAGAGTAGTAGATAGTTCTACTTGGTTCAGTCATATGGATCTACTGAAGTCGATGCTTGGATTTAAGTAGATAATCTGCTCGGTGTAACCTGGTATACAAGCAGATTGGTGATTTTTGAGCATGGTGTCAGTGGATCTCCCTCGGACCTGACCTATTTATTCTTCGCGTTAAAGTTTATAAAAAAGCCAGGCGGGCATGCGCACTCTCTCTTTTTGACACTCGATGTTCGGGCGAGATATTCCGTCGACAGGTACAAGATAACATCAGGTCGCCTTTTGTAATCAGATTTTTATCTATCTTTATTTCCGGCCTGATATTATCTTTGGATTATTTTGTGTGCTCTGACTCTGTAATTTGTTTTGGTTTAGCTGCTAATTGTGCCTTTTTTTGCATTTCATGTGAATCACCGGCTTTCCTTTGGATTTCGGAATTTTAAGGACGGCCAATCCTTTACGAGGACGCGTGGCATCTATACTCCAAGAAGTAAACGTAGCTGCATTTCCCGTCTCTTGTTGCTCAATTCATGTTGTATTGTAGTGTCTGGCGGTCGATTTCACATGAGTTCGGGCACACAACGTTTTCGTACCGGAGGTTCTCAATTTTTGCTTTATCTTTTGTCATAATATCTCTTTTGGTTCCGAAATAAGTTCAGTCCAAGTTAATATCGTAATTTCGAGTTCAAGGTTCCAGGAGAGCAGCTGATTTTTGGGTACCATAACATTAACGTGTGCAAGATTACTGTAAGGGTACCGTGACATCCACATTTTGAATTGTACTTAGTTCTCATTTTTATCACACTTTTTATTGTTTAAATTTTTTTCTTGCTCGCAATTTGTCAAATCACGCTCTAACTTTGTTTAATATACCTACGTCAAGGGCCCATTAGATGTTATTTGGGGTTAAATAATATTTGTTTGGGGATTTAGTTAATATTATTTGGATTTTATAGCATCTTGTATAATAAAATATTGTAATTTGTTTATACGTCAATCATAAGCATAACAGTCATTGTTATATACTACCATATACCTGTATATTAACATATACCGCTTTTGGCCCTATTGCGCACGGCAAGGCGCAGGGAACGAAAAGAGATGGAATTCGCCGCCATTTTTAACCCTATTTTGACAGTTTGAATGGTGGCTACCTTATTCCTTGTTTAAATTTTTGTATACAGTATAAATGAAATTGCATTATACTTTTTGAAGGCGCCGGTAAAATCATAAAAGTCACCGTGACATGCTTTTTTGATGAGAGATTCGTTTTTAGTTTTTAATCGCGATTTTTTCTTTTTTACGGTTGATAGCTTTTCGTTCTCATATTTACGAGATCAAAACATGACCTGGTGCAAAAATGCAAAGAAGCTTTTACATCCAGATTGTGAAATTGCATTCCATAGGTAAGTAAATAGGTATAATTGTTTGCCAAATAATATTTTTTTCTCATCGATATTTCTGATTTCTTGTTGATTTTTAGGTTTTCAAGAGAATCAACTGAATTTAGAAAGTGGCTTAGTACTCTAGGTGTCATCGACTATAATATTCAAGAAGAAGTTCAAGAAATAACTCGGGGAGATGAGGAAAATGGAGACATTGTAATTCTCGATACGACGAAGAGCCGCAGCAAAGAGCAGCAGCAAGTAAACCTGTTAACTGCGCAGATCACCGCCAGTAAAATTATTAAAGCTTATCAAAGAAGATCGTATTAAAAATAACTTCACTTTCATTTTTGAAGCAAAGATTAAAGTGGTAGAAGTTGATGAAGTTACCAAGTTTTCTGTTGCTTGTATTTTTTAAACAAACAAAAATAAAAAGCTGCCTAAAAATTCAGAAACATGTATAGATATGTTCCTGGAAAATAGGATATTATTATTAAAAGTATTCAACGAAATAATTATACCAAGTAATAGTGTATGAAAATGTTAGGTAATTAAAAATATTTTCATATTTTTGCAAGTATTTATAATGTAGTTATTGGATAAAGTGTAATGTACAATAATAATTATATTACTTCTCCTTATGATGATTAAAATATTGTTTTGATTAAGTTGTACAATTTCTCAACCTATTTAACTGCTTCGTTTCCCGAATGCATTAATTTAAAATTAAAACCCACAAAAATCGTGGACCTATGTTGTACTTTGAACTAAAATAATTTCCATTTTACACAAAACGACAACCAAGACATTACATTATTTATGGAACCCACCCGTATAAATTCTTTCAAATTTCCCGCCTCATTTAGGGATAAAAATGGCCGCCAAATTATTCCCCCGGTCGGACGTCTCTCTTGCGCGGTATAGGTTGCTATAGGTATATGTATACTACATACGTTAAAAGCTTTAGCACTGTCTAATTAGTCTGAAATATTTTCATGCTCAAAACTGAATAAGAAACAAGGAACGAACACCACGCCACTCTGAAACTGTCTCCTGATTTTGCACGATGCAGACCAGCAGGCTGAGACAGTGACAGTTGAACTTGGGCATAACACCCTGAGATTCCAATTGCCAACATCAAGATGGGTTGCAGTATTGAAGAGGTCTAGTCGTAGAATTCATCGGAGGTTACACCAAAAAAATAAAAAGAAACTAGTTGAGGACGAGCATCGCACGAGCAGAACATTGTGAGCTTTGAGTTTCTTGAACTTTGTCGAAGTCTCGAAGATGCAAAAACCTGTATATAATACCAAATTGCATAAAGATAAAAGATAAGAATCACATTTTGAAGAATAACCAATTTCTAAATAAATATAACACCATCATTTTCAATTTTTACTTACAACCTTTAAATCTCTGTATCTGTGATTCAAATTTCACAATTAATTATTTTCAAAAACAAATAACTTTTTTAATAACAAAATCGAAAACAATTTTCCAATAAATTTCACAAGAAAATTTTTCCAACAACAAAATACAATCAATGAAAAACGTCATTCTAATAACCAAAATAATTTAACTACAAACCCACACTGAAAAAAAAAAACTAACCAACGTTAATGTCCCTGAAAGTGTGTTATATTTCTTGAGTCTTGGCCCAAAATTTTCATGGAAAAACAATAATCTTCCAACAAAAAAAAATTATCTCATGCGTTGAAAAGGGTTTTAGTTTGTGTGAAAATCTAAATATTGATGCTAAGGATCGTATACGAGGTAAAATTTGTAATATATTAACGAACCAAAGAAATAGAAAAATTCCTGCAATAAACAATATAAACATTTTATTAATGAAACAAAAAAATTATTGACGCTCAACCTAACATACTTATATTATCTGCTGATAAATGCAATAAAACTGTTTTAATGTATAACAGTTATCAAACAAAAATGTTACAACTCTTAAATGAGACTAACACCTACAAAAAAGAAAAAACCAATCCCTTGCATAATATACAAAATAAAGTTAATAAACTTGCTTTAAAATGGTTTAATTCCAAATTGATTGACTTAAAAACTAAAAATCACTTAACTTGCTATAATGGACAACCACCATTTATTTACGGCCTTCCGAAGTTACATAAAGAGGATATCCCATTACGCCCTAGAGTCTCAAACATTGACGCACAAACTTATAATATGTCCGAATACTTTTCAAATATTTTATTTAATATCCTTGGCAATAACAATTACCATATAACGGACTAATGGGAAATTCATAAATTTATAAAAAAACAAATTATTCCTAAAAACCACACCCTAGTTTCTTTTGATGTTGTTTCGATTTTTAAGAACGTTCCTCTTTACCTGCATAAATAAACTCTGGCAAAAAATACAACCTGTTACACCACTCCCGATAAATGAATTTCTAATGGGTGTTTCTATTTGCTTAAATTCAACTTTCTTCCAATTTAACAATGACTTTTATTCTCAAATTTTTGGTACGGCAATGGGCTCACCTCTTTCATCTACTGTCGCTAATTTAGTACCTAATGGAAGAATTTGAATCACAGGTTTTAAATAAATTAAATAAAAAACCACTATTTTATAAAAGATATATGTCGACGATTGCATCTTGTGCGTCGACAAAAACGAAATTTAAAAAATTCATACTGCTTTCAATAACTTCCACCCACGTATACAATTCACTATTGAAGAAGAAACTAATAAATGTTTAAACTTTTTAGACATCACTATACAATATAATAACAATGGTAACATTTTCACAAACTGGTACAATAAAAATATTTGGTCAGAAAGATATTTAAATTTCCAATCTAATGTTCCTTATTCATATAAAAAAAGTGTGGTTAACTGTTTTACTGATCGTGCCATTACCTTGTCACATGAAAAATATAGACCAAAAAATTTAAATAAGGTTAAACTAGTACTTTCAAAAAATTGTTACCCCAAGTCTTTTTTCAATCCTGTAATTAAAAAACGTATTCATAAAATTTATAATAACAACAAAAGTTCCACTGATAATAATAACAACAAAAAATATTTCTCTATGCCATATGTGGAAGGTGTATCTGAACCGATTGCAAAAATTTTCAAAGAACTTAATGTTGCTGTAGCACATAAAACACAAAATAATTCTAATATGTTTTTTACAAATTTAAAACCGAAAATTATCACTAACAACCAAACAAATCTTATCTATAAAATTAACTGTTTAAATTGTCATTCTTCCTATATCGGTCAAACAAAACAATACCTCCATAAAAGAATTTATAAACACCAATATGATATAAGAACTAAAAATTTGAATTCGACCGCCCTTTGTAAGCACGCATTAGATAATTTCCATAACTTTGACTTCAACAATCCCGATGTTGTTTGTAAGGAAGATGACCAATTGAAAAGAAATATTTTTGAAATTATACACATTAAAAAACAACAGAATTGTGTAAATTTTAGAACAGATACAGAAGGTCTCTCACACATATATAATAATCTTAATACTTAGAATAATTATCTAATTTTTCTCCTTTTCTAATTGTTTATATAAAAACAAAAACAAATATTTTCTTGTATCTCACCAACACCAATTGTTTAATTTTACTATTGCCACCATGTACTTACGAATTTCTACTACTATATGAAAACCTGTAGCTTATCTGTCTATTTTTTTATATCCATGAAATATTTAAACGCGCGGCATACCAAAACACATTTCGGGCCACTTACGAAAAAACACCACTAGAGTTCCTTCATCCACCCAGTTTCCATTGAATAACTTTGAATTTAACTTTAATGAGTTATGTATACCTACTTATGTTCTTGAAGTATTTTAAAATTTGACTAGACAGAAATATTTTTTCGACCACAATTTTCTATAAATTGTTGCTCCCAAAAAAATGCAAGTAAGTTATTTTAATTCTATTGTAATGTGTTTGTCTTCATTTTTATTTAACTGAAAATGTAACGTTTGTAATTTATATAAAAGAAAAAAAAATAGGCTGTTAAAATTGCTGTACCTGAAGATGGCTTAATTTTTGCCGAAACGTACGTTGTACAAAAAAAGGAAATAAATACACATTGGTAGAAACCCAGGATTTTTATTAAAAGAAGTCTTATAGGTTCTGCAGTGCTTTTTTTGGGCTTTCTTAATCTTCTCGCAGCAATTCACTTTAATTTAATTTAATTTAATTTAATTTTAATTTTAAAACTTTACAGTTGTTTAAATTAAATAACTTGTAATTCTGTTACATTCATTGTAAACCATTTCATTGTTTTTTTATTGTTAACAAATTTCAGTTGTTAAATAAACAACATTTGTACATAATTTAAACGTGGTTTATTCCTTTGTGTCAATAATCGAGTCATATAACCGGTTTCCATAGTTGGCCCGAAACTGTCGTTATAACCTATGCTTGAACTTGGGGAATTGTAGCTTCTGCAAAGTAATGACTAATAATGGAAAAAAAATTAGTAAAAGTTCTTTAGTTTCCGAAATATGCCCTACTATATACAAGCCCTCAAGAATCCCCCGAAAAATAATATATTTTCTTCTACTCTCTATTTTGAAAATAAGCCTTCTCCTCTCCTAGAAATACGAATTGATGTTCTATATATATTTTGTAATCAAAAATTTTATTAACGGCAAAATATTTTCCATTCTATTTTGATTTATATTTTTTTAGTTTTTTTTAGTACCTACCTTCCTATGCATGCATCGAACTCTTTTTTAGTATGTGCGGGAACCATTACGCTAGCCATAAACTACATGGGTGAATCTTAATATATTTAGTAGTCAACTGAAGTTTTTGCGAAGGCGCATTAAGTTTCTTTTATTTGTGCGTGCACACTAGACAGGTCTCTAAAATATAATAAAGTTCAAGATTGGTGTTCGGTTTCGCATTCTACAAGCCTGGGGATATTATTGCGCGACTGAACGGCAGCAATTTGAACGAGATAAGCGTAAGCTGAATTTGAATTCAAACGATGTAACAAGTTTTCAAGTTATCAGGATGCTAGATAATTTCGTAAATTATTTGACGTTAATTTAACCATAAACTTTTACGACTTATGTTCTGCTTTCAGGACTACACATTATTTTCTTTTATGTAGATATAAAATAAATTTTTTATTGTATCCTCATCACTAAAAAAATAATAAAATGGGTGGCGATTAAACATTCTTATATGTGCGAAATGTTAAAAATATTTTTATTGGTCCATTGCTAGAAAAGGTGCATAACATATGACTAATAAAACCTGTCTTACCAGTGGCTGCTCATGGGTTAATGCAAAGGAGGGCTACGTTTTGAAAACAAAAAAGAACATATTCACGGATAATTAAAAAAAGAGGTGAATACCGAGGTGGGTAGGTACCTAATTCCGGCATTGCCTTTTTTTGTTTTTATTTTTTTTAGGTGCATAGGTGTAGTGATATTAATTTTTTACTAACTTACCTAATTGTTTCGCTTTAGGTTTCTTCCAAGTTTTTATGTGTCATGACTTCCAATTCGGTTTTTAATAATAAGCTAGCAACTGTATTTAGTAAGTATCTATAATGGAAAATCGAACTAACCTTGCCTAAAAATGCTAGTTCTGTAGAACAATAATTCATGCCGAACAGAAAGCTCGTGTTATTTTTTCATATATATATATATATGTTTTAAATCTTTGAAACCTATTCTAGCCCATGTCTTATCTACTTCTTTCTCATAAAACAGTATATGGGTGTTTAAAAAAGACGGGGCAATATTTAAGGAGGTAATTTGTCAGGTCACTTTTTGAAAAAAAAGTTCCTATAAACATAGTTCCGGAAATGTATTGTTTTCAAGATTTTTTTTTTAATTTATTGATATTTCAAATATCCTTTGACCGATTTTTTTTTTAATTTAGTAGCGTTGTTTGTAGTAATAAGGGGCTGATTTGGCCCGAACTAGATCAAAATTATTAAGGTGGCGTCAGGGGGGACACAACTAAATTTGTTGACAACAGAATATACGCCACTGACTTTAATAAAATTTCGATATTTTTTTTTGAGATAAAGCAACTAAAAATACAACTTTTTTGTCTCTTTAATTTATATCGTATCTTGCTTCGTTTACGAGACAAAAAATACATAAAAACAATTTTTGCTGGTCCACAAAAACATTTTCAAACATTCTTGAAATGTTTGCTATAATATTAGTTATTCACTAACATACTAGATGTGTTTAAAAATCAATAATACCTAATAATAATAAGTAAGGACATTTGAATTAATAATTAATTAAAAAAACAACACCCTGTATCTTGGAAACACTACATTTTCGGACGTATGTTTATAGGAATTTTTTTTCAGAAAATGACCTGACAATATTGCAGCGTCTTTTTTATACACCTTGTATAATATATAATTTGCATTCCTGGTCGTCAATTATTTTGTTGAATAAAATTCCTGGGATTCGACCATCTAATTTTTTTTATATTAACACATTAAAATATTTTTCATTAAAAGGAAAAATAAATGTTTTAATGTGTTAATATAAAAAAAATTACAGAAATTTTATTCAACAAAACCTTGTATAATTGCCACTTATATTTTTATCTGGTTAAAACAATTGTAACTCCTGTAGTTGGTCTCCCAAGAGTTTTTATTTCAACTTCTTCGGTTAATGAAAGACTTAACAAGTTACCTTTCAAAATGTCCTGCGCGCACTACACTGTGGATAGAAATTGTGGAATGTTGCTTATATGTTTTTCTTAAAATATTCCTCATATCAAAAACATGTTTTAATAAAAGTGTTAGGGGTAATTATTTCCCGTTTAGTGATATCAGGCAATCTTCCGTAGCACAAAAAATGTGTTTGCCATAGTAACCGATTTAATTTTTTTAAATGGCACCATATATTTTTTTGGTGAAAATTGATACATTATTGGAACTTTCTGAATACGATACAATACAATTTTAATGGGGTCGCATAAGAAAAAAATAAAAAAAATTAAGTTTTCTATTATGCTATTGACAACAGGCAGATGTACCGAGGAACTAAAATACTTCGTTCCGGCGGAGAAACTGTTAGCCCCCGACCGACCAAGCAGCCGCCTTGATCCACTCCATGGCCCCTCGCTCCGTCATGTCTCCTTCTTACTCCCGCGTAATAGCCATAACCCCCACTCCACGTCTTTATCCATTTCGCGCTGCTCTATTTCTCTTTGAAAAAAAGACGACAACATACCACGAGTCGGGCAGCGTTGCCAAATGTATCAGAGTCGTCTTTATCCATATGTGTATGGAATGAATTTCAATGAGAGGTGTCGTATAATTGACAACCTTGTCTATAGATAGAAGGCAGCTAATTCCCCACGAAGATGCATTCTAAACATGATATACTGCGTGTATCGTGATCGTGATTCCGAGCATTCCTGTGAAGTGTCTAGTTAAATTGCCAGATTGACCGAATTCGAACTGTATATACGTTATCGGTTGTTTGCGGGCGACTGGGGGGGCTGTAGCCCCACAGCCCCTATGTACGAGCCGCCACTGTGTCTTACTATATACTTTTGAGAGCATAAGAAAACTAGATACTTTTTTTTATGGGCTAGATATCGGGGATCATTTACCCAGGTCCGAGGCTTATTCCATCCTCCTTCGAACGGCTGGCAGGGTTAATCTGGCTCGTAGCCATCCCATACCAGCCTATATTATTTGTATTTCCTTAATCCTAAATTAAACCTAAAGACAAACACAACACCCATGGCACATACCGTGGTGGGACTCGAACCCACGACGCACGGTGCCAAAGCGTGGGTCAAATCGAAAGACCCACTAGATGCTTTTAAATAAAAAGTTTAGACTGTAAATTAAAATAGATCTGCAGACGGCACTGCAAATAGCGAATTAAATAAATTTGATTTCGAGATTACATGTCTACTCTTCGGACGACAGCAACTTGATCCAGACATATAGTTTGCTTTAATCCTTTTGAGTTAAAAGTTTAAAAGTTTACACAAATTGTTAACTACCTGGGACCGAGTAAAACAAATATTTCATTCGGCGGCATTCTGCCTTGGCGTTTTATTTCCTTTCCATGCAAACGGCAAGTAATTTCATTTAAACTCAATGTCTGAAAATAAAAGGTAATATCTGAGAAGAAAGTCCTTCGTAAAAAGCGAGAAAAGTTTGTTTGAAGGAAGTTAATATAAACAGAACGTTTTAAATCTCCGAATAAGTAAAGAAAATTTCCTCTCTGTTTTCGGTTAATTCCGAATTGTAGCATATTCCAGACGTACAAGGTAGGTTATTTAAGTGGAAATGGATACAGTGGCCTGTATAAGAACCAATTAAGTCACAAATGTTTCAATAAGCTATACAGTATTGTAAAAATTAATTGAAAATGTTTATTAATAACTTTTTGACCATACCCGTAAATAAATTTTGAGAAATCAATTAAAACCGCCTTAATTTTTAGAATATCTTAACTTTCTTAAATATAATGCTCAATCAAATTAATTAAATCAAAATCTCCCTTCATACGTGGCTTGATAAAGCACGAGCTTTAATATTTTAAACCGGGATTGTACAAGTATATAGGTACACTTATTATATAATGAAAGCGTTTTAGAAAGCTACAAACAATGATTATGTTTAAGAAATGTTTGGTCAGTAATTGGACAAAAAGAAAACTTGCAAAGATTTTTTTTATTAAACCATGTAAATTTTAATTTGTTTTGTTATACTTGAATTCGATCTTCTACATTCAGTTTCTGTTTCATAAAACAAAGTATAATTATTACCTGGTCATCAAACCTCTAAGGCCGTTTTGCTACAAGAAAAGAGAAGTTATACACAAATATTGTCAGCAGTCCCAAAAGATCTTAAAAATGTCTGTGAGGCGCGCATATGTTCTGACAATTCGCTTTTCAAGTAAAAAAATATACTAACCCCCACCAAAAAGATACATTATTGTTTTCTTCAAAAAAGAAAATAGTGTTGTTGAAGCCAGTAATCTAATTGCCGCTTCAACATCACAACTTTTTTTTTAAGAGAATAATAAAAATCGTAATATTTGTGTCCGATTTTTAAAGAGGTAGGTATAAAATGACTTAAAATGTATTAAATGTTCAGAATGAAGAATACATTTTTATTAGACAAGACACATGCTAAAGATAGAACCAACAGAAACAACTACTCCGAGGGCTAATACCCCTAACGGCATTGAACTACACCATTGATTCTCGATTTTCGTTGGGAATAAACATTGCATAGATCAAAGTTTTCTCCTTTACCAACGTAACGTCAAAGATACTGCTATCTTTGTTGGGACATGTCCTGACATGCTGCAGGCACAATGATCCCAGCCAGCCCATTACCGGTTTCATCCTCTTTGGGAATCATCAGATGGACGTAGGCAAAATCCGGAGTGCAGATGGATTCAAAAGATAGAACCAACAGAAACAACTACTCCGAGGGCTATGCAGATCTATGCAACACACATGCCGTTTGAAAAAAGTTAGGGGCTGGTTCCTAATAGATGCTTCCATCTCAATTTTTTTGACTGATCTAGAAGTTTACTATAGGCTAATATTTTGGTTTTGTCTTTAACCTATACCAGTGATTGCAGCTCCTATTATTGGGAACTATGAACAGTGAATATCTTTCGATATTCTCAACTGTCAATACTATGTGCTGGAGAGTATCGTCTGAGGCAACATCCTAAAGCAGCCCAAGTTTTAATATTGTCATTGTTTGCTATTGTTATTCCCGTCGTATACCTGGATTAAACAAAAATTCAAGTGCAATACCCTAGACAATGACTTTGAAACTGGAAAGATTTCGATAAATATCTGTACGTGAATAGTACTTGGCGATTTCTTAAAAGTAGCTTAAGCTATAGTTTTTTGTCACATGAGACCCAAAGTGATATTGATTTGTTTTTCGCTTTAATTGAAAAGATTTTGAAGTTTAATTGTTGTTGATTATAAATTTTATGTCTGTGATCTCCAACCCCCTTCTATAGCTGAGAAATGTTGCCTAAGGATTTCTTACACTGACAAAGTGACAGTACTAACACAAAAGTAAACAAATTTGACAGAAAGTTCATAAGTAATGGCAGATTTATAACCTATTAACAAGTAGTTTATTGTTTGCCTCATGGTAGGTTTAGGTACTTGTCAATTTTAATGCTCATTTGTCACATATGATGGTGTTTACCTCAGAGAAATAACCAAGGATAGAGGTAGTAAGAACAAAAAATAAACAGAGCCAACATCTTTTCGAGTGATGCCACGTACTCCATTGTTTACAGCATTTCATTTCAAAATAGAAGGGTTAAAGGATTAAATGAAGGCACACCTCCCATAACGCTAAATTAACAAATGTAGTTATTAATTTCTTGTATGTAACAATTTTAAACTAAAACTAAATCGCGCTGTAATTACAGTAGCTAATTATCACTTTAATAAAATCGTCACAGATACCCCAAACTGCCCAACATGCCAACATCGCCGTTGCTGCCGCGGGCGCCGCGTTCGTTAATTCGGTGGTATTTGTTTTGTGTTTGCCCAGCAAGTCAAGTTTTCCGATTGTTTACGTATATGCATTTTTCGTGTTTTCAATTGTTTTTCTGTTAATTTATAGGCTATTTATTAGTATTTAGGACATAGTGACTGATTTTGTATACAATGGGACGTAGAAAGTGTGTGGTGTGTGGCCAAATTGATATTTCTCAGGATATAACCTTTATCTCGGGTAAACTTTGTACACACGGGCCTAATGTTTGTTTACTTGGGTAAATTTGCATAAGATGTTGGTTGACTACAAACGTGTGTATTTTGATGCTGTTGCTCCCTCTGTCCTTGGTTATTTCTCTGAAGTGATCGGTGGCATCATAGGAGTGAAACAAGTGATTAAAACTTAAAACCTCTTTTTGAAAATTAAATGATAGGAAAACTGGATTGTGCTTTTACATAGTTTTAAATACCGCAAAGGCATTCTAGAAGTAATTATATTAATTTCATTAAGAAGAGCACGTTGTCAAGTAATCTATTAAAACATCTTTTTTTGGAAAATATAGGGAAGAAGGTTCAATGGATATTTGTACTGTCGTTATGAAGGTCAGAAAGGTGTTCTTTATTAGTAAATTCATCATAACTAAGTATAACAAATGCAAACATAATCATTGTTAATAGCGTCAAACCAAAGATTCATTCTTTCAGCTTAAACCTGATTGATTCAGGAACAAAGCTGATTGTCAAGAAAATCAAAATAATACTTACAATGGGGGTATGACTGTATATACCCCATACAGCTTCAATTAAAATTAATTATAATTTTACACCTCAAAAATGCATTCAGGCGCCTAGCTTTACACTTGCTCGCGATTTTTAAAGCGTTTTCACGAGGGACCATGCATATGCGCACCAGACCGCACAAAAGATGCGGGGGAGGCAAGACAAAGCTTCACAAAGCCACAATGCCGCAAGGAAAGCACTGATGTAAAATGCAACGTCGTTATTGTCAGGTGGCGACACAACAAAGACTGTCATTGTGATCTGTTAATGACTATGTCAAGGGGCCTCGTTCTTTATAAATACACCTAGATGATGCCATAGTTTCTCATTAACAAGTTCCTCGCGCTTTCGCTCCTCGTCGGAAACTCCCGTTAAAAAACTAAGGGTCGCATTATAGAGCGGCGCTTTTGTTGCGACGACACGTTTTAAAGACTTATGATTGTGTTTTTTTTTATAGAAACGAAAAACGAATGTCCAGGAAACTTTACATTCGTTATTTAGGTACCTAATTATATTTCATAGTAATAAAGCCACTATTTTTTGTCCCATAAAAACACAAACAAAAAGCATCTCGCCCGCTGTCCATATTATGAATCACCATCATACTCGTGCCGGACCTTCTGTAAGTGCGCGAGTGACAACGCATGATATCAGAAACAGATATTAGATATATTTGCCGAAACAAGGAAAATAAAGTAAATATATGAAAATGAGAACATAGAACAAAATATAGGTTTTGTCGTTGGATTCAGAACGATTCGTGCCACCATTTTTGAAGGTAATAGGACATGTTTGCTACACAATGTTTTGCCAAAGCAAAGGAACCATTTCGGGTTGTCAATAGTGCTCTGTAATGTTCGATGGACGATTTCCTATGTCGTTTTTGTAAAAAAATATGGCATCGTTACTGCTGTACAATGTTTTGCCAAAGAAAATGTTTTGGGTAGTCAAAATTGCTATACAGTGTTCGATTGAGATTTGTGACGTGTTCGTACAATATACATTACAGGTAAGTCGACTTATGATGCTGTTCAACAAACTGTTCTTTTGAAAAATGCAATACGTATAAAACCACTAAACCGGCCCCTGTAGATATATTACTCAATAAATAAAGGATGTCAAATAATAGGTCACGTGAATAAAAAGTAAATAATTAAAGATACAAAAATTTTGGAAGTAAACTGTAACTGTAAACATTGGCTGTCGACAGACAAAGTTGTAATTATTCTCTTTTGGTGCTCTACACCACTATCCAAAATAACACAACTGTCTAGGTCTTCGTAGATTCACCGACAAGTTATTCTTACAGAGATTTTAAAATAAATTGATGTTATTAATAATAATACTTAATGAATGTGATACTACAAGTTGGTTTGTATCCCCGAACGTGTACACGTGCAGTTTACACAACGATCGCATAAGATCAATAACATATGCAAAAGTTCAACACGACGAACGCTATTGTTCACTAAACTAAACCGACCTCTGTAGATATATTACACAATAGGGTGTCAAATAATAGGTCACGTGAATAAAAAGTAAATAATTAAAGATACAAAAATTTTGGAAGTAAAATAAATAATAATTATAATGAATGAATCAAGTTTATTTAGTAGACAAATAACAAATTTTACTTAATAACTATCTCAAAGGACATACAATCAATGAGTAAATCGAGGAAATTTATCTCATTTCATACGGTGCTTATCAGGCTTTACCTTTCCCTTTACCTAACTAGATTACTGAGAGTTGTTAAATCTAAGGAGTCAATAACATCAAACATCATAAGTAATTAATATTAGGATCTTTAAAAATATGCATTTTCATTTTATATTAATAATATTCCCATATTCATAATTTGGGAGAACATTGTTAAGCCCCTCAGACACTGCCTTAAAGGACAATCAATTTGTACACTTCTTTAAATAAAATTGCCAGAAATGTATGAACAAAAATATGGAGATATTTTAACCCCCTACATCAAATCAGAAGATCATCCAAAGGCATTATAACCTAATATTAATATAGAATACTCATGTGTAATAATTTAGACATGCTGAGACTGATATTTCCCCTTTTACTTTAGTAGGAAATGCTCACTTTTTTTTTCGGGGAAACCTAACATGAATTTCTAGGTATAGGCATTTGATGACACCATCACACTAAATTGGTGAAAAATTTTCTGTTTTTGTCTTGACGCCATTTTATTCTACTGGATTCTTAACAAAATCAAAGAGGAGAAAATACTGTGGTTGTGCCAGATAAAGCAGTGTTCGATAATGGTAGAGGTATTCATTATTTTGGGAAATTAGTGTGAAAAAACTATTAGAATTAACCTAGTTATAGAGGGTGAGAGTTCTCCACTTTTTGGACAGCCATTCAAATTACTTAGCTGAAGATTAGATATCTATACTTACTGGGCAATCTGGGCATGACAAAATTATCGGAAATTTAAAGGAAAACAGCCATGAAAGGAATTAATCCCTATGCTTATTTCTATAATTGGTATATTACAACTTTACAATATTACTTTCAATTATCCAAGCTTTTGCTTTTACTTCGAGAGCTTCGTCGGGGCTAAGAGGTAGTACCTAAGTGTGACAAATAGCTGTGGAAATTTTTCAAAAGGTAGGTACTAATAATAATTACATTCTCGGTGTTAATATTTTGAAAGTATTTAAATAGGAATTTGGGAACAAGGCGTTTTTTGGAGTAATTACAACCGCGTAGAAACGACAGACTCGTCATGTATTAAAAAGGATTAACAACATTGGCGTAGCTAAGGGGGGGCTGGGGGGGGGGCTAAGCCCCCCTGGTATAAAAATAGCCCCCCCCTGACAAATTCTAGCGTTTATTTTTATATATTTTTTGACATTATAGGTTTACATTGAAAACCTTACTAAGCTGATTTAATCTTGCTTCGTGTTCGTGTTATTGCGTATAGTAATAGACACTGACTAAAACACTAATGACAAAATAAAACTAACTAAACAGCGGCAACACTGAACACTGGCAACACTGCCGTCACGCACTCACCCCGCACCCGACCCCGTCAGTCCGCTACACGCCACACTCACAGAATTAGCATTACTCGGGGACTCTTTAAAATAAGGGGACCCAGCATTTCACAGTCTAGCACATAGGAAAAGTGAAGCCTTGAGGGGAAGCTGAAAAAATGGCCGATTTGATAAGGCCACAGCCAACTATGATTTACATTAAAAAAACACAAGTTTATGTCATATCTCAAAAATTACAAACAACATAAAAAATTGGATTACACTGTCTTATTAAGTCCAAAATTATCTACAATTTTTGTCTCTACAGTTTTTCTGTATAATCAGAAATAACGGAGCTACAGAGATCTGATGAAATAGCAACAAATCACTCTTTTCAAAGTATCTAGTGAGCCATGAACTTTTTCAAAAATCCAAAAGGGGCATTAGATTTAGCATTCAAAACTGCAATTCTTTCCTCATTTAACCTTTGTTCTAGCTCTGCTAGTTTCCGAGATCCACATAGTGGGCATCGAAAAAAACTCACTCTGTATGTAGTAAAGTTGTGTGTATTTAAATTAATAACGTTGTGCCGATTAATAAGTAAATAAGCTCTACTATAGTTTGCGTAAGTACTTTAATTTTCTTCATTTAGTTCAGTAAGTTCATTTACAAATAAGTACCTACCTAATTAATAAGTACCTACATAATTAATTGACAATTGACCCGCGCGCAGGTGCTGTGACGTAAACGGCGACGCTTATTCGACAAAATCATGGCTTACTTTTATTTTTAAACGGAAATTTGAGTCGTTTTATAGTGAGTTAGGTAAATACATATACACCAAAGTGTTTATATGCGGCGCTCCGGCGCTTTTGCGGGTTACTGAATCTCATCTCCTTCAGGGGCTTAAGCCCCCCCGGAGAAAAAAGGATAGCTACGCCTATGATTAACAAGGACATATTATTTAAGTTACAATTCGTATCCCAAATCTCAGATAGGCGAGGCCCCCAGATGACACTAAGGGAGTTCGCACCATCACAAATAACAACTTTATTTAAAAACAAATTTGAAAATGTTAAGTTATTAAACGATTCTACTTTCCAACAGTAGGTAAGTAGATTCAGGGAGACAGCAATGTGATGACACAGACATATACCTACAGGGTGAGTTTTTTTCGATGACCACTATGGGGATCTCGGAAACTAGCAGAGCTAGAACAAAGTTAAATGGGGAAAGAATTGCGGTTTTGAATGCTCAATGAAAATTTGATTTTTGGATTGTTTGAACACCTTCTAAAATAATAATAATTTGATTGTGAGTTTTTTAATTTAAAAAATTAAAAAAAAAATCAGAAAATTAGCCATAGCTCTTTTTTGTAATAACTATGCCGAATATTATATCTTTGGAAAGCTCAAAAAATGGCCGATTGGATAAGGGCTACAGCCAACTATGATTTACATTAAAAAAAAAACACAAGTTTATGTCATATCTCAAAAATCACAAACAACATAAAATATTGGATATATATTATCTTATTAAGCACAAAATTATCTACAATTTTTGTCTTTACAGTTTTTCTGTATAATCAAAAATAACGGAGCTACAGAGATCTGATGAAATAGCAAAATCACTCTTTTCAAAATATCTAGTGAGGCATGAACTTTTTTAAAAATCCAAAAGGGGCATTAGATTGAGCAATCAAAACTGGAATTCTTTCTCCATTTAACCTTTCTTCTAGCACTGTTAGTTTCCGAGATCCCCATAGTGGCCATCGAAAAAACTCACCCTGTATAGCTACTCACTATAGCTGTAGGTGATGAGTTATGATAACTATTATCTGCAAGAATATTTTCCAAGGATATTTTTTGAATACCTTTCTCACCAGGTCTCGCCGGAATTTATTTTAGTATAATACAAGTTATTATATGAATAATAATTATCCCCATAGAACTATGGATATTTGTTCAGCCTATGGCTTCAACCATCTACATGTTGATCTACCAACGTGGATGATATATAATTGAGATTGAACAACCTTTTACGGGTAAGTATAAAACTTAGTAAAATGGGATAGTTAGATTATCCTTTTATTTTTAAATTTTTGAATGTAACTCAAACCAGATTGCCATACAAAGTAGATTGTCTTACTTATATACTCCCGTATAAGGCCCAATTTCGAGGTAAGTTCGCGACAACGTGCAAACGCCGATTCAAATAAAAAAAAATAGAAAATATCATCCCAATATTTATTTATGCCCTTATTTTCTTTAATAGTGCGAGAAAGAAGAAATATTACCGGCTACATAATTTTATAACTATCATAATCACCTTGTTTCATAACTTATCCGCTATGGGACGATCAAATTATGGAACCCGTGTTTTTCCTTTTCACGCGGAGGTCTGTTCTTATATGAAAAATCGGCTTAGTTGACAAAACAGAACAAAAAAACAAATTTGAAGCTATGCCAAAACAAAGTAACTTTCTATAATGATACTTAGTATCATATTGTATCATTAGTCAAGGCTTTAGTTTTGTGCAGGGGCGGAGAAAAGTCTCTCTCTTTGTGAACCATAACCATAACCATTCTTTTTGTTGCTTGATGACCGAACGTGTCACCGCTAGATCTTTGAACCGAAAGGAAGGTACGTGAAGAATAGGCGGTCCGCTTCCCACAATCGCCAACTTTCGGCGCTAACCCGTCGAAATCCGTCGTACCTGCGCGTGATCGGTTCATCCTCCTACCTGTCATGATGCAACCAGCGGAGACCGTTAGCCGCACCTGATGCCGCCGCGGCAGGTTCATCTGACCTCTTTGACGTCACCGCTCTTCCGGGTGACCTTGGCCGGACCGTCTGCGGCCGCGCTGGTCAATCAACCCACCCCATCCAATATTATTATTTGGTATATGCATGTATCCCCAGAGAGGGTTATACATTTAACCACAGATTTTTGGGGCGAGGATATGACGATTTAACCCTACCCCTACTACCCTATGTAGAGAGTGTCTTAAATAAAGTGCTAAGTTCGTTTATTTCCTTAATTGTTGAGATAAAAAGGCCAATAAAAAATCAAAATGATGCAGATTTTCCCGGGAAATCCTAATCTAACTTCAGAATGGACAAGTATACTTAGGAATGAAAAATAATTTTTTGCCTTGGAATTTGTAAAACATGTCTAGATAATCACGGAACCCCACCAACAGATTTTTTTTCCCATTAGTTTGCTCAAAAATTGAAAAAAACGGTCGCAAAAGTAGGGAATGTGACGTCACGATCCCTAATTTCAATAAGTACCTGCTATTTTCTTAGTACTTATTTCGTCTTTTTTTATATAACCAAGCATTCCCAGGCAAATTATTAGATTCAGTTTGTATGCGCCTGATGAGAAATAATCAAATTTCGTAGCATTTCAATGAAATATTTGGATTTTACTGATCCCATTCTGAACTTATTAGATGCCCCCTATAAAATATGACAGATGACATATTACTCAATGCTTTAAAGAAAATCGTCGGCAACGCCGCACTTTGCATATAGGTTAATAACCTTAGTGAAAACTAAATAAATTCTATTCTCAGTTTTAAAAGAATCGTGCTGTGAATACTTTATTTTTTCGGTTTATAATGAAGACAAGATTTGTTAAAGCTTGTCCTGATAACTTGCCTTGCATAGATTTTGATATGGTGTGTCAATTTTATCAATAAAAACGGGGAGCAAAACATGGAGAAATGAAGAGGTATGTTTGTTATTTGATTTGTATATTGTTTTAATATTGCTTAATGATGATGATATAGCTTAAATTCTGGTTTTAGGTAGACTAGAGAATAAATATTATGGTAACAATGTTATTGGAGACACGCAGAGGAAAGAACATAGCAATGAATGCATAATGCCCGGTTAAGGCAAAAATTACCCCCGAGCACAAAATTAATAAGAAAAATGTTAATGATACTGTGGTTAAAAATGAAGAAATTCAACTGAATAGTTGTGGAAGTAGGTATATTATGTTGTAATTACCCAACATAAGCAGATTAGTCCTAAATTATGCACATACCACGATGTACGAGGATCATACATCGTGGCACATACGTAGATACAGCTTTTTGTGCTTCTAGTTTAGTTGCTAGTACAGTAAAGAAATACTTATTGTGTATATACCTATAGTTAAGATATGGGGGAGGGGGCGTGGGGGTGTCGCACAGCCCAATGTTGAAATCGATTATCAAAACAAGAAATCATGCGTTTGTAAAAACAATCGTTGATATCTACATGTGAAAACCATGATTCAGAACTAATTTAAATAATCTAAAGTCAATGCAAGTTCGACAGCAGAGTTTCATTCGATATCAAGTGCTTGACCGTCAATGACTTTTTGCGGGTATTTTTTTCTTGTATGATCTAATGAAGTATTTAATTAATTAAGTCCGTAGTAGTACACTTTGTCGCATCCATTTTGATGCGGAAAGTTGTACTTTTCTGCACTAGTGACATTAACTTTGTCAACTAATAGAACTAAGCACGCTTGTAAAATTTTTGCACATATTAATGGGAAACTTATTTTAGATGAATGTAAGCTGACTTCCTGGAAATAGCGAAGAATCATGGACAACATCAGTAGATTGTTATATTGGAAAAAGTCAACACAAGTGCAATAAAAAAATATGAAGGTCTACCTTACAGGATTTAGTTGACAAAGACATACCGACATACCTCAATAATTATTATACATTGGAGTAGTATGACAGAAGATTTTTGGCAAAAATCAAAACATATTACAAGGAGGGACTGTCTGACATGTTAAAAAACGAAAAATGCCCTGTATCTCCAAAACGAATCAAGATTTTGAGATTCAACTGCTTTCCACTGCCCTCAAAAATCAAGCACAGTACACCTACCTACTCTTTGTCTATCTCTTCGCAGAATAGAAGAAACCCCCCAAAAAAAACATCCAGTTTGTTGCACTCTGTGCATGCGACATGAAATTGAAAATTGATTTGGAATATTTTCACTAAATTTAATAGATAACTTATTTTTGGGGTTTTGCCATAAAATGCAAAATAATTTTTTTTTCTTGCAAATTAAAGAAATCTTAATTTTTGGCCGGCTGCTGCATTATATTTTTTTATTTTTAACTTCCATTAACCACAATCACAAAATATGCTTATGAAAATTTATTTTCCAGAAAAAATAGGTATATAATATGTATAGTGAAAAAATCCTAAAGAATTATGTCATTTTTTATGAGGATGCTTCGGCAATCACAATATAATTTACCTAAATGGGTCTAAAATAGTTCAAGCTATGACAATAAAGTTTTTCGACTGAAAACTTGGCTTTATTGCGTTTTACATGTTATGTTTCTAACATCACCAAGAACTGGCACCTTCTCCAATATTCTAGCGTTACATTTTTGAACCGATGCAGGTCTAACTACTAACTTAATTCTGTAAGTAAGGGCTCATGAAATTAAAGTAATATATTTTTTATATTCGGACCAGGTATGTGCTTGACGTCTAGAGGATTGACTTTTCTCAGTTTAGTTTATAACCAATCAATGCTGTTGATTAACACTAGCACAGAATAAATAGCTTCACAACAGAAGCGTCCATAAAGACGTGTCAAAAATAAGCGAGCTCCATTTCAATTTACAGGAAAATAACCAATAACTTGTACATACATTTGGTCCTAATAAAATCTCTTTGCAATGTGGATTAATGTAAAATCAAACAAAATGCACAATGTTTATCCCTTTAGAAGATATTTCGCGTCAAAGCCAGCATCCTTTTGACACATGTCCTTATGGACGCTTCTGTTGTGAAGCTATTTATTCTGTGACACTAGGTATTGAGGCTAAAATATCATCAGTTTCTTCAAACAACTAGCAGTCGCTGGAATATACTTGATAACAAGTAAAAAATCGTTTGGCAGAGCCACTAATCTAAAATCGTCAGCTAAAATGTTACCCCTGGTTGGTTCTCTATTGTCTTTAATATATCAGCAAGTCTAGATATCTAATTTGTGCAAGTTCAGTTAGGTACTTACGAATTGTGTCGTTTTATAGACAAAATCGACTTGATTCCAATAAAAAAAAAAGTTTTGTAAACCAACCAGCATAACGTCCGAATCATCAATACCAATACCTAGTGCTCCCAGCATTTTCCTCAGCAAAATAGAATAGTTCATTTCCGTCATGGATTATTAGAATGAATGGTGAAAATAGTTCAAATCATAAAAAATAAAAGCTTGTAAAACACGCGGGCCGCGGGATCCGATGTTCCGATTTGTGACGCCACAAAATAGGTTATGTTTATGTTCTCGCTGACAGCTTGGCATTAAGGTGCGGCGTTGCCAAACCTGGTGCCACGGCGGTAAATTTAGGGAAAAATAAAATCCAACAGGTAGTTACGTACATTGAACTTTAAAAATTAATTGCGGCAAAACGGGGGCGAAAAAAAAATTAAAAAAAATACAGCAAGTATATCTCACCCAATACTATCCGATGAGCAAATAAAAAAAAGTGGTGTATTAGTCCATTGTCATACGGGTGTTCTCGAAGGATAGCGCCAAAAACAATTTTTCAAAAATAAATATATTGTTTGCATATTTCATGTTAGGGACCAAAAATAGTAACATCTTCCCACTCATATCCGGTTTAACCAGAAATAACAAAACATTTTTATAAGTTATTTTTCTGTAGATTTAAATGTTCACTTGATTTTGATAGTTTTTAAAATTTGCATATTCAGGAATATACCTATAACATTATAGAGTTATATCATATCTTAGCGTGTTTGAGACATTCGCCTATGTTTTTCCAACATAAAATAAGGAAGCTACAACTAGGTAATTGGATGAAACAAATTCTTATGGTCCACCGCCTACTTATCATAACAGAATGTATAGTAAATACTTTAAAGGGGTGTTCGGCAGGTGGTTTTAAGGGGGGTCTTTCATATAAAAATTTCCGATTTGGGCTTTCCTTGCCAAGCTATTCGGGTCTACAGGGTGACCCAAAAGTATTTTTTTTATTTATATCTTAATAACGGCGCTACTTAAAAATTTGAAATTTGGTATGTGTTATCTACTTACTGGAAGACGCCTTAGGGTAGTTTATTCATTTACACAGTGCTCTAAAAAAGGGTAAAAACTAACAACCCCTGTTAATTTTTTTGCTCAAACTTTTTTGAGGTCATCTTTTTGGTCTTTTAGGTCCATCATTTCAGTGTATCTTTTCATTTTGCAACAAAAGTGTACTCTTGTTTCATAACGATAAAATCAACCGTTTGCGTTGAAATTGGCAAAACGTGCCCCAAAACACCTGTTGATTTCAACATTCGGAATATAATTAATTGAGCTACACTTACTTTTGGTACTGGTGACGATACCATCTAGTACCTATACTTAATATTGTAATTTGTTTAAAGTTGCTCCAAGATGGCGGATTACCTTTTTTCTTTACTATAACTAAAAAAACACAAAATAAAATAATAAATAAAAAATATAAAAAATTATTGGACAATAGTTATTTGTGTACCTACCAAGTGCACTGAATTTCAAGTTTTTATAATGAATGTTTAATTTAGTTGCCAATGGCTGCAAGTGCCAGGGAAGGATTTTAAATCGTAGCTAAAATAGTTAGGGAATTTATGGTCATCTGTCATCATTCAGAGCCCACATGGGCAGTAGGGTTTGAATATAGTTTGTGTGGTTAATAATAATTCATAATTTTATTCTCTATAGTAGGTAATGAGAGAAAAGGTACTTACTTTCTTTTACAGATAGAGAGGTACCTACGTGTGTTATTATACAGTGTGTCCCACTTAAGGACTGACCACCCCTGTAAAATTTTTATTTATAGCTCGATTTCCATAAGCTTTTTTTTGTTGGATAGAGCTTCAAAAATGGTATTAAATGCATAATTCAGGTACCTCGTGCGTTAAAGTCATGGCCCACTGAGACCGTGTTTTAGTGCTGAAATTTCGAGAAATACTATTAGGGATTTTTTTAGAGGAAAATTAGTGCCGGATTCTTATTCAGCGTTGTTCGAAACCCAAACATATCAATTTTCATTACCATAGCTCTACAGGGTGTTTCAAAATTTTTGTGCCCCACTTAATTAGTGACCACCCCTGTAAAATTTTTATTTTTAGCTCGATTTTCATAAACTTTTTTTTTGTTGGATAGAGCTTCAAAAATGGCATTAAACGCATAATTCAGGTGCTACGTGCGTTAAATTCACTGCCCACTGAGACGGTGTTTTAGTGCTGAAATTTCGAGAAGTGCTATTAGGGATTTTTTTAGAGGAAAATTAATGCTAGATTTTTATTCAACGTTGTTGGAAACCCAAACGTACCAATTTGCATTACAAAATGGAGAACTAGTTAATTGAAATGACTGAAATTTGTGTTTATGTTATGTTGTGTTGTTTGTTCATGTATTTGTTGATATTATATTAAATAAAAATTTCGTTGGCTAATAAATTTTTGAAAGAATATGAGTTCCTCATGAATATTTTAGTGTAAACTTACCAGAAATTAAGAAAATTAATTACAAATTGGTACGTTTTTGTTTGGAACATCTCACTGCGTATAAGAATCCGGCCTTACTTTTCCTTCTAATTTTTTTTGGAACACCCTGTAGAGCTACGGTAATGCAAATTGGTACGTTTGGGTTTACAACAACGCTGAATAAGAAACCGGCATTTTCCTCTGAAAAATCCTTAATTATACTTCTCGAAATTTCAGCAATAATACACCGTCTCATTGGGCCATGAATTTAACGCACGAGGCACCTGAATTATGCATTTAATGCCATTTTTAAAGCTCTAGCTAACAAAAAAAGTTTATGGAAATCGAGCTATAAATAAAAATTTTACGGGGGTGGTCAGGCCTTAAGTGTGGCAATAAAAATTTGGAAACTCCCTGTCGAGCTACGGCAATACAAATTGGTACGTTTGGGTTTCGAACAATGCTGAATAAGAATCCGGCATTAATTTTCCTCTAAAAAAATCCTTAATAGTACTTCTCGAAATTTCAGCACAAAAACACCGTCTCAGTGGGCCATGACTTTAATGCACGAGGCACCTGAATGATGTGTTTAATGCCATTTTTGAAGCTCTATCCAACAAAAAAAAAGTTTATGAAAATCGAGCTAAAAATAAAAATTTTACAGGGGTGGTCACTAATTAAGTGGGGCATTAAAAATTTTGAAACACCCTGTAGAGCTATGGTAATGCAAATTGGTACGTTTGGGTTTCGAACAATGCTGAATAAGAATCCGGCATTAATTTTCCTCTAAAAAAATCCCTAATAGTACTTTTCAAAATTTCAGCACTAAAATACCGTCTCAGTGAGCCATGAAATTAACACACGAGGTAGCTGAATTATGCATTTAATACCATTTTTGAAGCTCTATCCAACAAAAAAAAGTTTATGGAAATCGAGCTATAAATAAAAATTTTACAGGGCTGGTCAGTCCTTAAGTGGGACACAGTATAAAGTTCGTAGATTCATTATTTTAATTAGAATATTGACGTGTAGATAATCTATAATTTTCTAAGAAACGCTTCCCCTTCCATATCTTCATATACCTAGGGACTAATGTTATTTACAAATATGACTATGACAAACATTTTATATTTGGACAAAAGGCATTTATTTCATCTAGTCATATTTGATTGGAGGTCGCAGGTCTTCCGGATGACCTTGGCCAGACAGTGGTGCTCTCGGCCAGTTCGGGCCGCTCATTTGCTGTGGATGAAAGCAAACGTCGTGCCGAATATTTAATTTGTTTCGGGTAATTGTGGAGCGGACGCGACATGTGATGGATCGAGATGCGGCGCATTTGCCTAAGTGGACGGCTAATACGCGCCGTGATCAATGGAGCGGCCTGGGAAGGTCTGGGTGGCCGAGATGGGTCTGGTGATGGTTCTCGTGGTGTCGATCAGCAAGTTACGTCCGGTGACCGCTTGCTAAATATCGTTCCCATGCCTTTCTTCTGGCCAAACTTGGCAACAACAAGAAAACATTAGAAGGAGCATGAAGACAGTTCCTAACGTAACAACATTATTTGCCTATTATTTGCACTTTGCGAACGTACATTTTCGATCCTAAAATTAACTCTTTAGAAGTTTAATAATACCTAAGTGAATTGTTCAACGATGAGCAAGTAATAATGATTATTACTCGCGAGAAAAAAATTATGGAACAAGAGCGTTACATAGTGTTGTAATTTATCCGCAAATGTATAAATTTTTCAGCAATAACTAAAAACAAAAAAATGCTGGAGATGGTATTGTCTGATATTATATTCATACTATGTATAATCCACCTCAAACTCTTTTATTATCGCTATTATTTCGAGAAGCATAAATGGATTTTGATGATCCAAAAATTATTCGGTGCAGAAATTAATCAGAAATCCAATGGCGGTGCAGCCATTATTACATAGGGAGCTGTATTTTTTTTCTCAAAATATACCTACAATTTTGCATAAAATATGAAATGTTAATTTTGCACGGAATACCTATAACTAAAGACTATAGAGAGAGTAAAAGAAACTGGTACTTTTTTATTTTTTCCCGTTTGACTGGCAGTGAGAATCACTTTGTCGGTTTTTGAGACACCGTCTACAAATCCATTTAATTTTTAATTGGGTTTTTCGCCACCAAACTGATTGAAAGACGACTTTTTCAAGTTGCCTCGAAAATTCATA
Organism: Pseudeuparius sepicola; assembly: GCA_963920635.1. Classification (NCBI taxonomy): domain Eukaryota; kingdom Metazoa; phylum Arthropoda; class Insecta; order Coleoptera; family Anthribidae; genus Pseudeuparius; species Pseudeuparius sepicola. Next base: position 32,952,041 of record OY987303.1, read on the forward strand.
ATTTCTTAACACTAAATGAACGAAACTTTACACGTGTAACTCAAAAAATAACTTCAACAAATTTGAAGTTATTTTTTGAGTTACACGTTTAAAGTTTAAAGTTTCGTTCATTTAGTGTGAAGAATTTATGAATTTTCGAGGCAACTTGAAAAAGTTGTCTTTCAATCAGTTTGGTGGCGAAAAATCCAATTAAAAATTAAATGGATCTGTTTGCGCCACAAATAAATTTTAGAAAATATCTAGAACAAAGGTATGGGCTTAATGTTTGCAATAATTTCAGATTATTAGAGAAGAAGTTTTTCAAATTATCTAACGCGAAAAATGGATTGACATATTTATGTAGGTAAATGTAGACAAGGCGATATTATACCAAAAGGATTGCGCCTAAAAGAACCTTTTACTAGTAGGAAATGTAGCAAAATATTGTTCAGATGTAGTATGATGCTGATAAGAGAAAGAATACAGAACCAAGGAAGTAACATAAACAAATTATGGGGGGGATATAAATGAAATACAGGAAAATGTTAGGGAAAGTGTATCTTTCTATGATTTTAATTATATATCAAATTGTATCAGCATAAGCTATAATAGGCATTTTGATAGAGTCAAACTTAGACAGATTAACAAATTCCGAAGATTAGTTGAGGAAAAGCATAGTGAGGAATTCAATCAAATAGACAATGATTTTGTCAACAGAACAGTAATTAATTTATCTAACAGAGAACTTACCATTTCAGAAAAGTTAGTTTTGGCAAAAGGGTTAAATTTTTCTGTTGTTGACAACAAAATTTCTAAGCTTGACATAGTAGCATCGGTAGAGGAAACAGCTCAAGCATTACCTGAGGAATTAGGTCAAGAATTTAGAGTCAGGTCAAAAATAATCTTAGAAAAAGATTTTAAACCAAAGTCATAATTCAAAGGAAGAAAAAGTAGCAATTAGATCACTTAAATCAGATAGGATAATTAAAATATTACCAGCAGATAAAGGAAATGCAACTGTCATTTTAGAAAAAAACTGTGTATGATAATAAATTAAATGATTTATTAAATGAAGGAACTTACAAGAAGATAAACAAAGACCCTACAACTTCAATAGAAACTAAAATATACAAAACACTGTATAAATACCGCGAACAAATGACACAGAGACAAAGGACACTCTTAACTCCGCATCATTCAAAACCTCCACACTTATACGGATTACCAAAAATACACAAAACTAACATTCCTCTTCGCCCCATTGTAAGTTCAATAAATTCGCCAAGTCATTCGTTAGCAAAATATTTACTTAAAATTGTTAATCCGTTAGTAGGAAACTCAAATTCATTTATCAGAAACAGTAATCATTTTCTAGAAAAAAAATAGGGAACATCAATTTCCGGATAATTATATATTAGCTAGTTTTGATGTGGTTAGTCTTTTGACAAATCATTGAATATTTTACGCAGAAAGTTAGAAAGTGATCAGACTTTAGTAGAAAGGACAAATTTGAATATAGATGCAATATTAGAACTAACAACACTATGTGTTAAAACCACTTATTTTCAACTAGGAAATGAATTTTACCAGCAGGAATTTGGAATGGCTATGGGGTCTCCTTTATCACCATTCATAAGCAATTTATTCATGGAAGATTTTGAACAAAATGAATTGACCAGATATGTTCACCAACCTAATGTTTGGTGGAGATATGTGGATGACATATTATATTACATTATTAAATTTTATAAACTCTCAAGAACCTTCTACTAAGTTACCTTAGAAATTGAAAATAATAATGAATTACCTTTCTTAGATGTTTCTATACTGAAATCAGATAATATAGAAACTAGTGTCTATAGAAAACCAACACATACTAATAGATATCTCCATTTCAACTCCAATCATCATATTAGTGTTAAAAAAGGAGTAATTAAAAGTTTGTATGACAGGGCTAGAACGATTTGTTCCAATAACACAAAATTGGAGGAGGAAATTAAACATATAAAACATGTTCTTGAGAAGAATAGTTATCCTATTGAATTTGTTGAGCAAGTTTTTCAGGATTGCCAACAAAATAACAATGCTAATAGAATTAGAGAAATAAATCTGGTGGACCGACCAGTAAATTTAATAATTCCTTATATCCTTGGACTGTCAGATAAGCTAAAACGTATAGGCAATCGTTTTAATGTGAGAACAGTATTTAAAACCAAAAATACATTAAGATCGATGCTAGTTAAAACAAAACCATTTAATGAGTTACAAAGTTCAAAAAATTGCATTTATAAAATTCCTTGTGAATGTGGAAAGTTCTATGTTGGGGACACTTGTAGGCCATTTAACGTTCGTTTAAAAGAACATAAAAATTATATCAGGCAAAATCAAATTTCGAAGTCAAAAATTTGTGAACATTCCTTTAATAACAATCATAGGATATTGTGGGATAGTTCCAAACCAATTCTAAAAGAAGAAGTAGGAAATAGACGAAAAATTAAAGAATCTGCATTTATTCTAGGAAATACGGGCAACTGTGTTGCTGAATGTTCAGTGGAATTCAGTAAAATATTATTGCCACTTATTCAAAGAGAAGTTAGTATAGATAATTAGATAAAACACAGGGTACAATATCAGGCAGGTGACTAGGCTATTGTTTCTGTTGTCATGACATTTTAACCTGAAATTTATTAATCTGTCACTTCACCTTGACGTGACATGATCTTTGAGAAAGGAGGAAGATTTATCCTCCGAAAGCTCAGAAAACAAATTTGTTGAAGTTATTTTTTGAGTTACACGTTTAAAGTTTCGTTCATTTAGTGTTAAGAATTTATGAATTTTCGAGGCAACTTGAAAAAGTTGTCTTTCAATCAGTTTGGTGGCGAAAAACCCAATTAAAAATTAAATGGATCTGTTTGCGCCACAAATAAATTTTAGAAAATACCCTCTACAAATTTTCCAATTTTTAGGTTCCTTCTGTTCTCCCAATTCTATTGGTATACAGTTTTATACAGTTATCTAAAAACACTATATTACTCATAGACCGGATAGAAATAGAGGGAAATTAATTTTTTTCATAAATTTCATTTCATTGTAAGAACGTTAAAAAATTATTAATACCTAACTATGAAAAGTTATAATATCGTCGAAATTCGTAAAACGAACAGAACCTAATCGCAAAATATACAGGGGTCTTAAAAGCTGCACACTTCCGGTCAAATCTGAAGTCAGAAATTATAAATGACGATTTGTTTTACTTCTTTTATACTCAATCATTTTAGGGCGTATTGAGAAAACTTTTTAACACCACCCTATATATAATATTTGCTGCACCGCCATTGAATAGCGCATTTCGAGTTATATCAAAATCCGTTTATATTTCGGGAAATAATAGCGAAAATTAAAGAGTTATGACACACCCTGTACATGCAAGTAAATTTGGTTCAGTAATTTTCGACTTAATCAAGAATATTCGTTTTCGCAAAGAAAAAATCTCCAATTCGATTAGTAAAAGCAGTTAACACATTTCTTCGTGTCAAGACAGTAGTGAAAAGACAAAATCATTATTATGGGGATATGGGTATAGTATTTCTAAAGTCACTTGAAACAGTATAAAAAAAACTCTAATTGCATAAAAAAACTCTAATATCGGACATAAGCGTCACGCAGTTTTTTAAAGATATACATATTCTACAAGCAACATAATATTTCTTCACTTTTAAGGTTTTTTAAGGTTGTCGTCACACACAACGTAAAGGTTAATGCACCATACAATATTGTCAAAAGGTCTCTAAAAAGCCATATCGATTACAACTACAGTAGAGTCTCTAAAAGGTGAACAAACCATAACGTGAACATCCAAAAACATGAACGTTTGGTTTCGTTCCTCTGCATACTCTAAAACGTAAACGATAAAAATTTCGTATTCTAAAACGTGAACATTCGCGAAAAAAGCGGAAAAAATGATCGAATCGCATTTTGTATTCCGCTTTATTATTGTTGGGCAATAGTGAGAAACAAACTGCAGCAGGGACAGGTTAGTGTTTGGGTTGAATTCTGTTAATACAATTGCATTTATTCCAATCAAAAATAAAGTAAATCACAATGAAGCAATTATCTTATTATAAAAGAGTTGGAATAGGCTGAACATGTCTTACGAAGACAATTCAAAAATCGTCCCGACAATTGAGTTTATTTGATTTTTTTACCAAAAAATAAGTTGTGTGCACTATAATAAGCGCCATTAAAAAATTAATATTTTTAGTTTATGCACTTTTCATAATAATAAAGGTTTATTTTTATATTTCTTACGTTTTAATATTTATTGTAGTTCCATATTCTGTAACGTGAATTACTCGAAAACATGAACACGGCCATCCTTAATTAGTTCACGTTTTTGAGACTGTACTGTATTTACGCAAGTAGGTATATCCTAAAATCTGTGAAATTATCGCACGCCTATCCACCGTATTTCGCTTAAAAGTGGCCAGCCGTCGAACAGTGTAGCCCATGCAAGTATTGGTGATATATTATATTAAACGAGCATGCAGTCAGTTGTTTTTACTACAATATCTATCGTCTCTGTCTCCTTCATCTCCTTTTGCTTATAATACCAGGTGCGGTTTAATATGGTTAAAAATTGTTTTGTCTCGTATTTTATTGCCGGAAGCGCCTGTTCTCGAGCTACCCTGGTAAAATATAAATGAACTCACTTGGAACACAGCGATATACGAGGCGCGATCTAATTCATAGCATTTGCCACGCTCTGCTACTGGTAAAAATACCAGACTTATCAGCAGAAATCACCCGTATAAAATTCACAGGTTTTTATGCTGTTCCAAGTGACTTTAGAAATACTATACAAAGGTAACGATAAAGAAAACAAAATTAACTACATAATAAGGAAAGTAAAATTATATATAATAAATAGGTATTGTTATTCCATATCTACAATAAATTAAATTGACTAAGCAACAGGCGCGGCTCGTAAGTTATTGTAGAGGTAGGTCAAAATGTAGTGGATAGTGCCGCAGGTGCTTGCCCGCACTCGAAAAGTTTTTCGGAGCAATATCTACACACAAGCTAACTTTTATGTATTATTTTTTATGATTTTGACTTTTAAATGGAGCAATTAAAAGATATATCCCTTGAGATATCCATTAGACAATTATTCTGAAAAATATTACCTTATATTGAGATAATTCCGAGGATAATTCACTCACCTTTTATGTACTTAGTTTGGTTTCATTGGTGTTTGGAGTTCAAATGCACCGCAGAATTTTAGACAGTCAATAATTTTGCTAAAAATATACTTATTTTGCCTTACTTTATCATTATAGTCTTTTATAGATTTACAATAAGCACTATTTAATTAAGTTCTTATATCAACGCGTCCAGGGCTACCGAAATTCATAGCATTATTGCGAGCATTATTCATATTAAGTAGTATGTATGGTAGAAGAAGCATATTTTGCCACTTTTTCTTTTAAATGTTTTATGTAGAATTAAAAGCTATGCCTAAATAACAAAATATAGACTCCTAAGAAAAAAAATTTTTCGTCAATTAATTTTCACAGTTTCTTAATAAATATTTAAAATAAAAATTTTGCACCTGAAATGAAAGTTTTTTTTAATATACACGTTATCATTCTTAATATTTTACCTTGTTCAGAAGAATTTTTGCGAAATTTTAAAGTTTTGTTTAATATCGTTGCAACAAACATGAAGTTTGTGATTCCCTAAAAAATTAAAAATCTAAGTTAATTTTACAAATATGCTTGAATTCGAACAAAGTTGTGCGGAATTGATTTAATTTTGATTGATTTATGAAATTGTTTAGTGTGAATATTAAAACAAACTTTTTTTGAGGAAATTATTAGTTTTTCAAAAAATATATATTTTTCTTAGGAGGCCATGATTAGGTATTTAGGCATAACTTTTAATTCTAGACAATTTTTGTCAATAATATTTTGCTGAATTTTCTAAAATAAGGGTACTTTACTCTTGTAAAATTTTTATATTTTTTGACCTACCCTGTTTGCTGTTTGACTTGCAACCATTCTAACTGCGCCTAATATGGTTATCGAACATGCACCAACTTTCGGGAATATTTGTATTTTCGTTGTGCAATTAATAAAAAAAAATCCTATATGTTGCACACTTAAATGATCACACTGTATATTAGTCGATTTGGAGTGACGAAAATCCGCATGTCTTAAGGAAAGTATACACCAGTATGGGCAAGAATTCATCATATTTAACAAGGCAATTTAAATGGCTATTCTTACTTGCAGTTATTAAAAACCACTGTTAACCCTATCATTAAAGAATAAATAGGAAACCAAAACCTAAATGTAAATTAAATTCATTTTCAGATGGAGCAACCCTCGGGCATTTAGTGTACGAGGTAGGAGCCGGGAAGCCACAGCGACATTGTGAGGGCATGGAATCGCTATTTACAAGAGAATAAAATAAAAAAAATGAAAAAATAGTGGGATCCTAGAATCTTATACAGGGTTAACTATGACTTAGTACAAAAAATTTTACCACGTGCGCAGGGTGGCTTAAGAAAACATAGAAAAATATTTTTAGATTTTTTTTTACGATCTTTAAAAAAACGGGTAAAGACCCCTATTTTCCCTGTAAATCCCCGCCTTTAATGACGTCATCCAATTTGGCTTCTGAAGGTACTGACAGCTGAAGTGATTTTCCGCGGTGTTGCCGTTGATTTAGGAACGGTCAAAATACCTTTTTACTCAAACAAATTTAAAAAATACATAAATAACAATCGATTTGAATCTGTACAGATGCAGCGCTATTAGATTCCCCTTACCTTAGCTCGTATCCGGACCGGTTCCTAGTCTCGCGGAAAGCTGAGTACCGCGACACCACAAGCCGTCTCCCTTAATACCCCCGGAGCTCCTCTGATGAATTCTTGTCCACTATCTAACCTCTTCTGAAGCATAGATAAAGGATTTATTGTTCTGAAGCCTCGGCGCTATGAATTAAGCGACGTATCGGCCCGGTCGAGTCTATGAAACGTTTTTTCTATTGCTCCGCGTTGCCCCGTTCGTCATTTCACAACTTACTAGCTAGGCAACTGTACATACAAGGCAAGGTTTGTTCCAACAGGGCCAATAACCGTGCTCAAGCACGTTCAGAGCATGCGCACTACCCCACTGGCTGTTCCAACTGAATTATGTACCTACCGACACGGGACGATACACGCACTGTTCCAGCCGATTTATGGATCATTTGTGTATCGTCCTTGTACGATAAAAACGGTGCCTGGTCTAAAGCAATAACCGCGTGTACTGACATGCGCAGTGTATGGTCGTGTGACAGAGATAAACATTAACCTCATATTTTTGTTTTTACGTAGATAGTTTTAAATCGATGGCTGGGATCGTGTTTTTTATTTCTTGTTGGTTTTTGGCTTGTTGGGTAGGGCGGGGAATCGTTGAACAATTTTTTAGAGTGAAGAGTGAGGTTAGCCCACCGAACATTCGGTTAGCCACATATTAAACACGCAGGTTAGGTGCGGTCACAAATATGATTTGGTCGATTTGATTCACAATCCGTTCCATCTGAAATTTTCTTTGGGATCATTTGTTCCAACTCGAATTTACGTACCGTCACAGAACTGTACATGAACTAGATGATAACCCTTAAAGAACGCATTCGCATCCCAAAGAAAATTTCAGATGGAACGGATTGTGAATCAAATCGACCAAATCACGTTTTGTGACCGCACCTAACCTGCGTGTTTAATATGTGGCTAACCGAATGTTCGGTGGGCTAACCTCACTCTTCACTCAAAAAAATTATTGTTCAACGATTCCCCGCCCTACCCAACAAGCCAAAAACCAACAAGAAATAAAAAACACGATCTCAGCCATCGATTTAAAACCATCTACGTAAAAACAAAAATATGAGGTTATTGTTTATCTCTGTCACACGACTATACACTGCGCATGTCAGTACACGCGGTTATTGCTTTAGACCAGGCACCGTTTTTATCGTACAAGGACGATACAGAAATGATCCATAAATTGGCTGGAACAGTGCGTGTATCGTCCCGTGTCGGTAGGTACATAATTCAGTTGGAACAGCCAGTGGGGTAGTGCGCATGCGCTGAACGTGCTTGAGCACGGTTATTGGCCCTGTTGGCACAAACCTTTACAAGTTTGGCTAGTAGCCGACGGAGGGCATTTGCGAATGTAACATCGCGTTATTTCCCAGTTTGGTCTTGATTTTCGCGGCAAATCGTTCAGCGTCTTTGTGAAAATGCCGGAGTATTCGAACGCCGAGTTAACGGACATGGTTATAATGTACGGGAGATGCGATGAAAGTGCACATCGAGCTGCAGCAGAATACCGTATTCGTTTTCCTAACAGGGCAAATATGCCTAACCCACGTACTTTCGTGAACATTGTACAACGTATGCGAAACACTGGTGTTTTGCAAGCTCGAAGGGGTGGACCTGGAGGGCAAATGAACATGGACGATGTTGAGTCAGTGCTTGATTTGGTGGAAGAGCAACCTTCCATAAGCACTACAGCTATTGCAAGGAGACTGGGAATATCTCAGAACAAGGCAAGTAAAATAAAACCAATAAAACTGACTTCTACCAAAGACTATCCCATGTGATGGGATTGTCTTTGCTTGCACCTAATACCTACATAAAATTTAAAATGTAACAAAATTATTTACAGGCATGGAGGATTCTAAGGGAAAACGGCCTTCACCCTTATCACATACAAAAGGTCCAAGCATTAGAAGCAAATGATTTTCCGGTGAGAATGACCTACTGCACTTGGCTACGTGATCGAATCGCCCAAGACCCAAACTTTGTTTTCAACATTCTTTGGACAGACGAATGCTGCTTCACACGTGCTGGGGTTTTAAACACGTATGTAAATTTTTACTTACTTATAGCTTTCTCTCTTCTATATTATCTTTTTTATTTATTATAAAATTGGCTATGTCAATCCTAACGCCTTCGCCAAAATTGTGAATATTTCTAATTTTTGTTTTTTTTTTAGACACAACAGCCATATTTGGTCCGATGAGAACCCACATGCTGTGCTGCGGTTTAATTTCCAACGTCGGTTTTCCATCAATGTTTGGGCAGGAGTTTATGGAGATCGATTAATTGGACCATACATTCTACCGGAAAATTTAAACGCTGAACGATACTTGTATTTTCTGACAAATGTTTTGTTTGATAATTTGCCACTACAAGTACTGCATGACATGTGGTTTATGCACGATAGTGCACCAGCCCATTTTGCGAGACCTGTTCGTGCACTTTTAGACGACCAATGCCCCAACCGTTGGATCGGACGAGGAGGGCCAATTGCATGGCCGCCGCGATCACCAGACTTGAATCCAATGGGTTTTTGTATTTGGGGATTCATGAAGGCGATTTTGTACGAGCAGGAAATCGACAACGAGCAGCAGTTACGTGAACGAATTGAAGGTGCAGCTGTTCAAATCAGGGATAATCATGGACTTTTTGCACGTATCCGGACTTCTTTAGTTAACCGAGTGAATTTGTGCATCGAAGTTAACGGCGGCCTCTTTGAACAGCTACTGTAGTGCTTTGCATGTGCATTTGTTCAATGTGTGCTAGTGCAGTTGTGATTTTTTGGTTACCCTTCGGGGTTTTCCTGGCGGAGGGGATCTACCTCGTCGTGGTCGTCAGGCTGAGTACCTCGCTTCAAACAAAAGGAATAGCAGAGGGAAACCAAGAGATCCCCAACAGATTTAGAAAATGTGAATGTTGTGTCGTGTGACTTTTAATGTAAAAAAGCAAGAAAACAGAAAATGGTGCAAACAATCCTGGAAATGTCAGTAAGGTAGGTGTTTCATAGGCATTCTACATGTTCCTTAGAAAGTAATCGTCTTTAAAAGGAAATCGAAATTTTGTGGTGAATCCTCGGATAAATTGATAGACGTGGCAACGCCGCGCTATTGACATACGCGAAATTTTTAGACATGTCGCGCGGGCGTCCATAGGCGGCGTTTTTTGAGGGGTTTAATACAATTTGAAAAAAAAAATTTTAGGCTTAAGACAAATGTTAGAAAATTTTTGAAAATTTATTTTGGCAAGTCTAATTTTTCTTTATCTGCCATAAAAAATTTTGTACTAAGTGATAGTTAACCCTGTATATGAAGCATATTGGAATGAATTTCCCTATCAAGACGATAATGTCGACCTCACCATGAAGGAAGGGAATATTTTAATGGCAACATATAATACAATGATGACTGGCCAGCGACTTATCCAGATATGAAACCGATAAACATGCATGCGATTAATTCAGAAATGCGAAACGGAACAGAAGAAACTTCCCTATTCTACCAAAATGGGCAACTGGGAAACCGATATATCAATTCAAGTTAGCGAACACGTAAAGGTTGGAATAAATTCGGTAAAATGTACTGTGCGATAAAAAAACGGTTCGACACGTCTAACATAATTTTGAAAGTCGCATATTTTGACATATTTGTCATTCTTGTGACGTCATTACTAACCAAGCCAAGGCCTACTATAAAGACAGGCCCTGGCGCACAAAAATCACGCGACCATCTTAGTCCGACGTTACATGTCATTTGTCACATAACTGAAAGCGGCAGCTTGGCTTTTGAGAAGTTTTCAATGTTTAAAGTGTTTTTAAACGTCTTAGTTTATATTTTAGAAACAAGTTTGTGTCTAGTGCGCGTGTGTCCTGGCGGAGGGGAACCGCCCAGGTGTTATTATGGCCTCTGGGTGTCTGGGTGGGAGTCGTGCCGTCCAAGAGTATTGGTGCCGCTCGCAACGACGCGACGCGACGCGTGTGCGCTGTAAGGGGAATTCTCCCCCGAACCACAGAATAGGGAACCCGGAATGAACTATTATGGACATGGGATGGGACAGTATTGGACAGTGGAGCCTGAGACACAGAGGGGTGAACTGCTTACGGGAGATCCGCGAGTTCAGACGGTCCGGGTGGCTGGAAGCCGTTCCCGTTGACCACGTTCGGGTTTGTGTATTTATTGTATTCACCATTCACCTTGTGCGAAATAAATCAGTGTTGTAACGTACTCGAGGATTTTCGTTGTCGACCCACGCCCTGATACGGTTTCTATTCGGTCTTTCACGCTGCCGATCAACTGAGACCTCGTCAATATTTACAATATAGGTACCTACCTACTGAGGTTAGTTTCCATTTTTATTTCGTAAAAAATAAAATAAATACCAAATATTGGGTCTGTTTATATTATATTTATACATATTACAAAAGCCAGGAAGAAAGTGTCGCCATAACAAACATTTGATTTGCCTCAGGATGAAAATTTCCGCCAAAAATGGATTCGTCAAATCCCAACTGAGATTTAATTTCTAAAAAACCCTTAAGTATGTGTGGCTAACACATTTTCAAGAAAGTGAAACAATAATAATTAAAGTGGACAAATGTGTTGTGGGAGGAAAATACCTATAGAGAATATCACCTAAGCTAAAGGAAGGTGATGTCCCAACAATTTTTGAGAATGTGCCAAAATATTGTGAGTGCAGTGCCGTTTAACTCTCAGCCTAAAACAGCTGAGACAGGTTGAAAATTTTGAAAAAACAATTAGAGAAAGCTTGGATGCACAAAACCAATAATGTAATATATGAAAGAAAACTTGCCAAATTGTTACGAAATTTGTTTTTTCTACTTATCTCCAAAAATGCCTTTCATTATATAGAACTAAGTTGGTCACGTGACTACGCGATTATGCGCTAGCGCCGTGGCCTGTCTTTATCGTTGGCCTCGTAACCAAGCTATGACGTTATCTATATATTTTCGAAATGGCAACCACTATTCTTGATAGCTTCATTTAAAAGAACGCACTTTTCTTGTATCGGTACGCAAATAATAATAATACATTACATAACAATTTTTTCATAAATTTTAAATTTAACATACATTATTAAGTTTTTAGACATTTCTTTATTAGACGACTGTACCTATACATTGTAGTGCTTATTTTTTTCGTCTTTCAAAATTATGTTGGACGTGTCGAAGCGGTTTTTTTATCGCACAGTACAACATTTTACCGAATTTATTCCAACCTTTACGTGCTCGCTGTATACATCCATTAGATCCTGGATTCAAAAATTTTGAACATGCTAGTTACCATAAATTGCCTAATGTGTATAATATTATACACATTATAAATATAACTTATATTATATAAAGTTATATTTTCCCTTTCCTGGAGGGTGGGGTGTTTTGTTTTAGAGCCATATATAATAATATAAAATGTTTCACCATCAAAATAATTAAATATAGTAGCTATCGAGAATTAACGAAGAATTACTTTAAATATATAGTGCTATTACTCAAACATAATAGACCAGTAGTTCCAAATATACCGAATAGAGTGTTAACATATTACATATAATTTTCTATTACTTAATTGTGCCCGCTGGGATTTATGTTCTAATTTCTACTGAAAAAGAGAGATTATATACAAAAAACGGCAATTTGTAGACTAAAGAGCATGAGCGACCTACTTATATGAGAATAACCGTCGTCGAATGAATTCGTATCTCTCTATATAACCTAAAAGTTAGAACAAATTTCTAGATAATCGAATAGGATTAAATATCTTTTCCGAAACCTCCAATGCAAGTCATGCCGATGACCTAGCATATGCTGTGTTCTTTTTTACATTAAAAAGTATACCACTTAGCCTGGAGCTATAGGTACTTGGCTACATAAAAAATAAACATTAAAAGAATAACGACTGGTAAGGAAGCACATTTCAATATCCAATTAACAAGCTTTCGGGCAAGTGTAAGTTGCGTCAAAATACTTTATTCAATTGGTATTCCAAATTAATTTACATATTGCACTACACTGATTAAGGCGTTTTTGTACTTCTTGTATGGCTTTCATACCATTTTGGATCATTTATGTTTTTAGGAACTATTTTATAAAGTAGACAACAAAGAGCTAGTCATAGACTGTAAGAACCATGCTATACTTTTATAACTTTTATGCTATATATATATATAGCATAAAAGTTAACATAAGAACTAATAACTAAATTAAAATACCTATACCTCATCTTAGTATAGAGACCTAAGAATTGTAGCACATTACAATTTATCTTTGCGGACGATTTTAACAATGCTTAAAACTGCTTATCTGCGCTTACAGCTATGCGTTAGTTGAAAATGTTCTATAAATTCAAGCTAATAATATAAGGTTATTAAGAGACTTGACTTGACTTGAGGCACTTCTGTACATTAAATATTATTTTTATCTGTTGACAGAAAGAGTCGGAGAATTTAAATTCAATCAGTTAGACCGACACTGACTACTTTGTGATTTCTACTAGAACAGGCGAATAACGTATCCTGGAATTGGGGCCCAATCTTGTGTAAATAATAACAGACACATAATTCCTAGTTGGAAGTTCATATTCTAGGAATAGTGCCATCGTGACCCCAAAGTAAAAAGGCACCTAGTAAATTGAATAGATTCAATTATATTTGCATTTACAGAGTGTTTTTTGGTAAAATATATGGTTAGGAGTTAAGTATGTAGTATATGGTTAGGAGTTAACTATGTAGTAGGTAAACTGTTTTTCAAGAATAAGGACGAACATTTATTAAGTCGTTTAGAAGTCAAAGTTCCAACAGGAAACCTTTTTGCAAATAATATATCAGCCTACTTAGATTTTTTGGATTCATCCCATCAGTCCTCATAATATTAGTTTAAATTTAGATTTGTTTTCTTAGTCACTCGACTCATATTACTAATACATTAAAAATAAAGCAAAAAGGTTCTTAATATTCTTGAAAATTAGAACAGTTGGGCTAGATTTGACTGTTGTCGAGATTTGGCAGGTCTTACAAACAAAAATTCCTTTCCTAACAGTACTATTAGTTACCTATATCGATCCTTCAGCAAATTAAATAAAGAACGGCGATCCAATGTATAAGAAATCGGAAGTTCGTTCACGTCCATGGTGTTAGCTAATTCAATTCGAGGATAACTGCATTTTCTTGGGAAAATTGTCGATTTTACTATTTTCGTGCATCGTCGCCGTCCGCTGCATGACCAGCACAATAATATCCGCCCGCCGGTCGAATAATCGCATCAGCGGTCCAGAATTTGCTTCAATTTTGTATGATACCCCGCACGTGATTCGCATCCGGCGATTTTCTACTTTTATTAGAAATTGGAAGCGGTTGCTATACTTACCTAACCGAACATGGAACTGGGATTTCTAAGCAATGAAGGGTGAGAGGTTTCCTAACTCACCCATGATCTAATAAAAATGAGATATAATAAGATTAATAATATTAATATCAATAATGGCAATGATAATGAAAATGGTAACGATAACGATATTGATAACGATGTCTCTAACGATAATGATAATGGTAATGGCAATGATACTGGTAATGATAATGATGACAATGACAAGGAGAAGGACAACGACAACGACAGTGATAACGACAATTAGATATAACGATACATATCGTAAATTTACTTTTTTGAAATTTTCCCTGATATTTCAAAAAATGTACGCCTAGTCTAAGTGAATTTATTACCTTTTTGATTTTTCAATGTCAATCAACAGTAATTAGTGGGTGTGCGGAAGTAGGTATAGGGAATTCTTAGGTTTAGGTTCCCACAACGGATGCGCTTTGTTTGCAGAGACTGCAGTAGCAGACAAAACACAAAGCTAAGCACAAAATGTACAAATATGCATCAAAATTAAAACACTCTATCACTTTCAACGTCAATAGGTATATACAAGTTCTTATCTCGCGAATCGCGGAACTTAGTTATTCAACAGCAGTTAGTTCACATCAACGAAACTTTAAGGTAGGACTAAAACCAGTGACTATAGATAGCTATAGTCACTGCTAAAACGAATTGTGACTACTTTTTTAAGAATAATTTAAAATCATTTGACTGATATGAATTAGCTGCGGTTAAATAACTATTCATAAAAACAATCCTACTTTCCGAGATGAGTGGAGCCATCCCCATCTATCCGGCGCTGCCTGAACTTGCCGTCCCGTATAAGTAGGTAATCTGTAATAATTGAATTATTACTTACGGTTCTAGGTGAATTCACCGAAAGCAGTTCACCGAAAAACATTTCACCGAATGGTCAATTCACCGAATACCAATTCACATAACAACAGTTCATGGAATGTTTTTCACCGAAAATTTCAAATGAATTACTTACTTTAAATTTTGGGCAGGCGGCAAGGGACAGGTATAATTGTGAATGATTAATATGGTAAATAATTAAATTAATCCTTTAATTTAAAATAAGTGTATTTGGAAATGAAAGGAAAGTTTAAGCACCATGGATGTTTTTTTTTTCATTTTTGCCAAGCAATTTACAGGCACATCCAACAATTTGGGCTAAAAACCGTTTCTATATTTTTATAATTTGAAATAATGTCAAAACTGCAAAGGAGCTGTAGAATATCAAGTTGTAATTAACGGAGGGAATAGTTTTTTTAGCATTTTAGCTACTAATTCGTCGCCACACATAGGTATATAGAACGAGCAAAGATAAACTTCTGAAACTTGGTATGTGACATACTTGAGAGAAGAAATCATGAAAAAAGCGCACAAAAAAATTGGGGTATTTTTAACTCTTCGACCCCCCATATGGGACGCCTATGATGAAGGTATATCACATACCAAATTCCAGAACTTTATCAATGCGCGTCCTGGAAATATTTAGAAAAAATTGTGTGTCAAAGTGTCTATTTCGGGGGCTATAGTCCCCTTAGAGCCCTTAGAGGGCATTTTTGAGGTCATATATATAGGAATTTTTTAAATTTTTTTGGATCGAAGAACGCGCCGGTAAATTATGGCAGGCTAATTTCTAATGGCCCTCTGCAAAAAATTTTCAAAACGATTTTACTCGAAAACGATGCACGCTATCGAAATTCAACAAGCACCATTTTTTAGTATAATACCCTGAAATTTTATAATTTCGCAAGAAATCTGGGAAAAAATACACGCAAAAATTTGGGGTATTTTTAACCACTTAACCCCCCTCATTTGGGACGCCTATGATTAAGAATGTCAAACTATCTCTACCTAGGTAAATGTCAAATCTCACAGGTATATCACATATCAAATTTCAGAATTTTATTTTTGTTCGTTCTGGAAATAGGTATTTAGAAATAATTGGTTGCCAAAGTGTCCATTTTGGGAGCTATAGCACCCTTAGGGGGCATTTTTGAGCGTCAAGGCGTCAAGCGCCGGCCGCCGCCGTGTCATCTCGGGGAGAATAGCGAAATCAATTAAAATATTTCACAACGACATAAACATCGGTAGACGTAGACAAGTTCCGAATTCATAACTTACAAAGATTGCAGTAGTTGTATGCGAAATCATTATCCTAGAAAAATAAAAATTGGTAATTGAAAAATTTAAAAAAAAATGTTAAAATGTTTTTTGAAGCAGTAAATTATTAGTACTAGCGCCTTTGTTGATTTTGGCGCCCCCCTGAATAGGGCGCCCGGGGCGAACACCCCCTTCGCCCCCCCCCCTTAACACGGCCCTGCTCCCCACTTTCCAAGCTATCAGCCTGTGGAACTGCTTCGACAGAGTAAAACAGAACTTGCCGAAAACGAATAACTCTGTTGAAGGATGGCATCATTGTTTTGAGCAGTAGTTGTCAGCATGCCATCTGAGTATTTGGAAATTTATATATATGCTGTGAAAAACGAATAATGACATTCTTTATTTGTGACATTTAAATTTTCGGTGAAAAAACATTCCAACATGCCAACGTCTAGTGGCCGGCCGGCGGCCAGTCAGTAAACTAAACAATCAAGTCATATTAACCACTGTCGAGCAAATACTGGTGCTTATGATGTGAATACAACATTTGCTTAAGATGTTTGAAATGTTATAACGCCTGCCCTTTGTATAATCAAGACTGTATACACCAAAATTGCAGATGAAAGGTAGGTACCTATTTCTTATTTCTTCAGTTTCACCTTCCACTAAAAAAATTATTGAAATGTGGCAACATAACTCTCCATGCAGTGCCAACCTTGACGGTTGACATTGAAGCATAAGCGTCGAGTTACTCAGGTGTTAAGGTTCATTTGCCCCACGTTTTAAATTTCTAGAAAAAAAGTCTCTCATTTTCCTTTTTAGTAACCTCCCCCACTGTGTGGTTAAATTTTTATACATCATGACTGAATCACCCAGTATCATATTATTATGTATAAGTTGCTTATATCTACTATAAGTGGCGCACTCAAAATAACTCGGCTACTTTTTCAAAGAAAAAATCGGCGGCGGGTGCAATCGATAGCTCTTCGAAGCGTGGTGATAAAAGTTGCTGTTCATGGCCACCTACTAAAACTATGGCCAAAAGTTAAAACAAAAACCGAAATTTTTAAACTGCTGTAACTTTTATATTTTTTGACATGAGTCAATGAAAAAAATTAAAATTGTTTTCAGGAACCTACAGAATTTATTGTATTAGTTTTGTTGTAGAGATTACCGTAAAATTTTGGCTCTCGGGCTCAAAAATTAAATTATTTGTAAAAATGCTTAATTATGTGTATTTTGTTAAGCAAAATGTCCCTTTCAATTTTATGTGTCACACTGGCCTGTTTGTTTTGTATTTACTACAAGAATGCAAGAAGAATACTTATTGGTAATATTTGTGGTTGACATAAGATCTAAGCTACCCATGGAACTAAATGTGCAATGAATACGACGTTAGGAATGACATCTACAATGGAATTGAGATTTACCTAGCTAAAAAATTGCAAATAGAAAGGGAATGTATTCCCATATTCAGCCACGCAAAAATTCAGGGGCGTACTGTCGATTTCTTCAGAAGGCATAGCCAATTATTTTTTTTCTAGTGGATCCGGATTTTGCTATACCTTGAGATTTTACCAAAAAATTGCAAATAGGAAGTGAATGTATTTCCATATTCAGCGACGCAAAAATTCAGGGGCGTACTGTCGATTTCTTCAAAAGGCATGGCCAATTAATTTGTTTCTAGTGGATCCGGATTTTGCTACACCTTGAGATTTAGTCGAAAAATTGCAATTAGGAAGGGAATGTATTCCCAGATTCAGCCACGCAAAAATTCAGGGGCGTACTGTCGATTTCTTCAGAAAGCATAGTCAATTAATTTTTTTCTAGTGGATCCGGATTTTGCTACACCTTGATATTTAGCAGAAAAATTTCAAATAAGAAGGGAATGTATTCCCATATTCAGCCACGCAACTGCACCTTGAGATTTAGCCGAAAAATTGCAAATAGGAAGGGAATGTATTTCCATATTCAGCCACGCAAAAATTCAGGGGCGTACTGTCGTTTTCTTCAGAAGGCATAGCCAATTAATTTTTTTCTAGTGGATCCGGATTTTGCTACACCTTGAGATTTAGCCAAAAACTTGCAAATATAAAAACAATGTATTCCCATATTCAGCCATGCAAAAATTCAGGGGCGTACTGTCGATTTCTTCAGAAGGAATCGCCAATTAATTTTTTTCTAGTGATTTCTAGTGATCCGGATTTTGCTACACCTTGAGATTTAGCCGAAAAATTGCAAATAGGAAGGGAATGTATTCCCATATTCAACCACGCAAAAACTCAGGGTCGTACTGTCGATTTCTTAAGAAGGAATCGCCAATTAATTTTTTTCTAGTAGATCCGGATTTTGCTACACCTTGAGATTTCACAGAAAAACTGTAAATAGGAAGAAAATAAATTTATACTAGCAGCCGCCCAAAAAATCATGGGCTACTACCTAGTAATTACCTATTTCAGAATGGATGGGGTGTCTATTAATGGAGGGCTACTCGAGAATATCTGGACATATGCATTTTGTGGAGAAATTTATTTGCAAGAAAAAGTTGCTGGGCTATTTTGTGTAAAAAGTTTAGCATAGCTTCGCGATTACGAAAATTTTCGCAGAGGAAAACATAAGCTATTGGTGCTTACATCCCCGAACTTGTACACGCGCAGTTCACAACGTGCAGTTCACAACCTACGCAAAAATAATAACACAACGCCCGCAATAGTAGTAGTACAATGTACGCTCTCAATCGTACACGTAATAAATTGAGCTATCCATTTAGGGTACAGTAAAAATAAGTAAAACATAGTAAGACTTAGCAACGTATTTTATCAGAATTTGGGAAAATGCCACGGTTTAGTAGGTGTTCTCTTAGCACTCAATTTATAGCCGGCATACCAGAAAATTTAAAAAATGTGGGAGATGTAAATACCTCGTGGGAAATTTTCAAGATGTGAAAAAATACTGGACACTTGAAAGTACATCATTCGGGGTCACGGCCCGCTACAATAAAGTGAGCATATTTTTTAGGTGGGTATTAAGAGAGCACCCACTAAAACGTGGCATTCTTCCAAATTCTGATACAGTAGGCTTAAAGGAATCACTTTTGTCAACAAATACCATTAAGAACATTTTTCAGTAACTCTTGAAACAAAAAAGTTACAAGCCGAAGAAATTTCGATAGTATTCGGGTTTTTCAGAAATATTTCGGGAAGTATGCCTTGGATCTAGAATGTGTTTTTACACAATGTTAGCCCATAAAAAAGCAACTTTTTCGTTCAAATTAAGTTCTCCGAAAAATGCATATTTCTCAAGATATTCTTGAGTGTCCCTCCATGAATAGACACCCTCTATATTTTTTAATTGAAACATCATTTTGTAATGCCTGGTGATTATTTTAAAAAATGGGCAGTGGAACGAAAATTTTTAACGTATGTTTTTTATTATTTTTTTACTTTTTCCAGAACATCGTCAAACGTATATGGCTCTGGATATTCGAAATAAAATTCTTCAATGTCATATTGGGACCTGTTCGTAGTCTTTTAACCCATAATACCTGAATATTATTTTGGCGTTAATGAGTCCAAGAAGAGCATACACTGCAAATTCTGTATCCAGTATATTAGCATATCTCAAGATGCTCTTGCAGATGTGGACTGACATATCCAAGCGCGCGGTTAGTGTTTGCCCTGTATCTAGAACATTCTGAATTCGTTTTTCTGGATTTGTCGATCATGGTTATGTATTTCTTGTAGTGTCTCACCAGATGTTCAGCTTCAATCTCGTTCACATTTACAAATAGATTGTTTCGCGTCGTTTCAAACGGGTCGTCACCATATGTAATGCAAAAGTGGCATTTGTAAATGTAATCAGCAGTTTGAATCTGGTCAATATTAGGGTCTCCCTTTATGTCTGAGCATTTTAGAATATGAAGCCACCTGTTGCAAACATGACAGGCGACATAATCTTCTTCAATATTAAGGCCGCATTTCAAGTACCTGTCGTACATTCTATACGACGTGGTCAAGAGTATATTTTGGACAGTTGTTCTGAATAGTTCTGGATCGAAATTATGTTCCCTGCACATTCCCACAAAACCGTCCAGGTCGCTAACCTTTGACAACACATATATGTAAAACATTACGTATATCCCACAGTTTACGAGGTCGTCATCATGTTGTGTTGGAAATAATTGAATATAAGATATTTTCAATCTTCTTGCATTCAACTTCTCTAACTTCTGTATCCTGTCTCTTGTCTCTAAAAACCTCTTGACTTTCTTCAAAATATCTTCGTCAGATATTTTGTATCTTTTTGATGGATTTAAGATGTAAATTTTACTGTATTCTGTGTCCAAAAGTATCAATACCCAGTGATTTTGATTACAGTTGTATGGTATCAGGACAAAGCGAATGTGCTTCAACGATTTATTTAAAGGCAGCCACTTCGTGTACTGCATAATTTGTTCGCTTATTAGCAAATGGCTAGAAATTGTATCGACATAATAAATATCGTTGCGATGTTTTAATTCGGAAAATGCAAGAGCGTCTATGCAGTAATCAGATACCCACCGAAAAGTTCATTCCGTCGTCGAGCGCTCGTAACAATTTGATAAATTTGAAACGAGCGTTCTGTAATCAGTGCTTCTCAGTGTAATTGTCTGCCCGAAATAACAGAACCTCGACAAGACGAAATCTGTTGATATAGGCGCGGCAATATAGTAATCGTTGTTATACAATAATCCGTTATTAAGACCCCGTTCGTCTGGCTGATCAATTGCGGCTGCGTTAGTGTCAAGAGGGTGATCATATCTGATTCCAGATGTCGATTCCCCTACTAGCCCAAGCTGTTCTCGTTCCTGGCATTTTGCACCGCTGTCCGTGGTATTGACTCCCATAATATCAGGTGTCAGGTCATGATCTGGGTCTTGCTGTGTTGTCCTCTGGTTACATGGTTTTTCACACTCGTCAGATTGTACTGCTTTAAAATATTTCTGATAAAAGAATGCCTTGTGCTTCTTTGTCTTATTCCAGGTGTCCTCTATGGCTCGGGTATCTAAATTTTCGACTGATTTCCTTAATTTCCTCTTTGGAACTTTGCCAATGTTTAGTCGTAGTGCCTTTAAATCGGACTGAATTCTTGCACGAACCAACGAAACAAACCTGCCTGATTTCAAGTTAGACTTCCCCCCATGATCTCTCTTTTTAAGATTTTGTACCAGCATTCAACATTTGAATTACCGAATCTACCGAAATCCAAAATATCAGACCAAAGAGGTGAAAATGGCATCACTCCTTTTAAAAGGTACCCGCAAAAATCTTCGGATTTATATGGATTCTTATCACAGTTAGTGTTTGTATTTTTTTTTCTCGATACCACGTAGGACGTCGTCATATACTCTAAAAAAGTACAAAGAAAATGGAGACGTTTTATATTCTCCCTCTACTTCACCCTCATCAAATTCCACGTGTTCAAATTTGAAATCAGCTTGTTCGCGTAATTGAAGAAGGATTGTCGATTTATCATAATCACCTGAAGCTAGTTCGTTTACTGCCGCCGTGACATCTTCGTCGTAATTTAGGTTCATCGGCAGTACTACAACGTTATGGAACTAAAAAGTCAACTCTTCCAGTGATGACCATTGCACTAATACCGCAATTGCATTTACAATAGCATCTCTTGTATCATGTTTTTTTTTTGTTGTTAAGGATAATCTTTGACAGATCATTTTTATAAAATGAGCACCACACGATTTAAGTTTCACTAGTAAAAAAGTTTTGCCGTCGTCTAAGTTCGTTGTAAATTTGTAACATACTTGCAGGTAACTGTATAAAGTCATACTGTTGAATCCCTGACAAACCGCCATCATGAGAGCAAAACTCTAGTCGGTTACGACTACATCAAATATGGGCCACCTTCGTTTGCATGTTGTGCGTACAAAGTGCTTAAATTGTAATAAAAAAGACGTTAATGTTGCAGAATCATGTTTGGTACTTACCATTTCCACAATCGGCGTTACAGTACCACGCACATTTACAACAAGACTATAATATAAGATTCGGTGCCCTCCATCATAACTGGTCGGTCTTATCACCGAACCAGTGGCATCTAGAAATCCACTTATTCTTTCCCCTCTTTTAACGAGTATTTCCAACTGCTCCTTTGAATACAGATAAACGAGCGTCCTACAGTCAGGAAATTGTATGTATTGTGATTCTTTTGGTTTGTCCAATGACCTTAGAAGCATGTCCAAATATGGATCCCGGTGAAAATCACCATCCGACAAGTCTTCGGATCTCGTTTTTTGTTAAACGTCCAAAGAACGAAGGTTTTGCCAGTTACCTTCGTAAATTAAGTCATCGTCAACCTTCTGTATCTCTTGACTCCTAAGTGCACTTGGCGTTGTCAGTAAATCCTTGGCTTTCTTTCTTTCGGATCCCTTAAGCCAGTAAGAGTACTCTTCAAGATGATTTACCACAATAGGTCCTCTAAAAAAACAGTCTAATATCCATCGTGGTCTCTCCCAAGTCATAAACGCATTTGTACAATCTGCAGTTTGTGTGCTTGCTAACAGAATACTCCACAAGTTGTCCTTGTTTCTTATTTACCCGTTGTCCTTTAGCTACCACGACGCAAGACACGCCATTAAGAATAATTAACAACTTCCTTAAGTGCAAACTAGACTAGCTTTAGCATCAAGCAAGTCGACCATAGACGATTGAGATTGATCCTTCAATTTAGCGACCTCTGGAGTGGAGCTAATGTCGTCATCAGTTTTGTAATCATTATTTTCATTAAGATGCGTGCCTAAGCCTTCAACATTCGTGTTTTCGACTTCCACAGTTGTTGAGAATTTTGGCACATTTTCGGATTTTGTTATGGCGGATTTACCATTCTCTTAATTTTCGAGGAGACTGTTATTCGATTTTTAAACGTGTTTTTTATTTTCAGCAATGAACATATTTTCGAAAGGTCAGGCGAATTAGACCTTGGAGAACAATCCCTTAATCTCTGCAGATTACCACCAAAAGACATTATACGCAAAGCAACTTGTTCTGCGCACAAATTTTTCCTCGCGGGTCTACCTTTAGTTTTCGGCTGGGCCATGACGAAATAACACAAAGAACACCCGAACTGCGAGTTTTAAGAGAAGATCGCGGGTTTTCGAACCAAAATCCTGTCCGCTTCGGAAAAATTATTTTGTCGCCAGAGGTGCGTCGCTCCTGGAAACCTCGGGATAGACTTGTGAAATCGCAAAAATTCCAAAGGAAAAAGTTGTTCGGGACCACCGAAAACGTACGGAATCGCGATTTTCCGGACCAAAATCCGAAATCGGGTTTTCGATACGCTAAATATCAAGGTGTAGCAAAATGCGGATCCACTAGAAAAAAATTAATTGACGATTCCTTCTTAAGAAATCGACGACAGTACGCTCCTGAATATTTGCGTGGCTAAATATGGACATACATTCCCTTCCTACTTGCAATTTTTCGGCTAAATCTCAAGGTGAAGCAAAATCCGGATCCACTAGAAAAAAATTAATTGGCTATGCCTTCTGAAGTAATCGACAGTACGCCCCTGAATTTTTGCGTGGCTAAATATGGGAATACATTTCCTTCCTATTTGAATTTTTTTGGCTAAATCTCAAGGTGTAGCAAAATCCGGATCCACTTTAAAAAAATTAATTGACGATTCCTTCTAAAGAAATCGACAGTACGCCCCTGAATTTTTGCGTGGCTGAATATGGGAATACATTCCCTTCCTATTTGCAATTTTTTGGCTAAATCTAAAGGTGTATCAAAATCCGGATCCACTAGAAAAAAATTATGTGGCGATTGCTTCTTAAGAAATCGACAGTACGCCCCTGAATTTTTGCGTGGCTGAATATGGGAATACATTCCCTTCCTATTTCTAATTTTTCGGCTAAATCTCAAGGTGTAGCAAAATCCGGATCCACTATAAAAAAATTAATTGACGATTCCTTCTGAAGAAATCGACAGTACGCCCCTGAATTTTTGCGTCGCTGAATATGGGAATACATTCTCTTCCTATTTCCAATTTTTTGGCTAAATCTCAAGGTGTAGAAAAATCCGGATCCACAAGAAAAAAATAATTGACGATTCCTTCTGAAGAAATCGACAGTACGCCCCTGAATTTTTGCGTGGCTGAATATGGGATTACATTTTCTCCTATTTGCGATTTTTCGGCTGAATCTCAAGGTGTAGCAAAATCCGGATCCACTGGAAAAAAATAATTTTTCGATTCCTTCTGAAGAAATCGACAGTACGTCCCTGAATTTTTGCGTAGTGTTATTTTTCTGCCAATATACCAAAAAGGGTAATTTTAAGAAACATGGATAGGAATTTTGTCGAAACCAACAATATATCCCCGCCGTATTTACGAATTATGCGTGGTGGCGTACACCACTTGTCTGGTCCGCTGTAAAAACTTGATTCTCGAATCTGAATCTGATGCTGTCTTCAGCGACGTCCAAGAGAGCCCAAATTTAATCTCATCTAATATTTAAAAGCTGATAATATTTGGATCCTGACAGTCCTAGTAAACAATGTTCGTGTTATACTTTTCGCGTACCTCTAGAAATAAAAAGTTAGAGCGGTTTAAAGCTTTTTAATTTTCTAGAATTTTAGTCCTAATTTTCGTAGATGGCCATGGACAACAACTTTCATTATGACAAAAGAAGGCCACCCCGAAGAGCTTTAGATTGCACTCGCCACCCGTTTTTTCGGTCAAAAAATATCCGAGATACTTATTTGGAGTGAGCAATTTATATATAAGCCTCCCTGTATACCTACATATATTCGATTAATCCTCAATAATGTCAGTGATCGCTAATGTTGTTTAAATATGCATTATCTAGGCTCAACGATTAACGGTTTTTTTAGTTTTACTAATCGGTAATCGGAAATTAATAATTTATGTGGTTAATAGGCTAATTTCATTAATCAGTCCGGATCTCCATATATACAAATAATATACAGGCAAGCAACAGAAATTTGTAATTTGTACCTACTATCGCAGACAATATTATAGTTCCACAACAGAAAGCTCCTTAACAATACCTGTGAAATGGACTCCAACTACAGACTCCAAAACAAGCAAAACATTTCTTATGAAATGATATTTTCCTAAAATATAATCTTCTCAATTCGTAGATTAGCCACCATTTAATAGTGGGTCTCAATATCAATGCATTTGGAAAATATTAAGCTTCAAAGTTGGAGTCCATTTGATAGCTTTCATTAAGGAGCTCTCTGCTCTGAATATATTTTCTGTGCTACTATGAAGTGAAAAGCATAATAGAGCTGTCATATAAGTACATTATTAAATATTCATGCTGACTTGACATGGTAGTGTGTATCATCTTAAAATATTCAAGGATTTCACTATTGTCACAAAAACACAACACTCAAGTCCGAAGTGCCTGAGGTGATTTAGATGTATCTCATAGGTGCAAATTAGCGGAAAATATGTATCTATTAACTTTTATTATCAATTAAACAGAGTGTGAACAAAATTTGAATAAACAATTCCATTATGAAAATAACTACAAATGCTTCTTACACGTGATGTGAAACGCAATTAAACGTGCTTTCAGGTAACTTCTAATAAATAACCATCCATTTAGATGGTTGAGGAGAGTTATCTTGGCGGTTATAATTACATACTTGAGCCAGGTCATATCAGGATGGGTAACTTTAATTAATATATAAGTATGTGCCCTTTCCTCTACCTAAAGCCGGTGGTTTTTGCTAGTTGGCAAGCAATTATCATCAACCATCTTTAATTACAGGAAAGCGAATACGCACAACGTTATTGTGGATACAGTAATTTAAAAAATGTGTTAGAACTTAAAGGAGCAGGTAATTGCGCAAACTAGGCAACAAATTTATGGACATTTAGTGAAGATACTATAATTTTATATATTTATTCTTTTGCATAATTGGCTTGTAGTGCAAATTGATAAAATTAACTCTTTTATTTATTTCCTTACCCTATAAAATGATTGTACAGAGTCTTCACGTAAAATCTCAGACCTCGCCTTCTCTAATATTTGCAGATATAGAAAAAAGCATTAAATAAAAGTTGCAAGGTAAACTATCGGTCTTCAGAAAGGTAGCGTTATACAGTCTGTAAAGTAAAAGCGGAATAATTTATTTTTGCTTTTAATAACATACACCCTGTATGTTTTTGAATATTTTGAAACAGCTATTTTTTTTTACAACGTTATACAGTGTATCCCCGAATAGGTCTAACTATACAAGTAAAAAATTATATTTTTCAATTTTCTGCAAAAAGTAATTCTTTGTAAAAAGTTTTGCTTGATTGGATACTGCGAAATGCAATACTATATTTTCGAAAAGTTAGACAGGGTGCCCTAGAAGTTCAGAATACTTATTTATATACCTATATTTGAGTAACTTTCTCGAATAACATTTCTCACTTGCTTCGTAAAAAGGGCACTTTGCTCTTGACATGATTTTAGAATTTTGAAATTTGCCGGTACCCTGTATAACTTTTCGAAAAGCTAGTATTGGATTTCGCAGGTTCCAAACAAGCAAAAGTTTTTACAAAGAATTACTTATACGTGAAAAATGAAAAATATTTTTTTACAAGTAGAGTTAGGTACACCTATTCCGGGACACATTGTGAAAACGCAGTTAAAGGACTTTCTCTGCTTCTCACAGGACAAGCTGCAACTTGGTGGCTAGGTATAAAAGCTTCTATGACTTCTTTCGACGAAACTATCGAAGCATTAAGTGTCATGCTTACGCTTACCCAAAGCCCGCGTACCAAATTGACAGAGAACTGTTTCTTAATGAGCAAGCAGGTGTAAAAAAACGGGCGTGTTTGTTAGCAAGGCGCGTATGTTGACCTCACAAGTCATAGGACACTCCGCGATAAGTGACCTCTTTTTAGATTGCTAAACCAAAAAATTCGCGAAAAGGTACCGCGTGACTGTAATATCTTTCAAAGACTTGACTGAGAAAGCTCGCAGACACTTTTTGAAACTAGTGGTGAAAAATCTAAACAATTTATCTCACTAAACTAAACAATTTATCTCACTCACATTTGCGTGAATCAAACCAGCCGCACAAAAGCAAAGCATAATGGGCATATTGCAAAAATTTTGGGAATTCAAAAGATAAGTGCCGCAAGCTAGCACCTCGCGCAAAATTTGAAAACAGCAAAGCTGTAAGCAAAGATGTCGCGTCTATTAAACCGCAAAGCACGCCAGAAACGAAAGCTCTCCTAATTTTAGGGTTGGGATACCCCCAGGGTACGTACCTACCTAGTTCGTGTCTCAAACGCAGTGGTAGTAATCCAAGTATTTTCCAATAGTGGAGAAGGCTCTGTATTTTCCTTAGCTTCACAAGTACGCAGTCAACAGACTCGCTACCCTGCGTATGGCCTTTCACTACTTTAAGTATTCAAGGTCACAATTGTTACCTACTCATTCTTAGACTCTAGTGTCCAATCTAGTATTGCACTCTCCTAATACTGTCGTAAAAATGACTAGCCGGCAGAGAAACAAGACAAGTCAATGTCATAATTTTCGATTTCGATGTTACAATCGTTTTGCGTGAACGACTCCACAAAGCATCTCTTTTGTCAATAACAGGTCATGAGAACAGTAGAACTTTTCTAGATTCCGATTGCATGAAACCTGCTGGTATTATCAGGGGTAATATAACAAGTGCTAAGAAAATACCACTCGTACCAGTCGTGGTATTTTCAGCTTTGGGATTATAATTCGTAAAATTAACAAAAGGTTATTAACAACTGCAAATAGTTAGTTTGACCGCTAGCTGTCATTTAGATTGAACTTTCGGTTTTGAATATGTTTTTGTGCTAATAGATATTTAAGGATCAATGTGTTAACTGAAAACATATATTCTAGTCCTTTATTAAATTTGGTAATGTGAAGAAGTTATCGGGTTATCAGTTTTAGCTGCCACGATATTGGTTTAGCGTAACTAGGACGTAACTAAGAGAGTAGGATTTCAGGGAAAATTCCATACCTAACTTTTTTGACCAATCAGAGGCTCGTGTTTTGCTTCGTTGTCATGGCAAGTCAAAAAATTTCCGGAAATATTCTTACTGGCTCTAGGCAGCAGGAGGTGATTACAGCGGAAATTTTTTGACAGATGTCATTATTATAATGTGACATTGTAACATATACTCAACAAAAATTTTGATAATACTTTCGTTTAATTTACGTGTAGGTAAGGAATTTTCTTACCGAATCCCCCACGTTCTTGTATTAATATCCGGAAATTTTTCTCTAACACGAATTTTTAAAAAAAAAATTAAAAAAATTCGTGTAGGTACTCGAAAAATTTCCGGCAACAATTCAAGCACTAGGGAGATTACTAGTGAAAATACCACTAGTGGTATTATCGCTGAAATCATCACCGGATTGGTTAATATTTCAAAAATCATATCATTTCATTGGTTCATATTGGCAGGCGTTGAATTCTCCTAGATATGACCTCAGAGTGGTGGTTCTATACTGACTCTCCCAACCTACGTTACGATTTCATTGAAGATTCACTTAAATCTAACAAGAATATAGTTTTCAGCTTGAGCCTCAGAGAAGACGAGGGCAAAAATCTCTCTTCTACCAACAAAAGTCAGCTAAATCTTATTCTTCACCAAAACTCCGACATCTTCGAGACTAGCACCGAACCAACTTCTTATGCAAAACATGCCATTGTTCTGGTCAATGACACGCCGATTTCAGTCCCCTCTTACAGGCCTTCTCAGGTTAAAAAAGCTCAACTAGGGCAAGAGTGAAATATTTTTAGAAAACTGAATACTGTCAATCGTGCTGATAGGTATCCCGTCCCCAGGATCGGTGATATCTTACATAGTGCCAGGAAAACTTTCTTCATGACGACTTTGGACTTGGACTCCGACTATTCCCAAGTATCCGTTCGACCTGCTGATAGTGACATGACAGCCTTCATCTGCCTTTTTGAAACTTTCCGTTACACTCCTATGCCTTTTAGCTTAAGAAACGCTGGAAAGACTTTCCAACGCATCACTGATCGGTTCAAATCTGGTCTTCAATAGATCAGTATTATAGCTGATTAGGACGATTTAATCATCCTTTCATCCGGTTTTACGGAATACCTGGTCGCTATTTAAACATGGAAATACACGCATAAAGAGGTCCTGGAAACGCTTGCTCACGATTAACTGGATTCTTCGACAAGCTGATCTCAACCAATCATTATGCCCCGAAAAAATTAGCTAGCCGTACGCCACTGAAGCCTGTTTTATCCAGAGGGAGAGACCAGAGGAAAAGCCTGCTGAAGTACCAGTACCCAAACACCAAAGAAACTCAAGAAGAAATCCAACTTACAGATAAAAAGTTTATTCTTCTTACCCTGACTCTCCGTACGTTTCCCAGAGTAAAGGGGGAGAATTTGTAATGAGCTTCCTTCAAGATAACGTCGCCTGATCCTTATATAGCCAGCTGTCACTGAAGACGTATAAAATTCGCCCGTCACGTTTTACGTTTATATAATTTTATTGGTTCAAGTTTAAGACTCAATGTATACAGCACGTGCGTGGTGATTCAACATTTTGACCCATAAAATAGCTTTTTTCGATCTATAGCGAGTAACACGCATAATTTTAAACTTTTGGTCAATACAAATTTTAATCTAAATAATTACTCACATTTTGAGACAAAAATTATTTAAAAATGTTTATCACAATGGCCGTTATTAGTATTTGAGCAAAAAGCCTAATAACGGCCATTGTGATAAATATTTTTAAATAATTTTTGTCTCAAAATGTGAGTAATTACTTAGATTAAAATTTGTATTGACCAAAAGTTTAAAATTATGCGTGTTACTCGCTACAGATCGAAAAAAGCCATTTTATGGGTCAAAATGTTGAATCACCACGTACGTGCTGTACATTGAGTCTTAATAATAATCGCCTTGATTTATCTTAGAGAATTTGCAATTTACTGTATACATAATCATCCGGACAATATAACATAGTTGAACAATACAAACCTGTGGGAGAATAGTAATAGTGTTATATAAAATTTGTTTTGAATAAAATGTCAAATCTGAACTAATTCGATTCTAGAGTACGATATTTTAATTGGAATTTTAGAAGAAAGTTTTGCAAATTGTAATCAAATTTCAATTTGTCTTCCAAGTATAGCCTAAATTTAAATTAATTTGTAATTTCTAGTTGTTCAATTTAAATTTCCTGTAATTACCTACCTGTAATTACTTACATTTTTAACTTTTCCCTTATTTAAATTTAACTTTAAAATGTTCACCTTCAAGTAATTTTATAAAAGAGATAAATCACTATGCAGTGAAAATGATCGCAATCGCTTATAGTTCACTTGATGCAAACTTGATTTATTTGCAAGCAAACTAAATTTTTCGCTAAAGATATCGAAATGATTCGTTGAAAATTAACAATATACTTGTCTCAATTTTTATCGTTATCGGCCTATTTTGTTTTCGAATTTTTATTTGTTTCTAATATTTATATAAAGTGGCTAGCTTGATTATTTTGTGTGCTATAATAGCGCGTAGCTCCGTAAGTAAATAATTTACTTAGCTGTGTATTTTCTTATATCATTTACGCGCCTACATAATATTTTCTGTAGATCCTATCTAAATTTTGCTTAACTTAACTATTCGGAATCGTAACTTTATATCCATTATGCATTAACACTGCAGCTCTTTCAGTGATACAATCCCGCACAATATGGCCCATATAATCACATCGCCGGTCTGGCAACCCGGCTCGATTCTGCCTAGCTGTAACGCGTGGTCTGGCTCCCCCAGGACACGGTAATAAGGAGCCGCCCTTCGATAGCTTTTGCCCCGTCCAGGTTTTATAATGCGCCAGACCTTCGACCGAAATACTGCTAGATCCAAGATAGATCTGCATCGCGTTTATGGAGAGTCCGAGCTTTCCAAGGCGATTGTGATCATCAGTTTGCTTCGATAGAGTATACTCAAGAGGCCTTATATATTTTATGGATTGTATGTGAGATTGAAATGGTAGAAAATGAATCAGCTACATACTTCCATTTGAACTTCAAACTGATGCTAATCGAATTATCTAATCAAAGACCTGGCAATGATCTGTTAATGACTTGAAAGTCAATGAGAGAGTAGTTAATTACTGACAGAACATAAGAAGCATACTCAAAAAGGAGAAACCTTAACTTAAAATTGAGAATAGCAGAACATGGCAACACAGAATGAATTGGTCAGATGCGGTCAATGTTCCTCACTGGTACAAAAGAAAATTCAAAAAAGCAGTCCACATAAAAAACAATCATTTAGTAGGTTCAGTGTCGACATTCCCGACATCTCTGGTCAAGCAAGCGGGGAGAAACCGCACCAACCCATTGGCGCCAATACTGGTTAGGGATTTAGTAATCAATATTTTTGCTTGTTTTCCTCATTTTCTCATTTTCACTCGAAAATATATTTGTATTGATCGGAACATGTCAAACATATTTACTTGAGAACTCGACGCCTGTCAATATGAACCAATAAAATGACACGATTTTTAAATAATAACCAATCTTAGGTGTCTTAGTTACACCCAAGTTACGCTAAACCAATATTGTGGTATCCAAAACTGATCGGTAACCCGATCTTCACAGCACCAAATTTGTATAGGACTAGAAGTTACAATTCCAGTTAACACATTATTGAGCGTTAAATATCTGCACAATAAATATATTCAAAATTGAAGGCTCGTCCTAAATGATAGCATTGATTAACGTAACGAATTCCTTATTCAATGATGATAGTTATCAAATAGATTTCAAGTTGTATGCATTATAATTCAATTTAATTGCGGATATTCAAGAAAGTTTTATATGGAAGCACAGTGCTCTATTGGTATGATTCTCGCCTTGGGTGCGAGAGGTCTCGGGTTCAAATCCCGGTTGTGGCCAATTTTCGAAAAAGCCAAATATTTGTAATTTCTGTAGTTAAATTATTGCTGTTGTTAAATTCTCTTCCTAAGTAGAACTCGTGGTATGCGTAATAATCAAGGTAATGCCTTTCGTTAATTTATTCTTATTATAATCCCAATGCTAAGAAAATACCACGACTGCGCAGCAGGATAATAGTTATAACAAGGGTAATATTATTATCCTTGATAATAATTCTACAAGTTCAGGCAAAAGAACGTTCTCGCTTATGAGCTTACGTTCATTCAACTCCAGCATCCTATAAATAACAACAATAATAATTATCATCCTTTACCATATTCCAAGCTAGTAGGAGGTAAGCAGCCAGCACATCCTTCTGCGGGGGAGGTGTGGCAATTATACTATTATTTCAGTAAATTTAAAGTTTAATATTGCAATTCATTGAGTAAGAAATTTTTTTTTATCCATCGATAGTACACCATATAGAAAGCTTAAATCCGAGTTTTCGACCATCTACCCCATGCAGGTTTTCCGCCATCTTGAATTTAGGGGTAAATTAGTTTTTCGCCAAACAGCTGTATTAAAAATTTTACCTAAAAAATAGCCCACACCATTTTTGAAGGAAAAAAGGTGCTCTGCAATTTTTTTCTCTTGACATTTTCTTGAATTTTGCATAATATAACAAGTTATGAGAAAATAATCAAGAAAAAAGGGGTTACAATTTTTTTCACATCTAATATTTTTTTTCTGCTAACGACAGCGCGAAATTTTCTTAACAAAAGTTGTTCACTACAAAATCACCTATGATATTTGTCTGAAAAAGTTTTCTCTATCAGCAATAGTTTATTTCCGGTAGCATCTCAAAGTTGGGCGCAACGTCTCCTAGCACCTCGTAGCGCCCAAGTACGCGCGCTATACCTTGCCTATACCTTGCAAAAAATTTTATACCTGACTGTACTTTGACATATATTATTATGTAGAGCCTGGACTAACACTATATTGATGTATCGGTCCGCGCGTCGTAGTTTGGGTAAGAAAAATGTTTTTTATCCAAAATATAATAATCTCTTCAAATTATTAAATTTATCTTCAAATTTAAAAGTGACCACCCCTAAGGTAATCCCTTTCTAATAAAATAAAAATCATCCAAATCGGTCCAATATGAACTTTCATCCCCTATTTTCCACCCTTACCGGTGGAATGTTTTCTTCAAATTTAAATGGGGCCACTCCTAAAGTAATTAAAAAGAGAATCATCGAAATAATTGGCCCAATATGAAACTTCATCCCCTATTTTTCTACCCTTAGGGGTGGAATTTTTTCTTCAAATTCAAATGGGACCACCTGTAATAATAAAATAAAATAAAAAAGAATCATCGAAATCGGTTCAATATGAAATTTCATCCCCTATTTGTCAAGTCTTAGGAGTGGAATTTTTTCTTCAAATTTAAATGGGACCATTCTGTAGGTGTACCCTTTCAAATAAAAAAAGAATTGTCCAAATCGGTTTATAAATGACGGAGTTTTGAGGTAACAAACATAAAAAAACATATAACCGAATTGATAACCTCCTCCTTTTTTGAAGTCGGTTAAAAATAGGAATTTTAAAGACATCATCTGGCAAGTCAATAAGTATGTGCCATGGAATCCCCTTAAAACAGTTGAATGGTCAACAGGACCACTCAAAATGTTGGTGTGTAAAAGATCCAATAGAAAATATGTGTCTTTCTCTGTGTCATCTCAAAATGCTAAATTTTTGGGGAAAAAATCGAGTATTCAAAACCGCCGCAGACACTATAAACGAACTAAGTTCAAAAAAAAAAATAAAGAAGCCTGAGAGTTAGTAAGCCCATATAAGTTAAGGTGGCTGGTAACAGGAAACGTAAAGAAAATGTACTTATCATCTTAGATAGTGACTTTAATAATAAAGCTGCAACAATTTAAATTATTTTTATTTGTTGGTTGGCATTTTGTAAATAAATAAATTACTTTTGTGTTTATTAATATTTTTTCAATGATTCCAGGGCACTCTTGATCCGTATAAAGTTTCATAAAAATTCAGTATTTTGAGATGGCCCAGAGAAAAATACCCTGTACATTTTTGTATTGAATCTTTGCACACCAACACTTTGAGTAGTCCTGTTCACTATTCCACTGTTTTGACGGGATTCCATGGCACACTTAACTCTCCAGATGCCTTTAAAATTAATATTTTGCTCAACTGTGACACCCTGCAGAATGGAACTCCCTGTATATTTTTTGTTCAAATTAGGTATAGGGCGTTTTAGGGCGTCCTGATTAACGCTGTGGTATCAGATTTTAAATTTAAAAAAATCGCTAAACGGATTTAATCATTTTTTACTAGAACAAAATTCGTAGAGGCCTATTAAAAAAAAGGCTAAAATGGGATGAAAAATAAAAATTTTACGAGGGTGCTTCCATTTCAAATGGGCCACCCTGTATATACTTATTTCAAAAAGTAGAAAAATAAGATCAGAAATGATACTGTTTATTTTTCATTACAATAAATCTTAGTTAACTTTTAAGTTCTAGTCGGCCATGGAACAGAGTAAACTATTGAACTGTCAATGTGTCTGAACAGAAATTCAGTATATGTATACTCTAACGAACGTTCAAGTATAAAACTGAATTTCTGCTCAGGCACATCGACAGTTCAATAGTTTGCTTTATTCCATGGCCGAAGTTCATAGGTAACTAGGATTTATTGTAATGAAATCTAAACAGTATCATTTCTGATCTTGTATGATACACGGACGAAAACTAGTTAGAAACCCAGGAGTAACTCCTGGGGTTCGTCAGCCTTGACTGCGCCTCGGCTGGTGAAGTTTGCATCCTGCATCCCTCCGAAAAACTCAATTTTTCGTCCTTGGACATAACTATATGTCAAAGTACAGTCAGGTATAAAAAACTTGGAAAATTTTGGAAGGTACAGGCAAGGAATAGCGCGCGTACTTGGACTCTACGAGGTGCTAGGAGACGTTGCGCGCAACTTTGAGACGCTATCGGAAATAAACTATTGCTGATAGAAAAAAGTTGTTCAGACAAATATCATAGACGATTTCGTAGTGAACAACTTTTGTTAAGAAAATTTTGAGCTGTCGTTATCAGAAAAAAAAGATATTAGATGTGAAAAAACTTGCAACTACTCTTTTCTCGATTATTTTCTTATAACTTGTTATATATGCAAAATTCAAGAAAATGTCAAGAGAACAATTTTGTAGAGCACCTTTTTTCCGTCAAATGGCGTAGACTATTTTTTAGTTAAAATTAAAAATACACCTGTTATTGGCGAAAAACTAACTAAAAAAATTGGTAGGGTCCTGTGCCAATGTTTTTTAGAACATATAATAGTGAAGAAAATTTATCTCTTGGTATTTAATAATATATGTTACTGTTTAGTGGCATTGATTTAATCATGTTAGCCTACTGCACTAAATTAGTAAGTTGATTATCCGTATATCCTGGTTACATAAGGAACTTAATTTTTGGTCATAATATGGCAAACTATTCAGGTATACCTACTGTGTATACCTCAGACAAATAATAAACATAGACTAACCTAAAGGATGCATTGTAATCAGCCAACATAAAAAATGCCTACTCAAAACAAAAACAACAAATTTGGCACTTAATCCTGCATCATATTATAACCAGAGGTTACGTTTCCTATGCCACAAATCCTTTACTCTTCCCATCGTTCATAAAACTATACTAATTAACCAATTACTAACTTAACTGTATGTATTTGTACAATAACCCCAAAATCTCCTCAAAGTAAATACTCGAAACACATGAACACAAACTGGCAAAATCTTAACGAACTCTGGATCAGCTGTTGGGGCAGCCAGGATAAGCAATTTATTAAGGAATCAAAAACGCACCTCGTTACCTCCGGGACACTCATCTAGTTTTTTTAAGAATCGAAGGGTAAGACCAGCGGCGCTTGGTCCAGGTTTTATAATGCGCCTAACTTATTCATTGCACACAATCGCATCAATTATTGATGGGCGAGGGGTCAGATCGGGGCCCTCTTAGGTGCCCCCCGCTTTATTGACTCCCCCAGGCGGGCCCAAATGCTTGTTTTTGTCCGATAAGTTTGTTTGATGGTTTTTTTACTGCGGTTCCGCGACGTATACGGGAAGTTATGGGCGGGTTAGGTCCGCCAACACTAAGTCAATTTCGGGATTAGAATCGGCCGCAAGCCTATCGACGTAAATCGTGGTAAAGCATGAAATGGACACTACATCACGAATCCATATAGGTTACTTAAGGTTTTTGAAATTGCAACAAGGTCTATACAGGGTAATTCATTGGGAAATCCCAAAACCGGAGATAGTATGGGGACCAAAATATGAAGATTGAGGCCGATATGCCTGATATAATAATTGTTGTTTATTTAAGGGATACAGGGCGTTGAAGGTTTTTTTTTATAAAGTAATAAACTGCTGAACTGAAATCTGGCACTGCCGTTCTTTGTAATGGAAAAAAATTAGCTAAAGATGTAATTTTTTTTTGTATCCCACATACTTGGGCTGTTTTTGGTTCGTGCTTTTACTCGTTACTTTTTGGTGTTATTTTTTCTTGGTGGGTTATAATTTAGTGCATCAGAAGTAAAAAGGTATTATTGTTTTATAATGATGTACATAATCAACCGTTTGCATTTAAATCGGCAAAATGTGCCCGAAATTTCGCAGATTAATCGCACCAGTTGAATTAAGGAAATAATTCCCTATAGACAATATATCAAAAAAATTCCACTTTTAAATTCAATTCGAGAAAATTTAGACACACTACTTCAAGAAAGCAGTGGTCTGTTTGATTTTTTTTGAATATGTAATTATTAGAGTAACCCAAATATGCAAGTCGAAACCCTAAAAATATGCGCATAAATATGCAAATAATTCAGTCAAAATATGCAGGAAAATGTTGAAAATATGCAAATTAAGAAATACTTTAAAAATATAAATTTATTGTTTCATTTACAAATAAACATACAATGTACATACAAATTTCTAAATGCATTTATACATAGTAAAAGTAACAATATTTTATTTTAAATTTTCAACATACAGGGCGATTGAACTAAATCTAAATATGCATTTATTATAAATAAATTATAAAAATCAGGTTGAAATTTAGTTGTAAAAACAATAAACCACTAAATGTTGCTCAAAATTCTCAATTAAAAAATTTTGTCTTCTATCAGAATATAAAAATTTATAAATGGAGAAACTCCTTTCCACATCAACCGATGTAAGAGGTGCGCTTTTAAAATTGCTCACTATCACAGGATCCAAATGGATCGGTAAAATATCCCTTTAAAATATTTGCTACTTGGCTAAGAAACTGAAACCCACTACCTATCTTTTTCCATCACATTTCTAAATTTTTGAAATTTGTCCCCAATTTTACCTGTGACATTTTGAAAAGCAACATCAGATTGTTTTACCAGTTCTACACTTCGGGTTTTAATGGCAAATTAGATTCCTCCAAAAATGCAGAAATGGATTATCCTTCGTATATAAATATTTACCTATCTATAATCTATTCTGTCCTTTCCAATAATTGTACTTTATTAAATAGGTATAAATGCCTACTTTATTTGTTTTCAGATCTCCAGGATGAGTGCCCATAAAATTATAAATTACCTATATTACTTAGTAGATAAAATAACGAGTTTTGCTTTGTTTTGATAACAAGTCAATTAATAAAAAAACAGACATCAAAGATTTAAGTTCCATATATTGTTTTATTTTATCTTTAAATAATTCTAATAACAATACATCTATTAATATTTCATTGTAACTCTTACATCTTATACCCAATAATTATATAAAAATTTGGATTTCCAGAATGTTGTAACATAACCTTATATCAACTAAGGTTATTTCTAACCTTGTATCACACCAAGTTTTGTGTCACTTTTTGGTGATAACCTAAAAAACATTTTTTCTTATTAGAAATTTATCTTTTGTTTTTTGAAACTAAATTACCTTATTAACAAAAAACAATTACAAACAAAATTGACGGTATAAATTTTCACACGAAATTATGTAAAAACCTTTTTCTGGCCCTTTTAAACCTAAAATCTATCTGGTTTTAATATTGGTAAAAAACTTCAACATAATTGTGAGTAAAATTTAAACCTTTTCTCAATATTTTCTAATAATTTAAAAAAAAATTCTAGCCCTGATGAAGGTCACGAAGTAGACCGAAAGCTTGGTATTATAAAAAGAAGTTAATATATACCTTTCTGGCCGCAAAACTCGTTATTTTATCTACTAAGTAAACTAGCTATTTACCTATATTATTTTGAGAAAACCAGATACCTACCTAGACACCGACCCCTGTTCCCAAGAATGAATGAAACGCCTGCCAAAGATTTAAATTATCCTAAATTCTTTCAATTATGCACAATATGCCATATTTTAAGGATATATGCAAATATTTAAAAAAATGCATATAATATGCTAAATATGCAAAATATGCGTGTTGTATATTTGGGTTACTCTAATAATTATTCTGCGAAATTTGAAAGATGTAGGTATTATAATTATAATTTTATTTTGGAGCACATAATATTGCCGATTTGGGTGCAAGCGGTTGATTTTATTGTTATGAAACAACAGTACTTCTTTGTAGTAGAATGAAAAGTTCCACTAAAATTATAACCCAACAAGACCAAAAAGATAACCCCAAAGAATTAACCAGAAAAAGCACGTTCCAAAAACAGCGCAAGTGGCGCTCTTTGTGAGATACATATTGACATTTTCAACTAATTCTCCATCCGACAAAACCCAGCAGTGACCAATTTCAGTTCAGCAGCTTGATTAGGTAGTTTGGTAGATATAATAATAATAATAATAATTCCTACCCTCACAATACTCCAAACTAGGAGCACCCCAGAAGCAACCACATGCTTGTGCGGGGGGAGGGGGGCAATTACTATTATTTTGTCTTCGTTGTCATTTGCGGCTAGGGCCGACTTTTTTCCCGATAGAACTAGGATAGCATTCGCTCAAGTACTACGGAAAACCCTAGAAAACCGTGGTAATCCCAGTGAGTGTAGGACAATTAGTGAATCACGGGGGTAAAGCCTATTTAGGAGCAATACCATTAACCCACATTTGTCCAGCGCTCTTGGCCATAGCGGTGTTTTTCTTTAAAGACATGTGCATGTGCCTGCTTCGAACCGAGGTCGATCGAAATTCAATTTCAAAAAAGAACTTCAATCTCTTCAACAAAACAACATTTGTATAAGGCATATTGGCCTCAGTCGTCATATTTTTATCCTCCCTACCTCGGGTTTGTGGATTTTCCATTCCTAATTAATCACCATGTATATAATCGTTTACAGTAATGTATAGGTACTCCTATAAGTATTTCTTAATGATCTCACAGGGATACGCAATGGAAATTGAGTGTAAGTAAAATAATATTTCAGTGTTTTGTCATTATTTTTATTAAACAAAGTGATTAAGAATGGTTAGGAGGAGACGTAATTAAGAAAAATGTTGATTTTCCCTTTTCAATATTATATATTGTGAGAGAGTATTTATGAGATATGAGAAATTATACCATGGATTAAAAAAAGGTGGCAATTCTATTGTTGTCTTAATGGGGTAGGTCATAAAATTTGACAAAATATTATATCATTAATATCTATGCTCCACTGAAATACTAACATCGAAACATTATCCGGTGTAACACTTATTTCTACTTTAAGGACTAACTCCAAAAGAAGTTTTTTCAACAAAGGAATTTAACTTTCTGACAAGAGCTCTATATGTCCAACTTTTTATTATGTGTGCTTTGTTAAAATTAGTTTAAAAAAAACTGAAATATTGTTTTGAGTATTATATTTTATTTTTTTATTATTAAATTCATATACTTTTTTTAAGGTATGTATCATTGCACTGAATAGGAGTAGATTGTACAAACATTATATTATTTATCCGTAAATAGGTAGGTAAATAGCTAACTTGTCCGCAATTGAACTTTTTACCAAACCCATATTATTTCTTCTCAGAATATATTTGCAAATATGATCGATTTAGCAAACTGCCCCATTACGAAAAGCTTCATTTTTAATCGATATTTTAATTTGCATGCATAAGAATCCAATTGGGAGAAAAACTAGCATGCCTGAGTTGTTTTTGTTCCGAGATGGCATAATCAGTCACCGGCAGGTGACGAATTAATTTCAGGCTGAAGTGGTCGGGTGTTGACCTGATCTCCGCCTTAAGCCTCCGTTCGACTTAAGTATATACGAGGTGAACCCCGAGGCTACAGCCAAATACGGCCTCTCGAATCAGATTGACAATAATTACTTTACATGCGAGGGGATTTAGAGGTGTCTTGAAAGTGTTACGTCGAGTTTGTTTTATACAATGTCGGCGAACAAACTACGCATGCAAATATGGAATAAACAGCTTTAATGCCGGAGCGTATTTCTAAATTGGCGTTAAGACAAGGCGAGGCTACAAATTTCAATCGAGCCAAGAATTCTGCACTTGTTCTGGTAGTCTTCCTCGGCGAAGTCGAAGGAAAACTATGCCTCGGAAACGAAGTCGTACCTGCCTGGTTTGAAATGTGTCTATTTGGTATTATAATGGTAAAATTATAGGCTTTACACATTTTTTTCTCTAGAAAAAATCGGCAAGTAACGTGAGACTGGAAGTAGGCACCTACTTGGAGTAAGCAGATAATATTTATTTACCTACATATAGATAGGTAGGTACCTACACGTTTTTTTAAATAATAGTTAATACCTCGCATTCTTGAAGATTAACATGATTGGTGGAACGAATGTGATCGCTATGTGAATCTCCATGCCAAAACCCAATTTTCGAAAGCGACCTTTGAAAAGTATAACGGATATGCAGACGCTAGTATAGTGATAATTACCTCGGACATCACAATTAAACTATACAGTTGGATATTTGTGGAAAATGAGGGAATGAACAACTTCACATCACAGCTCTAAGCCTAGTTTTTCTGATATCTGAAATGATTATTGCTCACTAGGTATAGAAAGACTTATGAAGACTACTTCAGTAATAGGTAAAATTTGGTTAAATTTGGTTCTAATATAATTTCTTTGCTATGTAGAGTAAAGTTGCCACGAGACGAGACGAGACAAGGGTAGAGACGAGACGAGACAAACGTTTTCTCGTCTCGTCTGGTTTGTCTCGAGTTGTTTTGGTTTATCTCAATTTAATTAATTTCAATGCAGGTATTATAGTGCATTAGTAAAGCATCGGATAAATTCAACAAAAATTTGTATGATAGTTTAAGAGAGGTCAATTTTTGTTTTTAGTTGCACATTTTTTAATCTAATTTTTATGTATATAGGGTGGCTCAAAAAAGTGTGGCGATACAAAGATACATTTTTTTAGATAGAACACCCTATACAGGGTGATTGACCTAAAACTCCCCGGCTTCATATCTCAGCATCGAAATTATGTATTTTAGTTCCGTAAAAAATGCTGGTAGAACTCGTTGAATACTTTATTTGTAGGTTCAAGTACAATTTTTCTATTGCAAATTGTTGATGGCGCTGCGGCCGAATGAAACTTTTCGTTCGCAGTGACCTTGAATAGTAATGCATCCGAATTGTCCTTCAATTCGAAGCAAAGTATGCGCTATAAACAAATTTTGAAAAATCAATAGTTTTTTCATTATTGAACTTTAAATTTGGCTGTGCATATGCACGTGGAAAATCTGTAGAAGACAATCTAAGAATATTTCCAAAATAAAAAAGAGAAATTAATTTTCTAAGGTAGGTGTTCTTATACGACTATCTTAATATCTCACAGAGTTGTTTTGTCATTTTAAATATACAAGGTGTCCCAAGGCACAATCCCACCCCTTTAACTCTTAAGTTTTTGAGACACAAAAAAAAATTTCAAACAAAAGTTGAAGCTTATTATAAACAGTTTTTATGACCCATATCTACTATGATTATACAGATTATTTCTTAAAAGGACAAACCAAACATACGTTGGAACTGGGAACACCCCATACGTTTTTAGTTTTTTTACTCGACTCATTATTACAGTTAAAACGATGTAAAATTTTATTAACATTATCTTTACCGTTTTTGAAAGATTTAATTTTCAACTTTTCTACTAAACCTATTTAATTTGGATTTGTGGATCGTATGATAAAGATAGACAATCCATGTAATATGCAATAACATTCCGCTTGATCCACTTTTAAGAAATTCGCTGTATATTCATAGTACGATACATAAAAAACTGTTAATAAGGTACAACTTTTGTTTGAAAAGTTTTTGTATCTTATAGAAACTTAAAGAGTTAAGGGTGCGATGAGATTATTCCCTGAACACCTTGTACCTTAAAATGCGTGAGATATTAGGATAAGTTGGAAGAACTCCTAAGAAAATTATTTTCTCATTTTTTGTTTTGGAAATAAATTGTCTACTACAGATTTTCCACATGTACCTATGTATTGGCCAATTTAAAGTGATAACTCAAAAACTATTCATTCTTTTAAATTTATTTATAGGACATAATTCGCTTCAAATTGAAGGCCAATTCGGATGCACCACTTTTCAAGGTCACTGCGAACGAAAATTTTCTATGGACCGCAGCGCCATCTACAAGAATAAAGTTTTCGATGAGCTCTACCTGCTTTTTTTTTTAATTAATATATCTCATTTCATTGCTGAAATATAATAATTACTTATATTTATAAAATAATTACTGCGTTAGAAAATTGCGATTTTTGGTAGTTTTAGAATCCTGTAGGATCCAAACGACTTTAGTTAAAGCAAAAGTTTTGCATTTTTCTAGTTTATGTTTTCATAATCTATTTGCTTACACTAACTTTCGGTCTAACCGGAAGTGTCATTTTTTCCGTTTTCGGTTAGACCAGAAGTTAATAGTAGAGCAAATAGCTCATGAAAAGTTGGGAGTGCAATGCGTTTTGCTTTAACTCAAGATGTTTAGATTCTACATTCTACAGGTTTCTAAACTACCTAAAATGACAATTATTTTCGTATGTAATTATATCTGGAAAAAAGTTAAGGATAAGTATAGAATATGGAGAATAGTAATTTCTAGAATTTAACATGGAATCCAAAAATGTAATAATGTATAGGGTGTTCTATTTAAAAAATTCACA
The DNA here is from genome assembly GCA_963920635.1 of Pseudeuparius sepicola. Taxonomy (NCBI): domain Eukaryota; kingdom Metazoa; phylum Arthropoda; class Insecta; order Coleoptera; family Anthribidae; genus Pseudeuparius; species Pseudeuparius sepicola. The sequence continues at coordinate 32,995,492 of OY987303.1, forward strand.
GATTTCGCAATCCTTGCAACCACCTGAGACATTGGAAATGACAACACTATACAGGATGTTTTCTAATTGAATATCATTGTTTAAGGGGGCAATTTTGGGCTCCATTTTAAGAAGAAAACTCCATATGAACGTATGTCCTAAACATCTTAACTTTTAAGATAAAGGGTGGTAAATTTTTTAAAAATAAATCATTTTTTAATAATATCTGTAATACCACTCTATATATTTTAATGAAATTTCGTATGGATACTATGCATCAAGAAGCATTTTTTTATGTACCACATTTCTTTTAGTTCTCGAGGGATTTTACACACGATATGTATATATTACTGCCACCCCAGTCCTTGTGAGATATCCTTGTATAAAATTTCTCAGTTTGAAAGGGGATATAAAATTTAGACTGACCAAGATTCCAAAAATGCATTCAAGACCTACCTTATTTCTCAATGAGTGACGTTAGAGGGATTTTTAAATAGGAAAACCCCAAATGGTTTAAACTAGATACATCGAAAAAAAATTACAGAGATTTTGGTACTAATCTGAAAACAAAGAATAGCCTCAATAAGTTACTTTTAAAAAATGGTCAAGTATCCTATATTAGGTTATTGAACACTTTTTGTGAAATTCTGCATTTCTATGTATGTTGTATTTTGTACCAAATAAGGCAAGCTGTGTTTCTACCAAATATCGAAATTTTCAAATTTCATTACTGATGTCAATGTATTTCAACTGTTTTAGTAAATATAAGGAATATTAAGGTGATTAAGGCAAATACCAACAACACCCAACTTCATATTCATAATAGCTATATATGTCTGAAGAGTGGAATTTAAAACTTCTACTGAAACTAAAAACAACATGGCGAGTCAAGCTTAGTTTGCATATTTTCCTAATTTAAATTAATATTTCCAGGAGGTAGCATTTGTTAATTTCTCTTGAATTAATGAATAACAGGCTATAGATGGAAATGCTATGCAGCCATAATAATCCTAGATAGGTAGAGCCTACGGAATTTTATATTTTGTCTTTGCGTAAATTGCTTTAATACTTTATGATAATTAAGAAAAAACACATCACCATGAATTAATTTTACTTATATTGTTCATTCTGAATAACGTTGTTTTTTAAGAGATCTTGTCGGAGCTTATGAAAAATCTGAAATAATATAATAAATTAAGGACCTAAATATGATTTTTCTACGACTGTAAACAAATGTCACCATTGTATACGGGTTGCTGTAGCATACGGTGCGGGAATATCATGGTGCACGGGTCCGGTATATAGGTACATATTTGAGTGAAGTAGTAGAAGGCCATGAATAACAAACACGACTTCGACTTATACACGGGGGCTGCGAATGGCAGTACAGAGCTACAACTAATTTATGTCTGATTACATTATACATGTTTTAAAGTGAAATTAATTAAATTGAAAAAATAGTCAATTTTCTTTCAGTGGAGTAAGAATAATTAATAACTACCTAGTTATTGATAAGAAAAATGAAAAGTGTCAATAGCAATAAGAAAAAATTGACACTATCGCATATTTCGGAAGCTACAAATCTGGCGGCAGAAAATTTAATTCCGGCAAATTTTAATGCAAAAGGAAAAGTTTGTGGCATATGGGACTAAAGATTTTGGTTCTTGCGGTGCCAAACTAGTTTCCAGTATCTAATGGATATAGTGTCATAGTGGGGGTCTTTCGGAGGTTTGCAGACCACGACAGGCTACTGTTTCGGACTTGTTTGCCCCCATCAGGCAGACGCAGCACACCTCACCAAAAGGCCCAAACATTCCCTAGCTATGTGGTGTAGAATAAGAAATACTATAACGCGGGGAGCATCATAATACCAAAGCTTAGAAAATATATCAAGCTGTGATAATACCATCCAATGCTATCGCGGGTACTGCCAAACAATATGATAATAAGAACTCGGCGCGCGGTAAAAACACAGAAGCATAAATTGGTTTGTAACCTAATACCTTATAATATATGTACAGAAATCATCAATGATCGAACCGTGAGTTTCAATCCTCGCTACAGCCAAATGATGATCAAATAAAATGAATATTTAACGTCCCAAATAATAATTAAAAAGAAATGGCTCCAGACATATGGGACAAAATGTTTTGGTTCTTGGCACACCTCCGAAAGACCCATAATAAATTTCCATTAGATATTGGAAACTAGTTTGGAGTTGACAAGAACCAAAACATGTTGTCCCATAAGTATGCCACGCGTAGAGTTGCCGCGAGACACGAGACTGGAAATAATATTTTAAATTTTAATTAATAAAAAACAACATCTCATGGTGTGATCTGGCAATACCAATGATCTGTATACCTAGATCCATAATCCAATATACCTACACAACTTCGTCCTCAACATTTTAATATTTATTTACAAACTTTTTTGCAGAGTTGCAACTTCTCTAATGTGACAAATAATGAAAGCATTTATTTTTTTGCAATGAATATGTTACCGTGAAAGACCGAAATTAATGAATGTCGGCATTCGACAAAATGCTTGGTGGAAGACCGAGTATTTATTAATTTTATCATACATTCGGTATTACCGGTATATGTCAACAAACACACATAAGCTTCGGTGGATGTCGAAAACGACAGTGATCAGTAATGAAAAATACACCAACTGAATACCGAGACGCGATAAATAATACATAAATAATAATAGAAAATAAAGAATTTCTGAATTTTTCTGGCAACTTGAAAAAGTTGTCTTTTAATCAGTTTAGTGGCCAAAAACCCAATTAAAAATTAAATGAAAGATACGTTTAGGTTTTCGTTAATTTAATGCCAAATATAGCGACAACTTTTTTAAATCAAAAAGCTTGTCCCATGAAATGTTCATAAAAGTTTTCATTTAATAAAAAATGTTTATTTTCAACATACACCATATATGAGTGCATGCTGAATGTCGACATTCGCCGGTGTTAGTTAGAAATATTAATATTTCACCTACAGGGTGTCCAACTTTAAAACTGTACAAATCCGTAAAATCTTCATTTTTGGAGATAATCACCTAAACTTTCTTTTGTTTGAAAGGCCTTCAAAAACCGCTTCTTTTGACCTTCCTTTTCAAAATGCAAATCCAGGGCCGGCTGCGATTTTTTTATACCCCTGATTTTCACGTAAACCATTTAGCGATTTTTTTATTTAAAATCTGACCACACAGCGTTAATCAGAACACCCCAAAACCCCCATATACCAAATTTGAACAAAAAGTATACAGGGAGTTCCATTCCGTAGGGTATCAAAGTTGAGCAAAATAGGAATTTGTGTGCCATGGAATCCCTTCAAAACAGTTGCATGGTCAACAGGACCACTCAAAATGTTGGTGTGAAAAGATTTACTACAAAAATATACAGGGTATTTTTCTCTGAGCCATCTCAAAATTCTGAATTTTTATTAAACTTTATACTGGTCAGAAGTGCTTTGGAATCATTGAAACAATATTAATAAACACAAAAGTAATTCATTTCTTTACAAAATGCCAACCAACAAATAAAAACAATTTAAATTATTAGACCTTTCTCAACAAAGTCACTGTCTAAGATGATACATTTTCTGTGCGTTTCCAGTTGTGGCACATCAGCCACAAGCCACATTAACTGATATGGACTTACTGACTGGCAGGCTTCTGTATTTTTTAGATTTAGTTCGTTTATAGTATGTGGAGCGGTTTTGATATACTCGATTTTTGACTCGTATAAAGTTCCAAAAATTCAGTAATTTGAGATGTCACAAATAAGGACACTCTGTATATTTTGTATTGGACCTTTTCACACCAATACCTTGAGTGGTCCTGTTGACCATTCAACTGTTTTGAGGGGATTCCATGGCACACTTGACTTAACAGATGTCTTTAAAATTCCTATTTTGCTCAACTTTGACACCCTGCATAATGGAACTTCCTGTATATTTTTTTTATTCAAATTTGGTATATAAGGTTTCTGGGAAGTTCTGATTAACGCTGTGGGATCAGATTTTAAATAAAAAAAATCGCCAAATGGTTTTCGTGAAAATCGGGGGTATAAAAAAATCGCAGCCGACCTTGGATTTTCATTTTGAAAATGGCAGGAAGTTCAAAAGAAGCGGTCTTTGAAGGCCTTTCAAACGAAAAAAAGTTTAGGCGAGTATCTCCAAAAATGAAGATTTTACGGATTTGTACAGTTTTAAAGTTGGACACCCTGTATACAAGGTGATTTATTCATAAATACATTAAATACGCAAAAAAAATTACTGCATGTTTAAATAATGGGGCAAATTATCCCAAATACCACGTAACGAGGCGCACCTGAACCCATGTGACTACGACGTTATGCTGCAGCACATGGCACCGGCCGCGACGTTGCCCTTAATTATTGATAATTTAAATACGAAAAAATATTCAGTTTATTAATTTACCTAGTTGATGTGACAATAACAGGGTGTTAGCACACCTTGGACTTGGCGTGTTCAGCATCTAACTCGAGAGACCCTTATCACTACACTTTTCACAGCACCAGCTATAACAATACAAGAGGCCTTCATAATCACACGCACAAAACGCACTCAGTGTCTACAAACAGAGGCTGGAAAATACTGAAACTGTTTCCGAAATTCGGATATTTAAGACAAAAGTTTTATTAAAAACAACGGGCTCGTCCCAGCTCGTCCCTCCTATTTTTGAGGTCCCTGAACACGAATCTGACCTTAGTTTTTGGTTCTCGGACATACAGAAATATTTTTAAATTTCCAAACGACTTATTAAGTATTATTATTATTATTATTATTATAAAACAAAACAACTCGAGATAAACGAAACAAAACGAGACGAGACTGTCTCGTCTCGACCATTGTCTCGTCTCGTCTCGAAAAAGATTATCTCGAAATTTCGAGACGAGACGAGACAAGGCCTTATCTCGTCTCGTCTCGTCTCGTGGCAACTCTAGCCACGCGCCATTTCGTTGTAATTATTATTTGGGACGTTAAATATTCATTGCGTTTGATTATCGTTTGGCTATAGACGTAAGTACACGAGGATTGAAACTCACGGTTCGTTCCTTGTTGGATTTCTATATTACATTAGAAGACACTCGGTGATCAACCAATTGAGTTTCTTGGCTCTCCGTATTTATGCTTCTGTTTGTACAGTGTGTCCCTGGATTGCTTGGACGACTTTTGTAAATGACAAAAAATGTTCCTTTTTTTTTTCAAAATTATGTAACAAATTAATTTTAAACGGAGCAGGGCTCAATCCCAAATTGCTAAATTTAAACTAGAATTTTTTTTGTCATTTACAAGAGTCGTCCAAGCAATCCGTGGACACACTCTATAAACACTCACGTTGTTTTGGTTTTGGCAGTACTCACTAGATGGCATTAGATAGTAACTATAATGCTCATTGCGTTATACTATTTCTAGCCAGCTAATGTTTGGGCCTTTCGGCAAAGTTTACAGAATAAAAAATTCTGGCTTTCGGTAAGGTGCGCTGCGTCTGCCTGACGAGGGCCAACAAGTCCGAAACAGGTGCCCACCGTGGTCTGCATACCTGCGAAAGACCCATAGTAAATTTCCAGTAGATATTGGAAACTAGTTTGGTGTTGCCAAAAACCAAAACATTTTGTCCCATATGCCAGGAGCCATTTCTTTTTAATTATTATTGATATAACATTGAATATTAATTTTATAATTTTAATATTTAAATAAGTATAGGTAAGCAATATTTTGTTAAAATTTGTTTTAAATTTAATATCAACTTGTTAATATTCAAACTAATTAAATTATAAAGAAATCTAATTATGATTGAAGCACTTACCTATATGATAACAGTCTTAGAAAAGTTTCGTATATAATTCGCCCGGAATGTTAATTTCCCACTCATATAACTTGCAGCATTCGCCTGCGGCTCGTGCCGCAAACTGGAAATAGAATATGAATGACATTCCGTGCTAGTTATACAATATACTATTTAAAGTGTAGATTAAAGTGTATAGGCTAATATATTTTTTCGTTTTGTTTTAAGGGGAAACTACAAATGTACAAATACGCGAAATTGTATAGTTTGGTATCAACGTCTCCTTAAAATATAACCGCATCAATCAGAACCTGTCCCCATAATATCTCTCCAGAATTCAGAAATTAGATCGGAATATGCAGGGTGAGTAAAAAGTATGGAAAAGTACTTATAGTTCTCGAAATATTATATTCGATACTTAAAAGTATGTTTAAGTATTATGGTAAGCAAATTTATTTTTTAAAATGCCATTTCTTCGCATTTTTGGAAAGACAGCCTCTTTCTGTAAGTATATAATCTTAATGGGGTTCCATAAGCAAAAAAATTGAAAAAAATACTTTAAATACTACACCGCCTTCGGTTGGATTTTATTGATCCAGTTCTTATAAAGTTAGCCTTTGAAATCAATTATTGATATAATATAAATATCTAGACGTGTACAAAACTTGCATACAATTATTGTTATTGCCATAAAATGTTGAAAATGTTGACCATTATTATTAGTGTACAATTTTGGAGTCGCCTTTCAAAAGAATTTATCACATTTATTAAATTAAAAGGCAATGTCCTTCTTGCCTCTCCAGTATATTTAATAATTGTCACTTTCCCTGAATTTAAGGGACTGTCTTTGAAACTACATTCTTCATTTCTAAATTTTTATTACAATTCTATACTCACATACCTATCCAGAAAGACACGGTCTTTCCAAAAATGTAAAGAAACTCATATAGTGCCATTTAAAAAAAAGTTAGTTGCCATAGAAAAAGTAGCCCTAAAAACCTGTAATTAAAACAGTTTTTTAAATAACGAATATTTCAGAAAATACAAGCACATTTCCATACTTTATACTCATCCTGTATACGATATACCTGTCGATAAATCGATATTATTTATAGCGTTTTGAGCATTTTTACCCTAGTCTTTATCATACCAAATGGACTGACATATATATACTATGTCAAAAGCAGACCGACTTCTGGCTAAATTTGCATAGGTATTAGCCAATAACTATTAAATAACTCAAATGGAAAGAAAGATATAGGTAGTAAGATTATTTTAAAACTAAAATATAAGTAGTTAGATTATTTTGAAACTAAAATATAGGAAGCTCTTAATAACCTACTAGTAAAAGGCATGGCTCGATTAAACTAACTAATATATAAATGGTTTTATCACAATTTCTCATAACTGACTATAGGTAGGTAGGTAGGTAGTAGTTAAAAAATGGCATGTTCCAGTTACATCCCGTAATGAGTGAAAACGCCAAGAATCTCTTAAACATACGTTGCGGCAAAAACAATAAAACGAATAACTGGCATGTATAATGAAAGTAGATTCGCTTATTATGGCATAGCGGTAAGGCTTGAATACGCAGATCCGTCATAAAGTTTGATTAGTTGCTGTGTGGCGAGCTGAAAGAAATTAGAAATTGACCACTTCTCTTCTACCTTTTGCGTTCCATTTTACACACACTTTCATTTTTCTCTGCTAATTAATGTCGCCGATACATCTGAATTTGTGATTCTGGTTCTACTCGTATATTTTTTCACATACCTATATACTGCAAAACTTCAGCAATACGAGTATAAATATACTATATAGGGTGAGTTTTTTTAAGATCCATATTTGGATCTCGGAAACTAGCGGAGATAGAAGGATATATGAAAAAGGGCATGGCTTACTAGATATTTTGAAAAAACGAAATTTTGACGATTTATTCTAATCCGTCTAGCTTCGTTGTTTCTGATTTTAGATAAAAATGTGTATATACCAATGTTGGAAGGATTTGTATCCTCAATGCGGTTATCATGTCCTACTTTCCGAGGTAGCTGTCATTTTCTAGATAATATGACACAAACTTGTGTTTTTTTAAATGGAAACCATAGTTGGCGATGGTCTCAAAAATTAAGGCATTTTTAGGGCTTTCCAACGATGTAATACTCGATATGGTTATTCGGAAAAATAATGGAAATAACTACTATGGTTTCCATTTAAAAAAACGCAAGTTTGTGTCATATATATCGAAAATGGCATCTGTCGCGGAAACTAGGACATGATATCCGTATTGGGGACGCAATTCCCTCCAACCTTGGTATTAACACTTTTTATCTAAAATTAGAAACAACGAAGCTAGATGGATTAGAATAAATCGCCAGAATTTCGTTTTTTCAAAATATCTCTCAAAATATCTATTAAGCCATGACTTTTTTCAAAAATTCACAAGGCCCGCTAAATGGGCCCACGAAACTGAAAACGTACCTTCTGGATTTTTAAAAAAAGTCATGGCTTACTAGATATTTAGAAAAAAAGGAAATCGTGGCGATTTATTCTAATACATCTAACTTCGTTCTTTCTAATTTTAGATAAAAAGTGAAAACACCAAAGTTGGAGGGCATTGCGTCCCCAATGCGGTTATCATGCATGTCCTACTTTCCGTGACAGCTGCCATTTTTCGAGATATGACAAAAACTTGTGTTTTTTAAATGGAGACCATAGTTATTTCCGTTATTTTTCTGAATAAGCATATATCGAGTATTATATCGTTAGAAAGCCCTAAAAATGCTTAATTTTTTGAGACCATGGCCAACTGTGGTTTCCATTTAAAAAACACAAGTTTGTGACATACCTCGAAAATGACAGCTGTCACGGAAAGTAGGACATTGGGGAAACAAATACCTCGAACTTTGGTAATTACACTAACTCTTTATCTAAAATCAGAAACAACGAAGCTAGTTGCATTAGAATAAATCGCTATAAATCGCCAAAATTTAGTTTTTTCAAAATATCTAGTACCTAGTAGACTTTTCCAAAAATCCACAAATCGCGTTTAATTGGGCTCACAAGACTGCAATTCTTTCATATTTAACCTTCCTTCTATCTCCGCTAGTTTCCGGGCTCCCCATACTGATTATAAAAAAACTCACCCTGTATACATAATATATACCTAATAAATTAATTATTGTTTGTGACATACCTCGAAAATGACAGCTGTCACGGAAAGTAGGACATTGGCGACACAAATACCTGGAACTTTGGTAATTACACTAACTTTTTATCTAAAACCAGAAACAACGAAGCTATAGTCGGATTAGAATAAATCGCTATAAATCTCCAAAATTTAGTTTTTTCAAAATATCTAGTATCTAGTAGACTTTTTCAAAAATCCACAAATCGCGTTTAATTGGGCTCGCAAGACTGCAATTCTTTCATATTTAACCTTCCTTCTATCTCCGCTAGTTTCCGAGATCCCCATACTGATTATAAAAAAACTCACCCTGTATACATAATATATAGTAAATTGATTATTGTTTGTTAAATTTCCACAAAGGCAATTTTGAAAAACTCTCGTATTGCCGTAGGCTCTTATCTCTATAATAATAATAATAATAATAATTCTCACCCTCACGCAATACTCCAAAGTAGGAGTACCCCAGAAGCAACCACATGCTTGTGCGGGGGAGGGGGGGCAATTACTATTATTTTGTTTTCGTTGCCATTTGCGGCTAGGGCCGACTTTTTTCCCGATAGAACTAGGATAGCATTCGCTCAAGTACTACGGAAAACCCTAGAAAACCGTAGTAATCCCAGTAACAAGATATGATGGTTAAACATTTTATAGAAATACAATAGAAATTTTTTCTTCATAAATTACAATTATTTTGTCGGTTAGGGCGACATACGGAGGAACGCTAAAGACATCAACTGACATCATTTCTGTGGCGTCGGTATAGCACTCCTCCGATATTAGGTAATTTTCTCTTTACGCCCCACGATTACGGTTACATTTATTACGATTTCGTTTTTGCCCCTCGATACAACATTATTATTAAATCTAAAGCAATCGCACAATCGGGGAGTAACGTTCCAATAGGTAGGTACTTAATGGTTTTCAGTTTTCGACATTTTTTGCACATTTTTGTTTTACACCAAATATCATCCGACATGAAATGTATATGTAATGTGGAATCCTTAGGTACGCAAGTTAAATATCAGATTAATCAGGTTAACAATATCAAAGTAATCGGTTCTTAACGTTTTGTTTCAAGTTTGGGATAAATGAACTGTAGGCAGGTATATAGGTATTAAAAACATCTGGAGGGATGACTTAAAAAGGAGACCGACACAGCCGAATGGCACTGCTAATATGATTTATGAAATTGCGCAAAATATTTATTTTTGAGTACATGCATCCGCCTACAATTTGAGTGGCAGCTGATATTTTCAGACATCATTGCTGCGTAGAACCGGAGAATTTGATGTAGTTAATTAATCTAAAATATTATCCGCATCACAGTTGCTGCACATCACTATTAGATTAATTTTAGCTGATGTGTATTTTTTTGCGGGTAGGTATTACGATAAATATCAAAATGATGGCGTCAACACCGCATTCCGAATCAAAGAAAGAGGTGTTTTATATAAAATTAGGGGCATTTGCTATGAACGAAAATTCATCTCTCACAGATGAATCATTTGAATCTCTGTATTTTGGTAGGATAAAATAAGGTTGAATTCATAATTTATCTGAAATGTTTTGGGTTAATTAATTCGCTCGGATTTAGAACAACGTTGGAAGACACCGGACTTAAAATTATTTCCAGAATGTTGTTTCGTATGTATTGCATCTCTCACGAACAAATAAAGCAAGTGAATAACAGCATTCTACACAATAGTAGGTAAAGAATCCTTTGGGTATTGGCGTAGCCTGAAAACGAACTTTGGTGACTGTAATAATATCCGGAAAAATATTATATAAAATATGAAAATTCAGCAAGAACCTAAGTGGCGATATATTTTTTTGATTGTATTTGAAACATATTTTGTAAATTTAGTAAGTACCTATAGGACGTTTGTAAGTTTCTATGCGGGGACTATGGGGTAGGTATCCGAACTAAAACGCTGCACCTTTGTAACTTGTAACTCAAGCAATAGTTGTATTTTGAGAATCACGAAAAGGAGGGAATAATTTGCCATGTTTGCTCTCAATATGTATGGGTGGCACCCAGAGTTGCACTCCACCTCAGCCTATTATACCATACCCTTTGAATACCTTTTTAATTTGATATGGCCTTGTAACTATTGTATTTAAAATTAGGAAGAGAAGTAAGAAATATGAGGGAATAATAAATATTAAAAATTATTATTTTAATAATATCTAATATTATTTTCTTGTACCCACCTTTTCGAACGCCATTCAAAATTTTGAATTTTATCTTAATTAGTCATTTGATAAAATAAAAGTGTTCATTAGTTTTTTATTGAAACGTGATCAAAATGCTCTCCATCAGAGTTTGATGAATATAACGGATATTTCCAAGGATATTTCTGTTTTTTAACTAGGTGCAGTTTAAAATATTTAGAGGACTTTGCACGGACATTTTTTCGAGCATGTTTCTTACAATAAGGTAAAATTGAAATACTTACATGTTATACACATTTATAAGGCAAAACAGAACACCTTTTACGAAACAGAATATAAAGCTTCTCCCTTCTCGATTTTTTTTTAAATCAAGGCACTGTCCTCGGATAGACTTAAGCCAGGACTTAATCTATAGATGAAAACTTTTTAATTTTCTTGAAGACGCTGGATCTTTGATACTTTCACAAGTAAAAAAGATCGAGTGTCTAGTGAATAAAAACATCATAAACTTTTGCTTGACACACATTTTGAGACAATTTCCTATGTAAAAGTAGTCGTGTTAATAGGCGAAAAAAGTGAAAGATTAAAATTAATTCTTTACTAATATTGGGTATACCTACTTCAGAACGATAAGTCATAAGTCTTTATTAGCAATACTTAAAACAACAAAAAAAGTTTGGTACCTAGCCTTCGCTATGTGATGACGTTTTCCAAATACGCAACGTTTCGATCGGTTCAAATATGATCGATTATAAGTGAAAAAATTAAGGAATTTCTTTAATACTTGCCGCTTGCCTACTATATTACTAGAAGGTACTGGATGGATTATCAATTGGGTTCATTTCCTGTGCGGCTCTTCATTGCTTTTCAGTTGGTATAATGTTGTAAGACATCCTTTCCAAGTTTTATAACCAACTACTATATAAATCATAAAGCAACACTTTGATGAACAGGTTTCATTATCCCCCCTCCACTTCGTGTTGGCCCCTCTCCTCGGCCCCCTTCTATGAGAGGAAGTCGATGACCGAAATGTTTTGTTTAATTTAGTCGCAATCTTTTAACCCGAATCTTCTAAACCTCAACTCTCCGGGTGAAAATATTTCAGTGGTCTGCGCTAGGTATCTCGCATGCAGGCATCGATCAATTATGCAACACTTACCTGTCCCTCACATCACGCCTCTCCCCGTCCAGAGTCCTCATAAGCGTCCAGTGCCGGTGCAAACTAAACAATCAACCACCCTGTCACTGCACCGGGTACACGTGCGCGCGCATGTGCTTTGCCGCGCCGCCGGCAGGCGTCGTCCGCGTCTTCCGCCTCGTGCGCGGTGCGTCGGTCGGTTCGCGAGCGCGGGGTGCGTTCGTGGGTTGCGCGCCGGTCAGCGGCGGCGTGCTCGGCCCAAGACTACGCTGCGCGCACTGAGCACGCACGCGGCCCCACGGGGCTGGAGGGGGCCGCCAGGACCGGCCCCGCTGGACGCGGTACCGCCCGCGGTCGCGGCCGCCTCCGGGAAGTGCCGGCCGCCGGGCCGCCGGGCCGCCGGGCCGCCGGGCCGCCGGTCGGGGTGTTTGGCTCGGCGGGAAAGTGAGCATTACACTATTTTCTTCGTCCAAAATCACCATTATCTGCATTACATCCATCCTTGCGAACTACACAGGCATCCACAAAATAGAATAAACTTTTAATGGACAAATCGCAAACTGAGAGCCTTCTGGACAAAGTCCTGTCTATTATGAAATTATCAAAAGGTTTCCAGTGTGTGTCCTGCGTGGGTCTTATAATTCACTTGGCGGGGATGGATAGAAATATACTGCGGGCACCTGTTTTGGGGCATATGAATACGTCCTCCTTTTCTCTTTTTCTAGCATACCTAACTGATAAGGTTTTAAGATAACTGACCTATAGGCCAATTTTAATAGTAGGTAGAACATTACTACTAAACATAGCCTGATACCTAACTAAACACTCCTACTAACTTAAATTCTCAATATGGCGGATTCCAGGGATATACGTTACGTAAGGAGCATGGAATTAAAATGTGTGGATTTCCAAATTTAGCGCAAAAACCCATGAGCCAGCTTCTGGAATATGTTTCACCTAAATCTATTACTGTTTTTCGCACCCCCTGAAATATCTGAAAAGAAAAGTTTCGCACTCGGTTTTGCATGAATTTCAATAAAATTGTGTCTTACCTTTAAAAAGAGAGTAGTCATTCTGTAGGTTGCTTCTGCAAAACCAATTTTGGACTTTGCACCTTTTAAAGACTCCGACAACGACACGTGGACAACAGTTGTATATGCAGTGATTGAAATAAATTAAAGATATCGACTTATGTATAAAATTAACGTTTTCAAAGATTTCGTAGCTACCTAGTTTTGAGTAGAAATGCAAAACAGGTAACTACTAGAGCATTATAAAACGACATAGGTGCATCGGCAAATTTAAAAATAATGTTTATTGTGAATAACCGGCGATATCCTTTTAACTTTTTTCGACCAGTTTAGTTAGCGTTATTAATATTTTTTGGTATTCAGTGTAAATCTAATATTCAAATCATTGTTTCAAGTTAAGATAAAACTCCACTGATTTCTTACTGGGAGATCTGTATAATGCTAATACGCTTACTTTGTTATTTTGAGTAATATCAATATCTAGAATCTCATCCTCATAAGGTATATGTTCTTTTATGAACATAACGAATCTATCGTTTCGGTTAATTTCCTTTCTAAGAGATTATTTTCCAAACCTGAATGGTGTATAACTCCGAGTAATAGAAACTAAAAGTCAGAAATTTTCTTACCCCCTATATGGTCATTGTGTATCGATCCGCGTAATTCGTTAAAAATAGTTACCCATTATAAGATTCCCGATTATTTATTTCATGGGTTCATTTTTTGAATCATCAAAAGCGGTCCATATTTCATGAAATTATATAGCAAAAGTATAAGAAACATGGCACACCTTGTACGCATGACGTTATACCATTTCCAAAAACAGCTGATGAAGTGACCAGTTCACTTGAACACCAAACGAATTCTCGTATAACCATATTATAAATAGAGATGTCCAAGTGACTACAACAATAATAATTTACATGTGTGTAAACAATCTTTACACTTTAAATTGTCTACCGTTTTTTAAGCAAATATATAAAATCACATTTAGCGTAATTTTATTGTTGGTAATAGCTCCGGAATGAATGTTTCAATATTTGCTCACACACAAGTATTCCTAAATGTGTTAATGGTCGGTTAAACGCTTGTCAAATACTCATACACCTTTCCTATCGTTATATACCTACCTATGTCGTAGCCAGGCGCGTTTTCTATCTTACTTTACTGAGCACCGAGTAATATTTGTTTACATATGAATTTAGTGGATCCGGGAAAAAGATCTATTGTTGAAACGTAACATCTTTCTTTAATGTTATGTAGGGAATTAGTTGCTAACGAATGACGACATTCTTTTGTAATGTTCTACCTATAATATCTCCCGTTTGAATATTTGCCCGTTTATTACCCGATATAAATAGGAAAAATCATTTACCACAGAAACAGAAAAACAGTAAGCCTGTTTTTCTGTGCCACAGATTATTTGAACCAAAATAATATGACTTTGTGCCACTTTCATAATATATATTAAATTTGAAATGAAAAAAAATCTAATTTTATTCATAACTATTGTGTTTTTAAGATATTTATTTTGAATTAGGCAAGATTTTTTCGTTTTGCGTCTATTTTCTGTATTTTTTCTTTTGTAAAACTTTGGTTTACAAGATTACAATTTATGAGACTATTTGTTGGACTTTTTGTTAATTTTAGGATTGAACATTTTTTAAAAATATATATTTTTTAAGTAGCTCAAGTTTTCTATATAATATAAACACAATCATGTGATTTCTCCAAGTTAAAGTGAGAAATTAATAGGTTTGTTTTTTTTTCATACATTGTCCACCCCAGCTTCTTACTGTCGCGCCTAGGAGCCTATGAGTCTAAAAATTGTTTGTGTTTAGAAGAGACTCGTACGAAACTTGAGCAAAATAATATTAAAAAAAATACAATAATTTTTTATAGGTGCCAAGCTTAAAATAAAGAGAAAATACCGAGAAATACCCAACTCAGCTGCAATATCTTCTAAACACAATCTTAAATCAAAATTTTGCAACAGTAAAAATTGCATAAAATAAAGGTTGGGACTAATAAATGTTCCAGTTAAACCATAGGCGTACACAAAGTATTTAACATACCCCTTTGTTCCGTTTAATGTAATCTCATTATTGTACAGGTACATGTCTAATAAATTAATTGAAATATGGGAGTAGATAAAATTTATTAAAGTAACTTTAAATGTATAGGCAGCCTTAATTATTGTTAAGGGATCCTTAAAGTCCATCTACTTTAGTGTCCGAAAAATGAGCTGATCGAGATTACATCGGTCAAACGTGGCTCAATCTTGTTGAATATTTTTCTGAAGATGTTGTTGATGATTTGGTTTTCATACAATATTTTTATTAAAACAAACATTTATTCATAATGGATGCTGGATTTCAACCATATCTTAATCAATACGCCCGTAGAACATCATTTTTAGCAAATCTTAAGAATGTTACTTTGTATGTAATGTAAATATTTTCGGACATTTTTATTAAATCAAAAGCGAGCAGTATCCGATACAAGTAAATATTCCAGACGTTTAACTTTTAATAGCAATGTGGGGCCGTGTAAAGCAAACATATAAAAACGCGAGAATAAAAAACCTGATATTAACCATTAAATCTTAATCCGCATGTGAGAATGATTAATTTTTGTGAAAATTTATCTCCAGCCCGTTGATATTATTCTGATGATGATACTCGACTGAGTTTTTGTAGACATTTATACTTGATATTTGCAATCCTCCCAGCACTGCACCTCGTACCGTGGTGGTACCTAGTTTCGAGCGCTCACTTCTTTTCCGCACAAGCCGGCAAGGCACTAGAGGACCGCGCCACTCACGCACGCACAATCACAAATCTCGATTCTCGTCGGTGGAGAGTGATTGACTCGACAATGGGCGCGTCGGGCTTAATCGGGCGCATGCAAAACAATGGACTGCCGAAGTCACTTTGGGCTAAGGGACATCGGAGTGTAGCCCTGGGGCGGCGGGGCTGAATGGCGTGGATGGTTGGGTCACGTATATGGAAACCTACTCCGTGGACCAAAGAAGATTGTAGCAAAGTGGCAGCTTTACAAAATGTAGATATGCGTATAGTTACTCCAAAAATAATTAAAATGATGGTTTTTGAAATATAACTTACACTAATGTTGTTGAATCTTAATCGGTGTGTTGTAATTGAAATTTGCCGTTTTGGGAATGCAGGACCACTTCCTTAGGAAGTAATTTTAATCAAATATTTATTTCTCAAGAATCAAGTATGTACCCTAAGTCTTGACAGTGGGCCAAAAACTTATTTCTTTTTTAGGTAAAGTGCCTTTTCTGTAACATTTAAGTTTAGTAAAACTTAATTATGCAAAGTTTTTCACACTTGAATATAATTATTGACCAGTTTTGATTTTTTGTGATGCTTCTTGGGTTAGTTTAGGCATATAGTCATCGGCCTGTATAGGGTAACCCATCCAAGCGAAAAAGGTGTTACGAGGAGACAGGTTAACATAAAATCGTAATTCAAAAATGAGTTTGTTGCAAAAATTAAGGGGAATTCGTTGGTGTACCTGAATATTGTAAAAAAATCTATCGCAAAAAAAACATTTTATACAAAATAAAAAATATGTTTTTTTAACTACGCAACCATTAGAGAACCTTTAAGTAGTATTCCCGAATATTTAGTTTTTTTAAACTTCCGCTTAAAGGAAAGTGATTTTTCTCTATTTTACAACTTACACATTTCAATTAACCACAGAAAATATACTACGAAGTTTACACAGTTTTATTTTTATACTACGAAGTATATTTTCTGTGCAATTAACCATCATAGGATTCCTTTTTTAAGTCTGAATCCATCGATATATAATTTGACCTATTTATCTCCAACCGTTTTTCGTAAGCCAAGCAATAAAACCAAATATGACAAGCCATGATAATAAAACTGACAATCAAGTAGGCTCTCAATCCAACATTCTATCTACACTAAAGTACGGATGTGCCCTGTTGTTTTAGTAAATTCTCATCGACAATATATTCAAGTTAGTCGTTTGTCTAAGCCATTAGCATTTTAGCATACCGTCACGACCCTAGGAAATTTGACCGTAATGTTTAAATTTAGGGCCTTTAGGAGGGCCTTTAGTAGTAAAACATTATGAAAAACATATTTTCGGGCTTCATTTTAAACATACTTCATGAAGCATTTATAAAAAAGCTTGTTTTCTATTAGTAAGTACCAATTGCTATTCAATTGTTCGCATGGCCTAGAAACTAAACCTATAAACGTTGACTGATATATTATTAAAGACTGCTCACAGTGCTCACGGCTGTCATGTCTGACACGTTTTTGGCTCTCCATGCGCTTTCCGGAGATAAAATACAATGCAGAATACATTGTTAGGCATCAGAGCCATCTGTTTTCCAGGACATAAAGCTATAGCCGTGAGAAGTCTTTATAAATACGTCAGTCAACGCTATAAATAAAACATGATACGATCGTGGATAATTTTTGAACTCATCTACGAACACAGTTCATTAGCAAGAAAATCTAGGAGCTGAGATTGTAAGACATACCTTTCGTATCATATTCTCCTACTCCACTTAACTTTAACACGTTTTTATTTCACAAGGGTCTTCAAAACCAAAATAAATACCTATATAATACTAGGTACTATTAGAAATTCGGCGTCCCTGTACATCAGTTTTGCCCATCGCTCACATCAAAGCTGACGGGGTCCCTCCTATGAGACCACCACCTTCAAGGCGGGATGGAGTTGACCGCATCGATAATTAGATCCAGTGTCCTATCATTAGCCTATTGATTGCGCGATTGTTTCTCTAACGGGCGAGACGGCCTCCCCAACTTTCCTGCAAATTGAGTTAGTGCTTAATAATGGACAAAGGTTGAATCTGGAAGAGAGTGAGTAGCGCCAAAAGTCCGAATAGCGGCAGAGCCGAAGTTTCGACCCCTCCCGTGTAGTTGCTCGCAATCAGGTTTGCTATTTTGCTGTTGTTGCAAATTTGTTATTTTGTCCCTTTATTGAATATAGTCCTTTGTAGAAGAACAGAGAAACTAAAGTCGTGTGTAGTATGAAAAAAGTATGCGCAGGACTTTTAAAAGTCGGAGTTGTAAGCAAGACGCAGCCGCCAAAATTTTACAAGAGACTAGATATAATATTTCTTGGAACTAGATAGTGCAAACATTATGTAATTTTCTGATGCAAAAGATTGAGGAGTTTTGTAAAATGAAAATCCTGTATAACAAAGTGTCATACACATAAAGTCCACATCATACGGGAAATTTTGTATTATTCGATTTAAATAAGTTTTGATGTAGGCACGTATTATTTTAATCAAAATAGGATATTAAATGACGTGCTCAAAAGCAATTACGCGCTTTACTTTATCTGTCAAATTTGACATAAAAATGCTGAAATTGTTTCTCAAATTCCGCCTTTAATTTTTATACGCTGTACCAAATTTCAGACCTCTAGAAGATATTTTGGCTTAACACAGATAATATATTTCATTTACCTACCTACTGAATTTTAGTGAGCCCTCGAGTGAGCCTCAGTATACATCTCAGCACATTTTTCTTCATAGTGCTTTTTATAATCACTTCTTAATTTTTAATTTTAATTATTAACCCAAAATTACCTAAACGTTCATAAAAAGTGCATAAGATGTTTGTTAGCATTAATACCTACATTTTCGAGATATTTTGCTCGACTTACTTAAGATGGTTGTTTCAGTAATGCAAACGAACATCTTTGTACAGTATTTCCAAAGTCACTTAAAACAACATAAAAACTATAATTGGCGTAAAAAAATAATATAGGACATAAGCGTCACGCAGTTTTCAAAAATATTTTTTTAAGGTTGTCGTCAAATAGGTACAACGTAAAGGTTAATGCACCATAAAATATTGTCAAAAGGTCTCTAAGGCCATATCGATTATAACTATTTACGCAAGTATATCCTATAAGATCTGTGAAATTATGGCACGCCTATCCACCAGTACGTAGTATTCGAGTACTGGTGTACGAGTACCGAGTAATATAAGAGTACTCAGTATTGCTATTGAACAACGAATACAGTATCGAAAACACAAGACATTAGAGGTTCAGCATTATTAGGGTTTATTTTATGGTGTTTGCCAGTGTTTGGTCTTCCTGTACTCGACTCTCGGGTTCTCGGCACAATATTATACTCTCGTGGACGACAAAGACAAAACTTAAGAAAAGTAAGAAAACACAAAAGTTAGGTTAGGTCACGAGTCACGATACACGCATCCACGCATGTATCGTAGGTTTTATTTTTCCTCTTCTTCTAAAAAAGTTTGAGTACTTGTAATCGATACTTATTCGATTCTTAAAAGTACTCGCGTACTAAGTACTCGATTCTCAAAAATATTCGATTCTGCCCATCACTACATGCAAGTATTGGTGATATTATATTAAATATCAAAAATAGATACAATTCACTCATTATAACTGCGAACGGTGCGAACGGTACGAACGGTACGAACGCTACGAATACACCGTCCTGACTGCGCACCAGCGAGCAACTGCGCGCCTTTGAGAAAGCCAGATTTACCGACAGCCGATTAAAAACGTTTGGCGCGTTCTGTTCGGCGCGGAGACACGTCCTCTAAACCAGCCGAATTCGTTCGTGCGCGCTCTGCGCGTTCGGTTCGTTCGGAGTAAAATGTGCAGGTCAGGACGCACCCTTTAAGGAGAGCATGCAGTCACTTGTTTTTACTAGAATATCTCTCGTCTCTGTCTCCTTCATCTCTTTTTACTGCTAATACCAGGTACCCTCGTAAAATATAAATGAACTCACTTGGAACTTGGAACCCAGTGATATACGGGGAGCGATCTATTTCATAGCATTTACCACGCTCTGCTACTGGTAAAAATACCAGACTTATTAGCAGAAATCACCCGTATAAAATTCAAAGGTTTTATCGTTGGGTGAAGATTTAAAAAGAGAATCTACGCCCATGGAACAGCGTGCCGATTTAAAAACATCTCCGGAGCCCGCTGGCACCCTCTACATTCCGGACCAGAAATTAAAGCGGATCGATATCGAAAATCTTCTGGCATCTTCGCCGGAGCCATCTTGCGGCTAGCGGAAGTAACAATTATTCACAGTCGGTGTCGCTGACTCGAAAGCAAAGTCTAGAAAACAGCACACTGTTTTCTGGGGTATACTGGGATAGCTCGGTGGGAATTACAGATGGGACATTTCGAGTCTGGCAATATCTTGATTTTGACTTTTGACAGGGTTTTACTTGACATTAAGCCCTGGGAATTGGGCCTGGAGAAAGTGAAAGGTTAGAAAGCGATTTTGTGCGAATTTTGGAGCTGAAAGAATATTCTTGGGCAGTGACAGTAATCTGACAAGTTTATTTGTGATTTTTGAAGGCTAAACAATAAAGGTGGTAACCAAGGTAACGAGTTTGGACTGTGATTTTTGAGATTCATTACAATATTATTTGCCCCTTTCACTGCTCCCTTTCGCGACCAGAAATTTACTTGGGGAAAGGACCCGCCCAAATACACTTATTAAACAGGGGTATCATTCCATCCTTTTCCCTTTAATAGAAATCGTATATTACATCAACCACACACGAGCAGAAAATACAGACACAAAATTTTATATTTCCAGCTCCATAGATGGTGTTTATTTTCAACGGGTACGTTGGGATCTATAGTAAACCCTAGAGCTGCGGGCGAGACTTCTAATTTTTTTAGCCTTGAAACTCTTTTTACACATTGTGAAACTATTGACTAGTGGGGGACTATTATTATTGCCAAAACAAATAACATACAGTGTGTCCAACTTTAAAACTGTACAAATCCGTAAAATCTTCATTTTTGGAGACAATCGCCCAAACTTTTTTTTGTTTGAAAGGCCTTCAAAAACCGCTTCTTTTGACCGTCCCGTCATTTTCAAAATGCAAATCCAGGGCCGGCTGCGATTTTTTTATACCCTCGATTTTCACGAAAACCATTTAGCGATTTTTTTTATTTAAAATCTGACCCCACAGCATTAATCAGAACACCCAAAAACCCCTTTACACCAAATTTGAATAAAAAATATACAGGGAGTTCCAATCTGCAGGGTGTCAAAATTGAGCAAAATAGGACTTTTAAAGGTATCTGCCAAGTCAAGATTGCCATGGAATCCCCTCAAAACAGTTCAATGGTCTATAGGACCACTCAATGTATTGGTGTGCAAAGGTCCAATACAAAATATACAGAGTATTCTTATCTGTGCCATCTCAAAATGCTGAATTTTTATGAAACTTTATATGGGTCATGAGTGCTGTAGAATCATTGAAAAAATATTGATAAACACAAAAGTAATGTATTTCTTTAAAATTGCTATTTTGCTCAAATTTGACACCCTGCAGAATAGAACTCCCTGTATATTTTTTATTCAAATTTGGTATATAGGGGTTTTGGGGTGTTCTGATTAACGCTGTGGGGTCAGATTTTAAATAAAAAAATCGCTAAATGGTTTTCGAGAAAATTGGGGGTATAAAAAAATGGTAGCCGGCCCTGGATTTGCATTTTGAAAATAGCAGGAAGGTCAAAAGAAGCGGTTTTTGAAGGCCTTTCAAACAAAAAAAGTTTAGGCGATTATCTCTAAAAATGAAGATTTTACGGATTTGTACAGTTTTAAAGTTGGACACCCTGTATAATGATTGTATATGCGTTAAAAGTTCTTACTTATATAATTTATTTATGTTGACAATATTTCTGGATTTGGTATTTAGGTATTTTTTTAATAAATGTGTTTTCTCATTTAACTATTTTATTTTATTCCTCTCTGTCAAAAAATGTTCAAAGGTAATTCTGAATGAAAATGGGTAATTACTTTCTGGCGTGTTCAGTCAATACCTACTTAAAAAATCTCAATTCCTACTTGTAGGTACATACATAGTCAACAGTTTAAAAAATCCTTATTTACCTACTTTTACTATTTTTGTTTATATCACGAATAAAAGTAGCATTTCATAAAACAGTGTTAGTTTTTTTTATTAAGAAATTCATTTTCGTCAATGTAATTTGAGCAAAAACTGCAAATTAAACAGTTATAGAGGGCAGGCCGTTACCTTGATTTAACTATAGAGAAAAATCAAACGGCAGAACATAAAAAACGCGATCACGTAAATTCAACAAAAGTGTCTACTTAAAACTGAACTTAGCACTTAGCAGCCAATTTTCTAGGAGCCAAAAATTTCAACGTTTATTTTTTGATGAATATTTTTCTTCATTCTCCAGTTTAATCTGCTTAGAAGGTTTAATAATAGTTACCCTATCTACTTTATTTTTATCAAAATAAATTTGTGGAAATAAGGGCGAGGAAAATTTTTTGCTGCCAGAAAATCGGCTACTAACTTTACACCGGTTTAGTTAGGCACATTGATTTTTAAATGTCTTCCGATATTTGGCCCCGCCTGTTTAAGTTTAAATAGTTACGAGCCGCCACTGATTAAGTGGTGTGGTATCATAGTTTGGCAGATATAAGCAATAATATCGTTTTAACAATGGCAGGCATTGTCCTAGCTAGCTAGCTTTTAAAATTGAGGGTACAGTTTACTCCGGCCTTGTTTTTTTCGACAAAAATACACCCTGTATACACTGTGTACTGATAGCAAAGTCTAGTATTCTCTAGACTTTGCTGATAGGTTCGGCCAATTATTGGGGCAACACCAAACAGAATGTCAACTTACAATTAGAATTTTTTTATCGTTTACACCCCTTGGGCACTGAATCGCCGTACACACAGTATATATTTTTATTAGTTACTTAAGCTAAAAAAATAAAAATAAATAACAACCTCTTTCTGTATTCAACATTTTTCCAGAAAAACGCCTAGGTACATTAAAAAATACTCCCTAATAGAGGGAAGGCAATCAGTTTTTTCATATGTTTTGTTTTTCAAATCAACGTAAGAAATTGAAGCAACATAATGTAGATCACTATATCCTAAAAAAGAGAATTTTAAAAATCTGCCAATCCGTTAAAATCGTCAAATATCAAACTGAAATACGCCCAACCCTGAATCTATTCCTAATTTTATAAAAGCCAAATCGTAGAATTATTTCACTGGCCCCTTCTCCCTTCTCCCCCCGTGTCTATTTTTAGACTTGTTTGCCCCGCCCCGAACACAAACGAGCCTTTTGGAATACGAAATTGTCGAGTACGAAACCTACCACTAATTATCGATTTTGTTAGAGTCATTGTAATTATCGAAAATAGATGGTGCTAAACAGTAGTACTGGACGAGAGCTAAATAGAAATAATAATACCGCTATACACCAGTAGATGGAGTAGGTGCGCGGAGGCGAATATCCGAATATCCATAGTCCTTCGCCTCCAAAAGCGCTCGGCATTTTATCTGGATCCGTGAGAGGTCTTTTTAAACCTTCAGTCAACGGTTTTATGCTGTTCCAAGTAACTTCATTTAAACCATACATAGATATTAGGTAATAATTTTTGTATATATCCATATCCATACATATTTAACAAAATCCCCAGCTTAACTTTTTTTATTTATAAATGCGAATGTGAAACGTACAAAATAAGTCGGACTAGTGTCACAATTTTGAATCGCCGGTGAGTGTCACGTGCGAACAGATCAAGCAGCGAGAAGGTCCGGAGACAATAACTCATCCAATTTGGTTCGTAAAATCACATTATCGAGAAATGTTAGGCAAATTGGGGTCTTTGTGAGCTGAAGGGTGCGAGCTGAGGAGGAGCAAATTGCTCGTTGTTCGTGAAATATAACATCGTTTTTGAGGATCTGAAAACATTCAGATATAAGAAATAATCAGAAAAAGTTTTTCTCCAGCCGGGAATTACAATAACTCTTACAGCTCATAAAACTTGGCATCTAGTATACAGGGTGTTTTTTTAAAAAGTATCCGACATTTCAGAGGATGAATCCTCAGGTATTTTCACGACAAAAAGTTCATATAAACATGGGTCCGCTAGGACTTCCTTTTTGAGATACAGGGTGTTAAAGATTGATTTTTATTTTTGTTTTTCACGACGACGAAGGTCTTGCACATTTTTCCAGGCCCGTTGGTCATTTTTTGGACTAGCAATGATTTCCAAATTGTTGGAATCGCCGCTGCGAGTTTGCAGTGCAATAATAAGTGATTTGTTCGTATTTCTGCTAAGAGTTCATTTTGACATTGGCATATAGATGGCGCTGCGGTGCAAAGAAACTTTTCGATCCTAGGACCATTTTAACGTAGCGCATCAGATAGACTGGGTATTTTTGGGCGATTTTCTTTTTGTTTCTAGTTTCTGAGATAACCGCTCTACAATGACATTTACAAAAAATGAGCTAACTCGCTTAAAATTAACTTTAGAGGAAAACATATCTTTGTAGTGCACTAGGACGAAGAAAATAGCGGTACGTTTCAAATTATTACACATCCGGATTGGCCGAAAGTACCGGAAGTGACCCATTTTTCAGTCCAAATGAACATACTGTACAATTTTCCCTCAATATAAAAAAAACTAATAACAATAACACCTAGTAGGTACATGTAGACAACGACAATTTGGCTGAATTTATTATTAACCGACGGTGACACTATAGAAACTAAAAACATATGTTTACAATAAACGTTCCAAATTATTTCCATACCTAAACACGAGCGGCTACAGCACTGTTTTTACCGCATTTTCCATTAATTAATACCATATTTAATTTATCCTCATTACTATGATCCACCAATATTACAAAAATTAATAAACTAATTAGGCAAGAAACAAATTGAAAACTATAGAGAATTACCTGGGCGATTAAAGCAAAATATCATATTGAAATAATGAACAGAGCCACCTTCGATCAATAAAAATAAATTCAGCCAAATTGTCGTTGTCTAGATGTCTGCATACATGGTTTTATTGTCTCCATACATGGTTTTATTGATATTATGGACACTTTTGAGGGATAAATTATACTGAGAATGGGTCACTTCCGGTACTTCCGGTCATACTGGAGATGTAATAATTTGAAACGTATCGATATTTTCTTCGTCCTAGTGAACTACAAAGATATTTTTAATAACTTTTTCCTCTAAAGTAGATTCGAGGCGAGTTAGCTCATTTTTGGTAAATGACATTGTAGATCGGTTATCTCAGAAACTAATAACAGCAGGAAAATAGTCCATAGAACAAAAGGTTCTCCAAATCACCAAGTCTTTCAAATGCGCTACGCTCCAACGTTCCTAGGATCAAAAAATTTCTTTGCACCGCAGCGCCATCTATTCGCCAATATTAAAATGAACGCTTAGCAGTTACGAATAAAGGTGGATTTATAAACTCGACGTTTGCGTTGGCGCTCGCAGTTGACGGTGACCTTTGCAGTTTGCGTCCAGAAATGTGACGGAACGTGATAAAATATGAAATTAGTTTATCTCGGACGGCATCGGCCGCAGACGGCAACGTTCGACGGCGTTTACACAGAAAACAAAAAGTCGTACGTAATATTAATGTATGTACACCGATTGTTGAGCAATTTTTTATTGGGACAATGTATAAAACATTAATATTGTGAATATGATTTGTTAAATTCATGGTGAAAAAAATACTGTGCGTTAATTTAACAAACTCCTGTTTATTAAATGTTGTTCGTTAATAGAATAAATAAAAACGTTAACCCAATAAAGTTTTTCGTTGAACCAACAACAAATTACATTAATTTAAGGACTGGGTAATTTAATGTACATGTTCCTAAATTTAACGTATTAGTTCATAAAAACCAGGAACAGACAATTTCAGCACAGAAATACCAATACGTTGATTTAACAACTTGTTTGTTAATTCAACAAAACCTTACATAGACTTCTTCTTCCGTACATTAATTTAATGATTGCATACATTAAATCAATGTATTCCGTTGTTAATATTGTGTATCCATTCAAAGAACGGTATATAGATTGATTTTAAAACTTATTTGTTAATTCAACGAAATTGTACATCGAATTCTTCAGTCCATACATCAATTCAACGTACCGGTATTTGATTCAATAACTGCATACATTGAATCAATGTCTTCAGTTGTTAATATTGTGTATCCATTTGTTAACCTCCCTCCCCACCAAGATTTGTATGGCCTATCGCCCAAAAACGTATACGGGCAGACACTAGACGACCAGACACCAGTTTTAAGAAAACTTCCGGGGAAATAATGTCTTCATTGGGAAAACCTAAGACCTAAGAGAATCAGCCCGAAGCCTGTAAAAGCAAAACTTAGGTAAGGAATACATAATGCTATAAGTAAATTATTTGTTTTATCTATTGTTTAATTATTGTCACAGGTCACAGGGGAAGACCACCTCCACAGCGACGATTCTATTGCAAATATGGATCCCTAACGACGAAAAGAAGATAGTCCAAGAAAAGAAGGATCGAGGAGAGTGTGCCGTTGGTGTTGGAAATGACCTCGGCGGAACTTACGTTAAGGTTAAGCGACTTGCACCCCAGAGATATCGACTAAAGTTCTTATTCTCAGAGGCAGCGGTACACCCACCCACAGAACACAACCAGCGGCTACCCTAATTGAAGCGACTCGCTGCAGTAAAATAGGAAATGTGGAAAAGTTAGTGCCCCAAGTGAAAGTGCGTAAAGTTCGTTTTGACGAGGAAGTGGCCTTTCTCATTGGTGTCGAGGTCCACAAAAGCATCTATAAGCCCTTAGTATAGCAGGTACTTAATAAAGCATCCCAAATTAAAAAGGTCACTTAAACAGTTGACTCATTTATTTTTCTTGCCAACATGTATTCAGTAAAGTTTATAATTTTGAATATACATGGTTAAATATTGCTTTCTCAAAGCATTTTATTCAGGTGTATTTACGCGTTGAAATACATAATATCTAATATATCTTTAATTGGTAATTGATTTATTATCATGTTTTAGTTTATTATTTATATCACAACAGATTTCTGACAAGCTCTTTTAGCAAACATTCAGCAACTTTCAGTTTGGCGGTCCTTTGTCCATCTTGCCTCTCTCGAGGTATTCTTTTACTGAATGCTTATATATTTATAAAAATTGAGAATGATAATAATTAATTAAAATTTAAAAATCTAATTTTTATTCTTTTGCTGTTTTACTTAGCTCGGATTCATTAAGGGTAGGTTTTGACTTACACAAAGAAGTAAGATGCTTAATGTTCTGGAATTTCGGGAAATCGTATTTGTAAATAATTACTCATTTCCATAAGTGCAAAAATTACTGGTTTATTTTAAATATGTATTAATTAAAATTTATAATATAAAATATTTTAGAAACATTTAAATCTTTTATTTACAGTTCTTTGAGGCTTTTCTAAAAGTAAACAAATGAAAATTAACTTTTAAATAAAAGATGCTTTGGCACTAAGTGTACAATTACCGAAATTCGTTGCAGAAATTGATTGATGTTTGTAATTATAGTTTACTTTTGGGAATCCACTTTACCTTTCTATTAAACGAAATGCCAAAAGAATGCTATACTTTCCGTAATAATGAATTTTTAAATATTAATATTATTATATTAATATTAAAATAAAAAAAAGAGTTCCTGTCAGATGGAGATAGTTATATTTCGGTAAGTAATAGTGGAACGTAATGTCTTTTGTATTAATAAGTACAACGTTTTGTTCAAAATCATAGTCTATTTTAGGTACAAAACGTAGGTACTGTATCTATCACTTGAATAACCGATTAGTTTCTTTGCAAAAGTTTCGATAAGTCAGTTATCCTGAGGTTTTATAGTATTAACAAATACATTCGTTAATTCAACGCACACTGTTCATAGTAATAATGGACACATTCATTGTTTCAATGTAAAGTGTTTTAAAATTAAAAAACGTATTCGTTAATTCAATGTTCAGTTTTTATAATATTAACAAATACATTCGTTAATTCAACGCACAGTGTTCATAGTAATAATGTACACATTCATTGTTTCAATGTAAAGTGTTTTAAAATTAAAAGACGTATTCATTAATTCAATGTTCAGTTTTTATAATATTAACAAATACATTCGTTAATTCAATGCTCAGTGGTCGTGGAATTAACAATTAAGTTCATTGATTTAATGTAAAAGTGTTATTCATAATGTAATAATCGCATTCATCAATTCGATGTACAGAATTCATACTATTAATACAAGCGTGAATTGATTTAATGTATGCGGTTTTCAAAGTTAACGAATAGCGTTCATCAATTCGTTCGTAATATCAATAAACATCTACATTGATATGAAAATTAATGTAGAGCTATTCATAATATTAACAAACCTTTACGTTGGACAAATATTAATAAACCTTTTGTTGGCTGAACGAACTTTTTTGTTAATATTACGTACCTTTTTCGTTGAGTGTATAAACGGTTACACGTAAAATATTGGGATTGAATTTTCGACGCAAACGGCAACGGCGAGCGCCAACGCAAACGTCGAGTTTATAAATCCACCTTAAAGCCTTAAAGCCTCTGATTCGGAACTCAATAATAAACTCATGGCCATTGCCTGTTCATACGCCGCCATAATTATTATAATATTTTCAAACGCAGACGACAAAGGTGTATATAAAACCGTGTTTCAATGTGTGCTTTATATTGGCTGTGCAACCGCGTAATTTTTCTGCACTGCGCCAGCCTGCGTCCCCTCACCTGCCCTGTGTTGACTGCGTCGTCTGTGTCTCAATGTGCGCCCGGGTTTATTCATGTCCTAGCGAACGGCGTTTGCAGAATTAAAATATATCTTTTTGTGATAATATAGCAATTCTAATTTTAAGTTTCCAATTATGATGAATTAGGTATCTACACAAAGGCCTATGCCACATTGGTGGTTGGCCTCAAAAGTTAATTTAAATTACAAAATTAGTTACCAATGGATTATTATCCTCAAACATTTCGTTTTGCAAGCCAGGAAAGAGCCACAAGCCGCATTGCTAAGCATCACATACTGGTGTCTATCACCTTTCAGATATTAAAATATTATGTCAAAACTTGGTTTGTACACGAGGTTAGTTTATAGGAAGGTTAGGACATTCTCCCACTCTTAAACAAAACCAAAGGTAGTCCCTTACCACCCGCAACGTCGCGCGATCGTGCCAGGTCTTACAGTTTGATGCCAGTGGCGTATCAGAAGGGGTAACGCAGTTACCGAAAGTCGGAAACAAGCGAATACCGAGACATTTCAAGAGGAAAAATAGCCAAAGCAAAATAAGAAATTTACTCATAAACTAATGTAAACAATAACAATAACACCTTGTAGGTACATGTAGACAACGACAATTTGGCTGAATTTATTTTTATTAACCGAAGGTGACATTATAGAAAGTACCTAATAGTTATTTATGTACCAAGCCACTGAAGTTCAACTTTTTATGACTCATGTGGAATTTAGTTGCCGAAGCCTCTGGCCGAGGCAAATAAACCACTTGAGTCATAAAAAGAACTTCAGTGCCGAGGTACATATTATACCTATATATTTTTTTGAAATCGGAAAAAAAAAGTTTTATTAGGCAAGAAAATAATAATAAGGGATCACCCGTCCATGAACCGACTACGAGCGGCGTTGCTTGACTTTGACGATCGCTCTACCTAGTTAGTTAGTTAGTTAGTTACAACATCTCTTTATTTCCTACTAAATTAGACAAGGGTGTTAATTTACTGTCTTGCTTTACAATGCGCTTTGTTGCTCTTGCTTGACTACCGGCGCGGACGCAGCCGGGGGGCCAGATGGTCGGGCTCCGAGTATTCACCCTCTTTATATTCCTTATAGGTACGGGGAGGTCCCGTCAGAGACTTAACCCTCCTGATAGGTGGTGGCGGCATGGAGTATACTACGTGGCGGAGTACTGTTTAGTAAATAATAATATAATAATAATAATAACAACAACATCAATGTCACCTACGGCCCGATAACATGACAAGTGTCTCGTCCGAGCCAGATCCTTTTGGTATCCGGGATGCCCGGGATTTGAGTGAATGTTCCCCGTAGAGGAAGTGCGAATGCCTTTTGGCTAAGTCGAGATAATAATAATAATATGCAGAAAGCGGTACTACTTGCGACAGCCCGAACCGTCAGGAGGTTCATGGGGAGTGCGGGAACGTCCAGCAACATCAATGTCACCTGGGGCCCGATAACATGGCAAGGGTCTCGTCCGAGCCAGATCCTTATGGTATCCGGGATACCCGGGATCTGAGTGAATGTTCCCCAGAGAGGGAGTGCGAATGCCTTTTGGCTAAGTCGATATAATAATAATAATAATAATAATAATAATAATAATAATAATAATAATAATGTTTATTTTCAGAATAATATCACATGTATATACATATAAAATAATTATTTTTTTTTAATAAACATATATGTTCCCCAGAAGCAAATTCCTAAAATATTGCTTGTGTAGAGAAATATTATAATTACATTATTATGACACAATGGGAGTTTCTACCAGATAAAAAATTTAAATGTCATACAGCATACAATCCCAATCAAAAAACACGAAACCGCAAAACAAAATAGAATCCGCATGCAATCTTTAGCAAGCAACAGGTGGGTACGCCATGTATCACATCTTACATTAATTTAGTATTTCGTACACACTTTGACATCTTCAAATTGTTGACAATAATTTTTTCATATATTCTCTACTGTGACTCAGTATCCACACCCTGACAAAACTTTTAAATTGCTTTATATATTTTTTACTGACTCCGGGAGTACTGCATAAATTCGAGGGGCTATAAAATTAAACTACTTCTCTCCTACAGCTTTGTTCGATTTCATTGTTTTTATCTGTTTGTGTCGTTTATGTCTGGTGTCGTATTCGTGGTTAATATATGTTAATGTATTTTTCTTTTTGTGCTGTAGTGAAAATATTTTCAAACAATAAATTTGTTTAACATCGAGGAGACCACTTTCCTTATACAAGCTGTCACTTGGGTAAGTACGTTTTTTAGCGAGCATTAATTTTATAAATATTTTTTGGCAAACCTCTATCTTTCTCAATACTCTGTCGTAAGCTCCTCCCCATGCCACAATCGCATATTGAAGATGAACATATATTAGGGCAAAATATATTGTCCTTATTTGTGGCAATTCTAAAATTCCTTTAAGCTGTTTAAATTTGTATATCATACACCTTAGTTTCCTTACAAGAATATTTGCATTTTCATCCCACTTTAGATATCTATCTATATGCACATCTAAATATTTACATGATGTTACTTCTCTAATAACTATCGTTTGTTCATTAATTTTTAGATTTAATTCTTTGAAATGAGGAGGATTTCTCTTGTTACAGGAAAAAGCAATGTAATTTGTTTTATCATAATTTATTGTTAGTGATAAGTTGTTAAAGCTCTGTAATATATCTGGTATCTCCCTTTCAGCTATTTCCTGTATCTGTTTCCAAGAGTCTCCAGCGTACAAAACAACAGTGTGACCCTTATAATATATATATAATATAATAATCTTTTATAATTTAGACAGGAAAAACGTTACTAAAAAACCTGCTTAACAACAATATAGGGCCAAAGGCTCTAGGATATATACAAACTACTTGTTTTTGTAGTGGGCCACTCCCACGACTCTCGCGCAAGCGTTCGCACCGGTTAGAGGCTTTTCTGCCCCCTCGGCAGACCACGGCGACCGGGAAAACGCGACTCCCCGACCTCCCTGTCAAAACCGCAGACCACCGCGCGGACGAGTGGCGGCAGAAGGGTCCCCGAGGCCCCGAGGCGCGCTCCGCAAGGCTACGGGACACGCCCATGGCACCTGTGTGCCACCGACGTACCCCCAAGCCCCGCCGGGCGCGCCCTGACGGCTCCCCCACCGTCAGCCCCACGGGCTATCGCTCCCGCGAGAAGTGGGTTTGGCTGGCGCGCATAGAACCAAAGAAAATAGTGCGTAGTACTATTTTCTTTGATAGAACGGACTGATATAAGTGGGAATTATTAGCTTATTTTTGGTGTTTTAATCAATGGTAACAATAGAAAAGAAAGTGTTATTAACAACAGAAGAGGCCTAAGAGGGCTCAAAATAAATCGGCAGCCCCTGGTGTGGGTTTTTGTGTTTGATATGTCTACCTTGCACGTTTCTAACGTTCAAAACATAATTTGTTGACGGATTTTGAGACATGCGAAAGCGAAAAAACTTGTCTGCTAACTCGGTCACATAATCGCTTATCATAGGTAGTTCCGCTCTTTCGTGCAACTCTACTATCCTCGTGTATCTTGAAAGACCCAGGGCCATTCTTATAAATTTGTTTTGCTGTATTTGCAAGGGTAACTTAGCGGTTTTGGACGCCATCTGCCAAGCGGGGCAAGCATAGGTCATGATAGGTCTGAAAATTACTTTATACATCTGGAGTTTGTTGGCAGACGACAGAACGCTACGTCTGCAAACTAGGGGATACAGTTTTCTTGTGGCCATCGAAACTCGTTGTATCACTGATTTTATATGAGGAACAAAACAGAGTCCTCTATCTAGTGTTACGCCTAAATAATTCGTTTTCCTCCCAATCGGAACCGCCCTTCCGTCAATAATTATTGGTCTGACAATTTTCGTATTGGTGAATTTTTTGTAGAAATTTGTTACCACGCTTTTATCAGGGTTTATTTTAATCTTCCATGCCCGGAGGTAAGGTGTTAGGGCGGTGATGTACCGATCGATCTTCCTAGCCGCGGTTTCCGAAGAAAATGATTTTGCTAAAATGGTAGTATCGTCTGCGTACATCGCCACCTGCACCACCTCCGAACGTGGAAGATCGGCCGTATACAAAGTGTACAGACGCGGAGCGAGTACAGTCCCTTGCGGAACCCCCGCCTTTACTTGCGCGTATCGGGACTGTCCCTCTCCGCAAACCGCAGAAAGTGTCCTTCCCGAAAGATAGTTGGCCAAATATTTTATGAAGTAATCGGGCAATTCCGTCTGGGAGAGTTTGTGGACCAGACCGGCGTGCCATACCCGGTCGAAGGCTTTGGCGACGTCGATCTGTAACATGACAGTGTTTTGTCCCTCATTGTAACCCGCCGTGATGTCATGCACCACCTTAAAGACTAACATATCGGCCCCCGATCCCGGCCGGAATCCAAACTGATTCGGGGGCACCATGTTATGCCTATCTAGGAGATCGTTTAATCTATATAATAGTACTCTCTCGGTAACCTTACTAAGGGTATTTAGGAGACTTATCGGCCTGTAACTCTCCAGCAGGGTGGCATCCTTTCCCGGTTTTAGTATTGGTATAACCTTGGACCTTTTCCATGCATCTGGATAGTGTTGCAATTTAATCGAGGCGTTTATTATGTATGCGATCTGCACGACCGCTTTTCTAGGTAGGTTT
Organism: Pseudeuparius sepicola; assembly: GCA_963920635.1. Classification (NCBI taxonomy): domain Eukaryota; kingdom Metazoa; phylum Arthropoda; class Insecta; order Coleoptera; family Anthribidae; genus Pseudeuparius; species Pseudeuparius sepicola. The sequence continues at coordinate 33,029,165 of OY987303.1, forward strand.
TTGAGCATGATATTGGTTATGTCGTCCTCCCCAGGGGCCTTTCTGTTGGGTTGTCTCTTAATAATTTTATAAACTTCGTCTGGACTAGTATACATGAATTCTTTTGCACCGTTGCTAAGAATTATAGGTGGTCGGTCTAGAATCTCTTTGTATTGCCTTTCAATTTCGTTTTCTCTTTCAGAGTGATCTTTTTCAAGTCTATGCACATTACTAAACGTGTCTGTAAATGCCCGTGCTTTATCTTCCGCTAAAAAGATATCCCTACCTTGATATTGTAAAGTGGGATAAGTTAGAGGTCCCCTCCGTAGTGTTTTGGTCATTTGCCACAGCGAATTATCTACATAGGAGAGGGCCTCTAATTTATCCGACCATTGTCTGTTAATCCTGTTCATTAGTAGATATTTAACATCTGCGCTTAGAGTAAGAAATTCTTCGCGGGCAGCATTTTTATGCGGCAGATTTCTCGCAGTCGCGTGCTGCCATTTTTTTCTGGCTCTATTTTTATTTCTAATGATAGACACATCTGCCGCGGAGAGTTTTGGCAGACCGGGTTTAATTGTAATGATTTTGATGTGTTTATCTTTGATTTTTTGAATTATTTTAGTTAAAGTTGAAAGTTCGTTTTCTAGCTCGACCACCGTATTGATATTATTTTTGATTGTAACTTTCGCACTTATATCATTCCTGAACGCAAGCCAATTTACATTTTTATAATCATATACCTTTCTGGGGACAGCAGCAGTCATATTCGTATCAAGCGTTAATGAGACAGGGCAATGGTCCGAATCCATATAGCGCTCGGCGACAGGGTCGTCGTATCCAGTTACATTTTTTGTAATATAGACATCTAGGTAAGAGGGCGTCATTCCGTTAACCGGATAGTGCGTGGGGGAGTTTGTGTGGAGGAGGACAAGCTCCTCCTCCACACAAACTCCCATAATCTCCGGCCGGTATCGTTGGTTTGTTCGCTGGCCCTCCACGCCCGGTTTCTAGCGTTTAAGTCCCAGAGCAAGACAACCCTGTCGCCCTGTCCCAGGAGTTCTTCGAAATCTACCCTAGTAACGTGCATTCTCGAGGGGATATATGCACCACAGATAATAACGCCATTTTCTAACTTAATACTGAGATGTTCTATATTACTGTTCGTAGGGGGCATTAAAAGATGTGGTATATTATTTTTTACCAGCATCGCAATGCCCCTTTTATTCGGTAAGTGTTGGTCGTATCTATGGCACACATACCCTCTAACTTTAAGTGGTTTTTCCGGTGTAAGCCGGGTCTCATTAACACTAATAATATCCGTGTTTGAACTTTGTAGGTAGTAAGCAAGTTGAGGACGCCGCCCTTCAATGTGCATGCATTCCAAGTAACCAAGCGTAATTTATGTCTGCCCGCCATAAGGAATGATAGTAAATTTAGGTAATTCGTGGTGAACGAAATTAATGGTAGTTTGCAAAACGTTCCATTGGCCCTTACCCGCAACTTGTTCGAGTGCATCTGCGAATGCCTCCATGGCCGCCACCAGGTCGTTCAGGTTGACCAAGGCACTGATCCTGCTCACCGCACCTGTAAGTTGATCAAAATCAGTGACATGGTTATGTAAATTAGGGTTGCCCTTCTGTTTTGGGGGAATTTTAGAATGCTTCTCGCTGTCGTACGCATCCGCGCCGGTATCACGTGATAGCATATAGTCACTGGGGAGTTGCCGCGCGTCTCTTGGGGGCGGCACAGCCTGTTTTGTGGGTACAAGGCTGGGAAATTCCTCCTGGTGCTGTGAACCTCTTGCGAGCGTCACAAACGTCCTAGGGTGGTGTTGGTTGTCGGTTTGCCGTTCGTCTCTTACAGCCGGTACGACCTGCCTGGGGGCAGCAGGTCGGTTGTCGTCGACTTCGTATCCATGTTGTTGGCTCTGGGAAGTTTGCCCTCTTCTTGCTTCCCAGGCGTTGGTGGCTGGTGGTGGAGCTGGTACATATCTTTTCTGGGCAGCCTTTTCCCTGTCCCGCCGAGCATATAAGGTTTCCACGTGCTGAAGGTAGACGGGGCACTGGGAAAAATTGCCCGGGTAGTCTTGTCTACAGTTCGGGCAGTTCAAAGCATCTCCAGGGCGGAGATGGCACTCCCTAGCGAAGTGATTACAGCCGCATTTGACACATCTCCTAGCGCGGTAGCAGTTTGTGGTGGAATGTCCAAATAGTTGACATTTACGGCATTGTGTTACCAGTCGTTCATTGTTTCTGGTGTCCCATTTTACTTTGTTTTTAAACAAGTATTTGACCTCATCAGCATGTGTAGTCTTCATTTTGAATACTTTTTCTACGGGTAAATCATAGCCTTCGCTAAGTGCCTCTTTGATTTCTTCTGTATCTTCATCTCCATCTAATCCCATTAAGACAAATGCCCGACTTTTGTCCTCGTTGGACGTGTATGTGTGAAAGTCGGCGTTTGAAATTATCTTAAATGCATTTACGATGTTTCTATGCACCTCCTGATTTTTAGGTTCTATCATAACGGAATTTTTCGTACGTTTAAATGTATAATCGTCTCCCGCAATATCCCTGATTTTGTTTTTGAAGGTGGAGTAGTCACTAAGTGAATTTCTATTAAATATGATAGGCGGCGACATATTTTCTTTGGTCACTGGTTTAGGCCTTATTGTTTGGGACATTTTTTCTCCTGTGGTTTGTGATGTTGCCTTTCTGATAGATCTTCTTCATGTAGGCTTTGATAATAGTTGCTAGTGCTCGTAGTATTCACCGTATTTTTAAGAAAGGTTTTCTTTATTTTCTCGCCTTGTGGGGAGATACGTTTAAATATATTATCGTCAGCGGTTCTTTTTCTAGTCGGTGGAATTTGTTGAATTTCCATTTGTTCTGTTTCCTTGCTCGTTGATGGGCGTGGATCTTGAAAATCTTGGTATCTCCTAAACAGACTCTTGTAGTCTTGTAGTCCTGGATCAGGTTGATTTCCTTCACTTAATAGAAATTGAGTAAATTTACTGGTGAAGTCTGGTTTCATCGTCATTTCTCAGTATTTTTGCGAAGGTTCTTGGTGAATTGCGCTGTAGTTGTGACAGTCACAGGGAGTTGTGTATAGGTGCATGTCATTTGCGTATTCGAAATAGTTGTTGTTACCGTAGTCGTTGTAGAAGCAACTGTGGCGTTAAGACTTTCAACTATATCGGCGGATTCCCACGCTATGTGTGTTTTCCCTTCAATTTCATACCTGTTCTGAAAGTAGTCAGACCATTCTTTCAGGCCATTCGTCGGCGTGGCTGACCGACTACTCAGCGTGTCAATCTCAACATCTGTAAATAATTCATCGTTTTCTTCGTTCTTTTCTCCTACGCTGCACCGTGATGCTTTTGAAAGCCGTCCATCATCATCAGAACTCGATTCATTGGTCGATTTACGAGCTGTGGATGTTCTTTTGCTGCAGAGTACCACGCTAGATGCTGGCAACTGCAACTGCGTGGGTTGTTCCGGCTGTTTGTGAGGTAGTTCATGGTACTGCGTATTGGTGGAGTCCGCCATAGAGCTCTGTTGGGCCCCCTCAGTATCCTTGTCCGCTGCTAAGGTCGTATTACCAGGTTCTTCCGTCGAATTCCGGGATCTGCCACGTCTCGGGGCTTGTTTTACCTTTGTGGTTCCCCCTTTTGACATATTTGCCAAAAGGGGGCTCAATGCTGTAGCTAGGTGTGCTCTCCGGCACTAGTGTAAGTTTTGTCTTTATTTAGCCAAAGAAAACTATCTCAAATCCTCAGTCCCTGCCCTCGGGACTGTTACTCGTTGCCTCGCACTTTTATCTCAGTCTAAAACCGCTCTGTTGTGTAGGGGAAAAAGCTAGAAGAACCGTTCGCTGTGACACGTGAGTGACACTGCTCTACCTAGGACAAGTATGACAAAGACGCAAGCGTTGCCTCGGTCATTAAAAGTACTTCCGAGGCCAAAAAAGAGCTTACGCATCGTGCAATGTATTACATTTTTCCTGCTACCGAAAATTTCAAGTTATAGGTACTTTGAATAAAGCTCTAAATACATATGGAGTAGATTGTGACTAATAATGATCTTCAAAATAACCTTTGTTCAATTACTAAAAATTATAATCAGTGATACATATAAGAGGCAGAATGCAGCGATAATAAAAAATAAATACAAAATGTTGAGCTTTGTGTGGGATTTGAACCATGGATCTTTGAATTACTAATCGCGTACTCTCACCCACCGGTAGCGCGGTGCCTGTCAAATTTGTTCTGTTATGCGGCTCTTATTTGACGCCAGAGAAACATTTAAATTATTAATTTTTCTTTGGTATAATTCGTGTTCTTTATGATTAAAACCAGTTTGTAAAACGATTGTTGTGAAACCTATTAAAATTGACGCAAGATTCGCGTTGCTACATATATTTTATTAATGTTTTTAAGGTCCTTACTGGGTAAGGGTTGCTAAGCAATATTTTGTACCTAGCAACCACTTTCGCAGCTAGCAACCAAAATAACAGAGCACCTCGAACATTTGACTTTCGCTTTCGGGCCTGTTGGCGAGTATTTAAAGTGTACTTACGGGGGAGGGAGCAGGAAAAAATTTTTATTTTTCTAATTTGGATAAGTTGAAAATCGGTATTTGAGTCCTTGAGGTATGGCAAAACTGATTCCTTTAAAAAATACTTGACATATTTTCGTCACATTGGGGGTATTTTTTTAAATCATATAGCAGGCCAAATTAAATATCACGTTAGGTAGGTCTTTTGGAGAACTATATTCTGTTAAAAAATATTGAATTATTGTCTCGAGTGAGAGTGATAAACCCTGTAGGTGTTTTGAACATAGATTGACGATGTTAGTTTAAAGTTTAAATAGATTATTAGTTCCTCCATTATTGGTCACAATGGCTTCTTTTAATCTAATCAAGATAATTTGCCTTACAGTTTGAGATATTATGGTATTCGCTTAATGTCCTGACTGGCACTGCTGGAGGTCGCCAGATTGCTCGGAAATGTCAGGATAGGTGAATGTGAAATGTGACGTTATTCTTGCCAGGAAAACAACCCGTATAGAGTTAAAATTCGAATATACTTTTGAAAAGTACACTTTTCTGCATGTCCGTAAAAAGTACTTTTCCGTACTTTTTAATACAAAATTTGTACTTTTCCGCACCAAGTCAGGTAAAATTACTTTTTCCACAAGATTTTCAAATATTCAAAAAAAAACGTACGCAACTGCCACCGTATGCGGAAAAGTAGTCCATGATGGTTCACACTTTTTGACAATGAATGATAAATTTGGTTAATAAATGAATGAAACTATGCAGGAATGATTATTTGTAAAAGTTGAAAACGAAAATTAATGGTTACAGTAGACGCAGAATGACCTATAATTTTATATTAGAATTCTCTTTTAGGGTCTTTGAACCCACCTTTTAGCAGACAACCGAGACTTGTATATCATGTGTGGCAGAATATTTTGTGGCAGGTTTTCTTTAGAGCGGCGCTTTATCAAAATAGGCTATTATATTGTTATATATATATTTTTAAATTACTTACAAAATAGATATCATATCAGGTAACTAAAATAGGAAATGTGGTTTCAGCAAAAGAAATGAACACTGCTGGAGTTCCACAGGGTAGCATTTGAGGACCAATTTTGTTTATTTTGTACATTAATGAACTTCCAAATGTTTTAAAAAGTTGTTCAGTGCAAATGTTTGCCGATGATACAATAATATTTGTTAAAAGTAAATCACTTGTTTCAGCAACGCAAAATATAAATCCTGATTGAAATTTGTTATCTAATTGGTTGAAAGTTAATAGGTTGAAACTGAATGTAAATAAAACGAAAGCAATTTGTTTAAGAAGAAACAATAATTGTGATTTTACTTTAAAGATTAGGATTGAAGGTGAAATTATAGAAGTTGTCGATTCTATCAAATACTTAGGTATTTAAGTTGATATGAAATTAAAATTTGACTTGTACTTTGAATATCTGATTTCAAAAATTGCATCAAAAGTTAGTTACTTAAAGCGCATTAGTGCAGATCTGGGCCTTTATTCAAAAAAATTATATATAATACCATACTTTTTCCACATTTTTTTATATTGTTCAACAATTTTATATACCTACTGCAGAAGAGCATATTTTTTCAAAATTACAAATATTATAAAAAAAACAAATACACTTAAATAAATTATATGCTCAACAAATTACACTGGCTGAATATAAAAAATTTAACAAAATTTCTAGTATTTATATTCAATTTAAATTACATAATTTACTTCCAGTTTGCTTACATAGGTATAGTACTTTCAATTTCGAATATCATAATTATTCTACAAGATCTTATAGTGCTTTTCATATGCAACATTTTAATAAGCATATTTGTTTTATAAATCTGTGTTTCAAAAAGGGTTGATTGAGTATAACAAATTGCCAGATAAATTAAAAAGTGAAACAAATTAAAAAAAATTTAAAACATTAAAGTATTACCTGCGTGTTCAAAATGATGCAATTTGACTAATAATTTAATTTAAATGTTAAGGCAAAAAGAAAATTATTTATTTGAATAATTGTTACATTATAATCTCTGTATATATTTAATTGTATTTAGTAGCTAACAGGTTAAATAAAGCATGTTACTACTACTACTACTACTACTACTACTACTACTACTACTACTACTACTACTAATTGTATTTAGTAGCTAACAGGTTAAATAAAGCATGTTACTACTACTACTACTACTACTACTACTACTACTACTACTACTACTACTACTACTACTACTATGTACTAGGTCTAAATAATGGCAAAGATCTCCGAAAGTACCTGCAAATTTTCGTAAATCGACAAAAAATATCTAAAAATATACCTACATATTATACACCTTCTACAAAACATTGTCGTAGTTGTGCAGGGCAAAAAATAAGAAAATTGTGGACGTCCAGGCGGATAATTCTCTCAAATTAAATATTACTAGGTACAGTATAGAAATAGTAAAAACGAAATACAGGGACCCACCGAACAATAATGATCTGTTCGCTGCGTCAAAACCCAGGTACAGATCAAGGATAATGGCAAATGGGGTACCGCCAGCTCCTTAGTTAGTTCTAAGCGCCTACGTTCCCAGTAGGAGTTCCGGGTTAGAATCCCGATTGGAGTGCATTTTTTCAACTGATATTTTACCTGGTATGCCACAAAAACATCCCCCTTGATTTATATTTCACAGGCACAGGGTAGCCTATCCAAGCGGAAAAAGTGTTACGTGGAGCTAGGTTATCATAAAAGAAATTTGTAGTAACAATTAAGGGGAATTCGAAGGTGTACTCAGGTTTTGTGTACGGGGGTCGATAAAAAAGTTATCGCCAAAAACCTTTTTTTTTAAATAATAAAATAAATTTTTTACCTACACAACATTAGAGAACCTTTAGGTAGTGTCGCCAATTATTCATTATTTTAAATAAATTCCGGTTTTAGCGGAAATGAAAATGATTTTCTTCATTTTACATACATACAGATTTCATTTAACCAGAGTAGGATTTATTTTTTAATTCTGAATTCAAGGATATATAACTTGATCAACTTATCTCTAACCGTTTACGAGATATTTACCAAAAAAGATAACAATATAGTCTCTTGCGTCAGTGTCTGATGAAGTTAGCCATGACAATAAAACTGACAATCAAGTAGGCTGTTAAATTCAACATTTCTACTTACCTGGGTTCTAATATTTATGAATGTAGGTCCATTTCTTTTGGCCTGCATATAGAAGGAAAGAAAAAACGAACCGCTCCTTCGAACGTCGTTTAAAACTTAGTGTGTGGTAAACTTTGGCCTGGGTCACGTCGGTGATGTGATACTTTTGATTTTTCTTTGCACGCTTTGAGGATATTATTGCATAACCGAGTCAAATAGGCTTTAACTGCGTTGTGGATGAACTAGAGAGGTGGAGGAAGCTGAAAAAAACACTCCGATAGGGAAGGATTGGGAAACACGTGGACCTTATAAGGTTGTTTGTGCCTTTAGATATTATTTTGCCTCTTTTTGACGTTTGCTCGGGCGCTAGGAGTGGTTTTTCTGGTCTAGAATTGTTCGCGCCAGAAATGGTGTGCAGGGGGTGAAATCAAACAAACAGTTAACCAATTTCCCTATATTTACCCCAAAACCATATACAAAGTTATTAATAATTATTTACAAAATAAAAATGAATCCTGGTTTTCAGCGGCCGGCGTTGAATTCTGTAAACATCAGTGCGTATTAGTACAGAATACAGAAAACACTAGATATGGGGTAAACAAAGCAGAATATACACGGAGGCCTACGGGAACGGCACCGGCGGAAGCTACAGAGTAGGCAAGCTTTCTGGTCTAGAGAGTTAAAGGGAGTTAAATGGTATTTATGTATGTTAACCGGTCTCCACCCAAGACATTTTTTCGGCTTGATGGGCCACCCTGTACAAAAATACATCCTTATTTTTTGTTCTTGGCTTGACATTGTAGGTTAGAGTTTACATGTTCGATACTTGCATTTAGTAGCTATTATGTCTATATTGTGCATAGTCGATCAAATAGGAAGTTCACATAACCAGCAACCCTACAACCCCTTCTAGTAGTTTTAGAAGATGCCGGAGTCTCCTACATCTCACCGCTAGTTACTAACAATCGGTTTAATTAAGTCCCACCCAGCCGATGGAACTCGTATATTCTTTTGTTCAAAACGCCCATGGCCGCGGTGGGGGTCCCTGGTTTGAATCCCGCTTGTTCTTTTTTTCAACTGATTATCCTTTACCTGGTATGCTACAAAAACATACGTTTTGATTTATGAATAAATTTTTCGAAAACTTTAGTTTGCCTAGAGTATAAGCAGGTCCCTTTATTTTCTGATAAAATCCCTAGTTTTTCTTTGCCAGAAAATTTGTACGAGTGAGCTTACTTAAAAGCAAAATAGTGCTTGACAATAAATTTCTTTATTAATTTGTTGTATAGATAAGTATTTATATCTTTAAAACGATTTATTTTGAAGGAGTTTTCTGTTTTGAATAATCGCAGAAATGATAGCTTTGACTGGAGTGTTTGAGACAACAAACAACATGTCTTGGATGTCCAAGTAAACCGTGATTTTTCAATTTTTTTTATCGCCCGTTTATCTTCTGAATGTGTCATAAATTTAATCAGAAGTCTAATATGAACAGTTCAGCAATGTAAGAATAATATAAATTTATTCATTCATTGATCCAATCTCTGATCTTAAATAAGTATTCAAATCGAAAGAACTTGTGTTCATATTAAAAAGCCTGTTCCATTAAAAAAAAATTAATTCACTTAAGTAGTACCAAAGATATTTTAGAAAATGTTCTGTGTCAAACTACAATAATTACTGCTCTACTGACTACTACTAGGTGGTATCGACAACGGTAACACATTATGATGTTATAAATTAGTTTTATGCCAAATTCAAATGTATTAATTTTGGATGCTATGAAAGCCGAGCAAACAGTTTAGCATTCGGCAAACATCATAAATCGTTATTTGCAAGCACAATGAATCTCAATTACTAGGGCGCGCCAACAGGTGGCAACTGCGTTCATATTTGGATAATGAACAGCAGCGGGGTGATCTAGTTCTTTGATTGTCGCCATAAATTAAATACGGTAGCATTCATGATGATAATGCAGACAAAATCACAACACCAGTCAGGTTGTGGATTGTCGCCCAGGGTGTGAACGCGGAGACCGCGGCAATAAGGATAGAAGACGCAGTCCAGCCGCACCAAACTAGATATGAAAAATATTATGAAAGATTGGGCTAGTAATGAAACGAGGAGTTTTTCTACGACCCCTTTCGAAAATAGCATTCTCGGCTCTGTGTCGACTATCGACTCTCAAGTATTTGCATTGAATTAAATCTTCAATTCGACTACGTTCAGCCATTATATTATATTATTATGCAATCATAGAGAGGGCCCATTTGAAGGGCAAGTCACTGTAACTTATCGATAGCTATACTTGTTATTAGGTAGAAATCAATTTGTTCAAGTGCCCTTTATTCCGGAAATGACATAATATGAGCCGAATCCCATTATGTTGTTATTATGCTATTATTTTCTTATTAGGTATGTTTAATTCTTTAAGTTAATTACGGCGTTTTTTCTTAACGCGCATTTGGCGGAAAAGAGAAAAGCAATACCTACAGTAATAAATTCAAATTCAAAGGACTCTTCCAATTTGGGAAAAACTGGAAGGAACGTCTAATAACTGACCCATTTCAAATAATTTCTGTCGAAGCCTACTTGCCCCTTTTTAAATAAATGCATTTCTAAAATTCATTTTTATCATAAGCGGTAAAAAGAGTAAAACTTAATAAACTGTGTTTGTGGAGCTGAGACTGCATGTTTTACTCTTCTCTTCTCGAGTTGCTTACGAATAAAAAAAACTCGCATGTGAATAGGCCGTTTAAAAGGCCCTTTTACACCTCGGGCTAAATGATTTATTATGTCGTATTGTTATTGTATAATTTTTTATACCGGCTAAAACGAATCCACTAATATGATATTACGGCGAAACCCATGGGGAATGTTTTTGAGATTTCAGACTAGTAGGAAGTATTAGGCACAGAGCCCATTTTTTCAAGCACTTCGAGAAAACGGATATTTCCCGATCGCGGCAGGCAACGGTCCAATTGTCTTTCTGTAAGTGTAGCAAATTATTCTGGCATTATCGCTCATAGTGTAGTAGATTGGCTTTACAGCACAATGTATTAAAAGTTTTTGCAACTGGGGTCTTGTGGTAACTACGACAGTGTAAATAGTAACAACGTTCATATATTTTTGGTAAATTAAAAGCGTGACAATTTTAGTCGTTTTGATCCTTGCACTATTTTGGGAAGCGAGCACCACAAAAAAATTGCTTGTTCAACATGTTCTCTGGGTTTCTTCATATTCCCAATTAAACAAATAGCCAGCCCATAGAACATTATTAGCGCGAAAAGGCTGAATAATTGTTAGGATATGGTGCGGTAAAATTTTCTTTACGGACAAAAAATAACAAAACTGCAACTAATGATAAAAAAGTGTAATTTGTTCGAGAAGGCCATCATTTTGTATTTATATATACTTTTAATACCATTTTTCCCTACGACGCAAAATAAAAGTATACTTTACCCGTGTCGCGTTTAAGTTTGTGACTCTCCCTCGTGTACCGCGATATCTGCATGAAGTTCCGTTCTACCGGTCACTGCATAACCAGAAGCGGAAAATAGTGTCAAAAGTTGACGATTAACTTTCCATTATAGCCCAAACTGGGTCACCCGCCCCTAATTTTAGTGTCCAGGAGGATGTGAGAAATGGTACGCAAACTGATAGATCCCGTAAAAATCCCACAAATAATTTTCGGGTAATTTTAATTGCAAAAATTGGAGCTGATTTATATATGTATTGATCTTATTCTGGGTATCTAACTCTAATGAAGGGTCCGGAGCAGAGCACTTGTGTTGTTTTTGTCGTCAGCATATGTTTTACTATCCGGTTGCTTTATAGACTTGATTAAGAAACGTTACTAGCAGAATCCTTCAAAGGAAAAAAGAAACTGGATATGTGGGCTACTGTTACCAAACAACTTCTCTAAAATACCAAATCTCTAACCCATGTTTCATTATTGGTGCGGGAGGCAGGCGTCGGACAACTGCTTTACACACCGTGACTTGTACATTGCTCACTGTTTCGGGACTAATCGCCCACACCGCCTGCCGATTATCTTTTACCGTTTTTTCCCGAGTTGCGCGAGCTCTTCTCAATGAAAATCAAAACTCAGGATGACTGTTAATGTATCGGTCGGGAGCCGTTCATTAGTCACTCGATTCACCGGAGTGGTTGGGAGGTATACTCAGAGTTATCTTGTCTAGTGCCAGTCCACGATCTCTAAATGCTACCTCAAAAGTAGCATAATTTAGTGTACGTTTTATGGCCTTTTTACAAGAAGAAATTGAGAATTTGACGTCGTCCCTTGGTTGATATAATTAATAGGCAAGATTTCCACGTTTTTGTTGAGTTTTTTAGTATCGGCAACATCTTTCGAAGAAATGTTAATCAAACCAAACTCTAAAATAACTGAATTATATCCAGTAGAAAGATCCTCCTCTACATTATAACATCTAAATTTAAATTTGTACTTCACGTTTAAGTGAAGTGTTCAGCGGATGACTTAGGTACGCCATACCCCCTGTTGTGTGCTCAACTCAGAGCACCAGCAGTACACTGAACTCTGCACAGAACAGAACAACAGAGCGAACATCACGAGCAGTCATGTTTTGCTGTGCTTATTTTTGGCGTTTCCTAATACAGTTTTCAATTAGTTTTTATTTGATTTAAATTATTAGCCGAGAAAATTAAGAAAACCCATTTTTTAGTACCCATGCGATTCAGGAGAATTTGTTCTATCAATTGGTACCAAATTGATACTGCCACTTAGTTGTTTGCAAAAATCTATTTCTGTTTCTATTCTACCAGTTAAGGCAATGGGCTAAAACACCAAAGAAAAATTGATTTTTAACATGTATTTAGGTATAGGAAATGGCAGTTATCCGATTTTTTTGGACTTAATTAGGCCAAAAATGAAATTAAAAATTTAAATTTCCGTAATAGTGACGTCACTGTTCCGGTTCATGCGAGGGTATTACCAAAAATACATTGAAACATTATTATACAGGGTCAGTTTTTTTCGATGCCCACTATGGGGATCTCGGAAACTAGCAGAGCTAGAACAAAGGTTAAATGGGGAAAGAATTGCAGTTTTGAATGCTCAATCTAATGCCCTTTTTGGATTTTTAAAAAAGTTCATGGCTCACTAGATATTTTGAAAAGAGTGATTTTTTGCTTTTTCATCAGATCTCTGTAGCTCCGTTATTTCTGATTATACAGAAAAACTGTAAAGAAAACAATTGTAGATAATTTTGTGCTTATTAAGATAATCTGATCCAATATTTTATGGTGTTTGTGATTTTTGAGATATGACATAAACTTGTGTTTTTTTAAATGTAAATCATAGTTGGCTGTAGCCTTATCCAATCGGCCATTTTTTGAGCTTTCCAAAGATATAATACTCGGCATAGTTATTACAAAAAATAAAAGAGCTGTGGCTAATTTTGATTTTTTTTTAATTTTCACATAGTCAGCCATGGAATATTTTCATAATTACGTTCTATTTTCTAATTAGACATACTTAAAACTTTCTAATATTTTGTTTTTCGCTGGTAGCAAAATGTAACAAAATAAAACAAAAATAAAAAACTCAAATTCAAATTATTTTTATTTTAAAAGGTCACCTTTTAAAATAAAAAAGGGGTTCAAACAATCCACCATTATTATTTATGCAAATATTGCATCTTTTTAAAACTGAATTTGTCGCCTTTCTTAGAGAGCGCCTGTCAATACTGGCAATTGCTTCTAAAACAACTGCTCTTAATTCAACTCTTGCCTCATACTTTATGTTGTATTGTTCCCTACAAAAATAAATCCAAAACAGACAAATCGGGGGATCGGGGCTGCCAGGAAATAGGTCTATTTCTCCCTATCCAACTATTTGAATAGAGCTGATCTAGGTAATTTCTTACGGGCAAGTAATTATGTGGTGGAGCTCCAGCATGATAATTTTTGTTTTATTTTGTTACATTTTGTTAGGTACCTACCAGCTTAAAATAAAATATTTGAAAGTTTGAAGTATGTTTTATTATAAAATAGAAAGTAATTATGAAAATATTCCATGGCTGACTATAGGTGAAAATAAAAAAAAAACAGAAAATTAGCCATAGCTATTTTATTTTTTTATAATAACTATGCCGAGTATTATATTTTTGGAAGGCTCAAAAAATGGCTGATTTGATCAGGCCACAGCCAACTATTATTTACATTTAAAAAAACACAAGTTTATGTCATATCTCAAAAAGTACAAACAACATATTGGATCAGATTATCTTATTAAGCCCAAAATTATCTACAATTTTTGTCTTTACAGTTTTTCTGTATAATCAGAAATAACGGAGCTACAGAGATCTGATGAAAAAGCAAAAAATCACTCTTTTCAAAATATCTAGTGAGCCATGAACTTTTTTAAAAATCCAAAAAGGGCATTAGATTGAGCATTCAAAACTCCAATTCTTTCCCCATTTAACCTTTGTTCTAGCTCTGCTAGTTTCCGAGATCCCCATAGTGGGCATCGAAAAAAACTCACCCTGTATAATTTCTACAGCTACTTCTAGGAAGTAATTAAAACACATATTATTACAATGAATAATCTGTGTATATATTTTCTAAAATTTATTTGTGGCCTAAACAGATTCATTGAATTTTAATTGGGTTTTCGCCACCAAACTGGTTAAAAGACAACTTTTTCAAATTGCCTGGAAAATTAATAAATTCTTAACAGTAAATGAACTAAACTTAGAACTTGTAACTCAAAAAATATCTTTCACAAGCTTTCGAAAGCTCAGAAGGGGTCCATGAAGCTTTAGCACATGGAAGACTCTCGAACGAAGCTCAAACATTATAAAGAACAGTACTGTCTTTACAATGACTTCTAACTTCTATTTTTAGCGCGTCCGACATTGTCTGGTGTCGGCTTTTTGATATAGCCGATGTCACTTGATTACGAGGGGTTCATTAATAAAAAAACTCCACAAAAGTTTTTAAATGTTTATACGCCGCATTGCTGTGCAGGAGGGTTTAGAAGGATAAAGGAAATAGTGTAATTTGCACAAATTTTACATGTGCCCACTAAAATTATTCGTAGAAAGATAGGTTATTTTGCGTATTAAAATTAAATAAAAAAAAATAAGTAAGGTACACTTTTTTAACTATATGTATTAAGTTTGAACAAATGTTTTCAAGGCAGTTGCGACGTCCGCCATTTCTGAGTCACCCTTCCTTTTTTATATATGCCCATCAAAGAGGGATATCACTTCTTGTTGCTACGTAATGTTTTGAGGGAAAAATGGTTATTATTCAGTAGGTACTGTATACCATAGATTGTTTTTTTTTCTTCAAAATACTTACTAAAAAAAGGTAATATCCTTTTTTTTATGGGAGCGTATATGAAAAAGAAGGGTAAATATATATACGTACATAAAATGCATACGCTCTGCGCCATTTAGGCCTCGGGCAATGCTGCTTTTGCCGATCTTTTTCTATCGTCCGTCGGCATTCGGCGCGTCACATTTAACATAAAAATGTCAAACCAGTCAAACCGTAAATCGTTTGTTTTGTCGTGAAGTTATGGGCTGGCTTTTTGCGAAAATGGAAAACGGATTTGTGAAGCCATATTCGAATAGCCATAATTCGAATTCGACAAAGTATAACAAAAATCAGAAACATTAATGTGAATTTGAAAATATTATACAGTCTTAAGTTACCACAAATCTTTATTAATATCTACTACTATACAATGAATGCTCTGAACTATTTACTAATGCGAATGTGGAAGTTATTAAACGTGGGAAAAACTAAAAGCTGAGCTTAAGTATTGCAAAAAAGAAAATAACCCTCATAAATGAAAAAATGTTTTTTTGCCTGTTTGAGAGTTTGCGGCTGCCAATCCTTGGTTTTGCCGAAATGCAGATATTATGCAGAAACAATTTCTCTGGGTTGCCACTGGTATTGATACAAAAAGCAAACAATACTTTATTACTTCCATCGTGAAAAAGGATTCGTCGCAATGTGAATTAAAGGAATAGAATAATGAAAACGAAATTCTTTTATTTCAATGTCCGTTCATGGGTTTCGCGTTTCGCTTTTTACTTGGATAGCGGCCGCCCGCGAGAGAACAAATGAGCGTGCCCCTTCATATATTGGTCTAACTGCGGCGAGATACGAGCAGCGTTGCCATGTTTTACCCGACAATAGCGGAAATTTTTGAATTTTAATAAAAAAATTCGGATAAATTCCCTAGACAATTAAAAAAAAAACACCGTGGAGTCTTTTCGCACGCCATACAATCGGATAAATAACTGAAAGAGTGGTTTATTAGCCCGTTATAATCTCAATAATTATATTTTTTATAACTTAACTAAATTGAGTGAAGAAGTTGATGTGGATTGGAGAAATAAGAGAGGTGAGATTAGGTGCATCTCTTAGTAAATCGCACCCGGACGGCGGGCAGTTGCCGATCGTTTTACAAACCGTGACTTGCACACCGACTCGGGGCTAATCGCCCACAACGCCCGCCGATTATCTTTTAGCAGTTTTTCCCGCGTTAAGCGCGTGCTCCTCAATGAAAACCACAATTCAGGATGACTGGTGATATACCGGCCGGGAGCCGTTCATTAGTCACTCGATAAACCGGAGTGGGTGGGAGGCAGCGACAGTTAGTTATCTTGTCTTGTATCGGGCGGTCGCTCCCTGCACTGTTATTTCAGCTACTACCGCTACTGGTTAGTCGGTGCAAAAGGAAATTGGCCGAGGGACTGATGTAGACCTGATTTTTAAAATGAACTACCTTTTTTAAGCAACTTATTAAACACATTTTAACTTACTACCCTTGGTCTAATCAGAATATTTTTTGCACGTCATTGATTTTACTAAAATATATAAATATGTCAGAAGGCTTAAACACGCAAAGGTGTCAAATTTTAAGAACGCTAGATGACAATAAATTAAAAGTTTGTACCAAAACAACATTAATAATTTATATTAATGACATTTTGCACTAATAATAATAATAATAATAATAATAATAATAATAATAATAATAATAATAATTATTAAGGCGGGGCTCAGTCATAGACTGCTTTGGCCCAACCTGAAAAGACATTACAGTACATATTTAGTATAATAATTACAATGTGATAGAAACATGGAAAAGAATATACATATACATACACATACATACATACATACATACATACATACATACATACATACATACATACATACATACATACATACATACATACATACATACATACATACATACATACATACATACATACATACATACATATACATATATATATATATACACATACACATAAACATACATATATACATATAAATATATATTATACAAACCAATGCGGTACATGCCCAACAATAATTAAATTAACAGGTAGAGAACGACAACACCGTCACATGCATTATACATTCATAGTAAAATATAACTTTGCCTTGTTTTTGAATTTCCGTTGACTGGATGCCAATTTGAGATCCAGTGGTAAAGAATTAAAAAGTGATGGAGCAAAATACATGAAAGAACCGTGAAAGACAGAGGTAACGTGCCGAGGTATCTGCATAAGCAAGGGATCTCTTCTGGGTCTATTCTGGACAGTATCTAACAAAGTAAGTTTAGTTCGTAGGTAAGTCGGTTTGCCTGTAGACAAAATTTTATATACGAAACAGGCATAATGGAGACGTCTCCTAGTAAACAATTTTCCTTGATTATGCCGTTGATAATAAGGTGTAATATGGTCCCTTTTCAGCACATTTACAGCATAACGCATACAGGTGTTTTGTATAAGTTGCAATCTCTTTGCATTTTGAGCAGATAGACAAGGGCCATATACAACGTCACAATAATCAAATTTTGATAAAATCAGGGATTCGACAAGTTTTAACTTAACATTTGCATCAAGCACAAATTTAAATTGGTATATAGATCTTAAAGTAGAGAAAGCTTTTTTTATAAGATCACTAACATGTGATTGAAAAGACATATTTGAATCTAAAACCACCCACTAGCTTCTATTGTGCAGCTTACGACAGTTCGGTAGCATCGCGGGCTTCCTACTTACGCCCCAGAATCTAAAATGTTCCTTCTTTTCGCGGCAAGATTTTATCGTTTGGCGAGACTTCGAACTGCTATGGGATTTAGAAGTCGCCACAGGTGAATCTAAAATGTTCCCTTTTTTCCTAGCGATATTGGCGTGTGGCGAATGCAGTGTTGTGAAGTTGGGTCTGCCGAGAAGTGGGCTTGGCGAGACTTGGGAGAGCTGGGATTTAGAACTCACTGTAGGTTGGTGTCGCGTAGCGTACTCTTGTTGTCCTTATAGGAATTACTAGGGATCAAACACAGAAGAGAAAAAATATATAGCACTTCTTGGAAAGATAGAGGTTCATCAATATTATTGCACCAAAAATCGCTTCCAATGGAATATTATTACTACTTTTTGTCTTCCTTCGTGAAGGAGATTTTTCATAATATCCAATTTTGTTTCTTGTACTTATAAACTGTAACACGTGGCGCAAAATGAAGTAGCCTATTCGAAGTCTCCATAATTTTGCTTTAAATTGGCACATATATATCAAAATTGTTTCATCAGTTGAAAATAACACACTTGGGAAATTCATTATGATTATGAATCATTATGCAGGCTCTATAAATTAAATGTTCACCTTTCTTATTTTTAAAGCTAGACTATTGCTTGATTTGAGAAAGAACTGTAATTTTTTTATTATGATTAGGATGGTGAAAACAAAGATATTACATCGCGTCTTCAAGATATAGCCAAAACTAAATTTTTATAAATGGAATACCCTGTATATTATTCGACAAATTGAAAGCTTCTGCAGATAAAACTTTAACATTCTTTTTGTTTATATGAGCAGCCAACGAGATAAGATGAATTTAAATTCACCTCAGTGGGCAATGAATTTTTTAAAAACTATGTTGGCTATCAATTTTTCTTTGTTGACATAAATAAATACAAACTTTAAAGTGACAGCGTGGTGACAGCTAGATATAAAAAAATTAGCTTCTAAGTTGTTTAAAAGAGAGACATAGTCCTTACCAATGCCAGTCAACTTAGTTTGCAACAGAAAACATGCACGCTTTTACATGAAACCAAACCAAATTAAAACTTATAAAGAAATATTTCGGATTAGAGTTTGGCCCAAAGTCGTTCTCATACATCCACAAATAATGACAACTCAAACAATATAACAACAGAAACAACACTTATCAGTTGTAGTCAAAAATCATCTTGTTCTTTTGTTTTCTTATCAACAGCACACAGCAGTTATGGAGGTGGGACGGTAGGTCGAAGTCCCAATCGATTTTTGTTACATAATTGTGATATACAATCATGATTTTTAATTCTGTGCAACTTTCCTTTATGCAGTTATACGTTATACCGTATCTCTCACAGAAGTTCGAAGTTTGAGCATGAAAGTCGAAAAATCTCTACATTAAAATGACAATAAGTTGTAAATCATAAAGATTACAAAAATATTCACAATAGATTCCAGTAGCGTAACAAATGGAATTTGTTAATGGAAAATGACAATAAGTTGTAAATCATACAGATTACAAAAATATTCACAATAAATTCCAGTAGCGTAACCAATGGAATTACAGTTTCCAGTAACGTAACAAATGGAATTTGATTAGGAAAAAATACATTTTTAAAAATTTACTTGCAAAGGCTCAACCATTCTTTGACCAATGCCACTTTATACTGCGATTCCAATTCTCGTCTTCTGCCAATTTTCGTCGAGTTTGGATCACCTTATTCGAGTTAGTTCCAACGCTTGTTTTAATGGAATACTGTGGACAAATATATCGATAAATTCTAAATCATCCTGATGACCGAAATTGTCAGCGGATTGTTTGGAGAGATAATCCAAACGATGCTGTAAAATATTTTCAACTGAATGCTGTTATTATAGCAAAAACATACACGATTAATTTTGCTAGGATAGTATACCGAGTGTTCCTGGTTTACAAATCCCCTCTGTACTTTTTCGGAGGCCACTGGATCGCTCCAGGTCGAACAATTAGTTTATAATGTGAACAATTTTTAGTTTAACGTTATTTGTAGATAGTACTAGTTATTTGATGTCACCCCCTGCAAATATCCCTGGCTCTACAAACCCTGGACGGTAAAATACCACTCCTGGCGCCTGAGCAAATCCCTAAAAGAGGCCAATTAACAACTAGATTCTCCCAAACATCCTTATAACATTATAAAGATGAAAATGTTTCAAGAGCACCATAGTACTGCAAATTACACAAAAATTCGCCACTACGTATTGATTTTACAGTACACTAAAAGCGTACAAAACTTCAACTAGATATTATTAGCTTCAAGAAATTCATAGGACCATATCTTCTACAGTATGTCCGCAGATGTGATTTACAAGAGCACAAATGTACCAAAACGTGAAAGATAGAAAAAATGAGTTATTCATGATAAAAGTTTTTTCTTGTTAAATACGATTTACCACGAGAAACA
This sequence comes from Pseudeuparius sepicola, assembly GCA_963920635.1. Taxonomy (NCBI): domain Eukaryota; kingdom Metazoa; phylum Arthropoda; class Insecta; order Coleoptera; family Anthribidae; genus Pseudeuparius; species Pseudeuparius sepicola. Next base: position 33,049,364 of record OY987303.1, read on the forward strand.
ATTTTGTTGTCGAGGGTGCGTGAAAACACAAAAATGTTATTTGAGAGTGTAAACATACCTTATTTTGCAAGGTACGAAACAAGTAATTCTTGATAAAAGCTATTTGCTTTAAAATAATGTATAAGATTCGTGTTATGAAAAATTAATTTTTTTATACAGGAAGCAGTAAAAAATAAAAAAATGTTATTTTACGAAATAAGCACACATTGTTTATAATGTTGGCCCAAAAGATCAAGTGTGAAATATGTTCTAAATTAAACCCTTAATCGAAGTACAAGATTTAAAGATTTAAGTATTTTCCAGCACACGTCTAACCACCTACTAATTTACCTAAGGACATTCATTATGTATTGAAGTCGGTATTATTTAATGCAAATTATTATCATCAAAAGCTATCTACTGAGCAAAGGGTTATTATACTACAGTGTTATGGGGATGGTGAAGTATCATAATATAGCTAGATCATTTATTTAGAGAGAAATTATTTATAGGAATCCCAATAACTCGGATGGCAATCTGCAAGGTAAAAGGTACTAGAAAAGGTCCAAAGAACTGGGTCGGTATTGGACTTAAGCAAAGAAGAACTATGATCCTAAGGCGCTGCCACAGTTTTAGTTCTTCAATCTGTTAAAAAACGCCATGTAAACAGGTTTTTTGCCCTTTATTCCCTCGAAACAATTCACGCTTATTTAATTTTTTTTTCAAAATAAAGACAACATTCGGTATTTTCAAATTTCATGCTAAATTTATTTAACTTGTAAGTGTGGATCTCGTGATAAAGACAGACGATCAATGCAATAACAACATATTTAGGAGCTTTCTCAAATTTCACAGATATTCTCGAAATAATAAAATGTAACGAAAAATGTCTCTAAAGCTGTAATATCAGCTTTTAATGGACACGCTTGCACTGTTTTCTAACTTACTCAAAGATTTGGCAGATAAATTTTAGGTTTTAGTATTCAACTTACAGTTTTATAATTTTTATGATGAGTTTGGAGGCATTTTCCGTTACAGCTTTTTGTTGTCTTTATTTAGTTTTTATTGTTTTCCCTGTAGAGCTTCCATAGGTTGTCTACAAATTTGCTAGAACTTTATGATTTCTGCATCTATTAGTGATGCCGTGAGACGAGAGGAGACGAGAGAGTTGCTTCTCTCGTCTCGTCTCGTGACGCGAGAGAGAATGCATCTCTCGTCTCCGCGATAATGGTGTCTCGGGTTCGAGAGAGGCATTTCTCTCGTCTCTCTCGTGAGGAACGAACTCTACTTTTTAACAATATTATTTAATTTTGTTCAACCCTCCCGCCCAAAAAAAACTAGTTTCTGGTTACGCCACTGCTGTCAGAGTTAGCCACATATGACCAAAGGAGCTCATTCAACTCCTGCACAGTCTAAGCGCTTAGTATATGTTGGTTTAAATAGACATTTAATTTGGTGCTTAGACTGTGGTGCTACACTTCTTTTTACATGGAAAGATACTAAACTTGACCTAATAAATTTTAAAAATCCATAACTTATATTATTATAAAAATATCTCTCAAGATTCCTTCGAGTATATGAAAAAACATTATAACATTATTTGTTTTCGTTTTCGAACCTTTTTTATACTGACCCTTGCTCTCAATAAGTATTGGAACTAGAGGATTCGTTGATGACTGTTGAAATATCTCTTTCTAAGTTATGCATTTTTTTTTAAAGTTTAGTAAAATTACATACCTTCGGTCATTTTCATAGCAAACTTAAAGTGGCCGTTTTAATTTAGGTTAGGTTAGTACCTATTGCAACAATATTTAAACAATATATTCGATCTTTGCAATGGTACTTTAACTTTGACAAGTACTAGGTCGATTATGAAAACGGCCCATAGGCGGATTAATTTTAAACCTATAGTTTACACCCCTAACCATACCATTGTTTCGAGAATCGTTGTTAAGGAAAAGTTTAAAATTAAATCACTTTTATGCAACCTGCGCCATATAGGTACCTAGTTAAACTAGATAGATTTAGGCCCCCGGGTTTTGAAGGTTTTGTTTTTGTTAGATATCTAGGAGACGCGAACCGACTAGTGGGCTGCCATCATTACTATAGCATTTTGCATATCTATCTTGAATTTCCAAAATAACATTTTAAGGAAAATGATTAAATAAATAAAATCAATGAAAATACAATATTCAGTAAACACTACAGACGTAGTTATTTGATTCTATTAATTATTTAAAAATTGAGTGATTCTATTAATTATTTTAAAATTAATATACACATTGCGTCCCAATTAAAGATAAGCCAGCTTTCTAAAGTTTTTATTCGCGCGCCGATTTTGAAAAACAACGTACTATATTCAATTTTTTTGAAAGCTAAACATATGGCCAACTATGATTAGTTTCGGGGTTCAAATTTGGAAAAGTGCCAATATCGATTTTTTTAGGACTAAACTGATGACGGATTCTTGTTTAGGACCACTTAAAACATAACTCTACGAAGTTTCATCTTGTTCCTATATTTTTTTAATTTCGAAAAATCAAGTGCCTAGGTATGTCTTGAATTTTGAAAAAACGTTTTTCTCCCCAGTAATTAAATTGCCCTTTCTGTAGCTTTTACGACAAAATGTTATTAAGAAAGGTTGTACAGAATTAAAAAAATGAGTAATTTTGTCAAATTTCAAAATCCTAAGACTACTTTGATTGTTTGCTACTTTTTCTCTTTTTTCTTGGAAAAGCGCCTTTTTGGTAGCAGATACCACAAAATGTTATTTAGAAATTCAGTCTTCAAATTTTTGCCCGTATTTTATGTGTCAAATTTGGATACAATCAACACACTTTGACTTTTTTTAAATTTTTATTTTATCTATGAGAAGTCAAGTAAAGGTGGGTTCATTGTCTCCAAAATTAAATTTGGCACATTGTATTCTGAATAACTTTTCTCAATAACACTTTTTAGTATCAGTATCTCCTACCATAAAGACCCTTTTCCAAGAAAAAGAGAGAAAAAGTGAAAAAAAAACTAATGTAGTCCTAGGATTTTGAAATTTGACAAAATTACTGTTTCATTCGGAACAACTTTCTTTAATAACATTTTATCAAAAAGCTAAAGAAGAAAGGGGAAGGTGAGTTGGGGTAAGTGCGCCCCCAAATTATGTTAGTTCAATCAAATATATTGGTACGTTTAATAAGCAGTAGTTTCAAGTTTATCCAACATACACAATTTTGTATGGCGCATGCCACATGTCGTGTTTGGCAAATGTAAATGTGAGCAAGGGGTGTAAAACAAACTAGTTGATATAAATTTTTATTTTTTTAAATTTTTGTCAGGGTGGCGCTCTTACCCCGCTTTCTGGGGTAAGGGCACCACTTGGCCTTCATAATGGGGTAAGTGCGCGTTGAACTAAAAACATCGAGCTTTTAAATGAGACAATGAGACTAATATTACGGATTCATATCTTTATGTGTAGAGAAAATACAAGCTTAACGGTTATGTAATAATGTAATTAAGAATCGGTAAAAAAATAGGTTCTTTCTTAAAATAAAAATGTTTACTCTATCATCTTAAAATAGTCTGAGTAAGGCCAGTACTGCACATAATATCCAGAAAAGTTGACATTAAAGTTTACACCCCCTTTTTCCTATTTCATGTTTAGGAAAAACTTTAATAACATCATCATCACTTGCCTAGGTACCAGTACCTATTTTTTATTTCTATATATATTAGAAGTAAGAAAATAAAGAAAATAGTTTTACCTACAAAATAAGAATACTATTATTTTTGATAATTCGTCTTTCGAGAGAACGAGAGATCTCGAGGGAAACGATAATTCTCGACGAGAGAAACGTGTTGTGTCGTCTCGTCTCGTATCGTTCTGACGAGAGAAAATTGTCCTCTCGTCTCGTCGAGACGAAAGAGCAACAGGTACCTGCATTAGTTTGAATTCGTGCAACGCTCTCATTAGCCTATATTTTTTTGTTTCCACAATAGGCGCCCTATTCTTAGTCAAAAATAATTTACAAGGCAAAACTGAAAATTATTACAAAATATATAATTTTTTAGAAGTAAAATCGTGCTTCTTTAAAATTAAATTGGGAGACGGGGTACGTATATTTGTTGAAACAATAAATACACCCCTCTAGGACGGACTTCTTGACGTAGTGGGTGACGATTAACTAGTCTCTTGTACCTTCATGAATGGATCTATGGTTATCGTTTCTGGGATATCGTGTAACAAGGAAAGATTTCTTACGCAAAAAAATAAACGCCGTAAGCGGCGACTGTAATATATATTCAAATATTAACAAATAATGGAAGAAATTTCAAATATCAGATCACCCGCACTATTGTAGTGAATACTAGAACTGCAGAATAATTTCTATCAATTTCTACCACAATATTGATATAATTACTACACGGAATATGTTTAAAGCGCAGCTCCGCAGCCTGCTATTGCGAAGGCGCCCTCCTCAGCGTAACTAACACATACAAATGAGCGCTGCTGCTCCCCTCGGTCCTTCTCGGCCGGACACAAAGGGAATAACTTGTGCAAACAACTACCGTAATATGATTAATCGCATTTTAAAATTACAGAAACCGTAAGGGGTTAAGGGATTTTAATTACGCGCGCCCGTTTAAAATTGCTGCAGATTGGCGTTAAATTTATGCCGGCGGAGGGTACTCTCCCGAGGCGCGGCGTTGCACGGTCTGACTTGAAAAGAATGTTGGGATGTTGAGACATTTTTAAAGCAAATCACCGTCATAAGCTTTGATGGCACCTTTGGTTTTCGATGTAGGTGTTATAGATCATTATTTTTTGTGTACGTAATTCTTCTTCCTTCTGATTTGATTGCCGGGTGATCAAAAAAATATTCAAATTTTGTTAAAGCAACCTGCATCATCCCTATGTGAGAGAGAGATGGTTGGGTGAAAACAATAAAAGTACCAGTGACTGAATGGTAGAGTCGAAGTACAAAATAAGTTATTGAAGCAAATGAATGAATATGTTGTAAGTATACGTATATACGGTATTTGGAAAGTATGGGACCCTCCGATCACATATATGAGTAAACATAATGCCTTGTTTGCAGTGGGTTGCTTCGGCACTATAATGTTAAGATTCGCTTTCCATATGAATCCATTAGTGTCTCAAATCCGGCTCGAAGTTAAAAAATATGGTGGAACCTGGCCTAAAAAATTTCTGAAAGACGTTTTGTTCAGAGATTAAATTTATGTAAAGGTATGTTAAATGTTATACAATAAAAAATAGATATCACAGTTTAGTCCAATAAGACCGATTTGTGTTAACAGTAAATAAGACTATGATATTTAAATAAAATGATTTATGTCTATTGGGTGATGTTATTTGGTATATGGCAAATATGTATGAACGATAATATCGGCCAAATTTTCGCCAAGGCTTCGACGTCACACCTGTACTAGATGACATACCTATCTTTATAGTTGCTCCTCTATCTCACCCATATTATGTCTTATTAACTCTGAATTGGACGATATCGACGGTTTATTGAAATTTGAAGTTCCCCATAGGACGCTTCATCTCTCGAAACAGAGATTGGCCACCAAGATTGTGCGATTTGACGCTTTTGGACAAGTTCTTTGGAGTTATCTGAAAAGTATGGTCTGTGCCAACAAGCCAATAACAATCCAACAAGTTAAAGACGAGATAATAAGGCATAGTAGTGATTGATATCGAGGAGCAATTGCGGAGTGTAGGTGTGCCGCTGAAGCCTGGTCATCTTTCACACGTAATTGCTACCAAATAACATTTTCCCTAAATATTTTATTACTGTCAACATCGATCCGTCTTACTGGAACACCCTATATAATCAACCTTTTCTTATTTTGAGAACGCAGTACTAAAACCGGGTTGAATTTTATTAAATTTCTTATAGATCTCTGCAATTTGAGCATATCACTCTGACTTTAAATGTTTAGAGTAAGTTGAGATGACTCCGTTTCAGTTTGTTGGGCAATATGAAATAAAGAGCTTATATATCACGAAAAAATGAGTTGCGAGAAGCTTTCGTCAAGCTTATTTTATCCATACCGTATTCAGTAATTTAAAGTATTAAAGAGTTACGTCCAATGAGTATTCATAAAATTAAAAATTATCAGCGTGCTGTAATAAAGGTAGCGTTGAACGAGAGTTTAAAAAATTAGTCTTTACATCAGATTGTTAGTAATATACATAAAAATAGCGTGCTGTAAAATCAGTGATGTGGCACGAAGAATTATTGTAAGATGATATGTCATAATATTACATGTTAAGTAAATTATCAGAAATTAGCGAGTTTAAGCGAAGTGTAAATCAAACCAATTTTTCAATTATTTGTTATTATGAAAAAAGGAGAAATGTGTATGTGCACCCAGAGAAATATCTATATATTAACTATTAATAAAAATCTATTAATCTCAGCAAAATATCTGCTTTGCATTAGGCCTCAATTAGATCACCTATCTATGATTAATAAAAACACTTTGCTAAAAAGGGCTTATATGCAATTAATAGACAAATTGCATTGTGACTACTAATAAGTTACTAATTTGTTGTTAATATATCCTTTATTTCTGGCTAATACATTGACTTATTATTTTATTCAGAGTAAATAGAAAAACATGCTAAAAACTTTTATTAAACTTGTTGCGGAGAATAGGAAAATATATAAAATTTGCTGGAGGAACTTTTTATAGTTAATAGATTTATCTACCTTATGTACCTAAGGTACAATATTTTTTTTACAGCCGACACTCTTTAGTTTAACACTTTTCCCACTTTCCCATAGCAACGAAAAAGCAAAGCCGTCTATACCATAAATCGGGACAAGAGAAGAATAACAGCGATCGGGGAAGTTTTTTACCTTTTTCCAGCCTAGGCTGGGAAACGTTAATTTATGGGGGAAAATTCTCTAGAAAAGGTGTGTTTTCTGGCCGGTTGGTTGAAAAAAATTTATTATAGTAGGTACATTACTCGATCGACAACATTACTCGCGGAAAGACAACTATTACTGGTTGACTTTCAACTGCAAACTGAATGGTAACGCACGGTACCAATGCATAAGAAACCAAAAACGCATGCGCAAAACAAGAAGTAAATAAACTGCCTATTTGTAGCAGGAAGGTTCATATTTGTGGTTGATAGGGCTTGTTTTGTTACGAATAGTTTACCTATTTGCGGCAAGTAGAATATCTTAGCAAAGCTTACCTTTTTGTAATAAATATAAATTTTGCAATAGTAAATGGGTTCATTCATTTTTTTATTTGCCTCAAATAGATATCTGATTGTGACAACAAAATGATCTTAGCATAATATAATTTTTGCTGGCACAGCAAGTTCGACTTTCTGTAGTAAACAGAAATATTTTAACAACAAATGGATTTTTCTTAGCAAAATACTTTATTTGGTCCATTTTCCTCAGTGAAGAGTTCAATAACAAACTGTTGTTTTGGATTTTTGGTGTCGAAGAAAGAAAAACTACACAGATAGAAAGAGATACTTGAATAAAATAAAATTTATTTAACTCAAACAAATTTGATGCTTGTATACGGCGAACCCTAGACTGACTTTGAATAAAACATTTGGTTTGTTTCAATTTAAAAACATCATTTAATTTGGGACAAATAAAATATTATTTGGAAGAAATTAATTTTTAATCCCATGGAGATACAAATGATTTGAATTGAATAAATGATATATTACGAAGGAACAAATATATAATGTTAAAAAACATTTATTCTATTTAAAAAATTAAGAACGTTGCGTCAAACAACTGTGGTGGGCTGAATTACCCATTCAGGGTATTCACTCAAATAAAATATTATTTATTTAAAGTAAAGCAACCTTTATCTTTATCATTATTTATAAATTTCAGTTTTTGTCCATTCATAAAAAACATTAAGTTTACTCGACTCATAAAGATGGGATTAGAAAGTGGATTAGAAAAACACGATAAATTGTAATGCTATAAAAATATTTATTTAAATACAATTAAAATAAACTTTATTTGGTATAAAAACAAACTATGCAAAACATACCATCATAGAGGTGGTCTATATGATATATTTCAAGTAGGTTCTTTGAGATTTGTTTCTATTATTGTTTATGCGTGTACTTACAAAATAGGTTGAAAAACACAATACACACTACACACAGTACACCACACTACACTCGGCTACTCGGCAATTATAAATGATAATAAAATTGCGTGCATAAAACCTCCAGGGATACTGCAGGCGGGTACTACTTTCACTGAACAGCGCTGAACGCCGACACTAGAGTGCGCCCTCTATGCCTCCCATATTTTCTCTTTCTTTCTATCTTTCATTCTCTGGAGTGAGATAGCTATAAAATGGTACGCAGTATTATTTAACTCAAATAAGGTCAAATTTAAACCAAATATCAATGTGGTTGATCCAAACAACCAAAAGGCATAAACAATAAATAAAAATTATTCTTGTTTGCACCAATTAATACCTTATTTCAGGAAAATAATATATGCTTCCACTAAACAATAATGTGTCAAACAAATTAAATACCTTACCCAAAAAACACTTATTTTTTAATTGAAAAAAATAAATCTTCGTTTAAATAACATAGTTTTTACGGAAATAAATATTATTTCTGGCAAATAATTCTTGATCAAACAACAAATATTTTTCTATGGAGAATTGTATTTCTATCTGTGTATATATGCAATATTTATAGGGCTTTTACAAATCAAATTTTTCTTCGTAGTAGATGAAACAACAGTGTCATAATATTAAAAAATAGGCAGTAAACTGGACTCGGCAAACACACATAATACATGAGCCGACCTATAATTTTGCTTCTCACGAATCACAGCTGAAAGCAACTCAACACAGGTGTAAACACACCGAACTCCACAGCGAGGTGCAGAGACACAGAAAATCTGCCGTGATTCCTGCTTGTTTGTAGGATTATGGCCCAATTAATTCTGTTCAGATTTGTACGGCTCGCTGTATAATTACGGGATCATTTTCAAATGAATTGTAGCTATTTAAATGGGACACGAATCAAAGGACCTCCACGATAATTCGGCATTATGGCTGTGTGTTTGTGCGCCTGTGATGATGCTATTCAGGCGACGCTAAGAGGATTCAGCCATAGGTAAATCGAGTTTTGTTTTGACATTTCATGCGCACGTGATAATATTTTTTGTTCCAAATGAAGCCACCCGATGGTTTCCGCTTTCACAGGAGACTGAATACAAGGAGAATTATGTCGGCATTTATGTATGTGTGTATAAATGAATGAGTGAACGCGCTGGTAGAAGGAAGAGTGATATTCGACTAGTAATTTGTGACTGCTAATTTTGTCTATAATATATGTTATACAGGGAACGTTAAAAAGTTTGGTTAAATGTACAAGGTGTCCCAAACTAGACGCCCCAAGGTTAATATTGGCAAACAAAAACAGCCAGTAAAAATTTGCCTTGTGGGTTTCTTGTACCGCCACTCAAGCTTGCTTTTGGACCAAAAAAATACTTTTTAGGAAATTGGGAAATATAGGCTATGACGCCATCAAATATATTTTTTCCAGGACTATACTATACTATACTATACTATACTGTACTGTACTGTACTGTACTGTACTGTACTGTACTGTACTGTACTGTACTGTACTGTACTGTACTGTACTGTACTGTACTGTACTGTACTGTACTGTACTGTACTGTACTGTACTGTACTGTACTGTACTGTACTGTACTGTACTGTACTGTACTGTACTGTACTGTACTGTACTGTACTGTACTGTACTGTACTGTACTGTACTGTACTGTACTGTACTGTACTGTACTGTACTGTACTGTACTGTACTGTACTGTACTGTACTGTACTGTACTGTACTGTACTGTACTGTACTGTACTGTACTGTACTGTACTGTACTGTACTGTACTGTACTGTACTGTACTGTACTGTACTGTACTGTACTGTACTGTACTGTACTGTACTGTACTGTACTGTACTGTACTGTACTGTACTGTACTGTACTGTACTGTACTGTACTGTACTGTACTGTACTGTACTGTACTGTACTGTACTGTACTGTACTGTACTGTACTGTACTGTACTGTACTGTACTGTACTGTACTGTACTGTACTGTACTGTACTGTACTGTACTGTACTATACTATACTATACTATACTATACTATACTATACTATACTATACTATACTATACTATACTATACTATACTATACTATACTATACTATACTATACTATACTATACTATACTATACTATACTATACTATACTATACTATACTATACTATACTATACTATACTATACTATACTATACTATACTATACTATACTATACTATACTATACTATACTATACTATACTATACTATACTAAACTAAACTATACTAAAGGACACGTTTTCCTGATAAACTTTCGATAAAAATTATTTTATATATTTTTTCATTAAAAAGTTATATTCGTATTATTTGTAAAAATATGAAAAATATGCTATGGTATTTTTTTTAATGAAAATCGAGTTAGCCATGACTTATGAAGGTATATTTTTGACAGAAACAATTGACAGCTGCTCGGACAGATGTATTAGTTATAAAAATATAATCGTATATCTTTTTAAGAAAATAATCGTATATATTTTTAAGAAAAACTGTTATTATAAACACTTATTATGTATTATATTTAATAAGCTAACAATTTTAGCGAAAAACAAAAACCAACAATATAAAAATAAATGCTAGGTAGGTCCTTACTTATATAGTATATTTCCTAACAAGTGCGGAAAGTGCCACTTTTCCGCACGCGTAGCGGAGTTCAGGCAAGAAATCGAGTGTGGAAAAGACACATTCCGCAAGAGTTAGGAACACTATTTTTTCTACTTTTCCGCACGCATTTTAGTTTAGAAAGTGTCACTTTTCCGCACTAGTGCGGAAAAGTAGTGCGGAAAAGTACTTTTAAGCACTAATGCGGAAAAGTGACACTTTCTAAACTAAAATGCGTGCGGAAAAGTGTACTTTTCCGCACGCTTGTAGAAAAAATAATTTTCAATGTGACTACCTTCTTTTAATAAACATAAAGTCTAGACGGTGTCTAACTTCTGTCTTAGTGACCTTTCTTAATACATCTGGTGTTGTTTGCCGACAGGCATCTTCTATTTTTCCTATTAAATGATCAATGTTCCGAGATGGAGTTTTGTAAACAATGATTTTCAGAAATCCCTATTAATGGAAATCTAATGGTATTAAATCTGGCGACTTTCCTGGCCATTTCATGGGATCATTTATTCCAATCCATTCAAAGATTATTTTCCAATTTCGTCGACGTTTCGTAAAATTTATTTACTTCCTCAGGGCTCATTGGGGTTATTCTCTATTGTCATAAAATAATGCATTCCATGCATACGAAGCAAAATATCATTATAGGCACCAACAGGACTCATATATAATCATGTTATATAATAATTATTATATATTAAATATAATTATTATATTAACAGGACTCATATGCGTAATAATGTTATATAATTATTATATATATTTATAGTCTCGTTGGTGCCTATAATGATCTTTTGCTTCGTATGCCGGGAATGCATTATTTTTGGACAATACGGATTAACCCCAATAAGCCCTGAGGAAGTAAATAAATTTTACGAAACGTCGGCGAAATTGGAAAATAATCTTCGAATCCATCACTCGATCCATAGACCCATTAACCTGTAAAGTTCTAGTAATATGAGTACCTATTTTCCGTGGAGCAATAATGTTCGTTCTTATTATGGTTGGTAAGCCATTACTAACAAAACGACCTTTGTCTGTCCAAAGTATATGTCTGAAAATAAGCTTGTCAACAATCTCGGTCCCACCATGATTTCAGCAATATACCTAATCAAGCCTTTTTTCTTTATTTGCCTCTCCCAAATCTTCTAGGTAATATAATTTAAAGTCATGATATTTGTTTTCTTTCATAATTCGTTAATTCTCTACTAGCTTGTCTAATTGAGTTTCTCTGGTAGTCTTCAAAATATGGTAACACTTGGAGTATTGCATCATTTTTGCGAACTATTCTTCTAATTGATATGCCTTTGAGGGCAGAAAATGCATTTTGATTCTCCGTTAATTTTTTTTCTAATCGAATAAACATTTTGTGAGCAGAAACATGACGTTCAGGATATTTCTCCCTATAAATTCTAACGGTTCTAGCATTTGTTCAGCTTCTCCAATAACATATCAGCTTTTTTATTGTATGTTTTCATTAAGTATTGAAGTTTTATGATACGTTCGATGACTGGATACAATTATTAAATGTCAACAGAAGGTATTTCAATTAGGACAGGTAAGAATAATAAATTATCAACTGCCTATTGTTTTCCACGAATAACCGATCAAGCCAAGGCTAATTTGATTCAGGATATATACTTTGTATTACAGGAATATAATCTCTAATTTTTGCAATAACAGTTGCCAGTTCTCATGGAAAATGTGCCATTGCATTTAAGAAAAACCGCATGTGGTTTCAAGACGATGGAGCTCCACCACACAAAGCCAACATTGTAAGAGAATCTGTAAATAATGCGTTTGGAAACAAATGGATTGGGATAAATGGCCTCATAAGATGGCCATAAAAGTCGCCAGACCTTACTCTATTAGGTTTCTATTTACGAAAATTTCTGAAAAATCTTGTTTACAAAATTCCATCCCGGAATATTGATGATTTAATAAAAAAAATAACACCAATAGTTGTTAACACTTTCTCCATAATACATCTGTCCGAGCATCTGTCAATTGTTTCTGTCAAAAATATACCTTTAGAAAGTGTCACTTTTCCGCACTAGTGCGGAAAAGTAGTGCGGAAAAGTACTTTTAAGCACTAATGCGGAAAAGTGACACTTTCTAAACTAAAATGCGTGCGGAAAAGTGTACTTTTCCGCACGCTTGTAGAAAAAATAATTTTCAATGTGACTACCTTCTTTTAATAAACATAAAGTCTAGACGGTGTCTAACTTCTGTCTTAGTGACCTTTCTTAATACATCTGGTGTTGTTTGCCGACAGGCATCTTCTATTTTTCCTATTAAATGATCAATGTTCCGAGATGGAGTTTTGTAAACAATGATTTTCAGAAATCCCTATTAATGGAAATCTAATGGTATTAAATCTGGCGACTTTCCTGGCCATTTCATGGGATCATTTATTCCAATCCATTCAAAGATTATTTTCCAATTTCGTCGACGTTTCGTAAAATTTATTTACTTCCTCAGGGCTCATTGGGGTTAATCTCTATTGTCATAAAATAATGCATTTCATGCATACGAAGCAAAATATCATTATAGGCACCAACAGGACTCATATATAATCATGTTATATAGTAATTATTATATATTAAATATAATTATTATATTAACAGGACTCATATGCGTAATAATGTTATATAATTATTATATATATTTATAGTCTCGTTGGTGCCTATAATGATCTTTTGCTTCGTATGCCGGGAATGCATTATTTTTGGACAATACGGATTAACCCCAATAAGCCCTGAGGAAGTAAATAAATTTTACGAAACGTCGGCGAAATTGGAAAATAATCTTCGAATCCATCACTCGATCCATAGACCCATTAACCTGTAAAGTTCTAGTAATATGAGTACCTATTTTCCGTGGAGCAATAATGTTCGTTCTTATTATGGTTGGTAAGCCATTACTAACAAAACGACCTTCGTCTGTCCAAAGTATATGTCTGAAAATAAGCTTGTCAACAATCTCGGTCCCACCATGATTTCAGCAATATACCTAATCAAGCCTTTTTTCTTTATTTGCCTCTCCCAAATCTTCTAGGTAATATAATTTAAAGTCATGATATTTGTTTTCTTTCATAATTCGTTAATTCTCTACTAGCTTGTCTAATTGAGTTTCTCTGGTAGTCTTCAAAATATGGTAACACTTGGAGTATTGCATCATTTTTGCGAACTATTCTTCTAATTGATATGCCTTTGAGGGCAGAAAATGCATTTTGATTCTCCGTTAATTTTTTTTCTAATCGAATAAACATTTTGTGAGCAGAAACATGACGTTCAGGATATTTCTCCCTATAAATTCTAACGGTTCTAGCATTTGTTCAGCTTCTCCAATAACATATCAGCTTTTTTATTGTATGTTTTCATTAAGTATTGAAGTTTTATGATACGTTCGATGACTGGATACAATTATTAAATGTCAACAGAAGGTATTTCAATTAGGACAGGTAAGAATAATAAATTATCAACTGCCTATTGTTTTCCACGAATAACCGATCAAGCCAAGGCTAATTTGATTCAGGATATATACTTTGTATTACAGGAATATAATCTCTAATTTTTGCAATAACAGTTGCCAGTTCTCATGGAAAATGTGCCATTGCATTTAAGAAAAACCGCATGTGGTTTCAAGACGATGGAGCTCCACTACACAAAGCCAACATTGTAAGAGAATCTGTAAATAATGCGTTTGGAAACAAATGGATTGGGATAAATGGCCTCATAAGATGGCCATAAAAGTCGCCAGACCTTACTCTATTAGGTTTCTATTTACGAAAATTTCTGAAAAATCTTGTTTACAAAATTCCATCCCGGAATATTGATGATTTAATAAAAAAAAATAACACCAATAGTTGTTAACACTTTCTCCATAATACATCTGTCCGAGCATCTGTCAATTGTTTCTGTCAAAAATATACCTTCATAAGTCATGGCTAATTCGATTTTCAGTAAAGAAGTACCATGGCATCTTTCTCATATTTTTACAAATAATACGCATATAAATTTTTAAAGAAATAAGATATAAAAAAATATTTTCGAAAGTTTATCAGAAAAACGTACTCTTTCCAAATATAAAGAGAAACAGGTATGGTCCTGGGAAAAATATTTTTGATGACGTCATAACCTATATTTCCCAAATTCCTAAAAAATATCATTTCGGTCCAAAAACAAGCTTCAGTGGTCCTACAAGAAACCCACAAGTCAAATTTGTACTGGCTGGTTTTGTTTGCCTATAATAACCCTGGGGCGTCGAGTTTGGGACACCCTGTACATAGGTTGCATCATATTAAAAACCAACGTTTATTTCGGATGAATCGTAAATGAGATGAGAACGCTTCGACTTCATGGGATACTTAAAGAATATTTAACGTTGTATATATAGAGTGTGTCCCACTTAAGGACTGACCACCCCTGTAAAATTTTTATTTATAGCTCGATTTTCATAAACTTTTTTTTGTTGGGTCGAGCTTTAAAAATGGCATTAAATGCATAATTCAGGTGCCTCGTGCGTTAAATTCATGTCCCACTGAGACGGTGTTTTAGTGCTGAAATTTCGAGAAGTACTATTAGGGATTTTTTTAGAGAAAAATTATTGCCAGACTCTTATTCAGCATTGTTCGAAACCCAAACGTACCAATTTGCATTGCCGCAGCTCTACAGGGAGTTTCAAAATTTTTATTGCCACACTTAAGGGCTGACCACCCCCGTACAATTTTTATTTATAGCTCGATTTTCATAAACTTTTTTTTGTTGGGTAGAGCTTTAAAAATGGCATTAAATGGATAATTCAGGTGCCTCGTGCGTTAAATTCATGGCCCACTGAGACGGTGTTTTAGTGCCGAAATTTCGAGAAGTACTATTAGGGATTTTTTTAGAGGAAAATTAATGCCAGACTCTTATTCAGCATTGTTCGAAACCCAAACGTACCAATTTGCATTACCATAGCTCCACAGGGTGTTCCATAAAAATTAAAAGAAAAAGTAATGACGGATTCTTATATGCAGTAAGAGGTTCCAAACAAAAACGTACTAATTTGTAATTAATTTTCTTAATTTCTGGTAAGTTGGTCACTAAAATATTCATGAGGAACTCATTATCTTTCAAAAATTTATTAGCGAAAATTTTTTTTATTTAATTTAATATCATCAAATACATGAATAAACAACACAACATAACATAAACTCAAATTTCAGTCATTTCAATTAGTCCTCCATTTTCTAATGCAAATTGGTAACAACGTTGAATAAAAATCTAGCATTAATTTTTCTCTAAAAAAGTCCCTAACAGTACTTCTCGAAATTTCAGCACTAAAACTCCGGCTCGGTGGGCCATGAATGTAACGCACGAGGCACCTGAATTATGCATTTAATGCCATTATTGAAGCTCTATCCAACAAAAAAACAGTTTATGAAATCGTGCTAAAAATAAAAATTTTACAGGGGTGGTCACTAATTAAGTGGGACACTAAAATTTTTGAAACACCCTGTAGAGCTATGGTAATGCAAATTGGTACGTTTGGGTTTCGAACAACGCTGAATAATAATCCGGCATTGATTTTCCTCTAAAAAAAATCCCTAATAGTACTTTTCGAAATTTCAGCACTAAAACACCGTCCCAGTGGGCCATGAATTTAAGGCACGAGGTACCACCTGAATTACACATTTAATGCCATTTTTGAAGCTCTATCCAACAAAAAAAGTTTATGGAAATCGAGCCATAAATAAAAATTTTACAGGGGTGGTCAGTCCTTAAGTGGGACACACTGTATGTGCCGATTGTGGAAGTCCAGTAATGCTAGCCTGAGCTATAGTGCAAAGTTGGATCCAGAAGTGCGAAAGGGTGACATTCTTTTTCGAAGATTTCGCTATGAGTCGTGACATGATAATACCAAAGAGATTAACTTTGGTATCCTACTATTTTCTGTTTGACCCATGACCCATGAAGAAAAAAATTGAAGTGGCAAGTAAAGTTCTTCCTTCAAAGCTATTATTTACAGCCGGCTTTCTTGAAAACGACAGCGGTTTTAGTTTCTTCGGCAATGAGATGAGCAGAAGTTTTTGGTCTACAATCGAAAATAATATTAAGTTCTAGTGCAATAGATTGAGATAATGATTTTCATCCAAAACTTACTATCACTGCCTCCTGCCTGAATGTATTATTGTTGATCTAAAATTGACAGTTTTTGGAAGCACTATTCATTCGAATATGACTGATTTAGATCGGTTAGCAGACTCCCTATCCATTTTGAATATATGTTCGCTTTGGGTATATATCAACATGATGAGCATATTACAGTTGTTTTTTTATTGGCTTATGTCATTACCCAAAGTATAATTTAAGTTTGTTGCAGGGAATTTGTTAAAGCGTTTTTTAAAATAAAGAAAAAGTTTGATTTGATTTAACCTCACCTTCGCGAAATGGATTTAAATATTTGAGTCGGTCCTAGAAATCACATTTCTCATAGTATATTAGAGTAGACCCAAACCTTCTTCGGGGTTAGTTTTTCTGTATTCCCTATGTTTTCCTACAGTCTGAGGATTCTGGTTATCATTCTTGATTTTAATTAATCTCGCGTAATCTTTGCTCAGTTTTCCGTATTGTCTCACTCTAGCCATTGTCCTCCGCACTAATACCCTCCTCGAGCATCCTATGTCCGGCGTTTTTTCCGCGTTTGTGTAATTACTGCACGTCCAGCGTCCAGCAGCATGGGGCTGCGCGACCGCAATTTGTTGTATGATGGATGTGCGCGAGCCGCAAGTGTCGCAGATTAAAATCCTCTCTTGATTCGAATTTGAGTGCGGCGTGCCATACTGTGGGGGGTATAGGGTTCGCGCGCACCCGGATGATGTATTGTGACGTGTTATTAGTTTATGGCCATCTAAACTCGCGACCTCTTCGAAACAAAGACGAATGATAATTCTTTTGTTTGAAACAAACTAAAGTTTGGGCGACATGATTAGGATAGGGCCCGGTGTTGACTAGTTTTCAAGTTACATTTCTTTGAAAAATGAAATAATTGCAAATTAATTATATCGTTTCCGTTCAGGCGGCTTTCACGACAACAGTGGTGTATTTAGAAATAAAAACGGATTCAATAGGATGTGAGAACGGGATTTTATCTTGTTACCACCATAATATTGCTAGAATTTTTTACATTTTTGCCAAATCCGTCAAACTTTTGACCGATAATTATTATTAATATTAGCAGAAAAACTTGTCTAATGATGAAGTTGTAAGATAATGCAAAGAAAAATACATAAAAACATTGAAATAACGTTTATAATTGAGTTAAAGTTCACCCCACTAACATCTCAAAGCGATCTTCATGAACTGAGAATCATGTACTTAGGAAGTTTGGCGGTTGATTTCATAATATCTACACAAGTGCATATACTGGCAATATATTTTATACATTAGTTGGGTACTTACTTATTGAATACTAAAATTTTTGCAAAGAGTAGTTGAAATAAATCCTTCATACGGAAGAAGAATCCAGCCACCGTTTTCTTCAAAGACTATTCATACTTAAAGCTATATGCTAATAATATTGTAGCTGATAACAGTATATTATACACTTAGGTTGAGAACTGAGCCATATTATTTACCGAGTATTTTTATATCCTGAAGCGCGTAGCGCCGAAGGATATAATATGCGAGGTAAATAATGGCCTTCTCAACCGAAGTGTATAATATAGAATTTTTCATTTAATTTTTAATTGGGTTTTTCTCCACCAAACTGCTTGAAAGACAACTTTTTCAAGTTGCCTCGAAAATTCATAAATTCTTAACACTAAAAGAACGAAACTTTAAACGTGTAACTCAAAAAATAACTTCAACAAATTTGTTTTCTGAGCTTTCGGAGGATAAATCTTCCTCCTTTCTCAAAGATCATGTCACGTCAAAGTGAAGTGACAGATTAATAAATTTCAGGTTAAAATGTCATGACAACAGAAACAATAGCCTAGCCACCTGCCTGATATTGTACCCTGTGTTTTATCTAATTATCTATACTAACTTCTCTTTGAATAAGAGGCAATAATATTTTACTGAATTCCACTGAACATTCAGCAACACAGTTGCCCGTATTTCCTAGAATAAATGCAGATTCTTTAATTTTTCGTCTATTTCCTACTTCTTCTTTTAGAATTGGTTTGGAACTATCCCACAATATCCTATGATTGTTATTAAAGGAATGTTCACATATTTTTGACTTCGAAATTTGATTTTGCCTGATATAATTTTTATGTTCTTTTAAACGAACGTTAAATGGCCTACAAGTCTCCCTAACATAGAACTTTCCATATTCACAAGGAATTTTATAAATGCAATTTTTTGAACTTTGTAACTCATTAAATGGTTTTGTTTTAACTAGCATCGATCTTAATGTATTTTTGGTTTTAAATACTGTTCTCACATTAAAACGATTGCCTATACGTTTTAGCTTATCTGACAGTCCAGGAATATAAGGAATTATTAAATTTACTGGTTGGTCCACCAGATTTATTTCTCTAATTCTATTAGCATTGTTATTTTGTTGGCAATCCTGAAAAACTTGCTCAACAAATTCAATAGGATAACTATTCTTCTCAAGAACATGTTTTATATGTTTAATTTCCTCCTCAAATTTTGTGTTATTAGAACAAATCGTTCTAGCCCTGTCATACAAACTTTTAATTACTCATTTTTTAACACTAATATGATGACTGGAGTTGAAATGGAGATATCTATTAGTATGTGTTGGTTTTCTATAGACACTAGTTTCTATATTATCTGATTTCTGTATAGAAACATCTAAGAAAGGTAATTCATTATTATTTTCAATTTCTAAGGTAAACTTAATAGAAGGTTCTTGAGAGTTTATAAAATTTAATAATGAATTTAACTCATCTACTCCATGTTCCCATATAACAAATATGTCATCTACATATCTCCACCAAACATTAGGTTGGTGAACATATCTAGTCAATTCATTTTGTTCAAAATCTTCCATGAATAAATTGCTTATGAATGGTGATAAAGGAGACCCCATAACCATTCCAAATTCCTGCTGGTAAAATTCATTTCCTAGTTGAAAATAAGTGTTTTTAACACATAGTGTTGTTAGTTCTAATATTGCATCTATATTCAAATTTGTCCTTTCTACTAAAGTCTGATCACTTTCTAACTTTCTGCGTAAAATATTCAATGATTTGTCAACAGGGACATTTGTAAAAAGACTAACCACATCAAAACTAGCTAATATATATTAATCCCGAAATTGATGTTCCCTAATTTTTTCTAGAAAATGATTACTGTTTCTGATAAATGAATTTGAGTTTCCTACTAACGAATTAACAATTTTAAGTAAATATTTTGCTAACGAATGACATGGCGAATTTATTGAACTTACAATGGGGCGAAGAGGAATGTTAGTTTTGTGTATTTTTGGTAATCCGTATAAGTGTGGAGGTTTTGAATGATGCGGAGTTAAGAGTGTCCTTTGTCTCTGTGTCATTTGTTCGCGGTATTTATACAGTGTTTTGTATATTTTAGTTTCTATTGAAGTTGTAGGGTCTTTGTTTATCTTCTTGTAAGTTCCTTCATTTAATAAATCATTTAATTTATTATCATACACAGTTTTTTCTAAAATAACAGTTGCATTTCCTTTATCTGCTGGTAATATTTTAATTATCCTATCTGATTTAAGTGATCTAATTGCTACCTTTGAAATATTTGACTTTGGTTTAAAATCTTTTTCTAAAATTATTTTTGACCTGACTCTAAATTCTTGACCTAATTCCTCAGGTAATGCTTGAGCTGTTTCCTCTACCGATGCTACTATGTCAAGCTTAGAAATTTTGTTGTCAACAACAGAAAAATTTAACCCTTTTGCCAAAACTAACTTTTCTGAAATGGTAAGTTCTCTGTTAGATAAATTAATTACTGTTCTGTTGACAAAATCATTGTCTATTTGATTGAATTCCTCACTATGCTTTTCCTCAACTAATCTTCGGAATTTGTTAATCTGTCTAAGTTTGACTCTATCAAAATGCCTTTATAGCTTATGCTGGTACAATTTGATATATAATTAAAATCATAGAAAGATTTATTTATATTTATATAAGTAACATAAACAAATTATGGGGGATATAAATGAAATACAGGAGAATGTTAGGGAAAGTGTACCTGACTGTCAGATAAGCTAAAACGTATAGGCAATCGTTTTAATGTGAGAACAGTATTTAAAACCAAATATACATTAAGATCGATGCTAGTTAAAACAAAACCATTTAATGAGTTACAAAGTTCAAAAAATTGCATTTATAAAATTCCTTGTGAATGTGGAAAGTTCTATGTTGGGGAGACTAGGCCATTTAACGTTCGTTTAAAAGAACATAAAAATTATATCAGGCAAAATCAAATTTCGAAGTCAAAAATATGTGAACATTCCTTTAATAACAATCATAGGATATTGTGGGATAGTTCCAAACCAATTCTAAAAGAAGAAGCAGGAAATAGAAGAAAAATTAAAGAATCTGCATTTATTCTAGGAAATACGGGCAACTGTGTTGCTGAATGTTCAGTGGAATTCAGTAAAATATTATTGCCACTTATTCAAAGAGAAGTTAGTATAGATAATTAGATAAAACACAGGGTACAATATCAGGCAGCTGGCTAGGCTATTGTTTCTGTTGTCATGACATTTTAACCTGAAATTTATTAATCTGTCACTTCACTTTGACGTGACATGATCATTGAGAAAGGAGGAAGATTTATCCTCCGAAAGCTCAGAAAACAAATTTGTTAAAGTTATTTTTTGAGTTACACGTTTAAAGTTTCTAATTCTAAAAGAAGAAGTAGGAAATAGAAGAAAAATTAAAGAATCTGCATTTATTCTAGGAAATACGGGCAACTGTGTCGCTGAATGTTCAGTGGAATTCAGTAAAATATTATTGCCACTTATTCAAAGAGAAGTTAGTATAGATAATTAGATAAAACACAGGGTACAATATCAGGCAGGTGGCTAGGCTATTGTTTCTGTTGTCATGACATTTTAACCTGAAATTTATTAATCTGTCACTTCACTTTGACGTGACATGATCATTGAGAAAGGAGGAAGATTTATCCTCCGAAAGCTCAGAAAACAAATTTGTTGAAGTTATTTTTTGAGTTACACGTTTAAAGTTTCGTTCATTTAGTGTTAAGAATTTATGAATTTTCGAGGCAACTTGAAAAAGTTGTCTTTCAAGCAGTTTGGTGGCGAAAAACCCATATAAAAATTAAATGGATCTGTTTGCGCCACAAATAAATTTTAGAAAATATATAGAATTTTTTTTACTACTAACATTGAAATATTGCCATATTTTACATATTTGATTAGATTTTGATATTTTAGTCATTTATTGCCTGGGGGTTCAGTTGTCAAGCTGATATGAAACTAATTTTTAAATGTCATATGGAAAATTTTTCATTATTATTTACCTAGGTATTTTATTATTATCATTATTTACCTAGGGAGAGAAATATTACATCTCATTAGAGGAATGAGGTAAATAATGGTGTTAGTAGTAAAAAAAATATTTACTTATTCTCTTTCTCCATTTTTCATTACAATTGCTCTTCTTTTACATATTTAGAATTAATTTTAATAACAATTCGAAATACCAAATCTTTATATTGGAATTCTTCGGCACAAGTAACATTTTTACAAACTTTATACCTAAGGTGTCCACAAAAAATTATTGATGTGAACCTAATACAAGGAACAGTTCTCACATCCTATTGAAATCACTTTTATTTAGAGGGGTACATAAAGTACGAAATAAATTCATTTTCTCGAAAAGGATAGGTTTTCGGCTAAAAAAACTATGTATGATAGTAAATTAAATAATTTAATAAATAAAGGAACTTACACACGACTGAACGAAGATCCGACAACTTCAATATAAAGTAGATTGTACAAAACACTCTGTAAATACCGCGAACAAATGATGAAAAACAAAGAACACTATTAACTCCAAGTTCACACCATTCAAAACCTACACACTTAATGGTTTTCCCAAAATACACAAAATTGGCATTCCACTGCGCGCTATTTAAGTTCGATAAATTCACTATGGCATTCGTTAGGAAAATATTTATTTAAAATTGTTAATCGGTTAGTAGGAAACTCAAATGGATTCATCAAAAGCAGCAATCATTTTCATCATCGTTCCTGATATGTATTATAGATTTGATGTGGTCAGTCTCTTTACAAAAAATGTTCCTGTTGACAAATCATTGAATATTTTATGCAGTAAGTTAGAAAGCGATCAGACTTTAACAGAAAGGATAGATATGAGTATAAATGCAATATTGGAACTAACATCCTTGTGCGTTAAAAGCACTTTCTTTCAGCTAGGAAATGAATTTTATCGGCAGGAATTTGGTATGTGTATGGAATCTCCTTTATCACCATTCATAAGCAATTTATTAATGGAAAATTTTGAACAAAATGTATTGACTGGATATGTTCACCATCCTAATGTTTGGTGGAGATATGTGGATGACATATTTATATGGGAATGTGGAAGTAGACGAGTTAAATTCATTATCAAATTTTAAAAATTACAAAGAACTTTCTATTAGATTTATCTTAAAAATAGAAAATAATAATAAATTTCCATTCCTATAGATGTTGTTATAATTAATAAGATATTATAGAAACTATGTCTACAGAAAACAGATATCTCAATTTTAATTCTAGTCATCATATTGGTGTTAAAAAAGGAGTGATTAAAAGTTTATAAGATAGGGCTAAAGTGAAGAACAGCTATCTTTTTTAATTTGTTGAGAAAGTGTTTCAGGATTGCCAACAAAATAATAGTAGTGGAATAATTAGAGAAATAAATGTGTTAGACAGATCAGTAAATTTAATTATTCCTTATATTCCTGGATTATCAGATAAACTAAAATGCATTGGCAATATTTTTAATATCCCTGTGAATGTTGAAAGTTCTGTGTTGGGGAGATTTGTACCGGAATCCTATAGTTTTAAAGATTTCTCTCAAGTAAATCCAAACATATAGTGGAAAGCCAAACGAGACGTTTCGAACCGACTTTGAAAATCGGTTGCACGAAAATGGTTATGCAGTTGACAATTTTCACGTATTTTTAATTGAGGGCTATATCTGAATTAATTTATGTTAATATAAGTTCTCGTTATACCGGAAGTGGTTTTGAAGGTCTGTTTTCTGTTTATATCAAAATATGGATATTTCCGCACTAATAGTGAACCCTAGTAAATTAAAATTTTTATTTTAATCGAAGAAAAAGTTAGTTTGAAACTACTTTTTGTATAATCGGGTAATTAGATCTAGGAATTTTCCGATACGTCGAGATATACCGGAACAATGTTCTTGCGAAGAACGAAACAGCCCATTTTAAGGTCAGAGTTTCATGTAAAATTTTCGGTTCGATACTTTTGTTTAATTGCCTGTCACAGTGCAGTGGTAAAATGTCATATGTTTTCTCGAAATCCGTCTTGATTTGAATGTGTGGTACGTGTTACACACTCGTAGCTAGGGTACTAATAATTCGAGTGTCACAGCTACAAAATTCCATATTATAAGATTCCAATTTTTGTTACACAAACATGAATAGCCCTGATGTTGATCACAGTTCAAACTAGAAGTAATAGTGATATATCAACAAAAATTGCCTGGTTCATGAAATAACTTTTTTATTTGCTAAATTCGACTCTTCGAACTATAAAAAAAAATGTACCACGCTTACCTCGCAAATTATTGTAAAAAATTGCTCATTTAGTGTAGTTTTTAAAATGCTCTAACATTTGATATGTTTTCCATATGACTATAATAATAATAATAATAATCGACTTGACATTCTCTTTGAGAAAGCTCACACAACAAAGTTGTTGACGTAATGTTGAGTTAAACATTCAAAGTTTCGTTCTTTTAACTAGGCATTTAAGATTTTTCTTGGCAACTTGATTGATAAGTTTGGTTCAGGTTTCTGTGGCGAAAAACCCAATTAAAATTTAAATAAAAACGAATAATGTGTTCAAAGGTTCTTCTATGCTACCGCCGAGTTGAATGCAAGCGAGGTATATTTTAAGAAAAAATACGTATTTATTCATCTTGCACATACTGCGACATTTTTTATTTGTTGTGAGGCTTTATTAATAACTTGTCTCAATTTTTTTCTGTTATTTATTGGTTTTGCGATTATGCAATTGATGGCTGTTCAGCTCATTACGTACGACGAGTAATAAATAATTTGGACCAAGCTTATCCACAAAGATGGATCGG
Organism: Pseudeuparius sepicola; assembly: GCA_963920635.1. Lineage (NCBI taxonomy): Eukaryota > Metazoa > Arthropoda > Insecta > Coleoptera > Anthribidae > Pseudeuparius > Pseudeuparius sepicola. The sequence goes on from OY987303.1 coordinate 33,074,444, forward strand.
CCGCCTTGGTCCCATTGTTGGGCCTCCCCGGTCTCCGGATTTCAATCCTCAGGATTTTTTTCTGGGGTTGCATAAACGAGAAGGCCAGAACAATAATTAACATTAATTGTAATTAATTGACAAACGTATTAATGAAACCGCACAACAAATAAATGTCTCACAAAGTACTTACAAAGACATACAAATTTAACAAAAAATCTTTTTTAAAAAGACACCTCGCTATTATTTGAATTGGTGGCAGACAGTTTGAACACATCATTTGATTTTTATTTGTGATTTGTTTATAAATGAGCATTTTTTTTAAATAACTTGGTCGGTTAGCATGGTATGGTATACCGTATTGGCAGCTCTAAATGTGTTGTCCGATGTTCAATGTGTAAGAATATATCCATAATGAGAAATCGAATAAGTAGAAAAGGTATAGGTATAAATGCGACTTTGCCAATTGTGGTCTTTCATCGTGGTGACCTAAAATTATTTCTTTGGCATATCCCCAAAGAAAGAAGTCGTTGGGTGACAAATCGGATGATTGTGGCGGCCAGTTAAGTGTACCCAATGTACCCCGCGTGGAAATTAACCGATTTGGAAATGTGGCTTCCAAAAACTCTTTCAGTAGTCGGGCATTGTGGTCATAACAGCCATCCTGCACACTACCACGAAGTTGATTGGCAATGCTCGTACTTCAGGAATAATCTGGTTTGGAAGCATTCACAAGTATCTACTTTTCAGCTGTTAGTGTACCATCAATAAAAAAAGGACCAATAACGTTATTATTTAATATTCCTGACTAAACATTTTGAGGGTACTGGGTATGCAGAGTCAGCGAAAGGTGTTTATTTTCCAGAGAGCTAAGTTAGTACCGAAGGATTGTGATGGCCATGCAAGGCAAACGAACTTTCATCAGAAAATAAAATATTTTGGATAAAATCTTCGTCTCCATCACCTTTGTCCCCAATGGCTTCACAAAATTCGACGCGTCTATTACAGTCCTCGGGAAAAATTTCCTGCGTAACTTAAATTTTATAAGACTTGTAGGGTTTTTTCATTAAAATGCTTCGAACAGTACGAGCGTTCCAATAAACTTTTGCGGCTATTTTCCGACTAGAACAGGGTTCACTAATTTCGACCACTGCACAAACATTAAGTTCCTTCCTTACCAGAAAGGACTTTTCCACGATCACCATATTGATCAACGCGTTCCTATTTTTGATATAGCAATTTGAATTGATAATAAAACTCAATATCTACATTAAATGCGTAATTTATCGAAAATATTGAATTTTCTTGCTGCTTATTTAAATTAAAGGTAGCAAAATTTAGATCTAACATTGGCTAGCACTTCAGGGGAAATATTTTCAAACACAATAAGTAATGATTTCTACATCGAAGTTTATTGGGAATGCTCGTACTTCAGGAATAACCTGGTTTTGAAGCATCTTAAAGTACTTTTCAGATGTTGGTGTACCATCAATAAAAAAAGGCAAATAACGCCAATAACTCAGCCCAAACATTTAATTTTTGGGGGTACTGGGAACGCAGAGCCAATGAAAGGTGTTTATTTTCCCGAGACCAGTAACGTACTACCGAGGCCTTGTGAAGACCATGCAAGGCAAACGAACTTTCATCATTAAGTAAAATATATTGGATAAAATGTTCGTCTCCATCAGCTTTCTCCCTATAATGGCTTCACAAAATTCTGCGAGGTTATACAGTCCTCGGGAAAATTTGTCTGCGTAACTCTCTTTTTTTTAAGACTTGTAGCTATTTTTCTTCAAGATGCTTCGAACAGAACGAGCGTTACAATAAACTTTTTCGGCTATTTTCCGAATGAACAGGGTTCGATAATTTCGGCCACTGCATTAAGTTCCTTGTCAGAAAGGACTTTTCCACGATCTTGTTGATCATCGCCACATTTGTAGCATCCAGTTAAACATCGGGTAGTTTCCCATTTATGCACGATTTTGCGTACAGTAGAAACAGCGGGCGCTGGACGGTGTTCAAATGCAAATGCAAAGCGAGCAATAACCTCTTCAACATTAGGGCACATGAAATACCAATTTATAATTTGCACTTTCTCTTTTTAAAATGGTAATACTTCATTTTTGAAATATTATTTCAAACCAGTAGCAGCTTGCCTACCGGTAGTAGGCAATGAATATCATACATTTGTTCTCCCTAGTAATCGATGAGGTGGGGAATCCCCTATCTAATTTGGCCGTGCTTCATCCCACCACCTCCTAATACTTAATTCCCTGATTATAATATTTTATTATAATCATATCCCATTTGCTATTCGCTGTTGCCTGTCCCTACCCCTATACCTTGGTCATAATATTATATTGTTTCAAGTAGTGGCAACCTCGCATTTATACCTATCCCTTTTCTACTAATTTGATTTCTCATCATGGATACATTCTTAACATTGAATGTCAGACGACACCTTTAGAGATAGTAAAGTACGCAGGGTCGCGTATAATAATATACAGTGAGAACGCGAAGGCTGGAACAAATTCAATAAGATCTCTTTGGGCAAGGGGAAAAATCACTCAGACACGTCAACCTTAATTTTCAATTCGCAAATTATGACATATAAATGCGTCATGTGACGTAATGGGTGTCGCAAATTTGATGTTAGGTATCGTAATTTTTTTAAAATTATGAGCACCACTTATTATTGCGTCATTTGAAAGAGCTCTTTTTTCTACATATAATTAGAAGGAATCTGTTTAGAATTATCCAACGGCACTCTGCTAGACAATATACGGATAAAAATGTGCCAAATAAGAAAACGTTCTTTAGTCTTTTGCTAATGATTGAGAGATGCTGGAAGTTTTAAGTCATTTATTTATTTGACCAGGGTGGAGGCCAAACCCGGAGAGTAAGAGATAGCCAGAGGTTTTAATTCATGTAGAAGATAATCCGGGCACTGACACAACGCGACTTTCGTTACGCCATGCTATTTCTCGGAACAGTTGCCCGGGTTTATAGTAACAACGACGATACCCGCAGCAATACCTTTTGGGCCTAGGGTAGGGGGAAATTGGTATTTACTATATATAAATACCTAATGTTCCTTTGCATGTTTAAAAATAGTAAAATTACGATATCTATGACGTTTACAAATATTGCGTACTTTAAAGTAGGATAAAAGATAGAACAAGCTCAGCGGTCTCAAAATGTGTAAAACAATTTTTTATTAAAAAAATCAAACCTTTATTTTTGAGTTTTTGAAAAGACAAATTCATACATTCCCTTCACCTCAACGGAATTTATTTAAAGAATACGTATTAGTCTCCGATTGTGTACTATTGTGAATGCAATGGGGTTAAGCCAGGCAAGTGGGGTGATCAATGATGTTCCCAATTATTACCAATTATTTTACCAGTAAATGTTTTGTCTAGAATTATCAGCAGGTTCCACGCTCAATTAAAACCAAAAATTTTGAAAATTTTTCAGCCACCCGTCTGATTTCCTAAAATATCTTAATTATTGCTCAGAGTTTAAGTTTTTTCTGAAAAAGTATGGACCGAAAACTTGACTGTTTAAATGCTACAAAAAGAAAATTAGGTTTCTTCTGAGATCATCATCTGCAGTTTTGTGAGCTAGCCCGTTTAATTTGAACTGAACTTCTTTAATCAGTTCATGAAATATTATTATGAAAATTTAAAACATTCATAATCATAATACTCTCAACCACGCAGGAAAACCATATCGAACATCAAATTTCCTTTCTTTTAAGGTATTAAAAATTTTCGCACTTTTCTTTAAACGTGTCAAAAATTTTCTGCATTATCTAACATTCGTTCTTCGGCTAATATGCGAGAAGTACTGATTTTCCGTGTTTCAGGTGTAACGTTAAAATAATCGTGCTAAAGTTGTTATGCTTTTTAAAATTTCAGCTATTTGTCGATGTGCGGTATTTTCTCAACGTATTAAAAAAAAACTCAATTTTTTTGTACAGACAAAAACTTAAAGGGTAACGAAGTTATTTAGGAAATTAATGAATATTTCCAATCTAAAATTATTGTTATAATTTTTCCCTAATGTGTAAGTTTGATGGTGTGAAATCGGGTGAACTTCATAGATTTTGTTTCAAATTTGGTGAGATCATCAGGACTGAATGATCACTTATAAATTGAAAGATTTCTTGCTTTACAGTAAGCAATAGTCCATTTCCTCTAACATTATTACCTTGCTCTCTATGTCACGGCAAGAAAATTAGGAAAGTTGCCTTGCTCGCAAGAGAAAAACGAGATCAAGAATATTCTTGAGTAGCCCTGTTAAGACTAGTATTTTACACAGGTTCAAGAACGAACGCTATTATAGAAGCCTAATCATTTCGCCTGTATGCTCTTCTAAGGAAATATACGAAAATAATTAATTTGTTTTAAACATCTCCCCTGTATTACTACCCCACTCCCGCCAACTATATAGTTTCTTCATAAACAAGGAAATTAGCAAGAATTTTGATTACCCCCTGCTATCTTTAGATGTAGCCGAACGTTCGTCTCTATTGTTTAAACAGTTTTGTCGTTACTCGTTTGTTAATTAATGCGTAGTGACTTCAAAGCGGATCCCGACGGCGCGGTATAGGAGATTCGGGGGAGACTCGGCTCCCGCTCTCGGAAGCGCGCAAACTTCGGGGACACTGTTTGTCTCTGTTTGTTACTTACGCAAATAACCTCAAAACCGATAAGAGGCCGTTTTTAGATCTGCCAAGTTGCTTGGGGCGAGTTTCAGCTTAATTTGAACTTTAGAAAGCGGGTAGTATCTGCACGGGCTGTTTGCTTGATGATGTCGCAAGTTTGCGCGGAGGCGGAGCGTTTTGTGGAAGTTCGCTGATACGCCGTTCCAAAGGACATTCTTTGGGGTATCTCCTACGTGCAAACCTAGATACTGTTTATTTAGTAGATTAAGACAGTAAGGAAACCGGAAATATCAAATGGATTATGGTGGGCGATGTGGTGAAGGTTTATACATATATGTTTGAGGTAGTATGTCATTGTCGTATAGGGACAAACTAAAAAATAGCCCGACGCCACGTCAGGCTACTTCTATCAGACGTACGGGACAGTGCTTACAGCTTATAGAAAGTGTTGGATTATTTCCGAAGATCATTGTACGAAAAAGTCCAGGTTTTATGCAATATATTAATGCCATGATACAAAAAAAATAAAATAAATGAAATGGGAATAAATGAAATACATGTGTGCGGGGCTTATGTCGGTGAGATCTACGTCACGCGGAGTATGGTTTTCAAAATGTCGAATGAATTTTTTACTTGAACTTCGACTGAATTATCTGGTGTTTGGTGGCAGTGACCGCGTGTAAGTCAGATAATGAATCAAAACATTTTGTGTGTGATTTGATGTTCTTTTGCTTCCTCAACAACCAAAGTCTCTCGAAGATTTGGACGATTGTTTGCAAACGAGCAGATAAAATTAACGTGCAAAATTCTAGAATTCGCTCGAGACGCATTTTGACGAAACTAGCTACGAACGAAAGCTGAAATACGACTACAGACTACTCAGTACTCAAGCGCGATGCGATACCATCCCTAAATTTACCAATCAAAATAAAAGATATGAATGTAGACATAAATGATCGTATGAATAGAAGAAATCGATTAAACCTGGTTGATAGTATTCTAATTAAATTAATTATTAAGTTAATTATTGTGTTAAGTATAGGTAAATTAATATGTTTGCGTGATTGAGGACGTAGATGTTGTCTCCTTGATTAAAGACTTCCGCAGGCTGAATGTGATGCTTTGATTCTTCCGGATACATCCTGTATGTATCCGTAAGGACCGTAAGAACCAAAGAAGTAGATAGTGTTTCTTTTCCTTTTCACTAAAAGTAGTAGAAGTTCATACATAGTTTTTGCAGTAGTGTTAGTGAGAGTGAAGTAATTCGTAATGAAATAGATCGCAGGGTTATGGTGATGTATAAATAATACTGTAGAGGATTCACAATTTCATGCTTCCACTACAATGGTCGGTCTATTTTAAGTTTATTTAGTTCTTTCACTTTCAACGTATACAGTCTTCTCTTAAAATTAAATTTTTTCAACAAATTGCTTTTTACCTTTAACATTAAATTTAAACACGAATTGAGATTAGACTTGTCTGAAACAAAATAAAAACAAAAATAATCGATATAAATACTTGAAAGTTGTAATTTCTGTTTTCAGTAGATATAAAAATACAGAGAATGATGAAAGAGATGAAACAAAGTGAGAAGAGGTTGAAAGAATGAAAATGAACACAAATAAACGTATAATGTGGACCTACAGATTGTTGCTAAAAGAGCTATTCTTTTTCGGCAGAGTCGACACTTGGGGCCTGGAGCAAAAAAACATAATTAGAACCTGGGATGTTACATGATTGTTAAAAAGGTATATTTGACAGAAGAACAGACGCTGTACCACAGCCAAATTTAGGCAAGCCCTGAAGTTGAGAAAACTGGCAACATGGCTTGCGGGTTTGTGTGGCGTGGCCTGTCACTCCCTGTCGGTTGATTTTACATAAGAAACTCGAGAATTAGTTTCATAGTGCGGGTAGTGGTATCGTCGTGAGATTTATACGACCAGGGAGTGTGTCCCTGTGCGGAAACAGACTGCTCGAAGTGCTGGCCACAGCTTTTTTTGTTTTGTTCGTGCAAAACTGAAACATTTGTAAAAGTACGAAGTGAAGAAGCAAAAGAAGTTATTGGTTACTTCTACATTTGAAGCCTCAAAATGCCTATAGAATCGTCGAGGGAAGCTAGAACTTAGTTGAATACCTGGCTGTAAGTCAAATCGTATATAATAATAACTTGAAGTGCTAGGTTTTCTTTGCTTGACGGCAGCCGGTCGACTTGTATTCGTTGTGGGCTTTCCAAAGGACGAAAATTGAAGTATAAAATGATTAAGAGACAAACTTAAGTATGCTTTAAAATTAAAGAAGTTTTTGTAATAATTGAAACATTGTTTAATATTGTTGCAAATTTTTTTAACCTAATTAAAGTCAAAAGATATTATTTTAGTTAGGTATATGTTTTACGACATTGACCATAACTGCTATTTCAATCATAACAGATTGCTCTCCTTCACAAAACGCAGTTTTATGTGCGTTTGTAGTTTATATTTTTAGGAAAATTTAACCATAAGGAAAGATAATCATAGTTTGCCTGACAGAGCATGTTGTAGTTCCCTCTATTTGCCCAAATTTGCCATATTTGTCGAAAATGTAGGTACCTATCCACGCCAGGAATCATACTTATTTTAAATACTTATACTTCTGTGTATATTGTGTACCGATTTTATTATTGTATATTAAACAAACGTACTTACTTAATCTATTATAATTATAAAAAATGTTGAAATGTTATTATAAAAGAGAAACTAAGAACTAAGCCAAAGTGGCGAAAAGTCCGTAAAAAGGCCGATCGTTATTAGACCCGCTAGATTGCATAGACCCATTGAATCATCCCGCTGCGGAGTTGCCTCATGTTTGCACAGGGCTTGTAAGTTTGAGAAGGTTGTGGCTGTGCTCTTTGTAAAAATTAAAAATGTTTAGTCCAAAGTCAAACGATGGAACATTAAAGCCATATAACTAGGTTCAAGTTGCAATTTTAGGAGGCCTAGTTGGCAACTGGAAGCAACCTATTTTTTATTCATATGATTGCACCATGCAAAAGAAAAACTTTTTATCATTATAAATTATGTACAAAATGCCCTTCCCAGTTGTAGCAGTGGTAAGTGGCATACATACAAGTCAAACATGGTCTCGCATCTTATAAAATTACTAAAAATCACTTTGTTGTTGATGGTTTTATATTAAATAGCAAAGAAATAAATAAGGGCGCAATTGAAAAATCGATCGAACTTACCAGTTCTGCGGACTTAAATATCACCCACAAAATTTCAACGGATTCTTTAAATGTGAGAGGACCCCAACGACAAAAGTTAAAAGGGGACTGCACGATCATCCTAATGTGCTGGCATTTTAGTAGCGCTTACAGCTCACATTTTGAGGAGAAACAATGGGCCTCTCTCTCTCTCTCCATGATGCAGGCAATGCAGAAATGGACAATCTGGACAATACTTCGTATTGAGAAACTTTGCCAGAAACACTTTTGAGTGGTCAATGCTTCTCTCAACTTGCACCTGCGGAGAGTAAAACTCCAACAATTATTGACACCTTAAGTTTACAACTTAATGATATTTGTTCTGATGACACCGATGTCATATCTTTAATAATCCTTTGCATCATGTAGTAATGCAGGAAGACGTGTAAAATCAATTAAGATTATATTAATAGGGACCGAGTATTAAATAAACTACGTACGGGGGGAGATGTGACTTTTCATATCCACTTTCAAAAGTAAGCAATAAGCTCCGTACCAGATCAATTCGCCGTTGAGCGCCTCCATAGTGGCGCCGACTTCGTGGGGGCGACGACGCCACGGGACGCATGAAGCCAAGCAAGCAGTTTACGTGGGGGCTACGCCCCCACGCAGGACTCAGGAGTTTTTGGCTTGAAATTTGTGCAGCCAGCCAGCGAGACACTTGACTTTTCGTAAAATATCAGAGACAATTTCCGTGTAGGGCACACTTTATTTCCGAGTGCAATAATAGTAAACGACTGACTATTCTCAATACCTACCAAGGTTATTATACAGAGGTTTGGGGGTTCTTTGACAGGACAGGGAAGGGGGTGAGAAGAGCAAGGGGACGAACTGGGCCAATGGAGTTGGTAGCATTGTCGCATGAAATTCGTGATTTAGTAAATCCCTAGGCATTTTTAGTAGTGGAGTCAGTGGCGTGCGGCGTGTTTTACCTATTTTTATTCGATTTTTTTGTTATAGTGGTTGGCGGAGAAAAGATCGAAAATCAAAAGGTCGAATCACAGTCGACCGAATCACAAAATGTCGAAAACAAAATATAGAAACTACAAAAGGTCGAATCACAAAAGGTCGAATCAAAAAAGATGGAAAGGCAAAAGGTCGAAACTACAAAAAGTCGAAACACAGAAGGTCGAATTACAAAAAAGTCGAATCACAAAAGGTCGAATCGCAAAAGGTCGAATCACAAAAGGTCGAAGTACCTACAAAAGGTCGAATTGATAAAAACAATAATTATAATTTTTAGCTAGTAATTGAAAATTATGAGTCGCGGCAACACCAAGATTGTGGATTGGCGGAAAAAATGTCGAAACACAAGAGGTCGAATCACAAAATATAAAAACTGCAAAAGACCGAATCACTAAAGGTGTCGAATCAAAAACAGTTGAATTGACAAAAAATAATTCTAATTTGTATCCAATAATTTGAAAACAATGATTGGCGGAAAAAAAGTCGAAAATCCAACGGTCGAAAATAAAAGGTCGAAACACAAAAGCAGGAAAAGCTTATTTTGTATAAACGAAAATTATTGTCAGTAGGTACCCATTTCTGACTTCAGCTTAGGCCAGAAGTGAGCGTCACAGTTTTTTGAGACACCATGTATATTTTGCGGCAAAATATACAGGGTGTCTCAAAAAACTGTGCCGCTCACTTCTGGCCTAAGATTTTTTTTGAGACACCCTGTATCTTTTGCGCAAAAGATACAGGGTGTCTCAAAAAAATCTTAGGCCAGAAGTGAGCGGCACAGTTTGTGCAAAAGATACAGGTTGTCTCAAAAAAATTTTAGGCCCAAAGTGAGCGTCACAGTTTTTGAATCACCCTGTATATTATTCCGCGAAATATACATGGTGTTTAAAAAATGTGACGTTCACTTCTGGCCTAAGCTGAAGTCAGTAATGGGTACCTATACGGACAATAATAATTTTCGTTTATAAATAAGAAGCCTTTGGCATCGGCGTATAGCTGCAGTTTGCCTTTTTGGGCTCAAAATGTAGGTCCTTTCAATTATGGAAAACCAATTAGTACATATCGAGTTTTAAAATTTCGACCTTTTGTGATTCGACCTTTCGTGTTTCCACTTTTTGTAATTCGACCCTTTGTGATTCGACATTTTGTGATTCGATCTCTTGTGATTCGACCTCTTGTGATTCGATTTCTTGTGGTTCGACCTTTTGTGATTCGACCTTTTGTAGTTTCGACTTTTTGTGCTTTTATCTTTTGTTTTTCGATCTTTTGATTATTCTACCTTTTCTGTTTTCGAGATTTTTTAAAATTTCGCCTTTTGTGTTTCGACCTTTTTTCCGCCAATTATTATTAGTATTGCAAAGAAAAGCTATGCCGGATGGTACCAACTGTGCAGTAACTAGCTGCGTAAATAATAGAAAGCAGTAGAAAATAAATTGTACCCTCTGCACTTTGATACGCCTGTTTTTGAAATATTGAAATATAATAGAAGCAGAAGTAATAAATGGTGGGGGGTACCTTTTAAATATGGTGGCAATGCCCAAACATCCACATCATTATAACCTTGATACCTACGAAGTTAATGTAAATTTGGATGCAGTAGCAAATGAGTTTATTAAAAAAAACTGAAATAAGAAGAAACACATTTTATGTGAATTAGGTGCATTTTTCTTGAATTAGTTACTTTAGTATGCATGAAAATTATAATAAAATGTTATTCTTCATTTTCACCCTTGTTGATTTTTGTGTTTTACATGCTTTTGAAAACACGGCGCATATGTCCATGGCGTTTAACATAATAGGGGTGTACTAATGTGAATGCTGAATAAAGTAGGTGATACTACACGTTGTTTTCTTAATAATTTAATATCAACCTTGTGACAACAACACAAAATGTTAAAAAAGTATTTAAATATTTACATTAAAGGCTCATTTAAAAAGTATTCTAATAATACCATTTATTATAAATCTACCATGTTACGAGGTATTCTCAAAAAAATATTTTTGGTCATTACCTCAGAAACGACAAAAGCCACAAAAAAATTGGTCGATATAGTAGCTCCTCTATTAAGGAGAACCTCGAAAATTCTGGAGACACTACTTAACAATTATTTATTGGACACAAGGTAACTGATCAAAAAGAACCGCCTTTGTAACACAAGAAGCAGAGTTTACTAAGTAGCTGAATGCTCTTCCAAATAAAATAATGTTTTAAAGGCAAACCTGCCACGAATTTATTATTTTTCGAAAATTGCCAATTAATTTAAAAATGAGAATAGCTTCTTGTTGCAACTGAAAGTTCCAACAAACTCTCATTATAAGTTAGGAAAACAAAGTGGAGTAATGACAAAATCATAATTATTGGCTATCTAACTCTTCTTTTACAGGTCGTTCTTTTTTCACTTTTTTTCGGAGATTATTGGCTCATTCTGGGTTTTCCTCATCGCATTGACTTCCGTTGTTGTTCATCTAAACTGTTATATTTGTAGTTCATTTCTAAAAAGAACTCCCTTTTCTGTTTTCAGTTTCAGCAACAGCAAATAGACAACATGATTTATATTATTCAACAAATAAAGCAATATATTTTCTTTTTCTCATATCACTACTAACCAAAAGAATACCTCCTACATTCGCTGATAAAGTAGAGCACTAATTTTTAACCAATAGATTTATATGAAGTGAATACTTCTAAACCTTCTTCTAAACTCTTTTTTAATTTCATATCGAAACCTAATTCGTAGAGTTAAGTAGTTAGCATCGATGTCATCTATGTCAGCAACGCCAACTTCTTTTACATATTGTAAGAACATTGCAGGAGTTAGGGCAACTGTTTTCATAGATGTAGGTCAACGGTTTGCAATTTATAACAGCTTTACAAAACTGGTACAAATTATTCTTGATATTTTGAACAAGATTTATTGAATACTCTTCGCAGAAGATCTTTTAAATTCTTATTAGTCGCTTTTTAGCAACTAGGTACTCGTTAAGCAACTACCCCAAGTAGCCTGTTCAGGCAAAAGATCCAGCAAAATATCCAACGCAGCTTCTTTGCGGTGCAAGAATTGACTAATTATGTCAGTAAGTACATGAAATAGTCCACATATTGTAGTGGAGTGGGAGACTCTGAAGAGTAGGGTAACACTCCACAGCTCTACAAACACAGTTTATTCAAGGAAAACTGTAAATATGTTTCAACCCACCTATCTATATCTATCATCTTCAGCAGTAAAACATTTTAGTAAGCTAACAAAACTAACTTCTCGTCCCATTCTCCGTATTTTCTTTCTTACTTGCAATCTGTAATAATATATAATGCACGTACAAAAAGTAGTCCACTGATATAGTAAACTATCGACGACCAAGTGTTGTTTCTTCGTCAACCTGAGCAAAATGACATGGCTTCAGAAATCAGGTGAATTTGAGCTAAAAAGCAGGTCTCCAATCTGTACTGTGGGGAATAGCAAGGTACTAATTTGACTGTGTTTTCTTGTGTGGTTAGATGTGCAACAAAGGGAAGATACAACATGCAATTATTTGGGATTCCAGCGGTTTTGCAAGAAAAATCGGGTCTCTGATCTGTTCTGTTGGCAGATAATATCCCACTGACTTTCGGGGATTTGCGTCACAAATATGTAGGTATTTACTGATATTGCTAATATCAAGAACTGTGATATTTTCATTCAATGTGTACTTCTTTATAATGTAGTGTATAATGTGTAGTACTCTCAGAGAAATGACAAAGGCTAGAGGGGGTAAGAACAAAAAGTAAACAGAGCCAACATCTTTTTGAGTGATGACTCGTACTCCATTGTTTACAACATTTCATTTCAAAATAGAAGGGTTTAATAATGGGATTAAATGAAGGCACCTCCCATATATAACGCTAAATTAACAAATGTAGTTATTAATTTCTTGTATGTAATAATTTTAAACTAAAACTAAATTGCGCTGTAATTACAGTAGCTAATTATCACTTTAATAAAATCGTCAACAGATACCTCAAACCGCCCAACATGGCAACGCCGCCGTTGCCGCCGCGGGCGCCGTGTTCGTTAACTGGGCGGTATTTGTTTTGTGTTTGCCCAGCAAGTCAAGTTTTCCGATTGTTTACGTATGCATTTTTCGTGTTTTCAATTGCTTTTCTGTTAATTGATACGCTATAATTATTAGTATTTAGGATATAGTGACTTATTTTGTATACAATGGGACGCAGAAAGTGTGTGGTGTGTGGCCAAATTGATATTTCTCAGGATTTAACCTCTCACAGGTAAACGTTGTACACAAGGGCCTAATGTTTGTTTACTTCGTTAAATTTGCATTAGATGTTGGTTGACTACAAACGTGTGTATTTTGAAGGGTTGCTCCCTCTGTCCTTGGTTATTTATCTGAGGTAGTACTATATAAGTTTACAAGAGCTACATAGTTAAATAATAATTACTGTAAAACCCCATTTCAATTCAACACAGTGTAGGTATCATGAAATTTTCCTTTTAAAAAACAAATTTATTAGGTACTTAAGCAAAAGAACCGAGACCACAGTATTGAGACCATATATTTATCCCGTAACTGAATAAGTAATAATTACAATTATTCAACACTTTCGCGCTAAAAAATAAGGTACGATCCCTGGATTTAAACTGGTAGTAATGTTCTAGGTCTTATAGGCCACAAAACTAAAGAATTTTAGCATTTAACCTAGTAATAAGATTATAAAATGCAAATTAAATTAAGATGCAATTAGTTATAATACAGAGAATACCAGAATATAGAGAGTTCATCTTGTCAAATATGTCAAATGGAGCCCAACTTTAAACGGTAATTAATCTATTGTAGGTTACTGCGGATCTTTCTCAGTTTTAAATTAATCTATAAAAAATGAAGAACGCGCACTCTAGTTCACAATTTATCTAAACGATCTAATCGGGTGTGTGAAAAATTTCGTAAAAGGTGACATATTTGACAAGATAGGCTCTCTGTATTATATTCTGGTATTCTCTGTGGTTTTAATCCAAGAAGTGTGCTGTACTTTCTTAAAACGATGCTCTCCCTGTTGTAGAGAGGGGGATTCTCGACTCAATTTCTGTGAGAAATTAGAAGTCTATACAGCTTAGTTATTCGCTTGCACAACAAACTTCACTTCACGGTTACGTTCCTAGAAATTTCAGTACACTAACATTTTGGCAAACAAATGACAACAAAGATATCAGAAAGTTACTGGTTTGCGATGTTTGTTGGAGCAGGTCCATGATATACAGGGTGAGTCAGAATGTATAGTAAATACTTTAAAGGGGTGTTCGGCAAGTGGTTTTAAGGGGGGGTCTTTTATATAAATTTTTTCGATTTGGGCTTTCCTTGCCAAGTTATTCGGGTCTACAGGGTGACCCAAAAGTATTTTTATTATTTATATTTCTATAACGGCGCCACTTAAAAATTTGAAATTTGATATGTGTTATCTACTTACTGAAAGACGCCATAGGGTAGTTTATTCATTTATACACTGCCCTAAAAAAGGGTAAAAACTATAGAGGGTAGAGGTAAGGAGGACCATCTCTGTATTATAAAATTGTCCCTCAAAACCATTAAATTAAGATGGCGCTGCTGTTGCCCCCGGGTACCAAATCTACCCTCCGAACTTTGCTACTTTCCACTCTGCTAGAGATGTGTCAGTCGTGAATCACTTCAAAGTATTGATTGACCGAATCTCAACATATCGATACTATCCAATCATGAAGCAGTCGGTTATTACCGACACTTCACAGTCCACACCTCGAACGGCCGACGATCGAACGAACTAACACAGAATGAAATGATTCGATATTTTTTGAAATCGGTCACCGATCGATTTGGTCGTAGTAAAATGAACGAAGTACCCATCTCTAAAACAGTTTTTGAGCCGAACACCATTATAAGATGGTCCTTTTTACCTCTACCCTCCATAGTAAAGACTAACAACCACTAGGTATTAATTTTTTTACTCGAACTTTTTTGTGGGTAATTTTTACGTATAACAAAAATATGATTTGTGTAGCTCCTTTATTTAAGAAACTTTTTTCCCTCTACATTTTTTCTCGAAAACACAATATTTTTCCTAGAATAAAATAATTTCATGCCAAATACCATTCCCAGACCATAGAAAATATAGAACTATATTTTCTGTGCCCAGACTGTTCCAGACTCGGTCCCAGAAAATTAAGTAAAAATTTATAGTAGGCGGGCGACAAACAATTTAATTATTTTTATTAAACATTCAAACAACAAAAATACCAGGTAACAACAATTCAGCTTCAGGATAAAAAAAGATGTTACACCCTGTAGACCCGAACAACTTGGCAAGGGAAGCCCAAATCGAAAAATTTTATATGAAAGACCCCCTTAAAGCCACCTGCCAAACACGGTTTTAAAGTATTTAGTACTAAACATTCTGACTCACCCTGTATATGGAGCAGAGGTATACCAACAAAAGTCCCCGAATTACTTCAACGGTTAGACATATAGGCACTTGGAATGCCTTACGGAATCAGAAAGTATGTTGGATACTAACCTATAAATTATATTACCACGGGACGCGCGTATTAATAAAAATGAAAGATACACGGCAAACCCATGGTTTCATTACCACCTAACAAGGTTGACACTCTCAATAAATCTCTAATAATTTATTAAGAGAGCGGCAAAATGCTTAATCGGACACTCTCGGTGCGATACCTCCGTTCTTTAAATATAAAAACAACAACAAAATCTCGAAATTCCTCTTTCTTCTCCTTCTTCTTCTTCTTCTTCTTCTTCTTCGTCTTTTACAGGAGACCGTGATAGATAACCACCGGCGGCAAAAAAGCCTCTTTGTCTGTTCTGCAGCTATGTTAATTCTATCGTGTGATAATTCATACGACTTGTACTTGCTTGGTTCGGTGTCGTATTATAGTAACGAACGACGAGCTTGCGCGTATAGCTTACATATACATACAACATCCGTGTAGCCGATGTGGTCCTCAGGCCCGATGAGATATGACAGAAAAATGCCTGTAAAACTCTCTCTTATCTGATTGTTATTGGATTTATTAACCTTATATGAATTGTGACAAAAGAAATTTTGTACTTTTAAACAATGGAATCCATACATGGATCTTATTTCAGGTCAGACAAAATAGATTTTAAAATTCGATCAGACCTGCTTTTTTAAATGCAAATACATACAGGTTGTCACCAGATTGACTTCAATATACAGGGTGTCTACTTTTAAGTGTATACAAATCGATAAAAAATGCATTTTGTGAGATATTTTCAAAAACCTTTTTTTGTTCGAAAGGCCTTCAAAAACCGCTTCTTTTGACCTTTCTGCCATTTTCAAAATGCAAATCCAGGGCCGGCTGCGATTTTTTTATACCCCCGATTTTTACGAAAACCATTTAGCGATTTTTTTATTTAAAATCTGATCCAGCAGCGTTAATCAGAACACCCCGAAACCCCTATATACCAAATTTGAATAAAAAATATACAGGGAGTTCCATTCTGCGGGGTGTCAAAGTTGAGCAAAATAGGAATTTTAAAGGCATCTGCCAAGTCAAAAGTGCCATGGAATCCCCTCAAAACAGTTGAATGGTCAATAGGACTACTCAAGGTGTTGGTGTGCAAAGATACAATACAAAATATACAGAGTGTTCTTATCTGTGCCATCTCAAATACCTGAATTTTTGGAACTTTATACTGGTCAAAAATCGAGTATATCAAAACCGCTACACACACTATAAAGGAACTAAATCTAAAAAATACAGAAGTCTGCCAGTCGGTAAGTCCATATCAGTTAAGGTGGCTAGTGTACCACAACAGGAAACGCACAGAAAATGTATCATCTTTGACAGTGACTTTGTTGAGTAAGCTCCAATAATTTAAATTGTTTTTATTTGTTAGTTGGCATTTTGTAAAGAAATACATTACTTTTGTGTTTATCAATATTTTTTCAATGATTCCACAGCACTCATGACCCGTATAAAGTTTAATTAAAATTCAGCATTTTGAGATGGCACAGATAAGAATATTCTGTATATTTTGAATTGGACCTTTACACACCAACACCTATTAACCATTTAACTGTTTTGAGGGCATTCCATGGCACACTTGATTTTGCAGGTGCCTTTAAAATTCCTATTTTGCTGAACTTTGACACTCTGCAGAATAGAACTCCCTGTATATTTTTTATTAAAATTTGGTATATAGTTATTTTTGGGTGTTCTGATTAACGCTGTGGGGTCAGATTTTAAATAAAAAAATCGCTAAATGGTTTTTGTGAAAATCGGGGTATAAAAAAAAATCGTAGCCGTCCCTGGATTTTCATTTTGACAAAAGTAGAAACGTCAAAAAAGCGTTTTTTGAATACCTTTGAACAAAAAAAGGTTTTTGAAAATATCTGTCTACATTCGTTCTTATTCTTTTGTTAGGATAAAAACAAAAAAAATAACGTCTGCAATATTTTACAGAAAGGCAGTTTACATAAACTAAAAATAACGTTTTTGCTCCTGTCAAGGCCCACTTGATTTCAGAATAATATAAATGTTACACACTATAATCAAAAAGATGAAGTTTAAGCTTCAGGAGCTTGACCTAATTTGGAGATTAAATAAAAGGTAACATTTTCTATTTACAATCTATTTACAAATGAAATTTTGACAATCAGACTTGCAAAGTTAAAAATACAAATGGTAGGTAGCTTAAATATTCAAGTTACAATAGAAAAGTTTTATCTACTAATTATGTTCAGAAGAACCAAAGAGGAAAATGTTCGATTTCAAAATACAAAACCCGAGACGTTCACTGGTCTAATAACGAATGATTTCACGCAAGCCATTAAAGTTACTTTGTAAGCGCTCAAAAAAATTTGGGTTGTTGTTGGGTCGTAAGTTTTCCAAGCTGGTTCTGAATGAAGTAGAGCTGGAATATCGGTACTTTTTCCCTTGGTAAATAAAATACAAATATTTGTCTGAGAATTATGTACAGGGTGTCTCAAACTCGATGCCCCAGGGTTGCTATTGGCTAATAAAAAACGCAAATGAAAATTTCACTTGGGGGTTTTAAATGAGACTACTTGGGATTACTTTTGAGCCCAAAATTTTATTTTTGGAACTTTTGAAAATGCCTGTAATGACGTCACGAAATATATTTTTCCCAGAAACATACCTGTTTCTTTTCCTATTGTGAAAGAGCGTGTTTTTCTGATAAACTTTCATTAAAAAACTTTTTTCATGTCTCTCTTCGTTTAAAAGATACAAGCAGAAATATGCAAAAACACGCATATTAAATATATCGGAAAAAATCAAGTTAGCCGTGATTTAATTTGGTCTCCATGGAAAATATTAGGATATTTAAAGACTTACGAACAACCTTCTTGTTATAAAAATATAATACTATGAAATATAGCGGTAATATTTTAAATTTTATAAATAAAAAAACAAACAAAAACATTGCAAGTAACTATTAATAATAAATGAATAAATAACAATTTTAACTATAAATTATTTTCTATGTGCCCCCCATCTTCTAAGAAACACATTTCATATCGTCGACGAACTTCTCTTTGGGTGGCTTTTCTTAAAATTTCCGGGGAAATGTCTTGGCACGCAATTATAATTTTTTCCTTCAAATGGTCAATATTTTGTGAAGGGGTCTTATATACATTATTTTTGAGAAGTCCCCATAAACAAAAATCTAAAGGTTTCAGGTCTGGAGATTTCCCTGGCCATTTTATTGGACCATTAATCTCTATCCATCTATCCTCATATATTTCGTCTAAATAATCGCGGACAATACGTGCTGCGTGAGGTGGAGCTCCATCATGTTGAAACCACATTGATCGCCTTAATTGAAGAGGCACATCTTCAAGAAGAATTGAAAGTTCATCTCGAAGAAAACTCAGATATCTTTCGCTATTTAAAATTCCTTCATAAAAATAAGGTCCAATTAGATGGCGACCAATGATGTCACACCAGACATTTATACCAAAATGACCTTGATTCCTTATAGGATTGACAAAATGAGGGTTTTCTGTTGACCAATAATGTTCATTTCTTCTGTTTGGCATACCATTGCTCAAAAAATGGCTTTCGTCTGGCCAAAGAATGTGATTTAAAATGTGCCTGTCAACAATTTCTGGTATTGTTATAATTTGGGAAATAAAATTTACTCGCTTCTCTCTATTCAGTTCCCCTAATTGTTCTAAATAGTGTAACTTGTAGGCGTGATATTTATTGCTCTTCATAATTCTTTGAACTGAGGACATATCAAAATTTAATTCCCTGCTAGCTTGCCTAATTGAATGTCTGGGAATGTCTGGGATCAAAATATTACAATACCTGGGCTGTTGCATCATCACTGCGAGTTCTTTTTCGAATTGGTTTATCTTTTCGATTACAAAATGCACTTTGATTTTCGCGAAGAGTTTTTTCCAGTCTTATAAATTTTTTGTGATCAGGAATTCGGCGGTCTGGATATCTTTCTTGATAAATTCGCACGGCTTTTCTGGCATTTTTTTGGGCTTCCCCGTAAATTAAAATCGTATCAACTTTTTCATCATGTGTAGTCATTTTGATTGAAATAAACGATTAAAAATGAATAATAACCAATACTAAATATTTTAAAATTGACAAGTTATTTCACAAACTGCTTTAGTATATTCAAACTGTCTGTTGTTTTCCATGGAGACCAAATTAAATCACGGCTAACTTGATTTTTTCCGATATATTTAATATGCGTGTTTTTGCATATTTCTGCTTGTATCTTTTAAACGAAAAAAGTTTCTTAATGAAAGTTTATCAGAAAAACACGCTCTTTTACAATAGAAAAAGAAACAGGTATGTTTCTGGGAAAAATATATTTCGTGACGTCATTACAGGCATTTTCAAAAGTTCCAAAAATAAAATTTTGGGCTCAAAAGTAATCCCAAGTAGTCTCATTTGAAACCCCCAAGTGAAATTTTCATTTGCGTTTTTTATTAGCCAATATCGACCCTGGGGCATCGAGTTTGAGACACCCTGTACTTAATAAAAATATTTTTCTGTGAATTGTGTACTTAAGTATAACAAGTCACGTGAAGGGTTTATGGTAGGTGCATAATGTATGCCTATGATGGACACCTTGCCCGTTTTTTTAAATATCTATATTGTTTCCCAATGATTTTTTTTCTGAAACACTGATATACAGGGTGAGTTTTTTTCGATGACCATACTAAGGGGATGTCGGAAACTAGCAGAGCTAGAACCAAGGTTAAATGGGGAAAGAATTGCAGTTCTAATGCTATCTTTTGCCCCTTTTGGATTTTTGAAAAAGTTCATGGCTCCCTAGATATTTTGAAAATGGTGATTTTTTGCTATTTCATCAGATCTCTGTAGCTCCGTTATTTCTGATTATACAGAGAAACTGTAGAGAATTGTAGATAATTTTGGGATTAATAAGATAATCTAATCGATTTTTTTATGTTGTTTGTGATTTTTGAGATATGACATAAACTTGTGTTTTTTTAAATGTAAATCATACTTGGCTGCGGCCTTATCAAATCGGCCATTTTTTGAGCTTTCCAAAGATATAATACTCGACATAGTTATTATAAAAAAATAAAGGAGCTATGGCTAATTTTTTGATTTTTTTTAAATTTTCACATAATCAGCCATGGAATATTTTCATAATTACGTTCTATTTTATAATAAGACATACTTCAAACTTTCAAATATTTTATTTTTAGCTGGTAACAAAATGTAACAAAATAAAACAAAAATTATCATGATGGAGCTACACCACATAGTTATTTGCCCGTATAAGAAATTACCTAGATCAGCTCTATCCAAATAGTTGGATAGGGAGAAATAGACCTATTTCTTGGCCGCCCCGATCCCCGGATTTGTCTGTTTCGGATTTCTTTTTTGTGGGGAACAGTACAAAATAAAGTATGAGACAATTGATGAATTAAGAGCAGCTGTTTTAGAAGCAATTGCCAGTATTGACAGGCGCTCTCTAAGAAAGGCCACAAATTCAGTTTTAACAAGATGCAATATTTGCATAAATAATAATGGTGGATTGTTTGAACACCTTTTAAAGTAATAATAATTTTAGTTTGAGTTTTTTAATTTTTGTTTTATTTTGTTACATTTTGTTACCAGCTAAAAACAAAATATTAGAAAGTTTGAAATATGTCTAATTATAAAATAAAACGAAATTATGAAAATGTTCCATGGCTGACTATGAGAAAATTAAAAAAAAAGAAAATTAGCCATAGCTGTTTTATTTTTTATAATAAGTATGCCGAGTATTATATCTTTGGAAAGCTCAAAAAATGGCCGATTTGATAAGGCCACAGCCAACTATGATTTACATTTAAAAAAACACAAGTTTATGTCATATCTCAAAAATCACAAACAACATAAAAATTGGATTAGATTATCTTATTAAGCCCAACATTATCTACAATTTTTGTCTTTACAGTTTTTCTGTATAATTAGAAATTACGGAGCTACAGAGATCTGATGAAATAGCAAAAAATCGCTCTTTTCAAAATATCTAGTTAGCCATGAACTTTTTTAAAAATCCAAAAGGGACATTAGATTGATCATTCAAAATCGCAATTCTTTCCCCATTTAACCTTTGTTCTAGCTCTGCTAGTTTCCGACATCCCCATAGTGGGCATCGAAGAAAACTCACCCTGTATATCTTCTATCTTCGAGATACAATGATCAACTTAAAGAAGAAATATATTAGTTAATTTTCTTAGTGGCATCGTATTCATACTTCCCCTACATGTAAAAAGATCTTTGAAAATAAATCAATCTGTACAGATTTTGTGACTAAAATTTATAAACTCAACGATGTAACCTTGATTTCATGAAATGATAATGAACGTTGAAAGATATTATATTCCTAGGTTACTACCAAAACAAAATTGAAACAATTCAATAAGTTATATTTCTGTATCTACTTACGTTTCGGCTAACATTTAGCCATCTTCAGGTTACATATACATTTATTAATATTAAGAAATTTGACAATTTAAAATTAATTAGTAACATCTAACAGCAGCATGCCATTATTTTAAAAACAATACATCAATGTTCTTTTCTTTGTACACTAACGTTATGAAACATGATGTTTCTTAAAAATTCTTAAAATTATCGAACATTATTTAGTCACGGCATGCGAAATGTTCGCATCATGCCTTGACTAAATAATTTAAATTACTAAAATATTCGAATATTTACTGAAATGATGTAAATATTCTTAAATGTTTCAGAAATTCTAAAGGATACACAATAGATCGAGTAAAGATTGTTTAAATTTACATGATAACGACTGTAAATTTAAGTACATTTTTAACAGTGTGGGATTAAAGTAGGGAAAAGATCAAACCTTTTTGTCATTTTATTTCGATGCATATTTTAAAATAAATATTTGCTTATTTTCCACAAACTTCCTTCCCTCAAGTTGGGGACCTCAAATAATTACTTGGGTTGTAGGTTCGTTATAAAAACTTCGCCGAAGGGATAATATATAAAATATTCGATATATATGTTCGACGATGATGGTGATGTTTCAAGATTTTAATAATATACAGTGTGTCCACGGATAGCCAAGGACAAGGACACAAAATGTTATAATAATTTCCAGGCTGTGTTTCAGAAAACTTAAAGCGCAAAGAAAAATGATTTATGATATATTCCGGTTTGTTCAAAATCCAGTAAAAGCCAATTACTTCATAAATGTTAAGGAGGCGTTCGCTAAGCGTTTCAGGCTCTAACTCTATAATATGTATATACAGTGACCGGCAGAAAGTTTGACACAAATGGACAACTTTTTATTATTAATTTCTCAGAAAATTTTATTCTTGATAAAAGTTGCATCATTTCAAACTCAAAACGCACATATCAAAATTTGAATATCTCTTTTTGGATACGAGGTAGATTCATAAATGTCAAAATAACTCAAGAGTAAAGTACCCTTATTTTTTAAAATACGGTAAAAAGTTACTTACAAAAGTTGTTTGGAATCAAAGGTGGATGGCAGATTTAAAGTCACAGCCACCTAGTCAAAAAAGAGAAATTTAACTTCTTTTTGTATTTTTTTCGACCACCCTGTGTATTACAAAAAACAAAATACCGCAAGCGCAACTTATCATCGGATAACATATGAATTTGCTATTAAACTTTAATTATGTTCGATTAGCAGCTAGAAATTTAAATTAATCGAAATCAGAGTTGAAAAATATTAAATTTTTGTGTCCAACTTTCTGCCGGTCACTGTATAACTGAACGTATTCCTTACCCAGTAGTGTAGCAAAAGCTACCAGAAATATTAGGTGGCGTCGATGTAATAAACACGGCGCGAAAACGGACGCACGAACACGTTGTTTTCAACGACATACTCTTACCAAAAACTAGAAATTTGCCCGCGATCATTTTGCGTAGAGGAATAGACACAGATATGAAACGAAACCCAACTTATTTGATTTTTCTATTGCTCCGTTTGGAGCACATTGACTGGGTCCATATTAAATAAATTATTTTTTATTTAAGATTTGTAGCAAAATGGGATACATGAAATCTGTTAGACATTAAGTGAAAGCATGATCTATTTGGGGGAAAAGCAAACATCGTAGTAATATGACACCGTTTTCGAGAAGAGTATGACGCTAATTTAGTGTTTATTTCTGCGCCTTCTCTATAAAGACAAGCGGCTGCTTAATTGAAAGTTGAATGAAAGTGTCAATTCCGTAAGAAAAAAGTCCACTGAGTTGTTTGATCGCGGGTCTTTCTATGATCGTTCAACAATTCCAGGCCCCAGACGAACAATAAAGGGGAGCATCATGTATCTCGTTATAATAGTAGGTATATAGTAAAATGTACAGTCATGTTCATATGTTATGTCGCCAGACCACTGTGGTTTGTATTTGTACCCGCAACTCACACTATTATGTTCAAGATCTTATAAATTTACCCAGATATACTTCTTTGTAAATACAAATTCTCTAGTACAAGTGGCCACGTCACCTTCACGTTTTTCATTTGCCAGGATGAAGATGGGGCGGGGACTAGGGTGGTACGGGTACGGACCGATGTAAATACGGCATGGGTAAAGAGTGATGACATATATAATACAAACAGTAAACAAATCAAAAATGTCAAAATATCTGTTCTCTTTCTCTTTATTGTTAGTCTGATAATTCAGCTATGTCCATACATTAATTATAGCACTACTTTACCTTCAGTTTATTGTTAAAGTACTTCAACAAAATGCATTTGTCCATTAAATAACAAATTTTTGGAAATGTGTAATTTATGGTCGCCAACCCAGTAAAAAAATAAATAATGTTCGAGTCCAACAAATTTCTGAAGATGAAGCATAAGGATTTGCCTAAAGGTTCTGGGTAAACTCGAAGAGGTACTTTCGGGTCTTGGGGACGATTCATTCTTAACATTCTTAGGTTCAAAATATATGTAGATATACCTACGTACATATGCTGCACCTAGCTCACAGCGGGATGTGGAAATTGGGTGCCAAGAGAGTATATATGAGTAAATAATGTAATTTAGTAGATGAGTATATGAGGAAACGTAATTTATTTGCCCACAACGCGAAGTAAGAACCCACGCGGCTTTGTTTGGCAAATGCAGTTGCATTAGCTGGCTTAAGGATCCCTACAACGACGCATCCCTCGTCGTAGTGTATGTTTAAATATTAGTCATTAATGGGTGCTCTGGCAATCGCCGCATTTGCAAGACGAAGTTATGGAAATGTGCTGCTTGGAATCCTATTATGGATTTAGGTACCACAACGTGTGCTGGCCAGTAATTATAGTTTTGCTCACTGTTCGAAAAAAAAAGATAGTCCCTTTGCATTGCGAGCAAATTTAATATTAACAACGCATTGTAAACAGAAACATCGGGTAGTGGTCGATTTCGGCTATTGCCAACAACAGAGGTAATAACAATATCAGTTGGTATGGCTGTTCTCATCGAACACTAAGTAAAACATAGTAGGTACTCCTTGGAACAAAGAAAGATGTATAAGTTGAATAAAATATTTAACCTTCGTTGGCGCAGATAGTCTACTACCTTGTTCTTGGTCTTTACATTGCCCGTGCGGGTTCGCGGGTCATCCAGGGCTCACTGAGGAAGGCGCAGATGGACTCACAATGCCCTTTGGACACAATGAGGTAAGAAATGCCCTCTATTGTTATTCTCGTTGTTCAGAACCGCGACGACTGCCGTAGGACAATGTCCATTGGAAACTGATTACCTGCGAGGTTCTGAGGCATCTATATGGGGTAACCGCACACACACGTTGTAGCTTCACAGTTAACATGACACACGTGTCTTTGGTTACTTCCTAGTGTTTGTCCATAATGTATTTTGCGTTCATATTTTATTTTAGCTAGATCAGTATTAACTTTTAAAACATAACTTTATTCTTCACGAAATAAAAGTAAAGCAATAAGTAAAATTGTTCGTAATACAAGGGCATATACAACAAATTCAGAATCAAAGAATCATCAGCTAAGGATTATTCGAAGGCCATTTATTCATAGGTGTGTTTTACCCGTATTTGGTGACATTGATTCGTAATTATTAAATCATACTATAGCATAACTTACGTTGAAATTATACACTTGATTTAACTCCTTAAAGCAAGGACAACAGTTATTGGAAATAAGCCTCATAGTCTAGCATATTATGCCTGCAAATAAATTAATATTTTAGAAACGGCCAAATAAAATAATAAATTTCTATTGTGTGGGCAAGTATAATCTGCAATAAAAGCTTTGGTTAATATTATTAGCGCCCAAACGCAACCCTTTTCAAACCCACGATCACTGCTAAAATTAAAAAAATATATATTTTTTTATTATCACTTTGCTTATAATTAACAACAATATCCAAGTGTAAAATTTTTCACTCATCGGTTTCTAATAAATTCTCTCTAAGATTTACTTATACAGAGAATGTGATTTAAATCATAACTTTTAAAATAATATATAAAAGTGTAGATCTCTCTTTCCCCCAGAACCGTAAAGATCGCAAGTGTGGGTATTATAAGAAATTTGGACACTTTCGGAAATGTGTGAATTATTTATGTTCACATATTTTTATGTATTTCCATATAAAAATAAGTTTAATGGAAACAGTTGGCTGACATCTTAAGTTAAATATAAAAATGGACACTGTGAAATGAAAACCGATCGAAATTTTAATTACTCTTTCAGTTCCAAACAGAGTTTGCTCCATAAACAGGGTTATGAAAAATATGCTGAAATCGAGGCAAAAATATGCGTTCCATAAGTAAAAGTTAACATGGTTGTGGCTGTGTAAGCCTAAGGTATCCTCTTCGTTCAAAAAAGCTAGCAGAGTCACTGTGATTCTACTGAAGGGGCTCTAAAAATAGATGCTGGTTTTGGCGATTTCAAAAAAAAAAATAGAAAGCGCCGCTCTCTTTTGCATATTATATAAACCTCCTAAGCTTTTATATGGAACCAAATTCTCATCGGTTACCCTGCTATCAACATTAATAGAAAATTATCAAATTGTCGCGAATAATTATTTGTATAAGTGTTTTATAATAATTCAGCCAATAATGGGAATTCGGAATTACGGTTACTGCTCACGTAAAGGTGGCCAGTTAAAATAAATAACGAGATTAGACCAACAAAAAATTAGGCACTTATCTTGGGACGGTTTTTTTTCGCAAAAGCGTTTTGACAATCTCGAATAGAACCGTTCTAAAAATCGAAGGAGGTGGTAAATCTCTTAATAGGGTACTTAACAATATTTTTAATTGCTCGAAAATTGCACTCGGTTTACAGTAGATGTACCAACATAACACGTAAGAAATGAAACAATGGCTTTTAACCCTTATATATTTATGATAATTAAAGACCAAGTTTTACAGTTTTGTTCAGGCTGAAATCTGCAGTGTCGTCGTTCTATTGTCCAGAACGACAAACGTGGCAACTCTGTGCCTCTCAGGAGAAACGGAACTGCAACGTTGCCTATGAATATCTGTTACTAAATGTATTGCAACTGTTGAGCTTCAACTAACGCAATTGCGCAAAAAAATGTTGTCACATTACAAATATGTTTCGTATATTGACTCCTCTATAGCAAAATGCTGTCTGTTTATGCTTCACACGCTATAATCTTCATCAGATCCTTCATCTCTGTCAAGTGACACTTTGGTTAAAATATCTTTGTACGGAACGTACTATAAATAATGTGGAAATATTCACGTATGTGGCATCGTCACCCGCCTACCTAGGCATTTAACCGTATTCTTCTATCCATGTGTCGTTTAACATATGACATGTATGGTTTTCTGATCGGAAGTTGACATCCCGTCATGCCAACTGTCATTCCGTATGTCGCTAAATCAAACCATTAGTAGAGAATATCTGTGCGATTTATTTAATAGTTTGTAATTGATATTATTATACAGGGACCGGCAGAAAGTTGGACACAAAAATTTAATATTTTTAAACTCTGATATCGATTAATTTAAATTTCCAGCTGCTAATCGAACAAAATTAAAGTTTAGTAGCAAATTCATGTGTTATCCGATGATAAGTTGCGGTATTTTGTTTTATAATACACAGGGTGGTCGAAAAAAAATACAAAAAAAAGTTAAATTTCTTTTTTTTTACTAGGTGGCTGTGACTTTAAATCTAACATCCACCTTCGATTCCAAACAACTTTTGTAAGTAACTTTTTACCGTATTTTAAAAAATAAGGTTAATTTACTCTTATTTTGACATTTTTCATTCTACCTCGTTTCCAAAAAGATATATTTAAATTTTGATGTGTGCGTTTTGAGTTTCAAATGATGCACCGACTTTTATCTAGAATAAAATTTTCCGAGAAATTATAAGAAAAAAGTTTTTCATTTGTGTCCAACTTCCTGCCGGTCACTGTATATTGTTTACGTAGTTATCGTGGTGTTAGTTGTGTAGTGTAAGGTATCGTGGACCCTGAAATGGGTAAATAGGATGCTTTTTTGGTAGCCCAAAAAATTTGCAGAAAAACGATTGAATATTTACGAAAAAAAAAATTCTTGATTAAATGTGGTTTCGCGGGGCATTTTAAGTCTGGTCGTTGAATGAGGGAATAATTATTCCCTCACTCAACGGTCTGGTAGTTTGAGGTTAGAATTTAGAAATTTCAACTTTCCTTGAAACTTTCACCGCGGAATAAGGTTATGTCTCAGAACACTTCAGTGGTATCGCCATGTTGCCAAATTGCCTTTATAAAACACTTGTGACATCACAAGTACTTTCCCCCCAAATTTCGAATAAAGTCTAAAAACTTGCTAATTACGTAAATATATATTTTTTAAATAATCGTAGGGTTTTAGGCAAGTGTCCAGGAATTGTTTTATCAAGTTTGTAAATTTTCTTCAAGTACCCTATTGGGTACTTTTCTCCAGTACCAAAAAAACCTCGAAAATCCAATATCTAAGAGAATTTCACGATTAACCACTTTCGAGTAACGGGACGGCTGTAGAATCAACGACACTGACGGAAAATCCTCTGAAACCACTCTTTGAAATTGCGTGTTTTTTTTATTTATCGATTTTACGTGCGCCCGGGAAGCATCAGGACCTCACAAGCCTCAGAAGCCATACCACAGAGTACAATTTGGCGCAACGTTGCCGCACTTACCCGAAATTCTTGATTTCTTGGTCATTTCTCATGCCTATATAGTGGAAACATTTATGAGGCGGCGCGTGTACCTCCTAGGTTAGAGGATGCTTGGCCCAATTTGGCTTTTGATTGGTAGATTTTAGCGAAAAAGCTAATTATATCCCGCCAAGTGGACTATGGTTTCATCAAGTCAAGAACCTTTTGACAAATTAAATATTTGACTTGATGTCAAGTCCAGTCAAGTAGCTTGAATATCAAGTCAAGCCGTGAATCTCTAAAGTGGACAGTGTGCAAATATACAATACCAAATTTGCACGCTTTTTAGTTTTGTGCAAGTAAATGACGATCAAATCGGAGGCATATCCTATAGCTCACAAAACTTTTAAAGCTAATTGACACCTTCGTTTCTAAGTGTTTGTAATTTCGACATATACTGTGAAAAACGCCAACTAAAATTAGTGTATGGAGTTGAAAGCTAAATTTATCAGTTATACCATGTTCGCCCTATTTTGTTACCCGCGACAATGATAAACATGTTAATATCTAGTGATTGCGGTCCCATGTCACGGGTCTAGGATGCATTTTGTCACTCAGGAATAAAGATAGTTCTGCAAACTGCATTTTATTGGGACTACGCCCAAACAAAGCTACGAGTATATGTACTTTATTTATGATCGCCGCGGTGGCGACGTTCGTAGCGTCGCCGAACTATTTAGACTGCATGTTTTTCTGCGTTCGATCGACCTTGGTTCGAACCGAGGTTAAGGCAAATGCATGCACATGTTGTCTTTATAGAAAAACCCAATAAACATTTTTCGTGATACCTAGTTATATAAATGTCATATAAAGGTTGCGGAGTTTTATATGAAAGGAACCGGTTATCACCTCCAGTAATTGGAGTTTATAAGAGTTATATTATAGCACTTCGAGTGACCGTTACCACAAGGTATATAACATATTTGTATAAGAGTTTCCAATACCTATATTATATAACTATGATTTCCCGAGTTATATAACAGCATTCCTAATTACTTCTATAAAACCCTGGAGCTAATTGTGTTTTACTGAACCCATTATATAAATTTTGGTTGTCAATTTCGTACCAAAATAACCTTTATAGGCTTTTACAACTTTTAGTGATATAAATTACTCTTATAAAAATATGTTTTCATTTTAAATGTGGCTGATTAAGCACTTCCCAAGTAACATTTTAAATTCCAAACGCTCTTGAACAGTTTTATAACAGTTTTAATGTAACTTAGATGAGTCCAAGATATTTAACAAAGCCGGTATAAATGCAAAACACACTTAGGGCATGACGGGTTTATAATTAAGTTTTATAGCAGTCCTTCAGATATATTTTATAAGAGACAATACTCTTATAGTGAATGTTCTTTGTTAATGGGGTTTCGAAAGTCCTTATAAAACTTTCTTACCTTAAAGTGGCTTTCAATTCAAAGTAGCTTTATTATGTCTGAAATACGTGCAATATGGCTTTATGGTAGCATCAATAACTGGTTTTATAACGCCCTTATATAACATAAAAAAGCTAATAATTGAAGGTTTTATGTTTACCTTCAAAAAAAGCAACTATTCTATTATAAATCCAAATGATCTTTATATTTCCTGGATAAAACTTCATTATTATTAAAACGGTTCGTTAAAAATATGTTCTTTTAGAATTCGTTCAATGAAACATGTCTAATTTTTTTTGGATAAGTGGGCGGTTGTGAAGAAAAGTGGGACATTTCATAGAAAATGGAAGAAGGAAAACGAAATTATGTGTGTACATGTACATGTGTGTACATCCCTATAGGCGCCCTCAACCATCGTCCATCTGTGACTCCCGGTTTAAAGTTCTGTGCCTGTGATAGTCGATACTTCCCATAACCTCTTCAATTATGTTTGACACACGAAAAAAAAAACACTTCCTGCAGTGTGGTATAATTATAATCTAAATGTTGAGGTTAATGTTTGTTTCGCAAACGCGCAAGTGTCAAGATTATCAAAAAACCGTCATAAAACTAAGTAGCTTTATGACGCACTTGTGTAAAGCCAAAAGGCTCTGAAATAGGGTGAACTGATTTGTACACAGCAAAATCTCCCCGAAAGGTGCAAATTGATCTTATAAGTATCGTCATTAAATGCAATATTAAACATAATTAGTTTTAATATGACTGAACTTAAGTAAATTTGGTTTTGTGACATCGTTTATTTGTTGCCTATTACATTTATGAAAAAGTGGCCATTTTTGTTCAATAGACAAGCCAAGATGAAATGAATGTTGCCTGCCATATTGGACTATTTGTTAAATGAAAAGTTGAATATTATGGATTTTCTGGTACAAAAATTTAAAAAAAAACCGTTTTATTAAAGTAATTAACAGAACAAGGCTGTATTTCTGAAAATCAGACCCACTCGAATTTTTAAAATATTCTGAAAAAAATCACAAAGCGAAATTTCTTTGACCTTTTTAGGCCCTTAAATTTTCCGGGCCTACCCAATGCTACTTTATCAGAAAACTAAGTTTCGTTTGCTATTTTGAGTAGGGAATCAGGCGTAAAAGTGATAATAAAATTCTGGGGAAACAATAATTTGTATCCTATTTTATAAAACCATATTGAATCTTTGGAGACATATAATAGGAATGTCTAGCTCAAAGACGAATGACACGGACGCAGATATAATATTATTTAATCTTGTTTATGGAATTTTATAAAATAAAATATACTTTCAATGAGCTTCATAAATTTGCAATAAAACTGAAAAGTGTAGGTGTCCTTATAGAAGGTTTATGGATGTTTTAAGGCAGGTTTTATAGTTAACTTGTAGTCGTTGTTAAAATATTTCGGTCCAAGGCAAGTATATTGTCTTAAAGAAGTTTTATAATTTTACTCTTAGAGCTTCTATAAGATTCTCCACTTTTGACTTAAAGATGTTTTATCGTAGCTCCCAGGATATCCTGCAGGCAAAACAGTTTGAAAAATGGTTTTATAGGTATCTTGCATGCCTTAATAAAACTTAAAATGTTATTTGGGTTATTATTGTTGATACTTGCAAGATGTAGAGCATTATATTTAAAAACGAAAAAAAAAAATTAATAACAAGCGGAGAGTAAAAATAAGTGAAGTATGTGTTGTTAATGAGAAGAAATTGTTTGAAACTGTGTAAAAGTGAAACGGGTTAAAATAAATTTAAAATCATTGTCGGTCTATCCACTGGTATAAATGAGCCCCACGCACCAGTGACACATAAATACCTATATTAAAAACGAAAACAGAAACACAAATTTACGGTTCAGAACATGAAAATTAGTGTTTAACGGGTTATCTATCGAAGGTTATGAAATTATTGCAACCCTAAATCTCCGAGAGTGTCTTTAAAATAGCTTTGGTTTTATAGTAACACTACTGGTAGCATTATATTACCTTTGGTTTTATATAGTAACACTACTGGTAGCGTTATATTACCTTTGGTTTTATAGTAACACTACTGGTAGCGTTATATTACCTAAGAATATATAGGAAGCTTATAGTTTTATAAAAAATACTACAGAAGGTTTATAGGTTTCAATTTATGTAAGGTTACTCTAAGTGATATTATTATCGCTAAATCTTTTAAAGGTAATCTACTAAGAGACGCCATGATGCAAATATAGAACAGAATCGACAAGACCCACAATTACGAATTTTATTAGCATTTTATATTTTATTCCTCGGAAATTTTAACAAAATATACTTTTATGTGACATGGGCATATATTTTTTAAACTTTTTTCTCGTAATTTTTGAAAATGAAAAATATAAGTTTTTTTTTAATGGAAACAACCTTTCTTAATTAGGAGTATTTTGAAGGCCCGTGAATTTTTTGAAGGTACCTTGTTCATATTTGCGGAAAAATTTTCTTGCCACACAGAATTTCGAGTATGCTTAGCGAAACATATATTATTTTATACTTAACAAAAATATTTACAAGCCTTGTGACATGCCCAACCATAAAATTTTGAAGTGAGTGGAAAGGATAGGCGCTCAACAATAGTTAAACAGAGATGGAAGTAGGCGTCCGATATCTAAATCCCAAGAAATATATAGGCAAAGTTTATAAAGGTAACTGCAAACCTTATAGAACCAAATTTAACACTGAAAGTAGCCGGGTTGTATAAGTAGGTGATGGATACATTTACTCTACTATTACTCTACTATTGGTTATATACTTTAAAGTCGTATAACGGTACTAAAATAGGTGCTGGTGACCTTTATAAATTGCTCCATTTAAGTGTTTTAATGGGTTTATAAAGGTAACGGAAATATTTCCGCAACTATATTAAATCGCTAATAGTGGTTTAAGTTTGGTAATTTAATAGTTGTGGTTACTGTAATAAAACCAAAAATGTTTATTGGGTTAATAAAGTTTTATCAATTTAATTTTGTCCTATACTCGGGATTACTACGGTTTTCTAGTGTTTTCCGTAGTACTTGGGCGAATGCTATCCTAATTCTATCGGGAAAAAGCCGGTCTTAGCCGACAAACGAAGACAAAATAATAGTAATTGTCATCCCTTCCCCTCACAAGCATGGGGTACTCCTAGTTTAAAGTATTGTGCGGGTGAGACTTATTATTATTATTATTCGCTCGCATAAGACCCCCCTCTATCCGCCCGTTGGTGCAAACGCGTCCAGTCCCTCAATCACAAAGGGTTGTCCGCGATGACCCTTTCCATTGTGATAAAGATGTCTTTGTTGGGGGTTATCCGTCTTCCTCGGAGGCCCGATTGTGGGCAAATCAACCGTGACAATAATTTTATCACACAGATAATTCTATTGTCCAACAGGTTTCACACGTGGGGCACCTACAGACAAACTGGAATCGCAGGTACGAGGCGCATCGCACATCATACCGGCCGGTGATTGTTGAAGAATCTGATAGCGAGGAGAATAACAAAGGAAGACAAAGTTTTGTCCCCAGGACAATTTTTCTCTTGGAGGACGTATTCCTCGGTCGAATTTGCCCAAAATGTTTTTATTAAACTGGGTCCATATTATACCGAAAAATAAATATAAATCAGCAATCTATAAATAACCGCAATGCAAAATCTGTACAATTTGGAATAGCTAAAGCTACTATAATTGTTTTGAGAGTCAAAATTATCTGTAAAACAAGAATTTATTAATAATTACAATTTAATTAAAAATTTTCTAAATTTAAATATCTAAATTAAATCCTTTATTTGATCTTTGAAAACTCAACGAAATATCAC
Organism: Pseudeuparius sepicola; assembly: GCA_963920635.1. NCBI lineage: Eukaryota > Metazoa > Arthropoda > Insecta > Coleoptera > Anthribidae > Pseudeuparius > Pseudeuparius sepicola. The sequence continues at coordinate 33,108,209 of OY987303.1, forward strand.
AGAGAATGAAGTGCCGATTTTTTCATTAATAATACAGGGTCCGTCAAATGTATGGAATAATGGGTGTATGTTTTTTATTTTTGTTTTTGAAAAAAAAATGTGTTATACAAAAGTTTCTTGGTTAGTTTTTTGGCACCTTCTGGTGACCTTGAATTTTTTCCATCCGTCATAGTTACGTTGCTATGGTGACCAACTTTTTTTTTTTTCAAACGGCACCCCCAATTTTTTATTTAGATTTTGCGATCAGCGTTCATTTCTGCATTAGGTACTTCAAAAATATCTAGTGGTTGCATAAGAAAATAATCGACAAAAATCACTTTCACGAAAAATCAGCGTTAAAAGCAAGGTGTGGTCCCATGTTATTGTCCTCTTTTTCTGTTTGCGTTTTTTTGCACTTTTTTATTGTCCTCTTTTTCTGTTTGCGGTTTTTTGCACTTTTTTGCATTTCTAGGTACCCGTGGATCTGAGTACCTCCATTGTTGTTAGTTTGACACGTTTCATTATCTGCGTTGAATAAATTAGAACACATTTTTAACAAAATGGTTCATTTGTCAGAAGGATAAAGGATTGATGTTCTCATCATGGTAGGTTTCGGCGACCGAAAAAGAAAGTGGTTATACTATTTAATGAGACTTATCCTAATATAGATCACCTATCAGTCAGTCTTGTGTTTCCAAAGTGGTAATGAAATTCAGAGAAACAGGTAGTGTTAGAGATAAACAGAAGACAGGCCGACCAAAATTAGCTACAAGTGGAGATCCAGCGTTGAATGTGTTATTGGCTGTTCAGGAAAATCCAATAACATCTTGTAATGACTTAGTATTAAACAATAATGTTTCGGAAGCGTCTGTTCGCAGAATCTTAAAGAAAGAAAATTTCCACCCCTACAAAGTGCATTTATCACAATAGCTTCTTGAGGACGATTTTGACCGAAGGGCACAGTTTTGTGAGATATTTCTTCACAGAATACAGGAGAATCCAAATTTTGTCGATAACGTTTTGTTTTCTGACGAAGCCACCTTTATGTTTAATGGAAATGTTAGTAGGCATAACTGCCGATATTGGGCTCCGCAAAATCCCCACTGGTTCGATGAAGTTCATACGCAAAGGCCCCAAAAGTTAAACGTTTGGGCGGGCATCCTAGGCAACCGCATCATATAGGTCCATTTTTTATAGACGGAAATTTAACATCAGGTCCTACCCGCAATAGGGTAAAATGAGGATGGAGTGTGATTTCAACAAGATGGGGCTCCCCTTCATTTTGGAAGACACGTGAGGAACTACCTGGACAATGTTTTTCCAAACAGATGGATTGGGCGACGAGGAACAATTGAGTGGCCAGCACGATCACCAGATCTCACACCGTGTGATTTCTTTTTGTAGGAATACATTAAAAATAAAATTTATGTGGATAGGCCAAATAACTTGTATGACTTACGGGCGCGAATTACTGGAGAAATGAGGGATCTGAGGGATGAAGTATTTTAAAATGTAAGAAGATCGTTTGTAGAAAGACTGGAACTTTGTATAGAGTGTGACGGTGCACACTTTGAACATTATCTTTAAGTTAAGTTTTATTAAGGTTGTAAAAATAAATTAACGCTGATTTTTCGTGAAAGTGATTTTTGTCGATTACTTTCTTACGCAACCATAGATATTTTTGAAGTAAATAATGCAGAAATGAACGCTGATCACAAAATCTAAATAAAAAATAGGGGGTGCCATTTGAAAAAAAGTTGGTTACCATTGCAACGTAACTATGACGGATGGAAAAAATTGAAGGTCACCAGAAAGTGCCAAAAAATTAACCAAGAAACTTTTGTACAAAACATTAAAAAAAATAAAAAAGATGCACCCATTATTCCATACATTTGACGGACCCTGTATATTACACTGAATATGACAACGTATATAACTGTCATTAATGAACCAGCGGCTCAATAATAAACGAATTAACAGCTTACGTATATGGTATATGGCATATTTTATATTTACGCTAAACATTGGGCACTAATGGGGTCGAATAAAGGAACACGTCAAAGCATAATTGAAAATATTTATTTATTTGGACATACGCTACAGCCAACAATAATTGATTGATGTAGGTACTTTCTAAACGTTTATAATAAAACATTACTGCCGGCGTTCGGTTCCCACATATTTGAAGACGTTAGCATCCTGCTGAGTACAATACCAGGCAAGAACAAAAAGCCGGCTCGCATGCGAGAAGATTGGGTTTACTGATTTCCGAGACGAAGTTTGGGACTTGTTTTCTGTACCAGAATCTTGTTTCCGCTTATCTTTTATCACCCACTACATCGTATTTTTTGTACGAAATCTGCGCAAGTATCTTACGCTTTTTCTTTCCGAAAACAACAATGACATTTGTAATAATCAACAGGAACGTGTGTGGGAAGATTTCTTTGAAATCGTCGTCAAGTGGTTAAATTAATACACAAGTGAATGTGTATTATCAAACAATGTTATCTTACGCAGAAACATAAAATTCCTTAAGAAGAATAAGAATTAGAAGTAGCATTTTATTTCCCAATTTGTGTAAGATTCAGAAGAACCAGGTTGCCCACATTGTAATAAATTTGATAATATAATTTATTGAAATGGACTATTTTCTGTATCTATACTACCAGGCAAGTGGAATATTTTACTTTGCGAGTAGGCATGTATAATTTTTAACTTCTTAACTAAAACTTTTGCATATACATAACACTCTCTGGAAAGAGATCGCTTATTTATATTTCTACGGCTTTATAAAAGCATGTACGATTTGTTATTTTCGGTACGGTAATTTATTTATGGCTGCATATGCACAAATATTTTCCTGCTCTCCTCCTCCCTAAGTACATTTTACATACTCGCCAGAGCACCCGAAAGCGTTAGTGAAATGCTTGAGGTGCCTTGCTATTTTGGATGCTAGGTACAAAAAGAAGGTTATTTATTATTTACTCAGTTTCAAAAGTTTTTTTAAGTAGCTTACAAGAAAGTTTTCTAAAATCGTAGTAGATATATTACGATGAAAATTAAGAAGTAATTTACATTCCCCTGGACAAAAAATTCATAATAAGAATTTCAGGTAGAGTTGAAATTGCTATAGGAGCTGACTACGCCTTATGAGAATGGTGTCCTCTCTCTCAAAACACTGATCAGTAGCCTATACATTAATTAATATTTGATAATAAAATAAATTGTAACCCTGCCAACAACTTCTTAACTTTTATAACTATTAATTATTTAAAAATGGCTTTTTGTAACGAAAGCCAAGGAGTAGGTATCATTTATTAATTTTGTGTTTGAGTGAGTCGTGTTCGAAAGGTGCATTCGGCACCTATCAGAAAAGCCTGGCAATACAGTGGCAATGGGATTAATTTAATTAGTTGGTAGTTGAGTAATAAAATAACCCTTACTTTGTCAGGAACGCCCTCAAGTGTCATCGCATAGTGATATTTAGTTGTAGCCAGACAAAACGTGTATTTTTCATGTTTAAGAAAAATATAAAATATTCCAAAGTCTCTTTCTAAACTATTATTATATAGGTGATATGCACTTATCCTACATTTTAAGATCAGATAATGCAATAAATGTTGTGGAAAATAATTCTGATATACGGAAAGTTCTGTCACATACTTCTCACACCGAATTGTAAGGAATAAGCATATATACCTATATAGCAACCTATAACGCGCAAAAGAGACGTCCGACCGGGGGAATAATTTGACGGCCATTCTTAACCCTAAACGTTGAGTAAGGAATAATAAGAGGCGCAACGCCCATAAGAAATTGCGTGACCGGTTTTCGTGTGCTTACCCTGAAGCCCCCCGTTGCCCCCACTCGCTATAGTCTCCAAGCGACCACGGATTTTTAGAACTTGTTTATGTATTCGAGAACACCGATCGCTCTACAACGGGCTAACGGTACCATTTTATATATTTTTTATTTTACTGGAAGGATATGTATTTTTTTGTCTCGGACGCTTTTTATCTCGGACGCTTTTCGGGCCGCGTTTTCGGCTGCGCAGCGTCCCGTAAGCTTTCGCCTCTTATTATTATTCCTCACTCAACGCCCTAAATGAGGCTGGACATTTGAAATAATTTATAGGGGTGTATTCCATAAATAACGTAATGTCTTGGTTGTCGTTTTGTGGAGATTATTTTAGTTCAAAGTACAACATATATGTATAGGTCCAAGATTTTTGTTGGTTTTGGTTTTGTAGGTTGAGAAATTATACAACTTAACCAAAACAACATATTTTAATCATCATAAAGAAAACTAATATAATTATTATTGTATGTACATACATTATACCTTATAAAATAGCTACATTATAAATAATTACTAATAAAAAACGTGAAAATAACTCCTGGACAAAATTAACGCACCAACAAAATAATCCCCACAAAATTGCAATTTTTTTAAATAAATTAATGGGAACTTAAATTAATGGAAACTAAATGAAAAGCAACACATTTCATTATTTAATTAGTTTAGCAGTAGTAAATGTCCAAAGCCTACTATTTATATTCTTGGTAGACACGCAAAATAATTTAAAATGTACCTAATTTGAAATTTTGTATGTTGGTGCGTTCATTTTGTCCAGGAGAATATTTTTAATTACCTAACATTTTCATACAATATTACTTGGGATAATAATTATTTCTTTGAATATTTTTAATAATAATATAATAACCTATTTTCCAGAAACATATCTATACCTATTTCTGAATTTTTAGGTGGCTAGTTTTATTCCTTAGAACTTTCTCTTTTTGTTTGCTTAAAAAATACAAGCAAAGGAAAACTTGGTAACTTCAACTTCTACCACTTTAATATTTGCTTCAAAAATGCAAGTGAAGGGATTTCTAATTAGGCTCTTCATTGGTAAGGTTCAATAAAAATGATGGCGGTGATATGCAGTTAACAGGTTTATTTGCCGTTGCCTGCTGCTGTTTGCATTTCTTCGGTTAATTCTATTTGCTCCAGAAATGCGGCTCTCTTCGTCGTATCGAGAGTTACACTGTTTTATTATCCACATCTCCAGGAGTTACCTACTTCGTTAACCGGAATGAAATTCTTTGATGGTCGCCACTTTTCGCGTTCTTTCCTGTTGCACTAAAAAATCGTGTTCATCAAAATGAATAGAACACGCATATACATAGAGTCCTTCCAGAGAATATTATTGTCGATAATGATACCTAGAGTACTAAGCCACTTTCTAAATTTAGCTTTTTTTCTCTTGACAACCTAAAAATCAGCAAGAAATCAGAAAATATCAATTAAAACACAATATTATTTGGCAAAAAATTATATCTATTTACTTACCTATGGAATGTAATTTCACAATACACAAATTGCTTATGTACCTACAAACTGAGCTTGTTGGGCGTGGATCGGCAACCTCTAGCACTTTTTAATTCATATTTTGAAAACCGCCGCCAATCAGTCAGTATAAATAATGAAAACTCACCGGTTATTTTTTCTCATTTATATTAATGGTTTATATTAATGACTCTGTCTCCCTCTGCAAAGTACAGTTGTTCGCTGATGATGCAACTCTAATTTGGTCGGGTACTTCGTCTACTATTCTAGAAGAAATTCGTTCTATAGTGTTGGCGCCACCGCCAAAGCCTGGTTTTCCGCAAACAAGTTGCTCATGAACGAACGGAAAACGCAGAGGTTAATTATCATCTAGTAGTGCGATTGCTGGTGGAGACAGCGTCGCCCTTTTGGGTTTCGATATAGATGACACGTTGGGTTGGTCTAAGCACGTCCAAGGTGTGTGTGCAGGAGTTTAAGTTCAACAATTTATCAAATAAGGAAACTTCGTCCATTAGTGAGTAGAGATATTTTGCGGAATGCCTATTTCGCGCTTTTTCAGTCAAAATTGCAATATGGTATTACCCTATGGGGGAACCCATCTAATGCCGTTAGGGCCTTTCGCTTGCCAAAACGTGCCATAAGAGTTTTGCTAATCCATGGTCCTAAAGTGTCATGTCGATCCCATTTCAGAGCTCTCCAAATCATGACACTCCCTGCGCTCTTATATACCGTAGCTTGTTGGAGATCCATGACAAAAAGCATGTATACAGCCAACAATCCAATATTCATGGATATCCAACACGAAACAAAGATGTGCTGTGGACTCATCGATACAGGCCAAATCCGCAAAGAAATTCTCTAGATATACATTTGCACAACCATCTGTCTAGCTCAGTCAGGCAATGTGATAAAAATGAGTTTAAATTAATTATTAAACATATCTTTTTAAATAACATTGTTTACAGTGTACAAGAATTTTTAAATTGTGAACTTTAAGTTTGTTTTTTTAATTGCTTGTATTTTAATAGTACTTATAATTAAGCACGTAGAGTGGGTGAGTAGTAATTTATATGCTTATGTATATTCTTTTCTGTCATTCCCAACACGTGTAAAATTTTAATTGACTTGCTCCACATACTTTTGTAATTTGTGGTGAAATAATCTATCCATCTATCTGTCTGTCTGTCTGTCTGTCTGTCTGTCTTTCTATCTATCTGGATGTAATAGTCTATTCGCATTTTTACAATGTTTTACCAGGTCATTTTTTGATCTCGTAAATATGAAAACGAAAAGTTATTAACAGTATACAAAATATAAAGAAAAAAACAAAATATAAAGAAAAAACGCGTCTCTCGAAAAAGCATGTCATTCTGACTTTTATGATTTTACCGGCGCCTTCAAAAAGTATAATGTTCTTTCATTCATACAGTATAAAAATAATAAACAAGGAATAAAGTAACCACCATTCGAATTGCCAATATAGGGTTAAAAATGGCGGCGAATTTTTTCGCTAGTATATATGGGCGATTTTGATGGTTCAAAATGATTCAGAAAAAATCAAGAATCCAATCTCGGTCAAGTCTGCGTGATATACAGATGTTGAAAACACTATCAAAATATCTGTGTGTTACCTTACTGTTGGACAGATTATCGACTTCAAATAATAATTATAACAATAATATAAATAATGATAGTTCATACGTACCTAATCCTGCCTGGAAAATTTTGTTCGATATCGTCCGAAGAAGTATCGGGACAGTTGATACGTTACGTTTGGATCTTTTGTATTTTATTGGTAGCGATTTTGGAAAATTTTTACAGATAGATATATCATCCAAAAAAGTGCCGGGACGGTCGATATTTTTATTTTTTTTTATTTTATCGGTATCGAATGAATATCAATTTTGGAGTTTGATCGATATCGTCCGAAATTTCTGATTTGTTTGAATTTTATCGAATTAATATCGATTTTGCAAATTTTTTCAATATCGTTTCGACAAGTGCCAAAATGGTCGATATTCCTCGGTCTTTATTACATTTAGGCATTTTCAAAACGGTCGGGAAAGAGACCGGGATGGTCGATATTTCACGATTTTGACTGTTTTACCCGTATCGAACGAATATCGACTTAAGTTTCGGGATGGTCGCTAAATTCAGATTTTCATATATATGAACGAATTACCTAATGTCGATATGTAGAAAAAAATATATCGATATATTTTAAATATGGCTATACGTTATCAAAAATTCAATATCACCAAGGAATGCTTTAATAAAATTATATTATTTAAGAAAATTACGTTTTAAGTTATGTATTTTCCTTTTTTTTTTCAAGGAGACTTGGATTTTGTTTATATTGCAAACTTGTATGCACGGCAGTACATTTACCAAAACGCTTGTATTTTTGCGACTTTTGTTTTTATTATTTTTTCTAGCTCAAAAAATAAAAAAAAGTTATGTGTTGGCTCGTTTTCACATGAAAACACACAAAACCATAAAACATATTACGAAATATGATTTTGGGTAACTCACTTGCAGGAATTCGCTTCAATTGTGCCCCAAATACTCATTATACCGGTAAAATCACAACCATTCGTAATTACGTGTATAAGCTATTCACGTCCCCTGCCTCAAAGGTACCTACTTACCTGTTTCCTAACTTCTTATTTAAATACCTATTTAGCAATTAAGCAACTTTTAACGAATGAAATTAGTACATTATGATTGGCAGTAGAAAATATGTTTGATATTGTTTATACAGGGTGAGTCTGAAATAACTGGCATCCTTTTTTTGGTAAAAGAGATGGTCATTCTGAACAACTTTTCTTGCCCCCTCTATGAAGACACGGCACTGATGAATAGCGTAAACTCGGTATTAAAATACTATACTAGTTGATGATTTACCATTTTCTACTCGGTTGTTGGAAGGGCGCCAGTGCCGTGTTTTCATAGAGGGGAGATTTTGAGGGGATGAATTATAGAAAAATCTCGGCGTTAGGAAAAAAATGTATTAAGAAACGTGGTTCAGAATGACCATCTCTATTACCCAAAAAAAGTATGCCGGTTATTTCAGACTCACCCTGTACAAAGGGGCTGGTTGAGAGATGGAGCGACTGCGATGGATGAATTTGAAAATAGCGAGTGATCCGTCGTTTTCTATGTTTTGACGTAGATAAAATAACACACAGCCTGTTTCATTTAAATAAATCAAATTGCAAATATCCCCGCTTTTTTGGTACAGGTTGTCCCAGATAAGACGTTAGGAGAGTAAAGTAATTTTTAAGGTAAAATATTGATGTTTCAGAAAATAAACTTTTGCAGTTTCTCCAAGATGGTAAGACCGAAATAATTAAATTTCAAACAGAAAAATTATCGCCAAATAATCAAATTTTAAAAAATAAAGATGGTGGTTTTAAAGAAATAAACATAGTAGTCATCTAATTTTCCTTTAAAAAAAATTTTTTTGTTTAAAATTCATTCGTTTTTTCTTGGAAGCATTCAATTTCTTATAAAAACTACACAAGCTTAGATTTTGAACCACCAATTATTTATTTTAAAAATTATCGAGATTATTTCCCTCATACTCCTTGCATCCAATAAGGTAGCTCCTTCCATAAAAATCCAACCAATGATATGCCTCTGCTAGCGATAATTTGTACTAGTGCAATTACCGGTAATTGCACTTGTGCAAATTATCACTTCGTTGCTTAGCAACCGCGAATCTGATCATACGAACACGTACTTACTTCTTAAAGTTTGTGTGTTTCACACTGTTCTAAATTATTCCGCTTATAAATTATGTTGCGGTATTATTAAGCATTATATCAATGAATTTATATAACTTTTACATTGCTAAATTCTTGTTATTTAGACCTCCGCCCACATTCAGAAAATAAACCAACGCCGACAGGTTGTAGGTATAATCGCATTTGCCTTGGATATCCAAGCGTCATGTTTGTTTACTCGAACGCTACTGTCGAAGCTGTCAATAAACTCGTTCAAAATGAGTCGTTTTGGAAATGGAAATTATTAAATCGTATTCTTGAAATAATCTCGACAAATACCACTCGTGCCGGAAATTTGTCTAGATAATTTTATTCTCAAGCCCTATTTTGCCCATTAGCAAAACCACTCGTACAAATTGGGCTTTTATTTTCAGAGATAAAATCCCGAGAGCGAAGCTCGAGAAAATAAAAGACCAATTTATACTTGTGATCTTTCTAGGCAAAATAGCGCTTTCGAAAAAATTATCGATAAAATTTCCGGCACTAGTGATATTACATACGATAATCACACGGTAACGACTTAGCTGGGACACCCTGTACACTGAGACCCCACTTGATTTTGAAAATTTTGAAGGTAAAAGGTGGTTGAGAATGATTACGTGTCAATATGTCGCGACGCTCGATGTCATACCTTTATTTCACCAGTGTTACACTAGAAATAAAATACCTACATTCACCAGAAAAATTCTACAGCCGTTTACGGAAATCCGAGGAGCACATGACTAATAAATCACCCTGTAGGACCTATATTTTCACATCTTTACCCTCATCCCTCGTAAGCATATGAAAATTTAGAAAACATTTTTTATCAATCACTATTTTCGCCCCTTTCGGCCCTACCGTCCACCATGCACCCCCTGTAATTATCGTATACTTACGGGCAAGGTTTTACTGGTTATCTAAAGGTATTTTCTCATCCAATCGGTCCAAAGTAATTTTGTTTAGTGTTTGCTGCTATTCTATAATTTATTTATCTAATTTAGCTTTGTTTTGTGTTCGGAAAAACAACGAAATTAACTAGGAAACCCCGAAATTACAAATAACTATGGAAATATAATGGGAAACTTAATAATGTCGAAATTGAATTCCCCCATTACAAAAACGTAGAAAGTGGCATATCACTTGCTGTTTACAAATTCACCCAATTATACCTCCCCTCAACCACCCCTCTTATATTATAATACCCTCTGCATTTATTTTTTGACAGATTTTCCACAAAATATAGCCTTTTAAAAAAATATTTTGTATATATACCTACGTGATTTGTATTATTATGTTATGCAAAAATCTGCAGCAGTATCAAAATAGTACGTCCTAGAACTTCGACATTGTAGATATTTCAAAAAGGTTTTGCAAATTACATTTTGATAAATCTTTGACATTTACATTTTTTACAATATTATTACAATACAGCCAATCCAAAAATTTCATTCCTGTACCTGCATTTAATTTAACTAAAAATTCCATATGTTTGGCTATTCAAGACATTGCTAATAATCGAATTTATAAACCGAGTGACGTAGTCATTCCCGCGTTAACTCTGATGGGCCAGAAAATAAGAGGCAACCTCCTTCCTCTAGAGACCTTGGGATTACATTTTTTTTTTAACCCCCTTATATAGGTATCAAATGAAAGGGCTTGAAGAGTAGAAAACGATAATGTTAGTGACATCACACTAAATTCAATATGGCCGCCCTTCCAAGATGGCGGATGATGTATTTTTGGCAACCTCCTTAATATGGGTATCAAATGAAAGATCTTGAAGAGTAGAAAACGGAAAAGTTAGTGACATCACACTAAATTCAATATGGCCGCCGCTCAAAGATGGCGGATTACATTTTCTTTTCAACCCCCTTAATATGGGTACCAAATGAAAGGGCTTTAAGAGTAGAAAACGATGTGTGACATCACACTATATTGTATATGGCCGCTGCTCCAAGATGGCGGATTACCTATTTGATATACCCAACATGGGTATCAAATGAAAGGGATCGACGGGTAGAAAACAATAAGGTGAATGACTTCATACGAAATCCAATATGGCGGCCGCCCCAAGATGGCGGACTAAATTTCTTTACCACCCTCCTGACATGGGAATCAAATAGGTACTAAAAAGCATAGATAATTCAGGCGTTAATGGGTTAAGGAACAAAAATAATAAAAACTTTATTTATAATTTGAATGGCACTTTCGGTTTAACCGGCAGTAAATAAATAATATTATTTGGATTTCTTCATTAAGTAGCCCTTAAAATCACCTTTTCAATTAAATCAAACATAATTGCGTCATTTCATATCGTTTTCGAGGAAGCGGTTCAAGCAACTAATTAGATAACACAGTTGCAGTTTTTTTATTATTTTTAGACATACAACTTCATTCGAGGCACCCTGTACCTATACCTCAGACAAAAAAAAATTGTAGAAAAAACTTACACTGGAAACTTTTTACTTTTACGCTTTATAGAATGCATTTCATTAAAATTATATTAGAATATAGAAGAATAGTACGTAGGTATATGGTATATATGTATTCTTCCTATTATGCAAAGAAACATACGATTCCATCGGCCAAAATGGGCCAAGCTGTACAAACCGTCAATGTCGCTTCCACCTGGAGAAGATAATATAGTCATGCGCTATAGATTTGTTATGGTGCTTTTACATTTTTGTGTGGTTTCCCCGTTTTTTAGTGTTTTCGGTTATATAGCTGATCTAGCTACTTTCACTCTGAGTTGAAAAATACCCGTAAGATATAATATAAATTAATAGGCAAGTTAGAATTAGTACCTACTTGAGTTCTGTTCTTGAGTACTGTTCAGAGGCGTTGCGCCTAGGAAGGGGAACTACCTAGTTTATGCTTTATAATTTCTGGTGTATTTTAAATGAACTCTACTTCCGAATCCATACTACCTGAAGTGATAGGGTTCTGATAATTAATCCTTGTAATCTTTTATTGATTGCTTTAACTATTATTTCCAAAATAGTATATTTCATTACGAGTCTGGAAATAAAGATTTTTCCGTGCGCGCGTTACAAATTCCCGTGTGAGGCGCAGCCGAACACGGGAAGTCATGCAAGTCCGGAAAAATCTATTTCTGAACGTGTAATGAACGATATTTTTTATTATACTTCTTTGAAAATGGAAACTTAAAACATTTTATCGGCATATTATAATAAATTTAATTGACAAAAAATAAACAATGCAGACAATATAGTGTTTGGTATGTATGATGCGTTTCCGTGGTTACTCTCAAATTATTTCAAAGGTGCTTTGTTGTAAATTAGTTATTGTCAGATAAGGTGAATAAAGCGTCAAAAATATTAGAGAAATGTATCTAAATATTGAAACACTTATGAATTAAAATACAAAATAGGTACATGTTAAAAATATCAGAGAGCATAATAGAGTTTCTTAAATTTAGTTTACTTTGCTGTATATTTCTATTTTAAAGCCATATATATATTCGGTATTTTTATTCAGCGCACGGAAAGTTTTTCCATGCGCTGTTTCCGTGCGCTAGCCCGAAAAACCCAATCTTTCATTATTGCTAAAACAGATGAAAATAAGGTGTTTTCATAGAAGTATAATAAAAATATTTTTTCCCAAGCCCCTCGTTTGCTTCACGGATACCTATCACTGCCCCACCATTACAAGGAAAGTTTTCGAGATGTAAACACATAACAATCATATATCCATTACGGTGAATTCCAATAAATTTGACAATTTTTTTGGAAGCATTGATAGTGATATAGATATAATCAAACTTGCTATAAAGCTGGTCTATAAGATCACACTGTGAGTTACCAAGAACTAACATTGTAACATTAGTAGAGGACTAAGATTACTATTAGTATCACCAAAATGGTTCATTTTAGATTTTAAATATTTTAAATGATGAAGGACGTTTGAAATATAGGAACACCAAAAAAAAACTCAACTGCTAGGCGTAGAAAATAGAATGTTGTTTGTATAAATTGTAGAAAATAGTGTGATATCATTTAACCAGTAAGGCAGCCTTACTGGAATAGACGCACGGAACATCGGCTCCGTTTTATTACATAAATTGAAGATCTTTAACTTCATCGTAATTCAAATACTTATTTTGATGTTCCAAGAGACTATTGAGCACAACTCTCTCATCACAAACAAGTATGTTATAAGGGGTATAAATAAAATAATAATAACTATGCAGGTTACTATATAATTTCATTACTTTCGAAATACCGAGTTTTTATATCCGTTTAATCGCTTGATTAGAACATAATGTGGTTGTCTTAAAAATTTCAAAGGCCCTCTTCGCAATCGTTTATAAACACCTTTAGTTTTACGACAGTGCGCCTTTGCTGTTTACGAATTTTGTTTAACGAGAACCGCCGTGGTGTAGTAAAGAAAAATAAGCACGCGGTAAGAACACGGAGTAATAAAACCGTGGGTTTATTTGAACTAGGAACGGTTATATTTTGCCTACTTTAATAATATTTCTAAGTAATTTCCTAATTAATTACAGAGGTACAGAATTGCACTGCGGGGTGACTTTGTTTACTTTGCACGTTTGTGCGGTACAGAGAAGTTCGAGGGTAGTCGACTAGCCTTCCCTTTATGACTTGGCCGTTTGTTTCTGTTTAGACAGGCCTGTTCTCGGCTTTTGATTTTCCCCCCATTTGCTGAATAGTTTCCTTGGGGATTTAATACGGAGCGAAGCGGATCGTTTCATTAGCTTGCTGAACTTGCGATTGGCCGGGCCTGATTCTTCCCTTATCTCTCTTGGCTTCAGCTTGTTTGCATACGGCAGCATTTCCTTGATCAAAAATACACCGCATAATATTGATATTGGCAACAGGGTTTTTCTACAAAAAGCACAGTGGCGTATCGTAGTTTATGGAAACATTTAATAGTAATTATAGCAATAATGAAGTTTTAACTGTATACAAATACAAATTTAAGTGTTTACAAATCGATTAGCGATTTTTTTATTTAAAATATTACACCATAGACGTCACACATACCCTCACATACTCCTATTTTATTCAAACAATAGCCAAATTTTACATGGAATTGTGTTTGTGTCATAACTCGCCTTGTGGATTTTTGAAAAGTCATAGCTTACTAGATACTTATTTAGAAAAAACGAAATTTTGTCGATTTATTCTAATTATTCATCTAATAGATTCATTGTTTCTGATTTTAGGTAAAAAGTGCAAATACCAAAGTTGGAGGGAATTATGTCCTAATTTCCGCGACAGCTGCCATTTTCGAGATATGACACAGACTTGTGTATTTTTAAATGGCAACCATAGTTATTGCCTTTATTTTTCTGAATAACCATATCGAGTATTATATCGATGGAAAGCTCTGAAAATAAATGATTTAACTAAAAGCTTGTTTCTAAAAAGGCTTTTTTATTTTGTGCTTTTTAGTATTTTTTTGATTCCCATGTGACGTCCGCTATATCGGATTTAGTGTGACGTCTTTCACTTTATCGTTTTCTACTCGTCAAACCCTTTCATTTCATACCCATGTCAAGGGTTGTGAAGAAATAGGAAAACCGCTATCTTGGCGCGGCCGCCATATTGAATTTAGTATGATGTCACTCACTTGTTTTTTTTTTCATTTTTTGATATCCATATTTCGAGGTTGTTATAAAAGAAAAAAAGTGGCCATTGCCATTGTGAACAAAGTACAATGAGTTTATAAACAAAAAAATCATATTAAAGCAAATTTTATTTTTACATTTTGATATTTTAGTTTGTTTAAAATTACTTGTTTTTGAAAAAATATATATATACTTTTTAAATTTAGAAGCCTAAAATCAAAGTCCGGTTTCATTTATTTTTTTAATTTCAATCTTAAGATACATACAAAATAAAAAATCGTATTCTAGATATGCAACACAGAATATTTAAGTTTTATGGCTTGCTTACTCTTATTGCAACTGCCATATCATGACGACAAATTGGCGACTTTTCACACCATGTGACAGCTTTTTCGTTTTGCCAGTCTGGCACTGGCAACATTGCACCACACTGTCGCAGGCGCAGAATAACTAGTTTTTACATTGCCGATATTCGGGAACGCCTAGTTATTTCTTATAACGACCAGAAATAAAACACACGTTTAAAATTATTTACAAGGGTTGTTTATTTAGTAACACCCTATGGAGTTGGTGAACAATAAAAAATGAATATTGAGAAATTGGGTGGCCAACTGAGTCCAGATTTAAGTTAGATGATTTAGAAAGAAAATTTCAATTTGAAAATATTAATATACAATTACAAATATTTAATCATGTTAATTACAGACTTAAAGTTCGAAAAACAAAGAACCTGCTTATATGGAAAATAAACAAAGCTAGAATTTAAGGGGACACTGACTCTAGCAAAGATTAGTCCAAAAAAAAATTCAGAGTTAATAAAGTTCTGCACGTGAAACTTAAAGTTTGGAACGCTTGAAACAAGAAAACACCTTACATGGAGGTTTGAAGCACTTGGGAGTGACGAGCCGTCTTCAACCAAGCTTCCGTTGTGGTTTCCGACAAAGTCCTAGTTTCGACGGCGACCAAGCCTGACAGTCCGACAGCTGTGGTGCTGGCGTAGATCTTACTAGCTCAGGTTCTCAGGGTTTTGCCAAGTTCAGCTGCTGCTGCGTCAGCTTGTGGTCTGCCAAACGTTGAAGGGTACAACGACTTGCCAATCGTTTAGGTGTTCCGTGTTCCGTGTGCAGTTAGCATGAAAAATTTGAGGCGAATTAGACAGTGCTAATACTCCCGGCTCTGTAACAAAAGAGTGCGAGACAAAAAAGCGATCCCAAAATAGCGAGTGGACAAAAGTGCGAATGGAAAAAAGGGCGAGTGGACAAAAGAGCGAGTGGACAAAAGGGCGAGTGGACAATGGGGCGAGTGGAGACACTAACCGATGAGAAACGGAAATAGTGCAATGGGACAAAAGAGCGAGTAGAAAAAGAACGATTTGCTATCTTGATACGGGGAGTGGACGAAAAAACAGAATAGAAAACTCTGGCGGGTGAATAAAAGAGAGAATAAATCGTCGAGGGTCAGGCAAAAACCGAGCACGAAAAGCAAATATCGGAAGCTCGTGAACAGTGAAAAACTAAGGGTCTCGGGAAATAATTGTTCGAAAAACAATTGTTCGAAAACATTTGTTCGAAAAACATCTGCTCGAAAAAACATTTATTCGGAAAACATCTGTTCGAAAAAACATTTGTTCGAAAAAACATTTGTTCAAGAAAACATTTGTTCAAAAAACATTTATTCGAAATAAAACATTTGTTCGAAAACAACATTTGTTTAATTTAATAAGAGATACTTCCTTATCCTATGCCAACTAGGAAAACAGAAAAACATATCGCAAAAGGATAAGAGAAGACTATAATAATAATAATAATTTTCACCCTCACAATTCTCCAATAATGTTACATATCTTTGAAAAGTTGGGATCCTTTCCGACAATGTGAAAGCCTGGCCGTAAGAACGCGGTCTGGCTCTGGCAGCACATGTACTGTAACACTGCTTGAATAAGAGGCATCTCGAGTTGTAGCATCTTTGGAATCCGTCAGAGGAGTAGGTTTGGCCGCAAGTGAGAGTCACAGTTTTTTAAACACAAAATATACAGGGTGTCTAAAAAATATTTCTTTAGACGCAAATAGGTATTAATTGAATAAACTGGAAAAACCCTGTTTTGGCCCTCAACTAACAAATTTGGTGCTATAAATATATTACGACAAAACAAAAAAACGCGCTTATTTCTTGATCGAAATCAAGAAAGAGGCGTGCAAAAAGAACAGGCACAGGTGAGTTATACAAATACCTATATGGATTTACCAAAAATTACAAAGAAATTATTTCACAATAACTCACCTGTCCTTTTGTTCCAATCCTTTTGTTCCAGTCTTGTTGTCCGGTGCCTTTGCTCCCAAAATACCAAAAAATGCAGTCGGCCATAA
Organism: Pseudeuparius sepicola; assembly: GCA_963920635.1. Lineage (NCBI taxonomy): Eukaryota > Metazoa > Arthropoda > Insecta > Coleoptera > Anthribidae > Pseudeuparius > Pseudeuparius sepicola. The sequence continues at coordinate 33,125,281 of OY987303.1, forward strand.
CCACTAGACGTGTCCCTTAAGCTACAAAATGGCCGTCCTTTTCGACGTTCTCGAAAATCTCAGAAGCCTCAAATGCCGGTGATCCACATGAAAAGACAAAAATAAACCACAAATTGTTTACACCAAAACTAGATACTGCAAATAAGCACAGAAGATTACCAAAAGATATTATCGGGGTGGCGATAAAGATGTATAAAATTCCGGAAAAACAATCACCCCATGCTACCTTTTACCTGAACCTCTCGTTCTCGAAGACCCAATCAGACAGAAGAGAAGGCGACGTCCGACGTCGTTGACGTTCCTTTTATTGGTGTTTTAGCAAAAAACAGAATATGTTGTTGCGGTTAGGATTCCTGAACCAACCTTCCTGCGTGCACGGAAGAATACCACTGATTAGTGGAACAAACCCAGCCAGTGTATACCTGAACGGATTACTCGACTCCGTAACTCCGTGCACTGACCGCAAAAAATCCATCAGTGAACCAAACTGATTTTACCAAGTGTGAATCAGTGTGCCCTATTGAACCAGTACGTACCTTGAATCATTAGAGATGGGTTCGTATTCACTACGTCACACTAAAAATCTATATGAAAAGAGTTGAGAGCACGGATATTCGACTGAATTAAGGTTCGAATTTGCGATTTCAGAGTAAATACCCAAAACTATGTGTCCAAAGCTTGATAATAGGGAGTTCTCGTGCTTGCCAAATGTGAAATACTGTATCGCTATTAGATATCTGAGCATGCGCAGTAGAAGAAAATAATAACGTTGCGGTATATAGGTTAGCGGGTGACGTAACATAGATACGGGGCTTTTGAGGAACTTTAGCGTAACGCAATTTCACGTCAAAGAAAAGTTTATAAAATTTCCACCAGAGGACGAATAGTCAATTTTCACCCCAAAACAGCCGTGTTTTGGGAAGGTTAGACTTTTGTTTACAGCCATTGGTAATTACAGTGTTTGGGATACCGAACAAGAAGTTCATATTTACCTTTTTTTATAAAGTCTGGTATTCCCAAATCATATTCTTCAATCTAGGAATATCAACTTTGTAACATATAAAATTAAGAAAGGCACCTTCTTCGCTGATGTTATCTAAATCAAAAGCTCCATATAGTTGCTTCCTATTCCCAGATGCTCCTTCACCATGCACGATATAAGATTTGTAGTAACATTGCATGCTCCAAGTCATTATCATCTACACCGCCGAAGACAGCCACTTCCAGATCATTTTCTTCCATTTTAGTAAAAAAATGCAAAAAATAAATAAATACATATTCCTTTCTTTCCGGCATAGAAGAAGAAAAATACTTAACGTAAAATTTAGCGTAACTATACTGTCCCGTTTTCTTGAGATCTTTGAAAATGATCATCACGTTAAATATTATACGGTAAATAATATTATTCCGTATCCCTTATGAATCACGAGAACTCCCTAATAATTATTTAAAAACGTGGTAACGGAGTTTTATCAAAAAATTCCGTTACATTCTTTTCGTGGCGCGTCCGGCCAGAATTCTTCCCTGAAACAGGTGTCTGCAGTATTTGGAAATGTGACATATTCATTTTGGGACTATAAGTGGTGTTCGTAATGGGAAAAAAGTACGTTATTTTGAAGGCAGCGGCTGTTTCACCAGAAAATGAGACATTTTGAGAAACACCCTATGTCTCCTAAACTGATCAAGATATCGAAATGCGGTTTGCGGCTTTCAACTTTTCTCGAAAATGGAGTTCAGATACTTTAGCTACCTTTTGACTATCTCGTCGAGAAATAGGAGAAACCCCCTAAATGTGACCAATTTGGATCATCCTGTAGGTACATACATACATTCAATTGCCAACGAAGCGTCGTTCTCTTGGACGCTGGCTACGGCGGAGGTCCACCGCCCACCGCGTCCTAAAATACTGTCTGCCGGTTATTGGGCCCACCCTGTAGCAGGCAACTCCACCTTATCGTATAGAGAAAAATTCAAGCTTTCATTTGCCATCGAATTTTTTTAATAAGCTTATGAGAGTTGAAAGTCAACAAAACAACACCACTTTACTGGTGGCTGCGAAGGAACCGCTTAGGAGGTGGCAACCCCTTTTTATTGTTGCTCCATGGGCCTTCTTTCCGATGGTACCTATTTTGTTCTATAATCATATGAGAATAGATTTGCCTAAAAATTAACCACAAGTTCTTAAATAAAAATGATCGGGCCCATTTTAATGGAGGCAACCTACTCGCTTCAAGTAAAGAAATAATACTCTACATTTTACATAACATTTTATTCTATAATCTTATGAGATTTGAAATCATGCGGCCGGCTCTTGGACTACTAGCATGTGAAAATATAGTGACGGACATAATAGATTACAATATTCAATCACGAATCGTCTAAAATGTTCCTCTTGCTTCTCAGCGCATTGAAATCATGGTCATGAGAATCACTATTATATGCTCTCCCATCCCAGAATAGAATATACCTAAGGAAGGACAGCCCAACTAAGCTGATATTTTTGTTAGTGAGTAGAGAAATTAATGTCGAGTGATTCTTTTAATGTGCTATGACGAAAATTATTGCAAACCGTAAATTAAAATAAGTATAACAAGGACTTAATAAGGGAACAAATCGGCATGCTTAGATTTGTCAAATTCGAAATGAATGCACAGGCATACGGGGGCAAAATGTGATTACTGTTAACAATACAACCCCCCCCCCCCAATAATTTAGCATATAAAGAGGGTGGCAATTTTCTTGTTGCCCTCACGTATAAGACATATGGTGCGTTTTAGTACATTATTGAAGTAAATATTAATAGTATACTGGTTGTCCCAGCTCAAACTTATAGACTGCTCCCGAAATATTTTCGCCATTGGCATTATCTAGAATATGGAGTAATGACTTCGTTTGAAACAAGAATCAAATTTGGCAGGATAGCCAGGTCATCGGCAAGAATTAATTATAAATATAGTTGACTGAAGAGTGATAATGCTCATCCAAGGCTTATACCGTTCTTACATAGTTCAACTACTTTCATTAAAGTAACTATTATATTCTAGCAAGCCGTATATATTTTTTATTAATTTTTACAGGATTAAAAATTTTCTCACGTAATCCCATCTAAATAAATAATGCTATTCGGTCGCTGCACGAACACCTGTGTTTATCATAATTGATAAATTATAATCCTAGACGACCAGCATTATAATGCTGCTCTAAGAATATATAATTATGAATCGAAATTTATTTTTCTGTCTGCATAAAAGACCCATTTAGAGGTTAATCCGCTAAAATTGTTAAACGGTCTCGAGTATTCCAATGTCCAATTTGATTTTTAAATGAGATTATTGTAGTGATTTAAACAACACCGGTCGGCTAACGAACCTATCAACATGCAGGAACAGTTTTTCATGTAAATTATTAATTACTTTGCTAGTTAAGCAGGTGATTAGTTTTCCAGAAAATATTATGCCCAGGAAACTACTGCAGGGAAAGTCGTTATCCTGCATGATGGTTTCAAATCGGCGTACATGGGGTTCCCATATAAGTATGTTTTGGTCGCTAGGGGAATAGGAAATCCCAAAATCGGAGATGGGGGGGGGGGGCAAAATATGACGATTAAATCCAACAACCAAAAAATGTTGCTCGTTTAATATAGATTTTTTAAATTTCTTAATTTTTAAAGTTTTCATAAGATCAATTTGAAAATTGGTATGCTTGAGTTTTCTGGGACAGTAAATAATAATTTTTGAATATTTTTATGTAGTTCCTGGAGGGTGCTAGTTATACATATCGCTTTGGTAAACCGGGCCATTTGTTTCTATAGGTTTAGGTACACTTGGAACAATATCGAATAAAAAATATGTAACGGCTTCTTTTTTTAACGCAATTTATTCGTGTTTAACTTTGATTTTCTATTTTCGAATTTCGAATTTCCAATGTTGATTTTCGAATTTCGATAATATTTTCGAGATTTTCTCCCTTAACCGTTACAGTAATCAATATTATTAATATCTTAATAATTGCTTTTGGTCGATTTCAATTATAAGAAATAAATGCATTTATTTTTAATTTTTGAAAATTATTAAAGCTCTATATTCACAAACTTTACGTAAGCAACTATTCGATATGGCGCAAATGCTGAAATAAACATATAAATAAAGTACATGGGTTTTGACAAATTTATTTGTTCAGTGAAGCGCTGTGCTTTGACTGACGTATCTATGACTTCTCACGGCTATAGCTTCATAATATACCCTGGAAAACAGATGGCGCATCGCATGAGTGAATAATATTTGGTTGGTATTGTACAGAACTAGTCATTATTTAAGATTTTTTGTCGTTAATCATTATTTTTAAAGGCAACCTAAATCAATGAATATATGAACAATATTGAGTATTGCAATGGTTAAGGCGCTACGATACCCCCCATTTTCAAGGGTTTCGTAGTTTACATCTCCTACTTGCATTTCTTAATATTTTCACTTGATTTTTTTTTGTGGCTTAGATAAAACTACGAAGAATCGTCGTTGTGTATCACGAACTGTGCAGGACTAATGCGACACTGTGAAAAAAAATGCCAAACATACCCGAAATTCGACTATATTCGGTTAAGAATTTCGAGTATTTCCACCACTCAAAAATAATTCGAAGGACACAACGACGATTGAGGCATTCTATAACATTATTTTAAGACTACTTTCAAGTCGATACGTTTGTTCGTTTGGCTATGATTTGAAAACTACGAACCCATTGCCCGGCAATAAAATGATCCGTGAATTGGCCATTCGAGCAGGAATTAGACGTACGGAGATAGGCGGGCGGGCGGGCGTTCGCTGGAACTCGTGGTTCCCCTACTTCCCCCTACTTCGGCGTACCTCACCGGGCTCGGAAACCACGTCAGGAGAACTTTCAATCGATATCAGATGGTTCATTTTTCATTTTATTAGTCTCAGTCTCCCTTATTTGTGTTTCGCTTGTTTTGAATGTTAGTATGTTAGCAAATATTTATATTTCCGAGTACCCGAAGAAAATATTTTCTACCGCGACATTATGTATGTCGACTGGCATATAATAATACTCATTATTATTATTCCTCCAGGAATTATAAATAAATAATTATTAATCCATTGCGCCACAAATAAATTTTAGAAAATAAATAATTATTATTCACAAAGTACCTACCTACTTTTTGCTTTTGTGTAAAATGGTTTAATCCCTAGGGCATAAAATGGCCTGGTCGTGCAAAAAGAGTAAATTTAAATTCTAGACCAAATTGTGCGCTTGATTTTTACTTTAAAAATGTGATAGGTACAAGTAATAATTTTGCCAAATAAATGGGTCATGTGAAGCATTTTTTGAAAACGAATTCCTATGTAAATCGCTGCATGATAAAAGCTAATTTATATACTTTCCAGAGGGAACGATAATAATTCTGACATCCAGTCAGTTTTAGAAACTTCTTCGTTAGAAGATTGTTCGAAAGTCATTGGAGTTGAAAATCGGGCAAAATAAAAATAGTACATTTTATTGTTCCAGTCTGTCGAATTTATGACATTTTAATACATTTTCTAGGATGTTCGATAATTCAGATTTGTCAGAATAAGGTTCTGAAACTGAACCGCAGTCAGGGCAAGAATACCTATAATGTTTGATAATGATGTCACAACAGTCACATGTAGTGAAACCAATAGGAGTAATTTGTGGGCTTGAGTGCTTTTATTCCCGTAGGTACCTAATATGGTTTCCAGAATTTGAGAGAGGGGTACCTACATATTTTGCATTTTGCACACTTATTCGGATTTAAGAAGTACTGCAGGTGCATAGGGTTTGGGAAACAAACTTTCTGGGAAAAACAGGGCTTTGAATGGAACATTTACAAGGGATTAGAAATTAATAGCTCCTATTATCTCACAACTATTACTTTATTTAAAAAGGGAGACCAGTTTCGTAACTCTATAAATTAGTCCTTGAGGATGTAATTTTATAGATTAACGAAACCGTTGTGATATAATATGGCCTATTCACTCTAATCCCTCTAAAGTGAACTCTTACAGTGTAGAAAGTTTTTAGTTAGATTTATTTATTATTACACAAATGTAAATATGGAATACCTACTAGTTATATAAAACATTTTGAAGAAGTAGACTTTAGACGCACTTTTTTAGTCGTAGCAACACTATTATGCAGAACAATTATCCAATCAAACATTAATAGATGTTCAACTGACCCTAATGTGGTTCAAGAAGAATTCGGTAATCGAATCGTTAATTTAGATTTTATAATTGAGCAATTACAGAAGTTTTTTTTATACACGAACCCTTCATAGCATGCACCTTTGCTGATATGAAAAATAATAGTAAAATTGCTTCGACTCCAAAAAGCTATGCAGTGTGTTGCCAACGAAAAGTGAACGCCCTGAAAAATATCATTTTTGCAATAAAGCAAACAGGCCACCGCCGTTTTTTAAATATATATTCGCGCTTCTTCGTCGGCATCGGCGAGACTCGTGTGACCCCGGCGGCCGTCGGCGGCGGCCGGCACGAGTTATTATTTCATATTATCTACACGTCTACACAGAAAAAAAAGACTGTTGTGATTTTAGTGAGTTCGTGTATATAGTCACTTTTCCATTACCTACTTTAAATATACAAGCAAATCCATGTGGTCCCAACAATATAATCTATACTTTTGACGTAATTGCAGATGAACCAATAAGTTTAAAATAGTTTGAATTTCCGTTAAGAAGACGTATTGTCACTTCGATACTAAAATTGGCATACTACAATGAAAGCATAACCTCGGTTTTAAAATATCTTATGTTTTATTTAAACAATTAAATTTATTTTATTTGAATAATAATAATTCTCACCCTCAGACTACTCCAAACTATATAAGAGTACCCCAGAAGCAACTGAAAAAGCATTATAATTCATTGGATGAACAAAATAACTTAATTGCAACTTTTATATTCATCAATGTAAGTAATCATAGTCCAAGCAAATTGTCATTTTTTTATGGAGGTAGAAAAAAAAATGATTCTTAACAGGTAGATATTTTCAGGGTTGGTTGTGGGTAGCGTCCTGAGTATAACCCCAAAAAATCACCGTCGAAGTCGTGTTACGAACCCCGCAATAGGAGTAGTTTTGCAAACATTTTTTTGCAATTTTTTTTCTTCTCATGTGTACAATTTTTTTTCTTCTTATGTATACATTATTACGTTCTCTACAACTTTCCCTCATGAAGTTTTTTTTTTAACTTCAATACTTCACGAGATATAGGTAAAAGATCACCACTATCTAAAGTGCTTTATAAGGGTAAAAAAAAATTCTTTAAAACAAGCTGATTTTTTCAGGGTTAACTGGGGGTTAACTTAGGAGTGCACACAGTGATCGCAAATTAAAGGTTTTGAATCAACCCTACACTCTATATCGTTCGTAGTCATAATGAACACTGCAAGTGAATGGCTATAATTGATATTAGTACCCACAATTAAGTATTACAAATCCAGCAAAAATTCTGTGACAATAGTTGTAATTTCAGTATAATGAACAGTTAAATGTATCCCTATTTAATTCAACACCATGAAACGTTATGTTGTTCTGACAAAAGAATGTGCTTAGAAAAGAAGTATTATAGACTCAATTCCAGAACACGCTATTTATTGAAATAAAATATTACATTTAAATTATTCATTAGAATTCAATATCAATTGTAATTGAATTGATTATTGTTAGTTACAAAAAAGCTTCTGCTTGAGTTTGAGGAATAATATCTCATATTGAATTAAACAGGGTTTTTTTACAAAGTGACAGATTTTTCTCAGTGTAGTACCCACGGCCGGCCTGCCCCTCAATCGTAGCACTATGAAGGGGCAGGCTGGAGTGGGGAGTCGTGGGGACCAGAGGAAGGAAGAGGATAGGCATATCTAATCGAGCGACGTTTGTCCTGAATTGAGTCGGGCACTTCGGGCGGATTTCATAAGTATCGTAGCCTCTTAAGGGCAAAAGTCTCCAAAACCGTTAAGAATATCGTAATTAAACACAAACACATTTTTGGCGTTAAGAATTTTGATTTTTCATGTTTTATTCGATTTTGCTCCAAGTGCACATGCAAAGAAAATATGGCCCGATTTACCAAAGCGACAGGGTACGACTAGTGCCCTCCAGGAACTACATAAAGAATTACTTACCAAAAACTGTTATTGCATAGCTCTGATAATCTAATCATATTGCCCTGATAATTCATTAAAAATAAGCATTATAAAACGAATTATTAGAAATATAAAACTGCTTGCTGCATTGGAATAATTATCCTTTCCAATAGCCTCTATAATCTTGTCTCGTGAAGGTTATAAAGCAATTTTCCTGTGGCCCCGGTGTCTATTGCTCTATTTTGAAAAAAGTTTTATGCCTCAAAAGGCATCTCGATATCTTGATTAATTTAGGAGATACAGTGTTTCGTTTCCTCGCAATTCTGGAATGTGCCATAATTTTTTGTTAGCAAATCTTTTAATAACAATTTTTTTTTATAAAACCACTAACCAACCAACTGCGGGAACGATGAAGGGAGACCGGCGCATCCATGTCGTAGATTTTCCCCACTCCGCACAATTTGGATTATATCTTATAACCGCTATGAAACGTTTTAGTGTTGCAGCTACACTGAATAGCTGCCGCAACAAAATGCTTTTTTGAGACTATATACCAATTATTTTATAAAACCGCTTTTATTTGTACTAAAAAAATATTGTTGGAAATAAGATCTTATAAAATAGGATTGTAAAGGTAGAAATGTAAAATAATACCTGTTATAAGCTGCGCGGTAATAAAACGGTGTTCATTTATTTAGAAAATTAAATTATTAGAGTAGCAACTCTTTTTATACCAGTAACAAAATTTGTAGGAACTGTCATAAGTGAATTCTTAGCAAAACTGTTTTTTAATTGATTTTTCTCTGTGTAGGATATCATATCGTTTCAATCATTTCCCACAAAAAAGTATTCTTCATATGTTTTCGTATCTGCTACGCTTTCATGGTAATTTCGTTTTTTTTTTAGGAAAAAGGAGGATCAAATGTAATGTTCACATAACAGTAGGAAAGGATGGCCCACTTTCGATCCTTTTGCAGGATATATTTAAATTTATATTTTGAAATTAATACCTCCTAGAAAAAAATCAGTGTACGCCTCTGAATTCTAAGTGAAAAATCTATAAGGGTCGATTTTTATAATTTCAACAAGTTAGCGTATAACGGATATACGTGGTATGCCTAAAAATAGCAAATTTTAAAAATCTCCCTATTTCTCAAAAACTAAGGAGGCCATGAAAATTCTCTTTACGGGGCCTTTCTTTTTATGAAAAAGTAAACCAGTATCCCGAAAACCGCAAATCCCTTTCTCTAAAAATAACCCAGATACTCTGCAAAATGGGACAATCTTTACAGCGAACTGCTGAAGCAAAAATAATTTTGCTTTCTACTCAACTAAAAACATTCTCCTAGATATGGGTCCTCATTTTTTCAAAAACTGGTTTTGTTTTCATAATAATTATATTATTTGTATTAAGTTGACAAATTGAAATTACCATGAAACCGTAGCAGAAAAACGAAAAAAAAAAGACGAAGTATATTCTTTATTATAGTCTAGGGGCCACACTAGTGACAACTGTTGCACGGAGGTGTATAGAGAATTTCTCTTTAAAACTGAGTTCCTGGATGTCTAAGGATGAGTTGGCTTGGGTACGCGTTTCTGGTATGGGGAGATTTCTCCCAATATGGCGGCCAAGATGGCTGCCTGGCCCATATGTAGTTTTGTCAGAAAATGGCCTGTATTTCGGAAACTATTGCTCCTAGCTCAAAATCGGAAAGGGCTAAAACTGATCAGTAGATTATTGTTTATTAGATGTGTTAAAATTTATATAAATAACATCATATTTAATGAAATATATATGTATTTTTTTGTTGTTTAGAGTCGTAAAAGGTCTGAATTTAATGGTGTTTTGTTTCACAATTTTAGAAAACTGTTTGACTAAATAGACAAAAAAATTGAGGGAGTGCAACTAACACCAGCATCAAAGAAACGAAAGAAAACCAGTTTACCTCAACTTTGTGTTTTATGTGAAAAGGAAAATACCTACCGGTAAAAAATACATGTGACTGTAAATGGGCGAGAAAAATTAATTGATGCTTCTAACTGCTGCGATGATGTCGATTTAAAGAAAAGATTAGATGATGGAGATGTGTATTATATAATTTTACCAAAACTCTGAGAGTTCTTCCATATATCGCACCAAAGGCACTGGAAATGGGCAAAAAAAGCACTGCCATAGGCAAAAACTTGAGGAAGTTAAACTTTGTAGCATCTGTGGAAGCAAAAAGTATAAAGGATAATCCAATCAGTTGGTTAAAAACGTATCCCAAAGCGTAGGTCTGTTATTTTGAAAGCTTAGGAGGCTCTTTTCTAGGTTTTGTTCATCGTATCTGCTACGCTTTCATGGTAATTTCGATTTTCTTAGGAAAAAGGAGGATCAAATGTAATGTTCACATAACAGTAGGAAAGGATGGCCCACTTTCGATCCTTTTGCAGGTTATATTTAAATTTATATTTTGAAATTAATACCTCCTAGAAAAAAATCAGTGTACGCCTCTGAATTCTAAGTGAAAAAATCTATAAGGGTCGATTTTTATCATTTCAACAAGTTAGCGTATAACGGATATACGTGGTATGCCTAAAAATAGCAAATTTTAAAAATCTCCCTATTTCTCAAAAACTAAGGAGGCTATGAAAATTCTCTTTACGGGGCCTTTCTTTTTATGAAAAAGTAAACCAGTATCCCGAAAACCGCAACTCCCTTTCTCTAAAAATAACCCAGATGCTCTGCAAAATGGGACAATTTGACACCCCGTAATTTCCTTAGGAAGTGCCAAAGATATTAGGTTTATATGAGAAGGTGTGGCATTATTTTTCAGTTCAAAGCCGGTTGCCTCTCGGATCTCGGCAATTTATCCACGAAAATAGACTAGAGGCTGCCGATTTTGAATGCCTATCATGACCGAGAAATCTTGCCACATAGAATAATCTGGAATAAGTGTCATATAGCAACGCGTAGAAGAAGGATATCATTTTTTGGAAAACGAAATATTATTGTTTGAACACTATATCTCATATTTATTGAGATTAACAGGATTACGTACTTTAAAACGGGCAACGTCCACGCCCTTCCTCCCATATTATTTATAGTACTTACACATTGTTTTTGAGGCTCATATTCAAAAAACCAAAAATGTACCCTTCTGACAGTATTTTCCGAGAGTCCGGGTGTTTTGATATAATAAAAATATGATTCAGACAATGAGCCATCATTATAACATTCGTCAAAAAACTGAAGGAAAATCACAAACAGGACTCTGTAAAAAATCTATAACTCAAAGAAGATTTAGCTATTTGAGTGACTTATACGATATAACTCACACACAACCTTTAGTTTCGTGAGTATTTTTAGTTGTTTATTGGGGCTCTGCTTGTCATTGTCATTTTGTAAATTGTATCTCTCAATAAACACTTTCTGATTTTTGATTTGATTTTGATTCTTACAAAAGAGTAGGATAATCCATTGACCACAGTTTCTTTGGACTAAAATAATGCATCTTTTCTCATGCTACTTTCCATTTAGGCGCCTCTACCTCAAATACTTAAAAGTTTATTTTTAAAAACGAGTTTACACAAGGCGTTCCGAAATGATGTGCAAATATTTGGAGGAAGAAGTGTTCTACAGGAGGTTTTAAGATTTTTTTAACATTTTTTATTTAAGCTTCTCCTACAAAGTTATTGCAGCCTTATAAGGGGGAGAAAAAATTTGGTGTTGATTTTTTTCTTAATCTAGAAACTTGAATTTTGTGATAACGTTACCGCTGCTAGTTGGCACACATCGCTAGCTACATCGCTTAGCCGCTAGCCGCCAACCGCTTTTGTCTACCTTCCCTTTACAGTCGGCTCTTTTGAAACGCGATGTGCGAGGCGGGAAAGGGCGGTGTTGCCAGATGTCGCCGGGTCTCCTTAATTTACTCAGACGGTCTTGAAAGTTCAAATTTGCCGCGACTGTACCTATCTTCATAGGCATTTTCTTAATTTTATGTTTATTGTCGAGGTTATTGTGTTAGGGATACAAATTGTATTATTTAAGGTTTGATGTTTTTTGTTATACATACCTACGTGTTGTTTTGTACATACTTAGGTACACAATAATATGTCTATTTAGACTCTGGTAATATTGGTGATAATTGGTGTTTGGTTTGTGTTAATATGCCAAGGAGTAAAAGTAAGTATATCCAATATTTAAACATACATACGGAGAAAATTTTTTTTTTCGTTTAGGTTTGTTTTTTTTTTGTGTTGTTTCGTTAAGGAATCATGTTATTTTAATATTAGTTTTTCTAACGATAAATTTTTATTTTTAGAAAATTAAAACGTGTTTGAAATAAACAAAATTAATAAAGTTTGAATTTGACTTCTATATTTTTTTCTGCGGGCGCCCATGGTTACAATCTCGCAAATGCATAGTGTTGGTACTGTTAAAAAAATGCGACACCGCGCCCCCATGATCACATATCAAGCGGACGGACGGACGACTGGCCGTCGTGGACGAGCTGCCGCGCCGCGATGCGAACCACCCAATTAATCACCTTACGACGTGCGCATTGTGCGCATATCTGGGCGCTCTCATCTCTCAGCTCCGGGCCGGCCCATTGTTATCTCCGGCGAGCACCCCTCGCGAAAACCGCGTGTGACGCGGCATACGTAATGACCGGATCTATTGTCCGGCTGCCGTCTCCTTTGCATCTCCACCATTGTTTACTCAGCGGCAGATAAGGTTTGTCCGTCGCGATATACGTCGCAACCTTAACTACGGAACCTGATTTGAATGGGACCGCCGCGCGACCGCGAAATTATGTGGACATTGTTGTTGAAGCGACGAGGGTAGTTCGGGAAATTGCAGACGTGCTGAACTGGTTTGGGATTCTGCTGAACATTGAGGTCTCGGTGGGATTATCATTTGCAGCGAACAATAAGAGCTATAGTAAGACAATTTGCATCACCTTCTCTCAAGCAACTGCTGTTCAGTTGACAGATTCAAATACATCTGTATGCTTTACTGGTCCGGGTGACCGTATTTCGAGTCTATGCATGTATCTTGGTTATCTTAAGATATACGAGGTCGGTTAAATTGGGGCAAAGTTGCATAATTTGATGCCGAGTAACATGGTAAAAAGAAATTTTGGCTGGCCCTTTTCGTTTTTATTTTTTTAAACGAAAACGAATGGCGCTGGACATTTCTAAGTTAAACATTATTACGGCACTTTTTTACAAGGAATCTTAATATGACCTCGCATTTTTTCTCGCCTTCCTGGACAAAGATATGACGATCAACTTTTATTTTTCTTATGGGTGCCATATTGGATTTTTGCATTTTTGAAAAGAGGATTTTTTTCTGGTTACAATGATATGTCACACATTATGCTTTACTATGTTTTTCTTGCCTTAATATCAAATTAATCGTTTTTGCATAGAGTGCCTTGGAAAAATAAGCCCCATATAACGTTTGATAGTTTAGTACAATTTTAAGTGTCACGGCTACTTTATTTTACTGAAAAAATGCCATTTTCACATGAAGAAAAGCGTGACATGATTCAAATTTATTATTCCTCACATATAACTGACGTCGATATTGGGATATTGGACGAGCCATAAACAATTTAAAGTTTAAAGAAACGTGCTGCATTGTGCCTTGAGGAACAAGGAGGACAAATTGAACATTTGATGTAAAATGGGACTGTCTACTCGTCTAGGTTTTTGTTGTTCTTTGTGTTTCCAGTTTGACTCTTTTAGTGTTAATGTGTGCAAATGGCGAATAAATAGCAAGGTCTCAGATCATACTCTTGTCCTCGCAGTACGTTTATGATTTATTTAATCAATAAATTTAACATTAACTGCGAATTTTTACTGAACCGTTAAACAATATTCCAAAGCACACTTCGCAACAATGGATAACTAGGCTTATGTTTCCAAGGCAATCTATGCATAAACGTCAAACATTATGGGGCTTACGTTTCCAAGGCACTCTATGCAAAAACGATTAATTTGATATTACGGCAAGAAAAACAAAGTAAAGATTAATGTGTGACACATCATTTTAACTAGAAAAAAATCCTCTTTTCAAAAATGCAAAAATCCAATATGGCGCCGATAAGAAAAATAAATGTTGATAGTCATATCCTTGTCCAGGGAGGCGAGAAAAAAAATGCGAGGTCATATTTAGATTCCTTGTAAAAAAGTGCCTTAATAATGTTTAACTTAGAAATGGCCAGCGCCATTTGTTTTCGTTTAAAAAAATAAGAACGAAAACGACAATTTTCAGTTTTTTCGCATTATTTTCAAAACGAAAAGGGCCAGCCAAAATTTCTTTTTTCCATGTTACTCGGCATCAAATTCCGCAACTTTGCCCCAATTTAACCGACCTCGTATCTCTTAAGGCGCTACGATACCCCCCATTTTCAAGGGTTTCGTAGTTTACATCTCCTACTTGCATTTCTTAATATTTTCACTTGATTTTTTTTGTGGCTTAGATAAAACTACGAAGAATCGTCGTTGTGTATCACGAACTGTGCAGGACTAATGCGACACTGTGAAAAAAAATGCCAAACATACCCGAAATTCGACTATATTCGCTTAAGAATTTCGAGTATTTCCACCGCTCAAAAATAATTCGAAAGACACAACGACGATTGAGGCATTCGATAACATTATTTTAAGACTACTTTCAAGTCGATACGTTTGTTCGTTTGGCTATGATTTGAAAACTACGAACCCATTGCCCGGCAATAAAATGATCCGTGAATTGGCCATTCGAGCAGGAATTAGACGTACGGAGATAGGCGGGCGGGCGGGCGTTCGCTGGAACTCGTGGTTCCCCTACTTCCCCCTACTTCGGCGTACCTCACCGGGCTCGGAAACCACGTCAGGGGAACTTTCAATCGATATCAGATGGTTCATTTTTCATTTTATTAGTCTCAGTCTCCCTTATTTGTGTTTCGCTTGTTAACAAACGCCTGAAAGGCGCTTGTTATGGCTCTTGCCTCTAGCTAGTCCGGGCTGTCTTGGCAACACTCTACAGGACGCAGTTTTCGATTTTTCGAGCCCAAATTTCGCGTACGTCCGCTGGAGTACATGAGGAAGAAGACTATTAATAAGCGTCCGGATTAAAAGAGCCGTTCGGCCCCCCGGAATTTTTTTTTCGACTTTTTTAGACTATTTTGGAAAGAAAGGGCCCGAGAACACCCTGTATATTCATCGTGGCCGAGGCGCACGCGCTAGATAATGTATCGATTAGTTAGAATTCAGAAACAAAATGGTGGTAATCAGCTGTCGTTTGGTTTTGGTGTGGACAATTTCCAAATTTCCAACATTCGTAGTGGTTTGGGAGTTTGGGAGTTTGGGAGCTCAGAAACCCATCTGTTATTCCATGGGTAAGTTTTCCAGGTACGGGCGCACTGTAGGTTAGGTATGTATGTATGTAGGTTTTTATGTAAAATTTCGGTTTTAGAAAACGCCACGGGAGAGATCCACTTATTACTTTGCCTTTTTTGGAAAATCAGGCTTGAGAAACTCAGAAACCCGTGTTAGAACGAACTTATGGCTGTGCCCTTGTCCCTCTAGTGGTGATCTGGCGCTTTCCGGCTTAACAGGAATAATGGAAAACTGAGTTGTACAGAAAGGTATATAGAGCATTTTTAGATACGATTTGCTTCACCTATTTCAGATTTTTAGGTACTCTGGGGTCTTTGATGCCGTCTAATAATCCTGCGAAACGAAGCGAGGACAATGCACCGTTAAAAGAATATATGCGGAAGACTGAGGGGTATCAATTTGCCGTTTAAACTTGATCGATGCTTGTGCCGAAGAAAGAGTTTCTTAGACAATGTCCTTTTACATGGGTTTTGGCAAGCCTAACCCGACGGAAAACTTTGTCGTAAGTAGATATTTCTAGATATGTTTTTGCCGTTTAAAAAAGCACATATACATATTTCGAACCTGTTTCTGTCGATATGGGTTATGTTACGTTAAATATCTGCTTAATTGTCGCAGAATTATATCTCAATACATAAATTTTGTTTCAGGTGTGAAGAACGCTCGCACTAGCCCTCTTCTTGCCTTGGAAGTCTATAATACAGTCAATGTGTGCTCAAAAGAACCCCTGGCGGGAAAGTTGTGGGGTAGTTTTGATTTCTTCCATTCTATTATAATGTTATTGGGGGTACTGAATCCGATCCTGAGGTTTGCTAAAAAAATTTCGTGACGCAACATTAAAAAAAAAATGCAAAAGTAAGGTAAAATATCTAATTTTTGTCGGTTTTCTGCTTATAACTCAGAAACTATCAATTTTTCTTAAATAATCTTCCTATTCAAAATAAAAGCCTATAAAATTTCCTACAAATTTCACTATTTAGGTTTTTTCTCTCCGACGAACCGTTCGAGCTCAAGAGCTAGTTGAAAATTGATGTACTTTGTCTGTCTCCGCAAAAACCCACTTTTTCTACTCCAAAACTCTAAATTTATTATTAAAAGCTGTTATTTCCTTCCAGTTCTCTGCATATACTTTTGCATTTTTTGAATGTTGCGTCAAGAAATTTTGTTAGCAAACCTGAGAATCGGATTCAGCACCCCAAGAAACATATAGAATCGAAGAAATCAAAGCTACCCCAAAACTTTCCTGGTAAAAACACAATTTGACTGGATTATTATATGACCATGTCAAAGATTTAGTACGGGAGGTAGCCGTAAAGTACAGCGGCCCCTGGGTCATGTACATCTCCCGAAGTAGCGACAGAGATTGACGAGACATGGAGACAATTTCTTAGTTTCTGTTTTTCTGTATTAAAAGTGAACGCAAATATTGAATGCCACAAATGACAGCTAGACGGAACTGCCAGAAATGACAGGCCTCAATCCTTCGGCCAACCAACCATAACCTCAAAGTTTGTTATTGCTGTCTATACGTGTTTAAACGAAAAACTGAAAGCACCTTATCGGCGAGGCGGGTTAATGGAAAGCTACAAGGTTAGTCTCTTGGCTCAGTAGTTGTGAATAATCACCTAAATATAATTTCCTTTTTAGTACACTCAGATATGGACCACAGCTGCAGGAGTATTTACCCTATGATTGTCGAGAAGTTATCGAACTGATGCAATGTGTACTTTATTTAAAATAAACTGCAGTGAAGAGGTCCTGGAAGTATTATTTATTTACGAAAAATTTAACACTAATGATGGAATATACAAAATACTCCAAATGAAATTACACAGAAAAGTAAGACTATATATCGTTCACGTAATTAATTTAATGTTCCTTTTAACTATCCCAGCGAATTCGCCATAGATACAAAAAATAAGTATTCAATTCAATTTTCTATTTGAAATTATGTGTAATTCACATTGCATCAATGGAAATTTAATGGTCACAGAAGAACAAGCACAGACCTCGGAGCGCCACCAACTTGAGAAGCGCCGAGTAGTCGCCTCGCTGAAACCGCGCCAGACTTACAAACGCCTACGCGCAATACTCCATTTATCTCCAATTATAAAATATTTATTCAACTCAAAAAAAGCACAGACCTCGGAGTGCCACCAACTTGAGGGGCGCCGAGTAGTCGCCTCGCTGAAACCGCGGCAGACTTACAAACCCCTACGCGCAATACTCCATTTATTAAATATACAGGGTGTAAATAAATAGTATAAAATAAATAAAATTTTTCGATTTGGGCTTTCCTTGCCAAGTTATTCGGGTCTACAAGGTGACCCAAAAGTATTTTTTTATTTATATCTCAAAATAATCAAGTTGCAGAACTGAAATGGAGAATAAGCTGAAGGTGTCAGTTTTTACGTATCTCACAGAGGGCGCCACTTGTGCTGTTCTTTGATCGTGCTTTTACTCGCAACTTTTTTGAGGTTATGTTTTTGGTCTTGGAGATTCGTCATTTTAGTGCACCTTTTCATTTTGCAACTAAATTTTACTCTTGTTTCATAACAATAAAATCAATCCTTTGCGTTGAAATTGGCAAAATGTGCCCCAAAACACCTGTTAACTTCAACATTAAAAACATAAAATTTTTATCTACCGCTTTCAAACGTTACAGATAGACTGTACCATTTAAACCGAGAAAAAAATTCCTATGAATAATGTACCAAAACTTATTAGCCTGCAAAATGGAAAGGATTGAATTTAACAAAATTTGAACGCCCTATTTCAAGAAAACCAATGGTGTTTTGCCCAATCTGTAACGTTTGAAAGCGGTAGATAAAAATGTTATGTTTCGAATGATGAAGTTAACGGGTGTTTTGGGGCACGTTTTGCCAATTTCAACGCAAACGGTTGATTCTATCGTTATGAAAAAGAGTACATTTTAGTTGCAAAATGAAAAGTTGCACTAAAATGACGAACCTTCAAGACCAAAAACATAACCTCAAAAAAGTATGAGATACATAAAAACTGACACTTTCAGCTTATTCTCCATCGCCAAAAACATAACAGTGCAAAGTTTCAGCTGTGCAACTTGATTATTTAGAGATATAAATAAAAAAAAATTCTTTTGGGTCACCCTGTAACCCGAATAACTTTGCAGGGAAACGCCAAATCGAAAAATTTTATACGAGAACCCCCCTTATTTTTAAAAAGGCAATCACCTCCTGAATTTTTTCGCACTTATTCATTTACATATATCCCCAATTATAAAAAAATTATTCAACTCAATACAAGTCTGAAATAAAAACATAGTTTAAAAAACTAAAAAAACACGTTTACGCTTAGCAAACCGAACTAAAAAGTAAAAAATAATAATAGCAAACCGAATTTTATTGTAAAAAAGAAGCGTGCGGGGTGCTTTTTTTATTATATATATTTTTTTTATGATAACTCTACTTTTATCAATAGCTACTAATGAAATATTTATAACAATTGATATCATGCACCCCACGCTTCTTTTTTTTTACAATAAAATTCGGTTTGCTATTATTATTTTTTACTTTTTAGTTCAGTTTGCTAAGCGTAAGCGTGTTTTTTTTTTAGTTTTTTAAACTATATTTTTATTTCCGACTTGTTTGATATAAGTACCGCTAATCTCCAATTAAAAGTGTGCGATTTTTAAATGTCGATCAACAAAACAAAAAAATTACAAAAAAATCTAACTTATTTTTATTAGTGAAGATAGAAATTAAGACAATAACTTGCGTTGTGTTGAGAATGTAAAAAGGGATTGAACCAAATTTTTTTCATGGCCACCAAGGATTTTTTGGAAGTGAATCACTTTGTTATTATTAGAGCAGGTAGAGACATGGGATTTTTTTTTGTTTGACCCCACATATCAAAAGGAAGAAAACGGCCGTAAAAAGAATAGTTTTTGAAAAATATTTTTTATTTCATCGATGGTAAGCGCAAAAATTCTGAAGTTAGTGTATTATTATAGACAGAAAGCAATCCAAACGGTCAATATTTCAATTATTTTTCGAAAGAGGCGTAACTTTTTTTTATTATTAAAGATAAAAATTTGGAACAACTTGCATTGTCTTTGGAATGTATAAGGGAATTTAACAATTTTTTATTTTCAGAATTGTTTGGAGGTTAACAAGTTTATTATTATTAGCGATATACAAACGACTTGGGCACTCATCTTAGTTCTATCGAAACTGATACAACATTTGAATTAAGATAAGCCCCGTCAAAGTAAAATAAATGATAAAAATTTAATATCAAAATTCGTTAAAAAAAACCTCTATACAGTAAAATAGAAAAATATCGAAATTAGCCACAAGTTCCCGCAAACAGCAGAATGCTTTGTGTCGACAGCTCTGGAATTTTGGAATAATTTAATCTGTAAATCGTCATCTCAATATTTTAATTTCTTCGCCAATTTTGTAATTTATACCTACCATTAAATTGAAAACAAAAAATTCTACGATTTATACCAATAAACTGTACGATTTATTGGGGGAAAATTGTTATTTGTGAAACAACTTTAATAAATGGAGTATTGCGCGTAGGCGTTTGTAAGTCTGCCGCGGTTTCAGCGAGGCGACAACTCAGCACCCCTCAAGATGGTGGCGCGGGGTGTATCCAAGCTTGTTTTGAATGTTAGTATGTTAGCAAATATTTATATTTCCGAGTACCCGAAGAAAATATTTTCTACCGCGACATTATGTATGTTCACTGGCATATAATAATAATCATTATTATTATTCCTCCAGGATAATAAATAAATAATTATTAATCCATTTAATTTTTAATTGGGTTTTTCGCCACCAAACTGATCGAAAGACAACTTTTTCAAGTTGCCTGGAAAATTCATAAATTCTTAACAGTGAATGAACGAAACTTTAAACGTGTAACTCAAAAAATAACTTCAACAAATTCATGCCACTTCACATGATCTTTGAGAAAGGAGGAAGATTTATTCTCCGAAAGCTCAGAAAACAAATTTGTTGAAGTTATTTTTTGAGTTACACGTTTAAACTTTCGTTCATTCACTGTTAAGAATTTATGAATTTTCCAGGCAACTTGAAAAAGTTGTCTTCGATCAATTTGGTGGCGAAAAACCCAATTAAAAATTAAATGGATCTGTTTGCGCCACAAATAAATTTTAGAAAATAAATAATTATTATTCACAAAGTACCTACTTTTTGCTTTTGTGTAAAATGGTTTAATCCCTAGGGCATAAAATGGCCTGGTCGTGCAAAAAGAGTAAATTTAAATTCTAGACCAAATTGTGCGCTTGATTTTTACTTTAAAAATGTGATAGGTACAAGTAATAATTTTGTCAAATAAATGGGTCATGTGAAGCATTTTTTGAAAACGAATTCCTATGTACCTAATACGATTATTGTGTCAAATCGATGCATGATAAAAGCTAATTTATATACTTTCCAGAGGGAACGATAATAATTCTGACATCCAGTCAGTTTTAGAAACTTCTTCGTTAGAAGATTGTTCGAAAGTCATTTGAGTTGAAAATCGGGCAAAATAAAAATAGAAGGTACATTTTATTGTTCCAGTCTGTCGAATTTATGACATTTTAATAAATTTTCTAGGATGTTCGATAATTCAGATTTGTCTGAATAAGGTTCTGAAACTGAACGGCAGTCAGGGCAAGAATACCTATAATGTCACATGCAGTGAAACCAATAGGAGTAATTTGTGGGCTTGAGTGCTTTTATTCCCGTACCTAATATGGTTTCCAGAATTTGAGAGAGGGGTACCCACATATTTTGCATTTTGCACACTTATTCGGATTTAGGTATAAGTAGTAGTGCAGGTGCATAGGGTTTGGGAAACAAACTTTCTGTGAAAAACAGGACTTTGAATGGAACATTTACAAGGGATTAGAAATTAATAGCTCCTATTATCTCACAACTATTACTTTATTTAAAAACGGAGACCAGTTTCGTAACTCTATAAATTAGTCCTTGAGGATGTAATTTTATAGATTAACGAAACCGTTGTGATATAATATGGCCTATTCACTCTAATCCCTCTAAAGTGAACTCTTACAGTGTAGAAAGTTTTTAGTTAGATTTATTTATTATTACACAAATGTAAATATGGAGTAGGTATATAAAACATTTTAAAGAAGTAGACTTTAGACGCACATTTTTAGTCGTAGCAACACTATTATGCAGAACAATTATCCAATCAAACATTGATAGATGTTCAACTGACCCTAATGTCGTTCAAGAAAAATTCGGTAATCAAATCGTTAATTTAGATTTTATAATTGAGCAATTACAGAAGTTTTTTTATACACGAACCCTTCATAGCATGCACCTTTGCTGATATGAAAAATATTAGTAAAATTGCTTCGACGCCAAAAAGATATGCAGTGTGTTGCCAACGAAAAGTGAACGCCCTGAATAACTCCCAAAAAATATCATTTTTGCAATAAAGCAAACAGGCCACCGCCGTTTTTTAAATATATATTCGCGCTTCTTCGTCGGCATCGGCGAGACTCGTGTGACCCGTCGGCGGCGGCCGGCACCTGAGTTATTATTTCATATTATCACAGACCTATATAGTTTAGCGAAGCTATATATATTGTGATATTATCTACACGTCTACACAGGACTGTTGTGATTTTAGTGAGTTCGTGTATATAGTCACTTTTCCATTACCTGCTTTAAATATACAAGCAAATCCATGTGGTCCCAACAATATAATTATACTTTTGACGTAATTGCAGATGAACCAATAAGTTTAAAATAGTTTGAATTTCCGTTAAGAAGACGTATTGTCACTTCGATACTAAAATTGGCATACTACAATGAAAGCATAACCTCGGTTTTAAAATGTCTCATGTTTTATTGAAACAATTAAATTTATTTTATTTAAATAATAATAATTCTCACCCTCAGACTACTCCAAACTATATAAGAGTACCCCAGAAGCAACTGAAAAAACATTATAATTCATTGGATGAACAAAACAACTTAATTGCAACTTTTATATTCATCAATGTAATAATAGTCCAAGAAAATTGTCATTTTTTTATAGAGGTAGAAAAAAAATTCTTAACAGGTAGATATTTTCAGGGTTGGTTGTGGGTAGCGTCCTGAGTATAACCCCAAAAAATCACCATCGAAGTCGTGTTACGAACCCCGCAATAGGAGTGGTTTTGCAAACATTTTTTTTGCAATTTTTTTCTTCTCATGTGTACAATTTTTTTTTCTTCTTATGTATTTACTATTACGTTCTCTACAACTTTCCCTCATGAAGTTTTTTTTAACTTCAATACTTCACGAGATATAGGTAAAAGATCACCACTATCTAAAGTGCTTTATAAGGGTAAAAAAAATATCTTTAAAACAAGCTGATTTTTTCAGGGTTAACTGGGGGTTAACTTAGGAGTGCACACAGTGATCGCAAATTAAAGTTTTTGAATCAACCCTACACTCTATATCGTTCGTAGTCATAATGAACACTGTGCAAGTGAATGGCTATTAACAAACTAAAAAATTATAAGTTACTACACTAGCAACTTGATTTGCATTCAGGCAATAACATGATATATTACTAATAATTATTATAATTGATATTAGTACCCACAATTATTACAAATCCAGCAAAAATTCAGTGACAGTAGTTGTAATTTCAGTATAATGAACAGTTAAATGTATCCCTATTCAATTCAACACCATGAAACGTTATGTTGTTCTGACAAAAGAATGTGCTTAGAAAAGAAGTATTATAGAATCAATTCCAGAACACGCTATTTATTGAAATATTATATATTTACTAAGTAAAATATTACATTTAAATTATTCATTAGAATTCAATATCAATTGTAATTGAATTGATTATTGTTAGCTACAAAAAAGCTTGTGCTTGAGTTTGAGGAATAATATCTCATATTGAATTAAACAGGTTTTTTTTCACAAAGTGACAGATTTTTCTCAGTGTAGTACCCACGGCCGGCCTGCCCCTCAATCGTAGCACTATGAAGGGGCAGGCTGGAGTGGGGAGTCGTGGGGACTAGAGGAAGGAAAAGGATAGGTATATCTAATCGAGCCACGTTTGTCCTGAATTGAGTCGGGCACTTCAGGCGGATTTCATAAGTATCGTAGCCTCTTAAGATAACCAAGATCCCCATGCATAGACTCGAAATACGGTCACCCTGTAATGCATATAATATTTAATTTGGTGAGTTTTCGTCGGAAATAAAACATTTCATCGCTGAACAAAATATTCTAAATCGGCCGTGATTAACGCTTGAATGCACTCCTGCAAAACGCAGAGCGGGAACGCAAAAATCCTTTCTTGTAGGAAACGTAAAAGGCTGGCTTCGTGCGGCCGAGCTGCGGACATTTGTCAACGACGTCAATATATATGCTCCGTGCGGGTGTAAACAAAGACGACTCCATACATGGGATCATCTTTGGTGTAATATATTGTGATTCCTATTAGGCCCCCGCACTGTAAACAGCGAGGGGGCGTGCGGGGCGCACGCCTCACCGACCAGCCGATGAGGTCTACAATGCTCCACCACCCGGGGGATACGACAGCCATTAGGGGTAATCGAGAATGTCTACAGAGCTTCTTCAATGCTTTCCAGAAACAAGGAATGAGCGTAATTAGAAAGACCGTCACATCCTTTATTGAAATTGTAAAAAATTACGTTGCATATTAACAAAAATTTAGAAAAAATATGCTTGAAGTTTGAAAAATGTACAAGTTTATTTATTTCAAAAGTGGAAAATAAAATTTAATAGTTAGCGATTATTACGGAATTTAGGAGATAACTTGGGGTTTCAAACACTAAACTGCAGCTGTTTCCAAGGAATTGAATGCCACCAAACAATTGAATTTCAAACAAAAAAGTTATCGCAAAATATTTTGTTTTAATCAAGATGGTAATTTTGTTGCATTTTTCATTATACTTTTAAAGTTGGTAAAAAATCTGCGCCGAATTCTTGAATATCAAGAAACACATTATTTCTACTTTATGTCTTACTTATGGAGCAAATTTTTTAGATATTTTTTTAGAAATACCTCGAAATAATACAAAAAATACTACTAATAATACAAATTTGCTATGAAACCATGACACATATAAAAAAATGCTAAGAGAACGTTTTTATTTACAATTGAAATTTACATAAGAAATTGAATACATTTTATTGTTATACAAGATGATTTTTTGTTTTCTAAAAACAATAATTGTACTAATTACCCACTTCCCCGCCACTGGTTGTTCTAGGTGTTTGATATTAACAGGTTTTATGCTAACCCATGCGGTTATAACGTGCACCAAATATGACTAAAAGTAGTTTGGTAAATATTAGATAAAGTCCACATATTTTTTACAATTTTTACGCCCTGTAACTTTTTTATAAGGCATTAAAAAGATATAGTTTATGCAATAAATTGTCGTTAATTTTTGGTTTTCTATCACCTGTTGAAGTTTCTAAAATAAAAACTGAATCACCCTGTATACGGTAGAATATGTATACTTTTCTACCTAACCATCCCTGGCCTTAAGTTACGTTTTTCTGTTCTTATAAGACGTTACTAGCGATTGTCCAGTATTTTTTTAAATAAATTTATGGTTCAAACATCAAACTTATGTTGTTTTTCCAAGGAATTTAATGCCACCAAGAATGTTCAATTTGAAATAACAAATTTATTGCCACGGAGACTGATAAAGCAATCTGCGTGGAAATATCCACAACCCAAGATACAATGACAATAACGATGTAAGATTAGTGAGTTGGATCCTGTCTGGACTTCGTTTGTTGTTTCCCAAATCATGCCTATCTTTTTGATTTGGTTAATGTTACACCGTAATGATGATTGCCAAATAGCATGAAACACGTGTATGCGGTTACTATTTCTCTGTTGTTGTTTTGGGTGATTGTCCATTATCTGTTTTTCTTTCTCTAATCTTACATTCTTATTGTACAGTTTTGCTTCGTATTGTTCTTTGTTCTCTAAAGAAATGCGTCCGATATTGTAATATAGGCAACCATGCCGTCGGGTACCCCCCTTCACACACTTCACCCCGCCGGGCGTTTCCCGTCCTCATCGGTCACCGCAGCCGGCGACATAACCTAATTTAATACCGCGGTCTAGATGCGAGCGCAGGAACATCGCAGAGCGCAGTAGTCAGTCGAAGTCGGGCAGACGGGCAGTCACAGAGTACGCTTCCAGGCGCGTTAAACTAACTCCGCGGCGACGGCGCGGTAAAGTGGATGGAAGCGGGGCAAACGCAACGTATTTCCGTTTATTGTCATATAATACACTATACCGTATTGCTAGGTTTCCTTTGCAAGTCCCAGATTCAATGTACTTACTACCAGAGAACAATATTGTTCTCTCGTACTACTCTAGTATTAGTTCTAATAAGTAGGAGGGGGAAGTAGGGAGACAGACGGTGGGCGTGACGCTGCGCAGCGAGCGAGATCATCCGCTTGATGATTCCGCATTGGCTCCTACGCTTCAAAATCCCCACTCCTAGTCCCACGCCGCGCGCCCCAGCGGGCATTTTCCCCTGCTTTCCCCCTACTTATTAGTAATATTAGCCGGACTTGCAAAGAAAACCTGTTTATACGGTATATCCACGAAACTGAAACACGACGTTTTACACGAAACCAACTGGTTTTACTTACCAAAAAAGACGAAAAGCTATCAACGAAATCCTACAACGGTCCTTGAAAAGTACGATCCCAAGCAGAGCCGTGTTAAGGTAAAAATTTGCCCGGGGCAAAGTTCTTTTTTGGCGCCCCCCCCCCCACCCCAAATCAAAATTATATTAACTAAATTAAATAAAATATGTATACTAAAATCTCTCTTTAACTGTATACCAGAAATGGCATTTCTTAATTTGGTAATACAAGGTTGGCATAATTGTTTTGGGTGCCTCCAGGGGCGTATTTAGCATGTCTGGCAGAAATGTCAGTTCTTGTGACAGAGGCCTAACCTTAACCTTGATATTATATGGTTTTAACCTAACTTCGAACACAGAAACTATAATTATTATAGCCTTTTTCTGTGCTTCAAAGAAAAGAGTTTACTGTTAATTTCTATCTACTCAAATTTAGAATTCGTGCGCGTCAAACGTGAATTCTGTTGATTACGGTCCTTTCCTCTGTTACCTATCAATAATATCAATATGGCCGCCGCTTACGGAATTCTAGGGACATTAAATATTTACCTTTCACAATCTAGTGATTGACAAGAGCGATTTTAGTTTAGTTCCATATTTTTCATTTATACTTCACAAGAGCCAATAACTTTTAATTTTTACATTTTATTTTGCACCAGAAAGTAGAACCTAATATCGGAAAGAGCATTTTTACAATTTACAAGATAAGAAAATTTGCCACAATAGAAAGGACCAGGTAGCTACGTTTTTCTAAACGTCATATATTCAAGAATTGGGCATTAATATTCAAATTCAAGTTCAACAAAAACAATTCTTCATTGAAACAGGGTTTCCTTAGATGCTACAGATTCAGGACTCAGCTAATATGAATGTATGTACTTATTGTTACCAACTAATTTACGATTAGTGTCCAGAAACCAAAAATCTATGTCGATACCTCTATTTAACTAACACGTTATACAGAACAACCCTTTTTCAACGATTCGCATCAACGTTAAATCGTCAAGCGCAGGCCACCATCGCGTCATCTCGGGGAGAATAGCGAAATTAATTAAAATCATAAGTCGCTTTAGCAGCCTCCGTGGCGATGTTAGTACAAGCCCGAAATCCAGGGGATGTGCTGAGAAAAAAGTTATCGCCAAGTAACTGATTTTTTTGAAAAAATAAGATGGCGATTTTGTTGAATTTGTTCACTGGTAAATTGAATAAAAACTGTACCGCACGCTTCAATAGGATCACTTCTGGTCTAGCGGAAGTGACTTTTTGTGCCTCCTAAGGCTACTAAAAACTATTACTATTTTTTAACAAAAAAAAACTAACTACCTACCTACTAAACCGGGAGGACATTCATGCGTGCGCTGGTAATTTTTTATTCAATTTACTAACGTAATGAAAAGATTAAAGAAAATCGCCATCTTCAAT
Source organism: Pseudeuparius sepicola (assembly GCA_963920635.1). Taxonomy (NCBI): domain Eukaryota; kingdom Metazoa; phylum Arthropoda; class Insecta; order Coleoptera; family Anthribidae; genus Pseudeuparius; species Pseudeuparius sepicola. The sequence goes on from OY987303.1 coordinate 33,152,883, forward strand.
TATTCATAAAAATCGGTTATTTGGTAATAACTTTTTGTTTGAAATTCAACAGCTTTCTTCTTGACGGCATTCAATGCTCTGGAAAAAACTACATTAGCTTGGTGTTTCAACTATTAATTTATCTTAATAATTGTTACCGAGATAATCGCCGAGGAACAAGTATGCGATGCAGATTTTTATACACTCTAACAGTCTAATGAAAAATGCAACAAAATCACCATCTTGATAAAAAGACAGGTTATTATGCGATAACTTCCTTGTTTGAAATTCAATTATATTTTTCTTGGCGGCATTCCATTCCTTGGAAAAAACTACACAAGTCTAGTTTGTGAATTACCAATTTATCTTAAAATTTATCGAGATACCTAATGCTTCGTAACGTCTTAACTGGAACACCCTGTACAAAGTAAAAAATTACATATTGTGCAAAAGTGGTCACTTGCGGAAACTGGTGAAATGTGACATTTAAAAATTTTTTTCAGAAGCGCCATTTTTTTGAATAAATTTATTATTTTTTATAAATTGCTTTGTTGTAAAGGAACTCCTAGTTTCAATATAATTTTCTTTGTTAAATTAATATCGTTTGAGGTACCTACAGGGTGTATCAAATAAAGCCCAACCAAAAACTAGGATGATGCAGTTTTCCCTCGCGAATCCGAATCTAGCTTCAGAATTAACATACAGGATGTTCTCGAAAAGTTAAGGCCAAAAAAACTATTTTGTCGAAAAAAAAATAAAAAAATGGTTTGCATATTTTATATTAAGGCCCAAAAATTAAAAAAATCTGTTCATTTATGATTGGACTATCACTTCCGGTTGTCCCGGAATTAAACAATATTTTTAGAAATCGTCATTTTCTGTAGATTAACATGTCATTAGATATTTGAGAAACCCTATGTATGTATGTACATATGTTTAGGAAAACATGTTTGAAGCTTAAAAATTTTGTCGTGCTTGATACAAAGTTTATTCCATTTTTTAGTTTAACAAAATAATCGGATTTATTCATAAATATCAATAGTACATACATGTGCCTGGAGAAAAATATGAAATTTGATAAAACTGCTACCAACGAAATCACTACTAACTTCCACATAACTTTTTTTAAGTCCATTATTTAATATTTAATACCAATATAGCGCATAAATCCTACAATATATCGATATTTTTTACTTTTTTAGACTTTCAGAATGGAAACAATAATTGTCGTGAATGTTGTGGAAAATGTTCTAAATCTTTTTTATTTGCCATTTTTTTGTTTGCGAGAATAGTTACGGAAGGTGAAATTTTAGGTGAATAATACCCGGCGTCTCATGGGTTAATTCACAGGGGTTAATTAAAAAAAGGTGAGAACCGAGGTGCGGGTACCTACTTCCTGCATAGTCTTTTTTATTCTTTGCTTTTAGTAGTAATTCAGTATTTTTGCATAATTAATATAAAAACTGCATGAAACCATAATTCCCGTTTTTTCTCTCGTTTTTTAAGAAGATTGTAGAATAGTTTAAGTCTTGGGGTGTTGCTGGCCACTTTTGGCCGTTTGCTAAGGCGCCACGAGTGTTTTTTCTCGGTCCAGAGTTGTTCGGGCCAGGCAGGTTTGCAGGAGGCTGAAATAAAACCAACAGTTAACACCAAATTACCCCATCTACTTCTGTGGGCACTGTGAATCACTTGCCAAAAGCCGAGGGAAGCATTAGATGTTGCAACTAATATACTATATCCAAGTTACAGAGGCAGTGAATCAAAACATTGGCCACCACGTGGTCGCGATATGACCTATTCTCAAGTGTTTAGGCGGCGAGTGGAAAGCAGGACCGGCTTTTCCCTCAGTAGAGTTTCCTGTGTAGGTAGGATCGCGAGCAGACTTGTTGCAGAATCTCATATATTAGTCCGACCCTGGTAATTGATCGCAATGTATTCATGTGATTTTGTTTATATCTACTGCCCCTGTAACTTGGATAGACTATAGAACTACCATCGGTGTGACTGATGACCTGTGAAGCCCGTATGCTACAGCGTGGGGATATTATGTGACCTAAAGCAGTATTATTGTAACATCTGGCGAGGATATATATTGTACCGGATCTCAACAATCACAGACCAAACTCGTTGCCTTGGTTACCTTGGTTAGGCAAAAAATATTATATTATTATTCAAAAATATGATCGTTGACCCCGATCTCTACGGCACTGTTGAAAATAAATGGACTGAATTATTTTTAATTTATAGTATTGCATAGTAATTTTTAGACTGCATGTTTTTCTGCCTTCGATCGACCTTGGTTCGAACCGATGTCGAAGCAGGGGCATGCACGTGTCCTTAAAGAAAAACACCGCTATGGCCAAGAGCGCTGGACAAATGTGAGTTCACGGCATTGCTCCTAAATGGCTTCATCCGTGTGATTTACTAATTGTCCTACACTCACTGGGATTACTACGGTTTTCTAGGGTTTTCCGTAGTACTTGAGCGAATGCTATCCTAGTTCTACCGGGAAAAAAGTCGGCCCTAGCCGCAAATGGCAACTAAGACAAAATAATAGTACCTAATTGCCCCCCTCCCCCGCACAAGCATGTGGTTGCTTCTGGGGTACTCTTAGTTTGGAGTATTGTGAGGGTGATAATTATTATTATTATATTATATGCTCGCCGGAAAGGCTTCAATATACACACATTTACTGCAAGTTATTCTTAGTTTCCGCCGCACCGAAACTTGACCGTCGGAAATAAATAACATCTCGCGAACGCGCTTCGCCGTTTTGACAAACGACCGGCCCGTCCGCAGAAACCTCCGCCATTATTCCTCTCCAAGCAAACACTCGAAATCGACCGTGATTAACGATTGAATGCACTCCGGCAAAGCGCGGGGCGAAAACACGGAAATTCTTTCTTGTCGGAATCGTAAAAAGCTGGCTTTGTGTGACCGGGAGGTGGGCATTTGTCAAAGACGTCAATATGCGCCGCGCGGGTGTAATGTATTGTGATTCCCATTAGGACTCCCGCACTGCAAACAGCGAGGAAGCGAGCGGGGAGCACGCCTCGCCGCCCAGCCGAGGAGGTCCACAATAATGGTTCACCGCCCAGAGAATACGAAAGCCATTACGGATAATCGCCCGTCCTTCGAGGACTCTCCCTGAAAGTCGCTTCTGTGTTTGCCATATAAAAGGTAGCCAATTAGTACCTGGTCTCCGAAAGAAACCTAGTACGAGTATTATTTACAACTTATTTATTTGTATTTGACCTGGCGATGATCCTCATAGTTTTCAAAAGATTAATGCCTCCGGGATGGTCTGATGGTTTGCCTGTAATAACTGAACGACTTTTATTCGAGTACCTCCGCGATTCTATAGGATTATCGTGCGTACTTAAAAATTTTATTTGTATAATAGCAATGAAAGCTGCCGAGCTTTAGTTCAAATGTTTTCTTGTGCTAAGCAAAGTAGCCAATAAGAAAATCGCCTTAGTTCTATTAATAGTCCGTAGTAATTATAATAGCCAGAAGAGAGCGCCAGTTTTTGTGTAATATTTTGAAATAATTTGGAAAGAACTCTTCTGTATGTGCCATCAATGTTGGTTCTAAGTTTTAAAATTTGCACAAAAACATCCAAAACTCCTCCGTTTAAAAACTGAATCTCATCAGCATACATATCGGTTGAGTTAGAGTGTCATTCAGACTCTAACCACCGTGCGTGATGGACGTACCCATTAAAAAACAATGCGGCGGGTCGGCGGCGATTTGCACGGGGACAATGCACTCAATCCGTTCGGCAACAGAGGGCGACAATGGAGCCAGACCCTTCTTACAGGCGGCCGACAATCCGCCACTAAATTGGTTACATTGTCTAGCCGTGATAGCGTTGTCGGCGGCAGCTACAGCGCGCGGGAGGAGCACTCGCTGTACATCGGAACCGGGTCGCCGGAAATTCAATTCCCATCGAGAAAATCGATGCGAGGAGGATGAAAGCAGAGAGAAAGCCACGATGTGGTTGATTCGGGACGGGCCGGGCATTACGATGAATTAGAAAATAGAAGCAGAAGTCTAATATCACAATAAAGTTTCGGATAATAATGTCAATAATGTGCCAAAGAAGCCAATAATTTCTCGAATAATTTTTAAATAACTTTAAAATTATTGAAATTCAATTGGTATCACGCCAGGAAATCTCCAATAGACCGACGTCCGGGAGTCGAATTACGCACACAAAGTTCCACATAGCAAACCAACGATTCCGTTGAACTCCTATAGAATGCAATAATGATTATCTGGCAATAATTCTTGTATAAAATAGCGGATCGACTCGACGCTAAGCAGTAGAAATAGTGCATTAGTCCTAGCAAATAGTAGCAGCACATCATGAACCCTCGCCCACAAATAATATGGTAAGATTCCCCTCTGATTTATAAATATGTTTTAACTGTAACTGCGTTGGCTAGACCTCGTTATTAAAATATAGTTTTATCACATTTTTCTAAGTGTTATGATTTTGACTACCTCATGAGCTACCCCCTAGTCACGCAGGGTATATGACAATTTAAACAAACGTGACATTTGGTGGAGGCGCCTGTTTTTTTTAGTACCTTTTCATGAAACTTTTTTCCTTAGTTTTTTTTTCTTCTCAAAATTTATTGAGTTCATTGGGTATTGGGTATATCAATTCTCAGTGTGATTCAGTCAACGCTGCCGGGGAATTGCATATATATGCCTTTTAACTTATTTAGCGGTTGTGGTCTGCTCGATAGTTAACGCTGCGGTTGATCCATTGCCGTTAAGATTAACTCAATACTTTTTTATTTTAAAACGTTTAAAATGTTTACTCTGCCGGGAAAATTTTCTATTAATTAGTCCTAAAAGTTGTAATCCCTGGACTGTCGAGATTTATAACTCAGGATGATTTACATCGAAATTTAAATTAAGTTCGACAAAATGTCTCAACACGATAAAAAGAATTCTTGAATTGTTGAATGAAGATAAAATAGTAACCAGGTCTAAAGCAAAAGTTACAATAGTAAGTTATAACCTCCCTCATCGAAGCACGAACTGACCCGATGTAGACCCGTTTTTAAAATCTTCACGTCTCTCAAGATCTCCCCCACCAACAGCCTCTACCTCTACCGAACTTTATAACCAATTGGCAAATCCTTTGCAAGTAGATAGAGCTAGCCCCGGAGCTAGGCTATCAAATCTTTCTATAGTGCCTTACGAATCCCACGAAGATACACAAGAAGAGTCCGAGGAAAATACACTACAACCAAGAAACATTCAAGTAGACCAAGAGGAAAATCCAGAAATGCAGGACTTACCAGAGAATCAAATAAACAACTTCCAGCACAAAGAAAACATGGCGGCCATTACCTTCGCAGAGAGCATGGAAAAATAAAAAACACCCGCATTACCAAAATTTCTTTGCCCAGCAACATTTAACCCATGCTCGGGCAATGCGTTAGCATTCCTTAAGCAATATGAGTGAACAAGCGCGGCAAATGCGTATGGAACAATACACTAAAAATAGCTTACTTGGAAACTTTTTTGGAAGGAGCAGCATAATTATGGATGCAACGCTATAAAGATAAACCGGACACACTAAGAAAAACCTGAGCTCAAATTAAAGAAGATTTTCTTAAAGAATTCGGAGAGAACGAAAGAAAACGATCTTGACGTAAACAAATGTAAAAGTAATATTAAATAAAGGTCGTGCCTCAGTGCGGCTCTGGCAAAAATCTCAACGCACATGTTCTTATTTACATCAGGCGTAAGAGTTATTTGATTTTAGTATAGTTGCAGTTATAGATACAGGGTCTGAGAGAAATATTATTGCCGACTTTTTATTAAAGATTATTGCGTAAGTTTACAAACGGCGTAGGTACTACAAATTTTGAGTTAAGTATAAATAACTTCAATAGTACCTAATTGCGAAGCATTTGTCATAGAGAAATTTCCAGTATCTCTTATACTGGGAATGGATTTCCTAGAACCTCTAGATGCTGACATAAAAGTTAAAAGAAGGATTCTTGAACTTACTGAAGGTGATAAAACATTTTCTATTCCATTACATAAAAACAATAACCCCACCAATAAGATTTTGGAAAATGGTACTTTTACCGCATCAAACGATGTTGATAACAATTGTTAAGGCATTGAACGACCTAACAGAAAAGAATCATATACCTTACGAACAAGTTATAAATATAGATAAAATTTTATCGGAAAGTAACAATATCGAAAATGAAATTACCTACGCCTTTATTCAAGAAAAACAAATGGATCTTTTCAATATACCTGAAGACTATAGCTTGGCGCATTGCGTATCCCAGGACCTAGCTATGCAAAAAGGGCTAGCAAAAATATGCAGAGAAAAATTCTAAGAATAAGATAAACTCCAAGAACAAAATTTGAAAGTTGGAAACATTGGCGTACTAAATGATATGATAACTAAAGAAAGGTACTATGATAAACCTACCTTACACAATCTGATCTTGAGCCTTCAAGCTATGAAAAAACACATATTAATACATAAAGTAAACAAGTACAGACCTCGGAGCGCCACCAACTTGAGGAGTGCCCAGCTGTGGCCGTGCTGAAACCACGGCAGGCTTACAAGCTCCTATACACAATACTCCATTTATTAAAGCCTGTTTTGCGAATGACAATTTTCGTCCAACAAATCCCCCAACAAATATTTCCATTTATTGTTGTGTCATTTGTGGGCAAAATTAATTTCTACTTTATCAGAATTTAAAACAATGCCACGGTTAGTACCCACCGAAAAATGTGCCCATTTTATTGTAGCGAGCCGTGGCCTCGAATCCTGTACCTTCATGTTTTAGGTATTTTTTCCCAACACACTACATTGTAAATCTTGGAAATTTCTTGCGAGGTATCGGTATCTTGCACATTTTTCACATTTTGAAAATTTTATAGTATGCATGACAGCAGCTATAAATAAAAAAAATTAAGTGTTAAGAGAGCACAAAACAAACCATGGTTTTTTCCAAATTCTGATAGACGAGAGGTTTAAAGCAATCAGTTTTGCCCACAAATTTAATTAAGAATTTTTTTCGGTAACTCTTGAAACAAAAAAGTTACATGCCGAAGAAATTCCGGCGATTTTCGGAATGTTGAAAAATATCTCGGAAAGTAGGCCATGGATTTCAATTGTATTTTTACGCAAAGTTAGCTCATTAAAAAAGCAATTTTTTTTTCAAATAAAGTTTTCAGAAAAATGCATATTTGTCAAGATTTTCTCGAGTGGCCCTTCTTAAATGGACATCCTGTATTTTTGTTCTTAACTATTCGAGAGATACCCTGTATATAAATTCTGAAGCTAGATTCGGATTCTCCAGAGAAAACTGCATCATCCTGGTTTTAAGCTGGTCTTTTCATTTCAAAAACTAAGGATATAATCGGACTTTATTCGAGGCACCTATAATATAAGTACCCTGAAAATGTTTCTCTTTTTGCTATGCGAAAAACACAATTTTATTATACTTAGAAAAATAGTTATTTGTGTAACTAGTGCAAAAATTGCAGCTCGAGACGCAGTCGAGGTAACTGATGGACAAACTTCATTTCCAGTATTTTTTTGATATTTGTTTTCTTCATTGCCTGTGAAGGTCTCAGGTTCTTCACCTAAAACTCTTTTTCGAATTGTTGTGAAGTTTCCGGTACTGGTACTTGGTTCACCTTCCAGAATTTGAGCAGCTATTTAATTTTTTTTTAGAAATTGAATTTTTACTACATGTATTTATACCAAGAAGTTGAACGGAGCATTTTCCGTTATAATATGTTATAAAGAATCTAGTGTAACTGGTAGACTTGGGACGAAGGGATGCATTTTTGAGATACATTTCAACAAAATTCTTATTACAAATAATAAATAATGATCGAGGTTTGTTTGTCTTGCTATCGGGCATTTTCACAGTTATGATAGAATCCATGTCGTTAATATCATTTAATGGTAATTTCTGTAACTCGTCTCTACGGCTTGCTCCTGCAATGCCAAATACAATGCAACTATCTATAACAATACACAAGTAAGTAGGTATAAAGTTAAAAATCGGCCAAGTGCGAGTCGAACTCGCACACGAAGGGTTCCGTACCACCGTACAATATCTAACACTACATATTTTTAAAAAATACTTTAGTCAGAAATAATAGCTTGCCCCAGAGCGTGGTTTCGAAAGCCGGACCTCTGGATTATGAGCCCAGCGCGCTTCCACTGAGCTACTTCGTTTCTTGAGAAATATTAGTGAGTTAGCCGTGCCATCATTGTTTACAAAAATCGAAACAACTATTACATTACCTTTTCTTGAAATCGGCATTAAAATGTCCCAAAATCGTCATTAAAAGCACAGAAATCGTACAATAATGTAGCCCATTATTGTACGATTTTTTCAATAAGTAGGCCTTGGCGAGATGTAAACATCAAACGTCAGACGCGGAGAAATCGCCAGTCAAAAGTGACCAAATATTCAAAACCCGGCCGATAAAGGCTTATTTAACTTTTCGTACACATTGCGAAATTGTTTCCTATAGAAGCGCAGTCCTTCAGTATACATATTTTAGTAAATTTGAATATCAATAGATTTGTTGTGTAGGCTTCACAAGAAGCAGCAGTTTGGTTTTTCTGTCAGAAGGTGCCGTACGTCATTATACTTGTCCTAGGTAGAGCGATCGGTAAAGTCAAGCAACGCCGCGCGTAGTCGGTTCGTGGACGGGTGATCCCTTGTTATTATTTTCTTGCCTAATAAAACATTTTTTTTTCCGATTTCAAAAAAAATATAATATGTACCTCGGCACTCAAGTTCTTTTTATGACTCATGTGGTTTATTTGAACCGGCCAGAGGCCTCAGCAACTAAACTCCACATGAGTCAAAAAAAGTTGAACTTCAGTGCCTTGGTACATAAATAACTATTATTTTACTTTTATTATTTGTTGTTATACTGGCCATACACACTCTGTGAAAATTTCAAGTGTCTACCTATTACGATTCAAAAGATACAGCCGTATAAGACATAGTTGGTGTTCCGTGGAGTTTTCTAAAAAGATTTTACATAAAAATACAGCGCGCCCGTACCTGAAAAAGTCACATACGGAATAACAGATGCGCCTCTGAGCCCCCAAAGTCCAAAATCGGTACGAAATTTTGAAATTCTCCACACCAAAACAATACCAAATGTCAATTGATGTTTACGAATAAGTATCGGGGGGCGGGGCTTGTGCGTCGGCCACGATGTATACAGTATTGTTACGTTTTGGGGGACGTAGCGGGGAGGATCGTGTGGAAAGAACCAAATTAGACGTTTAACCCCTTTTATTGGTTGCAATTAAACCCTGAACGGCACATACCTGACCCTATAGCACCTAGCACCCACGCTTCGCCGCCATCCGCAACACCGTCCCAGGCCCCTGCCGCCTGTCTTGCCCGCTGCCGACCGACTCCCCCGAGCGAGCGTCCGCCTCCTCACGTCTTCCTTCTTAGGCACAGTCGTCCAACTGTCGAACGAGTCTTTTTCTAACATTTCCCCCCCTCTTTGAAAAGTGAGGTAAGTAAAATAAAATTCCCTATAAGCTGATTCACAATAAAAGAATCTAACCTACATGTGCCGTTCAGATAAAAATAAAAAACAATGCTCATAATGGGGTAAGTTTTACAAATTCGTTGATCTTCCCGATATAATCTTCTTAAATTTTCAGACATCTACGAGAAGCTCGGCAGCAACCTTCGTAGACTTGCTTCTACCCATTTCCATTCCATCCAAGCCGTCGTAGCGCGAAGTTGGAGTGTCGCTTGTTCTCGAGTCCAACAGCCATGTGTAAACAAGTAGCCGCCCTCCAGCTCGCGTTGAGGGTTGCGTGGTGGTGGTTTAGTCATGAAAAGGAAATATACCGGTATTAGCAGAGCAAAAAGGAAAATCTACATTTCGGTAAGTATTAAAAACATATATATTTTTTCCCATAAAAAAAATTACATCCCACTCTTTTTCCCAAAACAAAACTGTGGTTGGAGAAGCTGTCGTCCTGTCACTTTTGACCAATGAGCAATCTTAACTTCTTTCTTTTCCCACGAACTCTTTTTACACATAAGTACATTTTTCCTTCAACCAACAACATAAAAACATGAGAAAACATAAATCTTGCCCCACGCTTCGATAGCTACACGAGGTGATCAGTCTCGCGTTTGACCATCAAAACTAGAAGCCACGAGTTCATTGTCCGGACCAAATTACCTCGTATCAATTTGCAAAAAAAACACATCTGTTTCATTACGATAACACTTACAATAACACGTTTTTATTTCATACAGGAAAGAAAATCGGACTGTGTCACTTCTCCCCCCTCTAAATAAAAAAAATCCTTTTTCCAAACCTTAATCTCCCAATGAAGAACTAGCATAATATGGTGCTAATCTATTTACATGTACTACTTCACTTTTACTCTTTGCACCTTCTCCTTTTTGTATCACATAATTTAATGGCGAAATCTGTTTTACTACAACAAAAGGTCCTTGGTATTTTGGTTGTAACTTATCACTTTTCCCTTTTTTTCTTATAAAAACTCTTAATTTTACTTTATCTCCTGTAGAATATTTTGTCTCTCATCGTTTTTCATCGTATTTATTTTTTGAATATTCCTGTGTTTTGTTAGTATTTTGTTTTGCTTTTTCTCTAATTTTATTTATTTCATTTGCAGATAATTGAAGAAATCCCGTTGTCGGAGTTGGAAGACTTGCATCTGGAATCAGCTGTGGCTCCCGTGCATAGACCAGAAAAAAAGGTGAGTATCTTGTAGTTTCATTAATACTGGTGTTGTACGCAAAAGTAACCATTGACAAAAAATTATCCCAGTCATTTTGACTAGATGATGTGTAATGACTTAACATTGCAGCCAAAGTCTGATTAAATCGTTCTGTCAATCCATTTGTTTGTGGATGATAGGCTGTAGTGTAAACATTTCTTGAATTCATTTTTTTTACAAGTTGAGTCACTATTTCTGACCTGAAGACAAGTCCTCTATCGCTTAGAATTTTTTTTGGTACACCATGTCGACATATTATTTGTTCTAAAAGGAATGTAGAAATTTCTTCAGCTTTTGCGCTTGGTACAGCTTTAGTCTCTGCCCATTTTGTGACGTAATCCGTACACACAATGATATTATTATTTCCGCTTTTTGTTTTTGTTATTGGTCCCAATATGTCGATTCCAATCATCTCAAAAGGTTGTCCTTCAACTTTTATTGGTTGTAAAAAACCTTGGGGTTTTACGTTTGTAGGTCCTTTTCTAGCTTGACATTCCGTACAGCCTTGTACATATCTTTTAATTTCTGTTAGCATATGGTCCCAATAATATCGTTTTTGAATTTTATTGTATGTTTTTGTAAAGCCGAGGTGTCCTGACAAAGGTTCGTTGTGCAATTGTTGCAAAATATCTATTTTTAGACTGTTAGGAATAACTAGTTTATCTATTTCGTTATAATTTGATGATTTTTTATATAGGCATTGATCGATGATATTAAAGTTCTTCGCTCTTCTTTGTAAATGTGAGTTGCCATAATTTTCATCTTCTTTTGCTTTTATTAATTGCGACACAATTGGATCTTCCATTTGAAGTTTTCTGATATCTACCGTGGAAATTGAAAATGTAGATATTTCGTTTGCGAGTTCCTTTTTTGTAGCCTTAAAGCAAGGATATCTCGAAAGACAATCGGCATCTAAATTGTATTTTCCCGGTTTATGTACAACTTTAAAATCGTACTCTTGTAATTTGCAACTCCACCGTGCTAGTCGACCAGATACGTTTTTCAAGGATGATAAATAACATAGGGCTTGATGATCGGAAAATATCTTTATGTGTTGTCCCCAGATGTAACAACGAAGGTACTGTAAACTCCACACTGCTGCTAAACATTCTTTTTCTGATATTGTGTAATTTTTTTCGCATTTTGTTAGAGTCCTAGATATATAACAAATGGGATGATATTCCTCATTAATTTCTTGTAAAAGTACAGCTGCAATTCCTTCATCGCATGCATCAATATGTAGTTCTTTTTTTGCCTCCGGTAAATAATGACATAATACTGGTGGCGAACTTAATTTCTTTTTTAAAATTTCAAATGTTTTTTCATGAATTTCTTCCCATGCAAATTTCGTATTTTTTGTGCATAAATTATATAATGATTTAGCGATTATACTAAATTTTTCAATAAATCTTCTGTAATAATTTGCTAATCCTAAGAAGCTTTGAACAGATTTTTTGTCGGTTGGAGTTGGAAATGACATAATTGCTTGTGTTTTAGTAGGTTCTGGCGAAATACCTTCTTTTGATACAGTGAAACCTAATATTGTGACTTTGTTATAAGCAAATTTGCATTTTGACGACTTTAGAGTTAGACCAGCTGCTTTAAGTTTTGCCAAAATTTTTTCTAGGTTTTCTTGGTGTTCTTTAAACGTTTTTCCGTAGACAATGATGTCATCAATGTATGTCAATGCTCCATGCCACTTCATGTTGCCTAATACCGTGTCAGCTAACTGTTGGAACGTACTCGGGGCATTACATAATCCGAAACTTAAACGATTGAATTCAAAAAGTCCATCAGTAGTTATAAATGCAGTTTTGTATTTATCTTCTTCTTTTATTTGAACTTGCCAATACCCAGAAAAAAGGTCTAAAGCAGAAAAAAAATTTGAGTGTCTTAAATAAGTTAATATGTCGTCAATAATCGGTATGGGATATACATTTCTTACAGTTTTTGCATTTAACTTTCGGTAATCGATGCAAAAACGCCATTCATTATTTGGTTTAGGGACTAGGATCACCGGACTAGAATACGAGCTATTTGATTTTCTTATAATTCCATTTAGTAACATTTCTTCTACTTGATTATTTATTATTTGCCTTTCTTTATGTGACACTCGGTACGGTCTGGAATTCACTGGTGTTTTATCTATCAGATCTATTGAATGTTCAACAATATCGGTGTTTTCCAGTTCGTTCATATTCCACGCAAAAATGTCTTCAAATTTTTCAATTACATTTGTGATGGTTTCCTTTTCTTTTTCGTTAAGGTTAATATTTATGTTATATGTTTTATTTTTAATTATATTATGATTTTTTGAGTTTAAGATTTGCAAAGTTTTTGATTTATTTTTTTCCATATCGTCTTTTTTTAATTTATACGCGACACAAGTTCCCGCGAAAATTTTCTTTGGCACTGCACTATAATTTTTTAGAGTTATAAAGATGTCATTATTTTCCGAGTACATGTTTTTTATTTCTAGTCCATTTTTAATCAAAAAATTATAATTTGGAACGTACGAGTTTAGGTTTATTGTGTTAATATTTTTTGAATTAATTCTATATTTTTCAACATTGTCTTTTTCTATTATTATGTCACCATTTACTGTGATTTTAGAATTTTCACTACAGTCTATTTCTTCGTAAAAATTAGGAAGTTCAGCAAAATAATTTTCAGTATTATTGTTATTTTTTATGTTAATAATAACATTACCACCTAGAGTAATTAAACCAGTTTCGAAATTAATATTTACATTTGAATTATTAGTTTGGTTTACTAACTTGATATTTTTATTTTTCAGGCTTATATCAGCATCGCAGGCGTACAGAAAGTCCATTCCCAACAGCAGTGGTTTCGGCAAATTTTCTATTACGATAGCTTCGACCCAATGTGACCATTCTCCGAAACTAAGTGGAACTCTTGTTGTACCAAGGGCACATACTAGTGATCCATTGGCAAGTAACACAAAAGGTAAGTTTTCTTTTTTATTTATTGTAGATTTTACTTGATCGTAATTGATGATACTTGTTTCTGCGCCCGTGTCTATGATTATATCGACTAAGTTTTGATCCTCATAAATTGTACCTTTACATGTTAGTGGACCTTTTTTTGTAGGAGACTTTGATAGTGGTGGGCGGCATTATAAAAATGCTTTAACGCCGCCCAGGGTTCCCGTTTCCCTGGTGGTGAAACGAACTTGTGCTGGGTTGATTTTCGTCATTCCTTGTGTTATTTTGACTTTGACCATGTCTGTAACCATAATTTTTTGGATATCTACATGCTCTTGCGCGGTGTCCTGGTTTTCCGCAATTGAAACATACTGGACCATTATCATAGTATTGTTGCCTGTCTTGACTATTGTAATAGGGTCTTCTCGGCGTTGAATTATAAGAATTAATATTAGAATTGTTTCTGTTTTTTATTATTTCATTTCTCATGGCGCTTGCTATTTCTTCTTGAATAATTTTTTTTAATTCGGCCATATTGAAGGTTTCTGTTGGGGGTGGTGTGGGGGTTGGGCCTTTCGCGGAGCTTGTTGACGTCTGCGGTTCTTGTAGCGATGAATTTGGCGACGTTGGATTACTGGAGTACTTGTAAGCATCTTTTTGAGCAGCTACTTCATTTTCGGCGTTTTGTATTGTTTCGACAATTTTTTTCACTTCTGCGAAATTCTCAGGTTGTTTCAATTTTATTTGATACAAATATGTTGGAAGAAGACCAGATTCAAAATATTCTTGTTGAGTAGCTTCCGGCATTTTGTCGTCCACCATATCACAAAGGAAAAGGATATCTCTCAAGTAATTCATAATAGGCTCTCCACATTGTTGTCTACGATATTTTAATTTCAGTTTCATTTCTTTTTTATAGGTTTCAAAATAAAAATCATTTTTTAGATCTTTCAAGGTCTGTACCCAGTCTGCCTCTGGATGCCGAGTAGCGTATGTTTGATACCACTTTTGTGCTTGACCTTCCAGATATTGTGATAAATAACTTAATTTTAAGTTATTGTCCCAATTATTTGCATTTGCTGCTGCTTCGTAGTTTCTTAAAAATTGAAATATATTTTCAACATCTGGATTAAATGACTTTGGAGAAATAAACTTTGGTACTGCAGGGGTTCTGTCGGGGTGATGCAAATTTCCTAAGGTGCAATTAAAGTTTGGCATGATTTCTTCTTTTTTCTGAACCTTTATATCGATTTTCTTTGAATTTTCTTGTTTTCCTTCCAAATTTTCTTCTATTGTGTGTTCTTGATTTATTAATGTTGCGTCTTCTATTGTTGAAATATCGTCAAAAAATAATTTTGTTTTCGAAAGTATAGGAAAACTTTTAGTAGTGCGAATCGGCGTTGAAAAAGGAACTTGTTTGTCTAGGTTTTCTAAAGATGATGATGTTGTTGGAGATCGATGGGTTTTGTCACTTTTTTTAAACAGGTTTGCTTGTTTTAATTCGTCAAGTTTGATTTTACTTTGTGATGCTGATCTTAATACTCTTTTATTTTCAGGTTCTGACATATACGCTGCTGATCACCGATTGACAAGATTCAAAAAAAGGAAAATGTAAGTATAATTTCAATAAAGTTATTACCAAAATATGTTAATTTTAATTTCAAACAGAGTTCGACCTTTTTTCCCGTGGCGACTGTACATCGGTTTCTAAAAATAGCGCGGCTTATTTGGCGACCGGCAATGCGACAAAAAATTATGGTTTGAATTATTGATACGACGCAAATATGGATATATGGATTTACTTAAATTCAATTTCATTGAAATTAAACTGAAAAGACATATTAAAAGATTAATTTAAAGACTACCACATGAACCAACGCCTAGACCACAGCGTCTCCACCACTTGTTACGTTTTGGGGGACGTAGCGGGGAGGATCGTGTGGAAAGAACCAAATTAGACGTTTAACCCCTTTTATTGGTTGCAATTAAACCCTGAACGGCACATACCTGACCCTATAGCACCTAGCACCCACGCTTCGCCGCCATCCGCAACACCGTCCCAGGCCCCTGCCGCCTGTCTTGCCCGCTGCCGACCGACTCCCCCGAGCGAGCGTCCGCCTCCTCACGTCTTCCTTCTTAGGCACAGTCGTCCAACTGTCGAACGAGTCTTTTTCTAACAGTATGATCCCGGGGACCTCGCCAAATCGCGAAAAAAGGCGGCCCAAACGGCCGAACGGCTTTTTCGATCATGATGCCCTCTGGCAGGCGAGAGGCCCGTATCCTTCGGCGGCCCCACGCTAAAATTGAACTCGACCGGCGCTCCTTCTTCCAATCGCTAGCCATTCTTCCCGAAAAAAACGGAAAAAAAATTCCGGGGGCCGAACGGCTCTCCCGATTCGGCCGCTTTTCAATAGGGTTGTTCCGCTTGAGCTCGGACGGCTGTACGCCAAATTTGGGCTCTAAATATCGAAAACTGCATCCTATATAGACGAGAGCATAGGTACACGTATTACTACACAGGAGCGGAAGCCACAACAAGGCCAGGGTCCGGCAGGGCCAGTAGGCGCTTGTTAACAAGTTAGAAATTCCTCATCTTGGACGTGGTTTAGCTAGATTATACTGGCCAACAGTAAGAAAAATAATTAATTACTTATTTCACGATATTCATATCGATACCTATATTAATTTGTTATTTAGAAGAAGACCAACACATCGACAGGGACAATGAAAAGGATTACGATACTCTAGTACCCATAATTCATAGAGAAATTAAAAATATCTAACCCCAAATCACCGGTAACAAACTAGTTCTGGCATCTGATTACATTTTTAAACCAAATGAATGCCTAACTATTGAATTACTCTATGAGCACCGTCCTGAAACATTGGAGAGGCTATGTTATGACTTTGCAATAATAAAAAATCACCTTATGATTCAATCACTTCCAAGATTCTTTAAATATAACGTCATCTTGGATGTTAAAAACAAAGGATTTACATCTAAAAAGTTGCAAAAAAATACCGTAATTGGATATTTCTACAAACACGAAATCATTACCGAGGATAAAGTATTGTTCCATCTACAGGATATAGAGCAAGAAATAGATGACACAGTCAAAATAGAAGAACACAATTTACAACATATATCAAATATCTACAACTTTCAAAAATCAACTTGAATAAAATTTTTTCAAAATCTACTAGGAAAATGGGCGTGACAGATCTGGTGGAGCATAAAATAGATGTTGGTACCACGGATCCCATTAAGAGTCGTCCATATAGGGTGTCCCAAAAGGAACGAATTATAATCGATTAACAAATTAAAGAAATGCTAGCCCAATAGTACCTACTCGTTAGAAAGAAAGATGGCAGCACACGCTTTTGTGTACACTATAGACAAGTAAATTCAGCAACCAAAAAATCATCTTACCCACTCCCAAATATTGATGACATACTTACTTATTTAGAAGAAGCCAAATATTTGAGTTGCCTAGATATGTTTAGTGGATATTTCCAAGTAAAAGTTGAAGAAATGTCAAAATAGTATACAGCATTCCAACAATTAGCAGATAAAGTTTTCAAAGGTATGAAATGGAAAGTCATTCTAATCTATATATCTTGACGACATTATAGTATTTTCCAAAACACCAGAGGAAAGTCTTAATAAATTACACCTGGTATTTGAACGTCTTCACATGGCCGGACTTACTTTAAAACCAAGTAAATGTGTGTACGCCAAAGAAGAAGATGACATTCTAGGTCATCTTGTTAACTGCAAAGGCATCGCGCCAGACGAAAATGAACTAATAGCAATCAAAAACTTTCCGGAGCCAAATACTGTAAAAAAAATACAGAGTGTCATTGGTTTATGTAATTACTACAGAAAATTTATCAAAGACTTTTCGATCATTGAACATCCCTTACACAGAGTAATAAAGAAAAATAGCCGCTTCACATTGTCACAAAAAGAAACATTTCAAAAACTCAAAGAAAAACTTACATCAGCACCGGTACTGCAACATTTTGATCCAAATAAAAACTGCGAGTTAAGAGTATATGCGTGTTCAATAGGAATAAGGGCGATTTTATTTCAAGAAGGCGCCGACAAAAAATCACACCCCGTAGCATTTGTAAGTAGAAGTCTGTCAAAGGCCGAACAGAATTATTCAATAACAGAACTGGAAGTGCTTGGGGCAATTTGGTCTAATAGATATTTGAGACATCTTATCTACGATCGCCACGTTAAAATTGTTACAGATCATCACGCCCTATATGTTGGTTGCAATCAATAAAAGATCCAAAAGAAAAATTAGCAAGATGGGCATTAAAATTAGCCGAATATGATTACACAATTGTCCACAAAAGTGGACACGGCACACAGAGATGCCGACTGTCTAAGCAGAAACTTTGGACATAAATGACATACCCACCTTTCTGTTAATCCCCGATCATATTTCATGCGAACAAGCAAAATATAACTCACTAAAAGAAATTATTTATTCAATACAAAACCCACAAGATCCAAATCACAATATAGGAACAAGAAAGAGGTCAAACAATTTCATATTTATAAATAATATCCTATACAGGGTGATTCAGTTCCGGTGCTCCACATGGGGATCTCGGAAACCGTAACAGATACGAAGTCGGTCAAATGGAGGCAAACTTGCGCCTTTGGGCGCCTAACAATATGCCGTTGAGAAAGTTAAAATATTTTCATGGGTTGCTGAGATATTTAAGAAAAACCGAATTTTCTAAATTTAGATTTTATTTTTTTCTGGCGCCATTTGCGTTAATATTGAAAAATAAATTATACTTTTTCATTGCAACTTTTTCTGGACTTCGGCATAGTATTTTTAGATTTTCGGGGCGACGTTTCGTTTTTGAGATCGAGGGATCATCTTCATTTTTTTAAATACGGACCTGGATTTTTTATTGCATATTTCGAAATGAATCGTTGTCCTGAGTACAACGATGTATGAGACACATAAATATTTTTTCCTGTTTTAGCTGCTAAAATGCACATTTACTAAGAAAAAATTAATACGGTCCTGGACTATGCATTTTTCTCTCTTTTTTTTCAAAGCTATTCCGATTATAACAGGTGATCATTATTTTAATACCTACTGGATTAATTATACTACATGTTTGTTATATTTTGAATTTTTTTTTATACTTTAGGTAAATAACAACAATAATTAGTAACAATAGTGAGATACATTTTACCTAAAGTATAAAAAAATAATTTCAAAATATGACAAACATGGAGAATAATTAATCCAGTAGGTATTAAAATAATGATCACCTGTTATAATCGGAATAGCCTTAAAAAAAGATAGAAAAATGCATAGTCCAGGACCGTATTAATTTTTTTCTTAGTAAATGTGCATTTTAGCGGCTAAAACGAGAAAAAATATGTATGTGTCATACATCGTTGTACTCAGGGCAACGATTCATTTCGAAATATGCAATTAAAAAACCAGGTCCGTATTTAAAAAAATGAAGATGATCCCTCTATCTTAAAAACGAAACGTCGCCCCGAAAATCTTAAAGTATTATGACGTAGTCCAGAAAAAGTTGCAATGAAAAAGTACAATTTATTTTTCAATATTAACGCAAATGGCGCCAGAAAAAAATAAAATCTAAATTTCAAAAATTCGGTTTTTCTTAAATATCTCAGCAACCCATGAAATTATTTAAACTTTCTCAAAGGCATATTGTTAGGCGCCTAAAGGCGCAAGTTTGCCTCCATTTGACCGACTTTGTATCTGTTACGGTTTCCGAGATCCCCATGTTGAGCACCGGAACTGAATCACCCTGTATAAAGTGAACCCCCATACCTCAGGCCTAGAAAACCTCCTAGTTATACCCAGACATTTATATAGTCCACGAGATATTAATTTCACACCATTCTAAACCACTTTCTGGTCACCTCGGAATAGCTAAAACTTTAGATAAAATAAAACGAAGATATTATTGGGAAGGCCAACAAAAAGATATAGAAAAATTTGTAAAAGGTTGTGTAGACTGCCAGGCACGCAAAGGACAACAAACGCAAAAACCAATCGTACTTCTCCAACCAATCTCTGTAGGCACACCATTCGAAAGAGTGGGAATCGATATCTTGGGACCCTTCCGACGAAGCAAAAACGGAAAAACCGTAATTATTGTTCCCACGGATTACGCAACAAGATGGGCTGAAAGTTAAGCATATTGTCATCAGGAAAAGCTGTCCCAGTTGCAAAATTTATTTTGGAACATATCATAACCCGACAGGGCGCCCCTAAATACATTTTAAGCGACAGAGGACAAACATTTAGGTCAGAACTAGTTCAAGAACTTCTAAAATACATGGGAACTACAAACCCATATACCACTGCATATCACCCAGCTTGCAATAGACTGACGGAAGGATTAAACAAAACCCTAGCGGATATGCTAGCGATATACACAAATACACAACAAACAGATTGGGTTGAATTTCTCCCTGATGATACCTTTGCATATAATATATCGCGTCAAGATACTAAAAAATGTTCACCTTTTATGTTAGTATACGGTAGGGAACCTATACTACCAACAGAAGCAGCATTAACACAAGAGGGAAACTCCACAGATGCTATAAAAATAAGGGACACAGCTTTAGCAGTAAGACATCAAGCCATTGAAAACATACTGAAAAAACATGGAAGTGACAAAATTCGTTACGATGAGAAGCATAGGCACTTCGAATTTAAAGAAGGAGACAAGGTCAAGGTTTTCACCCCCACTAGAAAAGTGGGAAGAAGTGAGAAACTTTTATTAAGATGACAACAAAGATGTAAGATTGTGAGTGTAAATGTAAATACAAGAAAAAGTGATAATGGGCATAGCACTCAAAGTTAGAAAACAAAAAAAAACTAGTAACCGCATACACGTGTTTCATGCTATTTGGCAATCATCAGTACGGTGTAACATCAACCAAATCAAAAAGATAGGAATGATTTGGGAAGCAACAAATGAAGTCCAGGCAGGAGCCAACAGCACATTTGCAGCTTCAGTCAGCACATCCCCTATTTTGGGGCTTGTACTAACATCGCCACGGAGGCTGCTAAAGCGACCTGCGTGGAAATCTTCATAGCCCAAGATACAATGACAACAAAGATGTAAGATTGTGAGTGTAAATGTAAATACAAGAAAAAGTGATAATGGGCATAGCACTCAAAGTTAGAAAACAAAAAAAAAACTAGTAACCGCATACACGTGTTTCATGCTATTTGGCAATCATCAGTACGGTGTAACATCAACCAAATCAAAAAGATAGGAATGATTTGGGAAGCAACAAATGAAGTCCAGGCAGGAGCCAACAGCACATTTGCAGCTTCAGTCAGCACATCCCCTATTTTGGGGCTTGTACTAACATCGCCACGGAGGCTGCTAAAGCGACCTGCGTGGAAATCTTCATAGCCCAAGATACAATGACAACAAAGATGTAAGATTGTGAGTGTAAATGTAAATACAAGAAAAAGTGATAATGGGCATAGCACTCAAAGTTAGAAAACAAAAAAAAACTGGTAACCGCATACACGTGTTTCATGCTATTTGGCAATCATCAGTACGGTGTAACATCAACCAAATCAAAAAGATAGGAATGATTTGGGAAGCAACAAATGAAGTCCAGGCAGGAGCCAACAGCACATTTGCAGCTTCAGTCAGCACATCCCCTATTTTGGGGCTTGTACTAACATCGCCACGGAGGCTGCTAAAGCGACCTGCGTGGAAATCTTCATAGCCCAAGATACAATGACAACAAAGATGTAAGATTGTGAGTGTAAATGTAAATACAAGAAAAAGTGATAATGGGCATAGCACCCAAATCATTCCTATCTTTTTGATTTGGTTGATGTTACACCGTACTGATGATTGCCAAATAGCATGAAACACGTGTATGCGGTTACTAGTTTTTTTTGTTTTCTAACTTTGAGTGCTATGCTTATTATCACTTTTTATTGTATTTATTAAGATGGTTTGGGCCATACATTGTCGGTAAAAAATATTGAGTGACGTGAATTACGAAATACGCAAAGGTCAATAGGAAAAGTCAAAAAAAGATATAGCCCATGTTAGTTGCTTATTACTATTACTACTAACCCCTGTGCCAATTGATGATAACTAATTTTTTTTGTTCTTTAGGATTATTCTTCTAAACCTTGTGGGGAATCGAAGAACTCCGAAAAGGTTTTCCAGCACATCTTGGTTCAATCTGTATGTTCAAATATACTTTAGTGATTTATTGCTAATTATTATTCCTTTCTGGAAAGGTAGCAAACTTCTTTTTGCTTTTACTCTAAGGGAAGATATAATACTAGTCATTTTATTCAAAATAGTAATTTGGGTGTCGAGTGACAGGCCGAAAGTCTTTTTCCTTTCTCGGCTATCTTCTTCGGGAACTCTTACGTTAAAACAGTCTAATCAGTCATTAACCAAATTAATAAAGTTTTGGGATACCTACTTGTTTGTAATATCAAGTGCTTATTTAAAACTTACATCTTTAAAAAAATCTGCATATGGCATTCAACTTACGTCTTTATTTTACTTCCCCATCATACCACATCGGGTCATTGCTTTTTAAATCGTATGTGAAAACAGTTTCGTTGCCAATTTTCCTTTTTGTCTTTGGGGCCACCTCACATTTAAAGAATCCATTGAAATTTTGTGGGCGATATTTAAGTCAGCAGAACTATTTAATATAAAGCCATCATCAACGAAGTGATTTCTTATTAATTCAATAAGATGTGGGACATCATGGAAAACTCGTTCATCTGTCTGAACTGTACGGTCGCAGTACGTCTTGTAATTGCAGTCAAGAACAGGCTCCGTCTAGTGGATGTAATATGGGACTTTCTCTGACTGCACAAGCAGCAGTGTTTCCTCCAGTTCCTGATCTAAGATCTTGGCAAGTGAATCATGCAGCTCGTTATGTTCCGTTGATGCGACATCTGACATCCACCTGTTATGTGGTGGATTCTCCTGAAGATTGGCTCCCGTCTACCATCTATGCATGCTCTACAATAAATTTTAGGTTGTTACGAGTTGGTAGAACCTGACCTTGTATGGCCAGTAGTTATTATTATCTTGAGAGAATCAAAAGGCATTCGCACTCTTTCTTTAGGGGCATATACTTAGACCCCAAGCATATCATAAGGTGACATTGACGTTGTTTGATGTTCTTGCACTCGCCATGAATTTTCCGACCGACGGTTCGGACCGTCGCAAGTAGTACCGCATCATTTCTTATTGCCTTTATATTCGTTCTTCTATGTCTATGTACTTCGCGATCTTCTCGGCATGCTTCACACGCAGGTTGTTGTTATTTGGGATGGCCACATCAATCCCAGTTTTCTTTCTATAAATTCTAAAAAACTATTACAAAATACGGTCTATTATAAATAGGCAAATCATTGATTTATCAGAACTGTACATTCTCAATACATCTTGTAGTTGCGGTTTTTAAGAACATGCCCCGTCGTATAGCTGTAATATTATGGGAGTTTCTCTGACTAACAACCGAATAGTGTCGTTCCTTATATTCCGTTGATGCGAATATCTGACATCCTCCTGTTATGTGCTGGATTGTTTCGGAACTTTGGCACACGTATCTGCATCTGTCATCCACTACCGATGCATCTCCTACAATGAATTTCAAGTAGTTACGAGTTGGTATAGCCTGATCTTGTATGTCCAGTAAGAAGGCTTCCGTTTCCGGGAACACTGATCACGAGGTCAGCCAATATTTCGGCGCTAACTTGTCGACATGTTCCTGATTAACCTCATTAGGATGCCTCCCGTGCAGCGGCTTCTCCAGCTACATATGTAGTTTATCATAGTTTGTCATTGCCATCATTATGGTGATTTTGATGCTCGTGTCAGACGGAGCGGTGTTGAGACATCTGCTCCGCATATAGCGTTATGTAGTGTGAGCTGTTGGCCTGTCTGTGGAAATAATTACGCAGTTTTCATATATGTTGGTCCAATTGCTTGTTGAGGTCTGCCAATCCTCTTCCTTCTAGTTGACGTGGCAAAGTTATTTCTACGGCGCTACGGGGATGATCTTTATGAGCTTATGTCAGTAGTGTCCTAACCTTTCGCTGTTGATGTCCATGTTGATCCAATTCACTATTCCGAACGAATTGCACTACTTGTCTATATGTTTTGATGAATTTATTCGTTAAATCAAGAATCAAGTCTTAATTATTCGATTGTCTAGCCTTCGAGCTTGTTTCATCCTGAGATACTTGTACGTATCTCCCATGCTCATTGCTTCGATCTTCTGGCCGTCCCGCATCTCGTGTGCGCCTTGTTTTCCCCCGACGACGTTAAGGGTGAAGTCCAAACTGCATTCCGATGTCCCTGGAGAACTCATCTACAATTTTTATCATTTGCGATGGTTGGTTTTTGATTGCGGCCATCAGTTTTAAATTATCCATATACAGGGTGGTCCAAACTTTATCAGCAATATTTTAAAAACTGCTAGAAAGTTTCAAAAAAGGAGTATTTTTCAAACAAATATGTATCGAAATCCTAGCGGTTTTCGTTATACAGGGCATTATATTTGTTTGAAGTTTTTTTTTATTTTTTTCTAAAGGACTGCAGCTATGGCAGACATGTTTTGTAGAGTTTATTAATTTATTTGTTAATTAAAAATAAGTCGGCTTGTCTACTTCCACCAGTGCCGGAGAGGCGGGGTCAACCTTAATATTTTTCAATAAAACAATTGTACGCCACTGGAAAAGTAATATTTTTCTGCCTTTACTAGATTTTCCAATCAATTCTAAGAAAGGTCTACGCGTATTTTGATTTTTTGGTCTTTTTTCGACTTTTCCTTAGCAAAATGCCTTTTCTGTAGCTTTTACGTCAAAACGTTATTAAGGAAACTTGTTCATGATGAAAAATTGCGTAGGTGTGAACAATTTCAAGAGCCTAAGTTTACCTCGATTTTTATACGTTTTAAGTTTTTTAGCAAAAAAAAAAAACAAAAAAGGCTAAGCTTTTGAAATTTTGCAAACATACCCAGTTTTCCATCATAAACAAGTTCCAAGTAAGGCTGAATCCCAGAAGGTCAAATGTTAACTCGAAAATCTTTTGTCGTTTACGACAGTCGTCCAAACCATCCGGGGACACACTGTACATAAATTAAACTTAATTCTTTTTGACTTGATAGAACAGAGATATCTGCTGCGAACTGGAGCGACCACTGTTTCGTTATTATACCTTTTTCATGTAACGTCGAGAAAAAGGGAAAGGACTACAAAGAGGGAGGGCCCTTCACCATCCTAGCGACCGGTCTTGACTAATAGTCAGCACACCTTGGCATCCAGCTCAACACTCAAGACCTTGCTTTGACGAGAGCTAGCTCCCGAAGCGCGGGACCACTTCTGAAGGAGTCTGGATCCCTGGTGGCCAAGCACATCAAGGAGAAGGTATCACCATCAACAGTGGAAGTCCAAGATGTAAATGAGCGCAAACTCTATTAAAGTGTTCGGAACACTTTTAGTTTTACAGGGTGGACCAGATTTTTCTCCGCAAACTTTAACACGTGATAGAAAATGTAATTCTGGGAACTTTTTTCTTATACATACAGGGTGTTATTTAAGTACGTAGCCAAACTCAAGGGGTGATTCTTTGAATGGTTTTAAGACGAAAAGTTTATATAACATAGGTCCGGTTTAGCTTCGTTTTCAAGATACAGGGTGTCGAACTTTTTTAAAAAAATCTTTTCTTCAACAACATCTTATTAATCCTTTAGCCGGTTTTGTTTCAATCTGGCAGTGTTATTTACGGTAGAGAGGGGTTAATCTAGCCCTAAGTAGATTTAAATTATTAAGTCCAGTGGCGTCCTGGGGGCATATTCGGAATTCGCCGACACATTAGCCGCTTCGGAACAATTCGGGTGCTGCGATCAGAGGCTCGTAAACTGCAGATGTATTAGACTAATACATCTGCGATTTACCATTTTTATCTTGTTCTTTTCAATGTAATTCCGATTTATTTCACTCGTTTCCACAGATGCGATCTGTGATATAGGTAGTGATTTGAAATAAATATAAATAGCTAAAAAATCTATAAAATGGATATAAAGACTTTGCCTGTGATGTATCGTATTGGCAACGTCGCGGTAGTCTCGGCCTGTCTTGGTTCTACTCCCAGGTTGCACTGGCAACATTATGTCAAGTGACCAGCTTGACAGTAACCACAAGACAGGACAGATCGATGACGTGCGGACATCGCCATGACGTGCATAAAATACATGAACCAACGTTGTAAGCTTCTAATGTAAACCTGCGTAAACAATACAGTGTAAATTATAAGACGCCTCGTTATTGTTTTAATAACCCGCAGCCAAAGACGTGACATGGTGGCAGCGTGAAAAGTGCGCTGATATTTGTTGAAAACGCACGAGCAATTAGAAGGAAGGCGGCAGAAGATACGTCGAGAGTTCCGGAAAAAACGGATCAGGCGTGATACGCGTGAATGTTTACTTATTCCGCGGAAATTTAAACTCGTTAGTAACCTAAAGCGTTCTACTGACAATGGGAGACCGCTCCAAAGCGCCAGAAGAACTGTCCTTCAAAGGGGAATTAGCTTCAAACTGGAAACTGTGGAAACAGAAATTTAATTTATACTTATTAGCGAGTGATAAAGTGGGAAAAACTGATGAAGTTAAAGTGGCTGTTTTGCTGAACCAACTTGGTGACGAAGGCCTAAATATTTATAATACATTTGAATGGACGACTGAAGAAGATAAAACAAAGTTGAGTATTGTACTGGAAAAATTCGACGGATATTGCAACCCGGTCAAGAATGTGGTATACGAGCACTTCAAATTCTTTAAAAGAGACCAGCTAGCAGGCGAAACAATCGATCAGTTTGTAACTGCCCTCAAGCAACTGTCATCAAACTGTGAATTTAAAGAATTGAACGACGTACTCATTCGGGATCGGCTAGTCTTAGGTGTCAGAGACTCAAGAATCCAAGAACGATTGCTTCAAAGTTCCGACCTACAATTAACTAACGCTATAAAAATATGCCGAGCTATGGAATGCAGTGTCGCTACCCAGGAGAAAATTACCAAAATCCAACATGTAACCAATGTTTGTGCGATCAACAAGCAAAATCGTCGCTCCAGCTTCAACAACCAATTTCGAAGTTCTCATCGTAGCGAAGGGACTCGAGCATCTGCCTCAAGTAATTCTAATCCCAGACCAGCATCGACATCGAGTGGAGGTGCCCAAGGTGCTGCCTCGAGATTCTCAGAAGGTAGCAGAAGTAACCTATGTTATCGTTGCGGTTATGAACATCAACAAGGTAGGTGCCTAGCCAATAATAGGTACTGTAGTCGGTGCAAACAACAAGGACATTATAGAAAGTTTTGTAAAAGCAAAATTGTGAATGAAGTACAAGAAAACGATGAATGTGATCATTCGGACCCCGATTCAGACTGTTCAGTCGAACCCGAAGAACCAAGTGAAGAATGTTGTTTTGATAAATACAGTGTTGTTTGGACTGTGTCTGATTCTTCCGAAAAGAATGAAGACTGGTATGAGGTTATTGATTTTTTCTCACGTGATGTCAAAATTATGCTAAAAATTGACAGCGGAAGCCAAGCAAATATTCTTAACTATAGTGATTTTCAAAAATTAAAAATACCTCGTTCCGCAATTGAAAAAACTACAGTTAAATTGTTATCATATACTCGCCATGAGATAGAAATTTTAGGAAAAATTAAACTAAATTGTTCTCATAATGGTAACAATTGCCAAGCTTATTTTTATGTATTGGGAAATGACATATTAGGTTCTCTGATAGGTCTTAAAACTAGTAAAGCTTTACATATTATTAATATTGACTCTGATCGTTTAATTGTTAAAAAAACACTCAATGTAAAAACTGTTAACTTAGACTCCACTGACGTATCGTTAGACAGTATACTTGACAAGCATAAGACTGTTTTTTCAGGACTTGGTAAGGTGGAAACTGTTTGTAAAATCGCCTTAAATAATGATGCTATCCCGCGGATTTCGGCTTGCAGGAAAATACCCTTAGCACTTAAAGATAAAGTTAAATCTAAAATAGACGATCTTGTTAAAAAGAAAATAATACAGAAAGTAACGGAGCCTACTGATTGGGCTCACCCAATTGTTATAGTTCCCAAAAAAGGTGGCGATATTCGCGTTTGCATGGATCCTCGTGCTCTGAATGTATATATAAAACGTGAAATTTTTCCAATACCAACTATCGATTCTTTACTTAACGAACTTAATGGTGCAAAGTATTTTACGTTGTTAGATGCTTCTCAAGCATTCTTACAAATTCCTTTAGACTACAACAGCTCCAAACTGTGTACCATAACTACTCCTTGGGGTAGATTCCGATATCTTAGGTTGCCTTATGGCATATCATCGGCGCCCGAAATTTTCCAGAGGGTAATCAGTGATATTTTGGAGGGTGACAGCGGAGTAATATCCTACTTTGATGACATTTTGGTATTCGGTTGTACCCTGAGGGAACACAACACAAATCTCGATAGAGTTCTTACAAAAATAGCAAATAGCGGTCTTACTCTAAACTGGGAAAAATCCAAAATATGTGTGTCTTCTGTTAGGTTTCTTGGTCATATTATTAGTTCACATGGTATTGCATCTGATAACACTAAAATTAAAGCTATATTGCAGATGAACCCCCCCAAGTGCAAAAAAGAGTTACAGCGTTTTTTGGGAATGATTACCTATCTCGCTAAATTTATCCCTAATCTTTCACAAGAAACTGTCATGCTTAGGAAGCTGCTAAGTGACAAAGTTGAGTGGGTGTGGACAACTAATGAAGAAATGTGTTTCAACAGACTTAAACAACTTGTTACGAATACGCCTGTTTTGTCATATTTTGACAATTCACAAAATACTATCTTATCCGTTGATGCCAGTCCATTTGGTATCGGTGCTGTTGTCTCACAAAACAAACACCCTGTAGAGTATGCTTCTGTGTCTTTAACACCAACTCAACAAAAATATAACCATATCGAGAAAGAACGTCGCGGTAGTCTCGGCCTGTCTTGGTTCTACTCCCAGGTTGCACTGGCAACATTATGTCAAGTGACCAGCTTGACAGTAACCACAAGACAGGACAGATCGATGACGTGCGGACATCGCCATGACGTGCATAAAATACATGAACCAACGTTGTAAGCTTCTAATGTAAACCTGCGTAAACAATACAGTGTAAATTATAAGACGCCTCGTTATTGTTTTAATAACCCGCAGCCAAAGACGTGACATTGCCAAGTAGTTGTTATAAGCAGATATCCTCTAATACAATTAGGTATAAATAAATATAAGTTTAGGTTTGCGTTATCCATTTTATAAAACGTCTTGTGCGCTGTGAGCATGAATGAAATAATAAGTTTTTATTATTAACGCGGTGGCGTCGCTCGTACCGGCGCTAACTTTTTAGACTGCATGTTTTTCTGCCTTCGATCGACCTTCGTTCGAGGCAGGCGCATGCACGTGTCTTTAAAGAAAAACACCGCTATGGCCAAGAGCGCTGGACAAATGTGGGTTCACGGTGTTGCTCCTAAATAGCTTTATCCGTGTGATTTACTAATTGTCCTACACTCACTGGGATTACTACGGTTTTCTATGGTTTTCCGTAGTACTTGAGCGAATGCTATCCTAGTTCTATCTGGAAAAAAGTCGGCCCTAGCCACAAATGGCAACGAAGACAAAATAATAGTAATTGCCCCCTCCCCCGCACAAGCATGTAGTTGCTTCTGGGGTACTCCTAGTTTGGAGTATTGTGAGGGTGAGAATTATTATTATTATTATTAATAATGGCCGTGTTCAATGTGCCTACAGTTTTTAAAGCGCTAAGTAGCGATATAGAAGATGAATCTACTACGACGTAGCGCTTTTCATAAACTGTGGGCATTTTGAGTAACTAATAGACACCATATTGTAACCTAAAAATTCAGAAGTAGGAGGATTAGAAATAAAAAATGGAAAAGGCTTTTCTGTTGGAATACATTTTTGGAAAAATAAAATTATCAACAGGCAAGGACAAGCAGGAAAATTTAGTAAAGCTCATAACAAAGAGAAAAAAAAACAAAAATTAAACACGGCATCAATGAAATGGTGGTGCTGTTTAGGGGTCTAAACTTGCGATTTTTGAGCGAAACGTAACCTCCTAGCTGAAAATGTTCAACGTTCGACACAAAAGTAGCAGATATTAAAAAAAAATTAAAACATTCATTGGTACCTATTATAAGACATTTATCAACATAATCTCAAATTTTCCAAGAAAATGACGGAAATCTGATTTTCGTTTTTTTTTGTCTCCTAAAAATTACTCAATTTACATGAAATTTTGGGAAGGTATACGTTTTTTGCTTTGAGGAAGCTTAATTTTAATAGAATCTGAAACAAGCGGAGATAGAGAGAAGGTTAAATAGGGAAAGAATTGAAGTTTTGTGGGCCCAATTTAAAGCACCTTTTGGATGTTTGAAAAAAGTCATGGCTTACTAGATATTTTGAAAAAACGAAATTTTGCCGATTTATTCTAATCCATCTAGCTTCGTTGTTTCTGATTTTAGGTAAAAAGTGTAAAAACCAAAAGTTGGAGGGAATTGTGTCCACAATGCGGTTATCATGTCCTACTTTCCGTGACAGTTGCCATTTTCGAGATATGACTCAAACTCGTGTTTTTTTAAATGGAAACCATACTTATTTCCGTTATTTTTCCGAATAACCATTATCGAGTATTATGGGCGAGTTTTTAAAGTCAGCATGGAATCCATCAATGCAATGTGATTGGGCCATTAAAAAATTTCTGCACAGGTGATTGGCTTGATGGATCCAATCACATATCTGTGTTAACTTTAAAAACTCGCCCTATATCGTTGGAAAGCTCTAAAAATGCCTGACCAACTATGGTCTCAATTTAGAAAACACATTTTTGTGTCATATCTCAAAAATGGCAGCTGTCACGGAAAGTAGGACATGATAACCGCATTGGAGACACAATTCCCTTCAACTTTGGTATTTACACTTAAGTCCATATTAATACAATACAATGTTTCCGTTATTTCGTTAATCGCCGACGTATTGTCTAATACGTCTGCACTTTACGAGTCTCTGATCGCAGCGCCCGAATTGTTCCGAAGCGGCTAATGTGTCGGCGAATTCCAAATATGCGTCCCGGGTGTTACCGTGACCAATATTTTTGAAAAAAAGTGCGTCACTGACTTTTTTTAAACTTTTTTTTTCACAATAAGGAACTGAGAATAAAACTTTTTGGTCTCTTGATTTTTTTCCTGTTTGGCTTCGTTTTCGAGAGAAAAAAAAAGTAAAAACCACTTTATAGCATGTCATTGCTTTGTTGTTGCATTGCTGCTTTCTCGAAAACGAAGCAAGATAAGAACAAGCTTGGATACACCTCGCGCCACCATCTTGAGGGGTGCTGAGTTGTCGCCTCGCTGAAACCGCGGCAGACTTACAAACGCCTACGCGCAATACTCCATTTATTAAAGTTGTTTCACAAATAACAATTTTCCCCCAACAAATCCCCCAATAAATCGTACAGTTTATTGGTATAAATCGTAGAATTTTTTGTTTTCAATTTAATGGTAGGTATAAATTACAAAATTGGCGAAGAAATTAAAATATTGAGATGACGATTTACAGATTAAATTATTCCAAAATTCCAGAGCTGTCAACACAAAGCATTCACTGTTTGCGGCAACTTGTGACTAATTTCGAGATTTTTCTATTTTACTGTATAGAGGTTTTTTTTTAACGAATTTTGATATTAAATTTTGAATTTCTACTGGGAGGGAATTTTTTATCATTTATTTTACTTTGACGGGGCTTATCTTAATTCAAATGTTGTATTAGTTTCGATAGAACTAAGATGAGTGCCATGGAAAACCCAAGTCGTTTGTATATCGCTAATAATAATAAACTTGTTAACCTCCAAACAATTCTGAAAATCAAAAATTGTTAAATTCCCTTATACATTCCAAAGACAATGCAAGTTGTTCCAAATTTTTATCTTTAATAATAAAAAAAGTTACGCCTCTTTCGAAAAATAATTGAAATATTGACCGTTCCGATTGCTTTCTGTCTATAATAATACACTAACTTCAGAATTTTTGCGCTTACCATTGATGAAATAAAAAATATTTTTCAAAAACTATTCTTTTTACGGCCGTTTTCTTCCTCTTGATATGTGGGGTCAAACAAAAAAAATCCCATGTCTCTACCTGCTCTAATAATAAAAAAGTGATTCACTTCCAAAAAATCCTTGGTGGCCATGAAAAAAATTTGGTTCAATCCCTTTTTACATTCTCAACACAACGCAAGTTATTGTCTTAATTTCTATCTTCACTAATAAAAATAAGTTAGATTTTTTTGTAATGTCATGGGATGTTTTGTTGATCGACATTTAAAAATCGCACACTTTTAATTGGAGATTAGCGGTACTTATATCAAACAAGTCTGAAATAAAAATATAGTTTAAAAAACTAAAAAAAACACGCTTACGCTTAGCAAACTGAACTAAAAAGTAAAAAATAATAATAGCAAACCGAATTTTATTGTAAAAAAAGAAGCGTGGGGTGCATGATATCAATTGTTATAAATATTTCATTAGTAGCTATTGATAAAAGTAGAGTTATCATAAAAAAAAATATATATAATAAAAAAAGCACCCCGCACGTGTTTTTTTAGTTTTTTAAACTATGTTTTTATTTCAGACTTGTTTTGAGTTGAATAAATTTTTTATAATTGCGGATATATGTAAATGAATAAGTGCGAAAAAATTCCGGAGGTGATTGCCTTTTTAAAAATAAGGGGGGGTTCTCGTATAAAAGTTTTCGATTTGGCGTTTCCCTGCAAAGTTATTCGGGTTACAGGGTGACCCAAGAGATTTTTTTTATTTATATCTCTAAATAATCAAGTGGCACAGCTGAAACTTTGCACTGTTATGTTTTTGGCGATGGAGAATAAGCTGAAGGTGTCAGTTTTTATGTATCTCATAGAGGGCGCCGCTTGTGCTGTTCTGTGATCGTGCTTTTACTCCTAACTTTTTTGAGGTTATGTTTTTGGTCTTGAAGGTTCGTCATTTTAGTGCAACTTTTCATTTTGCAACTAAAATGTACTCTTTTTCATAACGATAGAATCAACCGTTTGCGTTGAAATTGGCAAAACGTGCCCCAAAACACCCGTTAACTTCATCATTCGAAACATAAAATTTTTATCTACCGCTTTCAAACGCTACAGATTGGGCAAAACACCATTGGTTTTCTTGAAATAGGGTGTTCAAATTTTGTTAAATTCAATCCTTTCCATTTTGAAGGCTAATAAGTTTTGGTACATTGTTCATAGGAATTTTTTTCTCAGTTTAAATGGTACAGTCTATTTGTAACGTTTGAAAGCGGTAGATAAAAATTTTATGTTTTTAATGTTGAAGTTAACAGGTGTTTTGAGGCACATTTTGCTAATTTCAACGCAAAGGATTGATTTTATTGTTATGAAACAAGAGTACAATTTAGTTGCAAAATGAAAAGGTGCACTAAAATGACGAATCTCCAAGACCAAAAACATAATCTCAAAAAAGTTGCGAGTAAAAGCACGATCAAAGAACAGCACAAATGGCGCCCTCTGTGAGATACGTAAAAACTGACACCTTCAGCTTATTCTCCATTTCAGTTGCAACTTGATTATTTTGAGATATAAATAAAAAAATACTTTTGGGTCACCTTGTAGACCCGAATAACTTGGCAAGGAAAGCCCAAATCGAAAAATTTTATTTATTTTATACTATTTATTTACACCCTGTATATTTAATAAATGGAGTATTGCGCGTAGGGGTTTGTAAGTCTGCCGCGGTTTCAGCGAGGCGACTACTCGGCGCCCCTCAAGTTGGTGGCACTCCGAGGTCTGTGCTTGTTTTGAGTTGAATAAATATTTTATAATTGGAGATAAATGGAGTATTGCGCATAGGCGTTTGTAAGGCTGGCGCGGTTTCAGCCAGGCAACTACTCGGCGCCCCTCAAGTTGGTGGCGCTCCGAGGTCTGTGCTTGTTCTTCTGTGACCATTAAATTTCCATTGATGCAATGTGAATTACACATAATTCCAAATAGAAAATTGAATTGAATACTTATTTTTTGTATCTATGGCGAATGCGCTGGGATAGTTAAAAGAAACATTAAATTAATTACGTGAACGATATCTAGTCTTACTTTTCTGTGTAATTTCATTTGGAGTATTTTGTATATTCCATCATTAGTGTTAAATTTTTCGTAAATAAATAATACTTCCAGGACCTCTTCACTGCAGTTTATTTTAAATAAAGTACACATTGCATCAGTTCGATAACTTCTCGACAATCATAGGGTAAATACTCCTGCAGCTGTGGTCCATATCTGAGTGTACTAAAAATGAAATTATATTTAGGTGATTATTCACAACTACTGAGCCAAGAGACTAACCTTGTAGCTTTCCATTAACCCGCCTCGCCGATAAGGTGCTTTCAGTTTTTCGTTTAAACACGTATAGACAGCAATAACAAACTTTGAGGTTATGGTTGGTTGGCCGAAGGATTGAGGCCTGTCATTTCTGGCAGTTCCGTCTAGCTGTCATTTCTGGCATTCAATATTTGCGTTCACTTTTAATACAGAAAAACAGAAACTAAGAAATTGTCTCCATGTCTCGTCAATCTTTGTCGCTACTTCGGGAGATATACATGACCCAGGGGCCGCTGTACTTTACGGTTAAACGTTTGAGGTCCTTAAAATAAGATAGAAACTGACGGTGGTGTTTCGTAGCCATAAGACTAACTTACCGCTCACAGAGTGGGTATCTACGATGCCAAGGGAGGATATGTTTTCGTTTAAACACGTATAAACAACAACAATAACAAACTTTGAGGTTATATAGCTATACAGCCTGCTGAATTTTTTTTAATTCAAAGAAACATGTAAACTCTCATCTGACCAATTTTCAATCGAAATGAAATGACCGAAAAAATATATTATATTTTTCTTCATGTTCGTATATGAATAGCCGCCCTGTATTTCACTACGTTTCAGGTTACAGTCCGCTGTCTTTTTTTTATTCATTGTTGTATTAGGTACTTTCACTGCTATCTGACAAACTTTCAGCCGGAATGAAATGTCTTATAACCCTTGTCTTTTTGCGCGTTTGGGAGGCTGCCGTTGCCAAACCCAGCCATGGTGGGCGAGCGCACGTTCACGATGCTTTATAGCTTTATAGCATAACTGAATGATGCGTTCCACGAATTTTGAGCCGGTATGAAATGACTCGATAAAATGCAATGCTACCTCCCGTACCTACTAAATCATTGACATGGTCATATAATAATCCAGTCAAATTGTGTTTTTACCAGGAAAGTTTTGGGGTAGCTTTGATTTCTTCGATTCTATATGTTTCTTGGGGTGCTGAATCCGATTCTCAGGTTTGCTAACAAAATTTCTTGACGCAACATTCAAAAAATGCAAAAGTATATGCAGAGAACTGGGAGGAATTAACAGCTTTTAATAATAAATTTAGAGTTTTGGAGTAGAAAAAGTGGGTTTTTGCGGAGACAGACAAAGTACATCAATTTTCAACTAGCTCTTGAGCTCGAACGGTTCGTCGGAGAGAAAAAATCTAAATAGTGAAATTTGTAGGAAATTTTATAGGCTTTTATTTTGAATAGGAAGATTATTTAAGAAAAATTGATAGTTTCTGAGTTATAAGCAGAAAACCGACAAAAATGAGATATTTTACCTTACTTTTGCATTTTTTTGAATGTTGCGTCACGAAATTTTTTTAGCAAACCTCAGGATCGGATTCAGTACCCCCAATAACATTATAATAGAATGGAAGAAATCAAAACTACCCCACAACTTTCCCGCCAGGGGTTCTTTTGAGCACACATTGACTGTATTATAGACTTCCAAGGCAAGAAGAGGGCTAGTGCGAGCGTTCTTCACACCTGAAACAAAATTTATGTATTGAGATATAATTCTGCGACAATTAAGCAGATATTTAACGTAACATAACCCATATCGACAGAAACAGGTTCGAAATATGTATATGTGCTTTTTTAAACGGCAAAAACATATCTAGAAATATCTACTTACGACAAAGTTTTCCGTCGGGTTAGGCTTGCCAAAACCCATGTAAAAGGACATTGTCTAATAAACCCTTTCTTCGGCACAAGCATCGATCAAGTTTAAACGGCAAATTGATACCCCTCAGTCTTCCGCATATATTCTTTTAACGGTGCATTGTCCTCGCTTCGTTTCGCAGGATTATTAGACGGCAACAAAGACCTAAAAATCTGAAATAGGTGAAGCAAATCGTATCTAAAAATGCTCTCCATACCTTTCTGTACAACTCAGTTTTCCATTATTCCTGTTAAGCCGGAAAGCGCCAGATCACCACTAGAGGGACAAGGGCACGGCCATAAGTTCGTTCTAACACGGGTTTCTGAGTTTCTCAAGCCTGATTTTCCAAGAAAGGCAAAGTAATAAGTGGATCTCTCCCGTGGCGTTTTCTAAAACCGAAATTTTACATAAAAACCTACATACATACATACCTAACCTACAGTGCGCCCGTACCTGGAAAACTTACCCATGGAATAACAGATGGGTTTCTGAGCTCCCAAACTCCCAAACCACTACGAATGTTGGAAATTTGGAAATTGTCCACACCAAAACCAAACGACAGCTGATTACCACCATTTTGTTTCTGAATTCTAACTAATCGATATATTATCTAGCGCGTGCGCCTCGGCCACGATGAATATACAGGGTGTTCTCGGGGGCCGCGCCAAATCGCGAAAAAGAAATTGGAAAAGCACTGGAAAAGCGGCCCAAAAGGGCCTAACGGCTTTTTCGATCGAGGGGCCCTCTCGCAGGCGAGGGCTCATATCGGTCCGCGGCCCCCACACGAAAATAGAACTCGACTGGTGCACTCCGTTAGAATTCATAGCCCTTTCTTTCCAAAATAGTCTAAAAAAGTCGGAAAAAAATTCCGGGGGGCCGAACGGCTCTTTTAATCCGGACGCTTTTCAATAGTCTTCTTCCTCATGTACTCCCGCGGACGTACGCGAAATTTGGGCTCGAAAAATCGAAAACTGCGTCCTGTAGAGTGTTGCCAAGACAGCCCGGACTAGCTAGAGGCAAGGGCCATAACAAGCGCCTTTCAGGCGTTTGTTAACAAGATTCAAGATACCAAAAAATTGTATTCTTAGATGCTTAATGCGAAAAAAATATAAAAGTTTTAAAAAAGTCAGTGGCGCACATTTTCTTTTTCCCAAAAATCTTGGTTAAGGGACGCCTCTGGACTTGATAATAATTGCAATCTACTTTTATATTTTTTTCACATTAAGCAACTAAGAGTACAACTTTTTCGTCTCTTGAATTTTTTTTGTTTCTTGCTTCGTTTTCTCGAAAAAAAAAACCACTTTATTGTATGTCCATGCTTTGCTGCATGAAAACAATAAGAAAATAACTACGAAACTAGCAATTTTGTAGTGTACCTATTAAAGTGGTTTTTATTTATGATTTAGCAATTAAAACTATACGAAAGTCATCGCCTGAGATTTTCGATCAAATTAACTGTTTTCGATAAAAAGGAAAAAATAAGGGCGTTAATTAAGTATGTGACCCAATTTGATTTATTATTCAATTTTATGACAAAAGTGGCTTGATGCAAACAAATATGACTTTGAACCTTGGTGAAAGCTTTTAATATAATACAAATTAATCTTTTACGCTAACAATTGTTTTTCTTCTTTTACCAGTGGAGTGCACAGGGGTAACGTCGGAAATTAAAAAAAAAAAGATAAAAGAAGAACGACGTTTTATTAAAACCACACTTAAACAAATGGCATGTAAATTTTGTTTAGTACAAAAAAACATGTAACAATAAGTAACAAGTAACACGAAACTTACACGAACACGTTGAAATATCCCCGGCGTATAGGTACCCTGATTGCATGAATCCCGTATCCGTTGGATTAATTATTCTTCAGTGTTGACTGCTGTTCTATAAACGAGGGACTTTAAATGCCCCCAAAGAAAAATTCTAACGGATTTAAATCCGGTGACCTGGGTGGGCATGACTGTGGACCCGCGCGACCGATCCAGTTTTCTCCATAAGCTGTATCCAGAAATTGACGTGTTGCTATGCTAAAGTGAAGTGGGGCCACATTGCTCCTCTTTCTGCCAGTGGAACATTTTCTAATAGTTCAGCTAACACAAATTCCAAAAAATAACGATACTCTTCACCATTTAAACTCGGGGATAAAAAATAAGGTCCAATGAGATAGTCACCTACAATACCAACCCAAACATTCATGGAAAATTGTTGTTGATACTTATTTTCTATAACCTCATGGGGATTTTCTTCAGCCCAGATATGATTGTTGTGAAAGTTCGTAATTGAATTTCGGGAGAAACATGCTTCATCGCTAAATAAAATACGGGATAGAAACATCGGAGTTACTACCTGTTGTCGCAAAGGAAAAAGTACAGTACCTTAAAATCTGCCATACATTAAAGTGAGAAATGTTTAATTGTTGTGCAATTTTCCGCGTATTTGTATCGGGGCTAAGGTCAACTTCATGTAAAACTGCTTCCTCCACCTCCACTGTTCGTATACTATTGCAGGTCTCCCAATAACAGTAGCCGAGCTTTGAAAGGTTCCTGATTCGCACAGCCTTTGATGTATTCTTACAAATGTTTGTTTATTTGGTACAAGGCGATGAGGATATATTTCTTGATAAATCATTTCTGCGTTTGTAAATCGCACCATCTTATAATATCAGTAACGAATTTTATAGCTTACATCTCTAAAAACACTTCAGATAATTACGATCAAATAATTACGTACGCACTGTTTAAAGTTATATCAGTTATGTTAAAATCAAATTTATTTGATCAATTGTTTTTCCTTCCACGACACTCTTACTTTTTTGTTACTTTCAACACATTACAGTATTAAAGTTATTTTATTTTTATCGAAAACAGTTAATTTGATCGAAAAATCTCAGGAGATGACTTTCGTATAGTTTTAATTGCTAAATCATAAATAAAAACCACTTTAATAGGTACACTAAAAAATTGCTAGTTTCGAAGTTATTTTCTTATTGTTTAAGTCCAGTGGCGTGCCGTAACCAATATTTTTCAGAAAAAGAAAATGTGCGCCACTGACTTTTTTTAAAACTTTTATATTTTTTTCGCATTAAGCAACTAAGCATACAAATCTTGTTTTTATCTTGCTTCGTTTTCGAGAAAGCAGCAATGCAACAACAAAGCAATGACATGCAATAAAGAGGTTATTATTTTCTTTTCTCTCTCAAAAACGATGTTAGAGACATAGGGGTATTTGACTTCCTGTATTTTTATTATTTGAGCGACAAGCTCCCTGTATTTGTTCATACAAGGTATTTTTGTTTGTTATTACCTGTAGAGAGACAGAAGTCACATAAATTAAAGATTTTGTCAATTTTGTATCCTTATTTTTTGGATAATCTATATTAGTATTTACCTCGGTGTGTAGAGCCTCAAGGTGCATTATTTATATTGTGAATCAGTCGATTCTTCGGTGTGCGGCTAGCCTCGTTGGAATTGACATACGTTTTTGGCGACCGTGACAGGACTTCCAGCCACTTTGAATATTTTGCAGAAATCTGGGGATTTCTACTTTGAAGGTTGGAGGACTACAATCTTGGGGAAGACCTGCCTGCAGATCCCCCGAAAAACATTTAAATTTCCTTCCAAGCGACTGCAGCGCCTCAGTAGCTGTCACAGATGTATTAATTTATGAACTACTGTATAAGGATCAATGCGAATTGTTATATGGTGGAAGAAACACTGTTTGAAAGTGGACTGGGGTTTCCTACACCCCACCTGTCGGAACGCGCAACTTTATTTTTCATCAACAATTCTTGTAACCTTAGTCGCAGTTCTTAGTTGAAAGTGTCATATTCATGTTATTTTTTGGTTGATTAATTTAATTGCACGCTCAGGAATAATGGGCGAATATGAAAGAGAGCAAGCACCTCTCCTGTCATTCCATAGAGG
Source organism: Pseudeuparius sepicola (assembly GCA_963920635.1). Taxonomy (NCBI): domain Eukaryota; kingdom Metazoa; phylum Arthropoda; class Insecta; order Coleoptera; family Anthribidae; genus Pseudeuparius; species Pseudeuparius sepicola. Next base: position 33,192,743 of record OY987303.1, read on the forward strand.
ACCAATATTTCTAAAAATATAGGTTATATGAATTTGTTCAGTTATAAAGGTATGCTGAGAAAACTCGTAAAAATTTCATACCTAGTTTTTACGTCGTAAACGTTGCAAACAACATATTTAGAATTTCTTATTTACTGGCCACTTATTAAAAGGAAAGATCGTAGTATCGACAAATTAGCCTCAGACACTTTTTAAATTTGTTTACCTAATACCTATGTAACAAAATTAAACAAATTGTAATAAATAATTAAGCACTAAAAATCAAAATTAACAACAACATTAGACTCTAGAGTAACTGTTTGAAATGTAATCTTTTAATGCTTTCAATACATTTCCTGCAACCAACAGAATTTATTTCTGCTCTTATTACAGCCCACTTCCCACGAATTTCGGTGAAAGCTTCAAGAATAATTTATTATGTTCATTAGTTCTTCTCTAGTTTCCACTGGTGTAGTGTATTCTTTATCTGTTAGATAACCCCAAAGTCCCCAAATGAAAAAACCTAGATGTGTTAGGTCCGGTGACCTTGGCGGCCATTAAACTGGACCTCTACCATGGTGAATTTCCGCATTCAGGTAACCGTGCTATCCATTGTTGTCCATAATTATCTTGCAATCAGATTCTAATATTTCTTCCTAAATGAGCGGGCCCTCCATCCATTTAAAACCAGCTATCTTGCCGTATTAGTGGCGGTACTTCTTCAAGATAATAATTTTGTAAATGATTAGTCAGAAAACTTAAAACAAATGTCTATTTAACTATGTGGTAAAACATGAGGACCGCATAAGTAAACATCGATGAGTCCTATATAGCGAAATATTGAGAGAAAATGCATGTTGAAAATTCTGGGCACGAATTGCACGAGGATTTTCCCTAGAAATTTGTGATGTGTACGTTGTGATGGTTGAACACACCTCTTCGAGTAAACGAGGCTACATCTGTCCACAATTTTTTTAGGGAAATTTGGATTTTCTCTATAATTATCCAAAATCTAGTTGCAAAATATTATACACTTAGAAAGATATTTAGTACCTGTAATTAAAAAAAATGAAGGATATTTTAGTGGCATATCAGGTAAAAGGATATCAATTGAAAAAAAAAGCTGAAGTGCATTTTTTTCAATTGATATCCTTTACCTGATATGCCACTAAAACATCCTTTATTATTATACACTTAGCTGCGTAGGTAGGCAAGCTGCACGAGAACAGGCATTACCTAACACAAAGTAACAAGATCTAAAAAAGTTTATTGAATCCTATGTATGTATCAGATAATTTCGTGAGAAGGAAAACCACTAAATGCTAACTCCGGCTTAAAAATTAGCTATGAAATTTTTAGGACCTTTTTCGTAGAATAAGCCTGCATGCAATATCATCGAAAAATTCAGATTTTTTATGAAACGGTGACTAGAAAATTTCGAAGCAACATTTTTGTTTAGAATTAAATTCTGCATTTTTTGACCACTATACTAATTTAAACATTATACCAAGTGTTACATTTTCGGGGTAAAATTAAGTGTGTCGACCACCTATAATACCTCCGCTACTGCTTGGGCAATACAGTCCGTACTAACATGATATATGCAGTATTACGCACTCACACTGTGCACCAAATTTAGGTTAAATACATTTTGTAGTTTGGATTTTATTTTAAAAAATCATTCAGAAAACGGAGGTTTTAAAGACCTATATGTATAGAAAAAAGATTCTCAGAATAACTTTATCACGTGTTAAAGTTTGCGGAGGAAAATCTGGACCACTTTTTTAATTTAAAGCTTAGCACGTTTTTTCATCAAGTAATTTTTTTTGTAAAAAGCTAAATAATTTTCCCCGATCTTGTAAAAAAAAAGTTTTAAAGTTTCTCACTAAACCTTGTAAATATTCATTTGTTTTGTTTTATTTAAACTCCATCTTCAGAACTCGGTCGTCTGATGCTCATTTAATAAAAAAAAGTTTACAATTTTATTATAAAATAAAAACGTAGCCCGCTCTGCGCATTTTCAAAAGGTGGAAGGGTCATAGGAAGTGGTTTTCAACGGCCTTCCAAACAAACAAAAAGGTTCCTCCGATTATCTCCCAAATTTAAGATTTTATGGATTTCTAGGTACTTACAGTGTGTCCCAGGATAAGTGAAACGAGAGGTGTAAAAGACCAAAAATTTTCGAATTTGAATTTGGCCATTTGGGGTCCAGGCCTGCTTGCCTAGAAAATAATTTTCACCATATTTTTAATTTTCAAAAATAAGGTAGGCCCTGACAGGAACGATTTATTTATTTTCTGTGTAGGTTAAGTGCCCTTTCTCGACAAGATATCCAAAAATTTCATAAGAAAAAATTGCCTAGAAATGAAAATTATGTCCCTATGCCAATTTTCAAAATAATTGGCCTACTTTGATTTTCGTCCATTTTATTTCCTATAAGAGGGTGAACTATCCTTGTCGTTTAAAATATTGAAAAAATTAATTAGAAAAAGTTGCTTAGAATTGAAAACTACGACTTTGTGTCAATTTTCAAAATAATTGGCCTATTATGATTTTAGTCCACTTTATTATAATTTCTTATTATTATAATTATAATTTTTTATTATTTATAATTTCGCAGTCTTGCATACTTTTTTATTCCGAATAACTTTTTCTAATGAACTTTTTCGATATTTTAAACGACAAGGATAGTTCACCTACTTAATAGGAAATAAAATGGACGAAAATCAAAGTAGGCCAATTATTTTGAAAATTGGCATAGGTGCATAATTTTCAATTCTCAGCAACTTTTTCTAATGGAATTTTTCGATATATTGTCGAGAAAATGCACTTAACCTACACAGAAAATAAATAAATCGTTCCTGTCAGGGCCTACTTTATTTTTAAAAATTAATAATATGGTGAACATTATTTTCTAGGCAAGCAGACCTCGACGCAAAATGGCGAAATTCGGACTCGAAAATTTTTGGTCTTTTACACCTCTCGTTTCACTTATCCTGGGACACACTGTATATGTTTAAAAGCCTCTAGGTCTATGTTATAGACTTTTACACGACGGAGTGAATCCTATGAATACGAACATTAAACTTCATTTTTTAAACCAAATAAACTACAACGAACATTTTGTGTTAAACAAATATTGAAAAAGTTATACTTGCTTATTGCTTAATTATTTTGACCAACTCTATATATATATATATATATATATATATATATATATATATATATATATATATATATATATATATATATATATATATATATATATATATATATATATATATATATATATATATATATATATATATATATATATATATATATATATATATATATATATATATTAACATATGTGTCTATTTTGTTCTGACGTACATATTAGGTTACTATAGTTTATAGCTCGAAATTCTTAATGTCAATAAATGGGATATATTTTTTAAATTTTCGATTTGTAATAATTAATTTATTCCTAAGAGATTTTCTTTCCCCAAAGCATACCAATGAAAATCTTATCCGATTTAAACAGATTTGTCTACTAGTTGCTGTGCATTTTGATGGTCATCGAGGATTTTAAAATTCTGAGTCGATACCTATTATTAGACAAATAGACCCCACGTCGACGATGCTGACCATAGGAACAATGTGGCGACCGACCTCCAAGATAGGTCGAATGTGAATGCCCACCGTGGTTCCTTCCCACCATCGTTCATCTCCACTATTTATTTTTATTTTCCCCGATGATTTAATGGACAATCGCTTGCGCAACATATAGGCAGCGGACATTATCACGTTCTTCGACCAAGCTAAGCACAACGATGCACTTTTACACATACCAACATTTAATTAGCGCCGCGCAGGTCTTCAGAAGATGCGGTCCGGAGCGTCAGGTCACCAACCAGGGATACTCCAAGAGAAGGTATATTAGATGCATATTCTAGTAGGAGTAATTAATGAAACGCTTTAAAAGTAAAAGATACCTAATAAGTGAATGATATAATGAAATAATAGATGAACAATTAAAATTTGACAGAAGTTTCTCAATGACCATTGGATGATATTTAGGAATAATCTGGTTTCATATTATATGAGGGAAAATAATTTGAAGGGTGAAAAAATTAAGTCCGATGTCTAAAATTATCACAAGTTGAGGGTTGGCGTTTTAAAAAAAGTTAGATGTTGCACTGAAATTATTATTTTTTGTTAACTAAAAGTAACTGTCCATGGCCCCAAAAACGTACAAATATGAAATTTCGCAGAGAAAACCACCCTTTCTTTCCAAATAAGTTTTCCCTTTAACATTACGGGGGGTGTCCAAATGTTCTGAGGAACTGTGATATTTCAAATTAAGAATCCGTTCTGTATAAAAGGTATTAAAAAATGAAAAGTGATACGAATCTAGCAACTCTTCCATTTTAAGAATATGAAAATCTTCGTACGGATAAGGTTGAGAATAGGGACCAAGTAACTCGGCACATACAGACATGGTGCTTCAATATCATTACATTTATAAAAAAAATATACATATATATAACTTAATGATGTTATCTACCAAAAAATATATTTATATTAAAAACCAGCCACTATGTTCGTTTCCACACTTAGTTCTGCATTTATGAATGCCTTTGAGCGGACTAGTAGGTTCACATCATATTACAAAAATCCCTCTTTTAAAGATCATTATGATAAAGCGCCACAGAGACAATTTATGTATTCCGAATTTGTAGGAATTGAATCACGACTGTGGCGGAGTCCACGCATATTGCATAGGACGAGCGATTTTTCATTTTTCATTCGGTGAAGTTGTGCTAAAAATCGGGTCTCCGATCTGTACTGTGGGGGATAGTATTGTGTTAATATGAGTTATGATTTTTTTTACGAAAATTTTCTTGTCTTTTTGGGTGTGCAACTAAGGAGGGATATGTATAATCAGCTATTGTTTGGACTTCCCGCGGTTTTGCGAGAAAATCGGGTCCCTGGTCGGTTATGTTGAGGATAATATCGCCTTCCTTTTTGGAGATTTGGTATCACATAGAATAAAATAAGAGAAAATTCTGCAGTTTTTGCAGTTTCGACAATGCTCAATAGAAATACGATATTTTGCAGTAATCACTATTAACAATATACAAAAGAAGATAGCTTGCAGTAGGCATCTTCTCGACAATACTGAATAGAAACATGATATTAGACAGTAAGTAAAATCAAGATAAAACGAGGTTAAGACCAATGTGCTGATTGAGGTCGGAAAAAACACATTCCCCCTTATATTAAAATTTGTGTTATCACAAATTGCCTGTTTTCATAAATTTTTGACACTAAATTAGCCATAAGTTTTCTTATATAATTTCTTCTTCTTCGCGAGGTTCGTCTAATCTGTTAGGTTTTTAGTGATAACGAATTTTCCTAAATTTTGGAATACGTAAATTCGAGTACTGGTAGTTTGTGGAGGTTCTACTAAAGGAACGACCAATATAAAAACAAACCTATTTTCTGTTTGGAAAACTTCTAAGTCTATAATTTCATAAGTTGCAACATTTCGATGTCGAGTTGTTAATGGTAAATTATTTTTGTTTAAAATGTGGGCGATTATTTGTAAATGCTGAATCAAGTCTTCAGGAGGTATAATTGACTTATGAATTTAGAATGTAATTTAAATTGCTTTCTACAAAGGTGTATTACAGGATTCAAAAACCCTTTCGGTTTTGCAGAATAATATAATGTAGGTTATCCCAGAACCCATAATGTTATAAATGGAATGGGTGGGTGGGTGGGTGGATGGGTGAGTGGCTGGGTGGGTGGATGGGTTGATGGGTGGATGGTTGGATAAACGGATGGATGGATGGATGCTTGGACGGAGGGATGGATGGACGGATGGGGGACGGACGGATGGATGGATGGATGATGAAAGGATGGATGGATGGATGGAAGGACGGACGGACGGATGGATGGATGGATAGATAGATAGTGATTTTACCTGGGTAGCTCGAGAACAGGCGCCTCGGCAATACAATAGGAGAAAAACACGTTGTTTAACCATTTAAACTTAACCTGGTATTCATACTAGAAAGAGATGAAGGAGACAGATAAGATGGATGCTGTAGTAAAACAAGTTACTGCATACTGTATTTTTGTTTGCTTGGTGTCCTAAAAAAGCGGACAATACATTATACAGGGTGAGTCAGAATGTATGGTAAATACTTTAAAGGGGTGATCGGCAGGTGTTTTTAAGGGGGGTCTTTCATATAAAATTTTTCGATTTGGGCTTTCCTTGCCAAGTTATTCGAATCTACGGGGTGACCCAAAAGAATTTTTTTATTTATATCTCGATAACGGCTCTACTTAAAAATTTGAAATTTGGTATGTGTTATCTACTTACTGGAAGAGGCCTTAGGGTAGTTTATTCATTTACACAGTGCCCTAAAAAGGGTATAAACTAACAACCCCTATTGACTTTTTTGCTCAAACTTTTTTGAGTTTATCTTTTTGGTCTTGCAGGTCCATCATTTCAGTGTATCTTTTCATTTTGCAATAAAAGTGTAGTCTTGTTTATAACTATAAAATGAACCATTCGCGTTGAAATTGGCAAAACATGCCCCAAAACACCTGTTAACTTCAACATTCGAAACATAAAATTTTTACCTACCGCTTTCGAACGTTACAGATCGACTACATTTTAATTTTTTTAAGGAATTAAGGAATTTTTTTAAGGAACCTTATTAACATTATGTAATATCTTTGTACAGCCCTGATGATGGTTATAAAATATACCGAAACGGTGGCAATGAACTAATATAATTTCCTTTTTGTTATAACCCTAAATCCTACCAACTCTCAACATATTAAAACTTATATAATATTGTAATCTTCATATGATAAATTTTACGTTTTGGCGATATAATATTTACTCAACTAAGCTGCCGAATTACTTTTTTATGTCTGTATCTTACTTCCCTATTATTATATACTATGAATCGCGACTTTTTAATAATATTCAAGTAATATAAAACTGCAAAAGTTATTCGGGAGACCCTCGTAGCTCAGAGACTCTGATCTGTGGTTTTAACCCTTGCATATTTTAAGCTTTTACACACTGAATGGTAGGTACCCGGCGGCATTAAAAACAGCTTTATACCTATAGGTTGCGTATATAGTTATGTTAATATTTGCTGCAATAAACAAGTCATTTTAAGAATAAATCTAACAATCTGTGGATGTCAATTAAACTTGGCATTATTTGAATCGTTTGGCTGCCAACTTTGCACTTTAGTATCAATATTTTGAAAAATTATATTTTTTATTTGAAGAATTTACTGATATGCACTTTTGCTATGGACTTGCCAATGGCAATAATAAACATGCGGAAACGCCTAGTTGCGTGTATTTCGAACATTTAATAATTTAATTTTCTACTAGCAATACGTTTCTTTTATTATCGTTTTTGCTTTTGTATTTTGTTAAATAAAGTTTAATTGACAACCACAGATTGCTAGATTTATTCTTAAAATGACTATTGTTCATTGCAGTGTTGCCGTTCTTTAAAAATAATTAAGAAACGGCTGCGAATATGAAAAAATACTAAGAGACACTTTTTGTTAACCATTCTATTCACCACTCAAAACAAATTAAAAAATGCGATTATACAGAGTATTCATATTTTTCTGAACTAATTAATTTTACTAACACCCTGTATCTCCGCAACTGGGAGCCTCAGAAGCCTCATGTCAACCTTAAGTTTGACGGCTCATCTGCTCATGTGACACGCCAAGTTTGTAGAAAATATCTCGTATACTTCTAGAAATACTAAGAAATGTGTGTATTTTTCTCCAAACTTCTACGCTCTGTATAAAAAAAACTATGACCCGTAGGAGAAAAAAATATATGAAGAAGTGCCCTTACTTTGACTCCAAGAATACGTGGTTTCATTTTTGACCATCAGTTTAGTTACACCCTGTACATATATACTTCGGTTGAGAAGGCCATTATTTACCTCGCATATTATATCCCCCGGCGCTACGCGCCTCAGGATATAAAATTGCTCGGTAAATAATGGCTCACTTCTCAAACTAAGTGTATAATAATATACTATTTTACGTGTATGGGAGGCGGGTGCCATTGTCCAATCCACCAATGGTACCCCAACTGACGTTCATGATTGACATTGACGACAAATGTATGCATTTTGATGCTTGTGCTCCCTCTATCCTATCTCCCTATTTTTCTGAGGATTTTACTGATAAATTTTTGTTGCTAACGGGAGCTTGCCGACAGAAATTTCAGAAAAGTAAATTTTTATTGATGACATGAGTAAATGATTAGACCTAAGGCGGACGGCGGACCGGAGAGCAGAGCGGAAAGGGGAGAGCAGTGCGGCTAGTGTCCACACAGTGAGCGGATTGTGACAGCTTTGAAAGGCGTATTGCGCAGAGAGGTTGGCAGTAAAGTGGAGACATTGAAAGGTTGAACTTCCTAGAAACAGCTATAAAAATGTCGATTTTTACATTATTTTTATGTGAAAATTCACAACTCAAATTTCGTGTGGGTACATGAAATAAACCTAAGCAGGGAATCACTTTGTGAATTCCATCATCCCATCCCAAAGTTTGTCTCAACCACCTCGGTGGTGGTGAAGTGCATGAGTTATGTTCCCTAGGGGTTTGCGACTAAAAACTTCACTGATTAGCATTTCGCGATACATATTGTTTATTATTAAGTAGGAGTAGGTACATAAGAATACAACGCTCTATTTTCGAGGGTAAATACGCCGGAAAATGTCAAACTGACTTGAACGCTTTGCTACCCGCTTTACTCTCCGCTCTCCTCTCCGCGGTATGTGTGCGGACACTATAGTAGGCTTTCTATTGTTTTGAAAGCTCCGCTACCATCTCCGCTCTGCTCTCCGCTCCGCCGTCCGCCTTATGTGTGGCCGTGCACTTAAGAAGGCCGTATGACACTACACATAATAGGGTGCCTGACAATATTTTTAATTCTTCAAAAATCTTACCCAATAACCTCTTTTAACCCTTATTTATTTATGATAATTAAGAACGAAGTTTCTTCAAGCTGAAATAAACAGTTTCGACGTTTTATTGTCAAGAACGCCAAACATGGCAACCTCTGTGCCAGTCAGGAGAAACGGCATTGCAATGTTGCCGGTGCCCGTTTGCAATTATTCGTGAAACAAAGGCAAATTTTACTTTTCTATTCAAATGTCTCCAGCTTACCTATGAGTAGGTATCTATTATTTAAAGTATTGCAACCTTTGAGCTTTAACTAATGCAATTGCGCACAAAAATGTCACAAATTCTCTTTTATTACGAATGTGTTCCGAGTATTGACACAGATTAACCAGCCATAGATGTGAAAGTAAGCGGCAAACAGCAACTCAAGGTTGATTTAGCAGACGTAGGTTGCCCGCACCAATGCATTTATAAATTCGGGCTGTTTTATGAAAAAGATTGTGCGCACCAATAGAATAGAAGCTTAATATATCAGTATTATTTTTTTAAGTGGTTTACAACAACAAAAGAGAATATTGGCTACACAATTATTGCTAACAAACTACATACTTTTTTACTGAATTCAAAACGAAGTATTCAAGAAAATTTATATGTATCAGCTGATCTTACAAGTGGCTTAATATATTTATTTTTCGATTAGTTTTTTCAGTTTTTGTTGAACTTTTTAGATTGCGATTTGCATATTTTAAGGTGTAAAATATCCTTTATCTAACAAATAAATTAATTACATAATATATCGTACTTTAGGAAAGTGTGCACATGTATGAATGAAAATATTTTACTCATTTCGTTAAAAAAAAAAAAATTCCTTCGCTACCCGAAACATAAAAAAACGACAAATATACTTCATATATACAGTGTGTCCACGGATTGAGTGCACGTGGGGTGAAATGACAAAAAATTTTCGAGTTGAAATTTGACCTTTTGGGGATCAGCCCTGCTTGGTGTGAAACTAATTTGTGACGTAATTTTAGTTTCGAAAAATCACGTAAGCCTTGGGAATTTTGAAAAAACTAATTTTCCACATCAGTAAAGTGCCCTTTCTGTAGGTTTTAAATACCGACTTATATAATAATATAATAATACTACACCTAACTACCTATAATATTTTCTCAACTTTTTAGCTAGGTACAGGGTTTTCCGTATATTTTTCAACCCCCCCCCCTAGAACCTCCATTTTTGATCCCTGAAAAAAATGTCTTATATGAAAGTTATAGGATTTTTTACGAACCATTTAAATCTGTTAACAGATGAAACAAATGAACGTCGGAAAATTGAGAAAAATATATAAACTTTTGTTTTTTAAATGGAACATCCTGTATATTTTTGGATTTTTGAAATCTACGGGTTCTTCTGATTCCAACGATATATATATATGTTACATATTTGCTCCTCCCGCCTGCTCAGTATTTCACATTTCATAATATAATATGACTACTATCAAGATGGCCATGGATGGGGTTATAATGTAAAACAAAATAAACGCACAGAACTGTCAATTCACTATTATCAAGTTTCACTTGTAAAATCTATTTTAATATCTGTGTTTGGCTAAAATGGGATTCTCTGAAGATGAGAAATATGATATGGTGCAGGTTATATTTTTCTAATGACTCTAATGCAACAAGGGCACATCAAGAATAAGTAGATATACTAAGAGAGCACCAGACCAAACTTGTCGAAACCTGTTTGGTCTGGTACTCTCCTAGGTTTTGCCCGTCTCCCCACTCTCTCCCCACTCCTATTGAAACAGCTATATAGGAGAGGTTCAACTAAGATCTCATCAGACACGCAGATCATTTACAACATGTCCTTCTTAAATAGTTTAAACAATTTGCTGGTGAAAAATCTGGTGAATGTTCGAGATTTGGAAGTAAATAAAAAATTTGAGATCCAGTGTTTTAAGAGAATAAATACCAAGTTTGGGGAAAAGGTAGTGGTGGAATTTGCCGACTTCAAGACCATCCTGCCTCAGCGTTTTACGGAGCAATTAACTCTAGAGCGAATTGACGAATTGAATGGTGACGACAAAAGGTATTTTGTAACAAGCTTGGGGCCCGTCGGCACGACTACAAATATTATATTTTCTGAAGCATGAACGAGAGACTGCGGCGATATATGGAGGCACTCGAAGAGCTGAGACGCTTGATTATTATGTATGAACTAACTAAAAAGTTTAGAAATGTAAAGTTGTGAAAATAAAAACTATTATTTGTTTGTGTGTTTTTTACTACAAATCCCAATATTGTCCGGGCACAGATATTCTGACATTTAAAACAAATCATAAAAAAATGCCTAGAGAATTTTCCAAGGACAGTGAGAAAATATTCTACATAATATCCAATTAGACAATTGCTCTAAGAATATGCAAAAAAAAAGCAAAACAGTTTTTGAAAAAGTAATTTTTATTTTTTTATTTAAAAAAATATTGCCAATTGCCAATTGCTTTAATTGCCACTTAGCCCCTCCCCCATTAGTTTTCAGTGCTCTGAAATACCCGGGGATTGAACCCGAGACACCTAGCTGATAGCAAAAGACGCTTGTCTCTTAACCACGGCTGTATTTCCAAAGGGGTTTCTTGAAAATTTCTACCCTTTCTTATTCAGGTAGCGCGTTGAAGTCGCCTGTTTGGGGTATGCAACGTGGGTGGGCCAGTAGAAGAAAGTATCAAACGCCGCGCTGCGGTGGTACAGTCAGCGGTAGCGCTTCTCGGGGGATGCTGGCGCGGGTACAGTCTAGTCGGACGCTAGAATACCGCTCAGACGGGGCTCCACCGGTACAGTCCAGACAGGCAGGTAGAATAACCGCGCTTCGAACTGGACTCGGCCTTACGGTCTTGGGTTGACTATGGCTTATTTTTTGGCCCCTTTATGGTTGTGTTATACAAAATTATTCGATATTTACAAATTTATTATAAAAATAGTTTTTCTTTATGGTATTTTCAGAGAGTTCTATGGTATACAGAGTGTTTAACTCAGCGCTCTCATTCCAGAAGGTGGCGGACACGCGCCATATATATATATATATATATATATATATATATATATATAAAATAATAAATATATATAATAATATATATATATATATATATATATATATATATATATATATATATATATATATATATGGTAAACCTGTTGGAAATATATGGCTTTATTATTATTATATACAGGGTGGTTCACTTTTATGTGGTAGAACTTTAACATTAGATAGAAAAAGATAATCTAAAATGAAAATTTTATATCAACATATATCGGGGAAAGCTTAGTTTCCGAGATACAGGGCGTTGAAGTGTTGGAAAAAATATGAAGTATTTTTTACACTGTCCGAACCAGTGGAGATATTTAAACCAAATTTGATGTGTAGTACCACCTTTTTGACTACGATATTTAGTGATAATATGAAGGTCCTGAAATAACCAGTGGTGGAGTTATGGGTTTTCACTATCACTAAATTTAAAAAGTAATTAGTACGGACCTGTCTCACATCAACGTAAATTTTTTTTTCGTAAAGTTCTTTCAATTCTCTACAAAAAGTGTATCTTGACATTTTTTTGTATCTGCCACGGTTGTGTAGTAAATAAATTATTTCGTTTCCATCTCAGCCTTTTTTGCCTAAAAATGTGTTTTCTAAGATTATTGATAAATATCGCAAATAACAGAAATTAATTATGGAACACTTATGGGATTCAGCTATTTTATTTTTAATTTTATGGAAACAATTTTAAAAATAATCTAGCACTTGGTTTGAGGTACATTACTTTATTATCATTTTAACATTTTTATCAAATCTGTATTATTTCTTAATAATTTTTATAATTCTAAATTTGTAGAATTCTAAATTATACCACGACGAGTAAAACATGATTCTTCCGCCCATAAAATGTTATTTAAAAATTGTCTTATTTCCTTTGACTACAAAATCCATCGGCAAAATACTAATTTAAATATCTCCACTGGTTCGGACAGTGTAAAAAATACTTCATATTTTTTCCAACACTTCAACGCCCTGTATCTTGGAAACTAAGCTTTCCCCGATATATGTTGATATAAAATTTTCATTTTAGATTATCTTTTTCTATCTAATGTTAAAGTCCTACCACATAAAAGTGAACCACCCTGTATATATATACAGGGTGTTCCTTAATAACATGCTAATAATTAAGGGGGTTATTTTTGGGCCCATTTTAAGAAAAAAACTTCATATGAACGTATGTCGTAAACGTCCTAACTTTTGAGGTATAGGGCGTTAAAGTTCATTTTTTTAAATTGAATTTTGGCTACATCTCCCGAAATAATCAAGCTGCGGAACTGAAATTTGGCACTGCTATGTTTTTGGGGATGTAGAGTAAGCTGAAAATGTCAATTTCACCGTATCTCACAGAGGGCGCCACTTGCGCTGTTTTTTGATCACGCTTTTACGCGTAACTTTTTTGAGGTTATCTTTTTGGTCCTGCAGGTCCATCATTTTAGTGCATCTTTTCATTCTGCAAGAAAAAGGTACTCTTGTTTCATAACGATTAAATCGACCGTTTGCGTTGAAATTACCAAAACGTGCCCCAAAACACCTGTTGATTCCAATATTCGAAACATAAAATGTTCACCTACTGCTTTCAAATGTTACAGATCAACTGTACATTCAAAATGATGAAAAAAATGCCAAATGGGCATTGGTCAAAACACCATTGGTTTTCTTGAAATAGAGTGTCCAAATTTTGTCAAATTCAATCCTTTCCATTTTGAAAGCGAATAATTTTTGGTACATTGTTCATAGGAATTTTTTTCTCAGTTTAAATGGAACAGTTGATCTGTAAAACTTGAAGGTGGTAGGTGAAAATTTTATGTTTCGAATATTGAAGTCAACAGGTGTTTTGGAGAACGTTTTGGCAATTTCAAAGCAAACGGTTGATTTAATCGTTATGAAACAAGAGTACCTTTTTCTTGTAGAATGAAAATATGCACTAAAATGATGGACCTGCAGGACCAAAAAGATAACCTCAAAAAAGTTACGCGTAAAAGCGTGATCAAAAAACAGCGCAAGTGGTGCCCTCTGTGAGATACGGTGAAATTGACATTTTCAGCTTATTCTCCATCCCCAAAAACATAGCAGTGCCAAATTTCAGTTCAGCAGCTTGATTATTTCGGGAGATGTAGCCAAAATTCAATTTAAAAAAATGAACTTTAACGCCCTGTATCTCAAAAGTTGGGACGTTTACGACATACGTTCATATGAAGTTTTTTTCTTAAAATGGGCCCAAAAATAACTCCCTTAAGTATTAGCATGTTATTAAGGAACACCCTGTATATATATATATATATATACATATATATATATATAATGAAGCCATATATTTCCAACAGGTTTACCACCCAATTACAGGAAACACTTACACCTAAAATAATAAACTTTACATACCAAATTTAAATTACAAGTGATATCAAGATATATAGTATAACTAAATACATATTAACAAACTTCTAATTGCAACTCACTGGATATATATACAATAAACACTAATTTCTAAATATATACACACTTACATCTAATTGGATAAAATAATGAAACTTATTTATACATATACGTATAACTAAATATATTTAGGGGAGATTTTTTTTCATGCGTTCAAGTTTTTCAACTTCATTCATACATGAGGCACGCCCTTCTTTCGCACGATTATAAATGGCTTTTATTTTCAACATCCTCTTTTCACATTCATCCCACTCCCTTTGCATTCGGTTCATGACACATTCAAACCTTCTCTTTTTTCGTTTGCGTTTGAAATGCCCCCATCTGCCAATTCTCTCATATTCATAAATACTTCACTCACACTTTGATGCTGTTCGTTCACAAATCTCCCCTTTTCATTTAGCATTGTCAAATTCTTTCCCCCACGCGTTGTCTGTGACTTCTAGGAGCGTCGCTTCGCTACCAAATCGTCTGCCTCGTCGCTTAACCTCTTGCATGACGACCGCGATGAAGCCCTGGAGCCCCCACACCGGCTTTGATTATCTATCTCTGAGGAAGAAACCTTATTTGAAAATAGCGAATTTTATAAATGTTAGCTTACCTTTGGCGATGCTGCCGGTGATGGAAGACGTCCAACTTCAAAATCGGAACCATAATCATCAAGAGCCATGTCGCAGAGTTGCTGGTTGGTGAGCCCTGCGATGAATGGCTCCTCCAGCAGACTCAACACGCTTGAGTTGAGATTGGGCAGCTATGAAAGGAAAACATTATATGGGAAAATACTGATTAATGCAAACTTACAGGTTCGGGGCAAATTGAAGCCACAGCGTTGACCGTCTCGTCGGCACTCCGAGTTGGCTACAAGTAAATGGGTTCAATGAGAATCGAATGAGAAATTAAACTAAAAAACTTACAGCTACCAAACGGCAATCACTTAGAATTTTAATTTTTGATGATTCCATACTGTTCAAAGCGACGAAGCACAGGTGAACTGAGTAAAAGCGGTCCGGAACACGGGTGAACTGAGAAAAGCGGCTCGGAACACGACTGTGAAACACGGGTGAACTGAAGAGGAAACGCGCCACGCATCGTGTGTATATCGGAACAGTGTTGCCAGTTTGGTAGATTTTTCCTGAACGTTAGGGAGACCCGCCCACCGGAGGCAACGTTGTCAGATTAGCGAAAGTCCCCACCAACCCCGCCCCATCAGTGCCCTCCTACATGGTACCGCCCACATCCCTTCTTTCCGCATAGTAAGAAGTATTGGAATATAAGAGTCATATCTTTGCTTTCAGTGATAGTTTCTACAAATCTTTATCAGGTATATCATCGACGCTGATGGCTTTCAAGTTAGTGGAAAGTTCGTTATAAAAGAAATGGCGATATACGATATGAAATCGAGGGAAGTGACATCCAGGTATTATCGTGTGGGAAACTACCGCAGCCGATCTTCTAAGGAAGCATTCACTGCTCGTTGGTTAACGATGAACTTGCACGGCTTGAAGTTTGAAGATTGTGCAACGGATGAAGCCCAGGAAAGTGCGTTAGAAGAGATTCGGCGTCTGGGGGAGTCCGCTGGCGATGAACTTATAGCTTACAAGGGAGGACAAGTTGAAAGGAATCTGCTGCAGGCCGCGGGGTATGCCCACTTATCCTACAATATCGAGGATATAGGCTGCCCCAAGTTCGACGTCCTTGTTCGGAAGCAGCAGAGGTTCTACGAGCGAGTGCGTGCAAACCAATGTGAGCGACACATCACGAGGCCTGGAAAAGCATTTCACTGCCCGAGGGTAGAACTAATGTTTTTTTCTGAATTTATAAGACGATGTAAATAATTTAGTTTTTGTGAAAATGTAAATAAAAATGTAAAGTTATTATGCTGTTTCATTTCCAGCAGAAAAGAATGATTATGAAAAAAGTCAATTTAAAAACTTTCCCGCTGCAGGAAAGACGTGCTTCGTGAAATTAATGTTTGTAGAAAATAATAAAATGTTAAAATAAAAAAGGGAGCAAAATGTCAAAAAAACCTTTTCTCAGATCCTGTTTTCATACTAAAATTTTGGAGAGGGGACCATCCTTCGACGCTCTTACCCTATATAGGTAGGAACTCTGCATATTTCTAGCACACTGCTCTACTCTTTGCTTCGAAGATGATCGATGGTAATGAAATAGCTACAGTGAGCGACAAAACTGTAAAGGCATATGAGAAGGTGTTTAACATACTTAATGAAAGTGACAGACCTACACTTCCACAAGTATTACAACGTTGGCAGCAAAAGTTGCAATTGTCGGTGAGACAGCATTCCTCAGCACTCCGATGTCATTTTCACCAAGGCACTTTGTCAAAGTTGCATGCCAATCTGCAACATCTCAAAAGACTTCAATTATACTTCAAAACATTATGCAAAACTGGATCTGGTAAGCAACACCTCAATAGAAGTCACCGAGTCAAATGGGTGGACGTTCAAGCAGCGTTCCAGAGTCGTCTTCGCACAGGTGTTATAGTAAATATGAGGCACATCGATTTATTCCAGTTTTTTGACGATGCATTTATTCTAAGAGTCGCATAACTAGAACTTTAAATGCTTTTCACATTGTTAAGGTAAATGCGGTTTTTAATGGTGAATTTGTTAAAATGTCTCAAGATACAGTCATAAGTGACAACAAATGCTTCAACACAAAAAATGTTATAATTGACCAGGGGAGTGATTTAAAGTTGTGGTTTACAGATAATATAAAGGATAGGATTATAAAGAAGCTTGAAGATTTTCATGACAATGGATCGGGGTGGGCGTTACGCAAAATTTTGAGTTTAGTCATCAGTATAAATAAAGTTGAGATAGGAAACGGTGCTTCATATCTGCCACTCCCCGCTGAAATTTCCAAAAAACAAGCATGTGTCAATGTAAAAAATAGTGATGAAGCATGCTTCTTTTGGAGTGTTATTGCCGCTCTTTACCCCTCTCAAAAGCATATTGATCGGGTTAATTCATATCCTCACTACAGGCTGAAATTTAAATTAGATGATATAGACCTACCAATGCAATTATCCCAAATATCGAAATTCGAAAAATTAAATGAAATTTCTATAAATGTGTATATTTTGGAGTTGGTAAGTGAGACTCCACGTCAATTTATCACCTCTCCAGCTCGACTAACTTAAAATAAAATGGATAGACATGTGAATTTACTTTTAATTCAAAGTCATTATTTTTTTAAAACTAGCGACTTTGAAGCACCGTCTGTCGACGATTCGCACGTTGATATAAAATACCATTATTGTTGGATTAAAGATTTATCTAGACTGATTTCGACAGTCTAGCAAACATAACGGTAGAAAATTTATATGCGAGAGATGTTTAAATTACTTTTCATCGCAAGATAAGTTAGAAGAGCATACAGTTTATTGCGAGCAAATAAATAATTGTAAAATCGAGTTTCCCAAAGAGAAGTTTATCGAATTTAAAAATTTTGTTAATAAAGAACGCACCCCATTCACCCTGTATGCTGACTTTGAAGCAATGCTAAAACCCTGCGGAGATTCTGATGCTAGCCTAAAAACTGTTAAATATCAAAGACACGAAGCATTCAGTGCCGGTTATTATTTCAAGTGCTCTTTTGACAACTCGCTCTCTTTCTACAAAGCTTATCGCGGGGGAGACTGTATGATATGGTTTGCCAATCAAATAGAGGAAATTGCTAAGTTTATATCATCAAAATTGAATCATGTTGAACCTATGGATAAAGCCATAAGTCTTAAAGATGTCACCCCTAATTGTCACATTTGCGAGAAAAAATTCAATGTTAACGACATAATTGTACGTGACCACTGTCACCTGTCATCGATGTTTCGAGGTTATGCACATCAAGCGTGCAACTTAAATTATAAAAACTCGTTTGTAGTTCCCATCATTTTCCACAATCTTAGTGGGTATGACAGCCACTTTATAATACGAGAACTTGCCAAACGGAATCATGTCAACTTACTTCCTGTTAATAATGAAAAATATATAGGCTTTACAGTATTCGATAATGAAACAAATATTAAATTTCGGTTCATCGATTCTTTCAAGTTCTTGGCCTTTCCACTCGACAAACTCGCATCATCTCCAAATAGTTTCGAAAATACTAGAAATGAATTTCGATTGTCGTCCGAAAATTTTGACTTGTTAACTAGGAAAGGGGTTTTTTGTTATGATTATATCGATTCTCTGGAAAAATTGGAAGAAACCGCATTACCATCGATTCAACACTTTTATAACAAATTAAATGACACTAATATTAACGAGAAGGATTACAGACATGCGCAATTAATTTGGGAGAGGTTTGGTGTAAAAACCTTGGGTGAGTATTTAGATCTGTACTTAAAGACTGTCGTGCTCTTGCTCACAGATATATTTGAACACTTTAGAACGACTTGTCTTCAAAATTACGGTTTAGATCCTGCCTGGTACTATACTTTGCCTGGATTCAGTTGGGATTGCATGCTTCGATATACGAAATGTAAATTAGAAACCTTCCAAGATAGTGACATCTTAATGTTTTTCGAGAGGGCAATTCGAGGTGGGGTAAGCCAGGTAAGCCACCGCTTTTCTCAGGCCAACAACAAATATATGGCAAACTATGATGCTAGTATGCCATCAAAATATATTCTTTATGCGGACGTTAACAACCTTTATGGCTGGGCAATGTGTGAACCCCTTCCTTACGGACGATTTGAGTGGGCCTCCAACGATACTGACGTCACCAAGGTTGCTGACAATGCCGATGAAGGATATATTTTAGAAGTGGATTTGTCGTATCCCGATCATCTTCATGACCATCATAAAGATCTTCCTTTCGCACCTGAACATCGTAAACCTCCAGGTTCCAAAATAAAAAAGCTCATGACGACTCTCGATGATAAGAAGAATTATGTGATTCATTATAGAGCGCTTAAGCAAGCTTTACAACATGGTTTAATTCTGAAAAAAATTCACAAAGTTTTGAAATTTAAGCAGTCTACCTGGTTAGCTCCCTATATACAACTCAATACCCACTTAAGAACTGTGACAACATTAGATTTTGAAAAAAATATAATGAAACTAATGAATAATGCAATCTACGGCAAAACAATGCAAAATGTTAGAAAATATAGGATTGTGAGATTATTAAGGACGTGGGAGGGTAGATACGGCGCCAAAAATTAATTTCTAGCCCTCGTTTTAGACATAGGATAATTTTTGAAGAGAATTTAATAAGTGTCGAATTAAATAAGACAAATATTATGTTTGATAAACCTCTGTACGTTGGGATGTTTATTCTGGACATATCAAAAACCTGTGTTTACGAATTTCACTATGACTTTATGTTGAAAACATTTTCACCAACTAACTGCTTATTATTATATACTGATACTGATAGTTTAGTTTACGAAATCCGTTTTGAGGACATGTTCGAGGATGTAATTAAGAATCATATTCATCGGTTTGACACTAGTGACTATCCTGCAGATAATCAATATGGAAATCCGCTTGTAAATAAGAAGGTGCCAGGACTGATGAAGGACGAATTAAATGGTCGTATTTTAACACATTTTGTTGGACTTAGATCTAAAATGTATACTTATAAGGTTCAAGGAAAAAAATTGTGTGTTAAAAAATCCAAAGGTGTTAGAGGTAGTGTTGTAGCGAAGCAGATAACGTATCAAGATTATTTCGATTGTTTATTCAATAAGACGGAGAAAATTGTAAATCAACGATCTATACGATCGTTTTCTCATAACGTCTTTAGCATAAGTCAAACTATGAATTTGTTTAAATCCATTTGACGATAAGCGATATTTAGTTGATAGTGTTTCAACCCTTCCTTGGGGTCATAAAGATGTACGTGTGGATGAATAAAAAATATATTTTACAAATAGTGTTTCATTCTCTTGTAGCCCCCCACCCCTGACGTCCCACCGCCCAGTTTGTATATATAACCGAGACATCGAGCTCATTCTGCAGTCTGAAAACTTGTAACAAGAGTTCGCAGCAACATGTACAACCAGCCCATTCAGATCGAATCAGACATGGTGCCCTGCCCCTACATTGCCAGCCACATGGTACGGAGAAGTCGACTGCAGAATCATCTGGTGAAGTGTCGGCGACAGTTGGGACATGTGCCTGAAATCAATTGGGAAGAGTATTACCGACATATCAACAATCAGCTGCCGGTGATCATAAGAAATCCCAGGATTGGCCCGGAATAAAAATGTTGTAAAATAAAAATGTTGTAAAATAAAAGTCATATTTTTTAATCAGTGCTTTATTCCAACCTTCTTCTATACAAGTCTGCTAACAAAAATTGATTATAATAAGAGTACAGTTAAAAAATGCAATATGTTTCCATGCTACATACTGCATTGCACATTAAAAATACAATTTCCATTACATTTATGGCATAGTTACTACGTACTAATAATTCATTGACCTTATCTAAAAAATTAAGGTAAAAATCATACAATTCAAAATTAATCAAAAAGCTCATCCTTAAAGTCACATATGGTGCGATATTTAGTAGCTCGAAAACCTCTGCTATGGAAAACCATTGGCTAACACCATTTTTTGCAAGCAACACTCGTTGATTTCCATCTGCAGTCAACATGGTTCTTAACAATATATCGTCAAATCTGATGAACATCGGGGTACCCAGGTTGTTGTTAAAGTTGTTTAAATTATTCACTAATTCTTTCCACTCCAAATAGTCCAGCGAAATCACATTGTGTCGCACTATTGATCGGATATTAACTTGGGGTTTGAAGTATCTCATAATGCTCAAACTATTATTAATGATATATGTAGGTAATGTGAAGCATGATGATAGAAGCAGAGAATCTTCGCTTACATTGTTTACTTCTTCATGGTCGCTACCATCGGTTTCATAGCCGCTGTCAACCATCTTAACACTTGAAGCTCTACACGACGTTTGACTCAGAGATCCACGAGTCATGGTCTTTATCATCGTACTAGCACCTTGCCCCTCTTTCTACGAAGAATCTTTTCAACCAGGTAGACCTCGGGATGTTCAGTTTTTTGCAATTCTTCGCGGTAAAACCCGCCCTTTATAGGACTTCCATTTAAATCCTCTAGAAGATATGTAGGCGGGTTGGTAATTTGTACTTTGCTTATTTTATACAATTCTGTACTCCTAACTACAACTAGGCATATATCCTTTGGCAAATACGTGTTTCACTTTACTTATTCTCACAATATCTCGAACCTTCAATTTACTACCTCTGAAAATCTTCACGTGACTATACACTTTTTTAAGCAGATATTGTTCGTTACTTTTATTAACTTGGTTGGGTTTCATCTGAATCACTCTATGCTTTCTGTTATTATACTCGGCAACTAGCGTAGGCAAATAATCATCCCATTTAAATTTACCATTTAGACTAAAGTACTTAAATAATCGCTCTTTTAGAGTTCGTATTACTCTCTCGGCCATGGCGGCTTTCGTGATGCTAAAAGTGCTGTAATGATTAATTTTGAATTTTCGCATCAAATTTTGAAATCTAGAGTTATAAAACTCTTTGCCCTGATCAGTTTGAAGGTTGCGAGGCTTTCGAGTTCCCGATAGGATATCAGCGAAGGCGTTGGTAACATCTTCGGCAGACTTGGATTTGGGCGGTCTGCACCAAACAAATTTAGAGAAGCAATCGATTACAACCAGTATGAATTTGAAGCCATTATTGTGACTAGCATACTGATCTAACTGCGCGAGATCAGCTTGCCACAAATCGTCTAAACCTTTAATGATAGTTCGACGACGTGGATAATTTTTTCGAGCTGGTTTATGTAATTCCTTAACTACTTGAATTTTTTCTTTACTACATGACTATGCTCCACCCTCAAGGATCTCTGCAAGTCTGAGAGATAGTAAGGATTGCATGCTCTTACCAGTTATTTTTAAATAATAATCTTCCATAGTTTTAACCAACTCTCTCAATTCATCGATCTTATCTTGGAAATTGTCTATCATTGTGTTGCGAATATGAAGATCGCATTCATCAGAATGCTGTTTAAGATTTGTGTAAAAATATTGTAATGTATGAATGACCCCCTCATCGACATATTGTTTTGTGCTGGCATCGCTTTCATTGATCGGGTGATTAACGTTGCTCAGTCTGCGGTTGCTACAATAATAGTTTCCTTCTAGAGTCAAATTTAATGTGTAAACAGGTGGGCAAGACCTGCTCCTTGATTTCGAGGCACGTCCGAACTTGTTTAAGGACATCTTTTAACTAACTTGAATGATCTATAGGGACAAATCTGTCTAATAATTTGGGATTTGGCCCGGACTGTTCACCAACCATTTTTAAATAACATTCTTCAACAATTTTAACAAATTTTCTTATTTCATCGATCTCTTTCTCCAAAGCGTCTTTCACGCTAGTCTCAATATTAACATCATGTTGTTCGAGCGTGACGTTAAAAGTTTTGAATTCCTCATTCATTTGTTTGTCAACATATTGCTTTGTCACAACATCATTGCTGCTAATCGGATAATTAACGTTGCACAGTCTGCGGGTTTTCAAATCATAATCCCCGTCATTCAACGAGTAAGGAATAGTCCTTGAAACACGTCCGAACTTGTTTAAAGGCATCTTGTAAATAACGTTAGAGAATAATTTTTGCTTCTTTCAATTCATTGATTATTGCGGTTATTTCGTTTTCGTGGGAAGTATTTCCGGCATCTTTTGATGCTATTAATAACCTTAACCTGTCCACAAGTTCATTAGGATCATCCCAGTAAACATATTCCACAGGTTTTGTGTTATACTTGAGATGCATGCCAGAACCCTTTACAGGTGTGGAGGTAGCCACCCGGCCCTTCATAAGAGGTTTAATAGTATTAGAATACTTATTTTTGTAGCTATGTTTTAATCGTCCGTTTGAAGTAAGATGAGCACCAGTGAGATTTAAAATATCTCTGTAACTTTTCAAATCATCATCAGTACCTTCTGGATTATTATAGAAAATTAGCTGGTAGAGACCATCAGTTCCCGCGAATCGGCTATTGTTGATGATTATATCACCAGACATTTTTTCAAAATCGATATATTTATTTCCTAGCATCCATACTGATTTAGTTTCGTCATACTTAGGACCATATGTCCTATCGATTTTAAGTGAATTAGCCATAAAGTCTGTTATACATGGTATAGATACTTTAGGATACACAGTATCAAAATGCCTGTACACTTTGTCAATTCCTTTCTCAACATCATTTAACGTTTCATTCATTTCTCCTAAAAGTGCAATTGGACTTTTCAACGACTCGCGCCACTTTTCCATAAATGATTCAACTTTTGGTTCAACTTTCGGTTTTACTTCCGGTTTTAATTCTTGCTTAACTTGTAAATTTGCTAGAGAGCTTGTCACAGGTTTGAAAATTTTTTGTAAAGTTTCATTCTCATCAAATTTCCCTATTTTTAAGGCGGTGTATTTTTTTCTAATCGTTCGAGCTAGTTCACTGATTTTCTTTGCGCGCTGCGCTTCTTGAATCTGTTCTTGCATCGACATCTCGATTAATAATAAGCGTATTGTGCTTCTCATAACTTTATATACCTATCAAAACCTATTCTATAGCGTCCCTCATTCATATTGAAATCTTTAACAATAACTAGAGTTCCAAAATTATCATTCCAACAAAGCGAGCAGAGATTCTTGAAATCACCGTATGAGATGTCTGGTGATACGTGCTCTTCATAAATATGTCTAAGGTTTACCTCATCTTGTTTAAACAAAACGATTACATTACAATTGTCTCGTATTAATTGCTTAGGTATTTTTGAATATGTCTGGCAGAGATATGCAGCATCTATATTTTTATGACGACCCATGGAGTAATATTCTCTAATTTTTTCCTGTGTCCCACAAGCCACATCATCGAAAATAAAAATTGAATTTTCTCTAGCCTCTGTTGGTGCAATGACGTCATCGTTTGAGCTAAATGGAAAATATCCAACACATTTTGCTTCTTTAAGCACGTCTTGTAGTAACTGATATTTAGGTTGGTATAGAGATGTACTGTAAAGGTAGATGTTCTTAAATTTTAAGCCATTCTCGTTGAATATTAAACTAAGTAGACTGTTTGTTTTACCACAACCGCTAGGACCGCAAAATATTGCTCTAATTGAATTTGGTAAGAGTACGCCATGTTTAGAATTCTCACTACGAGCAAAATCTAGATTTTCGATTGGTAGAGATAGTTGATGTGATTCGATACGCATCTTGTATACATCTAATAAGATAGCGTATGCTTGATGCATATATACCTATCGGGATGTAAATAATAAACAGTTTTTCGATTAAGAATATTTACTTTCTACAACTATTTAAGGCATGTAAGCTCGATTCTTCTGCTGCACAATACTCCTACACAGCGGGCACTTCTCCATGGAGTTTGCACAACTCATACAGCATGCCAAATGTCCACATGGAACCAGCAAGACTTCTATGTTTCTGCAGTAGCATACTATACATAAAAAGTCTGGATTGGTGTTATTTACTTTTTCAGGTGGGATGTCCACAGGCTTGATTTCACCTTTAATAAATGGACAACTGGGACTCCAGCTAGCATGGTCTTGCCATGGATCATCATCCTTTTCCCATTTATATCCTTCAATATTGCAAAATGGACACCGGACAACATCTTCGTAATTCGTATAAAAAAATCCTGCTCGGGAAAGCTTCTCTGATGATAGGGGGCTTGACCAGTTTTCAAACGTTCTTATAAGACTCTCGTAATTATGCTCCATCGCTCATTCAGTAATACTCTTACTATTTCAATAAATAATTTTGCTACTAGCAATGAAGAACATATAGTAATGTAGTAAATTAGTGGCACGAAAGCGAGGTCTTTTATATGTTGTTCTTGACTGAGGTCTCTGGGTGTTGCCATTGTGGGCGTGGTGGAAGGTGGGACCTCCCTCCACACACTTTCAGCAATCGTATGATTTTGGAATACTGCTCGAAGTTTAAAATGAGTAGCATTTTTAGGCAGTCTTGCTACCGAAATTTTTTCAACTACCGTTTTAAATGGGAAACATCTTTTATCCTGTTCGCAAATAGATACCTTAGCATCTTCAGGGTTGTAAATATAGAACACATTATTTATTAATGAGAACAAAATAATGTGACCCAAACTCAGCAACATCTTGATTATAACTGAAATGTATCAGTAAATGTTCTTTTATATATACGGATCTACATTAAATCTCGTACAGTTTCACTTAAAGGTAAATACTCCATGGTACAGTCATGAACAATTATGCAGTAGGCTCGAGTTCTATCAGGAAATCCATCACTATTTTCTATATCCAACTTAACATCAACTGTGTTTATTTTTATAGATTCATTCCGGCGAGAACAGTCAATTACAAACAGGGTTGCATTATTTTTGTAATCTGCATAGCTAAGTAGCGGGCGACTCTCCATTGCATTCATGTAACTCGGATAAAATTCCACATAGTTGTGATAGGCCTCCAAAAAGTCGTTAGCAGCAAAATTCAATCTCTGACGTTCGAATGGAAAATATTCACCGTTTACAATTAATCTTACATCAGTCGCATCTATGTGATCAAATGACGTGGGATTTTTTTTAGAATTATCATTGCGATCAGTCTGAAATCCAACTATGACGTACCGAGGAGTTGACGCGGCTGCTGACGATTTTACGGCCCATATTTCTCTTTGGGAGTTTACAGTAAGATTTGGCAATTCGTGTAGCTCCCATTTGCGGAACGCCATTATAATTGGACGATCAATTTTTATAGATTTAAGCAGATCCAATCTAATGATATCATTCGGCTGAATATGTTTAACCTTTAATTCAATGTTGGAAATTGTTATTTCTGCAGTTATGACAGGATCTGGTCTTGCAGCGTCTTGGGTTAGTAATAAGGCATTGTTATCATTTCGAGCTCGTATTAGTCTCACTGTTTGTTTACCACAAATTGCCATCTGATAATCGTTGAATATTCCAAACAGATGTTTTAGCGGTATTCTTACATTGAATGTTCCATCATTGTTAACAGCAAAAGATTTATTAACCCCAACCCAGCTTGCTGTTGTCATGCATTTTTCGTCATTAGCAGTATAGCAAAGATACGATCTGATCGTACTCACAATTCCGGGGTTTCTCACTACTTCTACTTCCTTGCCATTTAGTTCATAAGAAATTGAATAGAATAGAAATGCGGCACCGTTGTTGGCTAGTTTGCATTGTCCAGCACCGGTTTTCTTAGCCACTGTACCTTTGACAAAAATCGACGCATCGTACATCAACAACCATGCATCACCCTGATTAATGGTTATTTCCACAGTATCATTATTCCTAAATGACTTTACAAATGGGTAATAGGTGCGCTTCTCTAAACGTTGAATAGATTCATCATAGGTTGGAGTGCGAAGCACATTAAACACTTGAGGTGTTAGGGACATAGCCAAGTGCTTTTAAAAATTGTTGATTTTCCAACGAGAGACGATCTGCACTCTTCGGTGGAATATTTGTTAGTGAATTTTTGGAGCACTGTGATTGCCTTTTATACGGTTGATATCTGTCATCAAAAACCAAAACCATTTTCGCAAAATTTCATACACGCTTCAACTCCAACCGTACAATTATTTCCTCACCTCTAAAATTTACAGGTTTAGAGTTCTGATCGAGAATATTTACAGTCAAATTATTAATCTCACGCTTTGCAACTGGCATGTACACCAGATTTTTCGGAGACTCGTCTATAGCGTAAGCAGGATCGCTGCTAACTGCAAACTCGTAAATCGTGTGAGTTGGTTGATTTTTATAGTATGCTCCAGATGTTACGTTACAATCTATATGTATAGTTCTGACCTTCACGATGCTTACAGATATATCAGAAGTATGCAATTGTCCAGACTCTAATAGACTAGGAGAAAATTTACTATTTCTATTTCTACTTTAAAGTACTGTTATTGGCTTTTATTGAAATTGGATTTTTCTGATCAGACTCCTCCTTTCTTAAAGCGCCAACTATGTACTTTTCTAGGGCCTCAATTTCGTACGAGCCTGTGGGGATTACTAAACATTTGCGATACCCATCAGCATTTTTATAATAAAATTTGTTGACACCAACATCTATATTGGGTATGCTGTTATATGTGTGAAATCTGAATCTAAATGTATAGGAATATTAAAGTCAATAGACAGTGTGGAAGTAAATCCGTGTAGTGTGAACAACAGCGACATAATTGATGAATTCTCTCCTCAACTACCCCTTTTATAGAAAAACTTGAAAACTGTTATTGTTATTGGTATTCAGAATATTTTCGGTGACTTTTGGGGACAAATTAAACACACTTCATATTTTGAAATTTTATTTAGTTTCTTAGGAAGCTTAGACACAAATGTTCATCTCAGTTCATCTCGTTACAGTTTTGATAAGAATTGTTGTTATATTCAACTTCAACCTCATTTCCCAAATATCTGATGAGTTCTTTTGGCGGTTTCAGGTTGCCAAAGCTGTCGAAATACTCGCATTTTCTTCCTCTCTTGCGATATGCCACCCAATGAGACCCGGAGTTCCTCTGCACATCCAAATTTAAAATGGCCGACTCATTTTTTCTCGGTTTTTTAGGTAGTGTATCTCTCATATACACACCTCTAAAGTAAGGAATTCCATCGGCATATTTAAGTAAATCTAGGTTGGATAAAGGTCTGTTGGGCGGCTTCAATAGTTTTTTTTCTTAAAAAAAAGACCAAACCCACGTTTATTTTTCCGCAAATAGAGTCCAGAACCGACGATCTTCATAGATTGCTTTCCATTCTCCATCAGCTTTTTTGTATTATTTACGTCAATTATTGTTTTGGCTATACTGCTAGCCCCTCCGGCTATATAACCAAGGGCCCCTAAAGCAGCCAGTATAGGCAGAAGCGGGAGAAAACCTCCTTTCTTTTCTTCAAAGGGAATAATTCTAGGTATTCTTAGTTTACTTTTTCCACCCGCTTTTTTTATGTGCACGGGTGCTGCTCTCACGGCTGCTAACGATGATTTTTTCAACTTTTTTAGATCATTCAACTCATTGTTAGTAAAAGATTTCTTTAGGGCTTTTTCAACCTTCTTTACAATATCTCTTCTAAACGAAAATGGGCGTTTCATACCCATACCCAATTTCCTTTTAACTTTCATTGCACTCGTAACGAACCAGGCAGCTGTTTTCTCACCAAATTTGGCATATTGTTATATTTTGAAGATAATTTGTTATATTTTGAAGATAATTTATTTGAAATTATAATAGTTACTACGGTTACAAGCTTATAATTAATTACAACTTTTAGAAAACCCATATAATTCAATACCAACTGCATCAAGATATTTTAATAAGTCCTGGAAAAAGATATATAGAGTCTTGAAGAAACATAAATACCTACTACTTTCCATACAAAATTAGACCAGTTCAGGGTCTCACTGAAGCTAATATAGGACAAAGGCAAGTATTTTGTGGAGAAATTCTAAGGCGACTTAGAGAAGATGCTAATTTACTAAATAAAATAATTTTTACGGACGAAGCTGTTAAAATCCAAGGTCGACAATCACTGAACGTTTGGTGTGGGATATTAGAAAATAGAAATTTGGGGCCGATACAAAAATTACCTTGAGAACGAAATTGAAGTCTTACTGCAACATCTTCGGAACCGCCAACAATTAATTTGGCAACAAGATGGGACACCCCCACATAACATCAGGTCGGTAACAAATTATTTGAATGACAAATTTGATTCATGGATAGGAAGACATGGTTCAATTAGATGGCCGGCAAACAGCCCGGACCTGTCACCCTTTGATATATTTCTGTGGGGATATTTAAAAAATAAAATATATTATGACAGACCGGAAAATATGAATACCCTTCGAAATAAATTAGAAGTAGAGATTTTTGAGCAAAATACGGAAAACTCCGAATTCATTAGAAATGCCTTAAATAAATGGAAAAACAATATCACAAGATGTTACGAAGTTAATGGTGGATACGTCGAGATATAACCCTTTATTATTTTATTTATCTTGTTGTTAATAAAGTTCTAATAAAGTCATTAAAATATCTATGGATAAATACAAATTTGTTTTTCCATGGGTCTCTTGATCCTTACACTATATTAGTCAAATTATGCAATGTGAAATACTGAGCAGGCGGGTGGAGCAAATATGTAACATATATATATATATATATATATATATATATATATATATATATATATATATATATATATATATATATATCGTTATAATCAGAAGAACAAGTAGATTTCAAAAATCCAAAAATATACAGGGGGTTCCATTTAAAAAACAAAAGTTTATATATTTTTCTCAATTTTCCGCCGTTCATTTGTTTCATCTGTTTTTGTTTTTGTTTTTGTTTCATATAAAAAGTTTTTTCTAGGATCAAAAATGGAGGTTCTAGGGTGGGTTGAAAAATATACGGAAAAACCCTGTACTTAAAACTCTTGAAAGGTGCAAAAAAATCTGGTCTCTCTCTGTTATCTATACGTATCATTCACAATGGCCGACGTTTTAATAATTATTATTTCGTCATCTTCAGGGCACTACAATAAATAACAGCTAGCATCCCAGAATAACAATTCAACGAAATAAAATATGTCATATATTGGACGCGAGTAGGTTAGGTTAGGTTGTTAGGTTAGGAACGGACAAAGACACTAAAATCTAAGGGCGATTTCGATTTGACTGCACTTTTGCACTAATATGACATGACAGTGACAAAAGTGCACTCAGTGAAAAAGTGCAGGCAAATTATACAATCGCCATAAATTTAAGTCCTCACGTCAATACATAACATTATTTTATTTCGTTGAATTATGAATCTGGGATGCTAGCTGTTATTTATTGTAGTACCCTGAACATGATAAACTAAAGTGTCGAAACTACTGCGATTTGGAAAAGTATCTACCTAGCTTTACTTCACGACACGACCGAAAACTGACTTTCAATGCATCTAAATCTGAATTTTCATAAAACAATGAATCGAACATAATAGGTTAGGTACCTACCTAGGTACTTTAAAATTTTGAATTACGTTTAAAACCTATGTATCTTTGACGAAATAAAAACAAGTTTTTACAAAAAAAGTCTAGTATTTGTTTAGTACCTGTTTAAATATTTCATATCCAGTATTTAAATACCAAATACTTTTTGTCAGTATTTGTAATGCCAAAGTATTTAAATACCGAGTATTTAAAAAATACCGAGTATTTAAATAACAAAAAGTAATCTTGATTGGAAACTTCCACAGACAGAGTATGATGATACTAGTTTCTCTTCTGGACCTAGTATCAATACCAAAAAGTATTTAAATGTCAAATTGTCAAAAAATAGTTATTTACATGATGCGTAAGTCCACTTTTTTGGCCGAGGAGGTTGTTTGAGGACCGAGGCAACGCATCGTGCAATGTATTATATTTCTCCTGATTCCGACAAGTTCCTATTAGGTATAATAGGTAATTTTAATTAAACGCTATAGAGTAGATTGTAATTCAAAATAACCATTGCTTAAGAGGGGCTTGCCGACAGCGAAAGTGACGTTAGATTTCGTATTTTTTTTTAAGTTGTATAGCATAAAATCTAATAACATTTTACCTGGCAAAAATTTAGTACAAAAATCTCTGTCTTCATTTTAAGGATAAGGCGATTTAAATTGGCGCGGCCGCTTGCTTTCGCATCTGTCCTGTAATCTGTGGTATTGACTCCTCTATTCCAAGATAGTGTATGTGGTGGACACGCAGGAAACTAGATCCTTCATCTCTTTCACGTGACACTTTGGTTAATGTATGTGTATATAGGTACATTTTTTTTTTAGAAATAATCGTAGGGTTTTATGCAATTGTCCAGGAATTGTTTTATCAAGTATGTAAAATTTCGTCAACTACCTACCTTATTCTTCAGAGACAACTCGTGGTTTTTCTAAAATCATTGTCTCCGTAGTAACCTGTAGATGTATATTCTTCTGTTATAACTTTTTTTTTGTTCCAGGGACTCTTTAAAATAAGGGGACCCAGCATTATACTTTCCAAAGTGAGGCCTATTCTTTCCACATTCTAACGGTCTCAGTGATGCCAAGTATGCCATTTTATTGGAGAATCTATGAATATAACAGGTACTTTGATTGTTAGGAAAAATTAATAATGGTTTCCATGATTTCTAAAAATTAGGCTTGACAATTTTGTGTATACAACTGCAGAATGTGGCAACTGTCAAATGAAAGGAATTTATTTTACAGTTGAAATTTTGATTTCCAGCAATTATTTCCACGAATTATTTAAGTAATAAGTATGGTAAGTCAGTGCCGATTTTGCTTATTTAAGAATTTGTCGCTATTGCACCTTTTTACCAGGTTCCTCAATCCATTTGTAATATGTACCGTATAAACAGCTTTTCTTTGCAAGTCCGGCTATAATATTACTAATAAGTAGGGAGAAAGCAGGGGAAGAGGCCCGCCGGGGGGCGCGCGGCGTGGGACTAGGAGTGGGGATTTTGAAGCGGATGATCTCGCCCACTGCGCGCGCCGCGTCACCCTCACCGTCTATCTCCCTACTTCCCCCTCCTACTTATTAAAACTAATACTAGAGTAGTACATTGAATCTGGGACTTGCAAAGCAAACCTAGCAATACGGTATACTTGAACTTTCTTCCCTTGTTGAATGTATCTACCCAAAGAACTTTCACAGATTTCGGGATGGACTAATAAGATTAGGTCTAGTAGTTCTAATGATCATCATTATAAAATTTTTGTAATTTTATTTCTCTCCCAAGGTACCTCACAAACTTGAAATAAACTTGTAGTCGTAGATAAAAACTGTTTAAAAAATGACCTTACTGAGGCTACCTGCTTAATAATTAAAAATTTTCGAAATACGATTTGTCTTGAACTACCTACTTATACGTAATGCCCACGTAATTGGAATTGTAGGATTACTAAAGGTTATACAGAAAAAACTGGTTGCAATTATTGGGAGTACTACAGGCGGCCGCATTACCTTTAATTGACACATCTGAGTATCTGGAAGTTAGAAAAGTTAAAAATTGTGAATTATGATGGGAAATATTTTGCCTCCTTTAGAATCTATGGCACTAGCATGTCACATAAAACCTGATGGCAGTTGGACATTGACATATAACATAACCTTGTATCAGCCCACTGTGGTCTCCTTGGAGTCAACAGAAAACAAACTTCCCCTCAAGGCTTCACTTTTCCTATGTGACAGACTGTGACATGCTGGGTCCCCTTATTTTAAAGAGTCCCTGGTTTGTTCTATACGTATATGCAACTATGGAGACACTGATTTTAGAAAACCACGAGAATTCTCTGGAGAATTATATGTAGTGATTTAAGGTAACTGTTGTATCTTGTACCTGGTACGTAACCAAAGAATAAATTTTTAATTCCTTTCTAGTGCAATGTGCAGTTTTTTGTACCTTCATTTGGTTGTTATTTGACGGGTCGGCCGTAACAACGTTGTATATAACAAAAGAAGGGAATGGAATAAATCGCGAAAAACAATAAGAATTCATTTAAATGATAATACAACTTTGTAATTGGAGTAGTTTACTAAAGGTGCTATAACTACACTAAATTGTAATTTAAAAAAACGCTTATTAGGAAATCTACAGGTGTAGAGGTCGTTATTGTCGAAAATGCATGTAACAACGTTGTATGTTCATGGTACTTACAACGTTGTTACACGTAATAGAATGTATGTACTAAATTAAACGATATAATTTGATAACTTTACTTTATTTAAAAAACTGGTTTTACAGAAATCTTAAGCAAATTAACATTTTTAATTAGCAGTTAGCTTATCATAAAACTCCACATATTTGAGAGGTATATAATGACACATATCCTTAAGATTTTTCAGTTTTTCAGCTTTAATCGGAAGTGCGTTTTGGTAAATTGATGGCAAGTCATTATAGGATATATTTTGTGTAGCAAAAGTCATCGTTTCCCTATTTTTATGATTAAACAAGGAAAAGCTATTCCAGGAGTGTAGGATGTTATGAGATTTCCTTATTCTTAAAGTAGCGGGTGTATCAGCACATAGTTGAATCCATAATCCTGCTGTTATCTTACATTTAGGATCTTTCCATATACCTTTTTCCAAACTTGTAAAGTCCTTAAAAAAACTCTGGTGCATCCAAACTACTTTAAAAGGGTTAGTAGTTTTGGCTTTAGGAATAACATTAGTCCACTGAAATGGTTCATAAACCAGAGATATATTTTTTTCTCTTTCGATGTAGGAAAAGTCTCTATCACAGGGAAGAAAGCTGTGTCCCGTCGTCAAAAATTTTTGTTCAATTTGAGTAAAATATTTCGATGTTATTAAGAAGCGGAACATAGCAATCATTTTCCAGTTATTATTTTGACCAACGCATCGGTCAGACCAGACAATCAGTTTTCTTTCCTCTCCTAATTCCAAAGGCTCAAATTTCTGCCAAATATAAAACAACAATGCCGATGCGATTTCAGTAGAACCCCTATGTGCCACTGCTTCATGCCAGAGCATCATCGTGGCATTGTTTTCTTCAGCATCATGTAT
This sequence comes from Pseudeuparius sepicola, assembly GCA_963920635.1. Taxonomy (NCBI): domain Eukaryota; kingdom Metazoa; phylum Arthropoda; class Insecta; order Coleoptera; family Anthribidae; genus Pseudeuparius; species Pseudeuparius sepicola. The sequence continues at coordinate 33,226,819 of OY987303.1, forward strand.
TGCGTAGTTATATGTAGCGAGCTGTCGTTGATAAAATACTGATGAATGTGTTAGTGTTGGACAATACAAAACTTGTTGTAAATCTGTAAATAACACTATCAAATTAGGGTTATTACTGGCCATTTCGGTGTCGACTTTTAACGTTTTATAACCTGCATCTGCTCTCATGTGATGTAGTGTAGTCTCTGTCATAATGGATTGCCGTTCTTCCTCATTATTAGCAGCACAGAGTTTGATATAAATTTGCTTTTAAAAACATCAGTGTATGTTCTCAATGATATTTTTGAGTTGCAAATTTTTTCCAAAAACAATTTATGCATTTTCATTAAATTTAAGTCAGGCGGAAGACACTTTTTTGATGACTCATTCCTGATTTTCCTGCAAAGGAAATGAAGATATATGGTCCGAAATCCTGTCTATGTCTGTTCGTTGCATCTTTCTTGGACGATTTTCATGCCTACCTCGAAAATCTTTTATTTCTTTACCATTCTTCATTTTCTCCACGAGGTACTGAATTCTCCTGGGGGTTACTCCAAATATTTTGCAAACACTTTTCTGACACACTTTAACGTTTTCAACATAATACTTTACGGTGCACTGTCTCCTTGAAATATTTTCATCGACCTTCCTTCTTTCAGGCTCTTGTAGCACTAATAGTTTACATAAATACCGAGTTTGTTCGTCATAGTTTAAGCTTCGAAACATTTTAAAAAGCCGAACGAGTTTTTCGGCATTACATCCTCTCCGACATGAACATACACGCTCCTAAACATGAAAAAAATGTGTGTAATGCTAGTATTCGTACATACAACGTTGTTTTACGTACCTCATTTGGTGGTCGAATGGCCTCCACAATTTTGTTTCTGGCTGACAAATACTGCTCACCAGCATCCCTTGCACGCTTCCTGACATTTTGCTTCCAAGAATCTATATGTATTTTTCGTTTTTTGCCTCTATTTAAGTGGATAATATCCGCGGGAGACAGTTGCACCGCCATTCTAATAACCGATTGACATGCGCATACAACGTTGTTACAGGGAACGCAAGGCTCATACTGACTCGAGGTAGCGATATTGCCACTCATCCGGCTATTTTTTTCTATCGCAGTGGTGCCGATACATTCCAATAAGAATATAATACGTTGTTTTACGGAAATATCGTATTTCAGCAAAATGTTACATACAACGTTGTTACGGCCGACCCGTCATTTATTAACATTTTTGTACAATCCGTAGGTAAATACTTCGAATAATAACTTCTATCGTTAACTGAAGGTGAATTTATCATTTTAACGCTATTGTAGGGATCGCCATTGAATATATTGCCCATGGGCGCAAAGGCGGCTAAGGCTTGTTACATAGATACTTAAGCATAATAGCTATAGCGAGACTACAGTATTTAGACAATATATTTATGGCATAACTGCCTACAAAATATTTAGTTTTATTTTTTTTTTACTGGGGATTGACCAAAACTTTAAAACGACGGGTTGTCATTTAAAAAACGTCAGTCAGCAAATGCGGCCTGTCTCCTCCTCGGCCCCTGCCTTTATGCTATAAAACAGAAAAATTTTAAAAACTTTTAAAATGTTTTTTAAAATATTGTAATGGAATGCCTTAGGTAATTATATTCTCAATGTGAATAAGTTAAAACTTCATTACATGTAGATGTTTAAAAATTTTATTTAATTAAGAGCACAAATTTATAAAATGTATGCGCTGAAGATGATCTTGTAAAGATCGAAACATGTGTTAGCAATTTTAATGGACAAAAAATAAACAAAAACTTACGTTTTTTAAATGACAACCCGTCGTTTTAAAGTTTTGGTCGATCCCCAGTAACAAAAAATAAAACTAATTTGACACGACCAGGAAAAAAGAAGAAAAACTTTATAATAAAAAATATTTAAAATTCTGGTATAAAAATGTGTAATGATGGTGAAAACAATATAAGCTCTTCCTCCTTTCTCATCTGCACGCGGTATACAATAATAATTGTCAACAATAATTAAAATATTATGCTTCAGGGGTCTTAAAAGCCTTTAAATGATTGCTTGTATAATAGCAGTGATTTAATATCAAATAAGTAGTAAGTACATTCAATAAAATCGGTTGGCATAAGGGATAAGTTTGGTGACATAAACTTTGCTTGTGGCTACCATAGTATACGAATGTTTCAGAGAATTCTTAGAAAAACGACCGAAACAAAGTTCAAAACACTTCATAGACATTCTGTTAAGGCTGTATTCTACGCAGATCTTCAAATATAATTTGTATTATTATAAATGATCTATAATTAATATTGTTATTGCTATTATTTATTAATGTTCTCCCAGATTCACCAGAAAACAAATAAAATCATGATTTTATGACTGGCTTATTGTTTGTTTGTCTCGGCAAATTTTGAAATTATGTTACCTGCTCCAAATAACAGTTAATTTAAACAGTCTATGTCTTCAAGAGAGCTAGCTCATGTTAGGTGTCATGAAAAATTATTACAAATATAAAGGGTAACCCATTGCAAATGGAAGCACCTCGCAAAATTTTTATTCTTCATCCAATTGTAGCCGGATTTTTTTCTAAAGATAGGCCACAAAAACTGTATTTTGGGGAAAAAAAAAATCAAGAAGAAATCCTCTGAAGTTAACATTTAACATCAAAAACTTCATCACCTCGAAAAATAAATTAAAGCTTCGATCCAGTGTCAAGTGAAGTCAAGAATAAAAAAAAGAAGCCACGACTTCAGCCCTGTTAAGGCCCGAAGTTAGCGGGGAGGAAGTACGTCCGTATACCTACACCATGCTGAATTAGCACCTTAGTCAGCGTCCGACTAGAATCCTCAGCCCCACCTCAGCGCTGCTGCATCGGCATCTTCAGTGTTATAAATACAAGACGTTCTTTGTTTTGTTAGGGTTTTTATTCTGTATCTTGGCCAATAAAGATGTCAGTCTATTTTTTTTAATATATTGCTTTGCCGCATTGTAATATGTATGAAAATGGACGTGTCGGCCACTTGTTCTTAAATTACAGTTTCAATTTGCCGTTTTTTGAGCGACGCCCAAACGCAAAACATTCCAAAACCTCGGGCAATACTACGTTACACTTTACGCCTGAATGGCGTTAATTGTAAATAATTAATTTAAATATTGCCGCCCAGGCCAGACACCTCGCCGACGAGAATAAACATGTCTAGTCTGAAATAACAGTAATGGCCTGAGGTAGTCTGGGATACTGTCATATAACTGTTACGATAATGACGCAGAATTAATAAATCATTAAATTAATTAGATTACGGACAGAGGAAAAAGTATTCTCGTGTTATTATTCCATTGTCGCCAGGAGTATTGGTTTTTATGGGTCGTAAAACGGTTTATTAACATACTATAATACCGTAAGTTTAAACGATGCGGCCTAATTGCCGTCTGTTAGCCGCCAGATAGCCGGCATATTTCGTATATCGATATGGGTGCTTTCGAACAGAAAAAAATAACCGATAATCGTATCGACACAATCAAGGAATAAATTCCAGTGAGCCGAAAGTTTATGTAGAAGCAATATTAAAATAACATCCTGAGCATTAGGATATTGATAAATGGCGTCACTTCAGTGACAGCCAATATATCTTATTTGGAACAACGGGGGTAAAACTTACAGTCTCTGCTCCACAAACACAGCTTCTTTAATCAAAAGATCAACTGTACATATGTTTCGGCCCTCCTAGGGGTCATCTTCAGCAGTAAAGCAATACAGAGAAAATTATTTATATTAAAGCTTTCCAGACATAGTCAACTACAGTGAGTGTGGAAAATTAATAATGTAATAAATTATTATGCGAATTAGATTTTGTCAAAAACATTAAAACGTAGAAATAAGTAAAATCTTTTTAATCGTATCGAGGAGTCATGAGGAATTGTGTAGTCGATAATAACAGACTTAGGCAACCTAAGGTTGACAAAATCTAATTCGCATAATAATTTATTACATTATTAATTTTCCACACTCACTGTAGTTGACTATGTCTGGAAAGCTTTAATATAAATAATTTTCTCTGTATTGCTTTACTGCTGAAGATGACCCCTAGGAGGGCCGAAACATATGTACAGTTGATCTTTTGATTAAAGAAGCTGTGTTTGTGGAGCAGCGACTGTAAGTTTTACCCCCGTTGTTGTATTCTCCTACTCCACTTCAAGATATGGACTATTTCCTCAAGTTGCATATCTTATTTGGGTTTGCTAGATTCACCTACAGAACTTTCCGTCTGGGCACTTCCAATTTACGGAGCAAGACTTTGAACGGGACCGAAGAATAGGTAGCAGGTGAGTTCTTTGAGAATTATCTTTGATAAGTTGTAGTTGGTTAACTCCATAACTGTTAAAACTCACCTGGTAGAAGATATTCTATCGCACGTGTAGTTCTTGATTTCGATTAAATTCGATTGCTTTTGGAGCACCTATAATTAAAGAATTAAATGTAGCTGCCTTTTCCTGTCCTATGTAGCTCGGAGTGCCTTTTTTCGTATAGTATCGTATTTCGAACGGTGAATTCACGACGGTTGAGGCCACCTAGCTTAAGTAAGGCAACAATAATTTGTTCGCGTTTTATTATTTTTCGCTTGTTCGCTCATGACAGTTGACAGGTATGACAAATTTTGCCTTCTCCACCAGACGTAATATTTTTTGGTGGTGTCTAATTTGGACTTAATTTATTCAAATTAGACCACTATGGGAGAGCGCTGGGTACTTATTTTTTAAGCCATAGCGTTAGCAAAACCACTACTATGAGCTAGGTCACAAAACATCCTGCACCACTACATTCGAAGTTTTCCCTTTTCGAACTTCATCATGCGGCTTTTAATGAAACCATAAGTCAAATTTGACTTGGGCAGTTTATTTTTCAGGTATCTATCTTGTGTTTGGTTGAGCATATCTAAAACATCCCTGGCTCGAATGATACTGGATAAGAATAAATCCACTCCTAGAGCCTGAGCCAAGTAGGGGTCAACTGAGAACTAGAGGCCCAAACTACCTTACAAAATTGGTGTGAAATCTCTCACACCGTACAACTCCGCGAATTCCGAACCAAGGCCCACCGAGTAAGACCTCGTTTCGTTTCCGCCAAACCGAAGGCAAGGAATTCCCTGCTCCCGAATTGATCGCGTCATCGACCGACTGCTTTTCCGGACAGGCAAGTGACCCCTCGTTTTATAGGTTCTCGAGGTCATTGAACGAGATTCCACTGTCAAATTTTCATTTCCATCCCCGGTTGTGAAGATGGATAGACGAGGCAGAATCGAAATTTCCGCCGACTGCCATGTCAACCCTGAACATTTCAATGGACGAAATGACCCTGTAGAATTTCCAGCGAAACTAGAAGAAATGTGCGCGACCGAACACCTGTGCGACGATCAACTACTTCTTCACCTACATTTTCTTCTACAGGTAGCAGTAGCTTTGTGGTAGGTACGGAAGGAAATATTAGCCACACCTGCACTTCCACCGCTCAAAGCGATGAATCTGACAAACCGCCAACTCCTGTAGTGCATCGCTGCTTGGCCAGACTGTTCCATAATATAGGAAAGCATGTCCGAAGTTTTTGGTTTTTGAGTAATATACTTTTCCAAAGTGGCCCCTTTTTTCTTTTAAAATTAAAATAACTCCCTAACCTTTAAAGATAGACATTTAGTACCTTGACCCAAAAAGAACATACTCTTTAAGGGCTTTCTAAAAATGTAATAAAATACGGGTGTTCCTTGGGTCGCCACTACTTATTGGATCACCCTGTATATTGGAAAATATTTTCCGAATGTAGTAGGTACTCATGTTTCTCTACAAGTTTTGTTTATACTTTTTTTCTAGCATTAACAATGTAGAAGATTTACAGGGTGATTTATTCATAAATACATTAATTTCAACCACGTCATCAGGGAGGTGGATATATGCCGAAAACGCAAAAAAAAATTACTGCATGTTTAAATAACGGGGCAATTTGTCCCAAATCGCACCTGAACGCATGTAACTACGACATTAGCTGCAGCACATGGCACCGGCCGCGACGTTGCCGTTATTTATTGATAATTTAAATACGAAAAAATATTCAGTTTATGAATTTACCTAGTTGACAGGACAATAACAGGGTGTTAGCACACCTTGGACTTGGAGTGTTCAGCATCTAACTCGAGAGACCCTTATCACTACACTTTTCACAGCACGCACAAAACGCACTCAGTGTCTACAAACAGAGGCTGGAAAATAATGAAGTTGTTTCCGAAATTCGATAGATTTTGGAGATTTAAGACAAAAGTTTTATTAAAAACAACGCGCGCGTCCCATCCGCGTTCCTCAACTATTATTTATTACGTGAAACTTGTCAAGGATCTGCTGCCGGTTTCTATCACAGATTACCTAGTTTCTATTCTAGGTGGCGCCGTGGCGCCATCTCGTCATTCTTATTAACGTCGCCGAATATGTGGTAGAGCTCTCAGTCACTCCTCTCTGTGTTCAAAACCAAAATTCTACAGCGCGCTTTCTGACACGGTAACTAGCGAACCTTTATAACAGATGGCAGCATACTACAGAAACCAGAGTTGTCTACATTCTGTTTATGCGGTACTCTTTGTGCAACATTTTTGCTTTTTTACCAAAATGATTCTCTAGACAAATGCGGAAATGATATACATAATGATCCTTTATGGAGAATGCCTGCAGAATGTCAGTCAAGCTACCTCGGTACTATTTAGGAGATGGAAGAAGAAATCCTACCACTATCGGCAGGTAGGGAAACTAAGAGGGCCCTCGTGCGAAACTTCAACACTTTTCATTACAGAAATGCTTCCTACGAAGGTACTAGTGTCAATGAATGCGACATAACCTTCAAAAATATCCAAACAAAAGTACGGAGAATGATTATGTGCTCTGTGAAATACTGGAAACAAATAACATCACGAAAAGGCCCAAGAAGCCCAAACATATTTGCAAACTATTTATAATGAGTACCATTGAGTAAAGGAATAATTATTCCATTCCTAATAATTATTCCTTTACTCAATGTGCGTACCCAATATTACGTGCGAAAAAGCTATAAAGATCAAAAGGAGAAAATTAGAAAGATTCAAGTATTTACGACTGAACGAATGTCGCAGGAGAGAACCACCCCCACGGAGACGATTCTATTGCAAATATAGAGCCCTAATAACGATGAAGAGCAAAGCAAAGCGTATAAAGGAATGAGAAGTGTGTCGTTGGTGATGGTAACCACTTAAGCGGAAAGTAAGGTAATTTTAAGCAACTATATCCCAGAGAGGTTGGCTAATGTTGACGTTCTTATTTCAGAGGAAGTGGAAAACTCACAGAACACAACTACTTACTCTAGGAGAAATCATTTAAGCCCCCTAGTTGAGTACTTAATAAAGCATCCAAAAATCAAAAGGTCACGTAAGCAGCCGTTTCATTTATTTTTCTCGTTGGAATTTATCCCTTAAGTTGTCTCAGGCCAAAACTAACCGTTACTAGAGTTAAGCGTTAACATTTGTCTATAATTTCCGCAAGCATTTGGCAGAACATTCGCCTACAAGACAAATAATTATGTACTGCAAACATTCCTTTAAATTTACGATAGTTGCGTACATCTGGCAACAATGCTGACGCGCACGACGGCAAGCGTCATCCGATGCCGCATGCGCCCTGAAAACAAATCAGTGGCAGCCGTAAATAAAGGGCCAAATAGGTAAAAATGCGGTTTAGACAAAAAATAATTCCGGGTTTTAAAAAAAAGTTGGAATTTTTTTAATTGCGATTTCGCGTTCATGGTATCTTTCCCTACCCACTGTTAAAATTAATGTAGTTAGGAATAAATCACCCTGTAGACCACCACGGCCTACGTAACTCACCCGTATATAATTTTGATGTATCTATGTGTACTAATTCTAATAAAATATAAAATGTTTCGTTCAAAAATGTGCTTTTGAACTCCCATTATTTTTGTTCCCTCCCCAGTTCGTCAAGCCGCCTACGCGGCGTTTACGCGGCGTTCAGATTTCCTTCCTGCAAAATTAAATTGATGTTGAGTTCCCCGCGTATTAGGAGCGTAATTATGATGTTTGTTGTAGAAATCAGAAACAGCATGTGGGATTAGGAATTGTCAGGCATCAAACGCAGGCTTCCTGCCGACAATGCGTTTGATTTCCTAAGCCGGAATGTCGCAGAACGCGTTCCGTCGACATATGGCGTCTGGGGACGGAGCCGCTAAAATAATAGAGCATTTAAGTTCCGTCGCTCGTTCCAGTGGCGTATACAAAACTATTAATCTCTGCAAGTGTAGGTGCCAACGACAAAAAGATTATTTTTGTGGAAATGCACAAATGCATGTGCAGTATGATTGTTTTTTACGTGGGCGTATAAGAAAATATACACCTGCTAAACTTGCAAACCGATTGTCATTCGTTAACCGTTTGCGGGCACGAAGCCTGAGCATCGTTGCTTCTATTGATTCTCTGAAATTGAACTTTTTGGTTCACACAATCAGGCTACTTCCCGTTTTTTAACTTTATACCTACTTACTTGTGTATTGTTATCGATAGTTGCAGTATTTGGCATTGCAAGAGCATACCGCAAAGACAATGAGTTACAGAAATTACCATTAAATGATATTAACGACATGGATTCTATCATAACTGTGAAAATTCCTGATAGCAAGACAAGCAAACCTTGATCATATTATTTGTAATAAGCCGTAAAATTATTAGAAGTTTTAATTTTGTTGAAATGTATCGCAAATATGCATTCCTTCGTCCCCAGTCTACCAGTCACACTAGATTTTTTATAAGATATTATAACGAAAAATGCTCCGTTCAACCAAATACTTTTAGTAAAATTCCAAGTGATATTGCAAAATACCTACTTGGGTAAAGATTGAAAACCCAATGCAATACCCAAGGACACTGTTTTCGTAGATCTTCTGCAACATTGCTTGTGGAATCTGGGGCAGACCTGTTAGTCATTAAAACGCCATGGAGGATGGAAATCCTCAAGTGTAGCTGAGGACCTTCACAGGCAATGAAGAAAACAAAATTCAAAAAATTACTGGAAATTAAGTTTGTCCATCAGTTACCTCGACTGCATCTCGAGCTGAAAACTTCATGCCTCGTGCAACAAATATGCATTTTTTGCACTAGTTACACAAGTACCTATTTTTCTAAGTATAATAAAATTGTGTTTTTCGCATTGCAAGAAGAGAAATTTTTTCAGGGTATATTAGGTGTTTCAAATAAAGTGCGATTATATCCTTCGTTTTTGAAATAAAAAGACCAGCTTAAAACCAGGATGATCCAGAATTGATATACAAGGTGTTCTAGAAAAGTTTAGGGCAAAATACAGGGTGTCTATTTAAGAAAGGCCACTCGAGAAAATCTTGACAAACAAAAATCTGAGAACTTGATTTGAAAAAAAAAATTGCTGTTTTGATGAGCTAACTTTGCGTAAAAATACACTTGAGATCCATGGCTTACTTTCCGAGATATTTTTCAAAATCCCGAAAATCGCCGAAATTTATTCGGCATGTAACTTTTTTGTTTCAAGAGTTACCGAATTTTTTTTTTAATTAAATTTGTGTGCAAAAAATACCATGGTTTGTTGTGTGCTCTCTTAACACTTACATTTTTTTTATTTATAGCTGTCATGCATAGGTCCTAGAAAATTTTAAAAATGTGAAATATGTGCGAGAGACCGATACCTCGCAAGAAATTTCCAAGATTTCCAATGTAGTATGTTGGGAAAAAATACATAAAACGTGAAGGTACAAGATCCGAGGCCACGGCTCGCTACAATAAAATGGGCACGTTTTTCGGTGGGTACTAAGAGAGCACCCATTAAATCGTGGCATTGTTTCAAATTCTGATAAAGTAGAAATTAGTTTTGCCCTCAAATGATAATGGGTAAAATTTTTCGGTAACTGTTGAAACAAAAAAGTTACAAACCGAAGAAATTTCGGCAGTTTTCGGGTTTTTTAAAAATATCTCTGAAAGTAGGCCAAGGATCTCAAATGTTACACAAAGTTACCCTATTAAAAAAGCAACACTTATTTCAAATAAAGTTCTCAGAAAAATAAATTGTAAGATTTATTGGGGGATTTGTTGGATGGAAATTGTTATTTGTAAAACAAGCTTTAATAAATGGAGTATTGTGTATAGGCGCTTGTAAGCCTGCCGTGGTTTCAGCACGGCCACAACTGGGCACTCCTCAAGTTGGTGGCGCTCCGAGGTCTGTATACTTGTTTTGATGTGCACCTGTATCTATTAATTCACTTGAGCTCAGTTTTAACGATGGTTATTGATATTTACCCCAATGAAAAATTCATAACGTAATATTTTCCCCCGTATTCTGTTTGTTAGAGCATCTCGAAACAGTCGCCCGATTACCCCTGACAAGGATTGATCGCGGGAGAGTGACAGCTGGCGTTGCGTCGCACGCCTTCCCCAATTACCCGATAGATGGGCGACAATGCCTAGTGATTCCCGGGCCCTTTCATTACCCGTATTGTCGCTTGGTCTCGCCCGCCTCCAGTTATTCTTTGGATAAGACTCACCGGAAGCGTAACGTGTAATTTGCGCCGGATTTATTAAAGAACGAAGCGTAGGAGTTGATAAAGAAAGTTCTCGAGAGGGATTCAGTGCAAAGTCGATGATAGAAAAAATACAACATTAAGTATTTTAGCACGGTATTTCCCCAAATCTGGTTAAAACAAATACTATAATGTATTAAAATGTAAATCAACTTTTATCAAAACTGCATAAACATGCAAGAAGCAATGTATAGAACGATTAGGAGCACATTTTTTAAGTAACTTTTTTTGATAAAATTCTTCAATATTGCTAACGAAAAAAGTACTTTGCCTACACAGATAAAATAAGTTTATTGCTTATTGATTGTTAAAATCATCGATCATCTACCTACCCTACTAAACTTCAAATAAAATTCAAAATCTAGCTAATAGTACTCGTCAACACGCGCAACAAAAATGTAGGGACTAAATAGTCACATGCGCCCATACTGCTATTCGGCAAGTATTTATTTTCATCTGAATCGTGGAAATCAAATGTTATTTTCTATTTTATGTATGGAAATTGGTAGGATTGGGTCAATATTTCAAAGAAAACACAATCAATGCATTACCAACGTTTCGATGCTAATTTATTGTACCATTCTCAGGGCTCTAAAGTATGTACTGAAACGTTGGCAATGCATTGATAATTATTATTGGTTGATTATGAATTAAAATATTGACCCAACTCCACCAATTTTCGCACATAAAATTAAAGAGAGTCACAACATTTTTTACATACGTTTTTTCCGAAATGATCACGACTTACGCCTGTCATTCGGTGTTCATGAGGCAGCTCCTTAGAAATTGAACTGCTAGGTAAGCACACTACAGCTAAAACTGCCACCCTTTCTAATTCAACGCATGCGCAGGTCCATTTCTGCTAGGAAAGTGTTTCATTATTTAAAGCTCACCCCTCCATTCCAGAGCCACCTCTCCAATTTTTTTTGGACCATACTGTGTGATACGTCAAGAAATTTTCATATAGGATACAAAATTGCATGTGACTTACGGATACTTTGATACCGTGTGGATGTGTCTCTGGATAGGTGTAAAAAGAGGTGTAAAAATGGATAAGAAAAAAAAAAATGGGTTTTGAAATGACATTTGAGGATTTTGCCCTGATTGTTGTCAAACTAAAGTTTACAAAAAATGGTGCGGTAGAGCGATGTTATAAGCAAAATTATAAAATGCTCCTTTATTTTCTAAGATATGAAAAATTCCACTAAAAGAGGTTGTTTAGAATGCAATTTTTGAATACATACAAAAAAATCTAAAAACTGGGATTACTACGATTTTCTAGGGTTTTCCGTAGTACTTGAGCAAATGCTATCCTAGTTCTATCTGGAAAAAAGTCGGCCCTAGCCGCAAATGGCAACGAAGACAAGATAATAGAAATTGCCCCCCTCCCCCGCACAAGCATGTAGTTGCTTCTCGGGTACTCCTAGTTTGGAGTATTGTGAGGGTGAGAATTATTATTATTATTATCTCGACTTAGCCAAAAGGCATTCGCACTCCCTCTACGGGGAACATTCACTCAGATCCCGGGTATCCCGGATACCAAAAGGATCTGGCTCGGACGAGACCCTTGCCATGTTATCGGGCCTTAGGTGACATTGATGTTGTTGGACGTTCCTGCACTCCCCATGAATTTCCTGACGGTTCGGGCTGTCGCAAGTAGTACCGCTTTCTGCATGGACCTGTAAAGACTATCAGTTAGACCCAGCTCCTTGATGTTTCTCAGCAAACTTTTTGGTATAACACCAGTTGTTGACATGATGATTGGAATCGTCTGGATGTTCTCCATTTCCCATTGCCTTCTAATTCGTTCTTCTAAATCTCTGTACTTCGCGATCTTCTCGACTTGCTTCACACGCAGGTTGTTGTTGTTCGGGATGGCCACATCAATCAGAGTTGTCTGCCTAGAAATTTTATCAACTATTATAAGGTCCGGTCTGTTATGGGCAACTCGTTGATCTGTCAGAACTGTACGATCCCAGTACATCTTGTAGTTTCTGTTCTCAAGAACAGGCTCAGGTGTGTAGTTGTAATATGGGACCCTCTCTGCCTGCACAAGCAGCAGCTTTTCCGCCAGTTCCTGGTGCAAGATCTTGGCAACCGAATCGTGTCGTTCCTTATATTCCGTTGATGCGAACATCTGACATCCTCCTGTTATGTGCTGGATTGTTTCTGAAGTTGGGCACCCGTATCTGCATCTGTCATCCACTACCGATGCATCTCCTACAATGAATTTTAGGTAGTTGCGAGTTGGTATAACCTGATCTTGTATGGCCAGTAGGAAGCCTTCAGTCTCGGGGAACATTCGTCCCGAGGTCAGCCAATAGTTCGACGCTAACTTGTCGACATGTTCCTGGTTAACCTCATTAGGATGCCTCCCGTGCAGCGGCTTCCCCAACCACCTCTGTAGTTTATCGTTGTCGGTTCGGTGGTGATTTTGACGCTCGTGTTCCGTCAGACGTAGCGGTGTTGAGACGTCTGCTCCGCATATAGCCCTATGTAGTGTGGAGCTGTTGGCCTGCCTGTAGAAATAATTACGCAGATTTAATATTTGTTGGTCCAATTGCTTGCTGAGATCTGCCAATCCTCTTCCTCCTAGTTGACGTGGCAGAGTTGTTCTTTCTACGGCGCTACGGGGATGATGTTTATGAGCTTTTGTCAGTAGTGTCCTAACTTTTCGTTGCAGGTTGTTGATGTCAGTGTTGGTCCAATTCACTATTCCGAACGAATAGCTGAGTACAGAGCACGCATACGTATTCAGGGCCTTAAACAAATTCCTGCTGTTAAGATCAGTTCGCACTACTTGTCTTACTCTCTTGATGAATTCATTCATTAAATCAGTCTTCATTGTTCGATGGTCTATCCTTTGAGCTTGTTTCATCCCGAGATACTTGTATGTATCTCCCTTGCTCATTGCTTCGATCTCCTGGCCGTCCTGCATCTCGTGTGCGCTTTGTTCGAGCTTTCCCCGGATGATATTAAGGGTGCGGCACTTGTCCAGTCCAAACAGCATTCCGATGTCCCTGGAGAACTCCTCTACAATTTTAAGCATTTGCGTTAGTTGGTTTTTGGTTGCGGCGATCAGTTTTAAATCATCCATATATAATAGGTGATTCAACTTGATCGCTTCTGCGTTGTTGCTTTTGATAGCGAAGCCGTATTTTGTAGAGTTCAACCGATGTGATAGAGGGTTCATCGCCATGCAGAACCACAGTGGACTGAGTGAATCTCCTTGGAAAATCCCTCTTCGGATGTTGATTGTGTCGGTCTCGATGTTACTGTCTGCGGTTCTGAGTTGTATCTTAGTGCGCCAGGTTGTCATAACGTGTTCTAAAAAGGAAACTGTATGATGATCTATTTTATACAGCTTTAAGATACCTGTGAGCCAGTCGTGAGGTACGGAATCAAATGCTTTTTTGTAGTCCACATAAGCCATGTGGAGGTTTCGTTGCTTGGAATGAGCCTGGTTGCAGATGACAGAGTCTATGATGAGTTGCTCTTTGCATCCCATTGCGCCCTTCGAGCAGCCCTTCTGCTGCATTGCAATGATGTTGTTCCGCTCGCAGTGAGCATATATTCGCTGCGTAAGGCAAGATGTGATTATCTTGTACAGCGTAGGCAAGCAGGTTATTGGGCGGTACTTGGCAGGGTTATCCGTATTCCGCTGGTCTTTTGGTAACAGGTAGGTTGCACCCTGTGTAAGAAACAATGGCATTTTCAGAGGATCGAGCAAGACTTCATTAATTAAGGTAGTTATCTGTTCATGCGTGCACCACAACTTCTTAATCCAATAATTTTGGAGATGATCTGGACCTGGTGCCTTCCAGTTGTGGGAATTCTTGATGACATCGGAGACCTCAGCGGTTGTGAATTGCTCGTGTTGCATCTGGCTATAGTTCCGGCCCATCTCGCGTTCTTCGCTGATCCAGCTTGCACTGACATTGTATGGACCTGGTGTGGCAAGTTGATTTCTCCAGAAACCGTCGACCTGTTCTCTGCTAGGGAAACTCGCATTTGTGGCATCGGCGCTAGAATTAAAAGCAAGGTAGAAACCCTTTTCTGATCGTTCAAAGAGTTTGTTGTCTCGTTTCCTGTTGTTACTAGCCTTGTATCTCCTCAGACGCCCTGCGAAAACAGAAAGTTTTTGTTTTAATGTGTCAAGACATTGTTGAGCAGTGATGTTCGCGGGGTCATGCCGAGAATGCATTTGGGTGCGGCTCATTATTGCCTGCACCGCCCTCTGGATCCTTCTAGTTCTAACTCCTCTGATATATTCCGTCACTTGTCCTATGTCTTTACGGAGACTCTCGATCTTTCGATTTAGTCGCATTTCCCATTGAGCCATTCGTGGTTCTGGTCTTGCACGATTCAACTCTTGGGCCGTTCGGATCTTGGCACCCATTACAGTGGTGACTGCCGTTGCGGCACAGTAGATTAACATGTGCAGACGTTCTAATGTTGGTGTCACTGAAACATAGTTTGGTAAAATTCGTGTGTTCATAAGATCGAGCACGATCGCAAGTTTCCTGGAAGAATTTAATCTGGGTAGCGGTGGCCTGCTCAGTGGGTCTGTGCCTTCGTATCGCAATACTGCCTGTCTCATATGTGCGTTTAAGCCTTCAAAATGTTCTTCGTTAACCGATTCCAGACTCTCGGTTGTTGGTTCTACCGTTTCGGCTTCTAGTTGTTGTCCAGGCGCTTGAAGTTCCCCATTGTTGTTGTTGTCTTCTATGTCTATGTGTTCGCCGTGGATCTCTAGCTCAACTTCCCGTTTGATAGCGTTAAGTCGCGTTTCTGGAATTCGGTTATTTCTTAGAATAGTTCGATACTGATCTGACACTCTTTGTTCAGACACTTGCATGTGTGGAAACTCCCTGCAGAACTCGGCATGCAGTTGTTGTCGGTAGCCGATCATCTCTTGTCCTAAGTTTGTCACCCTGTAAAAAATACGCATAATCGATTCATTCATGGACACAGTCCATTTCATGCGTCGTCGTTGTAATCCCGCCTCTGTGAACGCTGGCTGAAGTTCCCGCGCAGCACCTTCGGTGGGTGGAACCCTAGTTCTCGTTTGGCTCCCATGTTGTAGATGTTCGTGTAGTTGTTGGGCTGTAGCTGTTTGTGCAACAGGGGCCCGCCTCATCAGCGCCCTGTCACCGACGTCCCGCTCGCTGTCATGTCCAGCGCCGGCTCCAGACATGCCCTGGCGATCCCCAGGCAGCGGCCCTATGACATTATTATTATTATACATTATTATTATTATTATTATTATTATTATTATTATTATTATTATTATTATATCGACTTAGCCAAAAGGCATTCGCACTCCCTCTACGGGGAACATTCACTCAGATCCCGGGCATCCCGGATACCAAAAGGATCTGGCTCGGACGAGACCCTTGCCATGTTATCGGGCCCTAGGTGACATTGATGTTCTTGGACGATCCTGCATTCCCCATGAATTTCCTGACGGTTCGGGCTGTCGCAAGTAGTACCGCTTTCTGCATGGACCTGTAAAGACTATCAGTTAGATTCAGCTCCTTGATGTTTCTCAGCAAATTTTTTGGTATAACACCAGTTGTTGACATGATGATTGGAATCGTCTGGACGTTCTCCATTTCCCATTGCCTTCTAATTCGTTCTTCTAAGTCTCTGTACTTCGCGATCTTCTCGACTTGCTTCACACGCAGGTTGTTGTTGTTCGGGATGGCCACATCAATCAGAGTTGTCTTCCTAGAAATTTTATCAACTATTATAAGGTCCGGTCTGTTATGGGCAACTCGTTGATCAGTCAGAACTGTACGATCCCAGTACATCTTGTAGTTGCTGTTCTCAAGAACAGGCTCAGGTGTGTAGTTGTAATATGGGACCCTTTCTGTCTGCACAAGCAGCAGCTTTTCCGCCAGTTCCCGGTGCAAGATCTTGGCAACCGAATCGTGTCGTTCCTTATATTCCGTTGATGCGAACATCTGACATCCTCCTGTTATGTGCTGGATTGTTTCTGAAGTTGGGCACCCGTATCTGCATCTGTCATCCACTACCGATGCATCTCCTACAATGAATTTTAGGTAGTTGCGAGTTGGTATAACCTGATCTTGTATGGCCAGTAGGAAGCCTTCCGTCTCGGGGAACATTCGTCCCGAGGTCAGCCAATAGTTCGACGCTAACTTGTCGACATGTTCCTGGTTAACCTCATTAGGATGTCTCCCGTGCAGCGGCTTCCCCAACCACCTCTGTAGTTTATCGTTGTCGGTTCGGTGGTGATTTTGACGCTCGTGTTCCGTCAGACGTAGCGGTGTTGAGACGTCTGCTCCGCATATAGCCCTATGTAGTGTGGAGCTGTTGGCCTGCCTGTAGAAATAATTACGCAGATTTAATATTTGTTGGTCCAATTGCTTGCTGAGATCTGCCAATCCTCTTCCTCCTAGTTGACGTGGCAGAGTTGTTCTTTCTACGGCGCTACGGGGATGATGTTTATGAGCTTTTGTCAGTAGTGTCCTAACTTTTCGTTGCAGGTTGTTGATGTCCGTGTTGGTCCAATTCACTATTCCGAACGAATAGCTGAGTACAGAGCACGCATACGTGTTCAGGGCCTTAAACAAATTCCTGCTGTTAAGATCAGTTCGCACTACTTGTCTTACTCTCTTGATGAATTCATTCGTTAAATCAGTCTTCATTGTTCGATGGTCTATCCTTTGAGCTTGTTTCATCCCGAGATACTTGTATGTATCTCCCTTGCTCATTGCTTCGATCTCCTGGCCGTCCTGCATCTCGTGTGCGCTTTGTTCGAGCTTTCCCCGGATGATATTAAGGGTGCGGCACTTGTCCAGTCCAAACAGCATTCCGATGTCCCTGGAGAACTCCTCTACAATTTTAAGCATTTGCGTTAGTTGGTTTTTGGTTGCGGCGATCAGTTTTAAATCATCCATATATAATAGGTGATTCAACTTGATCGCTTCTGCGTTGTTGCTTTTGATAGCGAAGCCATATTTTGTAGAGTTCAACCGATGTGATAGAGGGTTCATCGCCATGCAGAACCACAGTGGACTGAGTGAATCTCCTTGGAAAATCCCTCTTCGGATGTTGATTGTGTCGGTCTCGATGTTACTGTCTGCGGTTCTGAGTTGTATCTTAGTGCGCCAGGTTGTCATAACGTGTTCTAAAAAGGAAACTGTATGATGATCTATTTTATACAGCTTTAAGATACCTGTGAGCCAGTCGTGAGGTACGGAATCAAATGCTTTTTTGTAGTCCACATAAGCCATGTGGAGGTTTCGTTGCTTGGAATGAGCCTGGTTGCAGATGACAGAGTCTATGATGAGTTGCTCTTTGCATCCCATTGCGCCCTTCGAGCAGCCCTTCTGCTGCATTGCAATGATGTTGTTCCGCTCGCAGTGAGCATATATTCGCTGCGTAAGGCAAGATGTGATTATCTTGTACAGCGTAGGCAAGCAGGTTATTGGGCGGTACTTGGCAGGGTTATCCGTATTCCGCTGGTCTTTTGGTAACAGGTAGGTTGCACCCTGTGTAAGAAACAATGGCATTTTCAGAGGATCGAGCAAGACTTCATTAATTAAGGTAGTTATCTGTTCATGCGTGCACCACAACTTCTTAATCCAATAATTTTGGAGATGATCTGGACCTGGTGCCTTCCAGTTGTGGGAATTCTTGATGACATCGGAGACCTCAGCGGTTGTGAATTGCTCGTGTTGCATCTGGCTATAGTTCCGGCCCATCTCGCGTTCTTCGCTGATCCAGCTTGCTTATTATTATTATTATTATTATCTATGCAAAAACACACGGTATACATGCATTTTATTTTTTCAGAAAATGTGGCTCGTGATGAATGGATTTGCTTCACGAAAAAATAATACTGACGCTAGAAAAATCAGGTACCTCTTTGGTTTTGAAAATCACGGACACCACTTTTCAATACCTACTTTCCGTTTCCGGGAAAATATATTTATTCCAATGGAAACATATGAAATAATATCTTAAAGATATTAAAAAAACGTGAGAAAGTCGGTAACTACCGAAATGGAGACACTGCAGAAATGATGCTGACATATAATTATTGCTGACAATAATTAATGCGATGTGGGTTGAATTATATTTTTCCTTTTGTCTATATTGACGTGGGGCTGTAGGGGGATGATTATGTTTTGCCAAGCTAAAAACATAATTTGATGTATTTTTTGTGAAAAAATATGAAAATTGAAAAAAAAAACGTGTACTTTGTGTCTCATACTTTACTCATCATCCAGCTATATCATAGCAACTGATGGTAACTGATCAAAAATTGTTTTTTCTTACCCGGCTCCCCTGAGAATTGTATGAGACCTGTCGAAGATGTAATCTTCGGCATCTAACCGGCAAACAAAACTACCCACAAATCAAATGAAACCGTCCATATGTCTTAGTTGGCGCGACGCGATTTTTATGCGCGCGCATTTACACATACGCGCTCTTCTCAATAGAGAAGAGCGACGCAGGTTTTTGCCCACAATTGCTGATACACGGCATGAAATTCCAATCAATTTATATTATACACGGCAGACAAGGTAATAATATAATTTATTGCCGCATTATTCTTGCTCCGAGCCGTGCTACATAGCTTTTGTCGAGCGGCGAGCAGTAATTTTTGAGTCTGCTTTCCTAAATAACCAGCTCTCCTGCATTTTATTAAACGATTGTTGGTTAAGTGATTTGTGCACATGCCGATGGGATGCAAATCGCGGTGTTCCTGGCGGCACCATACAGGGTGCCACAGATTGGGTTTGTTTATCCATAGACAAATGTACCTACCTATTTGTCTTTGATATCTTTGTACCCATCGCCCACTAAGCCCGTTTCTTTTACAGACTACAGATGAAGTTGTAAGAAAACAGACAGCATTTCAAAAAAGAGCTTCCGAAGTTAAGCTACGGTTCTTAATTTACTTATATTCGACGAAATGACTAATTTTGAGATTTTGCTTACTTCCAACATATTCAATAAGAAACCACTAGTCAGAATTTTTCTTCGGTCAATGGCGTGCTGGCATAATGATAGTTTAATCAAATATAAGAAATATATGTATATTGTTTTGCTCTTTCGAGGACTATGTCGGCAAGACGATTTTGTTTGGTTTGACTTGTCGGGCTCTGTCGACTATGAAACGCATTAAGAACAGTTTTTTCCAGTGTCTATATAAAGTATGGATTTTTAGCCTATAGTAACAACTAAAGTTGTTACGTATATGTGTTTCTAAATAAACAGTCAGCTGTGGATGTCTTCCGCGTCTTCATTTATTTTTCGCTCATTTCTATATCGCAAAATTGAAATTTTCAAATGTTTACTTTCATAAAATCCACGGTGGACACGATTTTCTTTCTTCAAGTATCTTCACGCATACAAAGCTGTGTTTTTAGATGAGGGTTCCGGCCATTTTTATTTCTTAAGTCTCTCGAGTATACGGTGTCGATAAAAAGCTCAAGAAAATGTGTCGGTTCACAAGTCCCGGGGAAAAATCGATACATTTTATTATCTTCACCATTAGAAGATTTGCGTTTTTGGGCGCACCGGGAGCGCGCAGAGGAGAATTTTTTTTGGATAACATGCACTACCGGCCAGTAGCTTCTTATCTTCCAAATCAAAAGGACGCGGACATTTGTACGCGGGACAAATTAAATGATTGCAAGGGACAAAAGAACTAGGAGATATTTGGACGCAGTAAAATAGCGTTCTCTAAAATACTAAACAAAAAAGCGTACGAACATACATACCAGTATACTCCTACATACGAAGAGACTTTCTTGAGAGAAACGACGGGGATTATAAACGCTTCCAATTTAAAGGATGCCTAGTTGTCGCCTCGCTGAAATCTCTGCAGATTTATAAATGTGTTTCCATGCCTCAAACAATAACCTAATCACTCTTTAAAAACTATATTTAGCCAAAACGGCATAATAAGAGTTGTAAGTCAAATGCAACAAATTTTTAATATTTTTGTTGGTAGTCTACGCAGTAGTATCTAGTGATGTAATAGTAGGTTTTTCTATGTTAACACGATGAGGACACCGAAAATTTAAAAAAATTATACAGGGAAGTGTCAGGGACTGCTCTAAGGAATTCACACAGTATAAACTTTCGGTTAGATTTTAACAAAAGTTTCACCATTCAAATAAATTGGAAAATATGCGAAATTAAATCCTCCTTGAAATTTATTCAGTATATTTTGCGCAAAAGCCGTGCATCTTTTTGGTAACTAGAAATTAATTTGTGGTGTTTTATATTATTTACTAACATTTCCAATGTCATACCACCAACAAACATGTAGGTCCCTTAAAAAATAATAATAGGGTAAATCTAAAGTTTGCAGACCACAGCGGCCATCCATCTAAGAGCATCCCTTTAACATCAAGGTAAGCCTTTTCAACAAGCCAACACCCTCACCCATAGGACAAATGATATATATTATTCAAATAAGTGGCCGAGCACTCGCTCTATATCTATCTCAATCGAGGAGAGGTTTTAGCTTCCTGCATTATCCGTTGTTCTTACTAGATAGTCATTATTTGATCCAGGCTTATTCATGAGTTGAGATGGTTTCCATTCTCGAGTATGATTCTGGGTGAACAGTTTTTGATTATATTCCAAGGAAGATGTTTGTTTAAAAAACCTTTTACAGTAAGACTTTTGCTTTGATTGTCTATGTTTCAGTTGTTTATGTGCCTTAGTGGTAAATTTTGATTTCAGACTATCCCTAGGTACAAAACACAATGCGCAATTTTCTTCCCAAAAGCAGATTACAAGGAGCTGACAAGTTAGCTTTAGGAGTTACATTATATTGAAGGATTGACAAAAACGAAGTATGCCTTTTTTCAAAGCCTTAGTTAATAGTCCGTTGACAGTTGTTTGAATTGCTCTCTCTATCGTACCATTGGATTTGGTATATAATACCGACTTAATGTGTTGTGCTTCATGGAGTTCTTTTCAATAAAAAATTGTCAGAGGTGATTTCCTACGTCGTATATTCCTTTTTTGATATGGATAATACACACGAAGCGTATTTGCCCTGATCGTTATTCATTGTCACAAATTTTCTCTAACAATCGGCAATATCAAGGAAGCCCCAAGTGACTTGAAATCCAGACATTATTTTTTCCCACCTTAGAACACTTTTCACAACAAAACCAATTTTTCAATTTATGATATCTCTTTGATGCGCCTTATGGATTGTAATTATCAAGACCTGCCTAAGACTAACACCCACCGGTATTAGCAACCTGTTTTGGAAGAAGAGAAAATCTTTGTGAACGTAAATGTCGTGTATTATGCTCAAATAGTTTTAACTACAGCTGGAACATTGCTTTTGGGCATGGGTTAACCATCCACTAACTGTGTAATGTTTGACTTACTGGAAAACAAAGAAGGGTAGTGATTATATACAGGATGTTTCAAAATTCAGTGCAAAGATTTTAAGGACGTATTTTATAGGCAAAAGTAAGACTTTTTTCCCTATAAACATGTGTCCTAGAATGCACCCCCCGCGAGCTAGAGTCATCGTAACTTGCGCGAAAAAATCGATTATTTTGAACTGTGCCTACATTTACTCATCAATTCTCCTGAAAATTTGCAAACCCCTGTTTTTTTAGGCACTCTTCTCATTTTTTGCCTTAAAAATGACGTAAATCTGATTTTGGGGGGGATTTAGGGGGAATCTACACTTTTTTTAGCTCGGAGGAGGTGCATTTTAGGAACATGTTGTTGATGTTGTTGCGTTCCTATCAAGAATACAGAAGTAAAATGTACAGAATGACTTTCTTATAGAATTACAGCCCCCAGACCAAAGGGGTTCGCATCGTCAGAAAGGGCAGTCTCTTTGTTGTTAAAATTTAGATTTTTGAATTATATGTAGAAATTCCAGAAAATTTAATGATACGACCTAGGGACTTACCAGAGAATTACAGATTTTTGGCTTTTAAAGGCTCAATATTAACCTTCTGAAGAACTGAGAAATTCTTGCCAAGGTTTGAAAGGAAAAAAGAGCAGTTACTACGTAATTTAACGGAAATTCCATCCGTACATTAAGTACATTCAGATTCCTTTATTCCCAATTCCTAATTGGGCTTTATGAGATGAGAAGCACAATTACTGAGCTGTTTCACATGCACATAGCACAAGAATAAACTTTGAGCAAAATTCGTACTTTTATGACGTCAAAATCATTCGTGTTCTCGAAGAAAAGTTTGAAAATTTTTAATTTTGTACATTGCATACTTCCTGTTGATGTTGACGTTGACGTCCTCCCTGAATGGGAGGACGCCCAACGTTACTGGATGTTTGTTCTTTCGAAATCTTTCCTTGTGACTCAGATTCAGACAAACGCGAACTAACTATACCAAGCTATCCGCAATACTAACAAAGCTAGAAAACATGTTGTAAATCGAACCTTTCACTTATTGGTTATAATACAGGTCGTATCTTTGATAGGTATAGAAATTTTAACCACGTAATAGGGGAAGTCCATAAAGCCGGAAAATGCAAAAAACATTACTTGATGTTTAGAAAGTGGGGCAAAGCAATCTTTATCCGTGCTTAATGAACGCCACTGGATTCTCGCTAGAAACCCTTAGCGGTGAGGTCATACCTCTCCCTAGACGATGGAGGGTAAATACGTTAGATTGGGAGAGGGAATACCGCGACGTTGCCGCAGGTCAGAGTGGAATAAATCTGTTTGCAGAATGAGGTAGGTAACTTTGAAAATTCCGGTTGGTAGGTATGCACGTTTTTTTATGATGTCGTTTGCTATGCCATGAACTGTTTATTGCTTTTTCACGCGCGCACACAAATTGAGGTGTATTTTGCACACACTGTGGGTACTAGTGACACTACAATCTAGTAGGTATACTCGATAGCTTTGTTACAACAATAGTTCTGAACCAGTTTGTTCGGGAACAAACCCAATATTGTAGTTTTTTTCAAAATGGCCGCCGCTCCAAGATGGCGAATTGCCTTTTTTCTTTTATAACAACGTCGAAATAATGGATATCAAGAAATGAAAGGAAAAAATGAAAAAGTGAGTGACGTCATACTAAATTCAATATGGCGGCCGCCCCAAGATAGCGTATGAATTGAAAGGTGAAAGACGTCACACTAAATCCGATATGGCGTATGCTTCAAGATGGCGGAGGCCCCGAGATGGCGGACTAAATTTATTTACCACCTCGTCACATGGGAATCAAAAATACTAAAGAGCACAAAATAAAATAAAAAAACCTGTTTAAAAACAAGCTTTTAGTTAAGCCACTACCTAAGTGCGAATAAAATAAATTTAGGTGTAAAGAAAGTACATACTTCGGCAAGTATGTGGGTACTTGCTTATCAACGGATCACTGTCCAATAAAATTAATTGTTACCTACTTTTATGAGAATTTCGACCTACTTACCTTAACGAAAACCTAAACTTATTTTATTCGTTTTAGTACCTACATGGCTTGACTAAAAGCGTGTTCTTTGAACGGTTTTTATTTTTTATTTTCATTATGTGGAAAATATTCTTAATGGTAAAAAGTTGCGAAAAAATAGCCAGTCTTCCATGAAGTGAAAAGCCCTCAGTTTGGCGACATGTTGCCATAAACGGCAACACCGAGTAGTGGACGGTGGGTGCGGATTGTGCGGACGTGAGGCGCTTTGGATTAGACCGACGCCAGGGCGTCTGGCGTCGGTCTAAAATATTTTTTCTGGCTTTGTTTGTTATTACCATATGTTACCCTTCTGAAGATGACCCCTTGGGTGGGTTAAAATATATCTACCTACAGTTTAATAAACTCTGTTTGTGGAGCTGAGACTGTAAGATTCTCGTCATAATCTCCTACACCACTTCAAGACATGAACTACTTCCTCCGTTTATAATTAAATTCTTGTTTCCACGCTTCCAGTTTGCGGCAGTGTCACCTTTTTCTTATGTGTTCTGCCATCTTTTATCGTAATTTTCACGAAAATATCAAAACCCAGTCTGCCTTTTACGATGTGCGTATTCCACCGGGGAATGTTTCGCCCGCAACAGCACATAGTAAGCCAATGTTTTTTCACTAGCTGAACGGGTCCGCGATGCCGGTCGGTCGGTATTATTGTCCGCCGTAGTAGGTATATTTTGCACTCACGATCTACTTTTTATACACCACGTCGCGTTGTTTACGTCGCAACATGTTACGTCTCTCCAGCGGGGTTAATAAACACACGAGGCATGCACTTGTCGAGGGTAGCATATTAGTATTAAGATATTTAAAAGAAGTATCCGTAGAGTCGTCGGTCTCTAGTTTTCGAGAAGCATTTATAGACTGCCGTTAGCTGTCGGATTAAAACGTTGCCAGCTCAAGACAATTTTACTAAAAGTTACACACATGGTACATGGCTAGAGTTGTTATGAACAAAACCCCCACCCCATCAAATACTATACTATCTACGAGTACCAGGGGATAAGTGTACAACATTTTAGATATCTGGAGCATCTTTTTTTATTTGCTGTATTATGCCTACTTACCTGTAAATACTTTGTGCCTACCACAACGGAGTCGACCTATACAGAAGGCGCTCTGCTAATACCTCTCTCGACGAATTTTCACCAGGAATTTTTATGCAAATGTCTGAGGCAGTGCCTGGGGTGTCATGCGGACTTTGATCCTAAAATTCGATCGGTGACCGGTCCCGTCCGGCCCAGGTCCTCGAAATTCACCTGTTGTCCGGCAGGCCTTTGAAAGTATTATCGCGATGCTCTCGCTGCATGCTTTTCCCCGACGTTGATTGAAGTGCGTGTTATTATTCCAACATTCAAATAGGAAAAAAATCAGTACGCAAGATAATATCAATATCCCCTGATACGCTATACGCGTAAATTTGATCCAGAACTGTCACCATGCAATAGTGTAGACAGTATAGCTTTCGAAAATAAAAGTGTTTGTGGCTAGATTCGTAAATGGAGACATTACTTTTACGTATCCCATTTCAAATATACATATAAATAAATTCTACTTCAGTAGTCGGTACATCTATATTTTAGTAACTTGTCTTGTATCTGGAGCCGCTGTGGCGATGTTCGGAGCATTGCTAACTATTTAGACTGAATGTTTTTCTGCCTTCGATGGACCTTGGCGTGAATCCAGGTCGAGGCAAACTGTGCATGTACTAGAAAAATACCGCTGATGGCCAAGAGCAAAAATGTGGATTCACGGACTACGGTATTGCTCTTTAGTATCTTTTATCTGTGTGATTTCTTAATTGTCCTACACTCACTGGGACTACTACAGTTTCTAGGGTTTTACATAGTACTTGAGCGAATGCTATCCTAGTTCTATCGGGAAAAGGCGGCCCCTGGCTGCACATGACAACGAAGACAAAATATTAATAATTGCCAATTGCCCTCTCCCCCGCACAAGCTTGCTTCTGGATACTCCTAGTTTGGAGTATTGCAAATGTGAGAATTGTTATTATCTGACAACCTATGTAAGTAGTTTATATGTCATACAAATTTATTATTAGATTGCTTTTTCTAAGGAAACAAATATTTCGCTACTAAAATTATCTGAATTTAAAATTGACTAGTTAAATTTTTCGGTAATTTTAAAATGAGTCAAGTAATACCTAATTTTTTTGGGAAATACTAAGTAATTTCTTGTCTTTTAGATATAAATATATTCTTCGAATAAATCCATTGTAATTTTACTCAATGAAAAAATTAATTGTTTATTATCTTCATCAATTTTCAAATCGCGATTTTTTTGCATCTCCAAGTATACACTGCGTCCCGGATAAGAATGAACAGCATGGGGATATTGCAAACGGTGAGAGATACGGCAACGGTTAAATGCGTATTTATAAGGTCAATAAAATGGCACAAACAGATTTATAATATCTTTTTATGTTTTTGAGTTATTGTGATAAAAGTAAAATTTTGCGTTTTCAATTTTATTTTTTTCTGAAGTTGTTATCACAGATAGAAAAAAAAGAAAAACACTTTCTTAAGGCACTTTTTAACGGGCTTTAAGATGTCGTTTTCAGATTTGTTCTACAACGTTTCGTTTTTAAGAAACCATCTTCAACTTTATTTTTTTAAATACGGACCTGGATTTTTGTTTGCAGATATTGAAAGCACTTTTCATTGCAAATACCATGATGTATGACACGAAATATTTTTAAAATGTTTTGAGACAATTATACTGAAAATTCCTTTTTTCCATTTTTTTTTCTATTGCGGCCCTGTATTTAATAATAAGAAGTCTAAATTGACAACAGTTTAACTTACAGTTTAGTTTCGAAAACTTAATATTTTTAAATACGGCCCTGTCTAGTGTTTTCCTCTGTTGTTGTACAGCAAACAGTGTCGCATTGTGTTTTGAAGTAAATTCATCGCTTTTTCTAATTGTGAAAAGAAAGCTTTAAGCCAACGAAACCAATAACTTTTGCCATTTATTAATTACAACAATATATTCATTCGCCCTCTACACTATTTCTGTGACACAAGATATAACATGCTAACATGTTAAATTTGTCGTCATTTGAAAAAGCACCATCCATTTCTAATGATCCAAATTGTTAACTAAATAATACAGTGGGAGCTATGACAAATGACAAGGGGTTGGTTTCGTTGTTTCAAAGCCTTCTATAGGTGGAGGATTTTTATTATTTTTTATTATCGTATGTGACTGTTATTAGTCTTTGGCGTCCTTTTTTTAGTTCTCCAATTGAAAAATAAGTTGTAAGTTAAATTGATGAACGTACTGATTAATATTTAGACTTATTATTCAATACAGGGCCGCATTAGAAAAAAATGAATGGAAAAAAGGAATTTTCAGTATAATTGTCTCAAAACATTTTAAAAATATTTTGTCATACATCATGGTATTTGCAATGAAAAGTGCTTTCAAAATCTGCAAAAAAAAATCCAGGTCCGTATTTAAAAAAATAAAGTTGAAGATGGTTTCTCCAAAACGAAACGTTGTAGAACAAATCTAAAAACGCCATCTTAAAGCCCATTAAAAAGTGTCAGAAAGTGTTTTTTTCTATCTGTGATAACAACTTCAGAAAAAAAATAAAATCGAAAACGCAAAATTTTACTTTTTTCAAAATAACTCAAAAACGAAAAAAAAATAGAAATCTGTTTGTGCCATTTTATTGACCTCAAAATTGCGCAACTTTTTCCCTATTTAACCGTTGCTCTATCTTTCACCGTTTGCAATATCCCCGTGCTGTTCATTCTTATCCGGGACACAGTGTATAAGACTTGTCATACTCGAGTAAAAAAAAAACCTCTGGCGTGAAAAGTAGCTGAAAAGTTTCTCCACCTTCGATGCAATGTTCTCCAAGTTAGAAGAACCAAGTCGCCAACAGAGGTAAGTACAGTTCTTATAACTGCGCGAAAGAAATAATACTTTTCTCAAAGCTCAACCTCTCCTAATCTCATAGAGTCTGCTACTCGTTTCGCTGCTCAACATTATTTGATCCTTTACGCGCCGGATATTTGATTTTGCATTTCTCTATTATTTATTTTTGCATAAAAAAAAGTAAAATTGGTATTTCTCGCATTAAAATTTGAATAAAAATCGCTTGAAACTCAAGGTAACGACAACGGTTGGTTTGCAAGAACCGGCGAAACCGAACAAGTCATATTCTCTTTTTTATTCGTGCCCTAGGCGGCCCTCAGCGGATGTCGCACAAGTAAACTGAGATCTGTTTACATTTGAAAGTTTCTTTTAATTTGTAGTGTAATAGTTGTCGAATATTGTTATCGTCGCAACCGGTCATACCTACTTGTGGTTTTGTCATCGCATTATTGCGTGTAGGTGGGGGTTTTATTCATACTTATCGCTATTGTTCTCGAATATTTGTATACAAGTTGTTCAATAACTATAATACTTTTATTGAATTGTTTTACGATTTGAACTAGACATAATTAAAAAAGAATATCGAACTCTCAGAAAATAAAGCAATTAAATGCTTTTTGTAAAAACGCTGTGAACAGACTTGAACGTTTGTACTTACATTTTCGCCGATTCTGCTCCAACTAATAATGAAGTCAAAGATGAATTTAAGATTAGATACGAACAACTTAAAGAAATCTATTCTGATTATTGCAAAAATCATTCAAATCTTCTCTCCTTGTTATCTCTCACTGAAAATCCAAATTTAGAAAATGAAGATCAAATACAAAGGAGTGTTGATAAATATTTTTTTATTAAAAGAGTTTTTTTTTCACTTTTTGATCAAGAACTAATCTCAAAAGATGAAAATCAGTGTGTTTATCAAAATAGTGCCTTAAAATTACCGAAAGTTGATTTGCCTAAATTTGATGGAGATTACAGAGAATGGCCCTCTTCCATTGATTTGTTTTGTTCTCTGGTACATTCAAATAAAACAATCCCTAAAGTTCAAAAGTTTCAATATTTAGTTTTATCACTTTCTAAAGAACCTTTGTCTTTGATTAAATCTCTCAAATTAACTTCAGATCATTATAAGATTGCCTTTGATACTTTAAATAAGCGATATCAAAATCCTCGTTTGTTAACTGACGACTGTTGCCATAATATATTAAATTTGCCTAAATTGAAATCAGATGATCCGTCAGGTCTCATACATTTACTTGATGTTTTGAAATAAAATCTCGAAGCTCTTCGGAATTTTAATTTACCTGCCTGGGACTTTGTACTATTTCATCCTGTTATCTCCAAATTAGATTTTGAAACTATTAAACGGTTTGAATTAGAATATAGCTCAACTGCAATACCAACTTTTGAAACTTTGCGAACATTTCTCCAAAAACAGTGTGTAGCTCTACGATCGTTTGCACTAGCTTGTCCCCAAGCTGGTAAATCAGTTAATAATACGAATAATTACAAAGGCAAACCAACTAGTTCTTTTAAATTTAAACAAAGGCAAACTAATTCTTTTATGGTAAACACACCTCAAAATTCTCAATCAGGCCCGTTCTGCTCTTTCTGTAAAGCAAAAAATCACACAATTTATGTGTCCCCCTTTTCTTGAAAAAACACCCTTAGAACGATATAATCTCGCCAAACAAAAAAATCTTTGCCTGAACTGTCTCTGTAACAATCATGGTGTACTCTCTTGTAGCTCGTCATCACTTTGTCGAATTTGTAATGAACAACACCACACTTTATTGCATTTTCGAAAGCAGGAAGGAGTTTTGCAACCCATAGCTGCTTCTTCCAATTCAAATGTTGTTCCTAAAAAAGATGAAACTTCTGCTGGTTCTTCTCGGGTTAATTCGCTAACCAGCATTCTACCATCTACTTCCAACACTATTCTCTCAACAGCCTTAGTTAAAGTGTTCTATGCATATGGTGGTTACCAAGTAGTTAGGGCTGTTATTGACCCTGGGAGTCAATGGGTTTACGAAGGTGTAAGCTCCATCTCACAATTTTTGGTGTGGCTGAACACGCTTCTTCGGCATCAAAAGGTGTTTCTTGCACAATTTCTCCGTGTGACGTTCAGTCGCCATCTATTCCTGGAAGCTGTGATTCTACCCAAAATTTGTAGTGACTTACCCGCCTGTCCATTCAATGTGTACCAGTGGCGCCACTTGGCCAATTTTAAAGATCCCAATTGTGGTCCCCTGCAGCGATTGAACTTCTGTTAGGTGCTGATATATCATGTATGATATATGTATGATATACCATCTTGTAAGATTAACGGATATATATCCGTTAATCTTACAAAATGGTCGGATAGTACCAGATACTCCTTCTCCATCAGCGCTGTTGACCATATTTGGTTGGATTATTATGGGAAAGGCAGTTCAGCTCTCTTCACCTCCATCGTTATCCCTAGTTACTTCGCTTTGCTCAAGTTTTGAGCCTTCTCTAGATTTTAATATAAGAAAATTTTGGGAAATTGAGGAAATACCTCAAATTGAACAGTTCTCGCCTGAAGACTTATTATGTGAAGAAACTTTCCAAAAATCCTGGTTACGAAATCCTACAGGTCGCTTTTCAGTTTCTCTCCCTTTTGAAAATCCACATCCCATATTCTCTGGATCTCGGTCGAATGCTCTTCGTCGTTTTCTTTCTATGGAAAAACGTGGGCACATGGAAATTGTTTCGACACCTAATTGCGATTCGGGTGCGTTCTATTATATCCCACATCATTTTGTCCTGTAACCAGAAAGCATGATTACTAAAATGCGTGTTATGTTCGATGCATCGTGTCGAGATCTGAATGGCAACTCTTTGAATAGCGTTCTAATGACAGGTCCCAAACTCCAAAAGGACATTGCCTCAATTTTGATCATTTTTCGTATCCATAGTTATGTGCTCACGGCTGATATCAAGCAAATGTACTGTCAGATTCTTGTCCATCCCGAAGACAGGGATTATCAGCGAATCTTGTGGAGATTCTCTTCAGATGATCCCATTCAGGATTTTGCATTAAAAACCGTAACATTTGGAGTGTCTTCTTCTCCTTTTTTGGCCCTACGCACCATTCAACAACTCACTGTTGAGAGTGAAAGCCAGTTTCCTGTTGCTTCTAAAGCTCTTGCATCAGATGTTTATGTAGATGATATCGTGACAGGTGCAACATCGTTTGAAAATGTTAAACACTTGCAATTTGATTAATTGAATTGTGTAAATCAGCTGGTCTTGAGCTGCGCAAGTGGGCAAGTAACACTCCAGAACTGTTAATACATCTCGATCAAGATCATTGTCAAGATCTCGGTTTTAATTTCAACTTTGAGAAGGATTCGTCAATTAAGATTCTCGGTTTCCAATGGTTGCTTTCCAAGGATATTTTCTCGTATAGGGTAGAAGTTATCGATAGAATTTGCACAAAAAGAAGTATTCTCTCAGAATTAGCTAGAATATTTTACCCTCTCGGATTCTTCGCTCCTTTGACTCTTTTCGCCACGCACTTGATTCAGTACCTACTTGTGGACCTTGGGGTTGGATTGGGATGGAACTCCACCTGACAATGTTTTGGAAGTCTGGAATCAATATAAATCTCAACTTAGATATCTATCTGATCTTCAGATCCCTCGACAAATGATTGTCCACATTTCTGCTTCTTACGAACTCCATGCTTTCTGTGATGCATGCAACTTAGTATCTTTTGTTCTATTGTCTCTCGATAATAAAATTTGTATAAAAAATATCTTTGGTTAATCAGATTCAATGGTCGTACTCTCTTGGCTTAGATCGTCCCCACACAAATCGAAAACTTTTGTTGCCAATAGGGTCAGCCATATACAGAATATTCTTCTCCCTACATGTTGGCATTATGTTGAGTCAGCTCACAATCCTGTTGACTGTGGATCGAGCAGTTTACTTCCTGCTGAACTCGTTGGACATATATCATGGTGGGCGGGACCATCGTGGCTTTCTCTTTCCAAAGAATCTTGGCCACACTTCAATCAATTTCAGATGATTCTGACATAACTCTAGTTCGTCGTGAAGAACGCACACTTTCTTAACCACTATAGTCTCTCTGGAACAATTAGATTCTCTACTCGATCGTTTCTCGTCGCTAGCAAAGATCCAGCGTATTATAGCGTATGTTCTCAGATTTGTTTACAATCAAAAAAACTCTCATTTTGTAGAATTGGATCTTCAAACTGCATTGCTGGTTCTTGTCAGAAGAGTCCAGCATTTATCGTTCACTGATGATCTTCTTCGTTTGAAAGACAATAAGAAAGTATCTAAATCTTTTAGAAAATTAGCTCTCTTCGTAGATGAAGAAGGCACTCTTAGAGTAGGTGGTCGATTGTCCAATTCTAGTCTTACCTTTTCTCAAAAGCATCCTGCCTTGCTACCACGTCACCGTCGTCTCACATATCTCATTATCGAACAATTTTCTCAATCTTTCTGGATATTGTCGTCTCGACGAGCCATTCGGCATGTTCTCTCGAAGTGCATAAGGTGCTTTCGTGCTAATCCTCGTTCTTTGCAACCTTTGATGGGGGTTAATCAAATAAAGCCATTTCAAAATGTAGGTGTCGACTACGCTGGCCTATTCTTGGTTACTCTTGCAAAACATCGCGGATCTAAATCTCACAAAGCATATTTAGAGGAGGCTTGTATAGAAGACAAAATAAGTTGGTCATTTAATCCTCCAGCTTCTCCCCACTTCGAGGGGTTATGGGAAGCCGGAGTAAAATCCGTTAAATCCCATCTCCGACGATTGGTGAACATATTCTCATGTATGAGGAGCTCTATACTATATTCTTAATTCTCGTCTTCTCTGCCCTCTTCCGATCCAAACGATTTATCAGTACTGTCACCAGGACATTTTCTTCTTCTTGCTCCACTGTCATGTGTTCCAGAACCTGATCTTAGTGGTTTTAATATGAATAAGTTAAACCGTTGGCAGCTTCTGCAGATAGTACAACAGGATTTCTGACGTAGATGGCATGTTGAATATCTCCACACCATGCAATAACGAGTTAAATGGAATGATGGTATAACTAACATTAAACCTGGTACCCTAGTAATAATTCAAAGCGAAAATAACCCCCCTTTAAAGTGGCCGATTGGGCGAATCAAAACTTGTCATCCAGGAACCGATGGTATATGCCGAGTCGTTACTGTTCAGACTGCTCGAGGATTGCTAGACCGGTTGTTAAGATTTGTCCATTACCTATTGAGTAGTTCCACAATTTTCAAAAACTCAATTTTCTTGTTTTCTCATAGTTCGTTTTTTTTTGTATTTAAAAATATTCATTTTGGTGGGCGGTATGTTTGGGAAATACTAAATAATTTCTTGTCTTTTAGATATAAATAAATTCTTAGAATAAATCTATTATAATTTTACTCAATGCAAAAATAAATTGCTTTTTTCGCATCTCCAAGTATATAAGACTTGTCATACTCGAGTAAAAAAAAACCTCTGGCGTGAAAAGTAGCTGAAAATTTTCTCCATCTTCGATGCCAGGTTCTCCAAGTTAGAAGAACCAAGTCGCCGAGAGAGGTAAGTGGGTAGACAGTTCTTATAACTGCGCGAAAGAAATAATAGTTTTCTCAAAGCTCAACCTCCCCTAATCTCATACAGTCCGCTACTCGTTTCGCTGCTCAACAACATTTTTAATTTAATCTAAAAGGAGATTGCAGTGGAATAAGGGTAATCCTGACTTTTAGTAGATTTTACCGATTTTAGATATAACCGGGAACTGCACAAGCATGGGCGTCGCTACGACATTTGCCAGGGGGGGCTATAGTTAAGAGGGCGTAGCTAACAAATTTAAAAATTAAAATTTCATGCTACAAAATCGCACAGCAGGCGAAAATTTTTGAAATATTCAAGGTCAAATATACACAACCAAATTGTCTAGGGATCATCCTATTATTTTAAAAATGTATGGCACAATTGAATTAATTCTTTGTCACATCAGAAGGAATAAACACTAATCTGGATTTTTACGTATTTAGAACGAACTGTATGCACATTTTTTAAACCATTTTTTTAAAGATACCTTTTTTTGTTGTTTGGCTCGAACGACAAATTTCTCTCTACATTTTAATAGTACGTGTTCGGATTCGAGAAGTAGGCAGCGCTCTATCTGGGCACATCACAAAGCGTAATTAGTATGCTGTGTTCACGATACGGAGAAGCCAATGATGTAAAAGAGCAACATCTAGGACGACAACGCCAAGCAACCCCTGACAGGGGAGCGATACTTGGCGTTACAGGCCAGGGGAAACCCTAATGTCAAGGCGGTTCAGTTGAGACAAGAGCTCTTGCGAACTCATAGCATTCAAGTTTGCGCTCAAACTGTGCAAAAACGATTGCATGAACAACATTTGTACCAAAGAAGGCCGCTGAGGGTCCCACGAATAATGCCTGGAAATCGTGCGTCCAGTTTATCCTGGTCACAAGAATATGTGTGCTTTTTACAGATGAATCCGGATTTTGTTACTATTGTTACTATACCCAGATTCCCGATGTATACGGGTAAGGAGAGAACCTGGTAATGTATCCCGCCTCAGACATGCTAGGGAGGTTGTTAGTTATAGAGGAGGTTCTATAATGTTTTGGGGTGGCATACGTGTTGGTGGAAAAACTAATCTAGTTTTGATTGACGGCAGCTTTAACTCTGTGAAATATAGGGATACAATAGTTTTACCTATTGTCACGCTATATCTAGCAGACATGGGAGCAAATTCAATACTCCAACAAGATAATGACAGGCCCCACCACAGAAAATATATTCAGATAACAGAGAGCTCCTTAATGACAGCTGTCAAATGGACTCCAACTTCGAAGCTTAATATTTTCCAAATGCTTTGATATTGAGGTCAACTATTAAATGTTCGCTAATCTAAGAATTGGGAAGATTATATTTTGGGAAAATATAATTTCATAGGAAATGTAATCTGCTTATTTTTGGAGTCTGTAGTTGGAGTCCATTTGACAGGTTTCGTTAAGGAGCTTTCTGTTGTGGAACTATATTTTCTATGGCCCCATGTAACAAGGATTGTAGTTGACTTTTTTGACGAGAATTATACCTATGTTTTTTAGTGGCCCTCTAATTCGCCTGACTTAAATCTTATTGGAAAAGTATGGGATAACATGAAAAGACGTCTCTTGGATGTTGGGGATGATTTTATAAATCAACAAAAGCTGGACAGG
Source organism: Pseudeuparius sepicola (assembly GCA_963920635.1). Lineage (NCBI taxonomy): Eukaryota > Metazoa > Arthropoda > Insecta > Coleoptera > Anthribidae > Pseudeuparius > Pseudeuparius sepicola. The sequence continues at coordinate 33,262,044 of OY987303.1, forward strand.
GCAGTCCAACGTGATAGGCTTATTTTAAGTATGCAAAGACGTTACAGGGCTGCCATTAATAATAGAGGAGGACATTCTGGGTATTAAATTTTCATAGTTTTTGTCAAGTTATTTTTTTATGTTACATTTACTTCTACTAATTTTCTGATGTTTGTGAAATAAATTGGTGTGATAATTTTTTTGGGTAAATTTTCCATTTTTTATGCGAGTGAGAGTTCTTGATTTATCTTCAATAAAAAAATATTAAAGAAATGAGTGTTTTGGGTGTGACAGTATAAATTAACGGATGTCAATAAATTTGGTGGTAATTTTTCTTTGTTAATTATCGCCTTATAATTATTTCAAGCTACAGAATCAGTGTCAACTATAGAAATTTGTTTTTATACAAAAGCAGCAGAGGTGTTTGTTTACTAAAATTCGCCGTAGGCGAAAATTTTTAGAAATATGAAGGACAAATAGTTTAAATGAGGCATAGGAAATTACAAAATCACAACAATTTCCTGTAATTTTTCCTCTTTTTTCTCAATGTAGGGGGTTTGAAGCCCCAAACCATCTACTTACCACTCTCAGGCCAGGTTTCGTGAAATCGATAGGTAGCTACTTGACAATAATAAGTCTAGATATTTTTTATTAAATGTAAGAATGTTACACATTATTAGGTGACGATTTTCCACTTTATATTCAATCAATGTTGTATATTCTGTGTTTAGGACATTTTCAATATGAACACTTGGATCTTTTTTATTTATTATTTAGTAATTTTTCGATATTATCAATTCACACAGCTATTATTTTTAAGTTAAGGGATTTACTTGCTTTTATTGCGCTATGTAAATACATAAAAAAATACCTGTTAACTATGGTTGAACGTCCAAAGCGATGGCACAAACAAAATAAATATAGGTATGTAGTCAGATTTTGCAGGAGAATAGCTATTAAATATGACTTCAGCATATACAGTGTGACTCACTTCAAACCAGAATACCCGCATAGAAGATTTGTATTTATAATCCGATTTTGATCTAGTTTTTTAACGATAGGGTATCAAAAACTGTACCTACTTTAGGGCAAATTGGCACATTCTATTTTAAAAACCAAGACCTACTATGACATATTTTTTGGGTCAAAATTGGACAAATGACAATTCATATTAGGCATATATTTATAAAAATTGTGACTACGCCACTGGATTGGGCACCCCTTAAAACGCGTTTGTACCAAAATTTTGTTCAAAATGTCGAACAGTAAAAATTCTAGAAAGCAATGAAAATCATAAGATCAAACGAAGTTACATAAGTGATGTTCGATCTTGATTATATGAAGGCCTCGTCGAAGTAAATAAGTAAGTGTAGTATCCCCGCTTCTGTCCGTCTGACCACAAATTTTAAAGGAAAATAGGTTTCTCCCGCCATCCGCTTGCCCCTCCCCTCGCGCCCACCGCCGCCCGCCCGCTCTGCCATATTTAAAGCTGTTGTTGCAAGAAGTTAAACTCAGCACAAGGCATCGAAGTAGCCAACGATTTAATAAAATATTTTTGTCATCATTGCATTCCTGAACAAATAATTGCAAGGACTAATGTCCTGGGGAATAGGTATGGAAATACGGGTGGGATCTTGAGACTTATTTACTTCAACGAGGCCTTCATATAATCAAGAACGTCACTTAGGGAAGTTTGGTTGATCTTATGATTATATTCGGCCTCGTCTCGTAAATAAGTAAGTGTATATTTTTAAAGAAACTTGCAACAACACATTCCACTTTCTGGGCTATAAGTATATATTTTATCAAAAATGTAACTGACATCAGTTTTTGTGTTCAAATTTAACACTGTTGTTGTTAATTGTGTATTATCTATAACTGGCTTATTGTAAAAAACGGCAATTGTGTTGTAATTTTTGTCCATCCTGCAGCTAGTCTGATGGTGTCAAAACTTACTCCGGCTCGTCCGCCTCAGATGTCGACACTTGGCGAATGCTTTGAGGTCTATATTGACTTGTATCTAAGCCGCATTTCTCTAGGATGGTGCCTAGCCATCTGCCAATTTTTTGCGAGGAGGCACGGTGATAAGGCTTTTTATAGGTAATGAACAAGAACTTTCAAGACTCTCGCAGGCCCTTTGTTCTTTTGAGATATTCCAAGAGTCTTTGCTAGGCCCAACTGCGGTTCTGCATTGAAAAAGGGTAATACTGCAAAGGGGTTGTGACCTATTAAGAGCTGACGTTTTAAGTCTACTGCAAATCGAAATTGTGATCTTCTTTTCTTGGAGAGAAATATTGTCTATATTAATTGAACTCAATGTTTGAATCCTGTGCACTTTCCTGGAGTGAAACATTCTTAGTATCAAGTATTCTTACATAACGTAATACTAGATTAGGATCCCAGGTATTCTCATATCTATAGGCATCGGTAGCTGTCCGCAAAAAAACTCCTTTAAAGAATCCCTTTAACCTGAAAACTCTCCCTAATTTTGGGCCAGCTATTTGAGCAATAATTGCGATAACTCCGAAATTAATGAACATATCGATTTGAACCTTGGGTGTTTTTTTGTTGTAAATTTAATCTACTTTTCGATTGTAACATGTATATCATTGCATTTAAAATTTCGGAGAAAATTTTAATAGAAGGGAAATTTTTCAAATTGCGCCCTCTAGCGGTGCCCACGAAATTCGAAATAACCTTACTGGACAATCGTTTGATAGAAGAAGAAAAGCTCTCCTCAACAAGCCCAAATTCGACCAATTCGGTTAAGCCAAACCGGAGGTAGCAGCATTTTTTCAAGTCAAGGTTTATCCGCCCGTTTCACCTCTATTTGAAGATCTAGACTAGAGCAAAAAATCCTTAACAAAAATTATTCAGAATTTGCTTAAGAGTGTAATAAAATTATTTTTGATATACAGGGTGTATCGGTCATCAGTACATTAATTTTAAGCACGTAATCGAGGAGCCATATAAAGTCGAAAAACACAAAAAAAAAATTACTCCATGTTTAGAAAATGGGGCAAATCAATGTTTGTCCGTGCTTTATGGACGCCGCTGGAGTCTCGCTGAAAGCGCTTAGCGGGGAGGTATTGCCTCTCTCTAGGCGATGGAGGGGAAATACGTTGGATTGGGAGAGGGGGCAGCGCGATGTTGTCTCATTTCAGAGTGGAACAAAAATTATGTAGGTACCTTTAAAAATTATTCCTGTTGGTAGGTTTGCTATAGGTATCCCAGGAACTGGTTGCTTTCTTCAAGCGCGCACAGAAATAATTTAAAAAACACAATCACTTTGCCAATATTTTTAGTACCAGCGGAAATTTAAAAAATGCTAGTAAAAAGAATTTTTGCCGAGAAAATAAGAACAAACCCGTACAGGATTGTTTTATTTGGGCAGCTATGCCCCGATAGGTTTCATTAGCAAATAATAAGTCACAGGCTTTGTTCATTTGCTGATAGAAAGACAGACATAAGTACGCGTGGTATACCTAAGTCCTGTTTCATCTTTGAATTATTTAAAACAAGCCGTCATGGAAGAATTACATTGTGAAACATCTTCTAATCAAACGTACACTCTTGACCGAGTATTTTCTTATTTGAATAATTAGGCTTCGATAAATTATTAGAAAAAATATTCTTACAATCGTGCGATTTGTTCAAACACAAGACATTTATTAGTAATAACACTGGTGAAAACGGCCGCTGTCTTCAAAATAACGCACTTTTAGGAATAACACTTTTAGTCTTAAAACGAATTGTGGTATTTCGAAGTACTACGATTACGTTAATTAAGTACAAATTACTTGGAACCCAATCGCACCATGTGGCCGGGACCGACGGGTAGAAGGAGACTTGTTTTACCAGGCCATCTTGCCATTAATTTTATTATGTCATTTCTGTCAGTTCCGTATTGACACCTGACACCGAAATTTTGTTAAATTGTCTTGATTTTTGTTTAAATTAGTTGGTTACCACCCCTTGTCGACATGGGGAGGTTTCTGAAAGTGAGATATCTAAGAATTTGTTTAGTCATTATTTTTTAAATTTTAGTTTCTCACCCTTCCGATTAATCTGGGTTTTTGTCTTCTGTAGGGATTATTGTCTATTGTAAATATTCCTATATCCGCAGTGCACTCATATCTGCGACATTTATCGTCGAGAAATCGGGTCACACGATTCATTATGACTTCTTGTATAGGTGTTATTTTTATTATTTCATTAACCTCTCGGTATACTTGCTCATTATTAGTTTATTAAAGTTGATATTGAGGATTTTTCTCAAAATCTTGGTTTCTTGTCCGTGTATTTTTTTAAGGTTGTATTGACAGGTGATAGTCCATACTTCTGCACCATAAAGTATGATCGGTCTAATGAATGTGGTATAAGTCAAAATTTTAAGTTTTATAGGTATTTTGGTGTCTTTGTTAATGATACCATAGAGTTTATTAGCCACAAATTGTGCTTTTTTGCATGTTCTGGTTATATGTCCATTGAAGGTGAGCTTCCGGTCCATCCACACCCCAAGATATTTGATTTCATTTACATAGTCAATTGGGTGTCCCTGTATGTTAAGTTTTTCTAGATGGGGAAGTATTCTTTTGTTGGTGAATATGATGGTTTTGGACTTTGTCGGGTTAACTTTTATTTGCCACTTTTGGTAGAATTCTGAGATTTTATTAAGGTGCCTTTGTAAATATTCAGCTGCCTTGTTAGCTTTTGTGCTGGTAGCTGAAATAGCTACGTCATCAGCGAACATGTATATTTTAGTATTATTGTCATATGGTATATCATTTATGTAAATGTTATAAAGAACTGGGCTTAAGACGCTTCCTTGTGGGAGGCCTGGAATGTTCTGTCCCTCAGGTAGCTATCGATAATGAGTATTAGTTTGGTTGATATGTCATTGTTATCCAATTTTGCTATTACGGCTTTGACCCAAACGGTGTCATACGCTTTTTCATTATCTAGCATCGTGACCATTGTTGTTCCATTAGTGTTAACTGCTCGAAGGCCCTGCTCAGTCATTCTAGCAATCTGTAATGGACAGTTCTTCCCTCCTACAAACCCGAATTGCTCAGGTTTCCATTTATCTTGCATGTTTTCATTAATTATTGGTGCTAGTATTTTTTCATAAATTTTACCACTCGTGAGTGCTATGGGTCTGTAGGATTCCGGGTTCGAATGATTTTTTGCAGGTTTCTTGATCGGTATAACAACGGTTTAGACAGCTATTATTGCCCTCACGTCTTAAATCCCTCGGCGTTGCCTCGGGATTTAATATTGACGTTCGGGTCAATAGTAGCCTCTGTCTAAACCTTGGTTAATAATATACTATTTTTCCAAGGCTCCAGGACCATTAAATCCTGAGACATGGTACCTCTTCACCCTTAATGGAGCACCCTGTATTTGCTATTCTGTTTAAGTGAGTTCCAGACTATTCATTACACAATAGGATTAAGCTGCAAAGAGTCAAAGTTACCTAGCTTTTATTATTGGTGCCAGATATTTCCTAGAAATGATGTTGTGGGATAAGGCATTTTTATTATTGACAAGAACAGCGAATTTAAATTTCTCAAAACACTCTATCGTTTTGTATTAACGAAAGCTAATAATGTTGGAATGTTAAAAAATATTCAATTTAAACCCATAAATTAACGTAATGACCATTCTACTGTTTTTTTCTGTCCTTATGATCAACGTGGAAGAAATTCCAAAAGACAAATAATGAAAAGCACCAGAGCATTGAGCATTATTAAATCTCTATAGCTATTATTCAACAGTCGCATTCCGAAATAGTAGTCATTCCAAATAAATTACTAGAAGAAGTAGAATTTACGATACAATCCAAACACGCATATGGAAACACACTACAAATGATATGAAAGAATGCGAGAAAGTATCCGTACGATCTCCACCTTATACGCAACGCGTACCGATACCACAAAAAAACGGCCAAGATAAATAAGCAAGTATTGTTTGTTTCGCACGCCTTTTCTATTATCGTAAGAATACCACGACTCGCACGATATGGCAACAAGAAAGGTCTACAAACGATCATATATTACAATAAATACGGTAAATGTTTCACGATGCACCCCACATTCTAAAGACCCGACCACTGAGAATGGAGGAATTCTCGTATTTAGTACTCGCGTTGCTGCCAGCTGCCATAAATAACATTTTTCAACAATATACATGTATGAAAATTTCACTCACGCATACAGTTGTAACAATGGAACAGGGGCTGTCTTGATAAGCGAATATACGAAATCGAAAACACCGAAGTGGAAATACCTACTACGACGTCAATCGACAATCGCAGTATTAGAAGTTTGTTTTATGTCAGTTTGGCAAGTTGATTTATAAAGCATTGGAAAAATGAAACGTTTTGGAGAGTTTTTATGTTTTTATTCGTGAATTTTTCCTCGTACACCTGCACCAATAAATTTTTTGTCACTCGTAACTCGTAGACAATATTAAATTTAAAAAACATACGTATTCTTCTAAATTGGTTATAGAAATATCTAGGTACTATTTTTTTTTATTAGGACAAAACGATCTTATATTATTGATAAGCAAATTATTTGTTTTGATTTTGATTATTAAGTGTGAGTTTTTTAATTTCACACACGGTAACACAACCCGCTCTATTAGATACTTGGTAACTCCGAAACAACCTGGGTAGCCACCGCTGCCCCGACTATATTTGCTCACTCTTTGTTCGATGATTCCTATGGTCTAAATATTTAATTTAAAAAATGATAAAATGACAAAAATAATAATTTTGTAATTCGCCCTAAATACTTCTTCATCAATGCTATTTACCCGGATTTAGGACACATGGAAACTAAAACACTACAGCCTTTCACGAATTGGTATCCGTTACGACTGGACCAGCTAAATAACGCACAGGGGCAAAGTTCCTTTTAATAAAGTACTTTTAAAAGATACTTTCAAAAACATTCAGAGTTCCAAAAAGTATATCTATACTGGAAATTACACCTGTATTCTGAGGTATTTTCATGGGTAATATAAATAGTGGTGTGCCTATTATCGATAATACCTTTTGTTAATTTTACGAATTATAATCCCTAAACTAAAAATACGACGACTGCGCGGAAGGCATACCACGAGTTTTATTTAGGAAGAAAATTTAACAACAGCAATTAATTTAATTATTCAGTGTGTGTGTAGATAGTATGTAACAACCAAACTTCATTACATTAACTAAAAAATTATAATATTTTTTTAGAAAATGTTGTTTAATAATAAAAAAGTATCCACAACCAGGATACCAGGACATCTCGTATAGACTATCGAGTTCTGGGTAAAATCCTGTAAAATTTGTATCCTCCATCCGACTTTAGTCGCGTTTTTTCAAAAAATAGGCCACAAATAACTCTACGTTGGTGCAAAATTTCAGGTCTTAATGTTAATTTTCAAGGCCTACTACAAATTTTTTTCTAGTAAAAAATAACGAAAACCATTTAGCGATTTTTTTATTTAAAATCTGACACCGCAGCGTTAATCAGAACAACCTTAAACCCCCGTATACCAAATTTAAACAAAAAATATACAGGGAGTTCCATTCTGCAGGCTGATGTGAAAGTTGAGCAAAATAGCAATTTTAAACTCATCTGACGAGTCAAGTGTGCCATGGAATTACTTCCAAACAGTTGAATGATGAACAGGACCACTCACAGTGTCGATGTGCAAAGATCCAATAAAAAAATATACAAGGTGTTCTTCTCTGTAGCAACTCGAAATGCTGAATTTTTTAAATTTTATACAGGTCAAAAATCGAGTATATAAAAGCCACCCCGCAGACATTACAAACGAAGTAAGTCAAAAAAATACAGAATCCTGCCAGTCAGTAAGTGCATATGAGTTAAGGTGGCTGGTGTGCCACAACAGGAAACGCACAGAAAATGTATCATCTTAGACAGTGACTTTATTGATAAAGGTCCAATAATTTGAATTGTTTTTATTTGTTGGTTGGATGATGTATAGGTATGCTTTTGTATTTATTAATATTTATTCAATGATTCCAGAGCACTCCTGACCAATATAAAGTTTAATAAAAATTCAGCATTTTGACATCGCCCAGAGAAAAAGACCCTGTACATTTTTGTATTGAATCTTTCCACACTAACACTTTGAGTACACCTGTTAATCATTCATCTGTTTTGACGGGATTCCATGGCACACTTGACTCTCCAGATGCCTTTAAAATTCCTATTTCGCTCCATTTTGACACCCTGCAGAATGGAACTCCCTGTATATTTTTTGTTTAAATTTGGTATACGGGGGTTTTAGGTTAATTAACGCTATGGTGTCAGATTTTAAATAAAAAAATCGCAAAATGGTTTTCGTCATTTTTTACTAGAAAAAAATTTGTAGTAGGCCTTGAAAATTGACATTAAGACCTGAAATTTTGCACCAATGTAGAGTTTTTTGTGGCCTATTTTTAGAAAAAAACGTGGCTAAAATCGGATGGGGAATACAAATTTTACGGGGGTGTTCCTTAACTAGTGGCATTTAAATTTAATTGCCATTCGTCAACTGTCATTTAGGATGGGCCTTCGGTTGACTATATTTTTTTGGGCTAATAGATATGTAACTAATTTAATTTGGTAAGTTGAAGAAATTATCGGGTTTCGCTTCCACAATAATTGGTTTAGCCTAACTACGGCGTAACTAAGCGAGTAGGATTTCAGCAAGAATTCAACGCCTGCCAATATGAACCAATGAAATGACATAATTTTGGAAATATTAACCAATCAGGTGATGATTTCAGCGATAATACCATTAGTGGTATTTTTGTTGAAATCCTACTGTCTTAATAGTTACGTCCTAGTTACGCTAAACCAATAGTGTGGCAGCTAAAACTGATAACCCGATAACTTCTTCACATTACCAAGTTTAATATAGGACTAGATGATATGTTTTCAGTTAACACATTGACTGTTAAATAACTATTAAAAACATATTCAGAACCGAAAGCTCTACCTAAATGACAGTTGTCAAATAGACTTTACCTTCTAAGCATGGTAATTGTAATTACATTTATATACGGCTAGTTAAGTAAAACATTCATCTGACCTCAATGGGCTAGGGGCATGATTGTCGCTTTGCATGCGAGAGGTCCTGGGTTGAAATCCCAGTTATGGCTGATTTTTTATTTTTATCTTTTAAATTACATTTTCGGACAGGGGAAATATTTATATTTCTTGTAGTTATTTTATTTTAAAGAAGTTGGGTTGATAAATAATTATGGGTACCTACATGCACACTGAATAATTATTAAACTAGTTGCAGTTGTTAAATTTTCTTTTTAAATACAACTCCTGGTATGCCTAATAATAGTTAATACCTTTCGTTAATTTATCACTCATTATAATCCCAAGGCTAATAAAATACCACTCCTGCTGCGCTGCACAGTCGTGGTATTTTCAGCTTTGGGATTATTTATATTCGCAAAAATTAACGAAAGGTATTATCGATAATAGGCACACCACTTGTTATATCACCCCTGAAAATCATCACCTGATTAGTTAATATTTCAACCAAAATCATGTGTTATTTATTCTTTACAATAACAAGCTTTCGGCCATATTTTTGGCCTTCGTCAGGGTATTGAAATGAATATTGAAAAGTCCTAATGGATGTAAACTTCCAAAAATGGAATAAAATGTTTTTTAAATATTGTTGTCTACTAGATTAGACAATAACAAATATTTTTTAAATGTTATTGTCTACTAGAGTTATATCCATTAGGATCATAACATTTCAATATTCATTTCAATAGCCTGACGAAGGCTAAAAATATGGCCGAAAGCTTGGTTTATTGTAAAGAATAAATAACACATGATTTTGGCTGAAATACCCGTTATTTTGGTTCATTGATTATTTGTCTTAGTAACAGAAATCTAAAACCAAACAATGCAATTATTGCACCAATGCCAAACTTCTTCATAAATTTATCTTGTACGTACGAAATAAATGTATAACCAACGTTAAAAAATAACAATTTGGAACAATTAGTTGATATCTACAATCTAAATCTACATTATATGGTGAGGTGCCAAATTTTCAGAATTTTCCTACTTTTAGTTTTCCCTATATAGATCGATGCAGTTCGTGGTGGGCCACCCTGTATAGTAAAAATTTGGATAGTTATCATTTAACAATAAATTTTACTGATTTTGTGAATTTACTGATCCTACTTGGTCTATAAATATAATATTCTTAATAAATTGCTTATTCTGACTAACGTGTCAACGTTGCACCAGCTCTTTGTGATCGATGCGCATTTGCTTTATTATGCCCCAACATCTGATCTAGAGTTCGTTTAGATTTCGCCGGTTTGCGTTGATGTGTTTCGAGTGTTTTCTTTTGCGTTATTTTTTTTTGATAAATTTGTTCGATTTTAAGTGTCAAATTTGTTGTTTTTGTTTTGAGTAGGCAGTTTTTATGTTGGCTGATTATACATTACGAGTACAGCCTTTAGGTTAGTCTATGTTTATTATTTGTCTGAGGTTACATTAATATCTAATACGGCGGTTTTTTTATTAATTGCACAACCAAAATACAGATAATGCCGAAAGTTGATGCATGTTCAATAATCATATTAGGTGAATTTAGAATGGCTGCAAGTTAAACAGCATACAGGGTAGGTAAAAATTATAAAAATTGCACAAGAGTAAAGTACCCTTATTTAAAAAAAAATCAGCAAAAGATTACTAAGAAAAGTTGTTTAGAACGAAAAGCTATGCCCAAATAATAAAACATAGCCTCCTGAGAAAAAAAATTCCGTCAATTAATTTCCAGTTCCTTAATGAACATTTAAAATAAAAATTTTGCACCTTAAATGAGAGTTTTTGATATACACATTATTATTACTATTGTTTTACCTTGTTCAGAAGAATTTTTGCAAAATTTTAAAGTTTTGTTTAATATCGTTGTAACAAACATGAAGTTTGTGATTCCGTAAAAAATTAAAAATCTAAGTTAATTTTACAAATATGCTTGAATCTGAACAAAGTTATGCGGAATGGATATAATTTTGATTGATTTATGATATTGTTTAGGGTGAATATTAAAACAAAATTTTTTATGAAATTATTAACGTTTTAAAAAATATATTTTTTTTTAGGATGCCATCTTTTGGTATTTAGGAATAAAGTTTAATTCTTGACAACTTTTCTTAATAACATTTTGCTGAATTTTCTAAAATAAGGGTACTTTACTCTTGTACAATTTTTATATTTTTTTACCTACCCTGTATGATGTTTGACTTGCAACCATTCTAAGTGCGCCTAATATGATTATCGAACATGCACCAACTTTCGGGAATATTTGTATTTTCGTTGTGCAATTAATAAAAAAAAAATCCCATATGTTGCACACTTAAATGACCACACTGTATTGTTTCAAACTGCAACTTCGATACAAATTTGAAAGGGTGCGTGTGATAGTGGTCTTAAAAAATCATTCTTTCAATCTAAATATTGCTAAGGAAATTTTATATTCTGCGATCGTGTACAGGAGTTCCCTAAAAAAACTACTAACGTTTAACATGAAGAACCTATAAGTCTTCAGTTGGTCATGAAATAACTATAACATCCCTAGCTGTTGCAACTATGCGGGACTACATACTAGAGTACTATAGGTCAGAACTTGAACAAACCAAACACGAGCCTGAGAAATAATTTTCGAACAAAATCTTTATAAGTCGTATGAGAATCTAATATTTTTAAGAGTCAACCATCACCAATGGTTCGTCATTAGATTGTCATAAGTCAAGACAATATTATACTAGAGGTTACCCATTTTTTACAAAAACAGTAATTTCATTTAAAAAATACAGGGTAATTGAACTTTTTAATTGTGCCTAACTAAAACGAATAATTAGGAATTTTTCCTAACATTAACCATTTCAAACCCATAAAGTCCCTTAATTGCAAACAAGATAGTTTTCTCCAACGAAACGGACGACCGGAGGAAGGCGGAATAGCGCCTCAGCCGATCACAAACAAGCACGCGGTGTTTGTCTCACACACATTTTCCATTATCTCTGGAATACCGCCACGGCCGGTGACACGAAAAATACGCATTGCTCGACCGAAAGACTAATATCTAACACGGCACAAGGGAAAGGCTTGTCTGTGTCGGTGCTAAGTAACGCATAGCTCAGCGGAACGCGCGAACAAGCGGCCGCGAGAACAAGCGGCCGTGCGAATAAGCGGCGGCAGTCGCGAGTTTGTCAAACTATTGTCTCCGACGCTGTGTTCTTGAGCCAGGCCCCTGGGCATCAAACGACATATTTATGCGGGTCACAGAATTTATTCGTTCTTGGTCCGGCTTAAGATTTTATGGTTTTAATATTTAGTAATTCAATTAACTCTTTGTTTGAAATCGACACTAAAATCGTCATTAGGCACTAAAGTAAGTCATTATTATTGAAAACCCGGCCATCAAAGCATCATTTAACTTTTCAATCGTATTGCCTAAGTATTACCTAACAACGTACGAGCAGTTTGGTCGGTTGCACAACGATAATAATATTCTGTAATATAGTCTGCAAGAAGTTGGCTAGAGGACGCCTACAGATCAATTCCGCCATATAGCTCATCGGGCTCGATCGATATAGGTAGAGCGATATGATAATATGGTAATAAAACTTCTTTTTCCGGATTTCAACAATAACCACCTTTATTAAGGCCTTCACAAATAAATTTGTCAGATAATGTCACTGAAAAATATACCTCTGCTTTCAAATTCTCAGAAAAATCGAGTTCCAAGTTCCAACCTTTCACTCTCAGGACAAATTCCTAAGGATTATATGCTCAAACGGCAGATTGGAGACTATTCTATTTAATTCCGACCTGAAATAAAGAAAAACAAAACGCTCCGCGTGTTACCTACTATGAAACATCGCCCGCATTATTTACAAGCCGACTACCCGAGACAAAGCGTCTGCAAACGATATAATACAGTGTGATACTATATAGGCTGATGGCACCACTTGCAAGCGGACTGGAAATATCTTCTCAGATCTTTGAGGAGGTTAAAAAGAGTACAAATATGTTCATTAATAACCGATACAACAACTATATTTCGTGTATGATCCGTGTTTACTATCTTCATCTTCGCCGTTGGGCTTCGCTGAATCCGATAAACAACATATTTTTTTTATCTTTATCACGCGCTTCCAAGAACGACCTTCGTTCCGCCTGTGATTGTGCAAACCACACTTTGCCACCCACTTTCCAGACGCATTTTCCACTAATCATCAGTAGATTCTGGATTTTCTGATTTGTCGGTTCTGATGTCCATACGGAGCTGTAGATCATCTTCGAAAATAATCTGGAGACTTTCCCGTCGCTTCGTGCGCAGCGGAACGGTATAGGTCAATAAACAGGTGGTATGCATTTGCCCCAATTACTTTGTTTCGGATCTTGTTGAACCGTTCCAGCTTACCATCATACTGGGGGTGCAGTGGTGTTCATGTCTTGGGCATCCCTACGTGGGTGCAGACATTTTGAATTTCCTACGACCCAAAATTTTGCCGTGATCAGAAACTCTTGGGACACCAAAACGACATATTTTTGAAACAAGGCCTCTAAGGACTAATGGTGGCCTCTTGAGTGGGGATAGCATAAACTTCTGGCCATTTACTGAAGTAGTCCATGACAACTAACACCAGATTCGCTGGTTGGAAAGGTCCTTCTACGTCGATGGTGATCCTTTTAAAACGTGTTCCTACCAGGTATTAATTGCATCATTTTAGCTATGTTCCTAGTTTGTCGCCTTTTCGCCGAAGCACATTCTTCACATCGCCAACCCCAATATTCTTCCCTAGAGTTCCCCCAGTAAAACCTCTTTAAGTTAATTCAAGATCATACTAATGCCAAAGTGTCCACATTCAATGCTTTGGGAAGCACTGTCAGGTACACCTTTTCTTTCCCAAAATCTCTTTAGTAAACTATCTGTAAGTACTAAACAGTTCTATTGTGCCCAGTATGCTTTTAACTCTGTCGATCTGTCAACAACAGCTTTCCACTCTATATCTCTCTAGAGTGATAGTTCACCGTATCTGGTATCTTCACTTTGCTCTCTAGCTATGACTTCTGAATGCCAATTTTAAGGTTCACACATACACAGACGGGAGTTCTTATAACAAGGCATCTTTGATAGCCCATCATCATTATTCTTGTTGTGCTCTCCTTTTCGGTATTCGATTTTGAAGTTGTATTCCTGTAGCCATCGAAGCCATCTTGCTACTTGTTCCTCTGGATTTCTAAACGAGAACAGGCATTTCAGTGATGTGTTATCTGTCCTTAATGTAAAGGGCTGTAAAAGATTGACCGTTTCGCAGGGTTTTGCTGAAATAAGCTATGATTATTTCTTGACCTTCTTGTTCTTGGTAGAGAACTGCTCCTACGCCAAAGTTGCTGGTATCCGTATCTACTACGAATGTTTTTCCAGGAACAGGGAATGTCAAAATTGGAGATGCACTTAAAGTCTGCAACGTTCTTCACAATCTACGGTTCATCTAAAATCGACTCCACCTTCAGTGAGGTTAGGCAGCGGCCTGGCTATGTTATGTGCAAAGTTGAAAACGAATCTCCGGTAGTGCACAGGTCTAAAAAGGTTCTTAGTTTATGCTTATCTTTCTTTATCTCTATATTTTCTGGGACTGTTTTAACTCCTCGTTCTAAAGTTACGTGCTATCAATCTTCCGTGATATCGGACTTCATTTTTTAAAATAATCATTTCTTTGGACTTAGCTTTAGATTAGCTTCTCTGAGTTTTTGGTGATTCTTTGTAGAACATTTCCCATAAGCGTTGACTGACGTATTAATAAGACTTCTCACGGTTATAGTTTCATGTCCTGGAAAGTAGATGGCGCCTATGGTCAACAATGTATTTGGCATTGTATTTTGTCTCCGGGAAGCGCATGGTGAGCCAGAGAACTGTCAAACATGACAGCCGTGAGCAGTATTTATTAATACGTCAGTCAACGCCATAAGCCTCTCAAAGGTACCATCATATCGAAACTTACAGATGACATATTTTCTGCAAATGATAATGGTATGCATACTTGTCTTGTGATGCTTGATTTCAGTAAAGCTTTCGATATCCTTAATCATAAATTACTTTGCAGAAAGTTGTCTTATTTTGGGGTGAGTGGGTTGGCTGGAAAGTTTTTTACGAATTATCTTCGAGGTCGCTTTCAAAGAGTAACTATTGGCAAGAGCTATTCTGAGTATTTACCGGTAACCAGAGGAGTTCCCCAGGGAAGTGTCTTAGGACCTCTTCTTTATATAATCTATACTGCAGATTTCCATCTTTACCTTAAATTTTGCTCTATGCATATGTTTGCCGACGATTCGCAGATTAATTGTTCGTTTAAAGAAGAAGAGGTTCAACGTGCCACAATACAAATAAATGAAGATCTGAGTACTCTGGAAAAAGTAACCAAAGCACATCATCTCTCTTTGAATGACACAAAATCGGAAGTCATGTTATTTGGAAAGAACAGGAACCGCGTATTACATAATCAAAGCTTCGTCATCAGTATTAAGGGTAACCGCCTACAATTTACAGATTCGTGTAAAAATTTAGGGCTTTTCCTGGATAACGATTTGCGATTTACTTACCATGTTAATCATATTGTCAAGAAATGTTTTATTATGCTTAAGCAACTTTACATGAACAAATTTTATTTGGACACTACTATTAAGCTGAGGTTATGCGATGTTCTTGTTGTATCCTGTATTTCTTATTGCAGTCTTGTTTATTGGCCCGCACTGACGGAGACAAATAGGAGGAGCCTTCAGAAAATACAAAACGCGTGCCTAAGATTTTCATATAATCTGCGCAAGTATGACCATATATCGGATAAGTTCAGAGAATCACATTGGTTAAACTTGGACGAGAGATTTCAAGTTCAAATGGCATGTCTAATTTTTAAAATAGAGAAGTTTAAAATACCTTTGTATCTATTCAGCAAGTTAACGAAATGTGCAGATATTCGCACTCATCCAAGTCGACACCCCTCTCTTTATGTAGTTCCTAAACATTCAACATCTCAATATCAGCAATCTTTCTCATATGTCGCTGTAAAAATTTTTAATAATTTACCCCAGAGTCTTAAATCTACGTGTTCTTTGAGCACCTTTAAAATGAAAATTAAAGCGATTTTGAGAAATAATCGTCATTAGCATGTGTGCATTTGAGCATGGAAAAAAATTTTGTATATGATTTTGCATTTATTTTGTAGTTATTTCTTAATTATGTATATTCTGTTCGTAGGTATTAGTTTACATGTCATGGTTATTATGAGATTTTTTTTATAAGTATTTTGCACAGATGGTTGCGTGGAAGAGCATTTGTATGAACGCCGCCATCATTGAAAATGTATTTGTCACTATGCTTATACCAATGAATAAAGACACTATTATTATTATTATTATTATTATTATTATTATATTAATAAAAAAATAGAAATAGTACGCCACTGGAAAAGTAATCTCTTCTGCCTTCACTAAATTTCCCAGTCAATTCTGAGGAAAGAACTGTTCTTGGTTTTTCGAAAAATTTTCCCTTTTTTTAAAGCCTTTCAAATTTAGACATACTCAGTTTTTAATTACGAACAACTTTTCTTAAGAACATTTTGACGCAAACCTTCAAACAGGGTTTCTAGTTTCGAAGAATCATGTGTCTAATCTTGGTTAGACCGATATCATCTAATGAACATGGATTACATTACCCAATTCATCTCTGAGTGCGTTGATATTGTAAGGAAATGTTAAAATGGAATATATATTTTTCCAAGGGAGATAGAATGCAATGAAATCCAATTTTCTTTTCGTCAAATTTCTGCATGAGCTAGGCTGGCTAACTAAAATAATATCTTATTCAAAGCTTGATCTATTCTCAAAAAAGATCACCAAAATATGACCTGTGGTTTATGGAGGGTACTCCGGAACACCCAAATTTGTCGAACTTTGGACCTATTTGACCATTGAAATTTTGTACAAAGGGTTTTGAACTATAGCCAATTCTTTTAACGGTGGCGTTGCCCACCCAGAATTGTAGAGTGCCCACCCAGGGGTCCATCCGAAAAATACAACTATGATATTTGTATTATAGTAGTTACAGGGTCGTAGATAAGGGGAGGTTTTGTAGGTTAAAACCCCCTTCATTGAAAAAAAAAAAGGAAAAAATACATCACGATGATGTGATTGTAAAATGTACTTTGCCTCATTTAAACTATTTATGCAACTTTTTTATTAAATTAGCATCCATATCTACGCCACCGGCTTTTCGATCAGGTGTATACTTGATCATTTTGTGCCTACACCAATAATAAGTGTACCAAATTTGGTTTGAATAGCTTTATTAATTTCAAATTACAAATTATCTTTTTTCCTACGAAATTTATAACACCATGTAACTTCCTTGGGAGCCCCAAAGGCATTAAGTTTATTTCAGAAAGTTGCATTGTTTTTCAAAGTTTGCGTGTTTAAAACTAAAACAACCTGTATTTCTTCAGCAAATTGTGACTTTGTTTTGCTTTGGTCAAATTCGATAATTTATTTGAAGCCCGTTGATAATATGATAAAAAACCAAGTACGTGGCATTAAACACTATTGCATGTAGTTTTATATTCCAGTACTGGATTATCAACAAATCGTATACAGGGTTAACTATCACTTAGTACAAACATTTTTATGGTAGATAAAGAAAAATTAGACTTGCCAAAATAAATTTTCAAAAATTTTCTAACATTTGTCTTAAGCCCAAAATTTTTTTGTTTCAAATTGTTTAAAACCCCTCAAAAACCGCCGTAACCTGTCTTAAAATTTCGCCTATGTCAATGGTAGTGACAGGTAGTGAAATAGCGCGGCGTTACCACGTCTATCAATTTATCCGAGGATTCACCACGAAATTTCGATTTCCTGTTGGAAACGATTACTTTCCAAGGAACATGTAGAATGCCTATGAAACACCTATCTTACTGACATTTCCAGGATTGAATATCGCACCATTTTCTGTTTTTTTTTTTAGCTTTTTTTACCATAAAAGTCACAGCACAGCACTACACAACACAACATTCACATTTTCTAAATCTGTTGGGAACCTCTTGGTCCCCCCAGCCATTCCTTTTGTTTGAAGCGGGGTACTCAGCCTGGCGACCACGACGAGGTGGATCACCTCCGCCTCCGCCAGGAAGACCCCGAAGGGTAACCAAAAAACACAACTGCACTAGCACAACAGTAGCTGTCCACCTAACTGTTGCTCGTTGTCGTTGTCGATTTCCTGTTCGTACACAATCGCCTTCATGACATGATACATTGTATCCCCAAATACAAAAATCCATTGGATTCAAGTCTGGTGTGCCAGGCCCTAACTTTCCCATTTAATTGGTTATTAGTTGTATTGTTATTTCTAAGCGACCGTATTCCAATAAGGAATACCGTCGCATCTGCCCGCGCGCAGATGCTGTCACGTCAACGGTGACGCTTATTCGACAAAATCATGGCTACCTTTTTTGACTCGTTTATTGTGAGCTAGGCAACCACATATCCACCAAGATGTCTCAAGGTGCCTACATTCTTGTTTTGGATTTAACTTGACCTGAAATTGATAACTGACGTATGAAAGTGAAACTAATTTCAGAACTATTTTTTATAAGTTGGCCGCGCTTTTGTCGAAGTGACGTAGGTGTGCAGAAGAGTTTAATTAAGTAAGGTAAGGTAAGGCTGTACAGATTCAAATCGATTGTATTTATGTATTTTTTTATTTCTTTGAATAAAAAGGTATTTTTATCCTTCCTAAAACAACGGCAACACCGCGAAAATAACTTCAAGCTGACAGTAGTACGTTCCGCAGCCATATTAGATGACGTATTAGAGGCGGAGATTTACAGGGAAAATAGGGGTTTTTACCTTTTTTTAAAGATCATAAAAAAAATCTAAAAATATTTTTCTACAGTGTGTCACGTTTTTCGTGTTAACACCCCTGAAAATGTAAGTAGGCTGGGGGAATCGAACGGGGCAATTTTTTTTATAAATATGTCCCTGAAAGGTCATCATTTGCGAGGTATTGGTTTGGCATTGCCGCGAAATCCTGGCCTACTGCGATTTTTTAAAAGTGTGCGTTTTTCGAAAAACCCTATTAGTCATTTTTTTATTTAAAATCTGACACCACAGCGTTAATCAGGACACCCTAAAACCCCCACATACCAAATTTGAACAAAAAATATACAGGGAGTTCCATTCTACAGGGTGTCAAAGTTGAGTAAAATAGCTCATCTGGCGAGTCAAGTGTGCCATGGAATTACTTCGAAACAGTTGGATGATGAACAGGACCACTCACAGTGTCGATGTGCAAAGATCCAATAAAAAATATACACGGTATTTTTCTTTGGACCAGCTCAAAATGCTGAATTTTTATTAAACTTTATATTGGTCAGGAGTGCTCTGCAGAATGGAACTCCCTGTATATTTTTTGTTCAAATTTGGTATGTGGGGGTTTTAGGGTGTCCTGATTAACGCTGTGGTGTCAGATTTTAAATAAAAAAATGCCTAATAGGGTTTTTCGAAAAACGCACCCCTTTAAAAAATCGCAGTAGGCCAGGATTTCGCCAAACCAATACCTGGCAAATAATGACCTTTCAGGGACATATTTATAAAAAAAATTGCCCCGTTCAATTCCCCCAGCCTACTTAGATTTTCAGGGGTGTTAACACGAAAAACCAGACACACTGTATGTTTTCTTAAGCCACCCTGCGCTCGTGGTAAAAATTTTTGTACTAAGTGATGGTTAACCCTGTATAGGATGGAAATTCCTTAAGGTGCTCAAATCATTAAATAAGCTAAATCCCGCATTGGTATTTTTTAATTTTTATTATACGTATACATTGACATTTGCTAAAGTAATAAATCCCTAAAATATTATGAGATTAGTTATTGCCTACGAAAATATTTGTCAAAACTGAACACGAAAAAAATTCGTACCGATTTTTTTTCGGCCAGGAAATGCCATAAAAATGTTTTTGAAATTCAAATTCCTTGAGCCTGTGACGTCACAGGCCCAAAATGCTGACTGCTGCGACGTTGACACGATTTACGGCAATATCGATATTTATGTTTCTTGTATTTGAGATTTGTGAAGACTGAAGATGAAGAAAATTTACCTAACTTATGATATTTTGTTTCAAAAGCCAAATATACATAACACATGACCTGAATAGGGGGCGCCGCGACGGTGCACGAGTGGGTCTTTTGTGGTTTGGCACCGTACGTCGTGGGTTCAATTCCCACCGCGGCAATGCACTGGGTGTTGTGTGTTTGTCTTTAGGTTTAGGATTTATCTCTAAAAATTATAAGAAGGTGGCGAATACCCCATAGTGGCTTGATTGCTTAAAAAGAGCAGAGTCCGTAAAAATAAATAAAAAGGAATAACCACAATATCAATTAATTTAATAATAATATACCAAAATCGCAATGTTTTCCCTTTTTTAATTAAGAGTTACTTGCAGGATGGTCACCAACTTGTAATATATCCCAACCTGAATAAATCTGGCTTATAACAATATTTTGCCAGTCAATTAACTACACATAATCTTCACAATCCAAATTTAATTTATTTACTCGAAATATTCTGACATCCTTGGTTTTTGCCATTGATCTTCTTCATTTTACAATAAGTAATTATTCTTAAAGCTAACTCTCGAATGTGTTTTCTATCATACCTAACATGGCTATCAAAAGGTTTTCCGGATGCCCAAAATATTCCTTTCTCTCAATTACGGGATCTATCACTTTTCAGTTCTTCAGGGAGGTAGCAATATTTGCTGATAATGCTAAAAAAGTGCCTAGCACCATCCTTATTCTTATTACAAGACCAATTGCATTTAATCTCAAATCAGCATACGGTATACACTTTAACTTTTAACTTCTGCAGGTTTTCAGAAAAACATTTTTTAGTTGTATTAGTTCGGTTTACATTAAAGAATGACGGGATGACATGACCGGACCACAGATTGTTAGACACGACGCACGGCCCAGGAAACAACTACCTCTGCGTCTGTACGGTCGAGTTCCGACAACCGTTTATACAACTGTCTTTCTCTAGAGAATCGATGTCGATTCAATGTGCACGTATGAGATTAGAATAGAGATCGAATTTTTGGGGCTTCGATTACTAGTATAACCGGTAACGTCGCAAATGCTCAAATGCTCATTGCTCCAAATTGAGGCGCTCAGATTAAAATTTTTATATTTTTTTTAGTTAATAACAAAATTAGGAATTGATGAGAAAGATGCTGAGGTGGATTTTATTAAAGAGTTATGTGATTAATTTTCTAGTAGTAAGAAATATCTAAATTTGATTGAGTGAACAAGGCCTATTAGGAGATCCAGTTAAATTTCATGAAGCCACAATAGAAATCTTCAATTTGTCACAATTTCTTACAAAACAATTAAATAAGCTAATAGCCATTGTAGTGAATAACTTTATTTTTCTTAATGGAGACTTTCAGAAGTTATATTTGATGATTCATCCATCCATGTAGCTCTTGTAGCTGTTGTAAACAAATTTTTGTTCATAGTTGCAGGGAAACAACACTAAAGCCAAAATTTAAAATCAAAATCTAATCAAACTTTTTGCTGACCTTTGGAGGTAGATGTGTTTTGTGGTGATACTGACATACGTCAAAAATCATAAAACAGTTGAAAACACCACAGGCGGTTTGTAATACAAGTACCCCAAAAACACACAGGTTATACAAAAAAATCGAGCCAATCAGGGAGAAGTAGTGAAAGTAAACCATTACCCAAATATAATTTAGTACTCCGAGCAAATTTCTGAACGCACTACGCAAGATATCTTTGACAGTTGTCAATATTGTTTTAGTTTTTACAATCATTTATATATTTTATGATATTTAGACATTCGGATTTCGACAATTCGGCGCAAGGTTGAGTTCGTGTGTTATTTGACGGCGACGGTGAATTTTATAAAAAAAAAAGTTTTTACTACAGTTTGCACTTATTCATTAAAATTCAGTCACAATATAATACCTAATTGTTGTTCTAGTGAGTTATAGACAGCAGGAATGGCAGAAATAATCAATACTTCTCTCAACAATCGGATGTTATAGGTTATAAAAAAAACGCTATAACTCGGAAACTAGGGCTTTCCCCCAAAAAAATCTTTCAGATTCGTGATCTACGCACCGAAATACGTATGTATGCCAAAATAGTGAAAATCGGACAGGAGTAGCGAAACTAGATAATTACTGAAGGTACGAGTTGCTGTGTTTTTGCGTCTATTTTGTTCCTCAAATCTCGCATCTTTGGAATCTGATGGCCAGTGAAGAAATTAGTGATCGCGATTTAGACTGTATGAGGTTGATGGACAGTGCACTCAAAGAAAGACAGTCTGCAGGAATTAGTTATTTAGAATAGTATTAATTGTATCTTGCTTGTATTTGTAACCGAGTTGCAAATAAAACACTCTTTAAATTTATGGTTTATACAGTCTAATATAATAATAAAATATTTTAGTAACATTTAAATCTTTTATTTACAGTTCTTCGAGGCTCTTCTAAAAGTAAACAAATGAGAATTAACATTTAAATAAGAGATACTTTTTGGCACTAATGACTGAAATTTGTTACAGAAATTGATTGATGTTTTTAGTTATTATTGTTTACTTTTGTAATAATGAATTTTAAAATATCAATAATATAGGTATAGGATGTTTCATCTTATGTGCGAACACCTCCGTAAAATTTGTATTCTTCATCCGATTTTAGCCGATTTTTTTCTAAAAATAGGTCACGAAAAACTCTACGTTGGTGCAAAATTTCACGTCTTAATATCAATTTTCAAGGCCTACTACGAATTTTTTTCTAGTAAAAAATGGAGAAAATAATTTAGTGATTTTTTTATTTAAAATCTGACACCACAGAGTTAATCGGGACACATCAAATTCCCCACATTCCAAATTTTAACAAAAAAAATATACAAGGAGTTATATTCTACAGCGTCCCAAAGTTGGCCAAACTAGGAATTTTAAAGGCATCTGACAACTCAAGTGTGCCGTGAAATCCGTTCAAAACAGTTGAATGATCAACAGGACCACTCAAAGTGTTGATGTGCCAAGATTCAATTCTCATTTTTCTCTGGGTCATCTCAAAATGCTGAATTTTTTTTGAAACTTTATATGGGTCAATAATGCTTTGGAATTTTTGAAAAATATTAATAAACACAAGAGTAGGTAATTTTTTTTACAAATGCTAACCAACAAATAAAAAACAATATGAATTACTGGACCTTTCTTAATAAAATCACCGTCTAGGATGATACATTTTCTGTGCGTTCCCTGTTGTGGCACACCAGCCACCTTGACTCATATGGACATACTGACTGGCAGGCTTCTGCATATTTTATAGTTACTTCGTTTACAATATCTGGGGTGGTTTTGATATACTCGATTTTTGACCTGTATAAAGTTTTAAAAATTCAGCATTTTGAATTGGTACAGAGAAGAACACCTTGTATATTTTTATTGGATCTTTGCAAATCGACTGTGAGCGGTCCTGTTCATCATTCAACTGTTTCGAAGTAATTCCATGGAACACTTGACTCGCCAGATGCTTTCAAAATTCCCATTTTGCTAAACTTTAGTACTCTGTACAATGGAACTCCCTGTATATTTTTTGTTCAAATTTGGTATGAGGGGTTTTGGTGTGTCCTAATTAACGCTGTGGTGTCAGATTTTAAATAAAAAAATCGCTAAATGATTTTTTAAAATTTTTAATATAAAACAATTCGTAGTAGTCCTTGCAAATTGAGATTAAGACCTGAAATTTCGCACTAATGTAAAGAGTTTTTTATGGCCTATTTAAAAAAAAAACGGCTAAAATCGAATGAAGAATACAAATTTTACGGGGGTGTTCGCATTTAAAATGAAACACCCTGTATATTAATAATAAAAGCAAAAAACAGTTTCTGTCATATGGAGATAGATATATTTCGGTAAGTAATTATATAACGTAATGACTTTTGTATTATTACAACATTTTTTCTAAAATAAATTTTTAGTTTATTTTAGGTACAAAACCTATTAATTGTATCTATCACCCGAAATAACAGATTAGTTTCTGTGTAAAAATTTCGATAAATCAGTTATCTGAGTTTTTATAGTATTAACAAATACATTCGTTAATTCAACGCAGTGTTCATAGTGTAATAATAATAATAATAATTCTCACCCTCACAATACTCCAAACTAGGAGTACCCCAGAAGCAACCACATGCTTGTACGGGGGAGGGTGGCAATGACTATTATTTTGTCTTCGTTGCCATTTGCGGCTAGGGCCGACTTTTTTCCCGATAGAACTAGGATAGCATTCGCTCAAGTACTACGGAAAACCCTAGAAAACCGTAGTAATCCCAGTGAGTGTAGGACAATTAGTAAATCACACGGATAAAGCTATTTAGGAGCAATACCGTGAACCCACATTTGTCCAGCGCTCTTGGCCATAGCGGTGTTTTTCTTTAAAGACAATATGCATGCGCGCCTGCCTCGAACCAAGGTAGATCGAAGGCAGAAAAACATGCAGTCTAAGAAGTCAGCGCCGGTACGAGCGATGCCACCGCGTATTAATGGATACATTAATTAAATTAAAACATATTCGTTAATTATTCAATGTTCAGTTTTTGTAATATTAACAACTACATTCATTAATTCAATGTTCAGGGTTCGTATAGTAATATTAACAAGTAAGTTTATTGATTTAATGTAAAAGTGTTCATAATGTAATAATCGCAATCATCAAATCGGTGAACAGAATTCATGCTTAATTGTTAATTGTTTTAGTGTAGGCAGTTTTTAAAGTTAACGAATAGCGTATAATATTGTCAACAATGTGACATCTGTGGAGCGATAACCAAACCATTTAAATTCATTTCTACTAAATCATAACAAGTAGATAACATTATACAAATTTATAAATACAGGGGTCAATCAATAACAAAACATACAAGGATCGTTCAATAAGATAAACACTAGATAGTCCAATCGCCGAGTCGGCAAAATCTGCTAGTATAAATTCGGCACCAGCCACAAGCTGGGCATCAGTAAGCGCCGCTTATATTAGCAGCTACTTGATCACTGACCACCCTCGGTGGTCTGGCCTGACAATGGATCCCGCTTTGTAGCCTCAATGTTCAGGTTGGGCTCCGAGGGGCAGACAACAGCGCCCCCGGGTACCAGCGCCGGTTTTAGGTTGACTACCGCCGGGTGCTAAGTCTAAAAAATGCGTTATATTTCCTCTCAATTTTTTACTTTTGTCCAAAAAGCTAATTTTTTTATTAATTGAGCCGCAGGCGAAAATTTTTCTAATATTCAAGGTCCAACAGTTTTAATTAACGAAAAGAAATTCCAAGCAAAACATATCTTGTTAACTGGTGGTATTTTTTTGTTCACTATGACTCATAACATTTGTAGAAGTCCTACTCAGTCTTCTTTTATAGAACAACTGTGACCAATAGAATTTTCGAAATTTGTTTTAGTGTGAGACCATAAAAATCATTGCTTTTTAAAGCGGCAAAAGCGGCATAAGAAGCAGAATTGTTTGGATAGTAAAATGCGCCGTAGGCGAAAATTTTTAGAAATATAAAGCACAGATAGTTTAAAAGAGGTATAGGAAATTACAAATTCATAACAGTATAATGTATTTTTCGTCTTTTCTCAATGTAGGGGGCTTGAACCCCCAAACCATATACAGCCCTGGGCTTATGTATGGGAAAAGCCAGGTCTCGTGGAATCGGTAGTTAGCTACTTGACAATAAATAAGTATATTTTTCAATAAATGAATCTATGTTACACATTATTACATATATATTCAATCAGTAAATCAATGTTGTATATTCTGCGTTTAGAATACTTTCACTTAGAAATTTTTATCTTCGTCCAAAAATCAAGGGGGGGGGGCAAAATCGTCAACGTACAGGTGAATAAGAGGATGGATTAGGATAACGTTTCAGATGTATATGTTTGCAGACGACAATCAAAATAAAGGTGCGTATGTGATTTATTTTTAATTATTAGACCAGCTTATACCGCCTCCTAAAATTAACCGCCGGGTGCTATTAGCGCCCTGGAACCCCCCTAAAACCGGCGCTGCCGTGTAGTGTTGAAGTCGTTAGCTGGTCATTAGCGGCATCGCGCTGCCGGGTCATGGGCGCAGCCCGTGCCCCGGTCGCTTCCACGTAGTATCGGTCGCGTCGGTCCACAGTTAGAGGCATATTTGTGAGTGGAAGAATAAACACCCTACTTTGTATAGTATTTTTAAAGTCACTTGAAACAGCATAAAAAACTCTAATTGCATAAAAAAACTCAATATAGGACATAAGAGTCACGCAGTTTTTTAAAGATATACATTTTCTAAAAGCAACATAATATTTCACTTTTAAGGGTATTTCAAGGTTGTCGTCAAACACAACGTAAAGGTTAATGCACCATACAATATTGTCAAAAGGTCTCTAAAAGGCCATATCGATTACAACTATTTACGCAAGTATATCCTAAAATCTGTGAAATTATCGCACGCCTATCCACCGCATTTCGCTGTACAAGTGGCCGTCCGTCGAACAGTGTAGCCGATGCAAGTATTGGTGATATATTATATTAGGCGAGCATGCACTCAATTGTTTTTACTACAATATCTATCGTCTCTGTCTCCATCTCCTTTTACTTCTAATACCAGGTGGGGTTGAATATGGTTAAATAAGTGTTTTGACTCGTATTTTATTGTCGGAAGAGCCTGTTCTCGAGCTACCCTGGTAAAATATAAATGAACTCACTTGGAACACAGTGATCAGTGATATACGAGGCGCGATCTATTTCATAGCTTTTACCACGCTCCGCTACTGGTAAAAATACCAGACTTATCAGCCGAAATCACCCGTATACAATTCACAGGTTTTTATGCTGTTCCAAGTGACTTTAGAAATACTATACCTATACTGTCTTCTTCGAGACTCCTGTACCCAGTGATCCCGGCAAGCCGTGAGGGTCAGTCCAACCCTCCGGCACACACGACTAGCGTGACACATGGTGGAGACGAAAGTGTGAAGAGCTAGTAGTGTGACAATATCAATAAACATCTACATTGATATGAAAATTAACGTACAGCTATTCATAATATTAACACACCTTTACGTCGGACAAATATTAATAAACCTTTTGTTGGCTAAGTGAACTCTTTTATTAATATTACGTACCTTTTTCGTTCAGTGTATTGCTAATTATTTAAATTATTAATACTTATAATAATAATTATTGTTTAATTTGAAATGTAGAAATCTCATAACATTAAAATATGCATTACCGTCACTAATAATGGAGATGATCCTCCACAATCTCTTAGAACATGAAACCGCGTTTTTCAAAATTTAAGAAAATTTGTTGTCGAAAGAAGACCTACACTTATAGATTAGATGAATCTCGTCATTGAGTCAAAGAATATATATTTTAATAAGGTAAGAGAAACAATCCAAATGGAGCTACGTGCACATGCCTTGTCACCTGCGAATTCGTCGCGCCATCTGATAAACAATAGCAAGATTACTCTGTATTCATTTCTCCCAATTTTTGGTATAAGCCTCGACATAAGCCCAACGTTGCCACATAAGATCTAACTAACCATTGTAAAATTAGTGACTAGGTATACCTACATAACAAGAAGTAGGTAGTTTCTTTATTAAGACTAACTCGATACATAATTTTACACTCCGCTCCTTGGCCGAAAACCGTTCTATAGTTCTTGCGCCGAATGTCAGATGGCGACCCTTGGTTTTCAGCTTGATCTTCTTCGGAAGCTGTCTGATGGTTTCAAAGGAGGATAATTTTTGATTTGCCAGAACTTTGATACTAGATCTTCCAGGGAAAGCAAGTTGCTGGTACATGGTAAACATATTATTGTTTATTTAAAATAAGCGAATAAGGAAAACATCCACCTACTACCCAACCAAATTGTGTTTTTTGAAGAGTAGGGAGTCCCGTTCCCAATTGTATTTGACCTACTCTAAGTAACTGCCAAAAAACAGCAGAACTTAATAAGATATATATATTTCTCCTCTTGAGCAGAATGAAGGATCAGCCAGTTTAAGGTTAGGAGGAATATTTAATGATGAAGCATCGAAAGAATTTGATAATAAGGACATTGTTATATGCTGTAAAACAATGTAGGAGACTTCAATATTAAATGCGGTACGCAAAGAATAAATTTTTATTTCAATTCTGTGTTTAGAATTAGCATTATTTGTTCCAAAAATAGTTGAATTGATATTGGTGACTGTCAGATCCAGTTTTTGACAAATATTTTGGGCAATAAATGAGCTGGATCCAATAATGCTCTGCATATGTGTCCGCAACCATGGTTATCAACAACTTCAACTAGTGCGGTTGCCAAAAGTACTTGACAATTAGCATTTTGTCTCATCATTTCATGATTTACTGATTCATTTAGCGATACAGGTAGATCATGGTTGCTATTTGTTGTTGGAGGAACATTAGAAAAATTAGCCACTTGATTTGATCTGCACTTTTTGGGTTTTGATTTAAAATATTATCAACGTGCACTAAAGTATGATGTTTAAGATTACACTTCCTACACATGGAAGACTTGCAGTCTTCAGTGTTATAATTACTTCGCAAACAGTTTAAACAAAATTTTTGAGATTGTTCTAATCTTTCATGTGCTGATAATCTTAAAAATGAATGGCAGTTGTAAATTTTATGAGTATATATACAGAATAAACAGGTGTATTCAAATGCAAGAAGAAGAAGGTTATATGATCTATCTGAACTTTTGCCTTTGAAATTTGAGTTATATTGAAAATGATTTGACTGAGCCGTGTTAGAACCCTTAATACCTAGTGATTCCAAAAAATGACATCTTTATTTTAAAAACGTTGAGAAATCTGCCATGGTTGGAAGTTCACCTTGTAGTTTGTAGGTTGCCTATTGTCTCCTAGTTCCATAATCTAGTTTAGCGCGAACTATATGAATAATTAAAAGGTCCCAAGATGCTACTGGAACATTTAACTTTTCTAAGCATCTTAAATTTATAATTAAGTGATCAAAAAGTTGTCTAAGTTCGATGGCTGATTCCTTTAGTATAGGTTTATAATCAAAAAGAGCATTTATATGATTTTCGATAATAAGAAAATTGTTTTCAAATCGTTCTCGTAAGAATTCCCATGCTACATCGTAATTTGCAACTGAAACGTCTAGAGATTGTATTACTGATGCGGCATCACCTTTGAGATAAGATTTAAGATATCAAAATTTTTGAGACTTGGGTAAAGTATCATTTTTATGGATAATTGACTTAAAGTATCATGGAATTCCATCAACCGTTCGTAATCACCTGAAAAAAGTGGTAAGTTCATTATGGATAATTTTATACTAGGAGTTAAATCTTGCGGAATCGTTGTAAGCTGGGGTTGAATCGGATTAGATATATTAGCGTTTTTATTTTGCTTAGACATAAAAGCATTTATTTCTAATCATAATAAGTTTCATCGAAAATATCTCTTTATAATTCTTGTTCTTTTAAGTTTTGTTCCTCAAAGGATGGTTGATCCCCTCCTTCGGGAGCTTTCAGATTGCAATATTCAAGTTCGATTTTTGTCTGAATATCCTGAAATTCGTCATATAAAGAGAATTAGCTTTGTCTAGTCTTAGTTTTAGTTGATTATACAGAAGTTCAGTCAGAGAATTATGTTTTACACTGTTAAAATAGGATTTGAATTTGGTAATTTGAGTTTTAATAGTGCCTCGTTTATCCTTGAGGGACTTTAGTTCTGGCATGCTTAACAGATGCAGTTGAATTGCTTTAAGATATATGGTATGGTTGTATGGTATGTCTTTGTCTAGTTAAGTTTCTTTGCGTATGGTTTTGTCAGGTAAGATGGACTCACAGAGCGCTCTCTATTCCTTTGGAATGCCCTCAGTTCTGCGCTGCACGACGACTGCGTTGATGATCTGCCGTGGACAGAGTTGGGATGTCGCTTTCACAGGCTAAGGAAGCTGCGCTGTTACCTCTTGATCTGGAATTGATCGGCTATTGCAGGCTGTTTCTTTCGAAAGGTGCTGCTTCTGGATTCGCTTTCTTAGGGCTTCGGGTTTGCGGCTTGCTGGTTCAGCCTCGATCTGCTGAAGCTGCTTTGTCTTTCGTTGAAGTTTTTTTATTTTGTGTCAGAACGGCGTATTTTTTTTTTAATGTCAGCTTTTTGTCAAATTACCGCGCTTTTTTTACAACATTATTCGTTCGCTACGCGGCTTCCTATACTCTGCAGACCGGGCCCACGAAGGACCATTTACTTGTGTTGATTATTAACACAAGTTTTTCTTGATTTGTGTGAATTTATTTTGATAAAAAAGATTTTACAATGTTTTTGTGCGGAGCTTGTCGCCGCGATTATTCTTTTTTTTATCAACTTGCTGGTTACAATTATTATACCGTACTTTCACCGTTTTGGTAGACATAGGGGAATAGGCCGCGCGTCGCCGTGAGTCCAGCTAGGTTTGTCAGTCGTTGGCGGGGGGAGTACACAGTAGTCCCGCACCGCTTATCAGTCGAGTTTTGCGAGCAAAAAACACGCCCCGCCCCCCGCCAACGACTGACGAACCTAGCCGAATACACGGCGGCTCCGCCCTATGTATACTAAAACGGTGAAAGTACGGTATAGGTGTTATACTAAATTTATGTGAGAAAATATGTGTGAATTTTTAGTTAGGGATTGAATCTCTAACCATATTAAAAAATATATTCTTTTACCCAATGACCTCGTGAAGAAGAAGAAATCGGATTACATCGCAATACTAAAACCTATGCCTAATTTAATGTCAAAAATCTGTATAAAACAGATTTTTAATATAAGGGGGAAGGTGCTGTATCCGACCTCAAACATCACCTTGATCTTAATCTTGTTTTTACCTTCATTTTGTTACTGTTTAATATCATATTTCTATTCAGTATAAGATTAGAAAATACACAGTCTTGTTCAGTCAGTAGTCTAAGCTGAAACTCAGTTTGTCAGTTTGTAAAAAGTCATGTTAGTAAATAAAAGTTTTTTTTACCAAACTTATTCACATAGCCCGTAACGTACTTTATTTATGGTAAACCAATTGACCCCATCTATCTCAAAACGGCGAGTCGCATCCAGAATCTAACAATACAGTTATTGAGATCGGAAAACTTTGCATGGGGCCATTGAATAGTTATTTCAAATTATGTCAGTAGAAAAAAAAATATACCCAGGTATTATTATTAGCGATAAATTCTAAAATATAGAGAACCGAAACCATATACAGTATGTCCACGGATAGACATCCCAAGAGGACAAATGGGCCAAAAATTTCATTTTTCGACAAAAAGTCATTCTTGATAAAAGTTTCTGCTTCTTGAAGAAATATGGTCCACGAAGAGAATTTTCGATTTTTTTATACAGGGTGCCCAAAAATACAAAAAACATGTAACACCATCAAGAATAAACTACCATTATTTTTAAAAATTTCAAAAACTTTTACTTAGAAAAGTTGTTTAGAAGTAAGAGATGCGTACGATTGTCACTTGTCAAACAAATCAGCCAACTTCGATTTTTTAATTGACAAGTGCGAAACTCCTTTGTTTCTAAAAATATCAAAAATATTTATTTAGAAAAAAAATTTTGAATTAAAAGACGTATCTGATTGTAACTTTTTTAAGCATTTGCTTCAAAAGTTACAATCGGACACGTCTTTTAGTTCTAAACAACTTTTCTAAATAAATGTTTTTGATATATTTGAAAACAAAGGAATTTAGCACTTGGCAATTAAAAAAATCGAAGTTGGCTGTGTTTAAAAAGTGACAATCGTACACATCTTTGAATTCTAAACAACTTTTCTAAGTAAAAGTTTTTGAAATTTTTTAAAATAAAGGTTGTTTATTCTTGATGGTGTTACATGTTTTTGTATTTTTTGGGCACCCTGTATAAAAAAATCAAAAACTCTCTTCGTGTACCATATTTTTTCGAGAAGCAGAAACTTTTATCAAGAATGACTTTTTGTCGAAAAATTAAATTTTTGGTTCATTTGTCCTCTTGGGATGTCTATCCATGGACATACTACAAATGGGTATTTTTAAGCGCAAAATAATTTCGCAACAAAAATCTCATACGGTTGACCTATTATAATATATTATTATATATATTTTCAATTAAACTACGTTTCCATCTTGTAGGCCATCAGTTTTTTTTTTTTAAATTTTAACGCAACGTTTCGACCCTTATCTTGGTCATCATCAGGCTAAAAAGAACACAAGTACAATTAAAAAACTAGCATTAGAAAAGTATTAAAATATTTTACAGATTTCTTGATTTAATGCTAAAGATTCAAAAAGGTACTTTCTGGAAGTGTACACATTACAAGACAATATATATATGCAATGTACAAAAAGTATATAATGTGCAGTTAGAATGAGCGTAATTATGAATGCTAGTTTTTTAATTGTACTTGTGTTCTTTTTAGCCTGATGATGACCAAGATAAGGGTCGAAACGTTGCGTTAAAATTTAAAAAAAATAAACGGATGACCTACAAGATGGAAACGTAGTTTAATTACGTAAAATTAGAGTAAGATTACTTTCTGTGGAACTAATTGCAGCGTTCGTACACCTAGCTGAACAAAGAAGGCAGAAGGCAGTTTGCAATTAAGGATTATTTTTAACGTGAACCATTCCCGAACCTTTCATTCCTTTAATTGTTGTTTTCTTTCTCTAAACGTACGGCCGAAGGAAGGCCGATAGCGCACCGGCAATAATTCCCAGACAAACAGGCATTAATTATTTGTCTCACACACCTTTTCCATTATCTGGGAAATACCGACAAGGCCGGCGACACGAAAAACGCACATAGCTCTACCAAGAGACAAATATCTAACACGGCGCAAGTAACGCATAACTCTGCTTGAAACGCGTAAACAAGCAGCCGCGAATTTGTCGATTGTCGTTAGAGCCGTGTTTTCGAGAAACTGCCCGTTGCATAGCGACAACACATTTTCATGTTAGTCATTTAGTGTTAGTCATCTCCTGTAGCAACTAATTGTTTCCTTTTACAGGCGTTTTTTGGTTGGAGGAAAGGAAACCCCTTACTGATACAGACCAGAATGAAACTCTCAGGTCAAATTAAGCGTGAGATATGTGAGGGACCCATATATCCACTAAAACCTCTCCTTGATTGAGGGAGTCTTCATCTAAGTCAAGGTAGTTATGTATTGCAGCAGAAAGAAAGCATCAATGGGAATTTGTTGTGATATGAAATAGGATGTTTATTAAGTAAACCTATCTGACTTTACTTTTTTACGGTTTTGGACGCCTAACAGTAGTTGTAAGTAGACTTTTTTGGCCGAGGAGGTTGTTTTAGGATCGAGGCAACTAACGAAATGTCTTATTATATAGAATAAAATTTTCGTTCCTTTTGGTAGTTTGCCGTTCATCTGGAGTTGCAATATCGGCAACACTTGCAGGGCTTGAATATGGAGCCCTTTTCTTCCGAATTCATTCTATCGTTCTCTGGGAAGCAGTATAATTTGGAAGCTGAGTAGATGCTTACAAAGATAATCCACTCGTGCAGGCTTATTATATTTGCCTAGGCTTCTCGAGAGCGTTCTTTGCTCTAGCTTTCATTTTACAAACCCATTTCAGTGCTTGACTTTTAGGTGGATTTGACGCATGACTGTTTTCCGTCACGATGCAGAAGTCAGCATCAAATGTTTTATAATTGCAGAAAGATATAAATTTTACAGTACCAGTCAAGAAAGTGAAGAGGATATTATTGGAATTGGAATTTTATGAATTTTGCAATAGTTTGATGGTGTACAGGTACGTTGTTACTTTGCTTTTCAAATTATCTTTAACAAAATTATATAATACAAGTAGAGAGACTAAGAGAGCACCAGACCAAACCTGTCAAAACCTGTCTGGTCTGGTACTCTCTTAGGGTTTTGGAGGTATATCGATTGGTCTGGTGCTCTCAGAGACAGACTATGAGAAAAAAGTACCACAACCAAGGGTGCTACTTCACTGTCACCACCAATAACGGTGCTACTTCACGCTCACCACAACCAAAGGTACTGCCACAGTAATGAAACGTGCTAATCACCGTCCCACGACCAAGCTTGACTAGCAGTCAGCACACCTCGGTATCCAGTTCAACACCTACGGCCTTAGACATTCATAATTTTTGATATTAGTTTGTAGTAATTTTCTTTCAAAACTATATGTTCGCCTGATGCACTTAGGGACCCATTTTTGTTAATTGTTCATTGTTTTCCCTGTAAAGCTTCCACAGATTTTCTAGAAATGCTCTAGAACTTTATGATTTGTACATCTCTCATTGCCCAGGAATCTTCTAGAATAGTCTCCATTCTTCCATTTGAGTACATACACCCTAGGAATTGTGCCTGCAGGTAAAGAAAACGTTAGAGCGCGATTTTTGCTTAGAATTTGAGACCCGAAGAGTATTCTTGGCCACTGACAGAGCTTGAGAGTGTACCTATTTGTTTGAAGACTACAATAAAGGCAACGAATTTTAATATAAATGATAATTTTTCGAACCAGTTTCATTACCGGTTTGTTTAATTGTTAATTTTTTGAATAAAGAGCCAATAATTATTCTTAAACCGTATGACGCAACGAAACAATACACAGACAAGAATACCAGATAAACGAACGTTTACGATTCAACAAAAGCACACGATTTCCACGGGCCTCTAGTCCGACGAGCCGGATTCTTTTTTCTTCTCGATTTATCGCGTTTTAATCCAGCGTCCATTCGTTTTTTATTAAGCTCTCCCCCGGACGAATTTATCTTTTCCAGTGAATTATAAACAATAACGTGACTATAACCATATCTCGCTGAGGATACCCGCCATGTTTTACGATAGCCTTTATTAAGTTTTACATTTCATTACAATAAATCAGGAGCGGCGCGCAGCGGCCGCGGCCGCGTCGGCTGCTGAACGCGACCGAAATTTACTGGCTCCGCGGACGGTCGCTTTTGTGCTTTCGTGCACACTCGCATTCCGTGACGGCGTCAAGTTCAAGAAAAAAAATAATGCAAGAAGTGAAAGAGAATCAATATGTACCTCGGAGCTGACACGGATGGATGCGGTATCGAGGACCGACCCTTAAGATCATTTTGCCCCAACTCTTCGTACTAATCATTCATAGAAAAGGGATGGCCTAAAGAAGGTAGGTTTTACGAGTCACCCAAGGAACGACTTTGAACATAAAAAACATTTTGTTGTGAGGGGTCTGTAAAGCAAGACAAGAAATTAAATTCATTCTTGTCTTGCCCGACTCTTGCTGGAAAAAAATCTTGTCTTGCAAGCAAGACTTCTTGCAACTTCTTGTATTTCTTGTTTAGTGACGTCATCGCAGCAAGATTCTTGCTACCAAGACTCTTGTTGGCAAGACTCTTGCATTATTTATTGCGTATATACAAAGCTTGTCCGGGCATTGCTGTTCACAATAATTTGAAGGAAATAATGATTTCCCTGCATAATTCTTGTAAAAAATTTGAACTTTCTCTAGAATTCTATAAAATGGGAATTTGTTCAATTTTTTGTTACTTTGCAAATAGTAAGTTATAAATACGTACTAAAAGTAGCCGAATATGGGAAGAATCCTCTTGTTGCCCGGTATGTGTAGCGTGAATATAGGCAAAAGTGTACAAAAATTCAAATTCCTGAACTATGCTCAGGTATAGGGTATTTCATTCGAATAATAGTAAGTGCATTACATATTATTATGTTGAAGTCCTAAAGCTTTTGGTACATAAGAAAGTTTAAAGATACTACAACTCAAAGAATGCTTCATTTTTGATTTTTGACACATTTATTTATTCATTATTCCTTATTCCATGGATACAAGAACAATTTATTTATAAGAAAAATCAATAATGATATTAAAATCTTCAAGATGCTTCCTTCATGGGACGATTTTTCTTGGTTGAAATAAAGCCTTCTTGAAAAATTTTGCAATTTGCTTCTTTGTTCGTATTTTTTTACTTCGATAGAACCATCTAATACAATTTCTCTTACGAAGAAGTCCTTATGTGTTTGATCTTCTGTGATACTCTGGAGATTCTGTGTCAACTTCACCGCAGGTTCATTGTCAATAATGAAACTTCTGATAATTGAACAATTTCTTCGCACAATCTCTGAAGCCAAACTAACTCCTTCGCACCTTGACTTGCAGCAACTATTTCAGCTTCTCTTGTTGAAATAGCTACCGAGCTTTGACGTTGCCTCAACCAAGAAATTGCTCCTCCTGCATAAATGCAAACTGCATAAGATACATGAGAGCTCTAACTGCCTCACGGTATGAAAACTTATTATTGATTTCTTTCTTCCCTGTAGAATATGGCAAAGGACTATCATCCATATTTTTTTGACCTTCTGTCAACATTATTTTGTTCAAAGCCGATTGAATAATATAAAGTCTGTACGTCTTGTGTTCCAGCATCGATGTGCTTGTTCGAGACCGTATAAGCTTCTTTGGAGAGAACAAACTGTATTGTATCACAACCTTTTGGTTTCATATTATGAAATAAAGGTTGTTCATATTGTGAACCTCTTCATCGGGTTTTCTGTATGAGATTGCTGAAGGACATCATATATATATATATATATATATATATATATATATATATATATATATATATATATATATATATATAGTTGGTAAATGTGCGATAATAAAATGAAAGAATACGTTTAAACCCTTATTTTGAGCTCACCTCACCTGAGGTCTAGTCGGTGTCGGTATAGTAACACTTCTCACACTACGGACTCGTCCGACGTTCTGCGATCTTCGAGGTTGGGCCTGGGCAAAACTGGATAATATCCTCCTGCCACGCGCGCGAAGGATAAATCTTTTTTCTTATGTATTAGTGAAAATTTGGCGGGAGCAATTCCGGACAAACTGGAAATAATTTTAGTTTTTTTCATTTGACGTTAAGAAGCACGTATAAAATTTACACCCCTGCCCAGTGAGCCCGGATTTGGCTGCCATCTCGAAAAGAGTGGCTAAAAAAATGCTTTTTTTTTTTCATTATTTGTCAATAACTCGAATCCTATAAACTTTAGAGCAAAGTATGTAGTAACCAAAATTAAAGAAAAGTAAAAACTATATAAATTTTTCTATGTGGTTTTTCCATACGACTACCCGTGCCTTAGTTATATCGGCTTAGAAACGTTGAATATATTATAGGCATTTATTATTATGAACCAGATCCGGAATATGATATACAGATGTTGAATATATTCAGGATGATATTGAACAACCGGTAACATTAAAAAAATGAAGAAACTCTGATGAGCCTTCCACCTCAAAAGAAACTTAAGTTGGTGACATAGTGGATCAGGCCTATTGGGGAGACCACTAAAAAACGCGCCGGGTACTTTACCTCAAGGCAACACCCCGAGAGATAATGCCATTAAACTTAATTTTCCACCAGTCGCGCAAGAATACAAATTTAGCCAGCACCTTTCGGCCAGTGAAAATTTACTTTGCGTTTCTATGGAAACTTCAAGATGGCCGCAGCAGGTCTAATTTTCATTGTTATGCCAACCAGTAGCAAACTAAGTTTGTAGGCCCTATCTCTCGGGGGTGCCGCTCAAGGTGGTGTGGAAACAAATACAGTTAACCCCGGCTAATCGAACACGTATATTATATCGAACTTTAGTTTTGTTCCCTTAAAATTCGATACTTCGGGTAGTCGCACGGAAAAAACACATAGAACATTTTTTATAGAGTTTTTACTCTTCTTCAATTTTGGTGGAGTTATTCACAAATACTGAGGAAAATGCATTTTTAGCCACTTTTTCCTAGATGGCGGCCAAATCCGGGCTTTGACAAGGGTGCAAATTTAATACGTGCTTTATAAGACCAAATGAAGCAAAATAAAATTTATTCCTGCTTGTCTGGATTTGCTCCCGCTATCAGTGCACCTGCCGACTGGCCATGTATACTATTAGGTGTTTTTGTGCAACTCAATAAATGTATAATATAAAACTGAGTTCCTCTTACCTATTTGAGGAATCTAACAATAATTACTATAAACTAAAAGTTTTGTACAGAATTCTGGTCATCCTGCCCACCAAAAAAGACATTTTTTTTTAAAGCTCAAGACTCTGTAAAAGCAAAGCTTTACCAAGGGCCTTTTGTATACGCCATCTGATGTATAAACAGTTGCCACTCATGCTATTCCATCATCACCAGGATGAAGTTCGGAAATTCGGGCTAGATTCCATTTAGCTGGAGGAGCGATATCCACCTTTATTAAAACTAAGGTACCAATTTGTGGTTTCGGAGAAGTGGGTTCCAGCCACTTTCCCTTTTGTTGTAGATGGTGGAGGTAGTCGCGTCTAAATCGGTTCCAAAAATCTTGATGCATTCTCTGTAGCATCTGATAGCGTGAGAGGCGACCTAATTTAATAGAAGTAGAGTCTGGATGTGGTAAAGCTGATATTGGTTCCAGAGTTAAAAAATGATCTGGCGTCAGAACTGATAACTCTTTAGCGTCTACGCTCAGCAGATATAAAGGTCTAGAGTTTAATAGTCCCTCTATTTGCACTAACACCGTTTATAATTCTTCTTACTATACTTTGTTCAAATGGGTTTTAAATAAATGACTTTACGCCAGCTTCCTGTTGGAGCTCCAGTTTGGAGCTGAAGGGGGATTTAAATGCCACTCTATCGTTTCTGTTTTTTCAGCATTTTCTCCATATGAAAGAATTTGTTTGAGAGCTCCGATAAAATTAGTACCGCAATCAGAATACAATTTAGAACACCTGCCTCTACGTGATAGAAATCGACGAAAGGCGCATAAAAATGCTTCACTTGAGAGATCACAAGTAAGTTCTAAGTGAAGCGCCTTTGTTGCGAAGGTTTTTGCCCTTCGAATTTTACCTAAAGTGATAATAAATGGACCAGCATAGTCTACTCCTACACAAGAAGAGGTTTTAATTTGTGAAATCATGACTGTAGCTAAGCCACCCATGGGGGGCTGGATTTTGACGCCAACATCGTAAGCTAGGATTGTTTTCAGAATCTATGTGATACCATTGACTTGACGGTGACTTTTTGTCTGGCGACTCGGTTACTAACGAATGTTTTCCATTTATACAGGGTGACCGCATTTCGAGTTTTTGCATGGGGATCTTGGTTATCTTAAGAGATAAGAGGTCGGTCAAATTGGGGCAAAGTTGCGGAATTTGATACCGAGTAACATGGTAAAACAAATTTTGGCTGGCCCTTCTCGTTTTGAAAATAATGCGAAAAAACTGAAAATTGTCGTTTTCGTTTTTATTTTTTTAAACGAAAGCGAATGGCTCTGGACATTTCTATAAGTTAAACATTATTAAGGCTCTTTTTTACAAGGAATCTAAATATAATCTGGCATTTTTTTCTCGCCTCGATGGACAAAGATATGACGATCAATTTTTATTTTTCTTATGGGCGCCATATTGGATTCTTGCATTTTTAAAAAGAGGATTTTTTCTGGTTAAAATGATATGTCACACATTATGCTTTACTTTGTTTTTCTTGCCGTAATATCAAATTAATCGTTTATGCCTAGAGTGCCTTGGAAATGTCCCCATACTGTTTGACGTTTTTGCATAGAGTGCCTTGGAAACATAAGCACCATAATGTTTGACATTTCTGCATAGAATGCCTTGGAAACATAAGCCCCATAACGTTTGATAGTTTAGTACAATTTAATGTCAGGGATACTTTATTTTACTGAAAAAATGTCATTTTCACATGAAGAAAAGCGTGACATGATTCAAATGTATTATTCCTCAAATATAAATGACGTCGAAGGCCGAAGGGATATTGGACGAGCCATAAACAATTTAAAGAAACGTGCTGCATTGTGCCCTGAGTAACAAGTAGGACAAATTGAACATTTATTGTAAAATAGGATTGTCTATTCGCCTAGGTTTTTGTTGTTCTTTGTGTTTCCAGTTTGACTCTTTTAATGTTAATGTGTTATATGGCAAATGGCGAATAAATAACAAGGCCTCAGATCATACTCTCGTCCTCGCGGTACGTTTATGGTTTATTTAATCAATAAATTTAACATTAACTGATATTTTACTGAACCGTAGTAGTATAGCTATCCCGGTACGAGCCCACTTTCCCCGTGTATTTCTTATGGGAGCAAAATCCTGCACTTTTTTGACCAAACTTACCCCCTCCACTCCCAAACCACGCCCCCCAGCCAATCGCACCGACTCTGAACCCTGCCGAAGATGTCCAAGTTCGCTGACCTTCGCCCCTGCCGCGACCTTCGCGCGCTCGACTTTCTCCGAAGTTGCCGAAGGTGTCCGGCTTTCACCGATCGTTGACCCAGCCGCGACGCCGAAAGCAAGCCGCGGACATGTCACGACAGGTGACTGAGACTCGCACCTAATAAAAAAATCTGTTATAGAAAATCGTAATTAAGCCATGACGCCCCCTAGGTGCTCTAGTTCTCGCTTTCGCCAGGCCGACCGTTGACCCAGCCGCGACCTTCGCCGGGGCATGACCGGACCGAGACTCGCAACTAATAAAAAACCCTCTTATAGAAAATCGTAATTAAGCCATGACGTCCCCCCTGTCGACCTTTAGCCCGCGGTCTGCATGGATTTTTGCTACCACCTCTGCCTGCGTATTTTTGCGTCCGCGACGCCGGGACATGTTGAGACTCGCAACTAATAAAAACCTAACATCTATAGAAAAAATACCAGCTTGCAATATGTACGTAAACTACCATCGAAAAAAGTGCTTTCTCTTTGTCGGAATAAGCGCCTATGAAACGAGCACGCTGATCTCATCGGTACTGGCGATAAAAAAATCTGTAGGAAAAGTGTAATAAAGAATAGATATGAGATACATGTTACATCCAGAATATTCCTGACGTTTCACGAAAACTACGCATTACTTTACTTATCATGTTTACCACTTTTAAGAACTGCTGACTCTTTCCTGTATTCAGATTTCTGCAGACAATAGTTCCTTCTCTAGAAAAGATCCAGAAGCTTGCCTAAGCATTTTGTCTCCCTATAAATACTTAGAAACCCAGAAACCGAGCGTTCTCCGTTAGTTCCCCGTTAGTAATAGTTCTTTGTCTTGAGTCTTAAGCAGTCAATCTCATAGTTAGTCTCTACTACTTCAAGTTACGTTGTGTGCCATTCGACGAGCTAATATCGCAAACCAGTGTACAAAGTTAAAACAAATAAATATTCCTTTTTTTAAAAAAGTCATTTTCACTGGCACCGGCGTAACATACATATGAGTGTATACATTTTCTTAACTACATTACCTAAGGATGTATCAAAAATCCTCATATCTTCCTATATTTAGAGAATAGGACTGCTCAAAAAGAAAGTGGACATTAAATTTGAGGCATAAATTAACCAATTTTAGTTGAGTTTATAACCATCTAATTTAGGTAAGTAAATTTTAAAGAAGGTCCCGACTTCAATTCCGAGAAAGCCAGGCCCTGTTTTAAATTACTTGACTAAAATATAAGAGGTGCAAAGTTCACCAGTTTTAAAAAATACTCTGACGTCACACGATTATCAAGTTGAAAGACTAGCTGGAAAACCCCATTTTGTGCAACGCGTTTCCTGTTTAAAATTTCACCCAGCAACCCGTCCCCAAAACGTTGCAAATAGAGGTAGCTTGGTTATCTATAATGATGACAGCTAATATTAGTTTGTCAGTCAAAACCCCCAACAGTCGCGCATGATAAATTTAGATTTCTTTCAATGGTATAAAATGCTAAAAACAGTTGAAAAATCATGAAAAAGAGGTCCCGTTAATTGGTTTAAGTGCCCACGGAAATTTGCTAGATTTCTAGAGAAAAATACTGTGTCCGAAGCTGTTTACGCGTTGACATTTTAATGTAAACGTGAAACGTTCCCCAGAAAAAAAAATTGCTCTTGGGATTGTATAAATCACGATAATGTAAAATGCTAGACTGTTGCTAGAGGTTCTAATAAAAATCAGGTTATTAAATTAAGGTACCAAAATCCAAAGTATGACGTCACTCCGCCTGTTTAAAAAATGTATTCCAACAACAAACCTTAATCGTCTTCTGATCTGCTAGTAAATGCGAATTAAATGTAAACTGTTTAACAAAATCTGTTGTCATTTTGATAAATTAGTTATCAATTAAATTACTAGTTTTTAATGAATGCAGCTAATGCCTTCTTAAATATTGTAAACGGGATCTCATATTAGTCAAAATTCATATGACATATTTAGCTATTAATCAGAGACTATATAATTATTTTCAATATTTGGGGAAAATACTCCAAGTAGTATATTAAAATTATGGGCAACAAAACTATATAGGATCCATTCATAAAATCAACTGGACTAGAAGAGATATTCAATAAATAAATTCTATAGCTAATAAAAATCAAAAGCCAAGGTGGAAGGTGTATGAAAGTTCAAAACTTAGATACCCACATAGATTTTACAATATTATTTTACTGTGGTACTCACCTAAAAAATCCCTAATAATAGATCCATGAAATCTGATGGTATAGCTTGTGTTAGATATTGGTAATATGAGCATCTAACAATTATGGCGTATTAAAATGAACTTTTAAGACAAAATCAAACTCAAAAATCTACTGCGCGTGAGTGCGGCCTGGAAAGGTCGAAAATTAGTTCAACATTTTTTATAATGTGTACTTAGGCGGTCATTTGAAAGGCCCTGTATCGTTCTTATTAATCATTGTTGATGCTATGTTAGTAACTTTTTTGCTTAAAGTGACATTTTCTACCATGAGGATGAGATTTATGATATTTACAATTCTGACATCCTGTATGTTTGAATTTTAATACACGTATACTTATTTAAAATGGTATATGTACAGCTTCGTCCAATTTCAACTTGCAATATCGTGTGAGAGGCCTTTCGGCGACATTGCTATCCACCGTGAACTCAAAGGCCGGTCGGTTTTGGCGTACAGTCACTGAAAATTACAATGAATAAAGAACCCCAGGAAGGAACATGTTTGGGACTAACGGGCGACAGGGATAGTTCCTTCAGTGGTTTCAACAAACTAATCGAGACAGAAATCCTCATTTTTCATAAAAACACTACCTAGAATACAGACCAAAAATTATAAGGCACGTTTATATCTTTAAATTTAGGAATCCTTCATAATATAACAATTCTAATTTTAAATTTTCAATTATGAACAAGTAGGTAGGTACCTACACAAACGCCTATGCCACTTTGATGCATGGCCTCAAAAGTGAATTTAAATTACAA
The DNA here is from genome assembly GCA_963920635.1 of Pseudeuparius sepicola. Taxonomy (NCBI): domain Eukaryota; kingdom Metazoa; phylum Arthropoda; class Insecta; order Coleoptera; family Anthribidae; genus Pseudeuparius; species Pseudeuparius sepicola. Next base: position 33,305,435 of record OY987303.1, read on the forward strand.
AATTATTTACCGATTGATTATTATCCTCAAAATCTGTCAATTTCCATTTAATTTTAAACTTTCCCTATGATTTTAAAGACTACTGTCAACTATCCGAAGATTAGTTAATTGAAAATTAAGACATTTTTACATGGCTCATATGCATTAATTGAAGGTGGAAATGGTAGAATTCAAGATGCATTTCATTTTTTTTTTCGAAATTGTGATGATTAGCTGTGATAGTAAATTCAAAAATTAATTCATCAAAATTGTAATATGTCCACTAGTTTTAAGCTGAGGGTTTTTATTAGAAACACGCTGCAATAAAAGCGGAAAAGACGTGTTTAGTTTCAGAGCCATAGCATTTATTTGATTCTCGAAACGAGATATTCTTATTTAAAATTAACTCCGGAAACTTGCTACATGCACGTGCACGTCTTAAGAAAATGCAGACTATGTATAACCGCCTTGGATACAGACTTTTTTATGTATAGTGCTCAGTCTAAGCAGTGCGGTTCAGAGTGCAAAGTGTTTTTTGCGAAGACTACTAATTTAAATATTTTAGTGTGTTTTTTTTTTTGGAATATAGTTTGGAGTTTTAATAATTGTAAGTATCTACTTTATAAGGTAGAGTTGAAATAGCTTCTTAAGGGTTATAAAAACTTTTAGTTGGCTTATAACCTTGTTCTCGAAACTTTGTGAATTATTTTTGAGAACCGGTGGACAGAGATCAAAGAACGTACTCGAGAAGCTACTACAGCACTGACGGTCTTCTATTTGTAAAAATTCTACTTCATTGGATTTACCATCACTGGAAATCTTGGTACTAATACAGAGACCGGCAGAAAGTTGGACATAAAAATGTAATATTTTTAAATCTGATTTAGATTAATTTAAATTTCTAGCCGCTAATCGAACAAAATTAAAGTTTAGTAGCGAATTCATGTGTTATCCGATGATAAGTTGCGCTTGCAGTATTTTGTTTTTTTTGTAATACACAGGGTGTCTTAAATTTCTTTTTTTGACTAGGTGGCTGTGACTTTAAATGCGACATCCCCCTTTGATTCCAAACAACTTTTGTAAGTAACTTTTTACCGTATTTTAAAAAATAAGGGTACTTTACTCTTGACTTATTTTGACATTTTTGAATCTACCTTGTGTCCAAAAAGAGATAGTTAAATTTTGATATGTACGTTTTGAGATTAAAATGATGCACCAACTTTTATCAAGAATAAAATTTTCTGAGAAATTAATAATAAAAAAATTTTCCATTTGTGTCCAACTTTCTGCCGGTCACTGTATATAAACAAGTTATGGCAAATTCAAAACCTATCAAAAAAGACCCAAAAGGCGAAATTTTTGCAGAGCAAAAACTACCCTTTGCATTTTCTTCAATCGATTATCGTCTGTTTTTAGCAAGGATGTTCAAAATGTATGAATTTGTGAAAAAAATTGCCGATCAAAAGCTACCCTAGAGAGAATTTTTTTTTCGATTCCCATAGTATTTACACCAGCAGGGTAATATCTACTCTCCTGCATACCTTTAAAACGAATTATAACTCCATTGTTCTTGGTCCGATCCTATATATAAGAGCGTTCAAATTGTATGAATTTGTGAAAAAAAATTGTCAGCCGAAAAACTACCCCTAGAGAGAATTGTTTTTAGTTGCATTCCTATAGTTTCCTGAAACGTTCACTAAAATCAGCGCAATCCGTGAAAAAAACTGACAAGGAAAAAAATATCCTTGCATTCCTTAAAAAAATTATCGTTTCTTCATCCGTTTTTAACAAAGACGTTGAACATGTACGAATCTATATTTAATAAAAATTTGTAGGTTAAACACTACCCCTATAGAGCATTTTTTTTTTTCGATTCTCACAGATTTTGCATCAGCAGGGTAAATGTATACTCTCCTGTAAACCTTTAAAATAAATTATAACTCCATTGTTCTTGGTTCGGTCCTAACAAGGGTGTACAAAATGCATTAATTCGTGGCTGAAAAAAATTGTCAGCCGAAAAACTACCCCTAGAGAGAGTTGTTTTTAGTTGCATTCCCATATTTTCCTGAAATATTAACCAAAATCGAGGTAATCCGTGAAAAAAAATTGACAGGGAAAAACTACCCTTTTGTATCCTTTTAAGAAAAAAATTACGTTTTTTTTTCACCCGATTATCTCCTGTTTTTAGCAAGGATGTTCAAAATGTACGAATTTGTGTTTAATAAAAATTTTCAGGTCAAAAAGTATCCCTAGAGACTAGAGAGCATTCCCACAGATTTTGTAAACGCACTCTGGTTAGACAAATTCGCGGTAAAAACAGTGCTATTCATAAAGTTTGCACTAAATGAAAAAAATTTGTATTATTATATTTTTTGAAAAATCTCTACCCCAGAAAACCCTAGAAAACCGTAGTAATCCTAGTAATACAAAATTGGAAAAATCAGGTTTGCCTTGAAAATATCTGAAAAAGTTATTAAGAATATGTGTTTGTATTGCATTGTTGTGCCCATATTAAAATTTTTAGAAGGATATCACGATGATCGTTTATTCTTAATTATTTCTCTCCAAATCGGTACACGATATTTTTCCTGCAAATAATCGAAGACACTTATTTAGTGGTTGCCCTCTTACTAAATCATAACAATACAAATAAATTTCAATGCAAAGTTAAGGAGAAACATGAGATTTTTTAAAATAGCTATTGTGTAAGACTGCAAAAGTAGTAACAGTGTACACGTGTGTCATGCTATTTGGCAATAATCAGTATAGTGTAACGTTAACCAAACCAAAAAAAAAACCTACAAATTAACATTGTTTTTTGATTCCATCCTAGGTCGTTTCTAGCAAGACAAAATAATGCCAGATGAATTCGTGGATAAAAAAATTGTGGGGTAAAAACCACCCCTCCAGACCCACAGAAAATTGTTTTTGGTTTATTGGTCCGATTTTCATAGTTTCCTAAAAGCGCATTAATTAAAAATTATGGTTACCCAATCTGAAAAAAACAGAGCAAAAGCTACAGTTTGCACCCTTTTAAAAGAAAAACCAGTTATTATCGATTTCAATATGTACATTCCCAATAGAACTCCAAAGAAATTAATTAAAATCTTTCTCGACAACACCCAAGGATATTTGAACTTTTTTGCTTTTAGGGAGGTTTAATTATTTTGGAAAAAAATATCTTAATTTCTTTTAATTAAATTGCATTTCAGTCAAAATCCTTGTAAAATATTGTGAGACTATTTTTTGTTTTTCAGACATAAACCTAAATTGTTAAGTATTTTGAAATACATCTTTATAATTATTTTGTACCTAGGCATCTAATAACCTTCACCTTAGTTAAAAAACTTCCTTTGAAATTCGGAAACTTTGTTCGATAGTTTATGACTGTTTTTGGCTAAACATTTTTACTAAAAACTTAATAGGTGAGTTTTCAAAAATTATAGTCCAGAAAATGCTATTATTTTGTTTAAAAATGTGAAATATTTTTAACAGTGTTCCTGCGGGAGGTAAAAATCTTTCTTGAAACCCAGGTATATTTTAAGATTTTTTTTTGCTTTTCAGGGAATTTTAATATTTTGAAGAACATCTTAATTTATTTTAATGATTTTGCATTGAAGTTAAAACCCTTGTAGAATGTTGTGAGTATTTGTTTGTTTTTCAGACACGAGCCTAAATTGTTAAATATTTTGAAAAACATCTTAATTTATTTTAATGATTTGTATTGAAGTGAAAATCTTTGTAGAATGTTGTGAGTATTTGTTTGTTTTTCAGACATGAGCCTAAATTGGTAAATATTTTGAAAAATATCTTAATTTATTTTAATGATTTGTATTGAAGTTAAAATCTTTGTAGAATGTTGTGAGTATTTTTTTGTTTTTCGGACATGGGGTAAATTGTTTTAATAATTTAAAAAACATCTTAGTTATTTTTATGTAACCTTAGTTAAAAAACTTCCTTGAGAAATTTGGAAACTTTGTTCGATAGTTTATGACTGTTTTTGCTTAACATTTTTACTAAAACTTAATAGGTGAGTTTTTAAAAATTATAGTCCAGAAAATGCTAATATTTTGTTTAAAATTGTGAAATATTTTGAAAAAGCATGACAGCCTTTCAGCAAGAATTAAAAATCTTTCTTGAAATCCAGGTATATTTTAAGATATTTTGCTTTTCAGGGAGGTTTAATGAAAAACATCTTAATTTATTTTAATGATTTTGCATTGAAGTTAAAATCTTTGTAGAATGTTGTGAGTATTTGTTTGTTTTTCAGACATGAGCCTAAATTGTTAAATATTTTGAAAAACATCTTAATTATTTTTTGTAGCTAGGCATCTAATAACCTTCACCTTAGTTAAAAAAACTTCCTGAGAAATTAGGCAAATTTGTTCTATAGATTATGACCGTTTTTGCTAAACATTTTGTCTAAAAACTAATAGGTGATTAAAAATTATAGTCCAGAAAATGCTAATATTTTGTTCAAAAATGTGAAATATTTTTAACAGCGTTCTTGCTAGAGGTAAAAATCTTTCTTGAAACCCAGGTATATTTTAAGATATTTTGCTTTTCAGGGAGGTTTAATGAAAAACATCTTAATTTATTTTAATGATTTTGCATTGAAGTTAAAATCTTTGTAGAATGTTGTGAGACTTTTTTCTGTTTTTCAGACATGAGCCTAAATAGTTAAATATTTTTGAAAAACATCTTAATTATTTTTATAGCTAGGTTTCTAATAACCTTCACCATAGGTAAAAAAACTTCCTTGAGAAATTAGGTAAATTGGTTCGATAGTTTATAACCGTTTTGCTAAACATGTTTACTAAAAACTTAATAGGTGATTAAAAATTATAGTCCAGAAAATGCTAATATTTTGTTGAAAAATGTGAAATATTTTATCAGCGTTCCTGCGAGAGGTAAAAAACTTTATTGAGGACATCCAAGTATATTTTAAGATTTTTTGCGTTTCAGGGAGGTAATAAAAATTGTCACTCTCACAGTACCCAAAAACTAAGTTTACCCCCAGAAGCAATTGGAGGGGGTGGTAATTACTATTACTTCATTAGCATTTGCGGCTAGGGCCGACTCTCTTTATAGAACTAGGATAGCATTTGCTTAAGTATTACTAGTAAACTGTAGTGATTGAAAAACATTTGCATTGCAGATAAAAAACACTATGTAGGATATTTTTAGTGTATTTATGCTTTTTCGGACATGGGTTTAAAACTGTATAATAGTTTTGAAACAAAACACATCTTAGTGTACTTTGTTTTATGTTGATATTGATGATTTATTTGAGAATGCATTGTTTCCATCATTGAAGCGATTTGAAATAAACGATACTTTGACAAATTTTCTGGGAAACGTCTTGGTTAAAAACATTTGCTCGGAAACCTTCAAATTTTTTTCTTTTAATGAGGTGTTGCTGAAACCATGATTTTTTAACAGCCAAGTTTTCTGAGAACTGTCTCGAATTGTCTTGGAAACTTTTAATGAGGTGTTTGCAATTTGAAACCATCACTTTATCAAGTTTTCTGAGATATCTTTAGAATTTTCTTGGAAACTTTCTGATTTTTTTTGTTAAAACCCAACATCACCTTAACCAAGTTTTTCTGAGATATGTTTAGAATTTTCTTGGAAACTTTCAGGGATTTTTCTTTTAATGAGGTGTTGATGATTCAAAACCTACCATCACCTTGCCAAGGCTTCTGAGAACTGTCTAGAACTTTTTTAAGTTTCGGGGATTTTTCTTCTAATGAGGTGTTTGCGGATTCTGAGAAATGCCCCGAATTTTCTTGGGAAAGTCTTTAATTTTCTTGTAAAATTTCTAGATTGAAATTCTGATTTTTATCATCAATTTTTTTTCGAGAAATGCCTCAAATTTTCTTGAAACTATACATTTTTTCTAACGTCATCAAGTTTCCAATATTTGTAAAAGTTGAAAATTAGCATTGAGTCTTATGGAAAACACACACAAATTTCGTCTTATTGAGGGGCCTTTTCAACCCTAGAAAATAAGCTGTGTTCTGATTGGTTGAGCATCTCAGGTGAGACTATAAAAGGGGGTGTTCATCCCCAATTTTTTTCAGTCGTGTTGATGCCGAATTTTCTTGGGAAAGTCTTGAATTTTCTTGTAAAATTTCTAGATTGAAATTCTGATTTTTATCATCAATTTTTTTTCGAGAAATGCCTCAAATTTTCTTGAAACTATACATTTTTTCTGTCATCAAGTTTCCAATATCTGTAAAAGTTGCAAATTAGAATTGAGTCTTACGGAAAACACACACAAATTTCATCTTATTGAGGGGCGTTTTCAACCCTAGAAAATAAGCTGTGTTCTGATCGGTTGAGCATCTCAGGTGAGACTAGGAGGTGTTCATCCCCAATTTTTTCAGTCGTGTTGATGCTGTTGTAAAGTAAAGTCGACTTTGTGAATTGGACATTTTTGACAAATTTTATTAGAAAACCTTTTTGTTTGAATTAGCTTGACATTGTAAGTTTTGTGAGAATTGTAAACATTTTCTTGGAATTTCTTGAACGTATAAAAGGGAAAACCCATTTCCTCAGTCGTGCTGTTGCTCTTGAGGGGTGAAGTTGTGTTTGTGAATTGGACAACACATTTTGTGACAAGTCTTTCCGAGAAACGTAATCTTTTTTCTTAGAATTTGATGAACGGGTTTATAATAAAAGGAGTTCCCTCGACCCATTTCCTCAGTCGTGTTGTGCTTGTCTAAGGTGAAGTCGATACTTTGAATTGGACAACGTTTTTCATAAAACGTAAGCAAATAGCGCACTAACTTCTAGGTTGAGCTAAGGAGAAAAAGGACTACACCGGTTGGTGAGTAAGTAAAAATAAAAGAGGACGCCTGTTGGTGAGTACAGATTGGAAAAACACAAATTTCTCCTTATCGTGAACTTCCTGGTATTTTCGTCTTATATAAGGAGGTGCTTGCCACTCATTTTACAGGCTCTCTGATTGTTGTGTTTTGGAACCATGCCTGCCACAGATGTGTTAAAGTACTTGTACTTCAAGATAAGTGGTATATTGGGTCTACTTCAGTCATCATACAATAGTGAGACTGCCATAGATGGCCTCCGTCGGTGCACCAAGGCCGTCCGGCATATAAATCACCAACTAAAATCAGCAAAGACCTTGGGTGAGAAGCAAAAACTAATGACAAATCTAGCCAATGTGAAAACACTACGTACCCAAATTAAACATGAAATTAAGCGAGGTGCTGGAGTAAAAACTAAAAAAGAAACCGCAGAAAAACGTGTAAGCTGGAGCGATCTGGAAAGCGCGTTTAAATGTCGCATTCGCACTGGCGTCATCTCCAACCTTAAGCACAAGGATCCCGGCGAATTTCTTAACGACTGTTTTGCTTTGTTCAAGCGACGTGTTTCCATCGCCTTAAAAAATGAAGAGGCGGTTAAAATCAATGCAGTGTTCTGCGGACCATTTGTGTTGCAGAAGGCCGATAGGCTTATTGAGGAGTTGAAATATTTTACAACATCTAACGCGCCGGTCTACCGAGATACCAACTTAATCCATTGGTTCGATCAGCACGTAGCAACACCGATTTTAACTCAGCTTCAAGAATTTCAAGAAAGAGACGCTGGTTGGGCGCTGAAGGCTATAGTGAACTTGGGGATAAATATAAATAAGTATACTCCCCTGTTAGGATCTTCATACATAGAGCTACCTGAATCAATCAAGGCAAAACAGGCATGTATTAACGTGAAGAACGAGGACGACCTTTGCTTTGCTTGGGCCGTGACTTCCGCTCTGTATCCAGTTGAGAAACATCCTCAGCGAATAACCAAGTACCCCCACCCTTCATCTGTTTTGAGTTTGGACGGACTACGTTTTCCAATGACCATTAAACAGATTCCAAAATTCGAAAATCTTAACAACATGTCTGTAAATATTTATATTCTGCGAAAGCATCGAAACAAGTTTCACACCTTACCTACTTATACAGTGTGACCCATTTGTTTTGGGGTCAGTCTGTAAAAAGTGTATCAATCGTGCGATTTGGCTGATTTTTTTTTAAATTGTAGAGCTCGATGAACTGCACATTTTGAACAAAAATTGCCTGGTTCGCATAAAATCCAAAGCCTACTATGACCGTTTTTATGAGCAAAATTTTAAGAAACCATATTAGCGTTTTTTTTGAAAAAATCTGTGTGCGCCAATGGATTGAGCACCCCTCGAAATGGGTATGTACAAAATTTCATCAAAATATTTCAAGTAATAACGATTTTGTAGAAAAATTAAAAATGCAGCCAAGGTACGTCTTTATTTTCAAAAATTCAAAGTTGGCCATGGAAAATAATTGAATTGTTTACTTTTATTAAGTGTCAAACTGTCTAAATTGAGTTCAGAAATTGTTTGTGCTCAAAACAATTAATTATCATAATTATGGAATATTTAAGCATAAGAGACAAAATAGAAATTGTTCGACTCGTGGGCGACAACGAGGGCTCGGCAGCAGAAGCTGCGGCCGAATTTAACAATAGACACCCAGGTAGATCAGTGAGTCGAAGTACTGTACAACGTATAAACAATATTTTTGATGAAACTGGATCGATTTCTAAAAATTTATTAAAAACTAGGCAAAATGGACGCCGTGGACTTGTTGAAAATAACAATCAAATTCTGCAATACTTTAGTGACAATCCTCGAAATAGTGTTCGAACGGCTAGTTTAGACCTTCATATACCCAGAGAGAGTATAAGGAGATGTTTGAGACAAAACAAAATAAAACCGTTTAAGCCAAAATTTTTGCACACCCTGGAACCAGGAGATGAGGAGAGAAGATTAGAATTTTGCTATTGGCTGCAAGGTGAATATCTCCATAATGGCAACTTTTTAAATGAAATTTTATTCACCGACGAAGCCACGTTTACTACAAATGGTGTAGTATCAAGTCAAAACTGCCGTCACTGGTCAGCTGAAAATCCAGAGTTTATAATAAATGCAAGGAGACAATATTCACAAAAAATTAACGTTTGGTGTGGAATACTACGCGACAGAATAATTGGCCCATTTCCCTTTGAAGGGAATTTGAATGCGGCTGGCTTCTTGAATTTTCTAGAAATTGAATTTAGAAATGCTTTAGATGAGTTACCATTAAGATACCGTTTAAATTTAGTTAAAGTTACAGTTAGATGGCAGTCCTATTCATAATGCTCGTTTAATCAGAAACTGGCTAGATAATAATTTTGAAAACTGTTGGATAGGGCGAAATAGTCCTTTCTGTGAGTGGCCACCGAGATCTCCGGACTTAACTCCTTTAGATTTTTTTCTTTGGGGTACACTTAAGCAAAATGTTTATAAGTCAAGACCCCATAATTTACAAGAACTGCAAGCTAGGATAAACCGTAGTTGTGAGGAAATTACTCCACAGCAAATACGAAATGTAATTTTGAATGTACGCAAGAGGAACGACAAATGCATTGTAGAAAATGGAGGCTTGGTAGAAGTTACAAAAATTTTATAATTTTAATTGTTTTTATGTTTTGTGTTTATAAGCATAAGGTTGTATTATTACAATTTAATTATTTTCCATGGCCAACTTTGAATTTTTGAAAATAAAGACGTACCTTGGCTGCATTTTTAATTTTTCTACAAAATCGTTATTACTTGAAATATTTTGATGAAATTTTGTACATACCCATTTCGAGGGGTGCTCAATCCATTGGCGCACACAGATTTTTTCAAAAAAAAAACGCTAATATGGTTTCTTAAAATTTTGCTCATAAAAACGGTCATAGTAGGCTTTGGATTTTATGCGAACCAGGCAATTTTTGTTCAAAATGTGCAGTTCATCGAGCTCTACAATTTAAAAAAAAATCAGCCAAATCGCACGATTGATACACTTTTTACAGACTGACCCCAAAACAAATGGGTCACACTGTATATCTAAAAATAAGGTAGACAAACATGTCAATCTTCTAATGGTACAGAATGTTTATTATAATGAGGATAATAAAGAAGGAAGTAATGACAGTTCACTTGGGCAATATCATTTTTGTTGGATCAAAGACCTCTCTCGCCTCGTTTCAGCTCATCTAAGTAAACACGAACATAAAAAATTCTTTTGTGATCGATGTCTGCATTACTTTTACTCCGAGAAAAAGCTAACAACACACTATAAAGATTGTAAAAATATGAACGATTGTAAAGTTAGGATGCCAAGTGAAGATAGAAAATTTCTCAAATTTAAGAATTACAAAAATAAGGAAATGGTTCCTTTTACAATTTATGCCGATATAGAAAGTCTGCTTAAAGCGACAGGCGATAATAATAAGTATCAAGAATACGTACCTTGCAGCATTGGTTATTATATTAAATGCAGTTATGATGACAGCTTGTCCTTCTACAGATCATACACTGAGCTCGATTGCATGGAATGGTTTTCCAAAGAACTGAGAGGAGTGGCAGAAGATATAGAGACAGTTTTTCTGTGTCCTTTACAGATGGATAGGCTAACAGCAGATGAGAAGATGAGCTTTAACTTAACTACCATATGCCACGTTTGTGAGAAGCCGTTTACAGCGCAGCAAACAAAAGTTCGGGATCATTGTCATCTGACTGGAAAATTTAGAGGAGCCGCACATGAAGACTGCAACATAAACTATCAAGATACCCATGTTGTACCAGTTGTATTTCACAATTTAAGCGGATATGATTCACATTTTGTTATTAAAAGCATAGCCAAGGATATCGAAGGTCGTGTGGAGCTCCTTCCCATTAACAAAGAGAAGTATATATCATTTACGAAAAGCATACCGGAAAATTTGGTAAAGTTCAGGTTTATCGATAGTTTTCGTTTCATGGCAGGAAGCTTAGATTCTTTAGCCACCAATCTTTGCGAATACCCAATCCTTAGGAGCCATTTTTCCGACCTCCCGGAATCTCGTTTTAAACTTCTTACTCGAAAAGGTGTATTCCCATATGATTTTATGGATTGTATGGGGAAATTAGACCACAGTCACTTACCACCTAAAGACTCTTTTTATAACAAACTCGAAGAACTCGAAAAAGAGTATGCTCACGCGCAGAAAGTGTGGAACGAATTTGGTTGTAAAAATTTAAAAGGATATACCGACCTGTATTTAAAAACAGATATATTACTTCTAGCAGATGTATTTGAAGCATTTAGAGCGAGCTGTATGAGAACCCATAAACTAGATCCCGCTCACTACTATACATTACTTGGGTACACTTGGGATTCGATGTTGAAGTATACAAAAATTGAGTTAGAGTTGCTTACGGATATCGATCAAGTAATGTTCGTCGAGAGAGGAATCCACGGAGGACTCAGCCAATGCTCTAAACGACGCGCCACTGCAAATAATAAATACATGCCCGATTATGATCCACAGAAACCTGCAGTATTTTTAAGTTACTTCGATATTAATAATCAATACGGGTGGGCTATGTCCCAGGCCCTTCCTTTCGGTGGGTTTAGATGGTTAGATGATAAGGAGATTCAAGGATTGAATATAGGAAAATTGACGGACAATTCTGATACGGGGTATTTCCTAGAAGTCGATCTAGAGTACCCTGAGAAACTTCACGATAAACACAGAGATTTGCCTTTCTGTCCACGACATATACAAGGGGATAAGACAGGGAAAAAATTCTCCACAACAAAGAAAAGTACGTGATTCATTACAGGGAACTTAAACAAGTTTTAGCAAACGGTCTTGTCCTGAAGAAAGTACGACGTGTACTCGAATTTAAGCCAAGTGCTTGGTTGAAAAGTTACATAGATCTAAATACCAGACTTCGTGCCCAAGCCACCAGTGCCTTTGAGAAAGATCTTTACAAGCTTCTGAATAACGCAGTCTTCGGAAAAACGATGGAAAATGTCCGCAAATATTCCGTGGTAAATCTGATTAACAAGTGGGAGGGGCGATATGGGGCGGAGGCACTTATCGCCAAACCTGAGTTCAAGTCTGCACTGATTTTTGATGAAAACCTCGTAGTAATCGAATTAAATAAATGTGAAGTATTCATGAATAAACCAATTTACGTTGGGATGAGTGTTTTGGATCTAGCAAAAACAACTCTATATGATTTCCATTATGGGTACATGCAGCCTCAGTTAGGTGACAATTGCACCATTTTATACACGGACACTGACTCCCTAATTTATGACATTCGGAATAATGATATTTATGAAGTTATGCGTCGAGACTGCTATAAATATTTTGACACGAGTGATTATTCGACAGATAACATCTACGGTATACCTCTAGTAAACAAAAAAGTTTTGGGTATGATGAAGGACGAAAACAATGGGCGCATTATGACGGATTTTGTGGGTCTACGGTCAAAAATGTATACATTTAAAGTTTTAAAAGATTGTGAAGATATGGAAATACATAAACTGAGAGAAAATGGATTTACTGAAGAGGAAGTATTCGAAATAATGTTACATGGCGGAGTTACAAAGAAGGCGAAGGGTGTCAAGAAATCCGTTATTAAAAACAAAATCACCTTCGACGATTATGTACAGTGTCTGGAGGAGAATATGGGAAAAACAGTTAACCAGAATTTGATTCGATCGGAAAAGCATACCGTTTACTCCATAACTCAGACGAAAATCGCTTTAAGCCCCAACGACGACAAAAGAGAAATTAGAGCAGGATATGAAACACTCCCGTGGGGCCACTATTCACAGATGCAAATGGGATAGATTTAATTATAGAAATAGGTTACTGTAATAGGTTTATAATGTATAATATACTTAGTTATAATAATGGTTATACGTAATAGGTTTATAATAGTTATAATAATGATTATACATAATAGGTTTATGATGTATTATAGTTATCTTGTTATTAAAATTCGTGAGTATCGGTCATAATATTTATTCTTTAAAATTTTATTTTACGACGTTTCGACAACTCAGTTGTCATCATCAGGTATTTTTTTTAATAATAAAAACAAATCTTTTCCACATACAGACACATTAAAAATAGATTTTTAAAAGCTAAAATGAAAAATTGAATTTTAGTAGGTACATATCAATGCTAAAAATTATTATACAAGTTGAAAAATGTAATAATACAATAAGGATATAAAAAGATTCTCTATATAACGGAACTTACCAAGAAAAGGCAGCTAAGTTTTTGTTTTAAAAATCATCGGGGTAGTAAAACATAAATTATTTTTTTGTGTTATTGTATTATTGTGTTATTGTATTATTAGTTATCACCAATAAATTTATTAAATAAGTATGTTGTTTCATTTTTATTCTGACCTGTTGAAGCATCATGTGAAAGCTTGCATGAGTTAGTGTTTTAATTATCTCCGAGCTGTCCTAAAAAAAGCTATCCTTGCTATATTTGCTACTACTGGGAAAAAAATTATTTATGTTGTTTAATTAAACATGGATTAGGCCTATGGGGGGAAACCATGTAAAAAAAGCGCACCTTGCATTCTACCTCTATGGTGGTGGGGAAACGAATGCATTCGTTATTTTTCTAGACTGCATATTTCTAACTTTCTTTTATAGTTATCCAGTACTAATCTATCCATTTCGAGCTGCATTGTTTCTTAAGTCTTTGATGCTAGCCTAGTTAGAAAGGCATTATTTTTAATATGATACTCTATTCTAATGAGTATTAGTCTTCTGTTCTCAATGTTGTCATCAGTTTCTGATTCATTGTCCGATTCTTCAGGTTCTTCTTTGGGATTTACTAATGTCTGTCACAACAGATTCATTTCCAACTATTTCCAGTACCAAACTGTCTGAAAGTGTTAGTTACCCCAAATAAAATTTATTATTGATACATACATATGATAATACATAAGCACTTATCATTAATCCTCAAGTCTAAACAGATTTTTCTAGTTGATTCTACATGGATTAGGCCTATGGGGGAAACCATGTAAAAAAAGCGCACCTTGCATTCTACCTCTAGGGTGGTGGGGAAACGAATGCATATGAACCATGTACGATTGCTTATAGCAATTTTTAAGTTATATTGTGGACATAAGATGCATAGAAGACAGAAATCTTCAAAAATTAAGTGCAGCTTGTTAGAACAGGTAAACAAACTACCTACCATGAATTTGAGTTGATGTAAATACAATCTTGTTCGATATGCAAAATGTATGTTATAGTGGACATAAGATGCATAGAAGACAGAAACATTCAAAAATTAAGTGCAGCTTGTTAGAACAGGTGAACAAACTACCTACCATGAATTTGAGTTGATGTAAATACAATCTTGTTCGATATGCAAATGTATGGAACATATAGCAGATCAAACTATAGGCATCTATCAAAATAAACACAAATACTTTTAAAACCCTTATTTGTTGAACCTAGTAAAATTAGTAATAATCAACAATTATTTGTATATTTTTAGGTCATTGTCATTAAAACCTTGTGGTTTGTTCTTCAAAGCAGTTGAGACAGACCTGGAGTAAGGGTAATTTTTGATCTCCAATACATATTACGTTATCTTCAACAGTTACTGGTATTTGGTCCATTACTAATCCGTCATTGGTGTGTTGGATATTAGCTAGGTTCAATCTCAAGTAATAAAGACATATCTCTAACTGAGCGTGATGGTAATTATTAAATGCTTATATATATCTTTCAGTCACAGAGCATCTATCACGGATAATTTATTTTTATGCTCGCCCGTGGCAAAAATTTAAATTATCCATAATCAATGATGGTATTCGATGGTATTCCATGGTATTCGATGATCTTTGATGACATTCCATGGTATGTAGCTTTTCAAGTCGTCTAGTCGTTTTTCAGAGTCGTTTAGTCGTTTTCCAGAGTCGTTTAGTGGTTTTCCGAGTCGTTTAGCCGTTTTCAGAGTCGTTTTTCGAGTCGTCTGGTCATTTTTCAGAGTCGTTTAGTCGTTTTTCCGAGTCGTTTTCAGAGACGCTTAGTCGTTTTCAGAGTCGTTTTTACAATCGTCTAGTCGTTTTCAGAGTCGTTTAGTCGTTTTCCGAGTCGTTTAGTCGTTTTTCGAGTCGTCTAGTCGTTTTTAGAGTTGTTTTTTCGAGTCGTTTAGACGCTTTAAGCTTTTCATGGCAGGGTAAGGGACAGTTCTTGCTTAGTTTGAAGCAGTGGATCATAATGTTGGACCTCGAAGGGGTAACTCATGTAAAATAAGGGTTCAAAGCCATTTCCGTATACATTTTATTTTAAGTAATGAAAAGAAGTGGTAATCAAAATTATTATATTGGAAAAATAATTTGTCTCTTCTCGTCTAGTTGATTTTATGAATGGATCCTCTATAGTTTTGTTGCCCATAATTTTAATATACTACTTGGAGTATTTTCCCCAAATATTGAAAATAATTATATAGTCTCTGATTAATAGCTAAATATGTCATATGAATTTTGACTAATATGAGATCCCGTTTACAATATTTAAGAAGGCATTAGCTGCATTCATTAAAAACTAGTAATTTAATTGATAACTAATTTATCAAAATGACAACAGATTTTGTTAAACAGTTTGCATTTAATTCGCATTTACTAGCAGATCAGAAGACGATTAAGATTTGTTGTTGGAATACATTTTTTAAACCGGCGGAGTGACGTCATACTTTGGATTTTGGTACCTTAATTTAATAACCTGATTTTTATTAGAACCTCTAGCAACAGTCTAGCATTTTACATTATCGTGATTTATACAATCCCAAGAGCAAATTTTTTTCTGGGGAACGTTTCACGTTTACATTAAAATGTCAACGCGTAAACAGCTTCGGACACAGTATTTTTCTCTAGAAATCTAGCAAATTTCCGTGGGCACTTAAACCAATTAACGGGACCTCTTTTTCATGATTTTTCAACTGTTTTTAGCATTTTATACCATTGAATGAAATCTAAATTTATCATGCGCGACTGTTGGGGGTTTTGACTGACAAACTAATATTAGCTGTCATCATTATAGATAACCAAGCTACCTCTATTTGCAACGTTTTGGGGACGGGTTGCTGGGTGAAATTTTAAACAGGAAACGCGTTGCACAAAATGGGGTTTTCCAGCTAGTCTTTCAACTTGATAATCGTGTGACGTCAGAGTATTTTTTAAAACTGGTGAACTTTGCACCTCTTATATTTTAGTCAAGTAATTTAAAACAGGGCCTGGCTTTCTCAAAATTGAAGTCGGGAGCTTCTTTAAAATTTACTTACCTAAATTAGATGGTTATAAACTCAACTAAAATTGGTTAATTTATGCCTCAAATTTAATGTCCACTTTCTTTTTGAGCAGTCCTATTCTCTAAATATAGGAAGATATGAGGATTTTTGATACATCCTTAGGTAATGTAGTTAAGAAAATGTATACACTCATATGTATCTCATATCTATTCTTTATTACACTTTTCCTACAGATTTTTTTATCGCCAGTACCGATGAGATCAGCGTGCTCGTTTCATAGGCGCTTATTCCGACAAAGAGAAAGCACTTTTTTTCAGCGGAATTACATCACGTACATATTGCAAGCTGGTATTTTTTCTATAGGTTTTTATTAGTTGCGAGTCTCGACATGTCCCGGCGTCGCGGACGCAAAAATACGCAGGCAGAGGTGGTAGCAAAAATCCATGCAGACCGCGGGCTAAAGGTCGACAGGGGGGACGTCATGGCTTAATTACGATTTTCTATAAGAGGGTTTTTTATTAGTTGCGAGTCTCGGTCCGGTCATGCCCCGGCGAAGGTCGCGGCTGGGTCAACGGTCGGCCTGGCGAAAGCGAGAACTAGAGCACCTAGGGGGCGTCATGGCTTAATTACGATTTTCTATAGCAGGTTTTTTTTTATTAGGTGCGAGTCTCGGTCCGGTCATGCCCCGGCGAAGGTCGCGGCTGGGTCAACGGTCGGCCTGGCGAAAGCGAGAACTAGAGCACCTAGGGGGCGTCATGGCTTAATTACGATTTTCTATAAGAGGGTTTTTTATTAGTTGCGAGTCTCGGTCAGTAGTTAAGCAAAGCGGGCATCAGGACAGTGACGTCACGGCCTCGGCCGCTACGTGGCAGATGTTTATTTCCGACAGGTGAGGACTTGCATTTTGACCTGGCGTGACCCCCGGGAGGTTATTAACCTTTTCCGACAGGTGCAGACTTGCATTTTGACCTGACGTAACCCCGGACGGGACTTGACCTCGATAGGTTATTACGAATTGTTATGACATGTTCAGCTCCCCCTCTCTACCACTAGGTTAGGATATAAGGTGGTCCGTTCTAGCTGGAGAACTCAGTTTGGTTTGAAAGCAGACAACATGGATCTACAAGCAATCAACAAGTTGACGTGCCTCAATCGGAAATCCAGCATCAAGTTGGCGGAATTACCGCAAGATTTGCCATTGAAAATATATTCAGGCAAGCTGGTGAAGACAAAATTCGGGGAATGCGTCTTACTGGAATTGGAGGAGAATGTTGTATTCCTACCGCAGAGAGTCACGGTAGCATTCAAGCCACACTTGGAGGATTTCTCATCTGAAAGATATTCCCTCGTGTTTAAGGGACAACTCAACACTGGAAAACTTCACCCGGCAAATCAGTTTGAGATTGTAGAAAATAAAAATATTTAAACGAAAAAATTTTTTTTAATTATCCAACCTAAACCAACTAATATGATAAATATTAATAATAGGAACTACAGAAAAATATAAATACATGATATTTAGAGAGAATCGACTTCAGTCTAATGTTATCATTCACTGGAGAAGGGTTATTTAACTCGTTAATAAATAAATTACCAATTGAGTTCCACATTCCCGGATATCAATATTGTGGACCTGGTACTAGACTAGAAAAAAGATTAGCAAGGGGTGACAGTGGAATTAATAGATTAGATACTTTATGTAAAAAACACGATATATTCTACTCAAAAACCGGGTTGCTGGAAGATCGACATAAAGCTGACTTGGAATTGGAAAATCAAGCTTGGGAAAGAGTTAAAAGCAAAAACGCAAAATTAAGTGAAAAAGCTGCTGCTTGGTTTGTAACAACGGCAATGAAAGCTAAACGGAAGTTAGGTATGGGTCTAAAAAAGCGTCCCAATTCATTCAGGCGAGATATAGTACGAAAAGTTGAAAAATCGTTGAAAAAATCATTTAACAACAATCAGCTGAATAACGTTAACAATATTAAAAATACAACATTAGCTGCCATCAAAGCTGCACGACTAGCTGTTAAAAGAGTGGGAGGAAAAAGAAAGGTGCGAATACCAAGAATTATCCCATTTCAGCACAAAACCGGTGGGTTTCTACCGTTGATTCCAATCCTAGCTGCATTGGGAGCTCTTGGATCGGTAGCTGGAGGTGCTAGTGCTGTTGCTAAAACTATAATCGATGCCAAAAATGCTCAAAAAAAGATGGTTGAAGAAAAACGACATAATCGAGCAATAGAAGCTATTGGAAAAAAAGGATCAGGTCTTTATATGCGAAAAAATAATCGTGGTGAATTTGGTTTGTTTTTTTCAAAAAAAAAAAACTTAGTTCAAAAACTTCCTCTAAAGCTTCCTAATAGACCATTAACTGATGTTGACCTAAATAAATTTGCTAGAAAAATAAAAGTGCCACATTTTAAAGGTATATTTATGAGAGACACGCTTCCAAAAACAAAACCAAATGCAAATGAGTCTGCAATTATAAATTTAGATATTCAAAGCAATAAGGGAACACACTGGGTAGCATATATTAAAAAGAATAATTTTGTACAGTATTTTGATAGTTTTGGTAACTTAAAACCACCTATAGAACTTATTCGTTACTTAGGTAAGGGGGTTAAGATTTTATACAACAACGAGTCCTATCAAAAATTTAATGAAATAAATTGTGGTCACCTGTGCCTCGCATTTCTCTATAAAAAGCAGAGGTAAGCTTAGAGTCAACTCAGTCATGTCACTGATATTCACCCTACATGGTTTCACTTCAACGCTAAGTATTGACTTTAATAATACAATATATTTAGATTCTGATGTTCAGTATGGTCTAGCATTGTTAGGATTTCATTCATACAATACTATTCCGAATATTGAGGCGCCTAATAACAAATTTTATGTTGTCAATGAAAACAATGAACGAAAAATTATAGAAATTCCTACTGGGTCATATGAAATTAGTGCTATAGAAAGACAAATATTGAAATCTTTGAAAAAGTTAGATAACAATCCAAATATATTTTCATTGAAAGCTAACAATAGTACGCTTCAGTGTGAAATTTATAGTGATCAATACAGCATTGATTTTCAGCAGGATTCAATAGGAAAATTGTTAGGTTTCTCTAACCGCTTACTACAATTAAAGAAACTTCACATATCAGATTTACCTGTAAGCATTGTTAAAGTTAGAACGATTCATATAGATAGTAATATAACGGCTGGAGCATACTATAATAATAAACCATCGCATACTATTTACGAATTTGCTGTGGGGACCGACCCCGGTTACGCGATAGACGAAACTCCAAGAAATTTGCTATACGTACCCGTTACCAAGCGTGAAATTAATAATTTATCATTATCAATTTTTGATCAAAATTCCCAGTTGGTAAATTTCAGAGGTGAAGAAATAATTGTAAGATTAGAATTAAAAAAGTTGTTATAAAATGGGTCTAGTTTTTGATGACGCTAGATATCAACCGTATAAAAGGAGATCACAATATTCTCAAAAATCACTCCCTCAAAGGTCTCATAAGTGTGAACCTCGTGAGAAGAATCTTATACCTACACCTGAAAATCTAAAGTTTTTAAAATCTCTTGGGTACGATGTCGTTAACACCTCAAGTTTTCGACGTGTATCGCTCACCAAAATTCGATGAATCAATTCAACGATTGGAGACACGTACCTATTACCCATTTGTTAAGTCTTTTATGAATAACGATATAGTGGAAATAACTATCAATCAAGGTGATGCCTGGCTATTAATGTACGATGCCGCGATATTTATTAAAGGAAAAATAGAGAAAACAGGCGGAGCAGGTACTTTCAGCCTTGTCAATAATGGTGCTGTTTTTTTCTTTGAATCTATATCTTATGAACTGAATGGTAAAGAAATGGATGCTGTTAGAGATCCTGGTATCATGAGTTCAATTAGAGCATATTTGTGTTACACTCCTAATGATCATAAACATATGATGACTTCGAGTTGGACCTATCCAGAAAAATTTTCTGTTTTGAATAAGGATGGTTCGTTCAGCTTAAGAATCCCTCTTAAGCACTTATTTGGTATTTTTAATGACTATCAATATGCTATTTGCGGTAAGCAAACCATAAGACTCATAAGATCCCGAAATGATGCCAACTGTTTGCTATTAAAAGAAACTCCAGGAATAATCCCAGAATTAACTGCAGAACTAACCATTAGCAGTATCGAGCTGAAGGTAAAGCATATTCAACCCAATGACATGATTAGACTGGATCTGTTGAAAGCAATCAAAAGCAATAAACCTATTTTAATTCCGTTTCGTAAATGGGAATTACACGAATTACCAAATCTCACCGAAAATGCCACTAGAGAAATATGGTCGGTGAAAACATCTACAGCAGTCGAGAGTCCGAGATTTGTTATAGTTGGATTTCAGACAGATCGTAAAGAGAACTCAAAAGAAGATCCTACACAGTTCGATCATATAGATATCTCGGACGTTAGGTTAATCTTAAACGGTGATTATTATCCATTTGAACGGTTAAGGCAAGATTTCAATAAGGATTATGTAGAATCATACAATAATTATACTGATTTTCATCCAAGTTTTATGAATACTCGAGATAAGCGTCCTATTCTCAGTTACAAAGACTTTAAAGAACATGCAACGCTTTTTGTTATCGATTGTTCCAAAAGAAACGAGTCCGTAAAAACCAGCACGGTTGACGTAAAGTTAGATATCGAGAGCACCAAAGGATTTCCAGCTAAAACTAGAGTTTATTGTATTATTATTCATGATTGTATACTAGAATATTTACCGTTGAGCGAAACTGTTAGAAATATAATGATTTAAATAACAAACCCCCTCTCCTTTGCTTAACTATCAATTGGATATAAAAACGTATCGGTTAGTGAAGAAAACCATTCTCTGTAAAAGTATAGATAAAACGTAACCATGAAAATTGCAGTTATTGACATTCAAGGCTTCATGGTAAAAAATGAATTCCATCCTAAAGAGCTGACAATTAAAATTAACGAACAAATATTACACGTATTATTAAAACCGTTCAGAGATTTTAATTCACTTAGTAAATTCGATAAAAGACATGTTAGAAATCTTGAAAAAAATCGTTTAGGAATTAAATATTCCAGTGGATATGTGGACTATAGTGAATTACCCAAAATAGTAGAAAATATTTTGTTCAACGTCAATTCAGTCTACGTTAAAGGTGATCAAAAGGCAAGATTTTTACGTAATGTTATCGACAAGAAAATAGTTGATGTTGGAGATCTTCAGAACAATTGGATTCAAGTACCAAAGTTTGAGAAGGAGATACCATCATGCTTGTGTCACACAGAACATAAGAAATGGTTATGCAGTTTAAGTAATTGTGAAAAACTATATAGTTGGCTACAAACATTTTTACCATAATATATTATGTTAGTTTAATCTGTAATGTAGTATAAAAATAATTAAATTTTTAATAATACTTAGTTGTTTATTTTAATTACCCCCTCCAAATACATATAGGTATAAATTACAAAATCTTAACAAATATCCTACAGTTTTATTCAAGATGTTGTTAAAAGCAGAATACATTTTTTTGCATGCTATAATTAACAACGTGTTCTATATTTATAAACCAACCTATGTAGACGAATTTGCAATTTGTGTGGATAAACATCCTATAAAATGGATTCCTTTTATACCTGTACCTGATACTAAGGATATTGTAATGGTAAATCTACCTAGAAGTTTTGCATACTACAAAATTAGAATGACATTTAAAAATCGAACAATTGCTGATACGGAATGGTTAATCCATTGCTCAAAAATCTATAACAAAAGTAATCTAACATCTAATAATACACAAGGAACTCAGCAAGGATCTCACCGGTGTATGGGAGAAGTGAACCTGCTGTACATGATCTACTTTATAACAACATGTTCATCGTTATTAGTCGTGAAATTGCTTATTAAACTTATTCAGAGAGTACTTAGTGAACGAAAATGGTATACAACAATATTAAGAAAAAACTAAAATCAAAATCTGTCATTGTATCGTACGTATTAAATAAAAAGTTAAAAATATATCAAGTATTTCATTTACACCCTATCTATAATTTCTATAATCTGTTGCAGAGCAACATTTTTATCTTACTCAAGTTAGAAGAGCAAAGTATGATGATATTTATTGACGGTGGTTTTAGAGTATTAAACGCTAAAAAGTAGTATACTTACCTGTAAAGTTATCTTTCATGATTGTTTTAACACTATCTTTATACTTAGCACTTCTCAACATTTTTATGTTGCAACTTTTTGTAGTAGGTAAATTGAGAGAAAAATAAAAATTAATAACATAAATTTGATGATACATGTATATTAAAATAAAAATTAAAACAAGAGTTAACATAAAAGTAAGACTAAAAATAGGAATACAGATTAAAATAAAAATAAAATACAAATATAAACTAACTATATACAAATGTTAAGAAGTCATGTTAAGTCAAGTTACGTTAGTCAAGTTACGTTAAGTCAAGTCAAAGCCTATTCTAAAGCAAAAAGAGGTAATGTGCAGTTGACCCGAGAACTAAGTTATTTTGTTCTTATCCTCTGCAAAAGTTTAGTAGTTAATAATTCATCTCTTTGAATTTTTTCTTGTCGTTTTAATAACATTTTTTTCCGTTTCTCTAATTGAACCTGTTGTTTCTCTATTTGAATTAGTTCCCGGGTCAACTGTACATTATCTCTTTTAGACTTAGAATTTGCTCTCCTCAAGAAGTTTGTCGTATTCATCAGATATTGGCTTACACTAACATCCTCTTTCATAACATCCACCTCAAACTCATCTCCACTATCATCCATTGGGTCAATAGTCTGACTCACCGACAGTAAACTGAGGTCATCGTCAGAGTCGTCATTGTCATTGTCATGTGTTTGGTTGTAGCAACTCGCCAACAGCTTGCCCTTTCCCTTGCCCTTTCCCTTGCCCTTTCCGTATCCCGAAGGACCAGGTTGTAGCTCCGCGACGACGGTAGTGGCAGCAGGGATACGTCGCAGACTAAGGGATGGTCGTGTCCTGGGCGGCTTCGCGGGAGCGGCGAACGGTGACGCTGCTTCTGAGGCTGCAAAGCTTCTAGCGGACCTAGAAGACTCCGGCAACAACAGAGATGGGCTTCCAGCAATACTCCTGGTGAGCTTAGACGGTCCCGGTAGCAATAGGGCTGGGCTTTTGGTGGAGCACCTAGCGGAGCTGGAGGGACCCGGCGATGTGAGGTCAACGGAACTGACCGGGCTGTATGCTTGATCCGGACGCCACTGCGAGGCTTCCTGATCATTCATAATCTCCCCCAAATTCATTCCAGGCGGCTGTAAAATAAAATTATATTTCATATAACTGAAAAACTTCTACTTACGAAGCTTATATCATTCGAATAAATTCAATATTAAAAATACACTTTTTAGAAGCTCCTACTTCCTAAACTACTCTCATAAAACAAAAAAATTAAAAAAATACTTACAATCACTAATTGATCCAGGATGTTAATTTTGTTGTTTCCAAAATCCATTGTGGTCACAGAGTACAAAAGCACAAAAATAAACGAAAACACAATCACGCAAGCTCGGAGACACGAAGGTACAAGTCGTATAGGAGGTGATGTTCAGTGAACACTGAAGAAATAAACAAATAGTGAATTATTATATTGAAACAAACTGCAGTGTCCACAATTTGTATAGGTAGGGGATTCCTTCCTATACAGCTTACTCTCAGAGTTCATCAACACAGGCGTAGAGTTACTTCCTGCAGTATCCACAATTTGTATAGGTATACGATTGCATCCTGTGCTATATGATAACTGCTTACTCGCAGAGTTCATTAACACAGGCATAGGGTTACTTCCTGAGAACTGATGAGTCTACAAAAGAGAATGCAATCTTGCATTCACACGAACAATAGAACCATGAAGTATGATACCGGAAACGTGTAATCCGACACTGGAGTATCAAATTACATTCGATTGAAACCCGACACCGGAAACATGTAATCTGACACCGGTGTATCAAATTACATTCGATTGAAACCCGACACCGGAAACATGTAATCTGACACCGGTGTATCAAATTACATTCGATTGAAATCCGACACCGGAAACGTGTAATCTGACACTGGGATATCAAATTACATTCGATTGAAACCCGACACCGGAAACATGTAATCTGACACCGGTGTATCAAATTACATTCGATTGAAACCCGACACCGGAAACATGTAATCTGACACCGGTGTATCAAATTACATTCGATTGAAACCCGACACCGGAAACATGTAATCTGACACCGGTGTATCAAATTACATTCGATTGAAACCCGACACCGGAAACATGTAATCTGACACCGGTGTATCAAATTACATTCGATTGAAATCCGACACCGGAAACGTGTAATCTGACACTGGGATATCAAATTACATTCGATTGAAACCCGACACCGGAAACATGTAATCTGACACCGGTGTATCAAATTACATTCGATTGAAACCCGACACCGGAAACATGTAATCTGACACCGGTGTATCAAATTACATTCGATTGAAACCCGACACCGGAAACATGTAATCTGACACCGGTGTATCAAATTACATTCGATTGAAACCCGACACCGGAAACGTGTAATCTGACACCGGGGTATCAAATTACAAGCCCAAAATTTTCGCCTGCGGCGGGCTCGGCGCTTCGCGCCGGCGGCGCTCCGCGCCGAATCGAGTTAGCGGGAGCTCAGCGCCGGCGGTGCTCCGCGCCGGTTAGCGGCGCTTCGCGCCGCGTTGAGCGGCGCTCCGCGCCGGTTACCGGTGCACCACGCCGAGATTACAAGTACCGGAAATTTTATCAATAATTTTTCGAAAGCTTTAATTTCCCCTGGGTTGATCACGAGTACAAATTGGTCTTTTATTTTTGATAAAACCCCCAGAGCGAAGCTCGAGGGCGAAGCTCTGGGGGTTTTATCAAAAATAAAAGACCAATTTGTACTCGTGATCTTTCCAGGCAAAATCGCAGGAATTTTATTGAAATAAACGATTAAGTATTATCGAAAATTTATTTTTATACTACATTACAGATTAAAATAACACACATATATTATATTTACGGTAGAAATGCTCGCACCCTATTGGTTACAATTTGTCTACACAACGGACATGTTTCTATCGATGGTGAACACTTCATACAAAATACTAGATGTCCACAAGGTATCATCAGGATTTCTATATTATTTTCGTAACAGATTTTACATAACATGTTACTCATATACTCAGTTTCTGGAGTAGGTTTGGTGATATATACATTTTCTGGAGCAGGCTTAGAGAAAAAACTTTCATCTTCTGTAACGGCATTAGGACGAATTTCGATACCGTAAACTTCACTATCTCCACGATTTGTGATAAATGGACAATTCGGACTCCATCTTCTGTGGTCTTGCATAGGGTCATCATCAACCTTCCATTGGTAACCCTCGATGAAGCAATAGGGACATTGTACTGTATCATCGGAGCTCGTATAAAAAAAGCCTGCCTCCGCCAGGTTTCTCGTTGCCTTAAACACATGCTCTTGCGGCCAATTTTCGAACGATTTTAGTCTATTATCAATTTTTTTATATTCCGAAATTAATTCCATTTCTGTACGTAAGAAACCAACTGCTAGATTTTTATGTCTATTATATCAATTTATATCAAAATCGAAGAGTGGGGACTTAAAATGACCTGAAATAACCTTGACCGTATTTTGAAAACGGATTAATATTCTATAGAAATTCCATAAAGTTGACGATGCTCTAAATCTGTTAATCAAGCAGAATATATTTTACGTTGTAAGGGGGAATTGACTATAAAAAGGTGTGAATTTAGATGGATATCATTCAGTTAACCAATACAATGAATTCAGCACTACAGAAGGCGATTGATGAAGAGACGAAGTCATGGAAGCAGGACGAGGAAAATAATAAAGCAGCAATAGAAATGGAGAAGAAGAAAGTAAAGCAGGGTTACTGGGACGCATGGGGGAACGACGATGAACCAACAAACATGAGTTCAGTACTACAGAGAGTGATAATGGAAGAGACGTGGTTATGGAAGCAAGACGAGGATAATAATAAAAAAATAATAGAAATGGAGAAGGAAAAGGAAGAGCAGGATTACTGGAATGCGTGGGGAAAAGATGGTGAAACAATGTATCGACCACAACTCGATGAAAAAAATATAATAAGGTTTCCTGCAAAAAGAAGTAAGAGTGAAAAAAGGGCCTTTCGTGATCGTGAACGTGTTCGAATGGCAAAGTTCGTTGATAGTAAATATCATAACGATAAAAATATTGTTTTTTTTTTAATTAATAAATGATCTATGCAAAATTAATTCTAACATTTTTATTTTACTCCCTTTTACCCATTTACAAATAAAATAACCAAGTTTAAATAAAGTTGTAAAAATAATGTGAAGAATGTAACAGCTCACTAGTTATAAAACACATAAAAGATAATATTACCTACCGATATATTATTAATATATGTTTATTCACCATCATACTAACAAAAAACATATAATAAAACAAAAGTATTCAGAACAAATAAACAGGATAAGCATAAAAATTTGTTTGATTCACTCGTTACCCAAAATAATAATTATAATAATCATGATATTCTCAAATTTGAATTAATCATAGTTAGCAATAATTACTAACAATAGGTGAGACAGTCAAATATTTTTCATTGAAATTTAGTATGCACAAATAAGGTTTCAAAAGTTTTATAATCAATTATATCATTAATCATTTACTAATTATGTTTATCGCATTAAAATTCTCATTTCAAATTCATTGTATATTTTTTAGATGATAAGGTAAATTAAAATAGGTACTTTCATTTATTTTTTTATTATAATTTTTATTATAATTTTTGCATTAACAATAATCCTTAATCTAATTTAATATTATCAACTTTCTTATTTAATTCATATAATATAATTTCAAATTTTAATTCTTGTAAAGATTTTCTATACATTTCTAATTTTCTTCTATAGTAGAGTCTATTCGACCTCCTTTTGGATTCCGTTAGAGTCATTCGTAAGACGAAAATTCTATGTTGGTTGTTCTACCTGGTGCTGGTCCAAGACTTGCCAAAAAAAATGTTTCTCCACTTTCGATCTTCTTGTTTATTTCTGCGATACGTTGGGGGGTAAATTCTTCAGTAAATCTACGTGGTAACAAAGTACGAAACTCCAAAAATTCTACTAACACTTTCTCTCCAAACCTTGTATGGATTTTACTAAAAGATGATATTCTATACTTTTCTCCAATTTCCATATCTCGCACACTTACGAACTTCTTCACTAATAAATTCTTGTTTAAATAACTTAGGAATGAGTTCATGTTTTTAATAAGTATAGTGTTCAACAATAGTGGAATACTAATAAATTTCAGAAACACCGTCACTGAATTTATAGTACCGCAAATAGGTGGGGGGAAGAACAGTTATACAACATTTAAACTGGTGTAAGGTTTTCATATACGTTTACATTTCCGAGAGATATACATCACGGTATAGATCAACTTAGAAATGTCTGACGAAGTTTCTGACGTGAGTGACAACATTATCAACGTTTGTGAAAAAGGGTTTAGACTTTTTCGAAGAAATACAAATCAACGAACTATAGAGTATTGGAAAAAGATAATAAACGCAAACATTAAGTTAATTCGTAGGGCATTAAAGAAGAAAATTTACAATCATGGTACCTTAATAAAATTGGAGACAAATTTAGGACATCTAATTAGGTTCAGAACTTATTTGAAAGCATATAGACACGAGGGGGCAGGTAAAGGTAGGATAGAAAATAGAAATGACCGGGTAAAATGGGAGGATACAAAATCGGTGTTTCAAAGTCGCATTCGCTCAGCCATTATAGTAAACTTAAAACACAAAGATATCCTACAATTTTTTAATGATGCTTTTTTCTTATTCAAAAACCGTATCACCAGAATCCTAAAAACTCTTAGAATTATTAAAGTTAACACAGTGTTTTGTGGTGAATTTATTAAAAAAATAGGAGAAGATGAAGTGTTAGAAAATAAATATTTTAATACGAAAAACGAAATAATTGATCAAAGTACAGAGCTTAAAAAATGGTTTCAAAACTGTGTTATAGATAAAATCTTAAACAAACTAGAATCTTTTCAGGAAAGAGATTCCGGTTGGGCTTTACATAAAATTTTGAGCTTGGAAATCAATATCAACAAAATTGAAGTAGGAAACGGCGGTAAGTCTTATATTAAGCTTCCGGAATCCATAGCAGCTAAGCGAGCGTGCGTAAATGTTAAAAATAATTATGATCTTTGTTTCTTATGGGCTGTAGTTTCCGCTCTATACACCCCTCATGGAAAAAAGGTACCGTCCCGCACTTCTTCATATCCACACCCTTCGACGGTATTAAATTTAAGGGGCTTGAAATTTCCCTTAACTTTAAATCAAATTCCAAAATTTGAAAAATTAAATAATATATCTGTAAATGTGTACATATTAGATCTACTAAAACACGATCAGTCTGCAACGTTTATTACTTCACCTGGGCGAATTACAAAAAGTAAAATGCAAAAACATGTAAATCTCCTTTTAATTCAAGATAAATATTTTCCAAAAATTAATGATCATGAAGCTGTTCCTATCGATGAGTCAATAGTAGACATTCACTACCATTATTGTTGGATTAAAGATTTATCTAGGTTGATTTCAAGGCAAACAAATAAACATAAAGGTAAAATGTTTATATGTGACAGGTGTCTTAATTATTATTATTCTCAAGAAAAGCTCGTCGAACATATAAGCTACTGTCAAGATATAAATAATTGTAAAATATCCTTCCCTAAAGATAAATATATCGAGTTCAAAAATTATGTTCATAGAGAAAAAGTACCCTTTGTTATTTTAGCGGATTTTGAATCCATTCTGAAACCCTACAATGACCCACAAATAATGACTAAAACAGCTAGATATCAAAAACATGAAGCTTTTAGTGCTGGATATTATTTTAAATGTAGTTACGATAACACATTATCTTTTTACAAAAGTTACCGCGGAGCTGATTGTATGACTTGGTTTGCAGATCAGCTAGATGAAATTGCAAATTTAGTTTCATCGAAATTAAAAAACATCGAACCGATGAAAGAAGCTGTCAATCTAAAAGACTCAACACCGACATGTCATATTTGTGAAAGAGAATTTAACCCTAATGATATAATTGTACGTGATCATTGTCATCTAACATCTCATTTCAGAGGTTATGCGCACCAATCATGTAATTTAAATTATAGAAATTCATTTGTAGTACCGATTGTATTTCATAATCTCAGTGGGTACGACAGTCATTTTATTATTAGAGATCTATCTAAAAGACACAACACAACTTTGCTTCCAATTAATAAGGAAAAATACATTAGTTTTACTATTTTTAATAATAACACAAATGTCAAATTTCGATTCATTGACTCGTTTAGATTCTTAGGTTTCTCCCTAGACACCCTAGCCTCGTCTCTCAATAGTGAAGACTTTGTTAATACTCGTAAAGAATTTTGTGGTATATCTCAAGATAGATTTAAACTGCTAACCAAGAAAGGTGTATTTTGCTATGATTACATCGATAACTTAGATAAATTGACTGAAAATTCTTTACCTTCCATAGAACAGTTTTATAATAAATTAAATGATATTGGGATCGATGAAGATGCTTATAGACATGCTCAATTAGTTTGGGATACATTTGAAATACAAAATTTAGGTGAATACTCAGACTTGTACCTAAAGACTGACATTATGTTACTTACAGATATTTTTGAAAATTTCAGAAATACCTGTCTAAAAAATTATGGTTTAGATCCAGCTTGCTACTATACTCTCCCAGGTTTTACCTGGGATTGCATGCTTAAATGTACAGGTTGTAAGTTAGAAACCTTTCAAGATATCGATGTTTTAATGTTTTTCGAAAAGGGTATACGGGGTGGTATAAGCCAGTGCTGCAATCGATTTTCACAAGCGAATAATAAATATATGAATAACTATGATCCTAGTGAACCTTCCAAGTACTTATTATACCTAGATGTTAACAACTTGTACGGTTGGGCGATGTGTGAACACCTTCCTTACGGTGGGTTTCAATGGGTAGATACAACTATTGACGTTACCACTATTCCAGATGATGCTCGTGAGGGATATATTTTAGAGGTTGATTTAGACTACCCTGAATACTTACATGATTTGCATAGAGATTTACCTTTTTGTGCCGAACATGGTGTACCTCCAAATTCAAAATTATCTAAACTTATGACAACCCTATATCCGAAAGAAAAATATGTTATACATTATAGAGCTCTGCGAAATGGTTTAGTCTTAAATAAAATTTATAGGGTTTTGAAATTTGAACAGGCTGCATGGTTAGCACCTTATATTAAATTTAATACACAGTTAAGAGCAAAGGCAACATTTGATTTTGAAAAAACTATAATTAAACTGATGAATAACGCAGTTTACGGAAAGACTATGGAAAATATTCGAAAGCATAGAATCGTTAAATTAGTTAGGAAATGGAATGGGAGATACGGAGCAAAGAATCTAATTGCTAGCCCAGTTTTTAAAAGCAGATTAATATTTGATGAAGACTTAGTAGCTATTGAACTAAATAAAACTGAAATAGTATTTAATAAGCCTTTGTATATAGGTATGGCAATTCTCGATATTTCTAAAACTTGTGTATACGAATTTCATTATGATTATATGCTTCCAAAATTTTCATCGGAAAGTTGTAAACTACTTTATACAGATACGGATAGTTTGATTTACGAAGTAAAATGTAACGATGTCTATGGTGAGACTATCAAAAGTGATTTACATCGTTTTGATACCAGCGACTACCCAATTGACAATAGATATAATATTCCACTAACAAATAAGAAAGTGCCAGGCTTGATGAAAGACGAACTTAATGGCACTGTTATGACTCATTTCGTTGGTCTCAGATCTAAAATGTATACGTATTTGATTGAGGGGGAGAAAAAATGTGTTAAAAAATCAAAAGGAATTAAACATAGTGTTATTAAAAATCATATAACATTTGATGATTATGTGAATTGTTTATTTAAGAAGAAGGAAAAGACTGCCACCCAATGCTCTATCCGTTCGTTTACTCACAACGTGTTTAGCATAAAACAAACTAAGATTGCTCTCAGCCCTTTTGACGATAAACGATATTTGGTAAATAATGTTGTCACTCTACCTTGGGGTCATAAAGATATAATGGATGCTGTACCAGTATAGATTTCACATGTACTTATGATATATGTAATGTATTTATTTAGGTAAGAATAAATAAAAGTCATATTATCTTTAATATTGTTTTATTTCTTAAACCCTTCTTCTATACAAATCCGTTAAAACAAATTCTTTATCAAAAGAGAGAAGCTCGGATATACAATATGTTTCAATACTAAACGATAAGTTACATACAGACATTATAATATCTACAGGATCCATAACATAATTACATTTTCTTAGCAACTCATTAACTTGATCTAAAATATTATGATAATGTTCAAGATAGTTACATTTTAGCAATAAGTTGATCTTTAAACTAATACTCTCGTCAATGGTGAGTAGCTCCAATACTTCGTTTTCGGTGAAATAATGACAGTCATCATTCTTACAGAGTATAACCATCTTGAGGTTGTTAAAACCCAGCATTGTTCTCAATTCCAGGTTGGAGCCGAACTTCATTGATGACTGTGCAATATCAGGATTAAAGAGATATTGTTCTGCGAGTTTATTTAATTGTAGTATAAACTCATTCCATTCAAAGCGGTCCATAGAAATCATACCTTGTGTTAGTTCATGTACAATTTTGACTGCTGGTCGGAAGAAGCGTACGGGACTCAACCCACAATGAACCGTAAACAAATTCTCTGGTTTTATCACAAATCGTGTACTTAAGAGCATGTGCTTTTCATTTCGAATAGCCTCTTCATAAAGCTCTAGGATTCGATTAATTTCATTGTTTTCTTCACTTCTTGTGCTGTATCCAGAGTCACTCATCTTCGAATTTTGATTTACACAACCAACAACTCACAGAACGTTTGTGGCACTTATCCATGAGTCGTGTGTTTTATCTAGACCAAGCCAGCGCACCAACACTTTTCCCCCCCTCCTACGTAGTACCCTCTCTACTAAGTAAATATCTGGATCTGCCGTTTTTTGTAATTCCTCTGTATAGAATCCTCCTTTTATAATATTTCCTCTTACATCTTCGAGTACATACGTTACCGGATTAGTTATTTGTATTTTAATAATTTTAAAGACTTCTGTCGTCCAGTTAGGAATATAACCTATTTCAAAAATATGTTTAGCTTTACTAATTCTCACCATATCACCCACATTAAATTTTGGTTTGTTAAAAATCTTTGAGTGACTATAAACACTTTTAAGTAAATGACTTTCGGTACTCTTATTTACATCCTTAGGCTTCATATGTATAGTACGATGTCTCCTATTATTATATTCGTCGACTATTGAAAGTAACATATCAATCCATTTATATTTACCATTCAAACTAAAATATTTGAACATTTGCTCTTTCAGGGTGCGTATAACCCTCTCCACAATTGCAGCTTTTTTAATACTAAATGAACTATAATGATTTATATTAAATTGTTTCATGAGTTTCTTAAAATGCGTATTGTAAAATTCCTTTCCTAGGTCAGTTTGTAGATTTCGAGGTTGTCGTTTGTGAGATCTTTTCAGAATATTTGTAAAAGCTTTCGTAACCTCTTCCCCAGACTTTGATTTCAGCGGTTCGCACCAAACGTATTTTGAAAAACAATCAATTACTACCAATATGAATTTAAAATTTTTATTAACTGTCGCATACTGATCCATTTGCGCAAGATCAGCTTGCCATAGATCGTCTAATCCTTTGATAATAGTTCGCCGGCGAGAATAATTTTTTCTAGCCGGTGTATGTAGTTCCTTAACCAACTGAATTTTTTCTTTGCTGTGCTGTGTTTTCATTATTATATTTGTAAAATGGTTTTAGATTATCAATTTTATTCGATAGTTCCACTATCTTTTTATCTTTCTCTTCGATACACAATTGTAGTCTATTTACTTCACTATGCAATTCTTCCTTGAAATTTTTGATGAGTGTATTTTCATGTACCGTAGCAGTAGTTATTTTATGTAACTGTCTGTGAATATAATCGAAAATTTTGGTTCTTATTTCATTAACAGTTTGATCAACATATCGCTTGTTTGTTGCGTCACTATTTTCGTTTGGAGTTTGAAGATTACTAATCTTCAAATTCTTTACATCTATATTACCATTCGGAGTAAACTCGAAAATAGTGTTACTTGTATGGATCGATGAAGATAAATGTGATGAATAAATTTTAGAATTAGAATATTGTCCAAACTTATTGACACTCATAGTGGATATGATGATAATTTTGGCTCGCCCTTATATTTATATTAGCGAATAATGTTAGCTTCTGTTAACTCATTGATAATAGCAACAATTTCATTATCGTGAGAGGTGTTTCCAGCTTGTTTAGAGGCTACGAGGAGCCTTAATCTATCTATCAACTCATTTACATCATCCCAATAAACGAATTCTATAGGCTTTTTATTGTAGGTAAGGTTCATGCCGGTACCACATGCCGTCGATTGTGAACGTGTTTTAGGTTTAGGTATTTCAGTTTCTTGTTCACCTCTAACTAGAGGCTTGATAATATCACTATATTTAAATCGATTTGAACCTTTTAATTTACCCGCTGAGTTGAGGTGGACACTAGTTAAAGTTAAAATCTTTTTATAATTTTTTCTGTCTTCAAGGTTGCACTGTGGATCATCATAAAAAATTAAATTGTAAAGTCCTTCTGTACCCGGAAACCGATACAACCCATCAACGAGTATGTCTCCTGTAGGCTTATCAAAGTCAATAATAAAAGTAAAAATAATTTTCTTCCCAGTATCCATTTTGATTTAGAAGCATCGTAAACAGGTCCGTATACCTTATCAATTTTAGATGACTTGTCCCCATGTTCACGGATATATGGTCTTAGTATTTCCGGATAAGATTCTAGGTATTCGTCTATAACATCCTGAGGGTAGTTCGACATATCATTATCATCATCTTCTTCAAAAACGTTTGCCGGATTGGGTTCATTAGAATTTTCCCAATGACTCTCGGGTAGTGTAAACGATCCCTGTAATTTATTAATGCCCAACTTCAGCGCATCAAGCTTTTTGTTGATTCTATCTTCAATTCCATCTTGTATTAATTTTGTTTGTTTATCTAAATCAATATTATCATCCTCATCTTCTTCTTCTTTAGGTTCTAGTTTGATATCATTTTCATTCTTGGATTTTATCATTTTTTCTAAAGATTTTGTTACTGGCTTAAAAACTTTCTCGAGCGACTCATCTTCTTCAAGTCTCCCTAATTTTAACGCAGTATATTTTTTTCTAATCGAGCGTGTGAGTTCTCTAATTTTCTTCGCGCGTTGCGCATTTTCAATTTGATCTTGCGATGTTAGCGGCATCTTTCCAAATTAACTTATGACACTAACTTACAGCTTTATATACTTATCGAAACCACTTCTATATCGTCCGGTATTCAACCCAAAATCCTTAACGATTACTAATGTTCCGTAAGAATCACTCCAACATCGATGACACAAATCCTTAAATTGTTCATAAGTTAAATCTGGAGTTACATGCTCGTCATATACATGCCTTAAATTGATATCATCTTGCTTAAAAAGCACAATCATGTTGCAGTTATCTCGTATCAACTGTTTAGGTATCTTTGAATAGGTTTGACAAAGATATGTTACATCAATACTTTTGTGACGACCCATTGAATAGAATTCTCGTATTTTATCTTGCTTGTCGCAAGCTACATCGTCAAAAATAAAAACAGAATTTTCCAGAGCCTCCGATGGATCAATAACATCATCGTTAGCTTTGAATGGAAAATATTTAATTTTATCACCAACCTTTTCTAAGACATTTTGTAATAGTTGATATTTTGGTTGGAATAGCGATTTACTGTATACATATATATTCTCAAATTTAAGACCATTTTCACTGAATATAAGACTGAGAAGGGCATTGGTTTTACCACAGTTACTCGGTCCGCAAAAAATTGCTCTAATAGAATTTGGAAGTAGTTCACCATGTTTAGATTTTTAGTGATGTCCTGCATCTGCAATATCCAAATTTTCAATGGGTAAAGTCCTTTGCTGTTGTTGAAATCGCATTTTAATGATGTTTGAAGTCACTGTATACATACGTACCTATTTATACTATCTTTTTATGGTGGGGGTTTAACTTACCGCTCTTTAATAATCAAACTGTGAAGTTCATACTTACGTAAGCAAATATTATACTAACTAGTGGGGGCAAGATTGGAGGGAGCAGCCGCATAGATCTATATATACGGTAGACAAATTTAATACAATAGTAAAGTAATAATGGATTTCATTAAAATTGAAGTAGATGCATACGTTGCTTCTCAAAAAGTGTACAACCGTTCCTGTAGTGGTGAAAAATTAATATATTTGCTTGGTAAACCAGATTTTATAATACCGAATGAAAGCTTCACAGAAGTTGCTGAAGGAGCATGTAGTGTTGCGGAGTGTTGCCTAATGTTGGAAAAGAAGCAAAAAATTGATAATTATATTAAGATCATAATCAACATTTGTGATCAAGAAAATATTGAAGAAATGAATTTTACCACAGTCGAAAAGCTTATGAAGGATCATTGCCTGGAAGATCGCATTGCATATAAAGTACACGTTTTTAGCTTAATATCAAATTTTAATCTATACTATTTGGAGGACTCTTATCCAGTGAAAAACATAATAAAAAACTACAAGGGATTGGAAGATTGCTGTGATGCTTTTATATGTCAAGCTGCCTACTTAGCGAAACATAAAAATTTAAAAATATTTGTTAAAGCTTTAACTGCTATGAAATTATCATATAAGTTTCAACCATCTAAAAACAAAAATCATTTAAGAATCTTGAATTGGTTGGAAGAAAACGTAAGAAAATATAAGGTAAACCCAAAAGCTCTTTTAGATGGGATTGTGGACCAGACTCCGGTCACTGGCCATCTACCAAAGTGAAGGATTATAAGAAGACAATTTTGTTCTTATCAACTCTCACAGATAAATAAACATTATTAACGTAAATATATTGATTTATTTTCAACATTCACTTTTCTGAAGTTTCGTTGACTTTTCGTCAACGTTTCGTTGACGTTCCGTCGACGTTCGTTAACGTTTCGTTAACGTTTCGTCGACGCTTCGTCGACGTTTCGTCGACGTCCGTCAACGTTTCGTCGACGTTTCGTTGACGTTTCGTCGACGTTCGTCGACGTTTCGTTGACGATTCGTTAACGTTTCGTCGACGTCCGTCAACGTTTCGTCGACGTTTCGTTGACGTTTCGTCGACGTTCGTCGACGTTTCGTTGACGTTTCGTTAACGTTTCCTCGACGTTTCGTCGACGTCCGTCAACGTTTCGTGGACGTTCGTCGACGTTTCGTCGACGTTTCGTTGACGTTTCGTCGACGTTCGTCGACGTTTCGTTGACGTTTCGTCCAAGCGTCGACGTTTCGTCGACGTTTCATCGACGTTCGTCGACGTTTCGTCCACGTTTCGTCGACGTTTCGTTGACGTTTCGTTGACGCCTTCGTTAACGTTTCATCAACGCTAGTAACAGATTTAGGTTTAATAAATAAAAAAATATTTCCATTTAAATATTTTTATTTTCTACAATCTCAAACTGATTCGCTGGATAATGCTTTCCTGTGTTGAGTTGTCCCTTAAACACGAGGGAATATCTTTCAGATGAGAAATCCTCCAAGTGTGGCTTGAATGCTACCGTGACTCTCTGCGGTAGGAATACAACATTCTCCTCCAATTCCAGTAAGACGCATTCCCCGAATTTTGTCTTCACCAGCTTGCCTGAATATATTTTCAATGGCAAATCTTGCGGTAATTCCGCCAACTTGATGCTGGATTTCCGATTGAGGCACGTCAACTTGTTGATTGCTTGTAGATCCATGTTGTCTGCTTTCAAACTAAACTGAGTTCTCCAGCTAGAACGGACCACCTTATATCCTAACCTAGTGGTAGAGAGGGGGAGCTGAACATGTCATAACAATTCTTAATAACCTATCGAGGTCAAGTCCCGTCCGGGGTTACGTCAGGTCAAAATGCAAGTCTGCACCTGTCGGAAAAGGTTAATAACCTCCCGGGGGTCACGCCAGGTCAAAATGCAAGTCCTCACCTGTCGGAAATAAACATCTGCCACGTAGCGGCCGAGGCCGTGACGTCACTGTCCTGATGCCCGCTTTGCTTAACTACTACCGGTCATGCCCCGGCGAAGGTCGCGGCTGGGTCAACGGTCGGCCTGGCGAAAGCGAGAACTAGAGCACCTAGGGGGCGTCATGGTTTAATTACGATTTTCTATAACAGGGTTTTTTATTAGGTGCGAGTCTCAGTCACCTGTCGTGACATGTCCGCGGCTTGCTTTCGGCGTCGCGGCTGGGTCAACGATCGGTGAAAGCCGGACACCTTCGGCACCCCTCGCTGTCGAGCGGTCTAAGGTCGCGGCAGGGGCGAAGGTCAGCGAACTCGGACATCTTCGGCAGGGTTCAGAGTCGGTGCGATTGGCGCGTTACTCAAATAAAAGTTTTTTTAAAAAGTCTTCGTCTTCACGTCGCCCGTAACAATTTGGTGTCAGAAGTGGGATCCTCGATAAAAGGGTCTTCAATGAGGGAGATCCGGAGGCACTAAGAAGGACAGTCTCCTGAGGCCTGCATCCAGCAACAACAGCAGCATCAACGACATCCAGCGAGCATGAAGTTACTTGTATTGTAAGTGAAAAACTTGAAGTGAATTTTATTTGTGATTTTTTTTTAACTTTCTACGTTGCTATTATTGAACTTTCTACGTTATAACGATATTACCTTTTCATTTCAACATGCCGGATAACGAAGCAATAAACTCTAATGTAAACAATGAAGCAAACGGTTCAAATAACGACGAAGTACCATTTAAATTAAGCGAAATATTTTCTATCATCCCTGAATACGATGGGGATCAAATCAATTTAAATACTTTTATCATTGCATGTGATAGGGCCATGCAAATGACTGTTGGCGACCAAGCCATTTTACTTGTTATAAAAATTAAAAATCAATTAAAGGGACGTGCAGCCCAACTTATCAATTCAAGAGATTTGAGTACCTGGCGCGAAATTAAACAATTACTTAACGTTCATTTCGGAGATCCTCGCGATCTAACTTCATTAATTCAAGATTTACAAAGAATGTGTCAATCCCACAATGAAAATGCTTTGACTTTTGTAGGCAGAGTTCAAACTCACTGCTCAAATATGTATGCCGCAATAGGAAAACAAAGCCTTCTCACTAGGGAACAAAAAGAGTCGCAAGCTACATGAATCGATAGCATGTGTCTAAATACAGTTTTGACAGGTCTAGAACCAAGAATAGGGCAACTAATTCGTGCTAGCAATCCACCAAACGTGATGGATGCTATAGCTTTAATTAAGAGAGAATTGCATTATTTTGAAAATCAAAAATTTCAGAGGCAAAATCGTGTACCAGTCTTCAATAATAATGTTAAGAGAACTAATAATAGTTTTCCAAAATTTTGTAATTATTGCAAAAGAAATGGACATACCATCAATGAATGTCGAACAAAAAATCAAAATAATTATTACAGAAATGGTCCAAATCCTTCTAGCTTCTCTAACAATTTCCAAAATAACTCCCAAAGAAATTATTTCTCCCAAAATAGGTTCCATCAAAGACCATCTTTTCCTCAGCAAAATAATTTTCAAACTCCTTCTTTCCAACCTAGGAACCACCCTCAAAACTTCCAACCAAGAAATCAACCTCCTAGAAATTTTTCTAATAATATCCCTAGGAACAATTTCCCAAGAACTATTAATAATAATTTAGGTTTCCAGCCTTCTAATCAAAATTTTACTCCTAGATTTCCAAATTCAAATCCAAATAACCAAAATAGAACTCCCCAACAACATTATCTGGGCCAAAGCGAAAATTTTCAATTAACAGCCTCGGACCAGAATCCTATTCCGAATTTCAAGAATCTTGGTATGACCAATACGGACCAAACGTTTGCATAAATACCGTTGACAATAGTAACTTATATTATATTAAAGATAATACCGATAAGTACAAAATTTTAATTGACACAGGAGCTGGTATTTCAATTTTCAAGCCAGCAATTTTTAAATCGATGTCCAGAAAATTTTCAAATTAAAGGTATTTCTGGCCAATCCATTCCTATTACTGAAGCGGTATTTGTTTCTTTTACGGGTCCTCTTTCTCCCCATAAAATTTATATTTGCGATCTAGATATAGGATTCGCCGGAATTTTAGGCGCTGACTTTCTAGAAAGGTACGGTGCAATAGTAGATTTTAGGAATAAACAATTAATTACGTACTATAAGGTACACGAATTACTTAAAGACGGAGATGAATTAAACTAGTTAACAAATAATAATGATAATAATAATCGAGTCGTTTATAAAAGACAAGTTAATGTTGACGAAAGGTACGACAGCCTCCATATAAACGCTTATGAACGAAATAATAATAATAATAATAATAATAATGGGGGATCGCCAGGGCATGTCTGGAGCCGGCGCTGGGCATGACAGCGAGCGGGACGTCGGTGACAGGGCGCTGATGAGGCGGGCCCCTGTTGCACAAACAGCTACAGCCCAACAACAACACGAACATCTACAACATGGGAGCCAAACGAGAACTAGGGTTCCACCCACCGAAGGTGCTGCGCGGGA
Organism: Pseudeuparius sepicola; assembly: GCA_963920635.1. Taxonomy (NCBI): domain Eukaryota; kingdom Metazoa; phylum Arthropoda; class Insecta; order Coleoptera; family Anthribidae; genus Pseudeuparius; species Pseudeuparius sepicola. The sequence continues at coordinate 33,345,483 of OY987303.1, forward strand.
ACTTCAGCCAGCGTTCACAGAGGCGGGATTACAACGACGACGCATGAAATGGACTGTGTCCATGAATGAATCGATTATGCGTATTTTTTACAGGGTGACAAACTTAGGACTAGAGATTATCGGCTACCGACAACAACTGCATGCCGAGTTCTGCAGGGAGTTTCCACACATGCAAGTGTCTGAACAAAGAGTGTCAGATCAGTATCGAACTATTCTAAGAAATAACCGAATTCCAGAAACGCGACTTAACGCTATCAAACGGGAAGTTGAGCTAGAGATCCACGGCGAACACATAGACATAGATGACAACAACAACAATGGGGAACTTCAAGAGCCTGGACAACAACTAGAAGCCGAAACGGTAGAACCAACAACCGAGAGTCTGGAATCGGTTAACGAAGAACATTTTGAAGGCTTGGACACACATATGAGACAGGCAGTATTGCGATACGAAGGCACAGACCCACTTAGCAGGCCACCGCTACCAAGATTAAATTCTTCCAGGAAACTGGCGATCGTGCTCGATCTTATGAACACAAGAATTTTACCAAGCTATGTTTCAGTGACACCAACATTAGAACGTATGCACATGTTAATCTACTGTGCCGCAACGGCAGTCATCACTGTAATGGGTGCCAAGATCCGAACGGCCCAAGAGTTGAATCGTGCAAGACCAGAACCACGAATGGCTCAATGGGAAATGCGACTGAATCGGAAGATCGAGAGTCTCCGTAAAGACATAGGACAAGTGACGGAATATATCAGAGGAGTTAGAACTAGAAGGATCCAGAGGGCGGTGCAGGCAATAATGAGCCGCACCCAAATGCATTCTCGGCATGACCCCGCGAACATCACTGCTCAACAATGTCTTGACACATTAAAACAAAAACTTTCTGTTTTCGCAGGGCGTCTGAGAAGATACAAGGCTAGTAACAACAGGAAACGAGACAACAAACTCTTTGAACGATCAGAAAAGGGTTTCTACCGTGCTTTTAATTCTAGCGCCGATGCCACAAATGCGAGTTACCCTAGCAGAGAACAGGTCGACGGTTTCTGGAGAAATCAACTTGCCACACCAGGTCCATACAATGTCAGTGCAAGCTGGATCAGCGAAGAACGCGAGATGGGCCGGAACTATAGCCAGATGCAACACGAGCAATTCACAACCGCTGAGGTCTCCGATGTCATAAAGAATTCCCACAACTGGAAGGCACCAGGTCCAGATCATCTCCAGAATTATTGGATTAAGAAGCTGTGGTGCACGCATGAACAAATAACTGCCTTAATTAATGAAGTCTTGCTCGATCCTCTGAAAATGCCATTGTTTCTTACACAGGGTGCAACCTACCTGTTACCAAAAGACCAGCGGAATACGGATAACCCTGCCAAGTACCGCCCAATAACCTGCTTGCCTACGCTGTACAAGATAATCACATCTTGCCTTACGCAGCGAATATATGCTCACTGCGAGCGGAACAACATCATTGCAATGCAGCAGAAAGGCTGCTCGAAGGGCGCAATGGGATGCAAAGAGCAACTCATCATAGACTCTGTCATCTGCAACCAGGCTCATTCCAAGCAACGAAACCTCCACATGGCTTATGTGGACTACAAAAAAGCATTTGATTCCGTACCTCACGACTGGCTCACAGGTATCTTAAAGCTGTATAAAATAGATCATCATACAGTTTCCTTTTTAGAACACGTTATGACAACCTGGCGCACTAAGATACAACTCAGAACCGCAAACAGTAACATCGAGACCGACACAATCAACATCCGAAGAGGGATTTTCCAAGGAGATTCACTCAGTCCACTGTGGTTCTGCATGGCGATGAACCCTCTATCACATCGGTTGAACTCTACAAAATATGGCTTCGCTATCAAGAGCAACAACGCAGAAGCGATCAAGTTGAATCACCTATTATATATGGATGATTTAAAACTGATCGCCGCAACCAAAAACCAACTAACGCAAATGCTTAAAATTGTAGAGGAGTTCTCCAGGGACATCGGAATGCTGTTTGGACTGCACAAGTGCCGCACCCTTAATATCATCCGGGGAAAGCTCGAACAAAGCGCACACGAGATGCAGGACGGCCAGGAGATCGAAGCAATGAGCATGGGAGATACATACAAGTACCTCGGGATGAAACAAGCTCAAAGGATAGACCATCGAACAATGAAGACTGATTTAACGAATGAATTCATCAAGAGAGTAAGACAAGTAGTGCGAACTGATCTTAACAGCAGGAATTTGTTTAAGACCCTGAACACGTATGCGTGCTCTGTACTCAGCTATTCGTTCGGAATAGTGAATTGCACCAACACGGACATCAACAACCTGCAACGAAAAGTTAGGACACTACTGACAAAAGCTCATAAACATCATCCCCGTAGCGCCGTAGAAAGAACAACTCTGCCACGTCAACTAGGAGGAAGAGGATTGGCAGATCTCAGCAAGCAATTGGACCAACAAATATTAAATCTGCGTAATTATTTCTACAGGCAGGCCAACAGCTCCACACTACATAGGGCTATATGCGGAGCAGACGTCTCAACACCGCTACGTCTGACGGAACACGAGCGTCAAAATCACCACAGAACCGACAACGATAAACTACAGAGGTGGTTGGGGAAGCCGCTGCACGGGAGGCATCCTAATGAGGTTAACCAGGAACATGTCGACAAGTTAGCGTCGAACTATTGGCTGACCTCGGGACGAATGTTCCCCGAGACGGAAGGCTTCCTACTGGCCATACAAGATCAGGTTATACCAACTCGCAACTACCTAAAATTCATTGTAGGAGATGCATCGGTAGTGGATGACAGATGCAGATACGGGTGCCCAACTTCAGAAACAATCCAGCACATAACAGGAGGATGTCAGATGTTCGCATCAACGGAATATAAGGAACGACACGATTCGGTTGCCAAGATCTTGCACCAGGAACTGGCGGAAAAACTTCTGCTTGTGCAGGCAGAGAGGATCCCATATTACAGCTACACACCGGAGCCTGTTCTTGAGAACAGCAACTACAAGATGTACTGGGATCGTACAGTTCTGACAGATCAACGAGTTGCCCATAACAGACCGGACCTTATAATAGTTGATAAAATTTCTAGGAAGACAACTCTGATTGATGTGGCCATCCCGAACAACAACAACCTGCGTGTGAAGCAAGTCGAGAAGATCGCGAAGTACAGAGACTTAGAAGAACGAATTAGAAGGCAATGGGAAATGGACAACGTTCAGACGATTCCAATCATCGTGTCAACAACTGGTGTCATACCAAAAAGTTTGCTGAGAAACATCAAAGAGCTGGGTCTAACTGATAATCTTTACAGGTCCATGCAGAAAGCGGTACTACTTGCGACAGCCCGAACCGTCAGGAAATTCATGGGGAGTGCAGGAACGTCCAACAACATCAATGTCACCTAAGGCCCGATAACATGGCAAGGGTCTCGTCCGAGCCAGATCCTTATGGTATCCGGGATACCCGGGATCTGAGTGAATATTCCCCAGAGAGGGAGTGCGAATGCCTTTTGGCTAAGTCGAGATAATAATAATAATGATTATACGGAAAATATAAATAATTTTGGAAGCGAAAATACGAGTTATAATATAAATAAGGTTACGATATAACCGCGTTGCGAAAAAATATGCAAGTTTCATACGAATAGATATACGAATAAAGAAATGATTTTATGCGCACAACGAGTAGAAAAGGTATACGTGCCAAATGCTATAGTAAAAATAAACGAAGACGGTAATTTTTATACGACAATATTAAACGCTAATGCCATAACAAAGGATATTTGTTTCGAAGAATTTGAATTTGAGCCTTACATTAAAGAAACGAACTCTAGTACTAATATTATTTGTAATTTTAATAAAACGAAAAGCAGAGTAGAAGAAATAAAAGAATCATTAAGGCTAGAACATTTAAACGAAGAAGAAAAAGAATTAGTTTCTAATTTATGCTTGAATTTTGAAGATATATTTTACTTTGACGGAGATTTCTTAGGTTTTACTAATGAAATAAAACATACTATCGATACAGGCGACGCTAAGCCAATTTTTACTAAATCCTATCGGTATCCACAAGTTCACAAGGAAGAAGTAAAAACACAAATTAATAAAATGCTTTCTCAAGGAATAATTGGACCTTCTGTTTCACCATGGTCGTCCCCAGTATGGGTCGTTCCAAAAAAATTAGACGCTTCAGGCAAACAAAAATGGAGAATCGTAATTGATTATCGGAAATTAAATGAATTAACAGTTAATGACAGGTATCCACTGCCTAATATTTCAGATATATTAGATCAGTTGGGTAATTGCCATTATTTTACTACTTTATATTTGGCTTCTGGTTTTCAACAAATTGAAATGAATCCAGAAGACATTTCGAAAACTGCTTTTTCTGTTGAAAATGGTCATTTTGAATATTTACGTATGCCCTTTGGCCTTCGTAATGCGCCCTCAACCTTTCAGAGGGTTATGGATAATATACTAATGGGGATACAAAACGAAAAGTGCTTAGTTTACATGGACGACATTATTATTTATTCTTCCACAATTAATGAGCATATCTCTCGTATTACTGAAGTTTTTCAAAGATTAAGAAATTCGAATCTAAAAATACAGCCAGATAAGTGTGAATTCTTACGAAAAGAAGTAATTTATTTAGGACATGTTATTACACCTGAAGGGGTTAAACCAAATCCACAAAAAGTACAAGCTGTTATCGATTTTCCTCAACCTGCCAATACTAAACAAATTAAACAATTTTTGAGTCTTACTGGTTACTACAGGAAGTTTATTCCAAACTTCGCAAAAATGACAAAGCCTTTAACTCGACTTTTAAGAAAAGACGTACCATTTATTTTTGATAAAGATTGTCGTGAATCTTTCGAACAACTTAAAAATGCATTAATATATCTAATATATCCTAATTTTAAAAAAGAATTTGTTTTAACTACAGATGCAAGCGCTTTTGCTGTAGGCGCGGTACTTTTGCAAGGACCTGTTGGAAATGATCTTCCCATAGCATACTTTTCAAGAACCTTAAGTCCAGCAGAAATGAAACATAGCGTTATAGAGAAAGAACTATTGGCAATAATTGCTGCCGTAAAAAACTATAGACCTATCTTTTCGGACGAAAATTGTTATTGGTTACAGATCATAGACCTTTAACCTGGCTTTTGTCAATAAAAGATCCCGGTAGTCGTTTAGCACGTTGGCGACATAAATTAGAAGAATATAATTATCAAATAATTTAAAAACCTGGAAAAATTAATCGAAATGCCGACGCTTTATCTCGAATCAAAATCAATCATATAAAAGAAGCTGTTTCCTTTCATACTTCCCTAGACGAACCATCTACTTCCCATGATAATCCTCAAGACATTGACCCGCCTATTGACAATAATGAGACTGACGAAATTGCTATAATCTGTAATGAATTTGACAGATTTTTTGATCTATACAAGACGACTTCAATGATCGACTATTCTAAAATCCAATACACAAATAATCAACTTTTAGACAAAACACACAAAGACATTGTACTAATTTTTCAACAAGACAAATTAACAGACCTTCACGAAAAGGTTATTGATGATTTACTTGAGCTAAATCCTGATTTTAACTATAATAAAGCAAATGTTCTTTCCAGTCAAACCGTAGCTAAAAAAAGTGTTATATAATTCCTGTTCCTTTTAATTTTGAAACCGCAATACAAGTACTCTTCATATCTCTTTATTACAGTAAAGATATATTCGAAGAAAATAAAACTTATTACATTGAAAACAATCCAGATTTTCCAATTTTAGAAATGTTTAATTTTTTGTTCTCAGACAAAAACTTTCAATTAACAATTTGTCAGAACATTGTGACTATACCAGACGAAGACCAAATACCTATAATAATAGATCAATTTCATTCAGGCAAGAGAAACTTACATCGAGGAATAAACGAAACAATTAGACGTATTAAACAAAAATATAACTGGACAGGACTAACTAAAGACATTGAAACCTTTATTCTGCAGTGCGAAATTTGCCAAAAGACAAAAATTTGTAGACAAAACTTGGACAGTCCCTTAGTCATTACCGAAACTCCTAAAACTCCTTTCGAAAGAATAAATATTGACATTCTAGAAATCCCAGTAAAAAATAATATCCTTACCATAAGAGACGAACTAACAAAATTTATCCAAGCTTACGCACTTCCTAATAAAACAGCGAGATCTGTAGTAGACGCTCTTTTACTCTATTTTCAACATTTTGGAACTCCTTTAAGAATCCATTGCAATGAAAGATCTTTGTAAATTATACAATATAAAATTAACTTCCTCTAGTGTTAGTCATCCGCAATCAAATGGCTCCTTAGAAAGATTTCATGCCACCTTAACTGAAATGATACGCGCATGCAGTACAGAAAATCCTAACGAACACCCATTTCAAATGCTTCCTTACGCTTGTATAGCATATAACAATTCTATAAATAAAACACACGGCTTTACTCCTTACGAATTACTATTCGGTCACACCTCGTCTCCAGAAGTTTTGTATAATCAGCAAGAATTAATCTCTAAGTACGTTCGCGATTTAAACAATAAAATAAAGCATTATTATGAAGTGGCAAGAAAGCGTACAGATATGCGCAAGCAAAAAGCAAAACAGCGATTTGATACACACGTTTCGGAGCAGCGACAATTTCGCGTAGGAGAAAAGGTTTATGTCAAGGAGTCCCAAATAAAAAATAAACTAGCTAACAAATTTAATGGACCCTATAAAATTAAAGAAATTTATACGAATTCAGCTTTGCTACATAACCCAATTACTAACCAAACTACAAAAATGAATTTTGATATGCTAAAGAAATGTCACGAATTACCGGAAGAAGAACTAACGGTTAAAGAATTCTTTTATACTCTAGATCGAAAAATCCCTATTGAAAATAATAACGTTTCCATTGAACTGGGCAATTTATTTGATGCCCTCGAAAATATTTCATTAGCTCACTGTGTATCTAAAGATTTAGAAATGAATGCAGGAATTGCAAAAGAATTTAAGAATAAATTTGGACACGTAGATGAACTAAAAAATCAAAATAAGTCAATTGGTGAAATAGCAGTACTTCAACTTCCGACAAGAAATATTTATTATTTAATAACTAAAGAATTTTTCTATTATAAACCAACTTAGACTAATTTATTTAATTGCTTAAAGGAATTACGAACAATTTGTCTCGAGAGCACTGATGAAAAAGATAAAATTATAGCTATACCCAAGTTAGCTTGTGGATTAGACAAATTAGATTGGGACACAGTTCTCCCTATGATCAAATATATTTTCAAAAATACTGATATTAAAATAATTTGTTATATCGAACCAAGTTCCTAATTCTGAAACTTCGTTGCAGATTTTCTTTGTTCGCTACCGCTATGGCACAATATACACTGCGACCAATTAATAACACCATAGGCGTGTTCTATCAAGAACAATCCGGACTCAAAATTTCTAATGACAAGTGGAGTTTATTGGTGTATAAAGACATTTCATCTCTAAAAACAACATTAGAAAATAATAATAAAATTGTAGAAAATATGCAATTTATAATTCAACCAAAAGACGTACGAATGGCCGCCTTTCTAAGCGAAGTTAAGTCACATCTCACTTTACTAAATCAACTTTCCGAAAACATTGCGCTCAAATTTGAAGAATTAGCTATTGATGTAAGAAGATATAAAAGAGGTTTAATTAATGGTTTAGGGTCAGTTTGGAAATTTATTACCGGAAATTTAGACGCTTCAGACGGACAGTATTATAACGATTGTATCGACAAAATTAACAGAGACGAACACGAATTAGAAAAATTAATGAAAAAACAAATTTTAGTAACTACTTCAGTTATCAAAAATTTTAATGACTCTATCAACAAATTACAAATTGATGAAATTACTTTTAATAATGACATAAAACAAATCGAAAATTACATTTATAATATTTCTGATAATTTTAATTATTACACTGCAAAATTACAAGTTTTAGAGATGGCCGAAAGACTCCTAGAATCCTGTACCTTTATCGAAAGCAATTTAAATGACATTCTAAACTCTATTACTTTTGCAAAGTTACATATCATTCACACGTCAGTTATAACTCCTGAAGACCTGGTTCATCATTTGCAAATAATCGCTCAAACTTTAAACAAAAATAATTTACCCTTAACTCCTCAACTCCTAAATGTTGCAACTTATCTTGATTTTATAGAACTAAAGGTTTTTCAAACAGAAAATAGGCTTGTTTTTATATTAGACATTCCTTTAATAGAACCTCAATGGTATACTCTTTATGGAATTTATTCTATTCCAATTTTCGACAATAAAACTGGATTTTATCACATGGTATCCACTGATACTAAATTTGTAGCAAAAAGCGATGACCCAACTCTCTATGTAATTCTCTATGATATAAAAAATTGTAAAGAACTAGCATTTGATTTAATAATGTGCAAAGATTTATATCCTACTCCTATTGACTCACATTCAAGATGTGAAGCTCAATTATTAGAGGTAAAAACCCATTTACCTAATACTTGTGACATAGTCACAATTTCAATTGAAAGTTACAATGTACAATATTGATTCAAGAGAATCAATGGTTAATAATTTTAAGTGAAATATTTCCTATAACTATTAAGTGTAAAAATCAAAATTCTTTGACTATAATGCTAGACAAAACTTCAATTTTAACGTTAAAATCCGAATGCATTGATTATATTGAAAGTACTAAAATTCAAACGAAAAATTTAAATAAATCTAATCAAACTTCAAATTTCACCCAATTAATATACCATTTGAATGTTGCAAAGAAACTCCAAATAAACTAAAATATCCTGACTTAAAACCTTTACAACTAAATAAATTTAATTATGACGATTTAAATGTCGCAAAGCATAAATTAGACGAATATGCAAAGGATCTTGATAATATTATTAACGAACCAACTGTAAATAAGTATACGCCAATATTGACATATCTATCCACTACTTTAATCATACTTTTAATTATTGTGTGTTTATTTTAAATGTAAAAAGTCTAGGAACATTAAAATAGGCATTATTACTACTAATAACGGAGACGATCCTCCACAACCTCCTAGAACTCGAAATCGCGTTTTTCAAAATTTAAGAAAATTTGTTACTGTCAAAAGAAGACCGTCGTATAGATTGGACGAACCTCGCGAAGAAGAAGAAATTGAACTAAATTCTAATACTAAAACATATGCCTAATTTAATGTCAAAATTTGTTAACACAAATTTTTAATATAAGGGGGAAGGTGTTATATCCGACCTCAAGCATCACCTTGATCATAACCTTGTTTTTACCCTTGATTCTGTTTACTGTTGGATATTATGTTCTCATTCTCTATTGTTCAAGATGCTTACTACACAGATATCATTTTCCATTGTATATTGTTCTAGAATGATTACTAGAACATATCATATTCCTTTTGAGTATTGTTAAAACTTGCTTACTGCAAGAATTGCAGAATTTGATTTCCCTTTGTCTTTATATTCTTTTCCCATGAGAACCACAACACCTCAGCATAACAGATCTGTATAAATAGGACCTAGTAAAGTAAGAGTGTTAATTCTAGTCTTGTCTGTAGTCTAAGCCGAAACTCTGTAACTCGCGTTACTGAAATAAAAGTTTTTTTAAAAAGTCTTCGTCTTCACGTCGCCCGTAACATCCATATACGCGTATAGGTACAACTATTATATACTGTGTTTGAAGTAAAAGGTAAGATATTTAAGAAATACAACATGATTATTTGCGACGTTTGTTCTGTTAATTTATCAGTACCATATTCATCTGAGCTATCACAGTTATCTGCCTGGAATAATTTTCACCTGCAAACATGTGAACTGTTTTTAATCTTTTAAAAATTACATTAAATTTAAAAAACATTTAAGTGAAAAACATATTGCTACGATTGCCAAAACAATCAACTGTCTCTATCAAATTGCAATTTTAAATTTAAGTTTAAAATTGAAATAAAAAACATATATGTTTTACCATTTGCGAAAAGGTGATATGTATCCATTTTCTGAAAGCTGCAAAACAATTTTTAAAACCTGAAGTTTAATATTCTTGTAGTTAACATAGTGTACCTATGTTTTGTTTAAAAAAGATTTGTTTTTTAAGGAAGCATTTGGTTAAGTAGTAAATGTTTTGTGTTAGGTATAGTTCTTTCCTCCTGTTCATATTTAATAACTGTGTCTTTTTCATGTAAATGTTTTCGCTAATTTAAATGTATAAATTGGTTTGTTTTTTAGGATACATTTGGTTAAGAGAGTAAATATTTTGTATTAGGTATAAATGTACTTCTTTCCTTTTGTTCATATTTAATAACATGTCTTTTTATGTAAATGTTTTCGTTTATTTAAATGTATAAATTGATTTGTTTTTAAGGAGGTTTTTGGTTAAGAATGTAAATATTTTGTGTTAGATATAAATATAGTTCTTTCCTCGTGTTCATATTAATAAGTACCTACACCTTTTTTATGTAATAAATATTTTCGTTTATTTAAATGTAAAACTTTGGTTAATAGTAGGAATACCTATACCTATATTTTATACTATAAATGTTTTAGTTTATGAATATAGTTTTTTGAAATGTAGTAAGCGTTTTAATAGTTTTTTATACCCACTATACAGTGTGGATACAAATTGTGGAATATTGCTTATTATTTCTTAAAATATTCTTCATATCAAAAACATGTTTTAATAAAAGTGTTAGGGGTATTTATTTCCCGTTTAGTAATAATGTAATAATAATACATAATAATAATAATAATTTCCCCTAACACTTTTATTAAAACATGTTTTTGATATGAGGAATATTTTAAGAAATATAAGGAATATTCCACAACTTGTATCCACACTGTATTATAATTTAAAACGTAATTTTACAAAGTAGTTTTGAAAAGTAATTTTGCTAAGTAATTTTACAAAGTAATTTCGCAAAATCGGTGTATTATTATTCAGCAAAATTACAAATAACTTGTAAATATTAATTACAACACATGACTAATTTCACAGATTCTTTGTAAATTAATTTTACAAACTAAATGTAATTTAATTGATCCTCACATTACTTTTGGGAATTTACAAGATATCTATTGGTCGCACTAAATAAAAGCAGTCAAATTATTGTAAAATCGCAAAATCCTTTTTTCAGTGCATGGGGCTAACATTTCCAATGCACTCTATGCAAAAACGATTAATTTGATATTACGACAAGAAAAACAAAGTAAAGCATAATATGTGACATATCATTTACACCAGAAAAAAAATCCTCTTTTCAAAAATGCAAAATTCAATATGGCGCCCATAAGAAAAAAAATTGATCGTCATATTTTTGTTCAAAAAGGCGAGAAAAAAATGCGAGATCATATTTAGATCCCTTGTACAAAAGTGCCTTAATAACGTTTAACTTAGAAATGTCCAGCGCCATTCGTTTAAAAAATAAAAACGAAAATGACAATTTTAAGTTTTTCGCATTATTTTCAAAACGAGAAGGGCCAGCCAAAATTTGTTTTACCATGTTACTCGGCATCAAATTCCGCAACTTTGCCCCAATTTAACCGACCTCCTATCTCTTAAGATAACCGAGATCCCCATGCAAAAACTCGAAATACGGGCACCCTGTATAGTGGTGATTTTATATACGTGAGAGCTATTTACGAGTCTGAGTAGGCAAAAACTTTCGAAATTTATTTTTTTTCTGAAATTTTTTTAACTTGAACAGTATCAAATCGGCCAGAGGAACAGCGGCTGATAATTCCATGCGCGCAATAGAATCTGTTTTAATTGAGCTATTTTATTTTTAGAAATAATAAAAAAGATTTGTACATTTTGAGATGTTAACACTCTAAAATAAGCAACCGCAGCATAGCCTTTTTGTGACGCGTCGCAGAAACCGTAAAGTTCAATTTTTACATATTTTTTAGATAGTATACAGCGCGGAATGATTAAAGATCCTTTAATCGTTCTCAATATTCCGTTATATTCGGGGGTGCTACGTCATCCCAATCGAGACCTGCGCTCCACAAAGTTTGCATAAGACCCTTATTCAAAAAGTAACCGGAGAAATAAATCCTAAGGGGTCGTATACAGGAGCGATATCTGACAAAATGTTGCGTTTGGTGCAAGAACGAGACACATAATTAACCTTAAAAGTGAAATCGTCCGATTTTGAGCACCACGGCATACCTAATATCTCTATGACACGTGGTTCTGCATCAAAAGAAACAGATTTTGTTTGCAAATGATCTTCGGGCAAATCTACTAATAACTGAGGATGGTTTGCTGGCCATTTTCGAAGTTCAAAACCACCGCGATTGAGAATCTCGATTAGCTGATCTCGAACAAGTTTAGCTTCAGCTAAAGATTGACACCCTGTAACTCGTCCACATAAACATCATTTTTTAAGACATGAGCGCCCAATGGAAAACCTTTTCGCTCATCTTCGGACAGCTGTAAAATGGTTAGATTAGCAAGAAAATGTGAACAAGAAAGTCCAAAGGTGAAACGCTTTAAGCGGTATACCTGAAGTGATTTTCAAATTATGCGTAAGAAATCTAAGTGTTTGTCTGCTACCTTAATCTGAGTAAACATACTTTTGTTATAACTTTTCACCCGTCAAAAGGGTATCATTAAGCGAAAAAAATGTTATTAGTTTTTACAGAAGAGTCGTAAACTATGTTTACCTTTTCAGGTTTCACTATAGGGTGGTGCGGAATGTAAAAGCAGTTTTTTGCATGGTCATGTGAAATGGACTCAAGAAAATCAGAGTTCAAATATTCACGAATAATTTCTGAATAGGCGTTAAATAATTTTTCATCTGATTTCAAGCGTTTTTTAAGGGAATAGAATTGTGCCATGGGTTTATGTTTTTAATTACCGAGAAAATCAAGTTTAGCACGTTACCCGAGACAGCCTGTATACTGTATACCCATCCAGTGTTACCTTGTTTAATTATTTTTACAAGTTTGAAGTTATCAGAAAAACACTTGACAGTTAAAAATTTTCGAAAGTGTATTATTAATTATTTTTACAGTCAGTCAAACAGAATAAATGAATTTAATTTCTACACATTTTATAATTCTTCAGTATTACAACAATCCATTTACATGTCTCTGTTTGCCTGTGCTTTTCAGAAAAAAACTATTACCTACTCTAACTAACCTTTCTCTTAGTTTAAAGCTCACGATGATTGTCTTCCTTTTGTTGTCAGGCCGGTTCTGGCCTGGCGGAACCTATGTCGGAAAAAGCTGATGATCCGTAGCACATTTTAATGGTTTTGTTGAAATGCGTAACATGCAAGGAAAGAAAACAGTTAATAATTGTACGGAACGGATGGGATTGTTTAAATTTGATCTGATGATTGAGTTCATAAAATATGCCATTAAACAAACACACTATTTTACGAGCCATCCATTACATTAAACCTAGTGTGGCGTGTAGCGAGTAATAAGTCATTGAAATCCTAATATACTACCTGAAGAATATGGCCGTAAATTTGTAATTATTCTTGAGTAATTGAGTATATGTTAGATAAAGCAGTTTGTATTTGACAACTTGTAGAAGCATGTAATGGCACAAAAAACATTCTCGCTACCGAGTTATGTAACTAAGATTATCAGATAACCTTTTGGACCACGGATTTGTTTTGAAAATTACCTTGTATGTACCTACACATTGTACAGTGTCTCCCAAACTCGGTGCCCCAGGATTATAATAATAATAATAATAATAATAATAATAATAATAATAATAACTTCAAGAGCCTGGACAACAACTAGAAGCCGAAACGGTAGAACCAACAACCGAGAGTCTGGAACGGGTTAACGAAGAACATTTTGAAGGCTTGGACACACATATGAGACAGGCAGTATTGCGATACGAAGGCACAGACCCACTTAGCAGGCCACCGCTACCAAGATTAAATTCTTCCAGGAAACTTGCGATCGTGCTCGATCTTATGAACACAAGAATTTTACCAAGCTATGTTTCAGTGACACCAACATTAGAACGTATGCACATGTTAATCTACTGTGCCGCAACGGCAGTCATCACTGTAATGGGTGCCAAGATCCGAACGGCCCAAGAGTTGAATCGTGCAAGACCAGAACCACGAATGGCTCAATGGGAAATGCGACTAAATCGGAAGATCGAGAGTCTCCGTAAAGACATAGGACAAGTGACGGAATATATCAGAGGAGTTAGAACTAGAAGGATCCAGAGGGCGGTGCAGGCAGTAATGAGCCGCACCCAAATGCATTCTCGGCATGACCCCGCGAACATCACTGCTCAACAATGTCTTGACACATTAAAACAAAAACTTTCTGTTTTCGCAGGGCGTCTGAGGAGATACAAGGCTAGTAACAACAGGAAACGAGACAATAAACTCTTTGAACGATCAGAAAAGGGTTTCTACCGTGCTTTTAATTCTAGCGCCGATGCCACAAATGCGAGTTACCCTAGCAGAGAACAGGTCGACGGTTTCTGGAGAAATCAACTTGCCACACCAGGTCCATACAATGTCAGTGCAAGCTGGATCAGCGAAGAACGCGAGATGGGCCGGAACTATAGCCAGATGCAACACGAGCAATTCACAACCGCTGAGGTCTCCGATGTCATCAAGAATTCCCACAACTGGAAGGCACCAGGTCCAGATCATCTCCAAAATTATTGGATTAAGAAGTTGTGGTGCACGCATGAACAAATAACTACCTTAATTAATGAAGTCTTGCTCGATCCTCTGAAAATGCCATTGTTTCTTACACAGGGTGCAACTTACCTGTTACCAAAAGACCAGCGGAATACGGATAACCCTGCCAAGTACCGCCCAATAACCTGCTTGCCTACGCTTTACAAGATAATCACATCTTGCCTTACGCAGCGAATATATGCTCACTGCGAGCGGAACAACATCATTGCAATGCAGCAGAAGGGCTGCTCGAAGGGCGCAATGGGATGCAAAGAGCAACTCATCATAGACTCTGTCATCTGCAACCAGGCTCATTCCAAGCAACGAAACCTCCACATGGCTTATGTGGACTACAAAAAAGCATTTGATTCCGTACCTCACGACTGGCTCACAGGTATCTTAAAGCTGTATAAAATAGATCATCATACAGTTTCCTTTTTAGAACACGTTATGACAACCTGGCGCACTAAGATACAACTCAGAACCGCAGACAGTAACATCGAGACCGACACAATCAACATCCGAAGAGGGATTTTCCAAGGAGATTCACTCAGTCCACTGTGGTTCTGCATGGCGATGAACCCTCTATCACATCGGTTGAACTCTACAAAATATGGCTTCGCTATCAAAAGCAACAACGCAGAAGCGATCAAGTTGAATCACCTATTATATATGGATGATTTAAAACTGATCGCCGCAACCAAAAACCAACTAACGCAAATGCTTAAAATTGTAGAGGAGTTCTCCAGGGACATCGGAATGCTGTTTGGACTGGACAAGTGCCGCACCCTTAATATCATCCGGGGAAAGCTCGAACAAAGCGCACACGAGATGCAGGACTGCCAGGAGATCGAAGCAATGAGCAAGGGAGATACATACAAGTATCTCGGGATGAAACAAGCTCAAAGGATAGACCATCGAACAATGAAGACTGATTTAACGAATGAATTCATCAAGAGAGTAAGACAAGTAGTGCGAACTGATCTTAACAGCAGGAATTTGTTTAAGGCCCTGAACACGTATGCGTGCTCTGTACTCAGCTATTCGTTCGGAATAGTGAATTGGACCAACACGGACATCAACAACCTGCAACGAAAAGTTAGGACACTACTGACAAAAGCTCATAAACATCATCCCCGTAGCGCCGTAGAAAGAACAACTCTGCTACGTCAACTAGGAGGAAGAGGATTGGCAGATCTCAGCAAGCAATTGGACCAACAAATATTAAATCTGCGTAATTATTTCTACAGGCAGGCCAACAGCTCCACACTACATAGGGCTATATGCGGAGCAGACGTCTCAACACCGCTACGTCTGACGGAACACGAGCGTCAAAATCACCACCGAACCGACAACGATAAACTACAGAGGTGGTTGGGGAAGCCGCTGCACGGGAGACATCCTAATGAGGTTAACCAGGAACATGTCGACAAGTTAGCGTCGAACTATTGGCTGACCTCGGGACGAATGTTCCCCGAGACGGAAGGCTTCCTACTGGCCATACAAGATCAGGTTATACCAACTCGCAACTACCTAAAATTCATTGTAGGAGATGCATCGGTAGTGGATGACAGATGCAGATACGGGTGCCCAACTTCAGAAACAATCCAGCACATAACAGGAGGATGTCAGATGTTCGCATCAACGGAATATAAGGAACGACACGATTCGGTTGCCAAGATCTTGCACCGGGAACTGGCGGAAAAGCTGCTGCTTGTGCAGACAGAAAGGGTCCCATATTACAACTACACACCTGAGCCTGTTCTTGAGAACAGCAACTACAAGATGTACTGGGATCGTACAGTTCTGACTGATCAACGAGTTGCCCATAACAGACCGGACCTTATAATAGTTGATAAAATTTCTAGGAAGACAACTCTGATTGATGTGGCCATCCCGAACAACAACAACCTGCGTGTGAAGCAAGTCGAGAAGATCGCGAAGTACAGAGACTTAGAAGAACGAATTAGAAGGCAATGGGAAATGGAGAACGTCCAAACGATTCCAATCATCATGTCAACAACTGGTGTTATACCAAAAAGTTTGCTGAGAAACATCAAGGAGCTGAATCTAACTGATAGTCTTTACAGGTCCATGCAGAAAGCGGTACTACTTGCGACAGCCCGAACCGTCAGGAAATTCATGGGGAATGCAGGATCGTCCAAGAACATCAATGTCACCTAGGGCCCGATAACATGGCAAGGGTCTCGTCCGAGCCAGATCCTTTTGGTATCCGGGATGCCCGGGATCTGAGTGAATGTTCCCCGTAGAGGGAGTGCGAATGCCTTTTGGCTAAGTCGATATAATAATAATAATAATAATAATAATAATAATAATAATAATAATAATAATAATAATAATAATAATAATAATAATAATAATAAGTTAGAGGAGTTAGAACTAGAAAGATCCAGAGGGCGGTGCAGGCAATAATGAGCCGCACCCAAATGCATTCTCAGCGTGACCCCGCGAACATCACTGCTCAACAATGTCTTGACACATTAAAACAAAAACTTTCTGTTTTCGCAGGGCGTCTGAGGAGATACAAGGCTAGTAACAACAGGAAACGAGACAAAAAACTTTTTGAACGATCAGAAAAAGTTTTCTACCGTACTTTGAATTCTAGCGCCGATGCCACAAATGCGACTTACCCTACCAGAGAACAGGTCGACGGTTTCTGGAGAAATCAACTTGCCACACCAGGTCCATACAATGTCAGTGCAAGCTGGATCAGTGAAGAACGCGAGATGGGCCGGAACTATAGCCAGATGCAACATGAGCAATTCACAACCGATGAGGTCTCCAATGTCATAAAGAATTCCCACAACTGGAAGGCACCAGGTCCAGATCATCTCCAAAATTACTGGATTAAGAAGTTGTGGTGCACGCATGAACAAATAACTGCCTTAATTAATGAAGTCTTGCTCGATCCTCTGAAAATGCCATTGTTTCTTACACAGGGTGCAACCTACTTGTTACCAAAGGACCAGCGGAATACGGATAATCCTGCCAAGTACCGCCCAATAACCTGCTTGCCTACGCTGTACAAGATAATCACATCTTGCCTTACGCAGCGAATATATGCTCACTGTGAGCGGAACAACATCATTGCAATGCAGCAGAAGGGCTGCTCGAAGGGCGCAATGGGATGCAAGGAGCAACTCATCATAGACTCTGTCATCTGCAACCAGGCTCATTCCAGGCAACGAAACCTCTACATGGCTTATGTGGACTACAAAAAAGCATTTGATTCCGTACCTCACGACTGGCTCACAGGTATCTTAAAGCTGTACAAAATAGATCATCATACAGTTTCCTTTTTAGAACACGTTATGACAACCTGGCGCACTAAGATACAACTCAGAACCGCAAGCAGTAACATCGAGACCGACACAATCAACATCCGAAGAGGGATTTTCCAAGGAGATTCACTCAGTCCACTGTGGTTCTGCATGGCGATGAACCCTCTATCACACCGGTTGAACTCTACGAAATATGGCTTCGCTATCAAAAGCAACAGATCAGAAGCGTTCAGGTTGAATCACCTGTTATATATGAATGATTTAAAACTGATGGCCGCAACCAAGAACCAACTAACGCAAATGCTTAAAATTGTAGAGGAGTTCTCCAGGGACATCGGAATGCAGTTTGGACTGGACAAGTGCCGCACCCTTAATATCGTCCGGGGAAAGCTCGAACAAGGCGCACACGAGATGCAGGACGGACAGGAGATCGAAGCAATGAGCGTGGGAGATACATACAAGTACCTCGGGATGAAGCAAGCTCAAAGGATAGATCATCGAACAATGAAGACCGATTTAACTAATGAATTCATCAAGAGAGTAAGACAAGTAGTGCGAACTGATCTTAACAGCAGGAATTTGTTTAAGGCCCTAAACACGTATGCGTGCTCTGTACTAAGCTATTCCTTCGGAATAGTGAATTGGACCAACACGGACATCAACAACTTGCAACGAAAAGTTAGGACACTACTGACAAAAGCTCATAAACATCATCCCCGTAGCGCCGTAGAAAGAACAACCCTGCCACGTCAACAAGGAGGAAGAGGATTGGCAGACCTCAGCAAGCAATTGGACCAACAAATACTAAATCTGCGTAATTATTTCCACAGACAGGCAAACAGCTCCACACTACATAAAGCTATATGCGGAGCAGACGTCTCAACACCGCTACGTCTGACGGAACACGAGCATCACAATCACCACCGAACCGACAACGATAAACTACAGAGGTGGTTAGAGAAGCCGCTGCACGGGAGACATCCTAATGAGGTTAACCAGGAACATGTCGACAAGTTAGCGTCGTACTATTGGCTGACCTCGGGACGAATGTTCCCAGAGACAGAAGGCTTCTTACTGGCCATACAAGATCAGGTTATACCAACTCGCAACTACCTAAAATTCATTGTAGGAGATGCATCGGTAGTGGATGACAGATGCAGATACGGGTGCCCAACTTCAGAAACAATCCAGCACATAACAGGAGGATGTCAGATGTTTGCATCAATGGAATATAAGGAACGACACGATTCGGTTGCCAAGATCTTGCACCAGGAACTGGCGGAAAAGCTGCTGCTTGTGCAGACAGAGAGGGTCCCATATTACAACTACACACCTGAGCCTGTTCTTGAGAACAGAAACTACAAGATGTACTGGGATCGTACAGTTCTGACTGATCAACGAGTTGCCCATAACAGACCGGACCTTATAATAGTTGATAAAATTTCTAGGAAGACAACTCTGATTGATGTGGCCATCCCGAACAACAACAACCTGCGTGTGAAGCAAGTCGAGAAGATCGCGAAGTACAGAGACTTAGAAGAACGAATTAGAAGGCAATGGGAAATGGAGAACGTCCAGACGATTCCAATCATCATGTCAACAACTGGTGTTATACCAAAAAGTTTGCTGAGAAACATCAAGGAGCTGAATCTAACTGATAGTCTTTACAGGTCCATGCAGAAAGCGGTACTGCTTGCGACAGCCCGAACCGTCAGGAAATTCATGGGGAATGCAGGATCGTCCAACAACATCAATGTCACCTAAGGCCCGATTACATGGCAAGGGTCTCGTCCGAGCCAGATCCTTTTGGTATCCGGGATGCCCGGGATCTAAGTGAATGTTCCCCGTAGAGGGAGTGCGAATGCCTTTTGGCTAAGTCGAGATAATAATAATAATAATAATAATAATAATAATAATAATAACAGAGGCGGGATTACAACGACGACGCATGAAATGGACTGTGTCCATGAATGAATCGATTATGCGTATTTTCTACAGGGTGACAAACTTAGGACAAGAGATTATCGGCTACCGACAACAACTGCATGCCGAGTTCTGCAGGGAGTTTCCACACATGCAAGTGTCTGAACAAAGAGTGTCAGATCAGTATCGAACTATTCTAAGAAATAACCGAATTCCAGAAACGCGACTTAACGCTATCAAACGGGAAGTTGAGCTAGAGATCCACGGCGAACACATAGACATAGATGACAACAACAACAATGGGGAACTTCAAGAGCCTGGACAACAACTAGAAGCCGAAACGGTAGAACCAACAACCGAGAGTCTGGAACGGGTTAACGAAGAACATTTTGAAGGCTTGGACACACATATGAGACAGGCAGTATTGCGATACGAAGGCACAGACCCACTTAGCAGGCCACCGCTACCAAGATTAAATTCTTCCAGGAAACTTGCGATCGTGCTCGATCTTATGAACACAAGAATTTTACCAAGCTATGTTTCAGTGACACCAACATTAGAACGTATGCACATGTTAATCTACTGTGCCGCAACGGCAGTCATCACTGTAATGGGTGCCAAGATCCGAACGGCCCAAGAGTTGAATCGTGCAAGACCAGAACCACGAATGGCTCAATGGGAAATGCGACTAAATCGGAAGATCGAGAGTCTCCGTAAAGACATAGGACAAGTGACGGAATATATCAGAGGAGTTAGAACTAGAAGGATCCAGAGGGCGGTGCAGGCAGTAATGAGCCGCACCCAAATGCATTCTCGGCATGACCCCGCGAACATCACTGCTCAACAATGTCTTGACACATTAAAACAAAAACTTTCTGTTTTCGCAGGGCGTCTGAGGAGATACAAGGCTAGTAACAACAGGAAACGAGACAATAAACTCTTTGAACGATCAGAAAAGGGTTTCTACCGTGCTTTTAATTCTAGCGCCGATGCCACAAATGCGAGTTACCCTAGCAGAGAACAGGTCGACGGTTTCTGGAGAAATCAACTTGCCACACCAGGTCCATACAATGTCAGTGCAAGCTGGATCAGCGAAGAACGCGAGATGGGCCGGAACTATAGCCAGATGCAACACGAGCAATTCACAACCGCTGAGGTCTCCGATGTCATCAAGAATTCCCACAACTGGAAGGCACCAGGTCCAGATCATCTCCAAAATTATTGGATTAAGAAGTTGTGGTGCACGCATGAACAAATAACTACCTTAATTAATGAAGTCTTGCTCGATCCTCTGAAAATGCCATTGTTTCTTACACAGGGTGCAACTTACCTGTTACCAAAAGACCAGCGGAATACGGATAACCCTGCCAAGTACCGCCCAATAACCTGCTTGCCTACGCTTTACAAGATAATCACATCTTGCCTTACGCAGCGAATATATGCTCACTGCGAGCGGAACAACATAATTGCAATGCAGCAGAAGGGCTGCTCGAAGGGCGCAATGGGATGCAAAGAGCAACTCATCATAGACTCTGTCATCTGCAACCAGGCTCATTCCAAGCAACGAAACCTCCACATGGCTTATGTGGACTACAAAAAAGCATTTGATTCCGTACCTCACGACTGGCTCACAGGTATCTTAAAGCTGTATAAAATAGATCATCATACAGTTTCCTTTTTAGAACACGTTATGACAACCTGGCGCACTAAGATACAACTCAGAACCGCAGACAGTAACATCGAGACCGACACAATCAACATCCGAAGAGGGATTTTCCAAGGAGATTCACTCAGTCCACTGTGGTTCTGCATGGCGATGAACCCTCTATCACATCGGTTGAACTCTACAAAATATGGCTTCGCTATCAAAAGCAACAACGCAGAAGCGATCAAGTTGAATCACCTATTATATATGGATGATTTAAAACTGATCGCCGCAACCAAAAACCAACTAACGCAAATGCTTAAAATTGTAGAGGAGTTCTCCAGGGACATCGGAATGCTGTTTGGACTGGACAAGTGCCGCACCCTTAATATCATCCGGGGAAAGCTCGAACAAAGCGCACACGAGATGCAGGACGGCCAGGAGATCGAAGCAATGAGCAAGGGAGATACATACAAGTATCTCGGGATGAAACAAGCTCAAAGGATAGACCATCGAACAATGAAGACTGATTTAACGAATGAATTCATCAAGAGAGTAAGACAAGTAGTGCGAACTGATCTTAACAGCAGGAATTTGTTTAAGGCCCTGAACACGTATGCGTGCTCTGTACTCAGCTATTCGTTCGGAATAGTGAATTGGACCAACACGGACATCAACAACCTGCAACGAAAAGTTAGGACACTACTGACAAAAGCTCATAAACATCATCCCCGTAGCGCCGTAGAAAGAACAACTCTGCCACGTCAACTAGGAGGAAGAGGATTGGCAGATCTCAGCAAGCAATTGGACCAACAAATATTAAATCTGCGTAATTATTTCTACAGGCAGGCCAACAGCTCCACACTACATAGGGCTATATGCGGAGCAGACGTCTCAACACCGCTACGTCTGACGGAACACGAGCGTCAAAATCACCACCGAACCGACAACGATAAACTACAGAGGTGGTTGGGGAAGCCGCTGCACGGGAGACATCCTAATGAGGTTAACCAGGAACATGTCGACAAGTTAGCGTCGAACTATTGGCTGACCTCGGGACGAATGTTCCCCGAGATGGAAGGCTTCCTACTGGCCATACAAGATCAGGTTATACCAACTCGCAACTACCTAAAATTCATTGTAGGAGATGCATCGGTAGTGGATGACAGATGCAGATACGGGTGCCCAACTTCAGAAACAATCCAGCACATAACAGGAGGATGTCAGATGTTCGCATCAACGGAATATAAGGAACGACACGATTCGGTTGCCAAGATCTTGCACCGGGAACTGGCGGAAAAGCTGCTGCTTGTGCAGACAGAAAGGGTCCCATATTACAACTACACACCTGAGCCTGTTCTTGAGAACAGCAACTACAAGATGTACTGGGATCGTACAGTTCTGACTGATCAACGAGTTGCCCATAACAGACCGGACCTTATAATAGTTGATAAAATTTCTAGGAAGACAACTCTGATTGATGTGGCCATCCCGAACAACAACAACCTGCGTGTGAAGCAAGTCGAGAAGATCGCGAAGTACAGAGACTTAGAAGAACGAATTAGAAGGCAATGGGAAATGGAGAACGTCCAGACGATTCCAATCATCATGTCAACAACTGGTGTTATACCAAAAAGTTTGCTGAGAAACATCAAGGAGCTGAATCTAACTGATAGTCTTTACAGGTCCATGCAGAAAGCGGTACTACTTGCGACAGCCCGAACCGTCAGTAAATTCATGGGGAATGCAGGATCGTCCAAGAACATCAATGTCACCTAGGGCCCGATAACATGGCAAGGGTCTCGTCCGAGCCAGATCCTTTTGGTATCCGGGATGCCCGGGATCTGAGTGAATGTTCCCCGTAGAGGGAGTGCGAATGCCTTTTGGCTAAGTCGAGATAATAATAATAATAATGCGCAGGGGGGGTCTGACCTGTGAGAGAGGCAGACCCACGGGTGTGACGATCCCGCGCTCCCCAGTTACGCAGGGATGGGTCTGACCTGTGAGAGGGGCAGATTCACGGGTGTGACGATCCCGCGATTCCCAGTTACGCATGGAGAGGTTTGGCCTGTGACAGGGGCCAACCTACGGGTGTGACAATCCCGCGATCTCCAGTTGCGCAGGGAGGGGTCTAGCTGGTGACGGGGGCTGATCCTCGGGTGTGACAATCCCGCGACTCTCGGTTACACAGGGATGGATCTAGCCTGTGAGAGAGGCGGATCTTCGGGTGTAACGATCCCGTGTTTCCCAGTTAACGCAAGGAGGGGTTTGACCTGTGAGAGGGGCAGATCCTCGGGTGTAACGATCCCGCGTTATCCTAGTTGACCTGTGTGGGTAGCGGGTTAGAATACTCCTATCGTGGCTCCGCGAGTCGTAAAAGGCGACCGAGGGCCGTCACTCCCACGTTAAGGGAGAAACCCATGGAATGGAGATTAATAGGAGTTTTGTCATAGGGCCGCTGCCTGGGGATCGCCAGGGCATGTCTGGAGCCGGCGCTGGACATGACAGCGAGCGGGACGTCGGTGACAGGGCGCTGATGAGGCGGGCCCCTGTTGCACAAACAGCTACAGCCCATCAACAACACGAACATCTACAACATGGGAGCCAAACGAGAACTAGGGTTCCACCCACCGAAGGTGCTGCGCGGGAACTTCAGCCAGCGTTCACAGAGGCGGGATTACCACGACGACGCATGAAATGGACTGTGTCCATGAATGAATCGATTATGCGTATTTTTTACAGGGTGACAAACTTAGGACAAGAGATGATCGGCTACCGACAACAACTGCATGCCGAGTTCTGCAGGGAGTTTCCACACATGCAAGTGTCTGAACAAAGAGTGTCAGATCAGTATCGAACTATTCTAAGAAATAACCGAATTCCAGAAACGCGACTTAACGCTATCAAACGGGAAGTTGAGCTAGAGATCCACGGCGAACACATAGACATAGATGACAACAACAACAATGGGGAACTTCAAGCGCCTGGACAACAACTAGAAGCCGAAACGGTAGAACCAACAACCGAGAGTCTGGAATCGGTTAACGAAGAACATTGTGAAGGCTTAAACACACATATGAGACAGGCAGTAGTGCGATACGAAGGCACAGACCCACTGAGCAGGCCACCGCTACCAAGATTAAATTCTTCCAGGAAACTTGCGATCGTGCTAGATCTTATGAACACACGAATTTTACCAAACTATGTTTCAGTGACACCAACATTAGAACGTATGCACATGTTAATCTACTGTGCCGCAACGGCAGTCACCACTGTAATGGGTGCCAAGATCCGAACGGTCCAAGAGTTGAATCGTGCAAGACCAGAACCACGAATGGCTCAATGGGAAATGCGACTAAATCGGAAGATCGAGAGTCTCCGTAAAGACATAGGACAAGTGACGGAATATATCAGAGGAGTAAGAACTAGAAGGATCCAGAGGGCGGTGCAGGCAATAATGAGCCGCACCCAAATGCATTCTCGGCATGACCCCGCGAACATAACTGCTCAACAATGTCTTGACACATTAAAACAAAAACTTTCTGTTTTCGCAGGGCGTCTGAGGAGATACAAGGCTAGTAACAACAGGAAACGAGACAACAAACTCTTTGAACGATCAGAAAAGGGTTTCTACCGTGCTTTTAATTCTAGCGCCGATGCCACAAATGCGAGTTACCCTAGCAGAGAACAGGTCGACGGTTTCTGGAGAAATCAACTTGCCACACCAGGTCCATACAATGTCAGTGCAAGCTGGATCAGCGAAGAACGCGAGATGGGCCGGAACTATAGCCAGATGCAACACGAGCAATTCACAACCGCTGAGGTCTCCGATGTCATCAAGAATTCCCACAACTGGAAGGCACCAGGTCCAGATCATCTCCAAAATTATTGGATTAAGAAGTTGTGGTGCACGCATGAACAGATAACTACCTTAATTAATGAAGTCTTGCTCGATCCTCTGAAAATGCCATTGTTTCTTACACAGGGTGCAACCTACCTGTTACCAAAAGACCAGCGGAATACGGATAACCCTGCCAAGTACCGCCCAATAACCTGCTTGCCTACGCTGTACAAGATAATCACATCTTGCCTTACGCAGCGAATATATGCTCACTGCGAGCAGAACAACATCATTGCAATGCAGCAGAAGGGCTGCTCGAAGGGCGCAATGGGATGCAAAGAGCAACTCATCATAGACTCTGTCATCTGCAACCAGGCTCATTCCAAGCAACGAAACCTCCACATGGCTTATGTGGACTACAAAAAAGCATTTGATTCCGTACCTCACGACTGGCTCACAGGTATCTTAAAGCTGTATAAAATAGATCATCATACAGTTTCCTTTTTAGAACACGTTATGACAACCTGGCGCACTAAGATACAACTCAGAACCGCAGACAGTAACATCGAGACCGACACAATCAACATCCGAAGAGGGATTTTCCAAGGAGATTCACTCAGTCCACTGTGGTTCTGCATAGCGATGAACCCTCTATCACATCGGTTGAACTCTACAAAATATGGCTTCGCTATCAAAAGCAACAACGCAGAAGCGATCAAGTTGAATCACCTATTATATATGGATGATTTAAAACTGATCGCAGCAACCAAAAACCAACTAACGCAAATGCTTAAAATTGTAGAGGAGTTCTCCAGGGACATCGGAATGCTGTTTGGACTGGACAAGTGCCGCACCCTTAATATCATCCGGGGAAAGCTCGAACAAAGCGCACACGAGATGCAGGACGGCCAGGAGATCGAAGCAATGAGCAAGGGAGATACATACAAGTATCTCGGGATGAAACAAGCTCAAAGGATAGACCATCGAACAATGAAGACTGATTTAACGAATGAATTCATCAAGAGAGTAAGACAAGTAGTGCGAACTGATCTTAACAGCAGGAATTTGTTTAAGGCCCTGAACACGTATGCGTGCTCTGTACTCAGCTATTCGTTCGGAATAGTGAATTGGACCAACACGGACATCAACAACCTGCAACGAAAAGTTAGGACACTACTGACAAAAGCTCATAAACATCATCCCCGTAGCGCCGTAGAAAGAACAACTCTGCCACGTCAACTAGGAGGAAGAGGATTGGCAGATCTCAGCAAGCAATTGGACCAACAAATATTAAATCTGCGTAATTATTTCTACAGGCAGGCCAACAGCTCCACCCTATATAGGGCTATATGCGGAGCAGACGTCTCAACACCGCTACGTCTGACGGAACACGAGCGTCAAAATCACCACCGAACCGACAACGATAAACTACAGAGGTGGTTGGGGAAGCCGCTGCACGGGAGGCATCCTAATGAGGTTAACCAGGAACATGTCGACAAGTTAGCGTCGAACTATTGGCTGACCTCGGGACGAATGTTCCCCGAGACGGAAGGCTTCCTACTGGCCATACAAGATCAGGTTATACCAACTCGCAACTACCTAAAATTCATTGTAGGAGATGCATCGGTAGTGGATGACAGATGCAGATACGGGTGCCCAAGTTCAGAAACAATCCAGCACATAACAGGAGGATGTCAGATGTTCGCATCAACGGAATATAAGGAACGACACGATTCGGTTGCCAAGATCTTGCACCAGGAACTGGCGGAAAAGCTGCTGCTTGTGCAGGCAGAGAGGGTCCCATATTACAACTACACACCTGAGCCTGTTCTTGAGAACAGCAACTACAAGATGTACTGGGATCGTACAGTTCTGACAGATCAACGAGTTGCTCATAACAGACCGGACCTTATAATAGTTGATAAAATTTCTAGGCAGACAACTCTGATTGATGTGGCCATCCCGAACAACAACAACCTGCGTGTGAAGCAAGTCGAGAAGATCGCGAAGTACAGAGATTTAGAAGAACGAATTAGAAGGCAATGGGAAATGGAGAACGTCCAGACGATTCCAATCATCATGTCAACAACTGGTGTTATACCAAAAAGTTTGCTGAGAAACATCAAGGAGCTGGGTCTAACTGATAGTCTTTACAGGTCCATGCAGAAAGCGGTACTACTTGCGACAGCCCGAACCGTCAGGAAATTCATGGGGAATGCAGGATCATCCAACAACATCAATGTCACCTAAGGCCCGATAACATGGCAAGGGTCTCGTCCGAGCCAGATCCTTTTGGTATCCGGGATACCCGGGATCTGAGTGAATGTTCCCCGTAGAGGGAGTGCGAATGCCTTTTGGCTAAGTCGAGATAATAATAATAATAATAACGGGAAGTTGAGCTAGAGATCCACGGCGAACACATAGACATAGATGACAACAACAACAATGGGGAACTTCAAGCGCCTGGACAACAACTAGAAGCCGAAACGGTAGAACCAACAACCGAGAGTCTGGAATCGGTTAACGAAGAACATTTTGAGGGCTTAAACGCACATATGAGACAGGCAGTATTGCGATACGAAGGCACAGACCCACTGAGCAGGCCACCGCTACCAAGATTAAATTCTTCCAGGAAACTTGCGATCGTGCTCGATCTTATGAACAAACGAATTTTACCAAACTATGTTTCAGTGACACCAACATTAGAACGTATGCACATGTTAATCTACTGTGCCGCAACGGCAGTCACCACTGTAATGGGTGCCAAGATCCGAACAGCCCAAGAGTTGAATCGTGCAAGACCAGAACCACGAATGGCTCAATGGGAAATGCGACTAAATCGGAAGATCGAGAGTCTCCGTATAGACATAGGACAAGTGACGGAATATATCAGAGGAGTTAGAACTAGAAGGATCCAGAGGGCGGTGCAGGCAATAATGAGCCGCACCCAAATGCATTCTCGGCATGACCCCGCGAACATCACTGCTCAACAATGTCTTGACACATTAAAACAAAAACTTTCTGTTTTCGCAGGGCGTCTGAGGAGATACAAGGCTAGTAACAACAGGAAACGAGACAACAAACTCTTTGAACGATCAGAAAAGGGTTTCTACCGTGCTTTTAATTCTAGCGCCGATGCCACAAATGCGAGTTACCCTAGCAGAGAACAAGTCGATGGTTTCTGGAGAAATCAACTTGCCACACCAGGTCCATACAATGTCAGTGCAAGCTGGATCAGCGAAGAACGCGAGATGGGCCGGAACTATAGCCAGATGCAACACGAGCAATTCACAACCGCTGAGGTCTCCGATGTCATCAAGAATTCCCACAACTGGAAGGCACCAGGTCCAGATCATCTCCAAAATTATTGGATTAAGAAGTTGTGGTGCACGCATGAACAGATAACTACCTTAATTAATGAAGTCTTGCTCGATCCTCTGAAAATGCCATTGCACACAGGGTGCAACCTACCTGTTACCAAAAGACCAGCGGAATACGGATAACCCTGCCAAGTACCGCCCAATAACCTGCTTGCCTACGCTGTACAAGATAATCACATCTTGCCTTACGCAGCGAATATATGCTCACTGCGAGCGGAACAACATCATTGCAATGCAGCAGAAGGGCTGCTCGAAGGGCGCAATGGGATGCAAAGAGCAACTCATCATAGACTCTGTCATCTGCAACCAGGCTCATTCCAAGCAACGAAACCTCCACATGGCTTATGTGGACTACAAAAAAGCATTTGATTCCGTACCTCACGACTGGCTCACAGGTATCTTAAAGCTGTATAAAATAGATCATCATACAGTTTCCTTTTTAGAACACGTTATGACAACCTGGCGCACTAAGATACAACTCAGAACCGCAGACAGTAACATCGAGACCGACACAATCAACATCCGAAGAGGGATTTTCCAAGGAGATTCACTCAGTCCACTGTGGTTCTGCATGGCGATGAACCCTCTATCACATCGGTTGAACTCTACAAAATATGGCTTCGCTATCAAAAGCAACAACGCAGAAGCGATCAAGTTGAATCACCTATTATATATGGATGATTTAAAACTGATCGCAGCAACCAAAAACCAACTAACGCAAATGCTTAAAATTGTAGAGTTCTCCAGGGACATCGGAATGCTGTTTGGACTGGACAAGTGCCGCACCCTTAATATCATCCGGGGAAAGCTCGAACAAAGCGCACACGAGATGCAGGACGGCCAGGAGATCGAAGCAATGAGCAAGGGAGATACATACAAGTATCTCGGGATGAAACAAGCTCAAAGGATAGACCATCGAACAATGAAGACTGATTTAACGAATGAATTCATCAAGAGAGTAAGACAAGTAGTGCGAACTGATCTTAACAGCAGGAATTTGTTTAAGGCCCTGAACACGTATGCGTGCTCCGTACTCAGCTATTCGTTCGGAATAGTGAATTGGACCAACACGGACATCAACAACCTGCAACGAAAAGTTAGGACACTACTGACAAAAGCTCATAAACATCATCCCCGTAGCGCCGTAGAAAGAACAACTCTGCCACGTCAACTAGGAGGAAGAGGATTGGCAGATCTCAGCAAGCAATTGGACCAACAAATATTAAATCTGCGTAATTATTTCTACAGACAGGCCAACAGCTCCACACTACATAGGGCTATATGCGGAGCAGACGTCTCAACACCGCTACGTCTGACGGAACACGAGCGTCAAAATCACCACAGAACCGACAACGATAAACTACAGAGGTGGTTGGGGAAGCCGCTGCACGGGAGGCATCCTAATGAGGTTAACCAGGAACATGTCGACAAGTTAGCGTCGAACTATTGGCTGACCTCGGGACGAATGTTCCCCGAGACGGAAGGCTTCCTACTGGCCATACAAGATCAGGTTATACCAACTCGCAACTACCTAAAATTCATTGTAGGAGATGCATCGGTAGTGGATGACAGATGCAGATACGGGTGCCCAACTTCAGAAACAATCCAGCACATAACAGGAGGATGTCAGATGTTCGCATCAACGGAATATAAGGAACGACACGATTCGGTTGCCAAGATCTTGCACCAGGAACTGGCGAAAAAGCTGCTGCTTGTGCAGGCAGAGAGGGTCCCATATTACAACTACACACCTGAGCCTGTTCTTGAGAACAGCAACTACAAGATGTACTGGGATCGTACAGTTCTGACAGATCAACGAGTTGCCCATAACAGACCGGACCTTATAATAGTTGATAAAATTTCTAGGCAGACAACTCTGATTGATGTGGCCATCCCGAACAACAACAACCTGCGTGTGAAGCAAGTCGAGAAGATCGCGAAGTACAGAGATTTAGAAGAACGAATTAGAAGGCAATGGGAAATGGAGAACGTCCAGACGATTCCATTCATCATGTCAACAACTGGTGTTATACCAAAAAGCTTGCTGAAAAACATCAAGGAGCTGGGTCTAACTGATAGTCTTTACAGGTCCATGCAGAAAGCGGTACTACTTGCGACAGCCCGAACCGTCAGGAAATTCATGGGGAATGCAGGATCATCCAACAACATCAATGTCACCTAAGGCCCGATAACATGGCAAGGGTCTCGTCCGAGCCAGATCCTTTTGGTATCCGGGATACCCGGGATCTGAGTGAATGTTCCCCGTAGAGGGAGTGCGAATGCCTTTTGGCTAAGTCGAGATAATAATAATAATAACTACAACATGGGAGCCAAACGAGAACTAGGGTTCCACCCACCGAAGGTGCTGCGCGGGAACTTCAGCCAGCGTTCACAGAGGCGGGATTACAACGACGACGCATGAAATGGACTGTGTCCATGAATGAATCGATTATGCGAATTTTTTACAGGGTGACAAACTTAGGACAAGAGATGATCGGCTACCGACAACAACTGCATGCCGAGTTCTGCAGGGAGTTTCCACACATGCAAGTGTCTGAACAAAGAGTGTCAGATCAGTATCGAACTATTCTAAGAAATAACCGAATTCCAGAAACGCGACTTAACGCTATCAAACGGGAAGTTGAGCTAGAGATCCACGGCGAACACATAGACATAGATGACAACAACAACAATGGGGAACTTCAAGCGCCTGGACAACAACTAGAAGCCGAAACGTTAGAACCAACAACCGAGAGTCTGGAATCGGTTAACGAAGAACATTTTGAAGGCTTAAACGCACATATGAGACAGGCAGTATTGCGATACGAAGGCACAGACCCACTGAGCAGGCCACCGCTACCAAGATTAAATTCTTCCAGGAAACTTGCGATCGTGCTCGATCTTATGAACATACGAATTTTACCAAACTATGTTTCAGTGACACCAACATTAGAACGTATGCACATGTTAATCTACTGTGCCGCAACGGCAGTCACCACTGTAATGGGTGCCAAGATCCGAACGGCCCAAGAGTTGAATCGTGCAAGACCAGAACCACGAATGGCTCAATGGGAAATGCGACTAAATCGGAAGATCGAGAGTCTCCGTAAAGACATAGGACAAGTGACGGAATATATCAGAGGAGTTAAAACTAGAAGGATCCAGAGGGCGGTGCAGGCAATAATGAGCCGCACCCAAATGCATTCTCGGCATGACCCCGCGAACATCACTGCTCAACAATGTCTTGACACATTAAAACAAAAACTTTCTGTTTTCGCAGGGCGTCTGAGGAGATACAAGGCTAGTAACAACAGGAAACGAGACAACAAACTCTTTGAACGATCAGGAAAGGGTTTCTACCGTGCTTTTAATTCTAGCGCCGATGCCACAAATGCGAGTTACCCTAGCAGAGAACAGGTCGACGGTTTCTGGAGAAATCAACTTGCCACACCAGGTCCATACAATGTCAGTGCGAGCTGGATCAGCGAAGAACGCGAGATGGGCCGGAACTATAGCCAGATGCAACATGAGCAATTCACAACCGCTGAGGTCTCCGATGTCATCAAGAATTCCCACAACTGGAAGGCACCAGGTCCAGATCATCTCCAAAATTATTGGATTAAGAAGTTGTGGTGCACGCATGAACAGATAACTACCTTAATTAATGAAGTCTTGCTCGATCCTCTGAAAATGCCATTGTTTCTTACACAGGGTGCAACCTACCTGTTACCAAAAGACCAGCGGAATATGGATAACCCTGCCAAGTACCGCCCAATAACCTGCTTGCCTACGCTGTACAAGATAATCACATCTTGCCTTACGCAGCGAATACATGCTCCCTGCGAGCGGAACAACATCATTGCAATGCAGCAGAAGGGCTGCTCGAAGGGCGCAATGGGATGCAAAGAGCAACTCATCATAGACTCTGTCATCTGCAACCAGGCTCATTCCAAGCAACGAAACCTCCACATGGCTTATGTGGACTACAAAAAAGCATTTGATTCCGTACCTCACGACTGGCTCACAGGTATCTTAAAGCTGTATAAAATAGATCATCATACAGTTTCCTTTTTAGAACACGTTATGACAACCTGGCGCACTAAGATACAACTCAGAACCGCAGACAGTAACATCGAGACCGACACAATCAACATCCGAAGAGGGATTTTCCAAGGAGACTCACTCAGTCCACTGTGGTTCTGCATGGCGATGAACCCTCTATCACATCGGTTGAACTCTACAAAATATGGCTTCGCTATCAAAAGCAACAACGCAGAAGCGATCAAGTTGAATCACTTATTATATATGGATGATTTAAAACTGATCGCAGCAACCAAAAACCAACTAACGCAAATGCTTAAAATTGTAGAGGAGTTCTCCAGGGACATCGGGATGCTGTTTGGACTGGACAAGTGCCGCACCCTTAATATCATCCGGGGAAAGCTCGAACAAAGCGCACACGAGATGCAGGACGGCCAGGAGATCGAAGCAATGAGCAAGGGAGATACATACAAGTATCTCGGGATGAAACAAGCTCAAAGGATAGACCATCGAACAATGAAGACTGATTTAACGAATGAATTCATCAAGAGAGTAAGACAAGTAGTGCGAACTGATCTTAACAGCAGGAATTTGTTTAAGGCCCTGAACACGTATGCGTGCTCTGTACTCAGCTATTCGTTCGGAATAGTGAATTGGACCAACACGGACATCAACAACCTGCAACGAAAAGTTAGGACACTCCTGACAAAAGCTCATAAACATCATCCCCGTAGCGCCGTAGAAAGAACAACTCTGCCACGTCAACTAGGAGGAAGAGGATTGGCAGATCTCAGCAAGCAATTGGACCAACAAATATTAAATCTGCGTAATTATTTCTACAGACAGGCCAACAGCTCCACACTACATAGGGCTATATGCGGAGCAGACGTCTCAACACCGCTACGTCTGACGGAACACGAGCGTCAAAATCACCACAGAACCGACAACGATAAACTACAGAGGTGGTTGGGGAAGCCGCTGCACGGGAGGCATCCTAATGAGGTTAACCAAGAACATGTCGACAAGTTAGCGTCGAACTATTGGCTGACCTCGGGACGAATGTTCCCCGAGACGGAAGGCTTCCTACTGGCCATACAAGATCAGGTTATACCAACTCGCAACTACCTAAAATTCATTGTAGGAGATGCATCGGTAGTGGATGACAGATGCAGATACGGGTGCCCAACTTCAGAAACAATCCAGCACATAACAGGAGGATGTCAGATGTTCGCATCAACGGAATATAAGGAACGACACGATTCGGTTGCCAAGATCTTGCACCAGGAACTGGCGGAAAAACTTCTGCTTGTGCAGGCAGAGAGGATCCCATATTACAGCTACACACCAGAGCCTGTTCTTGAGAACAGCAACTACAAGATGTACTGGGATCGTACAGTTCTGACAGATCAACGAGTTGCCCATAACAGACCGGACCTTATAATAGTTGATACAATTTTTAGGAAGACAACTCTGATTGATGTGGCCATCCCGAACAACAACAACCTGCGTGTGAAGCAAGTCGAGAAGATCGCGAAGTACAGAGACTTAGAAGAACGAATTAGAAGGCAATGGGAAATGGACAACGCTCAGACGATTCCAATCATCGTGTCAACAACTGGTGTCATACCAAAAAGTTTGCTGAGAAACATCAAAGAGCTGGGTCTAACTGATAATCTTTACAGGTCCATGCAGAAAGCGGTACTACTTGCGACAGCCCGAACCGTCAGGAAATTCATGGGGAGTGCAGGAACGTCCAACAACATCAATGTCACCTAAGGCCCGATAACATGGCAAGGGACTCGTCCGAGCCAGATCCTTATGGTATCCGGGATACCCGGGATCTGAGTGAATGTTCCCCAGAGAGGGAGTGCGAATGCCTTTTGGCTAAGTCGATATAATAATAATAATAATAATAATAATAATAATAATAATTCTCACCCTCACAATACTCCAAACTAGGAGTACCCCAGAAGCAAGTATATGCTTGTGCGGGGGAGGGGGGCAATTACTATTATTTTGTCTTCGTTGCCATTTGCGGCTAGGGCCGACTTTTTTCCGATAGAACTAGGATAGCATTCGCTCAAGTACTACGGAAAACCATAGAAAACCGTAGTAATCCCAGTGAGTGTAGGACAATTAGTAAATCACACGAATAAAGCCTATTTAGGAGCAATACCGTGAACCCACATTTGTCCAGCGCTCTTGGCCATAGCGGTGTTTTTCTTTAAAGACACGTGCATGCGCCTGCCTCGAACCAAGTCGATCGAAGGCAGAAAAACATGCAGTCTAAAATGTCAGCGCCGGTACGAGCGACGCCATCGCGGCCCCAAAAGGCAAACAAAAACAGCCAGTAAAAATTTGGGTGGTGGGTTTCTTGTAGGACCACTCAAGCTTGCTTTTGGGCCAAAAGATAGTTTTTAGGAATTTGGGAAATATAGCTTATGACGTCATCAAATATATTTTTCCCAGGACCATACCAGTTTCTTTTTATATTTGGAAAGAGCACGTTTTCTGATAAAGTTTTGTAAATATTTTTTTTTATATTTTGTTTCATTAAAAAGTTATATGCGTATAATTTGTAAAAATATGAAAAATATTCCATGGTATTTTTTTTAATGAAAATTGAGTTAGCCCTCACTTATGAAGGTATATTATTTTTGACAGAAACACTTGACAGATGCTCGGACAGATGTATTATGGAAAAAGTATTAAAATTTTATTATTAGTTATAAAAATATAACTGTATGTTTAATTTTTTTATTAAATCATCAATATTCCGGGATGAAATTTTTTGCAAACAAGGTTTCTCAGAAATTTTCATAAATAGGAACCTACTTAATAGAGTCAGGTCTGGCGACTTTTCTGGCAATTTTATGAGGACATTTTTATCCCAATCCAATTTTGTCCAAACTTATTACTTAGAAATTTTTTACAACGTTGGCTTTGTGTGATGAAGCTCCGTCGTGTTGAAACCACAATATGGTCCTTCTTAAAAAATGCAATACCACATTTTCCATGAGAACTGGAAACTGATATTGCAAAAATTAGGGATAATATTCATGTAATACAAAGTATAATATATCCAGAATCAAATAATTAGCCTTGGCTTGATCGGGTATCCATGGAAAACAATTGACAGTTGATGATTTATTATTCTTAACTGCCATAATTGAGATACCTTCTCTTGACATTCAATAATTGTATCCAGTCATTGAATGTATCACAAACTTCAATAATGGTAACACACAATGAAAAAACTGATATGTTATTAGTCTATGGAGAAGCTGAAAAAAATGCTAGAAGAGCCGTTAGAAATTCTAGAGAGAAATATCCTGATCGCAAAATGTGTATTCGATTTGAAAAAAAAAACTTAAAGGATAACCAAAATGCATTGCCTACCCGAAAAGGCAAATCAATTAGAAGAATAGAATATTTTGAAGATTACCCGAGAAACTGAATTAGACAAGCTAGTGGAGAATTAAATTTGAAGAATTCGTCCATATAACGAATTATGAAAGAAAATAAATATGATGACTTTAAATTACATTATCTTGAAGATTTGGTAGAGACAAATAAAGAAAGGCTTGATTATATTGCTGAAATCATAGTAGTGACCGAGATTGTTGGCAAATGGATTGGAATAAATGGTCCCATAAAATAGCCAAGAAAGTCTCCAGATAACACCATCAGATTTCCATTTTGATTTCTGAAAAACATTGTTTACATCACTATATCTCGGAATATTGATCATTTAGTAGAAAAATAGAAGATACATATCGGCAAATAACACCTAGGTGACTAAAACAGAAGTTAGACGCTGTCTACACTTATGCTTAGGTATTAACAGAAGTTAAAATTATTTATAAGTAAGAACCTACCTAACATTTACATCTATATTGTTCTATATATATATATGAGAAAAGGTGATAATGGGCAAACACTCAAAGTTAACAAAAAGAAAAAACTAGTAACCGCATACACGTGTTTCATGCTATTTGGCAATCATCAGTACGGTGTAACATTAACCAAATCAAAAGATAGGCATGATTTGGGAAGCAACAAATAAAGTCCAGGCAGGAGCCAACAGCACATTTGCAGCTTCAGTCAGCACATCCCCTATTTTGGGGCTTGTACTAACATCGCCACGGAGGCTGCTAAAGCGACCTGCGTGGAAATCTTCATAACCCAAGATACAATGACAATAAGGATGTAAGATTAGCGAGTGTAAATGTAACAATTACAAGAAAAGGTGATAATGGGCAAACACTCAAAGTTAACAAAAAGAAAAAACTAGTAACCGCATACACGTGTTTCATGCTATTTGGCAATCATCAGTACGGTGTAACATTAACCAAATCAAAAGATAGGCATGATTTGGGAAGCAACAAATGTAGTCCAGGCAGGAGCAAACAGCACATTTGCAGCTTCAGTCAGCACATCCCCTATTTTGGGGCTTGTACTAACATCGCCACGGAGGCCGCTAAAGCGACCTGCGTGGAAATCTTCATAACCCAAGATACAATGACAATAAGGATGTAAGATTAGCGAGTGTAAATGTAACAATTACAAGAAAAGGTGATAATGGGCAAACACTCAAAGTTAACAAAAAGAAAAAACTAGTAACCGCATACACGTGTTTCATGCTATTTGGCAATCATCAGTACGGTGTAACATTAACCAAATCAAAAGATAGGCATGATTTGGGAAGCAACAAATGAAGTCCAGGCAGGAGCCAACAGCACATTTGCAGCGTTGCAGTGTTTGCCCATTATCACCTTTTCTTGTAATTGTTACATTTACACTCGCTAATCTTACATCCTTATTGTCATTGTATCTTGGGTTATGAAGATTTCCACGCAGGTCGCTTTAGCAGCCTCCGTGGCGATGTTAGTACAAGCCCCAAAATAGGGGATGTGCTGACTGAAGCTGCAAATGTGCTGTTGGCTCCTGCCTGGACTTCATTTGTTGCTTCCCAAATCATGCCTATCTTTTGATTTGGTTAATGTTACACCGTACTGATGATTGCCAAATAGCATGAAACACGTGTATGCGGTTACTAGTTTTTTCTTTTTGTTAACTTTGAGTGTTTGCCCATTATCACCTATTCTTATATATATATATATATATATATATATATATATATATATATATATATATATATATTATATATATATATATTATATATATATATATATATATATATATATATAATGTCCAAACGATATAAAACCTTGAAGAGAAGTAGACTAAGATTTTTCATTGCGGACGCTCGGTGATGCCGTAAAGAAATATATATATATATATATATATATATATACGCTCGGTGATGCCGTAAAGAAATATATATATTTCTTTACGGCATCACCGAGCGTCCGCAATGAAAAATCTTAGTCTACTTCTCTTCAAGGTTTTATATCGTTTGGACATAAATTTGGGAGGACGCTGAATGACGCCGAAATTGAAAAAATGTATAAACCACAGTTCAGGACTTGACCGCTATGCGGCGCTTTAAAATTCTTCTATATACACGGTGAATATAAAAATCACGGCTTAGGTCCTCCTGGCGCTGTATAAAATAATCGTAGTAGCGGCCTAACGAGCGTATTATATTACGTAGAATAAGAGCAGGTGTTCATTCGGCACCGTATTTTTTTATTTCACATCCCATTTCTCAATTTCCAATGTGACTGCGATGTGACCACGTGATTTGTAGTTTGATATTTCTGCAAATTCATACAAATTCGGACAACTGTGTTGCTGAATATTGAGTGGAATTCGGTAAAATATTATTGCCACTTGAAGTTAGTATAGATAATTAAATAGAACACGGGGTACAACATCAGACAGGTGGGTAGGCTACTGTTTCTGTTGTCATGGCATTTTAACCAGAAATTTATTAATCTGTAATTTCACTTTGACGTAACATGACCTTTGAGAAAGTAGGAAGATTTATTCTCCGAAAGCTCAGAAAACAAATTTGTTGAAGTTATTTTTTGAGTTACACGTTCAAAGTTTCGTTCAATTACTGTTAAGAAATTATTAATTTTCCAGGCAACTTGAAAAGGGTGTCTTTTAACCAGTTTGGTGGCAAAAAAACAAATTAAAAAATTCAATGGATATTTTATTTGTGTTACTTAGGGCAATGTTGTCAAGCAATAATGGAATATATTTTTTATTAATTTTCTTGTTTTTTAGATATAGTTAACCAACCAACCACTGTAATGTGGTTATTGGCGTTATTATAAAAACATTCATTTCTAAGGTATATTTTGGCGAAATATTTCATCCACACTGTTTAAATTTCCAAAATTTGTTTGTCTCCTTTAGTTCATGAATGCTTATTGGCATGCTGTATAAAAAATGTATTACATTTTAATGAGGCAACATTGATCTACAGGATGTGCCAAAAAATATACCGACAATTTGTAAGGGGTGGTAGCGGACATGAAAGCATTTTTTTTTGTTTAATAACCCGGTTACCTAACGATAGCTTTTATTGTGATTTTCTTGATAAACTGCAAGCCCAAAGGGGTGTAGTATATGAGAAATGAATCAGACAAAGCGGTGAGGAATAAACAATAAAATTGCAGGAACAGTGACATTAAAAAGGCACCGCTTACGTAATATAGCTGGTTGGTTTTCTTGGCTGGAATGGAAGCTCTTCTTGAGATATACCTCACCCTGCTCGATCTGGACGACTTCCTCTCTTGTCCAACAGTCCCGTTGCAGCACGGCGCGTTATGATGACCATAAATATTCTTACAACGTACTTTTTTTGTTTTTAAATGGAATGATGAAACAGCGTTTATCAAAAATAAATACGCATACGTTTCCTTCTTCCAATCGAGGAAACCAGTCCATTTTATTAAACGAAAACGCAACAAAACCTATGAACCGTTAGGGCTATAGAACAATAAAATGTTTTAGATCACACTCATATAACTAAATTAATTATCGATTTAGTTGGACACCAGTGTATTTCGTTCAACATTTTTTGTTTCAACTACGCTTTTTGCTCAGAGAAAAAAATTATCGCAATAAACATTCCAAAGCTGCCAATTTTAAGACCGTAGTATTATGACTTATTTACCTAGTTGGCATCAGAACATTGATTTTATTGATTTTTAATTCAAAATTTGTATTGAAAATGGATGATTATTTCTCATTTGAAGAACTTACCGATATCCACGTTGCTTATGGCACAGCAAATTGGAACGTATGAAAAGCTGCACCATCATTTATTTTTATTTATCAATGAAACAAAGTCCTCATGAACATGAAATTAATTATTTATTATTGAAATGAACAAAATCCACCAAAACAATTGTTCTTTTTTTCCGTCGAAACGGCTCATTTTCGTGTTAATTAAACAAAAAAGGTTTGTTTTCATGTCCCCTATTTCCATCCCTTAAAGTTTGTCGACATATTTTTGGGACACCCTATACAAATTTATGTTTGCAGTGAAGAACCATGATAAATGTTTCAAGCATAAATTACAAGCAATAACTTGATAACTGCTAGTTTTACAGGGTGTTCCGTAAATATGTTTAAAAAAGTATTTTAGAAAGGTTGTTTCAGAAAAAAATCCAATTTGCCTAACCTTAACCCTTTTGTTCCTTCTATCACAACTTTTTTATCTGTAGTAAAATTTTAGAGTTCCACTTGGATTTTGCACAAAATTTAAATTCTCTCAACATAGTTTACTGCAACATTAATAAAGAGAAAAAATTAAAACCTGAGATTTTTTGAGCTTCTGGGGATCACCCCTGCCCTGCTTAATTTGAAACTAATTTGTGAGATAATTTTACTTTTCCAAAAATCCCGTATGCCTTGAAAATGATGAAAAAACGAATTTTCCACATCAGTAAAATGCCCTTTTTGTAGGTTTTACGACAATGTTATTAAGGAAACTTGTTCATTTTTCCCATTTTTTTAGAAAAGTGCGCTTTGTGGAGCTTTCACATCAAAATGTTATTAAGAAACTGAATAGGTGTGAAAAAATTCAAAAGACAAGGTCCACTTTGATTTTTTCTGCTAAAAAATTAAAACGCACAAAAATCAAAGTAGGCTTAGGCTTTTGAATTTTTTCACACCTATCCAGTTTTTCATTGTGAAAAAATTTTCTCAGTAATATTTTGATGTGAAAGCTACACAAAGTGCACTTTTCTAAAAAAGTGCTCAAAAAATGGCCGATTTGATAAGGTCACAGCCAATTATGATTTACATTTAAAAAAACACAAATTTATGTCATATCTCAAAAAGCACAAACAACATAAAAAATTGGATTATATTATCTTATTAAGCCCAAAATTATCTACAATTTTTGTCTATATAGTTTTTCTGTACAATCAGAAATAACGGAGCTACAAAGACCTGATGAAATATCAAAAAATCACTCTTTTCAAAATAACTAGCGAGCCACGAACTTTTTAAAAATCCAAAAGGGGCATTAGATTGAACATTCAAAACTGCAATTCTTTCCCCATTTAACCTTTGTTCTAGCCCTGCTAGTTTCAGAGATCCCCATAGTGGGCATCGAAAAAACTCATCCTGTATACAGTGTTTCCACATATTGAGTTTAAAATATAAGGTGTAAATAACAAAAAAAATTCTAGTTGAAATTTGAGCATCTGGGATCAGCCCTGCTTGGTTTGAAACTAATTTGTGACTGAATTTTACTTACGAAAAATCACGTATGCCTTGTCTGAAAAAACTTATTTTCCACATCATTAAAATACCTTTTTGTAGGTTTATTACAAAATGTTATTAAGAAAAATTGTCCAGAATGAAAAACTGAGTAGGTTTGCGAAATTTCGAAAGTCTAGGCCTACTTTGGTTTTTTTGGCATTTTCCCACTTTTTTAGAAAAGTGCACTTTGTGTAGCTTTCACATCAAAATGTTACTGAGAAAACTTGTTTATAGGGATTAGAGTGAATAGGCCATAGGTATAATATTATATCACAACTATGATTTGTTTATTTAAAAACAGTAAGCGGTTTCGTTAATCTATAAAATTACATCATCAAGGACTACAATATAAGATTTAACAAAGTAAATAAATAAAGGATAATCACTTATAGTCCAAGAGCTTGCAGGAAATCTGAAGGAAATACTTGAAAAAAGGTTATAATTATATAAATGTTTTTAATTGTTTCAACTTTGACTTGTGGCTGAA
Source organism: Pseudeuparius sepicola (assembly GCA_963920635.1). Lineage (NCBI taxonomy): Eukaryota > Metazoa > Arthropoda > Insecta > Coleoptera > Anthribidae > Pseudeuparius > Pseudeuparius sepicola. The sequence continues at coordinate 33,387,577 of OY987303.1, forward strand.
TGTATATATTTCAAATATATAATGGCTAGATAAGTAAAGGTTCTTTATTTATTTATACATATACCTACTACCTGCCCTGAGGATGTAGGTAAATTTATAGAGTTGCGAAACCGGTCTCCGTTTTTAAATAAAGTAATAGTTTTGAGATAGGAGCTATTAATTCCTAATCCCTTGTAAATGTTTCATTCAAAGCCCTGTTTTTCCCACAAAGTTTGTTTCTCAAACCCTATGCACCTGCACTTATACCTAAATCCGAATAATAAGTGTGCAAAATGCAAAATATGTGTTAGTACCCTAGTACCCCTCTCTCAAATTCTGGGAACCATATTAGGTACGGGAATAAAAGCACACAAGCCCACAAATTACTCCTATTGGTTTCACTGTGACTGTTGCGACATCATTATCAAACATTATAGGTATTCTTGCAATGACTGCCGTTCAGTTTCAGAACCTTCTGACAAATCTGAATTATCCAACATCCTAAAAAATGTATTAAAATGTCATTAATTCGACAGACTGGAACAATAAAATGTACCTTCTATTTTTATTTTGCCCGATTTTCAACTCAAATGACTTTCGAACAATCTTCTAACGAAGAAGTTTCTAAAACTGACTGGGTGTCAGAATTATTATCGGTCCCTCTGGAAAGTATATAAATTAGCTTTTATCATGCAGCGATTTGACACAATAATCGTATTTCATAGGATATTATTCGTTTTCAAAAAATGCTTCACATGACCCATTTATTTGACAAAAATACTACTTGTACCTATCACATTTTTAAAGTAAAAATCAAGCGCACAATTTGGTCTAGAATTTAAATTTACTCTTTTTGCACGACCACGCCATCTTATGCCCTAGGGATTAAACCATTTTACACAAAAGCAAAAAGTACTTTGTGAATAATAATTATTTATTTATTATTCCTGGAGGAATAATAATAATGAGTATTAATTATTATATGCCAGTCGACATACATAATGTACCTAATATTCTAACATTCAAAACAAGCGAAACACAAATAAGGGAGACTGAGACTAATAAAATGAAAAATGAAACATCTGATATCGATTGAAAGTTCCCCTGACGTGGTTCCAGAGCCCGGTGAGGTAGGCCAAAGTAGAGGGAGTAGGGGAACCACGAGTTCCAGCGAACGCCCGCCCGCCCGTCTATCTCCGTACGTCTAATTCCTGCTCTGATGGCCAATTCACGGATCATTTTATTGACGGGCAATGGGTTCGTAGTTTTCAAATCATAGCCAAACGAACAAACGTATCGACTTGAAAGTAGTCTTAAAGTAATGTTATCGAATGCCTCAATCGTCGTTGTGTCTTTAGAATTATTTTTGAGCGGCGGAAATACTCGAAATTCTTAACCGAATATAGTCGAATTTCGGGTATGTTTGGCATTTTTTTTAACAGTGTCGCATTAGTCCTGCACAGTTCGTGATACACAACGACGATTCTTCATAGTTTTATCTAAGCCACAAAAATCAAGTGAAAATATTAAGAAATGCAAGTAGGAGATGTAAACTACGAAACCCTTGAAAATAGGGGGTATCGTAGCGCCTTAATTTAAAATTTCAGAGAATAATTCTGAATTTTAAAATTCCGAGAAAAAAGTAAAAAAATCTTAAAATTTTAAGAAAAATCTAAATATTTTGAGAATAAAGTACACATTTTGAGAAAAAAACTGAATTTAAAAAAAATCTACGTGGCCCTTCCACGCTTCCGTATATTCGACAAACGTGGGGCGCGTGCTATAGATAATAGTAAGTAGTGTAGAGAAATAGCTGAATAGCTGACATTGGAAAATATTAGGTATTTGCAATGCAATAGATACCTACAATAAACTGTTAGTAACTTACGTGCGTGCATCAAATTATTATTATTATTATCTATTGCATGCGCCCCACGTTTTTTCAATGCGTTTATTAAAAACGTTATACCTATTAAAAATTTATTATTTTTTGTTTTTTTTTTATACAAGGTGAGTTTTTTTGATGCCCACTATGGGGATCTCAGAAACTAGCAGAGCCAGAACAAAGGTTAAATGCCCCTTTTGGATTTTTAAAAAAGTTCATGGCTCACTAGATATTTTGGAAAAAATGATTTTTTGCTATTTAATCAGATTTCTGTAGCTCCGTTATTTCTGATTATAAAGAAAAACTGTAGAGACAAAAATTGTAGATAATTTTGGGCTTAATAATATTTTATGTTGTATGTGATTTTTGAGATATGACATAAACTTGTGTTTTTTTTAAATGTAAATCATAGTTGGCTGTGGCCTTATAAAATCGGCCTGGGCATAGTTATTATAAAAAATAAAACAGCTATGGCTAATTTTCTATTTTTTTTTTAATTTTCACAGTCAGCCATGGAATATTTTCATAATTACGTTCTATTTCATAATTAGACATACTTCAAACGTTCTAATATTTTGTTTTCAGCTGGTAACAAAATGTAACCAAATAAAACAAATTTTTTGATTTTTTTTAAATTTTTACATACTCAGCAGTAGTATAGCTATGCCGGTACGAGCCCACTTTCCCCATGTATTTCTTATAGGGGCAAAATCCTGCACTTTTTTGACCAAACTTACCCCCTCCACTCCCAAACCACGCCCCCCAGCCAATCGCACCGACTCTGAACCCTGCCGAAGATGTCCGCTGACCTTCGCCCCTGCCGCGACCTTCGCGCACTCGACTTTCTCCGAGGATGCCGAAGGTGTCCGGCTTTCACCGATCGTTGACCCAGCCGCGACGCCAAAAGCAAGCCGCGGACATGTCACGACAGGTGACTGAGACTTGCACCTAATAAAAAACCCCTGTTATAGAAAATCGTAATTAAGCCATGACGTCCCCTAGGTGCTCTAGTTTTCGCTTTCGCCAGGCCGACCGTTGACCCAGCCGCGACGCCGGGGCATGACGAGACTCGCAACTAATAAAAAACCCTCTTATAGAAAATCGTAATTAAGCCATGACTTCCCCCTGTCGACCTTTAGCCCGCGGTCTGCATGGATTTTTGCTACCACCTCTGCCTGCGTATTTTTGCGTCCGCGACGCCGGGACATGTTGAGACTCGCAACTAATAAAAACCTAACATCTATAGAAAAAATACCAGCTTGCAATATGTACGTAAACTACCATCGAAAAAAGTGCTTTCTCTTTGTCGGAATAAGCGCCTATGAAACGAGCACGCTGATCTCATCGGTACTGGCGATAAAAAAATCTGTAGGAAAAGTGTAATAAAGTGTATACATTTTCTTAACTACATTACCTAAGGATGTATCAAAAGTAGTAGTATAGCTATAACAGTTCTAGAGCAATTTCCCCATGTATTTCTTATGGGGGCTAAAACGTGGTCAAAACGTGACCGCCGACCGTTGACCCAGCCGCGACCGACAAACGACTCAAAAAAAACGTCTAAACGATTCAGAAAAACGTCTAAGGGACTCGAAAAACGACAAAACGACTTGAAAAACGAGTATAAAAACGTTGAAACGACTAGGAAAACGTCTAAACGACTGAAAAAAAACGGCTAAACGACTTGAAAAACGACTATAAAAACGTTGAAACGACTCGGAAAAGTCTAAACGACTCGAAAAAACGACTAAACGACACTGAAAAACGACTAAACGACTAGTCGTTTTTCGGTGTCGACTAAACGACTAGTCGTTTTTCGGTGTCGTTTAGTCGTTTTTCAAGTCGTTTAGACGTTTTCCGAGTCGTTTCAACGTTTTTATAGTCGTTTTTCAAGCCGCCTAGACGTTTTTCCGAATCGTTTAGACGTTTTTCTGAATCGTTTAGACGTTTTTTTTTAGTCGTTTGTCGGTCGCGGTTGGGTCAACGGTCGGCGAACTCGGACATCTTCGGTCGCGTCGGAGAAAGTCGGGCGGTCTCGCGAAGTCGCGGCGGTTGGTCACGTTTTGACCACTTTTTAGCCCCCATAAGAAATACATGGGGAAATTGCGATAGAACTGTTATAGCTATACTACTACTTTTGATACATCCTTAGGTAATGTAGTTAAGAAAATGTATACACTTTATTACACTTTTCCTACAGATTTTTTTATCGCCAGTACCGATGAGATCAGCGTGCTCGTTTCATAGGCGCTTATTCCGACAAAGAGAAAGCACTTTTTTCGATGGTAGTTTACGTACATATTGCAAGCTGGTATTTTTTCTATAGATGTTAGGTTTTTATTAGTTGCGAGTCTCAACATGTCCCGGCGTCGCGGACGCAAAAATACGCAGGCAGAGGTGGTAGCAAAAATCCATGCAGACCGCGGGCTAAAGGTCGACAGGGGGAAGTCATGGCTTAATTACGATTTTCTATAAGAGGGTTTTTTATTAGTTGCGAGTCTCGTCATGCCCCGGCGTCGCGGCTGGGTCAACGGTCGGCCTGGCGAAAGCGAAAACTAGAGCACCTAGGGGACGTCATGGCTTAATTACGATTTTCTATAACAGGGGTTTTTTATTAGGTGCGAGTCTCAGTCACCTGTCGTGACATGTCCGCGGCTTGCTTTCGGCGTCGCGGCTGGGTCAACGATCGGTGAAAGCCGGACACCTTCGGCATCCTCGGAGAAAGTCGAGTGCGCGAAGGTCGCGGCAGGGGCGAAGGTCAGCGGACATCTTCGGCAGGGTTCAGAGCGATTGGCTGGGGGGCGTGGTTTGGGAGTGGAGGGGGTAAGTTTGGTCAAAAAAGTGCAGGATTTTGCCCCCATAAGAAATACATGGGGAAAGTGGGCTCGTACCGGCATAGCTATACTACTGTCAGCCATGGAATATTTTCATAATTACGTTCTATTTTATAATAAGACATACTTCAAACTTTCAAATATTTTGTTTTAAGCTGGTATCAAAATGTAACAAAATAAAACAAAAAATATCATGATGGAGCTCCACCACATAATTATTTGTCCGTAAGAAATTACCCAGATCAGCTCTCTCCAAATAGTTGGAGAGGGAGAAATAGACCTATTTCCTGGCAGCCCCGATCTACCGATCTGTCTGTTTTGGAATTCTTTTTGTGGGGAACAGTACAAAATAAAGTATGAGGCAATTGTTGAAAGGCGACAAATTCAGTTTTAAAAAGATGCAATATTTGCAAAAATGATAATGGTGGATTGTTTGAACACCTTTTTTATTTTAAAAGGTGACCTTTAAAATAATAATAATTTGAACTTGAGTTTTTTATTTTTGTTTTATTTTGTTACATTTTGTTACCAGCTGAAAACAAAATATTAGAAAGTTTGAAGTATGTCTAATTATGAAATAGAACGTAATTATGAAAATATTCCATGGCTGACTGTGAAAATTTAAAAAAATAATAGAAAATTAGCCATAGCTCTTTTATTTTTTATAATAACTATGCCCAGTATTATATCTTGGGAAAGCTCAAAAAATGGCCGATTTTATAAGGCCACAGCCAACTATGATTTACATTTAAAAAAACACAAGTTTATGTCATATCTCAAAAATCACATACAACATAAAATATTATTAAGCCCAAAATTATTTACAATTTTTTTCTCTACAGTTTTTCTTTATAATCAGAAATAACGGAGCTACAGAAATCTGAATAAATAGCAAAAAATCATTTTTTCCAAAATATCTAGTGAGCCATGAACTTTTTTAAAAATCCAAAAGGGGCATTTAACCTTTGTTCTGGCTCTGCTAGTTTCCGAGATCCCCATAGTGGGCATCAAAAAAACTCACCTTGTATAAAAAAAACTAAAAATAATGAATTTTTTAATAGGAATAACGTTTTTAATAAACGCACTGAAAAAACGTGGGGTGCATGCAATAGATAATAATAATAATAATTTGATGCACGCACGTAAGTCACTAACAGTTTATTGTAGGTATCTATTGCATTGCAAATACCTAATGTTTTCCAATGTCAACTAGTCAGCTATTTCTCTACACTCTATAGCACGCGCCCCACGTTTGTCGAATATACGGAAGCGTGGAAGGGCCACGTAAATTTTTTTAAAATTTAGATTTTTTTCTCAAAATGTGTACTTTATTCTCAAAATATTTAGATTTTTCTTAAAATTTTAAGATTTTTTTACTTTTTTCTCGGAATTTTAAAATTCAGAGAATGACATTTTTCTCAACATTTTGACTTTAGTCTCAGAATGTTGAGATTTTTTGAGAAAAAACTGAATTTTAAAATTCAGAGAAAAAGTCTGACTTTTAAAATTCGGAGAAAAAAGTCAAAACTTTGAGAAAAATCAACCACAATTTTGAGAATAAAGTTTTTAAGAAAAAAACCTGAATTTAAAAAAAAATACTACGTGGCTCTTCTACGTTTCAGTACGAATCTTTATGGGGGCTAGGATTATTTCATATTTGTGTTATAAAAAGCATTCTCGTGGGGACTGCCGGGAGCGGGGCAGCAGGCAGTGGGCCAAATCGGCACAGGCGGTAGGCCGGGGGGCGCTCAGGCTAAGAGGGCGGGGGGGGGGGGGGGGGAAAGGGCATCGCTCCCCCGCCCCCACCTAGCTACGCCACTGAGTGAATATGTAGAATATAATATGGCAATTGTATTTGTTGTTGAAAGTCCTAAAATGCACCAAACAATACGTGGTTCAATTTTTAGACCTAGTCCAGTAGCACCCTGTAGAGCAACGAAAATATTTGACTTGCTCAGACTTTTGCAGTATCCCAACTCAAAAACGATCGAGCAGCGCTTTTTCTGGATATTAAAAAACTAGTTTTTGAATATGGAACTCTCTGTCTATTAATGGATCCATTTAACCACATTATACGAGTATCTGTTAAAGTCAGGAATGTAAAACATACCCAATTTTTTGTATATGCAGAGATTTTTTATAGAAGCGACTTTGCTACGAAACCATGTCAGATTGTAGCAAACCGTGTCGTGTAGGTTTTAAATAGCTTCAATTGTTTATTATTTGTTGACTAGCAAGAATAAATAACGGGTGTTGATATTTCTGATATAGTGGAGCGAAATCGGGCTAAAAAGTCGCTCCGTTCTGGAAAAATTTTTTTGAGGGTAGAACTAAGAGACCTTTTTTATTTCGAAAAAACTGTCAAAATTGGCAATTTACGGAAATTGTGTTTTTTACGTTTCCATCGTCATATCTTTGAGAATAGTGGAGCTATCGACTCGTTTTTTTTTAAAATTGATTTTTTTAACATATGAGCGCTTACAAAGAATGCCATATTGTTGTTGTCCAATATTGTTTATTAACCACTTTAAATAGCAGCAAAATTGCAACGTTATAAAAAGTGTAATGAAATTTTTACCAAGCGAGAAACTTGTTAATTTGTGGAAGTTTTTATATACCTACATGCTGCTAGGGAAATGTGCCCAAAACATGAAACAAGTTTTTGGTAAAAAAAATTACCTATAGCGCCTATAGTTTTTGAACTGTCATTTTTTTTGTGGCGGGCGCTACTCACGTGGAATGCAAAATTAATCCCTTGCGTGAGAATATCCAGGCGTGGCAGGCGTGTGTCAACAACTAACAACTAATGCGTAGTTTACATGCGCAAGTGAAACTATTACAAGTATAAAAATATCTTAGAGTACTTCCTAATAGTTTGCCAATGTAAACCCTCTCAGGGAGAATTGTAAACGAACTCTAAAAGAGTAGGTACGTCTCTGCGAGCGTTTACATAAATTATTTGGAAGTACTCTCAGATATACGACTTGTGATAGTTTTACCTCTCCGTGTAGACTATTCTATAACAGATCGCTGGTAAAATAAATTAATAATTTTGGACCAAATAATGTGGGTTCAAGCAGACCAATAAAATAAGAAATAAAATAACCAAATGGTTGATTTTTGGCAATTTTTGAGCAGTAATTACAGTAGCCAGGTGAACAAACAACCACCTGCTTATTTTATGTATCTTATTAAAGTCACCATTTATTTAATGAACTGCAAAATAAAAAAAAATTTATATTGATTTTTTATAATAATTAAATCTTTCTGCATGCTGCACATATAGTATATCATAGCACCTAAATATAGGTATAAAATAAATATTAAAAAATCTCTTTCAAGTTATCAACAGACTCGTCTTAGGTATTTTCTACATTACTATCACTATTATTGCACTTGCCACATTTACATTGATCACAGCATTTCAGTCTTTCCTTGATATGCAGTTGCACTTTTTCTTAACAAAAAGGCTTAAGCTTTGGCGTGCAATGTTTGGTATGGATTCTTGAGATAAAAATGTGCGAATTCAATTGTCGTTTACTGAAGTCTATATCCATAAGATCCAGGATCTTCAAGTTGCAACTTCACAACGTTACTTGAATACCATCTTTTTAACTGCTGTGTGCACCTGCAACTGCCAATAATGCAACAATCCAATATAATATAATTTCAAACTTTTGTAATACCTAAAAAAAGGTTGATAAAAAGCACAGTCAGTAGTCAGTAGGGAGAAGTTCGTAAGAAGGTTTATTAGATTTGGTGGCCAGAATTGTGCTTTTTATCAACATTTTTTGAGGTATTGCTAGTTTCAAAATAATTATTTTTGGATTGTTTAATTATTGGCAGTTGCAGGTGCCCGTAGCAGTTAAAAATATGGTATTCAAATAATGTTGCGAAGTCACAACTTGAAGATCCTGGATCTTATGGATGTAATACTAAAAATTGCAACTGTATCTGTATGATAAATAAAATAAGCAGGTGGTTTTGTTCACCTGCGGCAACTGTAATTACTGCTCAAAAATTGCCAAAAATTAACCATTTTGGTTATTTTATTTCTTATTTTATTTTATTGGTCTGCTTGAACCCACATTATTTGGTCTAAAATTATCAATTTATTTTACTAGCGATCTGTTATAGAATAGTCTACATGCTACACGGAGAGGTAAAATTATCACAAGCCGTATATCTAAGAGTAGTTCCAAATAGTTTATGTAAATGCTCCCAGAGACGTACCTACTCTTTTATAGCAGAGAGTTCTCCCTGAGAGGGTTTACATTGGCAAACTATTAGGAACTACTCTCAGATATATATATACTTTTGGTAGTTTCACTTGCGCATGTAAACTACGCATTAGTTGTTGAGACATGCCTGCCACGCGTGCATATTCTCACGCAAGGGATTAATTTTGCGTTCCACGTGAGTAGCGCCCGCCACAAAAAATGCACAGTTCAAAAACTATAGGCGCTATAGGTAATTTTTTTACCAAGAACTTCCTTCATGTTGTGGGCACATTTCTCTCGCAGCATGTAGATAAAAAATTCCACAAACAAAAAGTTTCTCGCTTAGTGAAAATTTCATTACACTTTTTATAACCTTGCAATTTTGTTGCTATTTAAAGTGGTTCATAAACAATATTGGACAACAGCAATGGCATTCGTTGTAAGCGCTCATATTATGTTAGCTTCAATTTTAAAAAAAATATAGCTCCACTACTCTTAAAGATATGACGATGAAAACGTCAAAAAACACAATTTCCGTAAATTGCCTATTTTGACAGTTTTTCCGAAATAAAAATGGTCTCGACCACAAAAAAATTTCGTAAATCGCCATTTTGTATACAGAGTGATGTACTTAACAACACCTCTAGGGTCTGATCTAGTTCTACCTTGAAAAAAATTTTTGACGACTTTTTAGCTCGATTTCGCTCCACTAATAGGTTCTTTTGCAATTTAATTTTAAAATTCAAGTTTTCGGTTTCGGTTTGCTCGGATACCAGATTTTTTTATGCGGTTTACTTACACAACCGTCCGCCTAGGGTACCCAAGTAACATTTAAAGTTGCATAAAACACGTGAAGACGTTATTGTTGCGACCAATAATACAACTTGTCTATAGACGTATCGTCCTTTTTACAACTCCTTTATGACTGAATATGGACGGTTGAAAACGAGTTTTCATGACTTTTCATACAACTTTTATCTGACTTAATTGGATATGACTTTTATAAGTCCATTAGGTCGTGTAAATTCAAAGATACCTTAACGTCATAAAGAAGTAGCTCGAAAGTTGTGAAGATCTCTATTATAATACCTTCCTATTACCAATTGGTCGTAAATATGGAACGTAGTGTCATATTGTGCAGTGTTTGCTTGTAATACGAAGACATTTCATTCTGTCTCGGCCGTAAGTGGCAAAAACGAAATTATACGTTGGTGATATTATGCAATAAAATATCTCGGTTTTTGACAATTGTACTCAACGGAATCTATTGAGAATTTTTATTTACTGTGGAAATTATAAATATAGCTCGAAAATTTACAACGCGCCTTTAAAATAATGGAAATTAAAGGAAATGAAAGAAAAAATGTAAAATATGAACGTTATTTTCTAAAATTTATTTGTGGCGCAAACAGATCCATTTAATTTTTAATTGGGTTTTTCGCCACCAAACTGATTGAAAGACAACTTTTTCAAGTTGCCTCGAAAATTCATAAATTCTTAACACTAAATGAACGAAACTTTAAACGTGTAACTCAAAAAATAACTTCAACAAATTTGTTTTCTGAGCTTTTGGGAGGATAAATCTTCCTCCTTTCTCAAAGATCATGTCACGTCAAAGTGAAGTGACAGTTAAGAATTTATGAATTTTCGAGGCAACTTGAAAAAGTTGTCTTTCAATCAGTTTGGTGGCGAAAAACATAATTAAAAATTAAATGGATATGAACGTTCTTTAAATTAAAATTTAAAGTGCTTCAGTTGTACAGGATAGTTCGATATGTCGAAAATACATGTTTTCCACTCAAATTTCTATGATTTGTGCCCACAAATTAAATTCGAAGTTTTGCCACTTTCGTAAGACAAACATGGTTGTCCTATTTAACTGAATTTCTGATGGTAAACATGGCCGACGGTGCTTATATGACTTAGTAGTTGTAAAACTTCAGTCAAACTACTAAGAGGTCATAAATAGTTCTAAAACTGTCAAACGACTATTAAGGGGTTATAAATCGACTAAAACTAAAATCAAAATTACAGAATAAGTATTTATATGCTCATGCGCGTGGAGGGCTGTTTTTAGAAATTTCTGCAGTCCGGGGTAGGTGCCTCGTCAAGTTCGTAGTAGTGCTAGTAGTAGTTATATAAAAAATAAAGATTTGTATGACAAAACTGATTTAATTCCAAATTTTTGTAACTGCTCGTCTATAACTTCCTGAGCATTTGTATTTGCCCAGTCTTTTGTAAAACTCATAATAATTTTTAACAGATGCTGATATGCTTATACTGTAGATATTTATTACTGCATTAAATCATAAATCATAAAGTCTCAATTTTACTAATGAAAAACCCTACGAAAGTCGTATAAAGGTATTTTATTAAAATTACCACTTACTGGGGTCATATTGAGGTAGAAATTAATATTAACGCGCATGTGCACTACTTTCTTACCGTCATGTTCTCATTTCTATGTTGTATTAAGATCTTGCTTAAGACTATTCTACAACATCTATGACTTCCACTTACTGATGTGTCTTATAATATATATTTAAATCGTCTTTATACGACTATAGCTCCACCAAGTTTTAATGTGGTCAAATTATTTTCTTTACAACCGTCGTACATCTATATTTCTAAAGTCGTAAAAGTTGTTGTATTCTCAACGACGGAGATCTCTTTACAACCTTATAATTACCTTTGAAAGACTATATAATGTTGACGTTAAAGTAACCATGTTATGCCTGTTATAAGACTTTTATAGAACAATTACTTTTACCGAGTAAATAACATCCTAGCAACTACCTACTATACGACCTATAGTTATTTTGTCTACCCTAAGCGACAATTTTATAACCCTAATACAACTATTTGGACTTAAGATAAATAATTATAACTTAAAATGTTACTTGGGTAGCTTATTAGTGAACGTGAACCAAATCAAAAAGATAGACATGATTTGGGAAGCAACAAATGGAAGTCCAGGCAGGAGCCAACAGCACATTTACAGTTTCAGTCAGCACATCTCCTGGATTTGTGGCTTGTACTAACGTCGCCACGAAGGCTGCTAAAGCGACCTACGTGGGAATCTACATAATATCTGCATATCTCTCATACGTTACACCGAACTGATGATTGCCAAATAGCACAAAACACTTGTATACGGTTACTACTTTTTTGTTGTTTTTGAGTGCATTACCACTTCTTCTTGTATGTAAAAACTTTCACACTTACTAATCTTACATCCTTATTCTAATTTTTAAAGTAAGTATTTTATTTATAACTACTCTCAATGATCTACATTTAAATTTAAATCCAAATTATCAATATCTCATCCAGAATAGTCGTCTAAGGTTAAAACGATAGCCTCTACTTAATTCTCTGGCGTTTAGAGGATCTGAAACATTGCATTAAAATATTGGGAGCGCCACATGAACCCTACAATGGTTTCTGAAAATACATGGCGTTTAAAAAAACTTCTTTAATCGTTGTGAAGCGGATATAATATGCAATGGTTTTCATTTTTTTACGTTGGACGCTCAGTGAACCTACAAATAAATTATGTGCCACGTGGACTCTTAAATAAATTCTCGAAATACAGGGCTGGATCACCCCGTATGTATACCCATTGAAATAATTAATTACAAAAAAATGAACTTCTATACGTTCAGTTTGTTTGGATTTCATAGTGCAATAAGTACAATCTAAGTTCAGAAAGCTTGTTCAAAATTATGAATTAAAAATAAATTTGCCGTGAAACAAATAATTTTTCCTTGCAGTTAAGGTTTGTGTTGAAGGTTGAAGGAAAATGAATTTACACAGGGCCGTACTACTTTTTATTAATTCAGTAAAGTGGTTACCCGTATTTGCTAAAAATTATTTGTGGCGCAAACAGATCCATTTGATTTTTTAATTGGGTTTTTCGCCACCAAACTGACAACTTTTTCAAGTTGCCTGGAAAATTCATAAATTCTTAACAGTAAATGTACGAAACTTCGAACATGTAACTCGAAAAATAACTTCAACAAATTTGTTTTAAATTGAATTATGGCTACATCAATAAGCTAAAAATATCAATTTTTCTGTATATCACAGAGGGCGCCACTTGCGCTGTTTTTGGATCGTGTTTTTACTCCTAACTTTTTTGAGGTTATCTTTTTGATGTTGAAGGTCCATCATTTTAAGGCATCTTTTCATTCTGCAATAAAAAGGTACTCTTGTTTCATAACGATAAAAATCAACCGTTTGCGTTGAAATTGTCAAAATGTGCCCCGAAACACCTGTAGACTCAAACATTCGAAAGATAAATTTTTTACCTGCTACTTCCAAATGTTACAGATTCACTGTACCATTTAAAGTGAGAAAAAAATTGCTATGAACAATGTACCAAAAATGTTTTGTAACATTTGAAAGCGGTAGGTGAAAATTTTGTTTCGAATATTGAAGTCAACAGGTGTTTTGGGGCACGTTTTGGCAATTTCAAGGCAAACTGTTAATTTGATCGTTATGAAACAAGAGTACATTTTTGTTGCAGAATGAAAAGATGCCTTAAAATGATGGACCTGCAACATCAAAAAGATAACCTCAAAAAAGTTAGGAGTAAAAACAGGATCCAAAAACAGCGCAAGTGGCGCCCTCTGTGAGGTACAGCAAAATTGATATTTTTAGCATATTCTCCATCCCCAAACACACAGCAGTGCCAAATTTCAGTTCAGCAGCTTCATTATTTTGGGAGATGTAGCCATAATTCAATTTCAAAAAATGAACTTCAACGCCCTGTATCTCTTAAACAAACAACATTTCTATAAGGCATATTAGCCTCAATCGTCATATTTCGCCCCAAATATGTGCAGTTGCTCTATGGACCATTATTAACGGGACACCCTGTATACCTATATACTAACTTCTCTTTGAATAACTGGCAATGATATTTTTCTGAATTCCACGAACGTTCAGCAACACAGTTTTCCTAGAATAAATGATGATTCTTTAATTTTTCGTCTATTTCCTACTTGGTTTGGACCTATCCCAGAAAATCCTATGATTTTTACTAAAAGTGTGTTCACATATTTTTGAATTCCAAATTTGATTTTGCCTGATTTTGCCCGATAAGTCTCCCCAACATAGAACTTGCCACATTCACAAGGAATTTTATAAATGTAATTTTTTGAACTTTGTACCGCATTTTTGATAAATGTAATAACCTCTTTCAATGCTTCAGCAATGTCTCTACCTTTCATTGAAGTCGTCGAATTCAAATATCCAAGAGGCAACTTCCAATTTGAAAATATGCCTCGTGCCAAGAACAGCATTGCTTGTGTGCCAAACTTTGACGATCTTCTGCCGTTCATACTTTTTGGTATATTTAAAAAATTCCATCTCGTCAAAAATTACCGTGCAGTATTGGTAGTTAAATCACATAGTTGTTAACTCTGGGAAAATATTATGATTTCCCAATTCAGGAGGAAAAAGTAGATAGTCCGCGTAAAGTGATTTTTAACTGGTCTCAATAATTTATAAATGCCTGTCGGCTTCTAGCATATGGGTATTCGAAAAGCCAGTTCCTTTTCATATCCTTTCCTTTTTTATGGTACAACTACATTGTCGTCAATTGAAAAATTTTCTAAGGGGTCCTTGGCGCCGATTGACATTATTTTTAACCAAAATAACAGCCAGTGCACAGTAAAATTGGACCATCCTGAACCTACTAAGTTTGTTCGTTAAAAACTACTGTTTCCTGAAAAACTAAGTAGGTATTAAAAAATCAATCCAAACCTATTGTATGTACCTAAGATTATGTGTCTATTATTAAGTTTTTCGTATTTTTATCTAAACAATAAAAAATAAATGCGCAGGGGGGATCTGTCCTGAGAGAGAGGCAGAACCACGGGTGTGACGATCCCGCGCTCCCCAGTTACGCAGGGATGGGTCTGGCCTGTGAGAGGGGCAGATTCACGGGTGTGACGATCCCGCGATTCTAAGTTTCGCATGGAGAGGCTTGGCCTGTAACAGGAGCAGACTTACGGGTGTGACAATCCCGCGGTCTCCAGTTACGCAGGGAGGGGTCTAGCCGGTGACGGGGGCTGATCCTCGGGTGTGACAATCCCGCGACTCCCGGTTACACAGGGATGGGTCTAGCCCGTGATTGGGGCAGATCTTCGGGTGTAACGATCCCGTGTTTCCCAGTTAATGCAAGGAGGGGTTTGGCCCGTGAGAAGGGCAGATCTTCGGGTGTAACGATCCCGCGTTGTCCTAGTTGGCCCGTGTGGGTAGCGGGTTAGAATATTCCTATCGTGGCTCCTCGAGTCGTAGAAGGCGACTGAG
Source organism: Pseudeuparius sepicola (assembly GCA_963920635.1). Classification (NCBI taxonomy): domain Eukaryota; kingdom Metazoa; phylum Arthropoda; class Insecta; order Coleoptera; family Anthribidae; genus Pseudeuparius; species Pseudeuparius sepicola. The sequence continues at coordinate 33,402,810 of OY987303.1, forward strand.
GGCCGTCACTCCCACGTTACTGGAGAAACCCATGGAATGGAGAATAATAGGTTATTTGTCATAGGGCCGCTGCCTGGGGATCGCCAGGGCATGTCGGTGACAGGGCGCTGATGAGGCGGGCCCCTGTCGCACAAACAGCTACGGCCCAACAACAAGAACATCAATAACAGGGGAGCCAAACGAGAACTAGGGTTCCACCCACCGGAGGTGCTGCGCGGGAGCTTCATACAGCGTTCACTCAGGCGTGATTACAACGACGATGCATGAAATGGACTGGGTCCATGAATGAATCAATCATGCGTTTTTTTACAGGGTGACAAACTTAGGACAAGAGATGATCGGCTACCGACAACAACGGCATGCGAGATCTGCAGGGAGTTTCCACACATGCAAGTGTCTGAACAAAGAGTGTCAGATCAGTATTGAACTATTCTAAGAAATAACCGAATCCCAGAAACTCGTCTTAACGCTATCAAACGGGAAGTTGAGCAAGAGATCCATGGCGAACACATAGACATAGACAACAACAACGGGGAAATTCAAGTGCCTGAACCACAACAAGAAGTCGAAACGGCAGAACGAACAACTGAGAATCGGGAAATTCAAGTACCTGGACCACAAGAAAAAGCCGAAACGGCATAACGAACAACTGAGAATCGGGAAGTAGTTAACGAAGAACACTTTGAAACCTAGACACACAGCTGACAAGGGCGGTATTGCGACACGAAGGCACAGATCCACTGAGCAGACCTGCTACCTAGATTAAATTCTTCCAGGAAACTTGCAATCTTGCTCGATATTATGAACCCCAGAATTTTACCTAACTATGTTTCAGTGGCAACAACATTAGAACATATGCACATGTTAATCTACTGTGCCGCAACGGCAATCGTCACTGTAATGGGAGCCAAGATCCGGACGGCCCAAGAGTTAAATCGTGCAAGACCAGAACCACGAATAGCTCAATGGGAGATGCGACTAAATCGGAAGATCGAGAGTCTCCGTAAAGACATAGGACAAGTAACGGAATATATCAGAGGAGTTAGAAGCAGAAAGATCCAGAGGGCGGTGCAGGCAATAATGGTCCGAACTCAAATGCATTCTCAGCATGGCCCCGCGAACATCACTGCTCAACAATGTCTTGACATTATTAAAACAAAATCTTTCTGTTTTCTCAGGGCGCCTGAGGAGATACAAGGCTAGTAACAACAGGAAACGAGACAACAAACTCTTTGAACGATCAGAAAAAGGTTTCTACCGTACTTTGAATTCTAGTGCCGATGCCACAAATACGAGCTACCCTAGCAGAGAACAGGTTGACGGTTTCTGGAGAAATCAACTTGCCACACCAGGTCCATGTAATGTCAGTGCAAGCTGGATCAGTGAAGAACGCGAGATGGGTGGGAACTATAGCCGGATGCAACACGAGCAATTCACAACCGATGAGGTCTCCAATGTCATCAAGAATTCCCACAACTGGAAGGCACCAGGTCCAGATCATCTCAAAATTATTGTATTAAGAAGTTGTGGTGCACGCATGAACAACTAACTGCCTTAATTAATGAAGTCTTGCTCGATCCTCTGAAAATGCCATTGTTTCTTACACAGGGAGCAACCTACTTGTTACCAAAAGATCAGCGGAATACGGACAACCCTGCCAAGTACCGCCCAATAACCTGCTTGCCTACGCTGTACAAGATAGTCACATCTTGCCTTACGCAGCGAATATATGCTCACTGCGAGCGGAACAACATAATGGCAATGCAGCAGAAGGGCTGCGCGAAGGGCGCAATGGGATGCAAAGAGCAACTCATCATAGACTCTGTCATCTGCAACAAGGCTCATTCCAGGCAAAGAAACCTCTACATGGCTCATGTGGACTACAAAAAAGCATTTGATTCCGTACCTCACGACTGGCTCACAGGTATCTTAAAGCTGTATAAAATAAATCATACAGTGTTCTTCTTAGAACACGTTATGACAACCTGGCGCACTAAGATACAACTCAGAACCGCAAGCAGTAACATCGAGACCGACACAATTAACATCCGAAGAGGGATTTTCCAAGGAGATTCACTCAGTCCACTGTGATTCTGCATGGCGATGAACCCTCTATCACATCGGTTGAACTCTACACAATACGGCTTCTCTATCAAGAGCAACAACGCAGAAGCGATCAAGATGAATCACCTATTGTATATGGATGATTTAAAACTGATGGCCTCAACCAAAAACCAACTAACGCAAATGCTTAAAATTGTAGAGGAGTTCTCCAGGGACATCGGAATGCAGTTTGGACTAGACAAGTGCAGCACCCTTAACATCGTCCGGGTAAAGCTCGAACAAGGCGCACAAGAGATGCAGGACGGCCAGGAGATCGAAGCAATAAGCATGGGAGATACATATAAGTATATCGGGATGAAACAAGCTCAAAGGATAGACCATCGAACAATGAAGACCGATTTAACGAATGAATTCATCAAGAGAGAGTAAGACAAATAGTGTGAACTGATGTTAACAGCAGGAATTTGTTTAAGGCCCTAAACACATATGCATGCTCTGTTCTCAGCTATTCCTTTGGAATAGTGAAACCTGCAGCGAAAAGTTAGGACACTACTGACAAAAGCTCGTAAACATCATCCCCGTAGCGCCGTAGAAAGAACAACTCTGCCACATCAACTAGGAGGAAGATGATTTGGCAGACCTCAGCAAGCAATTGGACCAACAAATATTAAATCTGCGTAATTATTTCCACAGACAGGCCAACAGCTCCACACTACATAAAGCATACAGCAAACACGAGCATCAAAATCAGCACCGAACCGACAACGATAAACTACAGAGGTGGTTAGAGAAGCCGCTGCACGGGAGGCATCCTAATGAGGTTAACCAGGAACATGTCGACCATACAAGATCAGGTTATACCAACTCGCAACTACCTAAAATTCATTGTAGGAGATGCATCGGTAGTGGATGACAGATGCAGATACGGGTGCCCAACTTCAGAAACAATCCAGCACATAACAGGAGGATGTCAGATGTTCGCATCAACGGAATATAAGGAACGACACGATTCGGTTGCCAAGATCTTGCACCAGGAACTGGCGGAAAAGCTGCTGCTTGTGAAGGCAGAGAGGGTCCCATATTACAGCTACACACCGGAGCCTGTTCTTGAGAACAGCAACTACAAGATGTACTGGGATCATACAGTTCTGACAGATCAACGTGTTGCCCATAACAGACCGGACCTTATAATAGTTAAAGTACAGAGACTTGGAAGAACGAATTAGAAGGCAATGGGAAATGTACAACGTCCAGACGATTCCAATCATCGTGTCAACAACTGGTGTTATACCAAAAAGTTTGCTGAGAAACATCAAAGAGCTGGGTCTAACTGATAATCTTTACAGGTCCATGCAGAAAGCGGTACTACTTGCGACAGCCCGAACCGTCAGGAAGTTCATGGGGAGTGCAGGAGCGTCCAACAACATCAATGTCACCTAAGGCCCGATAACATGGCAAGGGTATCGTCCGAGCCAGATCCTTATGGTATCCGGGATGCATTTTACCGACCCTATGTGTTCAGCGCGTCAATTTGCCGAAGATATGCGATGCTTCTTTTTACCGACCCTAGCTGATTTCAGCAGTTCGCGCTGAATATGTGTAGGATTAGTAACCAAATCTCTCGCAACATTTGCCATGTTTTTGCATAGGCATTTCTTTGCAGAAATACTTATAGTTAGCATTGAGGGAATTTTATGTTTGCACTTCATGCCAAAATCATTTTATATTTTGATGCGATACGGAAGATAGGTAAAGTGTGTTAATCCAAATGAACCAAAGCTTAATTTTAGTACGTTTTTTTTTCAGGCAGAAAATTACCATTTTTTGCACTTAAAGAAATACTTTTCTTATATTCAGCTACAGTTGATCTTGACAATACATTAAAAAATAACTAAGTACATATTATGCATAAAGGGTTTTGTTACTTTCAAAAAGAATGATTTATTAGCAAGCTCCAAACATACTTATAACACAATACACAATACAAAGAAAATAGAATATGTTAATGGCCTTTTGCGTTTGGTACCATATGCATCGGCAACATTATGGCTGTGCTCAAAATGTATCTAAAAACAAAATATTATGTTATCAATATTACCAAAAAATTAAGCAACAGGTAAAATCTTAAAACCGAATTATCTTATTTCGTATAGAACGGACAAAAACTTGAAAATAAAGTTTAAGATAAAAATTATTTAAATTTGGAGTAGTCATTTGAATCGAATTTTCTGTGGATATCGACTATAAAACATTCACTGTATTTATAAAATCCTTTGTTTCTACTTTGCAACTTGTATTAAACGCTAAAAACTTATTAATTTTACTCATTTTGAACCCAGTAGCGTGCGATGCACGTGTATAGGGTCGGTAAAAATGCATCCGGGATACCCGGGATCTGAGTGAATGTTCCCCGTAGAGGGAGTGCGAATGCCTTTTGGCTAAGTCGATGATGATAATAATAATAATAATAATTAAAATAACTGTCGACAAGATGGCGGATGATGTATTTTTTGTCAACCCCCTTAATATGGGTATCAAATGAAAGGGCTCGACGGGTAGAAAACAACAAGGTCAATGACTTTATACGAAATCCAATAATCACGGCCGCCCCAAAATGGCGGACAAAATTTCTTTACCACCCGCCTGACATGGGAATCAAATTGGTACTAAAAAGCGCTGTTTGGTAGTTCAACTTTTTCATATGACTAATTGGCGTGCATTTTAAAACCGTTTAGAGATACCTGAAATTCTTCGCACCACCTTTTGGATAATGTTCTGCAATAGAAAACTGCATGCCAATCGGAAAATCGTCGTTTGGTAGTGCGAATTTATCATTAGAAAATTGGCATGCATTTTAAGATCGTTCGAAGATACCTGCAATTTTTTGCATTTTCGCGCTAGCTTTTGATGATGTTCTACACTACAGAACTGCATGCCAATCGGTAAATCGTCGTTTGGTAGTGTTTAATCTACATTAAATCATTTACTCGTAATAATATTTCAGGTCACCTAGAAACGCAACGTACTGAGGTTGCAGAACAGCACGCGTGACGCACGTAGTATGTGCGTCAATAACATAAAATATAAAGAAATATTTTGTATAAATACAGCCACACAAAATGAAATAAATCAGTTCCAACTCGTTTGTGTTGTGCCTCTTACCTATCGCTATACCCAAGCCACCTTGGCCCTAGCAGAGAGTGAGGCTGCTCCCTGATAGCGATATAGACCCCTTCACAAATACCTTCCTTATCCTTACTACAAGTGCCTCGTGTGGTTGTAAATACCCTTCATCATATTTGCTACAAGTGCCCCGTCTGGTAGCAAATAAATACCGTCCTTCTGTTGCTACAAGTGCCTTGTCTGGTAGCAACTAAATAGCTTCAACCTTCTGTCTGCCACAAGTACCTTGTCTGGTGACAGATTAAAACCTCTCAGCCATTCCTAATCCTGAGAGAACGCAGAAGAGTTAGAAGTAATCCACTGCCGCAATAGGCAGAAGTAAGTTCCGGGCACCAATGCCAGGACAGTAGTCCGAATTTATCATTAGAAGATTGGCATGCATTTTAAAATCGTATGACCGTAAAAGTTAGTTGGAATTTTTAAGTGGGTTCGGATTCCTTTGTGACCTGAATTCGTTGCCCCGACAAACTATTCTCCCCTCCTAAATCAAATACCAAAATAATCATAGAATATTTATTTACCTTTAAGGTAAATATGTAAAGTAACTGTGATAAGTTATGACAATTCAAAATTTACATTAGTCGTTAGATTTTGATAACAATCAAAAGAGTTTAAAAGTTAGTGAATTTTTTAAATAATAAAATTTCGAACGTCCTCTGTTTTTGAAAGTCTCTTGGAACTACTAGCACTTGAGGTTTGAGTGAAAGTTTATACTTGCGACTGTGACACTTGATCGAAGAATATCCTGTGTTCGATGCGACGACCCTTCCCTTTACAGGGTGTCTGCCAACCTGGAAAACCTGGAAAACCTGGAAATGTCAGGGAATTATTTCTGGTCAGGGAAATCAGGGAAAAGTCAGGGAAATCTATCAAATAACCTGGAAATTTGTGGTTTAATAGATATAAAAATAGAAAATCTTTAATTCTTACAAAAACTAATCAAAATCATATCATATTCATTTTGATTCTACTCCACAGAGATCACATTATGTTATTTATATGTGATCCCTGTGCTTCTCCTATACTCCAAAGATAATCTAACTAAATAAGATTTTACGAAGCTATTTATTTTTGTTTTGAAGGTGTTTATTTTTTTTGTGTAAAAGATATTTCTTTGTTTTATACGTCATTTTATATTTTTACAATAAATCTTTTTTTTCACAGGGTGGCTCATTATAAATTGACACCCCCCTTTAACTTGCTAGTTTTTGACGTTAGAAAAAAAAGTTTTTTTTACAAAAGTTATAGATACTGATACAAAGTTTTTTGTGACACTATTGGACCTTATACAGTGTGTTCTAGAAAGCCGTGGCAGACAGAACTTATGTTTTTTTAAATGGAACATCTTGAATATTTTTGTTATATGTTCGCTCCAACCGTTCGTTCAGAACTACTTTTTTTGAGGGATTACTCCTTGGGTCATAGGCTGCCATGAAAGACAAATGCCAAATTATAGTAATAGCTGACAGTTTGCAAGTATATTCATGCTTTGGCAAACAAAATGGGCTCTTTTAAGATTTCAGGGAAAATGAAGGAGGGAAATTGTGAGAAATAAGAAATTTTAAATAGTAACATTTGTCAAATTTATTGTTTGTAATTTAATTTTTATTGAAAACGACAATGACATTTACAAAAAGGATATATTTTTATATGTTTTTTAGGGGTTATTTAAAAAACAGAATTTATTATGACAGACCGAAAAATGTAGAAACACTGAAAGGTAGAATTCGGGAAGAAATCCACATAACAAATACTGAACACAGCAATTTTATTGTTGCCCCAATAAACAGAAACTTAGTAGCAAATATCAATAAATTCATACGTATATCCTTTTTCTAAATGTTATTGTCGTTTTCAATAAAAATTAAATTTCGAACAATAAATCCAACGAAGTTTATTAACTATGTCACTTACTATTTAAAATTTCTAATTTCTCTCAATTTCCATTCTTAATTTTCTCTGAAAACTTAAAATAGCCCATTTTGTTTTCCAAAGCGTGAATGTACTTGCAAACTGTCAATAATTGTTACTATAAATTGGCCTTTGTATTCCATGGCAACCTATGACCCAAGGAGTAATCCCTCAAAAAAAGGCTGTTCTGAACGAACGCTTGGAGCGAACATATAACATATATGCTTCATTGGAATCGGAAAAATGCGTAGAAAATATACAAGGCGTTCCATTTAAAAAACAAAAGTTATGTTTGCCACAGCTTTCTAGAACACACTGTATAAGGTCCAAGAGCGTCACAAAAAACGTTGTATTAGTATCTAAAACTTTTGTAACAAAACTTTTTTTTCTAACCTCAGACACTAGCAAGTTAAGGGGGGTGTCAATTTATACTGTGCTTTATTAACCTCGTTAGCAACAGTTTCTGCCACAAAGTTGAAATTCCAAGCCACTTTATAACTTTCTTCGAAAACATAATAGGACATAATTTGCACATTTATTTAATTAATGTCAGATGACATCACTAAAACTAATAGTCCGTAGTCCGCTTTTGATTTTTTTTGTTAGTAAGCACGATCGTTCAGAGTAATTTCATCCTAGGGGATCTGTTGACTCTTCCATTTTATTTAAATTCGCATATTTATCTCAGTAGGTAGGTATTAGTCAGGGAATTTTTTGCTTTTTGGTGAGGGAAAACCTGGAAAAGTCAGGGAATTTTAAAAACTCGATTTGGTAGACACCCTGCTTTACTGACTGTTGATGTGACGACTTTCCTGCTACGAACTGGCCTTAACGGGTGGCTTGCATTAGGCGCATGTGTTGACTAGCTAGAGCAGAGCCAATCTCAGGTGTTGTGCAGATGTTGCCGTACCGCTTCGGTGCCTAGCTCAGCAGCGTACTAGTCGAAGGTGGGTGTTCTTCACTGTCACAGTACCACGTCTCCGTGTCGATGATGTACATAGGTAACAAACACAACAAGAGCAGAAGTTAGTCCAAGAATGCTAATATTTATTTAAATGTGTAAGATACACAGTGATTTATTAAGAAGGTATACAAAATTCAACCTAAACCAGAACTACTTATATTAAGACTTAATTATTAAAAAAATATAAAATCAAATTCAGCTGAATTTAGAACCTGCAATAAATCGCTAGTCGTTTAACTTTATTATAGTTAAACTATGGAATTTGATTCGAAATTATTTATTGAACTTGGAAATTATTAATAAAAATTATGCCTGAATATTAATATTTTGTTAAGTTGACTCTCTAGTATTTATGAATTTATTGCGAAATTATTGACGAAATTCGATCGAGTAGTATTTTGCCAGGGGTGAAAATGATGTTTTTAAACAAGTATAATATTAAAAAGGAAATCTACTGGTCAGGAGAACGAAAGTCTTAGGTAGCTGTTTTTTTTAGAGGTACCAAAAAAGGTTATAACTGACAAGTTATACAAAAAAACAGCAACCTCGAGAGAAAATGGCCGCAGGTAAGGTGGTACTGAATAAAAAAACAATTTCCGAAAATATGAACTATATAATAAAAAACCACACTCACCTAGGCGATTTTCCTCCTCTAGTAGTCCTTGATCGATTCCTGCCCAACAGAACTCCGTTCCAAGCTCCTAGTCAGCTTATGGCGACGTCAGTTTTGCAATGGCGGTGTTCACTCCGCCGTGAAACAAAAGAAAACCAATTTAATCACCCCAACCAGGCACTACAATGAAAATACTTCGCCAAAAACAATTAACCCGTACTACCGATCAAATTCGCGATCAATTTAGACCAAAATGCTAAAGAACCAAACGAGAAAAATATTCAGAAAAGGCGATTGCCACTAGAGAGTACCGATCAATTCGAGAGTGCAAAAATGAAGAGGGCGAGAGCCGCTGCGTCGTTCGATTCATTCTATACAACCGTGGTACATAAAAAAGTGCAGCCAATAGGAATCGAGCTGCTGGAGTCAATTGACGGTTTATTTCAAACGATTCTCTTTACTTGTACAGTAAATAGTAACAAAACAAATGCTATTATAATTAAAGCAATTTAACATACTTACTTCTATTCAATCTGTTCGCAAATATTTACATAATAAATTCCACTGCCTGTTCTACCAAATATCGAAAACTAGTCGACATGTTCTGCGGGTTGCGCCACCCACTACAAGAGGTCGCTGGCGGCACGCTCGCGAAATTAATTTGTTTATAATTCGACATATCAATAATTTAACAAGAAAATGTAAGCTGTACCATCCTATAATAGGTGTGCCTTCTTAGTTTATGCCTGTCTGGAATCAAATAAAAACGTTGTAACGGGTTTCTTGGAATTTACAAAAAAATCCGTTACAATGGTTCGAAGATACCTGCAATTTTTTGCATTTTCACGCTAGCTTTCGATGATGTTCTGCACTACAGAACTGCACGCCAATCGGTAAATCGTCGTTTGGTAGTTCGAATTTATCATTAGAAGATTGGAATGCATTTTAGAATCGTTCGAAGGTACCTGCAATTTTTTGCATTTTCGAGCTAACTTTTGATGATGTTCTGCACTACGGAACTGCATGCCAATTGGTAAATTATCGTTTGGCAGTGCAAATTCATCATAAATCATATTGACATGCATTCGAAAGTCGTTCGGAGATACCAAAAAAATTTTACAATTTAATGTGCTCACAAAAATTTGTTGTGCACGCGGAAACTGCATGCCAATAATTTTCCGATGGTTTTTGTGTCATAACTTTTCGTTTGGTACTATTAGTATGCATTTGAAAATCGTTCGGGGACATCGATTTTTCATACAAACGAAAAATGTAATTGCGCACCCTTCTGCACGCGAGCGGCGCCTAAAATTCTCTTCGATGGCACATTCATGGCATTTATATTCATATATACACTGACCGGCAAAACAAAAAACGGCCACTAAAAATTAGCTCCAATTTCAAAGTTGGATTTCTCGCGAACCGCTCATTCGATTTTGATGATTTTAACTTAAATTATATTGCTAAATCTTTGAGTAGGTTAGAAAACAGTGCACACATGTTCATTTAATGCTGGTATAACAACTTTAGAGGCATTTTCCGTTATATTATGTTTTTACAATGCAACAAAAATTTGTTGTGCACGCGGAAACTGCATGCCAATAATTTTCCGATGGTTTTTGTGTCATAACTTTTCGTTTGGTACTATTGGCATGCATTTGAAAATCGTTCGGAGACATCGATTTTTCATACAAACGAAAAATGTAATTGCGCACCCTTCTGCACGAGAGCGGTGCCTAAAATTCTCTTCCATGGCACATTTATGGCATTTATATTCATATACAGGGTGGTTCACTTTTATGTGGTAGGACTTTAACATTAGATAGAAAAAGATAATCTAAAATGAAAATTTTATATCAACATATATCGGGGAAAGCTTAGTTTCCGAGATACAGGGCGTTGAAGTGTTGGAAAAAATATGAAGTATTTTTTACACTGTCCGAACCAGTGGAGATATTTAAACCAAATTTGATGTGTAGTACCACCTTTTTGACTACGATATTTAGTGATAATATGAAGGTCCTGAAATAACCAGTGGTGGAGTTATGGGTTTTCACTCTCACTAAATTTAAAAAGTAATTAGTACGGACCTGTCTCACATCAACGTAAATTTTTTTTTCGTAAAGTTCTTTCAATTCTCTACAAAAAGTGTACCTTGACATTTTTTTGTATCTGCCACGGTTGTGTAGTAAATAAATTATTTCGTTTCCATCTCAGCCTTTTTTGAATGTCAAGATACACTTTTTGTAGAGAATTCAAAGAACTTTACGAAAAAAAAATTTACGTTGATGTGAGACAGGTCCGTACTAATTACTTTTTAAATTTAGTGATAGTGAAAACCCATAACTCCACCACTGGTTATTTCAGGACCTTCATATTATCGCTAAATATCGTAGTCAAAAAGGTGGTACTACACATCAAATTTGGTTTAAATATCTCCACTGGTTGGGACAGTGTAAAAAATACTTCATATTTTTTCCAACACTTCAACGCCCTGTATCTCGGAAACTAAGCTTTCCCCGATATATGTTGATATAAAAGTTTCATTTTAGATTATCTTTTTCTATCTAATGTTAAAGTCCTACCACATAAAAGTGAACCACCCTGTATACCTACACTGACCGGCAAAAAAAAACCGGCCACTAAAAATTAGCTCCAATTTCAAAGTTGGATTTCTCGCGAACCGCTCATTCAATTTTGATGATTTTTTTAAATTGTAGATTAATTCTTCAGTTACGAATGCTGGGTGAGAAATTTTTTTTCGGAATTTAATTTAATTTTTTTAACCACTCGCCTGGTGAAATTACCCGTTTCCATATATCGATTCTAGGTGTCTGGACTGTTGTTCGAGGTATACCAAAGGTATCAGACACAATTAGCGCTACGATACGAGCAACAGCCGTCACAGATAATGGCATTTTTAGATTTGACACACTGAACACCTATTTGACAACCGTTGAAAAACTGACATGCATTTTCGCCTATGCCGCCTTGATTATTTACACGTAGAATTTTCTGCGTGCAAAGCCTTTTTCCGAGGCGTTCGTTTCAAAACAGTGTATCTCCGACAAGAACGGAGATAATGTCGTGATTCAAAAACAAAATGTTCACAAAAGATAAGTCTATAGTGTGGTTCCACTTGTCAACAGCAACGGTTGCGGCTGCGCCCCACAGGGTGTTGCAAGTTTCGGGAAAAAAATCGTCCCACTGCTGCGCCCTGTATATGCTTAATTAAACAAATTCAAAAAAATCATCAAAATCGAATGAGCGGTTCGCGAGAAATCTAACTTTGAAATTGGGGCTAATTTTTAGTGGCCGGTTTTTTTGCCGGTCAGTGTATGATTGGCATGCATTTGGAAAACGTTTCATCTGACTGGTCATGTACCGCCGGTCTATATGCACAGTTGTCTCGCGATTCTTGCCGGCGGCTTGAAAATTGCGAGACATTACTATATAAGGAATCAATCAATTACCGAGGCAATTAATTGATCATGGAGTATTATAATGATGGCACACCCGAAGGTGCGGGACAAAGCCACTGGTCTTGATCGGCAAAGGCTCACGCCACAATTACCGAGACTCGCCATCTGCCGTCTCCACGGCGTCGGTTAACCAACCGAAAACATCGATAGAACAAAAAGAGTGATAGTCGACCATATACAGTACTGTTTCGGGACGGTAATCCCTCATCAGTATGGCTCACCCGACTATCAAGTGGTAGACAAACGTGCCTAGACGATAGATTTACTATATAAGGAATCAATCAATTACCGAAGCAATTAACTGATCATGGAGTATTATAATGATAGCACACCCGAAGGTGAGGGACAAAGCCACTGGTCTTGATCGCGACATTAGGCGGACCCCCGTGATGCTCGGTCTCCGAGTATCTATGTTATATATATCTTTGTTACGAGTTACTTTGACTCTGACTGGAGAATTCTAATGATTACACTACCACTGTCCCAGTCTAGTCATTATACTATATTCCTACGCCAAGGTACGTTCTTAAGTCAAATATTTTATTCTTTTCCATTATCCTATTATGGAAGAAGCCATAAGAAAAAGACAAAACTGTGGCAACATTTTCGCTACTTCTTATGAATGGGTATCAATATTATTTTGACTATAGGTATATATACCTATAGTTCCCGAGGAGGATTAATAGTCATTTAACGAACCAAGTGAATTAATAAAAGCCATAGGTATATTTTGAAACATTTGCACAAGTTCAGTTCTGCGCCCTGTTCTTATATTCTCAGCTTAAAATATACACATGAGTCCATAAAAGAATCGGTTGTTTTAGCCCGTCAGTATAAACACTTCATTGTTTCTGTAAACTGTATTGTATCAGCCGGGCCGGCCTGTTCATCGTCAATTGCGGCTTTTATTTGTAGAGCGGGATTGTTGCCGCTAATTAAGCAGCCATCATTCTTCGATTTTATTAACCGAGCTGTATCTGCGGCTTTTCGGAGAAGCGTATTTTAAATATACTTACATTAACAATGGAGCGGGCTGAGGAATCCCAGCCATGGAATTGAGAGAAGATGTCAAATACCAAATCACAGGCGCCTACTCGAAAAACATTTTGTTCACATTCTTAATTTTTTTTTTCAAATTAATATAAAAAATATATAAAATTGATTATCTTTAATTATTATTATTATTTAATGAAATACAGAGTAAACAAATACAATTACTACATAAGAAAACAATAACAAAAAAATGTTTTTCGAGTAGGCACCTATGTCTATGATTTGGTATTTGACATCTTCTCCCAATGCCAAACAACTTTTGTAAACAATAAAAAAACGATAAAAAAAACAAAAAAAAAAGCATTTTTAAACCGATCCTATCCTATCGTTCATAGTAATATTGTCAATAAAAATTGAGAAAATGTATTTATGTGAAAGAAAACTACGAAGATGGAGAATGAAAATGTTGAACAGAGGCGCTTTAAATTAACTACAAAGACCATCTTTTTTACGTTGCCACGTTTAAAAGAAGCATTTCCTAATTATTTATCGAACAAATCGAATATTTCAACGTTTTATTGGAAATTGAATATAGTGCCAATTTGATCTGAGGAGGCAGACCTTTTAATAAATTGGGAAAACGACTTCTACTTGGTCGACAAAATATATCGTTGTATTTTTCTCGGTATTTTTTTATACATAAGATACGATAAGATAAGAAAGGGATACCGAGAGTTATACCGAGCATACAAAAAAGGAAAAGCTATATAGATGTTTATATATTATAAGATATTTTTTGTTCAGCAAAACCAACGAGAAGGTGTAGAGATTCCGTGAACTTTTACTATTAAAAAATGTATATCGATGTTACTTACCTAATGCGTATAAAAGTTTAATTAAGATTCTCATCGATCCTATTCAAAGGTAATACAATATACTTAGTGTACGAAATTTTGCCACAATTTTTTAAGAAGGAAAAACTCCTTTCTACTGAAGCGGAAGTAACTGGAATCGTTACAATTAAGCAAATTAGTGTGTACAATTCGGACATGCAAAACTGAAGTTTGCAATTAGTCGTACATTTTAATAGGTACCTATATCAAAAACACTATCAGGTATCAGAATCACCAAGAATTTTGTCAATGTACAAAGATAGTTTTTTAGTTTAACAGGATAAAACTGTTTATGTTTTAATAAACTACGAAATAAGTAAATCTTATGGAAATCATTTTGAAAATTTTTTGGCGTGCAGAATCTATGATATTCGGTATATTTTGTTTACATTTACTGTACCAAGAATCAAAAATTCACAAAAACCCAGGGAGGTTTGCCTTGATTGACTAATGTTTCGCTTACATCTGGATGAGGTACACCAAAATTCTTAATAAACAATTTATCCCCATAAGACAGCCTGTTAAATCTGTTTTTATCAGAAAGTCTACGACATCCTTACAGTTTCTCATGTTCTCTTCGATCTCCAAATCTTTTAAAATATCCAAAGCACCAAGTCAAGTCAACATCCGAAAAAACCCGAAACAAATAACACTGTCTCAGATGAAAAACTGTCTACCCCGGACAAGCCTTTGAGAAAATCCGGACAAAATCCGGACGTCACAATTGTCTTTGTATTTTTTTATGAATGTTGCATGTTTTAATTTTTTTTATTTATTTTTAATTTTTTTTGACAAAGTAACAATTTTCCCATTCTCTACTGATTGACTGATGCTGGTTACCATTTTCTTTTTACTAATAAAGCAAGGCCCAAGGCAAAAAAATTACAAAAGTTACAAAACGCTCACTTTACAGGTACATTTCGCTGCTTTGTATTTTATATAAAAAAGTTAAATTTTCTGGCAAAAGCACAAAATCGTAAAACTCATATTTTTTAAATTATAAGTAGGCATAACTATTCCTTTCACAGAAGATAAAATCAGTCTATTTCTTTTTTTGGTCCACTGGGCAGCAATAAGTAAAGAAATTCTCTTCACATTGGCATTGTGAGATGGGATTGCAAAAAGAAATTCGGCTGCTTTTAGTAACCTCCTTGTACATTGGTTATAGGTGTCTTAATCAAAGAGTAATTTTTTAATGAAATTTAATTGATATTCGCAAGTGAAAAATAATATAATAAGTTCGATTGAAGAAGAAATTTTTGTGGTTCTGGTGGTCTTGAAGTTTAACTAATACATATAGTTCGTTAAAAGGAAAAGGCGGAAATAAATTTGATCGCTAGTTGTCATATATTTCTGACACTACACCTGGTTTTTTGAGAATGCCAACGCCAAAGGAATCAAGATATAAAAAGAAGGAGGATGATAATGATGAAGAAAATAAGAATTTAAAAGGAAAATACAATGATATCATAGAAAAACTCCAATAAGATATAAAAAGTAAAAATATATTAATAGAAAAGCTTGAAACTCAAGTGGAGAGTTTCAATGAAAAGTGGAAGATTATTGATAATATTCCTGAACAAGTTCAAATGTTAAACCAGAAATTTACTGATTTAAACGAAAATATTATAAGTAGTAGTGAAAGTAACAAAATATTAAATTAAAATATAATGAAGTTGTGAAACTGAATAGTAACTCTAATAAAAAAAATAGAGAATGAGGTAAGCCAGCAAGCAATCTTAACACAATTTTTATCAAACCAAACAAAACCCAAGAGAACAAAAAACTAATGTGATATACGTGAATTTCTAAAACCTCAAGAATTAAAAGTAGCTTTTGACAAAATTCAAAATGTTAATGATGGAGGAGTAAAATTGCAATTAATATCGAAAGAATAATTTGAGCTAGTGAAGAACAAGGCTAAAGAAACACTATGATATTGTAATAACAAAAAAGAAAAATCCACGTTTAAAAATTGTTGGGACTGAAGATTGCCAGGATGATGTAGAACTCAAAAATGCATTAATACAGGAAAATTATTTTATTGATGATGATGAAAATTCAGATATTATGGTTATGTCTATAAAGAATATGAAAACAACATTTACTGCCATCATAGAGTGTAATACCAGTACATACAATAAAATTTTAGTTATATTATATTTTTCAGTATGTCATGTTTTTGACCATGTTAATATCCTTCGGTGTTTCAACTGTTCTGGCTTTGTTATTATTATTATTAATCATACTGGTAAAAACTGTACAAAAAAAACGTGTGTATGAAATGTGGCTTAACTGATCATACTGCTAGTCAGTGCAACACCACTAAAGAAAATGTTGTATGTCCAAATTGCCTAGAAGTACTTAAATCAAAAATTTCAGTTAAATTTAACCATTAATCATTCTCCATTTGACCAACAATGCACAATCCTTAGAAGAAAAGTTGCAACAGAAAAGAATAAAATAAATTATAGCAATGATTAGCAACCGTGGAAAAATCAAAAGGCAACCATATCGAAGTTTGATGCTGTTATTCTACATTTAAATATTGACGGATTTTTTGAAAAAAGAAAGAGGAAATTAAAAAATTTGTAAGTATTAAAAGACCACTTGTTGTATGTCTCACAGAAACACATGTAACTCACGAAGTAACTGATAAAGAAATAGAAATAAAAAATTATGTGTTTATAAAATGCTCAGCAAACTCTACTCATACCGGAGGAATTATTGTTTATATCAGTACTAAATTAGTTCTTCAAAATTATGAAAGTTACTCTGTACCTTATGAATTTTGGTTTTGTTATTTACAATTGGAAATTGAAAGTAAAAATTATGACATATATACTATCCTTCACCAAATGGAAATCCAAAATTGTTTCTACAGTTTTTTGAAAATAAATGTAAAGAAATTGTTGATCTCGGAAATACAGTGATTAAATTAGGTGATTTTAATTTTGTGTAAAAATTCATGTGATATAAAATATTTCAAACATATTATTCAAATTAATGGATTGAAACAAATTATATATGATTATACGAGAATAACAAATAAAAGTAAATCACTTATTGATTAGATATTAACAAATGACCATGATTTATATGGAGAGATACTGATTGATAAAAAAATTATTGACCAAAACTGAATAATGATTGGAGTTGGAATGCTTGAACCATGAAGAAAAGGTTAAAACTCTCCAACATTTAGATACTAATATATTATTAAATGAACTCAGTGGATTATCATGGCATTATGATATTTTTGACACAAATATACTATATGATCAATTTAAAAGTAATATGGTCAACAGCATTACTAAAATAAAAGAATATATAATTATTAAATTAAGTAAAGGTGTACCCTGGTTCCATCCAAAATTAGTTTGTGTGAAAAAGAAGAGAGATGATCTTTATTAATTAATTTAAAAAAATTAAGAGGAAATAATATAAGACACAGAGAAATTTATCCTTTTATTTTTTACGGCAAGAGAAAAGAAAATATTTTATGGACAAAATTGATGAGTGTAAAGGAAATTCAAAGAAGATGTGAAAAACATTAAAAAATTGGTAAAGCCTAGTTACCGTGCTGATATTAGGGAGGTGTATTTTGATAAAGAGTTCTAGGGTTAAAGTCTAACAACAATTCCTCTGAGTATTTTTCCTAAAGGATTTTGAAAGAAACTTTTTCAGTATTTGGTTATCCACTATTAAATTTTATAAATTTGTTATTGAAAACTGGAGAAATTCCCGATGATCTAAAGTGTTCAGTTATAACCCCTGTACCCAAAGTCAAAAACAAAAAACAATGTAATGAGTTTAGACCTATAAATGTTCTTTTGGAAAAATTATTTCCTTTTTAGTAGTAATAATATATAATAATAATAATAACAATAATAATAATCTTAACAGCAGGAATTTGTTTAAGGCCCTGAACACGTATGCGTGCTCTGTACTCAGCTATTCGTTCGGAATAGTGAATTGGACCAACACGGACATCAACAACCTGCAACGAAAAGTTAGGACACTACTGACAAAAGCTCATAAACATCATCCCCGTAGCGCCGTAGAAAGAACAACTCTGCCACGTCAACTAGGAGGAAGAGGATTGGCAGATCTCAGCAAGCAATTGGACCAACAAATATTAAATCTGCGTAATTATTTCTACAGGCAGGCCAACAGCTCCACACTACATAGGGCTATATGCGGAGCAGACGTCTCAACACCGCTACGTCTGACGGAACACGAGCGTCAAAATCACCACCGAACCGACAACGATAAACTACAGAGGTGGTTGGGGAAGCCGCTGCACGGGAGGCATCCTAATGAGGTTAACCAGGAACATGTCGACAAGTTAGCGTCGAACTATTGGCTGACCTCGGGACGAATGTTCCCCGAGACGGAAGGCTTCTTACTGGCCATACAAGATCAGGTTATACCAACTCGCAACTACCTAAAATTCATTGTAGGAGATGCATCTGTAGTGGATGACAGATGCAGATACGGGTGCCCAACTTCAGAAACAATCCAGCACATAACAGGTGGATGTCAGATGTTCGCATCAACGGAATATAAGGAACGACACGATTCGGTTGCCAAGATCTTGCACCAGGAACTGGCGGAAAAACTTCTGCTTGTGCAGGCAGAGAGGATCCCATATTACAGCTACACACCGGAGCCTGTTCTTGAGAACAGCAACTACAAGATGTACTGGGATCGTACAGTTCTGACAGATCAACGAGTTGCCCATAACAGACCGGACCTTATAATAGTTGATAAAATTTCTAGGAAGACAACTCTGATTGATGTGGCCATCCCGAACAACAACAACCTGCGTGTGAAGCAAGTCGAGAAGATCGCCAAGTACAGAGACTTAGAAGAACGAATTAGAAGGCAATGGGAAATGGACAACGTTCAGACGATTCCAATCATCGTGTCAACAACTGGTGTCATACCAAAAAGTTTGCTGAGAAACATCAAAGAGCTGGGTCTAACTGATAATCTTTACAGGTCCATGCAGAAAGCGGTACTACTTGCGACAGCCCGAACCGTCAGGAAATTCATGGGGAGTGCAGGAACGTCCAACAACATCAATGTCACCTAAGGCCCGATAACATGGCAAGGGTCTCGTCCGAGCCAGATCCTTTTGGTATCCGGGATACCCGGGATCTGAGTGAATGTTCCCCAGAGAGGGAGTGCGAATGCCTTTTGGCTAAGTCGAGATAATAATAATAATAATAATAATAAATGCGCAGGGGGGGTCTGACCTGTGAGAGAGGCAGACCCACGGGTGTGACGATCCCGCGCTCCTCAGTTACGCAGGGATGGGTCTGACCTGTGAGAGGGGCAGATTCACGGGTGTGACGATCCCGCGATTCCCAGTTACGCATGGAGAGGTTTGGCCTGTGACAGGGGCAGACCTACGGGTGTGACAATCCCGCGATCTCCAGTTGCGCAGGGAGAGGCCTAGCTGGTGACGGGGGCTGATCCTCGGGTGTGACAATCCCGCGACTCTCGGTTACACAGGGATGGATCTAGCCTGTGAGAGAGGCGGATCTTCGGGTGTAACGATCCCGTGTTTCCCAGTTAACGCAAGGAGGGGTTTGACCTGTGAGAGGGGAAGATCCTCGGGTGTAACGAACCCGCCTTATCCTAGTTGACCTGTGTGGGTAGCGGGTTAGAATACTCCTATCGTGGCTCCGCGAGTCGTAAAAGGCGACCGAGGGCCGTCACTCCCACGTTACGGGAGAAACCCATGGAATGGAGATTAATAGGAGTTTTGTCATAGGGGCGCTGCCTGGGGATCGCCAGGGCATGTCTGGAGCCGGCGCTGGACATGACAGCGAGCGGGACGTCGGTGACAGGGCGCTTATGAGGCGGGCCCCTGTTGCACAAACAGCTACAGCCCAACAACAACACGAACATCTACAACATGGGAGCCAAACTTGAACCAGGGTTCCACCCACCGAAGGTGCTGCGCGGGAACTTCAGCCAGCGTTCATAGAGGCGGGATTACAACGACGACGCATGAAATGGACTGTGTCCATGAATGAATCGATTATGCGTATTTTTTACAGGGTGACAAACTTAGGACAAGAGATTATCGGCTACCGACAAAACAACTGCATGCCGAGTTCTGCAGGGAGTTTCCACACATGCAATTGTCTGAACAAAGAGTGTCAGATCAGTATCGAACTATTCTAAGAAATAACCGAATTCCAGAAACGCGACTTAACGCTATCAAACGGGAAGTTGAGCTAGAGATCCATGGCGAACACATAGACATAGACAACAACGGGGAAATTCAAGAGCCTGGACAACAACTAGAAGCCGAAACGGTAGAACCAACAACCGAGAGTCTGGAATCGGTTAACGAAGAACATTTTGAAGGCTTAAACACACATATGAGACAGGCAGTATTGCGATACGAAGGCACAGACCCACTGAGCAGGCCACCGCTACCAAGATTAAATTCTTCCAGGAAACTTGCTTGTGATCTTATGAACACAAGAATTCTACCAAACTATGTTTCAGTGACACCAACATTAGAACGTATGCACATGTTAAGCTACAGTGCCGCAACGGCAGTCACCACTGTAATGGGTGCCAAGATCCGAACGGCCCAAGAGTTGAATCGTGCAAGACCAGAACCACGAATGGCTCAATGGGAAATGCGACTAAATCGGAAGGTCGAGACTCTCCGTAAAGACATAGGACAAGTGACGGAATATATCAGAGGAGTTAGAACTAGAAGGATCCAGAGGGCGGTGCAGGCAATAATGAGCCGCACCCAAATGCATTCTCGGCGTGACCCCGCGAACATCACTGCTCAACAATGTCTTGACATATTAAAACAAAAACTTTATGTTTTCGCAGGGCGTCTGAGGAGATACAAGGCTAGTAACAGAAACGAGACAACAAACTCTTTGAACGATCAGAAAAGACTTTCTACCGTGCTTTTAATTCTAGCGCCGATGCCACAAATGCGAGTTACCCTAGCAGAGAACAGGTCGACGGTTTCTGGAGAAATCAACTTGCCACATCAGGTCCATACAATGTCAGTGCAAGCTGGATCAGCGAAGAACGCGAGATGGGCCGGAACTATAGCCAGATGCAACACGAGCAATTCACAACCGCTGAGGTCTCCGATGTCATCAAGAATTCCCACAAGAAGTTGTGGTGCACGCATGAACAAATAACTACCTTAATTAATGAAGTCTTGCTCGATCCTCTGAAAATACCATTGTTTCTTACACAGGGTGCAACCTACCAAAAGACCAGCGGAATACGGATAACCCTGCCAAGGACCGCCCAATAACCTGCTTGCCTACGCTGTACAAGATAATCACATCTTGCCTTACGCAGCGAATATATGCTCACTGCGAGCGGAACAACATCATGGCAATGCAGCAGAAGGGCTGCGCGAAGGGCGCAATGGGATGCAAAGAGCAACTCATCATAGACTCTGTCATCTGCAACCAGGCTCATTCCAAGCAACGAAACCTCTACATGGCTTATGTGGACTACAAAAAAGCATTTGATTCCGTACCTCACGACTGGCTAACAGGTATCTTAAAGCTGTATAAAATAGATCATCATACAGTTTCCTTTTTAGAACACGTTATGACAACTAAGATACAACTCAGAACCGCAAGCAGCAACATCGAGACCGACACAATCAACATCCGAAGAGGGATTTTCCAAGGAGATTCACTCAGTCCACTGTGGTTCTGCTAACGCAAATTCTGGGCATGACAGTGATCGGGACGTCGGTGACAGGGCGCTGATGAGGCGGGCCCCTGTTGCACAAACAGCTACAGCCCAGCAACACGAACATCTACAACATGGGAGCCAAACGAGAACTAGGGTTCCACCCACCGAAGGTGCTGCGCGGGAACTTCAGCCAGCGTTCACTCAGGCGGGATTACAACGACGACGCATGAAATGGACTGGGTCCATGAATGAATCGATAATGCGTATTTTTTACAGGGTGACAAACTTAGGACAAGAGATGATCGGCTACCGACAACAACTGCATGCCGAGTTCTGCAGGGAGTTTCCACACATGCAAGTGTCTGAACAAAGAGTGTCAGATCAGTATCGAACTATTCTAAGAAATAACCGAATTCCAGAAACGCGACTTAACGCTATAAAACGGGAAGTTGAGCTAGAGATCCATGGCGAACACATAGACATAGACAACAACAACGGGGAAATTTTTTTTTTCGCAGGGCGTCTGAGGAGATACAAGGCTAGTAACAACAGGAAACGAGACAAAAAACTCTTTGAACGATCAGAAAAGGGTTTCTACCGTGCTTTTAATTCTAGCGCCGATGCCACAAATGCGAATTACCCTAGCAGAGAGCAGGTCGACGGTTACAATGTCAGTGCAAGCTGGATCAGCGAAGAACGCGAGATTTGCCGGAACTATAGCCAGATGCAACACGAGCAATTCACAAGCGCTGAGGTCTCCGATGTCATCAAGAATTCCCACAACTGGAAGGCACCAGGTCCAGATCATCTCCAAAATTATTGGATTAGGAAGTTGTGGTGCACGCATGGACAAATAACTACCTTAATTAATGAAGTCTTGCTCGATCCTGCGAAAATGCCGTTGTTTCTTACACAGGGTGCAACCTACCTGTTACCAAAAGACCAGCGGAATATGTATAACCCTGCCAAGTACCGCCCAATATACTGCTTGCCTGCGCTGTACAAGATAATCACATCTTGCCTTACGCAGCGAATATATGCTCACTGCGAGCGGAACAACATCATTGCAATGCAGCAGAAGGGCTGCTCGAAGGGCGCAATGGGATGCAAAGAGCAACTCATCATAGACTCTGTCATCTGCAACCAGGCTCATTCCAAGCAACGAAACCTCTACATGGCTTATGTGGACTACAAAAAAAGAATTTGATTCCGTACCTCACGACTGGCTAACAGGTATCTTAAAGCTGTATAAAATAGATCATCACACAGTTTCCTTTTTAGAACACGTTATGACAACCTGGCGCACTAAGATACAACTCAGAACCGCAAGCAGCAACATCGAGACCGACACAATCAACATCCGAAGAGGGATTTTCCAAGGAGATTCGCTCAGTCCACTGTGGTTCTGCATAGCGATGAACCCTCTATCACATCGGTTGAATTCTACAAAGTACGGCTTCGCTATCAAAAGCCACAACGCAGAAGCGATCAGGTTGAATCACCTATTATATATGGATGATTTAAAACTGATGGCCGCAACCAAAAACCAACTAACGCAAATGCTTAAAATTGTAGAGGAGTTCTCCAGGGACATCGGAATGCAGTTTGGACTGGACAAGTGCCGCACCCTTAACATCGTCCGGGGAAAGTTCGAACAAGGCGCACACGAGATGCAGGACGGCCAGGAGATCGAAGCAATGAGCATGGGAGATACATACAAGTATCTCGGGATGAAACAAGCTCAAAGGATAGACCATCGAACAATGAAGATCGATTTAAGGAATGAATTCATCAAGAGAGTAAGACAAGTAGTGCGAACTGATCTTAACAGCAGGAATTTGTTTAAGGCCCTGAACACGTATGCGTGCTCTGTACTCAGCTATTCGTTTGGAATAGTGAATTGGACCAACACGGACATCAACAACCTGCAGCGAAAAGTTAGGACACTACTGACAAAAGCTCATAAACATCATCCCCGTAGCGCCGTAGAAAGAACTAGTCTGCCCCGTCAACTAGGAGGAAGAGGATTGGCAGACCTCAGCAAGCAATTGGACCAACAAATAAATCTGCGTAATTATTTCCAGACACAGGCCAACAGCTCCACACTACATAAAGCTATATGCGGAGCAGACGTCTCAACACCGCTACGTCTGACGGAACACGAGCATCAAAATCATCACCGAACCGACAACGATACACTACAGAGGTGGTTGGAGAAGCCGCTGCACGGGAGGCTTCCTAATGAGGTCAACCAGGAACATGTCGACAAGTTAGCGTCGAACTACTGGCTGACCTCGGGAAGAATGTTCCCCGAGACGGAAGGCTTCTTACTGGCCATACAAGATCAGGTTATACCAACTCGCAACTACCTAAAATTCATTGTAGGAGATGCATCGGTAGTGGATGACTGATGCAGATACGGGTGCCCAACTTCAGAAACAATCCAGCACATAACAGGAGGATGTCAGATGTTCGCATCAACCGAATATAAGGAACGAGACGATTCGGTTGCCAAGATCTTGCACCAGGAACTGGCGGAAAAACTGCTGCTTGTGCAGGCAGAGAGGATCACATATTACAGCTACACACCGGAGCCTGTTCTTGAGAACAGCAACTACAAGATGTACTGGGATCGTACAGTTCTGACAGATCAACGAGTTGCCCATAACAGACCGGACCTTATAATAGCTGATAAAACTTCTAGGAAGACAACTCTGATTGATGTGGCCATCCCGAACAACAACAACCTGCGTGTGAAGCAAGTCGAGAAGATCGCGAAGTACAGAGACTTAGAAGAACGAATTAGAAGGCAATGACGATTCCAATTATCGTGTCAACAACTGGTGTTATACCAAAAAGTTTTCTGAGAAACATAAAAGAGCTGGGTCTAACTGATAGTCTTTACAGGTCCATGCAGAAAGCGGTACTACTTGCGACAGCCCGAACCGTCAGGAAATTCATGGGGAATGCAGGAACGTCCGACAACATCAATGTCACCTAAGGCCCGATAACATGGCAAGGGTCTCGTCCGAGCCAGATCCTTATGGTATCCGGGATACCCGGGATCTGAGTGAATGTTCCCCGTAGAGGGAGTGCGAATGCCTTTTGGCTAAGTCGATACAAGTATCTCGGGATGAAACAAGCTCAAAGGATAGACCATCGAACAATGAAGATCGATTTAAGGAATGAATTCATCAAGAGAGTAAGACAAGTAGTGCGAACTGATCTTAACAGCAGGAATTTGTTTAAGGCCCTGAACACGTATGCGTGCTCTGTACTCAGCTATTCGTTCGGAATAGTGAATTGGACCAACACGGACATCAACAACCTGCAACGAAAAGTTAGGACACTACTGACAAAAGCTCATAAACATCATCCCCGTAGCGCCGTAGAAAGAACAACTGCCACGTCAACTAGGAGGAAGAGGATTGGCAGATCTCAGCAAGCAATTGGACCAACAAATATTAAATCTGCGTAATTATTTCTACAGGCAGGCCAACAGCTCCACACTACATAGGGCTATATGCGGAGCAGACGTCTCAACACCGCTACGTCTGACGGAACACGAGCGTCAAAATCACCACCGAACCGACAACGATAAACTACAGAGGTGGTTGGGGAAGCCGCTGCACGGGAGGCATCCTAATGAGGTTAACCAGGAACATGTCGACAAGTTAGCGTCGAACTATTGGCTGACCTCGGGACGAATGTTCCCCGAGACGGAAGGCTTCCTACTGGCCATACAAGATCAGGTTATACCAACTCGCAACTACCTAAAATTCATTGTAGGAGATGCATCGGTAGTGGATGACAGATGCAGATACGGGTGCCCAACTTCAGAAACAATCCAGCACATAACAGGAGGATGTCAGATGTTCGCATCAACGGAATATAAGGAACGACATGATTCGGTTGCCAAGATCTTGCACCAGGAACTGGCGGAAAAGCTGCTGCTTGTGCAGGCAGAGAGCGTCCCATATTACAACTACACACCTGAGCCTGTTCTTGAGAACAGCAACTACAAGATGTACTGGGATCGTACAGTTCTGACAGATCAACGAGTTGCCCATAACAGACCGGACCTTATAATAGTTGATAAAATTTCTAGGCAGACAACTCTGATTGATGTGGCCATCCCGAACAACAACAACCTGCGTGTGAAGCAAGTCGAGAAGATCGCGAAGTACAGAGATTTAGAAGAACGAATTAGAAGGCAATGGGAAATGGAGAACGTCCAGACGATTCCAATCATCATGTCAACAACTGGTGTTATACCAAAAAGTTTGCTGAGAAACATCAAGGAGCTGGGTCTAACTGATAGTCTTTACAGGTCCATGCAGAAAGCGGTACTACTTGCGACAGCCCGAACCATCAGGAAATTCATGGGGAATGCAGGATCATCCAACAACATCGGTGTCACCTAGGGCCCGATAACATGGCAAGGGTCTCGTCCGAGCCAGATCCTTTGGTATCCGGGATACCCGGGATCTGAGTGAATGTTCCCCGTAGAGGGAGTGCGAATGCCTTTTGGCTAAGTCGAGATAATAATAATAATAAACGCGACTTACCGCTATAAAACGGGAAGTTGAGCTAGAGATCCATGGCGAACACATAGACATAGACAACAACAACGGGGAAATTCAAGTGCCTGGACCACAACAAGAAGCCGGAACGGCAGAGCGAACAACTGAGAATCGGGAAATTCAAATGCCTGGACCACAACAAGAAGCCGAGACGGCGGGACGAACAACTGAGAATCGGAAATCAATTAACGGAGAACACTTTGAAAGCCTAGACACACAGCTGAGAAGGGCGGTATTGCGATACGAATGCACAGACCCACTGAGCAGACCACCGCTACCAAGATTGAATTTTTCCAGGAAGCTTGCAATCATGCTCGATATTATGAACACCAGAATTTTACCCAACTATTATAACTACAGAGGTGGTTGGGGAAGCCGCTGCACGGGAGGCATCCTAATGAGGTTAACCAGGAACATGTCGACAAGTTAGCGTCGAACTATTGGCTGACCTCGGGACGAATGTTCCCCGAGACGGAAGGCTTCCTACTGGCCATACAAGATCAGGTTATACCAACTCGCAACTACCTAAAATTCATTGTAGGAGATGCATCGGTAGTGGATGACAGATGCAGATACGGGTGCCCAACTTCAGAAACAATCCAGCACATAACAGGAGGATGTCAGATGTTCGCATCAACGGAATATAAGGAACGATACGATTCGGTTGCCAAGATCTTGCACCAGGAACTGGCGGAAAAACTTCTGCTTGTGCAGGCAGAGAGGATCCCATATTACAGCTACACACCGGAGCCTGTTCTTGAGAACAGCAACTACAAGATGTACTGGGATCGTACAGTTCTGACAGATCAACGAGTTGCCCATAACAAACCGGACCTTATAATAGTTGATAAAATTTTTAGGAAGACAACTCTGATTGATGTGGCCATCCCGAACAACAACAACCTGCGTGTGAAGCAAGTCGAGAAGCGAAGTACAGAGACTTAGAAGAACGAATTAGAAGGCAATGGGAAATGGACAACGTTCAGACGATTCCAATCATCGTGTCAACAACTGGTGTCATACCAAAAAGTTTGCTGAGAAACATCAAAGAGCTGGGTCTAACTGATAATCTTTACAGGTCCATGCAGAAAGCGGTACTACTTGCGACAGCCCGAACCGTCAGGAAATTCATGGGGAGTGCAGGAACGTCCAACAACATCAATGTCATCTAAGGCCCGATAACATGGCAAGGGTCTCGTCCGAGCCAGATCCTTATGGTATCCGGGATACCCGGGTTCTGAGTGAATGTTCCCCAGGGAGGGAGTGCGAATGCCTTTTGGCTAAGTCGATAATAATAATAATAATAATAATAATAATAATTTTCCCTAACACTTTTATTAAAACATGTTTTTGATATGAGGAATATTTTAAGAAATATAAGCAATATTCCACAATTTGTATGCACACTGTATATTGAAAGCACGCGTTCAAAGAAAGTTAGGTTGATAAAATTAGTTTCTTACATTTTGGAAATGGCCACCAATTACTTCCATACAATAATATAATAAGTTTTGAGTAGCTATCACATTATCATGGATGAAGATAATTACGTTAAATTTTAGGATCATATACTAAGTACTCGATGAGACCTCCAAAAAGAGGTATTACTTCACCCCTCTTATATAACTTGTAATGTATTGTAGCCCATGTTCACAAATGTATACACGATGCAAGTAATTTTTATCGAATGGTAAAATTGAAACACGTGATTTTTTACTAATTTTTGTACTACAAGCCATAGGCGTGCACAGGGAGAAGCCAGGGGGGAACTTGGCCCCCTAATACTTCTAGGCTACCTATAAAACACTTAAAAATGGTAATTTTGTATTTTATTATACTTTTTTAATGCCCCCTCTAAAAAGCAATACCTAATCTTTAGGTGCCCAAACTGAAATAAATTTCTATACTTAGATAGTACACTGGTCAGAAAAACGAGATTTAAGAAAAAAATATATAGTATGGCCCTTTGAAAGGATTATAATTTATAATATGGTGTCCCAAAATTTCTAAAGCGCCTGTCGTTGTGAGTGGCACTTGTGTTCCTAGTAACAAAGACCCCTTCAATTCTACAAAAAACAGTGCATCGCAGACTAGTAAATTACCTGTAATGCTCTGTATTGCTTGTGGATTTGGAGTAAGTATTTGTTCATTTGCGTTCTACGAAGCAGAGTTGAGTACAGAATATTAAACGTTATGCGGCGCTCTGTATTGCACTGTGGTCCGGAATTACGCTACCGGTACATTTGCTACGACAATAGTTCATGCAACAAGGCCTCTTATCAGATAAAAATTTTGAAAAACTTGTATGTATTTACTTTTTTATTTATGCATTAGAAGTGAAGTTGAAACTTGAAACCACTTTGGTTTCTTTACATTTTTTTGTTTTATTTTGTTTTGAAGATAATATACTGTTTTTTTTATATTGGTAGGTATCTAATTTTTAGATAGTGCTTCCTATTTAAGCGGAAATGAATTTTTCTTTAAAAATTTTAATTTTTTAATTTTACATAATTTCTGAGGGAGAAAATTAAGTTTCCTATCTAAAACATAGAAACCAATTTTTCGAGATTTTAATAGATACTATTTTTGGCTTTATTTCCTATACTGCAGTTATACTAAGCAATAATTATAAGATCAATCGACTTACCTGTAAGGAAGGTTGATCATAATTATATGAGAAGTCTCGTCGAAATATTACAAAAACCCCTGTAGTTGTAGCCTGCTGCACGACTACGGTACGACGTTAATAGCGCTAAAAAGAAACAGAGTATACCCCCAGTATTAATGCGTCGATCGTTTCTATCCTCAGTGGTTGGTAGTATGTGATGAGATTGCACCCTAATATGTAGGGTGGGATTTAATTTTTAATTAAATTAAAAATATGTTGATACCGGCCCCTTGTAGAACCGCTTTGGCAAACGTGTCAGGAGAAGGTATAATAGGAGCAAAACACAGTGTATTTTTCAGACCAACCTGCAGCTTTTCTGATGACTCCGATATTAGCTCCAGCCAAACTGGCTGTAGATACAGCTGAATTTTTAATGCCATAACCAGTATAAAGTTTGGTATTAATTCCACTTTTAGTCAGCCCTGATTTAACCCAATGACTTATTGTTTGCGGGAAAGCTGCACGAAAGGGTTTCTTTATTGTAAAAATAAGATAATTTAAGCCGGTTGGTCAAATATCCAATGTTTGGTTATGTATATATATAGAAGAATATATTATATACAAGAAAAAGTGATAATGGGCATAGCACTCAAAGTTAGAAAACAAAAAAAAACTAGTAACTGCATACATGTGTTTCATGCTATTTGGCAATCATCAGTACGGTGTAACATCAACCAAATCGAAAAGATAGGAATGATTTGGGAAGCAACAAATGAAGTCCAGGCAGGAGCCAACAGCACATTTGCAGCTTCAGTCAGCACATCCCCAATTCGGGGCTTGATACTAACATCGCCACGGAGGCTGCTAAAGCTACCTACGTGGAAATCTTCTGGCCCAAGATACAATGAAACAAAGAACGTAAGATTGTGAGTTTAGATGTAAAAACAAGAAAAAGTGATAATGGGCATAGCACTCAAAGTTAGAAAACAAATAATTTTATTAATTCATCCTCGTATTTACTTTATTGACTGTCCCTCGTACTCATTAAATTTGTTATTGTTATTTTTACTTTTGTTTTGTTTGGTAGAAGTTGGTTTGAATAATTCGGTCACTGGTCCACAGATGTCACTTTGGTGACAATATTTCCGAAGTATATTCGGCTGCCTAACCACTCGATCCAAACAGTACCCTTTATGAGCGTAGGCAGAGGAAATTGAGACAAAAGTATTAAAATATTTTATATTTTATTAAGTAGAATATGGAAATCCATCATAGTTTAACAGCGGAGAAATGACTATGTTTTAAATGTATTATTACCTTTCCAAATTTTGTAAAGATATTTATTTATTTTATTAAAATATTATTGCAGAATGTTGTAGTTTAAATAAATTGTAACCGCGGGTCGATAACAAGAAGTGAAACTACTCATTCGGAGAATATTTTTTACTTTGGTTACAGAGGTCCGGTAGCGGCGACTGGCGGCTGGCGGCTGATTTGCAAGTTCATTAGCTGATATGGGCCGAGGCACACGGGATAGAAGGCCTGCAGCCATCCCCTCCCCTCCGCTGCAACGTCACACTGTCGTCACTGTCAGGCTCATGCCAAAGCCTCGTTCACGCTCTCAGTTCTCAGTCGAGGCCACAGATTAAAAAATAGCGAGGCATAATCGAGGCCCGGGGCTTTACGGCACGGTGTTTGTGCATATGCAGCTTCAAATCCTCATATTCAGTTATCCTTTCTTATATCGTGTTTAGCGCAATTCAGGTATTCAGGCCGTATATCGTATATCATCATCATTTAATTGAAAAAAAAAAAAACAGGGGCAGTACGTAATTACAGATGTGTTAAACTACTGGAAATTTGTCTCAAAATTCTGCAAAATATGTCCTTGTTAACAGAAAGAATTAATTGTTCTTGCGATGTATCCTATCATGAGTTAATTGTAAAATGTTTGGCTACAACACTGGCAAACATATATCTCGATAATTATCGAAAGATTAATAATGATAGACTAATGGCGCAAAAGGTAGAAAGAAAACAAAAAAAAAGTAAGTGATATTCCTTATTTTCATCCATTATGTTTAGGTATGTTTATTTCTACGTACTTAATCGGCTAAACGCAATTTGCCTGCAAGTGTTTTTTATTTTCATTGAGTTTATTACATTTGTGTCTACGTATTATCACTTCACCTCTCCTTCATTATCATTAATAAAAAGATAAATGTTCATAATGTTGCTTTCTGCACGAGGTTTTTAGGCAGTTTTCATTTCCTTAAAATTTCTTTACTATCTCGCTAGAAGATAACCCACTTTTATCTTTGTAATCTGCTCTATAAAATGATAATGAACTGAGAAAGAAGCGATAATGAGTGCTGCATAAAGCCTATCTTTAATAATTGTTGAATTTCATTGAGTTTATTATGTTTATTACTACGAATTTAATTGTTTAGAATGATTTATTTTCTGTTTTGCATAACATTTAACGGTTTCCTATAGTATCTGTGAATAAATAATCTGGAAAATAAAAAAATGGCTCTAAAACTCCTCAAAATGCCGCAATGCAAAGAATATCTTAGTTAGAATTGGCCTAAGTGTGTGACGTCATCGATCCAGTCTGCAGGCCTTCTATCCCGTGTGCTCGTATGGGCGCACTAGCGCTCTGTCTTATCAGCACGTTGCGTCGGTTCGAAGGATCTACGGCACCGATAGGGACGGCCGTGCATTGCCGATACCTCCGCCACCATGCCAATATTGTTGAGGTTGAGATTGCAATTATAGCGGCCAGAAAAATTACTTCCCGCTGCCTGTTTGCACCGAGTCAAATCAATTATTTATTGTAATTTGAATATAATTTTTTAAAGTCCCTGGAAACACCTGCAGAAAATGCACATACAACGTGTAATGGAAGTTTTAAAATAATTTAAATGCACAAAGAAGTTGATTGTGTATAGCATTTCTTTTATACTTAGGTGTGCAAAGCAATGTTGTTATTAATGTTCTTCTTGTAAACTAAAAGAAAAGCACCTACCACTGACATATATACTAACTTGTTGCCTTTTAATCTCTTATTTGCAATTGATCCAATTGCAGATAATGAGACCGTTTATGTAGAGCAAAAAATGAGTTACACACGAGATTTACTACAAATTTAACGTTTCAGACATTTAAAGATATACTGTGCTATTCATAAAGTTTGCACCAAATGGGAAAATTTTTTGTTAATTAGATTTTTGAATATCTCATGCTATGCTGGTGCATATTTTGGATACACTATTGCACCTACAGACGGTCGTGACATCACAGCCCATGCCTGTCAAATTTGACACTTAAACTTAAAAAGTTGGAAAATCAGGTTTGCCTTGGAAATATTGGAACGTTAATAAGAAAATTTGTTCGTATTGCGTTGTTATGCCTCTCTGTCAATTATTTTCAGAAAGATATCAGGATGTTTGCTTTTTCTTCATTATTTCTTAATTAAATCGGCAATGCGAATTTTTTCCCACAACTAGCCTCTAAGACACTTATTTACTGGTTGCTCTCTTACTAAATAATATTATCGTAAATAAAATTTGTTGTGTAACAAAGCAATATTGGTGCAAAGACTCTTTAATTTTAAGCTAAGTTCTTTCCCTGGGCCAGTGTTTCGATATTTTTACATAAAACGCATCCAAATTTTGAAATTCAGTGAAATTCCAGGAATATGAAGAAAGGAAAACAAATAACTTGATATCTTTATAAACATCAGCACAGAGACACAATAATAAAATACAATAAAAAAATTCCGATCTTTCCAAGAGAAACCCATTTTTCGCAATTTTTAATTTAAAATATAATGTTTGTCAGGCATTGGCTATGACGTCAAAACCCTCTTTGGCAATGATAGTTTGCCATAGAAACCATTGATGTCGGAGTTAAACGAGTAAATGACCGCTAATAGTCACCCAAAACATACGCCAGCGAAGCCCGAAATTAGTTTTTTAAAAAATCTAATAATATTCTTTTTTTACTAAGGATCAATTAATTACCGAAGCAATCAATTGATCAAGGAGTATTATAACGATAGCACACCCGAAGGTGCGGGACAAAGCTACTGGTCTTGATCGGCAAAGGCTCGCGCCACAACTACCGAGACCCGCCATCTCCGTCTCCACGGCGTCGGTTAACCAACCGAAAACATTGATAGAACAAAAAGAGCGATAGTCGACCATATACAGTACTGTTTCGGGACGGTGATCCCTCATCAGTATGGCTCACTCGACTATCAAGTGGTATAGACAAACGTGCCTAGACGATGAAATTTACTAAGGAATCAATTAATTACCGATGCAATTAATTGATCATGGAGTATTATAAGGATTGCACACCACTTGATAGTCGGGTGAGCCATACTGATGAGCGATCACCGTCCCGAAAAAGTACTGTATATGGTAGACTATCGCTTTTTGTTCTATCAATATTTTCGGTTGGCTTTGTCCCGCACCTTCGCGGGTGCTATATAGATTCAAATATGCCTCTTTTAACCAAATTTTGCCAAAGGCATATAATGGACCAGTTCTTATTTTGGCCTCTAATACAGTTATCTGAAAAACATATGTGTTTCTTTGCTTCACTTCTATTTTCTTTCAAGTGTTTGTATAGTATGCTCGAAATTTCATCACTACCCCTTTTCGCTGTATTTTCCGACCACGTGTACATATAACCCTTTCCAGTTCCGCAATCGTGTATTCCTAAATTATATACCCTTGCCTTTCTCAAGTAAAAAGCGGGTCCCACTGTAAGCTTAGGTACTGGTAGGGCTTGCTGTAGATCAAAAGATACTACACAGATATCTTTAGAAATTTTTGCATTTTCTGTTTCTTGTTTTAAGCTTTCTTGGAGCGCAGAATCTTTTTTAAATGCAATTCTTTTTTTGTAAAACTGTTTTTTTTTTGCTCATCAGGAAGCTTTTCATCCTGAAATTGAATCATGAACCTATCACATGATTTGCATGTGTCACTTTTTGGAAGTTTAAATCCAATATTATATTTTTATAGTATACTTTTCCAGGGTTTTTTCGTCGACTATAATGTGAAGATTACTTACGTATTGAGTCAATGTGTTCCTTAACAGAATCATAAGTTCTTTGGGAAATCCTATTTTGTCTGTTATGATGAGTTCCTCTTCTATCCGAATATGGAGTTGAACTGCCACTAGCTATTTGCTTGGAGAGGAGTTGCAGTATTTTTCTTGACTTTTGTAAACCATGAACTGCAATGAATTCCTCTTTGCAAATTTTAACGTCAATTATTCCGTTAACTTTGACAAAATAATGGATATTAAATTTTTCTTATATGTTCTCTTTTTGGGAACTGCTTTCATTAAAGAAAATAAATAAATGTTTTGCCCATTATAATAGTTTCCGAGATTCCAAAATGAACGAAATATATCATTTTCTGGATATACGACAACTGGACGCGGGAAATAGGACGCGCGACAACTGGACGCGGATAATTGGACGCGCGACAATTGGACGCGTGCGACATTTGGACGCGCGAGAATTGGACGTGTACGACAATTGGGCGTGTATAACAATTGGACGCGACGAGATCCGGACGCAAGATTCTTGGATTTACGAAAAACAATTATGTTAATATAATAATAAATTATCTTAATTGGCCCAGAATAATTTTCAAATGATTTGTGAAAAGGCTCAAATGGTAGGTAGGTAAATAATATTTTAAATTAATCCTTTCTCTTCGGTAATCCCTTTATTATTCATAATGTCGAGTGGTAGATAGGTAAATAATATTTTAAATTAATCCTATCTTTTCGGTAATCCCTATATTTTTTTATATAAAACTGAGGTAACCTATCCCTTTGGCATTAAAACCTTCGCATCCTGTGCAAAGTAAAGATGGTTTTCCAGTTTGTGACGAGCGAAAGGGGAAACCCCATGTTGTTGCACAATGGTTATCTTCACAAGAGAGAGCGAACAATAGGCGAAAAGATTATTTGGAAATGTTCCGACTACAACAAAAATCACTGCCGAGGAAGAGTACACACGATTAACCAAGAAATAGTCCACAGCACCCATCATCTCCATGTTGCCGATGCTGCCAGAGTTCAAGCGAAAACTGCAGTTACCGAAATGAAGGAAATGGCAAAGCAGGTTAATCTATCTACACAAGCAGTAATTGCCAGTATATCCGAGAATGTATCACCTGCAGTCTCAGCACAATTGCCTCCCGTTATTAGTTTAAAGAGAACTGTTCAACGCGTGCGGAACAGAGCGGAAAATGTCCCGCCAAATCCACGTTCGCTAACAGAACTCAGCCTTCCCAGTGATTATATTACCATCAATGGTGAACCCTTGCTATTTGACAGTGGTCCAAGTGATGATCGGATTCTCCTATTTTCAAGAACACAAAATTTAGAATACATGGGTCACTGTAACCACTGGTATGCCGACGGGACATTTTCTTCGTCACCTGCTTTGTTTGCACAACTTTATACCATTCACGGGGTTCAGTACAACAATGTTATACCAACTGTGTATGCCCTTCTGCCGAACAAGACTCAGAGCACCTATAGCCGTCTTCTTCAAGCATTGA
This sequence comes from Pseudeuparius sepicola, assembly GCA_963920635.1. Classification (NCBI taxonomy): domain Eukaryota; kingdom Metazoa; phylum Arthropoda; class Insecta; order Coleoptera; family Anthribidae; genus Pseudeuparius; species Pseudeuparius sepicola. Next base: position 33,438,401 of record OY987303.1, read on the forward strand.
AATCGCTACAACCAGGACTCCGACCCTCTTCAGTTATGGTTGATTTTGAAAGGGCGGCCATAAATGCCTTTTCTGAAGAATTTCCCCAGACCGCCGTTCGTGGTTGCTTCTTTCATTTTACGCAGTCTATATGGAGACAGATACAACAATCTGGGCTCCAGAGAAGATATAGTGAAGAACCGGAATTTGCATTGCAATTAAGATTATTGGCAGCGCTGGCCTTCGTTCCTCCAAATGATGTCATCGGAGCTTTTTATGACGTCGTCGAAAGCCAATTTTACTTAGAGAACGAGAAACTATTGTTGCCAGTTATTAATTACTTTGAAGGTACTTGGATAGGCCGTACGGACAGGCGAAACCGTCGAAGATCACCACTGTTTGCCATCAGTTTGTGGAACGTCTATGATCTGGCCCTGGAGGATATCCCACGAACAAATAATGCAGTTGAAGGTTGGCATAACAGCTTTTCTTCCATTGTTCAGGCGACACATCCATCCATTTGGAAGTTCATTCATGCGTTGAAAAAGGAAGAAAGCCTGAACAGGGTGAAAATTGAACAATGCATCGCAGGACAGGAACAACCCAGAAAGAAAGTTTATCGTGACACGGCTCAGAAAATACAAACAGTGATGGCGGATTACGCAAATAGACCAGTGTTAGAGTATTTACGGGGTATCGCATATAGTTTTCAATTCCAACATACCTAATAATATGTATAAAAATTATTATGTATGTGCTATTATAATATGTTATTATATTAAAACAAATGTATATTTATAACTGACAAAATTGATTACTTCAATCAAAAGAATTTAAACAAATATTTTTGTATTAGCCGAATAAACCATTGTTTGAGATAATTCGCCATTTATTTGACTTGCCAATTTCGTGTTTATTTTTTTTTTCAGAAAGAAACCTACTAATTGTCGCGTCCAATTGTCGTACGCGTTCAATTGTCATATTCGTCAAATTTTCGCGCGTCCAAATGTCGCACACGTCCAATTGTCGCGCGTCCAATTATCCGCGTCCAGTTGTCGCGCGTCCTATTTCCCGCGTCCAGTTGACGTGACACCTCATTTTCTTTTCCTGACGACATCGGTTTTTGCATGTATATGGTTGTCCTATCTCTCGTGCTTCGACTTCTTTTCCTCGTGAACTTTTGTAGGAATGAATTCTTTTAATTTTCCTTTTATTTTTCAACCGTCTCTTCAAATTTGTCTGCCTCTATCTTGATGGAGTATTTTTCTCTGGGGTCGGTAATTCCCCTCTTGAAGTTGAAGGAGTTTGGTTAACATCATATGCGCCACGAATTAGATTTTCTTCATTAACGGTCGATAATGGCTCTCTAGAAGTTGAAGGAGTTGAAGGAGTTTGGTTAACATCATATTCGTCAGGAATTTTTACGGTCCAACATTGCGCGTGAGCATGGTTCATTTCCTGAAACTAAAAAAAATGCCGTACTTCTCTTTTTTAACTTAACTTAAAAAAACATAACCTTAAAAAAATAAAATCACAAAAGCGAAAAACAAGACAATGCGTATCCACTAGACCACGACGGATCAGTAAAACGTGATGAAACTGTGAACTTATGTGTCAGTCACACGGAATAACCTTATATTATTGAGGTATTAATAGCGTGTCGTTTGACAAAACTTTGCAAAAAATACCAATTATTTTCCTGCTAATAAGGGTACAAGCCACAATCTGTTGAAATATTCAGGTTTTTAAAAACAAAATGGGCAAAATTTGTACAGAAATTATTTCTTTCAAAATCCTAAACACGTGACATTTCTTTTTTAGGTTAAAACTAACTCCAAACTTGAAAATACAACAAACAAAATTACAATATATAAGCCACACTTTTTTGGCTAAAAAAGGTACCTACAAGCCACATATTTTTTTTACTTACGGTTTCACTCTCTTCAGATGAAGAACTCTCTACGTAATCTTTATCTCTTAAACTATCGTCTAAATCGAAATCTTCACAAGAATCGTCACTGGAAAAGTAAAAATACTCTGATTTACGTTTGACAACGCGTTCTCTCTGGTCGGCCATGTTGGTTTTTCTGTGTCTTATATATTTGTTGGTCCAAATATTCACGTAAACTTTATAGAATGAAAAAGAGCATGTTGCGATTTTGGCGCCATCTTTGAGCGAATTAGCTTAAATTCAGCTTACAGCGCTACAAGATAGATTTTCTACATTCCTAAAATGCAAAAATCTGTTTTTAAGAACATGTGGCTTATATCCTGTCGCCTAAAGCCTTCAACTTTGAAGTCTATTTATATAAATATAGGCAAAAACCAAATTTTGGATATTATATTCCTATTAGACCGTCAGATAGTGACAGATTTAGGTGCCCCATTTTTGCATACAAGCCTCGAAGAGGGTCGAAAAATACATCAATGTTGAGTAGAATAAAGTGAAATTTACAAGTGGCCCCTGGGGATGACATATGGAAAAACAGATTTTCCTTAACAGAAATAAAAGGTGTATGGTGTATGTTACTCATATTTTACACAAGCTGTGTTCACTAAATGATTAATTAATAGAACCTGGCTTCGGAAAATCAAGTGGTGCAGGTGGCTAAAGGGTTGAAATAAGGACGTAGCCTTGCAAGGAAAAATCGAGATTTTGACCGATTTTTCCACACAAGCCTATCGAAGGTATGAAAATGTGCAACGCGACTAGCCCGAAAAACATAAAAAAAATATTATATTGAAAAATCTGTAGGAATGCCGTGGTAAACGATAGTGGCGTCACAAAAAAATTCCAAAGAAGGAATTCTTCTTTTTTTGTGCAAATTAATCTGACTCTCAAAGATATTTGTGGGAAACTCATAGGGGACGTAGGAGTATAGAAAAAACCTGTATGGGTGCCGTAACAAACGACAGTGGCTTCGCAAAAAATTACAAATAAGAAAATTCTGAAATTGTTGTGCAAATCAATCTCAAAGATTTGTGGGGGACAGGTAGAGGATATAGGAGTAGAGAAAAAACTTCTAAGGTGCTGTGACAAGATAGTGGCATCATAAAAAAGCCTGGCGCGGTTTCAGCGCGGAGGCAACTTGGCATCCCTCAAGTTGGTGGCGCTCCGAGGTCCGTACTTATTTTTACTGTCTCCTTTATCTCTTTCTACTAGGCTATACTAGGTTAGGTTTAAATGGTTAAACAAAGTGTTTTAAATATTTTCGGAAGTATATTTGTGGCGCAAACAGATCCATTTAATTTTTTTAAATGGGTTTTTCTCCACCAAACTTTGAATGTTTTACTCAAAAATTAACTAAACAAATTTTTTTATCTGCGATTTCGGAGAATAAATCTTCCTCCTTTCTCAAAGATCATGTCACGTCAAAGTGAAATGACAGATTAATAAATGTCAAGTTAAAATGTCATGCCAATAGAAACAATAGCCTATATACCTGTCTGATATTGTACCCTGTGTTCTATCTATAATTATTTATATTGTGGCGTTTTAAAAAACAATATACCAAATAAATAAGCAAATAATGTAGAATAAACTTCGAAGACTCACGAGAGATGTTCACGGCCGCCAGCTTTTAGACAGCGGAGATGGGCTGGGTTAACAATATAGCAAACTGCAAAGAAGAATACGGGCACCCCTTATTTTGTTTAACGTGCCGATACTCATACTAAGCCAAAAACAAGGAAAGCTATAGGGCTTCCTAGATTTACCTCATTTATTCTACCAAGTGGTTCACGACAACAGTATATTCATTTCACTTTCCTACTATATTTTTTCTTGATAAACAAATTTAATGTTACGAATCCTACGTGTCGTATTAAAACATAAATATAATATGCTTCTTACAAGTCGGTTTAAATCCCCAAACGTGCACATGCACGGTTCATACGACGTTCTCTACAAATCACAACGTACGCAAAATATAATAACGCAACGTCCGCAATAACAGTAGTACAACGTAATAATAGTGATAATTTACGCAGTTGTACAGGTACTGAATTCAGCTATACTAATTAGGGCACAATAAAAAGTACAAGTAAAATATAGCAAGACTTACCTATCTGTCGTTGGGTCTTCCAAACCACGATGTCCTCCAGTAATGTAAGATGACACTTCAGAATGGTCAGATGGTAACATACAACGTTTCCAAAAGATAAATACATAATACATGTGGGTCTCAGCTGTCGTTGACCACAATCCAGATTCCAAAAGAAAATAACATGAGCGGGCTTTAGGTAATGGTGTCCACGCTCCAAAAGATAACACAGGTCCTAAGCAAACACAGGTCCAAAACAAAAAAACTGGTAAAAAACCCTGAAACAAAAATGTCCTGCACTTCTCGGTTGAATCCAATTAACCTTCACGGTTACTATGAAAAATCTCCAAGATGACCCTATTAAAAATGACCTTGAGATCATGGTGGACGCTCAAAAACCTGGTTCTAGTTCAGATGAGAGCGATTCAGTCGGATGGAAAAATAAAACGGCACAGTAATAAGTCGGAGTGGCTGTCTATTTCCCATATACTGGCGGAACCCCGAACAACCAAAACTGCAACAATTACCAGCATTCCCAATATCTTCAATGTTGGGTGTTCATTCAGTGAATCTAGCAATTTAACTCCCACCTTGTCAGGTTCACCAACAATTCCAAATAAGGGCGAATTACTAAAAATCACATCCACTTACAATCCACCAACAAACGACCTTTTCAATTCAACTGCCGACAACCGAATGCTTGGGTACCGCCCACGCGGTCACTCCCCTCTCACGTAGCCGAAAACGGAAATAGTTGACACCACAAATCATCAAAAACTGCGTCAACAATGTTGAATTTCAAATTCTGCCAGAATGACAAAATAGCGTCAACAGCGGCAACACCGTCAAACGACTATCATAACCTCAACCTGTCAATCAGATTAAAACACTAAGAGAAATAACTTCGAACAACATTCAGACCAGGACCCTCGGAAAACAAACAAAGAACGACCAGCGACGGCTAAAAGTGGAAACATGCATGCTCCCAAGCACCCAAGCGGCAGCGGTCAATCTCGTGTCACCTGTGAGCGCTTGCTGGCCGAGTAAACAAAACAGGGCAAAGCGGGCAAACCATTCACTGTCCTTCCAACAATTTAAAATCGCCCTTGTGACACCCTCACAATACTAACTTCTCTTTGAATAACTGGCAATAATATTTTATTGTTTTTACTGTTTTTAAGTTAAACGTTTATAGTTTCGTTAGTTTTCTATTAAGACTTTATGAATTTTTCAGGCAACTTGAAACAGTTGCCTTTTAATCGGTTTGGTGGCAAAAAACCTACCTAATTAAACGATGAAATGAACAACGTGTTTTGTTTCGTATTTTATTGCCAAGGCGCCTATTGTAAAGCTACCTTGATAAAATCCCTTGTGACTGAAGTGTTTCCATTGAAATTATGTAAACTATACTTTCGTTGGCTAGAAACCATTGTATTTCAAAATAACTAAACGATAATATATTTTCATCCTCCCATTTACCCCCCTTCGTGTAAAGCAATTTTGCCCAAAAGCAATTCGTACTGTCCTATTGTAGGGTTTATATAAGTATACCCACCAAATTTGAAGCTGATTAATTTTCGTGTCGTGGAAACACAGACACCACATTTTTTGTTAAAACTTTGGCTTTCGACATTTTAGAACATTCTAATCTGATTTAGCGATTGTTTTATTTTGTTGCCGAACAATTTCCACTATAGTGATTCCGAAGTAATAATCGATATTATCTGTCAGTAAATCTATATATAATTTCCTTCGCCAGAAATCCTTTCTGTGGCCTGAGGTCGTGATTTATCTGGATCATTACTCACAACTCTTCATTTGTGTGTTTCTATTATGTTGCAGCTTCAGTAGCCGGCTATTTAAAAAATGATCGCAAACAAAGAAGATGCCTTCTGCCCTTTATAGCTTACAACTCATGACACATCGTTAATTATTTGTTATCGGGGGCTTTATATCTCGTCGTACCCAACAATACCACAAAACGTTTCATTGTTAACACCAGACCATACGCGAGAAAAAAATATGGTAATCAGATCAGCTTCATCATCACTCCAAAATTGTGCTATAGAGCGTTATGCAGAATTTGATTTTTAAACGTATGCTAATGAACTTATGTTTGTTGACCGTTTTCATGTTCCATATTTTATAGAGATATTAAGTTGCTGTTTCTTCGGAAAATCAATCATCAACAGTTAGATGATCATAGGAGTACCAATAAGAGGTACCTAAAATATTTTGAACATGAAATTTGCTTGTTATATTTTTTTATTTGAGATGAAAGAAAGGTCTTATTTTCTCACAACTCTCATTGATTTTGACAACCCGTTTCGTAGTTATTCAAACAATTACATCATAGAAAATTGTATACAGAAAACTATTTTGAAGTTATAAAATCTACTTACGTAACCATTACGGTTAGACTTCCAACATGTTCGATTAATAAAATGGTCATCATATATATAAAACAAACATTGGACATATACAACAATTTAATGCTGAAATAAATAAATAATAATGGTGTGTAGAGTATTGTGATCGGGAAGCAAGTAAACGTTAAAAATTCAAATCTATAAAAGAATAGGGAAAAAAAGCTGGCCAAAAAATGTCATTGTCATGTCATTAATTATAAAGACCTTGAAATAGTCTGATTAGATGCAGAATTAAATTGTATATAATATATGTATAATACTCAAAAAAATATATGAAAAGGTTTGTGACGATTCAAATTCAACTTGTGCGTTCAAAAAATTGTTATGGATAGTACAACGTCAAGTGACTTAAGGTTATTTAGAAAAGGTCCTTTATTGGCTAGGTGTAAAATTTTATAACATGTTGTTTCATCAAAAGAATGTACACTATAGCAGAATAAATAGCTTTGCATCTGTATTACTCCTTAATACCTGCCACTATCCAAGAGATGATTAATGAAATGGAACCTCAAACAACTTAGGTGTTCTTTGAGTCTGGTTTTGAAATTTCTTTCGGTTCTCCCGACATAAAAGACATAAAAGGAATCACAATCATTACATCGTAGTTGATAGACACCACATCTATTAAATGTATCTATTTCGTCTTTATTATTCATAAAGGGTGTATTAACCTCAGACAAATAATAAACATAGACTAACCTAAAGGCTGCATTGTAATCAGCCAACATAAAAAATGACTACTCAAAACAAAAACAACAAATTTGACACTTAAGCCTGCATCATACTATAATCAGAAATTACGTTTCCTATGCCACAAATCGTACACTTTACTCTTCCCATCGTTCTTAAAACTACACTAATTACTAACTTAACTGTATGTCTTTTGTTCAATAACCCCAAAATCTCCCCAAAAAAGAAGAATAACCCAAACACTCGAAACACATCAACACAAATCGGCGAAATCTCAACAAACTCTGGATCAGATAATAATAATAATAATAATAGTATGTTTATTTACCAAAAAAAAGAAATAGTAACAAAAATTTGTGCAGAACAAGTACATTAGTAAATAAACAGAAAATACCACGAAGCAACTAATGCTGCTTATTTGTGGATGACATTGTTTGTTATTTTACAACGTGCAGTTACATGTATAAACAAAATATCACAGTTTGAGTAAGTAATTCCATAAGTTCGGTAGGTAGGCATGATGTATCAAATCGGGTTGTGTCACAATTAGGTATGTATCAAAATCAGGTGCAAGGGTCACAATTAGGTAAGAATCATAATAATTTCTATATAAAATTAGTTAAGGAAGTAATTATTATCTTACTATAAAAAATACTATCAGGTAAATTTCTATTTGTTATTCACTATCTGATGAAAGATATTTCGATCCATTGTTCTTATGAATAATTTTAGTTTGTTCCTGAAAGTAATACGATTTTTAATCATTTTAATGCTTTCAGGAACCAAAGTATAAATCTCGGGCGCAAGGTAAGCAGCATATCTTTGCCCTATACTTTTCTCAAATTCTGGTATCAAAAAGCTTCGTTCTTTATTTCTGGTACAGTATTTGTGGTCTGGTTTGTACAAAGGTATCTTACCCCTATTAACATATATGATGATTTTCAAAGCATAAAGTTGTCTGACATCCATAGCATTCGTTTCTTTAAAAAGTTTGTCGCTTGGATAAGTAATTACTTTGTTATAGATTATTTTTAAAGCCCACTTTTGAATAACATTTAGACAGTCAAGGTAGGTATCACTAATTCCTCCCCATCCCAAAATACCTGACGTTATGTGAGACTCAATTAAGGCATAGTAAAGCACCATTACAATGCTTACGTTTAGGTAGTGTTTAAGGTGTTTTAATCTATATAATAAACTTCTTATTTTAGTTGTTACTGTTTTAACATGTAAAAACAATAATATAAAACAATACCCAAGAACTTTGCAGATTCTCCTTCGGGAATGTACGTTCTAGAATCTATGGTTAGAGGACCAAGACGTGGGAGATTGCTAGCATATGACGAATGGTAAGTAATGCGTTTTAGATAGATTTACTGTTAACCAATTTAATTCAAACCATTTTTGTACTTGTTTAAAGTCAGATTCAGCCTTAATTTTAAGTGCATCTCATGTATCCGCAGAATAAGTAATCGTTGTGTCATCAGCAAAGCAGAGAATGGTGCCTTCAGAATGATGAATGAAAGTGGTCCCAGTACCGTACCTTGAGGAACTCCAAATGAAATATTTTGAAAACTACTAAGAGTTCCATCTAAATTCACGGCTTGTTTTCGATCAGTTAAATAACTTTCCAATAAATTATATATAACTCCCCTAAATCCATATGCCTCTTAAGTAAAATAGAATGACTGACCGTGTCGAAGGCTTTGGTCAGATGAAGATGCTTAGTGTTGGTAGTTTTTTTATCAACTGCTTCATACAGATAATCTGTTAATATGTGTATAGCATCTTCTGTTGACCGTCCAATTCTAAAGCCATATTGATTACTAGAAATCATATTAAATTCTGAAAGAAATTTTGTCATTCGAACTTTTATTACTTTTTTTAATATCTTAGCAAATACCGATATCAAGGATATGGGCCTGTAATTGTTGACATCATCTTTTGCACCTCCTTTGTGTAAAGGTTTTATTATTCCTATTTTTAATATATTTGGAAAATTTCCAGAAGTTAAGCAACAGTTAATTAAATGCGTTAGTGGCTTTATAATTTGAAACATTATCTCTTTTATCATTTCTGAAGTTATGCTATCATGTCCTGGTGCTTTCTTTGACTTCAAAGTTTTGATTGTAGCAAGCACTTCATTTTTGTCAGTTTCATACAGATACATCGAGTTACTAAGTTTTCTAGTGGGGTCCTCAAAGTTACGCAGTGGTATGCGGTTAAATAAATTTTCCCCTATAGTGCTAAAAAATCCATTCAATTTTTCACGTATTATATTTTTGCTAATTACTATTTTTCCATCATTTAACTTAATTTTTCAATGCTTGTTTTCTGTTTTGATTTGTTACATATGTCGTTGATAAAATGCCACAGAGACTTACTACTGTTTTTATTTTTTTCGATCATTTTTTACCTTAGTTCTTTTTTGACTTCTCAATAGCTTCATTTAAATTTTGTTTATATTGAGTATACCGGGTTTTTAAAAGATTATTGTTTGGATACAGTTTAAGTTGTTTATAAATGTTATTTTTTTCATTACTCAACTTTACAATATCCGATGTTATCCATTTTCTATTTGTTCTATTATTTTCTTTTATCTTTATTGACTTTGTATTCTTTTCTATGTGACTTTTTATAGTGTTCATAAAGTATTTTGTTGCAGTATGTACGTCTTTGTTATTGTACAGTCGTTCCCAATTTTCATTTTCCAAGTCATTGCGCAAATTATGGTAATTTATATATTTTTTAAATTTTGATTTTTTTTGGTTATTTTTCTGTTTGTTTTTACCATACTTGTTTAATAATATAAGTGATATTGGTAAGTGATTAGTTATGTCATAATTAAATATGAAGGATTGAGCGTTAAAACTATTTTCTGCCTTTATTTTAACAAACATATGGTCTAAGCAAGATTGACTGGTAGGTCTTGTACAGTCGTTAATGTAAGAAATGAACCCATGACTGGAAAATACATTTTTATAATTTTCTACATATTCTTCCTTTCCCAATAAATTGGCAAAACAAACAGAACAAACTACTACGTGATAATACAGTTTAAATTGCTATAACAAGTGAAGTACATAATATTTAAATAATGGCTAATTTGAAAGAGACTAGAATTTATCACAGAAGTTATTTTTGGTTACCATGAGATCCTGATCTTAATTGTCTAACCCAAAAATTTTTTATATTTGGTTTAGTTTTGCTTAATGCTATCTTTGGCGTAATGTTAGTTAAAGTAGTTTTCTTATCAACTACTTTATGCTGGACCTCCGGTTTCTCACTGCTTCTTTCTTCACTAATATCTTTAACCAATTGTACCTCTTCTTGCTCAGATTCTATTTCCACAGTCTTGCGTACAACAGTGGGGGTTGGTGGTGCACTATTAACTTTTCTTGTAAACACCTCGTCCGGCTCGTATTCTAAATCTTCAAGATCTTCAACTTTATAACAAATATGGTTCACATACAATCTGTTTCCCCTTATGTAAGATTTATCAGAAGGATTTTCTCTTGCCTTGTTTAAATATTTTCTGAGTATCTTATTTTCTTTTCTCTGTTGGAAAGTGAGGTCTTGTGAGATAGCTATTCCGGTATTTTTTAATTTTTTTGAACTTATCAATATTTCTACTTTTTTCAAATTTGATAAGAACTCTATTTTTACAGTATTTTCTAAGTTCTTCAGCGGATATACGTTATTTAGATCGTGTATAGAAATCTCAACATCTAGTAATTGTTTGAGTTTTTCACAGATATTTTTGGGAGACTGGTTACTATCTTTTAATCCAAAAACCAGAATAATATTTTTTTGTTGTGCGCTCAAGATATTCTATTCTATTTGTCAGCTGTGCGTTCTCCTTTTCTACTTTATTGACACGTTGGTGCAATTCTTCAATTTTCAGTAGAATTATCGACTCCGATGCTTCAATAGAAGACTTTGTAGACCTTACCTCCTGCCTATTTATTAAAATTTCTTCTTGAACATTCTTTAGCAGCGTTCGTAATTCATCTGCCACTTCAGCCATACTTATTTTAAACGCATGGATTAATAAGGTCTACTCCCTGTGCAAACTATCCGCTCCCAAGGCAATAAAAGCTGTTGGGGCATAATAAAGCAAATGCGCATTTATCACAAAGAGCTCGTGCAACGTTGCCACGTTAGCCAGAATAAGCAATTTTTTAAGGATATTATTTATAGACCAAGTAAAATCAGTAAATTCACAAAATCAGTAAAATTTATTGTTAAATGATAACTGTCCAAATTTTTACTACCTATATTATGTAGATTGTAGTTATTAACTAATTGTTCAAAATTCATGTTTTTTAACGTTGGTTATGCACTTATTTCGTAAGTACAAGATACATTTATGAAGAAGTTTGGCAATGGTGCAATAATTGCATTGTTTTGTTTTAGATTTCTGTTACTAACTCAGACAAATAGTGTTACTAAACATTTTTTTATCTTGGCAGGGTGTGTATTGTATTTAATTATTAGTCTATGTTTATTATTTGTCTGAGGTATTAACAGATCCGGAACTTTTAAATGCGATTTTAAAATGATCTTTAAAAATATTTTCTATGAGACAGCGTTGATATGTGAGAGAGGGTTGGTATATATGCTAAATTTCAACTTCAGATCACTCTGATCAGACATCGAACGGTTCGAATTTATAACGTAAGAATTTTGTACTTGTATTTGGTTTCGTTGTTTTATTACCAATTTATCTATTAGGTATGTTTCATAACTATTGGTTCTGGCAATCGATTTTATTGTAGAACATTCTTTGTCAAACGATTGTTTTTAAAGTGGAATAGAAAAATGTATGTTGACATAACTTGTTGAAGGCAGCTATTTTATGTGAAAATGGATGATTGGATCTCTCGTCAATAATTTTTGCTGTAAAAGAATTCTTCCTGTAAATGTCAACGGAATGTTTATTGTTTATTATTCAAATACTCAAGTCTAGAAAATTCATGGTAGCTTGTGCATCTTGTATTTCTACTGTAAACTTTATGGTTGCATTTAGAGAGTTGATATACAGGGTGAGTTATGTAGGCCGCGGTGGTCTATATCTTCTACATTGTTAATGCTAGAAAAAAGTTTATCCAAACTTGTAGAGAAACATGAGTACTACATTCCGAAAATATTTTCCAATATACACGGTGATCCAATAAGTAGTGGCGACCCAAAGTTATGTTTTTTAAACGGAACACTCCGTATTTTGTTACATTTTTAGAAAGCCCTTAAAGAGTATGTTCTTGTAGTTACAGGGTATTAAAGTTCTATCTTTAAATAAAAGTAGGCCTAGCCTTTTGGAATTTTGCGAATCTACTCAGTTTTCCAACCGGTCCCATTGATTGTAAAATAAATAAATTGCTCTGTGAGTAAAAGACCTTTTAAACAAACCACTGAATTTAAATTATCACTCACATTATGGGTACATACATTGGTAGCAACCAATACAGATCAATTGTAATTTAATCAAAATAATAAAAAATATAATTGTTTATAATTTGCCAACAAAAGGCCTATACATAAATAATTAAAAACGAACATAAAAAATATTTGACATGATTCATCTCACTAGGATCACTGTTATCGTTATCAGTATTAATGATGATAGAAATAATCTCTTATCTATGCAATATTCGTTCTTGTTCATACCATTCCATAGTTTCCTAATCATTATGTTTGATTTTGTTCTTCCACATTTCTGGAGTAATATTTCGAGTGCTTGATGCTACATAGTTAAACAGTCATTTATTTTCTTTATTGCTATCTCGACCCATATCTCCGCCCTAAAAAGACCGTAAATAGCCTCCAAACTAAATCTGTGAAATATAGGGAAAAATCAAACAAAAAAATAGGTAGAAGTATAACTGTATTCGCTTGAATTAGTGAAACGCTGTCATTAGCTTGACGTCATTGCTGCACCTGGGAGCGCATGTCCCTCGCCTTTCTAGCTGTTATAGCCATGCCAAATCCGTTGGTTCTATTTTGCGATTAGTTGGATAAGAATTTTACATAAAGTGGTTTTATGATTGACATATTTGTATAGGCTTAGACTTATCGATGTTGGTTACAATTGGAAATTAGTGAACACACCTACTCCTGATTTTCAAACCATTTCCAAAATTTGTCTGTATTATTTCCCATGATATTCACTGAGCTCAATTTTTTGACGAAACTATAGCCCTCTGCTCGCTGTACGAACCATCTACAGTCTGTTCACAGATTGACTTAATTACAGTTGTTGTGTAGCGCACTTGGATTTCGAATCTGTGCTAGAGAGCTATGGTAAACAAAATCAAAGCCGCTCCCAAACTTCAAAATACAAGGGAAAATCCTTCGATAACTTTGTTTAGAGAGTTAAATGTGGAGTTGGGCGAATTTGGGCGGCGAATAGAATGAAAAACGGCCCCAGAGAGCTTACTTAATTGACTTGCCTCACCTAGATCCTGTTGAAGGGGTTCCTCGGGAGCTTTGTAGATTTCAACTGTTCTGGGAGCCGGAATGCGGGAGTGAAGTCCCGGATAAAATCGCGGGTGCTTCGCGTGAATCAGTTCTGTACTGTTTTTGGTTCGGCCGAGATGACTTCAGAAATATGATGCATTTTTGTGAATGGTCAAGACTTGGCAGGTGAATTATATTGCTTAAGGACAAGTGTTCCATTCTTAATGTCCCAGAAATGCTGGTACATTTGAGAAAGCAGTTTCAACCTAAATAGGCGATTTGTAGGAAGATGTCTAAGGTCTTCTTGAGGCTGCAAATTCAATGACTCTGTAGTCAAAAATGACCTGGTGTGAGCGCTCTGAAGTCATTGGGATCATTGCTGAAGGGAGTTAGAAGACGAGAGTCGACAATAGCTTTAATCTCTGCAAAAACTGTACTTAGTTTCTCAAAGGTTAACATTTGATCTCCTATAACCCGGACAAAATGAGATTTAACCGACTTCACAGCGGATTCCCATAACCCTCCAAAATAAGGTCCTGAAAAAGGATTGTAGTGCCAGCGAATCTTTTCCTGAACGGCAGCAGTTGACAGTTAGCACTAATGAAGTTAGTTCCGCGATCACTATACATATCCGTAGTGACCACGACGCGCTAGAAACCTGCTTCAGCCGAAAGATCGGAAACCACGGGCAAATAGATCGCTTTAACAGCAAAGCAAATGAATAAACAAAGGTGGGCTTTCAAGGTTTTAGCACCTCGGGACTTGGACATGGTAATTTTAAAAGGACCAGCATCTATGTGCAAAAAAGCATTTAGCCTGTGAAATTCGAGAGGGTGGAAGATCTCCCATGGAAGGTTCTCCAACATTTGGAAACGATCTTCCGAATTGCAGCTTTTAAGTTTAAAATCCAGAATTGCTGAGACATTACATTCTGGACAGTTGGAGATACTTGCGATGAATTTGATCAATAACTATAGGAAGAACTATAGGAAGAAACAATGGAAATTTACGATCGAAAGGTATAGGGGCATTGTGGAGTCTACCACCAACAGTTAATAACTCTATCACCAAAAAGGTTCGTTAGAGCGCAAGAAGCTTGCACTAGTATGAAGGTTAAAAAATAAAGGAAAATATTTCGCTTAAAACAATATATTTACAAGATGGAAATCGGTACATTAAAAATTGTTACAATAAAGTGACTGAGAGAGAATCAGAGACGTTTGTGGTATAATAACGAGAGCACTGTGATTTAAAAGTTCAGACGAGATGTTAAAGTTACTTAATAAGCACAAACAAAATTGGACTATTGAAATTCACCGAGTACCTCGAAACCTTGCAGAAGTTAAAGCTGAGTAGTTGCCACCACTGCTCCTTTTCGTAGGTCGTAGGCTTTCTAAGCTGATGCTAAATGATGTGAGACGTACTATCTAGCCGTGCTGGAGGACTTTTGTACTGGTGCTTCGCTCGTGTGCTTTGGTGCTCACGTGTAAAGGAATTTACATTATCTGTTAAGTACCCATTGCAGTCGAAAAGTCGTCGCTTTTACAATGGATATATACAGAGTAAAAACGGTGTAAACCCTCTTCGTGTAAGTGGTAAAATAAATTTGGTGGAAAATTGACACGAAAATTGGTAGATTCCAAATATCTTTACTAAACCTGATTTGGTAAATTCACACTACAAAAAATTCGTTAATTTTAACACCTAGGGGTGTAATTTTTTTATATTTCTAACACGGCTTCATGTTTGTTTACACTACGCGGTGTTTTTAACACCATTCGGTGTCCCTTAGCAATAAGCCGTGTTAAATCGAACGTATTAACACAAATTCGTGTTAGGGAGATGAGGGGGGAGGTATTTCGCGAGTTACGGATGTAAAATCTTAGGCAATTGAAGCCATTACATCGTTCGTTTGTCGAACGTGTTGCGCGACGGAGCTTATCAGTTTGTGTGACGATCGCCAGTGCAAAAATGGTGTTGTTATGTAAAGTAAAATTTCATAGTGAAGTCAGATGGATTAAAACGACAGGAGAATATGCAGATGTGAAGACAAAAGGTACTGTGTGATAGCCGAGGTGATAGCCCCTAACCTATACTCATCGACTGTGTTGATATGAGTTTGTTCTCACAAAAATCAGAAACCGGTCGCGAAACTCATTGACGGATTTTGAATTACCTGACTGTTCTGATTATTTTGTTGCCTGCTGATAGCGGCTCTGACTTAGTTGGGGCCTACCTACTTGTGCTTGTGAGAACAGGCCTGTCTAACTAAATCGCTGTATCGCAACGTTTGAAGTCATCTCACACGGACAATTCTGTAAGGCAACAATTCAATCAGAATTCGTATACGAAACAATTTAGTCGCATCAAAATATCGTACGAATTTGTACGAAAATGCTATTTTGCAGTAAGTATAAATAATCTCCCAACATAAAGCATTTGTTGTGTTTGTGGTTAGGTACACTTTTCTTATAAATTCGTACGATATTATAGGTATAAGGGGTTAACTATCACTTAGTACAAAAATTTTTATGGCAGATAAAGAAAAATTAGACTGGCCAAAATAAATTTTCAAAAAGCCTAAAACCCCTCAAAAAACGCCGCCTATGGACGCCCGCGTGACGTGTCTTAAAATTTTGCATATGTCAATGTAGAATGCCTATGAAACAGCTACCTTACTGACATTTCCAGGATTGAATATTCACATTTCCTAAATTCGTTGGGGACCTCTTATTTCCCTCTGCCATTCCTTTTGTTTGAAGCGAGGTACTCAGCCTGACGATCACGGACGAGGATCCCCTCCGCCAGGAAAACGCCGAAGGGTAACCAAAAAACACAACTCCACACGTTGCACATGCAGAGAACTACAGTAGCTGTTCAAAGAGGCCGCCTTTAACCTTGATGCACAAATTCACTCAGTTAATTAAATTAAAAATGTTTGCATTTTTACTTCAGGATCTTCTCTTCTACTTATTCTGGGCTAGGCCAAATAAGTTGGTCAATCAAAGAACATTACTTTGACCAAGCGAGGGTGCTTCGTAACTTAGCCGTTAAGTTTGCCTGGTCGATTCCACAAAGTACATAATCTTTACTTCTTTTTTCATCAATATCTCCAGTGGCAAATGTTGGTCGCACGCCTAAAAACATGTTTCACTACTTCACATAGGTACCTACTTTCAAAACTAAATTAATTTTAGCCCTTCTAACCCGTAATGTTGGGGTCCTAGTGCACTAGTAAAAAGCCTGGCGTTCAATTAGGTAATTGCAAAATAGCTTTAAAACACACCAAAGTACACGAATACGGGAAAATATCGCCGAAAATTCAGAGCGACGCAAGGAAACGTCAAGTAAACATCGGCCCACGATACACAAACAATGTATCGTGCAAGGGCCGAACTACGATGATTCACGCGTTCGCGTTACCCTGCCTTGTCGTGCAGGTTGCAGGCAACCAGACCAGCAACTAGTCTGATGCGAGAGATGCGACGTCGAAGAAAACTATGCGTTGATTCGATACAAATCGACATTCTTTGTAATGCAAAGCGTTCAGTTCAATAACGCCGGCATTAAGAAATCACAGCATTCTTTTTATTTAGTTTAGATAGATTTCCAATAAGTTTTATTAAAATTATTTTTTTTGACACGCAATCAACTAATCTAACATTGACATCGATATCGATAATTATTATTATTATGCACTACACCAACCTCTGCTGTTTTGTGCGTTTGTGTCCAGTTTTTACTTCTGTCAGTCCGTCATCTCTACGAAATTTTTGTGATTTCGCGAAGCGACAAATGTGTATGTACTTTTGTAATTCCTTGGTGCTGCTATGTGAAAATGCAAAAACAAAAAACGCCTAGAGATTCAGGATTACCTAGCCTCGGGACCGAGCTCGGGACTAGGGATTCATATCCTGTTTTCTGATTCCAAATTTCAAACGAAGGTAAGCTGAATCCAGGCAAACCTCGAGTACCTAAATCTAGCAGCGCTGCGGCTGTACGGATTCAAATCGATTGGTATTTATGTATTTTTTAAATTTGTTTGAGTAAATGATATATTTCCTAACAAGTGCGGAAAGTGCCACTTTTCCGCACGCGATTGCAGTTGGCTGAACGACGCGTAGCAGAGTTCAGCCAAGAAATCGAGTGTGGAAAAGACACTTTCCGCAAGAGTTAGGAACACTATTTGTTCTACAAGCGTGCGGAAAGTGTACTTTTCGCCACGCTTGTGGAAAAAAGGTATTTTCATCCTTTTTCATCCTTTCTAAAACAACGGCAACACCGCGGACAATCACTTCCAGCTGATAGTACGTTCCGAAGCCATATTGGTTGACGTAATTAGAGGCGGAGATTTACAGGGAAAATAGGGGTTTTTACCCTTTTTAAAACATCGTAAAAAAATCTGCAAATATTTTTCTATGTTTTCTTAAGCCACCCTGCGCACGTGGTAAAATTTGTTGTACTAAGTGATAGTTAACCCTGTATATAACTTTTTTATAACCAATAACTTTTGGCTGTGAGAATGAACATTTATTTATAGCTTGTAGAAAGAAACTGTTGATATTTGTATACCTATTTGTATATTTGGAAGTGAAATAAAGTATTTTTTAACTTATTACTGTATATTATTTCCTACAAATAATTTAAATTAAAGACCAAGCACATAGTATGCCTGGTTCATTGAGCTTCTTTATCTTTTAGTTTCACTTTATTTTTACAAACAACAAATTTCCTTAATTCGGACATATCAATGAAATTTCTTTAAAATAAAGTATGTAAAACTAACAGATAAAGGAGCTGTATGAACCAGGAGGCCGTTCATAAATGGAGTGACTGTTTTGGGAGCGAAGAGTGAGAGTGACAAGACGTCACAACAAATTACCCCAACTTTTAACACATTCCTGAACGCCGCTAGGTGAATGCAGGGTGATACCTTTTTTAACCTTATCATATTTGGTGTTTGGTATTTCTAACCTCAAATATTTTCCAAAACTTCTTGCTTTTCTGTGAAATAAATAAATGTGGGAGTAATAAATGCCGTGCCCAAAATGGATAATAATCGTAAAGGGGTTATGTTGTGGCAGAAAATGGCACAAAAATATATAGGTTAAAGGTTAAGGCGCGTATTCACTTGCAACAAAATGCTACAAACGCCCAGAACACGCCGCGCGCGCTGCGCAGAATGCAACAAACATCTTAGCGCAAAGTTCGTGCCGTTTCCAGCAGCACCCGGCAGCCGTAGTAATTGTGTTGATCCGCGAGGTCTTCGGAGAAATGGATGCAGATGATAACGTGGAAGTGGCTGCCGGTGCTCTTTTGATTATAGATGCTTTAACTATCAATAAAAAAGAGATAAAAGAAAAAACCCAAGAAAAAAGAAAAGTGTGGACAAATAGTTATTTATGAAACAAGTGCATAAAGTAGTACTTTTTTTCATGAATGGGAAAGTTGCGCGCACTCACCTGCGGTTCGTGCGCGCAATCCCATGAATGAAAAAAAAAACACCTTATGCATGAGTTTCATACATTATTTTTTATACGATCGTGCTTAAACATTGAAATATTTGGGATGGGATTTTTGTGTTATATACTAAAGGGCATATAAATGCACTATGGTTTTCAATTACGAGGATTATAATATTTAGATCGCGGTCTCACTACGTTTACACATAGTATTGAAGTCGATTTGAATATGTTTCTAGAATTATTCAAAACCGCATGAAGAGATTTTGAGATTGATTTGAATCTCAAAATAAATTTTCTTATTTTCGGGATTTAACGCCACATTTACCATTTATGAAAACACCAAACTGCATTACACTGAATTCGATTCCAAACTCCGTGTAAACGTAGTAAGGAAGTTTAGAGTGAAAAAAAGTTAACTTTTTTCACTCTAAACTGCTCAGAGTGAAAAAAAGTAAGTTTTTTTAACTTGTTAAAAAAAGATTTACTTTAGGCATTTAAAAAGGTTAAAAAAGTAAAGTTTTTATAACGATCGTATAAAAAAGTCTTTTTTACAACATAAGAATATGGCACGCTCCGGGGTATAGATATCATCTACATACTTGCAAAATTTTACGAGGATGGCTGCAGAAGATTGTGAGAAGAATTGTAGCTACCGTCTGCCAGATGGCGCTGCTATCGGCGGCAAGAGTATACTTTGCGCATAAGCCGCCAGATGGCGGTAAGGTAATTTACAGGGAACTGTATTGATAATTCAAGAACTTTGGATGCAACCCGACATATGGCGCTAAGGCAATATACGGGAAACTGTAGTGAAAATTTTAGAACGAAATCCGTTGATGCAAACAGTATCCTCTAGAGGGATTATTATTTGTTTTTTAGGAAACTGTATCGACAACTAAAAATATTAATTGACTGGTATAGAGGTGTTTTGAATAAAAAATAATTATTGTTCATTTAGAAATTACGCCACTAGATGGCACCAAATTTGTATTTTTTGAATTTGTATTTTTCTCATAGAAAATAAGTCAATATTAAAAATTATTTATTAGCACCGTCAACAACAGAGGGCGTCAAATTCTAATTCTTATTAATAATAGTGGAAATCCCGCAAATGTGGGCTGGCATACTAAGAGGTCAAAGACTTCTCTAAACAAGGTGCATACATGCAAATATTTATAACATGATTTTTTCATTCAAATATTATGTGACTGTATAACGCATGACTAAAAAACGGTATTAATTAAAATTATATTCATCTATGTTGAGATTGATACTTAATAAAAAATTAATAATAGTAATACGGATTCATTAGGTAATAGAAAACAGGTAAAGAAAAAAATTGGTTTTGCATTTTTGTTCGCAATTAGAAGTCTGTACTTATTTATATTACTTATATCGCTAAAAGACTTCAAGTTTGTATTTTATGAATGTGGAAAACAGGAACAGGCAAAATGCAGCAAAGTTGACGAGTAGTAGAGTTTTTTCCCTAGATGGTTTGGCATTCCCATTATTATAATATACCAAATTTGCAAATAGGTACATAGATAATTTTGGAATTTAAGTTTTTCTTTAATTTACTAGCTAAAGGAGGTGCATTAAAAAACATACCTACAATTCATTCACATATAATTTGTATTTTTCCAAAATCCTCTACAATTCTATTGGGGGCAAATACTTAATAATTCTAACAAACACCATGATTTATCTGATGGATTCGCAAAAATCCATTTTTTAATTACATCTAGACATGTTGATGCACTATTTCTATTTAAAACACAATTAACTAATTCTAACACATTATTATAGTAAGTGGAAAAATCTAAATCCCTTAACAAATTTAATCTATAATTTACAAATGTTTTCATCGCTATAATTTCTTCAGCTGCAGGCAGAGGAATCGTGAGACATATATCAAGTTCGTTGCTCTTCAAAGAAACCACTCGTTGACCAAGTATCGTTTTTAAGGAAACGGAAATATTTTCGGACAGTAAATTAGTCGCTTGCTCCTGCTGACTGTATACACATCCATCTACTTCGTCCACATTATCTTTGGAAATATTTTCAATGCTCGGCATATCGCATTCTGCGGCGTTAGCTCTGATTAGACATTCGATCACATCAATAAATTCAGTCCAGTCTGCCTCGCAAAAAGAAATTATATCCATATTTTCTCCATGCGGGGAATGTTTTGCGAGTCGAACTGCCGGAATAAACCCTCTAGCGGGACTTAGGCCCGTACTAATTTTATGCGAATTTGAGCCTGGTACAACGCACCATACTTCATTTACTAATTTTTGCTCTCTTTGAATCTCCCGTCGGCAACATAAAAGGTTGTTGTGAATGTATTCCCAACAATGGGGTGAACTCGATTCGATGTCACTACCCGACGACATGTTGCACTTTCTCTTTACTTTTCAAAACTAGTAATTTTCGGAAAATCTCCTGGTATTTATATTAGCTCTCGCGCGTTTATGTTTTTTTTGCAGAGCTTGCATATCATATCTAAACAAAATCTTTGCTGTCTATCCAGCTGTTGTGTTCTTTATCGAGTCCTAACCACTTTACGTACAGTTTGCGTCCTTTTTTTCTTAAAATTTTCTCGACTAGAAATACGTCGGGCTGCCTGGTTCTCTGCAATTCTTCCCCGTAGAAACCGCCGCTTATAGGTCGCCCTTGAGCATCTTCCAAAAGGTATGTGGTGGGATTTGTAGACCGAATTTTTTTAATTTTAAATAATTCAGTGGTCCAATTTGGCGTGAAACCCTTTTCAAAAATATGTGTAGCTTTACTTATGCGCACCAAATCTGATATTTTAAATTTTGCGGAGGGTCGGAAAATTTTTAAATGGCAATAGGCCGTTTTCAGTAAAGACGCCTCGTTTTTCTTCGAAACGTCGACGGGTTTCATTCCTATAGTGCGGTGTTTTGTATTATTATAATTTTGCGTAAGTAAATCTATATACTGAAGCCATTTATAGTTTCCGTGCAAACTAAACATTTTATATAATTTCTCTTTCAACGTTCGGATTACTCGTTCTGCAACGGCGGCTTTTTGCACGCTAAATGTATTGTAGTGGTTGATACCGTACTTCCTCATAAGTTTGTCGAAATTTACGTTAAAAAATTCTTTGCCTTGATCAGATTGTAAGTTTTTTGGGGCGCGTCCATCACATTTTTTAAGTATATCCTCCATGGCTTTTGTTACCTCTTCTCCGGTTTTGCTTTTCAGAGGTCTCGTCCACAAATACTTGGAAAACACATCTATTGCCACAAGAATATATTTGTGGTTTTTATTTACTCGAGCATAATTAGTCATTTCGGCCAAGTCCACTTGCCACAGATCGTTCAAACCTTTTATATTTATTCGACGCCTCTTAAAGTTTTTTCTACAGGGTTTATGTAGCTCGTTCACGACCTGCTGTTTGGCAGACGTCGATGTTCCCGCCGACGACACAGTATTGGCGTTATTTTTACTAATTTTCATTTTTCAGCTTCTTTCCCTTGGGAGGGACCAGAGAGTTCTGTTCTAAATATCGAATTCTTGCGTTTAATAAATCAATTTCTTTGTCAATTTTTTGACTAAATTTGGTGATAGATTCTTGTAGTAAATCCACACTGGTGCTTTTGCAGATTTTATCATCTAACTTGTCGACGCGTTTATTAACTATATCTCCTACTTGTGCCATGGTCTTTTTCATCGCAGCGTTAAGAGTATAATTTAAGGCGTCCCCGTTTATTTTTTTCCATGTCGATTCAAAATTGTTAAGGCCCGTCTGCATATATTTTTTCAGTGTTTCGACTTCTTCTGCTAACCTTTTTTCGTTTAAAGACAGAGCTATAGATATTTTTTTATCGATCAAATTTGGTATAGTAGTAAGGAGCATATTTTCAATTTCGGTATTCAGCACGCTTTTTTGGGCAGCGACATCTTGACTCACATTTGAGATTTTTCTATCTAGTTCCGTTCCAACGCCCTCTAGAAACGATTTTATTTCGGTATGTGCTGCATATGAGCGAACACCATTATTGTCGTCTTTCTGAACTTTTTTGAAAGAACGTCCGAACTTGCTTAAACTCATGTTGATATTAAACAGCTTCTGTATGGCTTCGCTTATTTAAGGAACTCAATTACTCCGAGTTTTTCCAGTTCGCTTCAAATGGCGGTTATTTCGTTCTCGTGATTTCCATTTCCAACTTGTTTGGAGGCTTCTAATTTTCGTAGCGAGTCCACCAATTCGTCGACATCTTTATAGAAAACGTATTCTTTTGCCTTATCGTTATACTCTAGAAAAGACGCGGTCGTTCCACCCAAAAGATAGGATTTATGTCGTCTAATAGCAGACGCAGGCAAAGAATTTTTGGCTACGCTATCTTCTTCTTCTTCGAATAATTGTTTGATTTTCTTATATTTTTCCGATCTATTTCGCCTTATTTGTCCTTCTGGTAGGTAGCCCCTTTTAAGTACAGAAGTATAGTGTAATATTTGTCTGTAATTTTCGCGATCGCTGATACTTTCTGGAAATCTGTCTTTGTAGAAAAGCGCGTCGTACAGTTCCGGCGTTCCTCGATAAATTTCTTGACCTATGTAAATTGCGTTTGTATCTTTGTCAAAATTAACGTCCTTGTTACCCAGAGTCCATTTCTCAGTGAATGGATCGTGTTTCGGCCCGTAAACTCGATCGATTCTATCTGAATCTTGCATATGATTAATAGCATGTTCACGCATCATAGAGGGATAATTTTCCAAGTAATTTTCAATTATTTCTCGTTTTTCTTCTAAAGATCTGGCAAAGTCGTCTCTTAATTGTTCCAGGGGAGTCTTCAAGAAAACGTCTTCCTCCACATCGGACTCTTCCTCATCCTCCTGCTCCGATGACTTAGCTATCAATTTCAGTTTTTGGTCTTGAATTCTGGATTCTTCTCTTTTCATTGTCGGTTCCTCGTTTTTCGGATTTGAAATGAGTGGGGTAGTCGTCGTCGTCGTCGTCCCCATCACATTTCCATTTTTATTAGTCGAAGTCGCTGTCATGTTCTCGAGTGGAATAAGCAGGGGCTTAAAAAAATTATTAAGATTCTCATGCCCCTCGTTTTTATCTAATTTAATAGCCCAATATTTTTTTCGAATCGCGTTTGCGGTCTGCAAGATTCTCTGCTTTAATTTCCGTTTGTTTCGATCCATTATAATAAACAATAAACAATTTAAATGGGGTCTGTTGTTCGAAACAGGCTGTTCGAAACAGGCTGTTCTTAACAGGTAGTTATCAACCGCTTGTCCCAAATCGCCTCTTCCACACCGGCTGTTCCAAACGGGCTATTCCAAACGGGCTGTTCCAAACGGGCTGTTCCAAACCGGTTGTTCTATTACCGGTCGGGATCGTACTGTTTCCGACACCTGTCTGTCCCATAAATACACCAGTAATAGACTGATAAGTCTGATACTAGGTTTTTATATAAGTATCAAATTTGTACCTGTATCTACCTTTATTAATGTCATTATCCTTAACAATTACTAAAAATCCGTACTTGTCCCGCCAACACTCTCCACACATGTTTCTGAACTGCTCGAATGCCATATCTGTGTTTACGTGGTCTTCGTACACATGTCGCAAATTCGTATCGTCTTGCTTAAATAATACCAGAACATTTGTATTGTCGCGCACCAGCTGTTTCGGCACTCTCGAATAGGTCTGAGCGAGATAGAAAGAATCGATTAAGTTGTGGCGGCCCATGCAAAAGTATTCGCGAATTTTATCTTGTTTTTCGCATGAAACGTCGTCGAAAATAAAGATAGAGTTTGGGAGAGCACTGGCCGCATCCATCACTTGTTCTCTTTCATTGAAGGGAAAGTACTTGAGTTCCGGCACTTTTTTTATGACGCTCTCTAGCAACTTATATTTCGGCTGGTACAAAGACTTTGAATAAACGTAGACATTTTCAAATTTGAGCCCGTTAGGATCGAACAATAAACTCAGCATTATATTTGTTTTACCAGAATTACTAGGACCACATATTAACGACCGTATGGTATTGGGTAAAAGATCGCTATGTCGTCGGGTTTTAAGCAATTTATCTCCCTCTAGCATCTCGTCCAAATTAATTATATCGATTTTTTGTTTTTGTTCGTTTTTTTTCATTATAAATAACGTCCGTATAACTCGACAATGACATTTGTAATGCAGCGGCCGCAAGAAGCGGATCTCTTAAATAGCACCTTCGCTAAAGGAGCGGGTCTCTTAAACAATGCTATAAATAACTTGCCGATCGAATTGCACATTCGATCGACCTCTATTACCACGCGGATAAAAGTCTGAAAGGTCGACGCATCGCCGACAAGCTATTGGAAGAACAGGCTCGGAGCCGCGTACGCGCAACAGACTCGAGTTTCGGAGAAAAATCGGCCGGCTGGCTTGTCGCCACAGGAATGAAAATTAAAATAAAATTAGGCATGGGTGCGGTCTCTACTGCTGCTTCTGCTGCTACTGCTACGAGTGGAGGCGGTAGCGTCTGCTCCGCAAAAAGTAGAAATTCACCGAAAAATAAGTCGAAAATTTGTTTCATATATCTTAAAGAAACTAAATTGTCGCTTAGGACAACGCCCCGAGGGAGAAGGGGCGGCACTTAAAAAGAAAGACGTATCTATGGCTTTGAAGACTGCCAGAATGATCGTTAAACATGCGGGCGGTCGTCGAAAAATTAAAGTACCCCGTGTCATAGCTATCCCTAAAACCGGGGGCTTCTTACCGTTTTTCGTGCCCCTGTTTGCCGGACTCAGCGCCGTAGGAGCTCTAACCGGCGGTGTTGCCCACGTAGCGAAAGCCATCATCGAGGCCAAAAATGCCAAACAAAAGCTGGAAGAAGACAAAAGACACAATGAAAAAATGGAAGTCATAACGATCGAGAAAAACGGAACCGGATTATTTCTGAAGAAGCAAAAAACCGGACTTGGATTATATTTGAAGAAAATGCCAAAAAACTACCTTTGAAGCTGCCCAATCGTCCGCTCTCGGACCACGATTTACAGGCTTATGCGAGAAAGCTGAAAATTCCTAATTTCAGGGGCGTCTTCATGCGCGACACCCTACCGCGATTTCCTAGAAAAACAGAGTGCCCTATAGTGAATTTGGACAAAAACGATGGCCGAGGCACCCATTGGGTAGCATATAAGAAGAAAAATACTAAAATTGTGTATTTTGTCAGTTTCGGCGGCCTAAGACCGCCTCGAGAACTTGTTAAATATTTTAAAAATTGTAAGGTTATGTACAATTATGACCAATATCAGACTTATGATACGTACAGTTGCGGACATCTTTGTTTGAAATTTTTGTTCAATAAAACGTTATAAAAAGAAAGAAGTGAGCCTTTTTAATTCAAACATGTCGCAGACGTTCACGCTGACAGGTAGCCGCAGTTACATCTCCAAATCGTTTTATCCACCGCTGGAGTTAGATCCTCGATTCGAATACTCATTGGCGTTAATATCGTTCTCCACCTGGAACTCCATTCCAAACATAGAACCGGGAAAAACAAATTGTATGCGAGAAAAGGCGAAAATCAACATCAAAAAGTAGTTACTATACCGACGGGAGCATACGAAATAAGAGACATCGAGCGCTTCGTGCAAAAACAATTATTATTAACGGGCTCGTCGGAGACGACGGCGGCGGCGGCGGCGGCGGCGGCGGAGGCGGCGGCATCGACGGCGGCGACTGCCTCCACGTCGGCTAATAGGGCGGCGGCGACGACCTTCGACGAGGATGTGGAAGTGCTGAACAAAACGTTTTCATTGAAACCTAACAATAATACTTTAAAGTGCGAACTGATATCAGTGTTCGATATAGATTTCCGCCCGCTCGATACCATAGCCAAATTATTGGGATTTTCCAACAAAGTACTTAAAGCAGGATATTTACATATTGCAGAGTAGAGTGCAATCTAATTTCGGGTTCTTATTATAACAGTTTGCCATCGCACACATTGTTCGAATTTATGCCTGCAGCGGACCCAGGCTACAGTATCGACATAGAACCCCGAAATTTAATTTATTTACCTGTAAATAGGCAAACCATAGACGACATAACTATACAGATTCTCGACCAAAATTCAAAGCCCGGAAATTTCAACGGCGAAGAAATTGTCGTAAGATTGGAATTAAAAAGAAATGGGGTTAGTTTTTGATTTGGAAAATGGTAATAGTAGATCGGAGGATTATTTATTCGGACAAATAACTAAATTTCAAATAGTATACGGAGATACGTCGTGGAGGACGGCTACTACTACAGCAGCAACATCCACTACTACGAGTACGCTTTCTCCGCAAAACATTTCGTTTTTGCGCCATCTGGGAAAAATAAAAAAATTCAATGTCCGAAAAACTGCAAATATTCAGACAAGCCAAAGTAGATGAGTCTATCGTTCGCGAAGAATGGCACACCTACCATCCATTTACTAAATCCTACAACAACAGCGACGAAATAGAAATAGTAATAAACCAGCAAGATGTTTTTATGGATATAAGCGAAGCTCAACTGTACATAGAGGGCGCATTTAAGGAAGAAGCAACGGGGACCGCCACTTGCGAGTTAACCTCCAATTTTGGCGCATTTCTTTTCGAGTCTATTTCATATGAACTAAATGGAAAAGAAATCGATAAAGTTCGAGATCTAGGTGTTACGTCGACGATAAAGGCATTACTAAGCTACAATGCCGATGAAATCAAAATTTTGGAGATGACGGGTTGGACATGGCCTCACACCGCTGCACATCCCACTTTAGACCCTACAACGAAAAAATTCACCCTACGGATTCCAATCAGTTTTCTTCTCGGCATATTCGTCGATTACAAGTGTGTTATTGCGGGAAAACATAAAGTGAAATTGATTCGTGCTAACCGACGACAACTGCTACAAAATCGAGGGCGGAGACAAAAAAGCCGCTCTAGAAGTCCAAAAAATCGAATTGAAAGTTAAACACGTATACCCGAACGATGTCGTGAAAATCAGAATTTTCGACGAGATAGCCAAAAATACTCCGATCTTGTTGCCATTCCGAAGATGGGAAATGCACCAAATGCCGGCACTAAGAAGTTCCAAAAACGATATTTGGATGGTGAAAACTTCGACGAGTCTGGAGCGTCCGAGATTCGTAATATTGGCCTTCCAGACAAATCTCAAAGATAATTATAAAGCTGACTGCACTTATTTTAATAATCTCTCCATCACCGATATCAAACTGTATCTTAATTCGGAGTGTTATCCCTATGAATCGCTTAACTTAAATTTTAGAAATCGGGAGTACACCGAAGCCTATAGAATGTACTGCGATTTCCAAAAATCATTTTTTGGAAAAAGAAATTCCGAGCCGGCGATCGAATTCCATATTTTCCAACAACATGCCCTGTTCTTTAAAGCAGTTCACGGTCGATATCAAATTAGAATTGCAGTCATCAGAAATATTTCCGGCCGATACTCGAGCTTACTGTCTCATCATCCACGATTGTCTGATGGAGTACACCTCGTTAACAGGCACAGTTAGAAGTCTGTTTTAAAAATAAATCAATTAAAGCGTACATAAATTATAAAACACGGTAGGGAAATTTGGCAGTATTCTTAGGAAGTTCAAGCATGACGTTTGTGGTGATGGACGTACAGGGCTACAATGCTCCCGATTTTCAGGCCAAAGAACTGGCTATCTATGATGGGACAGATATGAAGCATTATGTGTTTAAACCGAAAATACCTTTTGGTTTATTGGGTGTTGCGGACAGAAAAACTGCTCGATACATTTATTACGACCACTTGGGAATAGACTATAGTAGCGGCGAAATCGATCAGCGCTACGTATGCTTAATCCTATGTAAAGAGTTAGAAAATGTCGATGAGATTTATGTCAAAGGATGTATAAAATCTGATTTTATCGAAAACTGTTTCAAAGTTATGAGCAAAGTCGTACCACAAATCATCAATCTGGAGTTTGATCAAAACTGTCCGAAGTTAGAAAAGAAACAGGTTTCGACGGTTTGCAGCGCCAACGAAATACAAATTTGCGCTTGTAGTATTAGATACGCATATATTTTGTTCGATTATGTTGTAAAATTGTTGACTTAATAAACGGTAAAAAATATATTGTTTTTTTTTCTCCTGGAGCATATTTAATCTCGCTAGTCTAGATCTGTCTATAACAAAAATTCTTATTGGAAATTTGCAAAAATGTACGATAGAAAAATTATGAAATGTTTTGTAATTTTCCTACTTTTGTATCGAACATTAGCCCCTCGTCGTACGAATCAAGAGTAGGAGAGGGGATTCCACGTTTCTCTGCAAAAATCGCTTAGTAGCTAAGCTAGTTTGGCGCGATACTATACCTACATACCTAACTTAACACTACGTACAGACTGCGCGTTGCATTTTATTTGATATTTTTTCATCAAAAATTCTAATAAAATGGATTCTGGGTATGAGAGCAGTTCGAGCACCGACGAAAATTATGTGGAAATTTGTGCTGACTTTAATGGTCCAACAAGGCGAATTGGTGTGGCTGAAAGTTACATAACTAACAATGTGGAGGTGTTTTGTGAGGACTGTTGGAGAAGGCACCGAAACGGCGAAGAAAACTTCTACAAAATTTCGACTCATTGGACGACTTATATTGACGATTACGAGCAAAATTTTCAAAAAAGGTGTAATTATTGCAATCATCGTCTGTATATATATTTTCTTGAACATACTTGCCTATACTGTCATGTCGGAGGGGTGGAAAATATTTAAAATATTAATTAACTTTTTCCCAAACTAAAATAATAATTTTAAGTACCTATAATTCAATACTGTATAGATGTTTAATTTACTCGATTATTGCAAGTTTGCAATATTGCAAAATTTCCGCGGACGGACGTGTTTTTTCATTACTATTGCAATTTTTCCCTGGGGTAAGTGACACTCGCCGGCTTCGCTTTATTAGTTATTATACAGTCGAGAGTTCGAAAGTGCGCGCTTAAGAATTTTTCTCCTTTTTTCAAACGTCGCGTCGGCTTCGCTACATATACCTACTCACCCTGCTCGCAACAATGGAACAACTTAACAACACGGCCCGTTGTGAGTATCAGCGAAAAGTAGATGTGGAACACATGGGGATAGATAAGCTCTACAAAATTTCGAATTTTATAGAGAAGAAAACTCGATACGGAGACTGCATAGTCGCCGAGCTGGAACAAGGACTGCTATTTATGCCAAAGAGATTATCGGGCCAATTGACGGAAGAGCTCCAAAAACAGCTGCTGGGAGGAGTAGGGTGTTCTATAAAATTTTTGGGTAGAAAAAGACTACCAAATCAGTCGTACCCTGCCAATATGTTTGAATTTGTCAAACATTAAGGACAGCTTCAATTACGTAGGATAATGGACATTTTCGAAGAAATTTTGATGAAATCGAAAGAGAACTTCAAAAAAGCTTCTACACAGTCGGATATAGATGCATTTATTAAAATTTCAAAAAAGTATATATTAGAAATAACGAATAAACCAAAGCAAGAACATTTAGCAGTATCGGGAAAGAGGAGGTTGCAGTACATTTTGAGTCAGTTGAAGTCGTTCAAAGTTCAAATTTGTCGTAAAAATGCTATTACTGGAGGTGGCGGGGGAGAAGGAAGGAGAGACGGGAGAGGACAAGCGGATCGAGAATCTACATCGGATGAACTTTCGGAAAGGATTGTATGGAAAAAGGTATGAAAGTAGTGTTTTTTGCCTAAAAATTAAGCTTATCTTTTGTTTCCTTTTTTAGATTGCTTCGGCATTTAAATGTAGAGTGCAGACAGGAGTAATAATCAATTTGCTTCACATCGAACCGAAAGCGTTTCTTGAAGATTGCATCACATTTTTAAAGCAAAAACTTGAGGCAGAAGTTGTGAAAATGGGATGTATCAAGGTAAACGTTACTCTCTATGCTCTCTACGAACATTCCATATTGGGAGAAGATTTTAAGTATTTTTCGACCAAAAATGTTGAGATCTTAAGAACGGGAGACGTCGAACCGGCTCTACGGGCATTTCGACCGACAATACTACGCAAGGTGAGTGATTTTTTTTATGTGATTTTTCAATAGTAAAATAGAGTCTATATGTTTGTTCTTTTTTAATTTTAGATGTCGGAATTTGAACACACGGGCTCCGGTTGGCGTTACAAAGCAACCTCACACTTACTGGTTTCGATAAACAAGTATGCTCCATTAAATGGTGGACAAAATACCTAGGTTCCTCTACCTATCTGGCTAAACAAGAATCCCTATATTATCAATGTCGAAAATCAAGATAGAAGATGTTTCATATGGAGTGTGCTGGCTCACCTGTATCCCGTAGATGGAGATGTTAGGAATGTAAGATCTTATCCTCAAAATATCCACGATATTTTTAATTTAAAAGGTATAGAAATTCCCGTTAAAATTTATTATTTTAGTATTTCTAAATCCGAAAAACAAAATCCTTCTATTTCCATTAATGTTTTTACTTTGGACGAAAAAAATAAACTTATCGTAGGTCCCGTTTTCCATACAAAGCAACGAAAAGTAGACAATATAAGTACTCTAGCTATAGGACACTATAAATTAAGAATTTAATCTGTCTTGTATAAAACACATTATATATTTTGTATTTGTTATTACCTATATGTCATTGAATCTCTCATTAAAATTTGTTAATTTTGATTTTACTTTATTTTTTACTAACAAGCGAATATTCGCACTCTAAGTGTAATACCTACCTCTTCAAACCTAATATACCACTTAAAAAAATCTGTATCACAGTTTTCCACAGAAAATACAAATTTGGTGCCATCTAGTGGCGTAATTTCTAAATGAACAATAATTATTTTTTATTCAAAACACACCTCTATACCAGTCAATTAATATTTTTAGTTGTCGATACAGTTTCCTAAAAAAAACAAATAATAATCCCTCTAGAGGATACTGTTTGCATCAACGGATTTCGTTCTTAAATTTTCACTACAGTTTCCCGTATATTGCCTTAGCGCCATATGTCGGGTTGCATCCAAAGTTCTTGAATTATCAATACAGTTCCCTGTAAATTACCTTACCGCCATCTGGCGGCTTATGCGCAAAGTTTACTCTGGCCGCCGATAGCAGCGCCATCTGGCAGACGGTAGCTACAATTTTAACCTGGTGGTCCGAACCCGCACCCGGACAAATTTTTATTGGAATTTCAATGTTGACCGGATGTTCGGAAGTCTCACTTACTCCTTACGGCTTTTAAATGAGAAAGAGAGAGATATAAGAGTGGAAGGGGAAGCATTTGCGGGATTTTCACCCTACTAGCCTCGGAAAATGTTCTGCGCGTTTGGCGCGGCGTACTCACTAGCGAATTGTGCGCAGCGCGCGCGGCGCGTTCTGCGCGTTTGGAGCATTTGATGGCAACTGAATACGCGCCTTATGGGGGGCACGCCAACCTTGCGGTACACTCATTTAACCTCCTATCACCATTTGTGAGCATGTCACTGTGTTGTCCCTCCTTTGTTCCCCATGCTCTCGACTGCGGCGACGATAGCGTCACACTGGCGTAAAAAAGCGATTTTATGAACGGGAGTGAAGATCACGCCAGAGTGACATACCCTACTCGTATTTATGAACGGGTTGGGTGACTCTCGGAGTCACGCTAGCGTGATTTTAGGCAAATTATGAACGCAGCCCAGGTATTATGTGGTATTTTCTGTGTGACGTGTGACAAAAGATCTGTAGTCTAAATTTTGCCAGACTGATTAAATTGTTATTTTGGGAAATATTTAAAAAAATCAAAACTAAAAATTTTACGAGGTCCTCTTAACTACTTAATTATTATCCATCACTTTTTTTGAGCCAAAATTTAAAACAATAATGGTTATATTTGAGCGCCAGAAGCTTGAACTTTTTGATGGTTAAATAAAAAAAAATACATTTTCATGATTACAATTTATTTACAAGTTGTAATCCGTTACACTGAAGTGAAGTAAAAATTTGTTATAATAAGGTGAAGTAAACTGAGCAGTTAAACTTTATTATTTACAATTTAGAATTTGTTACTGTTGAAAAGTTCAAAAAACCACGGTGAAAAATATGTTCAATCTTAAAAATACAAAATCAGAGATGTTCATGAGCTAAAGAGGAAAACACTACTAGCACAAAAAATTCGAAAAAATGGAAATTTCTGCTTTTCAGGGAAATCTTTCCGATAGTACCAGTAAGGTTTCGAATAAAAAAGTCGATGTTGGGTCGATATTGAAAAAAAAAATCGAAAAATGGAAATTTCAGGTTTTCATGCAGGGAAATATTTTCGGTGTCGAATACTTATAAAAAGTCGATATTAGTTCGATATCGAAAAAATGGAAATTTTCTGATTTTCTATGAAATATTTCCAGCAGTACAAACAATTTTAAAAAGTCGATATTGGGCCAGTATGGAAAAAAAAACAAAAAGGGGAAATTTCGCATCTTCGGGGAATCTTTCTGGCAGTATCGAATAATTTAAAGAGTGGATAATGGGTTGATATAGAAAAAAATTCAAAGGTCGGATTTTCATGCAATTTTTTCCGGTAGTATCAAATACTTACAAAAAGTCGATATTGGGTTGATAATAAAAAAAATAAAAAATGGAAATTTCCGATTTTCAGGAAAATCTTTCCAGTAGTATCGAATACTTATAAAAAGTCGATATTAGGTCGATATCGAACAAAAATCGAAAAATTCAAATTTCGGATTTTATGGAAATCTTACCGGTAGTATCGAATACTCACAAAAAGTCGATATTGGGTCAATAATTATACTATAATAATAATTTTAAAAACTCGATATTGGGTCAATGACGAAAAAACAAATCGAAGAGAGGAAATTTCGGATTTTTGGAAAACTCTCTGGCGAATCTAAATAAGTCGATATTTGGTCAAAATCGAAAAGTGGAAATTCCGGATTTTCATTGAAATATTTCCAGTAGTATCGAACAATTTTAACAAGTCGATATTTTTTGCCACTATGGAAAAAGGATAATTTCGGATTATCGAAGAAATTTTTTCAGCAGTATTGAGTAATTTTAAACAGCCGAAAATGGGTTAATACTGAAAAAAATTCAAATTTCGGATATTCGAGGAAATCTTTCCGGCAGTATCGAATACTTAAAAAAATCGATATTAGTTCGATATCTAAAAAAATCGATATTGGTTCAACATCTAAAAAATACAAACGAGGAAAGTTCGGATTTTCAGGGAAAACTTTCTAGCAGCAACGAATCATTTCAAAAAGTCAAAAAATCGGAAAGTGGAGATTTCCGTTTTTCATCGAAACCTCTCCAACAGTATCGAATAATTAAAAAAATGTGAAAAGTCGATATTGGTTCGACATCAAAAGAAATTGCCCTGAAATGGAAAAAATGGTAATTTCGATTTCAGGGAAATTTTTCAAAATTTTTATGAAAAAAAAAATTGAAAATTGCAAATTTCTGGTTATTGGGAACATCATTCCGGTACTACTGGATCACATTAAAAATTCGGTGTTGGGTCGATATCGAATAAGAATCGAAAAAAAAATCTAAAAAACCTTTTTAAAGACAAGCTTTTTAAGCCATGCACTAATACGAATCAAATAAAATAAAATAAGTCCTGGTTTTCGTTAAGATAATTCAATGCCAAATTACGACAAGTTGTTAAGTTGTTAAGTTCATAAAATTAATTTCATTGGACAGAGATTGGTTGACAAGCAAGTACCTACTTGCCATAGTATGTAGTTTCTTTACAATCCGTGCGACAAGCTTTTTGATTTACAAAAACTTGTCGTAATTTGGCATTGAATTATCTTAACTAAAACCTAGACTTATTTTGTTTTATTTTATTCGCTTTAGTACATGGCTTAAAAAGCTTGATTTTAAAAAGGTTTTTCTTACCTTTTATTTTATTTTGCGCTATTTAGTAGGTACCTATATTTGATTCCCATATCAGGACGGTGGTAAAGAAATGTAGTCCGCCATTTTGGGGCATCCGCTATATTGGATTTAGTATGACGTCACTTACCTTACTATTGTGTACTCGTCAAACTCTTTCATTTGCAGAAATTGGTAATCCACCATCTCGGCCATATTGAAACAATATTAAAACATATTCGTTTTCTACTTCAAGCCCTTTCATTTGGTACCCATATTGAGGAGGTTGAAAAGAAAATGTAATCCACCATTTTAGAGCGGCGGCCTTATTGAATTTAATGTGCTGTCACTAACTTTATAGTTTTCTACTCTTCAAGCCCTTTCACTTGATACCCATATTAAGGGGGTTGAAAAGAAAATGCAATCCGCCATCTTGTAGCGGCGGCCATATTGAATTTAGGGTAATGCCACTAACTTTATCGTTTTCTACTTGATACCCATATAAGGGGGTTGAAAAGAAAATTTAATCCGCCATCTTGGAGCGGCGGCCACATTGAATTTAGTGTAATGTCACTAACTTTATCGTTTCCTACTCTTCAAGCCCTTTCATTTGATACACATAATAAGGGGTTAACAGATTTCTGAGATAAAAGTCAGAATTTGTAGTTATAAGTCAGAATTTTGAGTTATAAGTCAAAATTCTGAGATAAAAGTCAGGATTCTAAGTTATAAGTCAGAATTCTGAGTTATAAGTCCTAAGTCAGAATTCTGATATAAAGTCAGAATTCTGACATACAAGTCTGAATTCTCAAACACAAATTCGAGTGGCACTTCTATGCTATCGTAAAACCCAAAGATGGATTAAAGCATGTAACTTTGATTTAATGACCCCGAACTCTGACTATAAAATAGATTAAAAATTAATAACAAAAAGCGATCAATTATCTTGACTTCACCTGACTTATAAATTTTCTGTACAATATTCACAAGGTAAAAGGTAACATTAATAAAATGCAGAAAGATTGGCGACTTCCCGTTCGACCTCGAAACAAAAGACAACAATAAACATACCTGAAGTCAAGATAACCAAACAAAGGAACCGAGGTTAAGCTCACGTCTAACTCTGGCAACATAAGGGTTCGTTTCAATACGTCTGTGCTAATATAACATAAATTTATAACTTATAACCAAGTTATGGACACAGCTCACAGCGTGAAGCCAACAGAGAAAAGGGGCGAACAGGCCTAGGTGAGAGTAGCTTCAAAAGGTCCACTCCCACACTTTAATAAGGCATGTGCTCGTAATACACATGTAAAAAAAGAAAACGTAAATTATTAGCATAGCGAAAACAAATGCACACACTTTACAAAACCACTTAAGCCGACCATAAAGTGGGAAATTAGGCTTGAAAGGAGATTTTCACAGGGGAATTTCTGAAATTATGCTTCTCGTAAACGCAGAATAGATCTAACATTCTGACAACGCAACGTTACGCAACACGGCGAACACCGCACTCGCCTTTTTAAATTCACCAGTTTCGACGAATCGCTTGCTCTTGCGGAATCTTGCGCCTTGTGCCCCCACAAAATCCGACTGAAATTTAAACGCGCGAGCGAGAGCGAACACACCGTGCCTGCTGTCGAGACAAAGAAAGACGATACGGGTGTCGGAGAATGTACTTTTGCTGTGCCTGACTCTAGACTTTTATTTTGTTATTCATCCAGTGTATTGTTGTTTCGTTATAATATGTACTAAAATGCATCACAAAATAGCAGACATTCCCAACATTTTTTCTCTGGTTTCTACTCGGAAACCTCTACTTTTTCATAATGTTTTTTCTTAAATGAATTAAAGAT
The DNA here is from genome assembly GCA_963920635.1 of Pseudeuparius sepicola. Lineage (NCBI taxonomy): Eukaryota > Metazoa > Arthropoda > Insecta > Coleoptera > Anthribidae > Pseudeuparius > Pseudeuparius sepicola. The sequence goes on from OY987303.1 coordinate 33,475,202, forward strand.
GATTCAAAATTACCAATATAGATAGACCTATACATTATTTTTTGAAGCCTTAAAATTAACATTTTTGGCTGTGGCACTTCAAGGGTGGTACAGGGTGATCCAATCAGTAACGTATTTAGAAGGGCGGGACCGAACCCATTTCGGAATTTGAAAATATTCACTCCAGCTTGTAAATTTGAAGATATTGGGATTTCCCAAGACTAATTTTATGTAATTTTTCTTCAAATTTTTAAAAAATTTCGCCTGCGGCGCATTTTGTAGAATTATTTTAAATTCCCTTGTTTATAAAAAAGACACAAAAATTGTCCCTCCACCACTTGAAATTAATTCCTATATACGTCACAGAAGTGATCCAAACTCGTAGCCCCGGCCTACCATTTTACAGAATGACATGTAAAAAATATACCTTTGTAAGTAGCGTACCGACTTTCAAAAATTTCTTCTTAATGGATTAAATAATTCCTTGTCGGGGCCCCGCATTTTCATGCGGCACCCGGCCCCGCAAAATCTTGAGCCGGTCCTGACCATCGCCCCCTAAAAATACGACCTAGTTACGTCTATGCAAGATATGTATAGTTAAATCTCAATACTTGAACGTTTATCTAACAACTTAGGTACTTAGTATACCTACTTACTTACTTACCCATACTTACCTTACTTACCTCTACTTACCTTACTTAATTTATTTTACCTAGTAGATAGTTGGGACTGGACTTTCCTACTTGTGGCAAGTATTTTTTAAATCTGACTCTTATCAGCTTGGAAAGGGAGGGTGTCCCACTTTGGCATCCACCAAAAAATATACATATAGTATTTTAAAAATTATGTACAGGGTGTCCCACTTTAAAGTGCTACACTCCTGTAAAATTTTCATTTGTGAACCGATTTTAAAAACCTTTTTTTTGTTGGATAGGTCTTCTAAGGCCCATTGCATTTTTTTATGAAAGTCATGGCTTTAGTTTTATATAGGTATGAGAGAATGAGAGAAATTAAAGATTTTTTAAAGGGAAACACATTATCACATATAGGTAGATAATTAATTAGCACTAAGTTCGCATCAAAAATATTCTGTTTCATTCTTATATCAATATATAGATAATGGTGCGAAAATTTTCACTAATTCTCCGTTATAAGAAGACAAGTTTTCCATAAAAAAAATAGCAAAAATATTATTTCTTGAATTCACGATTCACACCAACATAGTTCTTATTGTCACCAGAACATTTCGTCACCTTGGAATTACACTGTGTACGTGACATTTTTGTCAATTTTGCATTTTCAGTATTACAGTCTTGGTCTTGTAGTCTTGGCTTGATTCTTACGGAGTCTCATGAGCGTATGTAATATCCTGAAGGGTAGGCAACCAAAAGTACAAAGATGTATGTGTATGAAACAATTATTTCAGACTTACAAAGTGGTATGTATGTGCACAGACCACTTTATGATATTGGATTTCTTTAAATTCCAGCTCCAGCTATACACATACAACTTTGTAAGTCCGAGATCACACTGGGATTACCTTGTTCGATACTAACGCCAGTGCAAAATAAAGCTTCAAGATTACAAAAAAATATTGTCCAAACTGTTGTGTAGTACGAGTTGTGAAACGAAGTACTTTATATGCTTTCTGTTAATTTTTGCGAGTAAAGAACATTTTGTCATATTACATTTATATGAAAATAAGAAAGTGAGGTTAGGTGAGATATTAGATATAGGTACCTATTTTAAGTTATTTATCGAAGTAATTATATTCTAAAAATTGCAGGTGTTCTTGGTCAAAACGCAAAATAATTCAATGTGACTTTACCGAATTGAGGTAAATTCATTATTATTTGTTTAATATAGTTTATAATGCATTGTTATGGATACGATTCAGACAATACAAAGACAAAGAATATACATGTACCTTACACTTCTGATAGTGAATCAAGTGAATCGGATTGTGGCGAACATATTTGTGCTGATACTGAAACTCAACCTAACGATGAGGTTCCTCAAACTAATTCCCCTAAATCACAAGCGCAAGAGACTGCGAAATCCAGAAACATGGATATGCAATATCAGGAAGGAGGCACATGATTCTGGCAAAGAATACATATCAATCAGAAAAAATACAGTTCTTGCTAAGATATTGTCTGACAGCGAAAAATTGTTGGAATAGCTGTTTGTACAAATGCCAAACAGTTATTTCACAAGACGAAAGAAAAATCACTTTGATCGATATTACATTTTGAATGAGCAGGGTAAAAACTGTTTATCTTATTCACTACAAAAAAATTACTGTTGAACAGCGCGGAAAAAAAGACAGATTGTAACGGATTTTTTCATTTCAAAATCCGTTACTACTTTTATATTTTGTTATTAACTTAAAGTCATTATTTTCAAACATATATCTCATACTTAATAACTAATTTATTTTTCGTACAGTTTCAATTCATTTATAACATTGTATTTGGTTTTATTACGACTTTCAAATTTTAAAACTTTCTTTCAAATTTCAAATAATTCAAATTTTCGCGCGCCGTATACGTTAATGGCCGTGTACTTTCGCCTAGCCTCTAACCCTGGCATATTCAAAATGCGAAAATTCAAGTGTGTGTTTGCCTTATCAACAGGTATGTAGTTAAAAATCTGTATTATGAATTACTTGATTTTTTCGGTTCTTTTGATGCATATCTTGCATATAAACTCTGTCTAGTTTATTAGGTACTGATTGGTCGAATGCGATCGGATGATTTTTGGTGCCGCCCAGGACCCGCGCCAACGGCAGTTTCAGTTTGCTCCCGGTCTCCGTAGAGAAAACTCAGTAAAACAAAATGTCTTTCAAATTATGAATATTTTCGATTTTTATCGGGTCTAATTATGGCCATCGGTGGATTGTTTTGAGTGGTTTTGTATCGTGATATTAAGGTTTTGATTTATGTGACTAATATTTTTGGTATTTCTAAATCTTTGCATGTGCACGACGTTGAGAGGCAACGCCGTTGGCACGAGGCACTTCCTTTCTTGGCTGCGTAGCTGTTGAAACTTGGGACACAGCGAGAGGGTGGTGGCTGGATCTGGAAAATCCCACAGGTGAGTAATTTCTTTTGATTTTTGCTTAATTCAGCGACTTTACTACTCACCTGTGGCGTTTTTTTGGACGTGCTGTTTTTTGAAGGACTCATTTCGTCCAAGGCCCCGGCCATCTTTGGCTCAAAAACATAGCACTGTTCCTTTTTTTGAATGCCCACCATCTCGCTGTTGTTTCCTTGTCGAATATTTTCAAGTTTTTGGTCATATTTGTGCTGATACTGAAACGAAAGTTATTTTTCTTATTTTTCGGGTTAAGTCTCGATTCTGTAGTACGGAGCCACTCAAATAAATCTGACACCGATATCTTCACTTTTCTAGTAGATTCATTTTAACTTATATATTTTTTTACTTTCTTAAATTCTGTATTTGCCGTTCAGGTCTCAAATAAACTTTTCGCCTTAAATAAGTTTTAAAATTTCATAAATTTCAAGAATTTGGGCTAGAGCATTCTCAAAATTTTTCTTTGAATTAAATATTAAGCATTTTGCTATTCCGGTCAGTTAAATAATATTATCTATAAAATTTAAAAAACTATGCATAGTTCTCCTTAGTTTAGTATAGTTCTAAAACATTTAATTTTTATCGTTATTTGTCAACATTAAGTAACTTTTTAACAAAATTCAATTCTAAATATTAATCGTAACCTTGTCTAATGCTGTTTTTTCTCTGATTTGTTCATGCTTGCACACCATCTCTGAGGACGCTACGATCACAGCCCTCTGACGACGGAACAACGTGACGACAGTTGCGTAGGCATCGAGTGGAGTTGCGTTGGCATAGGTGTTGACTCCTGGTCAGCTCTACTTCGGCGACGCCCTGAGATATCCGCCAGCCACAACATCTGCAACGCCTATTCGAGCAGACATGGACCGGAGGAAGCCCTAGCCACGCCCCACACTACTACGAGCCTCGTTTGAGCGTAAGCGACTGAAGACGCAGTTCAGTTTAATTGTAAAGCCAATTTAATCTTTTTATTTGTTCTAAAACCAATTTTTATCAAAATTTTAACTTTCAATTTCTAACTAAAATTCAACTCTATTTTCTAGCTTATTGTACTTTAAATGGTTGCTCAAATTTAACTTTATTCTCAAAATTGTAACATCCTCAAAACTTGTGATCAATAAATTATATTGTAATAAGGTAACAGGATTTTATTGAACCGACCCAGCTATAGCAAACCTCGGTTTGTTATAAGATATACAAATAGTCGAAGAAACCAAACCTTTGCATATTATTTTCAAATCTGAAGCAGATCTTCCAATACAAGGAAAATACACTAAGCATAAAATACCCGATGATGATGTCAATTTAGTAAAACAGCGTATAGAATTTTTCTCTAACATCTCTCACTCACACTACTGCATGGCTGATACTCAAAGACTTTACTAAGATTCTACCTTAACATTAATGAAATGTATGATCTATATATTGAGTTTTGTGAACAAACTAATAAGCAACCTGTAAAGGAATCAATTTATAGAAAAATATTCTCTAACGTATATAATTTATTCTTTCATGTGCCAAAGAAAGATAGGTGCGACTTATGTGAAGAGGTTAAGATAAATAAAAAATGTAGTGACTGCTGAGAAAGAACAGTATGATAACCCGCATATAAAAGAAAAAAATGCATCAAGAAACGAAAAAAGAAGAGATAGAGAAAGCCCTAATTCTACATTTTTGGTTTTTGATCTGCAAAATGTGATACCCTGTCCCAAGGCAGAAATTAGTAACATTTACTACAAGAGTAACCTGAATCTATACAGCTAACACGTAAAGGTTGTAATAAATTCGGTAAAATGTTGTACCGTTTGATTAAAAATTAAGCCAGCTTAAAAATGGAACTGAGCAAAAAATAAGCACTCATTGTACATACAGTCGTCTAATAAAGAAATATCTAAAAACTTAATAATTTATGTTAAATTTAAAATTTATGAAAACATTTTTGTATGTAATATTATTAGTGTTTGCGTACCGATACAAGAAAAGTGCGTTCTTTTAAATGACGCTATCCAAAATAGTGGTTGCCATTTAAAAAAATATGGATGACGTCATAGCTTGGTTAGTAATGACGTCACAAGAACGATAAATATGTCAAAATATACGCCTTTCAAAATTATGTTGGAAGTGTCGAAGCGTTTTTTTTTTAATCGCACAGTACAATATTTTACCGAATTTAATCCAACATTTACGTGCTCACTGTACAGGGTGTTCCAGCGGAAAATTAACAGGCACTATAACGGCCGGGAAATTTTTTTCCTGGAAAAACGCAAAAATGGGTCAATTTTGTTTGGCAGAGGGAAGGGGGTTCATGTCGCACACCTTTGGAAACGTCTCAATTCTCTATACACCTGCATCAGATTTTCGAAAATCGATCGACTTTTCAAAAAGATACACCGAATAAAATGCATTCATTTTCAATTATTGCCTGGTATTGTTAAACAATTAAGCCGAAAGTGGCGGTCGGGGGCCGTAAGTTATAGAAAGCATGTTCAGCAACATTATTTTGACGAAACTTTGATATACGGGGAGGAAATTGAAACTTTATTGTAATAAATGCTCAAAATGTTGCCCATTCACTTCCACGCAATAATAAAGATTTTGTGCAAAACGCTGCCGAACATTGTGCAACATTTCAGGGGTGATTTGTCGACATTCGTTTATAATACGGAGACGCAGATCTTCTATTGTTTAACAATACCAGGCAATAATTTAAAATGAACGTTTTGTATTTTACACGATGTATATCTTTTTGAAAAATCGATCGATTTTTGAAAATCTGATGCAGGTGTATAGAGTCCCCCTCCCCTTGCCAAACAAAATTGACCTATTTTTGCTTTCCCGGCCGTTATAGAGCCCGTTACGTTTCCGCTGGAACACCCTGTATAATTTAATTGCAATATTATCTAGCACGAAACAAGTTTACTGTGAATTGTGGCATGAAATTTTCTACTCGTGGACATTCCTGTGTCCAAGAAATAGATTCTGTGCATAGTTGTATTGAGAGAGTATTAAACAAAGCAGAATATTATTCATCCGTTTCACTTTTAAGACTTCTCTTAAAAGTTAGATCCCATAGGCTTTATAAGATTATATACAGATGCACGCAGTTCACTTGAAAAATTATAGGTCATGCGCGTTTGGCGTCAATTAAAAAGTCATCCCTTTATCAAAAGTGAGTGCCTTAAAATTCACACAAATAATGTTCACTCATATACAAAAAATCACATCAATCACCTGATTGGAAGAGGGCTTCGATTTGATCATTGCTAACAACTAGATCAGGTGCAAATAATGAAATAAAAGTACCAAAAGCCTCAACTGATAAGAAGACTATGTTGTCAGCTGAAAAAGTAAAGGCAATTAAAAGTATGTACCCATGGATGCCGCTCGTTGACAAAGCCTACTTTGAAGCAATATCACCAAAGTAACATACTTTTAATGATTTTCGTTTTCCCTTGTTATTATCCTACTTCAGTAGAGTGTTTTGTTTGAGTTTTTGGATTTTTAATTTTTGTTACAAAGTTGTAGGTATGTAACTGTTTTTTCTAAATAAACTCATACAATGATATAACAAAATTGTATGTATTTTTTTAATAAATTAAATTACTCTAAATAAATATAACTTTTCAATGTTTGTTTATATAATGATATTTGTAAATACCTACTAACATATAAATTTCGATAGCACAATCCACATTTTAGCAATATTTCGTGCTTGACCAGATGTGTTAATCTTCTTTTTTTAATAACTCACAGTTAAGGTAATTTCACATACAACACTGTAACTCCAAGGTGAAACTCCAAGGTGAAATTTACTAAAAAAGAAGGTGTACAATTTTCCAGATATGGTGTTGATTTATATAGACCACTTTTTACTGTGATAGTTGTACTACTTAAAAGTAAAAAAAATCTTTAACATAGATCAACCTGTACAGATTTTTGCAACGGAATTTTGTAAACTCAACGATGGAATCTTAATGCTTGATAACAAAATGTAAGCTTGGCTTAATGAGATGGTAATGAAAGTGGTAAGATAATATATCGACTATGAACTTAAAGTTAAAAATTAATACTCAAAAGTGATCAATGAACTTGACTTAACCTGACTTAATAAGTTAAACTAAATTAAGTAAATTGATCTAAATTACAAGACAAAAGGAACATTAAATAAATGCAAAACGATTGGTGACTTCCCGATTTGATCTCTAATCAAAACAGCCCCGTAGGCTAGGTAAAATAAGAAAAACTTGTAAAGTCTACACCAATATCAAATAACTTAAGTGTTGGGTATCTAGCGATTCTGTGCTAATTAAAACATAATTAAATAACCAAATTATGGCCACGACCTGCATTGTGAAGCCCACAGAACAAGGTGAACAGATTCCGAATCAGATCGCTACGAATAAGTCGACCAGTGTTGATTATTATTAATATATTATTAATAAAAAATAAAGGAGTAGCTAACTCACCCGTAATTCTGCTTCATGTATACTCCCAGTGGTCTTCACTGGTATTGGTCGCTGATTCAACAGAAAACTATTATTAGCACAGCAAAACTAAACGCACACCAGATACTAGACCACTTAAGCTGCCCCCGAGAATTAAGCCCCGAAAAAAGATTTTCCGGCGGAAAACTTCGAATAGAAAATTCAGGACTTAACACCGTGTGACGTGAGTTTCACGATGATCAAATGGGAAGCCGCCGATTGTTGTCGCCAGTCCTATTTATAGTCTTTTTCAAAATGAACGAATTTCCGGCTTCTAGAATATTATGGAAGGTTTTGCCATCGAAATGAATAAAAAAGAATTCATAATTACGGAAATTATCATATATATTCTGCCGACAGAATGAACCATACATAAGGAATACATGGAACGAACTGTCAAAGTATTAAGTACTAAGTTAGCAACGTAGCGCTAATCGAATAGTGAATTGTATATGGAAACAAGTACTATTGTGTACTATTTACGTGAAACAAGTTAGCAACAAATCTTATTTTTTGTTCTAAAATACATACTAATAACGCTAGTAAAATACTTGTGCACTAGGCACATATCTGTTTTATATACTATTTTATATTATTGTTTTAAACTAGCAAATTATAGTATCGGTTAGGCAACACAAAGTAATTGCTCAGCTTGTAGATGGTTGCAGGTAGTAGGACAATATTTTTCGACCGCTTTGTAATATACTAGGTGTATTTTACAAAACGGAATGAAATAGTGCATTTAAAACATCGTAACGGAAATTAGACAGAATTTTTGTTACACAGCACCAAAACCCATAAAAAAATACGAAAACTCAAATTTAAGTATTTCCGTATTTAAAAATATTAAATTTGTCGTCATTTGAAAAAGCACCCTCCATTTCTAATGATTCAAATTGTTAACTAAATGATACAGTGGGAGTTATGACAAATGACAAAGGGTGGTTTCGTTGTTTCAAAGCCTTCTAGGTGGAGGATTTTTATTATTTTTTTATTATCGTATGTGAGTGTTATTAGTCTTTGCCGTCATTTTTTTAGTTCTCCAATTGAAAGATAAGTTGTAAGTTAAATTGTTGACAATACTGATTAATATTTAGACTTCTTATTATTAAATACAGGGCCGCAATAGAAAAAAATTAACGGAAAAAATGAATTTTCAGTAAAATTGTCTCAAAACATTTTAAAAATAATATTTCGTGTTATACATCATGGTATTTGCAATGAAAAGTGCTTTCAAAGTCTGCAAAAAAAAATTCAAGTCCGTATTTAAAAAAATAAAGTTAAAGATGGTTTCTCAAAAACAAAACTTTGTAGAATAAATCTAAAAATGCCATCTTAAAGCCCATTAAAAAGTGCCATAAGAAAGTATTTTTTTTATCTGTAATAACAACTTAAGAAAAAAATAAAATCGAAAACGAAAAATTTTACTTTTTTCAAAATAACTCAAAAACGAAAAAAGATATTAGAAATCTGTTTGTGCCATTTTATTGACCTCAAAAATTCGCAACTTTTTCCCCATTTAACCGTTGCCGTTTCTCTCTCCGTTTGCAATATCCCCATGCTGTTCATTCTTATCCGGGACACAGTGTATACAAAAGCAAACGTAAGATAAAGATATTACGACAACTTTGTATTGGATAAAGATAACCAAAGGCAAAACTTCATGTCTGCAAAACTTACTACATATGAAAGTTATGGTCCACGCCAAAACAATAAAAATTATAGTCAAAATAATAAGTAAAAAATCAAGATATTAATTTGATCGAGATATGCGATCAAAGCTTGAGCAAAATGAAAAAAATATAGCTTATTTTGTTAGACTTCATGTTCAACTTTATAACTGAAATGGTTGCGCCAAAAGCTTCATCTACCTTGATGGCTAAATAAAAGAGTACATTTTTCTATTTACAAGTTGAAATTTGTAGGTATACGTATAAATAAGTTGTTACAATAAAGTGAAGTAAACTGAGTAGTTAAACTTTATTATGTTCAATCTAAGAGTGTTCAATTTAAGAGTGTGTTAGAGTGCCTTGCGCACCCTTAAACTTATTCAACTGGAATATTTTTAAATTTTTGTTTGTAACAAACAATAATAACAAAAAAGTTAGTAACAAGCACAATTCAGAAATTTAAAAAATATTCCAGATGAATGAATGTAAAGGTGCGCAAGGCACCCTAACATACTCTTAAATAATTTCTGACTATCAATTGTTTCCATAGCTAGATTTCGAAAAATGATTAGAAAAAATTCCATATTTTTTACATATTTGACCCTGTATATTTTGAACAATAAAAGATACAGAAAATCTTTCCCTATACAAAAGTTGTTGAGAATGATAAGAGATTTCAATAAATATAGAGAAAAACTGGTATGTTTCTGGAAAAATAATATCGATGACGTCACAGCGGCCAATTTCCCAAACATCAAATTTTCGGTCAAAATTGGACCTCAGTATGTCCCATTTAAGAACCCCTTTTCGAAATTTTATTTTGAGTTTTCGTGTTTCCGCTGTAGGCCTGGGGCGTCGAGTTTGGATCACCCTGTACATCGAGTCTTAAATGACATTGAAAATGCCATTACTTTTACCTGAGTAAAGAAGATTCACAGTAATATAAGTATTAAAAATAAATGAGCTAAAACACAATGAAAACTTTAGAAAACCTTTATTCTCCAGAACAATTATTTTTTTCGTTAAATTCAGATATTCATCGATATTATGATATTCTAAATATGGACTCAAGGATAGTTTTTGTTACTCATTTTCCGATAATATTTCCCGAGAAATTTTCGTATTTTCACTTATTTTTTATACCCACAAAAAATTCCACTACCGGAATTCCCAAAAATACCTGTCTCCATGAAAAATATACCTTGAGAATGGAGGAGTTATAACATTAAAAAATATAGGAACTTATGATATATAGAACATATTATTCAATGTAAAATCCACTCGTCCGCACATTTGCCGCATTTAAGCTTTTTTTTTAATCGTACTCAGTCTCGACATAGCCATTGTACGGGTTACATCCTTGTTATTTAAAAAAATATATAAAAGTCTTTTAAAAACCAGTATCAGCGTCCACAGAACTTAACTAGCGCCAACAAAAGCTCAGAATAATAGTATACAAACCAATGGTGGGTTTATCTTAATCCCTATGATGCCCATTAAAAAACGTTAGTGAGAAATATAAATAGTTTTTTAAAATTTATTTGTCCAGTTATTCTAGGGTAAACTTTGTGTATGAGGAAGAAAGCGATATATTAAAAATTAAGAGCTTATTTTTACCAATTTGTATGACCCGTTGGTGTAAAAAGATTATTACGTTAAAAACGTTATAAGAAAAGTGTGTTTTAGTTCCTGCGGAGCAAAAAAATATGTCCCTTTCTAGTGAAATTTAAAAAAGTTGTCGTCAACATTGTACAATAACAATTCTTGTACGATTTATCAAGAAGAAGAATTGAAAAAGGAAGTTTCAATTATCATAGTCAATACCCATTCGCAGTCTTGAAACAATTCTTTATGCGAAGAATTTTAAGAATATAAAACCACAGTAAAGATAATGTTTAGCTTTATAACGAGCTCGTACGGGAAAATGTACGAAAAGTTAATGGAAAGCCTCTAAGGTGCTTGTTCGAGTTTTCCCTCTCAAACAACACCAATCATTATGCTGCATATATTTATTTTCAAAGTTTACTTTTTATTATGGTATGGTAAAAGAAAATATACCTACTTGAAATACGAAACGGAAATGTAATTATAAAAAAGCATTACCTATAATATCTTGTTTACTTTCGGTTGATAGAATTGCGAGCTGGAAATTCCGTTGAACGAAGGGGCGCCTTAAGCAATAAGTCGCCAAGCAGAATATTATTATGCGTTGCTTTGATATCGTGATTCAGATTGTGGTGTTGTGTCTATTGGTTGGTCTATGAGACCACCGATATACTTTTTTATATTTTATTATCTGCAGTCTTGCAAGCAAGATTGTAAAGGCACTTATATCATTACAGATGCCAGTAATAACTACCCTTCAATTTCCAGATGTACAGGGTTGTAGGGTAATAAGTTGCATCACGGAAAACTGCTTCGCTCAGCGGTATATACCCACTCCGGATCAGCGCCACTTGCTGACTTCGCAGGTCAATGGGAAAGGGGCACATAAATTATATATATACAGTATGTCCACGGATATACATCCCAAGAGGAGAAATGGACAAAAAATTTCATGTTACGGCAAAAAGTCATTCTTGAAAAAAAGTCTGTTTGTCCTTAAAAGAAGATTGGCATGGAAAGGGTTAAAATTACTTATACTCGGTGACCAGAAAATTGAAGAAACGTTAATTAGCATAAGAGTAAACTACCTCTATTTGTAGAGACATTGAAAAAAGTTATGAAATTTTTGGTCCATTTGTCCTCTTGGGATGTCTATCCGGGGACATACTGTCTGACATATTTTTGTTTACGTTCAAAACGTAGACTTGGACACCACTTGGAGAGTTTTTAGGTCCACCCTCTTAACTTCTTTGTTTTTGAATTTAGGAAAAAAAGTTGTACCTAGATATGAGAATAATAGAAAATTTTCTTGCAATTTCGGATATGTAAAACAATCGTATGTCGCGTTTCGGAAATACAGACCACACTGGAACGCCCCGTATATTATCGAATTTTTACAATATGCTTTATCCCGATTACAACGGTATATAATATATGTCATATGTTTTCTCCAACCGGTTTTTCAAACTTCATTTTTTTTCATCCCGTATCTCAGAAAAGAACCATATCCGGATAAATTGAGTATAAAAATGATGAAAATAAGGCCCCTAGAACGTTAACGGTCATTTTGTAATTATCCAGACAGAAAAGTTAAGGTTGATATTTCTGGTCCAGGGGAGATTTAACCGCAAACGTTGCGTTTCTTAGATACAGTTTGTAAAAACATAAAAACTGAAGTTTAAACGCCCTGCATTGAAAAAAGAACAATTAAATTAAATTAAAAATTAAAATTAGTTTAATAATAATTTTCTTGAAATCGGCAGTAAAGTGTCCCAAAATCGTCATTAGAAGCTCAGAAATCGGCACTGAAGTAACCCATTATTGTACGATTTTTTCAATAAGTAGGCCTTGGCGAGATGTAAACATCAAACGTCAGGCGCGGAGCCATCGCCCGTCAAAAGTGACAAAATATTCAAAACCCGGCCAATAAAGGCCCATTTAACTATTCGTACACATTGCGAAATTGTTACCTATAGCAGCGCAATCTATCAGTATAAATATTTTAGTAGGTTTGAATATCAATAGATTTATTATGGAGGATGCACAACAAGCAGCAGTTTGGTTTTTCTGTTCGAAGCCACGGCGGCTTTGTCATACCTAGGTAGAACGATCGTCAAAATCAAGCAACGCCGCGCGTAGTCGGTTCATGGACGGGTGATCCGTTATTATTATTTTCTTGCCTAATAAAACATTTTTTTCCGATTTAAAAAAATATATAATATGTACCTCGGCACTGAAGTTCTTTTTATGACTCATGTGGTTTATTTGCCTCGGCCAGAGGCCTCGGCAACTAAATTCCACATGAGTCATAACAAGTCGAACTTCAGTGCCTTGGTACATAAATAACTATTAATGAATTAAAAATTCAGGATTCACCTTATGTGTCTCTTTCCTACAGAGAAGTGCTAAGTTAGCAAGTGCCACTGATCCAGAGTACTTAGGTCCATCTTATTATCTTATTAGAGTCACATTGCTTCAGCCGTATATAATTGAATTTTTATTGTAAAGTTTATTATTCGCTTTTTAATTTTCGGTTTGAAATAAATGATAGTGTTTAAAAAAGCATTTTCCGTGCCAAGAAGCTTGTGGCGCAGTCAATAGGACACTCAGTTGTCTAAAGCGTGTTATAGTATTGTTTCTTGAAAACGGTTTACTGAGTGTCCTACAGTCTACAGGAAAGGCGAATAACAAATGACAAAAAATTATACAATTCTTTAATACTTTAGTTATTTATTTTTTCTTAGTTCAGAATATGGACCCGAAATAAAAAACAAGTTAATATAATAAATACAACATTTGATGAGTAAATTTTGCACGTATTGTTGACAAGATTAGTACAAAATTATTTAGCTTTTTACAAAAATTAGCTGATCAAAAGTTAAAGATAATCTCAGAGTAAAGATTCGTTATATAAAACTAAAAGTGTTTCGACGTATAGTTCTTTATTTTGGAATAGCACTATCGATGGGGATACCTTCACCTTGTAGTAGTACGGCGACTGCTAAGCCACCAGGTATCCAGTCTCTTTGAAGTGCAAGAACTTCCACGGCTAACTCACATCGGAAGCAACTAGCTGGATTCCGGAATGTGCTGGTAGCTAGTCAAACCCGGTCGTTATGGCTGTACTGGCGGAGTGGTACCCTTCATGCAGTCCTGTGCATTTATTCGATGGACATGAAATAGTAATGGAAGAAACAGTGTATGTATTTTACTGGAGAAATGCAAGAGAATTCTGTGCTTTTACAAAATAAAAATGAAATTGTATAAATTAAATATTAAAATTAAGTTACAAGGGACTGTGCACAGACTGGTAGCCTAAATAATTTTCAGTAACCTAATCTTTGGTGTATCTTAAACAGTAATACTGTTGACTGGAGAAAAATTTATATTCAGTTTCCAAAAAAAATCCCCAAATTAAATCTGATTTACCTTGACACTTCAAGAAAATATGTAATTATCAAAAATTAACTTTTACAACAATGTGGAAATTTTGGGGTTCTTAATGATATCAAAATGATTGCGAATGAAACAACCCGACAGGGCTACGTTACTACACAAACGGTCGATTCAGTGTATAAGAAGACATTGTATCACGAAAGTAAATCCAAATTACCACCGCGTACTAATGAATTAAAATCGAAACATAGAGGTGGCAAAGCCGACATTCCGAAGAAATAAATGAAACAAACACTCACTCCAGATTCCTGTATAGCCGTGGGCAGGACCAACCACCATCAATCCCAGCTGTTCAGCTTCCTAGACGGCTCCAACTCTGGTAGATCCGTCAGAATTCAATCCACGACGTAAAATTCTTCCATGTGGTTATATAAAATTAAACAAAAACAAATATTAGCACTACGCAGTAGATGAAACCGTATAAGGAGACTTTTTACACTAAATCAACTCGAAATAGGTGTCAATAAAGCACGATGATTTAACATTATTAGGAATTCAAAGAGAAAATAAGAGTACCGTATCTGTCGCGTTGATGAGGAGTCAGAAAAAAGGCAAATTTTCGGTCGAGCCTCTTTTTATAACCTCCGTCTGTCAAAACGTATTTTCGCCTTCTCGAAGGTAATAGAAGGATTTTATTTTTAAAGCTATGACGAAAAAATTTAAATCTGGGCAGAAAACGGAAATTGCCAGACCACAAAATACAAACGTTCGGAGAAAACATTGTTAACTGTTGCTATGGAAGTTAGACAATCTTTTTCTTCAACATTTACGGCAGGAGGCTTGGATCTCATATTACTAGATACGTTCCTCAGTAAGACTTAATTAATTTTATTTAAATAATGTGTGAAGTTATTCCAAAGCGAATCGACAGTAACGTACCTGTATCAAAACCACTATAAAATTAATTTAATTATGATAAATAATCAACACACTCTCGTGTATGTACGGCTGCAGAGTAGTGACGTAGTGACAGTTTTTATTCGCATGCCACAATCACATTTTAAGAGTTTCGTCCCAACCCGCAACCTAGACAAATTTTACAGCATAGGACACCTCCTAGATTCAATCAATCCTTGCAACTTACGAATTACCTTCGCAGTTTTTTTTTTTCAAAGACCCAATAATTATTTTACCCTTCGAAGTAATCCAAGCCCTTCAAATACGTAAGACCCATTCCCATAATAGCCCTTTCCTCAGACCCCTATGAGGGTTTGTGGTCAAAATGCTACAAGGCCCCAACAAAGTTTCCAATTTTTAAATCGTAGGAAAAATAATATGTACTATCCATAGTAGAAATTACAGACAAAATTAATTACAAAATAACAATAAAATCCCCTAAAATTATGTTTATTTGACTTCTAAAAATATTTTGATTGTGTTCTGGACTTGGATAATAGGTATATCTCGACGCCGCTAGTTTTAAATTATTAGTTTAGGGTCAGACTAAGTAATTTTCATGTTTTGTTTATATTGGTCGGCCGGAGGGTGAGACTCAGGTCACTTGTATGTGATTTACTGGGTTTAGGTTAAGATAATGAGTACCTAAAAGAACGCACTTGGGTTTCTGGGAATGGGGAAGGTCAAGTTGAGTGGAACGGGGCCAGAGGGTTGGAATATGAACGGAGACAAAGCAGTCTTTTAACGAGATCGAAAATAAGAATGCCGGCCCCGAATCCCTAGTTGTTATTCTCTATTCGTTTGATTTTATCTGTTTCGATTTAAGTTAGCTGGTAGTTATTGGTATATCCCGATTATTGGTATTTAGTTGCTTGTGCTGCTGAGCCATTCTTACATTTTAATAAATCAGATCATAGTGTTTACATTGTGTGTGTTTGATTACACAATGTCTTCGGAAAACGTCCGCCAACCTGAACTTCCGACATCACAAGTGGCATTACCCGTAAAATTACCCATCGAGGGACTTCACGTACTACGTTTAGCTACGCATTTAATCAAAACACGTGAAAGTGATGAAGCATTAACAACGCATTGCACTGTGTGGTTCCAACGATAAACAGCCGTTGCTAGTTATTACATCAGTCCTAAGCGACGTGCCGTTACCGAACATGTAACAGTGATAGATAATTTTTGGGAAAATGTTATTCTTGTGGACAAGATGGCCACAAATCGTTCCTATGTCCAGTGAAAGGCCCATATCTGACGGGAGGTCCGGTTCCAGCAGCAACAGTAAAATGTCCTTGTTTGTCAACTGTTTTGCCTGCGGGAAATCGGGTCATATTTCGACGCATCGTCCTGGTAAGACAAAGCTGGCAACGTCAAGGGGTAAACGAAGGAACTAAAATTGAAAAGACATCAAGATTGTTCCATTTCTTTTTGATTCTCGATCAGAGTGTTATCTGTTTCATGTTGCTTAAATGGCACATTGAAAAATTGTATGGTCTCTTTGATAGGTCGGCGAGAAAGTTCCAACACTTTACAAGTTTGTAAAATTGGTTTCTTTATCATAGGCACTTGCTAAAGTATCTGTTATAAATTGAGTGATTTTATGATTAGGGCAATCCAAACAGGAAGTTTTAGGTCTCATTGAACTTGTAGGTTTATGAATTTTAGGTAAAGTGTAAAAACAAATTCTACTAAATTTGTGCCCGCCCTATTAAAAAAAAAAATCAACATAAATTGCTGAAACCTCAAATTAGTAACCCCCTGTAGATTCTAAATGACATTCTTCATAATATTTTTCGATATTGTCAAAAACAACAGTCCTTTACTCTTGGTAACTAACAAAATATTTCTAAATTTTGCGTAATACTGAACATCCTGTATAAAAAATCAAAAATATTTTAACCGTTTTGGGCGTTTTGGAACAAGCAGGAGTTTTTATAACGGGTGACTTTTTGTCGTACACTCACGAAAAAAAACTTTTCCCTCTTCCGGACATCAGAGCGGGACACGCTGTATATCTAAACCATGTCTAACACCTTACTTCGTTAAAAATTAGAAAAAAAGCACGATGCCAACAACCCAGAAAGTTTCAAATTTGTACAGGCATCTGAGGGGACTTCGGCGAGTTTACTGTGATTTTGCAGGAATGTTAAAATTTACAAATCGCTGCAAATTCGGCTTCAGATCTTAAATATTAAGAGAAAGACTAGGTACCTATATCAAAATTGGCACAATGTTAAAATTTTGTCCGTCGTGAAATTCATAGATTTTACTTTTTTTTCCAATTTTAGCAATGTTGCCAATCTCTGATCAAGTTGCAAATTTTAATATAAGCTTCTCGAGGCCAATCGAGTTTTCCATGCAGTTTGCAACGACTTTAAAATTTTGTATATAATCACAATTTTCAAAAAAAGTATTATTGTGAATTTACCTATCTGACAAAGTCTAGTTTATTGCAAATTTAGCAGAATGTCTAAAACAGGATCGAAAAGAAAAAAAAACTCGATGCCATCAATCCAGAAAGTTAAAAATTTTCACAGGCATCTGAAGTCACTTCGGCGAGTGTACTGTGATTTTGCAGAAATGTTATTTTTTTCGCAAAGTTAGATCAAAAAATGTTATTTTACCACAATTAACCATCTTGCCATATTTACAAACGGTTGCAAAATCGGCTGTAGATCTTAAATATTAAAAGGAAGGTTATATAAAAATTAAAACAATGTTAAAATTTTGTTCACAGTTTTAGTTTTTTGCATTTTTACCAATGTTAATGTTGCCAACCTTTGATCAAGTTGCAAAATTCCATAATTTCGATTTGGGTGATATTTTATCATACCCAAAGTTTTAAAAATTTTAGACTTAATTTGAATTCATTTCCATTATTTATTGGCCTAACAGCAATTACCGCAGGATTGAAACGTTATTCTATTCCGCACGCAACGCGGAGTTGGAGCGGCTGCGGCCGGGCACTGAAAATATCCGCTTTTATCTTCATCTTATTCTCGAGATGGTTCAGATACAGTAGTCGCTACTCTACTTTAAAAAAGACCTCCCGGCGGTGCTACCCATCTGCGAACGAAGGCGTTTACGATGGCCGTCGGTTAAGGTTGTCCATTTACAAAAAGCAAGTCACCTAAAATAAAAGCCTTCGCGCAGGATCCCCCGGCCTCTCGTCGTTTTTAGCCCAGCATTGTTGTTTAATGTATTTTCCGTGAAGTGGATAATCAAATAATGAGCGCGGATAAAAGAGCCTGGTATGAGCGGCCACAATAGGCGAACAACAGTTACAGTCATTTATTATTGATGTTACCGAATGGTTTGAATAATTCGAGATATTGCAAATGGTAAAAATTTATGCGGTGTGACTGATCCGGGCACTGATCTGAGAGGGCTAATAATTATCCCAAGCTTTTTAATTTATGAGCGCGTTTATGTTTTTTATGCAAGTTGGCAGACAGGGCTATAATATAGATTTGGGAGAAGAAGAAACGCGAGTATTCTTTAATATGCGTCTCTGAGTGGAATCTATTCAAAATGTGGAACTATTGGAATCCTATAATTGAGTAAAAAAGAGATAGCCAGCTTATGACTAACTGGGAAGAGAAGAGGGTCTCGTCCCGTCTAGATGTTTAGGACACCTAAGTCGGTACGCTCATTGAGGTTGGTAAGGGGCATATTAAAAAATATAAATATAGGTATTTTTTATTTCCAAGATCATCTAGAACAGGGTAGTCAACTGTCAACGAAAGTTAATTTTTTATGTACCTATAAAATATCCTCATTATTCATTTGAAACTCGCACACGTCGGGTCGCTCCGAATGAGAGTGATGTAAAAAAAGTATAAATTGAAGTTAAATATCAGTTAGTATAGCGATCGTTTAGTGCTCTTAAAAAATAAAAGTGATCTGTCATCGAGAATGCCGCAAAATCTTTGCAAAAGTTTTAATCCGGCAATTAGCCAGCGGTCGACCGGTCTCAAGCGTTCTTTTTGTGGACAGTTTTTTCATATCAAGTTCGTCAACATATCTAAAGACTAATTTGACGTTCTGCCAGAGGTGGATGGCTGAAATTGGACGTGAAGAGGGAGCATGGATACGAAGAACGATACTGTAAGTTTGTTGCAACAGCAAATTGCACAAATGCATATTAACAAGAACGAAGCTAAAGGTGTTCATAACTCCAAGACACTCATTGCCGAAATCTCTGAGCGTCAAAGAAGGGAATATAATATTATCATTTTTAAACTGCCATTTTATAGGCATGTCCCAAATTCTGATGAACTTATTGTTACTGTACCAACTGAAGGTATATTAGTGTAGTTCTCCTCTATGGGCAACCTTAATTCTAGAGATTTTTAAAAATAAGAGGAATCTAAAAAATTGCCAAAAGAATGTATACCAGCAGTTGCAATGTCCAGGCCAAAAACTCGAGACTGAGTTTGGTCATGTGTAACTTTGATTAGTACATAAATTATAACTGCTGGTAGGTTCCGACCCCAAAAGCATGCCCATGAAATATTTTTTTAATATGCAGAAAAGTTATGGCCAAATATTTTCAAGGATCCATTCCTGAAGTGAAGGCTTCCTCCCATAGCGTTGTCCTACTGTCACATAGTTCCCTGAAGAATGTGTACACCAGTAGCCCTATCATTCCGCATAAAGAAAAATAATAAGCTTAACTTAGTAACAATCACATTTACCACTTCACTAATTTCTTTTCAATTTTCACAATAATACCTGCACGACACAGCTCACCACTTATTAACGACGTAACTTTTTTATAGAAGTTTATTTCATTCGCGGTGGCTTCTACACGAGCTTGTAGCTCTTCTAATATATTTGCAGGAGTCGAGTTAACAATTTGTTTCATGTGACCCCACAAAAATTTCTTAATCTCTGGATGATTCTAACAAATTATCGTGCATTCGTAATCTTCCTTTCTAGAAATTCTTCATGATACATTCTCTGCGCGGCCCTTGCGATCTTTCCTGGCAAAAAAATGTGCTTTCAGCTTATCTTTCATCTCTGCACTGGAATATGCCATCTTTTATCACCTACCACCCTAAATTTAATACACTTTCTACACAACACTAAGGCAGGGCGCAAATTGGAGGGGGCGGACGGCCGGGTCGACGATCTGCGATCCGCCAGCTGTTTGCGGCGGACTGGGGCTCGCGGTCTAACTCCGCATTGAGGAAACGTCGACCCGCGCCTCCCCATGGCGGTTGCGTACGAACCAGTATCACTAAAACCAATGAAATGTATTCAAAGTCAAAACTGGCTATAAATATAGCTCCTAACGTTGGTTGGAGCTCATTGATACTTTTTTGAAGTAGAGTTAGGAATATTCCGTCCTTGCCTGGTGATTTGTAGGGTTTAGAGCTATTTATCGCCCATCTAAAATTATTAGGATTAAAAATCTTTTTCG
Source organism: Pseudeuparius sepicola (assembly GCA_963920635.1). Lineage (NCBI taxonomy): Eukaryota > Metazoa > Arthropoda > Insecta > Coleoptera > Anthribidae > Pseudeuparius > Pseudeuparius sepicola. The sequence continues at coordinate 33,495,826 of OY987303.1, forward strand.
CTAGGCTCTTTTGTCTTCTATTTGGGTGATGTACAGCCTCTTCCAGAGTAGCCTGTGCGTGGTTTCCTTATAATATTGTAGAGCCTGGAAAGTGAGTTTGTAATAGAATATCTAGACTTTCCTGCCTACCTTGAGTGAATTTATCATCTGGTTTCTGAGCAGGCCTTATACCATTTGAGTGGTCTTTTGATAAGACCTCCTGAAGCTGCACTCCTGGGGATAATTCATCAATCCCGTCGCAGAACTGTCTCCAAGTCCTTCACTTATACCTTTTCAACTCTTTGTTGTATTCGGTTAAGGTTCTGTACTCATCCCAATTTCCTACGTTAAAAAAAAAAATAAAACTCGTTCTATCACTTTCCGGCAGAATATCTGGGACAGAAGCACTTGGACTTAATGTGAAATACTCTACATGGTAATTGGTCTTTTATTATCCTCCTCTCTCATAACTCCAAAAGATCCTTCGACCCCTTCTTGCAAATTGAAAGATCGGAGAAGTATTGCCGAGGAATTTGGTCTAGTTTTTTAAGGTCAACTCAATGTCAAGACATTTCGGACATTATTGGGGTTAGCATTTGAAAACTTGGCTACTTTTATAGAATTTATTTTGATTTCAGTCCCTGTTGATGTTTTAAGTTTATTTAAGGTAGGCAGAGATTTCCAATTACAAAAAATTAGTACGGTTGAGAGATTTAACCTCGTAAAGTCTAGGGAATCTTCTTGCATTTCTAATTATTGTGGGCCATTCGTTCATATCGACGACATATCTTTCAATAACAGCGTGGACGCTGTCAACCGGCATATAGGTATGGCCTGCTACCAAGTATGTTATTGTTATATTTTTGATGGTCTTAGAGTTTTCTAGGTAATATAAGAGCATTGAAAGAACAAACTTATTTTTGTTTTGCCCTGGGCAGTTGTCACAAAAAAGGTATATTGATGATAATTTTGTTTCCTCGTCGAGTTGTAGCAAATATAAATGCAGGTTACTACAAATTTCGTTTACACCCCTTTTTACATCTTTCTCTTCCCAAAGAAAACAGAATGCATTTTTAGTATTGCTCTCAAATACCGCGAAATTGTATATTGCATATTTCCTACTAAATCCATGTGACATACTTGGACTCTGCGGTGTAGCCAAGACTTTTTGAAAGTGAAAAGAAGATACGAGGAAACCATCTTGCATAGATTTGCTCTGTTCCTGTAAAAAAGGAGCTTCGCTTGGTACTTTTCTTTTTGATGGCTTACATATTCATATTTGTCTTGCTCAGTTCTCGAGTCTTCTGGAAAGTTTTTATATTGCTCGCACTTAAAACATTTATCTTTCCGAGGAACATATATTCCAATGTTATAGCTTTTGCGAATTGTTTTTAAACAAGTAATACTAAGAGGTTTCTTACCAGCATCTTTCATACTTATATTATAAAGGGTTTTTCAATAAGGACGGGTCGATGTTGAAATGGAATAGAACAAGCTGTGTGTGAAGTATTAACGAAATTCTTTTTTATTTGAAAGGCCCATGTATGCCATTATGTATGGAATTAAACATCGTTCAAATGTCCGCCGCGGCTTCTCACGGTGGCACGGATCCGAGTTGTCCAATTTTTAATGACTTTGCCGATAGATCCGGCTGAATTTGAGCGATGGCATTGTAAGGAATATGTTGTGAGTTGTGAGTGTAGCGTGCGGTGTGAAAAACCGATCGCGGTAACCGTTACGAAGGCATGCTTTTTGTGCGGGACTGAAACAAAGGAGGAGAGAATCGGCAGTGACGCGGATATTGCGAATGTAAACGGGTGTCTTGCGATTCAGTTTGTATTATTTGCATTTTGATAGTTCGATTGGGTCGTGTTATAGTCGGCTAATCTCCAAGAGGGCCAGACCCGATTATTGTAAGTTAATTATTGAATATTGTAACACTTGATAAGAAGTGAGCGCAACGTGGCAGGTTAATGTTTACCAAATATTTGTTGTGCATATGCATAAAGGCCCGTGAATTAATGTAATAAAGTGGTATATTGTTATTGGGCAAATAAATTAGTAGTTTTGAAAGTGATAGCCTTATTTAACGAGCCTAGAAAATAAAGGAAGGCCCCTTTTAGTAACAATGAGCCTTCTATGGCCCTGGCGAGCCTTGCATGGAATAGGTGAGCCTTCTATGGCATTGGTGAGCCTTGCATGGCAATGGGGAGCCTTCTATGGCCTTGGCGAGCCTTCTATGGCATTGGTGAGCCTTATATGGCATTGGTGAGCCTTCTATGGCATTGATGAGCCTTCTATGGCATAGAAATCCCATCCTCGCCGCCAAAGAATAATAGTGTTTAGATGGTAAAAAAAAGAAGAAGTAAGTTATTTATCTTTAAAATTATTTTTCTATTACAGTTCAGAAGTGGGATATTATTCGCGCCAAAGATGTAACCTGCCCAAATAACGATGTGTAATTTATTCAACTAGTCCGCCTTATATTGTACTTATTACTTATCGCACTATTATTCTAGTTATTAAGAAATTGCCAGAAATCTGAGCTGACAACCAACGACATGGGACGCATGCGCGCAAACAAACGGAGGCGAGAGTCCTCGACATCACAGTCTACCTCTTCGAGCTCAACGTGTTTAAGCACTGAGAGGTACTCAACTGGTGATGAATGTGCCAAACCAAGACAAAAAAAAACGACGTCGCAGGCAGAGCGATGCAAGGAGAAGCATTGACCGCCTTAGTGAAGTAATGTCCAGAGTAATAGACAGGATATACCGAGGCGATGTCATACCGACGTTTGATCCAGAAGAAACAGGGGCTGATATACGCATGTGGTGTAGAAGAATCGATGAGCTACAACTTGTGTACGGCTGGTCTGACGAAACCACAACATATTACGCCTTAAGTAAGCTAAGAGGCTTAGCTGAATCGTGGTATAGAAGCTTGCCCAGTGTAAAATATACATGGAGAGAATGGAAAAGAACGTTAGATAGGTCTTTCCCCTCTACTGATGACTATAATGCGAAACTTGAAAAGATGATGAGACGTAAGAAGCTTCCCGAAGAGAGTTATGTGAAGTATTATTATGAGAAATTAGGATTGCTCAATGCCTGCCATCTACATGGAGAGCGAGCAGTGTCATGCTTAATTGGTGGTATTATGGATGTGCATGTAAAAACTGGCGCTCGTGCTGGAAATTGCAGAGATCCATTTGAGTTGTTTGAATATCTGAAGACTATAAATGTAACAGACTACTCGATCCAGGAAGTTTCGAGACCCACGGCACAGTTTAAAAGACACAAAACGATGGAACGCGGAGCGAATACTGATAGGGTCAGATGTTACAAATGCAATGGCCGTGGACACAAGGCGAATGAGTGCAGGAAAGAGAATCCAAAGCGGACCTTAAGTACCCAGCAGGAACGTCGAATTCATGCACTTATTGTCATAAGCCAGGTCACACAGAAGAACGGTGTTATAAGAAGGCTCGAGATCAACCATCTACGAGTAAGGTCGCATGACTAGAGATGCAAGAGGATAGTCCCAGTTCCAAGTACTACAAAAAAGTATACATTAATGGGTCACCGACCACAGCATTTGCAGATTTGGGAAGTACTTGTATTATCATTGAGAACCAAGAGGTTCAGCGATTGGGTCTGCCCTACGATCCTAGCGAGAAGGGAACCATGTTAGGGTTCGGTGGCGGGTGCACACAAAGTCGGGGATCTACACACTTCGAGTTGTCAATTGACGATGTAAAAGTTGATGTTAAAGCAAATATAGTTTCAGGCGAATTAAAGGACGCGCCACTATTGGTAAGGCACCCATTTACGGAACATGACGGTGTAGTAGCTATAAAGGATACACATACGTTGACGTTCCGGAAAATTCATTGTGAAACACACAACGACGTATGTGAGAAAGTCGGCCACCATAAAATAGTTTTACGTGCTAGGAAGACGACGACAATAACATGCAATTATGTAGCCAATATAGAAGTAATTGCAGATGGAAAATACGAAGGAGATATATTCGTAGACGCTAGTTTTAGACATGAACTAGACAGGGAGCACTGTCTGCCTAGAACCATCTTAAGTGTCAAAAAAGACACGGTGCCAGTAGTGCCCATAATAAATTTATCTGACAATGATATTATTATTAAACGGGCTGCAGTGATAGCAAGAGCACACAAATGTCAATGTGAAGAAAATAAACCTACTCAAGTCATGAAAATATCGGCGGACAAATTACCACCCTTGAATTTGGAAAACTTAAATGTGGGGCCCCTTAGTGCCCAACAAAGGAGGGAGCTAGAAGATTTGATACGGCGGTACCGTGACTGCTTTGCAACTAGTGTAAATGAATTGGGTTGTTCCATGTCCGCACAAATGGACATACATTTAAGAAGTAACGAGACCTATACCTATCGACCATATCGATTGTCAGAAAGTGAACAAGATATTGTAAGAACCCTTATCGCCTAACTAACGTATAACGAAATCATTCGAGATTCTAACTCACCATATGCATCGCCGATATTACTTGTTAGAAAGAAAAATGGCGAACCAAGAATGTGTATTGATTATAGGAAACTGAATTCACTGACTGTTAAAGATCGCTATCCGTTACCCAGAATCGACGACCAGCTTGACAGACTTAGTGGAAGTAATTTTTATACTAGTTTGGACCTACGATCAGGCTACTACCAGATACCCATGGAGAATAAAGCCAAAAAATATACGTCGTTTGTAACTCCACACGGACAATATGAATTTAATCGAATGCCTTTTGGGCTAACAAATGCTCCCAGTGTATTCCAGAGGTTAATTAATAGGGTACTGGAACCAGTCAAGCATATAGCAGCAATTTATTTAGACGACGTATTGGTACATACGAAGACAGTAAACGAGGGACTTCAAGCTTTGGAACAGGTTTTTAGACTGATACAAGCTGATGGGTTGACACTTAATCTGGAAAAGTGCACTTTTTTAATGACCAGCGCAACCTATCTTGGATATGACATAGCAGAGGGAAGCGTTAGACCGGGAACGGCGAAAACTAGAGCTATATTGGAATTCCCGGAGCCCAAAAATGTAGATCAAATAAGGCAATTGCTAGGCCTTACTGGATACTTCCGACAGTTTGTGAAGAACTATGCTACCAAAGCCCGACCCCTTTGTAACCTACTGTGTAAAAACGTAGCGTGGAAGTGGACGGATAAAGAACAAAAAGCTTATGATGAACTTAAGAAAGGACTAGTCGAGAGGCCAATGCTAGTTTTGTACAATCCCGATGCAGAGATTGAGGTCCTCACTGACGCCAGTAAGATAGGTGTGGCGGGAATCCTACTACAAAAGCATACCGACGAAAAGTTTCACCCAGTGAGCTATTACAGTCGACAAACAAATTCCTGCGAGACCAAATATCACTCCTATGAATTAGAAACCTTAGCGGTTGTCGAGAGTTTGAAAAAATTTAGGGTGTATCTCATAGGTAAAGAGTTTGTTGTGGTTACTGACTACAATGCTCTAAAAGCCACCAGTGAAAAAAAAAAAAAAGAATTGTTGCCAAGAATAGCCAGATGGTGGCTTCAATTACAAGAGTATACCTTCAGTGTCCGATATCGCGCAGGAACTAGGATGAGGCATGTGGATGCGCTAAGTAGAAATCCATCACTGGATAGTGCACCGGAAGAGACCGTCTTCAAGCTTCAGGAGGGCGATTGGGTGCTGTCTGGACAATTAACAGATGATAAGATCAAGCAAATTAAACAAGTGCTATCAAAGGCGCCCGAAACTGCCGAAGAACACACAATTTATAAAAATTATGCTCTGAGGGATGGTCGAGTATATCGAATAACGGTCAAGGGGCTACAATGGGTAGTACCAAAAGGCATGAGGCAACAGGTTGTGCGTGCCGCTCATGATGATCTTGGCCATTTTGGCGCTGAGAAGACATTACACCGTCTTTGTCAGAATTATTGGTTTCCCAGAATGCGACAGTACGTGGAAAGATATATCTCTTGCTGTATACCCTGTTTGTATGGTAAACATACCACTGGAAGGCAGGAAGGATATTTACATCCGATAGTGAAACCAACAGTACCAATGAACACGCTGCACATAGACCATTTAGAACCGTTTCAGAAAACAGTACGAGGCAATCAACATTTAATAGTGGTAGTCGATGCATTCACTAAGTTCACATTTTTGAAAACAACTAAGACAAAGTTCGTAATTGATTTTTTGCTAGAGGTCATAACCACCTATGGTGCCCCATGAACTTTGGTTTCAGATCGTGGTAGAGCATTTACGTCAAAGTCGTTTTCAAGGTTCTGTAAAGAGAGAACCATAAAACACGTCCTTAATGCCGTTGCCACACCGAGAGCTAATGGTCAAGTAGAACGGTTAAACCGGTCGGTTCTCGCAGCTCTTATGACAACAACAGATGATGAGGACAAATGGGATGATAAGGTTCGCAATTAATAATATAAATAGTAAGACAACCGGCAGGACTCCAAGCGAGTTACTCCTGGGATTCAGACCTCGGGGAGGAAGTGATCAAGTCCTATTAGATGAAGTGGCACAAATACCTGAAATAGTAGAGGACTTGATATCCACAAGAGAACAAGCTTTACTGAAAATCGCAAGTCAGCAGGAGGTACAAAAAATTAATGTAATAAAGTGGTATATTGTTGTTGGGCAAATAAATTAGTAGTTTTGAAAGTGATAGCCTTATTTAAAGAGCCTAGAAAATAAAGGAAGGCCCCTTTTAGTAACAATGAGCCTTCTATGGCCCTGGAGAGCCTTGCATGACATAGGTGAGCCTTCTATGGCATTGGTGAGCCTTGCATGGCAATGGGGAGCCTTCTATGGCCTTGGCGAGCCTTCTATGGCATTGGTGAGCCTTATATGGCATAGGTGAGCTTTAAATCCCATCCTCGCCGTCAAAGAATAATAGTGTTTAGATGGTAAAAAAAAGAAGAAGTAAGTTATTTATCTTTAAAATTATTTTTCTATTACAACATTGGTTATGTTGGCTTTAAGGGCATCGGTCGATTGCGGCTTATTGGCATAGACCTGCGACTTCAGGTAACTCCACAAGGAAAAGTCTAGCGGGGGCAAATCGCACGATCTTGGTGGCCAATTCACGTCACCTCTGCGAGAGATAACCATACCCTCGAATCGTTCATGCAGAATGGCCGTCGTGGCGTCTGCTGTGTGGCACGTAGCCCCATCCTGCTGGAACCACATGTCGCCTACCTCCCTACCGTTCAATTTGGGCCAAAAGAAATCTGTTAGCATCGTTGTGTAGCGTTCGCCGTTAATGGTGATGGCCTCACCAACGTCATTTTCATAAAAGTACGGACCAATGACACCGTCGGCCCAAAATCCGCACCAAACAGTAACTTTTTGTGGATGCATTGCCACCTGGTGAACCTCGTGTGGGTTGGTGTCGTCCCATATAAGGAAATTTTGCTTGTTAACAAAGCCATTCATCCAAAAATGCGCCTCGTCGCTAAAGATGATTTTTCGGACAAAATTAGGGTCCTCTTCCAAACGCTCCTAAGCCCAGTCAGCGAACAAACGGCGTTGTCTATGGTCATTAACTTTGAGCTCCTGGGTCAGTTGGATCTTGGACAGGTGTAGGCCCAAGTCCCGACGCAAAATTCACCAAGTTGAAGTCTTGGAAAGGCCTAGTTCCTGTGCACGGCGAGGAATTGACTGCCTCGGGTTCTTCTGGACACTTTCACGAACTGCGGCAATGTTCTCGGCCGATCTGGCGTTCCTTTGACATAAGGGTGTTGGCTGCTTGTTTACCGAACCGGTTGTCTCGAATTTGGCCACCAAACATTGAAGAGTCGACTTTGAAGAGCCACTGCGTCTGCCGTAAAATGGGCGCAACGCGCGCAACGTTTGCACTAACGAACACTCATTTTGATAATAACGTTTTATCATTTGAGCGCGCTGCTCAATGGTGTAACGTGCCATGGTGATTTGGCATCAGTGACTGAATAATAAACCCAGATTAGACAGACGCCACCAAAACAACATGGCTGCCACAGGATGCCAACATCGACCTGTCCCAATTGAAAAACCCTTTACATGCGGTACAGATTTGACATTTTTTATCTTTGAAGAAATATACAATTTGCTTGTGGATCCTCGGCAGTTATGTGAAGGCACTGCCGGTAATTTTTCCACAAAATTTTTAAATCCTTCTAATTGTATGAGGCTGAAGCTGTTCCATAAGTGACAGTATTCAGTTGAAAATATTTCACAGCATTGTTTGGATCATCTCTCCAAACAATTCTCTGTAAATTTCTGTCGTCAGGATGAATTAAAATTTGTCGATACATTTTTGCAAGATCTCCTATTAGAACGACTGCTTGTCTTCGAAAACGAATCAAAATTTCAAAAATATCTCTTTGAACTGATGGCCCGACTTTCAAAACATTGTTAAGTGATAAATTTGTAGAATATTTGCAAGAAGCGTCGAATACAACACGTATTTTTGTAGTGGTACACCTTCGGGCTTCTCTACACTATGGTGAGGTAAATAAAAAAATGGGAGTTTTCGATTTAAAGTTTCGTGCAATCTCAGACATATCGTCGCTGGAAAAACAATAAGGCGGAACTCCAATTTAGCTATTTTACAGGACACGCAATTAAAATTTAGGTGTATAGTGCATTACGTATCCAATGTATCTCATGTGCTATAAAATATTGCAAATGGTTTTCCAATATTTAGTACATTAGACAGTTTTTATGAAAAGTTACATTGGACAAAAGAAGTAGTATTTGCAAAATTATCGACTTTTGAAAGAGATACGCCTCTTTGTATTTTCATATTTTTGCCTGCTATTATAACTGCATGACATGCGTCTACTTGTCATATCGGCACAGAGAAGTGTATTGTTCACAAAAAAAAATTATAAAAGTGTTTGTTGAATTATAAATTTACAAACTAAATTGCAAAATATTGAAGTAACTGTAACTCTACAAAACAAGCTGTTAACACAAAATCGAACACAAAAAACAGTGATTTTAATGGGGAAGCGCTTTGTAAAAATTTTGATGCTTAATCACAGGCGTATCACCTTCACATAAGGCCATTAAATTTTTGAATTTTTCTTTAGATATTTTGGGTTGCTCTTTGTTAAGGCTTCGTAGAAGGGCATTATTTAACGAACTTGATCTTTGTTTTAAAGTTATCACACGGTAAGTCTCAAGCAAATGCGTGTCTTTAAAATATATTTTGGTTGGTGTGCTTCTTTTCACCATAAATTCACACATTTTCTTCCCATGTAATGTATTCCCACTATCATCTTGCCGTACTGAAAGTACAGCCAGCGATTTGAAATCCAAAAAATCTTCAGATGTAAGGATATGGATTAAGTACGGATTTTTTTTTTCGGGCTAACCTGCAAACTGGTATCAACTGAGATGGTACCACGAGTTCAGCAGCTCTATTTATCGCATTTGAAATAGCACTGTGGGCTGAATCGCCCTCATTCCGCCCATGGTATGGGACAAAAAATGACAAGGAAATACATTTTATATTTTTTAATGAACACACTGAATATAGAGGAGCATTGCGGCCACAACTGAATTTTTGTTTTGCCCTGTACATCCATCAGCAAACAATATCACTTCTTCTACTCCCTGCGCATTCAAAATTTTAAGTTTGTTGTATAGGCAAGTACTTACTTCAGATGCACCTCTTTTACTAATGCCTTCATGCCTTGCTAAATCTTTTTTTCTGCGAACTTCTGTTTTGTCTGTAATGGGACGGGTGTATTCTTCTTGCAGTTTTCCCTTCTTCTCGTTATCACCCTGTCTAAAGGCAATACACCGACCACATACATCTTTCTTTGGGTGATGAAATGATAAGTTAAGGCTTCTGAATACCTTTCCATAAGTCTGATAAGTAGTTGTTATTCACGATTGCGATATTCGTGCACAAACATGTCGAACATGGTAAGGTTGAGATCTGGATGAAGGTACTCTCGACTTGTGCTTTGCCGACAATAGTGTGATTCCATTCGCGGAAACCGCTGAATATGTGTCTTTATATAGCATTTGTTACCTCATCATGATTTTTTTTTAGAATCTGAGGTCGTTCACCCCTTTTTTCCTTTTCTACTATACCTGAGACTCTCTTTTTTGCAAGAGCTGTGCGCACTGTCTTCTCTGATACATTCAAAGTCTTCAGGAACATTTTTTGGCATACTTTTACCTCTCCGCTTTCTTTAGGAAGAAAATAATAATTTGACATTACTCTTCTAGCTTCACTTTTAGTTTTAGTTTCCTTTTTAGGTTCTCTTCTAACATATCTTACAATATCTGTAACTTCAAACTAGCGGTACCATAAAATGTATCTAAGAGTCCTTGCCTTTCTGGCTCGGTAATGGTAGAACACAGTCTTCCATGTTTTCCGCAAGTAACTCCACAACACCTTGGCTTTAAAGTATTTTTACTTAACACCAACTTATTGGTTTTTGGAGAGATATACTGTTGACCAGCATTTCTTAACTCATGTGCAACTTTACGTTTATTTATTCTTTTTGCTGTTTCTTGTCGCACTTCTTCTCTCATTGAACCATCTACCCAAAAATCTTCAGGTTCTTTGTTGTTCTCTTCGACGTTTTTTTGTAGGAGAAAACTAGGAATTTTTTTAATTATGACATGATCATTATTGCAGGGAACCAAGTTTATGAAATGATGATAACAAATATAAGCTAAACAAATGTGGCATGTACCGAAGATGAATACCATTTTTTTGTAGGTGGCCAGTACATCTACCAGTACATCTACATTTTCTTTCCTATTTCTAAAACATCGGGTTTTTCAACCACTTCAATATCAGCTGAAGAAACGACATTTTTTCCATCCTGCCACATTACGAGAATATCCATAATGGTTGGTTTTTCAAGTATCAAATAGGTATAGTCTGAAAAGAAGACAGAAATTTATATTCAAATGTAATCTAAAATATTTCTTACCAGACGTTTGAGATAAATAAATCTCACAAAGTGTTTTCAATACACTGGATAATAAATGCACATAAAGTATTTATATTTATACTGTTTAACAGATCGACAAGCCACTGTTATTTACACCCGGCTGCCGCCGTTTTTTTAGGAATTTCTCCAATTTCTCCAAAATTAATAAATTTTAACAATTTATCTTAAATTAAATATAGGTATTATCGTCATACTTACACTATAGCACTGTGTTAGCACAGAATCACTTTGCTTTGCTTCAATTCTTTGACGCATTACATAAATTACAAAACAGACAACCAGAAGCGTTATCTGACAGCTAAGGATACATTGTTTTGTTTCATGTCCAATTGAGGATGCTTCCGAATAATAAATTAAAATAATTAATATTTAAAAAACTGCCAGAGCAAATATTATATATTAATAAAAAGCCTCTTTTGAGCACTTCAAGATGATCCTATATACGGGATGTTCCATTATTTAATAAGACATAGGTATTGCTTCCTTAACTTTATTATTAGCATCATTACCACTTTGTACCATCACACAATTTTTCAACGAGCGTTTTATTTCACAAAGCTTTTTAAAGTGTTTTAGTATGCGGAATCTAAATATGATACTAAATAAATGACGAGGCGTATCTCCAATGCCATGTCCTATCGAGAATGGTTTGAAAAAACAAAGAGGCGTAAGTTGACATACACCTGTTTGTCTTTTTAGCACTTGTAAGGATAGGAGTCCACATATTGTTTTGCCGTATTATGTTAACTATAAGGAGGAGAGATACGCCACTTTGTCATGTCATAGATATATACTTTTATAGGTTTATGGTGGTGGTAACTCAAAATGGACATTTTTAGACTTACGCCCCTTTGTCTTTCCAGCGACGATATGTCCTAATTTTTCATATTCTATCATAAAATCTCTGTATGACCAAGATAAACCTGGTGACTTGTCCAGCCTACGTTCTACTGAACGTAATCTACTAAGGGCAATATCCTCGGAGTTGCCTAATTGCATGTAATTTTCCTTTATTGGAAGCCTAACCAAAAATCTACCATTAACATCGCGCGTGGTTGTTTCAGTAAAATAATTTTCCCATTATATTTCTTCTTTGCTCATTATTGCTCGTGGATTGAATGCAACTGATTCGATTGCCCAAAATTTTTCTAAATCAAATTCACGTGGTTGAACAGAAAAAAGGCAACGTGATTCAGATTTAGAATAGGGAGTAGAATCTAATTGCGGTATCTTGCCTGCTACTATCCACCCTAGAAGTGTGTTCTGTAAAAGAGGTAGTCTTTTTCCTAATTTAATTTGACCAGGGCAAATTAAAGCGTAAAATATTTCGGAACCATCAACATATCTACAGGAGATGGTTCGTTAAAATTTGGATCAGCGAGTATAATATCGGTAGGTATGTTTATATTTGAAATATCTAATCGTGTTTGAGGTGTACGTTCCGTGATTTTAGGTATTATAAGAAACGAGAGATTTGTTTCAAAATCTGAATTACGTGAAAGTATATCTATATGACATTCTTCGGTAATATATGTTTCCGAATCATTTAAACCTTCAACTGAAACGTGTACATCCTTTGTACATACCTTAAGCCTTTCAGCTAGTTTTCGAGTAATAAAATTCGATTGAGACCCACTGTCCAAAAGAATGCGACATATTATAGGTTTTTTAGTTTTATCAAACACCTCAATAAGTGCTGTTGATAACAAAACGAAAGAACGAGAAGGCCTTTGAGTATAACTTACAAGTGTTGTTTCTGATATTCGATTAAAGTTGTTATTATTCGGGGTATCATTATTTGCGGAAGTCTGAGAACGATTTTGGACCAAACTCTAGTCTGAGTTATTTTTTTGATGTATTTTGACTTGGTTTAAACTGATGTAAGAGAGTTGCATGTTTTCTCTTGCAAATTTTACAACTGCTCGACCTGCATTAGTAAGGACCGTGTCCCTGTTTTAAACAATTTGTACATAATTTCATTCGCTGCACTTCTTCATATCGAGATTCTGATGGTAAATCTTTGAACCTTTTGCAAAAATAAATGAAATGTTCTCTTTTACAAAAAGGGCATATAGCTTTATGTGGACTGTATTTATTTGATGATAAAAGCGATCTGGAAGATGTCTTTGATTCCACCGATTTTTTAGAAATATTTGTTTGGCATTCAAGTGCCTCTACAATTTGGCAGGGTTCAGTAATAAAGTTTGTAAAATCCTTTAGTTTTGGAGCTGAAAATTTTTTACTGTATTCGTCCCATTTAGTTTTGTTGCCGAAATCCAATGTATCAATTAATATTACCAATAAAATTGTATCCCATGAATTTACTGGTTTTCCGAGAAAAAAATTTTTTTTTTTTGTAGGGTGTTTAAAAATGACCGAAGTACCGAATGTGAAACCTTAGTCATATTTGCAATGTCTAAAATTTCTCTAATATGTGCGTTTACGATTATTCTTGTATTTTCATAACGATTTTTTAATAAGTTCCATGCGATATTAAAATTATCATTTGTTATTGAAAGTGGTGATTAGCAGGTTCTCCCTTCAAACATGCTTGTAAATAGTAGAATTTTTCGACGTCTGCAATAGCTTTACTGAATGAAATAACGCTACAAAGGTATCATGAAAATGTTTCCATTCACTATAAGAACCGCTAAATTCAGGTAAGTTCAGGGACCCTTTAAAATAAGGGGACCCAGCATTATACTTTCCAAAGTGAGGCCGTTTCTTTCCCCATTCTAATGGTCTCAGTGGTGCCAACTATGCCATTTTATTGGAGAATCTAAGAATATAACAGGTACTTTCATTGCTAGTAAAAATTAATAATGGTTTCCATGAATTAGACTTGACAATGTGGTGTCTACAAACACGGAATATGGCAAGTGCCAAATAAATCAAAAATTATTTTATAATTTACATTGATTTCCAGCGAATTTAAGTAGAAATATGGTAAATCAGTGCAGATTTTGCAAAAAGCTTAATTATAAGCACCCCCACTTAACTTTCCACAGGTAAGAACCGATGTAGTTCTAGAGTACAGGTTACAACAATTTTCAGTGGCGTGTTTCTAGTCAGGAAAGTAGGTACGTTTAATCAGGCCGTAAAATAAAGTTTATACTTATTTACAATTTGTCGCTAATGCACCTTGTTACCAGGTTCCTCAATCCATTTGTAATATGTATAATTGAACTTTCTTCCATTGTTGAAATGCATCTACCCAAAGAACTTTCACAGATTTCGGGATGGACTAACAAGATTATGTCTAATAGTTCTAATAATGTAATTTCTCGGTGTTCATTAGTCCTTATAATTTTTTTTGTAGTTTTATTTGTCTCCCAAGGCCAAGGGTACCTCACAAACTTAAAATAAACTAGTATGATCAAGTCTTTCAAAAACTTTGTAGAATGCTGTAGGTAATAAAGTGAAGACCTGACTGAAGCTACCTGCTTAATAATTTAAAATTTATGAAATACCATTTTTTGTAGTATTGTAGTATTCCTAAAGGTGATACAGGAAAAATATGGTTAAAATGATTGGGACTAGAGGAGGCCTCTTTATCCAAGAGAGTATTAATTTGCTCTGACCATTTTCGTGCCTGCGATTTTATCAACAATCCTTCAGGCACTTGAAAAAAGGTGCATTACCTTTAACTGAAACAACTGAGTTTCTGGAAATTGGGAAACTCAAAAATGATTCGAATGCATATGTTGCTGAGTCCACAAGAAGAAGGTAAATCATTTCTAGAATTAAGAAAATAAATTGAACGACACATTTATAAACACCACTACTTTCAGAGTTAAGTCACCATTGGGACAAAAGAACTTGCTTTCGATTACCTCTGAGTTTCTGGAAATTGGGAAACTCAAAAATGATTCGAATGCATATGTTGCTGAGTCCACAAGAAGAAGGTAAATCATTTCTAGAATTAAGAAAATAAATTGAAAGACACATTTATAAACACTACTACTTTCAGAGTTAAGTCACCATTGGGACAAAAGAACTTGCTTTCGATTACCTCTGAATGCACACCTGAGTCTGAAGCAGACACTGGTGAACCTAGTAGGAAAAGGTAATTTCATATTTCAGACAATAAATATATCCACATAACCAAATATATGTACAGGGTGTGTCAAGGAAGAATCCCACCCCATTAACTTTTTAATTTTTCAACATAGAAAAAAACGTTTCAAATGAAAGTTGTGGGGAATTTTGTGTTTTTGATAGTGTCAACCGTTTTTATACAGGGTGTCTCAAAAAAGTAGGGCAAATCAGATTAATAATTGTACATTCAAAATGAAGAAAAAAACGCCAAATGGGCATTGGACAACACACCATTGGTTTTCTTGAAATAAGGTGTCCAAATTTTGTCGAGTTCAATCCGTTCCATCCCCATTGTTCATAGATTTTTTTCTTTTGCCTTTTTGTTGCAGAATAAAAAGATGCACTAAAATGATGGACCTACCTGCAAGACCAAAAAGTTACGAGTAAAAGCACGATCCAAAAACAGCGCAGGTGGCGCCCTCTGTGAGATACGGCGAAATTGACACTTTCAGCGTATTCTCCATATCTCCATCCCCAAAGCACAGCAGTTCAGTTCAGCACCTTCATTATTTTTGGAGATGTAGCCATAATTCAATTTCAAAAAAAGAACTTCAAACAACATTTCTATAAGGCATGTTGGCCTCAATATGTACATCTTTTGGTCCCCCCTATCTTCGGTTTCGGGATTTCTCATTCTCAATGAATCAATTTGTATAATTTGATAAACAGCTGATAACACGCATGTGCGTAAAGACAGGAAATTAAGTATAGTTTTATTAATAAAAATGTAAAAATTTTATTTATTAGATTAGTCATATAATATGTTCAACCTCAGCTTTATTTGTTTGTATGAGTGTTCAATATACATATTTTTTAAATTGAATTTGACTTTTTATACTTTTAGAAGCTCATAATGAAATATTATACATGTATATATCAAATTAAAAATTGTATTAAACAGACATCAATTCAATGGGAACTTTTATACGCTATTATTTTTTTCAAACGTTTCTTGTTATAAGAACTATATAATAAGGGTAGGTACTTAACTTTCTAAGATTTTTAGATCACGTTTATAACTAAATTCATTATTTTATAACGAGACAGCCATAGGTAAATATTCCAAGTCATTTTTATTCTGTAAAATTCGAAAGTTGGATGGGAATTATGATGGGAAATATTTTGCCCCCTTTAGAATCTGTGGCACTGGCATGTCACATAAAACCTGATGGCACTTGGACACTGACATATAACATAACCTAGTACAAGCCCCCTTGTGGTCTCCTTGGAGTATATAAAAAACAAACTTCCCCTCAAGGCTTCACTCTTCCTATGCGATAGACTGTGACATGCTGGGTCCCCTTATTTTAAAGGGTCCCTGGGTAAGTTTAATTGGGGCAGTTTTGCTGTTACCCGTAATGGAGACTCCACATTTGCATGAGAAATTGAATCTGGAGACGTATTATATCAAGTTGTTATAGGAAACGCGATTTCCTAATATTGTTTATATAATATTTTTTGCCTCTGAAATGACGGTGAAATAAAGGATTTCGAACTCATTCCTTTGTTGAAACGATTTGTCAGTGTCAAAAGCAGTGTCACTGTTGCAGAGAAGAACTTAAAAGTATCTAAAATCGGTCTAATAGTGTCTAATCGAGTTTGTAATTGCTCAAATTGGCATTGTTGTGAATTTTCGATATCGAAACCTTCAAGAAAATCTTGAAAACGATTTAATTCTGCCTTTAATTGAATGTTTGACGATGTTTTAGTTTTTTTAAGTTCGAGTGCGTAATCGGTTTTGTCGTTGTTGCTTTCTGAATTGCTCATTTTCGAATGATTTATTATTTTCATAAACGCAAAATTCCAAAATGAAATTCAGGTAGGTACGTATAAATTATAACAGCAAACTATATGATGATTAGTTCTGTAAAACCAGTCCAAATGGAAGATACTTTTCGTATTAAGCAATGGCTTTGCTAGTTTTCGTGAGATGCCTCAATGGCTTCAGTATTATGCTGCAATGGCTTTGATGTTTTCTCGTGAAATGCCGCAGTGGCTTCGTTATTTTTGTTTTAGTTTTGAATGTTTTGAACGAGGTAAGATTGAACGAGAGGTATGAGGAGAATGAGGTTTTGGACGGGTTTTATTTAGGAAGAAAAGGAATGATCTGACCTTTTGTCGATTTGATGTTTCAATGACTTTAAATCTCTTCTAATCTCCGCTGGTTTTATCTGAGCGATGAAGGACCATGTCGACGGGCTTGTCTTTAGCTCTGCTGCTTCAGATACAAAACTCCGTAATTTCTTGCTATTTGACTTTTATTATTAGGTATATGTACAATCAAAAATTGTCTCTAAGATACAGAACCTTTTTATAGTATACAGGGGCGTTTCAACACAACCCTTAGATCCAAAGATCCAGGGCGATCTTCTATCTTAAGGGGGAAGAGTTATGGACATCAAAATTGCCGACTTACTACAAAAATCGGCCTATTTGAAAACGCCATAATTCGGCATATCACATATTATATTATACAAATATCCGCGGTGAAAGAACCTAGTTAGTCATAATACAGTACCTAATAAAATACAGCACGTTGCTCTGCCCATTGTCGACTTTTCGACTTTTTGTAAATAAAAGTCGTTTTTAAAAATCGTGTTTCCGAACCCGCGATCTTAATTCACGTGGTGAGACAATAAATCGAATAAAGGAAAAGTCCTTACTCAGGTAAAAGAATTGATATATCCTACTATGTAACTTGCGTAATGACAGGTATTATAACTAGCGTATTTCACCTGGCGGCATCTATTATCTATTTGTTCGGCAGGACAATAATGTATACAGGACATAAAAGATTTTCATTTAAAATTTACGATTATGTTCAAGACTTAGTAAATGTCGTAACCTCATTTTAATAAACAATAAACAACGGAGTTTAGTGAAGCCACTGATGTTTATGCTTTTATGCTATCAGATGTTTACGACCCAAAAAGTACTGTTAATTATGATTGAATATTTTTTTCGTTTTATAGTTCCTCATAAAAATCTCCTAAATTGGGACAAGATCACATTAGAGAATTTATCGAAATGCAAAAACCAGATCGGAGTCGCTTTATAGTCTGATAACCGGTGTAGTTTCAGTTGAATGTGATGGTTTATTGTTTACAAGGTATACGGACAATTTCTATAAATATAATGAGAAAAAATATTAATAAATATATTATGAGCAATACAACTGTTTGTTGACATTTAAGTTTTTGAACAATATGACCACATAACATATTTTAGACATCAACGATTTAAAAAATAATTGTTTGTTTTAACTTAATTAACAAGGTGAAGCGAGTTCTAGAATAATATGTCTCGTCTAATAAACAATAATTATTTTTACTCAAGACTGTTCTCAATGTACAGGGTGGGCCAAACTGAACACTTTTAAAGGGAAATTCCTATTTTTGACGGAGATAGACGAAAACTGATATCGGTGTCTGAGGCTCATTTTTTATGATAAACTTAATGGAGAAAAGCACAAATCGATATCTGTCACCGTTCTTGAGTGCGTTTTTCGAAAATGTGCGTTTTAGAAAAGTGGCCGTAACTTTTTTCGGGTTGAAAATTTTGTGTTTCTGAAAAAACATTCCTAAAGCACTTTTTTACGTAGAATTCAATGCTGTTACTACATTTTTGTTTTCAAGTCATTGGTTAAGAGTTACCGATGAAAAAAAAAATACCTATTTTTTAAATGGATATTTTTGCATTTTTTAATATAGCAAAAATTACCATTCCAAAAATATATAACACTTAATTATTTACTTAAGTAGTTATCAATTACTACTAGCTTTTATGATTCATGTGTTTAATTGGAAGCGCGCCCTTTCAACAAGTAGTCCTTGGACGGTGAGACAATGAAACAACCGTGGAAAAATGTTACTGTTACCAGTCAGTTAAGCTGTTTAGGCAGTGTAAAGATTTTTTTATTTTTGTGTAATTTATAAACTTTATAACCTACCTACAATGAAATTTGAAAGTTATGAAAAATGGTATACCGTACATTCAACGTTTTAGTAGACATAGCCATGGCTGGGCGGCGCGCCGCCGTGTATTCGGCTAGGTTCGTCAGTCGTTGGCGGGGGGCGGGGCGTGTTTTTTGCTCGCAAAACTCGACTGATAAGCGGTGCGGGACTACTGTATACTCCCCCCGCCAACGACTGACAAACCTAGCTGGACGCACGGCGACGCGCGGCCTATTCCCCTATGTCTACTAAAACGGTGAAAGTACGGTATATGATATATACAATCGGGGGAAAATGTCTATGTCTGTTTAACTTGTACCATTTCGACCTATCATTTTCAAAATGCCCACTGTTGACCAAATTGTGTCGTAATCTTGCAAAAATGTCCTTGAATTCAAAGGAGGTCATCTCTCTGGATACCGTTCGTAGTATAAATTGGTCGTTGCATCTGCATTTTCCCCGGATTGTATAAAACATACTATTACGCCCATATGGTTAGTTCCCAACAAGGGGCGTATAGAAAAAAATACTAAGCCACTGTGATTTTTTATTGTTTGGAAGACAAAAACCACTAAATGTTAATACAAAAAATATATTCTTCGTCCATCTTAATTCATTGCTTTTAAAAGCGGTGCCTTTTTTATTTTTTCTTTCAAAACTGAAAGGGTTATTTCATCATCAGATGAATCTACGACTGATGACGTGTGGTGTAAATTATTATAATATTCGTGATACAATTCGGGAATCACATTTTGACGACAAAGCTCTTTAAATTTTCTTGTATCAATCTTAATTTTTTACTGTACAATATAGAAACATTCTCCGAAACAGCAGAGGCAGGCTCTTTATTTGCTGTCATTGATGATGGACGACCTTTTTTTTTTGGAAAGCATGCATAATTCTTGGTATTTCTCTTCCCAGTGTTCCTTTTTAAAAAACAAGAGATTAGGTGACCTTTTTTCTAATTTAATACATCTAACATTTTTCCAGTTTAAAGTGTTTCCATCCATATTCAACTTAACATTAGGCAAAGCCTGTTCTCTATATTTTTTAAAATCCTTAAAGTCACAAAAGGAAAGCTGTTGCAAAACGTAAGGGTCACCTCTTTTCTTAGCCAGTGAAATTATGTTGCACCAGTCAGATGGGACAAAAACTTTGGCGTGTTGGGCCGCATGCTCAATGGTGGCGTGAATGGAGTCGCACTCCATGTGAGTATGACCCGCTTCGAGAAACTTTAATTCTATTGACTTTAAACTGTTATGTTTCCAAAGACAATAGTGCAACATTGAAGCTACAATACAATTACGATTTTGGCCTGGACAATTATCTGAATATAGGGACAATTCCTCGACTGTTTCCGGGATGCGAATTTACATAATATACCATGTGGAGAGCATCGGGTCTGGAAGCCCCGCCTCCAAGCTTAGTTCGCCAGTGAAGATGTCTCGATGTCTGTAATGCGGTATAGAATGTAATCAGGAAATGCGCGCAGTGCGGTATAGTTCGTAGTCGCGTTATAGGCGAGTAATCAGCCACCTCAATTCGATGTGTATGGTGGAAAATAATCTAGAAATGTTCGTATAAATTGTTGAAACCTGGGGTTTCTTCCCTTGTCGATAACAGCAAACTGCAGCTGGATTTTCAAATAAATACGAAGGACCTTTAAAGAACTTGTTTTTTATTTTGATTTTTAAAACGTCAACTAGAAGGTCTCGCGCGCCGCCACTATTCTTCTTTATTTTTTTGTTGCCTGGCGTCGCGTCTCCTACTTTTTCTTCGCGTAGAATTCGCTCTTCTCGTAGAGGATTTTAAGATTGAAGCAGCGCCAAGTTACAAAGTATTATCTTACATGCAACTAAATAATTTTTGAATCTAATTGCGCTAATATAAACATTGAGCACATTACAACTAATTCAACCTAACCACAAACCTGTATTTGAGCATTCAGACCATTTTTCAAATAACTGTTATGTGATAGTGGTTTTAGTATTTTTTTTTCATTTTGATGTCGTTTGTATATTGCAGAGTTTCTTCCTGTTCCGCAAATTAGAAATGCCCCTTTTCGTGCTTCTTTTGCAACTTTTTTAAATTCGGAAACGTTCTTCTAACTATCCAGTTTGTACAAGTCTCGGTACTAAACTCTTCGATGAAACTCTTAACTTCTTCTGCAAAATCACTCCCCATCATTTTGCATCTAATTAGAGCCTTACATTCAGAATACCTTTTAAATTCTAAACTTTGGATTGCTACCTCAGGTTGTCCATTTTTCTAACGTACATCTTGATGGTTTGTCTATAATCTGCAACAAGAAGTGCATGCAAAAACAAGAGGACGATACACAGACAAAAAAAACAAGAGTATTACTAAGAAACTAAGAATGCTTACGTCGCGAATAAAATTTGAACAGCTTGCCCCCACTCCGCCGTTCGCCGTTTGACTACAAACTATACCGCATTTGACGCATGTACTACCATTCTATACCGCGTTAGGGACACGTACGCTTTTCATCTGAAATGGAGGCGGGACTTCCAGACCCGATGCTCTCCACATGGTATACTACGTAAATTCGCTTCCGGCGAGTTGTTAATAAACATAGACAAACATGTTGCAATTTTGTTTGCATCACCTCGTTTTCCTTGGCTTTCATCCCAAAAGTAACAATAACCTCTTTTGCCAGCAACCTTATAAAGGGTAAAATTGTAAACTGCTAATTTACGTTTGTAAAATATTGGTTTTGGATAATATAGGGGACAGTACAACACCGCTTCCAAATAAAAATTACATGTTACAAATTTTTTATCCCTTTTAGCCCTTTCGCCGTCTTCGACTTTTATTCTATTAACAGCATCAGAAAAGGTAAGCTTGATTTTCGATTTTTTTAAATAATCATCAATATTCCGATTGCTACAGTGAACAAACGGTTGGAGAAAATATGTAACATATATAGGATGGCCTGCAACCTTGGAAGATACACGTCAATTAGGGATCTGTATGAAACTTCGCACCTGCCCACAGTCTCTGATTATTATATCACCGAAATGTCCGACAAATTTTACAGATTTAGAATACCAATATTAGAATTCGCAAGAGCCATTATTGAAAAAAGGCACGATCCCCGTATTCACGTCATACATAAACCTCCGCATTTTGGGTTGCCACTGTACTATGAACCACCCTAACGATTATAGTGGTCTCAACTAACCTCCCCCTACTGAACACCTTAACTAAAACGACCTGGCCAATCGTCCGGGCTGTGCAGACAACTTTACAAACTGCAAAAATGCGAAGCTAAAACATCTTATCGCTTTTATAAATAAAATACCGGAAAAAAAATAGATACCATTACTTGTGGAATACAGTAGATACGAATGAAATTCTGCATCACCATCCGAAACCGATAGAGTTTCTTGCTTACAGAAGTAGATTTTTACAAAATTTTTCAATCTCCCTTTACGCTTAAGATACCTACGCGTAGTGTTATGTTACAGCTGCAATTATAGTCAGTTTGTTTATTTGCATTTTCCAAGCCTACAGCCGACTTATTACATTAAGTTGTCCGCAACCGATTATAATTAAAACAATTTGTTCACATGTCACACAATTTTCCCTTACAGGCAAATAATAGGACATTTATGGTTTGTTAAAGATTTCATATTTATTTACGGGATTTTTAGTCACAGTATAATTTTATTGATTACTAGTTAGAGGTTGTGTATCTTATCAAGAAACCCGTGTAATTATTAATTTTATTATTTAAGATATCACATTTTATTTGGGCTGTGTCATAAAAGTATTTGAATAAATTGTAAAACTTGCCTATTGTGTTATTTACTCCTCAATCCCAAAAGAACAAACAAAACAAAATAAAATGGCTAAAACGAACTCTTGGAATCATTTTCTTCGCTGAACAATCCGAGCAAAGATAAATTGAGCATACCAGTTAAAATAAAAAAACTGGCGCCTGAGCAAACTTATAAAAATAAAAGAGAGGCTCGCAGCCTCTACAAAAGCCTTTGGTTTTCCGAACCCAGGTTCTATTAATTAATCACTTAATGAACACGGCGTGCGTGAAAATATCGAATCGAATTGTGAAAAATGAAAAATGGAATTTTCCAAAATATGTTAACCCCAGGGCCCACTCGTAAATTTCCCTTCATTGTACTCAACATCGATGTACTTTTCAACCCTCTTCGAGGCTTGTATGCGAATATGGGGCACCTAAATCTGTCTCTATCTGAAGGCCTATATGTAGATCTGATTAAAATCATTCGAGAAAATTAACGTGTCTATTGCTGCGGGTGATGCGTTGGGAACCTGTGGGTGCAGGTTCTAGCGCATGGTGGACGTCTCTTGATTCTGTTTGAAGATCTGTCCTCGGAAAGTAGATGTGCCGGTTTCACACGATCCAGAGAGAGACTATCACTGGGCGACCTTTGATATTCAGGGTAACGTTGCGGTCCTTGCGGTTGAGAATCTCGTAAGGCCCAGTCTATGGAGGTTCTAAAGCAGCTCTGACTGCGTCTTTGCGGAGGAACACGTTCTTGCAGGTAACCAAATTTTATCATAATTTAGTTAAAATCCTGTAATAAATAACTAAGAATTGAGAATTAAAAAATATCTTTTGAATTAATGAACGTTTGTTATTGTGGCGTTTGTTATTGTGACGTAGTGCATACGAACCCATTTGTAATTCAAGGTACGTCCCGATTAATCTTCAAAAGGCACATTGTACACACATGGTGGGGTGGTTCCGGTTGGTTCAGTCATGGATCTATGGAAGTCAGTGCTTGAGTTCAAGTGATCTGTTCGTAGTGCACTCTACGGTTTTGTTTTTTTTACTCAGTGCTACTCTTTTGAGCACTCCAACAGTTCGGGGTCCTTGAGTTCTGGCATCCTGAGATCACGGACCTAACTTGTTTTTTTTTAATCGGACTTATAAACACCTCCCACAACTTTTCATTCTCTTCGCTTTGGTCTTCTCTTGAACTAACATTTCAGTGGTTCTGTCAATTATTAGAAGGTGGTATCAGGTATCAGGTCAGGTTTTGGAATTTTGGAGACTCCAAACAGTGCGAACATTTCTTGAGGGTCAAGAGCAAGCGTGTTCGCGGCCACGGCGTTTTCCCGTTGTTACCGGGGCCGGGCATTGGCCTGGACTGGATCGAAGCGAAGGAACAGGTAAGTTTTTTTTATTATTTTGATAATTTTTGGTTCATTCAGACTATAACAAAAACTCACCTATGACTTCCTTCATTGGAACATCATTTATTGATTTTGAATTAATTTCACTGCTTTATTAGCACCTACACGTCAATAAATTATTGAAGCTGCCTTTATCCTCTCCAGTGCAGCTCGAAAGTTTTCTGTAAGGTTGTATTTTGGGCGGTGAATCACATGACTTAAAGCACACATATCGTACTTGACAGAAACTAATTTTTTGGTTATCATTTTTGAAATATCGTAGATGGTTCTTAGATCTTTTTAGCATACATTGATATCGTGGTTTTTGTATCTCTAAGAGCAAGGGGAATAGATTTTCCGTTACAGCTGATTACCTGTGTATTAATAACTAATATTTTTGTATATTTGAGTCATTTTGAGAGTGTCGTGAGCTCATAATTTTGGATTTTTCTTATCTTTACAAACTTGAGAATATTTTGTCACAAATTAAAACTATTCAATTATTTTTTATTTATCTTTGACTCACACTTAGTCAAGTTAAATTTTGTAAATCATTTAAGATACGTTAAGGGATAGTTAGTTTGAGACTAATTGTGTGGATTTAACCACTACCATTGTGGTAATTTGTGTATAAGTTTATTATTAAGAAATACTAAGAGATTATTATTGTTCTTTCAATTTTTTATTGTAGCAAACAGTTGTAACGACACTGTATGCATGTAGAAAGTGTTAGCACAAACTAATTCATCTGGAATTACTTTTCATGTTTGTCTGCATCTAAAACCCCCACTGTCCATACAGTGGCAGCTGACTTGGCAAAACCCTGAGATACTGAGCCGTCAACACCATACGCCACTTATGCAGCTGTCAGACTGTCAAACCTGTTGGCAGGTCCACTTGTGACGTGATAGGAAGCTTAGTCGAAGGCTGCTAGCCCCCCTGAGTGTCTTTCAAACTTTCAAGTAAGGTGTTTCCCATCAAAATGAAATTTTTGAGTTTTCTGGACTTTAACGTGTCGTGTCGAGTTAATTCTGACTTCGTCTGGTTTGTTCACTCCAAGGGTGTTCAATTTCATTCACCTGGTGAATCTTGGTTCACATTTTCTATTGTAAAACGTAATCTTTATAACATTTTTTTGTTATTTATTTTTTATTGTTAACTAATTTTCATTATTCTCAAATAAACAACCCTTGTAAATAGTTTAAACTTGGGTTTTATTCCTTAACATCAGAACATTATTTATAACCGGTTTCGATTGACTGGGCCGAAACTGTCGTTATAAAATAAGTTTGAAGGCATTACATCTCTATAGTATAATAATTACTCACATAGATTTGTAATTATTAAATTTTAGCCATAGTCTACTACCAGGGACTCTTTAAAATAAGGGGACCCAGCATGTCACATAGGAAAAGTGAAGCCTTGTTTTCTGTATATCTCCAAGGAGACCACATAAGTGGGCTGGTACAAGGTTATGTTATATGTCAGTGTCCAACTGCCATCAGGTTTTATGTGACATGCCAGTCCTATAGATTCCAAATCAGGCAAAATATTTCCTATCATAGTTCACAATTTTTAAGTTTTCTAACTTCCAGATAGTCAATTAAAGGTAATGCGGCCGCCTGTAGTAGTCCCAATAATTGCAACCAGATTTTTCATGGCTCACATTTAGTAATTCTACAATTATTACGTG
The DNA here is from genome assembly GCA_963920635.1 of Pseudeuparius sepicola. Taxonomy (NCBI): domain Eukaryota; kingdom Metazoa; phylum Arthropoda; class Insecta; order Coleoptera; family Anthribidae; genus Pseudeuparius; species Pseudeuparius sepicola. Next base: position 33,521,756 of record OY987303.1, read on the forward strand.
GGCATTACGTACAAGTAAGTAGTGCAAAACAAAAATGGTATCCCCTAAATTTTAAATTATTAAGCAGGTAGCTTCAGTCAGGTCTTTTTTTAAACAGTTTTTATCTACAACTATAAGTTTATTTTACGTTTGTGAGGTACCTTGGAAGAGAAATAAAATTACAAAAATGAGCACCGAGAAAAACTACATGATTAGAACTAAGTACAAGACCTAATCTTATTAGTCCATCCCGAAATCTGTGAAAGTTCTTTGGGTAGATACATTCAACAATGGAAGAAAGTTCAAGTACACATATTATTACAAATGGATTCAGGAACCTGGTAACAAGGTGCAATAGCGACAAATTCTCAAATAAGCAAAATCAGCACTGACTTACCATACTTATATTACTTAAATTCCTGGAAATAATTGCAGGAAACCAAATTCAAATATAAAATAAATTTGATTAATTTGGCTCTTGCCATATTCTGTGTTTGTTGACAGAACATTGTCAAGCCTAATTTTTAGAAATCATTATTAATTTTTACTAACAATCAAAGTACCTGTTATATTCATAGATTCTCCAATAAAATGGCATACTTGGCATCATTGAGACCATTAGAATGGGGAAAGAAACGGCCTCACTTTCGAAAGTATAATGCTGGGTCCCCTTACTTTAAAGGGTCCCTATCTACTACCTACTAACTGGACACAAAAGAAAATTGTAAAAAATCTTATATTCTGTTGTTGTTTCTGAAAATACTTATATACAATAATATATTTTTGGGAAGCCCGCATTAGGCATAACAAACATAAAAAAAACATACAGAGTGTTCAATTAAAAAAAAATATGTGAAAAAATTCTAAAAGAATATGAATACTTTCTTCACGTTTAAAGATAACTGAGATACGGGCGGTGCCTCAAAATTGATACTTTTCAATTCCACCCTGTATATCAAAAACCAAAAGAGCTATGCAAATTCTGATGACGCCATCTTTAGTTTTACAAAAAATTAGAGCATGTTGTATCTTTAAAAATAACGGAAATACCTTGCAAGAGCGCCAAAAATGGGATACCCGGTACATTGAGTTCTGCAGGGGATAACACAAGTGTTCGCACGCTCAGATGGCAAGGTCTTATATTATAAGAGTATTCGCCCGCAGTCATTATATCGAACTTGTTTATATTTCAAACGTATCGATGAGATTTAAAACTATATCTTTATAGTACCACAGACCTATATTAGCGAAGCTATATAGGTCTGTGATAGTACTTTATTTAGTGTCGAGAGTACCTGGCAAATTCGACATCGCTGGGCGCTAGCGGCTGGCCGTGCAACATACAGGGTGTTCCCGTATATTTTGACCCACCCCTAGAGCCTTTATTTTTCGAGTTAGAAAAAAATTACTTAAATGAAAGTTGTAGGGTTTTTTCTGAACCGCTAGGATCTGTTACTAGATAAAACAAATGAGCGTCGCAAATTTATGAAAAAATATAAACTTACTTTTTTTAATTGAACACCTTGTATATTTGTGGATTTTTGAATTGCACGAATTTTTCCGATTCCAACAATATGAATATGTTATATGTTTGATCTAAGGATTCGCATGATATTCCAAATTGCAGATAAATACGATCATTATATTTAATCAAGGTTGCCATGGAAAAACATTTCAACTTAGGCAAGAACATTCCTGTCAATCCATTATTTTTGGGACAATACACCTTGGTTACCTAAACTTTCATTTAAGTAATTCTTTTCTAACTATAAAAATAGAGGCTCTAGGGGTGGGTCAAAATATACGGGAACACCCTGTACATTCACTAAAATCTATGTTTGTCTCTGGTCGCTGTCCGGGTCTTGCTGGCACTGCAATTTTGTCGCTGGGCTCGCTTCGACTTATGCTGCAATCTGGTATGTCGACCAAGTAACCGTATACACGTGTTTCATGCTATTTGGCAATCATCAGTACGGTGTAACCTTAACCAAATCAAAAATATATGCATGATTTTGGTAGCAACAAATGAAGTTCAGGCAGGATACCACAGCACATTTGCAGCTTCAGTCGGCACATCCCCTGGATTTCGTGCTTGAACTAACATCGTCCATTATCGCTCTTCTTGTAAATACTTTTAGGTAATGTGCTGACTGAAGCTGCAAATGTGCTGTTGACTTCAGCCTAGACTTCATTTGTTGCTTCCCAAATCAAAATTTTGAAATATTTGAAACCTTCATTTTTATTTGTCAAAAAATAGACAAATGCGTTTCATGTTTTGTCATCAAAAAATATCAAAAATAAATTGCTCCTCCTAGTGTGTGAATTATTTATAAAATTTCTTTGGCTCTTGTTGCTTCATTTTTAGGGAACGAAGTTCTTGTTTGTTTTCCATTAATACAATTTTCACAATAATCATTTTTTGGGTTAGTTAAATTTCGTGGGAATCCATAAACCATGTTTCTTACTTTCTTCATACCATTTTCACTTAGATGACCAAGCCGATGATGCCACAAGTAATAAACATTATTTACTCTCACTAAACAGATTTTTTACAACATTTAATGTATAATATAATCTATCTGGATTTCTTGTACCAATTTCTAAAATTTCTTTAGTATTTTCTTCACGTATTATACATTTTTTGAATTAATAATGACTTCATTTCTTTTATCTGGTACTATTCGTACCGATAATAAATTCATTTTTGAATCTGGTGTTAGTAGAACTTTTTTACATCTAGCTACACCATTTCTCCTATTAATGATTGAAGCGATATTAGAAATGTCCCAACTCCTTCTGTCTTGATGAAACTGCCATCAACAGTTTGTATTGATGTGTTATCTTTAACAGTAGATAATTTATATATGACGGGAGGCACCTGAATCTATATACCATTCTTCATCAGAAGGTGGTGAAATGTTATGTGCCATTAAACTTTTCTTTTGATTACTTATATTCTCTTTTACAGTTCTTGTGTGTAATTATTCTGATTTCTTGCATAACAATTATTAAAATGATGACCAAATTTTCCACAGTGATAATAAGTTTTTATTTTTTGTGTATCATAGCTATCTTAACGATTGTTGTTTTGTTTCTGAACTGGTCTTGTTTTTGCTGATAGTTATTGTTTTGTTTTTTATAAAATTTAGGTTTCATTCCAAAAGCTGTTTCTTCATTTTGTGCATCTTATCTTCTTGTTTCTTCTTGTAATAACGATTAATTACCTACTGCTTTCAATTCTATTTGTTACCGATATTTTATATTGCAATTACTAACGAATCATAATCTTCGGATAAATTTGCTAATAGCTTAAGAGCTATATAATATTCATCTGAAACATCTCTTCCTACACCTTTTAATTCGTTTTGACATTCAAGCATACGGTTTACGTAGTCTTCCATTTTAGTAAAAAAAATTCGTTGAATATAATTGCCTCTCTAGTATAATTTGTATAAATCAGAACTCTCGTACTTACATAAAGTGAAGGATTTACATTTAATATTATTGCAACTAATGCTTGTTGATCAGTTTCTGTATCAATTTCTGCGTCTGCTTCAACTGCTTTCCATATTTTTTTCATTTATTAATAACATTTCTATTGCATATTTCCAAGTAGCATAAAAAATGTTCCTACATTTCTAATTCGTTTGTTGACAGGTATAATATCTTCTTAGGGTAGCTTCTAGTGAATAAAGAGCAATGAATATCCAAAAGTATATACCTTTTATTTATATGACTTTTATATACTACATTAATGTTTTTAATAATAAATGCATATCCATAACTACCGATATTAAGACAGAGATGCCAAGTAATAGTTAATAATATACTTGGTGAATTATATTATTCCAACAGATTCTGCAACAAACCACCCTGTCGATTTCTTTCGTCGTGTGGCTCCATATAGTGTTGGTCCAGGCCAAACACTGTGTAACTTTTTTGGAAATTCGGTTTTTAGCTCCCCTGTAAATTTTCCTAATAATTATTGTGACTGAACTTTTTTGGTCTTTTATATAATAATAATAATAATAATGATAACGATAACGATGGCGATGGCGATGGCGATGGCGATGGCGATGGCGATGGCGATGGCGATGGCGATGGCGATGGCGATGGCGATGGCGATGGCGATGGCGATGGCGATGGCGATGGCGATGGCGATGGCGATGGCGATGACGATGACGATGACGATGACGATGACGATGACGATGACGATGACGATGACGATGACGATGACGATGACGATGACGATGACGATGACGATGACGATGACGATGACGATGACGATGACGATGACGATGACGATGACGATGACGATGACGATGACGATGACGATGACGATGACGATGACGATGACGATGACGATGACGATGACGATGACGATGACGATGACGATGACGATGACGATGACGATGACGATGACGATGACGATGACGATGACGATGACGATGACGATGACGATGACGATGACGATGACGATGACGATGACGATGACGATGACGATGACGATGACGATGACGATGACGATGACGATGACGATGACGATGACGATGACGATGACGATGACGATGACGATGACGATGACGATGACGATGACGATGACGATGACGATGACGATGACGATGACGATGACGATGACGATGACGATGACGATGACGATGACGATAATAATAATACGGAAATTTTGTTTTCCATGAACTTGCGTTGAAGGTTATTCTCGATTTAAAAAAATGTTTACGTTTTGAAGACAAGGAGTCGAACTGTTCAAGGTGCAAGGTAGGCCATACACGTTTCGTAGATGTTTTCTTGTTGCAGTTCTTCCTCTACATCGAGCCTTAACGAATATTTATGAAAAGTAAATACACGTTTTATGGATGCCGTCCTAGCTCTCACATAATCGCACACTAGAATAACCCCCATAGCAGCGGAACATTGACTCCTCTCTCCACTGACGGTTAATTATAACCCACGAATATGTAATTACACGAACACAATCAGTGGATGCGCAGTCTTCGGACATTGCGCGTTATTAATACACACCGGGCGTCAGGGCTCTTTTAGCTTCTTTGACCCCGCTATTAAGATGTGCACTCACTCCCACCGTGCGGTTTCTTGATTAGACTCCCATTGTTTCGTACCTGCTTACTTGATATTTCGCATCGGGATTTTTCATCAACGCAGCTGATATCTCATAGCCTTCAAAGAACCGAGGAAAGACGCTCGTGCAGCCAGCGGCCAACGTTGTTTATCTTTTAGCGTATTTTGACGCCGCACAATAGCAATATTGGCGCCTGGGAAATATACTCGGAAATATGAAACTCAAAGGGAAGAAAAAATGATGGATCAACATATTTGGCGTCATCTATCATTATCCCTGGGATATTTTTGCAGTCGGTCAAGGTGTTGGTGGACCCTCAGAGAATTAAGAGAATATGAGCAATAGCATAAAAATATACACACTTTTTTAGTCAACAAATGTATTACGGAAATTAATCGAAAGAAAGAAAGAGTTCGGTATATAGGTCAACAAAAGAAACAATTTGTGGATGCGGCGGTTGGATGAGGCGGGGGATATTTATACATTTCTTTTCGTTTACAGCTATCAAATATCTTGGACAGTCTTACAATTATTTTTATGTTGAAATATACCTTTGAATTGAAAATTTCGGGCAATTGTATGCTTATTTTTTTAACTACAATTCATCACAGCTGGAAAAGTCATGCGCAACTGGTGAAATTCTATACGATAAATAAAATATTGACATATTTTTTGAATAACGTGTCAAGAATGTCAAATTCACATAGATAATGTAACAAACGTACAAGATTTGATTTGTTTTTTTTAAGTACAAGGTAGTTGGTATTTTAGAGCCACAAAAAAGGCACTTTTTGCTGATACACACCTGATAACAGTCTGACACATTATAAATACGAGTCACGTCGCTCACCAAGAGTGAACAAATAAAACTTTAAAACCAAGAAAAAAAATCGTCTCGTTATTTGGTGACCGGAACCAAAAGCGCCTATGGATATTCTCTTCAACACGTAGCTTGTCCCGAACAAAGTTTTGGACCTTCTCGCTACATCCACGATGGCCACGAAAACACGCATCGGAAATCGGAATCAACGGCACAGCGGCGGCCGGCAGCATTCACGAAGCAAAGAAAAGGAACCCGAAAAAATACTTACCCGTAAAATCCTATCCCTGCATAACAGGTTTGACACGCTTTTGCATGAAAATTGTAAGAATCAACATTTTCTCGAATATTCTCGAACATTGAGAGGTTAACTTAATAGACTCGATCAAAAACAAACTTTCACGTACCTATTTCTCGAACTTTGTCGAACTCGAAACAAAAATCGCACGAATTATCGAAGTTTTATCACGAGGCCCTCACGGATTACTCGCAAATTTATCAACAATACTCCTAGATTTTAGGGCATGAGCAAAAGGAAAACTTGAAACATGGAAACTGATCCAAAAGAAAAATTAAACATTTAAAATTTGAAAGAGGCGCTCTTAAAAGCAAATTCACGCGAATTGAAACGTATTTCAACATCCAGGAAAATAGGCAGAATATTATACAACTAGAAATTATATTAAAATCGCAACAAACTGCAAACCGATTTAGAATATTGCTATGAAAGCTGCATGTCAGATAGAGAGGATATGGAAAATAGGTATTATGACATAATAACCGAAATTAAAATTCACATAAAATTGCAAAATAAACCATGCGAAACACGGTCGGAAAATTCCGATAATATATCGACGTTGTCAAGTTCACCAAATCCAACAATTTTAAAGAGCCAAGCAGTGAAACTTTTAGAGATAAATTTACCAACCTTGCGGCAATTAAGAAACATGGTTTACATTTATCGATAGTTTCAATTCTATATTAGATTCTACACTAGAAATTCAAAAGTTTTAGTACCAAAAATCGTGTTGTTAAAAAGCGGCTTTAAACTTGATCGGTTCTCTACAAACAACAGCGGAAAACTATTCGGTAGCAGTCGAATTGCTAAGGTCCCGTTATGAAAACAAACGTGCTTGTAACACAGAAAGATTCTTTTATACCTGTAATTATAAATATTAAAGAATGTTCTAGTGGCATATCAGGTAAAGGATATCAGTTGAAAAAAAATGCACTCCAGCCGGGACTCGAACCCGGGACTCCTACTGTAGCCGTAGGCACTTAACCAACTAAGCTACCGGAGATACGGGTTCCATCGGCTAGGTGTTATTTGTTCCAATTGATATTAGTTAGTAGCGTAACTCACTTCTTTGTGAAAAGTTAGGGAACAATTCAACTCAAAAAAGTACAAATGCAGCTACACAGGTAGACAATACACAACCTACGTCATCTGTATCAGTGTCATGTGTTACACCTAAGCAAACAACGATAAGTAGCATTTCAACCAATAACAAGGGTTTAAAACATCTATCGTCCAATTCACGCGTTCTACTAGGCACTGCAAAAAATATTAATAGAAGACAGCCACCGTCATTTTCACGAGTGCAACGAATTTTTAGACCCCGGTAGTCAGTCCAATTTCACCAAGGAAGAATTTTGCAAAAACCAGGACTACCTATACGAAATTACACGGCAACAATTTCAGGTGCGAAAAAGATGTAATATACGTAAAAAATTGGACCTCAACAAAAACTCGTTCTCGATTTACTAACTTTGCAGAAAACTTACTAGTACATTCCTTTTAAACACACCACATTGCAACATAACCCCAAATCTCAATTTGGCAGACGAGCATTTTAACATTCCTAAACCGATTGACGATTAAATAAGTGCTGAAATATTCTACGATTTATTAGAAGCCGGACAAATCAGGCTAGGAAAAGGCAAACATGCCCCTAAGTTACAAAAATCGAAATGCCTGCGAAGAAGACTTAAATCAAGTTACAGTTTCTAATTTTCACTTAAAAATTTGACAGAAAATTCCATACCTACCTTTTTGACCAATCAGAGGCTCATTTTTTGCTTCGTTGTCATGGCAACTAAAAAAATATTCGGAAATATACTCACTTGCTCTAGGCAGCAGGAGGTGATTACAGCGGAAATTTTTTGACAAATCTCATTATTATAATGTGACATATACTCAACAAAAATTTTGATAATAATTTCGTTTAATTTACGTGTAGGTATGGAATTTTCTTACCGAATCCCCCATGTTCTTGAATTAATATGCGGAAATTTTTCTCTAACAGGAAATTTTTAAGAAAATTCGTGTACTAGAAAAATTTCCGGCAATAATTCAATCACTAGGGTGATTACTAGTGAAAATTCCATACCTACCTTTTTTGACCAATGAGAGGCTCGTTTTTTGCCTTTTTGTCATGGCAACTCAAAAAAATTCCGGAAATATTCTCATTACGCTACGAAACTCGTGATAATTTTCAAAAAATTCGCGTACTCTAAAAATTTCCGGCAATAATTTAAGCACTATGGCGATTACTAGTGAAAATCACTCGGATTTAAGCTCTAACATTTCAAATAAGGAGCTACACGAAAGCTTACAAAAATTTTGGTTAATCGAAGAATTACCCGCTAAAAGGTTTCAATCAAAAGAAGCCGAATATTGCCAAGGAATGTTTGAAGAAACTACTACTCGCGCAGCTGATCGAAAATTTGTGGTACGTTTACCATTTAAACCCGATTAGTCAAACGTTAGGGGAATCAACATCTACAGCTGTTAAGCAGTTAAGCGGCTTTCTCAAATTGAATCACGATTTGGTAAAAACAAAATTTTAAAACTTGAATACACAAAATTTATGCGAGAACTGGACGAATACTTAATTAAAGACCTGTGCAAACGATCGCCACTGGCGCCACATGACGAAACAAATTTACAGGGTGGTTTAATGCTAAAATCACCATTGTTGCAGACTCTTTTATTGAATAAAAACATGCAAATAGTCTGTTACAACGAATTTAATATTCAAAATAAAATATTTGTTTGTTATGTCCCTCTAATTTGACAAGTTTGCATGGTATATTTACATACATTTTCTCAAGAAAACAGAGTTTAAAAGGCAAGCAAGAGTATTTGGTACCTTTTGGTTTGAAACGAAGTCCATGGCTAGTTGTAGTGTAAGTAAAATTAAAACGCATTAGATTTTTCAGTTTCTTCTTTATATTGTAATTAAGGTTCCCGCGTTTTTCCTTTAATTTTCCGCTTATATCTTACTGCTAAGGCCTAGTCTGCAAGTAACACTCCTCGTCATTATTTGCGGGTCGGCTTAGCCCGCCCGAACCGCCGATAGATGGCGCTAATAGTCGATATCTAACCGGCAGGCCCTAGTCCTCCGGCAATAAGACCTCACCCGACCGGTCCGTGTGGTGTCTTACGCCGATGACCAATTAGGTAGGCCAGACCTATAATACTGGGAGTAAGCTTTCCCGATAAAGCTGGTATCTTGCATCGTGTCGCAATTACCCGAAGTGAGATTCCGCCGAACCGATTAAGCTGTGACCCGTATCACAAACCGGCAGTCCGCTGTCCGCTCGGTGGCAGTAAGATATGCTCGGTAGAGTGCTGGGACTATTTTATACCGCCCCTGTAAATATTTCCGCCCACTGTCCGGCCACCCGTTGGGAGTATCGACTGCAATTATTGGGACTTTCCAAACGCCGCCGTTGAGCTTGCATCATTTGTACATACAATTACCATTTCTTCCTTCTTAGCCTAGAAAGCTTGCCGACTCCGCCGGTGCCGTTCCCGTAGGCTTCCGTATACCTAGGCGGTTCTGCTTTGCCCGCCCCTATCTAGAATTTTCTGTACCTTTTACTAATACGCACTGATCTTTACAGAAGTCAACGCTGGCCGCCGGAAAGAAGAAGTCGCCTTTATTTATATTTTTTTGTAAATAATAATTAAGTTTAAGTTTGTATATAGTTTAAATATAGGGGAATTGGTTAGTTAATTGTTGGTTTGATTTCACCCCCTGCACAAAATTCCTGGCTCGAAAAACTCTGGACCAGAAAAACCACTCCTGGCGCCCGAGTTAAAAACGTCAAACAAAGGCCAAACAACCTCTGAAGGTACAAACAACCTTACAATATGGTGGACCATTGGTTCGCTTTGGAGCTATAAACAAATTTTTCTATTTTCATTCTTGCATACGTTACAAAATACTCTTCCAAAATATCTAGAATTTTCCCTTCTCCAGCTGGTTGACTAGATCATCCCATAATTCCAAAATAGTGTTTATTTTTCTGCAATTCACCTAATGGTCTGTGCATACCATTTTCTTCATGTGCATGGAAATTTCATGTTATCATATAACGACAGTTTCGGTCCAGCTATCGAAAATGGTTATATGACTCGATTATTGACACAAGGAATAAAACACACATTTAAAATTATTTACAAAGGTGGTTTATTTTAGGAAACCTGAATTCGTTCACAATGAGAAAAGCTACAATTTTGGTTAATTAAATTGAATTGAATTGAGGAAAAAAATTGAAATTCCAAAGCAGCGTTAAAGTTCGATAAACTCAAAGTTGACAAAGTTCTGCACGCCTGATCTTACTTTTGGAACGTTTTAACAGGGAAACACCTTACATGAACGTCTGAAGCACTTAGGAGCGACTAGCAGTCATCGACCAAGCTTCCGTTGTGGTTTTCAACTCAGTCCTGGTTTCGACGGCGACCCAGCCTAACAGTCTAATAGCTATGACGGTAGTGTAGGTCTTACTAGCTCAGATTCTCAAGGTTTTTGCCAAGTTCAGCCGCTACTGTGTCGGCTTGTGGTCTGACAAATGTTCTCAGAATTTGATGACTTATCATTCGTTCAGGTATCCCGTGTTCCGTGTGCAACTGGCATGAAAAAATTTCAGACGGATTAGACAGTGCTAAAACCTTCTACGTATACAGTCAGAGGCTGTTTATTTACAAAAGAAATTCAAACAATAATAATTATTACTTAAAATTTATAAAAAAAGTATATAAACCCAAAACTACAAGTTAAATTAAATCCCATAGATACTATTAAGTATAGTCATGAATACACCCCCCCCTTATATTTAACTAATCGCAACTTCGAATTGACTAGTTGCGAGCGCAAAATAAATCGACTATAAGTGAAAAGTTTGATATATATAATTATTGAGGTCACGATACTCTCAAAAGGACTTAAATTTGCAAACAATATTATTTGAATAAATCAGTAATAGCTCTGGTTTGGTCTTCGACTAATAAATTTGGTGCTATAAAAATATTACGACAAAACAAAAAATGCGGTCAGGCAATCGAACCTTGTGTGCCCATGTGATCACCAACAAAATAGGCACCCAAACTTAATCGAGCAGCACAGATCAGGACAATTCAGCCACACGTATTTCTTGATCGAGATCAAGAAAGAGGCGTGCAAAAAGAACAGGCACAGGTGAGTTATACAAATATGGATTTACAAATTATAAAGATATAATTTTACAATAACTGTTCGACGTCCTCGAAAATCCAAAAATCGCAAATGCCGGCGATCCAAATGAAAAGATAGAAATAAACTATAAATTGTTTACACTAAAACCAGATACTGCAAATAAGCACACAAGATTACGAAAAGATAGTATCATGGCGGCGATAAAGATGGATTAAATTCCGGAAAACCAATGCACCCAATGATACCATTTACCTGACAGGACAGAACCACCGAGATGCTAATTCAAGAGAAGACCAAAATGAACAGCACGAGAGTGGTGGGACGTGCTCATTTATAAGGTCCAAGTCCACAAAAACACCCAAGTTAAGCCCGTGATCTCCGGATGCCAGAACTCAAGGCCCCGAACCGTTCGAATGCTTAAAAGAGTAGCACCGAGTAAGAACAAAACCCGCAGAGTGCACTGCGAACAGATCACTTGACCTCAAGCACTGACCTCGACAGATCCATGACCGAATCAACCTGATTTTACCCAATGTGAATCAGTGTACCCTATTGAAGCAGTACATACCTTAAATTATTAAAAATGGATTCACTACGTCACACTAAAAATCGATATCACAAAACGAGTAGAGAGAACTGGAATTCGACTGAATACGGTTCGAATTTGCGAGTTCAGAACAAACTACACAAATTATGTGTTCAAAGGTTTGTAAGGAAGTTACTAGATTTTCCGTATTTTTATTTCGAATTATCCGTTGAGAATAATTATTTCTGTTATTTGTTCCGTTTCCGTTGACTTTTCAGAATTTTTGAAAGTATTTTTGAGGGTAGCCAGAAGGCTGAGAGGGTAGAAAGGGGATAGGATATGCTTCCAGGTCAATTTTGAAGCTAGAAGCCCCGTTCTTGCTGGGTACTGGGGTAAGAAGACACGCCCAGTACAGCGCCGATGCCGCTAAGGTTGAAGAGCTGCTGCGAGGCATCTCCGCCTGTACCAGCCCGCCGCCCGCGGCGCTCCTCTCTGCGAGAGGAGCGGGGATGCGCGGCTCGACGCGTCGGCTGGCGGCCGACGTACTGCCCTTCCACCTGCCGGGCCGTATAAAACCCGGCACGCGGACTCGGACAGGACATCTTAGAGCTTATCATCTTACCTTAGATCTTAGATCAACTGGTGGGTATAGCGGCAATTCACTGGGTGTGCGAACGGGCCAATTCCTCCCAGCTGAATACTATTTTCACCAGACCGCCGAAAAATCTGTAGTAAACTACTGGATGTGCGACCGGGCCAACGCCTTCCAGATAGTAACACTGTGCCGCCGTAAATAGGTTGTTAGAAAGCCGCTGGGTGTGCCTCTCAGCTGGGATTGATAATTTTGCCGTAACTGTCCGTTTGCCTAGGCCGAATCCGTCGCGGCAGTCCGGCCGCACGCGCTTTTGCTTTTCTGAAAATTAGTTGCACGCTAGCCGCCAAATTTTTCCGATTACATAACACGCTTAATTAACTTCTCATTCCGCGCATTCGGGTATTGTTTCTTTTACTTTCCGTCCAGCAGTCCGAATCCGCCTGCTAAGTTAATTTAATTTCTGTTACAGAGTTTTGCCGTGAACATGTCCCGGACGGGTCTACTATTTTTTATGTCTTGTAAATAACGTAAATAATTGTTTGTGTTATCAGTACAGTTTGTTAAAACCGCCTACTTGTTTAACTCTATTCCTTCCCTTCAAAACACACCACTCTTGCACTTCTGGAATTATTTTTCTTCGACTTAAGAGCTATCTGACGCAACAGCGGCGGTCACCGCTATAACAAAGACCTGGCGCCCGAGAAAATCGACTATTTTTTCCGAAAGAGGTTATAAGAAGACCCAAACCAAACTGAAAAATTACATAATATTCAAAATCAAACTAATAATCTTAGTCGACACTTACAGACTAGAGCCCGAACAGTGCTAAGTCGTTACAGGTTGATAATAATTATTTAGAAACGTGGTAATGGAGTTTTAACAAAAAATTCCATTACAGTCACAAACAAATATACCTATAAAAGCTGTGTTAATAGGATAAAACTGACAAATACTGGACGCAGCAACAACTTGTTATCGTAAAAAGAAGGTAAATGGCAATAAAGCTGGACATTTAAAATTTGGAACATTTTAAACGTCAAAAACTGGCATACTAATAACCACAGAATACCCCTTTATAACCTATAATAAGTCTAAATTTTTTTTGTAGAGTAGCGCCACCCCGTTCGTAAACAACAATGAAATATGACGTCATGCTCGGGTCTTTAATATTGTCACAAAAGTGACACTGAGAACCATCTATGTTCAAATGGTCAAACTAATTATTTTTACACCTGGAGGCGGGTGACCCTAATTAGTAAAATGTTTAGAAGACTTCCTCATCAATGTATACAAGGGGAAGTCGATAATGTAAATACGAGGAAGAATTAATAAGTAGTAGCAGTAACAAATCAAAGTCCACCGCCGATTCGGCAGAATCGACGGGTATAAATTCGGCGCCAGCCAAGAGCTGGACATCAGTGGCATCGGCTTCATAGTCACCACTAGATCCTCGACTACTCCCCTGTGGAAACCAAGGCACCGGCGCCCCTTGGAGCGCTGGGGTAGTTGAGAGTCGAAAGGTGTTCCGAGAAGTCCGGTTCCCCGGATCCGCGGCCCGCTCGCCGTAGGTCGGAACGGTCGCGAAAAGCCTGCCTCCCTCGCCCGTCCGAGTCGCAGCCCTGATCGCCAGGATGCGTGTCCTAAAAGCCATACTGTGAGTCGTCTGAATAAAACCAAGTTTTTATAATTACCTCGTGTCGTTAGTAACGTGTGTGTTCTCCTGAGATTACCTACGTCCAGCATCCACTGCCAGTCGTCCCCCTCAAAGATCCCCGGTAAGTCACGAGGGACAACAGGGTTCTCTCGCGGCACACACAAGACGACACATAGTGGAGATTTGGAGATGATGGACGACACATGGTACAGGTGCCGTGCTTGAAGAACCGGATGGCACATCGTGGAGGCGACACTTGGTGACGACATTCGGTGGAGATGGCTGACGACGCTGACGTCAGTTGGTGAAGGTGCCAGCTTGCGCCCCAGCAGCCCGGACGGCGGCAGAGAGTGGTCCAGGAGCGTCAGCGACGACGCATAGGACCTGTAAAAGAAGAAAGAAGGGGTCAAGGGCCAGTATGGAACAGAGGACTTCACAGAAGATGGAAGCCATAGAGGCGGGGCGCGCCCGCATTCCAGCGCAGTCATGTCGACAGGCGCCACCCGGCGCAAGCATCGGTGCTCCAGGCAGCGAGGCCGCAGAGGCCCGGCTAGGCCACTCTAGGCGTGGTAGGTCGCTGGTGCTCCGCTTGGGTTTAGCCACCCCAGGCGTCGAGCAGACCAGTGCTCCGCTTGGACACGCCTGGCCACGAGGTTACTAGGGGCTCCGTTTGGCGATTTCGGGTGTTGAGCGTACCGCAAGCTCCACCTGGACAACAGCAGCGGTAGCAGTAGTAGCGGTAGAGGCAGCGGCGGCAGCAGCAGCGTCAGAGGGCAGAAGTGGGCGACAAGGAGGCATCACTACGGGTGCGGAACATCCCGGAAGTGGCCAAGACACCCAGTAGGAAGTTTTGACAGCGAAAGGCGGTTCGGACACCCGATGTAAGACCGGACCCCACGTAAAGCGGTTGGACAGACACCTAGAGGGCAATCTGGTCACTGACGAGGAAAAATGGAGAATGGAGAAAAGGTTCAAGCTAATATTTGCCAGAGAGTGATGGAAAAAATAGATCAAATGGACTATAAGGTACCGACGAAGAACGGGAAAAAGGTAGACACAGTTCATGTAAGCAGAATTCTACCATACAACGACCCGTGGACGGCTTCAGTACCAATAGAGACCCCAGAGTCACAAGGTGTGCCAGATACAGTAGAAGAAGTTACAGAGCCAAAAGAACAGTTAGAAGAAGTTACAGAGTCAAAAGAAATGTTAGAAGAAGATACAGAGTCAAAAGAAATGTTAGAAGAAGAAACAGTCACAAGAAAAAGTAAAGCAGTAGAGACAGAAGAAAAAAAAAGTGCCGAAAGAAAAAGAAACGGCCAAAACAGGGAGCAGTAAAAAGAAAAGGGCGTAATTAATGCATTTCCGAAATCAATAGGTGGAAAAAATAAGAAAGGGCCAAAAGGAAAAATGAGCAGTAACATAGATCAGGTTCTTAAAAAAGGAACTAAGAAGATAAAAGCGAAGACAAACAAGAAGAAACGTAAATATAAAGACAAATAGCATCATTATTAGTAAACAAGAAGCAAGATAGAAAAAACCGGTAACATTTTGTAATATTAGTATAGGGCACCCCGTTAATTAAGAATTTAATTTAAGAAAAATACATATATAAGGAATACAAAGAATAGATAGAAAGATGAGATATCAAATTGAGGGGAAGACAAAAGGTGGGATCTGGATGCAGGTAGAAATAAGAAGGAAAACGGATATTTGATTTTTATTAAGCGGAAAAAATTAATAGTTACCTAATATTGTGTTTCCAGAGTCGCCATAACATGCGTTGGGACTGCACAAACCCATTATGTAGAGGTCTCTGCAGGAGCAGCATGGAAACTCTTACCAGACACGATAAGCTACGAAGCCACAATTCCAATAACCTATTCAGCAAAGTGGTCAGCAGACTATTCAACTCCAAGGGTACGTCAGGCATGTAAGGAAGAAGCCAATCTAGAATGCAAAAGAAAAAGATTAATAGAGCAAACAACAAATGCGGTGAATGATGAAATAGACCTTCTTTCATAGGAATGGGATATAGAATGCAATGAATCACGCAATGGTGATGGACACAACTCTCCTAAAAAATAGATTAGATACAATAAATCAAGGTTTAAGCAAAACATTAATAGCAATTAGTAAAGAATCAAAAAATTTGGAAGAAGCAAACCGACAGGACGCTATTGCTAGAAAAATCACTGAGAAAAAAATAAAAGAGTTAGAAAGGTTCGCAGAGGATTCTAGACGTATTTCGCTAAAACAAGAAAATGACCAAGACAATTTATATATAAGTACGACCAACGAGTTCATCGATTTATCAAGAAAAATACTAAGACTCACCCGTATTAGTAAGCAGCAAAGAAGCATCCAGTCGTGTGCCCAACATCTCATACCAACGACAATATTGAAACCAGCAGTATTCCATGCTGATTTAGTGAAACTTGAGGCAGAACTCCGGACCAATGCACAACGGTTAGCGATACCATTCCACCAGTTAGCAAAATACCATAAACTTCCAATCTGCGAGTGTATATTCAGTGATCGAACACAATTCTTTATATACAGCAGCTTCAAACAATGACGTAAGACAGATTTTCGGAATGAGTCTACACACGTGCAAGCCTTATGAGAACAAGTTAAGCTACTTACAAAGATTCTCAGGAGACATCCTTCAGGGTCCAGCGTGTGCCAAAAAACTTCTAGAAGGCACAACGGTAGAAGAATTAGCAGCACACTGTCCAATGAGATGCTATAGGTCCACAGCAACTACGATTGCCGAAATAGGTGAAGAAGTATACATGGTTACACACCCAAAACCAGACACAGTAATCCAGTGCGACTCCAGCACAACATCGGTAAACCATCCAAATCAGCATTTAGGAGCCATAAGAGTAACAATTCCATGCAGTTGCACCCTAAAATCAGAAAAAGACATATTAATATATAAAAGATTTCCATACACTAACAGGAAAATCAGAACAGCCAATGCCGTACACGTAATACCCGCAGCATGGACAAATTTAAAAACATTTATTCTAAACCCAGCATTACATAGCAACCCACACAAATTTAAAAATTTATCGGAAGGCCTGAGCACAAACTGGACTCTTGCAGTCCCGCATTTGAATTTAACGTCAACAATAGATACATTATATGAGATAATGGACCAAATTAAAGAAGATGAAAGCTTATTCAACAACTTACCCATATCCCTAAGTTGGATAAATCATAATCAATCAATAATAGTAATTTGGAACACGTTACTGTCCATATAGTTTGGCACATCATATTTCATCGTCGAGCACCAGCAGTACCAGTTTTTACACAAGTAGCGCAAGCCTACAACCAACAAACAGAAACGATTCACGACATTATTTTTGGACTCACCTGTACATGTTTTACAAGTTTCATTTTATATGCACTATGGAGATTATTACTGAAGTACTACCAGATAAAGAAATCAGCACCATCCAGAGAAGTACAACCACCACAGACAGAACAATATTAGGCAGAAGAATGTTATGTAGGGTAAAATTTATGTATCATAATCAGGTATTTATATTTAACAATCATAGGATAGGAGGTTTTAAGACGGTACCGGGGTGATAAGTTTGTTTTTAGAGAAGAGTATACCAGAAGGAAGCAAACCCAAACATTATTTTTCATTTTTCAGGACCGGATTAGGTAAAATAAATATAAAAACTTAATAGAGACAAGTCCGAGTAACTGAGATGCGCATAAGGTTACACAGAATTGTTTCTTGCAAGCTAATTCACAGCATAAAACTTGTTCTAATATTACCTTCCTAAAGGGAACTAATGGGTGAATGAATCAGAAACTAGGGTATTAAACATTACTTTACAAATAAATTGCCAACCACACGGCATAAGTTAAATTAGTCAAAACTGGCTCTAAATAAATATGATAGAACAGACCCAGGTCACTTGCTTATTTTTGTTGTTAGAAGTAATCTCAATGTAAAGAAACAAACTATGGATCAGATAGGACCAAATATAGAGATTTATTGTTCAAACTATAGTAATAAGGTTAGGATAAAAACAGAGCCAGACCTAGATATATTTTAGTAATAAAAATGGGGATTCTTTTTAAATAATTCGACACAGGGAAAATAACATATATAAAATAATTATCTATAAATAGTAAATATGCAGAACAGGCCCCAGAGGCCGCAACCGATAATTTTTAGGAAATTTTCGAGTTTACGCTTACACTAATATTTTTTGTTTACTGTTTAATTGTAGAATACACTGACCTGGAGGGGACATCAGTCACTAAGAGACTCACTCCACGCTAACGTCACCAATTAATCCACGGCCCCTGATCAAGGTTATGGTTATGGTTACGGTTAAGGGTATGGTAACGGACAACAGTATAACGGGGAAACGAGACCAGGAAGTGAAAAATTGACTGTAGCAGAAATGGCTGATGAACTCCTATAGTGAAGGCAGTGAAAAAGTGATGTTAATAATAAATAATAAGTAAGAACACGTTTAAAGAAAGCTAAGAATTTTGTAAAAAGGACACACATCTTGGCCTTGGGGACCAAGGCTCATTAGGAGGGGGGCATATGTCCCAAAAGTGACACTGAGAACCATCTATGTTCAAATAGTCAAACTAATTATTTTTACACCTGGAGGAGGGTGACCCTAATTACTAAAATGTTTAGAAAACATCCTCATCAATGTATACAAGGGGAAGTCGATAATGTAAATACGAGGAACAATTAATAAGTAGTAGGAATAACAAATCAAAGTCCACCGCCGATTCGGCAGAATCGACGGGTATAAATTCGGCGCCAGCCAAGAGCTGGACATCAGTGGCTTCTTAGTGACCACTAGATCCTCGACTACTCCCCTGTGGAGACCAAGGCATCGGCGTGTTCACCACCGGGGTCGAAACAAGTGGAGTTCCCCCTAGTTAGCTGCAAGGGCATCGGCGTGTTCGCCATCCTTGGAGCGCTGGGGTAGTTGAGGGTCGAAAGGTGTTGAGAAGTCCGGTTCCCCGGATCCGCGGCCCGCTTGCCGTAGGTCCGAACGGGCGCGAAAAGCCTGCTTCCCTCGCCCATCCGAGTCGCCGCCCTGATCGCCAGGATGCGTGTCCTAAAAGCCATACTGTGAGTCGTCTCAATAAAACCAAGTTTTTATAATAATAATTACCTCGTATCGTTAGTAACGTGTGTGTTCTCCTGGGATTACCTACGTCCAGCATCCACTGCCAGTCGTCCCCCTCAAAGATCCCCGGCAAGTCGCGAGGGACAACAGGGTTCTCTCGCGGCACACAGAGGGCATTCCCAGCCCGGTGTGACAATATAGTGTCGGTCCAGGCGAGAGTGTACAAATTTACATCATATAACTCATGTTTCCACATTAACGACAAATAAGAAGGCAGGCGTTTTGACACCTCAACCAATCAGTATCTATGAACTTAACACTTTGGGATATGGGTTATATAGCTCTTCATTTATAGCAACAAAATCTCTCGCTACTTTGGCGGAAGCCTATCAAATCAAATATCCAGAAACATGTCAAAAAATTAAAAACTCATTTTATATGGACGATTTTTTAATTAGTGTAAATACAGAAGCTGAAGCAACCGTTCTCTATTCTAAGCTAACAAAAATTTTAAGTTCAGCCAGTTTTCCTCTTAGGAATGATCGTCAAATAAAAATACTCTTTTAGAAAAAATAAAGAACCTTAATCTACCTTCATCGTCAACAGAAAAGAACTTCATTTTAGACCCCAATAGCAAATAACTAAACTAGGAATATCATGGAATTTTCAAAGTGACACACTCTCATATAAGGTCGAAATAACTTCTTGTTCAAAACTCTACATATAATAAACGAATTATTCTCTCAATTATTATCTCCTACCTAACCTATTAGGTTTAATTGGGCCTACAGATGCCAAGGCCAAGTTATTATAAAGCAACGCCTATGGTAACTTGGTTAGAATAGGACGATCCCATACCAAATGATCTAATGCAATTTTGGACAACCTTTTTGATGTGTGTGAAAGTTTTCATAGTTTTCAGGGTTTAATTTCGCTGGTTGTGCACACACACAATCAAAAATCCATTAAATTTCTTTGGATCAACAAAATTGTTCGAGGGCGTTTAATCGTGACTTATCATAACTTAAAGGTTAACTTTTTTAAAAGATGCGTTTAAACCGAAAATATACGCGGCGAGCGGTGGGGACCACTGTAAATCATTGTATTTTCTGTTACTTTAACATGGGATTGTCTTTGCTTTAACCAAAATCTAGGGTATTCTCTAGACTTTGCTTTAACCATAATATCGGAAATTTGCATATTTAATACCAGATGACTTACCTTAGCAAAACTCTAACAGAATCGTCACACTAACAGATCGTATTAGTATTATACGCACAGACACAGGATAACTTGACAAGTTAACACACCGGCAGAAAGTTTCATACTAGAGTACAGCGTGATGGCTTTGGGCCGTGGCAGGTCCACAATAAATAAAAAAGACCAGTATTGATAACTTAGGACATTGTCGCAAGGCACAAGGACATTGACAGCACGCATTAATATATTAACTAATGATATTGTTCCTTATATTTATGCTTGGGTACATTGGCTGATGTTTTTGAACATTACTATGATAATACAGTTGTATTAAACTATAAAACTGTACGTTGACATAATCACCACTAAACATTAGACAATTACGTTATACATCATAGCAACAACATACAGTGATGAACGGTACATAATATTAAACACCTTGAAATCATTAAGTCAATATATTTGTGCCTTGTTTCAATGACCAATTTGCATTCACAAAACGTATTATTCACTGTAGACATCACTTTTTACATTAAGTTAACGACTTTAGTACATTATAATAAAGTTCGTTGGGTCATTATGTTAATGAACATGTGAATTACCTAATCACCAACATTCATTGTTTCAATCATTTTTGTTCATTGTGTCGATGAAAAAGGCATTGTGACAATGGCTCTGAAGTTAATCACTAGTGGTGATTAATATAATGCCAAGAATTTCTTTCTGTGTAAGTACTCATTTAAATACCAAGCTATAATTTTATTTAAATGTATTTCTTTCCTACCCAGCTTTATGAAGACACAATATATTGAGGAAAGTTCCACGTATTCGCCTTCGATTAAAACTTGACGTTCTGCCCCATATTTTTTTTTACCAAAACTAGCATCCCAAATTCCGAAAAAGTAGAAAAGAAGCATTTAAAAAACCAAGAATTTATCGAGGAAGAACGTAATGACGAGGACAAATATATAACAAAGATGTAAGATTATGAGTGTAAATGTAAATACAAGAAAAAGTGATAATGGGCATAAGCCTGGACTTCATTTGTTGCTTCCCAAATCATTCCTATCTTTTTGATTTGGTTGATGTTACACCGTACTGATGATTTCCAGATAGCATGAAACACGTGTATGCGGTTACTAGTTTTTTTTTGTTTATATCCATATATCCATTATACTTAGTATCATGGCAAATGTGTATTTACATAACTTGTAAGCAAGAATATTTACTACTTCATATAATATTAAAAATATACCGTACTTTCACCGTTTTAGTAGACATAGGGAAATAGGCCGCAAGTCGCCGTGCGTCCAGCTAGGTTTGTCAGTCGTTGGCGGGGGGAGTACACAGTAGTCCCGCACCGCTTATCAGTCATATATGCCGAAAATGCAAAAAAAAATTTTCACTGCATGTTTAAATAATGGGGCAATTTATCCCAAATCCCACGTAACGAGGCGCACCTGAACGCATGTGGCTACGACGTTATGCCGCAGCACATGGCACCGGCCGCGACGTTGCCATTATTTATTGATAATTTAATTACGAAAAAATATTTAGTTTATGAATTTACCTAGTTGATATGACAATAACAGGGTGTTAGCACACCTTGGACTTGGCGTGTTCAGCATCTAACTCGAGAGACCCTTATCACTACACTTTTAACAGCACCCGCTATAACAATACAAGAGGCCTTCATAATCACACGTACAAAACGCACTCAGTGTCTACAAACAGACGTTGGAAAATAATGAAACTGTCCAAAATTCGATAGATTTTGAGATTTAAGACAAAAGTTTTATTAAAAACAACGCGGGGGTCCCATCCGCATTCCGCAACATTATTTATTACAAACTTGTCAAGGATCTTCTGCCGGTTTCTATTCTATGTGGCGCCATCTCGTTGGTATTAACGTCGCCAAATCTGTGGTAGAGCTCACAGTCACCCTCTGTGCGTTCAAACCGAAAGTCTACAGAGCGCTTTATGACACGGTAACTAGCGAACCTTTCTAATAGATGGCAGCACGTACTACAGAAACCAGAGTTGTCTACATTCTGTTTATTCGGTACAACATTTTTGCTTTTTTTAATAAAACGGTTCTCTAGACAAATGCGGAAATGATAGACATAATAATGATCCTTCATGGAGAATGCCTGCAGAATGTCATTCAAGCTACCGCGGAACTATTTAGGAGTTGGAAAAAGAAATCCACGCTCAGCGCGCCACCTATCGGCAGGTAGCGAAACTAAGTACGAAACCACCACATTTCATCGCAGGAATGCTTTCTACGAACGTACTAGTGTCAATGAATGCGACATGGGACATAACCTTCAAAAATATCCAAACCAAAATACGGAGAATGAAGAATGTGCACTGTGAAATACGGGAAACAAATAACATCACAAAAAGACCCAAGAAGCCCAAACGTATTTGCAAACTATTTATAATGCGTACCTATTATGTGCGACTAGTGAGGCGGAGTGCGAGAAACGAAAGGAAATTCACAGTGCACTTTGCAGAAACTTGGCAAGGATCACTGCCGCAAACACCAACGCGCCGCGTGCCGGAAATTCTTAGCCACGGGCAATCGCCAGGCTCCGTTTGCGGAGTTCGGGCTACACACAGCCGACTGCATGGCAAGGGTTGTGACAAACAGAAGTCAAGAAAGCTAAGGACTTTTAGCAACACCGAGAAAAACCGGCCAGTACAACAGTACTACGAAAAATTCAACATAGTCAGAACACTGCTTATTATAATCTATATAGATATACATGTTAACTTGGTGTGGAATAAAAAAGCTTTCTGTTTAATAATTTCTAGATCCGTTTTACACAGTAGCTAGAAGTTTTACACTGTAGACCTGGTAAACAGGTGTAAACAGGTGTAGTGCTTGTACAGCTTAATGTTGTTCTGAATCTGTAGTACAGAACTTGGTGTTAGATTACCTTGGTATAGTAAAACAGATCAACTGTATTCTGTTTTGGTTAAGGTCTTTTTAAAAAATGGTACGAAATATGTCGAATGCCTTCCGAATAGATACGAACGTACGGACGAAGATATCCTTCGGGATGCCGGTATCCATTTTGCTTGTTTGCGCCTTTGGGATCGGATCGTGCGGTATTGTGTACCTATTGTGTTTGCCGACCTGCCATGCACAGAATGTCGGAATATAAACAACTGCTTGAGGACTGGTGCCTGGGTGAATCGATAGAAAGATTGGTAATTATGGAACGTACTGTATATGCACCGCCCGATTTTCTTGAAATTTTGGCTACCCCTCTATTTTCGAGGTCCCTGAACACGAATCTTTGAGGTCGGCCGTAGTTTCCGAGAAAATGAATTTTTAAATTTCGTTTTGACCCCACTTTTCACGGCGATATTTGTGGTTATAATCCGCGCCGAATGTCAGGCGAAAACAGCGGCCGGGCCCGACCTTTCGATGTTGCAGAAGGTGCAAAATAGGGTGGTGATCACTTTGAGCTGCGTACAGTAAAAATTTATCCGCCGTGAAAAGTGGGGTCAAAACGAAATTTGAAAATTCATTTCGATTTATTTTCTCGGAAACTACGGCCGACCTAAAAAAACTGAGGACAGATTCGTGTTCAGGGACCTCGAAAATAGGGGAGTAGCCAAAATTTCAAGAAAATCGGGCGGTGCATACAGTACGTTCCATAATTACCCATTCTTTTTTTCAGAAACACAAATCAAGTTTATCTGTTTTAGTATATTTTTTAAGTAAACTTAGCAATAATGTTATACTGATTTAAATTTACATTAATACATACAACAGAATGATTTTTATGCTATTCTAGTACAACTTGTTGATATAAAACAAACCCAAATTAATATACCCTCAGATTCTTATAAATCAGTATAGTACCTAGTACAATTTTTTTTATCTGCTTTAATACATATTTTTAAGTAAATTTACGAACACTGTTGTACTGTTTTATATGTACTTGTTGACTGATTTAAAAATAGATAATAAGTTGTACTGATTCTGAATATCATGTTAGAATAATGGTTTATGCTGAAACAGTACAACCGATTTCCTGTCCCATATAGAGTACAACTTTTAACTCAAAGTAATACAATTTTTAACTTAAATCAGTAAAATTTTTTTCTCAGTGAACCCATCATCCCTAACTCGCCAAGAAATAATACTAAGACTCGGGAGGATACACATCAGGCTATACCCGGGAACATATCTAAAGGCAGGATAATAAACTAGAAAAAGCTATAACGATCGAAAGGTGAAAATTAGAAAGATTGAAGTACTTACGACTGAACCAATGTCACAGAGGAGGACCACCCCCACGGAGACGATTCTATTGCAAATATGGATCCCTAGTAACGAAGAAAAGCAAACATAACCAGAAATAAAGGAATGAGAAGTGAGTCGTTGGTGAGGGTACCAACTTAAGCGGAAAGTAAGGTAATTTGAAGCAACTGTATCCCAGAGATGTTGGCTAATTTTGACGTTCTTATTTCAGAGGAAGCAGAACACTCACAGAACACAACTACTTACTCTAGGAGCGTATTGGTGTAGTAAAAAGGATTATCAGTGAACTAGTGAGCGGAAATATTAGTGCCCCAAGCGAAAGTGAGTAAAGTTCGTTTTATCGAGAAAAAGATCGTCTTCAGTTGTGTCGAGGTCCACGAAATCATGTAAGCCCCCTAGTTGAATAGTTACCTACTACTTAATAAAGCATCCAAAAATCAAAAGGTCACGTAAGCAGTCGTTTCATTTATTTTTCTCGTTGGCATTTATCCCTCTAGGTGTCTCAGGGCAAAACTAACCGTTACAAGAGGTAAGCGTTAACATTTGTCCATAATTTCCGCAAGTATTTGGCGGAACAATCGCCTACAATACATATAATTATGTACTGAAAACATTCCTTTAAATTTACGAAAGTTGCTTACATCTGGCAACAATGTTGACGCGCACAAAGGCGAGCGTCGTCCGATGCCTCATGCACCCTGAAAGCAATCCAGTGGCAGCCGTAAATAGAGGGCCAAATGGGTAAAAATGCGGTTTAGAAAAAAAATAATTCCGGCTTTAAAAAAAAAGTTGGAATTTTTTTAATTGCGATTTCGCATTCAGAGCATTTTTCCCTACCTACTGTTAAAATTAATGTAGTTATGAATAAATCACCCTGTATAGCGAACCCTAGACTAACTTCGAATAGAACTTTTGGTTTATTTCAATTTAGAAGCAACATTTAATATGAGACAAATAAAATACTAACTAACAAATCTACAATGATAAAAAAACATTTATTTTATTTAAAAAATTAAGAAAGTTGCGTCAAACAACTGTGGTGGATTGAATTACCCATTCAGGGGTTATATAAATAAAATATTATTTATTTAAAGTAAACTAACCCTTATCTTTATCATTGTTCACAAACTTTTGTTTTTGTCAATTGAAATAAAAACAATAAGTTTATTCAATTCATAAAGATGGAAATTGGATTGGAAAAATACGATAATTTGTAATGCTATAATAATATTTATTTAAAAAAAAACAATATTTGGTATAAAAAACTATACAAAACATACCAAGGAAAGCACCTCATCATCATACAGGTGGTCTATCTGATATACCTATTTCAAGTATATAGTTCTTTGAGATTTGTTTCTATTATTGTTTATGCGTATACTCACAAAAGAAGTTGAAAGCACACAGTACACAATACACACAGTACACCACACTACACGCGGCTACTCGGTGGCTATAAATGATAATAAAACTGCGCGCACAAAACCTCTAGAAAGACTACAGGCGTGTACTTATACACGGACACGGAACAGCACTGAAAGCCGACACTAGAGAGCGCCCTCTGCCTTCCCATATTTTCTCTTTCTTTCTATCTTTCATTCACTGGAGTGAGACAGCTATAAAATAGTACGCAGTATTATTTAACTCAAATAAGGTCAAATTTAAACCGAATATCAGTGTGGTTGACCCAAACAACCAAAAGCTAATACCATAAATAAAAATTATTCTTGTTTGCACCAAGTAATACCTTATTTCAGGAAATAATATATGCTGCCACTAAACAATAATGTGTCAAAAAAATCAAATACCTTACCCAAAAAGCACTTCCTTTTTAATTGAAAAAAAAAAATCTGTATTTAAATAACATAGTTTTTACGGAAATAAATATTATTTCTGGCAAATAATTCGTGATCAAACAACAAATATTGTTCTATGAAGAATTGTATTTCTATCTGTGTGGATAGATTATGATGTCGGTAAAGAAGATTACTACTACCTTAAATATCTTAAGGTAGGTACTTATATTTTGGATATTTATCTTGGACAAGGGACTTTTAGGGAACTAGATGACTGTAGTTCATCATAGCAATAATCGTACTAGCTCATTATGAGTGCCGTACGTTTATCCTTAACTTAGTTAGTGGAAAAGATTCCCCAGGATACTTTTTAATATCGCAACAACAAAATATTTGGCATTTGTGGGAACATTATATTTCCTATTATTTTTATAAAATTTATTAGGTATATCTTCTAAATTGTTAAAATGTATTATTAATTTGATGTCTTTTAAGTTATCATTTTACTATGTATTTTGTAATTTCTAGAATCCTGAAGGTGACTGCATATCAGCCGAAACGTTGGTGAAGAGATAATATAACTGCCTACTTTTTCTGTCCCCAAATCCCAACTTCCTTGTATTTAAAACATTATTGCTTTTATTTACGTGAATAGATTTGCGTGTCAGTGGTATTGAAAACAGGTAAGTATACAGGTGCTAAGTGTTCGATTACAATTCATAAAAATATCATTTTCAAATCAGGCAAAAAGGATTTATTAAGTGAAAAGGAATTATTTAACAGTACATCTATATAGACAAATGTTAATAGCTAAAGATTGTCAAGGCTTAAGACTATTATTTAGGGTACTGCAAAGATTTTTCCCTCTAAATGTGTGTCCTAAAATGCACCCTCCCCGAGCTACAGCTATCGTATGGCTTCTATTATTTATCTTTTGCCCCAAAAATGACGTCAACGTATTTTAAGACACATGTTTATAGGGAAAAACCTTTCTTATTTCAAAAATACACCCATAAAATCTTTGTATTGAATTTTGAAATACCCTGTATATTTTTTCTAGAAAACCTGAAAGCAAAAAAGTATACCTACATCGAAATTAAAATAAGGCCTAAAAGACAAGAATAGGCTTTTTATACTACAAGTAAAATAATGTTACAATAAACGTCAACGCATCATGCACATTGGCAAAGGACATTAAGGTATCATCAATTAAGAGTAAAATCACATTTCAAGACGCTACTAAAGAACAAGAGTTAAATTTTTAAGTTTTTGAAGAAAACAGGGGTTAAAATTAGCCAATAGATTGAAATTGAAAATTAAAATGAGGGTGAGTAAAAGCAAAATCTTAAAGTTCTAGCAAATTTCTAGAAAACTTATGGAAGCTCTACAGGGAAAACAATTTAAAAAAACTAAAAGAAAATGGGACTTAGGCCAACAAAACTGTAACGGCAAATGCCTCCAAACTAATCATAAAAATTATAAAACTGTAAAGTATAGTACCGAAACCTAAAATGTATCTATAAAATCTTTGAGTAGGTTAGAAAACAGTGCAAACGTGTTCATTAAGCCGATATTACGAATTTAGGGGCATTTTTCCTTACAATATATTTTTCATTCCCACAATTTTACAATTTCACGTTTCTAAACTTTTTATTTTTTAACTCATACATAATAATGATGCTTTACAACTTTTCCAATTCTTCCATATGCTGTCGCAGTCTCTCGTTCATTTTTCTAAAAATATAATATAAGTCGTTTTGCCAACAGGACCCAAGCTATTTGCAAATCTCGAACGCTCATCAGACTTTTCAACAGCAAATTCTTGTTTAAATTATTTAATAAGGACATGTTTAGTTTGATGCTTAGAAACACTGTTGCTCTTAGTTAAACCTCACACACCTATAGCTATTTCAAAGAAGTGGGGGC
Source organism: Pseudeuparius sepicola (assembly GCA_963920635.1). Taxonomy (NCBI): domain Eukaryota; kingdom Metazoa; phylum Arthropoda; class Insecta; order Coleoptera; family Anthribidae; genus Pseudeuparius; species Pseudeuparius sepicola. The sequence continues at coordinate 33,550,241 of OY987303.1, forward strand.
GGGTGGAGCTCTCGCCCCACCACCAACCCTAATCGATATCCCGCCAAAGCCCTGTGAGAGTTCTGGCTCAGACAGTCTTGAAAGCCAGAACTCTCTTTGCCATACTACTCTTATATTATACCATTACTTATATGTATGTTTTCCTTACATAAGTTTTGCTTATTATTTACATAAAGATGTATTTTCCCTTGTATGTTTCTTAAAACTGGTGTATGGTGTCTGACCGTGTGCATTTTTCACATTTTTGGTTGATCGAAAATAACAATCTTAGTGGAAGGGGGTTAACGAATGGATGCACAATATTAACAACGGAAAACATTGATTCAACGTATGCAGATATTCTATCAAGTACTTTTCATTGAATAATTGATGTACGGATTTTATATGGACTCCTGTGTTCCCTGTATAATATTGCTCTTCATTTATTATAATAACGAACATTATTTAATTTGCACGACTTTGTTTTATTAATGTATGTACAGTATTTTTACAGAACTTAACGCATTCTATTTATCATATTAATGTTTTGGACATTGCCGCAATGCAAAGTTGCTCAACAATCGGTGTACATTAATTTTAGGTATAAGTACGAGTTTTTTTTTCAGTTACAAGAAGTTGTAATAAGTAGACATCACACTAATTATTATCTAAAAGAAATAGGGGCTCCCGTTCTCAATAATCTTTGAACTGGCAAATTTGACTATTATACAAATAAACTCCTGTAATCGGATTGGAGCATTGTTTGTGTTCGTCGCGCACAAAAAAATCCCATTATACGGCGGCGCTGGGTCGGACCAGCCATCAGCACAGATTGATTCCCGTGTGACAGGTTGATTAAGGCGTCTAATTAAATAATGTAATTGGTGCGACAGCGGTAAACCGCGTTCCGCCGACTATACTACGAATGACTCCGCTTAATAAGCCGGAATCGTTTTCCATTAATCCTTCGCCATTATTTGCTTTTTAGTGCTTTTAATCATACGATTCATCGCCTAGTTTCATTTTTATTATACTATTATTACGGTATATATGAAGGAGTCAAAGAAAGCGATCGTGGTTCCAAATACATATTATTAGAAAAGTCGAATGCGATATTATGTATTATGTTTGGAATCGAAAAAATTTTGATCTACATTTTTATTAATTTTGGTCCGATTTCGAATGTCTGGCCCAGGCTAGACGGGAGAGAAGCCCGCCTACGTTTGGTCGTTAATCACGCCAGCGCAAACTTAAAGAAAAATTGTACACTAATGCTGCCTATTGAATGAGTTAGCTTTTAATCCTCACCGTGAAACTGTTAGCATTAAAAACTCAATCATTCAATATGGAGCAGTAGGGTCCGTTTGAACAACGACATTCTGTATGTAGATTGTTTGAGATCGTCCCGAGGGCGCCCACCTATCTGTCGGTCCGTATACGCTAGACAGACACGCTTAGTCGCGGTAAACTTAGTTGTCTGTACCTAGATCCCAGATCCCACGTTTAACAACATAGCCTAAAATAAATTGCGTAGCATTTAAATTTTTAATTCCCGATTTCAAAATATACAGATTGTTTACTTTTATCTTGTAGGTACACTATATAGGGATCTTTGAAACCGTTACTACCTGTGAGTAGAAAGTGTACACAAATAACTATTGTCGACACTATGTGTATACGATATAAATGAAGTCACTTGGAACAGCATAAAAACTCTTGAGCGGCGTTTGCTTCGTAAAACAAATATCGAGTCTCAGACGGCTCTAAAAAAGAATAAAATAAACTTTGAAAGAATTGAAACCATAGCAAACCAATAATTTTGTTTTACACAAAACAACACCACACAAAAATCTATACACAAAACCAAAAAACGTAAAATAAAGCCCAATTCTTATTTAACTGGCCCACGTCGACACCTGCTCCATGAATCTCCGAAACGCCGACCAATCAAATCGCTACGCTCGCTTTCTTATTAGTTGCCTCCTTGACTAGGTCGACATCGACCGCATAAAAACCTTTGAATTTTATACGGGTGATTTCTGCTGATAAGTCTGGTATTGTTACCAGTAGCAGTGCTCGGTAAATGCTATGAAATAGATCGCGCCTCGTATATCACTGTGTTCCAAGTAAGTTCATTTATGTTTTACCAGAGTAGCTCGAAAATAGGATGAAGAAGACAGAGAAGACAGATATTGTAGTAAAAACAAGTGACTGCATGCTCGCCTAATATAAATAATATCACCAATACTTGCATGAGTAACACTTCTACGGCTGGCCACTTGTGCAGCGAAATGCGGTGTATAGTCGGGCCATAGTTTCACATATCTTAGGGTAATATTTGCCTAATTAGTTATAATTGATATGGCTTTTTAGAGACCCTTTAACAATATTGTATCCTTTACGTTGTGTTTGACGACAACCTTAAAATAACCTCGTCCTTTTAGTCCTTTTTTGAAGTCGCTTAAAAACCTTATGAGTGAAATATTATATTGCTTGTAGAATGTATATTTTTGAAAACTGCGTGACGCTTATGTTCTATATTCTTTTTGTGACGCCAATTCGAGTTTTTTATGCTGTTTCAAGTGACTAGAAATACTATATCTATCTATTGCAATCATGACAATAAAATGTATTTTTTTTTATATCTTCAGACTTCAAAAGCAAATTAAAAACCAGTTTCTGAAAATATGATACTTTTTCTTAATTTGTCCAAATTTCTGTGTCATTTTAATCCATGTGATTCTAAATAATGTGTATAGCGGTAACGCTATAAAATTGATCATATTTTCTAGACTCAACTTTTTTTTCTTATTGCGTGCGGCCGCGTCAAAGTCAGAAGTAACTAAGCGTGTAATACACGGTCATAAACAATCAGTTGCCAGTGAAATAATTATGGCTGACTACTGCAGAGGAAGCAGCCAGATTATTCAGCTTGAATTTATTAGCCCTAACCAGCATATTAAGACATAAAATACCACTTTTTTACGCAGGAATAATGGCTCTTTGCGATTTGGTAATAATTGCAGTCATAAATTGTATGGCGGCTAATTGAAGATACTATCTTTCGAATTTTCAAAAAAAGGCGAACAAAATTTATTGATAAGCATAACGAATAATTTCTCTGAAATAATTACTGGCCGATAATGAGCATGTAATTATTGGCTTGGGTGGCATAATTAATAATTATAATAAATTGCTACTGAGACAAAAACGCAATTAGTCACTATTAGTATAATTGACCATGATATATTTTTATATTTTTCAAAAGTAGTTACCTACGGTTCACACCAATAATATTATTGCTTCACATATATGGGAAAACTTTGTTATTAAACAATATTATTACATAATATGCAGGGTGCCCATTTCTTAAAAAAATCCGAGTGCGAGCCTCGTGTTTAATGTGGAAATTACGGCTTAAATAATTATGTTTTATTTTATTATTACTTATACAGTGTGTCCCAGGATTAGCGAATGTATAGGTGTAAATGACAAAAAAAATGCGAGTTGGAAATTGGGCTTATGTGGCTTCGCCCTGCGTAGTTTGAAACTAATTTTTGATATAATTTTACTTTCGAAAAATCAAGTACGTCTAGGAAATTTTGAAAATACTGATTTTGTACACTAGTAAAGTGCCCCCTCTCCCCTCTGTAGCTTTTACGACAAAATGTTATTAAAGAAAGTTGTTCACAATAAAAAACTTAGTGTTTGTGCAAAATGTCAAAATCCTAGGCATCTTTTGATTTTTGTCCCTTTTTTATTGGAAAAGTGGGAAAACGTGACGTTTTGGTAAAAGATATTACAAAATATTATTAAAGACAGTTGTTCAGAATTAAAAATTGTGTACGTGTGCTAAATTTAGTAATAATCGGCTACATTAATTTTTTGACTGTTATTTTATCGTTAGGTGTGCTTGGTTTTTCTATTAACTATGTAGGTAGAGTAACTGTCTAAGTTATTTTAATGCATAGGTACACAATTTTCAATTCTGAACACCTTTCTTCAATAACGTTTTGTAGAAAAAGCTACAGAGGGGGCACTTTACTAGTGTACAAAATCAGTATTTTCAAAATTTCCAAGGCGTACTTGATTTTTCGTAAGTAAAATTATGTCAAAAATTAGTTTCATACTTTAACTATAAACTCAGTTAATATTTTAGGGTTTTGAGAGGGCTCTTTGTTGGCAACGTATGATCTTAGAACACTATTGGCTGTGGTAAGCCATCTAGCGTGGAACATTTTCCCTGTCGCTCTTGGAGCCAAATTGTCTTTTAAAATTCCAGTGGAAATTCCTTGACACATCTCATGCATGTACTTAGCATCTGTACTTACGGTTTTTATATCAACAAAAGGTAGTAATGTCTCCATCTATTAAGCATACAGGGTGGTTAAATTTTAAGAAATTGAAAATCGCTAAATTAATAGTATATATTACATAGCGAGCTTATTATACGTATGAGTGGAAAAGTTGCGCACGAGCCGCGCAGCGGCGAGTGCTGTAATTCCACGAGTATGTAATAAGCTTACAACTCGAGTTTTGTACTATCACTTTTCTGCGACGAAAGAATAGTAGGTATATTATACACTTAGGTTGAGAAGTGAGCCATTATATACCGAGCATTTATGCACCTAAAATGAAACTAATTTTTAAATGTCATATATAGAAATTTTTTCATTATTTACCTAGGTATTTTTTTATTATCATTAACCTAGGGAGAGAAATATTACTTCTCATTAGAGGAATGAGGTAAATAATGGTGATTTCTCAGGTTAGTAGTAAAAAAACTATTATAATAGATAAACTATACTTCTGATTATCTGACAGGCAACAATTAGTATGTTGGTTGGTTGCTATGGTGGCGCGGATGCCGCGCTAACAATAAGGCACCCGTGATAATAATTGTGTTTTAATGAAGAACAGATATGTAATTTTTTTTATAACGTGTCAGTCATTACGTGTCAGTGTTCGTAACAATGGACTTACTTATAACCTAAACCGTTACTTAATAGGTATGTTACTAGTATAGGAGTAGAAAAAAAATATAATGGTAATTTCCGAAATTTAATGGCGGTTTCGGCAGCCGAGAATATTGTTTTTGGGCGTTCAGATTTTTTTTTTACTACTTAAGGGCACAATAGGCGTCCATTAGGCATAGAGGGTATTAAATTCCAAAAAACCAAAAACCGAAAGATATCGTTTTTGGGCATTCCGATTTTTTCCACATACTTAAGAGTACAATAGGCACCTATTAAGTATACACGGTGGGTAAATCACACTAATCCCCATGCTGTTCATGCTTATCCGGGACACATATTGTATAACTTCACCAAAATTTGCAAAAATAAATCAAATCGAATTTTGTAATAAAGGTTCTTAATATCCTACATTGTATTTACCAACAACACAAATAGTATGCTAAGCTTGCATTGTATTGTATTTCAAAGTTATAGTCCCGCTCCTATCATCTGATGTTATAGTTCCGCGTTCCGGGTACTTTTAAGCAGTTTGAAGTATCTTTATTTTCCATGAGTTTAGTTTAGTTGAAACAATTATTTAAATTCAGTGGCGAAGCCTCCATGCCTCCATGTATATCCACTGTTACCATACTTAACACCTAATTCCAATTCTCAACACATCAACCTATAAAAATATCATTACGTTTTTGAAGTCCCAGCAAAATTAATGATTTAAAAATTTTTTGAACAAACGGGTCAAAGCGCAAATCAAAGAAATCAACAAATTATCGTCTCCGTTGTATTTTTTATCCCACGCTTATAATTAATCGCAATTTGCCTGAATGTTGCCAATCTTTTACTTACTTTACTTACTTTTTACTTTTTAAATTTTCGTAGAAATAACTCCTAATTTTCGTGTAAGAACTTTCTCCAATTTGGTAAGTTGCATTTCTAAAAAGAGGCCGGTGCCGTTTTGTAGCTATTTTCATTGCGCCAAAGTAGTCTGATGCGTTATTTAAGGAAATGTAGCAAACAATATTTTGCAAACGGCTGTTGTTATCTCACATTATTAATGTTTTTTAGAGGATTTATTACTCTTTCAAAACATATTGTTGACTGGCCTATTGCATTATACAGATTTCGCTTGTATAGTATTGGCCTTATTACCCAGTTATATTTAACTAAAAACATATTTACGGAAATTACTGCCCCATTTAATCAATTACCTGGTATCTTTTCACTAGCCCCGTCTCGCGGTCGCCTCTCCTTAATAACAACACACCGTCCGTTAAGCCGGCCCAATAAATATTCGCAATAAAATAAAGGTCGGTGCGCACCTCCTGCACGAACCTGTCAAAGATGATAAGTGGTCAATAAGAATTATTGTAAAGTAATTCGGAGGCTGGTATTAAGTGATTTGAGCAATGCAAATCGCTATTAGTGGTTTTAATGGCTTTCGACGTTTCCAGCTGACACGCCAGAGGGATGCGTGTTGTTGGAATTGAGGTGGAAAAGATATATTTGTGATGTTTTTTGATCGTGCTTTTACTCTTAATTTTTTTGAGGTTATGTTTTTGGTCTTGCAGGTCCATCATTTTAGTGCGCACCTTTTCATTTTGCAACAAAAGTTTACTCTTTTTTCTTAACGATAAAATCAACCATTTGCGTTGAAATCGGTAAAACGTGCCTCAAAACACCTGTCAACTTTAACATTCGAAACGTAAAATCTGTATCTACCGCTTTCGAACGTTACAGATCAACTGTACCAAAAAATCCATATGAACAATGTACCAAAAATTATTAACTTTCAAAATGGAATAGACTGAATTTGACAGAATTTAAACACCCTATTTCAAGAAAAGTAATGGTGTTTTGTCCAATGTCCATTTGGTATTTTTTTCTTCATGTAGAAATTGATAGACCTGCAAGACCAAAAATATAACCTCAAAAAAGTTACGAGCAATAACACGATCCAAAAATAGTGCAAGTGGCGCCCTCTGCGAGATACGTAAAAATTGATGCCTTCAGCTTATTCTCCATGCCCAAAAACACAACACTGCCAAATTTCAGTTCAGTCTCATGGTTATTTTGAGAGATAGAGCCATAATTTAGTTCAACACCCTGTGCCTCCGTAGGGGGCCCTCTGGGAAAATTTGGGACACCCTGTATGTATTATATATGTATGTATTATATATGTATGTATTATATATGTATATATATATATATATATATATATATATATATATATATATATATATATATATATATATATATATATGTATACATACCGATTGATTCACTGATTCATCCACTGGATGGTTTGGATTGATCCACTGGATGGTGTGGCGGCCGAAACGCCGAAATTTATATCTGAATTATTGTTTATGTCAGCACTAAATTATTGTTATTAATTTGTTAATTTATTTTAAGTTGGCACGAGTTTGCCAATAAATGCTATCTACTTGTAAAATTATTAGCTTAGTCATTTAGTTAATAGATGTCCTTACTTTTCAGCTCATTCAACTTATTCCAGAGATGTCGCTTTCCTCTTATAAATTCAAACTTTAATTTTAATTACTTCTACAAACTGTCACTTCGTGACATATTACGCCTCGTCCCCGCGAAGCCTTGGGCCCTAAGTTGTAATAGTTTACAAATTAAACAAAAATGATCATGATGTAAGAAAAATTTTTTTAAAGAAAAATCAAATCACTAAGACTGCTACCGTTCACAGGAGTTCATCAGCCCCTCTGCTACTGTATATTCCACTTTTTCATAACCATATTCCATTCCTTTCGTGATAGTGGTCTGTTTTGGGCTGACGTTCTTCGGTAACTAGGTTGCATTTGAAAGCGGTAGGCGAAAATTTGATGTTTCGAATGTTGGAAGTTAACAGGTGCTTTGGGGCACGTTTTGTGAATTTCAACGCAAACGGTTGATTTTATGGTTATGAAACAAGAGTACCTTTTTGTTGCAGAATAAAAGTGTGCACTAAAAAGATGGATCTTCAAGACCAAAAATATAACTTCAAAAAAGGTAGTAAAAGCACAATCCAAAAATAGCGCAAGTGGCGCCCTCTGTTCACTGTTCACTGCAGTTAAAAATTTCAGTTCAGCAGCTCGATTATTTTGGGAGATATTGCGATAATTCAATTTCAAAAAGAGAACTACAACGCCCTTTATCTCAGAAACGAAGAACTTATATTTATATGAAAAACCCACCTTAAAATGAGTTTTTCTATCATCTTGTCCTACAGAAACCGGAAACACCCTGTATATAAACTCCTGTTTTTGACATAATTCTTATCATTAATTCTCTTAAAAGTCAACTACAACTTTCTAGTTATCATGTAAACATACATACGGAAAGGTAGATATACAGTGTGGCCCGTTTGGAATGGATACATCTCTGTAAAATTGTTATTCTTGCTCCGATTTTGATGAACTTTTTTTTAAATTGTAGGTCCCGAAAAACTCTATTTTGTGACTAATCGGCAGGTTTCTACTGTCAAAATCAAGGCCTGCTTTGATAACTTTTTTAGTCGAAATTTTGAGATTTTATATTAGCGATTTTTTTATCTTATAACCGAGTACACCATTGGATTCTGCATCCCCGAAAACCGTTTTGTACCAAATTTCATCAAAAAATATTGAGAAACAAAAATTTTATTAATAATTTTGTAAAATAATATTTTCCCGTAAGTGGGGTCTGCGGATCGAGTTATCCTTGAAATAAAACGCCAAAAACAAAACATAACAAAGTATTTTATAAGAAAAACAACAAAATAAACAAACACAACAATAAATTTTAGAATTTCAATTTAAAATTAATTTAATTTTATTTTTAGGCAATCAATCCGAGATTAAATTTTTGTCGTTTCCACCAAGGCTCCATTTAATTCAATGCATTTTTCGCATCTCTTCTTCGTGTGCTTCACAGTTCTTTTAATCTGTCCAGGCCTGATTTCGGCACACGCTTGAATAATATTTTGACGTAAATCTTGTACCGACTGTGGCCTTGACTGATAGACTTTTTCCTTTAGAATGCCCCAAAGAAAAAAGTCTAAAGGTGTAAGGTCGGGCGATCTGGGTGGCCATAAAACTAAGGGGCTGTTTGGACCTATCCAATGATTCGGATAATTTTGATTCAACCACTCTCTTACTCTTGCTGCATTGTGGACAGGAGAGCCATCTAATTGCACTTTTAAATTTACGCGCATATGAATTGGTAAATTATGAACTGCTTCCCAAAAATCGTTTTGAAGAAAATCCAAAAATAAATTTCCATTTAAGTTTCTGTCGAAAAAAAATGGCCCAATAATTCTGTCGTGGAGTATTCCGCACCACACATTAGTTTTTTTCGAATATTGTCTTTTACAATTTATTACCCAATTGGGGTTTAGGGGAAGCCCAATGCCTTGAATTTTGCGAAGATATTATTCCATTTGTTGTGAACGTAGCTTCATCACTAAATAAAAATAGTTTCCATTGTTTAAGTATTAGCCTTGCAGCCATAAACAAAATTCCATTCTTCTTTCGTCGTCTCCTGGTTACAGCGTATGTAAAAACTTTGGCTTAAAGGGTTTAATTTTGTTTTTTACAAGGCATCTCCTAATATTTTCTTTCGGGATATTTACAATTAAACTCGCATTTCTTAATGAAGTTTGGGGGTTATTAATAAAATAATTCAGTATTACGTCATTGTTTCTCAACGGACGATGTAGATTTTGGCTTTTTAAAATGTTTTTGGATACAGCTCCAGTTTGATTAAATATTTGGTTAACTTTATTTACCGTACCACTACTCACTGGGTGCCTGTCTGGATGTCTGTTATTAAACTCCCGCGCTGCATCCCTTGCAGAACGGACATTATCCCCAACAAGTCTAACCATTTCAATTTTTTCGTTTAAAGTAAGTCTTTCCATAATTTTAAATAGGTAATTGTTACAAAAATGTAAAAGTAAACACACTGATATTTACCTTATTGTTTATTGACAGTTGACACCGTAATTAATTTTTTTCCAAAGCTTGCTTAATATCTAAGAAAATTATTGTGATGCGAATTGTGAAATACTCTACGATAGAATTATTGGATCGGTACAAGATATTCGTCAAACTGTTATCACCAACGTATGCTAACATGAGCCCCAAGTAGATTAAAATTGTAAAATTGCACACCAGCACACAAAGAAAATGAAGTGTGTTTGTTACAAAAAAAAATTATTCTACTTACATTTGTTATTGTTGTGTTTGTTTATTTTGTTGTTTTTCTTATAAAATACTTTGTTATGTTTTATTTTAAGGATAACTCTATCCGCAGACCCCACTTACGGAAAAATATTATTTTACAAAATTATTAATAACATTTTTGTTTCCCAATATTTTTTGATGAAATTTGGTACAAAACGGTTTTCGGGGATGCAGAATCCAATGGTGTACTCGGTTATAAGATAAAAAAATCGCTAATATAAAATCTCAAAATTTTGACTAAAAAAGTTATCAAAGCAGGCCTTGATTTTGACAGTAGAAACCCGGTTAGTCACAAAATAGAGTTTTTCGGTACCTACAATTTTAAAAAAAGTTCATCTATATCGGACCAAAAATAACAATTTTACAGAGGTGTATCCATTCCAAACGGGCCACACTGTATGATTACAGAGTCACAGATTAACCAGCAATCTGCGACAGTGTCATTAAGCACAACTTCTAACATCCTCCCCCGTTTTTTATGGAACATAAAACAATACATTATAAACTAATTAAATTGAAAACGCTTTGGGGGATTAAATGAAACGTTCACTTCTGTCATTTTTTGTTAACTTGAGCAATCTTGTCCCTTCTTATTTCTTCCTATCTTCTACCGCACAATTTTCTGTCGAATCTTCTTTATTTTTTCATGATTTTCTTCTCTGCTATAGGTCTAAGATGCAATTTTTTATAATTCTCAAAAAACGACTTCTCTAATAGTCTTTGGAAGGGAAAAATTTCACCAGATTGTGCTTTAATTATTGCAATTCTTGCTATTCCAGCTTTGCCAGATATTATTTCTGTTATTCTTCAAGACGGTCAATTTAATGGTTTCACATTTTTAGAGATAATGCAAACAATATTACCTTTCTTCGGGTTTTTTGTCTGTTGCTTGCCAATATGCAAAATTGCACAATGCCAGCATGGTATTCCTTTTTGAATATATTTCTAAGGTCTTCTCTTAGCCTCTTATACCGAGATATTAAAGTAGTTCTATCAATGTATCTAGGTAAATCTGGTGTTTCTGTTTTTTTTTTTGGGATTTTCCTAAAGGCAGAGTTCAGTTGACTGTTTATTGATAAAAGCACAAACATAACTCGCCCAAACATAAAATCCCTAGACGCGTCAATCAGTGGCGTCGCATCCTGCAATCAGTGCAATCGGCTTTATATAAACTAAATACATATTTATTCCAACACTACTTATTTCGTTTTATTAAATGAATTGACTACATCACCAATGTTCATTTCTTTGCGTCGGTAATAAAACCGCTGCTTTGGCAGTGGTTTCGTGAACAAGTCAGCTAATTGTTCTTTAGACTGAATGTACTGTAGATCAATATATCCACGTTCGTATACATCACGTATAAAATGGTAGCGAACATCGATATGTTTCGACCGCTTATGACACTCAGGGTTGCTTGCTAGTCTTATCGCTGATTGGTTATCCACATGGATCGGTACACGGTCGCACGGTCGATTGTTTCACCTAGTTCTTGTGGTAGTCTTCGTAGCCAAATCGCATCCTTGACTCCATGTGCTAAGGCAATATATTCGGCTTCAGTTGTTGACAGGGAGACAACATCTTGAAGCTGGCTAGACCATGTGACAGGTCCACCATTTAGCATGAATACGAAACCACTTGGATTTTCGTGTATCGGGACATCAGGCATAGTCTGCATCTGTGAATCCAGATAGTTGAAGAATAGAACTCCCACTGTTTCCATAGACTATTCCTACATCTGGAGTTCCCTTCAGGTAGCGAATTATCTTCTGGACTGCTTGCCAGTGATCATCGTCAAAGTTTGTTAGAAATTGGCTTGCTCGATTCACTGCGTATTCGATGTCCGGTCGGGTTACTTGAGTGGCAAAAAGGAGTGACCCAACTGCTTCTCGAAAAAGAATATATTTTATTAATTATTATTAGTATATTTTATGTTCGTCATTCCTATTATAGGTACACAGTTTATTCAAGGGTTTTCCTGGATCCGCTGGAATACAAGACGGCTTCGCATCTCCCATGAAAAACTTCTCGATAATCTTCTTAATATATGCAGTGTGTGTAAGTCTGATCTGTCGTCTAATTCTATCTCTTATAATTTCCAAACCAACAAATTGTGTGCCACTTTCCATTGTGATTGGAAATGCTTTCTTTAAATGTGTAAGCACCTTATCAATAGCACTTTGTGCTTTTGATAGAACTAGACCATCTGGACCATCATACACATATAGGGCTATGAATATTTTCTGTCCTTCAACCCTACCAACAAAAAACATTTGTCACTATTAGTTTATTCAAAATCAAATGTTTTAAGGAAGTCTACAAATTTAGAGTTCCAACAACGTGGAGACTGCTTGAGACCATATAAACTGCGTTGTAACTTGCAGACTAAATCATCTTGTTTACCATAGCCATGGGGTTGCTCCATATAAAGTTCCTCTTGAAGATCTCCATTCAGGAAAGCTGTCTTAACGTCGAACTTGGATATCTTCAAATCATTTTTAGCAGCTAGTGCTAGCAGGACTCTTATGGACTCATACCTGACCACTGGAGCAAATGTTTCACCATAGTCTTGTCCTTCACGCTGTGTATACTCTTTAGCCACAAGACGAGCCTTATACCTCTGGATGCTTCCATCAGAACCTGTTTTTAAAGTATATACCCATTTACAGCCAATTTTACGCTTTCCTGGTGGAAGTTTGGTCAGTAGCCAAGTTTTGTTTTCTTGGAGAGCCCCCATCTCTTCATCCATAGCTTTAGACCACTCAGCAGCTTCAGAGCACGATACAGCTGCTTCATATGTCAATAGAACAGCTTCACTAAGAAAAACATATTCATCAAATCGCGTGGGTCTTCTTATTTGCATTCTGTCTCGTAGCTGTCTGTTTTCAGCTACCTGTTCAGGCCCATCTTGAGGTATAACATCGTTCTGAATATCATTGTTAACCTGAGCTCCATTATCTGGATTCAACCCATCAATTTGTGCTTCGTCGAGATCGTTTTCGTTCAAATCACCAAAAAACAGCTCCAAGTCTGGAGTTGCTGGTTCTTCTTTCCTCGTAGACATAGGCTCAATGTTTGTTTGGTCACACTACACTCACTACTTGTGTGTATCCTGCGAGTATCTTTGCCATAGAGGCGATAGTTACTCGATTCACCATCGTATCCGACAAAAAGAAGTTTCTTACTTTTACCCTCCAACTTGGAAACTTGCTTTTCCTTGGGAACGTGCAAATAAGCATTGCTACCAAAAACTCGTAAATGCATCACCTTGGGCTTATGACCCAACCATTTCTCATAAGGTGTTACCTCAACACATTGTTTGACACTACACGATTTATCTTGAATCTTGAAATTAGCATTGACCTAGCGTATGTTACTAGCGTACGAATCTCACGTTCAGCCCGTCCGTTTTCTTCATGAATATATGGCGACGATGTTTCATGAATAATACCTTCTTTGTCACGAATAAACGCGCAAAATTCGTTTGATAAGTATTCTGTACCATTGTCTGTGCGAAGTACTTTAATTACATTCCCAGTTTGTCTGGAAACGCGAGCTTCAAACTCTTTCAATCTTTCAATAACTTCAGATTTGTTTTTCAAAAAATAGATCGTGCGAAAACCCGAGCAATCGTCCTTAAACAACAAAAATTATTTCGACCCGCTCGGCGACGCGGACGGTATGTTTTCCGGCCTAGAGTTCCTGGATAGGGAGAGTTAGGACAATAATGTCACTTTTTAACAGAAAAAATAATTTTTCAAAAGTCACATCAATTTTGTGGATGAAAAATAATTTGGGATAGATTCCATGGGCGTAACAAACTTCTAATCACAGGAATTTCTATATGTATTAAAGTTGTTCCGTGGTACACGCTCGCCATCTATGAGTTGAGGAATATACTAAACAAATGGCGGGTTATTTGAAAAGCTCCTCCTATTCATTATTTAATTACTATTACTGTTACTAAATCGTATTTGTTGGCAAAATCCACAGTTTAATTAAAAATGTCCAATAAAACCTACCTAATGGCCATTTTTGTAAACTCAAAACTTAAAATATTCGATATAGTTATTCATATTTTACGCCTAATAAGTTTTCTTTTCGCGGGCAACCAGACATTCACTGTTTCAGTTTCCTATTAAAAAAAAAACACTCCGCCCATGAGTTCCCATCATTTTTCTTTATTTTGACATAAATCATAACCTAAATACAAGAAACCTCTAATTTGTAATACAGTTTCTATGGAAATCTAAAATTTTGGCGAAGTCAAAAGATAGAAAATATCTAGCTATCTCTTTAATGCCCAAAATCGGCCAATAATGACACCAATGACTTTACTGTCCCAACTCTCCCTATCCAGGAACCCTATTCCGGACCACATATGTCGGAATGTATCTTTTCACCTGGCTTAAAGAGTTCGTTTTGTTCACTCGAAAAGTGCGGCATACAAGTTTGTTTAGACAAAACGCACGGTTCACAGAAAAAAAACAGTCTTGTCATTTAACTCGAGTCCGTTTACAGCGGTAAAACGCACCATGTCTTTAAGAGTCTGAATGTTCACATGCCCGAAACGTTCGTGCCACAATTTTAGCGAAACCCTTGTGCGACGTTGCATTCCGCCATATTTACATTAAATTGCATGCGATATAACTTACCGCATTTAACGGCAGTGTGGTGTCGCTCTGCCTTACCTCGTAATAGTGTTCATAGCAATGAAAAGAGAAACCATTTTCAGTGAGAGCTCCCATTGAAAATAAATTCCTACTCAAACCAGGCACGTAGAGGACGTTGCTCAGCTTCCTGTCATGCAGTTCACCGTTGATCAAGGCCTGTACCCTCACGACACCAATCCCAGCAGCTGGCAGCAACTTGTCGTCAGCAATCTTGACAAAACCAACATTGGTCTCGGGATTAAATTCACTGTATTCTCTATGCGAAGTCATGTGCATACTTGCGCCAGAATCCGCAATCCAGGCATTTTCTTTCTGTGCACCAGTGGCGGAATAAAACTTCGAAACATCACATATGTACGTCGAGGCTGACGACACGACGTCGAGGTCGAAGTCGAGCCACTAGCTTCTTCAGATTTCTTTTCTTGCTGTTTTTCTTTTCGTTTTGGGCATTCTTTAAACCAAGGACCTTTCTCATGACAAAAATTGCAATTTGTATTTTTCTTTAACTCATCTACCTTCTGTTTCTTCGTTTTTCCAGCCGTTTTGTCTTTCAAGGCTAAGGCTTTCGCCTGGAGAGCTAAAGAGGTCATATTTTGCTCTGCTTCGGTTTGCCTTTTCTCTTCACGAATAATCCTAGCAATTAGATTATCTTTCTTTCTCTCTGATAGTGGTGTACACTCCCACGCCATAGTGAAAGTCGAAAAACGAGGCGGCAAATTACTCAACAGCTTAGACATTATGGCGCAGTCGGTTAACTTTTCCCCAGAAATCTCCACTTTCTTGCACAAATTTTCAAATGTCTCAATTTGTGACGCCACTTGGATTCCATCTTTTACTCGAAAATCATAAAACTGTTGCCATGCATTCTGTTTTGCATCTTCACTAGAACCAGAGTAGGTTTAGTTTCTGCCACATAAGCTGAGGAGTCTCGCAATGTATGAGATTTACATGCAGCGCCTGTTCTACAGAGCTTAGTATAATTACTGCAGTTCTTGAACTGTGTTTCTTCCACTTACTCCATTCGGACGGCAGAGTGGCTTTATTGGGCTCAACTGTAGTGCCATCTACAAATTCGGTCAAACCTTGTGACTCCAGCAAGAACGTCACGCCAAATTTCCACATGGAAAAATTTTGACCATTCAATATTGTGACGTGTCTCAGAGTTTCGTTCTTGGCCATTTTCGCGACGAAAACACACCAGTACACTACCAATTTTTACACTCTCGACTCAACTCACTACCGTGTTCTAGTTCAACTCAATACCTCTTTGTAACCAGCGACCTTCCTCCGGCGCAGTGGAAGCGTGCTGGGCCCTTAACTTTTATTTTATCAAAAAGGCTTTTATTTTATCAAAAAGGCAGAGTTCAGTTGACTGTACTACATATTTATTCCAACAGAAGGCAAGTCTTCTATATATATGGACGGACTTAAAGGTTGCAAATCTTCAGAGTTATCAGAATAATTATAATGTCAACGGTCTTCTATTTCTAATAGCTTCGCATTCGCACAGGATAGTTGCCAGTTTTTCTAAATTGACGTTTGCTCTACCTAAGTTTCTTCGTAAATTTACACGAACGGTTTTAAGGTTCCAATACTGAAATGCCAAACACCGAAAAAGATACAAAATTGGATATAATTTTAGAAGAAGTTATAAACTTTAAAAAATAATTAACGACTAAAAAGGGGGATAAACTCAAATTTTTAGACACTGAAGAAAAATAATTTTGCAGTTTTTGGTCTACAAAAACCCCCTGAAGTCACCTAAATTACTCTAAGATTTATTTGCACAAGATTAAACGAATTGCTTGGTCTAGATTTTACTGAAAGGGATTTCAATGATGTGTTCCCTCTAAGTGTTTCTGAAATAAGTCCAAACCAAATTGATATCATAGCAGCACAAAAAACTCATCGTTGAAATCTGAAAAAAAAAAAATGAGGCACGAATATAAGTAATGAGCTCATAGAAAAGCAGAGAGATAAGTGAAAAGTGTTAAGAAGACATCTTCAAAAAAGACGATACATGGTAGCTCTGAAAATGTAACATCAGAGAAAATAAACTGCATGTTGGTTCAAAATCAGCAGATCGGATCATCACCCACGAGCCATCAAACAGTGCTTCTTCAAGTCGAACTATTGGTACACTTCAACAACAAGAAGTTTTCCCAAAAATCTTGGGAAAAAAACCGAAATCCTAAAAAACCACAGGTACTCTAAAAATTATCTAGAAACTATTAAAACAAAAGGACATACCAAGAACAACGAGAACTCGATCTAATAAATAATTAAAATCATCTTAAAAATATAGTACCTATGTCTACGTTTAATTTAAGTATGTGTATACTGGGTGAGTTTTTTTATGATCAGTATGGGGATCTCGGAAACTAGAAGAGATAGAAGAATGGGGAAAGAATTGCAGTTTTGTGGGCCCAATTTAATGCGTCTTGTGGATTTTTGTAAAAAGTCATGGCTTCCTAGATATTTTGAAAAAACGAAATTTTGTCGATTAATTCTAATCCATCTAGCTTCGTTGTTTTTGATTTTAGATAAAACGTGTAAATACAAAAGTTGGAGGGAATTGTGTCCCTGATACGGTTGACATGTCTTACTTTCCGTGACAGCTGCCATTTTTGAGATATGACCCAAACTTTTGTTTTTTTTTTTAATGGAAACCATATTTACCCATGTCCTCGAAAAATCAGGCATCTTTATAGCTTTCCAACGATATAATACTCGATATGGTTATTCAGAAAAATAACGTAAATAAGTATGGTTTCCAATTAAAAAGACACAAGTGTGTGTCATATCCCGAAAATGGCAGCTCTCACGGAAGGTAGGACATGATAACCGCATTAGTGACACAATTCCCTCAACTTTGGTATTTACACTTTTTATCTAAAATCAGAAACAACGAAGCTAGATGGACTAGAAAAAATCGCCAGCAGAGATAGAAGGAAGGTTAAATGGGGAGAGAATTGCAGTTTTGTGGTTCCAATTTAACGTGGCTTGTGGATGTTTGAAAAAAGTCACGGCTTATTATACATTTTTTAAAAACGAAATTTTGGCGATTTAACCTAATCCATCAAGCTTCGTTGTTTCTGATTGTAGATAAAAAGTGTAAATACAAAAGTTGGAGACCACGCGGAGGTGGTTGTTGATCGAGTGGTTGCTAAGGAGCGGAATCCACTGATGCTCAGCTTTGAAACTGTGCTGTATTTTATAATTATTGGTATTAATGTAACCTAAATATTGATTTATTTTCCTATTATTCAAAATTTTCTTTGCCCTAATGGCAACAGTCAATAAACAGTGACGTAATATTTTTTTCTTGAAATCGGCATTAAAATGTCCCAAAATCGTCATTAAAAGCACAGAAATCGTACAATAATGTAGCCCATTATTGTACGATTTTTTCAATAAGTAGGCCTTGGCGAGATGTAAACATCAAACGTCAGACGCGGAGAAATCGCCCGTCAAAAGTGACCAAATATTCAAAACCCGGCCGATAAAGTCTCATTTAACTTTTCGTACACATTGAGAAATTGTTTCCTATAGAAGCGCAATCCTTCAGTATACATATTTTAGTAAATTTGAAAATCAATAGATTTGTTGTGTAGGCTGCACAAGAAGCAGCAGTTTGGATTTCTGTCAGAAGGTGCCGTACATCATTATACTTGTCCTAGGTAGAGCGATCGGTAAAGTCAAGCAACGCCGCGCGTAGTCGGTTCGTGGACGGGTGATCCCTTATTATTATTTTCTTGCCTAATAAAACTTTTTTTTTTCCGATTTCAAGAAAAATATAATATGTACCTCGGCACTGAAGTTCTTTTTATGACTCATGTGGTTTATTTGCCTCGGCCAGAGGCCTCAGCAACTAAACTCCACATGAGTCATAAAAAGTTGAACTTCAGTGCCTTGGTACATAAATAACTATTTCTTGAAATCGGCATTAAAGTGTCCCGAAATCGTCATTAAAAGCACAGAAATCGTACAATAATGGGCTACATTATTGTACGATTTTTTCAATAAGTAGGCCTTGGCGAGATGTAAACATCAAACGTCAGACGCGGAGAAATCGCCCGTCAAAAGTGACCAAATATTCAAAACCCGGCCGATAAAGGCCCATTTAACTTTTCGTACACATTGCGAAATTGTTTTCTATAGAAGCGCAATCCTTCAGTATAAATATTTTAGTAAATTTGAATATTAATAGATTTGTTGTGTAGGCTGCACAAGAAGCAGCAGTTTGGTTTTTCTGTACGAAGATGCCGTGTCTTGTCTTACTTGACCTAGGTAGAGCGATCGTCAAAGTCAAGCAACGCCGCGCGTAGTCGGTTCATGGACGGGTGATCCCTTATTATTATTTTCTTGCCTAATAAACTATTTTTTTTTTCGATTTCAAAAAAAATGTAATATGTACCTCGGCACTGAAGTTCTTTTTATGACTCATGTGGTTTATTTGCCTCGGCCAGAGGCCTCGGCAACTAAATTCCACATGAGTCTTAAAAAGTTGAACTTCAGTGCCTTGGTACATAAATAACTATTATTTCTTTAAAATACCTGAAATAAAATAACGCCGCTTCAAGCAAAGTATACCCCAGCATGTTGTTTCATATACAGCGTGTCCATTTACTATTCCCTTCTTCGATTGTGGCTATACTTTTAATGATAAAAAAATCGGTTCGAGGGATCCAAATAAGGGAAGATGGAGCACATTCAAAAATTAGTTTGGTATATACAGGGTGTTCCAAAAAAGTGTGGCGACAAAAAATATATGTTTTTAAATGGAATGACCCGATTTTTTTTATCGCAAATGAAGCCTATCAAAGTATAGTACATCCCTAAATTATTTCCGCTTCCATCTGCGGCGTTGCCAAGTTATAATTTTTTTAAAAGTATTTTTTGCTAAATACCAACCCTTCATTAATATTGCTATATTTTTCTTGCGGTTTGATTTTTTTCTCTTGAAACTTTGGTTGTAGATTTCCACTTAACCATTTCATTAATGACTAAGAACCAAGTTGAAAATTTTTGTACAGGATGTTTTACTTTCTTCCGCCAAAACTCCGACATTTTCAAACTTAATTTACTATTTTTTTTTCAAATGGAACACTCTATATCTAACATTTCTATTTGATAGAGCATTCATTCAGCTTTAATTTGATACCTAATACAGTACCTCTATCTCTAGCAGTTTTTTCAAAAATCCAGTATAAACAGAACATTTGCAACTTTTTTACTTATTACATTATATGCAAATTACTCTAGAATCAAACTTGTACTTATTTAAAAAGCTGCATATCAAAAAAGCGTTAGTACCAGTTACAATCTGTAGTTTACCATATTTTTGTATACCTACTACACCTGCATAACTAGAATATTAAATTAAAAAGTTAAAAGTTTTAGGAGAACTCATAGGTGGCTATGGTTTTGTTTCTAGTTTGTCATTTGGTAAATATTTCATTTGCTGCTTGTATTCGGTGTTCGTTGTTTAATTTCAAACAGCAAAAAGTTATCACAAAATGAATTATTGTAAACAAGACTTGATAAGTATGATTTACGTAATTGGTGATTGTTTTGGAAATTGTTTTTTAGTTTTTTTATGCCCAAAAATTCCCAGATAGAAGGCATCCTGATACCAGAATGCTGCAGAACTTAAAGGAGCGATGCGATCGCACAGGAAATGTTCATGATTTTCTCTAAGGCGTTGATGAACATACTACTGAGTATGTTCACTAGGCAAAATTAAAGAACTAAAGGAGATATGGAAGCAACACACCGAGCATATTTTCAAAAATTTAACTAATGACCCTATTAATTTTGCCTCAGGAGTACCTATGTACCTACCTCGATTATGCCAACAAATATGGGAGATCTATTCCTTCATTGCTAAGTAGACTTCACTCTCCCTTTATGTACAGGGTGTCCCAAACTCTACGCCCCAGGGATAGTATAGGCAAACAAAAGCAGCCAGTCAAAATTTGACTTGTGAGTTTCTTCTAGGACCACTCAAGCTTGCTTTTGGGCCAAAAAGATAGTTTTTAGAAATTTGGGAAATATAGGTAATGACGTCATCAAATATATTTTTTCCAGGACCAAACCTGTTTCTCTTTATATTTGGAAAGAGCAGGGTTTTAAAAAGTTATATGCGAAATATTGTTAACATTATGAAAAAGATGCCATGGTATTTTTTTAATGAAATTCGAGTTAGCCATGACTTATGAAGGTATATTTTTGACAAAAACAATTGATAGATGCTCGGACAGATGTATTATGGAAAAAGTACTAAAATTGTATTATTAGTTATAAAAATATAACTGTATGAACGCCTTCGTCAATATTCCGGGATAGAATTTTGAAAACAAGGTTTTTCAGAAATTCTCATAGAGTTGGGTCTGGCGACTTTCTGGCCATTTTATGAAGCCATTTATCCCGACCCATTTGTTTCCAAACTTATTATTTAGAAATTCTTTTACAATGTTGGCTTTGTGTGATGGAACTCCGTCGTGTTGAAACCACATAGTTCTTCTTAAATGCAATGGCACATTTTCCATGAGAACTGGCTACTGTTATTGCAAAAATTAGAGATTATATTCGTGTAACACTAAGTAGGGGCATGCGGGGCAATATGGGGTACCGAGGTATAACGGGGTATGAGTATTTTTAGTAGATACAGCCTAACTGAAGGAGCCAAATTTCAAATCTACATGTCCCCCTCCCACCTCTTTTCGATGCAAGGTCACGCCCTCGGTCAAGTCAATTCAGTGAGTACATAGCCATTGTTGGGTGTACAGCAGCTCCCGTGTTTTAAAACATGTGTTTAGGTTTATCCAAGGTAAATACAGTTTTTATACGATTTTCAATGTCAGTTTTATTGCTTAATTAGACTTATTATTAAGTATGATTAATCTAAATCATTTTATCGAAAAATAATTGTCGTTGTAAATTTTATTTATATTTTATTGTAAAACGTGCGTCGGGGCAAAATAATAATATTTTTTGATTTTCTATCACCCTCGTTGATGTGTCCCAGAATAAAACTGAATCAACCTGAATATTGTTTAATTTGTTTTTAATTTGTTTAGATGGCGAAACGATATAAACGAAAAACTAACATTTTCGTTTTTTTTACGTTTTTTTTTATTTAAAGATTACTGTTTGCTTAATGAAACATTTTGGAGAAACGTCTCTTTAATTTACCAAAAACTCACTAATTTACAGCGTTATTGTACTACCCCATTTTACCCCTCTTGGTACCCCATTACACCCCGCATACGGGGCAAGACGGGGCAAAGCGCAGTTTTCATAAAAGTGCAAAAAAGTGAAAACTCAGTTACTGATTCCGTTATACAAAATGTTGCTAATGTTACTGCATCTATCTAACTACCTGTAAATATGCCAGGTATAATTATTTCATTTATATATACCAGGAATATAGGGCTATGAAATTAAGTACCCCATATTGCCCCGCATTCCCCTATACATCCTTAATCAAATTAGCCTTGCCTTGATCGGGTATCCATGGAAAACAATTGGCAGTTGATAATTTATTATTCTTAGCTGTCACACCTTACCTGTCACACCTAACACACAAAAAAAAAGTTGTTGATATAAGACTTCTCTATATTTTCTAAAGCCCTGGCTACAGTTCTGGCATATCACACGCTCTTCCCCTATAACTTGCGTTGACATTGCACGGACCTGGTGTGGCAAGTTGATTTCTCAAGAAACAGTCGACCTGTTCTCTAAGGTAACTCGAATTTAGGGCATTGGCACTAGAATCCAAAGTACCGTTGAAAACTTTTTCTAGTCGACGGGCACGAGGTAGGTACCATATTATGTTGCTAATATCAGAGACTTCAGAGTCAGACTCTTTCTCGCGCAATATTCCCTTGACAGACGTGCATCCAAAATACAGAGTGGCGCACATAAAACTGGCTAGAACCGATGGCTCCCATAAAACTGGCCCGAACCAGCCCGAACCGACCCGAACCAGTTAAACAAGTTTAGTTGCCGCGCATGCCTAGTATCGTAGCGCCTGTATAGCGTTATTGATTACTACGTGACCTTTTTTCTAATCAAGGAAATTAATTCGCTCACTATGTGTCCGCACCGTTGGTAAGCACGGTACGTGTCCGTCGACGGATGGTAATTTTAATTAGTTTTGCGGAATCGGAACTCTCCATCCGTCACCGCGCCGACGGCCATCTGAAAACAATCGTTAAGACAAAAGGAGTTAGAACGGGTCTATTACGGTGCGTTGTATATGGCGCAGTGCGTCCCATACCGGGCCATTTACCTACTCCAATTAAAGCTTGATGAACGATTATTGTGCGGCGGACAATCCCAGCTTTCACCCCGCGCCACGCGGCTCGGATTGACTGTCAGCCCATTTACATTTTGCCGGCCCAACAATGGCCATTGTTGCCGGACGTCGGCCGTATCTCCTTTAAACGGCCAGCCATTACCGGACTTGTTGCTCTCCGCCACAAGCCGTTTATCGATTTTATTTGATCCAATCTTGTTATTGTTTAGAAAGGATTTATTTAAGAATGCGCGCGCTGTCTCTCGGTGACGTACCTACGACGTTACTCTATAAAACTCAACGTAACTCATATGCATGGGATGATAATAATATAAAATATTTGCTCTTAAAATTAGCTCCTGAAATATTTGATATACGGACCTGTCCATCAGAATGTTGTTTGGGGTACAAGATGTAAGAATATACTGAAACACCCCGGCCCCAGGGCCGTCGTTTCGTAGTTTTTTTCTGGTAATATTTTCTTATTCCTATTTTTTATTTACGATGTTGTCTCCTTCAAATTATAAATATTTTTTGTAAATATTTCTTTCGAGATAAAGAGCATTTCCAATAACCGCCTATATAGAACCGGGCAGGCCAACCTGCGCTCGGTCCCTACGCCACATCTGGTCGACACTCGCACCTAGTCTCCAGAGCCCTTTTGTTTTCGACCTACGCCATTGTCAAGGCACTCCTTAGATTTCGCTGCTTTTTTAGAAAAGTGAAATGCAGTCTGTTTTTGTTAGTCAATGCCCACATCTGTTAGCCAGCCTCTAAGATCGAAATGGGCCTTTTCTCAACTTCTAAGAACTTCCCTAGACGGGCCGCCCCAAGAGGGGTGCGCCATTTTTCTCTTCTTTGTTTCTTTGCGGATAAATAGCGTAGGCAGGCTCACTTCTGGATCAGTCCCCTCTGATCCCCCAAACTGACGTGTGAGCTAGGCCGTTCGCCATTGAGTGAAAAGTCGTTGCTTTGCCGAAGTTTCCTAAAACTGACGTGTGAGCTAGTCCGTTCGCCTCGAGTGAAAAGTCGTTGCTTTGCCGAAGTTTTCCTTCCCCTGACCTTATTCCATTCGGGAGTGCATTCGCGTACCTCGTGCTCGAAAGTGTTAAACGCGTTCCGTAAATTCGCGCCGTTCGTGTACTTACTTCGTTCCCGAAAGTTACAAACGCAGTCGCGTAAGTGCGGAATTCACAATGAAAGTCGGACCTAATACGCGGAGTGTTCGCGAGTTAACCCGCGAGAACCTGAACCAGGAGCTAGGTGAGTATAAATCACGAATTTCCATTTTTCTCCTGTTCTCTGGTCACGGCATCTTTCATATACTCACGGCGTTGCCTAATTTATTCACGGAGCTCTAATTTAGGCACAGGTACTTTAATTTCCACGACATCCTTTATTTTCCCGGCTTCTCTGATATGTTTACAGCTTGCCCCATTCATTCACGTCATCTCTAACTTATTCACGATTTCTCTAATTCATTTCCGTCATCTTTAATGTATGCATAGCATGGACGAGTAGTCTCTTATAAAAAGGGTTTTTGAGGGAGATATATTTTTATTCTATCTTTTGCGGGAATATGAATCTCGTCGAGTAAATAAACTATCTGCATTTTGTTCTTTGTACGCCGAGCGCCAATGGAAATACAGCTGTCATGCAAACCATTTTTATAATATATTCTATTATATTTTTAATCAGATACCTACAAGATTACAAATCCAGTAACAGCTGCTGTCGGCGTACGTGTATTTTTGTATTGTTTATCCTTACCAAAAACATTAATTATTCTGAAGTCAATATGGTACTAAAAACACTTCGCCCAGTAGCGAACTGTCAACTAAACGGCAGGACATTGTCGAGACAAGCTTTTTCATATTTTTTCAATACCGACGAGATCTGTATTCCGCCATCACTCACTCAACTTTTCACATGTTTAGCACGGCGCACGCGCCGCGTGTTGTATACACACACGCCTTACCAACGTCCGGGGACTCATGGTCATGGATACAATAACAATGTTAATGTAAATACCATAGGCGACAGGCTAAACAACAATAACCTCTCATTCTTAGATGCTCGTGTACATATGTGTACTATATATTCAAATTTAGCTGTTCTCCGCTGTACGTGTCGCTCTCGCCGAGAGGACACCCACATAAATTTAAATTAGGGAGTTGTTTCTGAACTACACCATTCCTAAATAATATGTTCCAGTACTACATGATTTATTCTTGTGAGAATTAATTAATTCAGTAAACCAGCCGTGTAGTTAAACACTCGACCAAGCGTGGTGCTATGTTGGAGGACGCCCTGTCCGATTGGTTGTCAGTTAACACCTTTGTTACCGAACGTAACCCGACCTGTTAAGGTCCCGGGGGAGACTCCCCGACCGAGGGATGTCAAACCCGGTCCGCGACTGGACGGGTTTCGTTTCCCCCTACCTGCACACACACCTGAATCCCTGCGATCCGTCGTTACCGGAAGAAAGGAGAACCCCTGTGGCTACAGCTGGCTATCCTGGTCCGAGAGAGGCCGAAGGTCCAATGTGACCTGGTAACGACGGCCACGATTCTATAGGTGCCTACATAACTATATATCTACCTACGGGTGTTACCTGAACCAATCGGCGGTGTGGCCGCCGATATACACCTCGTACGATCCAGAATTTACCCACACGAGTTTTGTGGTCAATATCAGCCAAACGCTTAACCTTCCCAGGCCGAAGGAGTATAAGTCGTGTATGTGCTGCCTTGTATAGGTTTTCGTTGGGAGTCCGGGGTTTTATTTAGGTTTTCCTCGCCGTGTCCGGGCTAATGCCCTACCAACACCATGTAATACGAAGTCGGGTCCTAAACCGCAACATAATTAATAAACGAGACCTATTAATTATGCAACGAACAAATCTTGGTCTTATTTACTATTTTCCCTCACAGCTGACTATCCGAACTAGGTCAAACCAAATTTTATTGCGGTAGCCTCGTCTACCTAATACTATCATAAAATTACCAGTGAATAAGTGTTTATGACTACACCCTACAGTTAGATTAACAAATATGCAATCAATACTTTAAAAATTACTTAGGTTACAAATAAACAAAACACAACGTAGAACAAGGTCCTAACCAATTAAACTAGACGATCACGCCAATTAAAGCTCCCTTTCTTCGGCACCGTAAGGGGCCGGGGGTTGGGACGTTACAATACCAATAATTAGAAATCAATTAAGTATAAGAGAGATAGGTATAAAGGTGACGTTTCCACTACTTGGGTGCAATAAAATATTAGAATCAGGGTGGGTTGACGCACGAGCGAATAGCAAATACGATGTGAGTATAACAAAAAAATTATAAGGGGAATGAGGTATGTAGGTATGTTGTGGTAGGTGGTACCGTGAAACTCGGGCAAAGGGATTTTCTATCCACCGATGGCACTCCATATCTATATAGAGAGTTTTCCCACCTAATCGAGTAGTACGGAGAGATCACCTACGTTCTAAACCCAATAAGATACAAAAAAATCGTACTGATCGTCCACGTTACATTGATTTTGGAGACCGTAACATACTTGCCCTATTTACGGATATTACGGTTAGTGCCCACATCTTGCGATGGGTTTAAAAACTTATATATCAATAGGAAATAGTGGCAATGTCACCTTCATACCTGTCTCTTAATGTACTGTAACGTATAAGTCGCGGACAATTGGCTTTAGGACAACCTGAAGCGGCTTCTCGCCGATTCGTGGCGAGGTCGCGTCCACTTGACAACACCGCACGTGGCCGGTGCTTCATCGAGCGGCCTATAGTCCACCGGAATTAGGAAATTTTTCCGACCGTAAATATTGCAGCAACCTGACCGAGTGCAAAAGGTAGGTTTTGCCAATGCAAAAAAGTTTTCAAACGCAAAGTCGGCCACCGCTTGGCGCTCAGGAGGAAAGATGAAAATGCAGGAATTTTCGTGTTTTTTCACTGTTTTTTAGTTTTTACTCAAAACCTTCGCATTTTACAGGAAAAATATTCATGTACTTGTAAAACGAATTTTTTTGTCAATATATAAAAATGTTTGTGGATTTTGTATGAATCTAGGTACGTGGGCAATTACAAAAAGCATTATTCCTTTTTTCACCCAAACAAGAATATCGTAAGCCTCGGCATTCGCATAAGGCATTATTTAATAAAAAAAAATGCAACACAATTTTAACCCAAAATTTACAAAAATCCAAGATTTGACACAATACTTATTAAAGCTTGATTCAAGTGACGTTTACTTTTTGCCTCCCTACGAACCAAACGATTCTGTTTCATGGCTTACTAGATGATTTCCGAGATAATTTCATATCGATACGAGAGGTAAGGTAGGTAAGTAAATTAGAAATGCGTTTAACGGAATAAAAAGTGAGAAAAATAGCAATTTACGAAAAGCTCAAGCAGATTTTTATTTATTTCGTGGCATCCTTGACCACGGAAATTTTTGACAACAAATACCTACCTTCTTCTTTGAAATAACATGTTAATAATTATTCCTTTGGCGATAACTAATGAAGATATCGATTTGAACCTTTGGTATTTTTTGTTGTAAATTTAATCTACTTTTCCATTATAACAGAATAAATATATCATTGCATATAACCTTACTGGACAATCATCAAGGAAGCTCTCTTGAAAAAGCCCAAATCCGACCAATTCGGTTAAGCCAAACCGGAATAAGCAGCATTTTTTCAAGTCAAGGTTTATCCGCCCGTTTCACCTCTAATATTTGAAGAGCAAAAAATCCTGAACGAAAATTGTTCAGAATTTGCTGAGGAGTGCAATGAAATTATTTTTGATATACCTTTATTAGTCTTTTTTTTTTGAGAAAACTCATTTTTCAAATTTACTGTTTCGAATACGCCCTCTAGCGGCCGACCTACGAACTTAAAAATAATTTCCAGCGATTTTTCGTGACCACATTACTTAACAAGATTTTTTCACAAAGCTCCAGGACTATTAATTCCTGAGATATGGTACCTGTTCACCTTTAATGAAACACCCTGTATACCTACAAATAGAAAAATAACGCATAATGTATGAATGCCGAATTTCTAGGTACCATGTGATCACGTAATATTTTTACACCCCTTTTTTTCTATATTTTCGAGGTTAGGAATAAAAATTTCAGATAAAAGTTGTAGAAACCAAAGCAAGCTTTTTTCAACGTTTATTTAGTTTTATAAAGGGTATTCAGAAAGCGATGCCAAACCAAACTAACGTTTTTTAAATGGAACAACATGTATATTTTTAGATATTTGAAATCTAATCAATTGTCACAATTTTAACGATGAAACTTCCAATTTTGCACTTTTAATGTCATTTTTTTCGAAAATTAAACCTTTGCGGGTATACCACCTTATACCTATAATGTCATAAATGATGATGAGTATTCTACAGGGTTACTACTTCATATCAGGGGCGTACGTGCCGGGTAGGAGCAAAAAGTATATTTAACAAAATCGTGGCTGCTTCAAAATTTGTCGCCGTTTGATCTGGCAGCCGAAAACACGTCCCAAATGCCCAAAAGAAGATTTCCAGCTCCAGGGGTAGCTAGTTTATGTCAGGGGCGTACGGGCTGGACGGGAATGACAGGGGATCCTGGGTAAAGGTGGGACACTTTTTTCTTTTGACAAAAATTCGAAATTAAATGAATTTTTTAAATTATTTTTTTAGCATTCTGCTTCCAAAGGATTCCCAAACCTATGTGAATAACAGCAGAGTCATACTATTGTCTTCTAAAAGTCTAAAGTAAATTGAAAGTACACTTCACATTTGTCTCACCGTTACTTAGGCATGGGGAACACTGAGACACTATATGAAAGTACCTGTTTACTTTTAGTTGACGAGATAATTATACACAGAATGTATGTAATTTAATTTTTAGCACATTGTAAGTATACAAATGTTAGCAATATTTATCTCTTATATTATGGGAAGCAATGAGACATACCTATATGGGTAGTACCACAGACATATATAGCATATATATATAGCTCGAAGCTATATATGTCTGGGGTAGTACGTAGGGTTGTCCACCATCCTCCAGCCAGGAGGGCAGTCCTCCTTTGAACTAAATGTCCTCTTATCTCCGTAGCTACTGCGGAGGACGCAATTTGTCCTCCTTTACACCAGAAATTTCTCAAATCTTAAAGTTAATACATACTTACGAGAAAATCCTAAGATATTAAATATTGGCGCGCAGCCTGGCGATGCTGCATAATCGCGTTTTCAGTTCAGTCATTCAGTCCAGCCGGTAGTTTCGATGAGCGTTGTCAAGTCAAGCCATATATATGAGCTGATTTATTTAAATTGATTCATTCATTGATGAAATGAAATGTGGAAGGAGCCGTTAGTGTTTGTCAAGCATAGTAGCGTACACGTACGTCGTTTTAAAGTTTTGGTTTGTTTTTATTAGTGTATTCTTTAAATTGTCTGAAAAATTAATTAGTGTGTATATATATAGGTAGGGTGTTTCATCTTAACTGCGAACACCTCCGTAAAATTTGTATTGAGGGTAACACTCTTTTATTATTATAAAAATCACCAAAGATGTTACAGTTTTAAATTCCGACGATTAACTTGAGATTATTGTAAATTATCTTTTTCATATTTCTGATGCACAATCAACAACATTTCTTTACTGTGTGATAAATTTTTGAAATATACTTGTTAAAATTTTTGTGTATGTTATTTCTTGCTAAAAAGGTAACTCAATCTAAGGACGCTAGCCGGAGCTAAAACTTAACGTGTTTGTTGTTGCAATACACAGGGTGAGTCAGAATGTATAGTAAATACTTTAAAGGGGTGTTCGGCAAGTGGTTTTAAGGGGGGGCCTGTCATATAAAATTTTTCGATTTGAGCTTTTTTTGCCAAGTTATTCGGATCTACAAGGTGACCCAAAAGTATTCTTTTATTTATATCTCAATAACGGCGCTACTTAAAAATTTGAAATTAGGTATATGTTATCTACTTAATGGAAGACGCCTTAGGGTAGTTTATTCATTATTATTATTATATCGACTTAGCCAAAAGGCATTCGCACTCCCTCTCTGGGGAACATTCACTCAGATCCCGGGTATCCCGGATACCATAAGGATCTGGCTCGGACGAGACCCTTGCCATGTTGTCGGGCCTTAGGTGACATTGATGTTGTTGGACGTTCCTGCACTCCCCATGAATTTCCTGACGGTTCGGGCTGTCGCAAGTAGTACCGCTTTCTGCATGGACCTGTAAAGATTATCAGTTAGACCCAGCTCTTTGATGTTTCTCAGCAAACTTTTTGGTATGTCACCAGTTGTTGACACGATGATTGGAATCGTCTGAACGTTGTCCATTTCCCATTGCCTTCTAATTCGTTCTTCTAAGTCTCTGTACTTCGCGATCTTCTCGACTTGCTTCACACGCAGGTTGTTGTTGTTCGGGATGGCCACATCAATCAGAGTTGTCTTCCTAGAAATTTTATCAACTATTATAAGGTCCGGTCTGTTATGTGCAACTCGTTGATCTGTCAGAACTGTACGATCCCAGTACATCTTGTAGTTGCTGTTCTCAAGAACAGGCTCCGGTGTGTAGCTGTAATATGGGATCCTCTCTGCCTGCACAAGCAGAAGTTTTTCCGCCAGTTCCTGGTGCAAGATCTTGGCAACCGAATCGTGTCGTTCCTTGTATTCCGTTGATGCGAACATCTATTATTATTATTATTATTATTATATCGACTTAGCCAAAAGGCATTCGCACTCCCTCTCTGGGGAACATTCACTCAGATCCCGGGTATCCCTTATACCATAAGGATCTGGCTCGGACGAGACCCTTGCCATGTTATCGGGCCTTAGGTGACATTGATGTTGTTGGACGTTCCTGCACTCCCCATGAATTTCCTGACGGTTCGGGCTGTCGCAAGTAGTACCGCTTTCTGCATGGACCTATAAAGACCATCAGTTAGACCCAGCTCTTTGATGTTTCTCAGCAAACTTTTTGGTATGACACCAGTTGTTGACACGATGATTGGAATCGTCTGAACGTTGTCCATTTCCCATTGCCTTCTAATTCGCTCTTCTAAGTCTCTGTACTTCGCGATCTTCTCGACTTGCTTCACACGCAGGTTGTTGTTGTTCGGGATGGCTACATCAATCAGAGTTGTCTTCCTAGAAATTTTATCAACTATTATAAGGTCCGGTCTGTTATGGGCAACTCGTTGATCTGTCAGAACTGTACGATCCCAGTACATCTTGTAGTTGCTGTTCTCAAGAACAGGCTCTAGTGTGTAGCTGTAATATGGGATCTTCTCTGCCTGCACAA
The DNA here is from genome assembly GCA_963920635.1 of Pseudeuparius sepicola. NCBI lineage: Eukaryota > Metazoa > Arthropoda > Insecta > Coleoptera > Anthribidae > Pseudeuparius > Pseudeuparius sepicola. The sequence continues at coordinate 33,581,725 of OY987303.1, forward strand.
GCAGAAGTTTTTCCGCCAGTTCCTGGTGCAAGATCTTGGCAACCGAATCGTGTCGTTCCTTATATTCCGTTGATGCGAACATCTGACATCCTCCGGTTATATGCTGGATTGTTTCTGAAGTTGGGCACCCGTATCTGCATCTGTCATCCACTACCGATGTATCTCCTACAATGAATTTTAGGTAGTGGCGAGTTGGTATAACCTGATCTTGTATGGCAAGTAGGAAGCCTTCCGTCTAGGGGAACATTCGTCCCGAGGTCAGCCAATAGTTCGACGCTAACTTGTCGACATGTTCCTGGTTAACCTCATTAGGATGCCTCCCATGCAGCGGCTTCCCCAACCACCTCTGTAGTTTATCGTTGTCGGTTCGGTGGTGATTTTGACGCTCGTGTTCCGTCAGACGTAGCGGTGTTGAGACGTCTGCTCCGCATATAGCCCTATGTAGTGTGGAGCTGTTGGCCTGCCTGTAGAAATAATTACGCAGATTTAATATTTGTTGGTCCAATTGCTTGCTGAGATCTGCCAATCCTCTTCCTCATAGTTGACGTGGCAGAGTTGTTCTTTCTACGGCGCTACGGGGATGATGTTTATGAGCTTTTGTCCGTAATGTCCTAACTTTTCGTTGCAGGTTGTCGATGTCCGTGTTGGTCCAATTCACTATTCCGAACGAATAGCTGAGTACAGAGCACGCATACGTGTTCAGGGCCTTAAACAAATTCCTGCTGTTAAGATCAGTTCGCACTACTTGTCTTACTCTCTTGATGAATTCATTCGTTAAATCAGTCTTCATTGTTCGATGGTCTATCCTTTGAGCTTGTTTCATCCCGAGATACTTGTATGTATCTCCCATGATCATTGCTTCGATCTCCTGGCCGTCCTGCATCTCGTGTGCGCTTTGTTCGAGCTTTCCCCGGATGATATTAAGGGTGCGGCACTTGTCCAGTCCAAACAGCATTCCGATGTCCCTGGGGAACTCCTCTACAATTTTAAGCATTTGCGTTAGTTGGTTTTTGGTTGCGGCGATCAGTTTTAAATCATCCATATAAATTAGGTGATTCAACTTGATCGCTTCTGCGTTGTTGCTTTTGATAGCGAAGCCATATTTTGTAGAGTTCAACCGATGTGATAGAGGGTTCATCGCCATGCAGAACCACAGTGGACTGAGTGAATCTCCTTGGAAAATCCCTCTTCGGATGTTGATTGGGTCTCGATGTTACTGTCTGCGGTTCTGAGTTGTATCTTCGTGCGCCAGGTTGTCATAACGTGTTCTAAAAAGGAAACTGTATGATGATCTATTTTATACAGCTTTAAGATACCTGTGAGCCAATCGTGAGGTACGGAATCAAATGCTTTTTTGTAGTCCACATAAGCCATGTGGAGGTTTCGTTGCTTGGAATGAGCCTGGTTGCAGATGACAGAGTCTATGGTGAGTTGCTCTTTGCATCCCATTGCGCCCTTCGAGCAGCCCTTCTGCTGCATTGCAATGATGTTGTTCCGCTCGCAGTGAGCATATATTCGCTGCGTAAGGCAAGATGTGATTATCTTGTACAGCGTAGGCAAGCAGGTTATTGGGCGGTACTTAACAGGGTTATCCGTATTCCGCTGGTCTTTTGGTGACAGGTAGGTTGCACCCTGTGTAAGAAACAATGGCATTTTCAGAGGATCGAGCAAGACTTCATTAATTAAGGTAGTTATTTGTTCATGCGTGCACCACAACTTCTTAATCCAATAATTTTGGAGATGATCTGGACCTGGTGCCTTCCAGTTGTGGGAATTCTTGATGACATCGGAGACCTCAGCGGTTGTGAATTGCTCGTGTTGCATCTGGCTATAGTTTCGGCCCATCTCGCGTTCTTCGCTGATCCAGCTTGCACTGACATTGTATGGACCTGGTGTGGCAAGTTGATTTCTCCAGAAACCGTCGACCTGTTCTCTGCTAGGGTAACTCGCATTTGTGGCTTCGGCGCTAGAATTAAAAGCACGGTAGAAACCCTTTTCTGATCGTTCAAAGAGTTTGTTGTCTCGTTTCCTGTTGTTACTAGCCTTGTATCTCCTCAGACGCCCTGCGAAAACAGAAAGTTTTTGTTTTAATGTGTCAAGACATTGTTGAGCAGTGATGTTCGCGGGGTCATGCCGAGAATGCATTTGGGTGCGGCTCATTATTGCCTGCACCGCCCTCTGGATCCTTCTAGTTCTAACTCCTCTGATATATTCCGTCACTTGTCCTATGTCTTTACGGAGACTCTCGATCTTCCGATTTAGTCGCATTTCCCATTGAGCCATTCGTGGTTCTGGTCTTGCACAATTCAACTCTTGGGCTGTTCGGATTTTGGCACCCATTACAGTGGTGACTGCCGTTGCGGCACAGTAGATTAACATGTGCATACGTTCTAATGTTGGTGTCACTGAAATATAGTTTGGTAAAATTCTTGTGTTCATAAGATCGAGCACGATCGCAAGTTTCCTGGAAGAATTTAATCTTGGTAGCGGTGGCATGCTCAGTGGGTCTGTGCCTTCGTATCGCAATACTGCCTGTCTCATGTGTGCGTATAAGCCTTCAAAATATTCTTCGTTAACCGATTCCAGACTCTCGGCTGTTGGTTCTACCGTTTCGGCTTCTAGTTGTTGTCCAGGCTCTTGAAGTTCCCCATTGTTGTTGTTGTCATCTATGTCTAGGTGTTCGCCGTGGATCTCTAGCTCAACTTCCCGTTTGATAGCGTTAAGTCGCGTTTCTGGAATTCGGTTATTTCTTAGAATAGTTCGATACTGATCTGACACTCTTTGTTCAGACACTTGCATGTGTGGAAACTCCCTGCAGAACTCGGCATGCAGTTGTTGTCGGTAGCCGATAATCTCTTGTCCTAAGTTTGTCACCCTGTAAAAAATACGCATAATCGATTCATTCATGGACACAGTCCATTTCATGCGTCGTCGATGTAATCCCGCCTCTGTGAACGGTGGCTGAAGTTCCCGCGCAGCACCTTCGGTGGGTGGAACCCTAGTTCTCGTTTGGCTCCCATGTTGTAGATGTTCGTGTTGTTGTTGGGCTGTAGCTGTTTGTGCAACAGGGGCCCGCCTCATCAGCGCCCTGTCACCGACGTCCCGCTCGCTGTCATGTCCAGCGCCGGCTCCAGACATGCCCTGGCGATCCCCAGGCAGCGGCCCTATGACAAAATTCCTATTAATCTCCATTCCATGGGTTTCTCCGTAGCGTGGGAGTGACGGCCCTCGGTCGCCTTTTACGACTCGCGGAGCCACGATAGGAGTATTCTAACCCGCTACCCACACAGGTCAACTAGGATAACGCGGGATCGTTACACCCGAGGATCTGCCCCTCTCACAGGTCAAACCCCTCCTTGCGTTAACTGGGAAACACGGGATCGTTACACCCGAAGATCCGCCTCTCTCACAGGCTAGATCTATCCCTGTGTAACCGAGAGTCGCGGGATTGTCACACCCGAGGATCAGCCCCCGTCACCAGCTAGACCCCTCCCTGCGCAACTGGAGATCGCGGGATTGTCACACCCGTAGGTCTGCCCCTGTCACAGGCCAGACCTCTCCATGCGTAACTGGGAATCGCGGGATCGTCACACCCGTGAATCTGCCTCTCTCACAGGTCAGACCCATCCCTGCGTAACTGGGGAGCGCGGGATCGTCACACCCGTGGGTCTGCCTCTCTCACAGGTCAGACCCCCCCCTGCGCTTCTTTTATTATTATTATTATTATTATCTCGACTTAGCCAAAAGGCATTCGCACTCCCTCTACGGGGAACATTCACTCAGATCCCGGGTATCCCGGATACCAAAAGGATCTGGCTCGGACGAGACCCTTGCCATGTTATCGGGCCCTAGGTGACATTGATGTTGTTGGATGATCCTGCATTCCCCATGAATTTCCTGACGGTTCGGGCTGTCGCAAGTAGTACCGCTTTCTGCATGGACCTGTAAAGACTATCAGTTAGACCCAGCTCCTTGATGTTTCTCAGCAAACTTTTTGGTATAACACCAGTTGTTGACATGATGATTGGAATCGTCTGGACGTTCTCCATTTCCCATTGCCTTCTAATTCGTTCTTCTAAATCTCTGTACTTCGCGATCTTCTCGACTTGCTTCACACGCAGGTTGTTGTTGTTCGGGATGGCCACATCAATCAGAGTTGTCTTCCTAAAAATTGTATCAACTATTATAAGGTCCGGTCTGTTATGGGCAACTCGTTGATCTGTCAGAACTGTACGATCCCAGTACATCTTGTAGTTGCTGTTCTCAAGAACAGGCTCAGGTGTGTAGTTGTAATATGGGACCCTCTCTGCCTGCACAAGCAGCAGCTTTTCCGCCAGTTCCTGGTGCAAGATCTTGGCAACCGAATCGTGTCGTTCCTTATATTCCGTTGATGCGACCATCTGACATCCTCCTATTATGTGCTGGATTGTTTCTGAAGTTGGGCACCCGTATCTGCATCTGTCATCCACTACCGATGCATCTCCTACAATGAATTTTAGGTAGTTGCGAGTTGGTATAACCTGATCTTGTATGGCCAGTAGGAAGCCTTCCGTCTCGGGGAACATTCGTCCCGAGGTCAGAAAATAGTTCGACGCTAACTTGTCGACATGTTCCTGGTTAACCTCATTAGGATGCCTCCCGTGCAGCGGCTTCCCCAACCACCTCTGTAGTTTATCGTTGTCGGTTCGGTGGTGATTTTGACGCTCGTGTTCCGTCAGACGTAGGGGTGTTGAGACGTCTGCTCCGCATATAGCCCTATGTAGTGTGGAGCTGTTGGCCTGCCTGTAGAAATAATTACGCAGATTTAATATTTGTTGGTCCAATTGCTTGCTGAGATCTGCCAATCCTCTTCCTCCTAGTTGACGTGGTAGAGTTGTTCTTTCTACGGCGCTACGGGGATGATGTTTATGAGCTTTTGTCAGTAGTGTCCTAACTTTTCGTTGCAGGTTGTTGATGTCCGTGTCGGTCCAATTCACTATTCCGAACGAATAGCTGAGTACAGAGCACGCATACGTGTTCAGGGCCTTAAACAAATTCCTGCTGTTAAGATCAGTTCGCACTACTTGTCTTACTCTCTTGATGAATTCATTCGTTAAATCAGTCTTCATTGTTCGATGGTCTATCCTTTGAGCTTGTTTCATCCCGAGATACTTGTATGTATCTCCCTTGCTCATTGCTTCGATCTCCTGGCCGTCCTGCATCTCGTGTGCGCTTTGTTCGAGCTTTCCCCGGATGATATTAAGGGTGCGGCACTTGTCCAGTCCAAACAGCATTCCGATGTCCCTGGAGAACTCCTCTACAATTTTAAGCATTTGCGTTAGTTGATTTTTGGTTGCGGCGATCAGTTTTAAATCATCCATATATAATAGGTGATTCAACTTGATCGCTTCTGCGTTGTTGCTTTTGATAGCGAAGCCGTATTTTGTAGAGTTCAACCGATGTGATAGAGGGTTCATCGCCATGCAGAACCACAGTGGACTGAGTGAATCTCCTTGGAAAATCCCTCTTCGGATGTTGATTGTGTCGGTCTCGATATTACTGTCTGCGGTTCTGAGTTGTATCTTAGTGCGCCAGGTTGTCATAACGTGTTCTAAAAAGGAAACTGTATGATGATCTATTTTATACAGCTTTAAGATACCTGTGAGCCAGTCGTGAGGTACGGAATCAAATGCTTTTTTGTAGTCCACATAAGCCATGTGGAGGTTTCGTTGTTATATTATTATTATTATCTCGACTTAGCCAAAAGGCATTCGCACTCCCTCTACGGGGAACATTCACTCAGATCACGGGTATCCCGGATACCAAAAGGATCTGGCTCGGACGAGACCCTTGCCATGTTATCGGGCCTTAGGTGATATTGATGTTGTTGGATGATCCTGCATTCCCCATGAATTTCCTGACGGTTCGGGCTAAGCAAGTAGTACCGCTTTCTGCATGGACCTGTAAAGACTATCAGTTAGACCCAGCTCCTTGATGTTATTATTATTATTATTATCTCGACTTAGCCAAAAGGCATTCGCACTCCCTCTACGGGGAACATTCACTCAGATCCCGGGTATCCCGGATACCAAAGGATCTGGCTCGGACGAGACCCTTGCCATGTTATCGGGCCCTAGGTGACACCGATGTTGTTGGATGATCCTGCATTCCCCATGAATTTCCTGACGGTTCGGGCTGTCGCAAGTAGTACCGCTTTCTGCATGGACCTGTAAAGACTATCAGTTAGACCCAGCTCCTTGATGTCTCTCAGCAAACTTTTTGGTATAACACCAGTTGTTGACATGATGATTGGAATCGTCTGGACCTTCTCCATTTCCCATTGCCTTCTAATTCGTTCTTCTGAATCTCTGTACTTCGCGATCTTCTCGACTTGCTTCACACGCAGGTTGTTGTTGTTCGGGATGGCCACATCAATCAGAGTTGTCTGCCTAGAAATTTTATCAACTATTATAAGGTCCGGTCTGTTATGGGCAACTCGTTGATCTGTCAGAACTGTACGATCCCAGTACATCTTGTAGTTGCTGTTCTCAAGAACAGGCTCAGGTGTGTAGTTGTAATATGGGACCCTCTCTGCCTGCACAAGCAGCAGCTTTTCCGCCAGTTCCTGGTGCAAGATCTTGGCAACCGAATCGTGTCGTTCCTTATATTCCGTTGATGCGAACATCTGACATCCTCCTGTTATGTGCTGGATTGTTTCTGAAGTTGGGCACCCGTATCTGCATCTGTCATCCACTACCGATGCATCTCCTACAATGAATTTTAGGTAGTTGCGAGTTGGTATAACCTGATCTTGTATGGCCAGTAGGAAGCCTTCCGTCTCGGGGAACATTCGTCCCGAGGTCAGCCAATAGTTCGACGCTAACTTGTCGACATGTTCCTGGTTAACCTCGTTAGGATGCCTCCCGTGCAGCGGCTTCCCCAACCACCTCTGTAGTTTATCGTTGTCGGTTCGGTGGTGATTTTGACGCTCGTGTTCCGTCAGACGTAGCGGTGTTGAGACGTCTGCTCCGCATATAGCCCTATGTAGTGTGGAGCTGTTGGCCTGCCTGTAGAAATAATTACGCAGCTTTAATATTTGTTGGTCCAATTGCTTGCTGAGATCTGCCAATCCTCTTCCTCCTAGTTGACGTGGCAGAGTTGTTCTTTCTACGGCGCTACGGGGATGATGTTTATGAGCTTTTGTCAGTAGTGTCCTAACTTTTCGTTGCAGGTTGTTGATGTCCGTGTTGGTCCAATTCACTATTCCGAACGAATAGCTGAGTACAGAGCACGCATACGTGTTCAGGGCCTTAAACAAATTCCTGCTGTTAAGATCAGTTCGCACTACTTGTCTTACTCTCTTGATGAATTCATTCGTTAAATCAGTCTTCATTGTTCGATGGTCTATCCTTTGAGCTTGTTTCATCCCGAGATACTTGTATGTATCTCCCTTGCTCATTGCTTCGATCTCCTGGCCGTCCTGCATCTCGTGTGCGCTTTGTTCGAGCTTTCCCCGGATGATATTAAGGGTGCGGCACTTGTCCAGTCCAAACAGCATTCCGATGTCCCTGGAGAACTCCTCTACAATTTTAAGCATTTGCGTTAGTTGGTTTTTGGTTGCTGCGATCAGTTTTAAATCATCCATATATAATAGGTGATTCAACTTGATCGCTTCTGCGTTGTTGCTTTTGATAGCGAAGCCATATTTTGTAGAGTTCAACCGATGTGATAGAGGGTTCATCGCCATGCAGAACCACAGTGGACTGAGTGAATCTCCTTGGAAAATCCCTCTTCGGATGTTGATTGTGTCGGTCTCGATGTTACTGTTTGCAGTTCTGAGTTGTATCTTAGTGCGCCAGGTTGTCATAACGTGTTCTAAAAAGGAAACTGTATGATGATCTATTTTATACAGCTTTAAGATACCTGTGAGCCAGTCGTGAGGTACGGAATCAAATGCTTTTTTGTAGTCCACATAAGCCATGTGGAGGTTTTGTTGCTTGGAATGAGCCTGGTTGCAGATGACAGAGTCTATGATGAGTTGCTCTTTGCATCCCATTGCGCCCTTCGAGCAGCCCTTCTGCTGCATTGCAATGATGTTGTTCCGCTCGCAGTGAGCATATATTCGCTGCGTAAGGCAAGATGTGATTATCTTGTACAGCGTAGGCAAGCAGGTTATTGGGCGGTACTTGGCAGGGTTATCCGTATTCCGCTGGTCTTTTGGTAACAGGTAGGTTGCACCCTGTGTAAGAAACAATGGCATTTTCAGAGGATCGAGCAAGACTTCATTAATTAAGGTAGTTATCTGTTCATGCGTGCACCACAACTTCTTAATCCAATAATTTTGGAGATGATCTGGACCTGGTGCCTTCCAGTTGTGGGGATTCTTGATGACATCGGAGACCTCAGCGGTTGTGAATTGCTCGTGTTGCATCTGGCTATAGTTCCGGCCCATCTTGCGTTCTTCGCTGATCCAACTTGCACTGACATTGTATGGACCTGGTGTGGCAAGTTGATTTCTCCAGAAACCGTCGACCTGTTCTCTGCTAGGGTAACTCGCATTTGTGGCATCGGCGCTAGAATTAAAAGCACGGTAGAAACCCTTTTCTGATCGTTCAAAGAGTTTGTTGTCTCGTTTCCTGTTGTTACTAGCCTTGTATCTCCTCAGACGCCCTGCGAAAACAGAAAGTTTTTGTTTTAATGTGTCAGGTAGTAATACAAAGAGAGTTCTAACCCACGACCTTGAAAAAAGCTTGCAAAGTGGCTACGTCATGCCCGAGGTCACGTGACGTCACCGGATGACCCCAGTTGACCCCTAGATCCTGATAGGTTAACCTTTGACCTTTGGGCCACGTGTGACCCCCAGTTGACCCCCCCCCCACTCCAACGGTGGGTGTCAGCCCCCACTCCAACGACGGGGCAACCCCCACTCTAACGGCTTGGTGGGGTGAGGTCTATATATTCGTGCGCAAGAGCAGTTTTCCCGTTATATACACTTACAATTTCCTACAGTCTGATTTGCCGAGTTCAAAATGCAGTCGTTCCTGAATCACCTGAACAAGAATTTGATCTTCAAGAAATTCGAAAGCGTTCAAAATATGGAGGTGGGTGAAAATTTTCAAATCACGAGCGTGGACAAAGTGAACACGCAATACGGAGAGAAGGTCTACGTCGAGTTCGAAGAATTTAAGACGGTGCTGCCGCAACGATACACGGCCGAGTTTACGCCCCAACGGATCGAAGAAATTAATAGGGATATCGGTAACGGAAGGAGGTATTACATGAAGAGTCTTGGACCCGTCGGCCGATCTACAAATATCGAATTTATTGTAGAACCATGACTCCTAGAAGGAAGCTGGAGTACAGAAGAAAACTGCAAAAATATTTGAAGAATTTAGAAGCATTGAAATATGAACTTATATTGTATGAAGTTAAAAGGAAGATAAAAAATATTAACTTATAAAATTCATTTTTAATAAACCTTTAAAAATACTTTGTTGTTTTTTTTGTAAGTTTTGCAAGAATCTATGTTGATGGGAAAACATCTGAAGCATCATATAAAAACTCTTGCTCTAAACAATATCACGCTTTACGTCTATATAGCAAACACTTTGAATATAGCCTATGTAAAAAATATGTGGGCGATGAAATTGTAATATGATATCTAATGATTTCAGACTTTTTTCGAGCGCTTTCTCTGATGTAGCGAAACACATGCAAATAAAACTAGATTATACGCCAACCTATTTGCGCCTAGATAAAAATACCGTGACACGACTTTTTTGTTTGTTTATGAAAGAATGTTATGTTGCCTGCAGAAATGCAAGCTGTTTAAATAAGCGATCAACAATGTATGTGGGCGGAGAAAGGTGATATTATGCTTTTTTCGTGTAAATAAAATTCCTCGGACTATGCTGAAATAAGAACTGATTGTTTTTTAAGAATGCAATTAAAGTATGTGTACTCTAGAACGAAATGCACACCGAGCTACGGTGTAGAGGAGAAAGTAATGTAAGAAAGTTAGAAAAAAATATACTTACGGATTTATATCTTTTTTCATAGGATTCACTTTAATATTTCAGTTTGTTTAACTGAAAGGGAGCAAAATAAAAAAAATAGTAGTAAAAAATATTTTATGTAAAAAAAATATAAAAAACTTAAAAAAGGTATGCATATAATAAAAAAGAGTAAATAGAATATAAAATAAATCTTAAAAAATCAGGAACAAAAGAGGGAGAGAGAAGTGGGTGCTAGACTACGTAAAAGAGTACATTTAAAGAAAATTCTATAAACAAAATCTCTTCAATAATCTAGCACACATTGCCAAATCTTTTTCCAATTGGGCAATTTCTCTAATTCCCTTTTGCTCATCCTTTTCCAAACGTTCCATTTGTCGTTTCCTGTCCAACTGTTTCTGCCGTGCGGCTTGCAATTTTCGTTTCATGGCTAGCTGTTTTTGCTTCATTTCAACCGTTACCCCTTTGACGTATGACAACATGTCGCCAGCGAGTTCTTCGAACTCATCCTCACTATTCGTCTGGGTGGGCGGCATGGTGATCATGCTGAATACGTCATCATCGTACTCATCCTGCATCTTCATACGCTTTATACCTGTACCCATACCGTAGGACGCAGGCTGATCGCTCGAAGTTGAAAGTTGGGATACTGATGGACCCAATAAATCCTCCTCATTTAGCGGTAGGGGTGGTGAACAGTTAGTGGCGGTGGACTGAAAAAAAAAAGTACCGAGTGATTCTTACAAAGAGCTTGGAAAGTTACAGTGCAATTTAAAATGTTTTCGACGTTCATAGACTTTTTAGCATCACAGTTTTAATAAAAATTCTTACTGGTTTGTGAAGACGTTTCCGACCGGATGCAGGTTGACCATGAGAAGTTGAGGGTTGAGACACCGGTGGACCCAAAAAATCCTCCTGACTCAACGGTGGGGGTAGACAGGTCGGGGCGGTAGGCTGAAAAAAATTATTAAGTGGTTATTTTAAAGAGCTTAAATATGCAAAGTGCAATTTGAAAATATTTTGAAACTTTTTAGCACCTCAGTTTTGAGAAAAGTACTTACTGGTATTATTATATGACTGTAAACGACAGGTTTCCTGCCGGGCGCCGGCTGACCACAAGGCGGTTGGGATGCCAGGTCTAACAAATCCTTCGGATATAGCGTTGGCATATCGATAGAACAGGTGGTAGACTGAAAAAAAATATATGTATATTTACTGAGTGATTCTTGTAAAAAGCTTGGAAATTCAAATGCCAATTTTAAATGTTTTCAACGAAGTTTTTGGCAAATCAATATTGATAAAAGTACTTACTGGTTTCTTCATAGATAACCTGTTGCTGGTCATGATGAACACTGGTAGTAGCACTGGATGAGAATACGCTCTAAAGGGAGTAGAATCTGAACTAACTGGAACTATCTAATGTAATGCAATTTATAGGGATTAAACACAGCGCCAGCAAAAAAAAAATTGTGCTGCATCAGCAATAATTTGGAAAAGTTCTTATAAGTTGTATTCCCAACAACGCCAGGAGGAACGGAGGCCGAAGGCCTCCGTCCGACTGGCGTGTAGTTGCCCGAACAAAATCCACCCTTCCCCCTTGCACGCGTTCCGCGCATGCGCAGTTCCGCGCTTTTGATACCTATGAAAATTCGAAAAATTTTGAATTTTTTTATTCAAAAAATGTAATTTTAAAAAGGTTCTAATCCTGTAATCCTGATAACATTTTGGGAAATTTTCATTTTTTGACGGTGAAATGTACAAGACAAGACTTAGACGAATGTTTTATATAGATAGAATTTTTTCGAGTGACTGATAAAAAATTTTATTATAATAGTTAATCGGAAGGCCCCAGGTAACATAGGAAATTTTGTTTGAACAAAATCTGTAAAAAAATCCAAGACGTGAAAATGTAGGTAGAATTTTCGAATAAGTTTTGTATACCGGTAAAAATATAAAGGTAAAAATAACGTCAGTTTCACTTGGAAAAAAAATGATGAAAAAATTTCAGTTTCAGTAAAAAAATACGATGTAGAGATGGTAGCAAAAAAAAATTGGAAATAATTATTTATTCCAGTAAAATATACACAAGACCGAAAAAGGTAATTGCGCGGCTGTCCCATTTTATACACCCTAGCTGTTTCAGTTCATCTCGTTTGCAAAAAATTCTAGGGGTCATTACTTTTTTAAATACGGTTGCCTCAACCTTATTTGAAAGTAAATATTTTTTAGTTCCCCACAGAAGGAAATAATGACAACATTTTATACCGGTTGATTCAAAAATATATAAGGTTAGGAAAAAACCTTGGTAGGCAAACGCGGCTCTGCTGACCAGACAAAAAAAACCTTAGTCGACAAATAATGGCCTATAAGAAGGGCGCGTGATTCCACTGCGGTATCAGTTCGAGTGCTCCAAGATGCAAGAGATGATGGAAACCGATCTGGTTCCGTGGTGCTAGTGTCCACTACCCACACCGACAACAATGCCAGAAGAAGACGACTGGTCACTGCAGTGCGATTGCAATCGACACTACAAACCTCCACAACAACAACAGCAAGCAATCAGCAACCAGGTGATGTGGCATGGTGTGCCATGGCAAGAACCTGCAGAGGGGCAAGAAAACCAACAACCAACAGAATGTCAAGAAGACCTGCAACTGACAGAATGGCAAGAAGACACCCCGGAATGCCAAAAATTTTTTTTTGCCAAAATTTGTTTTTACCAATTTTTTTTTGCCAATTTTTTTTTTGCCAAATTTTTTTTGCCAAAATTTTTTTGCCAAATTTTTTTTGCCAAATTTTTTTTTGCCAAATTTTTATTTTGCCAAATTTATTTTACCAAAATTTTTTTTGGCGGAATTTTTATTTACAAAAATTTTTTTTTGTCAAATTTTTTTTTACCAAAATTTTTTTTGTCAAATTGTTTTTTTGTCAATTTTTTTTTGTCAAAATTTTTTTTTGCCAAAATTTTTTCTATAATATGTAAATTTATATCTTCCCAATGTTTTTTTTTTAACTTTTTCACTTTTTTTCTATTTTTTTAGTGTAGCAAATGTGCCGTCCGATAGGTATATAAAGAGGTCTCGCATCGAACGGCACCAGTCTGCGACCGCACGACGAACATCATGACTGCGGAGATCTCCGCAGATCTCCGTGAGTGACGACATCGTCGAAGTTTGCGAACGGGCTTTTCGATTACTAACAAACGGTATGGACATGACGACGCGAGAGCGCTGGCTGAAGCTAATCAACAGAAATATTAGACTGGTTTACGCCGCCATAAAAGTATACGATTGCAATCCCGGTACGATGACTAAACTTCAAACGAATTTGGGGCATTTAAAAAGATTCAGAGTTTACTTAAAAACGAGACACAGGGGGAGCGGTTTGACGAGACGCGATCGGGTGAAATGGGAGGAAACTAAGTCGTCATTTAAACGTAGAATTCGTTCTGGCATAATTATAAATCTGAGTCATAAAAACATTACGGAATTTTTGAATGACGCTTTTCTCCTTCTAAAACGTCGCGTACCTACGATCGTGAGAGAATATAGGATGATCAAGATCAACACCGTTTTCTGCGGTGAATTTATAAAAAAAATCGGAGACGAAGAAATTTTGGAAAATAAATATTTCAGCACGAAAAATGTCACTATCGACGGGGGGACGGACCTAAAACGATGGTTCGCTGACCACGTTACCGATAGCATCCTAAAGAGCCTGGGGGAGTTCCAGGAGCGCGATTCCGGTTGGGCGCTACATCGAATTTTAAGTTTGGAAGTTAACATAAGCAAAGTCGAAATGGGAAACGGCGGCGGGACGTACGTGAGGCTACCGGATGAGATTTCGAAGAAGAAAGCTTGCGTTAACGTTAAAAACGACGACGACGCCTGCTTCGCGTGGGCCGTCGTTTCCGCGCTATACCCCGTAGACCGTCATTCGGAACGCATGAGTGCTTACCACCACTACGCGGAGGTTTTGCACTTGGATGGGTTAGAATTTCCCATGACGCTAGCTAAAATCGATAGGTTCGAAAAGTTAAACGAAATATCCGTCAACGTGTACGCCCTAGAGTTAGTATGTGAAGATCCGCGTAAATTTCATACCGGTCCGGTGCGGTTAACAAAAAAGAAGATGGATAGGCACGTGAACTTACTCATCGTTCAGGATCAATATTTCCCGAATATGAACGATTACGAGACGCCTCCCGCGGAAGACGTCCCAATGACAGATATAAAATATCATTTCTGTTGGATTAAAAATTTATCGCGTCTAATTTCAACGCAAATGAATAAACACAACGGCAAAATGTTCATATGTGACAGATGTCTGAATTATTTTCAAACCCAAGCGAAATTAGACGAGCACGCGGTTTACTGTCGAGAACGGAATAATTACCAGGTAACGTTCCTCAAAGAAAAATTTATATACTTTAAAAACTACATACATAAGGAACGTACTCCTTTCGTCGTGTACTCGGATTTCGAGTCTATTCTAAAACCTTATCACGACTCTGAGCCGATGTCCCAGACTTCCAAGTATCAGAAACACGAGGCGTTCAGCGCCGGCTTTTATTTTAAATGCTCCTACGATATCTCTCTGTCTTTCTACAAAAGCTATCGAGGGCCGGATTCATGTCTTGGTTCGCGGATCAGATGGAGGAAATCGCGAAATTTGTCGCGTCGAAACTGACAAACGTCGAACCGATGAAGGAAAACATAAGTTTGAAAAATGCCACGGCGAATTGCCATATTTGCGAGAAAAGATTCACTCCCGATGACATCATAGTTCGCGATCATTGTCATTTGACTTCGCGGTTTCGTGGGTATGCCCATCAGAGCTGTAATCTAAATTATAGAAATTCGTTCATGATCCCCGTGGTATTTCACAATTTCAGCGGTTACGACAGTCATTTCATAATCAGGGATCTCGCCAAACGCAATCATATCACCCTGCTTCCCATAAATAAAGAAAAATACATAAGTTTTACGATTTTCGACGCCGACACCAACGTAAAATTCCGCTTTATCGATTCCCTCAGATTCATGGGGTTTTCACTCGACACGCTAGCTTCCTCTCTCACAAAAGCGGATTTCGTCAATACCGGAAAGGAATTTCGTGACGTTCCCTCTGACGATTTGGCATTGTTAACTAGAAAAGGCGTTTTTTGTTACGACTACATCGACGACTTGGAGAAATTACGAGAAAATTCGCTTCCGCCCATCGATAAATTCTATAACAAACTAAACGACACCGATATTGCCGAAAGTGACTACGCGCACGCGCAACTTATTTGGGAAAAATTCCACATACAGACTATCGGCGAGTACTCGGATTTGTACTTAAAAACCGACATAATGCTGCTGACCGACATCTTCGAAACGTTCAGAAAGTCGTGTCACGCTAATTACGGATTGGATCCCGCTTGGTATTACACCATGCCAGGGTATACTTATGATTGTATGTTAAAATTCACCGGCTGTCAACTGGAGACGTTTCAAGATATAGATATTTTGCTATTTTTCGAGAGGGGCGTTAGGGGCGGACTGAGTCAGTGTTGTAAGCGCTTCGCGCGAGCTAATAACAAGTACATGGAAGAGTACGATCCGAGCGATCCCTCCAAATATATCTTGTATCTAGACGTTAATAATCTGTACGGCTGGGCGATGTGCGAGTGTCTGCCACAGGGCGATTTTCGTTGGGTCGACAATATCGACGCCATCGACGTCACTAAAATTCCCGACGACGCTAAAGAGGGATACGTGTTAGAGGTGGACTTAGAATATCCGGAGGGACTACATGACTCGCACAAAGATCTACCTTTCGCGGCCGAACATCGCATACCGCCGGAAGCGAAATCGTCCAAACTCATGACCACCCTTTATCCTAAAGAAAAATACGTGATACATTACAGGGCGCTCAAGCAGGCCCTGAATCACGATCTGATTTTAAAAAAGACGCACAGAATTTTAAAATTTAAACAGTCCGCTTTTTTGGCGCCATACATAAAGTTCAACACGCGATTGAGGGCGCAGGCAAAGTTTGATTTCGAAAAGACCATCATTAAACTTATGAACAACGCTATCTACGGAAAAACCATGGAAAATATTAGGAAACACAGAATCGTTAAGTTGGTGAATAAGTGGGAGGGCAGGTACGGAGCGAAACATTTAATTTCGTGTCCGGCTTTTAGATCCAGATCGATATTCGACGAAAACCTAATTAGCGTCGAATTGAATAAGACGCGTATTAACTTTAATAAGCCGCTGTATATAGGAATGGCGATTCTAGACATATCCAAAACCTGCGTCTACGAATTTCATTACGATTTTATGCTAAAAAACTCCTCGCCTTCCGACTGTCAATTATTGTACACGGACACGGACAGTCTCATCTATGAAATTTCTTGCGATGACGTTTACCGCGATGTCATACTTAAAAATTTAGCTCGTTTCGACACCTCCGACTTCCCACCTAATAATGGTTACGAAATTCCGCTAGTAAATAAAAAAGTGCCGGGACTGATGAAGGACGAGTTAAACGGTAGGATCTTAACCCATTTCGTCGGACTCCGATCGAAAATGTATACTTATCTGGTGGACGGGGGAAAGAAGTGCGTGAAAAAAGCCAAGGGAGTCAAATACAGCGTGGTAAAAAATAAAATCACGTACCAGGATTACGTCGATTGCTTGTTCGAAAAGAGGGAAAAAATCGCCAGCCAGTGCACCATACGTTCTTACGCCCATACGGTGTTTAGTATCGAACAAAGCAAAGTCGGCCTCAACCCTTTCGATAATAAGAGATATATCGTCGACAATATAGTCACCCTGCCTTGGGGTCATAAGGATATCATAGATGTAGATTGAAATGTGAGAATGTGTGGGTGTGTGAATAAAAAAATATTTTTAAAATGTCGTTTTATTTAAGAAAACCTTCTCCTATACAAGTCAGCTAACAAAAACTCCCTATCAAGATAAAAGAGTTCATAAATACAATACTTTTCTATGTTACACATTGGATTACAAAGTAACTTAATAGTATCTCTAATACTTATTCTAAAATTACTTTTTATCAACATCTCATTTACCGTATCTAAAAAATTAAAATAGAAATCAACTAACTTAAAACTGTGCAATAAAGCGATTTTAAAAGAAACATCCTTATCTATGCGTAGCAGTTCGATACAACATGCCTCGCTGAAGTAAAAGTATACGCCGTTTCTGCCGAGCGACACGATTTCTAGTCCGTCCGAATTAATCGTGTCCAATTCCATGTCGCAACCAAATTTCACAGGCAGACCATCACCGTGTTCGAAAAACTTATACAGGTGCAAGATAAGTTCTTTCCACTCCACGTGGTCCATGGTCATAACGCATTCTTCTCGGGTACCTTGTCCGCAGACGATATTTACAGCAGGTGTAAAAAATCGTAGTGGACTCAACCCACAATGTACGGTATATACGTGACCAGGTGCCAAATGAAAACATGTTTTCAACAGAAGAAGTCTCTCTCTTTGAGTCGTTTGCTGTGGAACGTCGTCGACATCGCCGGCTGCGTCAGATTCGTAGCCACTACTGTCACCCATGCTCCGCCACTACTACAAGACGTCTGTTGCGTCTATCCAGGAGTCGTGGCTTTTATCGAACCCCAGCCAACGGACCAAAATCTTCTTTCCTTTTCTACGCAACACCTTTTCTACCAAGAAGACGTCTGGATCGGACGTTTTTTGCAATTCCTCGGTGTAGAAACCCCCCTGGATAGGTCTTCCGTTCAAGTCTTCCAAGAGATATGTGGGAGGGTTCGTAATTTGAACCTTTGAGATTTTAAACAATTCAGTCGTCCAGTTGGACGTGTATCCCTTCTGAAAGACGTGCTTGACTTTGCTGATCCTAACTATGTCGCCTAGTTTAAACTTTTGTTTATCGAAAGTCTTTACGTGACTGAAAGAGGCATTAAGAACGTTCCGTTCGTTTGTTTTGTTCACATCTTTGGGTTTCATACGTATGATTCTATGTCTCCTATCATTATATTCGTCAACTAGCGTCGGTAAAATATCGATCCACTTGTACGTGCCACTTAAACTGAAATACTTGAACAGTTGTTCTTTCAAGGTGCGGATCACTCTCTCTACTATCGCCGCTTTCGTGTCGCTAAACGTGCTATAGTGGTTGACGTTAAAAGTATTCAATAACTTCTTAAAATGACAGTTGTAAAATTCCTTGCCTTGATCGGTCTGGAGATTTCGAGGTCGACGCCCCGAGGAATTTTTGAGAATATCGGCGAAAGCCTTCGTGACTTCTTCTCCCGACTTGGATTTTAACGGTTTGCACCAGACAAATTTGGAAAAGCAGTCGATCACGACTAGTATGAATTTAAAGTTTCTATTGCGGCTGGCGTACTGATCCAGCTGTCCTAGGTCGGCTTGCCAAAGATCATCCAAACCTTTAATAATAGTTCTACGCCTAGGGTATTTTTTTCGTATCGGTTTATGCAATTCCCTAATCAGTTGAATTTTTTCCTTGGTAGAGTTCATATCGAAATTTGTGACCCGCTTTCTTCAGCGCGACTAAGTTATCTGATGACTTTAGCTTCCTTCAGTTCGTTTATAATGGCTACGATTTCGTTGTCGTGAGAAGTGTTGCCGGCGTTTTTGGATGCCACCAGTAATCGCAATCTGTCAACTAATTCGTTGACGTCGTCCCAAAACATGTACTCCACCGGTTTTTCGTTATAAGTGAGACGCATACCTTTACCGCTTGCCCCCTCATCTTCTCCGCGTTTTAGTAACGGTTTAATAACATTCGTGTACTTATATCGAGATGAACCTCTAAATTTACCCGCGCTATTCAGATGTACCGACGTTTCAGTTAGAATTTTACTATAATTTTTCATCTCCACCAAATTGGCTCGAGGATCGTTATAAAAAATCAATTGGAAAAGTCCTTTGGTACCTTTATACCTCTTCCTACCCACTATTATATCCGACGTTTTTCTATCGAAATCTAAAGTTTCTTTTCCCAAGGTCCATTTTGATTCGCTTGCGCTATACTTGGGTCCGTATACAAAATCGATTTGGGGTGCCTTTGCGTTATATTTTTGAATATACGGTCGAGCTATTTCCGGATATGCTTCTAGGTAGTCCTTTACAACGGTAGGAGAATACTGAGATACATCTTCAAAAATCTCCTCTTCCTCTTCATTTTTCTCTTCGACTGATGGCAGTGTCGGACTAAAATCTGCCGTTGCCTTTTCGGCGTGTGGTGGAAGTTTCGGGGTAAAATCTCCTTTTAACTTTTCAATCCGTTGCTTTAATGTTTCTACTTTTTTCTGTATTCTTGTATCACTGCTTTCCCCAATTTCTTCTTCTTTTTTAGTTTCCACCTTAGTTTTTTCTTTCTTCGGTTCGATGTCTAGAATGTCTTTTTTTATTTGTAACGTTTTGATAGATTGCGTCACTGGTTTGAATATTTTTTCCAGCGTCTCGTCTTCATCGAATTTCCCCAACTTCAAAGCCGTGTGTTTTTTTCTAATCGCTCGTGCAAGTTCACTGATTTTCCTTGCGCGGTGCGCTTTTAGAATTTGATCCTCTGACGTCAGCGGCATGTTGACCACTAACGTCAGAGAAGTACTCACAGCCTTATATACTTATCGAAACCTTTCCTATACCGCCCGTTTTTCAGACTAAAATCCTTAACTATGACCAGAGTGCCATAGCTGTCGTCCCAACATTGATAGCACAGCTTTTTGAAATCTTCGTACGTGACGTCTGGCGACACATGTTCCTCGTAAACGTGTTTCAGATTTACGTCGTCTTGTTTAAATAACACGATCACGTTGCAATTATCGCGTATGAGCTGCTTCGGAATTTTCGAATACGTTTGACATAGATAAGCGACGTCCACCGCTTTGTGGCGCCCCATCGAATAAAATTCCCTGATTTTATTTTGTCTATCACAGGCCACATCATCAAATATGAATATCGAATTTTCTAGAGCTTCCGACGGATCGATGACGTCCTCGTTTATCGTATACGGAAAGAAGCCGATGCAACCGACTTTTTTTACTACATCCTGCAATAATTGATATTTCGGTTGGTACAACGATTTCGTATATAAGTAGATATTTTCGAATTTCAGACCGTTTTCGTTGAAAATCAAACTAAGGAGTGCGTTCGTTTTACCACACCCGCTAGGTCCACACAAGATTGCCCTAAACGAGTCTGGTAGTAGGGTACCGTGTTTTGATTTTACCGTACCCCCTTGTATGACATCTAGATTTTCGATAGGGAGACAAACTTGCTGTTGCTGAACTTGCATCTTGTCAACTGAGAAATTCTGCGTGCTACTTCTCAATATATAGGCGACTGACCCCAAAATAAAAACAAGTTTTTGTTTTAAAATTTTATTTGTTTTATACATTTACTACATAAATAGCTTATGGTAGATAGACACGCACTTTTTCACGTATCATCGTTCTGCACAAAGGACACGAGGAGATTTGAAGTGCGCATTCTATGCAAAGCATTACGTGTCCGCAGGGAATCATCACAACCTGTATATCGTTGTTGTAGCAAATTTTACATAAATTACTTTTTGATGCGGTTTGAGGTTGACGAACTACGGTATCTTCGACGACGGAGTTTGGTAGTATTGCGACCACTGGCAAGGGTTTAATATCCGCGAACGTCGTATTAAGTCCCGCATTACTTGCTTGGATGAAAGGGCAACTGGGGTTCCAACTTGCGTGGTCTTGCAATGGATCGTCGCCTTCTTCCCACCGGTAGCCTTCTATGAAGCAAAATGGACACTTGACTACGTCTTCATAATCTGTGTAATGGAATCCCGCTTCAGCCAATTGTATTGGGGAAATCGACGGATTTGACCACTTCGCGAAAGATTTCAATCTATCATTTCGGTTTGTATAGTCACACACTTCTTCCATTTTATACACAGTAGGGACATGCTCGCTGTGTTTAAATAGGTATGAAACAGAAGTGGGAGGCGTTTGTGGTGGGGGGAATCTTAATGGGAGGCTCCTGCCTCCCACTACCGAGCCAGGCAAATAATTTCTCGCAATTTATGAAACTGCACATCCACATTGACTCTTGGTTGTGGTGTGCACACATCGAAATGCTTTTTTCAAATTTAGGTACGCCTGAATGACGTTCCAGGTTAATTACTTCGGCATTGATGGTTTCTCGTAGGAAGCGTTCTTTCTGTTGGCCCTTGACGTAGACGCGCTCGACACTGAGATATTTTTTTAGGAGACCATCCACCTCGACGTAGTCCACATGGCCGCTAGTGTATGCGATCCCCAAATGATTTTTCTCCAAATACCGCACTTGTCTTTTGTCGCGTTCGTTGAGATCACTAAAGGTTTTCGGAGGTCTTATAAGAATATGTAAAGTTTCATCGTTAACTTTTATTGTCAGCTCTTTAGGACAGAAACGTCCGTCTATCATAAATCCCTGTGCGTCCACTACGGCGACTTTCATCTTAATGGGGATCTGTCTACCCCAACCACTTTATTTATCGATTTCGGAAAATGTATGGTAATGGGAGGGAAAGGAAACACCGATATTTTATTTTTTATTATTTTATTAGGTCAAGTACAAGTACAATAATACCTTACACCTAAAAAAACTCTCCGTAAAATTAAACTACATAAGTTCCCTAACTACTTCACTTAATGGTAAATATTCGATGGTACTATCATGTATAATAATACAATAAGCTCGGGTTGAGGCTGGAAATCCTTCGTTACTCTCGATGTCCAGCTTTACGTCAACCGTGGTGCTTTTCATGGACTCTATTCGTCGGGAACAGTCGATGACAAAGAGAGCTGCGTTATTTTTGTATTCGGTGTAGCTAAGCAAGGGGTGCCTCTCATTCATATAACTAGAGCAAAAGTCTACGTAATTATGGTAGGCCTCCAGATAGTCATTGCCATTAAAATCCAATCTCAGCCGTTCAAAAGGAAAATATTCACCATTTAAAATCAATCTGACATCCGCTATATTTTTATTATCGAATACGGAAGGGTCCTTTCTAGCATTTTCATTGCGACTCCTTTGAAATCCCACTATAACGTATCGAGGACTCGACACGGACATTGAAGTTTTGACTGACCAAATTTCTCTGTTGGCATTGACCGTAAGACTTGGCAGTTCGTGAAGTTCCCATTTACGATACGGTATAATTATAGGGCGATCACGTTTAATAGACTGAAGCAGATCCAATCTAATGAAATCGCTAGGTTGAATATGTTTCACTTTTAACTCGACATTGGAAACTGTTATTTCTGCCGTCAATTCAGCAGCAGATGCAGGATCATCTTCCAGAAGTAAAGAGTTGTTATCGTTTCTAGCTCGTGTTAATCTTAAAGTTTGTTTTCCGCAAGTGGCCAACTGATAATCGTTAAATATTCCAAACAAATGTTTCAGAGGTATTCTCAAGCTAAATGTTCCATCCAAATTTACGGTCAAAGGCTTGGTTGGACCAGACCAACTTGCAGTTACCAGGAATTTTTCATCGCTGGGGGCGTAGCATAGATATGTTCTGATAGCACTCACAATTCCAGGATTTCGAACTGTTTCCAATTCCTTTCCATTCAGTTCATATGAAATCGAATCGAAGAGAAACGCACCTCCATTATTAGCAAAACTACATTTCCCCGTTCCCGTTTTCTTCTCTATTTTACCTTTGATATAAATTGCAGCGTCATACATCAATAACCAAGTGTCTCCTTGGTTAATCGTTATCTCCACAATGTCATTATTCAGAAAAGATTTCACAAACGGGTAATATGTTCGTTGCTCTAATCGCTGAATGGACTCATCGAAGGTTGGAGTGCGGTGCACGTTGAATACTTGCGGCGTTAACGACATGGTAGCCGAGTGCTTCTAGAAATCGACGGTTTTCCGGCGTTAGATTCAAGTTGCAATGGTGTTTCCACTTCGATGACGTCTTCGTCAATGAGGGTCGGAGGTCACTAAACCGCCTTTTATACGGTTGGTAGTTGCCTCCAAAAACCAAACGCATTTCACATAGACAGTCGTTTCACTTCCAATCTAACGATAATTTCTTCACCTCTGAAATTGACAGGCTTGAAATTCTGATCGAGGATGTTTATGGTCAGGTTGTTTATTTCACGTTTCGTGACAGGCACGTAGAGTAAATTTTTAGGGGTTTCGTCTATGGCGTAACCGGGGTCGACCCCAATGGCGAATTCGTAAATCGTGTGCGTAGGTCGGTTTACGTAATAAGCACCGGCTGTGATGTTACAATCTATATGTATCGTTCTAACTTTAATGATATTTACCGGCAAATCTGAAACGTGCACTTTCCCTTTATCTAAGTATCGTTCGGAAAACCCCAAAAGTCTTCCAATAGACCCGGCTGTAACAAAATCTATGGTATATTGATCGCTGTAGATCTCACACTGCAGAGTGCTCTTGTTCGCTTGTATCGATATGCTACCGTTATCGTTTTCGTCTTCCGATTTTTTCAAATTTTTCCGTATGTGCTCTTCTATATTCTTTATCTCGTATGAACCGGTGGGAAGTGATATTTCTTTGCTAGCACCGAAACTACCGGTTAGATAACGAAAATTGTTGTCGCCGCTCTCCTCTTCGATATTCGGTATGCTGTTGAACGTGTGGAATCCCAGCAAAGCTAAACCGTACTCGGCGTTTGGGTCCAAAACTATCGGACTGTCAAAATCGATGGAGAGCGTGGATGTGCGTCCGTGTAGAGTAAACAACAATGACATGACTGGCGACTTTTAAGTTGTCCCCCACCTTTTATAGAGAAATTCAATGCACAAATGACCGCAATTTATTTCGTTAAAATTTTGATAGGCGTCGTTATTGTACGTGACCTTGACACCCTTTCCAAAATATCGAATCAGTTCTTTGGGCGGTTTCAAAGCGCCAAAGCTATCGAAATATTCTACGGCACAGCCTCTTTTTTTGTAAGCTACCCAATGCGTTCCTTTGTTGCGTTGCACGTCTAAATTTAAAATGGCCGCTTCGTAATTTTTCGGCGTCGACGGAAGTGTATCTCTCATGAAGACGCCTCTGAAATATGGTATTTTTAAAATTTCGACGTAATTCAATATATCTTCGTCGGACAGCGGTCTATTGGGTAGCTTCATTGGGAGTTTTTTTGTTTCTTAAGGAACAGTCCTAATCCATTCTTATTTTTACGTAAATATAAGCCGGAGCCTTCCTTTCCGATGGCTTCCATCGACCGATTATGCCGTTTTTGTTCTTCCAAAAGCTTCTTCACATTATTTGCGTCGATAATTGTCTTGGCTACAGCACCGGCACCGCCTGCCACCGAACCAAGGGCGCCCAAGGCACCTAGGAGGGGCAGTAAAGGAAGAAATCCGCCGGTATGCTGGAACGGAATTGTGCGAGGAATTTTCACGTTCCTCTTTCCACCCGCCTTCTTAACGGCTATTCGTGCCGCTTTTAAAGCAACCAACGACGCTTTCTTCAAGTGCTTCATGTCATTCAACTGACTGTTGCTCAAAGTTTTTTTCAGAGATCTTTCAACTTTTTTGACGATGTCTCTTTTAAACGAAACCGGGCGCTTATTTATGCCCATACCAACCTTGCGTTTGACCTTCATCGTATTTGTAACGAACCACGCGGCAGCTTTTTCGTCGAATTTAGCGTCCCTCGATACCACTCGCTCCCACGCTCGATTTTCCAATTCTTTGTCTGCTTTATGTCTCTCTTCCAGAGACTTATTTTTGGAATATGCGATGTCGTGATCTTTGCAAGCGGCGTCTAGCTTATTGATGCCGGGATCTCCACGAGCAAGGCGTTTCTCCAACTTTGTTCCTGGACCGCAGTACTGGTAGCCGGGAAGGTGTAATTCGACTGGCAACCTATTGATGACGCTATTAACCAATCCACTTCCAGCGAAAGACGACATCACACTGAGCTGAACGAACAACGATGAGTTTTATTTATACCTTTTTCCAAGATTTGAAAAAACAAACAAATGGCTTTTAAACGTTTATTAGAAATCAATTATTATACATATTTGTTATATTTCCCTATTAACTACAGCATATCACATTCAAATTTTTCAAATGTCCAGTTTTCTCATTCTACAATAAATTCGATATTTGTAGATAGGCCGACGGGCCCAAGACTCTTCATGTAATACCTCCTTCCGTTACCGATATCCCTTTTAATTTCTTCGATCCGTTGGGGCGTAAACTTGGCCGTGTATCGTTGCGGCAGCACCGTCTTAAATTCTTCGAACTCGACGTAGACCTTCTCTCCGCATTGCGTGTTCACTTTGTCCACGCTCGAACGCTTTCGAATTTCTTGACGATCAAATTCTTGTTCAGGTGATTCAGGAACGACTGCATTTTGAACTCGGCAAATCAGACTGTATGAAATTGTAAGTGTATATAACGGGAAAACTGCTCTTGCGCACGAATATATAGACCTCACCCCACCAAGCAGTTGGAGTGGGGGTTGCCCCGTCGTTGGAGTGGGGGCTGACACCCGCCGTTGGAGTGGGGGGGGGTCAACTGGGGGTCACACGTGGCCCAAAGGTTAAAGGTTAACCTATCAGGATCTAGGGGTCAACTGGTTTCATCCGGTGACGTCACGTGACCTCGGGCATGACGTAGCCATTTTGCAAGCTTTTTTCAAGGTCGTGGGTTAGAACTCTCTTTGTATTACTACTCAAGACATTGTTGAGCAGTGATGTTCGCGGGGTCATGCCGAGAATGCATTTGGGTGCGGCTCATTATTGCCTGCACCGCCCTCTGGATCCTTCTAGTTCTAACTCCTCTGATGATTTAGTCGCATTTCCCATTGAGCCATTCGTGGTCCTGGTCTTGCACGATTCAACTCTTGGGCCGTTCGGATCTTGGCACCCATTACAGTGGTGACTGCCGTTGCGGCACAGTAGATTAACATGTGCATACGTTCTAATGTTGGTGTCACTGAAACATAGTTTGGTAAAATTCGTGTGTTCATAAGATCGAGCACGATCGCAAGTTTCCTGGAAGAATTTAATCTTGGTAGCGGTGGCCTGCTCAGTGGGTCTGTGCCTTCGTATCGCAATACTGCCTGTCTCATATGTGCGTTTAAGCCTTCAAAATGTTCTTCGTTAACCGATTCCAGACTCTCGGTTGTTGGTTCTACCGTTTCGGCTTCTAGTTGTTGTCCAGGCGCTTGAAGTTCCCCATTGTTGTTTTTGTCATCTATGTCTATGTGTTCGCCGTGGATCTCTAGCTCAACTTCCCGTTTGATAGCGTTAAGTCGCGTTTCTGGAATTCGGTTATTTCTTAGAATAGTTCGATACTGATCTGACACTCTTTGTTCAGACACTTGCATGTGTGGAAACTCCCTGCAGAACTCGGCATGCAGTTGTTGTCGGTAGCCGATCATCTCTTGTCCTAAGTTTGTCACCCTGTAAAAAATACGCATAATCGATTCATTCATGGACACAGTCCATTTCATGCGTCGTCGTTGTAATCCCGCCTCTGTGAACGCTGGCTGAAGTTCCCGCGCAGCACCTTCGGTGGGTGGAACCCTAGTTCTCGTTTGGCTCCCATGTTGTAGATGTTCGTGTTGTTGTTGGGCTGTAGCTGTTTGTGCAACAGGGGCCCGCCTCATCAGCGCCCTGTCACCGACGTCCCGCTCGCTGTCATGTCCAGCGCCGGCTCCAGACATGCCCTGGCGATCCCCAGGCAGCGGCCCTATGACATTATTATTATTATTATTATCTCGACTTAGCCAAAAGGCATTCGCACTCCCTCTACGGGGAACATTCACTCAGATCCCGGGTATCCCGGATACCAAAAGGATCTGGCTCGGACGAGACCCTTGCCATGTTATCGGGCCTTAGGTGACATTGATGTTGTTGGACGTTCCTGCACTCCCCATGAATTTCCTGACGGTTCGGGCTGTCGCAAGTAGTACCGCTTTCTGCATGGACCTGTAAAGAATATCAGTTAGACCCAGCTCCTTGATGTTTCTCAGCAAACTTTTTGGTATAACACCAGTTGTTGACATGATGACTGGAATCGTCTGGACGTTCTCCATTTCCCATTGCCCTCTAATTCGTTCTTCTAAATCTCTGTACTTCGCGATCTTCTCGACTTGCTTCACACGCAGGTTGTTGTTGTTCGGGATGGCCACATCAATCAGAGTTGTCTGCCTAGAAATTTTATCAACTATTATAAGGTCCGGTCTGTTATGCTCAACTCCTTGATCTGTCAGAACTGTACGATCCCAGTACATCTTGTAGTTGCTGTTCTCAAGAACAGGCTCAGGTGTGTAGTTGTAATATGGGACCCTCTCTGCCTGCACAAGCAGCAGCTTTTCCGCCAGTTCCTGGTGCAAGATCTTGGCAACCGAATCGTGCCGTTCCTTATATTCCGTTGATGCGAACATCTGACATCCTCCTGTTATGTGCTGGATTGTTTCTGAAGTTGGGCACCCGTATCTGCATCTGTCATCCACTACCGATGCATCTCCTACAATGAATTTTAGGTAGTTGCGAGTTGGTATAACCTGATCTTGTATGGCCAGTAGGAAGCCTTCCGTCTCGGGGAACATTCGTCCCGAGGTCAGCCAATAGTTCGACGCTAACTTGTCGACATGTTCCTGGTTAACCTCATTAGGATGCCTCCCGTGCAGCGGCTTCCCCAACCACCTCTGTAGTTTATCGTTGTCGGTTCGGTGGTGATTTTGACGCTCGTGTTCCGTCAGACGTAGCGGTGTTGAGACGTCTGCTCCGCATATAGCCCTATGTAGTGTGGAGCTGTTGGCCTGCCTGTAGAAATAATTACGCAGATTTAATATTTGTTGGTCCAATTGCTTGCTGAGATCTGCCAATCCTCTTCCTCCTAGTTGACGTGGCAGAGTTGTTCTTTCTACGGCGCTACGGGGATGATGTTTATGAGCTTTTGTCAGTAGTGTCCTAACTTTTCGTTGCAGGTTGTTGATGTCCGTGTTGGTCCAATTCACTATTCCGAACGAATAGCTGAGTACAGAGCACGCATACGTGTTCAGGGCCTTAAACAAATTCCTGCTGTTAAGATCAGTTCGCACTACTTGTCTTACTCTCTTGATGAATTCATTCGTTAAATCAGTCTTCATTGTTCGATGGTCTATCCTTTGAGCTTGTTTCATCCCGAGATACTTGTATGTATCTCCCTTGCTCATTGCTTAGATCTCCTGGCCGTCCTGCACCTCGTGTGCGCTTTGTTCGAGCTTTCCCCGGATGATATTAAGGGTGCGGCACTTGTCCAGTCCAAACAGCATTCCGATGTCCCTGGAGAACTCCTCTAAAATTTTAAGCATTTGCGTTAGTTGATTTTTGGTTGCGGCGATCAGTTTTAAATCATCCATATATAATAGGTGATTCAACTTGATCGCTTCTGCGTTGTTGCTTTTGATAGCGAAGCCGTATTTTGTAGAGTTCAACCGATGTGATAGAGGGTTCATCGCCATGCAGAACCACAGTGGACTGAGTGAATCTCCTTTGAAAATCCCTCTTCGGATGTTGATTGTGTCGGTCTCGATGTTACTGTCTGCGGTTCTGAGTTGTATCTTAGTGCGCCAGGTTGTCATAACGTGTTCTAAAAAGGAAACTGTATGATGATCTATTTTATACAGCTTTAAGATACCTGTGAGCCAGTCGTGAGGTACGGAATCAAATGCTTTTTTGTAGTCCACATAAGCCATGTGGAGGTTTCGTTGCTTGGAATGAGCCTGGTTGCAGGTGACAGAGTCTATGATGAGTTGCTCTTTGCATCCCATTGCGCCCTTCGAGCAGCCCTTCTGCTGCATTGCAATGATGTTGTTCCGCTCGCAGTGAGCATATATTCGCTGCGTAAGGCAAGATGTGATTATCTTGTACAGCGTAGGCAAGCAGGTTATTGGGCGGTACTTGGCAGGGTTATCCGTATTCCGCTGGTCTTTTGGTAACAGGTAGGTTGCACCCTGTGTAAGAAACAATGGCATTTTCAGAGGATCGAGCAAGACTTCATTAATTAAGGTAGTTATCTGTTCATGCGTGCACCACAACTTCTTAATCCAATAATTTTGGAGATGATCTGGACCTGGTGCCTTCCAGTTGTGGGAATTCTTGATGACATCGGAGACCTCAGCGGTTTTGAATTGCTCGTGTTGCATCTGGCTATAGTTCCGGCCCATCTCGCGTTCTTCGCTGATCCAGCTTGCACTGACATTGTATGGACCTGGTGTGGCAAGTTGATTTCTCCAGAAACCGTCGACCTGTTCTCTGCTAGGGTAACTCGCATTTGTGGCATCGGCGCTAGAATTAAAAGCACGGTAGAAACCCTTTTCTGATCGTTCAAAGAGTTTGTTGTCTCGTTTCCTGTTGTTACTAGCCTTGTATCTCCTCAGACGCCCTGCGAAAACAGAAAGTTATTATTATTATTATTATTATTATTATTATTATTATCTCGACTTAGCCAAAAGGCATTCGCACTCCCTCTACGGGGAACATTCACTCAGATCCCGGGTATCCCGGATACCAAAAGGATCTGGCTCGGACGAGACCCTTGCCATGTTATCGGGCCTTAGGTGACATTGATGTTGTTTGACGATCCTGCATTCCCCATGAATTTCCTGACGTTTCGGGCTGTCGCAAGTAGTACCGCTTTCTGCATGGACCTGTAAAGACTATCAGTTAGACCCAGCTCCTTGATGTTCCTCAGCAAACTTTTTGGTATAACACCAGTTGTTGACATGATGATTGGAATCGTCTGGACTTTCTCCATTTCCCATTGCCTTCTAATTCGTTCTTCTAAATCTCTGTACTTCGCGATCTTCTCGACTTGCTTCACACGCAGGTTGTTGTTGTTCGGGATGGCCACATCAATCAGAGTTGTCTGCCTAGAAATTTTATCAACTATTATAAGGTCCGGTCTGTTATGGGCAACTCGTTGATCTGTCAGAACTGTACGATCCCAGTACATCTTGTAGTTGCTGTTCTCAAGAACAGGCTCAGGTGTGTAGTTGTATTATTATTATTATTATTATTATTATTATTATTATTATTATTCACAGTATCCTAAAAAGGGAAAAACTAACAACCCCTATTAATTTTTTTGCTCAAACTTTTTTGATGTTATTTTTTTGGTCTTGCAGCTTCATCATTTTAGGGTATCTTTTCATTTTGCAACAAAAGTGTACTCTTGTTTCATAACGATAAAATCAACCATTTGCGATGAAATTGGCAAAACGTGCCCCAAAAAACCTGTTAACTTCAACATTCGAAACATAAAATTTTCATCTACCGCTTTCAAATGGACATTACCATATAACTTTTCGAGCAACTTTAGAGGGGTAGGAATATACGAATTTTTTTTTATGATGGTTAACAGTCTTTGTCAACCCCGATATATAGAACCTCAAAGTGGAGTCCCTTTGTATAACTTTTGCCACGCTTTACAGCATTGTGAATCCCAGCAATGTTGCCAGCTCAACGGGACTGAGAAGGCTTTCGAATGTACCATTTGCTTATACGATATTATATTTATCTCATACTGGTGCATTTTTAGTTCTTACAATTTTAGTGTTCAGATATTTTTAATCGAGGTAAATTTAATAGACATCCAAATACAGATTAAAAGAGTTCCCACCTCTCAGAAGGGGGCTTCATCTCCTTTTGCTCCAAAAACCACCCACTTATGTGACCTGACGCCCGTTTTCTGATTTTTTTTCAAAAACTGTTACTCTGACGAGTAAAACGAAGAGGAACCTAAAATATTTGTTATTTGTTATGAAATTATACGTTTATACATTATACATTTTTTTCTTATATTCAGTCCTATTCTCAGAAAAAAATATGATTTGAAAAATTATGTTGCTAAAGTTGGGCAAAAATGAGTAAAATATCTTGAAATACTATGTCCCTATAGAAAAATTTTACGTGTAAATGTAAAGCAGATTTTTGTACACAAACCTGGCTATAAGGACAAAAAAATATGCCTAGAGAAAAGTTTTATTATAAACATCGGCGAGCTGCGGCTAGCAGCAAGCAGAGCATGCGCTAATCCAATTAAGTTGCCCCCGTCCAACAAAAACCGGAGAGATTCCTTTGGAGCATTAATTTAGACAGGTAATAAAAGATCCAATCACATGCTAAAAATTTCCCGCGCATATCTTCACGATAACGATTATTGGGAACGCATTATTTATTCAATAATTGGCCGTTAACGTTAAAGGAACAGAAGTAGAAGAAAACAATTACTGGTAGGCACTGTGTGATATGCCGAGCCGGAATAGCACGAAATTAAAAAAGAACAGGCGGGCCAGTATAATCGATTCTGTTTCCTGTTTCTTATGCGTCACCAGCGTGAGAAAGGATCTTAATACTTTATAGCCTTTAATCACAAACATGTGTGTTGAAATTATGGGGCAACACTAAAACTGATCGTTCGAGTGGTACAATAATATCTTATTCAGGGAACACGTAAAGGTTGGAATAAATTCGGTAAAATGTTGTACTGTTCGATTAAATTATTAATTAAAAAAATTAATTAATTAAAAAATTAGGCCTGCTTACAATGTAGATACAGTTGTCTAATAAAGAAATGTCTAAAGACTTAATAATTTATGTTAAATTTTAAAATTTATGTTTTTTTTATGTAATATGCGTACCGATACAAGAAAAGTGGGTTTTTAAATGACGCTATCAAAAATAGTGGTTGCCATTTAAAAAATATATAGACGTTACAAGAACGACAAATTGAACTAAAATTCTACACGAAATTTTCAACTTTTTATTTTCTATAGCTAAGGTATATTCCGGAAAAACAGAAATTAATATTAGGTGGCCTTCAATATTCTTTCTGTTGTGGTTTTGATGTATACACGCCAATATACAATAAATAAATAAAAAAAATATTTTCAAAAGACTGACGAGTCCTATTAGAGGAAACCGAGGAGGAAACAATATACAGGTACAATGAACAATAAAACATAGTTTTTGTAACAAACCAAAGCAACAGAAAAAAAGCACAAACAAAAAACACTATTGTTGAAAAACATATACCAGTCATGGATAAGTCAATACGTAAGTTTTAAGTTAATTAATTATTTCGAAGAAGGCATATACAGGGTGGCCCACCACGAACTGCATCGATCTATATATAGAAAAGTAAAAGTAGGAAAATTCTGAAAATTTGGCACCTCACCAATGCCGATGGGCGCTGCTCAACTAAAATATTTTGGTGAATCTGGCACTTCCGGTTATACCGGAAGTCGATATCAACTTTCTTATTTCAACGGGAATACCCTGTATATTATTGCATTTTTGGATTCTAGGCATCATTCTGGAACAAAAACATGCTACATGTCCTATGTCTAAATCCAACCGTTTTTGAGATATTTGCATTTTTCCGAAAAAAATGACAGGTGCAGACCTAAAGTCAATTAGCAATGTATACGAGGAAACCGCGAAATTTCAAAAAGAATTTTTGGCATCGTGTAACAGAAGCCCTGACCTAGTGATCTCTGCTGAGAAATAAATCCGTTCTTATACAGGGTGTTCACAAAATATGAATAAAAATTACATTCAAAATGTGCTTAAATCTCGAAATTTTCAAATGGAAACCCCCATTTTTTTTAATGCGATCTTATTCATTACTAAAAATGAGGACAACTTTGTGTAAGGTTGCCTATACCTAAATGCAGTAATTTTCGATTAATTTACGAAAAACCCACTTTTTGCCCACAAAATGCGGGGTTTGCTTAACGCTTGGAAAATCATATTAGCCGCGTGGACGTTGAAAAGACAATCGCGGCTGAGGAAATGTCACTTGGTTTATAAATTATTGTCGACAATAATGCCGGCGCGCTTAAATTACACAAACGAAGATTATTTAAATTTGTTTTTTATATACGGAGAATGCAACAAAGTAATATCAAGAAAGGGCGATACATTTGGGGCTCGCTATCCACAGTTCTTGACTACTTTATTCGGGGCACAATAAAGAATCAAGTTTACAGTACTCCATTAATAACAATGGAAGATTGCATGGACAGAGTGCGACATGCGTTTGCCAATTTAAATCCATTCTCTATTAGAAGGGCTACCCATGAAGAACTACTTCGAAGATGTGAAAAGTGTTTAGGCGTTCAAGGAAGACAATTTGAACATTTATTAAATTAACACGAACAAGAGGAAGGTTTCTTCTCTAGTCTCTGCTTGCCTTTAACACTGTATTTTTGCTTTGATACATCCTTACTGTTTAAAATTTTGTTATTTCTTTAACTATTAGTCTCTTAGTGTTTTAATGTAGTGTAATTTAAGCCAGTAACAATAGGCTTATTTTTAAGTGGTTTTTCTCTGACACGTCCATACAGTTCAAAATTCTGTACTTGTGTTTGGCGATGGTTTTGTTTTTTGTGCAGAGCGAGCACCAAATGTATCGCACGTTCTTGATATTACTTTATGTTGCATTCTCCGTAGATAATAAACAAATTAAAATAATCTTCGTTTGTGTAGGTAATTTAAGCGCGCCGCCATTATTGTCCACGATAATTTATAAACCAAGTGACATTCCCTCAGCCGCGATTGTCTTTTCAACGTCCACGGCTAATATGATTTTCCAAGCGTTAAACAAACCCCGCATTTTATGGACGAAAAGTGGGTTTTTCGTAAATTAATCGAAAATTACGGCATTTAGGTATAGGAAACCTTACACAAAGTTGTCGTTATTTTTAGTGGTGAATAAGATCGCATTAAAAAAAATAGGGGTTTCCATTTGAAAATTTCGAGATTTAAGCACATTTTGAATGTAATTTTCATTCATGTATAAGAACGGATTTATTTCTCAGCAGAGATCACTAGGTCAGGGCTTGTGTTACACGATGCGAAAAATTCGTTTTGAAATTTCGCGCTTTCCTCGTATAAATTGCTAATTAACTTTAGGTCTGCACCTGTCATTTTTTTCGGAAAAATGCAAATATCTCAAAAACGGTTGGATTTAGACATAGGACATGTTGCATGTTTTTGTTCCAAAATGATGCCTAGAATCCAAAAATGCAATAACATACAGGGTGTTCCATTTGAAATAAGAAAGTTGATATCGACTTCCGGTATAACCGGAAGTGCCAGATTCACCAAAATATTTTAGTTGAGCAGCGCCCATCGGCATTGGTGAGGTGCCAAATTTTCAGAATTTTCCTACTTTTAGTTTTCCATATATAGATCGATGCAGTTCGTGGTAGGCCACCCTGTATAAGAGATTATTGATATTATTGAAGTCGTTGGTCAAACCTCTGTACCTACCTACGTAAGAACGCAGGCGATCTGAACAAAATATTGTGTGCTTTGTAGGAAGATCGAACGTACGGCGATATCGGCTTGATTACCTAGGAACATTCAAATTATACAAAAAAGTGAACACAATCATAGAACGTCTTGATAACAGTGAATCAAATTGAAATTTGTCCAAAAGAACAGAGTTTTCTATGGCTCTGGCCCCATTCCCCTTCTACACCAAATATTTCACAAATCTTCTTTGTATTGTTTGGTTATGTAGCATTGATTGAAGTTTGGACCACGCTAATGTAAAATACAGTAATCTAACTTATTTTTTGTTGAACTCCCGACAGTTTTGTAATGTAAATCAACAAGTCTCAGGAGCTGTTTCTTAGATATGTCAAAGTAGATTTCAGAGAGAATATAACTAAACGAGAGTGTGAAATCAACGGGTTGGCTCTGGTAATGATAGGGGTATACAGGGTGAGTCTTTGACCCGTACAAAAATTTTAACCACCGTAAAGTTGATCCCCTGGGGCACGTCTCAAAGTTATTTAAAAAAAAAACTTAAAATAAAATTTACATTAAAATAGTTTCAAAAGTTTTGGGACTTTGTCCCTGGTTCCATCCATAATTATAATTTAAACTATGCGATGTTGCCAAGCTTCACAAAAATCGTAATCTTACTTATTTTATATTTAAAGAGTATTAGGTACCTACATATTTACAGCAAATAGCAATTTTCCCCACCACCTTAGAGGTACCTAGTGTATATAATTCATCTTGGTGTAAAATCAGCCCTATACTATTGATTGCGACAAGCCATGGCGCAACGAAACTCGCCTTGTACTAGTTCCTGGATTCTGCTCCACGCCATTGGAAATTGGAATTGAAAAGAAAAACGCTAAATCTGTTAGGTTCTCAATGTCGACCTGGCTAAGTAATATGGGTAATAAGTACCTATCCTGAAATGAAACCATATTTGTTTATAATTAACATTATTTATTTGGGCCTAAGTCAAATTTGGCAAAGTGTGAACTTCTCAGGGAACATTTACCTATCTATTCATTAATAATTGGATTAAGATCTAAGGATTCCGAATAGAGCTTATGGAAATGCAAAATGGCGATATGATTTAATCGATCTTGACGCATAGTAGAACGCAGATAACTTTTCAATCGACGGAGTGCGGAAAATGACCGCTCAGCTGTGCATGACGACGTCGGGATTGTGAGGACAGTTTTCAATAGTTTTGTTATTTCTGGAAGCATATCAGCCACAAATGGATTCGCCCGAAGGAAATCAACTGCTTGCATCAGGGACAGAGTAGGAGTAGCTTTTCCTTGGATTATCTATTAACATATTTCTGTGTAATATTAAACGATCCCTATCAAATTCTACCTAATTATTAATGTTATAAAATGCTGTTATTTCGTCAGCAGAAACATGTTTCTTTGTTACAAAGTCCTCAATCGAATTGAGGAAATTTATAGTTTGCGACTCGAATCGACTGCATATTGTGGTTAATGTAAGATCCAGAATTTCCAAAAATTGTTTTTGAAAATATTTTTCGGGAGACTCAAATATATGCGGTTTATAGAACTGCTCTCAATCCGTCTTGGAGCTTTTCGAACTTCAGGAATTGCTGGAGCCTCTAATCTAAGGACCCTTGCTTCCGTTGAAATTTTTATCCACAAATCCGGAAATCCATGATCGCGAAGCGATTCGATGTATAATTTCAAAGCATTTATTTTGAAGTGTGATTTATGGACGCTTAACTGAGATGAAGTTCTTTAAGGGTCACTGCCTCGACTCTATCAAAGATGAATATTTAAACTTGCATGTAAAAATAAAAAATAAAGGACTCCATTCTTCGAAGATATCCCATTGCTAACCTCGCGTTGTCCTTACATTCAGCAGTAGCCATAAAGAAATTCATTAAAGCCCTCATAATTGGATTAAATTGTTCGTAGACATTTTATTCTCATGCACCATCTTGTTGGGCATAATTTGAAGAGCTGGGGTGCACTAGTGTCTCGTAGATCACGAAATGCATTAAGTCGCTTGGGTGAATCCCTGACAAAATTGATCATGTCTTTGACAACCCCAATAAATTCTCGAACAAAAAAATATTCTCCAAAGCATCTTGCACTACAAGGTTGAGACTGTGTGCCACGCAATGTACAAATATTGCACGGAGTCCTTCTTCTTTCAGTCGGCTTGAAGTCCCGAGAGATGCCCTTTTACGTTTGAAGCTCCATCGAAACATTGTCCACGAATATTTTTAATCTCGAGGCCAAAACGCAACAAAACATCTTTAACAATATTGAAGAGAGTCTCTGATTTTGTGTTGGTAGTCTCGTAAAATCCAATGATTCGTACACTTCGAGATTCCTTTTGACCCAACAAATTGACACAGAAACTTGCTCTAATCCCGTTACATCAGGTGTCTCATCAACTATGATCGCAAAAATTCCAGCTTCCTTAATTTCGGATACGATTTTACGAATTATAGAATTTGCCATCATTTGCAATATTTCTTCAACATTTTTATGGTGTATTTATTTATATTCAGATCGATCGATCGATCGATAAAGTAAGGAAACTCATCGTTGCCATCTCCCCTGAAGGCAAGACCTTGTTGCGCTATAAACTGCACAGTTGAGAATATATTCTCCAAAGCAATTCTAGTTTCCATCATTAGTTTTTTTATATATATAAATTCTCCAGCACAGTTGATTTCTCACGATTGGCAAGACCCCGGGCAGCTGCTTGGTGAAATTCGCTGTTTTCGTGTTTATTAAAAGGCTAAATAGCCCTAGCCCATGACTCAAATCCATTGACGACAAATGCGTCTTTGGAGCGGAGCGCTTGCGGATCGTTTGGCAAAGATAAGTTAAGATTAACGGCTTGACTGCTACATGAACAAGTGACTTTGCCTCCTTTATCTGTTCATCCAATGAGCCTCAAATTTTCTTTCTGTTGACGTTGAACTTGAAGCAGTTGTTGAAGCTGAAGTTGAAGATATGAAAATCAATGTAGAAACTGCAATTATATATTTTTATTTATTGGAAACTTGCGTAAACTTATGAAAATACTAACCAGTTTTTTTCCAAAAGATGAAGCCTGGTTTTCGTTTCTTGCTTCACCAACACCAACCTCGCTCTCTAACACTTTCACTGTGTTAAAATTATGTTGAATTTGAGTATTTCCTCTAACCTCACATTCGGTATTTCCTCTAACCTCACGCGGACGACTTACAGTCTGTAAGGTTTTTGTCCATTTCTTAATAAACTAAATACCCAGGTAGCAAAAGCACCTATCAGCCAAGAGCCAGGTAACAGGTGGTGACAATAGCAACGCTACAGCACAGCCATAGACATTATAGATATATAAGATAGAGCGCGGGAGTAACCTACATTGCTTAAGTTAAGAATTCCAAGCTGATGAAAAAGGACAGTAAATCGGAAATCATTTCAGCGCTCTGTTATAGATCTGATTTTAATCTCTATGATGCGAGCGGAGCACAGAGTATATATATACAACCAGAATAACACACATGCAGCGTGAATATTCGTATCTTATATTATTCGATTGTGTGGTTTTTCGAGAATAAAAAATTTAAATTTCAACGGGCAATAGTAATTGGTTTGTTCAGTTTCCGGTGTATTGCTCAGATCAGACCGTCTCGTGTGTTGCTCTAACTCTCAAGCAACACAACTGTTGCCGGCCTTATACTATCTATACTAGAGTTCGGACATTAGACAGTAGCTATACAGACAGAAGAACAGATATACAGGGTGTCTCATTTTGATCTGGAACACCCCTTTAAAATTTGAACTGGCTTACGGATTTTAACGATTTTTTTTGTATATAGGGCCCTCCTAGACGTACGTATCAAACACTTTTCAATGACCATACGATTATCCCAGGGCCGGATTAAAAAAAATTTTTGACCCAAATTTTTGAGTTAAGGCATCAGCGATTTTTTTATCGGAAATCTGATAACGTGGCGGTAATCAGCGCCCCTGAGAACCCCCAGATTCCAAATTTCAAGAAATTATTCCCACAAATTAAACTTTTTACACTGCATCACAATTGCAAAAAATCAAAATTTCAATTTGAGTTCAGCTATTAAGGTGGCTATGGACAACAAGTGAAAATGGTAAAAAGAGGTCCACAGGGGACACTAGTAATAAACCTGATCGGAAACTGTACTTGGTTTCTCTTTTATTATTGCTGTACAGTATAAATTTTATGCCATTTGAGACGCAAGAGAGCTCGCTGCCGTCGCAGGCAGCCGTGGAAAAACAATGGCTTGCAGAAATGTCAGTTTATGCATTTTTACAACAAATGTTATTCAGGGGTTGATGTTGTTAAAGAATTTAGGTGTTACAAATAATTTAGTGGGTATAAAATGCAATTTCTAATCGATTCGTCAATACATTTCTGTCGTTTAAAATATCGAACCTTTTAATTACATTCTTTAAATACGTACTTTGTAGTCTTAAATCTTTGAAGTTCCATATACTGTTTTATTTTATTTTTAAATAATTCTAATAACAATACATCTATTAATATTTCATTGTAACTCTTACATCTTATAGTAATTATATAAAAATTTGTATTTCTAGAATGTTGTAACATAACCTTATATCACACTAAGTTATTTCTAACCTTGTATCACACCAAGTTTTCTGACACTTTTTGATGATAACCTAAAAAACATTTTTTCTTATTATAAATTTATCTTTTGTTTTTTGAAACTAAATTACCTTATTAACAAAAAAAAACAATTACAAACAAAATTGACGGTATATAAATTTTCACACGAAATTATGTAAAAACCTTTTTCTGGCCCTTTTAAACCTAAAATCTATCTGGTTTTAATATTGGTAAAACTTCAACATAATTGTGAGTAAAATTTCAACCTTTTCTCAAATTTTCTAATAATTTAAAAAAATTTCTAGCCCTGATGAAG
Organism: Pseudeuparius sepicola; assembly: GCA_963920635.1. Lineage (NCBI taxonomy): Eukaryota > Metazoa > Arthropoda > Insecta > Coleoptera > Anthribidae > Pseudeuparius > Pseudeuparius sepicola. The sequence continues at coordinate 33,620,973 of OY987303.1, forward strand.
GTCACGAAGTAGACCGAAAGCTTGGTATTATAAAAAGAAGTTAATATATCCCTTTCTGGCTGCAGAACTCGTTATTTTATCTACTAAGTAAAACTACACAGCCGTAAACTAGCTATTTATTAAATTTTCGGGATATGACACAAACTTGTTTTTTTAAATGGCACAAGTAAAGGGCTTTGGTGTATCGGCAACGCATCGCTGGTATGTATGGTTTGTTCACACATATAATCTGTCCTACTAATTCCAAATTACTAGTAGCAAAAAAAATCTAAATTCATGTAGCAATTTCAGTATCACTTCCTGTTGCTTTTTCGCCAATGTTTCATTTATCTTTACCCCTATCTCCGTTACATTCGAAAAAATGACACCATTTTCGTGGAAAAGAACAAAAGTACCTTTACTTCATTTTTATCCTAACGAATAAATCCAGGAAACCCTTCAACTTTTTTTTTCTCATCAACACCTAGTATATTTACATACATTTTTAACGGGATTTCCTCAAAACCATGTATGTACAGACGGATATCGATATTCACGAGCCAGACAAGGACGGGAGATGTGACGTAGGGCCGAACATTCGCTGAACAAACTGTAAATACCGAACTTCTTCCACTTGTAATACCCTGTTTAAAAAGTAACTATCGTATGTCCACTTTCGTGAAAAAGAACAAAAGTACCTTTAGGTACTTCATTTTTATCCTTCTGAATAAATCCAGGAAACCCTTAAACTTTTTTTCTCATCAACACCTAGTATATTTACATCAATTTTTAACGGGAAATCCTCAAAACCATGTATATGTACAGACGGATATCGGTCGTATAGCCAGACTAGGACGGGAGTTGTGACGTAGGGCCGAACATTCGCTGAACAAACTGTAAATCTGACACTTCTCCTAAACACGACTCTCGGAAAACTATTATCTCTATATCCGTGTTATTTTTTAATGATATAAGATACATTTCTAATCGAACTTCTTCGATTTGTAATACCCTGTTTAAAAAGTAACTATCGTATGTCCTCCACTCTATATTAAAACATCTGTTAACACTAACCTCGACCTCAACTTTACTGCATTGTGGTAACAAGACTTCTTTACAGAACGAACTTTATCCTCTATTATTACTAAATCCACAGTTTCGTTCTTTGTTGCAAAATCTACAAATACCTCAACTTTATTAACTACCAACTTTACACTTTGTATTAAAAACTAATTTCGGCATTTTTTTTATTAAAATCATTTCGTAAAATGGCCTTTTTACTAAAATTCTTTATTACCAAAAAATAATGTCTTATGGGAACCGGCATTCTAGCTTAAATGGAACTACTGATTTTTCAATACCCTACAAGAAATAATTATTGTCACTAGGAGACTTCACTTTTACAAAAATATTCTAGTATTTTCTATAAGAAATTTTACGTCTAATAAACTGAAAAATGAAAGTAACATCTCTATTTTGAATTTTTCCTTTTATTTCTACCGGATCCCAACGATTCAAGCTCAGATCGGGGGACGAAGCGACCGACGAATGCTACGTTGCCAAATGTCAGAATAGAATCCAAATATCGCAAGGAAATGGACTTTCGGTTTCATCTGAAGCCAACCGTACCTTAATATTATACTTGAGAAGTGGAAGAGCTGAGGATCCCGAAATAGAGAAATTTGAGCCTACAAATTTGAGTGCTACAAGTTGGTCATTAAAAAGTGGTATAGGTAAATAGCAACGGTGGTCTTTGTCTTTGTGAATAAAGATGGCAGCAATGTTTACAAAAGTTTGCTTATAAAATGTTTGATATCATTGTGTCATCCCTTCCACTCAGGTGAGTTTAAGCGAAATTTGGATTGGGTTTTGCGGTACTTTTTGTTGTGTTTCCCTTTTCGACCTTGTTTCGCCCAGCGGCAGCTGTCGATTGACTGCCACTGGTGCCTGGCTCGTTTTTTGGCCTACTCTTGGAACATTGAGGTGTGGTCACACTTTGTCTACCATATCAAACAAAATTTAGTTTTCTGTACCTTACATGAGTGGACTTATGACAGTTTCAACAAAAAACTGAAGAAATGGCGTTCACGTTCACTCGACGAGACGACTCTTGTAATGACAAACAACTCAAACAACAGACAACAAACCTGAAGCTCTAGTAGGTGGGGCACGATATAACGTTCCGACTAAGAAAGGACTCTTCCAGGCGCTTGCGAAACGCGGTAAGCACATCCATACTTTTGATATTAACTAAGGCCAACTGAGTATGGTATTCAGGTAATAAATTTAGTTTCATTTGATCTATCATTTATTATCCTGAACGAGGACTTGTTAAACGTTCAAACAATGCTTTACCAGATATCACGCATGAGCCTGGAATAAGTCAAAAGCAGAAGGGAACAGATGTTTGGAGTTTAAAATTCAAAACTTGTGATTTTTTACAGCAAATTACCCTTCTGAAAAATCGCTCTCTTTTTGAAGTAACTCACTAGTTCAATTTTTATGGTGGCGGTGGTTGACTTGCCAAGAGGATAAAAATCATTGATATCACTCTCCCCGGGATCAACTCCTGTCAATCTTTTAATTTCAGAGCATAACGTGTTCAGACTAATTTCCGACAAACATTTCCCCAACCCAAATACAATTAAATTATTTTATCGTATTGTTTTTTCGATAGCTTCAATTTGTTCTCTAAGGGCTTGATTCTCTTCTTCCGTCAATTTTTTACTTTATTTTATTTCTTCAATTTTCATTAGTAAGTTTGTTTCGCTAACGCCAATAGCAGACTTTAATTCCTCTTTAGTCCTTTGTACAGGGTGGCCCATCCAAGCGGAAAAAGTGTGCTACGTGGAGACAGGTTAACATAAAATCGTCATTCAAAAAATGAGGTTGTAGTAAAAATTAAGGGGAATTCGAGGGTGTACCCTAATTTTGTATACGGGGGTCGGTAAAAAAGTTATCGCGAAAAAACATTTTTTGCAAAATAAAAAAAATATTTTTTTACCTACGCCTCCATTAGAGAACCTTTAAGTAGTATTTCCGAATATTCAGTTTTTTAATATAACTTCCGGTTATAGCGGAAATGAAAGTGGTTTTCTCTATTTTACAACTTACACATTTCTCTTAACCATCACAGGATTCCTTTTTTAATTCTGAATCCAACGATATATAATTTGACCTATTTATCTCCAACCATTTCCGAGATATTTATCAGAGAAGCTGCATCAAACTAAATACATGGTCTCATGGTCGGTGTCTGATGTTCGATCTGAGTAGGCCAAACAATAAAACCAAATTTATGACAAATCAAGTCAGCCATGATAATAAAACTGACAAGCGAGTAGGCTGAATGTTAAAGTGGCTATAGCCATTCAACTGCATTCAACTTAATTAAAAATCTCGTGGAAATTATGAAACATTTATTATTTTTACTACTGTCATATTTATTACCTATAACAACAACAATACATGCATAACCTAAGTCTTTTTAAGAAATGTTTTCGGACATATTCAAAGATAAGGGACGATTGTTTAAACTATCAATTTCTAATTTTACTCGTCTTTTAATCTCCTTAACATTTTCGGGGCGGTTCTTATAAACTTTATTTATTAAATGCCCCCACAAGAAAAAATCCAAGGGGGTTAAATCTGGACTACGTGGCGGCCACCTTATCGTTCCATGTTTACCAATCCAATTTTCAAACGAATTGTTCAAAAATTCCGTTATGGGCCCACAGTTATGGAAGAAAGCGCCATCTTGCTGCCATATTAATTGTCTTTCTTGGAGTTGGTTAAGAAAAATTAATGGCAACTGGTCAAAGTATTGTTCCAATTCGTTCTGGAATAAATGTAGGTATTTCCTACCTGTCGTACTTCCTGAATAAAATAGAGGGCCCATTATAAAATTTCCCACAATTCCGCCCCAAACACCCACGGAATTTCTGCCGGATTTCACAACTTCACGAAATGCCCGTGGATTGTCAACAGACCAAAATATACTATTTTTCCGGTTGTATATTCCCGCCGTTGTAAATGTAGCTTCATCGGACCAAATAATTTGTTTAAAAAATCCAGCTCCACCTCTTGCAAAATAAAAGTTTAACATTGTTTGACAATATTCCAGTCTTCTTGCAGCATCTCCAGGGAATAGCCTTTGAACAGGTAATATTTTGAAGGCTTTAAATTTCCTTAATTTCACTACCCTTTGTATTGTAGACCGGGGAATTTGTAAGTCTCTCGCTGCATATCTCTGAGATTTTTCGTTATTTCTTCTGAAATAATTTAAAATTCGTTCTCTCTTGTCCTCACTAATTCTAAACCCTTTTTTTACTCTTGCTAATCACACTTCCTGTCGATCTGAATCTTCGATACAGCTTACATATAAATGAAGCACTCGGAACATTTCTATTTGGATATTTACGAGAATACTCCCTCAAAGTTTCTACGTATCTTTTATCATTTTTGATGAAGATCTCTAAAATATCACAGCATTCTTCTTTCAAAAACATTTTTTGAACTGCAACTACTAAAAGCTTCAGCAACAAAATTTTAGACTAATCTGACACGTAAATAGAAATATTGAATTGACAGCCTACTCGATTGTCAGTTTTATTATCATGGCTGACTGGGTTTGTCATAAATTTGGTTTTATTGTTTGGCCTACTCAGATCAAACATCAGACACCGACCATGAGACCATGTATCTAGTTTGATGGAGCTTCTCTGATAAATATCTCGGAAACGGTTGGAGATAAATTGGTCAAATTATATATCGTTGGATTCAGAATTAAAAAAGGAATCCTGTGATGGTTAAGAGAAATGTGTAAGTTGTAAAATAGAGAAAACCACTTTCATTTCCGCTATAACCGGAAGTTATATTAAAAAACTGAATATTCTGGAATACTACTTAAAGGTTCTCTAATGGATGTGTAGGTAAAAAAATATTTTTTTTTATTTTGCAAAAAATGTTTTTTCGCGATAACTTTTTTACCGACCCCGTATACAAAATTAGGGTACACCCTCGAATTCCCCTTAATTTTTACTACAACCTCATTTTTTGAATGACGATTTTATGTTAACGTGTCTCCACGTAGCACACTTTTTCCGCTTGGATGGGCCACCCTGTACCTCCTCTAGTATTCTTGTTGCTGTTTCCTCTAATAGCTTCCATATTGTTGTCTCGTTCATTATACGTACCACCAAAATAAGGATGTTTCGTGCGCGAACCGCTTTAGCTAGCACTTTGGACACCAAAAAATCAAATCTTTTGCTTGAAAGTGTCGTTGGTCAGCTCATCAATCGAAGAAATACATATTTACAAAAGGTATCTGGAGTGCATAGATATGATCTTTCTTACGCATAGAGTGGTTGATGTTCAGTGTATCACTGCTCACAGATTTTATTATTGATTATCCATTGTCTTCTAATAAGTACTTTAAGAAGAGCACACAAAACTACACTTTTTTGCATCTAAAGCCAACCATATCTACTTCATAATAATTACATAATAACATTTCTCCTCCAACTATTCGTATGGACGCATGGTGACACAGATTTCCATAAAACGTTTTTTCTACACACCATGAATTAATAATTTAAACAAAAGTAAATAATGACAGTGAAACTATGCACATACCCCAAAATAAATGAAAATAAACAACAATGAAAAAATAAAAGAAAATTGAAAATATTAAATTATCAATATAACTAAGTGTAATAAAAAATTTGATACCTAATCATGGCAATAAGTGCCGAAACACGTGTAGTGTCTTGTACAAAACTCCGTTTTTTATGAAAAAAATTTTAATGCGTTAACTTATAATATTTTACACGGTCAAGGCCCAGGAGTTTTTAACCAAAAAAAATTATAAAGATATGTCGAGAGTTCGTTTGCCAATACCCATTATTTAAATTGCTAGCAGATGTTTAAAATAAATAACCTTTGTTGCTAAAAAAACCTTTGCTATCGGTTCATCGACAAGTTGATATATTGCGATATGCGTGAACCATAACTACGTCAACAATAGACTATTGTAATGTAAAATGAATGATGTAACTCTCCAAACAGAATAAATATCAAAACCTTTATCACATTTTGCAACGTGCCGTATATGGCGGCTAAGAAGCCACACGAACATCAATAATCTTACCGAGTAGGTACCGAGGAATTTAAACGGATTTTCAATTATTAAATAAAAGGCCTAAAGTACCGTTGGCGTTTGTTGTATTGTACACCATTAGTTTAATTGGGCCATTATACCTCTTTTTCTTGCATTTGTAAAAACGATGAAATACGTTCGTATGAGCGATTGTTCTCGTTAAGACATCAATTTTATTTTTATCGAAATCAGTAGGTATTGGTACGGGTCTACTTATCAGACATTTATTGTTTGATTTGTTCACGTTCTTATGTGCTTGAAGTAACTTACCGGAGTCCTTTGTTGGGAGTTAACTCAATAACAAATCAACTTAGGCCAAACTTCTTGAAATTTTGCACGTCGCCTTAATTTTCATTTCGAACAACTTTATTTACTAACATTTTGCTGTATTTTCAATGAAAAAATACCTTTTCTTGAAATCGGCATTAAAATGTCCCAAAATCGTCTATAAAAGCACAGAAATCGTACAATAATGTAGCCCATTATTGTACGATTTTTTCAATAAGTAGGCCTTGGCGAGATGTAAACATCAAACGTCAGACGCGGAGAAATCGCCCGTCAAAAGTGACCAAATATTCAAAACCCGGCCGATAAAGGCTCATTTAACTTTTCGTACACATTGCGAAATTGTTTCCTATAGAAGCGCAATCCTTCAGTATACATATTTTAGTAAATTTGAATATCAATGGATTTGTTGTGTAGGCTGCACAAGAAGCAGCAGTTTGGTTTTTCTGTCAGAAGGTGCCTTACGCCATTATACTTGTCCTAGGTAGAGCGATCGATAAAGTCAAGCAACGCCGCGCGTAGTCGGTTCGTGGACGGGTGATCCCTTATTATTATTTTCTTGCCTAATAAAACATTTTTTTTTCGATTTCAAAAAAATATATAATATGTACCTCGGCACTGAAGTTCTTTTTATGACTCATGTGGTTTATTTGCCTCGGCCAGAGGCCTCGGCAACTAAATTCCACATGAGTCATAAAAAGTTGAACTTCATTGCCTTGGTACATAAATAACTATTTCTGAAAGAGGAGAGTGTTTTGTTTACTCAACTGTCAAAGCCATCAAGATTTGCAAAAACTTAAAAACGCTGCCTAAAATTATCTTCAGGGAAAGCAGGAAGTATTCCTAAATATCAAATTGAAATTATTTTTCTAACCAAAAATACCTCTTCTGACGCCAATTCTAGAACATCCTGGATGGTAAAACATTATACATTACTGGGTAGTATTTTACAGGTCCCAAGCTTTCATCTATTTGGCTGACCCTGCAAAATACTACTTTCGGATCTTGTAACGTAAATTACTATTGGAAGTTATTGTGACTCGATAATAGTTGGTTTATAATATGTATACAGTGTGGTCATTTAAGTGTGCAACACATGGGAATTTTTTTTATTAATTGCACAACGAAATTCAAATATTCCCGAAAGTTGGTGCATGTTCGATAATCATATTAGGCGCACTTAGAATGGTTGCAAGTCAAACAGCATACAGGGTAGGTCAAAAAATATAAAAATTGTACAAGAGTAAAGTACCCTTATTTCAGAAAATTCAGCAAACTGTTATTAGGAAAAGTTGTCTAGAATTAAAAGTTATGCCTAAATAGCAAGACATGGCTTCCTATTTCAGTCACTCATTTTTTGTAAACAATTCTCAACATAATAAACAACCCTTGTAACTGTTTTAAATCTGTGCTTTATTTCAAGTATCCTAATTGAGCCAGATATAACCGGTTTCGATAGCCGGACCGAAACTGACGTTATACAATTGGCGCTTCCAACGCCTACAGTTGAAAAATAGTTGTTAAAGTGTTCGGCTATTTCTGACTGTACACACGTTGATTTGTTGTTTATGTTTAATTTGTGGATGGCTGTCTTTTGTGGTTTGTTTTTTACTAATTTATTAATGAATTTCCACTGTTTCTTTCTATTTGTGCCAGCTTTTCTAAGTATAACAGCAATTTTGTCATATTTTTGGTGATTAAACAACAAACTTCATAGGCATGCTTTTGGGTTCGAAACCTACCGCCAGTTAAAATTTATGTACTAGTCAAAGTTACACCCTATATATATATTTTGGTGTTGAACGAAAAACGTTCTGTTACACTGTTGCCCCAAATTTTTTTAAGCAAAAAGTTTTCCAACTTGGAATTTGGTGCATCTTTGATTTTGCGCGTTTTTTTGTAGAGATTATTTCTTTAGTCAGGCTTATACAGGGTGTTCGAAAAATAGACGGAGATATTTTAGAGGGTGATTCCCTGTTAAGAAATATGAAAAAAAGTTTCTATAAACATGGGTTCGGAAATGCAGAGTTTTCAAGATACAGGATGTTAAATAAAAAAAAAATAAAACATGAAATTATTAATGTCTTAAAAATTATTTACTCGATTCTGTTGAAATTTGGCAATGTTATTTGTTGTATTAAGAGGCTAATTTCGCCCTAACTAGATTAAATTTATTAAGTCCAGTGGCGTCCCGGGGGGCACCTTAGCGAATATTATTATCAAAAAAATGTACGCCACTACCTTTTTTGTAACTTTAATATTTTTTGTTTGATTAAGCATCTAAAAATACAACTTCTTTCCCTCTTGTATTGTTTTCCTATCTCACTTCGTTTTCGAGAAAAAAAAAAATAAAAACCGTTTTATTGCATGTCACTGGACAAAATTGGTTGTAGTGTACTTTATGTTATGATATATTGGAAAAGTTGCAATAACACTCTTTCCTAGAAATGCTTTTGATTATTTGTTTTCCAAGGCACTTGTGATTTTTTTTGCAAAAATTGATAAACCAATTTTGTCCAGTGACATGCAATATATTTAACATCCTGTATCTTGAAAACTCTGCATTTCCGGACCCATGTTTATAGAAACTTTTTTTCATATTTCTTAACAGGGAATCACCCTCTAAAATATCTCCGTCTATTTTTCGAACACCCTGTATACTATTTGTTATGGCGTTATTAAATTTTATTTCATCACATCGCGAACTTTCTAGTTATACAAAACTAATAACGGATTGTATGGGTTTCCGCAACTATAAGGCGGCATTAAATTTGATGCTCAGGCATTTTAATTAATTGAAAATTATTGTATAGAGAAAACTTATTACCGATAAAGGCTCGGTCCCTCCTATTAATTAAAAACAACAATGCAAGTCAATTTTAGTTTGCATAGTCCGGAGCAGAAAAGAAAAACCGAAAAAATATCAGTCTATAATTGAGTTTTGTTGTGGTCGCATAACTTGCGTAACAGTAATTGTAGGTTGCCCCTTATAACAATAGCTAATTAACCCAAAACAATCGCGGTCCCTTATCTCTGGCAACAAAGCAGTTCATCATCGCTGTCTATGTATCTTTTATGAATATATACAATCAAGGATATTGGAAAAGTATGTATGGGTACCAGTGGCGCAACCAGGGGGGGCCGCGGGGGCCCGGCCCCCCCTCGCGAGATTTTCTGATAATAACAATTACTAGATGTATATATTTCCAATATATTCTAAGTAAACGTTTTGCACATAATCGAAAATTTAGTATAAAAATGAACTCTCAATTTATTTTGCGTCCGACTGTACCATACCTATTTCTGGTGTATGTATAGTTGCCGTCTTGCCGCTTATTACTATTACAGCATCACGTTGGTGTTCGTGCGCCGCCTTCTACCCTCCCATCAAATTTGTGAAAATTTTTTACAGTTTGTTGAAATTACTTCCGCTACTGGTACCTCTATTGCAGATAGTATATTGCAAACTTTAGATAATCTGGGAATCAACTGCAAGTACCTATGTGGACAGGGATATGACGGAGCAGCTGCTATGTCTGGAAATTCCAAAGGTGTTCAAAAACTGATTGCAGAAAAATTCCCTGCAGCTACATATGTGCACTGCGCATCACACAATTTGAACCTTTGTTTGTCTTCAGCCTCAAAAGTGACAGAAATACGAAACTGTCTAGGAACAATTGAAAAAACGTATTGTTTCTTTAACACTCCAAAAAGAGAGAACATATTACATCAAAATATTGAGTTATTATGCCCGGAAACAAAAAAACATGGCTTGAAGAAGTTATGTCCTACACGATGGGTAGCAAGACATGATGCCGTTTTAGTCTTTGAAGAACTGTATAAACCGCTCGTGGCAGATTTGGAAGCAATAGAACAATGGACCGACTGTACTACTTCTTCGGAGGCATCTGGATTACTGGTCACCATCAAATCTCCTAAATTTATAATCGCTTTGATGTGTTCAAAAAGAATTTACGCTTACACACTGCCTTTAAGTAAGATACTGCAAACCATTGATCTTAATCTTTGTAAAGCGTTGGAGTTAGCCGATAACGTTGCAGATCAAATTAAGCAAATAAGAGACCAGGCAGATGAGCATTTTAAAACTGTTTTTGGAGAAGCTGAAAATCTTCTTTCGGAATACGATGTAGAAATTAAGATACCCAGGGGACCATCACGACAAACACAACGATTAGTTTTAAAAACCGATTCTGCATCTGACTATTTTAAGATCACAATTTTCATTCCATTTTTAGATGACCTAATAACAAACCTTGAGGACCGATTTTTAAACCATCGAAAAACCATTCAAAACTTTGAATGCTTGTTTTCTTATGATGAGCAAGATTTTCAAAATCAATATAAATGTTTTCTCGAGCTTCACAACTTTTACCAACCACATGGGTTTTTAGAAGAGTTTTGTAACAAAACTATGTTGAAAGCGGAACTTGAGCTATGGTACAAAAAATGCAGTAATAAGAACTTAAAAGAAGATCTGGTTAAAGTTTTTTCCGAATGTGATGCCAATATATTTCCAAACATAAAAAGAATTTTAAAAAATTTTTTAACACTGCCTATTACAACATCAACATCTGAGAGGTCTTTCTCAAATTTAAAATATTTAAAAACCTATTTGCGTAGTACTACGGGTGAGGATAGATTAAACGGTTTGGCAGTCCTCTACGCCAACCCCGATATAGATATCACTGTGGATGAAGTCCTGGACCAAATGGCGAAAAAGAAAAGAAGAATTTCGCTTTGAAGATTTTGATTTTTTATATCTTTGTAATGTGTTGCTTTTACCTACATAACGTTTGTTAAATATATATGTACTCATTTCTTATTCTAAAGCCATTGTTACTAATTTAACACGAGACACCTAAAAAGTGGAACCGGTGGTTCAGGCCCCCCCCCCCCGAACAAAATTTCTGGTTGCGCTACTGATGGGTACAATGCCAGCTCCAGCACTTTCTTACATTTTGCAATATAGTATAACAGTAAATTACTCAACGAGCGGGTTATATTAATTGTCATTAGGTACTCGTTCGAGGTGAGTAATCCGAACGAGTAATGACCATAACTCGTGAGTCGACTAAGGTGCCTTCGGGTAATATCGCCCTCCTAAGACATTACACTTCTTAAAATAGTTAGATTTATATTAAAAATAACAACAATAAACATTTTGGACCAGTAAAGCCATATTCTTTATTAACTATTTGACAAAAATAAAATACATCAATTCTTAGCAAGAAAAATAAAGATCCTTAAAAACGTCGTAAATGGACGGTATTTCTGCCCGCTGAAATTTCGCCCACTTGGTTTGAAATATCGCCCGTAATATAAATAACATTATGGCGAACATCCGGCACATTCAAAGGCCTCTTCTGTGAGTCCGACACAATTTTCATGGACCCAATTCTTGCATTTCACACATTGTCTCCTATCATATTGTATGTATTTAAAATAAAAGGCTGAATTATCGCCCATCTTATTTGTGTGGGCGATATTTCCGACAGTGAAATGTTGGTATCAACGAAGTAAAATAACGGGTATTTCAGCCAAAATTATGTATTATTTATTCTTTACAAAAAACCAAGCTTTCGGCCATATTTTTGGCCTTCGTCAGAATATTGAAATGAATATTGAAAAGTCATGGTTTTAATGGATATAAACTTCCAAAAATGGAATAAATTGTTTTGTAAATAATTTCGTTTCACTATCTTCTAATGTTCGGAAGTTATTAGAGAAAAACTAAATTTTTTGAAATGTTTTAAGGTACTGTAGGTTTGAAACGACAACCCGTAAAGCATAGGTCCATATGAAAATAATCTTTTTTTTGCCTAAAAATTCACCATTTAATTTATTCCCATCTACCTTTATGTTACACCCTGTATAAATAATTACTTACTTTACTATGTAAAGGGTGTTTTTTTTTAGAGGCGGAGAACTTTAAATTGAAATAAAACATTACAAAATGTTTTTAATATCCATGAAATTATCTTTATTTGAAAGATAATTCTTTGGCATTAATGTTTGAATATGATTTCGGGCATCTGGCCTCCGCGGCTGGCGCGTACATGGCATAATCTGGAGGTCCAATTTTCACACACTCTTAGCTGTAAATCAGGCTGTATTTCGGCAATAACGCGTCCAATATTGGCTTTCCAGTGCTGAGTTGTTTCTGGTTTATCGGCGTAGACATGTGACTTTACATAACTCCAAAGAAAATAATCTAATGGCGTCAAATCGCAAGAACGAGGTGGTCAGTTAAGGAGGTCAATTTCGTGACATTAATCGTAGGTCAAAAGTTTCTGTCAGTAAATTAATTTTATCGCTCGCTGTGTGGCATGTGGCCCCGTCCTGCTGAAACCACATGTCTGCAACACTACTGCCTTCCAATTGAGGCACGAAAAAGTTAGTGATCATACGGGATGCGTATTATCGTTTAGGTTTAGAGTAAACGTATTGCAAAAACGATCCATAGTTTCTCGATTTAATCGCTTGGAAGGACGATTATGAGCACCATAAAACTCACGTAATGCCCAATGTGTTTCTCGAATTGAACCATTTTTTTCAAAATAATTTTGAACAATTTGCAAACGTTGCTCCGGCATCAGTCTATTCATGATAAATTGCCAAACCAAACTGATTTAAAAAAAAAACAAGAACTGTCAAATCGGCTGTCGCAGGAAACAATGTTGCCAGTTTAAAGTTCTCCGCCTCTAAAAAAACACCCTTTATTTTTACACGGTAAAAATACATGGTAAAATAGTACCTGTGGCAGAATATTACATATTCCAATATAATAAAATACTTTTTCTACTCCTATACTAGTAACATACCTATTAAGTAACGGTTTAGGTTATAAGTAAGTCCATTGTTACGAACACTGACACGTAATGGCTGACACGTAATAAGAAAAATTACATATCTGTTCGTAATTAAAACACAATTATCACGGGTGCCTTGTTAGCGCGGCATCCCCGCCACCATAGCAACCAACCAACATACTAATTGTTGCCTGTCAGATAATCAGAAGTATAGTTTATATATTATAAAAGTTTTTCTTTCGTCGAAGAAAAATTATAGTACAAAACTCGACTTGTAAGCTTATTACATACTCGTGGAATTACAGCACTCGCCGCTGCGCGGCTCGTGCGCAACTTTTCCACTCATACGCAATAAGCTGTTTACAACTATCGCTATGTAATATACTATTAAATAATAGGACACATTTCACAGTATAGATATTTAACTTTACATGGAAAAGCAAGTAAAAACACAATAATGCACAAACGGATAAGAAATTACTTACTTATCTAGGAACAATTACATATCTAATTTAGAAAAAATACATGGAAGTTCTGGTATATTAATTATGCCAGTAGGTAAATATACATTGCAAAGCAAGGTTTATACATAACTACACGCATCTAAAATTACCAAGCATTGAACCAAAATACATGCAGAGTTAAGGAAAAGTCCCATCCAATGAAAAAACATTTACATGATTATTTAGGTAATATTAAATAGCTAGCATGTTATGTTTTTACTTTGTGTTCCACGTAAATTATTACATGACTATCCATGGCAATAAATTACCAATGTAGGACATGGTAAAAATATTTTACAGTGCAGAAATATCGACCGCTCCGCCACTTTTTCGGATGGTATCGAACAATTTTGCAAAGTTAATATTCGATCGATACTCATAAATCATAAAGTACTAAAAATCTAGAAATATCGAACGCTTCGCCACTTTTTCGGACGGTATGGAACAATTTTCTAAAGTAGTTATTCGTTTGAAATCGATAAAGTAGGTACTAAAATCCAGGAATATCGACCGCTCCGACACTTTTTCCGACGGTATCGAACAATTTTGCAAAGTCAATATTCGTTCCATACCAATAATGCACTAAAAATTCAGAAATATCGACCGCTCCGCCACTTTTTCGGACGGTATCGGACAATTTTCCAAAGTTGATATTCGTTCGATATCGATAAAGTACTAAAAACCTAGAAATATCGACCGCCCCGCCACTTATTTTCGGATGGTATCGAAAAATTTTGCAGTCGATATTCGTTCGATACCGATAAACTACTAAAAATCCAGAAATATCGACGGTCCCGGCAGTTTTTCTGACGATACCTATCGAACAATTTTCCAAAATCGATATTCATTCAATACCGATAAAATATTTAAAGGCGAGAAATATCGTCCGCCAAATCAATATTTCGGACGATATAAACCAATTTTCCAAAATCGATATTCTTTCAACAGAAAACACTAAAAATTAAAAAAAAATCAAAGGCACTTTGGTACGGTCTATCTTGGATACGACAGGAAAATAGATACCTAGGTATATGAAATGTTTGGTTTTTATTTTTTGCTTTTAAACACCAATGGGCTTTAATTTCATGATAGAGATTAACTAAGAAACCTCCTATAGAGGCAACACCGCTTCCAACGCCGAAATGTGAGTCCCTGTATATGAACGTCTGAACTGCCAGAAATATGAAATCGGATTTAAATTAATTTAGGTCATTGTTGCGCCATCTTGGGCTGAAAAACTGAACTGAATGAACAACGCAAACGGTTGATTTTATCGTTATGAAACAAGAGTGCACTTTTGTTGCAAGATGAAAATATTGCACTAAAATGATGAACCTGAAACACCAAAAAGATAACCTCAAAAAATTCATGAGTAAAAGCACGATCCAAAAATCGGGCAAGTGGCGCCCTCTGTGAGATGCGTAGAAAGTACTCTTCTGCTTATTCTCCATCCCCAAAAACACAGCAGTGTCATATTTTAATTCAGTAGCTATCGGTTTAAAATGAGAAAAATTATAATTGCAATAGAAACAACGACGTATACCTGCTAAGTAGTTTCAGTGTCTATAGTTTTAATTAACATCTTTGCCAAAGACTCCGCGCATTCAAGATTTATTTACAACCGACCCTGCTGTTTCTATTAATTGTTAGTGTCTGATGTTTTTTAATCATAAGATCAAAAGATTTGTCTATACTGCCGCTTCGCGTTGACAGGTCCAAAACACCCGCATTTTACTTTCGTTAGCCGTCCTTTGAAATTCTTGAAGGTAAGCGCTCTTGTTTCAACACGAGTTACTTAAAAATCCTTCATGGAACGCAGTCGTATAAATTCCGGAGCTTAATAGCTTTATCAAAATAGAACAATCGATGGCGGGTAAATTAAAATGGCTTACTTGTTGCGCCCGAACGATTCATTTAATTTTATGTGAGTGCTTTAATGGTATCACCGTGACTTTTCCCCAAATACACGCCCAATAAAGTGCGGTTCGAAACAAAAGAGCCGTTTTACGACAGCGGCGGACACGTTCTAATTTAAAAATAAAACAGCGAAAGTCCTTCCAGTGCACATGGCTGGCTACTTATTGTTCACGACTGTCACTCTGAGACAGAAGTATCAACCGCATTTAACAGTAAATATTTTATTAATGCTCCGTTCGTATCAAACGATCCATACACAAATTCACTACTACCAGAAGCATTGTATTCACTCCTCCCACTTTCATGGGCTTTTTGCCATACGTTCATCACATTACAGATCGAATTTCTAAATTATTAAAACAACATAATATTGAAACTCGATTTTCTACCCTCACAAAATTATTCCAGCCCTACAGACCTTCCAAAGATGGGACACCATTAAATTGGAGTTGAATACCTTCAATGCAGTGAAGTATACATCGTAGAAACGGGACGTAGGTATATCGTATCAACAAGTGTGAAAGAACACGAACGTTTTACTAGACTTCGGCAAATATGCAAATAGCATATTTGGCATATTTTGCATATTCTATGCAAAATGCAGTTTCTTACATATTTTTATAAACTTTAGCATATTGGGCATAAATATATAAAATGCCTAAAGTGAGCGTTGTTTCAAGCTGGATTAAGCCCTACGCAGAACTTTACATGGACATGGACAAAGTTTACTTCTCCGTTTGCAGCAAAGTTGTAAATTGTAAATTTGTGCAAATTCTAATACTTACCGATTTATCGCTAAGCTTTGGCCAATTTTATCTCTCTCTTTTTTTCAATATGCGTGTACTTATAGATTTATTTTCTCTCCTTATAGCTTACATCCGATAACAATTTTCAAGTCGATCAACATTTGAAAACCGCGACACATTTAGGGAAAAAGGAAAAATCAAAGCTGCCGGGGCAAAAAGTACAAAAATCATTGCAACAATGTTTCCAATCTACTTCCAAAAGTTCGTCAGAGCAAGATGTCTTTAGCGAAGATTTATGTCGAGCCTTAAATTGCGTCTAATATTCCGCTATTGAAATTATCTAACGACGTTTTTTGTTCGCTTCTAAAGAGATATTGCAAATTTGACATTCCAAGTGATAGAACTTTAAGAAGAAAAAACGTCGATCCTTTATATTTAAGCATAAATGGATAAAATAAGAACTGAAATAGGAAATAATTATTTTATGTTTGTACCGGCGAAACCATACTGATTGCTCTGGCCGATACATAGCAGATTATTTAATAATTGGAGTTCTTAACCATCAAATAATGCCTAAATCTTATCTAATAACTTCAAAAGAAAAATAAATAGAAAAAACGGGTTTGCTAAGATTTCATTTTTTTGTCTGGTGCTGCTCCGTATGTATGTCATGTTTAGCACATGGTATTAATAGATTTGCGGAAGAAATTAGGAAAGAATTTCCTCATGTTAACAATTTAGTGTCCAATGTGAAAAAAGTTTTTCTCAAAGCACCTTTAAGAACACAATTCTATAAAAAAGGCTTCCCAACATCCCACTTCCGCCACAGCTGGTTGTGACTAGATGGGGAACCTGGTCAGAGGCTGTGTTTTTTTTATGGGGATAATTTTGTGGAATTAAAAAAAATAAATCTTGATTTTTCTAACGACGACTGTCAAGCTATTTCCTGTGCACAAGAAACATTTTCAAAGAAAGTATTTCAACAGCAAGCATCTTTCTTAAAAGCAAATTATAGTTATGTGCGATTTGCATGTGTTAATTGATAAATTTGATAACTATTATTCAGTTAAATTTTTTCTATAGGGTTTTTTTTAACAAACAATATCTATGTTACGGGCGACGTGAAGACGAAGACTTTTTAAAAAAACTTTTATTTAAGTAAGGCGAGTTACAGAGTTTCGGCTTAGACTACAGACAAGACTAGAATTTACACTCTTACCTTATGGGTCCTATTTATACAGATCTGTTATGCTGAGGTGTTGTGGTTCTCATGGGAAAAGAATATAAAGACAAAGGGAAGATCAAATTCTGCAATTCTTGCAGTAAGCAAGTTTTAACAATACTCAAAAGGAATATGATATGTTCTAGTAATCATTTTAGAACAATATACAATGGAAAATGATATCTTTGAAGTAAGCATCTTGAACAATAGAGAATGAGAACATAATATCCAACAGTAAACAGAATCAAGGGTAAAAACAAGGTTATGATCAAGGTGATGCTTGTGGTCGGATATTACACCTTCCCCCTTATATTAAAAATTTGTGTTAACAAATTTTGACATTAAATTAGGCATATGTTTTGGTATTAGAATTTAGTTCAATTTCTTCTTCTTCGCGAGGTTCGTCCAATCTATACGAAGGTCTTCTTTTGACAGTAACAAATTTTCTTAAATTTTGAAAAACGCGATTTCGTGTTCTAGGAGGTTGTCTCCGTTATTAGTAGTAATAATGCCTATTTTAATGTTCCTAGACTTTTTACATTTAAAATAAAAGTACACAATAATTAAAAGTATGATTAAAGTAGTGGATAGATATGTCAATATTGGCGTATACTTATTTACAGTTGGTTCGTTAATAATATTATCAAGATCCTTTGCATATTCGTCTAATTTATGCTTTGCGACATTTAAATCGTCATAATTAAATTTATTTAGTTGTAAAGGTTTTAAGTCAGGATATTTTAGTTTATTTGGAGTTTCTTTGCAACACTCAAATGGTATATTAATTGGGTGAAATTTATAGGTTTGATTAGATTTATTTAAATTTTTCGTTTGAATTTTAGTACTTCCAATATAAGCAATGCATTCAGATTTTAACGTTAAAATTGAAGTTTTGTCTAGCATTATAATCAAAGGATTTTGATTTTTACACTTAATAGTTATAGGAAATATTTCACTTAAAATTATTAACCATTGATTCTCTTGAATCAATTGTACATTGTAACTTTCAATTGAAATTGTGACTATGTCACAAGTATTAGGTAAATGGGTTTTTACCTCTAATAATTGAGCTTCACATCTTGAATGTGAGTCAATAGGAGTAGGATATAAATCTTTGCACATTATTAAATCAAATGCTAGTTCTTTACAATTTTTTATATCATAGAGAATTACATAGAGAGTTGGGTCATCGCTTTTTGCTACAAATTTAGTATCAGTGGATACCATGTGATAAAATCCAGTTTTATTGCCGAAAATTGGAATAGGATAAATTCTATAAAGAGTATACCATTGAGGTTCTACTAAAGGAATGTCTAATATAAAAACAAGCCTATTTTCTGTTTGAAAAACCTTTAGTTCTATAAAATCAAGATAAGTTGCAACATTTAGAAGTTGAGGAGTTAAGGCCAAATTATTTTTATTTAGAGTCTGAGCGATTATTTGCAAGTGATGAACCAAGTCTTCAGGAGTTATAACTGACGTGTGAATGATATGTAACTTTGCAAAAGTAATAGAGTTTAGAATGTCATTTAAATTGCTTTCGATAAAGGTATAGGATTCTAGGAGTCTTTCGGCCATCTCTAAAACTTGTAATTTTGCAGTGTAATAATTAAAATTTTCAGAAATGTTATAAATGTAATTTTCGATTTGTTTCATGTCATTATTAAAAGTAATTTCATCAATTTGTAATTTGTTGATAGAGTCATTAAAATTTTTGATAACTGAAGTAGTTACTAAAATTTGTTTTTTCATTAATTTTTCTAATTCGTGTTCGTCTCTGTTAATTTTGTCGATACAATCGTTATAATACTGTCCGTCTGAAGCGTCTAAATTTCCGGTAATAAATTTCCAAACTGACCCTAAACCATTAATTAAACCTCTTTTATATCTTCTTACATCAATAGCTAATTCTTCAAATTTGAGCGCAATGTTTTCGGAAAGTTGATTTAGTAAAGTGAGATGTGACTTAACTTCGCTTAGAAAGGCGGACGTCTTTTGGTTGAATTTAAATTGCATATTTTCTAAAATTTTATTATGATTTTCGAACGTTGTTTTTAGAGATGAAATGTCTTTATACACCAATAAACTCGACTTGTCATTAGAAATTTTGAGTCCGGATTGTTCTTGATAGAACACGCCTATGGTGTTAATAATTGGTCGCGGTGTATATTGTGCCATAGCGGTAGCGAACAAAGAAAATCTGGAACGAAGTTTCGGAATAAGGAACTTGGTTCGATATAACAAATTATTTTAATATCAAGCTAAATTGGGTATAGCTATAATTTTATCTTTTTCATCAGTGCTCTCGAGACAAATTGTTCGTAATTCCTTTAAGCAATTAAATAAATTAGTATAAGTTGGTTTATAATAGAAAAATTCTTTAGTTATTAAATAATAAATATTTCTTGTCGGAAGTTGAAGTACTGCTAGTTCATCAATTGACTTATTTTGATTTTTTAGTTCATCTACGTGTCCAAATTTATTCTTAAATTCTTTTGCAATTCCTGCATTCATTTCTAAATCTTTAGATACACAGTGGGCTAAGGAAATATTTTCAGGGGCATCAAATAAATTGCCCAGTTCAATGGAAACGTTATTATTTTCAATAGGGATTTTTCGATCTAGAGTATAAAAGAATTCTTTAACCGTTAGTTCTTCTTCCTGTAATTCGTGACATTTCTTTAGCATATCAAAATTCATTTTTGTAGTTTGGTTAGTAATTGGGTTATGTAGCAAAGCTGAATTCGTATAAATTTCTTTAATTTTATAGGGTCCATTAAATTTGTTAGCTAGTTTATTTTTTATTTGGGACTACTTGACATAAACCTTTTCTCCTACGCGAAATTGTCGCTGCTCCGAAACGTGTGTATCAAATCGCTGTTTTGCTTTTTGCTTGCTCATATCTGTACGCTTTCTTGCCACTTCATAATAATGCTTTATTTTATTGTTTAAATCGCGAACGTACTTAGAGATTAATTCTTGCTGATTATACAAAACTTCTGGAGGTCGAGACGAGGTGTGACCGAATAGCAATTCGTAAGGAGTAAAGCCGTGTGTTTTATTTATAGAATTGTTATATGCTATACAGGCGTAAGGAAGCATTTGAAATGCGTGTTCGTTAAGATTTTCTGTACTACACGCGCGTATCATTTCAGTCAAGGTGGCATGAAATCTTTCTAAGGAGCCATTTGATTGCGGATGACTAACACTAGAGATAGTTAATTTTATATTGTATAATTTACAAAGATCTTTCATTAATTGATTATTAAATTCTTTACCTACATCGCAATGGATTCTTAAAGAAGTTCCAAAATGTTGAAAATAGAGTAAAAGAGCGTCTACTACAGATCTCGCTGTTTTATTAGGAAGTGCGTAAGCTTGGGTAAATTTTGTTAGTTTGTCTCTTATGGTAAGGATATTATTTTTTACTGGGATTTCTAGAATGTCAATATTTATTCTTTCGAAAGGAGTTTTAGGAGTTTCGGTAATAACTAAGGGACTGTCCAAGTTTTGTCTACAAATTTTTGTCTTTTGGCAGATTTCGCACTGCCGAATAAATGTTTCAACGTCTTTAGTTAGTCCTGTCCAATTATATTTTTGTTTGATGCGTCTAATTGTTTCGTTTATTCCTCGATGTAAGTTTGTCTTGCCTGAATGAAATTGATCTGTTATTATAGGTATTTGGTCTTCGTCTGGTATAGTCACAATGTTCTGACAAATTGTTAGTTGGAAATTTTTTTCTGAGAACAAAAAATTAAACATTTCTAAAATTGGAAAATCTGGATTATTTTCAATGTAATAAGTTTTATTTTCTTCGAATATATCTTTACTGTAATAAAGAGATATGAAGAGTACTTGTATTGCGGTTTCAAAATTAAAAGGAACAGGAATTATATAATATTTTCTTTTAGCTACGGTTTGACTGGAAAGAACATTTGCTTTATTATAGTTAAAATCAGGATTTAGCTCAAGTAAATCATCAATAACTTTTTCGTGAAGGTCTGTTAATTTGTCTTGTTGAAAAATTAGTACAATGTCTTTGTGTGTTTTGTCTAAAAGTTGATTATTTTTGTATTGGATTTTAGAATAGTCGATCATTGAAGTCGTCTTGTATAGATCAAAAAATCTGTCAAATTCATTACAGATTATAGCAATTTCGTCAGTCTCATTATTGTCAATAGGCGGGTCAATGTCTTGAGGATTATCATGGGAAGTAGATGGTTCGTCTAGGGAAGTATGAAAGGAAACAGTTTCTTTTATATGATTGATTTTGATTCGAGATAAAGCGTCGGCATTTCGATTAATTTTTCCAGGTTTATAAATTATTTGATAATTATATTCTTCTAATTTAAGTCGCCAACGTGTTAAACGACTACCGGGATATTTTTTTGAGAAAAGCCAGGTTAAAGGTCTATGATCTGTAACCAATAAGAATTTTCGTCCGAAAAGATAAGGTCTATAGTTTTTTACGGCAGCAATTATTGCCAATAGTTCTTTCTCTATAATGCTATATTTCATTTCTGCTGGACTTAAGGTTCTTGAAAAGTATGCTATGGGAAGATCATTTCCAACAGGTCCTTGCGAAAGTACCGCGCCTACAGCAAAAGCGCTTGCATCTGTAGTTAAAACAAATTCTTTTTCAAAATTAGGATATATTAGAATTGGTGAAGTTATTAATGCATTTTTAAGTTGTTCGAAAGATTCACGACAATCTTTATCAAAAATAAATGGTACGTCTTTTCTTAAAAGTCGAGTTAAAGGCTTTGTTATTTTTGCGAAATTTGGAATAAACTTCCTGTAGTAACCAGTAAGACCCAAAAATTGTTTAATTTGTTTAGTATTGGCAGGTTGAGGAAAATCGATAACAGCTTGTACCTTTTGTGGATTTGGTTAACCCCTTCAGGTGTAATAACATGTCCTAAATAAATTACTTCTTTTCGTAAGAATTCACACTTATCTGGCTGTATTTTTAGATTCGAATTTCTTAATCTTTGAAAACTTCAGTAATACGAGAGATATGCTCATTAATTGTGGAAGAATAAATAATAATGTCGTCCATGTAAACTAAGCACTTTTCGTTTTGTATCCCCATTAGTATATTATCCATAACCCTCTGAAAAGTCGAGGGCGCATTACGAAGGCCAAAGGGCATACGTAAATATTCAAAATGACCATTTTCAACGGAAAAAGCAGTTTTCGAAATGTCTTCTGGATTCATTTCAATTTGTTGAAAACCAGAAGCCAAATCTAAAGTAGTAAAATAATGGCAATTACCCAACTGATCTAATATATCTGAAATATTAGGCAGTGGATACCTGTCATTAACTGTTAATTCATTTAATTTCCGATAATCAATTACAATTCTCCATTTTTGTTTGCCTGAAGCGTCTAATTTTTTTGGAACGCCCCATACTGGGGACGACCATGGTGAAACAGAAAGTCTAATTATTTCTTGAGAAAGCATTTTATTAATTTGTGTTTTTACTTCTTCCTTGTGAACTTGTGGATATCGATAAGATTTAGTAAAAATTGGCTTAGCGTCGCCTGTATCGATAGTATGTTTTATTTCGTTAGTAAAACTTAGGAAATCTCCGTCAAAGTAGAATATATCTTCAAAATTCAAACATAAATTAGTAATTAGTTCTTTTTCTTCTTCATTTAAATGTTCTAGCCTTAATGATTCTTTTATTTCTTCTACTCTGCTTTTTGTTTTATTAAAATTACAAATAATATTAGTACTAGCGTTCGTTTCTTTAATGTAAGGCTCAAATTCAAATTCTTCGAAACAAATATCCTTTGTTATGGCATTAGCGTTTAATATTATCGTATAAAAATTACCGTCTTCGTTTATTTTTACTATAGCATTTGGCACGTATACCTTTTCTACTCGTTGTGCGCATAAAATCATTTCTTTATTCGTATATCTATTCGTATGAAACTTGCATATTTTTTTCGCAACGCGGTTCTATCGTAACCTTATTTATATTATAACTCGTATTTTCGCTTCCAAAATTATTTATATTTTCCGTATAATCATTATTATTATTATTTCGTTCATAAGCGTTTATATGGAGGCTGTCGTACCTTTCGTCGACATTAACTTGTCTTTTATAAACGACTCGATTATTATTATCATTATTATTCGTTAAGTCGTTTAATTCATCTCCGTCTTTAAGTAATTCGTGTACCTTATAGTACGTAATTAATTGTTTATTCCTAAAATCTACTATTGCACCGTACCTTTCTAGAAAGTCAGCGCCTAAAATTCCGTCGAATCCTATATCTAGATCGCAAATATAAACTTTATTGGGAGAAAGAGGACCCGTAAAAGAAACAAATACCGCTTCAGTAATAGGAATTGATTGGCCAGAAATACCTTTAATTTGAAATTTTTCTGGACATCGATTTAAAAATTGCTGAACCGTCTCTGGTTTGAAAATTGAAATACCAGCTCCTGTGTCAATTAAAATTTTGTACTTATCGGTATTATCTTTAATATAATATAAGTTACTATTGTCAACGGTATTTATGCAAACGTTTGGTCCGTATTGGTCATACCAAGATTCGGAATAGGATTCTGGTCCGAGGCTGTTAATTGAAAATTTTCGCTTTGGCCCAGATAATGTTGTTGGGGAGTTCTATTTTGGTTATTTGGATTTGAATTTGGGAATCTAGGAGTAAAATTGTTTCTAGGAATATTATTAGAAAAATTTCTAGGAGGTTGATTTCTTGGTTGGAAGTTTTGAGGGTGATTCCTAGGTTGGAAAGAAGGAGTTTGAAAATTATTTTGCTGAGGAAAAGATGGTCTTTGATGGAACCTATTTTGGGAGAAATTTCTTTGGGAGTTATTTTGGAAATTGTTAGAGAAGCTAGAAGGATTTGGACCATTTCTGTAATAATTATTTTGATTTTTTGTTCGACATTCATTGATAGTATGTCCATTTCTTTTGCAATAATTACAAAATTTTGGAAAATTATTACTGGTTCTTTTGACATTATTATTGAAGACTGGTACACGATTTTGCCTCTGAAATTTTTGATTTTCAAAATAAGAAAGTTGCAATTCTCTCTTAATTAAAGCTATAGCATCCATCATGTTTGGTGGATTGCTAGCACGAATTAGTTGCCCTATTCTTGGTTCTAGACCTGTCAAAACTGTATTTAGACACATGCTATCGATAAATGTAACTTGCGATTCTTTTTGTTCCCTAGTGAGAAGGCTTTGTTTTCCTATTGCGGCATACATTTTTGAGCAGTGAGTTTGAACTCTGCCTACAAAAGTCAAAGCATTTTCATTTTGGGATTGACACATTCTTTGTAAATCTTCAATTAATGAAGTAAGATCGCGAGGATCTCCGAAATGAACGTTAAGTAATTGTTTGATTTCCCTCCAGGTACTCAAGTCTCTTGAATTAATGAGTTGGGCTGCACGTCCCTTTAATTGATTTTTAATTTTTATAACAAGTAAAATGGCTTGGTCGCCAACAGTCATTTGCATGGCCCTATCACATGCAATGATAAAAGTATTTAAATTGATTTGATCCCCATCGTATTCAGGGATGATAGAAAATATTTCGCTTAATTTAAATGGTACTTCGTCGTTATTTGAAGCGTTTGCTTCATTGTTTACATTAGAGTTTATAGCTTCGTTATCCGGCATGTTGAAATGAAAAGGTAATATCGTTATAACGTAGAAAGTTCAATAATAGCAACGTAGAAAGTAAAAAAAAATCACAAATAAAATTCACTTCAAGTTTTTCACTTACAATAGAAGTAACTTCATGCTCGCTGGATGTCGTTGATGCTGCTGTTGTTGCTGGATGCTGGCCTCAGGAGACTTCTTAGTGCCTCCGGATCTCCCTGTCGAAGACCCTTTTCAGCTGGCTCCAATCGTAGTGGTGTGGTGACCCCCGAGGAGACTGTCCTTCTAAGTGCATCCGGATCTCCCTCGTTGAAGACCCTTTTATCGAGGATCCCACTTCTGACGAAGACGAAGACTTTTTAAAAAAAACTTTTATTTAAGTAACGCGAGTTACAGAGTTTCGGCTTAGACTACAGACAAGACTAGAATTTACACTCTTACTTTACTAGGTCCTATTTATACAGATCTGTTATGCTGAGGTGTTGTGGTTCTCATGGGAAAAGAATATAAAGACAAAGGGAAGATCAAATTCTGCAATTCTTGCAGTAAGCAAGTTTTAACAATACTCAAAAGGAATATGATATGTTCTAGTAATCATTTTAGAACAATATACAATGGAAAATGATATCTTTGAAGTAAGCATCTTGAACAATAGAGAATGAGAACATAATATCCAACAGTAAACAGAATCAAGGGTAAAAACAAGGTTATGATCAAGGTGATGCTTGAGGTCGGATATAACATCTATATTTACTTAGAAATTTGGAGAATTATACGTAATAGGTTGGGGCAAAAGGTTTTAGATGTTATTTTTGTTTTATTTCACAAAAGGGTATCTGACTTAACAAGAGTTTCCGTGTCTTGAAAGGAGATGCAACATTTATCATCATTTATATTACAGAGGCGATTAAAAAATCTATTGTTATAAATTACCTTTGCAGAAAAATAATAAGTAGGAATTCAATCTAGCGCGTTACGAATATTACAATAAAAATATATTACTGACAATTGTAGGTAGATATTCCCAAAAAATACATGATATTACAATGGGACCTTAGTTTAATAGAAATCTCAAAAATATTATGTGTGAGTATGTGTGTATTCACATAGATTATATATTATGTAAATTACGTGGTTGAGAACAGTTGCCGGTTTTTCCGTAGAATTACTTTATTAACTTTTTTAAATGCCATTAGTATGTGTAGGTACTTGTATACCTCAACATAATTTCGAAGCACTGCAATTTATCTGCTTTTTAATTTGTTTTTGATTCCAAAATTAGGTATTACTTGAACACTTCCATGTAAAATACTTCTGAAGACGGATCAGCGCGCCCGCCGCCGACCCTACCTAGTTCCGGAGCGACCCTGTCCACGTTGATTGGCGACGCTATGGGGCAACACCACCTCTACTAATGCCAAACAACATTAGCGCTACGTCACTCTGACGTCACTGCCTAGAGGCTATCAGTTAAGTAATAATGTCAGTCGTGCTTTTTGCGATAGAACTTATTTGTTTATTTATAACATCTTACAGAATCATATTCGTGTATCATTTGTTGTGTTCGGCATTGTGTAACTGAAAATGGTGAACAAATGTTTTGTACCGGGCTGTCCCGGTAACTATAAAAGCATGGATAAAAGCAGTAGTGAAAAGGCGTACACACTACACACTTTCAAGTTTCCAAAGTGTAGTAACTTACGCACTCAGCGGATTTGGGCTATTCACAGGGAGGATTTTCAAGTTTCATCACACCCTGTCGTGAGTATTTACCTACATAAATATAAAATCAGAATGGTTTGTTGTCTTCACTCTTCAAGATGTTTAAATATTAAACAATATCTGCTTCTGTACGACTAGCTATTCTCCTAATACGTTCGATCAAAATAGCTACACCTGCATATGTAGGTATGTATAGTTCTTCCAGTATTAATTTAAACAGCAAAAAACCGGAGTCGGCGAATGCTTTGTAATTTGGAAAAGAAATGCTCAGAAATTTGCAGTCGTCTAGCGGCGGCTTGTTTTTCCTACTAGAGTTTTGTTTACTATTTCAAAATGGGATGACGAATATTGCCATGCCCCCATGACCCATTTTACATTAGGTATAGCTATACCTACTTGTCTTATTACTAATATACTCACAAACATTCCCTCTGCAATAAATTAAATTCGCGTTAATCAAGCGAATTTTCTTTTATTGCAGGTTTATCACAAGAATTTTTTGGAATCCGACATTTTGCGGTTACGGTTCCCCGTAAATCTATTGTATTATTTTTTATGTAAGTTTTGTGATTTTGAAAAAATTGCTGGCAATTGAAAATTTTTTTAATAAAAAAAAGTCACCTTTAGCTTGCTCAATTATTTGGCAGAAATTTTCAAACTATGATATTTCCCTCGATTCTGACTGCAAAGTTCACTCTACTTCTCAACTGTAGCAGAAAATTATTTCTGTTACTGTTAATAATATTTTAAACAACTATTGTAAAGTTACAAATAACAGCGTCGCAGAATGTGTTAAAATGAAAGCTGCTGATAATAAAAGAAAACGAAATCGAAAACTTGAAACACTCACCAAAATCTATCCAGATCCCTGAGAAACAAGTCATGCCTATCGAACATGAAAAACCACGTACGTAAAACAGAACATATGATACCTAAAATAAGAGGCTCTCAAAAACTACCTATAATATTATGTAATCAGATGTATATGGTAGGCGACTGACGGACTTTATTTTCTATTTATCGTAATTAATTTTCTTTCAATTTTGTAAGTGGTCAAAACTTTGTTTCTTTCACATTTTCTGTATTTTTATATATTAAACATGTTTATTAAAATGTCTGTTTAATTTATTTTCACATCTTCCCTTGCTTTAAAATATGTGTTTACACGGCCTCTTAAGCGTGACGTCACTCTGTTGTTGTTTGGCCTTAGTAGAGGTGGTGTTGCATGGGGCCGGCCAGTGCAATCATATCGAATCGCCCTCCATAGATTCGATGACGTACCCTCAACGAGTCGGGCGGTTCGACATGAGGTACTACGTGGCCCTCCCCCTTCACCTCATCCTCTCTTTAAGATATTCAAACCGTTAAGAGAAAGAATAGGTTTAATCTAAGATTAGCCTAAATATGTTGCCCCGAAGCCTGCGCTTCTTTGGCTTGTAGAAGAATACGCCCCTGTACGTGGCCCATATCTTCAGGTTTTCGTTTAAGTGACAACGAGTTACCTATATCGATCGACTACCCAGCAGGGGCCGTCTTATATACAGGGTGTCTCGGTCATCAGTACATTAATTTCAACCACGTAATCAAGCAGCCCCATAAAGCCGGAAATCACAAAAAAATATTATTTAAATTTTTTTAAAATGGGGCCAAGTCAATATTTGCCCTTCCTAATGTAACGCCACTGGATCCTCCCTAAAAGTGCTTAGCGGGGAGGTCTTTCCCCTTCCTATACGAATTGAGGAGAACCACGTTAGAGTGGGAGAGGAAATTGGGCGATGTTGTCCCATTTACAGTGGAATAAAAATTAGGTATAGGTTACCTTTGAAAATTATTTCTGTTGGTAAGTTTGTTATCCCATGAACTGCTTATTGCTTTCTTCATGGGCGCACCAAAATAATTTAACAAACACATCACATTTAATTTTTAATCGGGTTTTTCGCCACCAAACTGATCGAAAGACAACTTTTTCAAGTGGCCTGGAAAATTCATAAATTCTTAACAGTGAATGATCGAAACTTTAAACGTGTCACTCAAAAAATAACTTCAACAAATTTGTTTTCCGAGCTTTCGGAGAATAAAGGTGGATTTATAAACTCGACGTTTGCGTTGGCGCTCGAAGTTGACGGTGACCTTCGCGCAGTTTGCGTCCAGAAATGTGAACGACGGAACGTGAAAGATGAAATTAGTTTATCTCGGACGGCATCGGACGCAGACGGCAACGTTCGACGGCGTTTATAAACGGTTACACGTAAAATATTGGGATTGAATTTTCGACGCAAACGGCAAGGGCGAGCGCCAACGCAAACGTCGAGTTTATAAATCCACCTTTAAACTTCCTCCTTTCTCAAAGATCATGCCACGTCAAAGTGAAGTGACAGAAAACAAATTTGTTGAAGTTATTTTTTGAGTTACACGTTTAAAGTTTCGTTCATTCACTGTTAAGAATTTATGAATTTTCCAGGCAACTTGAAAAAGTTGTCTTTCGATCAGTTTGGTGGCGAAAAACCCAATTAAAAATTAAATGGATCTGTTTGCGCCACAAATAAATTTTAGAAAGTATCTAAACACATCACTTTTTGTCACTTTGCCGATATTTTAAGTACCTAGGCAGCGGAAATTTCAAGAATGCTAGTAAAAAGAACTTCTACCGAGACTTTTGCAATCAAGAAAATAAGGACATACCCGTAAAGTATATAACGACAATTTTCCTTGGGTGAAGGAAAACTGGTTATATGACACGCTTTTGATAACCCAGGAATAAAACACACATTTTAAAATTATTTACAAAGGTGGTTTCTTAAAAAATTTAGAAATGTGTTAACATTAAAATTGTTAAATGATGATTTACAATAGATATCAATTTATAAAAAATCGTTGAATAAAACTTGACAATGGTTTAAATTGGAATGTTAACTTAAAGATAAATTGACAAAGTGCGAAGTTACCTTAAAATTAAATTAACTGGCACTGACTCCACTGAGTAGGATTTAATGTTCCAAAAAGCTCAAATTAATCTAACCAAAGTACTGCACCGTTCTGAGGTTAAACGTGGAACGCCTTGACACAACACCTTACTTGAAAGTTTGTTCCTTACGAACTTCCGAGGTGGTCCACCGCTGAAGTCTACGCCGCTGACCCAAACCAGGTTCGACAGGCCGAAAGCTGCGTTACGGGCCTTTGATGTTTGCTAGCTCAGGGTTTGACCTTAGTTCAGCCAACCCTGTCTCCCTTGTTGGTTTGCGGACAGTCAGCGGGGTTGTCGACTTGTGGTTCGATGAGGCGTTGGTCCTCGTGCAGTTTTGAGCGTGTGGAAAATTCAGAAGCAATTAGACACAGCCAATATACTCTGTCAGTGACGTCAAATGTTTATTCACAAGAAAAAAGTGTTCGATACAAAAATTAATAATTATAAAAAGTACAACAATTTGCTTAAGTTAAGATAATATACTAGTTAATAAACCCCAAATGTATATTCCAGAATATACCCTGTATAATAAGACTTAATTGACTGGGATTGCGAGTTAAAAGTGACGACAAGAAAATTACTGAATTTAAAGAAAGATATCCCGACGTTAGAACCCAAGGAAACCGAGAATAAGAGGTCACGAAAATTTAGGAATTTAATTTACAAAACAACAATACGTTCAGCTATCTATCCGCTCAAACGCTGCTCTTTCCGATACAAAATAAGAAAAATTACGGTCAAAATTGAGGTAAATGATAATTAAAACAACAACGATATTACTAGAAAAGATAAAAAAATCTCCGTCAGGCTATTGGTATATATTGAGTGCGACGTGCAACTTTACCGATACAAATAAATCTTACTTTGAGCATAACAGGACTGAAAG
The DNA here is from genome assembly GCA_963920635.1 of Pseudeuparius sepicola. Lineage (NCBI taxonomy): Eukaryota > Metazoa > Arthropoda > Insecta > Coleoptera > Anthribidae > Pseudeuparius > Pseudeuparius sepicola. The sequence goes on from OY987303.1 coordinate 33,651,827, forward strand.
GCAGCCACGGTTATTCTTCCTTTTATATCTGCTATTTAGCTGGGAGAAATCTCCAAAAAGAACAAACGTGCCTGGGGCAAGCCCCAGGTGAGTTTCAACAAAGAGAGAAAATTTCCAAAATTATAAAAATAATTTTAAATGAAACTCACCTGGTACTTGTGTCCACCTTCCCGTGCCCTGCTCCAAATGCTCAAAGATCAACAGGTTTTCCAAAAAAAAAACACGCGTCGCCCTTGATGGCCACCTGGTCCCAAATTTCAAAACAACTCCAGGTGCGCCAGGTCGAGATTTCCATGAAAAACAGAAAAATACAGTTGTATTCCGCTGAAGCAAATAATTAGACACAATAGCTGTCCTCCTTTTGACTTTTTGCACAAGTGAATTTGAAGTGAAATGAACATGAAGTGATCTGACAGTGAATTGATTTTTTCTTGATAAATGGAACATTGTACGACCACGTTATCAATAATCTAACCCTTGAATTTTTCAATATTTTTCACCACCTTAACACCCAGAAACACACCTTAACACACAGAAACACTCAAAACCAACACAAATTACATAAAAATTGATTTGCGGCGTAAACTGATCACTTCATAATCAACTGAACATTTGTAAAAGGAACACTCGATGTCAGCTGACGTGATCTCAAAGTGATTCTGAATCGATTTGAGATCAGTTAAAACTGTAAAAGGAGGACGGCTAATATCAGCACTCAATATTCCCAAATGGAGATAACAGGAAGCCAATAAAAGGAGATAATTAAATCGAGACACACAGCCTTCCTGTAATCACCAGGTACCTGTCGGATATTTCACGCTAAAGATTCAATCGGAAAGAGAACGAGACGGCGCTCGCAGGTAGTTTTGAGAACTTTAGCATTAAAAAAAATAAAACGTAACGCTACAGAACGCTGCATTTGTCGAGGTCATCTGACCATCTGATCATAGAGCAACCAAAAGGTTTCTTCTTTCAGAATTTCACGATGGCTTCCCGCCTAGGGCATGGAACCAGACTCGCAGAAAATATTTGCTCTGAACTGAACAAGCGACATCAACAAATGCGTAGCGGATGACTTGCTAATCACTTTAGTGCTAACTGTTGGAACGTACCTTCGACTCAATGCACAAGAATCACTGTAAACTTAGCCACAACAACCCTAGTGTATCTATTCACCGCTAGGTGGAAGCACACATACCAAAAGAAATGAATTTAAATCGAAAATTGTGATATATGCTATTATGCCTCGAGATTTTATTAGTAAATAATAATCGCAGGCTTTGTTCAAATGCTGATAGAAAGGCAGACATAAGTACGCGTACATCTTCGAATCAAACGTATAGGTACTCCTATCCGAATATTTTCTTATTTGTATAGTTAGGCTTCGATAAATTATTAGAAAAAATATTTTTACACGGGTGCGATTTGTTCAAACGCCGATAGACGTTTGGTCAACAAGACGTTTATTAGTAATTATTAATAATAGCACTAGCGAAAACGGCCGCTGCCTTCAAAATAACGCACTTTTTCAAAACGAATGTGGCATTTTAAAATACTGCGATAAATACAAATAACTTTGACTGGCCGGGGAGAACAACGAGTCGCTGTCCAGTTTGACAGCAGCTCTGTCATCCACTACCGATGCATCCCCTACAAAGAATTTTAGGGAATTGCGAGTTGGTATAACCTGATCTTGTATAGCCAGTAAGGAGCCTTCCGTCTCGGGGAACATTCGTCCCGAGGTCAGCCAATAGTTCGACGCTAACTTGTCGACATGTTCCTGGTTAACCTCATTAGGATGCCTCCCGTGCAGCGGCTTCTCCAATCACATCCGTAGTTTATCATTGTCGGTTCGGTGGTGATCTTGATGCTCGTGTTTTCTTAGATGTAGCGGTGTTGAGACGTCTGCTCCGCATATAGCTTTATGAAGTGTGGAGCTGTTGGCCTGCCTGTGGAAATAATTACGCAGATTTAATATTTGTTGGTCCAATTATTGCTCGTTGAGGTCTGCCCATCCTCTTCCTCCTAGTTGACGGCAGCGTTCTTCTTTCTATGAGCTTTTGTTAGTAGTGTCCTAACTTTTCGCTGTAGGTTGTTGATTGTTGTTGATGATGAGTACAGAACATGCATATGTGTTTAGGGCCATAAACAAATTCCTGCTGTTATTATCAGCTCGCACTACTTGTCTTACTCTATTAATTAATTAATTCGTTAAATCGGTCTTCATTGTTCGATGGTCTATCCTTTGAGCTTGTTTCATTCCGAGATACTGGTATGTATCTCCCATGCTCCTGGCCGTCCTGCATCTCGTGTGCGCCCTGTTCGAGTCTTCCCCCGACGATGTTAAGGATGCGGCACTTGTCCAGTCCCAACTGCATTTCGATATCCCTGGAGAACTCCTCTACAATTTTAAGCATTTGCGTTAGTTGGTTTTTGGTTGCGGCGATCAGTTTTAAATCATCCATATATAATAGGTGATTCAACTTGATCGCTTCTGCGTTGTTGCTTTTGATAGCGAAGCCATATTTTGTAGAGTTCAACCGATGTGATAGAGGGTTCATCGCCATGCAGAACCACAGTGGACTGAGTGAATCTCCTTGGAAAATCCCTCTTTGTATGTTGATTGTGTCGGTCTCGATGTTACTGCTTGCAGTTCTGAGTTGTGTCTTAGTGCGCCATGTTGTCACCTGTTCTAAAAAAGGAAACTGTACTAAGATACCTGTGAGCCACTCGTGAGGCACGGAATCAAATGCTTTCTTGTACTCCACATAAGCCATGTAGAGGTGTCACGGCCAAGATTTTCTCAATTCCAAAAAGAAACGAAAGATGTATGGCAAGCAGGGAAAACTATTAATTAATAATTAATTAAGATTAAATCCATAATCAATCAATTAAAAATCAAAGTCATCACCTAAATACTATCTGACCGCGACAAACATTTAAACTAATATCAATGGATTGTGAGAAAGGTGACTTAACTTCACGGATTCCAAATGTTTTATCATTACTTCAATTTTTTTTTAATCACCCTCTCTATTTTGGCCTATCCCGGACTACTCAGAACACTCGGTAGAGTGGCGTGAGTAAAAGATCACAAAACCAACAAAATAGCGCCACCCGCTTTAAAGGCCTTATGAGTCAGAGAGGTTGAAAGGGATTATGAAACAAAAAAAAAGCGGGAAAATCTGAGGCAACTCGAACAATAAAACAGGTAAGTAAGAGAAATTATACTACATGCTTATATTAAATTAGGCAAGCATAAACAAAGTAAATAATGAGGTAAATAAGTAATCAATCTTTAAATATTATGAAGTGAAAGCCTGGAGAACACTTATGACTTTTGGTTATGGCTATATATTAGGTACTTAAATTAGTCTATCACGCTTTTGGTCTTGTAGTAAAGCCTTATTTATTATGCCCACTCCAATAATATTACTGAACCCAAGTGGGTATTATCTATAAAAATATCACAAGCAACTATCACCTAATTTAATAAAATTTCAAATAAAACAACCCCTTATGTAGCGCTACATTCGGTGCACAACATGCACTAAAAACAAATGACTAGGTAATGAAACTTTTTGTTGTATAAGGTAGGCATAAAAAAAACATATAAAAGTATCCAAGTAAAATAACATGCAGTGGTGGTGCAGTGCTGCAGCATTCAATCGTAATAATTTCATGCGATAATATCCACAATAAAAAAATATATAAAAGTAAACAAGTTAAATTGATAAATGGGTATAAGTATAATGGAATGGACTTGCCAGATTTCCGGGGATGGACGGATGTAGCAACAGGGTGGTACGGTGGTACTCCACGACGTTTCAGGCTCTATGCTTATCACTCAGTCAGCCATAAAAATAAAGCAATATTGACCATTATATTGCAAAAATCAGCTCTCAAGCTAAAACGGCAGCTAACATGCAGGATGATCTGTATCCGTCAGGATCAAGAGTCAGCAATTCCAGCGCAGGAATCCAACAGCAATTATTCAAAACACCAATCAGCAATGCAAAACAGCAATCAGCAAAACAAAACAGGCCTAAAATCAACACATTTCCACACATAAAACTACCAAGACCGAAGAAAAGTAAAATATCACGCCAAAATAAAATTTTGAGAAGTTGGAAACTTACCACTGGTGGTGGGGGGCCTGGTGTGAATACTAAACTTCGATTTTCTTGATAAATCCGTTGATTTTTCCCATATAAAATCAGCCCAGGGCTATTGGTTTCCAAAATAAATACTTTTGTCACTCCACTACGGGAAAACGGACGGAAAATCGATTTTAAATCTGCCAAAATTGGCGCAACGTGTGCTCAGCGCTCAAGCTAACGAAAGAAAGACTTTTTTTCTTGCAAAAAAAACTTAGTTCACCAGGAGAATCCGCGCCAAAACCAGGGGAAATTCCAAGGCTTCTGTTGGTAACCATGGGTTTAGCAGAAAATATACGGAATATAATAGGCCGACTTTCGGTGTTTTGTGAGAGACTGTCAGCCAGGGTTGACAGTGAACATGACATTTCGTGAAAACAGCTGATAGAAAACCGATCAGTATTGAGCACTACAGATAATCGAAGAATCTATGACCAATTCTAGGAAGTAAAGAAAGCAAACTATTGTAAACAACGCCAAAGAGATCCGAGGTAATAATTCGTAGGTATTCCTGATACTTAAGTACCCTGATAATGGTTATTTTCTTGAGCCTAACACTTGACGTTTACCTTATCTTTCAGGTTGATGCGAATATTGTTAGTTAATTTATTAAGAATTTATTGGGCAATAAAAATACGGCGATGGAGCCAAGGAGGCCGACAAAACCTGCAAGCCGATAGCCAAAAAAAAAACAACAAGCGATACACGGAGGCACATAGGATAACGAAAACAAAATAATTACAACGCAGACCCAACAAAGATAGCAGGGATAGAAGGATTACAAAGAAACTAGTTCCTTAGGAGGATTTTAATAAGTTTGTAATTTGGTGATAGAAGCAAATTTAATATTTATTGATTGTGGCTATTTTGTGTTTTGGTTTTCGAGCCATGAATAGCATAAACTGTACGGAAATTTATTTTATTTGTGATTAAAGCGAATAAAAGTGTTTTCCAATAAAGGAGGGTAACTGATTTAGAAAGAAGCAGTGCTTGAATAAAAAAAAATGTTTGAATATTTTTAACACGTTACAGAGGTTTCGTTGCTTGTAATGAGCCTCGTTGCAGATGACAGAGTCTATGATGAGTTGCTCTTTGCATCCCATTGCGCCCTTCGAGCAGCCCTTCTGCTGCATTGCCATGATGTTATTCCGATCGCAGTGAGCATATATTCGCTGCGTAAGGCAAGATGTGATTATTTTGTACAGCGTAGGCAGGCAGGTTATTGGGCGGTACTTGGCAGGGTTATCTGTATTCCGCTGGTCTTTTGGAAACAGGTATGTTGCACCCTGCGTAAGAAACAATGGCACTTTCAGAGGATCGAGCAAGACTTCATTAATTAAGATAGTTTGTTGTTCTTGCGTGCACCACCAAGTTCTTAATCCAATAATTTTGGAGATGGTCTGGACCTGGTGCCTTCCAGTTGTGGGAATTCTTGACTACATTGGAGACCTCATCGGTTGTGAATTTCTCATGTTGCATCTGGCTATAGTTCCGGCCTATCTCGCGTTCTTCAATGATCCAGCTTGCACTGACATTGCATGCACCTGGTGTGGCAAGTTGATTTCTCCAGAAATCGTCAACCTGTTCTCTGCTAGGGTAACTCTCATTTGTGGCATCGGCGCTAGAATTCAAAGTACGGTAGAAACATTTTTCTGATCGTTCAAAGAGTTGGTTGTCTCGTTTCCTGTTGTCACTAGCCTTGTATCTCCTCAGACGCCCTGCGAAAACAGAAAGTTTTTTGTCACCAGCTCGACCCCTCCCTGCGCAACTAGAGATCGCGGGATTGTCACACACGTAGGTCTGCCTCTGTCAAAGACCAAGCCTCTCCATGCGTAACTGGGAATCACGGGATCGTCACACCTGTGAATCTGACCCACTCACATGTCAGACCCATCCCTGCGTAACTTGGAGGCTCGGGATCGTCATACCCGTGGGTCTGCCTCTCTCACAGGTCAGACCCCCCCTGAGCATTATTATTATTATTATTAATTGAAGGATGGCGGCAAACGGCAAAGAAAACCATCGGAAATATTCAAGGTAAATAAAACCTGTCTGATAATTTATTTAACCTGGCTATACAAGGTGACTCACGTAAGTGTTTTATTAGAAGCTTTTGGGGAAATAATTATTAAATTAAAATTTGAAATTTTTGTCACGTTACATTTTTTGACTGCCGGTTATACCGGAATTGAATATCAACTTTCGTATTTCAAATGGAACGCCCCATATTTTATTGCATTTTTGGATTCTGTTATAAATTCTAAACAGGTCTGATATGATCAAAAATGAATGGGTTTGAAGCTATTAACTTTGCTATGAACTGTTACTTGAAAATCATCAAATACCTCTTTATAACTTAAGAAGGAATTTAAAATTTAATTTTGCTCGATCTGTAATAGTTTTCTAGCTACAACTCTGCAAAATAATGAACATATCAATTTTCAAGTGTTAATAGCTCCAAATCTATTCATTTTTGATCATATATCAGACCTGCTTAGAATTTGTCGTAGAATCCACAATATATGAGGTGTTCCATTTCAAATAGAAAAGTTAACAGAATATGTAAAAAATATTTTTATAATGTATCTTACACATGAAAAAAAAATTAATTTCAATAATTTCTCCAAAATCTTCTAATGAGACATTTACGTGAATCACCCTGTATACTGTATAAGCAGTCCTAACGAAGCGATATTCCATCTAACAGAAAAATTCGGATAAATTATTTCAACGTAACTTTTTATTAAGTTAATGTTTACAACAATAACAATTATTGTGTACAATTATTCCATTTTTAGCTCCTTGGGAATAAAGTAATTGAGTGCCTTAGGAGGACTATATAAAATAAATCTTAAAAAGAACTGTAAATAACAATACCAAATAGGGTCAACAAAAAGCAAAGTGTCTTAGATTGGGTATTTCCATGGTAAAAACTTAAATTTCACGATTATTAATGCGCCTTTTGATAGCATCAATAAATTAATCTATTCTTTGCTTTTTCAGAGTAGATTGAATGTTACCTACAGGGTGGACCCTTGATAATAAAAGTAACTACAAAACAAGAATACGGTGTTTTGTGATATTTTGTGTTGTACAAAAAAAACTAATAATTAATAAACAATAAAAAGGATATTTTAATTTTTTTATTTTACACCAGTTTAACAGTTTATAGTTTATTGCAGAATAGGAATAAGTAATTTTAAAAAAAGTAATTTCTGTAAATACTTAGTTACTTTAACTTAAAAACATATTATTATTATTATTATTAATTATTTTAATGCATGTTCTTCTACTGAAACAAATTTAAGCGACGCGGGTATTTTCTTGATACTTGGCCAGAAGAATTAAGAATTAAGCCCGCCAGAGACGCCGTTTAGGGGGTTTTAAAAGTGGTTTAATTTTATTTAAAAAATTATAACTTCCAAACGAGTAGGGATTTCAAATTGAAAAAATACCATAAATTAAAAATATAAAGGTGCATCACGAAAAAAATGACGATGATGTTCCGTGCACGACAGCCGTGAATTTTTTTTTTGAGAAATTAAAAATTTAATTTTACCTTGATACGGCACTGACACTAATTTCGTTTTTTCTCAAAAAATAGACACTATGTAGTAGGTACAACTCCAGAAAAATTCAGATTTTTAAAATTGGTAAGAGGCACTCAAATGATACATTTTGTGAACACATTTTTGTATGCTCAAGTTTAATTTTTCTAAATTTCCAAATTTGTTGTTAATATCCTTACTTGTGATACTCAAATGTGATATTGTCGGCTTTTTTTAGGACACTGAGAAGAAAACAAATACTTTATTTCGGTCTTTTATTTAAAACCTTCTTCAGAGCTACAACCAACATAAGACAACTATTTTTATAATAATTTAAACCACTTATAAAATGACTATAATACTATGTAATTACGTATTTTACAGACATTGATAATATTCTCACCTGGGAAAACAATTTTAAAAATCCAAAATTGACACATAACTTGTGTACGTCATAAATAATTTTACAATACACGGTTGGACGAAGACTTGGTACATATTATTCATATTAAAATATTTTACTTTTATAAATAGGCAATGACGGATACAAACACATTAAAAGTTGAAGCAGAAATGGAGCCAAAAATCGGTATAAGATAACAAAATCTAAAAAACTTAAAAAAGAGGTACTTTAGGTTGTAAAGAACTGGCACGTGTGTTTTTTTCCTTGAACCAAGAAACACTAAGGTCTTAAAAACCTAGTCATTTGTTTAAATATTTATATACCTGTCTATAATATTTCGATAAACGATACTTAAGTTTTCCGTGTCTGTTTTTTTGTTTACAGTTTGGAATTTGTTTATGTAGATCATTTCAGACAAACATCTCTTCTGGTAATTCACTTCTCTATCCAGTATTTGTATATCATTAAAGTCAAAAATATGGTCCAAATCAAAGTGATGAGATGCTAAAGCCGTTTTTTCTCTTTTTTTTGTGAATTTCTTTGCAGGAGTCTCTGTGTTGTTTTATTCTGGTTTTAATATATTGTTTAGTTTGTCCAACATACATTTTTTCACAATTCTGGCATTTCAACTTATAAACAACATTGTTAATCATATCTTTGGTGATCTTAGACTTCATTAGATTGAACATATTTCCTATGACTTTTTCAAAACAGTATACCACTCTCATATTGTCAGCACACAATTTGCTTCAAATTGAAGGGCAATTCGGATGAATCACTTTTCAAGGTCACTGCGATCGAAATTATTCTTTCAACCGCAGCGCCATCTACAATTTGCAATAGAAAAATTCAACTCCTGCCTAAGAATAACGTATTCGACGAGCTCTACCTGTTCCTTTTTACGGAACTAAAATATCTCATTTTGTTGCTGAGATATGAGGCCGGGGAGTCTTAGGTGAATCACCCTGTATGTTACTCTGATAGTACTTTCATTTTTCTATTAACAAATAATCACATTGTGTACTACGCCTCCAGAAAAATTCAGATATTTAAAATTGGTGGGAGGGACTCAAATGATGCATTTTGTGAGCACTTGACCACGAATTCGGATGATCGCGCCGTCAATTGAAAAGATATAATTATTTTACCTAGGTATATTACACTGATACTACTTTCATTTTTCTATTAACAAAGAATCACATTGTGTACTAAGCCTCCAGAAAAATTCAGATTTTTAAAATTGGTGGAGGCGCTCAAATGATATCTTTGTGAGCACTTGACACGAATTCGGATGACCGCGCCGTTAATTAAAAAATCGAGGTTTACCTAAATGCAGACCTGATATTACGTCTTTTTTCTATTAACTAATAGTCGTATTTTGCACTACAAATCCAAGGAAACTCAGAATTTTAAAATTGGTGGAAGGGACTTAAAATGATGTTTTTTGTGAGCACTTGACACGAATTCGGATGAAAAATCTAGTTTTAATTTTACCTAGACGCCGATCTGATATTAAATTCTTTTTTCCAAGAATGGTCATAATATTATGTAAGACTAAATCTTCAAAAGAGAATCAGTAAAATTGATGTAAGGCACACAAATGATTTTTTTTTGTGAGTGCTTGACAGAATTCCGATGAAAAATTAAAGAAAAAAGAATTTTGAATATATCTAGATGCTGACCAGATACTACGTCCCATTTTTCTTTAAATTTCACCTAATACTACGTTTGTGTTCTCCTAACATATGGCCGTGTGATTTTAATGTACAGCGCCTTCAAATACATTCATCCCTTTAAAGTTTTAAGTCATTCAAATGATTTTTTGTGAGTTGTTGACACGAATTCGATCGTACGTCAATTGAAATCTCACCCAAATGAGGACTTGATGCTACGTATTCTGGCCTTCTAGCCCTTTTGCTGCCATTTCTTAGAATAAAATTGAAATAACTCCCTAAATGTTAAAGTTAGACCCTTAATACCCTGTATCTATATCAACTCACGATATATTTAATGATCGTTTGCCATTAATTCCGTTTGGGAGAAAAAGCGAAATGACCAGTAAATATTACAGTTTTTTCAATAGTTGTAGCGAGCACCCTATATCGAACGGTGAACGTGTGAACGACATATATGTCAAAACTATCAATGTCAAACTGTCAAGACAGAACAAAACATAGCAGAAAGATGGTTTTGTGAGTTTTTGTCTCGATTACTCGGAGAAGAACGCTTTTTGTGCTTCGCCCAGTTGTCGCTTTAGCCGCCAATCTCTGGCCTAAGCACAAAATGACCGACTTCTACTTCTTGTAACAAAATCTACTATTTTGCGAATGACCGAATGTTATAGAAGAATTTTGGCTACTAATCTCAGCACAGTAATAATTTAATACTTATCAATCTACAATAATAAAGAAAAGAGTAAAGGTGAAACTTGAATGTTTTCGATAGGTATAGGCACTAAGAATAGAGGGGTCCACCCGAAATTCATTGGAAGTAGATTTGTGTTGATTAAAGTTATTGAAATGTAAACAATACGGTATCGTAATTAAGTAATATGTTTATTTCTTATGCATAAATAAATCAAGAAGCTTCTGGGCAAACGTCCGGCAAACGAGAGAAGTCCAATGAAAAACTCAGTCTAAACGCCATCCGTATGTTATTAATATAGGAATGGGCGATTAGACTGAGTTTTTCATTGGACTTCTTTCGTTTGTAGGACTATAGGTAAACTCTGTTCAACGAATGTTCATACCTACGTCACAACTCCCGTGCTTGTCTGGCTCGTGAATATATTCATGAGTATAAGGCAAGGACGGAAGTTGTGACGTAGGTATGAACATTCGTTGAACAGAGTTTAGGTAACTATAATCTATATGTATATCACCAATTCAGCAAATACCTCCATCCATTGCATTATTATGTAGTAAATAAAACTATAAACAGTAAACTTTTTTATTTGTCTTCTATCTAGGAAAAGTAATAGTTATTTTCTTGAAATCGACAGTAAAGTGTCCCAAAATCGTCATTAAAAGCACAGAAATCGTACACTAATGGGCTACATTATTGTACGATTTTTTCAATAAGTAGGCCTTGGCGAGATGTTAACATCAAATGTCAGACGCGGAGAAATCGCCCGTCAAAAGTGACCAAATATTCAAAACCAGGCTGATAAAGGCCCATTTAGCTTTTCGTACACATTGCGAAATTGTTTCCTATAGAAGCGCAATCCTTCAGTATACATATTTTAGTAAATTTGAATATCAATAGATTTGTTGTGTAGGCCGCACAAGAAGCAGCAGTTTGGTTTTTCTGTACGAAGATGCCGTGTCTTGTCTTACTTGACCTAGGTAGAGTGATCGTCAAAGTCAAGCAACGCCGCGCGTAGTCGGTTCGTAGACGGGTGATCCCTTATTATTATTTTCTTGCCTAATAAAACATTTTTTTCCGATTTAAAAAAATATATAATATGTACCTCGGCACTGAAGTTCTTTTTATGACTCATGTGGTTTATTTGCCTCGGCCAGAGGCCTCGGCAACTAAATTCCAAATGAGTCATAACAAGTTGAACTTCAGTGCCTTGGTACATAAATCTATTGATATTCAAATTTACTAAAATATGTATACTGAAGAATTGCGCTTCTATAGGAAACAATTTCGCAATGTGTACGAAAAGTTAAATGGGCCTCTATCTGCCGGGTTTTGAATATTTGGTCACTTTTGACGGGCGATTTCTCCGCGTCTGACGTTTGATGTTTACATCTCGCCAAGGCCTACTTATTGAAAAAATCGTACAATAATGTAGCCCATTATTACGAAAGCGTAGAAGGGCCACAGCAGAAATTTTTTTATAATTTCGTACTTTTCTACGAAATTATGGTTCATCTCGTACTTTTCTACGAAATTATGGATAATTTCGTAATTTTCTACGAAATTATGAATAATTGCGTAATTTTTTACAAAATTATGGATAATTTCGTGCTTTTCTACGAAATTATGCATAATTTCGTACTTTTTTAGGAAATTATTCAATATGTGGCCGGATAAGATTCAAGATAGGCGTAAATGATAAAAATTTAATAGAAATAACTCCCGCTTGGTCTCAAACCGATATGCTATCAGAATGAGTAAATTTGCCCATGGCGGTATGCTGTTTCCAGTTTTACAGTGGCGTGCATCTTTCAGTCGTTTCAACAAATTAATCAAGCCAGAAATCCTTATTTTTCGTGAAATTATTACCTATACAATACAGGCCAAAAATCATAAGGCAAGTTTATGTCCTTAAGTTTAGGAATCCTTGATAATATAGCTGTTAAAATATGAAATTTCCATATACGAAGAGGTAGGTACCTACACAAACGCCTATGCCACTTTGGTAGGTACCTACATGACTCAAAAGTTAATTTAAATTATACATTTAGTTTTGGCAGCCAGGGAAGAGCCACACGCCTATTAATAACTCGAAAAATATCCAAGCACCATATAGGTACTGGCATCTGTCAACATATCATAATATATCAAAATATTGTGTCAAATGTCGGTTCCTACACAAGGCGATTTCCGTCTCACTTATTTTATAATGCCTATAGAGCTTTGACTCCTTCCTGGGGTTCTTTATTCAAATATCTAAGATCCCATTATCTCGAATTATCTCTAAAAAAAGAAGTACTCTATTATCTCAGGAGCAACAATTTTCCGAGGGTAGGTATTAACACTTTTAAGATAGAACACATTGTATGTGAAATTATCTCGAAAAAAAGTTAAATCCAAATATGCACTTTCCTAGGGTTGTTTATTCAAGGTCTTAGACAGTGACTTTGTTGACAAAGATCCAATAATTTAAATTGTTTTTTTATTTGTTGGTTATCATTTTGTAAAATATAAATTACTTTTGTGTTTACTAATATTTTTGTTTCATATTTTCTCGACTTTGGTATCAAACATCTTCAAAACGTTGTAGATATTTGTAAAAGTGACCCTCTTGTAAAAGCTTTATATCTGAATATCTTTTGATGAAACTTGGTACCTTCGCAACCATTTTCAAGGATACTAAATCAGATGGCGGTGTCAGACATTCAATAAAAAATCTCTAATAATTATGTTTGCATGTTTAGATGTATAAACATGATCGTGGTAGGCCCTGTTTGAGAGAGTTTTGGGATGTAAAATGCTCGCAGAGAGCAACTTCTCACCTCCCATCATCTCGAAAAAAGAAACAATTGAATATCTCAAAAACAACAATTTCATGAGGGTGTTCACTCTTAAGATGCAACACACTGTAAATTTGGTTTTCATATCTGCCAAAACATAGGTTGTTTACTCGTGTTGATCTTTTTAAACAACGCCTTCTCATAGCATCTCGGTTTGGGACCAAACGGGAGTTGCTCTATTTGTTTTGTCATTTATACCTATTCCTCCGGGGACACACTGTATAATTTCGCAGAAAAGTACGAAATTATCCATAACTTCGTAAAAAAGGACGAAATTATACATAATTTCGTAGAAAAGTACGAGATTAGCCATAATTTCGTAGAAAAGTATGAAATTATCCATAATTTCGTAGAAAAGTACGAAATTATACATAATTTCGTAGAAAAGTACGAAGTTATCCATAATTTCGTAGAAAAGTATGAAATTATCCATAATTTCGTAGCAAAGTACGAAATTATAAAATTTTCTCTGCTGTGGCCCTTCTACGCTTTCGTACATTATTGTACGATTTCTGTGCTTTTAATGACGATTTTGGGACACTTTACTGCCGATTTCAAGAAAAAATATTTTTATAACTAGTTAGCCCATGCAAAATATAGCAATATGTAAAAATATAGCAAATAAAAAATGTATAAAATAAATAACATGTTATTTTATTAATCTGTGTCACTTCTAAACAAAAATAAGTTTGATTGCCTTCCACCAAGTTAAAAAATCTGAATTTTTTGGAGGCGTAGTAGGTACATAACATGACAATTTACGTAGCATCAGGTCCTCATTTACGTGTGATTAAAAATCCAATTTTTCAATTGACCTCTGGTCGAATTTGTGTCAAAAATACTCACAAAAAAAACATTTGAATGATTTTCCTGTCAACACTACTCACAAAAAAATCATTTGAATGCCCTAAAACTTTAAAGAGCTGAATTTATTTGAAGGCGTAGTACATAACACGGCCATATGTTAAGAGAAAACGAACGTAGTATCAGGTGAAATAAAAAATCCATTTTCACAGTAGAAGTTGGTACTCACAACAAAATAATTTGTGTGCCTTACATCAATTTTAAAAATCTGTTTTTTTTTTTGTAGGCGTAGTATACAATAAAATGAGAAAAACGAACGATCTGGTCTGCATCGTCGGCTAGGTAAAATTAAACCTTGATTTTTTAATTAACAGTGTGGCCATCCAAATTCGTATTAAGTGTTCACAAAATGTATCATTTAAGTGCCTTCCACCAGTTTCCAAATTCTGAGTTTTCTTTTTGAGGTATAGTACACAATACGACCATTTGTTAAGAGAAAAACGAATGCAATATCAGGTCTGCATCTAGCTGAAATTAAACCCCGATTTTTTTAATCGAGGGCCCGGTCACCAAATTCGTGTCGAGTGCTCAAAAAAAATTGAGTTCCTTCCACCAATTCCAAAAATCTGAATTTTTATGGAGGCGTAGTACACAATGTGATTATTTGTTAATAGAAAAATGAACGTAGTATCAGGTAAGTATATACCTAGGTGAAATAATTATATCTTTTCAATTGACGGCGCGGTCATCCGAATTCGTGTCAAGTCCTCACAAAATGCATCATTTGAGTGCCTCCCACCAATTTTAAAAATCTAAATTTTTCTGAAGGCGTAATATACAATGTGATTATTTTTTTAATAGAAAAATGAACGTAGTATCAGGTATATACCTAGGTAAGATAATTATATCTTTTCAATTGACGGCGCGGTCATCCGAATTCGTGTCAAGTGCTCACAAAATGCATCATTTGGAGACGTAGTATACAATGTGATTATTTGTCAATAGAAAAATAAACGTAGTATCAGGTATATACCTATAGGTAAAATAATTCTGTCTAAAAATCTAAATTTTTCTGAAGGCGTAATATACAATGTGATTATTTTTTTAATAGAAAAATGAACGTAGTATCAGGTATATACCTAGGTAAGATAATTATATCTTTTCAATTGACGGCGCGGTCATCCGAATTCGTGTCAAGTGCTCACAAAATGCATCATTTGGAGACGTAGTATACAATGTGATTATTTGTCAATAGAAAAATAAACGTAGTATCAGGTATATACCTATAGGTAAAATAATTCTGTCTTTTCAATTGACGGCGTGGTCATCCGAATTCGTGTCAAGTGCTCACAAAATGTATCATTTGAGTGCCTCCTGCCAATTTTTAAATTCTGAGTTTTTTTGGAAGCTTAATAGGTAGAGGAATAGACCCAAATTTGAGATAGGTGCCTAATTTGAGATAGCTCCTTATATTAAAGGATATGTAACACCATCTAACAGAAATAGCCTAGACTAATTAAAATAAACTGGTGTGTAGTGTTAAAGTGGTAGTTGAGCGCTTCAGTTCATTTGTTTCTGTTCAAAAGCACATTTGGTGTGATTTGACTGCTAAAATTTTTTTGATAGTGTAAATAAACTGGTAATTACAGTCAAGGTGAAGTGTAAAAAAATTTATGTGTGGTAGTAGTTAGTACAGGAGGTGTTGCTTAATGATATTTTATTGAAATCCGGCACTATTTTTTTAAAACTAACGTAAAATACTGTTGTCAATTTTTTAAACTGAAAGTTCCTAATTTGAGATACCAAATGGGTTCTGTTAAATGAGACTATCTCAAATTAGGCACCCAAACAATATTTTCATGTTTTTGATTACAGATGCCAAAAAATACAAGAAATGGGACTCTCGTGCTATGGTAGACGATGTAAAGGAAGTGCGTAATTGGGATGTCCGTCTGTCGCAAATTAGTCACCCTGTCTCAAATTAGGCAACCTTTTATTTTATGGGGCAATTGACAAAAAAAAAGTTTACGTTGAATAATTTGTCTAGATCGCTATTTTAATGTAGTTTCTTTGCATCACTGTTTTGTCAATACACTAAGCAAGTATTCCAATACAATTTTAATTAAAAATAATTAACGGTGAATTTTATTTCGAATTTATAAAAAAAAGTGTCTCAAGTTTGGGTATCTTCCTCTACACAGGTAGGACCATAATTTGTTAAGAAAAAAACGCTCGTATTATCAGGTCTGCATTTGGGTAAAATTGAACGAATTAATCGACGGCGCGTGTCGAGTTGTCAAAAAAAAAATCATTTGAGTTCCTTCCACCAACTCAAAAATTCTGAATATTTCTGGAGATGTACTTCATAATATGACTATTTCTGAGAAAAAAACGAAAGTAGTATCAGTGCCGCATCGAGATAAAATTAAATTTATAATTTTTCAAAAATTTTTTCACGGCTATTGTGCACGGAAGATCATCGTAATTTTTTTTCGTGATGCACCTTTATATGTTTAATTTATTGTATATTTTTCAATTTAATATTCCTACTCGTTTGGAAGTTATAATTTTTTAAATAAAGTTAAACCCCCTTTAAAACCCCCTAAACGGCGCCTCTGGCGGGCCTAATCTTTTTACGGAAGTAATTACTAACTATATGAGCATAATTCTGGCCAAGTATCAAGGGAATACAAGCGGGTGCCGATATACCCCTACTTATCCAGCAATGCCGTTTGTCTCAGTTTTAGTGCCATTACCAGCAAACAAGAAATTATTATTGATATTATTCTCGCGAAAATTTGTTAAATCCTAAAAAATGTTTTCTTTTGGAATATAGAATCTGATTTCAAACTTCTATTATACCTACTGTTTCTAGGGTTTACGAGAGCACTTAAATTAATGTTATCCTAATTATAACAGTCAAGTCGATCCCAGCTGCAAAAAGCAATGAAGATATAATAATAGCAATTGTCTCCCTTGCTGGCACAAGTCGAAGTTACGTCGAAGGTACTTGAAGTTGCACTATGTTACATTACTTTTTATTATTTATGATATATCGGTATACAGGGTGTCACAATGAGAATATAACAGCCCCTATAACAGCTGGGATTTTTTTTCGGAAAAACCTAAAATACGGTTTTCTTTGGAAGAGGGACGTCTTTTGATGTAAACCTAATAGTCCTAACTGCAATCTCCTAAGGAGGGGAAATATATCAAATGGAAAGGAGTTTTGTCAACAGTGCAACTTGGTGTACAACGTTTTCTTTTAAGAATTTTACTGGTCCTTTTGACTGAGGCCTTTTGGTTTTGCTTTTCAAATTTGTTTTTTTTTATTGATGTTACTTAACTCCACGGAACCTTAGGTTTTTTATTCTGAAGTTGACTACAACAATTTTTATATCCTTAAAGTTGTTGCAATTTGGAATTGAATTATCTTAACGAAAACTCAAACTTTTTCTATTCGTTTTAGTACATGGCTTAAATAAAAGCATGTTTTTATTTTTTTTTATTTTTTTTTATTTTTTTTTTATTTTGTGCTTGTTAGTACCTATTTGATTCCCATGTCAGGAGGGTGGTTTAAAAATGTAGTCCGCCATCTGGGGCATCCACCCTATTGGATTTAGTATGACGTCACTCATCTGTATCGTTTTCTACTCGTCAAATCCTTTCATTTGATACCCATATTACCCATGTCGACAATAATACGTTCGCATAACCTCATTTTTTTACACTGTTTTTATTGGCACGTCACGCCACGTCGATGCGGCGCTTTATTGTGTTGATTTTATGGTCTCTTTGAGTTAAAAAAAAAAACAAATTTCTACCCAGAATGTCTTCAAGAGTTGCTAGAATTTTTGAAATGCTGCCAAAAAATGTTGTTGAAAATGCTCATGTCGACATTACAGGTACGTAATAAAGTAACATAGTAATAATTAAAATTCAATTTTTTTAGAAACAATACTGTGGTATAATTAAATAGTGATCCTCAATAGCTTAACTATATTTAGTAAAACCCTTTTTGTGCCCATAAAATGAAAAAAAATCCCACAAAAAAATATCAACATCTTCAAAAGCTATTACCGTGGATTCCAAAAACCTTCCATGATTTTTATCGGAACTTGCCGCATGGTGAAGAAGATTCTCATTAATATCTTAATAAAAGTGTACAAAAATATATATACTAAAGACCAGAATTAAGTGTTTTTTTAAATAAAAATCTTATTTTGATACTTAATTTTCCTTGCCCTTGGTTGACGTTTTGGGTTTTTTGGACTTAATATTATGTCAAGTCCAATTTTGTTTTTTTCCAAAGCCAGAGTATGTTAAGTCGCTTTGGAGAAACTCTTTATTTTTTTCCAACAACTTATAAACATTCCATAAGGTCGATGCGAATAATCTTGGGTTTTAAATTTAAACTTCTTACAATTTAAGTGTTTCAAGTTATGCACTGTTTTGAAGTAATTCCATGACACACTTGACTCGCCAGATGCCTTTAATTCCTATTTTGCTCAGCTTTGACACCTTGCAGAATGGAACTCCCTGTATATTTTTTGTTCAAATTTGGTATATAGGGGTTTTGGTGTATCCTGATTAACGCTGTGGTGTCAGATTTTAAATAAAAAATATATGATTTTTCGAAAAACGGACCCCTTTAAAAAATCGCAGTAGGCCAGGTTTTCGCGGCAATGCCAAAACAATACATCATAATCGCAAATAAATGATGACCTTTCAGGGACATATCTATAAAACTATGCCTAGTTCAATTCCCCCAGCCTACTTAGATTTTCAGGGGTATGTGAAACACTGTATACAGGGTGGCCATTTTCTTGAACCGTATAGGCGAGGGGCGGTTCAGAGGGGGAAGTCCAGTACACTTGCAGGGAATTCCAAAGGAAGTTCCAGGAAGTTCAAGGAAGTTTGAGAAAGTTTCGGGAAATACGGGGAAGTTGGGTGAAATCAAAGGAAGTCACAGGCAAGTCCGGGGAAGTCCATAGCTTTGGACGAGTCAATTTTCCTAAAAACGAGGTCGTTGCATTCTAATCTAACTTTTTAGTTAAAAGTCAGAAGCGTTCACAAGAACATAGCTGCTCAGTAGGTACTACGTGTTTTATTGTTTTAGTTCACGTGATGAAATTAGGCCTTTTTGGCTTTGGATTTTTGTCAAACCCTGTATATGATTTTTTTGTTGTCCACCCTATGCTATTTGAGAAAAAAATCTGTGACTTAATGCGATGAAATTATTAAGGTCTTTCCAATGTCTTGTCACAATCTATGAATTTTGTTGTCCACCCTATACCTATGCCGTTAGGTCCTTTTAGCTTTAACAAGTTTTTGACATGTCAGTTGCTTTTGAGACACCCTCTATTTTTCTTATTCTTAATTCTGTGACGTCACCGAGATTCTAGTTTACGCCATTTTAAGGTAATATTTTCAAATGCGTTGATGGCTCAATTGGTTAGAGCGTCGACTTTGTAAATCGATGATCGCAGGTTCGAACCCTGTCGATTTTTTTTTTATTTTCGAAATTTTGAATTTGGCTCCAGAACCACGTGCCGATGCGCGCGTCATGGGTTAGAGTGTAACAACTAGGTGTTACTCATAAAAAACTAAAAAAATATATATATTGAGAGAGATGCGCAGAGCAAGTTTTTCCCTTGGAACTAGTTATGAGGCGATCAAATAAAACACAATATTCTAAAAACAAGTTTTATTACAATTTGAGAATCATTTGCATTAAATTGCCTTACAAAAGAAAGTTACAATTTGAAAATCGTTTGCATTATATTGACTTACAAAAGGAAATTATACTACTCACAGTTACATAAGTTAAACAGAAGTAAATGAGATTTAAACAGAAGCAAATTTGAAAATTGAGGTCAAGCAATCGCCTTAGTTTCACACCGACTGAGATTTTAACTGCGGGCCGATTCTGTCCTTTCGACTAGAGTTCGACACAATACCTCAACTCCACATTCATGTAAGTCCGTGCCCAATATGCGAGGACCAAACCAGACCACTTATAGCTGCAACGCTGCAGTGCCGACTAGCTGGGACGTAGGTCTTTGTTGTGGCTGGTGGATCTGTCGCTTAGCCGCACGCAACCAAACCAGAGCTTGTGACGTGGTAGGAGGTGATGTGGTGTAACCGCTTCGCCGTATCTGTGAAGTCGAAAACCAAGCAGTACCCAATCTCGTAAGTATGAGAGAAAAATTTGAACAACTAATAGGCGATGCTGTTTATATTTACTTATAATTTTAACTTGTATAGCTAGTAAAACTATGCTAATTACAACAATGGGTATGACTAATTTATTAATGCGATATTTATAATTATTAAAAAAAAACCTGTGCACAGAGGTAGCGAAAATAATGCAAAATATTTACTTATAAAAATGATATATACAATTTGAAATTTGATATTAAAAAGAAATCTGCACCTCAGACTAGGACGAGAATGATTTTTGTTTTCGATTAAAAGTTATATTAAGAAATATAAAAATTTAAGATACGGTAATATAATCAGGTGCACAACCCAGGCAGAAATCCAGAGGATAGCTCGAATTCGTAGAACCTAGATGAGTAGATATCTCGAGAAAACGGTACAAGAAATACACAAAAAACGATAAATGAGATAGAATCTACTCACCAGGGCTTCCAGGGACTTCCACGGCGCTCGAGCCCCCTGTGGACCTCTCCTGTGCTGGCTGAACTGTAACTGAACTCCTGGGGCGGTACGCGTGGTTGACTACACGCCAGAAAACCAGGGCTCCGGTAGATAAGTTTCACATGAAATTGAAAGATAACAAATATTAATTAATGAATACTAAGATTTCAACGATACACTCTTGATCACACCGCTAAATTAGGGTTGAAAAATCGTAAAAAGTGGCCAAGCCAAAAACATGATGCGAGCACCTCAAGAACGCAACGAGAAGTGTCTTCGGAACGAGAACTTAATCAGAACCTTTTGTGGTACGATATCCGGTTTCGAGATTACGGAATGTTCGATCGGATTCTATAAACAACCCGCGAAAATTCTTAGTAAAAAGGCACTATTCGTACCACAAAAAAGGTTAGGTAGATGAACAAAATTGACACTTGACCGGGGAATCGACTGTAAACACAAATCACTTTAGTTAGATAAATTTGATATGATCGGAATAATATCAGGTATTTATTGCCAAAAGTAAGCACAACAAATTAAAATGTATTTTACTTTAACAAGCAATCAAAGGGAATTATTTAGTTACATACCTGAACTTTGGAATCTGGCTCGCCGACCAATATTCACACAACCACAAAATACAAATCCACGTCAGAAGAAGAAGAGTCTAATCGTATGCGCGATAGGCGTAGCATTATCTTTCGGTCACAGGGGTGGTTCAATAATGAATTGATAAATTTAATGAAATCAAAACGCTGTAACGGAATGAGACAAAATTTCCGTTACAAGAGCGATGTGATTGGCCAGCGAGGTAAGGGGCGGGGCCTAGGAGGAAAGTAGAGGGGGCCGTCCCAAGTGTCGCGTTACCTAAAACTGAAACCTATCGAACAAAAAAAAATTCAAAATCGGTGCGCAAATAAAAATTTTATTTTCGCGGAAGTCCAAGGAAATTCGGATGAATTCCACTGGAAGTCCTAGGAAGTTCAAGGAAATTTGGAAAAGTTTAGGGAAATCCACCAGAACTTCCCTTTCAGAGGGAAGTTTTGTACGTTTTTTGACCAGAGAAACGCCCCTCGCGTATAGGGGTAACTTTTTTATTTTTAAAGATACAATATCGGTTAAATGAGCAAAATTGGGCAGAATTAAGAGTGAAATGTGCTCATATTTTCAAAATTTTTTGTTTAGCGTTAGATTGTTTGGAAAAACTAAATATAATTTTGCAGAACTCTTTAGACCGAAATATAGAGGAAATGTGCTGAATCGTATTTTGTAATAAAATGAATGTTTTAATAGCAAAAAACAGAGTTGACCTTCAAGTAACCTTGAAAACGACGTCTGCCAACAAGTGGAAACGTGCGTTTGATTGCCCCTTCATATGCTACAACTTTTATATTATTTTTTTCGTTTTTTGTTTCTGAAGTATTTATTTTAAAAAATATATTAAATATAATATTATTATATAATTAATATTTCTCAAAATGGAACACCGACAATTTTCGACATATAATGTCAGTTTATATGCTAGTGTTTGTGCTTTCCTAGCCGAAAATACAAATACACTACGTCTGGCGACATAACATATTAAGGTAACTTTACCCAACCTACACGCATAAATGCAAAGCCAACTAAAGTAGTTTTTAGTACCGCCGCCGTTTACCTTTCATTGTAAAAGCTAAAAATATACAAGGGTTAAAATCACAAATCAGAGTCGTAGCTCAGAGACTCTGATCTGCCGAATATACCTATATTTTCATGGGTTGCTGAGATATTTAAGAAAAACCGGATTTTTGAAATTTGTATTTTATTTTTTTCTGGCGCCATTTGCGATAATATTGAAAAATAAATAATACTTTTTCATTGCAACTTTTCCTGGACTACGTCACAGTATCTTTAGATTTTCGGGGCGACGTTTCGTTTTTGAGATAGAGGGATCATCTTCATTTTTTTACATACGGACCTTGATTTTTTATTGCATATTTCGAAATGAATCGTTGTCCTGAGTACAACGATGTATGACACATACATATTTTTTTCTCATTTTAGCTGTTAAAATGCAAATTACTAAGAAAAAAATTAATACGGTCCCGGACTATGCATTTTTCTCTCTTTTTTTTTCAATGCTATTCCTATTATAACAGGTGATCATTATTTTAATACCTACTGGATTAATTATACTCCATGTTTGTCATATTTTAACAACAATAATTAGTAACAATAGTGAGATACATTTTACCTAAAGTATAAAAAAGAATTTCAAATATGATAAACATAGAGTTTAATTAATCCAGTAGGTATAAAAAAAAAACGATCACTTGTTATAATTGGAATAGCTTTGGAAAAAAAAAGAAAAAAATGCATAGTCCAGGACCGTATTAATTTTTTTCGTAGTAAATGTGCATTTTGGAGGCCAAGACGAGAAAAAATATGTATGTCATACATAGTTGTACTCAGGACAATGATTTATTTCGAAATATGGAATACAAAATTTAGGCCCGTATTTAAAAAAATGAAGATGATACCTCTATCTCAAAAACGAAACGTCGCCCCGAAAATCTAAAAATACCACGACGTAGTCCAGAAAAAGTTGCAATGAAAAAGTATAATTTATTTTTCAGTATTATCGCAAATGGCGCCAGAAACAAAAATAAAATAAGCTAGTGTCATTAGTATCTATGAATATATTAAAAGGAGTCGTATTTTTTGTAAACGTTTCAAATTCGGTAGTTTTTTTCAGGTAGTTGTAAATAAAATTACATTCACACAGCCAACTAAACATAAAATTCCAGGTCATTCTTAAGGTGTAATACCGTAAATCCACAATTTGTCGATCGCTCTTGGCCATCAACAGTGTTTTTCTATAAAGACATCGACGGTGTAGCGCACAAATGTGTTAAGTACACTTTTTGATCAAAACGAGTTATGTCCACCAGACAATAGCTTACGATCGGTATTTTTATATGCACAAATGTGTCAAGTACATTTTATTAGTTTTAGGATGGGTAGCGCCATCTGACATTTGTACTAAGTACTAAACCATTACAGATTTCTAACTCTTATGTGTCAAAAGCACTTAACACATTCGGCATGCACAATACCGGCTAGTATTTGGTGTTAAGTGCGCACTTAGCACATTTGTGTCACATAAATATTTTATAACCTCAAAAAGTGCATGTGGATGTGTCATTAGTAGTTGTTGTCGAGTAATATATTGGTATTGATATAAGTGCAAGTTTTAATCATGTCTTCAAGAGGCAAGAAGATAATTAATCTGGTATTGAACCCCGAACTTAAGGCTAAAACACAAAGTGGTAAGTGCAGAATTTCGCTGCTTAATTTGTTATGATTACATTGTATGTACCTAATATTATTTAACTTGGAATGTTTCTGTTATATTTTTAGGCCCTTCACAAGAACACAAGTCTATAATAAACATAATAAGCGATGTGGTAATCAAACCACCTTTAGATACAAAGTGGTCATCGCAGGATACAATAACCTGTAGTATTTCTGAAAAGCAAGCCCAAAACGCGTCTTTGGTTAATGAAGATCATTCCTATCAATGTAAGTAGGTAATTTGCAGATACGGTATACCTAATAAAAACTTCTTATTTACAGTTGGACAAATAGAAAAAAATAACGATTTTGTGGAGCAGGCAGAATCACCTTGTGCGGAACCAGTCATCAAAGCCAAATTTGAATATAAAAAACATGGTAAGCCTCTTCAATATTCTTCAATCAAGAAAAGTATATTGTTTTATTTTCAGATGATGAAATACAAACAAGCAATGATTGTTTTGATTTGCCGGGATCATGTCGTTGCTCTGCAGAGCAGATCGAAGCCGAATCGGAATATGAACAAAATGCTGACCCTTTTGAGGATTCCTTCATTTCATATGAACCATCCGAAGAAGACGATGAATCTGATTGTGAAATGGGACTGCCTTTATCAACATTTAGAAAACTTAAACGATCAGAGCTTGCAGAACTAGATACAAGTGAACAGAAACGGCCTAAGAAATGAAATAGAAAAGCCAATAAAGAAGCTTGGCAGAGAACAATTAATAAAAACCTTAGACTGCGAGGGCAACCGTACAAAAATCGAAGTGGAAGAGAAATACTCGATAAAAATCCCAAAGAATTGGACTGTACAAGATGTCGTTATAAATGTCAGGAAAACATTTCTGAAGATCAGAGACACATTTTATGCCAGGAATATTATAGCTTGGCAGACTACATTCGTCAAAAAATGTACATAGCTTCCCACATGCAAAATATGCCTGTTGTTAGAAAGAGAACTAGCCCTAAGACTAAAAATAGACAGACATCCAGAGCCTACTTTCTACAAGCCACCAATGGTGTTCGACACAGAGTGTGCCGAAATTTTTTTTTGTGCCACGTTGGCTATTTCGCACAGAGTAACTGAAACGTGTGCAAAAGGTATTAGTAGTACTGGTGTATACACTGGATATGATAAAAGAAGGGATACCATTCCTTTTAATGTTACCTCAGACGAAGCCAAAGAATTTGTAAAAGAACACATTGACTCCTACCCAAGAATTGAGTCTCATTACTGTAGACGAGATTCTACAAAGTTGTATCTTTCTCCGGATTTAAATCTTTCTATAAGGTACAGGATGTACAAAAATGAATTTTGTACCCAAAAAGGTATAAATCCAGTTTCAGAATTCGTGTATAAAAAAGTTTTTTATGGATACGAGCCTAGGTTATCGTTTTACATACCAAAAAAAGATCAATGTTTTCAATGCAATGCATATAACAGCGCGAAAGATAAGACCATTTTACAAGAAGAATATGAAACACATAAAAGAAGAGAAAAAAAAGCCATGAAAATTAAAGAAGAGGATAAAAAAAGGCAGTATCAGAAAAAGGAAGAACTTTTAGATCTATTTCATTTGACCTGCAAGCAGTGCTTTCGGTTCCACATGCTGGTGACAGCCAAATTTATTATAAGCATAAGCTTAATGCTTCTAACTCTAATGGACATTGTTTCGTGTGGGATGAGACCCATGGCAATAAGGGAAGTGCAGAAATAGGAACATGTCTCATAACATATCTAACGAGTTTACCAGAAAGTGTCGCATTTCGCATCATTTTCCGATACTTGTAGTGGTCAAAACAGAAATAAATTCGTTGCTGCAGCGATGCTTTTTGCCGTTAATAAAATAAATCACCTAAAGACTATAGACATGAAGTTCATGGAATCGGGTCACTCATACTTAGAGGCCGATTCCATGCATGCTACCATAGAAAGGGCCAAGAGACATAAAAAAATATATTCTACACGTGAATGGGAACTTTTAATATCAATGGCTAGAATTAAGCCTCGTCCTTACTTAGTCAATGACCTAAAGTACACCGATTTCTTTAACTTGCAACAACTAGCCACTGATATTGTTGTTAACACAACCCATAATGTTCAACAAGAAAAAGTTACCTGGCTTAATATAAAGTGGATGCGTTTTCAGAAGGAAAAACCCTATATTATTCAGTATAAATACAACCTCTCCGATGAAGAATTTTTTTGAAATTGATGTGTCTAATAAACGTAAACCCGGAAGAAAGAAAAGCTGGGAAACAGTAACATTAAATCAAAAGTATCACGCCAGATTACCTGTATCCCAGAAAAAGAAAAAAGATCTTCTCTATTTGTTGTCAAATAAAATAATTCCCGAAGATTATAATACTTTTATTAAGGATATCCCTGAGGCAAGCAGTGCAACTAAACTTGGTGAAGCAAAGTTAGATGATTAATGCTAATTTTGAAATAAAGTTATATTATTATAAAATAAAATTAACATTAATCGCCTATATACATATAACTCTTGATAACTGTATTTCTTTTATTTTGATAAAATCTGGATGTTTTTCGCAATAAAACATAATTTAAAAGTTAATTGTTTATTATTTTCTTAAGCGAGAAAAGCATTATTTTAGAACCACAAATGTGTTAAGTACTGTAGATGTATATAAAAATATGATTTTTCTCTTATTAAAAAAAATATTTGGTTATTATGCTATTGGCCTGCGATACATATTGAATAAACAACCTCTACCGAAATAACATAATCACAATTAAGTAATGTGCTGTATTACTACAACACAGAGAACCTTAATTTTTGCGCCCTGAAAAATTTACATTTTTTCACTTAACACATTTGTGCGCTACACCATCGACATGTGCGTGCAGTCTGCCTGGAGCTCGATTCGAACCAAGGTCGATCGAAGACAGAAAAACTTGTAATCTAAATAGTTAGTAAGGCTCCGAACATCGCCACCGTTACAGAAATAATTCATTTGGGCACTCTGTGTCTAACTCGGTTCTGCAGCTCTTACACTGTTTCCAGCAGTGCCTTGCAGAAGTTGTAAAGAGGGTGCCAATTAATTGAGCCATATTCTAAATTAGCTATAAAAATTAAAAGCTTTGAAACACTGCCACTGTAACACATAAAAATTCAACTGCCACAACTTCATATATACATAATAGGTAGTAAGTGTCGAAGAGGAGAGAGCTTAATAGAGTAATATCTCTGATTAATGGTATAATCTGAAATATTGACTAGCTAACATTAATTATATTACCTATTTGTAATTTTCCCTATGAAGTTCTGAGCAAAACCGTATTCCAGGAAAACAGTTATACAGTTCGCCGGCTTCTTGTCATTTCAGGATTAGTGGTCCCCAATGAATTGGACGATCAACGTCTCCCGTGATGTGAGCGGTCCCCAGACGAAGCTGCTTTGTGCCAACTCACATCAAACGAGACCAACAATCGCATAAACTCGCCTTAATACTGAAGAGGGTCCATAAATTTATCAAATAAACATAAGGAAACGTATATTGCGAGAACTCTGAGTGATGTCACAATATTATGCTGAGGTGGGTCAAGGACAAATAAGATGGATTGCTTTTCATCTTCATCTTATTCTTTTCATATTTGGTATAAAATCCTCTTGCTCAAATTTTCATAATATTTCCAGAAGTCTAGATTTGGGACAAGAGAGGGTCTCATAATACAGCGTGTGCATTTACTACTCCCTTCTTCGATTGTGGCTATACTTTTAAGGATAAAAAAAATCGGTTCGGGGGATCCAAATAAGGGAAGATGGAGCACATTTTAAAATTAGTTTGGTATATACAGGGTGTTCCAAAAAAGTGTGGCGACAAAAAAATATTTATTTTTAATGGAATGACCCGATTTTTTTATCGCAAATGAAGCATATCAAAGTGTAGTATACGTCCCTAAATTATTTCCGCTTCTATCTGCGGCGTTGCCAAGTTATAATTTTTTTAAAGTATTTTTTGCTAAATACCAACCCTTCATTAATATTGCTATATTTTTCTTGTGGCTTGATTTTTTCTCTTGAAACTCTTATGTTCTTATGGTTATGTAAATAGAAATAATTTTCATTTTTATGATACGCAAAACCCTCATAAGATTTTTGTGAATAATTTGCAACACAAATGGAGTATTAATGTTTGGGGAGGAATAGTTTATAATTTCGTTCTAGTTTGCTTTTCATAGGCAATATTTCCTGTGCGATCGAATCGCTCCTTTAAGTTCTGCAGCATTCTGGTATCAGGATGTCCTCTCTTTGGGAATTTTTGGGCATAAACTCGAGATGCAAAAAACAATTTCCAAAACATTCACCAATTACGTAAATCATACTTATCAAGTCTTGTTTACAATAATTCATTTTGTGACAACTTTTTGCTGTTTGAAATGAAACAACGAACACAGAATACAAGCAGCAAATGAAATATTTACCAAATGTCAAACTAGAACCAAAACCATGGCCTCCTATGAGTTCTTCTAAAACTTTTAACTTTTTAATTTAATATTCTATTTATGCAGGTGTAGTAGGTATACAAAAATATGGTAAACTACAGATTGTAACTGGTACTAACGCTATTTTGATATGCAGCTTTTTAAATAAGTACAAGTTCGATTCCCGAGTAATTTACATGTATGTAATAAGTAAAAAAGTTGAAAATTTTCTGTTTATACTGGATTTTTGAAAAACTGCTAGAGATAGAGGTACTGTATTCAGTATCAAATTAAAGCTGAATGAATGCTCTATCCAATAGAAATGTTAGATATAGGGTGTTCCATTTGAAAAAAAATATATTAATTAAGTTTGAAAATGTCGGAGTTTTGGTGTGAAAAGTGAAACATCCTGTACAAAAATTTTCAACTTGGTTCTTAGTTATTAATAAAATGGTTACGTGTAAATCCACAACCAAAATTTCAAGAGAAAAAATCAAGCCGCAAGAAAAATATAGCAATATTAATGAAGGGTTGGTATTTAGCAAAAAATACTTTTAAAAATTTATAACTTGGCAACGCCGCATATGGAAGCGGAAATAATTTAGGGACGTATACTATACTTTGATAGGCTTCATTTACGATAAAAAAATCGGGTCATTCCATTTAAAAAAATATTTTTTTTTTGTCGCCACACTTTTTTGGAATACCCTGTATTTACCAAACTAATTTTAAAATGTGCTCCATCTTCCCTTATTTGGATCCCCCGAACCGATTTTTTTTATCCTTAGAAGTATAGCCACAAGCGAAGAAGGGAGTTGTAAATGGACACGCTGTATATTCGAGTAAAAATCATTAGTCCCGATTTTAGCCCAAAGCTAAGACAATATTTGTTTTTATAGAAGCATTGGAAGTTATTGAAGCATTAGAAGTTCGATTAATGACAAAACTAGATCTTGCTTGCTAAATTTTCAAATTGTCAAAAATGCTTCATTGCAACAATTCAATGTATTTGGAATTAAGCCTGTTAAAGCATAACATCTCTTCTATCAATAATTTACAATAAATGTTGTCGATATCTACAAGCGCGTTATATAGTAGAAGATCCTTGCTTTTCGTCTAACACGGTCGATACGTAAATTAGCGAATTACAGTAATAGGCAAACAGGCTTTTGATCTAGATGTGATTAAAATAAATGGTAGCGAACGTCTTCGATTTAGTATAGCCGTCTGCCACTTAAAAGAGTCCGTCGTCCTATCCGGCAATATCTGTAACATTGTCTTGCCCACGGACAAGAAAAAACGGGCGGCGTCCTTTGTAGGCATAGAACCCATTCTTGCGTGTGCTTCTCTCTACACAATCTAAATACGAATAAGGACATTCTTTAAACGGTTAGATAAGTAGACATGTCAGCCGATTCCTTTGGATGTAAATTTGTAGGCAGGCACTCGGATACTCGGCCGCGGGATTCTGTGCCGTGATCGTTATTTTGTTTGCGTTAAAGCTACGTTTTCCTAGCTGCGTGAAACGGAGTAAGGAAGCCGCCCACGTGAAACGCAGTAAGGAAGCCGCACGCGTAAAACGTAACGCAATGGATAAAAAATGTGAAGCAATGCATCTATTTTCATACATGAGCTTTAAACGTTGGCAGAACGTGAAACACCGGAGGGAATCGCAGCACCACGCCGAGGAAGTCAACAACGCGACGCTGTGACGTCAGAAAATAAGGAGCTTCCTACGCGATTTTGTTTAACTGAAAACGAAAAACTAATAGAAATGTTATGATTTGTCGAGGACATTTATTTTATTTTTGATGGGCTCAGATCCAGCCTCATGCACAAGCTAGTTTCTTTTTTTTATAATTTTGGCCACATGACGATACATCGGTGGAAATTGTGCAGATTTGTAAAGCACTTCCTACGCAATTGAAGACTCGCACGCAGAAAAGCGGTAGCGGAACCTTCAGTGTGTGTAGGAAAACATAATTTTACGAGACTTTTCAAAATAATTAGAATATGTTGTAGGAATTGAAAAAGGCAAAAGACAAGTAATGACACATACTTTGGCTGAGTTGGTTTTCCTATACACAGTGTGTCTGTTTTCATTTGCATTTTTCTCAAAGCTATATTAGGCACTTTTTAATCGAAATCGAAAAATATTCATTCGTTGTTTTTCTGTGTGGTGCCAAACTATGAAAAGGTGAATAATTCAAATTTGTGGTACGGATCATATTTTAGAAATTTTAAAACAACAGATATGTGGATCTAGAGAGAGAAAAAAATCACTGATGATGCAATCCTAGACACTACGTCCTTCACCTACAAGACGCTGAACAATAAGAAACCTTGTCTGTGTTTATTTGTGTAATTGTGTATAAAAAGCATTTGATATTCTGTCTCACCAAAAGCTACTGGAAAAATTAAAAAAATATCGTATTCGTGCAAATGTGTTGAATTTACTTAAGAGTATTCTCTCAGACAGAGAACAATATATGAGAATAATAAACAAAATAAGGAGTACCTCAGGGAACAGTGTCTGGACCTATTTTGTTTAATTTGTATTTAAATAGGCTGCATACCTCGAACAAAACTCGAAAAATTATTATTACCTTTACTGATGACACCCAATTCTATAGGTGCACATCATTACAGATCATTATTATTAAATTATTATTAAACCTGAGACAAAAAGCATAACAATTAAACTAATTAAAAAATGGATTGCCTACAACTTATGATGAATTTAAATAAAACTTATGCTTATTTTTCGCGAGCTACCGCAACCACTTGCCTAACCCTGGACCGCTGGAAATAGTTCAAGGTATTAAAATTGAAGAGTTATAGCTTCTTCAATGACGTATTTGGGCATTATTATAAATTGGAACCTCAGATGACACCTACAAACAGAGAGTTTAGAACAAAAATTTTTACCAAAATTTAAACAACTGAAAAATTACCTCAGCATAAAACATCTCAGAATTGTATATTTGAAATGGGTATTAAAAGTCATTTATGGAAAAGCTGGACAGCCCAAATCTTTGATGCTTGTGTGTTTTCATAAAAATTGCTCTCAAATGAAAAATAAATATGTAATTTTCAAAATATAAAGAAACTTAAAAATAAATTACCTATCTAAACCAAAGTTTATAGAATAAAAATATTCTGTAAACTTTGTCTAAACGATGTAACTAGGGGATACCGCATCTACCCGTTAAAAAAAGGATTTATGTAGTAGGTAATTCACTAACAAGTAGATACCTATATCTACTTTATTAGTGTAGGTACATGGTACATACTTAGTTTATTTCCACGGATGCATAAAATGAACCATTCCACCTATAGTAGTTGAGCTTGTATGCAATGGACTAATATACTTAGGAATAAAAATTACCTTTTTGCATCGGAATTTGTAAATCATGTCTAGATAATCATAGAACCACACCGACAGATTTTTTTGTCAATTAGTTTGCTAAAAATTGGAAAAAAACGGTCGAAAAAGTAGGGAATTTGACGTCACGATCCCTAATTTCAATAAGTACCTGCTATTTTCTTACTTATTTTCTCTTTTTTATACAGGGTGTTTCTAAATTATGGTGCCAACGTAATATGACAGGTAGAAAATGTCATTTTTAACAAAAAATTTTCTATAAACATGGGTCCGAAAATGCATAATAAAAAAGTTACGGGGTGATAAAGACAAAGGTACAGTTTGAAAAACATATTTTTCCCAAAAATTTCTACAGAAGTTATACAATTTAAATGAAACGTGGTACAATCCTTTAGTGATGTTTTACTCAATGAATATTATCTACTTTTTTCTTAATTTTGAACTTACAATTCATCTGTAACATTTAAA
The DNA here is from genome assembly GCA_963920635.1 of Pseudeuparius sepicola. Lineage (NCBI taxonomy): Eukaryota > Metazoa > Arthropoda > Insecta > Coleoptera > Anthribidae > Pseudeuparius > Pseudeuparius sepicola. The sequence goes on from OY987303.1 coordinate 33,684,245, forward strand.
TGCGGTAGGCGATAATTTTATTTTTCGAATTTTGGAGTTAACTGGTGTTTTGGGGCACGTTTTGCCGATTTAAACGCAAACGGTTGATTTTATAGTTATGGAACAAAAGTACCCTTTTGTTGCAAAATGAAAAGATGCACTAAAATGATGAACCTGCAAGACCAAAAAGATAATCTCAAAAAAGTTATGAGTAAAGAGCGGAATATATGCAAATTGCATATTTATGCATTTTTTGCATATTTTATTCAATTTCGCAAAACATTACATATTTCTGGGAAAACTATATTTTTGTGCATATTTGCATGTTTTTCCTATACTTATTTATAGATATAAGATATAACCAAGATTATGAGAGCCCAGAGACAACTCGCAGTGGGTAGTGCAAAGTCAAGAAATCCTGAAAAATGCGGATGCAGCTATAGTCCACCTTACGAAAGAATATGAGCCTCAAGAATCTTTACTGGGCTTGCTAGGCGTTGCCGGATCGCAAAAAACCTGTACAATTCTGGTGCACTAGCGTAATGGCTTTGGTTTATTATATTTCCTAAGGAGAATTATATTTATTTAGTAGTAGTAGTATAATTATATAGTTACTCGCATTCTTGAGGCTCGTATTCTCTCGTATGGTGGACTATAACCAACTTGTTTTTATTAAAGTTAATTTTAGTTTTATACCAGATATAATTCTTTCATTAGAAAGTAGAAATTTAGGTTTAAGCGAATAGGTTGATTTTGTTCAAACATTTTCCGCTAAATGTAGAAAGGTTCCCGGTGATGTAGGTATTAAAGTTAGAAAAAAAATTAGAAGTTCTACCGTTGAAGAATGAAGGGTTCAAATCTTTAATGGCAGTAAAGAGTATTTTTGATGGTAAATCATCCAACGAAGTTGCACCTTGGCCATATACCTTACTACCCAAATTAAATAATTGTCCTATTATACATCGGCAGATGTTGAGAGAAGCTTTTCTATATATAAACATATTTTTACCGACAGAAGGCAAAGATTTTTATTGGAAAACTTTAAAAATTATTTAATCATAAATTCCTACTGGGTATACAATTTCAAATTAACATCTTTTTCTAATTCTGCTTTAATATAGGTAGTTTACGAGGTATTTTATGTATTTGTTTTCCTTTCATTTTTCTTAAAATATACCCTTTGTCTAAAATCAGTTTTGGTGTTTTTTTAAGGTATTTGTACATATAATATAAATGCATATTATTGCATATTTGGCCAAATAAATGCATATTATTGCATATTTTAAATAAAAATGATGCATATATATGCGCATATTTCGATTGAAATTAAATGCATATATTCCGCCCTTTAGTTATGAGTATAAAACCTATTGAGCTACCCCGCCCCTCCGCCTCTAGACGATGGGAATAAATTGTTTTTACACGAAATTGTTTCACTTCAGTGACTAAAGGACTGCACCAAGTTTCATTTAAATTGCATATAACTTGTGTAGAAGTTTTTGCAAAAAATATGTTTTTCAAACTGAACCTTTATCACCCTGTATTTCTTATTATGCATTTTCGTACCCATGTTTATAGGAAACATTTTGTTCAAAATTACATTTTCTACCTGTCATATTATTATATTGGCATCATAATTTAGAAACTCCCTGTATAACCAGGCACTCCCAGGCAAATTATTATATTCAGTTTGTATGCGCCTGATGAGAAATAATCAAATTTCATAGTATTTAAATGAAATATTTGGATATTACTGATCCCATTCTGAACTTATTAGATGTCCCCTAAAAAACAGATGACATATTACTAAATTCTTTAAGGAGAATCGTCGGCAACTTTTCAGAGTGTGTGCGTTTATAACCTCACTTTCGCCCGCGGAAACCAAGGTTAATAACCTTAGCAAAAACTAAATAATTTCTGTTCAGTTAACGATCTTTGCTGAGAATACTTTATTTTTTCGGTTTATAATGAAGACAAGATTTGTTAAAGCTTGTCCTGATAACTTGCCTTGCATAGATCGATACTGTTAAGAATTTATTAATTTTCCAGGCAAATTGAAAACCGTAACCAGTTTGGTGGCGAAAAACCCAATTAAAATTCAATGGTTCTGTTTGAGCTACAAATAAATTTTAGAAAATACCCTGGAAAAGTGTTGAAACGAGGACATCCTGTTCTAGCGAGTAGTACCGCATTGTAATGTGCTTTCTCTGCTATTCAGTTCATAATCGTTGCATTAGAATAACAAGGTTCTATCTGCTTTTTTTAGGAAATGGGGGTTTTGGCATGATATGGTTCTATCTGCTGAAATCTTTATAAGGTTACTATTACAGAGTTCTATCTCAACAATTTTGTTTCAGTTTTTGGCAAAACAAAGTTCTAACTTGCAGTGCTTGATATAACAGAGTTCCATCTACATGCAGATAAAACTTTATTATACCTAACTGAATTGAACGCAGCAGATAGAACCTTGTTATTTGACTTTTCGATATAGCCAAACTGAAAAACTAACCTACAAAATAATGAATTATTAAATTACTTAACTTGTTTTCAGCAATGCTGTTAGCTAACAACAACGCCAATCAAACCGAAGTAAGGGGGCAAGAAGATGATTCTACTTCTTTTGGAACGAAGTAATTTTTATTGTTATAATTGGCACTTTTATAGTAAAATAATTTTTAATTATAGCAGTGCCCCAGTCCGTTTTCTTTCAAGTGAACTTCAAGAAAATGTTAATCCGGCAAATCCTGATGCCTTCGAGGAAGCGTCCCATCAAGGCAATAAAATTATAAGTAGTAATACTGTTGTTCTACAAAGCGTAGAAAATACTGAAATTATTGATGGCTTTGTAAACGTTATAAACAGCATTAATGACCTTCCAGAAATTGTTCCAAAAGAATTAGGAAATATAGAAATGATTGCAGAGAAAGCTAGTACAAGTAGTACAACAAATCAAGTTGAAAATGGTGAAACTGAAAACCAAGAAGCAAGAGATGAAAATGTTGAAGAGACCAGGAAGTCAAGAAAGCGTAAAAGAAACCCAAGAAAACAAATATTAGGAAGACAAAATGTCAGTCTGGTGAAGAATATGTAAACGAAAGAGGACAAGCTGTAAAGAAAAGGGCAATAAAAAACTTAAAAAATTGCTTGGAAAATTGTAAATTTAACTGTGAGAAACAAATTTCCATGGACGAAAGAGAGCAAGTTTTTCGATTGTATTGATCCTTGACTCAAAATGAAAAATTCATATTTTTAAATAAATCAACTAAGAAGTTGTGTAAAAGCAGGAAAACAACAAGTAATCAGTCCAGACGCTCCCACTCGTTTTTTTTATTTTTTACAAATCAAGGGGGAGGTAATTCGAGTTTGCAAAGAATTTTCTTTTGGGGCCATTGAACATATCACAAAAACCTGTTTATACAGCTCACTTAGAAGTTGATGAAGTGAAAAAAGATAAGAGAGGAAAGCAAGGTTCTAGAAAATTGGATGGCAGAATAGTAAAAATAATAGGTCATATTAAGCAGTTTCCAGTGGTTGATTCGCATTATTGCAGAAAAATTACAAAAGGAAATATTTATATTCAAATTAAAGTGTAGCAAAAATGTACAGTTTATATGCCCTCTGGTGTCAAGAAAAGTCTAAGATTCCTGTAAAATTATCTTATTATCGATATATTTTTACAAACGAATTTAATTACGGATTTCACATGCCTAAAAAAGACAGGTGTTTAAGTGTGAAAAATATAAAATAAAAAAGAAGAAAAAACACTAACATTAGAAGAGGAAAATTTGTATGAAGAACATGTTGAAACAAAAAATAAAATGAGATTTGAAAGAAATAGAGACAGAGAAAGTAAAGTTCCCACCCTCTGCTTTGATTTAGAAAATGTAATAACTTGCCCTCGTTCAGAAGTGGGTGATTTTTTTTATTTACAAAAGTTGAATATATATAATCTAACAGCGTACTTTTCTACCACCAAAAAAGTCTATTGCGCTATATGGACAGAAGAAAGGCAAGGAAGAGGTGGAAATATAATCGCCAGTGCATTTAAAAGAATTGTGGACAAACTCCTAAGTGAAAATAACATATCAGACCGAATCACCTGGAGCGACGTGTTGCACAAAACCGCAGTTCGTTTATTTCGTATGCTGTGCTAGACATTCTCAAGGAACTCCCCGAACTAAAAAAAAAAAAGTGTAACTATGAAATATTCTGTGCCGGGGCATGGTGCGATTCAGGAAGTCGATAATGTACATAGTTGCATTGAAAGGTATCTGAATAACTTTCAAATTTCATTGTAGGTATGTTATAAAGATATAAAGTTTATAAATTACACAAAAATAGAAAAATCTTTACCCTGCTTAAACAGCCTAACTGAAAATTTGACAGGTAGGTAGTAGTAAACAGTTTTCTATGATTGTTTCATTGTCTCACCGTCCAAAGCCTACTTGTTGAAAGGGCGTGTTTCCAATTATATACACATGAAATCATAAAAGCTATTAGTAATTGATAACTATACTTTAGTAAATCATTAAGTGTTATATATTTTTGGAATGCTAATTTTTTGCATTTTTTGCATTTAAAAAATAATATTTTTTATCCGTAACTCTTAAACCATTGACTAGAAAAAAAAATTAGTAGCAACATTGGATTCTACGTAAAAAAGTGCTTTAAGAATGTTTTTACAAAAACACAAAATTTTCAAGCCGAAAAAAGTTACGGCCACTTTGTGAAAACGCACATTTTCGAAAAACGCCCTGTAACTCAAGAACGGTGACAGATATCGATTTGCGGTTTTCGCCATTAAGTTTATCATAAAAAATGAGCCTCAGACACCGATATCAGTTTCCGTCTATCTCCGTCAAAAATAGGAGTTTCCCTTTAAAAGTGTCCAATTTGGCCCACCCTGTACACCTTAGCTACTCTTTGTCTATTATCTCTTCGCGGAAAAGGAGAAACCTCCCCAAAAAACTTCCAGTTTGGGACACCCTCTGCTTGCAACATGAAAACTGAATTATTTAAGTTTGTTCTATTTTCACTAAATTTAATAAAAAACTTATTTGGGGTTTTGCCATAGAATACAAAATATTTTTTTTCTTGCAAATTCCTGATTTCTTATTTTTTGGCTGATGCATATATTTTTTAATTTTATCTTACATTAACCACAATCACGTAATATGGTTTGTTTGGTTTAACCAGCTACATGGTAGGTTTTTTTAACTTAACTCTGGTGCACATTGTTTGCTTTTTCTGTATTGTTGCTATAGTTAGTTACAACAAAAACAGGAAAAATGTAAATAAATCAATTAATGGTATTTATAATGTGAATATTGGAAATATTTATTGATATAAAAATAGGTAGCTTACCTAAACAAAAATATTTTTTGATAATTTTTATTTGCCAATAAAATTTTAAAAATATTACAATAAGTAACTATTTTATCATTATGTACCTACTTTGCCATTATAATGGTATGGCAAATAATATGTTACTTGCATTTTCCTTTAGTAAGATATGTAAGATGGATTTCAATTCTCCAAAAATTAATTTGGAATATCTCAGTCATGAAGACGGTACCATCTGTTAAAACCAAAAAATCAAAAGATATTATTTTCCAGAAAAGATACATAATACCTATGTATAGTGAAAATATTCTAAGGAATTATCTCATTTTTTATCAGGATGCTTCGGCAATCACGATATAATTTACCTAAATGGGTCTAAAATAGTTTAAGCTATCTCGACTTAGCCAAAAGGCATTCGCACTCCCTCTACGGGGAACATTCACTCAGATCCCGGGCATCCCGGATACCAAAAGGATCTGGCTCGGACGAGACCCTTGCCATGTAATCGGGCCTTAGGTGACATTGATGTTGTTGGACGATCCTGCATTCCCCATGAATTTCCTGACGGTTCGGGCTGTCGCAAGTAGTACCGCTTTCTGCATGGACCTGTAAAGACTATCAGTTAGATTCAGCTCCTTGATGTTTCTCAGCAAACTTTTTGGTATAACACCAGTTGTTGACATGATGATTGGAATCGTCTGGACGTTCTCCATTTCCCATTGCCTTCTAATTCGTTCTTCTAAGTCTCTGTACTTCGCGATCTTCTCGACTTGCTTCACACGCAGGTTGTTGTTGTTCGGGATGGCCACATCAATCAGAGTTGTCTTCCTAGAAATTTTATCAACTATTATAAGGTCCGGTCTGTTATGGGCAACTCGTTGATCAGTCAGAACTGTACGATCCCAGTACATCTTGTAGTTTCTGTTCTCAAGAACAGGCTCAGGTGTGTAGTTGTAATATGGGACCCTCTCTGTCTGCACAAGCAGCAGCTTTTCCGCCAGTTCCTGGTGCAAGATCTTGGCAACCGAATCGTGTCGTTCCTTATATTCCGTTGATGCAAACATCTGACATCCTCCTGTTATGTGCTGGATTGTTTCTGAAGTTGGGCACCCGTATCTGCATCTGTCATCCACTACCGATGCATCTCCTACAATGAATTTTAGGTAGTTGCGAGTTGGTATAACCTGATCTTGTATGGCCAGTAAGAAGCCTTCTGTCTCTGGGAACATTCGTCCCGAGGTCAGCCAATAGTACGACGCTAACTTGTCGACATGTTCCTGGTTAACCTCATTAGGATGCCTCCCGTGCAGCGGCTTCTCTAACCACCTCTGTAGTTTATCGTTGTCGGTTCGGTGGTGATTGTGATGCTCGTGTTCCGTCAGACGTAGCGGTGTTGAGACGAGCTATTATTATTATTATTATTATTATTATTATTATTATTATTACTATAAGTTTTTCGACTGAAAACTTGGCTTTAGTGTTTTTACATAATTTATCTTTCTAACATCACCAAGAATCGGCACCTTCTCTAATATTCTAGTGTTACATTTTTTAACCGATGCAGGTCTCACTACTAATTTACATTCTGTAAGTAAGGGCTCATGTAAATAAACTTATATTATTATTAATAATAATCTAGGCATCTAGGCTATGAAATCAAAAACAAATGACTCTCAAAGTATAAATTATTATCCTTGTGAAACAATGTTATTGCTGTAAAAAACATAACGCCATGCTAAATTACTCAATAAAAAGAATATATTTGTGAAATATAACACATTTTGAATGTTTGAAACTAAAATTAAATTTTATTTGCTTTAACTTAATATACTCTTTAATAAATACATTTTCTAGTCTTCTCTCTTATCATTTGTCATATCCAACTTATAATAACTGCCAATTCGTGGAGCACTTCTATAGGATGCGTATTATTCTTTCACTCATTAAAAAAGTAGGCATTGAAAAACACATAATATGAAGTTCCTACAAAAATTAAAGTTACATTTTAAACATACATGTCAGAAAAACTTACATTAGAACAAAATATTATGAAATTATTACTACTTGTGAATATTCCAGAAGTTTCAATGAAGTGGTCCCAGTTTTTAATGAGCGACGTCCAGTGGATATTTTTTCATCAAAATTGATAGATACAGGACTATTTGATACCTTTAATAATAGTAATGATAATGACAATGGTAATGATAATGGTAATGATAATGGTAATGCTAATGATAAGGGTAATGGTAATGGTAAGGGTACTACACGAAGCTGTTTACTGCGTTTACCTAAATTATACCATTCAGGAAATCATGTATGTCTCAATTTTATTCGAATAATAAAAATATAACAAAGAAAGATTTTTAATAGCTGTAATTATAAATAATAAAGGATGTTTTAGTGGCATATCAGATAAGGGATATCAATTGGAATAAAGAACACCTAGCCGATGGAACCCGTATCTCCGGTAGTTGGTTAAGTGCCTACGGCCAAAGTAGGAGTCCCGGGTTCGAGTCCCAGCTGGAGTGCATTATTTTTTTCCAATTAAAACATCCTTTATGATTTATAATTACAGGTATTAAAAATCTTTCTTTATATAATAATAATAATAATAATAATTCTCACCCTCACAATACTCCAAACTAGGAGTACCCCAGAAGCAACTACATTTTGTTAATATTCTTGGCTTAGGTGAGAATTTCCAAGTTCGATACTTGATGAACAAATAGGAAGTTCACGTAACCAACAATCATGAATGGTTACCCTACACCCTCTAACCCCTTCTGGTAGTTGTAGAAGACACCGAAGTTTCCTACATCTCACCGCTACTAATGTCAATTGGAATAAAGAGCACCTAGCTGATCGAACCTGTATATCTCCGGTAGCTTATTGATATCCAATTGATATCCTTTACCTATAATGTGGCACTAAAACATCCTTTATTAATAAAAATATATATTGTAAATGTGCCGTCATATTATAATAGTCTTGTACAGACTTATTTGCGCCTTTATATTTTATGCAGGTATTTATATTAATAGTTGAAATTCGTAAAATCATAAGATCAAACGAACTTACCTAAGTGATGTTCGATCTTGATTATATGGAGGCCTCGTCGTAGTACCCTCGCTTCTGTCCGTCTGACCACAAATTTTAAAGGAAAATAGGTTTCTCCCGCCATTCGCTTGCTCCTACCTCGCTCTAACTGCCGTCGGCCCACTCAGTCATATTTAAAGCTGTTGTTGCAAGGACTAATGTCCTTGGGAATAGGTATGGAAATACGGGTGGGATCTGGGGACTTATTTACTTCGACGAGGCCTTCATATAATCAAAATCGAACATCACTTAGGTAAATTCGTTTGATCTTATGATTATATTCGGCCTCGTCTCGTAAATTATGTGTAGATGTTTAAAGAAACTTGCAACAACACATTCCACTCTCTAGGTTATATAGCCTATATAATACTTATATAAGTATTTATTTTATCAAAAATGTAACCGACATTAATTTTCTGTGTTCAACTTTAACACTGTTGTTGTGAATTGTGTATTATCTATAACTGGCCTATTGTAAAAAACGGCAAATGTGTTGGAATTTTTTGTCCATCCTACAGCTAGTCTGATGGTGTCAAACCTTACTCCGGCTCCTCCACCTATATTGACTTGTATCTAAGCCACATTTCTCTAGGATGCTGCTTAGCCATCTGCCAATTGTTTGCGAGGAGGCACGGGGATAAGGATTTTTATACAGTGTGTCCCAATTTGATACTGGACACCATAGGCGCCGACTCCGCGGGTGCTCCGGGGCTCGAGCACCTGTCCAAAAATTTGGCCAGATGTTGGAAGCTCAAGCAAAGGTGACAAGGTCACAACTAAACAATTTGAAAATATGTCAAATGTTCCTCATAAAATCGTCCATAAGACTACGCACTTTTGCGTTATTTACGCAAAGTTAGGTAACTAGTCGTTTTTTGTTTTTGTTTTGTTTTTTGTTTGTTTTTGTTTAAAGACCGCGTCTTAAAATTCAGCCAGCACCGGTTTTAGGAGGATGCATGCTAGGGCGCTAGCACCCGGCGGTTAATTTTAGGAGGCGGTATAAACTGGCCTAATAACTAAAAATAAATCACATTTTGTTGCTATGTCGCTCACGACGCGACACCTTCATTTTGATCGTCGTCTGCAAACATAACATCTGAAACGTTCTCCTATTCATGATCTTATTCATCTGTACGTTGAATATTTTACTCTCCCCCTGGATTTTTGGACGAAAATAAAAATGTCCAAGTGAAAATATCCTAAACTCAGAATATAAAACATTGATTCATTGATTGAATAGATACATTTATTGAAAAATATACTTATTATTGTCAAATAGCTAATTACCGATTCCACGAGACTTGGCTTTTCCCATACATTGTCATAAGCCCAGGGCTGTATATCGTTTGGGGTTCAGGCCCCCCTCATTGAAAAAGACGAAAAATACATTATACTGTTATGATTTTGTAATTTTCTACACCTCTTTTGAACTATCTGTGCTTTATATTACTGAAAAATTTTGCCTTTGGCGCATTTTAGTACCCAAACACCTCTGCTTTCTTTTGTATAGCCGGTTTAAAAAGCAAAGATTTTTATGGGCTCACACTAAAACAAATTTCGAAATTTCTATTGGTCACAGTTGTTGTTCTATAAATGAAGACTGAGTAGGGCTTCTTGGCTACAAATGTTACGAGTCATAGCGAACAAAACAAATTACCACCAGTTAACAAGAATATGTTTTGCTTGGAATTTCTTTTCCCTAATTTAAACTGTTTGACCTTGAATATTTGAAAAATTTTCGCCTGCGGCGCAATTTTGTACCACAAAGATTCGATTTATTATTATTTTTTTAAGTTTTGACTACCTCCTAACTAAAAAGTTTAGCTTTTTGGGCAAAAGTGAGAGAAAAGATAAGGCGTTTTTTAAACCCGGCGATAGTCAAGCTAAAACCGGCACTGAATTCAGCGGACTCTCATAAGATGAATCAGCTGATATCTCCCTGTTTCCCTTTGGAGGAAGTAAGAGACAGATATTCAGCTGATTCATCTGGATGAGAGTCCGCTGAATTTTAAAACGAGGCCTTTCTTATAGAAATACCTTTATTTTATATCATTATATTTACATTGTGTTTTTTTAATCATCAGGGTGATAACTGTTCGTTTTTTGTTATGTACTTTTCTTTTATATTTATAAAAAAAATAACATTTTGGGGGGAGGTTGTATACCTTGGGCACCCAGCCAAATTTTGAGAAGTCGGCGCCTATGCTGGACACCTCAGAAATATATGAAGGGCAAGGAAAACAAATGGTCTCTATTTTTTTATTGGTAGTATCAAGGGCGAGTATCACATAGGCGGTGGTATTTGGATGGCGTAATTATTTCGTGGACTGCTATGATTTTTTAAAATAGCAAATTTTCAAGAAACCCCATTAGGAATTTTTTTACGACAAAACGTTATTAAGAAAACTTGTTCAGAATGAAAAACTGAGTAGATTCGCAAAATTGCAAAAGGTTAGGCCTACTTTGATTTTTAGATTTATCTCATATTTTTTTCTTAGAAAAGTGTCCTTTTTGGAGCTTTCAACATCAAAATTTTATTTTTTTGAAGGTGATCAAGTAATAATATTTTGACGTGAAAGCTCCAGAAAGGACACATTTCTAAGAAAAGAGTGGGAGAAAAAGGCGAAAAAGCTAAAATCAAAGTAGGCCTAGACTTTTGAAATTCTGAACAAGTTTTCTTAACAAGATTTTGTCGTAAAAAAATCCCTAATAGGGTTTTTTGAAAATTTGCTAATTTAAAAAATCATAGCAGGCTATGAAATAATTACCCCATCCAAATACCACCGCCTATGAGATACTCTTCGTTGGGACTACCAACAAAAAAAATAGATACATTTGTTTTCCTTGTTCTGCATATAGTTCTGAGGTGTCCAGTATCAAATTGGGACACACTGTAGGTAATGAACAAGAACTTGCAAGACTCTCGCAAGCCCTTTGTTATCCTGAGATATTTTAAGAGTCTTTGTTACGCACAACTGCGGTAATACTGCAAAGGGGTTGCGAGCTATTAAGAGCTGACGTTTTAAGTCTATTGCAAAAAGAAATTGTGATCTTTTCTTGGAGAAAAATATTGTCTATATTAATTGAGCTCAATGTTTGAATCCTGTGTACTTTCCTGGAGTGAAAAATTCTTAATATCAAGCATTCTTACATAACGTAATACTAGATTAGGATCCCAGGTTTTCTCATATTTAGGCATCGGTGGCCTGTCCGCAAAAAAAACTCCTTTGAAGAATCTCTTTAACCTAAAAACTGCCCCTAATTCTGGTCCAGCTATTTGTGCAATTGCAGATCGATAAGAATTAAGACTACCATAGGATGCACCACCCTTGAATCTGCGTGTCAAAAATTCCAGTACATTTGGAACAGTAACGTGAAGTGGATCTATGTTACATAAAAAAAACAATGTTCCCACCATAGCTTTTTACCTACATTATATTGCTTTAAGGTTGAATTTGTTACTGAAGCTAAACAAAGATCTAGTGAATCTTTTGGGACCTTTCCTTGTAGTAAATCTCGCTGGATATCCTCCCTGCTACCAGGGAAAGGTTCATTGATAATATGTGAATTGTTCCGCTAAAACTAAGTAAAGCTTCGCTAGGTTCAATGATGATTGGTTCTTTCAAAAAGAGAGATAGGTACAAAAAACCTGATACCACGGTTGAAAGGTCCCCCGAGGAGCCACAACAATCCCTTCTGCTTTGTCCTTAATAATCTTTTGGAGACAAGATCAAGGCGAATAGAGGAAAACACATAGAAATACGCGTCTACCTTGAAAGCTTCTGGGTTCTTCAACCAAAAAAAAATATGGCGCATTTTTTTATTTATACGACTTGCGAACAAGCCAATGCATTGGATTACCAAATTTCTCCTTTATTTTACTAAAAGAATAACCTACCAGAGCCCATTCTATCTCTTGGTGTACTTGTTGAGAAGCCTTGTCAGCGACGACATTGTCAGTCTAATTATTGTAAGAGGCAAAAAATATAAATGTTTTTAATATCACACCAAGCGCAAATCTTTTGTGCTATTCTATTTAACCTCTCATCGCGTACACTATCCCTTCGATTAATAGTACACATCGCTGAGGTGTTGTCCATCCTATACAGTATATCACAATCAGACATCTTTCTCGAAAAATATTATAAGCCCAGGTAAACAGCTAATAATTTTAACTCATTAATATGACGCTGTTTTCCTCTTCCGACCAAAAAAAAACATGAATCGTCTTGTTGCTACAATGACAACCCCAGCCAGTCTTTGACGCATTTGTAAACATTTCCATAGAAAATCTGTCATAACATAACGCATTACCGGAACATTGTAACTTTCTAAGCCACCACTGAAATTCTGGTAGTAAGACTGACGATAAATTCATTATTCTATCGTAGTTTCCCTGAGTTTTTCTTAATGTAAGAAATTTTTGTCGTTCAAATTGCTTTAACTATATGTAGAAAAATATATTTAATAGCGAGAGCTACCGAAACCAAATTACCAATAAATTTAGAAAAACTTCTAATCCTGCATTTCTTCAATAAGGGAAACTCTTACCAGTGCTATAAGCCTCCGACGTTTTTCAGGAGATAGCTCAAGTGACATTTCCTTAGAGTTAAATACAAACCCTAAATATCTACAGAGCTGACTGGGGATGAGGTTACTCTTTTTATAATTTATGAGATATCCTAAATGTTCTAATAAACCTATTGTCTCCTGTATATTCTTTTGACATTGAGAAGTGTCCCTTCCTAAATCTAATATATCATCCAAATAGATAACTGAAAAGAATCCTCTTTCACTTAACCATGACATTACTGGTCTTAAAATCATGGTAAAAATTAGGAGGGCACAACTTAGCCCAAGAGCCAACACCTTGTATTCATATATACAATTGTTAAATCTAAATCTCAAAAAATTCCTGTGAGACGGTTTGATAGGTACAAGATATAGTCCTGGAGCCCGTGTACAAAAACTGCAACGATTTCGGACAGTTTCTTTATATTTTCATTCGATTGTACCCACATTGTGCAGCAACGTTTGGGGTGTCAGCTGGCTAGGTGGCGGTGGGGGTAGTTGCTAAGGGGTTGCAAACACAAGAACAAATCAATTTTTTTTTTCAAGTTTTCTTTTATTTTTCCTAGAGGACGACAGATATGGCAGACATATTTGGTACAGTTTAGACACACATTAAATTCTATAAACTAAATATAATTCGGCTTGTCTACTTCCACCAGTGCCGGAGAGGCATATTTTTCAATAAAAAAAATGGTACGCCACTGGAAAAGTAATATTTTCTGCCTTAACTAAGTTTTCCAATCAATTCTAAGAAAAAAGTATTCTTGACTTTCTATCGAAAAATGTACCGTTTTTGAAAAATTAATTATTTTGTGTATTAAATTTTTTAGCAGAAGAAAATCAGAGTAGGTGTAGGCTTTTGAAATTTTGCAAATCTACTCAGTTTTTAATTCTGAATAACTTTCCTTAATAACATTTTGTCATAAAACCTACATAAATATAACTTTACTGGTGCAAAAAATTTGCTTTTTCAAAACTTACCAGAAACATGATTTTTCGAATCTAGAAATCCTTTCTGTAGTTTTTACGGCAAAATGTTGTCGAGGAAAGTTGTTCAGAATTAAAAACTGAGTAGGTGTGCAAAATTTCAAAAACCTAGACCTACTTTGATTTTCTTTTGGACAGCACGAAACTTTTATGAACGGAAAATTATAATCAATAATTACAAAAAGGGGATATTTTTTCATATAAACATGTATCGAAATCCTAGCGGTTTTCATTATACAGGGCGTCAAAGTTCAATTTTTTTTAACTTTTCTTTTTCCAGCTACGACAGACATATTTGGCACAGTTTAGACACACAATAAGTTCTATAAATGAAAATAATTTGACCTCTCTACTTCCACCAGTGACGGAGACGAGGGGGTCAACCATAATATTTTTTAATAAAAAGGTTCTTCTTTGATTTTCTTCTGCTAAAAAATTTAATACAAAAAATAATTAATTTTTCAAAAAAGTACATTTTTCGAAATAAGTCAAGAATACTTTTTTCCTAGAATTGATTGGAAAATTTAGTTAAGGTAGAAAAATATTACTTTTCCAGTGGCGTACCATTTTTTAATGAAAAATATGATGGTTAACCCCCGCCTCTCCGGCACTGGTGGAAGTAGACAAGCCGAATTATATTTAGTTTATAGCATTTAATGTGTGTCTAAACTGTACCAAATATGTCTGCCATATCTGTCGTCCTTTAGGAAAAATAAAAGAAAATTTGAAAAAAAAAATTGTTTTTTTCATGTGTTTGCAACCCCTTAGCAACTACCCCCACAGCCACCTAGCCAGCTGACACCCCAAACGTAGCTGCGCAATGTGGGTACAATCGAATGGAAATATAAAGAAACTATCCGCTAATCGTTGCACTTTTGTACACGGGCTCCAGGACTAATAGGTCGATGGTTCCCATAAAGATGTTTGATGTAATCAAACACGAAACAGTTCTATAGTCCCCTATCTTAACATGAGATAATTTAGCGAATTTATTAAAGGACCGAAGGTTTAAAATTAAGGGGTAACTACCATCCGTTTTTGGAATTATAAGGATATTAAAGATGAATCGATCTTCGCTTTGATCAACTTTAGAAATAGATTCTAAATCTAGAATTATATAGATGATAATATTAATCTCCTCCTTGAACCATCTTGGTTCGGGAGGAACAACCGTCTGTATTGACCTCTTAATAAAAGGAATGTTTATTCCCTTTATATAGGAATAAATCTCCTATCCTTAACCAAGTCACACCAATTTTGAACAAGAAACTTTAATCTACTCCGCAGATAACAACCTCTAAGGGTAGCGACGTCTCTTGTCGCTCTGAGGCTTGTGTCGATCTTGCCTCTTCGGTTGGTACTGTTCCTGATATTGGTATCTACGACGTTGGCAGTTGGGAGCACGGTAAACTTGTCCACTCTGCTGCGCTCTCCTATTTTGCAGAAATGGACGCTTGAAGTTTCTCAACTTCACTGCGTTCGAATGTTTAGATTCTACTTTTGAATCTTTAATTGATCAACTGACTTCTCTAAGTCCTTAACACTCTTGATAGTGCCATCTAAGTTGCTTCCAAATAGTCATTCGGTTATTAGGGTATCTTTTGAGGTGTCTTTATTTTGGTTTATTATTAACAATTCCCGTCTTGATATAGACTTAGAGTGGAATATATCACTAAGTAATCTGCCAGTATCGCTGATCACCTGCACCTCTATGAATTGCATATTTACTGCCCCCCCCCTCCTTTTTTTTGTTATTACAATTGTGATAGCACTCGTGATACCGCACACTTGCTCTTGTAATTGTGATAATCGTAAGTCCCTGCCGACGGTATTCTCAGGGAGCGCTACTTTGACTTCCGGCTTTATCTTAGGTGGGTATAACTCTTGACAATTCTCAGGGAGGGTGAGGGTATATTTCTTAATTAATTCTTCCCTTAAGTTCTCTGGCAGTCCGGATTTGAGAATCGCACACAACGTGTAGCTAACTCTGGTTGAACCGGATCTGAAAATCTCTTTTCCGGAGAACCGACCTCTCCAAATATGGATAAGATGTCTGGTTCTATCTGAGGCATTGCTTCCGCACGGTTCCAGTCACTTATAGTAAGACATCTTTTAATAGTATATAACCCTAGGTGATAGACACACGTCTACCAGCCTAGGCAGAACGTGGCTACTAACAGTAACATTGAGTGCCACCCTAGGCACCTTCGAGGTCACTTACCTGTAATCAAATCAACAATCTTCACACCGCTGCTCTTGTGCAGCGAATTCGCCTAATACTTCGTAAATCCTCTTCGATCTACGTTTTATTATCTTAGTGATAATATACTCACGATTCTCTAAACGCTAGCGGTGCGATGCGGTCAGTACACACAAAAACGAAGACTGAGTGGGCCGACGGCAGTTAAAGCGAGGTAGGGGCAAGCGAATGGCGGGAGAAACCTATTTTACTTTAAAATTTGTGGTCAGACGGACAGAAGCGAGTGTACTACACTTACTTATTTACGAGAGGAGGCCGAATATAATTAATGTGGTTTTTGCAGGCGGTTGCACTATTCGGTACACCGCGGCCGCGCGGGCAGCTGTTTGTTATATGCGCCGATATAATAATTGTGTGTACAGGGTGAGCGAAACTCGACGTCCCAGGCCTACAGCGGGAACACGAAAACTCAAAATAAAATTATTTCGAAAAGGGGTTCTTAAATGGGATATACTAAGGTCCAATTATGACCGAAAATGGACTTTTTTGATGTTTTGGCAAATGTCCGCTGTGACGTCATCGATATTATTTTCCCAGAAACATACCATTTTCCCCCTATACAGTGTGGTCAATTAAGTGTGCAACATATGGGATTTTTTTTATTAGTTGCACAACGAAAATACAAATATTCCCGAAAGTTGGTGCATGGTCGATAATCATATTAGGCGCAATTAGAATGGTTGGAAGTCAAACCTGGACCAACACTATATTAAAGACCCGAGCATGCCGCATATTTCATTGTTGTTTACGGATTGGGGTGGCGCTACACGACGAAAAAAATTATAGGTTATAGGAGGGCATTCTGGGGCTATTAGAATTGTCAGTTTCTGACGTTTAAAAAATCCAAAATTTTAAATATCCAGCTTTATTACGATTTACCTTCTTTTTACGGTAACGAATTGTCTTTGAATCCAGTATTTGGCAGTTTTATACTATTAATACGGCTTTTCGAGGTAGATTTGTTTATGATAACATGGAATTTTCGCGCACATGAAGAAAATGGTATGCACAGACCATTAGGTGAATTTCAGAAGAACAAATACTATTTTGGAATTATGGTATGATCTGATCAACCAGCTGAAGAAGCGAAAATTAAAGATATTATTTTGGAAGAGAATTTTTTAACGTATGCAGGAATGAAAATAGAAAATTTTGTTTATAGCTTCAAAGCGAACCAATAGTCCTCCATATAAAGAAGAAACTGAAAAATCTAATGTGTTTTATGCTTTCACATACTACAACTAGCCATGGACTGCGTTTCAAACCAAAAGGTACCAAATACTCTTGCTTGCTTTTTAGACTCGCTTTTCTTAGAAAATGTATGGAAATATGCCTTGTGAACTTGTCAAATTAGAGGGACATAACAAACAAATATTTTATTTTATTTTGAATATTAACTTCATTGTAACAGACATATTTGCATGTTTTTATTTTATAAAAGATTCTGCAACAATGGTGTTTTAACTAAAACCACCGTGTAAATTTGTTTCGTCGTGTAGCGCCAGTGGCGATCGCTTGAAACAGCGCTATGCACAGGTCTGTTGGTCCAGGTCAAACAGCTTACAAGATAGGTCAAAAAATATAAAAATTGTACAAGAGTGAAGTACTCTTATTTTAGAAAATTCAGCAAAATCTTATTAACAAAAGTTTTCTATAGAATTAAAAGTTATGGAAGTTGATTGCAATGGAATTTGTTATTATTTGTCTTGTTATATTCGGTCAGGGGATATAGTTACCTACTTAATTACTAAATTAAATAATTAATTGTCAAAATACGCATCACACCTGCAATGCGTAAATTTTAGCGACCATACTTCACTGTTTTATATTCGTAACATCAAGGTTAGATCATTTAATGAAGTAGTCCTGATGTAACCTTATGAACTCGATAGATTATATGGGGCTATACCTAGAAATGCGACCTAGTGTTGCAGTGTTGTATAGCATCCCGTCTGATTTCCCTAATATAGTTAGTACCTAGAAAACACAGTTTTCAGATACCTATCGCACAGTTCGTACCCATTAGACCATTTAAAAAAAATTCAACAAAAAATCTTTTTACAGCATCCTATCTGAAAATGATTTTCATAAGTAAATCGGGATCAGTTGATGCGGAAAAATCAATTTTCACCGCCTTACATTTTGATAGCAATTAGAAAATATCAACAAATTGTAACGAAGTTACCGCACTTCTCTAATTAATACACTCATTAATGTCCGTTGATATCAAGGTTAGCCAGTTTTTCTCCCTAGTCTGCCGTCCGCCTCCAAAAGTAGCGCCCATCATCATTATTCGCGATCCCGCCGCCCGCCTCTCCCGACTGGTTCGCCCGAACCGCCGATAGATGGCGCCACGGTCTGTATCTAACCGGCAGGCCTTAGTCCCCCGGTAATAAATCCTCGACCGCTTAGATTGTTGGGGCTCGGAACGCCTATAACCTTTAGGTAGGCCAGACCAATAATGGGAGGTGAGCTTACCCGATAAAGCTGAACCTTGCTTCGTGCCTGAAATTACTCGAAGCCTGATTCCGCCGAACCGCTTAAGCAGTGACCCGTATCGAAAACCGACAGTCCGCTGTCCGCATGGTGGCAGTAAGATAGTATCGGTAGCTGCCATCGGAACTATCTTACACCGCCTTCTTGTATATATTTCCACCCGCTACCCGGCCGCTATTTGGGAGTATCGACTGCAATTATCGGGACTACCCAAGTGCGGCCGCTAAGCTTGTACATATAGATAATAACCATTTTTCCCGCCTAGCACTTAGAAGCTTGCCGACTCTAGCCGTTGCCGTCTCCGTAGATTTCCGTATATTAATCCTGCTTTGTCCGCCCTATTAGTATTTTGTACCTTATTACGAACTGGTCTTTTCAGAGAGCCACTGCCGACCGCCGGCCGGAGAGAAAAATTATTATTTATTTTTTTGTAAATAGCATTTATTATTAAGTTTGTATTTCTCATTAATAGAGGGAAACTTGTTAAATTAATTGCTGGTTTGATTTCACCCCCTGCACTAACTCCCTGGCTCGAAAGACTCTGGACTAGAAAAAACACTCCTGGCGCCCGGGCAAAAAGTCAATAAAGCCCAAATAACACCTGGAGGCTAAAACGCCCTTACAAAATTGGCGACACCGAGCAGGGACATAGAGCCTAGGGAAGCAGGGGTGAAATCCGTCGAACCGCATAAATCCGTAAGTTCTGAACCGAAACCCGCCGAGTAACGACTCATTTCTGTGAAACCGAAGGCAAGGAATCCGTTGCGCCTACTCCCGAGTTGATGACGTCACTGCCCGACCAAGCTACCGAACCGTTGGAGTGGAAAAACTGCGTCTACCGGCTCTAGGGAGCACTTTTCAAGCGGCACCCGGAGGAAACGTGACATTTGACATTTGTGTCAATCTGACAGCTCTTAGTTGGGCCAAGGAGGCCAGGCAAGTGACACCTCATTCCGTAGGTTTTCGGGGTCACTAAATCAAGTTCCACTGTCAAATTGTTATTTCCACCTTTGGCTGTGAATATCGTTCTGCCACAGACGAATTTTTGTCGGCAGAACCAAAATTTCCCGTGCACTTGACCTTTCTAACGCCGCCGGACCCGACAAGCTTGTGATTTTCCCGAATTTTCCGCATTTTCCGGACCTTCGTGACATATCAAACCAGAGGTTTTCGAGGATGGACAACCGATTGCACATACTACCGAGGCTCTAACTCCGACTGTTCTCGTTATATCACCATGTACATATCACCTAAACCAGACCTTGAATCCGATCACCGCCATCGAACCGACTGTTACCGACCGTAATTCTGACCCACTAGGATGGGTATACCTTAGAAAGGAAGACCTAGACAACCAGACCGTTACCGCTCAACCGACTGCCATATCAACCCCGAAAATTGACATCACCCGATGGAATATCCGTTTCAAAGGCCGAAATGACCCGGTCGAATTTCTAGAGGCACTCCAAGAAATGTGTGAGATCGAACACCTGTGCTGCGACCATCTACTGCCTCACCTTCATTTTCTTCTTCAGGGTGCAGCGTCATTATGGTACCGTAACATTAGACACACCTGCACTACCTGGAAAGAGTTTTTAGAGAAATTCCGACTGTATTACTTCCCCGAAAATTACGAAGAAGACCTACTGTCCCAGATTAGTTTCCGCCGTCAGCAGTTGCAGACTCTAATGAGACGACACGAAAAGCTCACGCAGGAGGAGCAAGTGAAATGGTTATACCGCAATCTGCTTCCGGAATACCAGCTCTATATCCGACCGCCTGACCTTATCGACTATGGTTCACTGCTTTCCGCTGCGAAGTCCTACGAAGCGGTCAAGGAAAACGAGAACCGCTGGTTTGTGAGCTCGCCGACCGTTAGTGGACTCCCTCGTACTCCAGAGCGACACTATCCCGCTGTTCAAAACCTGCAGCCATTGTCATCCGTCTACGGTATAGCCTCCCGACCGAGCAAATTTTCGCCGACTCAAGTATATCCTGTGACAGCCATGCTGCCGAAACCGATCTCTCAAACTCCGGCATCGTCTACTATGATAACTTCCTTGTGTGTTCCTAAACCTGCTGAGAAATCCGTTCTTTCACCGCCAACTGTCCCAGAACATTCACCGAGAGTAGTTCCGATTCCACCAGTACCGTTGATTTACCAACCTGTGCCGCTAGTTAGCACTGTGCAACAAGCCACACCGACTGACGATATCACTCCCGCCGGAATCTGCAACATTGCCCAACCTTCCTCCACTCTCTGCTGGAGGTGTGGACAAACCGGACACTTTAGAGATAAGTGTACCACCGTCCCGAAGTTGCCGTGTTCCAGGTGCGGTATGTTGGCAACAGTGACCAAGAAATGCCCATGCCTAATGCCGATATCCAAACCGCACTGGCCAGAATACCGCAGGAATCCACCAGATTTCAAGCCAATCCGTACTTTAGAAGCCCCATCAGAAGCCGTTTGTCTCAGTCCGGAACCTAGAGAGCCCAATCACCTGACCGAAACCACACGACCTGAAAAGCTGACCCGTAAACTTCCGTCTGCGATCGATATTACCGAAACAGAAACAAGGAAGCTTTGCCTAGTACCTGCTTGTACCGAAACTTTGATAGAAATCCTCGACTCGGCCACCTCTCCCACCGAAAAAGCTGACAAAACGAAAACTTCCGTAGCCCGCCGCTGCTTGTGCAAACTTCTGTAGTACCGGAAAGCTTGACCGACAAAAGCCCATTTACCGATCGAAGCCTCGACGAACTGTGCCGAAATCCGCCAATCAACTAAGTATTGCCGTTAACCGAATTGTACCTAAAGTCATCATCGAGCACCGGAAACGCCGAAGCAGGAAAAAAGTAAATTACATTTCCTTTTTTATCCGAAGAAAGGGGGGAATGTAACGAAGTTACCGTACTTATCTAATTAATACACTCATTAATCTCCGTTGATATCAAAGTTAGCCCGTTTTTCTCCCTAGTCTGCAGTCCGCCTCCAAAAGTAGCGCCCATCATCATTATTCGCGATCCCGCCGCCCGCCTCGCCCGACTGGTTCGCCTGAATCGCCGATAGATGGCGCCATGGTCTGTATCTAACCGGCAGGCCTTAGTCCCCCGGTAATAAATCCTCGACCGCTTAGATTGTTGGGGCTCGGAACGCCTATAACCTTTAGGTAGGCCAGACCAATAATGGGAGGTAAGCTTACCGGATAAAGCTGAACCTTGCTTCGTGCCTGAAATTACTCGAAGCCTGATTCCGCCGAACCGCTTAAGCAGTGACCCGTATCGAAAACCGACAGTCCGCTGTCCGCATGGTGGCAGTAAGATAGTATCGGTAGCTGCCATCGGGATTATCTTACACCGCCTTCTTGTATATATTTCCGCCCGCTACCCGGCCGCTATTTGGGAGTATCGACTGCAATTATCGGTACTACCCAAGTGCGGCCGCTAAGCTTGTACATATAGATAATAACCATTTTTCCCGCCTAGTACTTAGAAGCTTGCCGACTCTTGCCGTTGCCGTCTCCGTAGATTTCCCTATATTAATCCTGCTTTGTCCGCCCTATTAGTATTTTGTACCTTATTACGAACTGGTCTTTTCAGAGAGCCACTGCCGACCGCCGGCCGGAGAGAAAAATTATTATTTATTTTTTTGTAAATAGCATTTATTATTAAGTTTGTATTTCTCATTTATAGAGGGAAACTTGTTAAATTAATTGCTGGTTTGATTTCACCCCCTGCACTAACTCCCTGGCTCGAAAGACTCTGGACCAGAAAAACAACTCCTGGCGCCCGGGCAAAAAGTCAATAAAGCCCAATAACGTCGGGAGGCTAAAACAACCTTACAAAATATTACCTACTAAGTGTTGTATAGGAACCTGTCTGAAATTGGTCGGAAATGATTGAATGCAGCAACAAAGTAATCAGACAACTTTTTGATAGAGCGACGCCTCACTTATATTATACTATTCGCGCTTGTACAGTTTCCGCTGTTAGGTATACATAACATTTTGGCCCCGACAGTAAGGCATAGGTATTTCGCTTTAACTTGATTAACACGGATTTAAAAATGGCGTTTACCGGGAGACTCCGGATTTTTTTCCGGGATGCTATACAACACTTAGGTCGGATTTGTTGACATTTTTGAAAATGTGTTTAGATCAGATTCTGCGCGCAAAATGTCTGAAAACAAAAATTTTAGTAATAGAATGACAATATCCAAGTACATTTTCAATATGAGACGGGTTGTGATAGAAAGTTGGGTTTCTGACCGTTCCTGCTCACCTAGTCGGCTCTAGGATTATCCGATTGAGGAGAAAAAGAAACCAAAGACTACTACAACTTTGATTATTTGATTGGTTAGTAAAGGACATACTAGGATGAAGTTTCGTTTAGGCGCAATATTATTTACAATCTTGTCTTCGGTTAAGTCGAGTTAAGGATATATTATGTTCCTTGCGCGCCGCTGGCGGCAAGGGTGCCCCGAGGCCCCGGGCCGGCTATTAGTCCCCATCGGGCGCACAATGCAGCCCGGACATTCCCCGCTAATAGGCCCGGCCACCTAACAGATTGCCCTGCAAGGAGGACCGCGTTTTGCGCCGGCCGGTCGCTATTTGTTCTGCGGTGTTTTGCCGTGAAACACCGCCGCTGCAACGACGGTTCGGGGTTTTATTCAGCTTATCGGGTGAATTATATTAGGGCAGTCCAGTCATTGCTGGTCATTAGTCGCCAGTTTAAAAAATTGCCAAAAATGGACTTATTTTTTGTTAGAATTTCAAAGTGATTTATTAATCATTCAAAAAGTCTACTAAAGCTCTACTAATAGATTTAGTTTTTTGCATTTTTTTTATATCAAGTAGGCCACAAGTAGACCCCCGATGAATAAAGAAAAAAAACTATTAGAAAAACTGCCAAGTGGAAGTTAAGGGGAGGACCCTTTCCTTTTATTTACTTTATTTTTTAACACAATTATTTCTGTTTGCAAATATATTGCAAGGAACATTAAAAATAGTATAATAATATATACAGTGTGTCCCCAGATGGGGTACCGCACTCTTGTAAAGTTTCTTACATTTGACTTTTCCTATTTCCTATATTGAAGGATAAAGATGGACTGATATCCCCGCTCAATAAAAGTATGTAATCCGGCCGTTTCCCGAAGTTGAATTATGGCGGCGGAAGCGAACAGTGGAAGGGGGCAAGAAGGAGACTCTAGAATATAATTTTAATTAAAAAAGTAGTAAAGCCGGAGGTGTAGTGGGGTTTACTGCGCTTGTTGATTTAGGTATTCTTGATTTGCTAGCGTGCAGTCTAATATAAAAAAGGAATAAAATTCATGTTTTCTGATTATTTTCCTTCCGGCGTAAACTAAAACATAATTCTGGATAAAACTTAGTAAAGAAAAAACAAATATTTCATAAAAAAAAAGACAAAGAAAATTATTAAATTGGAGGTTAAAAAATGCTTCCTCCTTGTGCCTCGCAATATCCTAAGAGGTCATAGAAGTCTCAAGACACATTTGAGATATTTTTTCGCGTAACTCTTCCAGTGTTCTGCGCCTTTCATGTTGTTGTCAGCAGAAATTTTCCTTAAAGAACCACCAAAGGAAAAAATCATGCGGTGGTAAATCCGGAGATCTCGCCGGCCAACAATTTGTACCCGTACTGCTTATAATGCGTTCAGGAAAAATCCCTTGCAGTGCAGGTATGCCATAACTGGCAGAGCATTATGAGACGGACACTCATCCTTTTGGAACTATATCCCTCCCAGGTTGTCATTACTAGCAGGAATAACATAATTTTGCAATAGTTGTAAAAAAAGGGACAATAATACGGTCTCCTAAAATACCACACCATACATTTAGTTTACGTGGATACTGCGATTTTACAGGTATTCTTAGATGTAAGTTTTCCCGAGACCAATATCGGATAATTGAATGAATGTGATGGCTATGGAAGAAAAATGATGATTCTTCAGAGAACAGGTTGTTTTCTAAAAACTGTTCATCATTGTCACCCTTTTCTCTTAAAGCCTCACAGAACTCTAAACGACGAATGTGGTCATGGGGAAAAAATCTCTTGAGTTTCTCGTACCCTAAACGATTTGTAGCCATTTCGTTTTAAAATATTTCTTACCGTCCTGCTATTAATGTCAACTTGGTCGGCGATATGTTGACTCGCTCATTTCCACAAAAGCGCATACATTTACTTCTCTTTCTATTCTTTCCTCGGGAAGAGGCCGTTCTTGTTGATCCCCGGAAATACACTTACCGCATTCCCTAATGCAGCCTGCTCAAACCGGTGAACAATATTGCGCACTGTCTGAACACATGGCACAGGCCAGTCAGGAAAAGTAAGCACAAAGCGCCCTACAAGTTCTTCGCTGCTATTAAATGCGTAATATCATTTAGTAATCGCAATCCTCTCTTCTTTAGAATCCGGATACAGCATTTATCCCAGAAATAGGTTTTAAACGCACACACCAGGCAAATAACGTGGAATGATCCGCGGGAGGAGGGTACGCAGTCCGCAGGACCCAACTCCCCTCCATCCGCGGAATGCTAATAATAACCGAAATAATGGAAGCCTTAAACTGGTGGGGACATCGGACAATTTGGCTCTGAGCCCACCTGGTTAATACTTCTCGTTAGAAGTGTGTCATCATGACCCTCACCAGCGAAATAAATATTCTAGTTGCCATAGCAACTACTTGACCACTCCCCCTACACCAAATTGGATTGGCTCGATTCTTTGTACAGGAACTTCATGACACCAAACTTACCATTTCCAGGTCTGTATATGGTATAAAAAAATTGAAATTGTTTCCCTTCTTTTGATATTTTGAATCTGCCCTCCACCGTTTCCCATAGTTTATATTACTCTAGGATGCATAGGGTGCAAAAATAATTCTAAAGTAAAGAGCCAAAATTTAAGTTTCCAGGTCAAACCATATTTTTGAGAGAAAAACCAAAATCAAATTTTGTGTCTCTCTTGAGGCCTTGCGGTGCAGTTGGGATTTGGTTAAAACAATTAATATTTTTAAGAAGTCGCGACTACTCAAAACAAAATTGAGAAAATTGAAACTATATTATATTTTTATTATTTCATATCCGAAATTTGTTTTATGTCCGGCAGAGAAAACGAGTCAAAATTTTACATTAGGCAATTTATTTACTTCATTATTTAGGTACATATATAGTAGGTCACACTATGTTTTATATTGTTATATAACCGGTAATTCCGGTAATATTGACTGGTCAGTGACAACTAGAGTCAATTAAAGCTTCATAGTTTTTTTGTGGATCCTTTTGTCCTCTCCCAAAGCAATAAAACCCGACCAAATTGCCAGTGGCGTATCGTGACATTTAAAACTGGGGAAGCTAACATTCGTGACAGATTTAATAGTAGTAAATTTAGTAATAACGATGGTTTGAAGCAGGAACTTTTATAGAAGGTGTGTGTGGGGGTAGAAAATTAACATGTTACCAAAATTTTACTTGGAAAATAAACTTTATTTAATTCACTTTAAATTTAATTTTCATGGATAAAAATCAAAGTAACCTATTTATAAGCAAAAAATATTAGGTAGATCAACTGGTAGATCAACTGGTAGTATTTTTAAGTTGGTCCTTTATTTTTTCTATTTTGTTCTAATAAAACAAAAATTTTATAAGTGGTGAGGTTAGGTTAGGTTAAATTTGTGTAAACAAATTTTAAATTTTTAAACATAAAAATTCTCTCCAAAAATATATGGGGGATGTATCCCGCCCCCTACAGCTCACTGCAATTTGCTGCACGATCAGTTCGTAATGTAGGACGTCCGATGCAAAAATCAGGATCCTGCAATTGCACATTATAAACATGCTCCCCTCACAATAAGTTTGTAAATAACAGGCGTCCAAGGACCGGCGTAAACAATTGGCAAACGTAAGAGTAGTAATTTAGTTGTCCGGGGAATAAAAATCACGAAGGCGTGTGTCAGGGGCGTCATGGCTTACGAAGTGTGTTCGCGACACTCTAATTACGGAGACTCACTTTTATTTAACCCTCCGACTATGTCACAAAATACGTAATTTATTCTTCAGGAAGGCCGATATATATTTGGAAGGAAAGCACTTAATGTCTTGCAATAATTGTTATCAAAGCAACTAGATATAAGTATCTAGTATAGGTAATACCTGTTGTGCCCTTTGTGTGGTTAAATAACGCTTCGTCAGTAAGGGTAGCGGGTGAAATAACACTCACGATCTACTAACAGTACCGCACCGGTTCTCTGTCAGGCTCCCCGTAATCGCGCCTACCAGCCAAACGGTGTTATACAATCTTTATTTATGAATCACAATAACAACTTATACACTACATCCCTTCTTTTTTTTACAAGAAATTGAAACTACTTTAATTCTGTAACCAGAAAGCGATACGAAATATAATCTAACTAAAAAGTAATAGAGTAGGTACACTATGTTTTTCTCTACGTTTATAGGTAGGTACTTACCTACGTATTATCGCTAGTACATACAGATACTCTGTATTTTTTAACCAAATTCGAATACCTATGCACTTAATACTCATGACGGACAACTAGTCATCGTCAATTTCTGTCTCTAATTTTATCAGCTACCTTCCATTCTCCCTCTATTTTTTTAAATAAACTACATTCCTTCGAAGTAGCTGGCTGGTTTCATAATTTTTAATATTTACGTCGCTACCGTTTCTTCTTGTGTGAGGAGCAGTATTAAAGTTGGGAGTCAGTTTGTTTTCCTTAACTACATTTTTGACATATTGTCACGACGGGGGTCGTAACCGGGGGTGAGCATCAGAGGTAGATCAATAGCTGAGACGTATTTAAACAAAACTAAAAATATTTATTTATACCATGTACGGAGATAGAATCATTTCCCACAAGGCTTGTTACTGGTGGGTCCAACATCTCGCTCGCCGACCAGGGGGAAGTCACCGGCTGTCAACCAGGGTATCTCGTCGTCATCCCGAAGAGTATTCTATCGTCGTTCCGTAGGGTTGAGTAGAGTTGAGGTGTAAGTTGAGTAGTGCAGTACGAACCGGGGCGCCTGGAACCAATCGTCGATCACTGATCCCACGAAATTTAAACCTTTAGTGGAAACCGAGTCAGCACTTCGCGGGCAATCGCCGATATGGTTCGATTTGCCATTAACGGAAAAGTTGGATTTGCAATTTAGCAATAATTTTGAGGTTTATGAACTTTCCGAATTTGTCTAAAAATATGTTAGGACCCGATATTATTTGTTTTATTTCCTATGGTACTTTCATGAGCCTTTCTTTTCTTGTCGCTATTTTCTTTACCGCTTAACTTTTTTATCTCCGAATTGTCTGAATCTTCTTTTCAGTCAGTTTTTAATGACTGGCTGATTTTTAGGCGTTTTAGTATCTTCCTGTTTTGTCTTTCGACTTCCTCGTTTTTCTGGGGCCAATAGGGGATGGTGTTAAAAAGTCTAATTCCCGCATTTATACAAAATTCTTGCATCTCGTGGCACTGAAATTGTTTCCCGTTCTCAGTCGTGAGTGGGCATGGAAACCCCAGTCGCGAAAATATTTCTTTAAGAATTTTGATTGTGTTTGCAGCTGTTATCGATGTCAAGATTTTGATTTCTTTGTAGCGACTGAAGTAGTCTATTATATTATAACAAAGTGACCGCTTTGCAAAGGACCTAAAAAATCGGCCGCAACATCAATCCACGCCTCCGTTGGCAGTTCACGCCTTTTCATGGCATGACAACAACTGCATGCCGAGTTCTGCAGAGAGTTTCCACACATGCAAGTGTCTGAACAAAGAGTGTCAGATCAGTATCGAACTATTTTAAGAAATAACCGAATTCCAGAAACGCGACTTAACGCTATCAAACGGGAAGTTGAGCTAGAGATCCACGGCGAACACATAGACATAGATGACAACAACAACAATGGGGAACTTCAAGAGCCTGGACAACAACTAGAAGCCGAAACGGTAGAACCAACAACCGAGAGTCTGGAATCGGTTAACGAAGAACATTTTGAAGGCTTAAACACACATACAGTGTGACCCATTTGTTTTGGGGTCAGTCTGTAAAAAGTGTATCAATCGTGCGATTTGGCTGATTTTTTTTTTAAATTGTAGAGCTCGATGAACTGCACATTTTGAACAAAAATTGCCTGGTTCGCATAAAATCCAAAGCCTACTATGACCGTTTTTATGAGCAAAATTTTAAGAAACCATATTAGCGTTTTTTTTTGAAAAAATCTGTGTGCGCCAATGGATTGAGCACCCCTCGAAATGGGTATGTACAAAATTTCATCAAAATATTTCAAGTAATAACAATTTTGTAGAAAAATTAAAAATGCAGCCAAGGTACGTCTTTATTTTCAAAAATTCAAAGTTGGCCATGGAAAATAATTGAATTGTTTACTTTTATTAAGTGTCAAACTGTCTAAATTGAGTTCAGAAATTGTTTGTGCTCAATACAATTAATTATCATAATTATGGAATATTTAAGCATAAGAGACAAAATAGAAATTGTTCGACTCGTGGGCGACAACGAGCGCTCGGCAGCAGAAGCTGCGGCCGAATTTAACAATAGACACCCAGGTAGATCAGTGAGTCGAAGTACTGTAAAACGTATAAACAATATTTTTGATGAAACTGGATCGATTTCTAAAAATTTATTAAAAACTAGGCAAAATGGACGCCGTGGACTTGTTGAAAATAACAATCAAATTCTGCAATACTTTAGTGACAATCCTCGAAATAGTGTTCGAACGGCTAGTTTAGACCTTCATATACCCAGAGAGAGTATAAGGAGATGTTTGAGACAAAACAAAATAAAACCGTTTAAGCCAAAATTTTTGCACACCCTGGAACCAGGAGATGAGGAGAGAAGATTAGAATTTTGCTATTGGCTGCAAGGTGAATATCTCCATAATGGCAACTTTTTAAATGAAATTTTATTCACCGACGAAGCCACGTTTACTACAAATGGTGTAGTATCAAGTCAAAACTGCCGTCACTGGTCAGCTGAAAATCCAGAGTTTATAATAAATGCAAGGAGACAATATTCACAAAAAATTAACGTTTGGTGTGGAATACTACGCGACAGAATAATTGGCCCATTTTTCTTTGAAGGGAATTTGAATGCGGCTGGCTTCTTGAATTTTCTAGAAATTGAATTTAGAAATGCTTTAGATGAGTTACCATTAAGATACCGTTTAAATTTAAAGTTACAGTTAGATGGCAGTCCTATTCATAATGCTCGTTTAATCAGAAACTGGCTAGATAATAATTTTGAAAACTGTTGGATAGGGCGAAATAGTCCTTTCTGTGAGTGGCCACCGAGATCTCCGGACTTAACTCCTTTAGATTTTTTTCTTTGGGGTACACTTAAGCAAAATGTTTCAAGACCCCATAATTTACAAGAACTGCAAGCTAGGATAAACCGTAGTTGTGAGGAAATTACTCCACAGCAAATACGAAATGTAATTTTGAATGTACGCAAGAGGAACGACAAATGCATTGTAGAAAATGAAGGCTTGGTAGAAGTTACAAAAATTTTATAATTTTAATTGTTTTTATGTTTTGTGTTTATAAGCATAAGGTTGTATTATTACAATTCAATTATTTTCCATGGCCAACTTTGAATTTTTGAAAATAAAGACGTACCTTGGCTGCATTTTTAATTTTTCTACAAAATCGTTATTACTTGAAATATTTTGATGAAATTTTGTACATACCCATTTCGAGGGGTGCTCAATCCATTGGCGCACACAGATTTTTTCAAAAAAAAACGCTAATATTTTATGCGAACCAGGCAATTTTTGTTCAAAATGTGCAGTTCATCGAGCTCTACAATTTAAAAAAAAATCAGCCAAATCGCACGATTGATACACTTTTTACAGACTGACCCCAAAACAAATGGGTCACACTGTATGAGACAGGCAGTATTGCGATACGAAGGCACAGACCCACTGAGCAGGCCACCGCTACCAAGATTAAATTCTTCCAGGAAACTTGCGATCGTGCTCGACCTTATGAACACAAGAATTTTACCAAACTATGTTTCAGTGACACCAACATTAGAACGTATGCACATGTTAATCTACTGTGCCGCAACGGCAGTCACCACTGTAATGGGTGCCAAGATCCGAACGAATCCGAGTTGAATCGTGCAAGACCAGAACCACGAATGGCTCAATGGGAAATGCGACTAAATTGGAAGATCGAGAGTCTCCGTAAAGACATAGGACAAGTGACGGAATATATCAGAGGAGTTAGAACTAGAAGGATCCAGAGGGCGGTGCAGGCAATAATGAGCCGCACCCAAATGCATTCTCGGCATGACCCCGCGAACATCACTGCTCAACAATGTCTTGACACATTAAAACAAAAACTTTCTGTTTTCGCAGGGCGTCTGAGGAGATACAAGGCTAGTAACAACAGGAAACGAGACAACAAACTCTTTGAACGATCAGAAAAGGGTTTCTACCGTGCTTTTAATTCTAGCGCCGATGCCACAAATGCGAATTACCCTAGCAGAGAGCAGGTCGACGGTTTCTGGAGAAATCAACTTGCCACACCAGGTCCATACAATGTCAGTGCAAGCTAGATCAGCGAAGAACGCGAGACTTGCCGGAAGTATAGCCAGATGCAACACGAGCAATTCACAACCGCTGAGGTCTCCGATGTCATCAAGAATTCCCACAACTGGAAGGCACCAGGTCCAGATCATCTCCAAAATTATTGGATTAGGAAGTTGTGGTGCACGCATGGACAAATAACTACCTTAATTAATGAAGTCTTGCTCGATCCTGTAAAAAATGCCATTGTTTATTACACAGGGTGCAACCTACCTGTTACCAAAAGACCAGCGGAATACGTATAACCCTGTCAAGTACCGCCCAATAACCTGCTTGCCTACGCTGTACAAGATAATCACATCTTGCCTTACGCAGCGAATATATGCTCACTGCGAGCGGAACAACATCATTGCAATGCAGCAGAAGGGCTGCTCGAAGGGCGCAATGGGATGCAAAGAGCAACTCATCATAGACTCGGTCATCTGCAACCAGGCTCATTTCAAGCAACGAAACCTCCACATGGCTTATGTGGACTACAAAAAAGCATTTGATTCCGTACCTCACGACTGGCTCACAGGTATCTTAAAGCTGTATAAAATAGATCATCATACAGTTTCCTTTTTAGAACACGTTATGACAACCTGGCGCACTAAGATACAACTCAGAACCGCAAACAGTAACATCGAGACCGACACAATCAACATCCGAAGAGGGATTTTCCAAGGAGATTCACTCAGTCCACTGTGGTTCTGCATGGCGATGAACCCTCTATCACATCGGTTGAACTCTACAAAATATGGCTTCGCTATCAAAAGCGACAACGCAGAAGCGATAAAGTTGAATCACCTATTATATATGGATGATTTAAAACTGATCGCCGCAACCAAAAACCAACTAACGCAAATGCGTAAAATTGTAGAGGAGTTCTTCAGGGACATCGGAACGCTGTTTGGACTGGACAAGTGCCGCACCCTTATTATCATCATATTCATCAAGAGAGTAAGACAAGTAGTGCGAACTGATCTTAACGCCCTAAACACGTATGCGTGCTCTGTACTAAGCTATTCCTTCGGAATAGTGAATTGGACCAACACGGACATCAACAACTTGCAGCGAAAAGTTAGGACACTACTGACAAAAGCTCATAAACATCATCCCCGCAGCGCCGTAGAAAGAACAACTCTGCCACGTCAACAAGGAGGAAAAGGATTGGCAGACCTCAGCAAGCAATTGGACCAACAAATATTAAATCTGCGTAATTATTTCCACAGACAGGCCAACAGCTCCACACTACATAAAGCTATATGCGGAGCAGACGTCTCAACACCGCTACGTCTTACGTAACACGAGCATCAAAATCACCACCGAACCGACAACGATAAACTACAGAGGTGGTTAGAGAAGCCGCTGCACGGGAGGCATCCTAATGAGGTTAACCAGGAACATGTCGACAAGTTAGCGTCGTACTATTGGCTGACCTCGGGACGAATGTTCCCCGAGACAGAAGGCTTCTTACTTTCCATACAAGATCAGGTTATACCAACTCGCAACTACCTAAAATTCATTGTAGGAGATGCATCGGTAGTGGATGACAGATGCAGCTACGGGTGCCCAACTTCAGAAACAATCCAGCACATAACAGTAGGATGTCAGATGTTCGCATCAACGGGATATAAGGGACGACACGATTCGGTTGCCAAGATCTTGCACCAGGAACTGGCGGAAAAGCTGCTGCTTGTGCAGACAGAGAGGGTCCCACGTTACAACTACACACCTGAGCCTGTTCTTGAGAACAGCAACTACAAGATGTACTGGGATCGTACAGTTCTGACTGATCAACGAGTTGCCCATAACAGACCGGACCTTATAATAGTTGATAAAATTTCTAGGAAGACAACTCTGATTGATGTGGCCATCCCGAACAACAACAACCTGCGTGTGAAGCAAGTCGAGAAGATCGCGAAGTACAGAGACTTAGAAGAACGAATTAGAAGGCAATGGGAAATGGAGAACGTCCAGACGATTCCAATCATCATGTCAACAACTGGTGTTATACCAAAAAGTTTGCTGAGAAACATCAAGGAGCTGAATCTAACTGATAGTCTTTACAGGTCCATGCAGAAAGCGGTACTACTTGCGACAGCCCGAACCGTCAGGAAATTCATGGGGAATGCAGGATCGTCCAACAACATCAATGTCACCTAAGGCCCGATAACATGGCAAGGGTCTCGTCCGAGCCAGATCCTTTTGGTATCCGGGATGCCCGGGATCTGAGTGAATGTTCCCCGTAGAGGGAGTGCGAATGCCTTTTGGCTAAGTCGAGATAATAATGACTATTTAGGAATTACCGTTTACAGTTTTAGCAAAGAAAAACAAATCAAGAAAGCTAGTTCATTTGTTCATTTCTTGCAAGTCTGCAAGAATGGTCTTCCACTTAACCTTGAGAAAAAACGAATGAATAAATAATACAGTGATAAGTAGCCAATAACCAGCAAAATACTGTAACTACCTAGATACAAGCAGAACAGTCATATGACCATGTCGATTTGCAAGAGTATACATATAAATACATGGATTAATAAAAGTAGGTACCTACCTATTATGACTTAACATTACAAATTAATATGTGTATATCCTATTAAGGCATAAGAAGAAAAACAAGAATTAAGTACAAAATCACAATGAATAAAATTTTTTTACATATATGTTAACCTACTAAAACAAATTTACTGATAATAAATGCCGCAACACCGATACCACAAAAACTAAAATGAATAATATACTTGACATACCTCCGCCCTATATTATTATACGGTGCCGAGGTGTGGAGTATGGCAAATAATGTACACCTTAAAACGATTTACGGACAAGAAACAAAAATACTCCGAAAGATCCTAAATATTAATTTCCTTACAAGACCACATACTACGAATGAAACCGTCTATACCGAAGCTAGAGAAATAATAAAAATTACACCAATCAACCAATTAATACTAACTCGAGTGATAAATTTTATTGATAATAAATGTACTAATAATGAAAATACCTTGGATATAGGAACGCACACGCTTCAATTAAACCCGTACAGACTATAAAACCCCGACTCCTGGCGAGTTTAAGAGAAAGACTCTAAGTTCACTACCCCCCCCCCCCCAATAAATATTTGAGCTCCTATGCCGAGAAAGGAGTAATCAAAATAAAGAAATCAAACATAATGACTATAAAAAAATTATTACTACCTACCAGGTGCTAACGCGGAACTGGCGTAACTAATGAAAACAAAAATAATGTCATTAAGGGTTTCCCAATAATAATAATAATAATAATAATAATAATAATAATAATAATAATCGGTGACAGGGCGCTGATGAGGCGGGCCCCTGTTGCACAAACAGCTACAGCCCAACAACAACACGAACATCTACAACATGGGAGCCAAACGAGAACTAGGGTTCCACCCACCGAAGGTGCTGCGCGGGAACTTCAGCCAGCGTTCACAGAGGCGGGATTACAACGACGACGCATGAAATGGACTGTGTCCATGAATGAATCGATTATGCGTATTTTTTACAGGGTGACAAACTTAGGACTAGAGATTATCGGCTACCGACAACAACTGCATGCCGAGTTCTGCAGGGAGTTTCCACACATGCAAGTGTCTGAACAAAGAGTGTCAGATCAGTATCGAACTATTCTAAGAAATAACCGAATTCCAGAAACGCGACTTAACGCTATCAAACGGGAAGTTGAGCTAGAGATCCACGGCGAACACATAGACATAGATGACAACAACAACAATGGGGAACTTCAAGAGCCTGGACAACAACTAGAAGCCGAAACGGTAGAACCAACAACCGAG
This sequence comes from Pseudeuparius sepicola, assembly GCA_963920635.1. Taxonomy (NCBI): domain Eukaryota; kingdom Metazoa; phylum Arthropoda; class Insecta; order Coleoptera; family Anthribidae; genus Pseudeuparius; species Pseudeuparius sepicola. The sequence goes on from OY987303.1 coordinate 33,719,415, forward strand.
AGTCTGGAATCGGTTAACGAAGAACATTTTGAAGGCTTGGACACACATATGAGACAGGCAGTATTGCGATACGAAGGCACAGACCCACTTAGCAGGCCACCGCTACCAAGATTAAATTCTTCCAGGAAACTGGCGATCGTGCTCGATCTTATGAACACAAGAATTTTACCAAGCTATGTTTCAGTGACACCAACATTAGAACGTATGCACATGTTAATCTACTGTGCCGCAACGGCAGTCATCACTGTAATGGGTGCCAAGATCCGAACGGCCCAAGAGTTGAATCGTGCAAGACCAGAACCACGAATGGCTCAATGGGAAATGCGACTGAATCGGAAGATCGAGAGTCTCCGTAAAGACATAGGACAAGTGACGGAATATATCAGAGGAGTTAGAACTAGAAGGATCCAGAGGGCGGTGCAGGCAATAATGAGCCGCACCCAAATGCATTCTCGGCATGACCCCGCGAACATCACTGCTCAACAATGTCTTGACACATTAAAACAAAAACTTTCTGTTTTCGCAGGGCGTCTGAGAAGATACAAGGCTAGTAACAACAGGAAAAAGAGACAACAAACTCTTTGAACGATCAGAAAAGGGTTTCTACCGTGCTTTTAATTCTAGCGCCGATGCCACAAATGCGAGTTACCCTAGCAGAGAACAGGTCGACGGTTTCTGGAGAAATCAACTTGCCACACCAGGTCCATACAATGTCAGTGCAAGCTGGATCAGCGAAGAACGCGAGATGGGCCGGAACTATAGCCAGATGCAACACGAGCAATTCACAACCGCTGAGGTCTCCGATGTCATCAAGAATTCCCACAACTGGAAGGCACCAGGTCCAGATCATCTCCAGAATTATTGGATTAAGAAGCTGTGGTGCACGCATGAACAAATAACTGCCTTAATTAATGAAGTCTTGCTCGATCCTCTGAAAATGCCATTGTTTCTTACACAGGGTGCAACCTACCTGTTACCAAAAGACCAGCGGAATACGGATAACCCTGCCAAGTACCGCCCAATAACCTGCTTGCCTACGCTGTACAAGATAATCACATCTTGCCTTACGCAGCGAATATATGCTCACTGCGAGCGGAACAACATCATTGCAATGCAGCAGAAAGGCTGCTCGAAGGGCGCAATGGGATGCAAAGAGCAACTCATCATAGACTCTGTCATCTGCAACCAGGCTCATTCCAAGCAACGAAACCTCCACATGGCTTATGTGGACTACAAAAAAGCATTTGATTCCGTACCTCACGACTGGCTCACAGGTATCTTAAAGCTGTATAAAATAGATCATCATACAGTTTCCTTTTTAGAACACGTTATGACAACCTGGCGCACTAAGATACAACTCAGAACCGCAAACAGTAACATCGAGACCGACACAATCAACATCCGAAGAGGGATTTTCCAAGGAGATTCACTCAGTCCACTGTGGTTCTGCATGGCGATGAACCCTCTATCACATCGGTTGAACTCTACAAAATATGGCTTCGCTATCAAGAGCAACAACGCAGAAGCGATCAAGTTGAATCACCTATTATATATGGATGATTTAAAACTGATCGCCGCAACCAAAAACCAACTAACGCAAATGCTTAAAATTGTAGAGGAGTTCTCCAGGGACATCGGAATGCTGTTTGGACTGGACAAGTGCCGCACCCTTAATATCATCCGGGGAAAGCTCGAACAAAGCGCACACGAGATGCAGGACGGCCAGGAGATCGAAGCAATGAGCATGGGAGATACATACAAGTACCTCGGGATGAAACAAGCTCAAAGGATAGACCATCGAACAATGAAGACTGATTTAACGAATGAATTCATCAAGAGAGTAAGACAAGTAGTGCGAACTGATCTTAACAGCAGGAATTTGTTTAAGACCCTGAACACGTATGCGTGCTCTGTACTCAGCTATTCGTTCGGAATAGTGAATTGGACCAACACGGACATCAACAACCTGCAACGAAAAGTTAGGACACTACTGACAAAAGCTCATAAACATCATCCCCGTAGCGCCGTAGAAAGAACAACTCTGCCACGTCAACTAGGAGGAAGAGGATTGGCAGATCTCAGCAAGCAATTGGACCAACAAATATTAAATCTGCGTAATTATTTCTACAGGCAGGCCAACAGCTCCACACTACATAGGGCTATATGCGGAGCAGACGTCTCAACACCGCTACGTCTGACGGAACACGAGCGTCAAAATCACCACAGAACCGACAACGATAAACTACAGAGGTGGTTGGGGAAGCCGCTGCACGGGAGGCATCCTAATGAGGTTAACCAGGAACATGTCGACAAGTTAGCGTCGAACTATTGGCTGACCTCGGGACGAATGTTCCCCGAGACGGAAGGCTTCCTACTGGCCATACAAGATCAGGTTATACCAACTCGCAACTACCTAAAATTCATTGTAGGAGATGCATCGGTAGTGGATGACAGATGCAGATACGGGTGCCCAACTTCAGAAACAATCCAGCACATAACAGGAGGATGTCAGATGTTCGCATCAACGGAATATAAGGAACGACACGATTCGGTTGCCAAGATCTTGCACCAGGAACTGGCGGAAAAACTTCTGCTTGTGCAGGCAGAGAGGATCCCATATTACAGCTACACACCGGAGCCTGTCCTTGAGAACAGCAACTACAAGATGTACTGGGATCGTACAGTTCTGACAGATCAACGAGTTGCCCATAACAGACCGGACCTTATAATAGTTGATAAAATTTCTAGGAAGACAACTCTGATTGATGTGGCCATCCCGAACAACAACAACCTGCGTGTGAAGCAAGTCGAGAAGATCGCGAAGTACAGAGACTTAGAAGAACGAATTAGAAGGCAATGGGAAATGGACAACGTTCAGACGATTCCAATCATCGTGTCAACAACTGGTGTCATACCAAAAAGTTTGCTGAGAAACATCAAAGAGCTGGGTCTAACTGATAATCTTTACAGGTCCATGCAGAAAGCGGTACTACTTGCGACAGCCCGAACCGTCAGGAAATTCATGGGGAGTGCAGGAACGTCCAACAACATCAATGTCACCTAAGGCCCGATAACATGGCAAGGGTCTCGTCCGAGCCAGATCCTTATGGTATCCGGGATGCCCGGGATCTGAGTGAATGTTCCCCGTAGAGGGAGTGCGAATGCCTTTTGGCTAAGTCGAGATAATAATAATAATAAGCCAGCGTTCACAGAGGCGGGATTACCACGACGACGCATGAAATGGACTGTGTCCATGAATGAATCGATTATGCGTATTTTTTACAGGGTGACAAACTTAGGACAAGAGATGATCGGCTACCGACAACAACTGCATGCCGAGTTCTGCAGGGAGTTTCCACACATGCAAGTGTCTGAACAAAGAGTGTCAGATCAGTATCGAACTATTCTAAGAAATAACCGAATTCCAGAAACGCGACTTAACGCTATCAAACGGGAAGTTGAGCTAGAGATCCACGGCGAACACATAGACATAGATGACAACAACAACAATGGGGAACTTCAAGCGCCTGGACAACAACTAGAAGCCGAAACGGTAGAACCAACAACCGAGAGTCTGGAATCGGTTAACGAAGAACATTGTGAAGGCTTAAACACACATATGAGACAGGCAGTAGTGCGATACGAAGGCACAGACCCACTGAGCAGGCCACCGCTACCAAGATTAAATTCTTCCAGGAAACTTGCGATCGTGCTAGATCTTATGAACACACGAATTTTACCAAACTATGTTTCAGTGACACCAACATTAGAACGTATGCACATGTTAATCTACTGTGCCGCAACGGCAGTCACCACTGTAATGGGAGCCAAGATCCGAACGGTCCAAGAGTTGAATCGTGCAAGACCAGAACCACGAATGGCTCAATGGGAAATGCGACTAAATCGGAAGATCGAGAGTCTCCGTAAAGACATAGGACAAGTGACGGAATATATCAGAGGAGTAAGAACTAGAAGGATCCAGAGGGCGGTGCAGGCAATAATGAGCCGCACCCAAATGCATTCTCGGCATGACCCCGCGAACATCACTGCTCAACAATGTCTTGACACATTAAAACAAAAACTTTCTGTTTTCGCAGGGCGTCTGAGGAGATACAAGGCTAGTAACAACAGGAAACGAGACAACAAACTCTTTGAACGATCAGAAAAGGGTTTCTACCGTGCTTTTAATTCTAGCGCCGATGCCACAAATGCGAGTTACCCTAGCAGAGAACAGGTCGACGGTTTCTGGAGAAATCAACTTGCCACACCAGGTCCATACAATGTCAGTGCAAGCTGGATCAGCGAAGAACGCGAGATGGGCCGGAACTATAGCCAGATGCAACACGAGCAATTCACAACCGCTGAGGTCTCCGATGTCATCAAGAATTCCCACAACTGGAAGGCACCAGGTCCAGATCATCTCCAAAACTATTGGATTAAGAAGTTGTGGTGCACGCATGAACAGATAACTACCTTAATTAATGAAGTCTTGCTCGATCCTCTGAAAATGCCATTGTTTCTTACACAGGGTGCAACCTACCTGTTACCACAAGACCAGCGGAATACGGATAACCCTGCCAAGTACCGCCCAATAACCTGCTTGCCTACGCTGTACAAGATAATCACATCTTGCCTTACGCAGCGAATATATGCTCACTGCGAGCGGAACAACATCATTGCAATGCAGCAGAAGGGCTGCTCTAAGGGCGCAATGGGATGCAAAGAGCAACTCATCATAGACTCTGTCATCTGCAACCAGGCTCATTCCAAGCAACGAAACCTCCACATGGCTTATGTGGACTACAAAAAAGCATTTGATTCCGTACCTCACGACTGGCTCACAGGTATCTTAAAGCTGTATAAAATAGATCATCATACAGTTTCCTTTTTAGAACACGTTATGACAACCTGGCGCACTAAGATACAACTCAGAACCGCAGACAGTAACATCGAGACCGACACAATCAACATCCGAAGAGGGATTTTCCAAGGAGATTCACTCGGTCCACTGTGGTTCTGCATGGCGATGAACCCTCTATCACATCGGTTGAACTCTACAAAATATGGCTTCGCTATCAAAAGCAACAACGCAGAAGCGATCAAGTTGAATCACCTATTATATATGGATGATTTAAAACTGATCGCAGCAACCAAAAACCAACTAACGCAAATGCTTAAAATTGTAGAGGAGTTCTCCAGGGACATCGGAATGCTGTTTGGACTGGACAAGTGCCGCACCCTTAATATCATCCGGGGAAAGCTCGAACAAAGCGCACACGAGATGCAGGACGGCCAGGAGATCGAAGCAATGAGCAAGGGAGATACATACAAGTATCTCGGGATGAAACAAGCTCAAAGGATAGACCATCGAACAATGAAGACTGATTTAACGAATGAATTCATCAAGAGAGTAAGACAAGTAGTGCGAACTGATCTTAACAGCAGGAATTTGTTTAAGGCCCTGAACACGTATGCGTGCTCTCTACTCAGCTATTCGTTCGGAATAGTGAATTGGACCAACACGGACATCAACAACCTGCAACGAAAAGTTAGGACACTACTGACAAAAGCTCATAAACATCATCCCCGTAGCGCCGTAGAAAGAACAACTCTGCCACGTCAACTAGGAGGAAGAGGATTGGCAGATCTCAGCAAGCAATTGGACCAACAAATATTAAATCTGCGTAATTATTTCTACAGGCAGGCCAACAGCTCCACACTACATAGGGCTATATGCGGAGCAGACGTCTCAACACCGCTACGTCTGACGGAACACGAGCGTCAAAATCACCACCGAACCGACAACGATAAACTACAGAGGTGGTTGGGGAAGCCGCTGCACGGGAGACATCCTAATGAGGTTAACCAGGAACATGTCGACAAGTTAGCGTCGAACTATTGGCTGACCTCGGGACGAATGTTCCCCGAGACGGAAGGCTTCCTACTGGCCATACAAGATCAGGTTATACCAACTCGCAACTACCTAAAATTCATTGTAGGAGATGCATCGGTAGTGGATGACAGATGCAGATACGGGTGCCCAACTTCAGAAACAATCCAGCACATAACAGGAGGATGTCAGATGTTCGCATCAACGGAATATAACGAACGACACGATTCGGTTGCCAAGATCTTGCACCAGGAACTGGCGGAAAAGCTGCTGCTTGTGCAGGCAGAGAGGGTCCCATATTACAACTACACACCTGAGCCTGTTCTTGAGAACAGCAACTACAAGATGTACTGGGATCGTACAGTTCTGACAGATCAACGAGTTGCCCATAACAGACCGAACCTTATAATAGTTGATAAAATTTCTAGGCAGACAACTCTGATTGATGTGGCCATCCCGAACAACAACAACCTGCGTGTGAAGCAAGTCGAGAAGATCGCGAAGTACAGAGATTTAGAAGAACGAATTAGAAGGCAATGGGAAATGGAGAACGTCCAGACGATTCCAATCATCATGTCAACAACTGGTGTTATACCAAAAAGTTTGCTGAGAAACATCAAGGAGCTGGGTCTAACTGATAGTCTTTACAGGTCCATGCAGAAAACGGTACTACTTGCGACAGCCCGAACCGTCAGGAAATTCATGGGGAATGCAGGATCATCCAACAACATCAATGTCACCTAAGGCCCGATAACATGGCAAGGGTCTCGTCCGAGCCAGATCCTTTTGGTATCCGGGATACCCGGGATCTGAGTGAATGTTCCCCGTAGAGGGAGTGCGAATGCCTTTTGGCTAAGTCGAGATAATAATAATAATAATTTTACTGACACGCTTCAAACATGGCACGATAATTCTTACGGAATACATTAATGTGTTCAAAAATTCTCACGATATTGAGTTATATAGACGACTCAATTCATACCTAAAGCTGCGTTCGAATAGTGCTGTTCGATGTAGGGGTGGCGATATAGGGTGTGTAAATCTGATATTTACATCATGAATGTCTCCTCTAAATAGAATTTTACGACTTAGGTATGTAGGGACTCTTGTAATAATAATTTTATGATAAAAAAACAGGTCGGTGGAGTTTTCTCCGCATTTTCATATTTAACCAATTTAGATCTTTGAGCTTATGAGAAACTGAATTACGTCTCCTAATTCCACATATAAAACGAATACAGTAGTTCTGAATAGTCTGGATTCTCCGAGATGTAGCAGCAGTCAAACAAGGTCCATAAACAACATCGCAATAATCAAACATAGAAAGTACTAAGGAGTCACAAAGGCGGCGTTTCAGATCGGTACTCAACAAACGTCTGAAACCGTAAAGCATCTTCAATCTACTCGAGCTCTTTTTAGTACATTCCGCCACGTGCGTTGAATACCTCAAGTCTGTATCTACCCACAGGCCCAAGTTTTTTACTTACTTGATTGTTTCTAAGTGGACATCGTTAATTTTGATTTTAACGTGTTCCATTGAAACGCGATTTAAAATGCGCAAGTCTTCATTAACAATTTGACAAGCCTGTTGAATGGATGTTGGCATAAACGAATAGTAGAGCTGGGTGTCATCGGCATACATCTGTACCGAGCAGGTCTTTAAATTGTCGTGAAAGAAGGCAGTATAGATAGTGAAGAGGACCGGACCAAGTATTGATCCTTGAGGCACTCAACAAACCACACTTCGAACATCCGAAAGTAAACCATTCCAAACAACACGTTGCGTCCGATCGCTCAAATAACTTCCAAAAAACTTCGCTGCCAGTGTCGACAAACCAACAAACCTGAGAATATTAACCAGTAACTTGTGATTTAGGGTGTCGAAAGAATTTGAGTAATCAAGAAGGACTAACGGCGTAAGCATTCCAGCGTCAGCAGCCCTGAATATATTATCAGTGACATTGAGTAGGGCTGTGGAACAGCTATGACCTTTCCGAAATCCGGACTGAAAATCAGGTAAAATATTATTAACGTTTAGATGTTCCACTAACTGAATCTTGATTACTTTTTCTAGTTCCTTTGAAATGACCGGTAATATGCTAATGGGTCGGAGATCATTTAACCTTGAAAAAACTTTTTTCTTTGGTACAGGTAAAACATGCGATAATTTCGAGTGAGCAGGAAAAACCGAATTATTGGTACAAAAAGTTATAATGTGAGTAATAAACTTCACCAAGAACGGACAACAAAGCAATATGAAGTCAATGCTAAAACCATCTGCGCCTAACGCTCTAGTTTTAATTTCCAATAGTATAGCCTACCGATAGTAATTTCACTAACTTCTTGGAACTCAAGAGTCGAAACAACGTTCCTGTGAATATGTACTACTTTCATACGGGTTTAAAGTAAGAAAATTGTTACTATTATTTGAATTAGGTATGGAACCTAGGAAATTACTATTTAGCACGTTGACATTTTTTAAGTGTGTAGGTATCTGACTCGTCTTTCCGGATTTATTATAAATTTTTAACTGCTTCAGTATATCCCATGCGCTGTTCTTCGTAACCTATACGATTTCGAATATATGCCTTTTTTTTCCTGCTCGATTAGTAAAATTTCGCAATCTCTTATATTCATTAAAGTGAGCCAACTGCTTGGTTCTTTTATACCTATTAAGGCACCTATTTCTTTCGCTGATCATAATTTTGATCGCTTTGGAAGAATAGGCTGACTTAAGTGGAGCGTGAATATTCAGTAAAGCATTTAAATTTGTATTAAGAAAAATCAACCTTCAACTCTATGGGTCATATATATTACGCCAAGGAATATATTTCAGATCAGAGTTTAATTGATTAACATTTATATTTTTGTAATTCCTGTATGAATAAGGAGAGTTTTTACACGTTTCAATGTTAAAATTAAAAGAAGCATATACTCGTACTAGACAATGATCATAAATACCATCAGGAAGAGGCATGGATCCAGATTCTAAACAAACACATTCCTCTGAAGCAACAATTAAATCAATTAGACTATAAGAAAATAGAGTCAGCCTGGCTGGAGAGTTGATTATCTGCTTTAAACCCGTACTTTAAAGAAGTTTATTAAAGTTATTGGCAGAATTACTTTGCTCCAATAAATTGATATTAAAATCACCGAGACAGGCTAGGTAATCGCATTGTGGCATAATATTGATTATTATGTTTTCGAATTCAGTTGTAAAGGAGTTAATGTTGGAACTTGGAGGTCTATATATACATCCTAAGGCAAGGTTTGTTTTCTTAAAATATAAAGATATCCATAGATCTTCCATATTTGTCGTGTTCCCTAGTGGAGAATATCTGATATTATTGCGTAAATAAATAGCCACGCCACCACCCCGTCCACCCGTACACCTATCTCTCCTTAAGAAAATATAACCAGGAAATGCCACATCAGTGCTCGGTATGTTGTTGTTGAGCCATGTTTTACTTAAAGTCACTACGTCGAAATTTTCATTATCCAAGAATTCAGTAAAGTTTTGGAAGTGAGCAGTTAATGACTTTATGTTCAAATGACAAATTTTTAGATGCATGGCTGAACCCAACACATAAACAGAGTAAGAAGACGAAATTAACAAAAGCAAGAATTTATGTCCTTATAGGAATAACAACAAAGTTATAACAGCAAAGTTCTTACTTTTTCGTAATTGATCTCAGGACATTCTCACTGGGCTTTTCACCTTTAGCATGTTTCTATAAAACGCTTTCTGCACTAGGCAGCAAAAGATTGCTGTTCTCCCTCTCCCTCTTCTTGTTTTCGGACGAAACCCCAACCTTCTTAACAACGGGAGAACAAAACGGCTCGGATTCCTTCACGTTGGCAGTTGGAGTTGATGGGGAACTGCTACGAAGGTTTTTGCAGTTAGGTTATTGGCGCCAACTGTCTCAATATTCATGGACCTGAGGTTTGCGGCAGTGTACGTTTCACCGTTGATTATAACTCTGTTACTTCCTATAAGTTTTGCCGGCAGTTGACGTTCACAGGCAGGCTAGGTGGATAATATGTTGTTTCGGAGTTTTCAGATCTTGTCGGTCATTGTAGCAGAGATCTTGAGCTATGAAGATATTATTTGTACCTTTCAGTTTGTAGGAGTTTCTCAGAACAAGGTCTTTCTTGATGTTAGACACAAATTCTACCTTGACTGTCGTTTTATCACCCACTGCTGTTACCTTAAGAACATCTATAGCATTCAGATCGGTATCAACTAAATTAAAATCTAACAACACAGCGTTAATCAGATTACCCCAGAACCCCCACATACCAAATTTCAACAAAAAATATACAGGGCGTTCCATGCTACAAGGTTCTAAAGATGAGAAAAATGGGAATTTTAAAGGCATCATCCCCTCAAAGCAGTTGAATGATAAACAGGACTAGTCAAAGTATTGGTGTGCAAAGATTGAATACAAAAATATACAAATTTCATGAAACTTTATACTGATCAAAATTTTCTGTGCGTTTCTTGTTGTGACACACCAGCCACCTTAACTCATAATATGGACTTACTGACTGGCATTATGTATTTTGATAGACTTACTTCGTTTATAGTGGTGAGGGCACTTTTGATATATTCGATTTGAAGTTCCAAAAAATTCAGTATTTTGAGATGGCGCAGGAAAAGACACTCTGTATATTTTTGTATTAGATCTTTGCACACCAACAATTTGAGTGGTCCTGTTGACTATTCAACTGCATACTTGCCAGATGTCTTTAAAATTCCTATTTTGCTCAACTTTGACAACCCGCAGAATGGAACTCCCTGTATATTGTTTGTTCAAATTTGGTGTGTGGAGGTTTTAGGATGTTCTAATTAACGCTGTGGTGTCATATTTTAAATAAAAAAAAACGCTAAATGGTTTTCCTCATTTTTTTACTAGAAAAAAATTCGTAGTAGCCTTGAAAATTGAGATTAAGACCTGAAATTTTGCACCAACGTAAAAAAAAAGAGTTTTTTGCACCTACCGTCAGAAAAAAAACCGGCTAAAATCGGATTAAAAATAAAAAATTTAAAGAGGTGTCTCCATTACAAATGGGTCACACTGTATATATTTGTATCTATGTACAGGGTGTCCAATTTAGATGGAATAATGCGGATATAACTTTTTAAGGACACCTTGTAAAAATGTTTCAGACAAGAGATTTTCAGTTGATCTTTCTGCATATTTTGGTGACCTTGAATTCTTTTGGAGCTAGTCATTTTGTTACTATGGCAACCAACTTTGTTTTTTAAATGGCACCATACACTTTTCTGTACAAATTTGGAATCAGCTCCTTTTTGTGCATACAAACATGTAAAATTTCATTGGGGTTGCATAAGAATATTTTTGAGAAAAAACAGAATTTTTGCAAGTACCTACGCTAAAATTTAAATTCGAGAGCGTTGCCTAAAAAAGTAGGCCATGCCTAATGAAAATTTTGACACTTACGTATGTCATTATGACAACCGCGTTATTGATCCATTTGTTATCAATGGTAATTTGACTGGCAAAAGGTATTTGGATATTTTGCAAAATGAGGTTATTCCCGCCCTTGGTATGCCAATCCAGGATATCTGGTGCCAGCAAGATGAAGCACCTCCCCATTACCACCGTGATGTGCGCCGCTATTTAAACCAAGTCTTTCCACAATCTTGGATTGGCAGAAGATTGGCCATAGAATGGCCTCCGAGATCTCCCGATCTTACCCCGTGTGATTTTTTTCTTGCGGGGACACCTAAAATCCATGAATCGTCCCCAAAATTAGAACAGCACATACAGACTGGGCCCTTGTCTCGCTGTGAATGGAGAAAATTTCGAGCATTTCATTAATTGATTTTTAGGTACCATTGATTTATTATGCCTAATTATTTATTAATAAACAAATTTTGCAAGTTTAACATGATTTACCTGTCGCCGGTAAGTTATCATTACATGCAAAAATGTCAAAATTTTCATTAGGCTTGGCCTACTTTTAGGCAACGCTCTCGAATTTAAATTTTGGCGTACTTCTACTTTTTCTCAAAAATTTTCTTATGCAACCCCAATGAAATTTTACATGTTCGTATGCACAAAAATGTGCTGATTCCAAATTTGAACAGAAAAATGTATCGTGCTATTTAAAAAAAAACAAAGTTGGTGGCCGTAGCAACGAAATGACTAGCTACCAAAAAATTCAAGGTCATCAGAATATGCACATAGATCAACTGAAAAACTCTTGTCTGAAATATTTATACAAGGTGAATTTAAAAAGTTCTATTCATTATTCCATCTAAATTGGGCACCCTGTATATATATGTATTATCATTATTCCATTTCATAATTTTTCAAACCATAGTATTGGTGAGAATAGGGCTGTATATAGGAAAAAAAATTATAGGATGGATAAACGTATATTTTCGTAAAAAATATTTTAGGTTCTCATTCGTTTTCCTCGTCAGAGTAACAGTTTTTGAGAAAAATCAGAAAACGGGCTCCAGGTCACATAAGTGGGTGGTATTTGAATGTCTATTAAATTTACCTCGATTAAAAATATCTGAACGCTAAAACTATAAGAACTAAAAATGCACCAGTATGAGATAAATATTATATCGTATAAGCAAATGGTACATTCGAAAGCCTTCTTGAGCTGGCAACATTGCTGGTATTCACAATGCTGTAAGACGTAGCAAAAATTATACAAACGGGCTCCACTTTGAGGTTCTATATGTCGGGGTTGACAACGACTGTTAACCATCATAAAAAAAATTTTTCGTATATTCCTACCCCTCTAAAGTTGCTCGAAAAGTTATAGTTTGGTAATGTATTTTTTTGCAAAATATACACCTGATATACCTTTGGATCTAGTGGGTCTGAGGTTGCCTGTAGAACGTATCGGGTCTGACTTTGTCTCTTGAATCATATATATATATATTTACTTGGTTGTAAAATACATATATATATTTTTTACAACATATGAAATAATACCAATCTAAATAAAAAAAATACTTATAATTAATACACAGTTTCAAGAGCAATACATAAAAATTTTACCATTAAAATAATAATAAAAAAAATATATTAGTAAAACCGTCTTTACGCGCCCACATTTATAGAGTTCAAATTTACGTAGAAAACACCCGTTTAACCGTTCAGTTCTGCCCGTGAATCTGCTGCATGTATTATACCACGACAAACTTACAGTTTTCTCTTGAGTTTAGTGTTATGTATGTCTTCCTAACGGCAGTGGCACTTCCGTGTCGTCCGCCAAGTAAACTGCTATCACTGTTACTTTCAGTCCATGACGTTGCCGCTGGAATAAACGATCTTCTTAATGGTTTTCTTCTTCAGTAGGTTCTCTCCGTCATCTGTCACGTTGACTGCTGGAGTAGCTGCAACCTGGTTATTTAACTACCGCTGGGTGAAGGAGTTATCCAATGGGTTCTTGCAATGGCGATTTTCTGTAGCGTGCCGTCCAGGCACGATCTACTTCCACCGATGTCTTTTTAAATTAAGTGGGACACACTGTATATTGGAGGATTTGTTGGGCGAAAATTGTTATTTGTCAAACAGGCTTCAATAAATGGAGTATTATGCGTAGGCGCTTGTAAGTCTGCCGTGGTTTCAGCACGGTCACAACTGGGCACTCCTCAAGTTGGTGGCGCTCCGAGGTCTGTGCTTGTTTTGATTGGTTACAACGCATTTTGAATTTTTTTTTCAGTATTTCCAAGTTTCATCAATTAAGATGTTAAATTTTCTACCTGTGTCAATTAGTAATTGTACGGGGACTCCTCCGATGTTACATTGTATTTCACAATCGTCATCTATGTGGAACACGTAACTAATGCTGTCTCGTCATCGTCTTCATTCCGCTTTCGTTGCTTGGCCCTTTTGACATCTTTTGCAGTAAACTTTGTCGTAGATGAACTTTTCCTGTCACCTCTGGTTCTGCAATGTCATTTTCCACAAGTTACATCTTTATCCGGGAAAGAAAATGACAGGTGATATTTCGAGCCACACCAGAAACATGACCTCGAGGGACTGCTTCCTGTCAGCTTGTTTATTTCCATCGGAGGTTTCTTTTGATCAAAATCTTCCATTTGCCTAGTGACTGCCTCCAGTGCAATGGTTCTGCGACGATATTGTCCAGTGTCATGGCATCCCCTATGGTTCGAATTCTCCTCCTTAGATCGGCCGAGTAACATTTCTCGACAATTTGGTCTATAAGATTGTCTTCGGGGTTGCCAAATTTACATTTCTCGACTTGGTTTCTGAGACATACTAGGAACTTATCGAATTTTTCTCCTGGTTCCTGTTTTAAAAGACGGAATGTATGTCTTCCATATATTTTGCTTTGTTTGGGAGCAAAATAGTTGTTCAACTTTTCTATTGCGGTGTCATCATACATTCGTACCCTCTGAATTTTCTAGAAAACATGAGCTCCGCGCAAATAGTAATAAATTTCTTGAAGGCCTAGGCCCCCCCATGTGTAGCAGGGTAGACCTCTTTTTGAAGGAATTTCGATATTTGACGCATCTAAATAAATTTCCAGGGCTCTTCTCCATTTTTCCCATTTGATGCCTATTGATCCAGCATCCCCATCACAGTCGAAAGACTTTAACGGCGCGAGACCCGACTTAGTGGGTTTAGTGTGGAACAACCTCTTGTCGTAAATTTATATGCAGCATCTTATCCATAGGCTCTAATTTGTGCACTGTAAAATATTAATAATTGTACCTTATGCTATGCATCTCATTCATAGACTCTAATTTATGCACTGTGAAGTGCGAATACTTAATCTATTTTATGCTATGTATCTCATTCATAGACTCTAATTTATGCATTGTGAAGTACCATACTTGTTCTATTGTATACTTTATCCTATGTATCTTATTCATAGACTCTAATTTAGGCTTCGTGATGCACAAATACCTCGTACCTACCTATATTTTCTGTTATGTATCATTTTTATAAACTCTACCTTGAATCCGCGTCGCCAATATGTAGTGTCCTTTGTGCGGTTAAATAACGCTTTGTTAGTTAGGGTAGCGGGTGAAATAACACTCACGATCTACTAACAGTACCGCACCGGTTCTCTGTCAGGCGTAGACTCCCCGTAATAGCTCAGTCTTCCGCCTACCAGCCAAACGCTGTTACACAATCTACTTATACACTACAATACCAAATCGCAGACTATTTCATAGGCGCCGAAAACGTGTGTATGTACTCTGGATGCTCAAGTACCCATAGCAAATTTGCTATGGATTCGGAGCACCCACAGCCCGTTGCATTAATATAAGCTCAAGCACCCATAGCAACCATAGCAAATTGGCTATGGATACAGAGCACCCACAGGCCGTTGCCTTATTATAAGGAGTGTGAAATAATTTGCATGGTATTTCCAGGGGTTATGTAACAAGTGGTGTGCCCATTATCGATAATACCTTTCGTTAATTTTACGAATTATAATCCTACAGCTCTTAGCATCCAGGGTGTATAAAAATCGTTTCCAAAATATAGTCGAATTAGAACTGCGCATAAGAAACGAAATAGCGTTGATTCCTCCAGAATTGACTAAGAATGTACTTGATAGTTTTTACGACAGACTGGGCCATTGTCTCGCTATGAATGGAGAACATTTAGAGTATTAGATTAATTGATTTTTAGGTGCCATTGATTTATTGTGCCTATTTATTTATTAATAAACACATTTTGCAAGCTAACATGATTTACCTGTCGTCGGTAAGTTATCATTACATGCAAAAATGTCAAAAATTTTATTAGGCATGGCCTACTTTTTAGGCAATGCTCTGGAATTTACATTCTGGCGTACTTGCAGAAATTCTACTTTTTCTGAAAAATTTTCTTATGTAACCCTAATGAAATTGTACATGTTTGTATGCACAAAAAGGAGATGACTCCAAATTTGAATAGAAAAGTGTATGGTGCCATTTAAAAAAACAAAGTTGGTTGCCGTAGCAACGAAATGACTGGTTCCCAAAAAATTCAAAGGTCACTAAAATATTCAGATAGATCAACTGAAATACTTTTGTCTGAAACATTTTTTATATACAAGGTGTATTATTATTTCATCTAAATTGGGCACCCCGTATATCTGATTCTCACGACTTTGAGTTATCAAAATGTTTCATATTTCAAATTTGAATGGCTGACAATCACCTGACTTTAAATATTGAAAATATCGATCAAAATTAGTTAAGCAAGTTTTTCAGTATTGCAATTATATTTCAATGGGCAAACGCACTTACTGTGTTTTTACTGGGATATCCAATGCGGCAAAGGAAGTAACTGTGATTGAACCTAACGAAATCTTTTAAATTAACCGTACAAAATCTAATAACGCGAGCAATGACAAGCCAGTAGTTTTACAGACTTACTAGGTATGTCAAAAAACAGTTGTACCAAAAATTTTTGATGAAAAAAGATGTAAATATGTTCCAGGGACCATAAAATAATTTTCCCTTGGATTCTAATATTTACACTCACCTCTATAAAGTAATTGCTACTTACGAATAAAAATCCAAAGCCATACGTTGTCAAAACTCACAAGCACTAAATATTAAAGTCTTTACGAATCATACGAATCATCGATAAAAAGTACTTGATGAATAAAAGTCTCGAACAAACTGCATGCATGCTTTAAAATCTTCACTGTGGAACACAGTGCCACCGAATGAATAATCAGAAGGTTCTCTTCTGCTCAGGCAGTCTGACCGCCGTTCCCGCTTCTTGCCCCCCGTGCAAGTAGCAGTCGAGTCCAGACGACTAAATGACTCCACTTTATGTATACATACACGGTGATCGTGTGCTGCGTAAGGAGTTCTACTGTAGTGGTTTCATTGTTTATGACTAACTCGTTGTGCTGATACACTGTTGCAGTCACTCATATAGAGGGCTTATTATTTATAACTGTCTCCTTTATACCAATACAATGTTGCAGATTTCCTGCTGCGTATTTTAAAAAGGTTAAACAACAAAGTTATCTGTAAATAATGAAAATCTGGTTTCCAGAAGCAAAACACTGCTCTGAATAATTTTATTTTTTCATAGCATTTTTCTAGAAAACTCCATAGCTTTAACGAGTGGAACCTTAAACTTCCTATATTGCCCTTCAACTGATGAAAACTCCATTTACTAAGTTTTTCTTTTAGAATCCTAGAATTTATAAAAAAAATGAGGCAATTTCGTTTAGATAAAATGCGTGCCAAAGCTCAGAGGTTTCAACTCTAGGCACTAATAGTCTCAAAGACCACAAACCACAAAATTTAAAAGATTTTACTGAGACATATTTTTAGTGAAGAAATCATTCTCAACGATGAACCGCGGTGGGGGACCACATAAAATGCACCTTGCATTCTTACCACAAGGTGCTGAAATAAAAGCATTGCTACGAGCTATGAAAAAACGACAATATCTATTTCTTTAAAATATACGAATTATAGTAAAAAACAACAATTTTCGCAGCTTTGATTATTTCAGTATAAGGCCAGTAAAGGAATATTATTGGTGAGACATAAACGCCAAGGGTGCAAGGCTGTAGATATTTGGTTTGCATATTATGATTCATTTTTAGGGTCCAGCTGGAATAAAATTATTTTTTGGGGAATTGTAAAATAAAAACATGTATTCCGAAATTCAACGGGTAAAATTAACCCTTCCATGAAGTACAACTCTTGTTTGCAACTATACAATGGTTAAGTAAAATATACGTGAATTCGAACAAAGACACCTGATTACCTGTAACTTAGAAACATATTTGTATCAGAAAAAATCAACGATTTTCTACGTTTTCCGACGCGCCCTGCTTTGAAACGAAATAAACTATTTTTATAGGCATGGAAACGTTTGGGAAACGTAATTCAAAAATGTTCGGAGTTGATGGGTACGTATAACTTTTTGCTGGATGCATCAAAGCAATTTTGGTAAGTATTGTACAATTTATAGTTCGAATGCCTGATTAAGCAAAACTTTTTTTGGACATGCTTGTCTAACAGCTATGACGTATTTTGTATACAATATATAGATTTTTACTTATAGTTTTTTACTTCTAACAACAATTTCAGTAGAGTATTTTATCATTCCAAACTATTTTGAAGGGTGTTTAGAAATATATAGGATTGTTTATAAATATATAGGTTGCACTATGTTGGGACGTTGATTTTAGCAAATATTGTTCACGTGTTTGGGGGTGAGAGGGATGTGCAAAGGGCTAAAATAGCGTTTTATAGTATGTTTTTGAGGACAGAGAATTTTATCTTGCACAGTAGCATTCTTTACACTGTATAACAATATAGCCTATGGACGTGTATCTAGTTGATTTTTGGCACCCCGGTTTTTGAATCCTTAACTTTATTAGTCTAGTATTTTATATTATCAAATTTGCAATTTGGGCTTCGTACTTGGCAGTATTTTTAAATTCAAACACTTTTAACCTATTAAACGGGGTTGAACAGTTGAGGCTAACAACACACTCTATGGCCAATTAATATAAAATAGGTGGGTACCTACTTCCGGCGTGGGATTTTTTTATTTATTATTAGTAGAGTGAACGCTGGCTGAAGTTTCCGCGCAGCACCTTCGGTGGGTGGAACCCTAGTTCTCGTTTGGCTCCCCTGTTGTTGTTGTTGTTGGGCTGTAGCTGTTTGTGCAACAGGGGCCCGCCTCATCAGCGCCCTGTCACCGACGCGCGACGTCCCGCTCGCTGTCATGCCCAGCGCCGGCTCCAGACATGCCCTGGCGATCCTTAGGCAGCGGCCCTATAACAAAATCTCTATTATAATTCTCCATTCCATTGATTTCTCCCATAACGTGGTAGTGACGGCCCTCGGTCGAGTATTCTAACCCGCTACCCACACGGGTCAACTAGGATAACGCGGGATGGTTACACCCGAGGAGCTGCCCCTCTCACAGGCCAAACCCCTCCCTGCGTTAACTGGGAAACACGGGATCGTTACTGTGTAACCAGGAGTCGCGGGATTATCACACCCGTAGGTCTGCCCCTGTCACAGGCCAAGCCTCTTCATGCGTAACTGCGCCACTCAGAGAAACGTTTATTGACATTAATTAAAGTTTATTTACGGTTAAAAAATGGTATTTTTGGATACTGACTAACTTACGTATGATACAGTGAAAATTTAAATATATTAATTTAGCAAAGAAAAGATTTCATTGGTTTCAATAAATAGTATAGTTATCAGAAATATGCATATGTTTATAGTGAATATTCGGTACTTTTAATAAAAATAAATATATAAGATATTCATATTAAATATGATATTAACTATCTTTCCATCAAAATTTGCATAGATATCCATAAACGGGGTATGTTATACAATACTTTATGATATTCGCCTATAATATATGGTGATATTTATTATTAGGATTCTTTTTTAGCAGATAATTTTACATTATTTGTCGTAAACTTTCGTATATTACTGTTAAGGTTTATTTATTCTTGCAATATTACTGTTTAATAAATATTAATATTGCCTTCAAATTATTATTTTTTTTCTTAATAAACAATATTTTGTTTATAAATATTCTAGAGTTAGTTCAAACTTTCTGACATTTCCAAAAAATGTTCGAATATTGTATCCTAATAAATAATATTATATATACAGGGTGATTCAGTGACATGTACAGGGTGATTACACAAAATTAAGCCACCCCATAACTTTTTTATTTTTTAACTTACTCATAACGCCCATAACTAGATTGAGGTCTTGAAGTCGTTATTGTAACAATAGGAATGGAGATTCCAGGAACGAATTATTGGTTATGTATATATACTTACCTGTTATATATGATGTAAACATGCATAACCAATACAAATAAATATCTATACACTATATTTATTTTCTGATATTGTGTAAAAACGGAGGGTGCAAATATGTAATATATAATACTACCTTCAAATTTATATCAGTTTTAGGTATGTATATCACTTCTAAAAATAATAATTGTTTATACCAATTCTATTTAATTTTTTTTAATTGTTGCAAGTTTTATGATAATAGTGTATTAATATATAGGTATATGTTTGTAAACAGAAAAATGTCTAGATTCCAAAAATGAAAAAATATAGAGGGTGTTTTGTATAGCAAATAAAGACTGAAAACGTCACGGGGTTTTCATTGGGATCGAACTTTAATGGTATTTTAAATAAATCGATATACTTACTTAACACTTTATTGGTACATAGCAGTTAATCATGTAACAATTTCCAGTCCGATACTAACATCATGTGATGTGAATGTTTGACCATCAGTATACAAATATCAATATGTTTGTCATAAACGTGGCAACTTCATAGAACAAATATAGAAATTTATAGGTAATTAGTGTATGGCGTCCATGTAAAATGTATTTATTAACTATTAACTAATTTGTTAGTTAAAAATATATGTAACGTTTAAAGCAAGCTTAAGATTTTCATATGGTTCTAATATATTAAATGCACCTGTAGGGTAACAAATTTATTGTAAGCAAACTTATTGTAGAGCTTATTTTGAAATATAAGTCCAAAACAAAAAAACACAGATTTACTTCTATACATTACCTACATTATATATACCTACCTAGGTATGAAAAAATGGAAAATCATATGCCTTCAACTTCAATGTCTTTTTCTAAACTAAACGAACTGGCCTACCTCGCATATCACAAGGCACGCGGTGACGTGCGCTTTTAATGGCGATGGCATCCAAATTAGGGATGGCACCCACCATTTCCCTCCTTCTGCTTGATTGCAGTGCACGGTTGCAGGCAGACGCGGCCCAGTAGTGTTGTCCGGTCGCTCTGCTTCTACCACAGCAGCTGACTGCACAAGTGCACAACATATTGCTCCGCAGGTGTACGGGCGATTACAGCTTCCACGCAACTGGTCAAATCA
The DNA here is from genome assembly GCA_963920635.1 of Pseudeuparius sepicola. NCBI lineage: Eukaryota > Metazoa > Arthropoda > Insecta > Coleoptera > Anthribidae > Pseudeuparius > Pseudeuparius sepicola. The sequence continues at coordinate 33,740,212 of OY987303.1, forward strand.
CAGCTATAATAACACTATTCGCGTCTACGTTTTTCCGCCTTTCGGTACACACCAAAAAATAATTCCGCCGCAAAGTTATTTAGAGTTAGAACACGAAACGGCTAGGAAATGATGGACGCCGCGAAATAACTGAGACGCGTCACCCGTGGCCCGTTGTGTCATGCGCGTCGCAGCAAGTGCGACTGCGCTGAAATGCCTGTACTATTCGGTTTGTTTACCAGAAAGATATATTTTACTGAGGAGAAACAATAGTTCCTGAGACATATTGCTATTTTGTCAGCGAAATTGCAATGCTGTAAACAAATGGTAATTTGTTCTGTATTATTTGAATTATTTGGATCCAACTATCCGAAAAATTTACCTGTACACTCAAATAAACCATAGGTTTGTTATAAAGAAATCATTTCCCTGAGTGCTTCGTTGGCTCCGGGTAACATTTGTTTGTTTGGAGGAAACAAATATGTTGATAAGCAATATGTTGTATTCTAACTGTAAAAATATTATCATAATAATTTGGTAAATAAAGGATTGCTTGACATTCAATTTTTCGAGGAGTTATCTGGAAACATATCAGTCTGCATTAATATACAGTTGTTAATCTTAAATATTTAATGTTTATATTTAAGAAAACAATCTTTAATAAATCGTAAGTTTCTTGAAAATCGCTCGAATTTTATTTTATTTTTGTTATAAGCCTATTTCTTTTGCGGAAACTTTCGCTTATTATTATTAAATACATACCTTCTAAACATATTATATTGTAGCAGTAGTGTTATGATTTGTAAGTAAGTAGAATAGTGTATACTTAAATACTGCTGACCCATCATATTGGGGTCATCGGGCTTATTAGCTAGGCATATGGAGCATTATAGTTATATCAGTCAACATGTACACATATAAGAATATACGAGAGTAATTTGGGAAATATGGAGTGATTATTCGACAACCAACCAATCAATAGCTACATGGCGACCCTGCCAACCGTGCCAGCCCTGCGAAACCCTGCCAACCCTGCCAGCCCTGCGAAACCCTGCCAACCCTGCCAATGGTAATGGATGCTGTTAATGGATCACTGAAATGAGGCATCATGGGTAAAACGGTATCGAAGGAAGCCGAGGTTACCGACACTGGGGTGGTAAACTCAAATTTTATTGTGCAGGAGAAAGCAGTGAATGTGCCACTTGATTTACATATTTTAATGTACGTAATAACGATAGCTGTAGTGGTAATGGTAATTCTACAGATAAGGAGAGCTTACCGCAGAGGACTCAAGAAGGAGTTGGGCAAGAGCAGAATGCTGGAAACTCTGGCCATGGATGTAGCGTAATGGAAGCAACGGACAATCTAGTTTTGGATTATACGACAAAGTGGAAATTTTTACGGCGTAAAAGTTAAGATGTGGTGTTGTGAGTTGTGAAAGTGTGGTTTTGTGCATCAACCTTTATGTAGGTGGTTGACCGCAGCGGCACCAGGCCAACGTTCAATGGACAGCAACAGTAAGCAATATTAGCGTTTTTTTTTCAATTGCAATAGCAAGCGCTTTATAAACTTTATGTTCTTTTTGTTAGGCATCGGCAATTTTTAATAGGCCATATTATTTAAACATTATACTGCTAATATTGTAAATTTGTATATGTTAATTTGGGTATATATATTTTTATTATTTAATGATACGTTGGGCAGAATTGGAACAAATTTTAAATGATATAAAAACCGAGGTTGTAACAATATCAAAAAGAGTTTTAAAAAAAGAGGTACCTAAGGGTCAATCGGTTAGAGATGAAGTTAGAGATGAGTTACTCCAACGGTATAATAAAACGGTTAAATTGATAGGAAATTTTTGGCCAATTTTAAATGAAAGTCAGCGTGCTGTTGTGAACCAAATTTATATTTTTATTAAGGATAAGGTTGTAAAATCTTTCAATGTATTGGACGTCAATTACGAAATACCAGAGGTATCCTTGGAACAAATTGTAGAGAAAGAGGACACTAATAGCAACGTTCAGGAAAATTTTGATTCTCTAAAATCTAGCTCGCCTGAACTCAAAGACAATATGGCTATGACAGCAGCGGAATTTTTTAATTTTGCAAGTCGAATTCTTCCAAATAGTTTCGACGGCGAAGTGGACAAATTGCAAGCGTTCCTTGATGCATTGTCCCTGTTAAAGGCGAATTCTAATGGACATGCAGAAAATTCTGTAGCTTTCGTTAAAACTAAATTAACGGGGAAAGCACGTGATTTGATTAGTGATGACGATGATTTGGAAACAATTGTCACAAAATTACGAGAGGGCATAAAAAGGGAAAGCTCAAAGTTAGTCACAGCAAAATTATTAGCGCTACGGCAAAACGCCAAGGAAGCGGCAAAATATGCGGCGGAGGTAGAAGCCCTAACTTCGTCATTGAAAAGAGCATATATTGCTGAAGGAGTCCCTCCTACGGTAGCATCTGGTTATGTCACTGATACAGCAGTAAGGGCTCTAAGTAAAAATGCCAGCTCGGAAAGAGTACGCTTCATAATGGAGGCTGGTACATTTTCAACGAGCCAAGAAGCGCTCACAAAGTTTGTGAATGTTAGTACCGGAAGTGATCCACCAACAACAAATATTTTTTACACTCATACTAGAGGAAATTCTAACTACCGTGGACGTGGACGCGGTAGAGGACAAACGCCAAATTACAATTACCATAATAATGGACGGCAAAATCAAAATCGAGGATATTACCGAAATGGTACGAATGATCAGACAAGGACCTACAGTTATAATAATAGAGGTAGTAGAGGATATGGACAAAATAATTATAATCGAGGAAACCAAAGATATGTCCGAACGTACACCAATCGACAGGAGACAGAAAACGAACGTCAAAATTCGGGAAACGGACAGAACCCCCAGTCGTTGGGGGAAATGTCGTAAAAATTTTTCATTTCGATCTCACATTTTCAAATTTTGTTATTCTTAGAACAGAAATGACCGGCAGTGAAACAATAACTTTTCTGGTAGACACAGGCGCAGACGTATCAATTTTTAAAAGAAATAAGATCAATTCAAATCAGTTAGTTCATTCATATAACGCAAGCATTCTTAAAGGAATTACGAATGGAATAACCAAATCCCTTGGTTCCACATCCACAAACATTTTTATAGATGACTGTGTTATAAAACATTCTTTCCAAGTTGTAGATGGACATTTTCCTATTCCTACAGATGCAATATTAGGCAAAGACTTTATAAAAAAGTACAGATGTTTACTGGATTACGATTATTGGACTATGACACTAAAATTCAACCATGGAGAAATATCTATTCCTATTTACGACAGTCCAGAAAAAGACGTTTTAATTATTCCACCTCGATGCGAAATAGTTAGACAACTAAGCAAATTAAAAAACATTAGTCAGGACGTCGTGGTGCTAAATAAACAAATAGCACCAGGTGTGTTTATCGCAAGGTCAATAGTATCAAAACACTCTCCATTTGTGCAGATTATAAACACAAATTTCGAAACTGTGCGAATAACCGAACCACAAGTTGACACTGTAAATTTAGATATGTATAACATCTATACCATTACAAATGAAAGGATTAATAAAAAATCGAATTTATTGTCAGAATTAAATCAAAATATACCCACGTTTGTGAAAGACGATGTACTAAATCTCTGCAGTGAGTTTGAAGACATTTTTGCATTAAAAGACCAAAAAATTACAACTAACAATTTTTATTCACAAAAACTTAAACTTCTAGACAGGACTCCGGTGTATATTAAGAACTATAGAATTCCAAAAACACAGAAAGAAGAAATTGATCGTCAGGTAGATAATATGCTTCAGAACGATATCATAGAACCGTCATGTTCGGAATACAATAACCCTGTCCTATTAGTACCAAAAAAGTCGGAGAATGGCGACAAGAGATGGCGTCTAGTCATAGACTTTAGACAATTGAATAAAAAACTGGTAGCAGATAAGTTTCCACTTCCAAGAATTGACGACATATTAGACCAACTTGGAAGGGCTAAATGGTTCTCCGTGTTAGATTTAATTTCCGGTTTTCACCAGATTCCTCTGGAAAAAGATTCCAGAGATCCCACATCTTTCAGTACCGACAAGGGATCATTTTGATTCAACCGATTACCATTTGGATTAACAGTTAGCCCCAATAGCTTTCAGAGAATGATGACAATGGCTTTTGCAGGTGTCACACCCGAACGAGCTTTTTTATACATGGACGACCTGATAGTAATAGGATGCTCAGAAAAACATCATTTAGATAATCTGCGAAAAGTTTTCGAAACATGTAGAAAATTTAATTTAAAATTAAATCCGACAAAGTGTCGTTTTTTTCACAAAGAAGTGACATATTTGGGTCATAAAATCACGGATAAAGGAATCCTTCCAGATGATTCAAAATACGACATCATAGATAGTTATCCAGTACCAGTAAATGCTGACGCTGTGAAACGTTTTGTAGCTTTTTGTAATTATTACAGGAGATTTATACCTAATTTTGCTGAGATCAGCGCTCCACTTAATAGATTAACTAGGAAAAAAGCTACATTTTCATGGACAGATGAATGTCAAATGTCATTTGAAATACTAAAAAGATCACTGATAAGTCCAAAGATCCTTCAATACCCGGATTTTAGCAAGCAGTTCATCCTAACAACAGACGCGTCAAAGGAAGCGTGCGGAGCAATTTTATCGCAAGATTTTGACGGTAATGACCTACCAATTGCATATGCATCCCGCTCATTCACTAAAGGAGAAAGCCACAAATCTACCATAGAAAAAGAATTGGCGGCAATTCATTGGGCGATTACCTACTTTCGGCCATACCTATATGGGACAACATTTTTAGTAAGATCAGATCACAAGCCGTTAGTATATTTATTTGCTATGAAAAACCCAGCATCTAAGCTAACAAGAATGCGTTTAGACCTTGAAGAATTTTCTTTTGAGGTAGAGTACATAAAAGGTAAACAAAATGTCGGCGCAGATGCATTATCACGAATAAGTATAAACGAATTAAAGGATATTCATAGAAACGCTGCTCAAATTTTGGCAGTAACGCGTTCTATGACTCGAAAAGTCGAAAATAAAACAGAAAATGGTGAAAATATTACATCACCACCCAGTTGCAAAGTTTATGAATCTCTAAGCAAAGGAAGTGAATTACTTAAAATTCCTACATTAATTATTCAAATAAAACCAGCAAGTCTAAGGATAATGTTGGTATATAAAAAAAGAGTGAGCGCTCAAAAGACAATCACAATCATTAATGGCATTATTCCATTAGAGGACATAATGTCTCAGCTTCAAACTATAGCGAATGATAGTGGTTTTAAGTCTGTAAAATTAAGAATGGATAGTGAAATATTTCAATGGTGCACCAAAGAAGAATTCAAAGAAAAAGGGCAAAATATATTAAAATCGCTAAATATTATTATATATGATGAACCGACATTAGTCACCCAACAGGAGGAGAAAAAGAAACTAGTTTCAAAATTTCATGATGATCCAATAACTGGCGGACATTGCGGACAAAAGCGTCTTCTGAAAAGATTAAGAATGTACTACAAATGGAAAAATATGTCCCGTGACGTAGCTAATTATGTAAAGAACTGTCAACAATGTCAACTAAATAAGATAAAAATAAGAACTAAAGAACCTATGGTAATTACCCCAACACCACAGGTATCGTTTGACATCGTTTCAATTGATACTATCGGACCGTTCATGAAAAGTAATAATGGCAACGCATACGCTGTAACAATTCAGTGTGAGCTGACCAAATATGTTGTTATAATTCCTATACCAGATAAATCGGCGGCAACAGTAGCAAAGGCTATAGTAGAAAATTTTATTCTGATATATGGTCCTATGGCTGAAATAAGAACCGACATGGGAACGGAATATAAAAATCAACTATTCGAAAATATGTGTAAGTTGCTGAAGATTACTCATAAAACGTCCACACCGTACCACAGTCAAACAATAGGTGGTTGCGAGAGAAATCATCGAGTATTCAATGAGTATATCAGAATGTATATAAATGATTCACCAGGAGATTGGGAAAATTGGGTAAAATATTATACATTTTGTTACAATACTACTCCCAGCTCATACCATAACTACACTCCTTTCGAATTGATATTTGGCAAGAAGGTAAAACTGCCTGAGACTCTACTTGGGTCAAGGGTTGAACCTTTATATAACCTCGAAGCGTACGATCAGGAATTACGCTATAGACTACAACTAGCCCACAACCAAACAGCAAAATATTTACAACAAGCCAAATTAAAACGAAAGCAAAGGTACGACGAAAAGACTGAGGAATCAAGATTAAAACCGGGAGATAAAGTAACAATCTCTAATGAAAACAGAACTAAGTTTGATCCTTGGTATCGTGGACCTTTTGTTGTTGTAACTACCGAGGGAGTTAATTGTAAATTGTTAGACAAAGATGGTAAACAAATTATCATTCATAAAAATAGAATTCAACCATATAATTCTGCTTAATTTGTTACCTACTTTCTACTTATTTGTTTACTGTTATGTTTATTATTATCTCATAGTATTACGAATACGAATAATGTGCTTAGGTATTAAATAACTCTAGAGCGCGCGCTTTACTAGGTATCAGGTATCACTAGGTTAAGGTCATGATAGTATAGCGTAGGTTAGTCTTTATACAATAGGTTTTGTGTTTTGTCTATTTGGCAAATTATAAATTATTTAAATTGCTGCTGCATCTTGAATTTGTTTTAAGTTTTAATGATACATTTCTGGTTAGATTTACAGAATGTTCCCCATTACTGGCCAGAATGGGGTCCATTCTTTCCAAAGGGAGAGGTGTAGCAGTAGTTTGTTATGATTTGTAAGTAAGTAGAATAGTGTATACTTAAATACTGCTGACCCATCATATTGGGGTCATCGGGCTTATTAGCTAGGCATATGGATCATTATAGTTATATCAGTCAACATGTACACATATAAGAATATACGAGAGTAATTTGGGAAATATGGAGTGATTATTCGACAACCAACCAATCAATAGCTACAATATCTTTCACATAAAACAACTGTTTCTCTGAGTGGGGAATCGCGGGATCGTCACACCCGTGAATCTGCCCCTCTCACAGGCCAGACCCATCCCTGCGTAATTATTATAATTATTATAATTACTATAATTATTATAATTATGATAATTATTATAATATATTATAATTATAGAGTGCGTTTCAAAATTATGTCCAATGCCTGATGCTGTCCAATATTATGACTTCATATGGTTAGGTTGACGGATCATTCAAAGCATCCAGAATATCCTAAAATTACCCTTATTTTCTAGTGCGCATGTCGGTTAAATTTTACCCACCTGTCAAAGCGGGACGTTTGGTTGTTTGTCTGACAAAATATTAAAACGCTCTACTGCTGGGTGAGAAGGCACATCGTCCACAATGCACTCCTGTAGGTACTCTGTGAAATAGTTTAGCACATTGGGCACTGTTTTTTTTAATTTATTTATCCTTAAAAATATATCTGTAAAAACGACAAAAATCTTCGAAATTATTTTAAATTACTGGACAAACTGTAACGGAGTAAAAGGAAACACAATATGTGGAACAAACCTATGTAAAGATAAGGTTATTATAGTGGATGCGGATGCAGTTGCTCGAAACTCTGAGGGAGCTGGGGGAATGTGCCTAGTGGCTGACGTCACACTCAGTATGCTAGTAGTATAAATGGAGTATGGCGCGTAGGCGTTATAAGCCTGCCGCGGTTTCCGCGCGGTGAAAACTTGGCACCCCTCAAGTTGGTGGTGCTCCGAGGTCGGTTCTTGTTATAATCTTTAGAGGTGTGACGTTCTTTAAGGTTGACCGAATGAATCGAAAGTGACCGTCCAAATCAGAGCGGCCAAGAAAGAGCGGCGCGGCAGCCTCTAAGGGGGAAGCAGGAGAAGAAAAGAATAACGCGACATATCGGCGGCGGCCGAGAACCGGGCCGTCATGGAAGAAGAGGCGCCAGCCCAACCGGACCGCATATATGCGCGGCAGATAAATTGCGAGCCGAGTTTTGATTTACATCCCGCATTCTTTGGCCAACAAACGCGTTTTCATTTTTCATGGTTTCCCCGTCGCCTCTCGCGCCGCCGAAGATGGTACCGCGAGCGGTTGGGTTTCGCCGACTTGGAAGCGGGCGGGATGCGGCGTGGTGACACCGGCACCGAACCGACATCTTTCATGCAGATAACTATCTAAGCTTTGATCCCCGCAAGTTTCCATTTGCAGTATATAAAGTGTGACATCACGAATTAATGACGATAGGTACATAGACCTAGACAAGTCATTTTCTCAAAGCAATTAGCGTAGTATCATTGAGTAAGGGATATGTATACAATGTGACAAATATAGTCTGCATCGTATTTTTTGTCGTTTTTTAATTATTTTCCTGCTCCCTCCTCCGTAAGTACCCTTTACATTTTTGCCAGCACGCCTGAAAGCGTAAGCCCAATGTTCGAGGTGCCATGTTAATTTGGTTGCTAGGTACAAAAAGTGTTCTAGCCTAGCAATTCTTATACCACAAGGACCTTAAAACCATCAATAAATCAGAGTAGCTTGGATTAGAAAGAAGACGGATTATACGAAAGAAAAATTAATATCATTATTTGCGAGCGTCGAATAAGAGTCTAATAGGTGAAAAGAGTCTAATAGGACAAAATTGATAGAGAGCAGGGGCGGCTCGTGGGGTGGAGCCACGGTGCCATGGCCCTTCCATCGACCATGCCCCGTCATCGAACCTAGTTGACACAAATTCATTTTAAGAATTTTTAAACTTCCTGATATTTACTTACCGTGCGAACTGGCAACGGCAACGGTGAGAAGCGGCAACGCAGCGCACCAACCTCCAGCCAGAGAGATAGTCTAGATCGCCACCGCGCGGCGGCGTGCGCCGCGCTGGCAGATGACAAAAGTTTTGTGCCGAGGCACATTTTGAGAGCCATTGCGAATTCTTTAGAGAGAGAACGAATGCGGCCTGGCGAATGTGGAAGTGAGATCGACAATAATTGGGAATGTACATTGAGTTATTAAATGCCCATAAACAGCAATTCTCCCGCGCCAGGCACAGATCATAATATGTTTTGTTGCTTTCGCGAGCTGACAGACCGTGCTATTTAGTCTAGTGTGTTTGTAACGTTTTCAAAATGAACAGTATACGTTTTTTATTAAGAAATTCATTTTCGTCAATGAAATTTGAGCAAAAACTCCAAATTAAAGAGTTAGGCAGGCTATAGAGAAAAATCAAAAGGCTGGACAAAAACACGATCACGTAAATTCAACAAAAGTGTCTACTTAAAAAATAATTGGGTGTGCAGATGTGAACAAACAAACAACTTGTTTTGTATGTGTTTTGTTCGGCGGTGACGAAACTTGGTCAAAAAAGGGAACAAACGATGTGGTGCACATTTGGGATAAAATGGAGACACACGAAAAATCGAAGGTACACATGAATAACATTTTTTTATATATTAATTATAGCATGCTGGGTAAAATAAATATAAAAACGCAGTTAAATTTAGCATATCGCGATACACTGCTTAAACATAATGAGCAGGTTGATAAAAATCGGTACGTTTTAACACGGGCGTAGCCAGGATTTAGTTTTGGGGGGGGGTTTAGTTTGAGAAGTAAATAAAACAACAAAAATATACTTACATGAAATTTAATATCTATATATTCATCCGAAAAACTACGACATATTTATAAAGTTGTTAACTTTAAATGAAATGTATAAATTAATTTCGTTCCTCTGCGCTAAATCTAAAACCATTAAAGAAGAAATCTTCGGCTTTAATATATCCACTACTTCATCTGCATGAATTTCTGTTCCATAGTGAATGTTCATTAGAGCCAAACCATTAAGTCTGTTTTTACTTGTAGTGTTTCGTAGTCTCCTTAGGCTCGACAAAGACCTTTCTGGGGTAGCAGTGGATATACAGGAATGGTAGCCAAGATTTGTAGTAATGTGTAAATATTAGGATAAAGGTTTTTATCGCACATATCTAAACGTAATAATAATTTAACTCTTCACTCCTCGTATTTTTAGGTAATATTTTGCTTATTTCGGGGGGGGGGGGGGGGGTTGAACCCCCGAAATCCCCCCCTTGGCTACGCCCGTGAGTTTTAAATTAAATAATTAACGGTGTTCGTTTTTGTGGGGCTTTCCAGTTGGCACTTAGAAGACACAATCAGGCAGAGGCTTCCGAAAATAAGGGCATTTTTCGAGAATTGGCGAACTTTAGCGCTGAATTAGGTAAAAATCTTAAAGAACACACCTACAGAAGTCTACAGTTTTTAAGGGGACCTCGAAAACTAAAACTATTCAAAATGAAATGGAAATGGATTTTGTTTATAAAAAAAAATGTATAATTAGACGTGTGAAGTGCGAATATACTTTTTTAATAACATTTATTCAAACATTTTTGACAACCGAGGTGAAATTTTAAAATTGTGTCTCAGTTTGTGCTATACGAGTATCTCGAGTTATTTATTCAAAAACTCGTTTAAATCTAACTTTAATAGTCTACATTTTGTGATGGTGTCTGATTTTCATTTTTCTGAGACGCCAGATGCCCATGGAAATAAATGCCACTGGTAGACTTTGATAAGTTTTTTCCTGTATTAGTTAGGGCCGGTGCGAGGGGCGTTGTGATCTTAGCAGCCAATTTTCTGGCAGCCAAAAATGTCATTGTTTATTTTTTGATTAATATTTCTTCACTTTCCAGTTTAATCTGCTTAGAAAGTTTTATCAAAATAAATCTATAGATATAAATAGAATAAGGAAGGGCTAGGAAAATTTTTTGCTGCCAGAAAATCGGCTGCTAACTTCACACCGATTTAGTTAGGCACATTGATTTTTAAAATGTCCGATATTTGTCCCCACCCGTTTAAATACTCACGAGCGGCTACTGATAGAGAGTTATTTAGCGTAGGGTTAAAGCACCCGACTACTAAATTGACTACTAACAAAATCGTAAGTCCCACACAAAGCGCAACTTTTTTTATTACTGCACTGTACTTCTTATATTTTTTGTCACTAAATTTTTGTTAATTAAACAATAATGGTTATTATGAAGATTATTATACTCACAATCTGCTCCATAGTTTATTTAAAGTTTAATTCAAAGTACTTATAATGAGAAACTGTTGGCGTGGGAAGAATATAATATATCGCGCTATGCGTAAGCCCTTTTTTGGCCTTGCTTCGGTCCTTCAACAACCTCCTCGACCAAAAAGTGGACCTACGCATCTTCAAGTATATATTTTATAGGAAATCTATTTCTGAAGCTTTCTGTAGTGCTTGAGGCAAAATTTACTTAATTTATCTAATTTAGTAAAATAATCTGATTTATTCATGAATATCAATAGTAAAGTAGGTACGATTCAGGAATGTACACGTCATCAACTTTTGTATTAATCAAAGCCACAAAGGTCTATTCTTATATGCGCAGACTTGATTTACTGCATACACCCTTTAGTCTTTCATTAGTTGACATACGGTTGGTCCACTTCAATCCGTCTGTAGATACATCAGACAAAAACGCCAATAGATCGTATGGCTCAGAATTAAATCTTTTGCCACATGTCAGAAGATAAATTTAAAAATATTCTGTGACCACAGAATTACCGTGCAAGCTATTGTAGGGAAGTTAACTATTTAGAAGACAAAAAACCCAACAGTGGACCACATTTAGGGATACGAGTATTAGTTCATTCAAACCAAGACGTAACTAATTATTGTAATGACAGTAGATACTTAAGAAGTAATAGTTATTTATGTACCAAGGCACTGAAGTTCAACTTTTTCTCATTTTCTAAAAAAAACAGTAGGTGGACGAAGATTTTTTTTTCAAGTAAAATATACAAGGTGTTTCGAGAAAGTGAGCGTGCAGTTTTCCGTTTTTTCTATTTCCGAAAATGAAAAAGTTGTACGCACTTTCTCGAAAGCCGAGTAGACGGGCTAAATTTTTTCACATCGGTTTCTTGAGAACAATTTTTCTCGATAATTTTCCCATTGGTCATTGGAGTAGAAAAAAAAACGAAGTCTTATCTCTACAACTTTGTCCAGAAAGAACCACCCTGTACGTATTCTCAATTTGAATGTTCGCCATAACTTCATATAGACCGTAGGCTCACTGCCAAGAAGTGCAACGATAGTATAACGTATGCCCTCTGAGGTTTTGGTAATTATGTATATGCCCGTCAACGAACAAACAAAATTATCGGGTAGCCGCAGGATTTGCGCGGAACAGTTGATAGTTTATTGTTAAAAAAATAACGGTTTTTGCAATGATAGTGTGACGTATGCCGAGCACACCAATCGATATTTTATAATAAGAAAATCCATGGTAAAACGATCGGCATACGTGTAGCGTGGGGCCTAAGGGTCGGCGTTCGCCCTTAAGTGTGTCATAAAATTCCCCATTTTTGAATGATAGTTGTATGCCATTTTGAAATTAAACAATTTTTTTCATAAAATACACAATTACGGTAACCAACTAATTTGACATTTTTATAAATGTGTAACAAATTTATAGTTTTTTGAAATGATAGAATAACGTATGCCCTTGGAATATATGATATATAGGGATAAGATATATCAAATATATCAACGGCATACGGTTTATAAGGGTCTTACCCGGTGGCACACGTGAAAAAGAGTGCAAAGTTGTAGGTCAATTTGCAATGATAATATAACGTATGCCATTGTGATTTTTGTTACGTAAATTTGTCACGTAATTATACAAGTCTCTTGAGCGGCATACGGTTCGGTTTGGACAAAATGGTTTTCATCAGATAAGAGTCACGTAGTCTTAATACCAATTTTCAATATTTTTGACTAACTAAAAATAAGATTCTTTAAACTATTGCGTATTTCAAAAAAGGTTTATTATGTTCATAAATATATTAGTCAGCTGATACATAATGTTATTCATGCTCTTCAACTTTTAAATCTTCATCTTTCCCTTCCTCTACATCTGGACCGGGAGATAGTGACAGATTTTTGGACGTGATTTTACTCAGTATGCCTTTCAAAGGGCATTATGTGGCACATATTCTCACAATAATAAGGTATGAATCAGAGAGTCATCCTGGGTTCTTCATGTGAAAAACTGAGTTTTCAATTATTCGAAAAATATGCGTTTTGATATGATTTTATAGAGGCTGCCATGTGTTTTATAATGAACTTCAAAAGGGCTATTATTGCCACGTGATCTTGTATTTTAATAATTAATTTTTCCACGTTTCTGAACAGGCTGCCAATGAGAAGTATGCAAGTTCTTATTATGAAAATGCTGAAAAAAAGATGGCATACCGTTTGCGCATGTCCAAGTGCACTTTACATCGAATAACTCGTTTAAATGATTAAATAACATTCAATTTAAACAGTACTTGGACATGCGCGAAAGGTATGCCAACTTTTTTTCAGCATTTTCGTAATAAGAACTTGCATACTTCTCATTGGCAGCCTGTTCAGAAACGTGGAAAAATTAATTATTAAAATACAAGATCACGTGGCAATAATAGCCCTTTGGACCCATCCTAAAGGTATGCCTATTTTTTCCGAGGAATTTTTTTATTTTGAAGTTCATTATAAAACACATGGCAGCCTGTATAAAATCATACCAAAACGCATATTTTTCGAATAATTGAAAACTCAGTTTTTCACATGAATAACCCAGGATGACTCCCTGATTCATACCGTTTTATTGTGAGAATATGTGCCACATAATGCCCTTTGAAAGGCATACTGAGAAAAATCACGTCCAAAAATCTGTCACTATCTCCCGGTCTAATCCGTCAGATGTCAGGGCCAGGATGTTTTCAAACTGACTTATTTGTTTATGTCCGCGGATAAGTGACAGGGGAAAGGGGACACTATAGGCGGCGCGTGCCTACTTGGCCAGAGGAACGAGAACGAGCATCGCGGTGCCCCATAGACTTATAAGCAAGGGGAGATATAACTATTTACATTTGAAAGCAACCAGAGATCCTTTTGGTCTACTATTCATTTGGTTCCCCTGTAAATTCTCAGAGCGTGTGGTTGCCAGATTTTCGGTTATGTCCCCCAACCCCCTTTTCGCAGATATAAATGGGTACAGCTTATCTATTAATAATAACAGAAGAGCATATAAGCATTGTTAACCGAAGAATAATTGTTGCAAACTCAAACGCCGTAGGCATAATATATTTTGTGGTAAACTTGTTAAATGCTGTTTATTAATTTATGTATAATATTTTATGGAGATTAAGCGACAACGCCCCTTAATTCCCACTAGACATATTTCATTGTGACGGGTACCAAACCTGACGCTGTCATAAGATTTGTTTGCGACGTTTTTAGTAGTCGGAATATTTCGATTTTCGAGCATTTTCAGGTTTTTACGTGTATTTTTTGCAAAAACGTGATATAAAAACTTTAAAAAATGGTGCGCCGGTGTCAGGTGAGCGGAAAGTTGAACTCTTTTAACTCGGAATCGCCTTTTCACTGGTATGTATTATTTTCGCAATGTTTGGCCCTCTTCAGTAGCGTAGATAAGTAGGTAGTGGTAGTAGGTACTAAGTACTGATAAATATCCAAAGTACTGCCTTTGCTTTATGTTGGTTTGGTGCTTTTAGTTTGGCAGTTATTTGAAATAACAATTTGATAACATTGGGAATATTTTGTAGATTTCCCATGGATTCTGAAAGAAGAAAGGTGTGGTTTTCCGTTTTCCCTTGTCGGCTTAAATGAGAACCAGCGTTTACCAAAACACCCGGAAAATTGTTCGGATCATTTTCATCCATGCGAAATAGTTATACTAAAGGGAAATGGTCCCCGGTATGTTAAACCTGGAGCTGATCAAAAATTAACTGAGCGACCTACGGAATTCAGGTGAGGTATAGTATGCATTTTTAAAGTAATAATAATAGTAATTATAATAGAACAATAACAGAGCAATTCTGCAGGTTGCAAAACATTTCATTTGAGGAGTTGCTTACTTCGTCTGGGAGCACATCTGCTTCTAAAGATAGGTAAGTAAGCAAGCAAGCCACTTAAACACTATATCCATAAATTAATGTAGTTTTATGAACGGAAAAACTATTATCTCCAAGCAAACAAAAACGTTGCTCTTAAAAAATCTACTAATTATTGAAAAGTAATTAAGAAATGAAAATTAATTAATATTTATTTGCACAGAGAAAATCAGTAAGTAATGTATCGAACCAGGGTCTTGTAAACTCAGTTTACAAGAAAAAAGCTGTGATGTCTGATAATATTTTTTTCCGAAAATCAATCAGAAATATTGACATTTTTGATAACATTTTTGAAAGAAAAAGTCAATATTTCCTTGCACTTGCCAGGCAACGGAAAGTAACTGTTAGGAAATATTTATTTTTGTACTGTAAGGAAATATTATTTCCTTACAGTTATTTATAAACTAAAAAAATGATTGAGAACAAGTTTTTCGAAAACAATTTTATTTTTAAGAATTTCAATACATTATAAAATACATTTCAAAATTAATTGTTTGTTATATTTACAGTTATTTGACAATTAGTACAAGTATTGAACACTGGAAGAACATGAGAACTAGTGAGTTTATTTTGCTGAATATTTTCCACACTAATAATTTTATTTGTTTGACAATAATTAATATTGGGCATTGGGGGAACATTACTAGTAAGGTTATTTTGTTGATTATTTTCCGCTGCGAAAATTTTATTTGCCACCTGTACCTTATTAGTAAAAGACTCTTCTATATATCCCTCAGCGACGTTTGATGATTTCCATCCGCCCAGCCTCTTTAAACTAGTAATATCTCCACCAGAGTCAACCAACATCGTGGCAGAAGACCGACGAAAACAGTGGCCGGTATATTGATTTGGATTTGGCAAATTCAAATAAGTAGCCACTACTTTAGGCATTTTTCTAAATTGGTGTATTCCTACTACCTGTCTACATCCTTTTCCGTTTTGGTACTTAAAGAAAAATCGGTTGTTATTCATGTTTCCTGGTCTTAAAGCCACATACATGCGGTAAACATTTAAGTACATTTCATTTACTACAAATGATCTTGATGTATTCGTTTTAGAGTCTGGTATGCCAACTAAAAGCTTAGATTGTAGGTCTTCTACATCTTGTAAGGTCATTTTAACTAACTCGTCCATTCTACAAGCTCCAGAAATACCAAATATTACAGCAACCTACAACAATAAATAAATATGTAAATAATCCGAATAAAAATTGAAGTTTTGTGACCTACCTTAATCATTAAATATTCTTTATCTGAAGCTTCCTGGATAAATTTGTTGATTTGTTCTTTAGTTAAAATCTTGGATTTTTTTGGCCTATAGCCTTCTGCCTGCCGTTTCAATAATGAACGAAGTTTTGGATATTTAGATATATCCACATCATGTCTAATTGCAAGGGTTGCCTTCAACATTGAATAGTTCGCCCACAAAGTAGAAGATTTCATCTTGGAACCAAGCTCCAAGAAGTATGCCATTACAACATTTTCTGAGAATGAACTTGCATTTTTATTCTTACGATATTCCATAAAACGATTGTATGCATAGTTATATTTTTCTCTGGATTTTTTTGGCAACAAATCCAAGGAGGCAGTATTTACTGCTTCCGTGAGTTCTGGGGGGGTTCCAGAAATGGAACAGTCATCATCACTCATCACTTTATACTTTTACTTTTGCTTTTTAGAACGTTCGAAAACGCGGAAAACACTATGGGAAAACGCCAAAAATAAACTTTTCATGCGTCAAGTTTGACAATTCAATATTACTTTGTTTCCATAGTTACAAAACAAATATTTCATGGCATCCTTTATTTGTGAATAAAATTAATAATGCTTATTTCAAAATTTTAACAAGTTGATTGTAATAATTTATGTTCTTTGAGTAATTTTCGATTTTCGGAAAAATAGTATGTATACCTCGTAGGAAAAGCCACATTCCCCGACTCCGTATTGCCAGTCTCGGCTTACGCCTCGACAGGCAATCTTTACGGTCGTCCGGGAATATTCAGCTTTTCCTACTAGGTACACAATGTACTATTTATTTAATGTTCAAAAATAGATTAATATAAGTATAAAAATGTTAAATAAAATATAATGCATTTCATTATTTTTGACTACATCAAAAATAGTTTTTTCAGTCACAATACCTAAGTATATGACATATGACTTAGTCACTTTTGGGAACTTTCTTTAAACGCAGCAGGTCAAGCAACGACGTTGCTAAAAAATGCACATCAACAAATAATATAGCTCTTTGAGTGCAAGCGGAAAAAAGAATTTTGAAAATCAGTTAATAAAGTAAAAAAACGGAATTGACTCGAAAAGAAACACACTGCATATGAAATACTGTTTTATATATATATATATATATTCTCTGTGATATGTAGGTACATATATACAAATTTTAGTTAATTATAGAAAGCTATTCAAAAAAATGGAAGCACAAGCTGAAGACGGAATACAATCCTCTTGGTCAGCTACAATTATTGCTGCTTCTTAAACAGAGAAAGATGCAGAAGCTATTGCAGATAAATTAGTTATTTATGCAACAAGGATGGAAACCACAACTATATTTTTGTACTAGAAATTGGCAATCAAGTAAAGATATATATTTGACTATATTAGGTTTAAATTCAAACTTTTTATTGCACATGGAACACTGACAAGTAGCGATTTTTCCACTCCGGCGAGAAGAAGGAGAAATTTAGCAGTAGTACAAGAAACTGTTGGAAAGCAAAGAAAACGAAGTCACACCCTACAAATGACTGTTAGAAGATTGAAGCTCCGAATTACATCCCTGCAATCTCTTCTGCGTTACTTAAAGAAAACATGTCTCATATGGGAGTCGTCAGAATCCACAATAAAGGTAAAAGTGTTTTTGCCCTAGCGTGTTGTCATGTAACTTAATAATTCAAATGTAGGTATCTCTCAACCAATTAACTGTAGGTACAGGGTAGCCGAAATTGGAAGCTTTTGGGTTTTTTTCTCCTATTTTCCGTAAATATAAATATTTTCATTTCATTGCAGGTATCAGTTTCGGGACCCGCCATAGACGCCTTTGAAAGATTATTAAAAGGACCTTCCACGCAAAGTATAATAATTCAAGATTCTAGTTTAAGGTCATTTGCACTGACATTGGCATATAGAAACCTTGTCTAAATGGTACAGATCAATCGATGGCAGTCCAGGATTCACCAACGAAGCTCTTACAGCTTTAACTTTAAAACAAAAAGAGTCATTCAAGTCTTTGCTATGTAATCTTGCCGGATGAGATGTCAGTAAGGCGGCAGGTTGACTGCACAGGACAGAAATTTATCGGATACGTATATATTGGTACCAATATCGATGAAAATAGGTACTCTTCCTGAGGCCAGATAAGCATTAGTGTTTATAATCGTAGCTTTAAATGGCTTTATTATCAATTTAATAATAATAATTCTCAGCCTGACAGTACCTGTACCTTAAAAGCACATTAATGCTAGTGCAGAGGAGGGGAGCAATTGCTATTATTTCGTCTTCATTGCCTTTTGCAAAAACCATAGCAGTTCTATAGGGCACTGTAGGCCAATAAGTAAATCTGACAAATATGAATATAATAATGAAAATCACAAAAGATATAAAATCAGAAACATACTAAATTTTATGTTGAAATAATAAATTAATTTTTAGTTAAGTAAATAACATTGATAATTATAATTAATTACATGATATATTTTCACAACAGATATTTCCTGAGAACAAAATGGCAAAAAGAGACTTGCATCTAAACAATTTTTTTAGATATTATTGGATATTAGATTGATACAGGAATATGTTTTATTTCCATATCGTAAAATAATTGCTAACTAATTTCCAGTATTTTGCACAATAACATTATAAAACATTGTTATTATGATGCCAGTTAAAAAATCCTTCGTAATATATTGCTTACCTTCGTCACAGAAAAACAGCAAGAGCTTGCTGTTTTTCTGTGCCTGCAAGCTCTTGCTGTTTTTCTGTGCCTTTGTGGAACCAATGATCTGTATAATATGTTATATTATGTTATATTCGCTGTATTTTATATCCGCAATAGTTTTTCTAAATAAACGATTGTAAAGTAACAGTAAGTGTTTCTTATTTCCTATTTTTACTGAAAAAATTAATATGTTGTAATATTAAAGTCAAAATATTATCTAAAAAATTTTTAATGATAATTCGGTTTATTTTGCGTATATTATAGGTTAATGCCTATAGATATACTCCAACCAGTATAACAAAAATCATAAAAATATAATGTTTGTTCCCAACTAATTTTATTATTTCTTTAAAAATCTTTGGCCACTGGCGTATTAAATATCTGGTCGGAATTGTGTCAACCACAAAATATTAGGTTAGACGTCAACCTGGGCCGCGATGCTCGGAGTCGGAATTATGAAGTTCTCTCTCTCTATTTTTTCTCTCTCGCACTCATAGCAATGTTTGATTCACAACAAAAGCCTATTCAACAATGAATGGTTGAGTCTCCCTTGTTCATAAGTCTATGCGGTGCCCGCGCTATATTTCACTATTGGTGTTTCCGAGTTTCCGATATTAAGCTCAGAGTACGCTCTGAGCTCCAAAAGGTGCTCAACTGTTCTGAAAAATAAATTCGGAACCTGTCGTTACGTGAATCTTGACATTTCATTGATAATCACTGCTTGCAAGTAGACCGGTAAAAAAGAAGGCAACCTTTCATCACAAAAATACTAAAAAGCAGTGACTTTTATGTTTAATGTTTAACTATCGTTTTTGGTCGAGCACATTTTCAGATCACTTCACTACCAACTGTTGCGATTGAACACGAAAGTCACTACATGCAATGGCGTCGAGTTGTATCTATTCTGGAAACTTGGGGTAGAAAAAAAAACGAAGTCTTTATCTCTACCAATAATTAAGTTATTCATCTCCGAAAAATGTAATCTTACAACCCGTCCCACGAACATTGGCTATCTTGTGCGCAAATTTTTTTAGATAACCTATCCGACATCTAAGAAAATTTCCAGATTTTCTTCTTTCGAGAAACGGTATGGCTGTAGAATAAGCGAAATGGACGGGAAGTCCTCGGGAACTACTCTTGGAAATTGCGTGTTTTTTTCTTAATTCTCAATGTTTTCTGGGGCGTCGGAGGCATCCGAATCTGACCTGAAGACATGGGGGGAGCTTTAGAAATTCCGACCCTAGAGCTCCAAGCCGAAATAACGTAACTGCAGTCCGGGACAATTTCTGACAATCTCTCGACATTTTCGGAATAATTTTTGATAAAGGACAACACATAAAAACGATCCGATTATTGCCGGGAAAAAAACTTAATATCTCTTGCATTTGCCTCTTTAAAAATCCGAAAAAGCAGACCTTCCTCTTCCTTGCCATTGCGATTTCCCTCGCGCCATGGCACTATTTAAGGATTTTTTCGTGGCGCTCTCGGCCGAGGCAATTTTCAGGGGCCACTGTACCACCCAAATTTATATTTGCCTCTGCATCTCGTACCTCGAGGGCCGAAACTTACCACATCTTTCGCGTCATATTTAAGCGGGAAAATTTACGCTTATCAATGGAACGTCCCTTTGGCGACCTTGAATTTTTAATTTGCTTTAATTTATTTTAACTTGCTGCTTATGCTGATTTTTCGTGGAAGTGATTTTTGTCGATTATTTTCTTATTACAACCATTAGATATTTTTGACGTACCTAACGCTGATCACAAAATTTAAATAAAAAAAAGGGAATCCGATTTGAAAAAAGTTTGTCACCATAGCAACGTCACTATGACAGATGAAAAAAATTCAAGGTCACCAAAAAGTGCAAAAAAATTAACCAAGAGAGTTTTGTAAAAGACTTTCTTAACATCAAAAATAAAAAAGATACACCTAATCTTCCATATATTTGACGGAATCTCTATTTTGTGCAAGAGGGGGTTGTCGACAGCGAAAGTGACGTAAGATTTCGTATTTTTTTAAGTTGTATAGCATAAAATCTTTTTGCTAAAATTATTTGCTGGTATTTTACTAACGTCCAATATATAGAGTGTCTCACTTGAGAGTGAAACAATCTTATAACTTCTTTAATTTTTAACAGACCAGGTCGAAATTTCTACCAAAGATAGATGACATTGTTGCTTACTTATTTCCAAAAAATTAGTTGTCTACATCAGAGTCAAAGCCACCTGCGATGCTACAATCGAAGCTAAAAATCCGAAAATCATAATAGGCATTAAAAAAATGTACCTACTAAAAAAAGTTGTTCACAATCGATCCAGAACCCTATACAAATTAAAAAAAAATTGTTTTGTAGTTTTTAATTTTATTTCAAAGTGATTACTTTTTGAAAACAACTTTCCTACAAAACTTTCATGGCACACTTTTCTAAACGCAGGAATTTCTTAAATTGCTATTTTTGGACTAATACTATTTTATTATTATTTTATTTTGACAAAATTTTTGATTCAGGATTCTGGATCGATTCTGAGCAACTTTTCTTTTAGCATTTTTTTTTTAAAAGCCTAATATGATTTTCGGATTTTTAGCCTCGATTGTGGCATCGCAGGTGGTTTTGAGTAAGCAACTAATTTTTTGGTAAAAATTTCGTTTTGGTCGGTTAAAAGAAGTTATAAGGTTGTTCTACTCTTAAGTAAGACACTGTGTATGTATATATTCTCTAAAAATTATGGGTGGCTTTAATATTTTTTTAAACGAAAAATGTGAATCGCACAACCCGTTCGGGTTCATATACTAGCCTATCTGGAGCAAGGTAAGTACCTACACGTTCATATAGGCAACCGATCGCTGCTCCAGGCGTTCAACCCAATCGACCAAAGTTATAATTTGTATTGCAGGCAGGCACACTTACAAACTTCTTCGGCCATTCAAGGCCGTTTCCATTGTGGTGCGCTTCAAAATTCGGGCTGCGCCCAAAAAACACAACAGGGGTGGAATAATGAAGTTTAACATGTAAAAACAGGTTTTGTGTTCGGTAACACAATAAGTGCGGGTATAATGCCCGACTGTCAGACAATGTTCTTCCGGGGCTGCTCGGAATTCTAGAGTTACTCTAGAAAGGATCCCGGCTAAAACCCTGTGGCAGTGGCGCTCCAAAATCTATTTAATTCCCTAAAACATATCAACGATGGATCAAGCAATGATTTAGAAGAAAATGTATTAATAGATTATGTGTCTACAGACACATTTATTTCGAATATATTGGGTACGGGAAGAAGCTAAATATTTTTAATTTCAAAATATTGTATGTTTCAAGTGATCATATACGGAATGATTCTTTGGTAAGGACACTTTTTTTTTTACTTTACCAGCGGTTGAAATCCTGGGTCAAGCCTATGATGTTTTTAATAAAAATTAAAATTTTCGCTTTTCTGTGCAAAAAATCCAACAGTTTTGGGACCGTTGACTTCGGTCATTGTTCCATCCACCACTAATTGAGACTGCAATATTGCCACTAAAGAGATTTTAATTCAAAATATTTAAAAATATTAAGTATTTATAGCTAATATCAATTTGTAGGTATTTTGCAACATATTTTTACACAATACGATAAAAGAACTCGAAATTTTACCAAAAAAGGTACCGAACAAAAGTATCTACTGTATACTTTCATGTTTTTTTTTTGAAAAGCAAAAGCTTTTATTAGAGAAATGCCACTCTTTCACAAAAAATGGCTAGTACGTACCAACATTTGAATGTATAGAGCTAAGTCGACTCGTGGACATCATGTAGAAACTCAACAGTTTTCGTTTTATGTACGGTTAAAGTTAGGATTTGTATAAAAGTATTATTTTGATGTCTTCTAGAATGAGTGAGTTATGTTAATAAAATTTGCAGAATTGTTTAGAGTTTAGAGCTATAATGGCTAAAATTTGAGTAAAATGAGGAATTTTATTATTCTGCCCCCCTCTAACAAAGTACAGTAAGTGCGTAGAGGTCATTTTCAGTAATCGCAAAAAAAAAACGTCTTGAAGTGAATTGTCAGCTACGATAATAACAATATGATTGTTTAAAAATTATATCAATTTAGTAATTATGTAAAGTATATTTCGTAAATATATTAACGTTCAAGAAAAAAATGTCACTTACTGCAAACTGGTATCAAAAAATATGATCTTATTGATGCAAAAGCACAGTATCTATATACACAGAAGGTAAGTTACTGTTTTAGCTTCCAAAAGTAAACATTAGGCATAATAAATCGAATTACATTATAATCAGGATAACAAAAACGAAGTTATTCAAGATGTGCATTTATTAAAAAAAAAAACATCGGTATCGGATTGGCATCGCTGGTATGTTCTCCCAAAATGCTCTCTGTTGGGCTCCATAAGGGGACAGAGATTTTTTAGAATGTCTTCTTTAGCATTTTGTTGAATTCCACAAGGTTCTTTGCGATTTTCAGGTTTGTGTGTTATAACTTTCAAACTATAGACTTCTTCGGGAAATCTAATTCCTTGAAGTATTCATTAATACCTGTTTTATCAAATAGAGTTTGTGTTGTACCTTTCCGCTCCTTAATTTGTACTATAGTACGGTTGGCTTTTTAACGGAATGATGATCTTTAAAATGAAAACAGGCACCAATTTTTATTCTGTGCACTGCAGTTATCTAGCAACAGAACAATGTGCTTTTTACCTCTACAATATTTGAAAAATGCACAGTAAGCACTAACAATATCTTCTTTGTTTCTCTTTTTTTTCTTCTTTTTTTGTTTTTTAATCTATGTTTATATCATCTGTTGATTACATTGATTGTTAGTGTTATCTAAGCTGCTTTCGTTTCCAATGTATATAGTCGAAATATTTTAAGAAGTCCTTACTGGGACTGTCAATTGGTAATCCTAAGTTGGCATCACTGCAGAAAAAATGCAACCGGGTCATAAGTCCAGATCAGTAACGAGCACAATGAATAACCCAGGGAGGAATTGGCTCGGCGGGCTGGCGGGCGGAGCCCGCCGCGCCGCCCTTTCTTTTAATAACAGCGCCGCAATGCAAGGGCTATGTTAAAAACAGAATAACAAAAATCGAAAAATTAAGACTTTTTTGAGGAATCCATACCTGAAGTTACTTTTACTACTATTATTTTTTGAAATCGGAAAAAATGTTTTATTAGACAAAAAAATAATCATAAGGAAGCGCCAGTCCATGAACCGACTGCGCGCGGCGTTGCTTGACTTTAACGATCTCTCTACCTAGGTCAAGGTTGACCAGGCACGGCGCTTCCCAACAGAAACTCCGAAGTGCTGCCTGTTATGCAGCGTCCATGAAAAATAGATTGATATTTAAACCTACTAATATTTATACTGAAAGATTGCGCTTCTATATAGGTAACAAATTTACATCTCGCAAAGGTCTACTTATTGAAAAAATCGTACAATAATGGGCTTTCTGAGCTTTTAATGACGATTTTGAAACACCTCACTACCGATTTCAAGAATAGTTATTTATGTACCAAGGCACTGAAGTTCAACTTTTTATTATTCAAAAAAGTTACGGATAAAAGCACCATCCAAAATTATCATAAGTGGCTCCCTCTGGAAGATACATAGAAATTGACATTTTCAGCTTATTCTCCATCAGCAAAAACACTGCAGTGCCAAATTTCACTTCAACGGCTTGATTATTTTGTGACATATTGCCATAATTTAATTTCAAAAAGATAACTACATTGCCCTGTATCTCAGAAACGAACAACTTTAAGACCTATGTTTATACGAGCAACCCACCTTATAATGATTTTTTATACAAAATGTCAAAGTCCTGAAAAAAAACCTGGGACACCCTATATACATTTTTTTAAATTGGAAAAAAACTGTTTTATTTGGCGAAAAATAACAATAAGGGATCACCCGTCCATGAACCGACTACGCGCGGCTTTGCTTGACTTTGACGATTACTCTATCTAGGTCAAGTATGACCAAACACGGCACTAAAATACTTATACTGAAAGATTGCGCTGTTATAGGTAACAATTTCGCAATATGTACGAAAAGTTAAATGAGATGTATTGGCCGGGTTTTGAATATTTGGAAAGAAAAGAAAAAGTGTTTTTTATTTATTTTTAGACATATTTTTTAAAGATATATTTATTTTTTATATTTTTTGTATTTTTATAGTACCTAATATAAGACGAACTGATATAGGTATTTGCTTTTTAAAGTGGGCGCCAGGCGCTGGCGCCGCTGGTTTCATAAGCCCGCCAATATTTTCGTACCCAGTCCGTCCCTGTGAATAACTACTAATAACACGAACATGAACAACACAGATAACGGTAAAACTCACGAAACGTACAAAACCCGCGAATATTTTCACTGCCCAAAGTTTGAACCTTTTTGAACGATCCGGAAAACCTTCACTGTCACTTTCACAACACCGAAATAAAATTTGCCTGAGTACGCACCATAGACGTAGCCGTAAGTAGCTGATTATACCAAAATACCAAAATGAAAGTGTTTCCACGAGGTTTGAAATTATTATTAAAATGAGTTGTAGTCATAGTTATTTTTATTTGTAACGGTATAATCGTGATTGCAATCGGGTTTTTATTTTATGTTATTTTTTCGTACCACTTGGGTAACTTTTTGCATCATAAATCAATGAGTGACGTTATTAACTGGTTGCGACGCATATACCAATGTTATACCCATGGTTAACAGAAAATTCCTAGGAATTTTTTGGAGAATGTCATCTGACAAAATCGAGACCTCTTATAGTAATCGGGGTATAGTATGCTATTTAAACAAAAAAGCAACTAATGAAACATTCCAAATAATTTCTAATTTTTTTATTGAAAAATATTACAAATATTTGTGAATTCATGCTAAAACAATACCACTATACGTTGTAGATAATATTTTTTATATTTTTCAAAATTAACTTCACTATTATATAAACGTAAGTATTCACTTAATAATGAATAGAAAATATAATTACAATTTTACTCTCTCTAGCCCTGATGAAGTTCTAAAACTAAGAACGAAAGCTTGGAATTTATTAAGAATTTTGTGTAGTTTTTGAATAATATATCTGCTGAATGGACTCATGATTTTCCATTACATAAGTATCAGGATAACATTAAAACATATTATAAGAAAAGTTCCATATTTATTTTCCAATTATTATTAGGTCTATAGTTAGAAAATTGAGGTTTCTTTGAGATATTTCGCCCATATCAAGGACAGGTTCCATTCTAGGTTGTTGTATCTGACATACTATACGGCAACATTAAGATCCTTGAAGAGCGGAGAGGTGGTATGGTATTCTTTGGCCTCGCAGGTTTGACTTACAGATTTATTTCCATAAGTTTATTAAAAAGCCAGAGATGTAATTAGTCTAAGCAACACGTCAAATCATTCTCCTTAATTTGTAATTTCATCGTCTCTTTCGTTCCAATAAAATATCTAATCACTCCCCCTCTCTGGCAAAACTGCCTATTTGGCAAAACTGCCGCGCGATTTTTGGAAAGTAGGCATTCTGTTTTTGCAAGGATTGACTTCATTTCCACTGCCGAAATAATGAAATCTTCAGAAAGACTCGCTCTAGAACCGGATCCAGCCCTATGAATATTTCTTACGCTAAGTGGACATTGTCATGTAGATATGTCGCAGATGGGCCCCGTCGGCCTATCCTGTGTAGAAGTTCTCACGCATTCCGCGTACAGAACTTAGACAATCGGCGGATGTAGCATTGTACCCAGCGGCGTAGAAAGAGTTGCATTTTTCTAGGATTCTATGCAAAAATTGAAATATGTTTGAGATTACATTTAAAGTAGCTAAATAAAATGAAAGACTACGATCTAAGAGAATTGTTACCAAAGTAGTTACATCGAGTGAATGAAGGATTATCTTCGACTAAAAGATATACAAGAGCGGTGGCAAATAGAAATTGAAAATGAGAAAATTGAAAAACTCTGATGAAAAGAATACGAAGAAACAAGAAGGTGGTAGGATTATGGGTGATGGTTATGGAATACGGGCAGGTTATAACTGTTATTTTTGATCTTAGAAACCTTACTGAATAAATGCTAGCGAGAAGAATAAACGAAACAAGTGTTTAAGCGACCCTTTGAATTTGGGATTCTCTACGATCACTTCCTCGCTAAAACGAACTTCATTCACTTTCACCTGGGAGTAGATATACTAAGAGAGTTCCAAGCCCCTTGCCCCATGTTAATCTCCATAACGCCAGAAATGCGTGCATTTTGGCTACGTCACAGCCGAGGTCACGTGACGTCACAGCTTGACCTCACTTGACTTTTACGTGTGATTCTTGGAAGCCGGCCCCCACCCCTGACCCCACTCTGGAACCCACTCCTTACCCCACCGCCGATGGAGGGGTGACGCCTATATGTTTGATGGAGCGCAGTTCCTGCACCATTCTCAAGCCAGTTGCAGTAAAAACAATTCCTAAGCCACAAAATGCAGTCGTTCGTGGAAAGTTTGAACAAGAATTTAGTCTTGAAGAGATTCGAGAGTTTGCAGAATTTGGAAGTGGGTGAAAAATTTCAAATAAAGATGGTGGACAAGGTGAACACGCAGTACGGAGAAAAAATCTTCGTAGAGTGCGACGAATTTAAAACGGTGCTACCGCAACGATTCACCGCGGAGTTTACATCCGAGATAATTGACAAGATAAATGGTGAAATTGGTGCTGGCAAAAGGTATTTTCTGCGAAGTTTGGGGCCGATCTTAAGGACAACAAATATTGAATTTATTGTAGAACCTTGAATGCCCGAAGAATGGACAAATTGTATTATAGAAGAAAATTGAAGCAGTATTTAAAAAATTTAGAAACGTTAAAGCAGGACATTACATTATATGAGGTTAATAAGAAAATAAAAAACCTAACCTTATATAATTGTTTTTTAATAAACATTTAAAATTATTTCCTGTTTTATTGTTCCACAATATGACTTATATTCACCCTGTTAGGCTGTAGGCCTATGATTTAGGAAGGACAGGTCTCGCGGTCCAGGAATGCGAGGAATTTATAGTAGCACTACCAATGTAGAGGTGGCTCCACATGACCCTTCAAGGCACTTGCTAAGGTTTTTAACGAGTTTTGATGGTTCCTATATCAAAAATCCTTTGTTGTTAAGTATTTAAATAAGGTACGAGAATAGCAAAAGTTGAGGAGCAAAGGAAATGCTTAGGTAGGCGAAATGCACCGAGGTCGTTTGAGTAACAAGCTATACAGGGAGGAAGAATAATACTTGAACTTATGTAACTTATGTGGTATGAAAGGGTAGGACAAAAAATACAAAACATAGTAAAAAAATATATGTAATTAGGTTAAAGTGTTAAAAATACAAAAAGGATTATAAACAAAATAAATATAAGAAAGAAGCGATTAAAAAAGGTTGCTAGGCTAAAATAATACTTTAAAAAATTTTCTATAAATTAAATCGTTTTAATAATCTCCCACCGACAACCAAATCTTTTTGTAATTGTTGAATTAATTTATCACCCTTTATGTCCTCTTTTTTTAATCGCTCCTATTCACGTCTTCTTTCTGACTTCTTATCTTGTTCCACCTGTAGCTTCCGCTTCGTCGCTTCATACTTTCGTTTCAGCTCTACTGTCACCCCTTTGACGTATAAAGATATATCGCCTTTTCCTTCCGGATTCTCGAACTCATCCTCACTGTCTTGAGTGGGTGGCAAGGTAATCACGCTGAAGGCGTCGTCGTCGTCCTTTTGCAGTTTAATTTTTTTCGTAGCTGCACCCATACCGTAGCGGTAGGGCGAACTGCGAGAAGCAACAGATGGTAAAAGTTGTTCTTGCGGGGGTGGATATGTTGTAGACTGAAAAAAAAATTTTTAGTGAGTATTGAGCTTAATTACCTTTAAAAAATGATTTTCAATGTTCATAGCAGATAAAAAACACTTACTGGGATTACCACGTGGCTGTGAATAATTGGTTTCTGTGCAGGTTGATGGCTGAGACTCGGATTGAGACTGCGACAGGTCCGACAAATCCTGACTCAGTGACGGCATGTCAGGGTATGTCTGAGAAAAAAAACACTAGGTTTTACGCTAAAAAAGTGTGGTTAAAACTGTTTCCAATATTCAATGGACTTTAGCACATTAATTTTGTTAAAAAAAGAGTACTTACTGGTTTTTTGAGAGAAAGCGACACTCTGTTGCTAGCCATGATGTCCCCAATTGTGGCCCGTGCCAGGCCGAAGGCCTGGCCGGAACACAATTGGGGTTGGACAAACACGTCAAGATATTTGCGCATGCGCAGTAGCACAGAATAGACACCTATGAAAATTCAAAAATTTTCAAACTTTTTTTTTAAATGAATTTTCAAAGGTCCTAATTCGATTGCAGGGTGAAATTTTGAGAAAAAAGTGATAGAAAGGCCTCAAATAAGCCATTAACTTTGACAAGACATAACATAAAAGACTCTGTTTCAAGTGGAAATATACAGAAAAAGGCACACTGACCAAAAAAAAATGTTAGAAAAAAATTCAGACAATATAGGAAATGCCTCTGATCGAATAAGATCCAATAAAAAAAATCCAATTCGAGTAAATAAAAATTTAAAATTGACACACTGTGGTCTAGGGTCGACTGTCAATCAGACAGGAGAACTTTTGTTTACCAATTTTTACCAAAATTTTTTTTTTTCAAATTTTGCTTTACCAATTTGTTTTTATTTTCCCAACTTTTTTTTAATTTTGAAATTTTTTTAAGTGAAGAATGTCAAATATGCTTACAAGGCAAAAAAAACCTTAGTCAGCAAATAGTGGCTTATAAAAGGAGGCGGGTTTTCGCTCCTTCGTCAGTTCTTTCCAAGTGCTTCAAGATGCAAGAGATGGAGACCGAGCTAGTGCCCTGGTGCAAGTGCCCCCTCCCCACTGTAACAGAAGAAATGTTGGACGTCTACAACTGGGGGCTGCAGTGTGACTGCAACAAAGACTACAAGCCTCCAGAACAACAGCTCCCCAAAGAAACAGCATAGTTGATGTGGCATGGAGTGCCATGGAACATCTGTGGTGAACAGGTTGGTCTCCCAGAATATCCTCAGGACACCAAACAACCCGCAGAGCAATGGCAAGGCAACCAACAACCAACAGAACAATGGCAACAGGGTTGTGCTTGCTATTACAATTGTACTAGATCTATTACAATTTACCAATTGCTATTACGCTATTACTACAATAGCAAAAATCCCAATAATCTATTACAATTTCGGCTGCTGCCATTATAGGTGCTTTCCATAGGACTGTTCTACAGATCCCGATTCCTGTGTCACCTAGGGTCACTTAGAATCGCTTGTGAATGGTCGATTAAGCGACCTTGAGCAGTAGATTACTTTGGAGCAGTCCGATGGAAAGCACCTCGTAACTTCTTACTATATTTTAAAGTTTATTTATTTTTAACTGTACAAATTTATGGGTACCTACTGTTACTGGTGCGGTTTTTTGTTATGTTTTTTGTTTTTGTAGGATAAATTTTATTTTTTTTAGAAATGGAACGTTTTTATTTATTATATAATGACCAAAAACTGTTTCAATAAAAAAAGGTGGGTAAAATTTGATAGGAATTTGGAGCTATTACAATTTATTACAATCTAGTACAATTTTGTGAACAATTCTAGTACATTTGCCTTAGGTCAAAACCACAACCCTTAATGGCAAGGCAGCCAGCAGCTCCCAGCAGAACACGGTAAACAACCGCCCTCAGAAGAACGGAAGGTCTATAAAGAACGCCCTTTGTTATATATTCAGATTTCGAGTCCATGTTAAAACGTTCTCGCGATTCGGAAGCGATGTCGCAGACTACCAAGTACCAAAAACACGAGGCGTTCAGTGCCGCTTTTTATTTTAAATGCTCCTACGATGACTCTGTCTTTTTTCAAAAGCTATCGAGGGTCCGATTGTATGTCTTGGTATGCGGATCAAATGGAGGAAATAGCAAAATTCGTTGCGTCGAAATTAACAACCGTGGAACCGATGGATCAAAATATAAGTTTGAAAAATGCCATGGCAAATTGTCATATTTGTGAAAAATCGTTCACTTCCGACGATATCATAGTCCGTGATCATTGCCATTTCACAGGCATACCATCTCCTTGTTCGAAAAACTTATACAGGTGCGACATAAGTTCTCTCCACTCCACGTGATCCATGCTCATTACGCATTCTTCTCGGGTACCTTGCCCGCAAACGATATTTACAGCAGGCGTAAAAAATCGTAGTGGACTCGGCCCACAATGTACGGTATATGTGTGACCAGGCGCCAAATGGAAACATGTTTTCAACAGAAGAAGTCTATCTCTTTGAATCGTTTGCTGTGAAACGTCGTCGTCGATATCGCCGGCTGCGTCAGATTCGTAGCCACTACTGTCACCCATGCTCCGCCACTACTACAAGACGTCTGTTGCGTGTATCCAAGAGTCGTGGGTCTTATCGAACCCCAGCCAACGGACCAAAATCCTCTTTCCTTTTCTACGCAACACCTTTTCTACCGAATAGACGTCCGGATCAGCTGTTTTTTGCAATTCCTCGGCGTAAAAGCCCTCCTGGATAGGTCTTCCGTTCAAATCTTTTAAGAGATATGTGGGAGGGGGTTCGTAATTTGAACTTTTGAGATTTTAAACACTTCAGTCGTCCAGTTGGGCGTGTAACCCTTCTGAAAGACATGCTTGACTTTGCTGATCCTAACTTCCTAACTATGTCACCTAGTTTAAACTTTTGTTTATCAAAAGTCTTTAGGTGATTGAAAGATGCGTTAAGGACGATCCGTTCGTTTGTTTTGTTCACATCTTTAGGTTTCATGCCTATGGTTCTATGTCTCCTATCATTGTATTCATCAACTAGCGTCGGTAAAATATCGATCCACTTGTATGTGCCGCTTAAACTGAAATACTTGAACAGTTGTTCTTTCAAGGTGCGGATCACTCTCTCTACTATCGCCGCTTTCGTGTCGCTAAACGTGCTATAGTGGTTAACGTTGAAAGTATTCAATAACTTCTTAAAATGACAGTTGTAAAATTCCTTGCCTTGATCGGTCTGCAGATTTCGAGGTCGACGCCCCCCGGAATTTTTGAGAATATCGGCGAAAGCCTTCGTCACTTTTTCTCCCGACTTGGATTTTAACGGTTTGCACCAGACAAATTTGGAAAAGCAGTCGATTACGACTAGCATGAATTTAAAGGTTTTATTGCGGCTGGCGTACTGATCCAACTGCCCTAGGTCGGCTTGCCAAAGATCATCCAAACCTTTAATAATAGTTCTACGTCTAGAGTAATTCTTTCGTATGGGTTTATGTAATTCCCTAATCAGCTGAACTTTTTCCTTGGTATACTTGGAGTTCATATCGAAATTTTTAACCCGCTTTCTTCAGCGCGACTAAGTTATCTGATGACTTTAGCTTCCATCAGTTCATTTATAATAGCTACGATTTCGTTGTCGTGGGACGTGTTGCCGACGTTTTTGGATGCCACCAGTAATCGCAATCTGTCAACTAATTCGTTGACGTCGTCCCATCATCTACGCGTTTTAGTAACGGTTTAATAACATTCGTGTACTTATATCGAGATGAACCTCTAAATTTACCCGCGCTATTCAGATGTACCGACGTTTCAGTTAGAATTTTACTATAATTTTTCATCTCCACCAAATTGGCTCGAGGATCGTTATAAAAAATCGATTGAAAAAGTCCTTTGGTACCTTTATACCTCTTCCTACCCACTATTATATCCGACGTTTTTCTATCGAAATCTAAAATTTCTTTTCCCAAGGTCCATTTTGATTCACTTGCGCTATACTTGGGTCCGTATACAAAATCGATTTGGGGTGCCTTTGCGTTATATTTTTGAATATACGGTCGAGCTATTTCCGGATACGCTTCTAGGTAGTCCTTTACAACGGTAGGAGAATACTGAGATACATCTTCAAAAATATCCTCTTCCTCTTCATTTTTCTCTTCGACTGATGGCAATGTCGGACTAAAATCTGCCGTTGCCTTTTCGGCGTGTGGTGGAAGTTTCGGGGTAAAATCTCCTTTTAACTTTTCAATCCGTTGCTTTAATGTTTCTACTTTTTTCTGTATTCTTGTATCACTGCTTTCCCCAATTTCTTCTTCTTTGTCTTTTTTTATTTGTAACGTTTTGATAGATGGCGTCACTGGTTTGAATATTTTTTCCAGCGTCTCGTCTTCCTCGAATTTCCCCAACTTCAAAGCCGTGTGTTTTTTTTCTAATCGCTCGTGCAAGTTCACTGATTTTCCTTGTGCGGTGCGCTTTTAGAATTTGATCCTCTGACGTCAGCGGCATGTTGACCACTAACGTCAGAGAAGTACTCGCAGCCTTATATACTTATCGAAACCTTTCCTATACCGCCCGTTTTTCAGACTAAAATCCTTAACTATGACCAGAGTGCCATAGCTGTCGTCGTCCCAACATTTATAGCACAGCTTTTTAAAATCTTCGTACGTGACGTCTGGCGACACATGTTCCTCGTAAACGTGTTTCAGATTTACGTCGTCTTGTTTAAATAACACGATCACGTTGCAATTATCTCGTATGAGCTGCTTCGGAATTTTCGAATACGTTTGACATAGATAAGCGACGTCCACCGCTTTGTGGCGCCCCATCGAATAAAATTCCATGATTTTATTTTGTCTATCACAGGCCACATCATCAAATATGAATATCGAATTTTCTAGAGCTTCCGACGGATCGATGACATCCTCGTTTATCGTATACGGAAAGAAGCCGATGTAACCGACTTTTTTTACTACATCCTGCAATAATTGATATTTCGGTTGGTACAACGATTTCGTATATAAATAGATATTTTCGAATTTCAGACCGTTTTCATTGAAAATCAAACTAAGGAGTGCGTTCGTTTTACCACACCCGCTAGGTCCACACAAGATTGCCCTAAACGAGTCTGGTAGTAGGGTACCGTGTTTTGATTTTACCGTACCCCCTTGTATGGCATCTAGATTTTCGATAGGGAGACAAACTTGCTGTTGCTGAACTTGCATCTTGTCAACTGAGAAATTCTGCGTGCGACTCCTCAATATATAGATGACCGACCCAAAATAAAAACAAGGTTTTGTTTTAAAACTTTATTTGTTTTATACATTTACTACATAAATAGCTTATGGTAGATAGACATGCACTTGAAGAACATGAGGAGATTTGAAGTGCGCATTCTATGCAAAGCATTACGTGTCCGCAGGGAATCATCACAATCTGTATATCGTTGTTGTAGCAAATTTTACATAAATTACTTTTTGATGCGGTTTGAGGTTGACGAACTACGGTATCTTCGACGACGGAGTTTGGTAGTATTGCGACCACTGGCAAGGGTTTAATATCCGCGAACGTCGTATTAAGTCCCGCATTACTTGCTTGGATGAAAGGGCAACTGGGGCTCCAACTTGCGTGGTCTTGCAATGGATCGTCGCCTTCTTCCCATCGGTAGCCTTCTATGAAGCAAAATGGACACTTGACTACGTCTTCATAATCTGTGTAATGGAATCCCGCTTCAGCCAATTGTATTGGGGAAATCGACGGATTTGATCACTTCGCGAAAGATTTCAATCTATCATTTCGGTTTCTATAGTCACACACTTCTTCCATTTTATACACAGTAGGGACATGCTCGCTGAGTTTAAATAGGTATGAAACAGAAGTGGGAGGCGTTTGTGGTGGGGGGAATCTTAATGGGAGGCGCCTGCCTCCCACTACCGAGCCAGGCAAATAATTTCTCGCAATTTATGAAACTGCACATCCACATTGACTCTTGGTTGTGGGGTGCACACATCGAAATGCTTTTTTCAAATTTAGGTACCCCTGAATGACGTTCCAGGTTAATTACTTCGGCATCGATGGTTTCTCGTAGGAAGCATTCGTCCTGTTGGCCCTTGACGTAGACGCGCTCGACACTGAGATATTTTTTTAGGAGACCTTCCATCTCGACGTAGTCCACATGGCCGCAAGTGTATGCGATCCCCAAATGATTTTTCTCCAAATACCGCACTTGTCTTTTGTCGCGTTCGTTGAGATCACTAAAGGTTCTCGGAGGTCTTATAAGAATATGTAAAGTTTCATCGTTAACTTTTGTTGTCAGCTCTTTAGGACAGAAACGTCCGTCTATCATAAATCCCTGTGCATCCACTACGGCGACCTTCATCTTAATGGGGATCTGTCTTCCCCAACCACTTTATTTATCGATTTCGGAAAATGTATGGTAATGGGAGGGAAAGGAAACAACGATATTTTATTTTTGTTATTTTATTAGGTCAAGTACAAGTACAATAATACCTTACACCTAAAAAACTCTCCTTAAAATTAAACTACATAAGTTCCCTAACTACTTCACTTAATGGTAAATATTCGAAGGTACTATCATGTATAATAATATAATAAGCTCGAGTTAACTCTCGATGTCCAGCATTACGTCAACCGTGGTGCTTTTCATGGACTCTATTCGTCGGGAACAGTCGATGACAAAGAGAGCTGCGTTATTTTTGTATTCGGTGTAGCTAAGCAAGGGGTGCCTCTCATTCATATAACTAGAGCAAAAGTCCACGTAATTATGGTAGGCCTCCAGATAGTCATTGCCATTAAAATCCAATCTCAGCCGTTCAAAAGGAAAATATTCACCATTTAAAATCAAGCTGACATCCGCTATATTTATATTATCGAATACGGAAGGGTCCTTTCTAGCATTTTCATTGCGACTCCTTTGAAATCCCACGATAACGTATCGAGGACTCGACACGGCCATTGAAGTTTTGACTGACCAAATTTCTCTATTGGCATTGACCGTAAGACTTGGCAGTTCATGAAGTTCCCATTTACGATACGGTATAATTATAGGGCGATCACGTTTAATAGACTGAAGCAGATCCAATCTAATGAAATCGCTAGGTTGAATATGTTTCACTTTTATCTCGACATTGGAAACTGTTATTTCTGCCGTCAATTCGGCAGCAGATGCAGGATCATCTTCCAGAAATAAAGAGTTGTTATCGTTTCTAGCTCGTGTTAATCTTAAAGTTTGTTTTCCGCAAGTGGCCAACTGATAATCGTTAAATATTCCAAACAAATGTTTCAGAGGTATTCTCAAGCTAAATGTTCCATCCAAATTTACGGTCAAAGGCTTGGTTGGACCAGACCAACTTGCAGTTACCAGGAATTTTTCATCGCGGGGAGCGTAGCATAGATATGTTCTGATAGCACTCACAATTCCAGGATTTCGAACTGTTTCCAATTCCTTTCCATTCAGTTCATATGAAATCGAATCGAAGAGAAACGCACCTCCATTATTAGCAAAACTACACCTCCCGGTTCCCGTTTTCTTCTCTATTTTACCTTTGATATAAATTGCAGCGTCATACATCAATAACCAAGTGTCTCCTTGGTTAATCGTTATCTCCACAATGTCATTATTCAGAAAAGATTTCACAAACGGGTAATATGTTCGTTGCTCTAATCGCTGAATGGACTCATCGAAGGTTGGAGTGCGGTGCACGTCGAATACTTGAGACGTTAACGACATGGTAGCCGAGTGCTTCTAGAAATCGACGGTTTTCCGGCGTTAGATTCAAGTTGCAATGGTGTTTCCACTTCGATGACGTCTTCGTCAATGAGGGTCGGAGGTCACTAAACCGCCTTTTATACGGTTGGTAGTTGCCTCCAAAAACCAAACGCATTTCACATAGACAGTCGTTTCACTTCCAATCTAACGATAATTTCTTCACCTCTGAAATTGACAGGCTTGAAATTCTGATCGAGGATGTTTATGGTCAGATTGTTTATTTCACGTTTCGTGACAGGCACGTAGAGTAAATTTTTAGGAGTTTCGTCTATGGCGTAACCAGGATCGACCCCAACGGCGAATTCGTAAATCGTGTGCGTAGGTCGGTTTACGTAATAAGCACCGGCAGTGATGTTACAATCTATATGTATCGTTCTAACTTTAACGATATCTACTGGCAAATCCGAAAAATGTACTTTTCCTTTGTCTAAATATCGTTCGGAAAAACCCAAAAGTCTACCTATAGACCCGGGTGAAATAAAATCGATAGTATATTGATCGCTGTAGATCTCACACTGCAGAGTACTCTTATTCGCTTCTATCGTTTTCGTCTTCCGACTTTTTCAAATGTTATTACTCTGCTACCACCGAAACTATCGGTTACGTAATAAAAATTATTGTCACCGCTTTCCTCTTCGATATTTGGTATGCTGTTGTACGTGTGGAATCCCAACAAAGCTAAGCCGTATTCGGCGTTTGGGTCCAAAACTATCGGGCTATCGAAATCGATGGAGAGCGTGGATGTACGTCCGTGCAGAGTAAATAACAATGACATGACTGGCGACTTCTAAGGTGACCTCCACCTTTTATATAGAAATTCGAGACACAAATGACCGCAATTTATTTCGTTAAAATTTTGATAGGCATCGTTATTGTACGCGACCTTGACACCCTTTCCAAAATATCTAATCAGTTCTTTGGGCGGTTTTAAAGCGCCAAAGCTATCTAAATATTCTACGACGGGACCTCTTTTTTTGTAAGCTACCCAATGCGCTCCTTTGTTGCGCTCCACATCTAAATTTAAAATGGCCGCTTCATTAATTCTTGGCGTCGACGGAAGAGTATCTCTCATAAACACGCCTCTGAAATGTGGTATTTTTAAAATTTCTACGTAATTCGATATGTCTTCGTCGGACAGCGGTCTATTGGGTAGCTTCATTGGGAGTTTTTTGTTTCTTCAGAAACAGTCCTACCCCATTCTTATTTTTTCGTAAATATAGACCAGAGCCTTCTTTTCCAATGGCTTCCATCGCCCGATTATGTCGTTTTTGTTCTTCCAACCTTTTCTTGGCATTTTTGCGTCGATAATTGTTTTAGCCACAGCACCAGCGCCGCCTGCCACCGAACCGAGAGCGCCTAGCAAAGGAAGTAAAGGAAGAAATCCACCGGTGTGCTGAAACGGAATTGTTCGAGGAATTTTCACGTTTTTCTTTCCACCGGCTTTCTTTACGGCTATTCGTGCTGCTTTTAAAGCAACCAGCGAGGCCTTCTTCAAGTGCTTCATGTCGTTCATCTGACTGTCACTTAAAGTTTTTTCAGAGATCTTTCAACTTTTCTGACAATGTCTCTTTTAAACGAAACTGGGCGCTTCTTTATACCCATGCCGACCTTGCGTTTGACCTTGATAGTATTTGTAACGAACCAGGCGGCAGCTTTTTCACCAAATTTAGCGTCCCTTCATTTCACTCGCTCCCACGCTCGATTTTCCAATTCTCTGTCGGCTTTATGTCTCTCTTCCAAAGACTTATTTTTGGAGTATGCGATGTCGTGATCTTTACAAGCTGCATCCAGCTTATTGATACCAGGATCTCCTCGAGCAAGGCGTTTCTCTAACTTTGTACCTGGACCACAGTACTGATAGCCGGGAAGGTGTAATTCGACTGGCAACCTGTTGATGACACTATTAACCAATCCTCTTCCAGTAACAGACGGCATTATACTGAACCGAATAAACAACCACGACTTTTATTTATACCTTTTCCCAAGTGCCAAGTTTTGGCATATAAAATTTTTTTTGATATATAATTAAAACAAAGGCAATGGTTTTAAACGTTTATTAAAATAATAGGGTTCAAGGTTCTACAATAAATTTGATATTTGTACTCCAACCGACTGACCCCAAACTTTGCAAAAAATATCTCCTTCCATTGCCGATGTCCTTGTTCATGGCCTCGATCCGTTGGGGCGTAAACTGTGCGGTGTAGCGTTGCGGTAGCACCGTTTTAAATTCGTCGCACTCTACGAAGATTTTTTCTCCGTACTGCGTGTTCACCTTGTCCACCATCTTTATTTGAAATTTTTCACCCACTTCCAAATTCTGCAAAGTCTCGAATCTCTTCAAGACCAAATTCTTGTTCAAACTTTCCACGAACGACTGCATCTTGTGGCTTAGGAATTGTTTTTACTGCAACTGGCTTGAGAATGGTGCAGGAACTGCGCTCCATCAAACATATAGGCGTCACCCCTCCACCGGCGGTGGGGTCAGGAGTGGGGGCCAGGGTGGGGTCAGGGGTGGGGGCCAGCTTCCAAGAATCGCACGTAAAGGTCAAGTGAGGTCAGGCTGTGACGTCACGTGACCTCGGCTG
This sequence comes from Pseudeuparius sepicola, assembly GCA_963920635.1. Lineage (NCBI taxonomy): Eukaryota > Metazoa > Arthropoda > Insecta > Coleoptera > Anthribidae > Pseudeuparius > Pseudeuparius sepicola. The sequence continues at coordinate 33,779,450 of OY987303.1, forward strand.
TGACGTAGCCAAAATGCACGCATTTCTGGCCTTATGGAGATTAACATGGGGCAAGTGGCTTGGAACTCTCTTATATATCTACTCCTGGGGAAATAACTTTTCCACTCACTAGTTCACTGATAATCCTTTTTTAAAGCAGCGAATCTTCTGGAGTAGGTGGTTGTGTTCCGTGGGTGTTTTGCTGCCTCTGTGATAAGAACATCACCATTAGTCAATATCTCTGGGGCGTAGTCGCTTAAACTTACCGTACGTTCCGCAGGGGTCCTTTCTAACACCAACGGCACACTCTTCTCGTTCCTTCATTTCTTGGACTAGCTTCTTATTGCCATTAGGGATCCGCATTTGCAATAGAATCGTTGCTGTGGGGATGATACTTTTCTGTGACACCGGATTAGATTTAGTTACTTTTAATATTTTCTCATATTTTCCTTCGATCTTTTTAGCTGTCGTTTTCTGTCTTTATATATATGACTGGGTAGCATTTTTCCGTCTCCTATACGGCTAGCGCAACTGAGTGCGGTAATCGTGTAAGAAACGGATGGGAGACCTACACCTCTGTACCCTAAGGGGTTAGCGCACCATATGCAATAATTATTATCGCGTTGCGACATGCGCGTCTGCGTACCCTGAACTGAATTGAGAATTGAGAAAACATCATATCCACAACCACAATGAAATTTCCAGAAAAATATCGAAGATTTCGAATAACTTTCCTGTAAATTAATAAACCGAAGTCAAACTTGGTAGTGGCTAGACCTAAATGGAGTGCCAAATTATGGTAGTACGAAGATCAATCAATAAGTACCCGTGTTTGACGACAGGTGGCTATGCTGAGAGAATTTGACATTACCGTCGTGTACTGTCATCTGTCAAACCACACCATACTAAATTTCAGACTGATTCATAGTTAGTTTTATGATAGTCAACACGTGTTTCGTGTCTCTCAATAAAATTTGACCACGTTTGAATTCATTAAACCAATATGCTGACGTAAATTTCACTTTTATTTCTTCGCATGTTTTCCGTCCAAAAATAAAATGCAAATTTCTGATCGATGTTGCTCTTTTACCATTTTATGGAAAGGCAGGAAACACGTAAGATAGAATACTGTCAAATAAAAACTAACCTATAAATGAACCTAAAATTTAGTATGGGGTGGTTTAACAGATAACAGTAAAAGACGGTAATGTCAAATTCCCTCAGCAACACCACCTGTCGTTAAACACGGATGCCTACTTATTGATCGACCCTCGTACACCTACTAGCCTTCTGCGGCTGCCAGTGGCGTAGTTATGAAGGATCGACATTACTTAATTAGCAACAAACTAGTCCAGCTTTGTGTAATGCAACATTTTTGGAGAGACCATAGAATTCTGTACAAAAGTCACCTTTTGACTTTTTTCCCTATCTGTCATGGTTTCAAGGCAAACACGAGTTTTGTGATGGAATTATTGAAGTTATTTTACTCCTGCTAAATAACACAGTTGCAAGCAGCTAAAGGACAACTTAAATAAATTATACAATTGTTGCAACAAACTAGGACAACTTATTGTTGTCTTTTAAGTTTGGCTTCGATTTATTCATGATTTACAGAAAAGCTATTTAAAAATTTCGATATTTTTCTGGAAACTTCAACATCCTGTATTTCAAAATGGAAACTCTTAAGGAACTCTGTTGTTCATATCAACTTTTTCTTAAAATCTACCCAAGAATGTGCCCTTGAAATATTGTGACATAGGTACTTTATTAGCACTCTGTACGTACCTCATAGAAGGCGCACCTAGAAAGCTCATTGCAGAGTGATTATTGGCACAGACCTATATAGCTTTGCTACAGACTGTGCTTCGCCGTATATTTTTAGGCGAACCCAAAAGGATACCAAGTCCCTCGAATTGGCATCCTTTGTGAGAATTTGTGCAAATATTTCCACTACCGTGCCATAGAGGTCGCTGAGTTCTACATCTTTCCGCTCGTCGTTGCCAAATGTCGTTAAGGGATAAAGGGATAAAAATACATCGTCCACTATCCATACAAGTAGATGTATTATGTATATAAATAATATAGGCACATACTTGTATCAAAGATCATATCATGATCTTTGCTTGTATATATCTCAGCGAGGCAGGTCTGTGTTTATAGTCAAAAAGAGGCAAGGAAGATGGAATTGGTACATAGGTAAGGATTGTTGAGATTCATGTATACTTAAAATTGCCGGGAAAACTACACCCCGAAAAACAATAACTTCATTGTTTCTGGTGCCAGGAGTCAAAAAACTGCCTGACAAAAACTACCCCTTCCCACCCCCGAAATGTTTTTGGTCGGATCCTCACCATTTTCATCCAGAACGTTCAAAATTTACCCAGACGCACCAATCGGGGGTTGAAAAATTTTAAATTGATAACTCCAATGTTTCTGGTCCGATTTTCGCCGTTTTCACAAGGACCTTCAAAAGAATCTCAGAAGTATAAAAAACTGCCGGACAAAAAACAACGCCTTCCAACCCACGAAGTTGTTTTTGGTCGAATCCTCGCCATTGTCAGCAAGGACGTTCAAAATTAACCCATACGCACCAATCCGTTTATAATTCCGACTGCGACCGAAAACGGCCGGAACGGCGTCGCTTCTCTAGTTGTGTTTTTTTTTTCAACCTTCCCCAGGCGACGCTCCATCCGTTTTATTATCTTAGTGATAATATACTCCCTCTCACTATCCGACGAGGAGCTTCGACGCTTTTTGGAAGATTTTTGCATATATGTTCATCACGATTCTCTAGACGCTAGCGGAGCGTTGCGGTCAGCCCGACACAAAAAAGAAGACTGACTGAACGGGCCGGCGGCAGTTGGCGCGAGGAGAGGGGCGGGAGAAACCTATTTTCCTTTAAAATTTGTGGTCAGACGGACAGAACCGGGGATACTACACTTAATTATTTACGAGAAAAACGCGCGCCAACAACTATGTAAGATAAAACCTGAACACGGTGCAGATTGTTAGGGTGTTTAATGACTAATTTTTTAATCATATCTTTTGTGTTTCGACCTTTTTAGATGTTTTGATTATTCGACATTTTCTGCTGTCGACATTTTTTTAAAATTTCTACCTTTTTTCCACCAATCATAGCCTGCAATCACGAAATGCCCATTGAGAAATTCGGGTAGTTCCGCGGCACCGAAACCTTCGTGTGCGTAGTTTCACAAAGATAAATAACATCGCGGGCAATTTAAAAAGTTGTTCACTATTGTGATTTTTACTACAAAAATTAAATGTCCAGATAGTTTAAAAATTCGTTGATTTAGCTTTGAATTTTTATGGGTAATCGGTATTTTTTTAATAAGGAGTTACATGGATTTCAATTGAGAGTAAAACATAGGCGCGATTAGTACCTAATCATTAATCGGTAGTATTATTCGGCGCTGACCAATGAGAACCCTTAATTACTGCATAGGTGCTCGCGACATGTACGTTTTGCTTAAATGCAACCGGCATGCCACAGTGGGCTTTTTCTTTTTTTTTTTAATTTATCGAAGTATAACCCCTGAAATTTGAAGTAAATTCTCAAATAATAAACTTTTTATGAAAATTAAATTTTGCATAATATTGTATATTGAGTGCACCGAGTCAAGTGAAAACCTATGCAACCAGCTCTTAGTCTATAGCTCTGTTGTTTCCGATGTTAAGAGAAAAGTTTTCCATAAAAATGAAACGGTAGGAAATTTTTTCCAATTGCAATATATTATCTTACATACAGTCGTGTGGTTTGCCATGGGAAGATATCTATTTTTGAATTTCGAATTCCGGTAAGCTTCCATAAGCAAAAATGCCTTGATAACTCAGCTTACGCCAGTAATAAAAAGGCCTCAGTTGTCACCTGCCACCTGTAAGCTGCTTTAGAGAGAAAATAATAAAAACAAAAATAAATTTCTGGGCAAAAACACGCTGAATGAATAGATGGCAAGTATTAACACACAATGTGTATTACATTCACTCTATGCAATGGAGACTAATATGACAATTAAAAGAACTGACAGAGCCTGAAATTGTTTTCAATAGCCTCCTGTTTTTGTTCTTTTCAGAAATAGGAGTGTAAAGGTGAAGAAAACACAAATACCAACTGCACAGGATGCATTTTTACCCAGAAATTGATTTTTAATAAACCTTTCTCATTGAAAGGCTTCCGTGTGGCAAGTGTCAACTGAAGCTTCTCCTTATTACTTGCATAAGCTGAGTCAACAGGCGTTTTTGCTTATGGAAGCTTACGGGAACTTTTTCTTAACATCGAAAATAATAAGGTTGCATGTAGTGGATATCCGAAGGGCATAGGCCGCTTTTAATTTTCCTTTGCAGTGGAATAATTATTTATAAACGGTGATCCAGAGAGGAAAATTGTACGAAACAAAATCAATTTGTAATTTTTCGGCAAATTCAAAAATGTGCAAACATGTGATAACAACATTGGGGGTATGGACTGGTTGGTTGGCCTAAAGGAAGGAAAGTCCTACTTACTAAGGTTTTAGACTGAGGCTGATTAAGGGGATCATCATCTTTTCTTAGCCATTTCACTTACCTCGTTTCAAGGGCCATTGTCATTTCTGGCAGTTCTGTCTATCTGCCATTTCTGTCCAACTAAAATAATTCTGGCATTTCATACTTTTGTCTTACTCATTCAAATGTTCTGGCAGAAAAACTAAAAGATTATTTCCCTCCATTTCCGTATGCCGTCCCTTACAAAAAAATGCCCTTAATTTTGAGGTGTCGAGCTGACCACATGGGTGAATGATACTTTAATATCAGATTTTTTGGAATTAAAGGTACGTTTCCTTTTTTCTGAGGTGCCAACTAGCTCTAAGTTGCACCTATGAGGCTTTAGGCTGATTTTTGTTGGGAACGGAGACCTAGTTGTTTTAAATTCTACAGCGCGCACCGACCCTAATCAAGAGGCCGCCTTACACCTTCGGGTACGTTTGCATGTTATCTGTAGTGCCTTGGACGTGTTCTCTGCCTGTTAGGAGTTGACTTGTCGAAGCTTGCTTGCCGCTAAACTAGTAACATTGTTCTAGGCCTCATAGCTACGAGTAGGTGATTCGCCGACTCTCGCTTACTGCGAAAGCATAGCTCCCAGCTTATAAGACCCCCTCTGCGAGCTGCATGCTGGCCCGCTACACGTTATGGTTGAGATTCCTGAAAGATGTTAGATGCTGCTAGCTGACCGTAATTAGTTGCTCGTCACACTTACCTGAATAGAGTCGGGAGCCAATGGAGGACAACGGATGATCGCAAGTCAGATAAGCATAGGTTTAAGTCAGTAAATCGCGACCTCACCTAATGGTAATAAGTGTGCAACCCTGTTCTCCAACTGCCCCCTGAAGTACCTTTCTTATGAACATAATCTTTAAAGCGTAAAATCTGAACACTCACCTCTGAGCAACCGCAGGCACGGGGGCCTGATAATCCAGTGCGTTCCCCAATCACGTATATGGGTACTATCCTCAGCCAAGCAGCTCGGCATAATTATAACTAACCTCTGGGTTTCTCTTAGTCAATAAGTGTACATATACAATGCTGTGTTATTCCGTAATTTTAACTAGTTGTATGGTATAGTCTTAAGGATTTTAGGTGTCTTGCTATCCCCCCGAACTCACTGCGGAACAAGCCTGTTCCACGAATACATAATACTTAGATTACGTTTATCGTGCTTTATTTTGAACACACCAAACTCTCCCGCCTCGAGTGTGGATTAGCGTGTCGGATCCCAGGGCCACGTAGAGGTTGACGCGGGTGGCGCCCACAATTTTGTTTTGAATTATAAGTATCCATCATACTTTACCCCAGACCCTCACGGCTGGGGCTAGCTGGCCTGCCTCAAATTGAATCTCGGGATCCCGTAACCAATTTATGCCACCCGGCTTTCCGTCCAGTTAAATCGTTGCACTGCATGTAAGCTAGTCTCCCACAATTATTGTAGATGCTTTCGTACAGTTTAACTATATTTGGAAGTTTTGGCGTCGGAAATAAAGGAGATAATAAAATAATCCTAAGTAGGTCAACCGGTTTTTATACGAGACTTTCACTCAGATTCGTTTGAATAGTTAACATAGTACAATGAGCCAGACACGACTAGTCTCAGAAAGACTTATAGAATGTGCAGTTAATTCTTGCTAGAACAGTTTGATATTTCCCCTCCAAAAAAATGTATGGCTGAATAAATGAAGGCACTAATAAATAAACAAACCTAAAGTAAAAGATTTAAAAATAGCAACTAAAGTCTATCCAAGTTACAGTGGCAGTAGATATAAACAAAGTCACATGACCGCATTGCGATCGATTACCAGGGTCTGACTAATATGAGATTCCTAGTGGCTTGTAATTATTTTTTTGGAAGTTCTAAAAATTGTGTTTTTACCTTTCGTGGATCTTTATAAGTTTCCTTAAATTAAGTAGCAAAATAAATTTACAGAATATACTGCTCGCGATCCGATCTAAAATATGCAGGAAACTCGACTGAGGGAAGAGCCGGCCCTGCATTCTGCTCGCCGCGTAAACACTTGATATTTTATGACGGCCAGACCAATAAGAGAATAAGTCACGTGGTGGCCAATGTTTTGATCCATTTCCTCTGTAACTTGGATAGACTTTAGATTTCTACGTCTTCTAAAAATCTGTTCCCATAGGCCTACCCGACACTAGTGTAACTTTTGCCCCGCGTGTAAAGGAGGGAAGCTTGCCTTTCATTTATCCGTATAGTTCATCGCAGATCGTTGGGCAAAAAAAGCGTCCACGTATGCAAAACCGGCTAACATATGAAATATGAATTCGCCCGCATACAATCTAATAATTTACGCCCTGAAAACAGCAATCGCAGCGGAACTTTTAAAAGCTCATTTTTCAGATCGCGCCTCGCGCCCTGTCTTCGCTGGCGATAATGCGTCGCGGAGCGTAATCCAAACAAATCGACGCTTCTGTCGAAGCGTAATCCCCTTTTCAATTACGCTCCGCGATATATCACACAGTTTCGAGGACGAACACACCCGCGACAAAATAATTAATCGCGCCTTGTCGGGGGATGCGACGCGACGCGCCCGTCAATCGATTCTCGCACCTGCCTAATGGATCTCATCGCACCGTGACTGTGAGTGCGATGTTGTTGTTTTTATGTAATTTCTATATGCATGCGTCATTTATTTCTGCCCCTCCTCCTATTTTTGATGTTGATTTAGTTCAGGCGAATCATGCTAGTCTTCTGCGCGCCGAGATGATTTATCTTTGTTCTATCTCTACTATAATTTGGAGTATTGTGAGGGTGAGAATTATTATTATTATAATCGAAGAATAAATGAGCTAAGCACGCGCAAAAGTGATTCCACGGACTTTTTGGTTGAAATTGGAATTGGTGGTTCAGAAAGTAAAGTTGTGTACAACTTTTCGAGGAATTCAAATATGATGTCAGCCTTAATATACAGGGTGTTGCTAAAAATTATTACAAAAACACCCTTTTTTAAAAAATTGTCAAGTTGAATTTTAACAAGGAATATTAGTAATGAGTATATGGAGAGTAACAAAACATTGTCGGTTCTTATTTCTGACTTCTGGTTTGACCGGAAGTGAGCATCACTTGATCAAATTTTTGAATATTTTGTGTTTTTAGGTTCCTTCTGTTCTCTTTTGACCATATTTTTCATTGATCTAAAATCGTACTCAGTTTACAGTAAGTGCGCCAATATAACACGTAATAAATGAAACAGCGGCTTTTAATTTTTATTTATTAACGACGAAGTTGCACAATTTTCTTCAGGTTGAAATCAACAGTTTCGTCGTTTTATTGTCTAGAACTCCAAACGTAGCAACCTGTGCATGTTAGGAGAAACGGCATTGCAATGTTGGCGGTGCCCGTTTGCAATAATTCGTGGAACTAAGGCAAATTGTACTTTTCTATTCAAATGCCTCCAGATTGCCTATGAATATCTATTATTTACTGTATTGGTTAAAATAATACGGAACATATACGATAAATATTAAACTGGAATTATGCGGAAATATTCACGTATTTATTAAAAAATTATAATTCGCTGCTTGGTTATTGTTAGAGATATCTATATAAAACTATATGTGGTTAGAATTCAGAGAACAAAAGGAACCTAAAAACCTCAAAATATACAAAAATGAGACCAAGTGATGCTCACTTCCGGTCAAACAGAAAGTCATAAATGAGAACCGACAATGTTTTGTTACTTCCCGTATCCTCATTACTAATATTTCCTGTTAAAATTTATCTCTACAATTGCGGAGAAAAACGAGTTTATCGCGTTAACTACGTTACCCTGTACATACGCAGTGACTTGAAAAGGGTGATACTAGTGCATTATATAGGGCGTCCCCGAAAAAAGAGTCAAATTTCTAACCATGTATTTAAGTCATCGAAAGCAATAGAAACTTTTTCAAATTATTTTTTTTAAATTTTTAAAATATAATACATTGCACGATGCGTAAGTTTTTTTTGGCCTCGGAAGTTTTTAAGGCAACCGAGCGTTGCGTCGGTCCTTAAACAACCTTAAACAACAGCCCAAAAAGTGGACTTACGCATCTTGCAATGTAAATAACTATTTGACATTTAAATACTTTTTGGTATTGACACTATAGGTCATACAGTATTGGTATTGATACAGATCATAAAGAAGAGAAACTAGTATCATCATATTCTGCCTGTAGAAGTTTCCAATCAATATTACTTTTTGGTATTTAAATAATCGGTATTTAAATACTTACAGAAAATTAATATTTGTATTTGGATATGGATACTTGATATGAAATATTTAAATACTTTTTTCACACAATACCAGATTTTTTCTGTTAAAACTTGTTTTTATTTCGTCAAAAATACATAAGTTTTAAAAGTAATTTAAAATTTTAAAGTATCTAGGTACTAGGTAAGTAACCTATTATGTTCGATTCATTGTTTTATGAAAATTCAGATTTAGACGCATTGAAAGTCAGTTTTCGGTCATATCGGGAAGTAAAGCTAGGTAGATACTTTTGCAAATCTCAGGAGTTTCGACAATTTAGTTTATCATCTTCAGGGTACTACAATAAATAACAGCTAGCATCCCAGATTCACAATTCAACGAAATAAAATAATATGTTATGTATTGACGTGAGGACTTACATTTATGTCAATTGTAATTGGCCTGCACTTTTTCACTGAGTGCATTTTTGTCACTGTCATATCATATATTAGTGCAAAAGTGCAGTCAAATCGAAATCGCCCTTAGATTTTAGTGTCTTTGTCCGTTCCTAACCGAACAACCTAACCTAACCTACTCGCGTCTAATATATGACATGCTTTAATTCGTTGAATTGTTATTCTGGGATGCTAGCTGATATTTATTGTAGTGCCCTGAAGATGACGAAATAGTTAATACGAAAACGTCGGCAATTCTGAATGATACGTATAGATAACAGAGAGAGACCAGATTTTTGTATTGCACCTTTCAAGAGTTTTAAGTACCTAGGTAAAAAGTTGAGAAAATATTATAGGTAGTTAGGTGTAGTATTATTATATTATCCCAGATAAGGCTGAATATTTTTTTTGTAACAATTTTGTATTAAGTCATGTTTTTGTAACCTTTAGGCCCTAAAGGCCTCCTAAAAAATATAAAATAAAATCGTGGATTTCTAGAGGATGTATTTATAATTAGTTGAGGCAAATACAAAAAAAATTCAATAAGTACTTAAAATTAACTTTGAACATGGTACTTGTAAAAACAGTCTTTTGGATGGAGTCCGATCGCACATTTGTTGCAAATGAAGTTAACTTTTTTTGTACAAAACTTACATTTTATCTGTTTTTCGTTGTACACGATAAGATGATCTAATCGATCAAAACGAGAAGTTTGGTGTAAATTTTTACTTGTTTTTCCTGTTTGGTGTGTTGCCGTTTTTTTGTGAGTCCAGTATACCATACCCTGAGCTATTGTTCGCCTAAAGAATAAATGGTCCATTTTCCCACCACATTTTCGGTGTAGTTGCCAGGCGTTTTGAACGCACATATCTACCAAATGACATATGATGGGAAAGTACCATTTTTTCCCTCTGATTGACACTCGATACAAGCTGATGTTTTGATCGGCCCTATCCACCCCGCCCATGTTTTCGTTGTACTTTTTGATGATATTTGGCTGATCTACCATTATATATTTTTTCTCTTTTTGAGAATATCTCTTCACGTGCGCAACTGGTTGGACCGATGTGTTGTTAGATGCCAGTGTAACTAAATTATTGTCATTCCATCTGCAAATCATAATTTGTTTATCATTTTCCAACATGTGTTATCAACACATGTTGGAAAATGAACCTCTATTTTGTTTTTTATGTTCATTTGGTGTGCTCAGAATGCTACCGGTAATGCGATTATCTCTTATCGTTCCCGTTCCTCTGAGGTTCCTAAGACGTAGTTCGTGAAGCAGTGACAAGGATGTAAAAAAATTATCAAAATAAAGATGGAATGGCAAATCAGGAAAGTGTTTCTGTAGCTCATCAGAAAAAGTCAGCACTACGCTACTACCCAACCCCAAATTTTTGTACTTCTGTGGAAGCGTCGACGAAGAGCCCTGATAGGGTTGAAACCACTCGATGTAACCAAGTCGCGTGGTACCCATCCAAAACTTGTATCCCCACCTGATTGGCTTTCCTCCGATAAATTGCTTCGCCCCATGCCGACCATAATAGGGGATCATTGATTCGTCTATACTGTGGGCCTCTTCAAGGGGTGCAAATTCAAGGAAAGTTTTATTTAGAGCGTCTATAAATGTTCTCATTTTCGCAAACTTATCATCTGCTCCCAAGTTGTTGTCATCGCAACAGTGGATGTTCTGCATAATGAATTTAAACCTATCTGTTGAGATTGCGTTCCGAACCAAATCATTTTTAGTGTCACTAGAATTTTCCCAATACATATGCTTTCGAGGTAGTTGGTTGTAGCCACTCAGAATTAGGACTCCTAAAAAGCACCACATTTCGGATTTCGCTATATCTCCCATCCGATTATTTTGGGATGCATATAAATTGGTAAAGCGACATAAATCGGCAACAAGAGATTCGTTGAAAAATAAACAAAGAAGTTCCATCGGATTCATTTGATTCTCAACTGTATGTGGCTGATTCCAGCTTGTAGATGTTGTAGGCATGTCTTTACCTAAAATCCAGTTAAATGTTTTCAGTTTTTTTAGCGGGACAAAATGTGAAAGAGGGAGATTATCTTCTTCGTCAGACGACTCTTCTTCGTCCTCCTGATGACGCGGATCTTCAAAAATTATTTCTGCCTGAACTCGTAGTTGACTTCCTGGAAGATTATCAACAGATACACTATCTTTCTCCCCAGAATCTTCATCAGTAACTGTTCCATTGGCATTGTCAGGAGGAAATATGGTGACACTATTTGGCATTTCTTGTTCAGAAGTGATATTATCAAGCTCCTCCATGAGTTCATGAAGTTTTAACGGCCGACGATCTCTGTAAGAAATATTTTGTAGTAGAAAGGAATAAAAGCTAAAGTTGGTTATAGTAGGTAGTTATAAAGCTAAAGTCCTTTTAAAAGGACTTCGCCATTTTGGAATATACTACCACTAAACTATCACTATTTTTCAAGCTATATATAATTATCGTAGCAATAATACATAAACATTATTATAATTATGATCACATGTGCAAATATGGATAAACGTTTTGTTTTACTCACCTCCAGTTCGCCATGTTGATTTTTTTCCAATCACAAGACAATATTCACGCACACTAAGTGAAAACACTTGCAGAGAGTAGGTAAAAACTAACCTAACTTGTCAAAAATATTATTATGAGGCGTGACAGTAATCGCCATCTATGAGCGAAGTGCCGAAACGAAAATATTATAGGAAGAAGGAAGATGCTACAAAAAGACTTTTAAAAGGCCTTTAGCTTTATTTGGGTTATAATGATATAAGTCGGTATTTAAATACTGGAAATATATGAAATATATTTTTGTCGTTTTTTGATGATGTTTCGGGTAGCGAAGGAATTTCGATTTTTTTTAACGAAATGAGTAAAATATTTCCATTCATACTATTCATACCTGCGCACCCTTTCCTAAAGTACGATGTATGTAATAAATTTATTTGTTATATAAAGGATATTTTATACCTTTAAATATGCAAATCGCAATCTAAAGAGTTCAACAAAAACTGAAAAACTAATGGAAAAATAAATATATTAAGCCACTTGTAAGATTAGCTGACACCTATAACTTTTCTTGAATACTTCGTTTTCGTTTTGAATTCCTGATGTATTACATATTTTAATTGTTTCAGACATTCATAATAATTCAGTGAAAAAGTATAGTTTAGCAATAATTGTGTAGCCAATATTCTCTTTTGTTGGTGTAAACCACTTAATGCCCCCTACTTTGCCCTGGTGGAGATTTGGCTAGAGAGAGTTATCTCAGGGTTATAATTACTGGCATTAAATACTCAACCAAACCAGAATTCAATCTCTAAAAGTGGGATTCGCTTTATTACATAAATAGATAATATTTTGGGCGCCACGAGATTTAACTAAAATAGAGTAGCTACTTCCCACCCGAGATGTCTGCTCGCGGAGGGTTGTAAATAAAACCTCGAAAACCCACAACCCCGAGCCTGAAATAAAATAGTAATTAGTATTTATCACAAAATTGGAAAATATATTTACGTAACAAAATTATATATATTTTATAGAGGTACAGTTAAATAACTACCCAGATGTATAGCGCTATACGTTTAGGGATCACAAGATTTCAGGTACCAATAGTTATTTCAGTAGGTAGTAATAATACATCTAATATAAATAATCATAAAATCTCAAATAAAATAATATTATCCCTAAGGATGGATAAATGACGATGGCACACACTGAACACTTTGTTAGCTAGACAACACAAACATCAAACATAGTGACTTAGCTGCGGCTGCTGTGGTTACACAATCTTCTTCTGCACCAACTATTCGGCACCGGTCAGCTAGGTGTAAGCTAGTAGATATTATGGTATGACAACCATTATACAATATTTGTTGCTGGATCAAGACGACACAAGCTTGCTTCTGCTTGTAAGTAACTCAAAAGATGTACCGGATAACCCTAGAATTTTCACGTGAATTAGTCAAGACGACACAACTTACCAACTAAATATTACCTCTTCTTGAGGGTTTCCAAGCTGAAATTAAATTTGACTGATACAAAATCCGTCGCCGCGATGACCTTCCAGAACACCGTGGAAACAACGATTGAACGGTTGAAGAAACTGGCAATTAAATCCCTCTTTTACCAAAGGTAAATCTTCCCAAGCCTCCAAAATAACCAACTGGTAGTTCCAAACCGATTAGGCCACTAGGAAAATACGACAATTGTGTAAAAATAAACAATTTACGTCTCAAACAACTCCACAAAATTATCTACTGTCGTTCACCGTGCAAACGCCGAAGCAAGACTGAATCCGCTGCAAGGAGAACCCAAAGACGACACCGTGGAACCAACAAGGACAGGAGGACCACTCCGCCTCGCCAATGCACCCAGCACTTTCGCCCAAAATAAAAACCGTAACACACTTAAAAAATAATACTATAATATTTTTAGCTTCAACTGTTTTGTATTAATCAATAATTAAATAGGTACATGAAATCATACAAATATGTAAAATCTATTGGTGCGCCCAATCTTTTTCATAAAACAGCCCGAATTTATAAATGCATTGATGCGGGCAACATACGTCTGCTAAATCAACCTTGTATTGCTGTTTGCCGCTTAGTCCCGCATCTACCTGTTAATCTGCCTGGTTGATCTGTGGTAAGGAGACAAGCCACCAACATGGCTGACGGTCAACCGAGTACGTCTAGACTAGTTTCTTATTATCTCAGGGAATCAGATGAAGAAAAAATGAAAGTGCTGAGGACTATGTAGACTACAGCCACCATAGTGCCATCAGTCCTTCAAGCAGTGACGAGAAAGAGGTAATAAATTTCGCTATGTTTTCGAGAAGGTTAAAATGAGATTTATTTTCTTATTAATGTAAAAAAATTGACAACTGGAACAACAAACTTTATTTGAAAAAAAAATTTTTTTTTTCTACTAACATCGTTAAATGTAAATGTATCATTTTTAGCGCATGCGTTTAGTGTCAAAATGTCATTTTATGACACTGGTGTAAATCCCTTTCAACACTGAGTGTTCAAAGTGATTTAGGTACTGCGTTAAAAGTGATTTACTTGTTACACCAGTATCATAAAATGACATTTAGGCACTGAAAGCATGCGTTAAATATGAACATTTTAATGGTTTTTGGATGTATTTTTATCTTAATTGTTTATGTATCTAAGATATTACGTTTGTTTATGCCAATTACTTTTATATTCCATATTATTTCCCTATTAAAAAATCCTATATCCTACTTTTATAAAACTCTGAGTATACCTATGTATTTTCCAGAAACATGCCAAAAAATCTGCAATAATTCGAACAGCTATTCCTGCTACCGAAAAAACTTCGTCTTCTAGATGGAAAAAAGGCACGACAGCGAAGTTGAGCGAAAGCAAGAAAATTAGGAACACCATTTACTTAAATGTGAAAAGAAAAATGTCGTAGTTTACTACAAGAAAGGGAAGAACATAATTTTAAGAATTTCTGCGATTTGGTGGACTACGAAAAACAGAATAACTATATGTACAGGGTGGGCCAACGAAAACTTTACACCCCGATTTTCCGGCTTTAAAATGAAAATGTGGAAAAACGCTCGGACCCGTCGATTTTAAATTCGAGGGGGAACCACTTATCTGCTTTTTTCATCTCCGTAACTTTAACCCCCTACTGGAGGGAAGCACGACCCTCTGATTTTGAATAGGGATGAGGGGTGTTGCGATACCTCATTTTCAAGATCTCATCGAATACTATCTGGTCCTAAAATTTCGCGTCAAAATTTTCATCCATAACGAAATGACAGCTATAATAGTGAAAGAAGCAATGTGGAAAAAATGTCTACTTAATAACCAACGAAAAGACTACTTACTCGTGTGATTAGTTTTGTGGTGGGGTGGTGCGCCATCTTGTTGAAAAATGATCAATAATTCCACGAGGGCTGGATAAACAGCATTCTCTAATAATTCCACATACATTTCTCCATTGAGATTTCCGGGTATAAAAAAGGGCCGATTATGTGATTTCCATAAATACCTGCCCAAACATTTAATTTATGGGGATGCTGAGTATGTACTTCATGAAATACCCTCGTATTTTCATCTGACCAATACCGACAGTTATGCCTATTTACGGTGCCGTTAAGTAAAATGAACACTCATCCGTAAAACAGATATCGAATCGAAAGTAGTCTTTTTGTTGGTTATTAAGTAGACATTTTTTCCACATTACCTAGTTCACTATTATAGCTGTCATTTCGTTATGGATGAAAATTTTGACGCGAAATTTTATAAATAAATTGAAAATGTAGCTTACAAGAAAGTATTTTGAATGTACTGGGATATGATAAATACAAGGCAAATAAGAAAATATGTCGCGACTACTCTGCAAAATTAATAATAAAACCATCTAAAACAGGCCGGATTTCGATTTTAATTCTGAAGGTTTCCATAGATGGCGCGCATTCACGGCATGGCTAAAAAGCCGGTTATGAGAATGGTCCTCTCTCTCAAAACACTGATCAGTAGCGTATAGGTACATTAATTATTTTTTGATAATAAAATAAATTGTAGCCCTGCCGATACTTTCTTAAGTTGTATAATTATTTAATATTTAAAAATGTTTTTTTTGTCACTGAAGCTTAGGGATAGGTATATTTTATTAATTTTGTAGTTATTTTTATTGGAATGAGTCGTGTTCGAAAGGTGCATCCAGCACCTATCAGAAAAGCCTGGCATAATAGTGGCAATGCGATTAATTTAAAAGTAGAAACGATTCCAAAGTTTCTTTCAAAACTATTTTTGATGATGATGACGAAATTAAACATATAATAACATATTGATTGATTGATTGATTGATTGATTGATTGATTTATTGAACATTATAGAACATGAAATAGTGACATTGCAGGAGACATTTGCCTAAGTTCTAGTCATGCTAAAACTTGTGTGCAAACGTCAACTATCCTTATAATATTATAAATATGATACAAATAAAAATATATACAGAAAATAAAAATGAAAAATATATACAATTTCCATTTTACAATTGTAGGACAGGCAATAGCGACATGTCTATGAAAAAAAAACAATACAACAGTGTGGTCTAGAAAACATCAATATATGTTTGTGGATTCTCAAGTAGATGTATTTTAGTAATTTTGTTAAATACTTTTTTATCAGAAAATGAGGCTTTTAGTGAATTCGGTAGCATATTATATACCTTTGGGGCATAATAGGTTACAAATCTCTGCGTAAATGAATTGCGGAATAACGGGACTGATAAGTGCTTGCTGAAGTTAGATCTAGTTATGTAATTATGATTAATATTTGGGCAGAATTCTATTATTTTGTATAAAAAATTTAATGCTCGGTGTACATAAAGATTCCTTACATTAAGAAAACCACGGTTTTTATATAACAAGTTTGTAGAATATAGTCGATCTTTTTTATATATTAACTTTAAGACATAATTTTGACACACTTCTAAAGTTCTCAGGACATTATGATATAACCCTCCCCAAATCACAATACAATATCTCAATACAGATTCTACTAAGGATACATATAACATTTTAAGTAATTTAGTAGGTAGTATTTCTCGAATTTTAAAAAATTTGTAATACATTTTACGTATTTTACTAGAGATATGTTTAATATGTTCTTTCCACTTGAGATGTTGGTCTATGTATACTCCTAAATATTTGATTTCAGATACTTTTTTTTAATTTAGGACAGTTACACGACACATGATTTTTACAACTATTGCTGTGGATTTTTAATGAAGTGATATTTGGCTGATCAGCTGCAGTTGGGGAAAAAGTAATGAATGAGGTTTTCTGGATATTTAGGTTCAATAAATGTGCGTTAAGCCATTCAGATATTAAACTCATTCCTCTCTCGGCTATTTCGTATACCTTTTCCCACTGGTTCGCATGAAACAAGATAGCTGTATCATCAGCATATGAGAATACGGTACCATTGACCCCCATATCACCAATACTATTGACATAAATTAAGAATAAAATGGGTCCTAGGACGGTTCCTTGAGGAACTCCGGTAGTAATTTTTTGTGGCTTACTCAATGATTTTCCCATACGCACAATTTGACATCTATCTGTTAGGTAATTTTGAATCAATCAAGGTAATAGCACAGAATAGCACAGAATTTATTCTGTGGTAATAGCTCGATCGCCACGGAGGCTGCTAAAGTGACCTGCGTGGAAATCTTCATAGCCCAAGATACAATGACAACAAAGACGTAAGATAGTGCGTGTAATAGTAAATACAAGAAAAAGTGATAATGGGCATACGCATTCAAAGTTAGAAAACAAAAAAAGACTAGTAACCGCATACACGTGTCTCATGCTATTTGGCAATCATCAGTACGGTGTAACATCAACCAAATCGAAAAGGTGGGAATAATTTGGGAAGCAACAAATGAAGTCCAGGCAGGAGCCAACAGCACATTTGCAGCTTTAGTCAGCACATCCCCAATTCGGGGCTTGTACTAACATCGCCACGGAGGCTGCTAAAGCGACCTGCGTGGAAACCTTCATAGCCCAAGATAAAATGACAACAAAGACGTAAGACAGTGAGTGTAAATGTAAATACAAGAAAAATTGATAATGGGCATACGCACTCAAAGTTAGAAAACAAAAAAAAGACTAGTAACCGCATAAACGTGTTTCATGCTATTTGGCAATCATCAGTACGGTGTAACATCAACCAAATCGAAAAGGTGGGAATAATTTGGGAAGCAACAAATGAAGTCCAGGCAGGAGCCAACAGCACATTTGCAGCTTTAGTCAGCACATCCCCAATTCGGGGCTTGTACTAACATCGCCACGGAGGCTGCTAAAGCGACCTGTGTGGAAATCTGCATAGCCCAAGATACAATGACAACAAAGACGTAAGATCGTGAGTGTAAATGTAAATACAAGAAAAAGTGATAATGGGTAGCCTCCGTGGCGATGTTAGTACAAGCCCCGAATTGGGGATGTGCTGACTAAAGCTGCAAATGTGCTGTTGGCTCCTGCCTGGCATACGCATTCAAAGTTAGAAAACAAAAAAAGACTAGTAACCGCATACACGTGTCTCATGCTATTTGGCAATCATCAGTACGGTGTAACATCAACCAAATCGAAAAGGTGGGAATAATTTGGGAAGCAACAAATGAAGTCCAGGCAGGAGCCAACAGCACATTTGCAGCTTTAGTCAGCACATCCCCAATTCGGGGCTTGTACTAACATCGCCACGGAGGCTGCTAAAGCGACCTGCGTGGAAACCTTCATAGCCCAAGATAAAATGACAACAAAGACGTAAGACAGTGAGTGTAAATGTAAATACAAGAAAAATTGATAATGGGCATACGCACTCAAAGTTAGAAAACAAAAAAAAGACTAGTAACCGCATAAACGTGTTTCATGCTATTTGGCAATCATCAGTACGGTGTAACATCAACCAAATCGAAAAGGTGGGAATAATTTGGGAAGCAACAAATGAAGTCCAGGCAGGAGCCAACAGCACATTTGCAGCTTTAGTCAGCACATCCCCAATTCGGGGCTTGTACTAACATCGCCACGGAGGCTGCTAAAGCGACCTGTGTGGAAATCTGCATAGCCCAAGATACAATGACAACAAAGACGTAAGATCGTGAGTGTAAATGTAAATACAAGAAAAAGTGATAATGGGTAGCCTCCGTGGCGATGTTAGTACAAGCCCCGAATTGGGGATGTGCTGACTAAAGCTGCAAATGTGCTGTTGGCTCCTGCCTGGACTTCATTTTTTGCTTCCCAAATCATTCCTACCTTTTCGATTTGGTTGGTGTTACACCGTACTGGTGATTGCCAATAGCATGAAACACATGTATGCGGTTACTAGTCTTTTTTTTTTGTTTTCTAACTTTGAGTGCGTATGCCCATTATCACTTTTTCTTGTATTTACATTTACACTCACTATCTTACATCTTTGTTGTTAAGTCAATAGATAAGTAGCAGAATGTCTTGTCTCCTTTATTTTATGACAACTGTGAAAACTTTACCTACCGATTTAGTTTTGTCTGAACTCATCTCCTCCCCGACTTAGATCTCACCGACGAGACCATGTCTGCAACTGTTATATCTCACCGCCTACTCCGATTCGAAAATGGTTCGCTTAGTCGGCAAAACCTCCAATAGAGGGCACTGCGGCATACATTTTGTGGGTATTTTGACTTCCCACAATTTACTACAAATAATAACAATTTCCTACAAAAAATAATTAATATTACACATTGACGATTAACGATATAACGACCTGTTATACTACCACATAGCATGCTCACTAGCTCCAACCACAATCTAACCAGCGAGCACTAGTTTCTGGGCGATAATAGGCCGGCCGACCGGACCGGTCGGCCGTCTGGTGTCTTCCACCTGTTGAGTAAGCAAACTAGACCGATAGTTTATTTTTAATTTCTTACTACTGATTCCGTTCGCTTTTGTCTGGATAGTTCCAGAAGCTAATGCTGGCGTTATCCAGAACTAAAAACCGAAACGTGGACTAGAGCAGTAATTACTCTTTCTGAAGTCAGAACAGTGCCGGGAGCGTATGCTGGGGCTATCCCTAACCGAAACCCGAATCGTGGACTAGGGTAGTTCTGGCAGCCAAAAGAGGTCCAAATAATAACTAAAGGCCCAAACAACCTTACACCACTTGTCACATAAACTCCAACACTATTCTCTCTCTCTCTTGGTGATACATCCAAACCAAGCACTGATGAGCGTAAATATTTATTACGTTAAGAATTTTAGTAGGTATCCTGGAAGTAGGTATGGCGGCACTTGAAACCACCCCCTCCATTTTCCTCCTAAGCCCCGCACCCTTCGTCCCCGACTAATGGGAACGCTGTATTCCATCACGTGATCTTTAACACGTTATATTTTTATCGCTACTTTCGATCTCTTGGTCGTCACGGCGTCACTAGATCATCGATTCTTTACTGGCATTCGACGTCGTCTTTTCCTGGAATGGCGGGAAATATGAAATTCTGAAAAATAAAAATCATCGTCGAGTCTCAAACCTTAACGACCATCGATTTACAAGTCCCACGCTCTGACCTACCGAGCCATCGAGGGAATATTACCTTAAAATGGTGTAAGCTAGAATCTCGGTGACGTCACAAAATTAGGAATAATTAAAATACAGGATGGGCGAAAAATTAAATAGAGGGTAGACAAAAAATTTAAGCGGTCGTGGCAACAGGGGACATAAGCCACATTTTTTTTGAGAGAAAAGAGATTTCTGAAATAAGGTTTTGGCAACGAATAGATAACTCACACTATTACTAATTGTTTTGTTTTGCTTCTACATAAGCGATTCGGGGGGAAGAAGACTAGGTAATTTGTTTACATTGTCATTTCTTAAAGTTAGTCTTTGTTATTTTGTAATGCATAATAAATAGTTTTTTGATTTTTTGTATATCGTATATACAGGATGACTTTTTTTTTCTATGACCACTATGGGGATCTCGGAAACTAGCAGAGCTACAACAAAGGTTAGATGGGTAAAGAATTGCAGTTTTGAATGCTCAATCGAATGCCTTTTTTGAATTTTTAAAAAAGTTTTTGACTCAATAGATATTTTGAAAATAGTGATTTTTTGCCATTTCATCAGGTCTCTGTAGCCCCGTTATTTTTGATTATACAGAAAAAATTGTAGATAATTTTGGGGTTAGCAAGATAATCTTATCCAATTTTTTGTTGTTTGTGATTTTTAAGATATGACATAAACTTGTGTTTTTTTAAATGTAAATCATAGTTTCCTGTGGCCTTATCAAATCGGCCATTTTTTGAGCTTTCCAAAGATATAATACTCGGCATATTTATTATAAAAAATAAAAGAGCTATTTCTAATTTTCTGTGTTTTTTTTTATTTTCACATAATCAGCCATGGAACATTTTCATAATTAAGTTCTATTTTATAATTAGACATACTTCAAACTTTCTAATATTTTGTTTTTAGCTGGTAACAAAATGCAACAAAATAAAACAAAAATTAAAAAACTCGAACTCAAATTATTATTATTTTAAAAGATGTTCAAACAATCTACCATTATTATTTATGCAAATACTGAATCTTTTTAAAACTGAATTTGTCGCCTTTCTTAGAGAGTGCCGGTCAATACTGGCAATTGCTTCTAAAACAGCTGCTCTTAATTATTCATCAATTGTCTCATACTTTATTTTGTACTGTTCCACACAAAAAGGAATCCATAACAGACAAATCGGGGGATCTGGGAGGCCAGGAAATATGTCTATTTTTCCCTATCCAACTATTTGGATAGAGCTGATCTAAGGTAATTTGGTGGAGGTCCATCATGATAATTTTTGTTTTATTTTCGTACATTTTGTTACCAGCTAAAAATAAAATATTTGAAAGTTTGAAGTATGTCTTATTATAAAATAGAACGTAATTATGAAAATATTCCATGGCTGACTATGTAAAAATTTAAAAAAATCAGAAAATTAGCCATACCTCTTTTAATTTTTATAATAATTATGCCGAGTATTATATATTTACAAAGCTCAAAAACTTGCCGATTTGATAAGGCCACAGCTAACTATGATTTACATTTAAAAAAACACAAGTTTATGTCATATCTCAAAAATCACAAACATCATAAAAAATTGGATTAGAATATCTTATTAAGCCCAAAATTATCTACAATTTTTGTCTCTACAGTTTTTCTGTATAATCAGAAATAACGGAGCTACAGAGATCTGATGAAATAGCAAAAAATCACTCTTTTCAAAATATTTAGCGAGCCTTGAAATTTTTTAAAAATCCAAAAGGGGCATTAGACTGAGCATTCAAAACTGCAATTCTTTCCCCATTTAACCTTTGCTCTAGCATTGCTAGTTTCCGAGATTCCCATAGTGGCCATATAAAAAAACCCACCCTGTATACTTTGAGACACTTATACAGGGTGTCCAACTTTAAAAATGTACAAATCCGTAAAATCTTAATTTTTGGAGATAATCGCCTAAACTTTTTTTTGTTTGAAAGGCCTTCAAAAACCGCTCCTTTTGACCTTGCTGCCATTTTAAAAAAGCAAATCCAGGGCCGGCTGCGATTTTTTTATACCCCCGATTTTCACGAAAACCGTTTAGCGATTTTTTTATTTAAAATCTGACCCCACAGCGTTGATCAGAACAACCCAAAACCTCTATATACCAAATTTGAATAGAAAGTATACAGGGAGTTCTATTCTGCAAATTGTCAAAGTTGAGCAAAATAGGAATTTTAAAGGCATCTGCCAAGTCAAGAGTGCCATGGAATCCCCTCAAAACAGTGGAATAGTCAATAGGACCACTCAAGGTGTTGGTGTGCAAAGATCCAATACAAAATACACAGAGTGTTCTTATCTGTGCTATCTCAAAATACTGAATTTTTGGGAGTCAAAAATCGAGTATATCAAAACCGCTCCACACACTATATACGAACTAAATCTAAAAAATACAGAAGTCTGCCAGTCATTAGGTCCATGTCAGTTAAGGTGGCTGGTGTGCCATAACAGGAAATGCACAGAAAATGTATCATCTTAGACAGTGACTTTGTTGAGTAAGGTCCAATAATTTAAATTCAATGATTCCACAGCACTCATGACCCGTATAAAGTTTCATAAAAATTCAGCATTTTGAGATGGCACAGATAAGAACACTCTGTATATTTTGTATTGGACCTTTGCACACCAAGACCTTGAGTGGTCCTATTGACCATTCAACTGTTTTGAGGGGATTCTATGGCACACTTGACTTGGCAGATGCCTTTAAAATTCCTATTTTGCTCGAATTTGACACCCTGCAGAATAGAACTCTCTGTATATTTTTTATTCAAATTTGGTATATAGGGGTTTTGGGGTGTTCTGATTAACGCTGTGGGGTCAGATTTTAAATAAAAAAATCGCTACATGGTTTTCGTGAAAATCGGGGGTATAAAAAAATCGCAGCCGGCCCTGTATTTGCATTTTGAAAATGACAGGAAAGTCAAAAGAAGCGGTTTTTGAAGGCCTTTCACACAAAAAAAGTCTAGGCGATTATCTCCAAAAATTAGGATTTTACGGATTTGTACAATTTTAAAGTTGGACACTCTGTATTTACAAAACAATCCAAATCGAATTAAAAAAAAAACCTGGAAACGAATGTGCCAACAGTAACATCTTTCTAAAATCATTAAACAAATTTACTTGAAAAAAATATTTTTTTCTTCTTCTGACCTTTATGTATAAAACTAAAAAAAATATATTGAAAGTCAAAGCTGCATGTGCAGATATCAAGTCGAGTAGTAATTAAAATTTTTACTTTGCACAGTACCTACAAAAATTATTTACTACTCAAACACATTATTGTATGTTCAAAAAGAACACTGTTCTTAATAAAATAGAATAGAAAAACTAAAGTAAGTAAACGCAATCATATTGAAAAACTATTTCGCTAACCGCTTGTCACAGTATCATCATTAAAGTCTGCCAATTCGCCATTGACATTTTCTGGCTGGGTTGGAGTCTTGTATAGGGTCATTTCCTGCCTGTCCAATAACTTCCTGATAATACGGTTGATATACAGCAATTTTTTAATATCCGAAATTTTTTCCGCACTAAGTTTAAGAGGTTCTTGATATTTTTTTGGTAGATTTTCCAAAATACTTATTTCACTTGTGTATATTCCCCGTTTGCCTTTTTAAAAGAGAATTTAAAACATCGTATTTGATTAAATTTTAAGTGTTCTTTATATCTGTAACATTTTTCTTTGAGAACGGAATATTTTAAAAAGAAAGGAAATCTTCTTGCTTCATGATGATCGCGTTAAACGCTTTTACTCGTTTACTTTTAGAAATAGCATCATAGAAACAGCATCATAGAAAATAAATCTCTCTCAGATATTTCAATAACTGCGAAGTCCCTATCGCATGGAAGGTATATGACATGTGTCCAGAAACCTGAAATCGATGCTCTACTGTTTTTTAATTTTTCTCGCATACCAACTGTAGCCATAGCATCATGAGCCCCATTTGGGCCCCCACAGTTGCCTGTAAAAACCAATGATCCGTATACTTAGACCCTTAATCCAATACCCAACTTCGTACTCAACATTTTGCTATTTCCTTACAAACTTTTCTGCAGAGTTGCAACTTCCCTAATATGACAAATAATGAAAGCATTTATTTCTTACAATGTATATACAAGGTGAAGGTGAGTCAGAATGTATAGTAAACTTTAAAGGGGTGTTCGGCAGGTGATTTTAGGGGCGGCCTTTCATATAAAATTTTTCGATTTGGGCTTTACTTGCCAAGTTATTCGGGGCTACAGGGTGACCCAAAGGTATTTATTTATTTATATCTCAATAACGGCGCTACTTAAAAATTTGAAATTTGGTATGTGTTATCTACTTACTGGAAGACGCCTTAGGGTACTTTATTCATTTACACAGTGCCCTAAAAAAGGGTAAGAACTAACAACCCCTATTAATTTTTTTGCTCAAACTTTTTTAAGGTTATCTTTTTGGTCTTGCAGGTCCATCATTTCAGTGTATCTTTTCATTTTGCAACAAAAGTGTACTCTTGTTTCATAACGATAAAATCAACCGTTTGGGTTGAAATTGACAAAACGTGCCCCAAAACACCTGTTAACTTTAACATTCGAAACATAAAATTTTTACCTACCGCTTTCAAACGTTACAGATCGACAGTACAAATTCAATCCTTTCCATTTTGAAAGCTAATAAGTTTTGGTACATTGTTCATAGGAATTTTTTTCTCAGTTTATATGGTACAGTCGATGTGTAACGTTTGAAAGTGGTAGGTAAAAATTTTATATTTCGAATGTTAAAGTTAACAGGTGTTTTGGGGCAATTTCAACGCAAACGGTTGATTTTATCGTTATAAAACAAGAGTACACTTTTATTGAAAAATGAAAAGATACATTTAAATGATGGACCTGCAAGACCAAAAAGATAACCTAAAAAAAGTTTGAGCAAAAAATTAATAGGGGTTGTTAGTTTTTACCCTTTTTTAATGAACTGCGTAAATGAATAAACTACACTAAGGCGACTTCCAGTAAGTAGATAACACATACCAAATTTCAAATTTGGTATGTAGACCCAAATAACTTGGCAAGGAAAACCCAAATCGAAAAATTTTATATGAAAGACCCCCCTTAAAACCACCTGCCGAACACCCTTTTAAAGTATTTACTATACATTCTGACTCACCCTGTATAGCAGTCATCAGAGATATGTAATTATGTTTTTCTACTCCTATAGGTAGGTACTAGTAACATACCTATTAAGTAACGGTTTAGGTTATAAGTAAGTCCATTGTTACGAACACTGACATGTAATGACTGACACGTAATGACTGACACGTAATAAAAAAATTACATATCTGTTCTTAATTAAAACGCAATTATCACGGGTGCCTTGTTAGCGCGGCATCCGCGACACCATAGCAACTAACCAACATACTACTTGTTGCCTGTCAGATAATCGGAAGTATAGTTTATCTATTATAATAGTTTTTCTTTCGTCGAAGAAAAATGATAGTACAAAACTCGAGTTGTAAGCTTATTACATACTCGTGGAATTACAGCACTCGCCGTTTGACACCATGATCGAAATTCCAAATAAATCAAAAAAATCAAATGGAATGATATGACTTTTTCTTTATGAAAAAGTAGCCAAATAACATCCAAATAGGCCCGTGAAAACTGTTTTTCAAAATCTCGTTCCTAACCTCAAATATTGGGAAAATGAGAATAATGGATGTTTGAAGGCCAAGGACCGCGCGGCAAATTTCCTAAAACTACTAAAAATTTAGCTACAAAATGAATAAGATGTTAAAGAGACAATTGTGAGTCTAAATAGAATTCATTTAGGTATTATTTAAAAATATATACATCATCAGAACATTCATGTCGCTCCAAAGGGACTAAACGCATTTTGAACTTATTAAGTCACTTTAATATTACTCTCGTAATTCTAACCTTTAGTTTAAAAAGTAAGCCTAAAAACCCAAATAGGTATACTATATCCAAATTCGAATATGTTGGACCGTATATTTTGGAACCATTTACAAAGATTTTAGTAGGTATAATATAGTTGTAACTTTACTGAATTCTTTTTATGAAATGGTCTGTGGCTCTAAGAAGAACCGTTTTTTAATAAAGCCCATAAAAGGAAAAAAAGCGATCTAATGGAAATATGTATTACTTCGATTGTTGAGCAGACCCAACCATACTTTCAAACAAAAACATTGGATTTTTTGTCCAAAGTGATAGCTAAAGCGGCCCGCACACGAAACATCCTCAGTCTAGTGGTACCTATAATGAATGAAACAACAATAAAGAGACTACTAGATGAAACAGCAACAAGAATACTGGAAGAAGTACAGAATACTAAAAAGGAACTCAAGTCTGCTATTGATGCCAGTGAAACAAACTTATTAATGAAAATTGAAGAACAAAAACAAAGTATACAATTGCTGGAAGAAGAGAATCAAACACTAAGAGAACAAACCGAAGTTCTCGATAAAACAATAAGAAAAAATAATCTAATTGTATTTGGGCTGGGGAAAGATTTACCGCAAATTAATTCAAACACGCTGTGCTCTGAAATCAAAACCTTGACAGGGGTTAGTCTTGGGGAGGGTGATATCAACGATTTTTATCGCCTTGGCAAATCAACCACCGCCCCCATTAAAATTGAATTAGTGAGCTACTTGAAAAAGAGAGCGATTTTCATAAATATCAAGAGATTGAAGGGAACAGGAATCACCATCTTGGATGATCTAACACCACACCAAAGAAATATAAATCAGCAACTCAAGCCCTACCTTACACACTACCGAAATATAGGAAAATACACTAAATGTCTTATCCGGAATAATCACCTGATATTAGATAACAACAAATTTTCCTAAGAAGAAATAGAAGTGTGCTTCGCACAAGAACAAGAGAAAGCAAGGAGGGCTCCCACGACCCCAATCTCAAATGGAAAAGCCAATCGAGAACCTGCCCTGATCGTGCATAGAAATCAAGATAAGAAACCCCAAAAACTACCAGCACCCGCTACTCATACATCCGAAAACGTGCTTGAATCTTCCGCAAAACTCAAAAAACCCAAAAGTCGTTCAGGATCATCTTCCCAGAAATAAATGGTACATAATCCCAGGACTTTATAATGGTATGTAGATTACGTTAGGTTATTGTTAAAATGTCCAAGCTCACGCAAGGTTATCAACTTATTCAATCTCCTGTGATTTTAAATGGATGAGTACTTAAGAAACTTTCGTATTGATGAAATAAAAACTGAAGTTGTTTCCACTTATCCAGAATATGATAATGTTGTCGGCATTAATAATAATATACAGAATTTCAAACTACTGCATAATAATAAACGCAGTATCCACAAAAACTTTGATGGTTTCTTGTGCTACCTGAATCAACTTTCTGTAAGCCCCGATTGTATCGTACTTAGCGAAACACGTCAAATTACTGATGTGGAAATATTTAACATTCCTAACTATAGCGTGGTTTATAATAGGTCAACTCTTAACCAAAATGATGGCTTAGTATGCTACGTTAAAGGTGCACTACAGTTCTCGCATGAAATTATTGAACTGGGCTGTACAAAAATGATTCGCTTAATAATCAAATACTGCGATAAAAGACTCAATATAATTGCAATTTATAGATCTCCTGCAACTTGTCCAAAGCAATTTACTTCTCAACTGCAAACTTTTTTAAACGGGCTTAGGAACTCTGGGTCTGATATCATAGTTGTGGGTGACATTAATATCGATATCAAGAAAAATTACTTGACCTCAGTTGAATATATTAATACATTGCATGAATTTGGTTTTTGCTCAACTATTAATGACTTCACCAGAGTTTTCAAAAACAGCCAAACATGCATTGACCACATCTTCATCAAAACGAATCACGACCCTGACCTACTATTACCTGTTATAATAAAAAAAATTTAACCGATCACTACACTACTACATTGCAAATTGTTACACCTAATTCAAACGCACAAAACATAACAAACGATGCAAAGTGCTTTACCAAAACAAGAATAAATTATGATAAATTAACGAAATTGCTTTCGCGGGTATCTTGGGACAGTGTCTATAACAACCGCGATGCTTCTAACTCGACAAATAAGTTTATTAATTCTGTGGATAGGGAAATACAGAGATGCACTAGTGTTTATAAATACAAAATAAAAAAACGTAAACCTTGGATGAATACTGAACTTGGTCTAATAATCAATGATCGTGACAGGCTTTATCAACGACTTCTTCTGTCTCCTGAAAACAACTTATTGAAAGAAACTTACAACTCAACCCGAAATAGAGTTAACTTATTAATTAAAAAAACGAAACGTGAATTCTACAAAATAAAAATTAATAATAATAAGTCTGACCCAAAAAAACTTTGGGAAGTTGTTGATGAAATTTGCTCGCGATCTAAACATAGATGTACTATTGATTAAATAGAGATTGATGGTGTGAATGTGTACGATCCAAAACAAATTTCAGAAGCAATGAACGATCATTACGTCTCAGTGGGAAAAAAGTTGGCTGAACAAATAAAAGGTGATCCTCAATACGTCCCACCCGTCAATAGCTCTGTCCGCGATTCGTTGTTTCTGAAACCCACTGATAGATCGGAGATTGAGAATATAATACATGCTCTGAAACATAATAAAGCTCCAGGAATCGATAACCTTAGACCGGAAACCTTTAAAAAATATATCTCAATTGATATCTGATCCTTTGGCAAATATTTTCAACAAATGTATCGTACAGGGTGATTTCCCGCCAATTTTGAAAAGTGCAATGGTGTTTTTAATTTACAAATCAGGCAATCATATGCATATTGTAAATTACAGGCCTATATGCATTATCACCAACTACTCCAAAATATTTGAAAAAAATTCTCAAACAACGATTATGCAGTTTTCTCGACAAAAACAAAGTCCTATCGGAAAGACAATATGGCTTTAGGGAAGGTGTAAGTACTCAGGATGCCATCATTAAACTCACTTCCGAAATGTATTCTGCCTTGGACAACGCTCGGCCCTCCCTGAGCGTTTTTGTCGATTTGTCGAAGGCATTCGATACAGTGAGCCATGCTCTGCTCCTGAAGTCGCTGGAGCAAGTTGGTGGTCGTCAGTGACTCCAGAGAGGTACAGAGCGGGGTTCCGCAGGGTACGGTGCTGGGACCGGTACTATTCAACGTATATCTTAACGGACTATTCTCAGTGACTAACACAGGACAAATAGTCACTTATGCTGACGACACAGCCATACTTTATTCTGCAAATGACTGGACCTCTTTGAAAAACATGGCTGAAGAAGATCTGAAACGACTATATGACTGGTTTAAAAGTCGACAGCTCACAATAAATGCCACCAAAACACATTTTTTATCTATATTCCAACATAAAAGCACAATGCCGACGTACACTTACCTACATATTTTGCCAGATTTAACAATTGAAGCTGTCTCCAAAGTAAAGTATCTAGGTGTGATCTTGGACTGTCACTTAAAGTGGGACAAACATGTAGACTATGTAGTAAGAAAATTGCAGTTTTTAATCTACAAATTTTCTCAACTAAAAAATATCCTAAATATCAAACAACTTAAAACTATTTACTATGCCCTTGTCGAATCACACATTACTTATAGTATCGTTGCCTGGGGAGGAATGAGCAAAACATCTCTAAACCGTCCAAGTATTGTGCAAAAAAATTATTAAAGGTCCTCTTTAATAAAGAAAGGACCTTTTCAAGCGACGAACTTTTCAAAGAAACTGGGATGCTAGATCCCAAGCAACTGTACTTTTATCATAGCAACGTATACCATCACAAAAATAAAGCAATCTTAAAAATAAACATACACCAATACGAAACACGTAAAAAAATACCACGTATCTGCCAACCTCCATGTGCAAGGCGATCGGTCAAAAGTCGACAAACTTTCTTGGTCCTAAACTATATACAACCTTACCAATTGAACTTCAAAATTTCCAGAACATCCATCTTCAAAAAAATAAAAAAAAATACCTTCACCAATACATCAATACACTTCCACGCGATACTGTACATAGAATGATTGAAAACCCGTACTTGAAATAACTTTTGAGAAAACTTGCGCCAGCTCTGTGTCTTTGTTTATTTATAAAGTTATAATTAATTGTGTAATCTTTCAATCTCAATGTGAGTAATTACTGAATTATATATTATATTTGTTAGATAATTATATATTATATGCCCACTCACTCATTTATTGTACCAAATTAGTTAACTGAATTACTTTACTGCTAGCTATTATTCAGCTTGTTAACCTAGTGTACAATAATAATAATAATGGCGACCCAGGTGTTCAAAATGGCCTCCGTTATTTTGGATGCACATCTGAAGACGCTGATGTGTTGAAAGAACAGCAGTCTCAATTTCAGCTCTTGGGATGTTCAAGATGGCATTCCTAATTCTTGCAATCATATCCTCGCGGGAAGTTGGCGGGAAGTTGGCCTTAATTCTTCCCCAGAGATAAAAATCAAGGCAGGTTAAATCGGGAGACCTAGAAATATTTATTAAGTTTTAATATGTGCGCAATTATAAACAGAATCATTCCAAAGGCAACATCTAAAAATTATTGTGTGAAATACTTAAGTATTTTTACAGCGAATAACATTACAAAAACTTCCCTTGGAGGCCAAGGGAACAGGCTTCCTCTTCCGATCCAACGGTTAGGAAAGGTGGCATCTTAATACTGGCGAACAGCAAGGGCATAATGGGCGGGACAACCATCATGCTGGAAAAACATATTTTGGCGGACGTCCAGCGGAATATCTTCCATTAAAATTGGAAGAACATTTTCTAACAACAACCCGCCCCAAACATTTACACTAAATCTCCCTTGATGCTGGACTTCTCCAAGCCAGCGCGGATTATTTCGGGCCCAAAAGTGCGTATTATGTAAGTTCAATTGCCCATCGCTACCGAAAGTGGCTTCGTCAGTCCACAACACATTTGTCAGAAATTGAGGATTTTCTGCTACCATGTTTAATAACCAGTGGCAAAAATCTCTCCTTCGGTTGAAATACGGAGGAGTAAGGCCTTGGTGTAAGTTGATATGGTAGGGGTGTAGCCTAAAATAGCAAAAAATGTAAAAAAACATGGGGGTTTATAATTTGACTGTAAAATAGATTAACCTTATAAAAAGAGGTATACCTGGTGATATGATATTTAGCGAATAATGCGATGAACCGTACTTTGAGGAATACCCAAATCTCGAGAAACTTCTCTAGTACTAATTTGGGGATTGATTTCTATAGATGCCAGGATATTAATAACATTTTGGCGCTGGACCAAACGCACAAACACGCGGCGATGGTATCGCGGTCGATTCGGATAGCGCAAATAGAAGATGCGAGCAACGATGGTCCCATTTTGAAAACATTCAAAATATATCGCCAGCATATTAAATGCTTCTTGGTTAGAAATCGGCATTTTAGAAAAGATTACAAATTCAAAAAACTGCACTTTCTGAATGTAAACAACATAATTTATCATTTTATAATGCATCGTGATTCGATTGTTTAATTTTCCAAGGCCTACTTAAAAGTGTAGGGTGCAAAGACTTACCTTGTTTTTTATTGATGCGATTAAAAAGTTATACCTTATACTTTCTAATTTTCAAATATATATTTTTTTTGGCAGAGATGAACTGAACTACCGACCTATCTTTCTTTTTTCCAGGACCACACACCATATTGCAAAAAAAACAGCTTAAAACTTTACGCAAAATTCTAGATTTGGGGCATCAAATTTGACAAAGAATCTTTGTTGGTTCCAAAATATATGGTCTAACATATTCGAATTTGGATATAGTATACCTATTTGGGTTTTTAGGCTTACTTTTTAAACTAAAGGTTAGAATTACAAGAGTAATATTAAAGTGACTTAATAAGTTCAAAATGCGTTTAGTCCCTTTGGAGAAACATGAATGTTCTGATGATATATATCGTCGTCGAGCGTGTAATACCTCCAATGTGACAATTAGGGCCAAATTCGGGTTTTGACACATTTAGGTTCATTTTAACATTGCGCGTTTATGTAGAATACCTACAATGTGAAATAATAGTATTTACCCCTACCTATACCTGATATTAACATCTCTAATGTGCCGAGGTATTGCAGAATGAGACAAAAACATCTCTTATGTGCATTTATGTAACATCGTTGATATTACCCGTTATAAAAATATCTCCGATGTGACGTCTGGCTGTCACATTGTATATATTTTGATATTTCGATTTTTCGATCGGAGCTATTCTGCGTGTAAAATTTATAATCTCAATGTTTTGATAGTTAGGTACATTTAATTTTAGTGCTTGAGTTTTTAAAGCTTCTAAAAAAAAATGTTTTAATAACTGCGCCAAATATTTTTGTAGAATGTAGAATATTTTAAATAGTTTTAAGTAGGTACCTACTTGCACATTGTAAATTTTATTACCTTATTATGTGATTGTATGAATCTACAGAATATAGGTACTGTCTCATTTGCCAGTTGGCCCACGCTTTATACCTATTTGATCATAATTTAAAAAATCATTTATAATTTTAATAAACACTTTTTAATAATTTAATATTAACATTTATGCAAGGCATGGGCGTAGGTAATGTTTCGCTAAAATACAATTTTGAAAATCTAATTTTCACTTTGATCTATAAAAAGAATGTTCCCTGTTACATTTGGATCACATGTATATTTAGGTGGACGCATTGAGTAAACGTATTCCTTTACTCAGTGGTGAAAGGTAAGGTCGAGGATCATGTTTTGTAGTAAATATGTATTGCGTTAATAATTTCTTATATTGTTGGAATTTATTTCCATCGATCGTGGAAATTATTCCCAGAACTCCCTCCTGTTACATACTATCACAGAGAAGACCAGAATACAGAGAGTCGCCACTTGTCAAATATGTCAAATGGAGCCCAACTTTTACGTAATTTTTCACACAACCGATAAGATCGTTCAGATAAATTATGACTGCGTTCTTCATTTACTATAGATTAATTTAAAACTGAGAATGAAGATCCACAGTGACCTACAATGGATTAATTGCCATTTAAAGTTGGGCTTAATTTGATAAGATAATGGGTTCACAGGAAGGCCTGGAAGGGACACTCGCCTTTTTTTCTAGATCCGCTCCTAAAATTTTGACTTATAAGCCGAAACTTTAAAATTTAGACTTATAAGTTAAAATATTGACGGTCAATATTTCGACTTATAACTCGAAGCTTTAAAGTTTTGACTTCTAAGTTGAAGCTTTAATGTTTCGAGTTATAAGTCGAAATTTTAGAAGCGGAAATAGAAAAAAAGGCGAATGTCACTTCCAGGCCTTCGTAGGTTCATGGCCATTTTCTGAGATTCTTGTTTGTTTTTCAATAGCTCTAATTTTTGTATAAGTGAAACGTATTTTTTCATGATTAATCTTTGATTAAAAAATACATGTCTTCTTAGATTATTGCTATTTACAAGCCTGAAAAATACCAACAATGTGCTATTGGACAAGAATATAATTCTTCCAATGTGACCAAAAAATCAGTTTTTTTTTCTTTATTTACCTTCTACTGCTATCACACCTTAATTAATTAGTTTGTTTAATTTTTTTACAATATACTATGCATTAAAGTATTTTTGATATGATATAATTTAACAGTAACCAGTTTTTTGGCTTTCCTGAAAAATTTGATTTTTTTCACATTGGAGATATTACACGCTCGACGACGATATATTTTTTTAAATAATACCTAAATGAATTCTATTTAGACTCACAATTGTCTCTTTAACATATTATTCATTTTGTAGCTAAATTTTTAGCGGTCCATGGCCTTCAAACGTCCATTATTCTCATTTTCCCAATATTTGAGGTTAGGAACGAGATTTTGAAAAACAGTTTTCACTGGCCTATTTGTATGTTATTTGGCTACTTTTTCATAAAGAAAAAGTCATATCATTCCATTTGATTTTTTTTGGAATTTGGGTCACGGTGTCAAAACTATAGCCCCCCGGAGGAGAAGGATTCAAGATTCAACTAAATTAACTATATTTTGATTGATTCTTATTGCCCAAGGAATGCTCTTTTCAACGATACCAAATTTGTTAAAATCGCTCAAACCGTTAAGAAGTTAAAGCAGGTTACTGCAAAAACAATTGAATACCCCCCACCATCTTTGTTTTTGAAATAACTGAAATTTTATTTTGTCAAACAATAGTTGACATTATGCTTGAAGTAACAAAAAAATTAGCTGGCTGTTTGCGGGGGAAACCCCGTCAGCTGATGTATTTATATAAGAGAGCGGCTTTCACACCTGGCTTCCGCGCCACACCTTTCACTGCGTCAGCTACCTTTCCCCCGACGCGCGACGTACAGCTAGCTGACTTTTTTTTATTTAAACAAACCTCTAAGTATACCAACTGACAAATTTTCAATCGAGAGGAAATCACTGAAAGATAGTTTCTCTTTTTTCATGTTCGTTTGAGCAGCTGACGTTTGAGCAGCCGACCTTACAGCCAGCTGACCTTTTTTTACTTTAATTATTATATTAACTATTATCTGACAAATTTTCAGCAGGGAGGAAATGATTGAAAATACATATTTTTTACGTGTTTGGGAGGGTGTCATTGTCCAACCCACCAATTGTACCGGGTGACCCAATAAGACGGTTCCTCGGCCATATCTCGGGAACCGTTCGTCCTATGACTTTGGTGTAAAAAAAAATTATTGGGTTTATCGGCCATGAAGAATCGCAGGAAAATATTTTCAAGTTCTAACCCAGTGAGCAAAATTTCGTCCCATTTAGGGAACAGTTACGTAATTGCGTATGATTTATGCGACCAATTGCACACACATGTTTCGAAACTGCTACTTTTATGTGCCCACTATACGTGGGAAGTGAAGCATGGTGACACAACGCATTTTAGGTAAAGATTCGGAATTCTGTCAATAGATGTGCCTTTCCCTAAGGTTTTCTTAGGAACACATTTACGAAACATTTTCCTCTTTATGCCTGAAACAAATCCTACATACTTGCTTGACTGAAAAGTCATAGTTAACTCCTAATACACAAATAAGACACTTATTACTCTTTTTTTATATTTCTTGAAAATTATTCTCACACATCGTTGTCGCAAAGTATAATCATGTCGCTTATTTCTTACTAAATGGCTACACAACAGAAATATACCTAAGTACTAGGAATAACTTATTTATTTAATAGTTTGCCCCTCATACAGTTGTTTTTTGCTCACAATCCAATTTCTTGCGACGATAAATTTTTCGTGTAGTTTTTTTATATAGAAAAGATAGCAGCGGGGGCAGTAAAAATAATATTGTTTGGCAAATATCTTATAATTTTACAAAAAAATAAAATTTATAAAATTCCAACTTAAAATTAAAAAAAGTTGTAAAAAGTAATGTCTAAAATTACTTGATGTGATTTTTTTTAGTTTTTTGTTCAGTTTTGACAAAAGCAGCATTTTCTTTAATAAATCAAGATATAAAATTATCGAGAATATGGCCGTTAACGCAGGGTTCCCTAATTGTGCCTTATTTGTGTCAGACACAATGTAGGCAATGTGAAATAAACTTCCCTATTGGTTTCACGCAATTCCTACTATGCGTCATGATTGAAACAAACGAGGAATTTGGTAACAATTTTCCGCAATTGCATGGTCGATATCGATCGATGACGCATTGTTTTGAAACCATTCCTATTTTGCGACTTGTCGTGACGCGTTCCCTGCAAAGTGTCTGTGGTGCCCTCTGCCAAACGAACCAGCAGCCAGGACGCGCGCGCTGCAATGTGACAGCAGATATATTATTGGCGGATGATGGTTCTGTTTTCACCTTTTTCATATACTCAGACAAACGTCTCTGATTGTTTTCAATTTCTCTTTTACCATTACGGTAGTATTTTGAATTGAAAACTTTTTTGGATTCATTTTTCTTTGTAGTAAACATGTTTTGTTGATAATAACCTCGCACTCCACGGCAGGATTGTGATATTTTGTGTTAGTGTCAACATTAGAAAAAAGGCGCCTACTTTTTGTGGTGGTTCAAGAGAAGTGGGTTATTACAGTGACTTTAATAACAATTTTGATGCATTCTGGCACAGAATAAATAGCTTCACAACAGAAGCGTCCATAAAGACATGTGTCAAAAGGATGCTCGCTTTGACGCGAAATATCTTCTAAAGGGATAAACATTGTGCATTTTATTTGATTTTACATTAATCCACATTGCAAAGAGATTGTATTAAGACCAAATTTATGTATAAGTTATTGGTTATTTTTCTGTAAATTGAAATGGAGGCTCGCTTATTTTTGACACATGTCTTTATGGACGCTTCTGTTGTGAAGCTATTTATTCTGTGATTCTGTTTTTGTAATACAGTGGCACTTTCTGATGTTGAAGGTACCTAGTTCTATAATTTCGCATAACGGTGGCGGCGGGTTTCTTATTTATGAGGACGCCATTTTATTTAACTACTGGTTAAAATGCCTTTATAGCGTTACGCTGAACTTACTTGTGACCGTTTACACAAATTTTAGGCCCAATTACTGTTTTCCGTCATGCACAGATCAACTTTATGGTTTTAAGAACGAAATGCCTTCTATGCCTCACACTACCCATTCCACAATTACGGTTTTGTGTCTTTTAAAGGCACAGACGAAGTTACGGCATTCTTATAACACTATTCCTACTTCATGTCAGCCATTGTTTGCATTTAAGTAACAATTCCTTTTCTGTGTAAAAGGACATTATATTCCTTTTTTAAGTCAACTTAGGCACCATTCGTGACGTCACTTGTAGTTTTGTGTGCTATTTGACGCAAAAGAAAGGCCCACTGACCTAACAACGACGTCGCCTAGAACACATTTCCCTTAAAGGAATAAAATGCTCACTGGGAAAAATGAGCACCAGAGGGCGTAACTGCCATCTTAAATTTTTAAATTGCATTTTCTATAAATTAGGCATAATAAACAAAAAAAAAATTTCCACATTTGTAAAGAGAACGATAGCTGGTTCTCTTCACAAATGTGGAAAAATTTTTTTTGTTTATTATACCTAATTTATAGAAAATGCAATTTAAAGGGTTGAAAATATTTTCCTGCGATTCTTCATGGCCGATTAACCCAATAATTTTTTTTACACCAAAGTCATAGGTCGAACGGTTCCCGAGATATGGCCGAGGAACCGTCTTATTGGGTCACCCGGTACAATTGGTGGGTTGGACAATGACACCCTCCCAAATACGTAAAAAATATGTATTTTCAATCATTTCCTCCCTGCTGAAAATTTGTCAGGTAATAGTTAATATAATAATTAAAGTAAAAAAAGGTCAGCTGGCTGTAAGGTGGTGGACTATACGTCAGCTGCTCAAACGAACATGAAAAAAGAGAAACTATCTTTCAGTAATTTCGTCTCGATTGAAAATTTGTCAGTTGGTATACTTAGAGGTTTGTTTAAATAAAAAAAAGTCAGCTAGCTGTACGACGCGCGTCGGGGGAAAGGTAGCTGACGCAGTGAAAGGTGTGGCGCGGAAGCCAGGTGTGAAAGCCGCTCTCTTATATAAATACATCAGCTGACGGTGTTTCCCCCGGCA
Source organism: Pseudeuparius sepicola (assembly GCA_963920635.1). Taxonomy (NCBI): domain Eukaryota; kingdom Metazoa; phylum Arthropoda; class Insecta; order Coleoptera; family Anthribidae; genus Pseudeuparius; species Pseudeuparius sepicola. The sequence continues at coordinate 33,817,354 of OY987303.1, forward strand.
AACAGCCAGCTAATTTTTTTGTTACTTCAAGCATAATGTCAACTATTGTTTGACAAATTTTCAGGTAGGAGTAAATAATTAAAGTAAAGTTTGTAGTTTAGGTAATGATATATTACCATGAGCAAAAATAAAGAATTTGTAGTTATACTTCAATCGATATTTAAAACAACTTGTAATGTACATGTCTGTGAAAACTATCTGCTAAGAGCTCCGACGGGACCATATCATCTAGTCTCGCTCGAATGAAGTTCCCCTTCTCTAGAAAGGAGGGACCTCTCCCCCCTCTCTTTTGAACTCGCGAAAGTGCGGTGCGGCACGAGCCGCGCGGCGCGCACCTCAGTCCTTTTTAATGGGGGAATAGAAAATTAACATGTACCATGGGGAAATATGAATTACTTAAACATTCTCTATCGGAAATTAAGGGTTCTGCCTTACATTCTTTTAGGGAGGTAACCTAGCCTAACATTATTGGCGTGGTGACCGAGAGGTTAGCGATTCACACTTATCGAACCGATAACCTAACATTATTGACGTGGTGGTCGACTAATTGCTTTCACTATTAAAATTATGACAGGTTAAATACGTATAACGTAAAGTAAAAATCGCGTTAACGAGGCGTTAACAACGCGTTAACAAAGCGTTAACGAAGTTTTAGCAACATGTTAACGAAGCATGGACAACGCGTTAACGAGATGTGCTTTCCACAATCCGGAAATGACGTCAACGCCGCTATCTGCATTTTTTGTTGCTATTTGTAGTGTCAGCTTGACCTGGACCGTCCGCCAATGCTCAGGTTGCCTCCAAGCTCATTATCCAGACGAACGCCGTCGCCTGATAAAAGGATATACATTCTCTCTTGCCAAGAAAGACTCAAAAGCAAATTTGTTTCACGACAGCCCGGACAAAAAAGAAATTACGTCGCGGGAGGGCCATAATGGCTTCTGGAGGGTCTTAAAAGAAAAACATAATTAGAAATATGGGACGAGGAAATCAAACAAACGGAACGGCCAGGTGATCGATGAGCGAGCGAGGGGGAGGCTGCTCCCGGGACCGTTGCCGAGCCGGCCGTATATTAATAAAGTTGCGTTTTTATTCCTGGGAATTTGTATTAATACGAGAATTTTCGAGTTTGTTTCGAGACGTGGTCGCAATTGATGTTCCAATTCGTAAGATTTATTAATACGATGATTAGCTATACCTATTATATCACCTTAAAGAACCAAAGTGATTGTGACAGATACTACAGATTCATGGGTATATATACAGTGCTATTTCTAAGGTTTGCACCGAAGGGGGAAATTTTTTATTATTAGAATTTTTAAAAATGTGATTTCGGGCTATGTTTGCGTATGTTTTTTGGGCACACTATTACGACTAAAGGAAGTTGTGAGATTACAGCCCATGCCTATCAAAATGTGACATTTATATTGTGAATTGTGAAAAATCGGGTTTGCCTTGGAAGTGCCGGAACAAGTTATTAAAAAAATGTGTTTGCATTGTGTCAATGTATGCCAATTTTTAGAAAGATATCAGGATATTCGTTTTTATTTCTTGATATTCCTAGACTTAAAATTGAAACCAAAAAATTCAATACAAAACTGTATCTTGTCATTTTGTTTCACTAGTTCCCAAAATAGGGATGTGTTTTATGTTAAAATATTGCCACACTGGACCAGAGAATGAACTTATCTTAAAATTAAAGAGTTTTTGCACTAATATATTTCTTTAAACTATTTTTAAAAAAGTTTACGTTTCTCCTTAATTTTCCGGTTAAATTTATTTGTATTTATGTTATGATTTAGTCAGAGAGCAATCAGCAAATAAGTGTCTAAAGTTATTTACGGAGAAAAATACCGAGTACCGATTTAAAGAAAAATAATTAAGAGAAAACAAACATCCTGATATACGAGTATTTCTGAAAATAGGCATAGAGGCACACTAACACAATACGAACACATTTTCTTAATAGCGTTTTCTGACCCGATTTTATCCACTTTTTAATAGTCAAATTAAACTGGCATGAGATGTGACGTCATGATCATCTGAATGTGCAATACCTAGTATACACAAAACATGCGATATAGTCGGAAATTGGATTGTCAAAAAATTTTATAATACCTACAATTTTTTCCCATTTGGTGCAAACTTTATGAATAGCACCAATTTTGCTAGAGTTATAATATGTTCGTAGAAATACATAATTAAAAAGGAAATAAAAAACTGAAAAAAATTCTAGTCTAAAGTGATTATTTTGCATAAACATATTGCATTGCTTAATATTCAAAATTTTTGTATTTGCCTCAATAAAAAATGTTGCGTTAATTTTGAAACGACTTAGAGTGCCTTGGGAAATGTTTGTTTTTCGTTTTTCTTTTCCTTTCTTCACTGTGAGCCCAATAAAAAATCTCAAGTTTCTACCATTTAAAATAAGAAAGTTACGTCAGTCCCAAAAATATGTTCAGATATTGACTGTTCGGCGTGCTCCAGTCATCGATTTTTCTTTCGTCATTTTGAGGCAAAAAACAACGCAAATTTCTATCTTTAATGATAAGAAAGTTACGTCAGTTTTAAAAATGGATTCAGATATCGAGTGGTTGGCTTGCACCGTCGATTTTGCTTTTCTTCTGTATGTGATTTTAAATTTTTTTTATTTATAATTTTGCTCTTATTATTGACGAAATATGAAACATGATTATAGCCCGGGAGCCAGGGACAGATTTTTGTTAGTCATTTCCTCTCTACCAATAAATCGTAAAATGCTTCATTCAGTTGTGTTATGAAGTATCGTGAACGTCAGCTGGGGTACCAGTGGTGGGTTGGACAATTGCAAGCCCCCAAACACGTAAAAAAAATATTTGTTTCAATCATATCCTCTCTTCTGAAAATTGGTCAGATAATAGTTAATATAATAATTAAAAGAAAAAAAAACGTCAGCTGGCTGTAAGGTGGTGACTATACGTCAGCTGCTCACACGAACATGAAAAAATAATAGTATATTACACACCGAGGTGGGAAGTGTTTCATTACTGTCGAGAGATTAAATAGTTAACCGAGGTGCGAAGCGCCGAGGTTAACTTTATCTCGAGACACTAATGAAACACGTCACCGAGGTTTGTATACTATTTTATTTACAACCATCAATATTTTGTAATTTCAAAATTTTATCTCGTTTACTTCCCGCCCTCCCTCCCGGGTGGAAAGTTTACTAGGGAGGGCGGGAAGTAAAAGTCAAAAAATTTACACTTTCAAACTTCTAAAAAGTCAGAAATGTCAACATTACATACTTGCATGGTTGTAAATAAAAACTATTTTCAGTGATTTCCTCTCGGTTGAAAATTTGTCAGTTGGTATACTTACGGGTTTTAAATAAAAAAAAAGTCAATTGAGACTAATATGCCTTATAGAAATGTTGTTTGTTTAAGAGATACAGGGCAATAAAATTAATTTTTTGAAATTGAATTATGGCTATATCTCCCGAAATAATCAAGCTGCTGAACTGAAATTTTGCACTGCTGTGTTTTTGGGGATGGAGAATAAGCTGAAAATGTGAATTTATACGTATCTCATAGAGGACGCCACTTGCGCTGTTTTTGGATCGTGCTTTTACTCGTAACTTTTTCGAGGTTATTTTTTGGTCCTGCAGGTCAATCATTTTAGTGCATCTTTTCATTCTGCAACAAAGAGGTACTCTTGTTTCAAAACGATCAAATCAACCGTTTGCCTTGAAATTGGCAAAACGTGCTCCAAAACACCTGTTGACTTCAATATTCGAAAAATAAAATTGTCACTTACTGCTTTCAAATATTGCACAACAACTGTACCATTTAAAGCTAGAAAAACACATATGAACAGTGTCCCAAAAAATGCTCACTTGATCGATGTGGATTGAAACTCCACAAAATTTGGACACTCTATTTCAAGAAAACGAATGTGTTTCGACCAATGTTCATTTGGCATTTTTTTCTTCATTTTCAATGGACAGTTGATCTGTAACATTTTTGGGTAACATTTGAAAGTAGTAGGTTGAAAATTTTATTTTTCGTATATTGAAGTCAACAGGTGTTTTGGGGCACGTTTTGTCAATTTCAACGCAAACGGTTGATTTGATCGTTATGAAACAAGAGTACCTCTTTGTTGCAGAATGAAAAGATGCACTAAAATGATGGACCTGCAGGACCAAAAAGATAACCTCAAAAAAGTTACGAGCTATAACACGATACAAAAACAGCGCAAGTAGCGCCCTCTATAAGATATGTAGAAATTGACATTTTCAGCTTATTCTCCATCCCCAAAAACCCAGCAGTGCCAAGTTTTAGTTCAGCAGCTTGATTATTTCGAAAGATGTAGCCATAATTCAATTTCAAAAAATTAACTTTAACGCCCTGTATCTCTTAAACAAACAACATTTCTATAAAGCATATCAGTCTCAATTGACTTTTTTTTTATTTAGACAAACCCGTAAGTATACCACCTAACAAATTTTCAACCGAGAGGAAATCACTGAAAATAGTTTTTTTCATGTTCGTGTAAGCAGCTGACGTATAGTCCACCACCTTACAGCCAGCTGACGTTTTTTTTTCTTTTAATTATTATATTAACTATTATCTGACCAATTTTCTGCCGGGACGAAATGATTGAAAAAAAAAAACTTTTTTTACGTGTTTGGGGGGGTGCCATTGTCCAACCCAACTGGTACCCCAGCTGACGTTCACGATGCTTCATAACACAACTGAATGAAGCATTTTACGAATTATCGGCCGAGAGGATTTTGGTCGAACAAATCTGTTACTGGCTCCCGGCCTATTATGGAAAAAATGATTAGTTAGCTTCTTCTGGTAAAATTTAAATAAGCCTGCAACTTTCGATTTTTTCTATCTGTACTTGTAAAAAGTTATATACGTTTTCTCGAAAATCGAGTAGGTCAAAACATTTTCGGAAAAGTAAGCCTTCATTTTTTCAAATTTCTCTCTCCGTACTTGCGAAAAATTGACTGCATTTTCCCGAAAATCGAGCAGGTCAAGGAAAACGAAAGTAAGCCTATATTTTAACTTGTAATAAAGTTGTACCCCGTATTTTCTGGATAATCCAGTAGTCTGAGGGATATTTTTTTTATAAAATATACAGGGTGTCGCGAGAAAGTAAACCTAGGGTTTCCAAGTTTTTATATATATGCCTGTAAAAAGTTAATATGTATTTAAACTTAGTAGGCTTAAGAACTTTTTTAGGGTAAAGTGTACAGGAAGTTCTAGGAAGATAGCATGCGCCGATTTTAGCTATCACTGGAAATAAAAAAGTTTTCAGTGTTTTCTCTAAAATCAAGTAAACGGGGAATTTTTTTAAGGCGTTTTCTTTCTTTTCCCGTACCAATTCAATCACCAAACAGAAAAGATGCATATCTTTTTTTCCTCTACCAATCTGCTTACAATCAAAACAAACGGAAAACCTGCATCTCAAATATCAAGTAAGATACGGCTGCTTAAAGAATTTCCAGTTTTTTCGTCTCCCATTTTCAAACAAGAGCCACCCGGTACGCATTCTTAGTTTGAAGGTCCTCGATAACCTTAAAGGCATTTTTCGTTTTATATTTAGCAGTAACGCTACTGCGAATTATAACCTCTCCTAAGGTCAGTTTATAGGAAGGTTAGGACATTCGACGACTTGGAAGGGAAGTGGGGGTGCAAAAGGCAAGGGGACGAAAGGGTGAATTTAAATTGGTAGCACTTTACAGGTGAATTGGCGATTTAGTATCTCCCGAAACATTTAACGCTATCAGCCTTAGGTGTGCACACAGATGTTTTTGACATATTCATTTAGGCTTGCAGTAAATGGAGTGCTTCCTGTTTACTTTGGTTTACGCCTAAATTTTATTATATTGCTTTGGCTATTTTTCCTCTTGAAATGTCTCTGTATTTTTTGTTTTTGACTTTGGGTAACTGTGTTACCCCTTCTGGTGGTGGAGGCTGCACCATCGTGCGATGTTGCCTGTGGTGGGGGGCTCCCTTTGGTTTTGTTTGAGAGTGGGGGAACGTCCTAATCTTCCTATAAACTAACCTTTACCTCTCCATCTTCTAGTTTCAAAATGCAAAAGTTCTCATATCGACGTCAGGTACGCATTCCCAAGTCGCAGTGTGACGTCTAATTGTAATCTCTAGATCATCCCCTTGGCAGATAAAACCCCCGACAACGAACCTAACCTGAAAATGGGTTAGCCGTCATTTCTGATGTTTGAAAGTGTAAAAGTCTTATTTACCTGAGGGCTCTCAAAAAAGAACTCCGCTTAAAAAACGGATAAGTCCCGTCAATTTATTTTAACGTTTCTCGAAAATCAAGTATTCTACATCCCCGAAGGTACCAAGTTAAAATATACAGGGTGTTTAAAAAATGCGAGCTTGGGCTTTTCCGATTTTTTTTGAATTTTTGAAAACAAAAAAAGTCGCACGCGTTTTCGTGAAAAATCCAGTGTACCTATGAAAAATTTGTTTCGAGTAAAGTATACAGGGGGTTTTGCACTAGGGTACTTGACAATATTTTTAATTGCTCTAAAATTGTACTCTGTTTACAGTAGATGCACCAACATAACACGTAATAAATGAAACAACGGCTTTTAACCCTTATTTTTTATGATAATTAAAGACAAAGTTGCACAATTTTGTTCAGGCTGAAATCTACAGTTTCGTCGTTCTATTGTCCAGAACGCCAAACGTGGCAACTCTGTGCCTCTCAGGAGAAACGGAACTGTAACGTTGCCGGTGCCCGTTTGCAATCATTCGTGGAACAAAGGCAAATTGCAGTTTTCTATCCAAGTATCTCCAGCTTGCCTATGAATATCTGTTACTTAATGTATTGAAACCTTTGAGCTTTAACTAACGCAATTGCACAGACAAATTTTGTCACATAAAGACTTTTTATTACGAATATGTTCCGTATATTGACTCCTCTATATCAAAATGGTGTCTGTTTATGCTGCACACGCTGTAAACTATTAAAATGTCTGTATACGGAACATACTATAAATATTCAGGTACCAATAATGGGGGAAATATTCGCGTATTTGGCAACGTTACTCGCCCACCTAGGCATCTAACCATATTCATATATCCACATGTCATCTAACACGTATGGTTTTCTGATCGGCAGATGACATCCCGTATCTCATGATGCCAACTGTCATTCCGTATTCCGTATCTCGCTAAATCAAAATATTAGTAGATACCTAATATCTGTGCCATTTATTATAGTTTGTTATTGATATTTACTATTATATATTGTTTGCGGACCTAGTTATCGTGTTGTTAGATGTGTAAGGTAAGGTATCACGGACATGGACCCTGAAAGGACAAGCCGAAATTGGATACTGTTAGCGTCTGCCGAAATCCATGGGATAAAACTGCAAAGGTAGTAGAATATAGTATTATGAGTTATTAATAAAGAGAGAACCTCGGCGTAGGGACCATCTTGAAGGCGCGTTTATGAAGACGCCATAGTGCTTAGAAGTACCTACTGAGCCCGAATTCCGGACTTTAGGCCCAACCTAGCCAAAAAAATTTACAGAAAAACGATTGAATAAGTATTTACGAAAAAAACCATTCTTGACTAAAATCGTCGATGGAGGAAGGAATCAATCAACGCTAAAAGTGGTTAGAATTTTGAAATTTGAACTTCCCTTGCAACTTTCACTGCCGACTAAGGTTATGTCTCAGAACACTTCAGTGGTATCGCTATGTTGCCAAATTGCCGTTATAAAACACGACGTCATAAGTGCTTTCCCGCCAAATTTCAATTTTGTTTTATCTTTCTTTCCCTTAGCAATTTTTAAATCGTCGCAAGAAAGAAATTTTTACAAGCCACGAGTTGGGGGTGTGTTTAACGCTTGGAAAATCATATTAGCCGTGGACGTTGAAAAGACAATCGCGGCTGAGGAAATGTCACTTGGTTTATAAATTATTGTCAACAATAATGCCGGCGCGCTTAAATTACACAAACGAAGATTATTTAAATTTGTTTATTATCTACGGAGAATGCAACAAAGTAATATCAAGAACGTGCGATAGATTTGGGGCTCGCTATCCACAAAAGTGATTTTTCTCTGACACATCCATACTGTTGACAATTTTGTATTATTTTTTTAACTGTGTTTGGCGATGGTTTTGTTTTTGGTGGATAGCGAGCCCCAAAATGCAATAATATACAGGGTGTTCCATTTGAGATAAGAAAGTTGATGTCGACTTCCGGTATAACCGGAAGTGTCAGATTCACCAAAATATTTTAGTTGAGCAGCGCCCATCGCATCGGCATTGGTGAGGTGCCAAATTTTCAGAATTTTCCTACTTGTAGTTTTCCATATATAGATCGATGCAGTTCGTGGTGGGCCACCCTGTATAGTAACCTAATAATTACTATGAAGTACAAAAAGACTAGTTTTTTGGGCTTGAAAGTAAAAACGGCTTAAAGAAGGTTAAAATTTCTTATAAAAATTACCATGAAGTAAAACTATCCCCAAACAGTTTTTAAAGTAGGCACAGAAATCTTGGAGTGTGTGTATTCATTAAAATAAATCGTGAATACTGAAAACGAAGACTGATGTCTAGCTTGTTTTGTTTGGTAGGTACACTGAGCGAAATGCGCTTTATTCTTTATAAAAAAAATTAAATCCATTATAAAACCATTTTATACGATTTGGGGCAGCAATTCGTGCTCATTACCTTCACATGACAAGGATTGCTAAGACAATTTATAGTAGCAATACAGCAAGAGTTGCACAGGGCTACTTAGTGTTTCATAACAGGTTTAATAATGCTTTATACCGCTTACTAACTTAGTGTATAGCCCTCATAAATTAATCATATTGCCGTTATAATTCGTTATATAAGCATTATAAAACGAATCATTAGAAATATAAAGCTGCTGCATTGCTGTCATTATCCTTTCCAATAGCCCCTATAATCTTGTCTCATTACGGTTATAAAGTAATTTTCTTGTGGCCCCGGTGTCTACAGCTCGATTTTTGAAAAAAGTTTTATGCCCGAAAAGGCATTTCGATACCTTGATTAATTTAGCAGATACAGTGTTTCATTTCTCGCGTTTATGAAATATGTCATAATTTTTTGTTAGCAAATATTTTGATAATATTTTTTCTGCTTTTTTTTAAGCAACTAACCAGAAAATATCTCTCTGTATCAAGGAACAAAGAACGTGTTTAGCCGTTATTTACTTAAATCAAAGATCTTCATAAACAAAAACATTATAACACATAAGAAACGTGGAAATCGAAAAACGCCCTGTATCTCCTAAATTAATCAAGATGTAGAGATGCAGTTTGCGGTATTCAACTTTTTTCGAAAATCGACCTTTGGGCATCTCTGTACTTTTTTTCTATTTCTTCAGATAGTAGGACACACTTAAGAATTTAAATTACTTCTAAAACAAATTTTATGGGTGAAAAATTCAAATGGGCGTGAACTTCTAGGCCTATGCATGTAATCAGTGAAAAAAATCGTACATTTGGGGCTAAATAAAAGACCTGAATGTATGAAATAAAGAACAGTTTTATTTAAAAAAATACACTGGTGACATGAAACCAATTATATAAAATCATAGGGGGCAAGCTTGCCCATTGGAAACGTGATTATAATATTATCTGTTTTCGCCTAAAATTCATGCCAAACACGCAAAATTGTCCTTGAATAACCTGAAGATTTTAGCAAACAGTATAACAATTTACTTCGGTAAAAATAGTCCGATATTTCAGAATAATTTGTTAAATTGCAATATCAATCCCATAGCTTAACGGTAACAGTCTTAGCGATTGAAAATTAATTACCTATATCTACTGCGCTAGTCTGGTGGGGCTGTACCACATCGGTGGCGATCACTGACGAAAACTGGCGACTGGCATCGTGGCGTTGGCGTTGGATGATGGCAACGATAGCGGCACACCAATGTTCCTTCATTTTTCATAAAATAGCTCCTCTTGATTCGTAAAAAGAACACAATCAATTAACTACCAACTTCTTAAATGTCCACAGTATCTTTGAACTCTTGCACAGTTGTCACAGAGAGTCTATAGGCGCACAAGTACCTATGGCTAATCCACGACGTGGGTGTTGCACTACATCCTCATGGAATTCTACCGGACAACTGGGAACGAGAAAGGGTGACCGGCGCATCCAAGTTCGTAGATTTCCCCCACTCCGCACCATTTTGGATTATGTCTTATAATAACAATGAAACGTTTTGTTGTTGCAACTACACGGAATAGCTGCGGCAACAAAATGCGTTTTTGGGACTATAAACCAATTATGTTATTAAACCGCTTTTATTTGTACTAAAAAAATATTATTAGAAATAAGATCTTATAAAATAGGATTATAAAGGTAGAAATTTAAAGTAATTATAAGCTGCGCGGTAATAAAACGGTGTTCATTTGTTTAGAAAACTAAATTATTAGAGTTGCAACTCTTTTTATACCAGTAACAAAATTTTTAGTAACTGTCATAAGTGAATTCTTAGCAAAACTGTTGTATTAATTGATTTTTCTCTGTGTACCTATATATAAGCTATTATTTGCTAAATTTGGATTTAGCATTATTTTCTATAAAGTATTGTAGAAACATGCCTAAACACAAGGCTTTTCGTCATTCCTCTTCCTTTTATCGGGCCATAAGGAAGATAAAAAATGAAGCCTTTGAAAATGACGAGCCCGAGAGATATGTGAGTGTTCCAGAAGTGCAACCAGTTAACATCAATACGATATTAGAAGATTCAGATAACTGTGCCGCAGATAATGAAATCAATTTGGAAGGGTTAGGACAAATAGAAGAAGAAATTTATGAATCTCTCCATGGGCAACTTTCTCTTTTAGAGAACCTCCGATTTTGGGCACTTTCAAATAAAATTACCTTATCGGCAACAAATAATTTTTACGTATACTACGATCTCATGGCAAAACAGAGCTTCCGAAAGATGGCCGGACTTTGTTAGCTACTCCAGAATTTGTTGACATAATGGAAATGGGTGCGGGAAAGTTTTGGTACAATGGAATAAGGCAAAATTTACAGAATGTTTTGTCCAAAGTAGACAAGCAGGTTCCTTCAGAAATATCTCTTATTTTTAACATAGATGGTTTCTCGCCATTTAATAACTCCAACTGGCAATTCTGGCCCATTTCTTTTATTATTCACGAATTTCGGAACATACCACCAATGGTTGCTGCAATTTTTTACTAAGAAAACAAACCGCCTTTGTCAACATTTTTTCAGAAATTTGTTCTAGAGTTAAATGAAGTTATACTAAGTATACTGTAAATGATATTGGAGTTTGAATTAAGATCAAATGTTTTGTATGTGACACTCAAGCAAGGAGTTTTATAAAAGGTAGGTACTGCTTAGCCCCGATAAGCTGACCATCTACATGAATGTGTGGAATGCGATGACATTACTAAGTTAAGTTCTATTGGCTTGTCATTCTTCCATTCAGTGGAATGGACAAGCCAATCAATAGAATTTAACTTATTAACGTTATCGCATTCCATACATTTACGTAGATGGTCAGCTTATCGGGGCAAAGCTATATCAGAGAATAAATTTAAATCACCTCTTCACCAACGTTTCGGCTGATATACAACCATCTTCAGGGTTCAGGGTAAAAGAATATCTTGGTAAGTCTTTTGTCTATTGCTATTTATGTTTTTATTAAACTTTTTACGTACATTTTAAATTGTCAAACTTTTGTTGTTTTGATAGTGTTTTTATTTTCTCGTTTTACTGTGTATCTTTTGATTTTTAGAATCAGCCGAAACGTTGGTGAGGAGATGATTTAAATTTACACTGTCTTTTTTACGACCCCGAATCCCAACCACTTTGTACTTTAAAAATCAATTTTGGGTCACGAAATATATTATTAAGTTATATTTTATATAATTATTTTTTCCAACAGACAGCTAATTTTCTTAATTTGGAGGTACACCTGGATGCAATGCTAAAAATGGGAGTTGTACTGGCGGATGGGATAAAAAAAGGTCGACACATGAGCTATCCAAGGATTGATTCTCCAAGACGAACGAATGCTTTCGGAATAAAACCGATGATGATCATCACCGTTAACTGAATTACCAATCGACATGGTAGAAGATTTCGTAGTAGCAGACTCTCTTCATCTCTTTGATTTGGGTATGTACAAATAAGAATTACCTAAAAATTCCTGCAATGTGAAATTCAGTTATCTACGTTTTATGAAAATTAACTAGGAAAAATTCCATGTACCTACTCTTATTTATACTGAAGTATCATTTATCAAAATGATGCAATAAACAACAAATCATATTACAGAAAGATAATTTCAATTGTAGGTGTAACTCGAAGATGCTTATATGGGTGGAGAGAAGGTAGCTACAACTTTCGGACAAAATTTTCAAAGACACAATCAGAATTAATATCGCTCTACGAACTAAGCCAGTTGATATACCGACAATTTTGCTTAAAACACTTTATTTTATTTACCACCAAATATTGTTAAAATTAACTCTGATTCGTCACTTTCTAAGATTTCTCTTTGGCTCTGTCCTCACTACTATAGTCCACCTTACGAGAGAATATGAGCCTCAAGAATCTGTACTGGGCTTGCTAGGCGTTGCCGGATCGCAAAAAACCTGTACAATTCTGGTGCACTAGCGTAATGGCTTTGGTTTTTATACTCGCATTCTTGAGGCTCGCATTATCTCGTAAGGTGGACTATACTAATCATTGTCTCTGGTGGAACGTCTTAAAAATGATTTTAAATTAATCCTTAATTACATTAATTAAAGTTGCCTTTAAAATACCTGTTTTATTTTTTCTGTGTTTTTAACATAACTGTTTTTGTGTGTGTGCGTGTTTGAGTATGTTCATTTAAAAAAAAATTCAATTTTAACAGAACTCCATCTATTATCACCTAATTGTATAGTATCAAAAAAAAATTAAATGCCATCGCAGGATTGGAATGCTTCCTTGTTTTGTAAACCAATTGTTCCGGAGATTCCTGTCCAAGAAAACAAAGTCAGCACATGTTCAGTAAAAAATATTGCTTTAAGTGTTTTTTCAATATTTCTTCTATATCTTAATTTTTATCGGTACCTCCGATCGCACCATATTTTTTTTATATTTAGGTATATTATTTTTAGTTCAAAGTAAAGTTGAAAAGCCTGACAAGCATAGTTCTACTGTTGACTGAAGTTGGTAAACAAGGTGAATTCTTGAGTAAAATACTCTGTTTTCGGACTTCCATTGTCTTATTTGTTTTGAAAATACACGACGTTTCGGACAGTCAGTGGTTATCTCTCATTTTGGACAAAACATTTTTGTTAATCACAAATTTGCAAAAAAACTAGTACCTACACATTAAATTTAAAAATATAATATTTCACAACCAGCAAAAGGGCAAGGTATAAAGTTTTAAGTATACTAATACCCACTGTATTACATATCAAAATTTAAAAATACAGAGGATACCACAATTTTTTTGGAAACCTTTTTCTAACTTAAAAGTGTGAAGAAATAGCAGGCTGTTATAGTAGACACTCTGTAGATTGACCGGAGTGGATAGCCGAATTTGATGGTTAAGGACTACGGACTACCTCAATAGTTTCATGATTGATTTCATTTTACTGACAAAAATGAAACAAAATGATACCTTTCATATTCCTTCTCTGTGTCCCATTCACCGTCCAAGTTCATTTCATCATTTTGTGATTTTCAAAGCATTAATTTTATTGGTCAACTTAAATGCTGAATTTCTTGAAATCCATCAATGTCTTCTAATCAAGGGGTACCTATACTAGGTTGCTATGATGGCAGACGCCTCGACTGAAATTCAGACATTAGCTACCTATAAGAAAAAATGCTTGGTTAAAACAACTTCTTCAAAAACTTACATGTTCGGCAAGCTGGAACATATGGGTGGTTTTTACAACCCAATTGCAATCTTCTTTGATCGGTTATAGAGCCTCTTTTATCTTTTTGAAGATACCCCATTCAGAGATTTAATTCTCTATTGTATGTACACACGACAGATTAGATATTTACGGAAATCAATATGTGGCAATGCAATATTTTCACAAAATATATGTTTCTTTATCACTACACGTTGTTCCTTTGTCCCAAGAATTATTAAACAACTTACCTATGTAGGTACTTCAAAATGATAATACATACATACCTATAAAATAGTCCCTGTATAACACTTTGCAGGAACTAATTGCCATTCCATCTTGTTGGTTTTGAGAGTAATTGCCAGATTTATTAGGGAGGAATGACCGAATGTCTAAATTCTATCTAAATTTTATATTTACCTTGATTTTTTATGTTTTGTAAATATCGAACTGCATCTTACAATACATTGTTATAATAACCATATTATTCTTAACAATATTATTTGTTTATACTGAATAGGCGGATGAGTTTTATTTATTAGCTTATGCCACGATAAGGTACATTTGGCGACTATGTGGCAAAGCGAAGCCTAGAAATGGGAAAATTCAAATAAAATAATAAGGACTACAAAAGAGGGGTAAGGAACTTACTGGGGAGGGTAAGGGGCAGGAAGTCGATAAACTAGGGCACTGTAAGACAGATAAATTGGCAGTTTCGATAAATGAATCATGATGCTGCCATCATCGGCCATATTTTGAAACGATGACCTGTCAACTTGGTAAAACTGACCATGAAATCCGGCGGGCGCCTGCCTAAAGTGCCCAGCTAGTGTCCAGCTGACCAGCGCGGCGGCACGCGTTCTTTGCGGCCATAGCGACGGAGCGACTTGCCCAGGTCCAGCGCGATCGTTCAGCGGCATCGCTAGCGGCTCGCAGGTAGGAGTCAATAAACCCGGTGCACCTGTTGGCCTCGGGTCGACCGGCCGCCAATTGCGCCGCGGGCGGTGCGAGCTGGCCTCGGATGGACTGCACGGATAGATTGACATCCTATAACCAAAATGGTTCGTTAGAGCGCCAGAAGCCGGAACTAGTTCTTTATGGTTCAATAAAAGATAACATTTTCCTATTTACAATCTATTTACAAAATGAGATTTGTACATTGAAGTGGTTAGAATAACGTGGAAAGTACAATAGCAACTCAAAGTTTTAAATTGACAATAGAATGGTTATGTTTGACTAAATGAAATACAAAATCAGAGACTTTCGTTAAAACGAGAGCTCTGCAACCACAGAAAGTTCACGTGAGCGTTTAAAGTTTCTTTTCAAGCACTGAGAATGTTTGGACTATTGAATTCTACAGAGTACCTACCTACCTTAAAAACCTTAACCAGTTATGCTGGCGATTCGCCACCGTTTCTCCAAGCTTCTTATCGTTGTAGTAGTTATGACCACGGCTAGACTCGAGACTCCAGGTTGAGTCGTGGAGGATTCAAGCTGGGGCTAGAGGATGTGCGACACCCTGACAGACTGTGGCGTAAGGCTGGTGTGTTGGTCTGTAGTCCGTTGGTACTTTGCGCACGTACTTGAATGCATGTAAAAGAAAACAACGGAACAGTCTCCGAACAAAACTGCAGTCGAAAAAATCGATGCTTTTACAATGGTAAATACCAAATTACTTAAAATTAGTGACGTAAAAGAAATAATAAAGCAATCTGTACAGATTCTATGACTAAAATGTACTTATGCTCATCGTTATAATCTTTCGATGGATTAAATGACGTAACTTTGACTTAATGAGAGGTCAATTAACCTTAAAAGTTATTAAATTGACTATTAAATAAAGATTAGAAAAGAAACATCGGTTATATGATCGATTATCTTGACTTAACATGACTTAATAAATTGACTGTATAATATTTACAAGACAAAAGGTTACATTTACAAGATACAAAATGATTGGCGATCTTTTGGATCTCTAAACAAAAGACAAAAATGTAACAGCCAAGCTAGATAATCAATTAGACAAAATTTTCGTTACAATCCTTGTTTATGAATACTGTAGTTAACCAAGGTTTGGCCATAAGGATATGACAATAGTTGCAGATTAATGGACAGTTTAATTTTTGGCAATATCTGGAACAAATCAAGAAAGAAACGAACAGAAGTAAATTCCAAGTCACCTTCTTCTGGTCCCCCCTATATTACCGCCTATACATTCTTAACCTATAAAGCACCATATAATATAAATTAATTGTTTATATACCAAGGGCGTAAAGGAAACGTTTATGGCCCGCAACATGAAGATAATATCTCAGGGCGAACGGTGACGGACCACTTCTTACTCCAGTGGCGGTGCTTGAGTACCTAACTCGGGCCTCTAAGCAAATATTTAAAATAGCCCCTTACAACATTATAGATATTTAAAAAACATAGCACAAATTATATCATAATAGTCGTATAACCACAGTGTAAGTAAAATGCTTGGCATATTATATTATTAATAATGGCCGATTTGTCAAATTGACAAAAAATTCATATTAACAAATGTCCGAAAGCGCTTTTTTTTTCCGAGATACGGGTTGTTAAATGGCAATGGAAACATATGGATTTTGGTTTTGATTTTATACAAACAGGTGTGTGTGATTTTGTACTAACAGGGGCAGTCGCACAGGGGCGTACTTGGGAATTTTCACCCTCATTTTTTCTTTCAAGATATGTCATTTTATGCTCATGGTTACTCAAAGTTTTACAAGAAAATGCATTATTGATGCATGTTAGGATTCACCGTTTTTCAGATAAATTACAAAATGTCATACCATGTACCACGTATCGCACATACTTCCATACTACTGATAATTTGATATAGTTTTTTCAAGGTTAAATAACAGTTTAATTGAAAAACACTTAATATGAATACAAGATATTACGTAAATCTACTGGTATTAATTATTCTTTGTTAACTAATGGACCCTGAATCATTTGTTCAGTAAGCAAAGGCTTTTTCCTTTTATAGAAAAACCAAAGTGGCAACAAATTTTTTATTGCCGATTTTTAAGTGACAAAACTTACACAGTTATGTCTTATCAATAACAACGCTCAATACTCCTTAGCGATGTGGAAGTAAAATATAAGTTAGTGCTTATAAAATTTTGCGACACCCATTATTCATTAAGTTAGTTAATGTTAACCACCAAATACTATTGTAGATAATGTGTTTGTGTAGTGTGACCAGTACCTAAATAAAAATTTGCGTCAGGTGGGCCCATAAATATTATTGTTTTGTGAAACCGAGTATTAAAAAGTAGAAGGGTCTAGGTACTAAAATGCGCCGCCAGAGAAATTTTGAAGAAATTGTAAGTTCAAATAGTTTAAATGGGGCATAAGAAATCAGAAAAAGACGTCATCATGTTATATTTTTCTTTTCTCTCAACTCCCCTATAACTGCGGCCCTGGATGATTGTAAGATAGCCTCTATGGGTCCCCTTTGGGGGCTTAGATTCACTTATGCATAGTTCCGCCACTGTCAAAAGTGTCAGGTGTGGGACTAAAATGAAACTAATGCTGCTGGTGTTTCCGTGATTCCATGTAATCTGACCTGACCAAGCATTTTATAAAGCTGGTATTACACTACAATTTTTTCATCAATAAGTTGACAAGAAATTGATCAAGTTGACTTGTTAGATGTAATACAGAAATTGTAGTAAAATTTATTGAACTCAATAAATTGACAATAAATTAAGGAGAATAGGACTGGTTCTAATTTCTTGATCAAGTTTGGGGAAATCTAGTAATTTCAAGTATCTACTCCGGTGTAGGTACCAATTTTAGTTCTTTTTTCAGGGTCAAACTCAAACATATCACGATTTTGGGGTTATGTTATTGTTATTATTGCATTGCGAAAGGGAAGTAGGTAGGTAATGGGTAAAAATCGTATATGAAAAATAGTGTATAACTGTCAACAATGCCAACTGCAATATCAAATATCATTTGGGATTGGGAGGTTGGCAGGGCTGAAATTGACCAATTTATTGGTGTGAAATGTGTAAAATGGTCGGTGTCAAAATCGACAAAATCCTATATTGTCAGAAGAAATTGATCAATAAATTTTAAAATTTACTGAACAATAAATTGCTAAGTGTACGAGATCAAGATATTTTGATTACACCGACAAAGCTTGACAGATGATAGGAAATGCGAATTTAAGAACAATTTTTAAATGAACATATATACGCTGAGGTTTTTTTTATTATATAGTGTGTTAAATTAACTTATTGAAATAATTTTTTAAAATTATTATATCTGGAACTTCAAAAGATATCGACTTCAAATTTGATATGGCTCATAACGTCGTAAGCTGCTAAAAAAACAAGTACAGACCTCGGAGCGCCACCAACTTGGGGAGTGCCCAATTGTGGCCGTGCTGAGACCAACAATTCCCCCAATAAATCTTACCATTTATTTTTCTGAGAACTTTATTTGAACTAAATGATTGCTTATTTGATAGGGTAACTTTGTGTAACATTTCAAATCCATGGCCTACTTTCAGAGATATTTTTGAAAAACCCGAACACTGCCGAAATTTCTTCGGTTTGTAACTTTTTTGTTTCAAGAGTTACTGAAAAATTTTCCCCAATGTCATTTGTGGGTAAAACTAATTGCTTTAAGCCTACTTTAACAGAATTTAAAACAATGTCACGGTTTAATGTGTGCTTTTTTAGTACCCACCGAAAAATGTGCCCATTTTATTGTAGCGAGCCGTGGCCTCGAATCCTGTACCTTTATGTTTTAGGTATTTTTTTCCCAACATACTACATTGGAAATCTTAGAAATTTCTTCCGAGGTATCGGTATCTTGCATATTTTTCACATATTTAAAATTTTATAGTATAGTATGCATTACAGCTATAAGTAAAAAAAATGTAAGTGTTAAGAGAGCACACAACAAACCATCGTTTTTTTCCAAATTCTGATAAACTAGGTTTAAATAAATCAGTTTTGCCCACAAATTGCATTAATAATTTTTTTCGGTAAATCTTGAAACAAAAAAGTAACATGCCGAAGAAATTTCGGGGATTTTCGTGATTTTGAAAAATATCTCGGAAAGTAGGCCATGGATCTTAAGTGTGTTTTTACGCAAAGTTAGCTCATCAAAAAAAGTGCATATTTGTTGCACGAGGCATGAAGTTTTCAGCTCGAGACGCAGTCGAGGTAACTGATGGACAAACTTAATTTCCAGTATTGTTTTCTTCATTGCCTGTAAAGGTCTCAGGTTTTTCACTTAAAACTCTTTTTCGAATTGTTCTGAAGTTTCCGGTACTGGTACTTGGTTCACCTTCCAGAATTTGAGCAGCTACCTATTTCAGTTTTTTTTAGAAATTGAATTTTCACTAAAAGTATTTATACCAACAGCCAACAGGTTCAACGGAGCATTTTCCGTTATAATTTTATAAAGAATCTAGTGTGACTGGTGGACTGGGTACGAAGGGATGCATTTTTGCGATACATTTCAACAAAATTAAAGCTTATAATTTTACCGCTTATTAAAAATAATGATCGAGGTTTGTTTGTCTTGCTATCGGGAATTTTCACAGTTATGATAGAATCCATGTCGTTAATATCATTTTTAATGGTAATTTCTGTAACCCGTCTCTGCGGCATGTTCCTGCAATGCCAAATACTGCAACTATCTATAACAATACACAAGTAAGTAGGTATAAAGTTAAAAATCGGCCAAGTGCGGGTCGAACACGCACACGAAAGGTTCCGTACCACCGTACAATATTTAACACTACATATTTTTAAAAAATACTTTAGTAAAAAAAAAGAAATAAAAAGTTTGCCCCAGATGGTTTCGAACGGCGGACCTCTGGGTTATGAGCCCAGCAAGCTTCCACTGCGCTACTTCACTCCTTGACAAATGTTCGATAGTAGTTAGTTAGCCATGTAGATGGGATTCTCTTTGTTTACAAAATCGAAGCTATTATATTAACTTTATTTTACTTTTATTATTTGTTGTTATAGCGGCCATACACACTCTGTGAAAATTTCAAGTGACTACCTATGACGATTCAAAAGATACAGCCGTATAAGTCATAGTTGGTATCCCGTGGGCTTTTCTAAATATTCTACGAAATTTTACATAAAAATTTGGAAATTCTTCACACCAAAACAATACCAAATGTCAGTCGATGTTTACGAATAGTAACGGGCGGGCCGGGCGTGCGCCTCGGCCACGATGTATACAGTATGATCCTGGGGAACTCGCCAAATCGCGAAAAAGAAGAGGCCCAAACGGCCGAACGGCTTTTTCGATCGGAGTGCCCTCTCGCAGGCTAGAGACCCGTATCCGTCGGCGGCCCCACGCGAAAATTGAACGCGACCTGCGCTCCCCCTTCCAATCACTATCCATTTTCCCCGAGAAAAACGGGAAAAAAAATTCCGGGGGCCGAACGGGTCTCCCGATTCGGACGCCCTTCAATAGGGTTGTTTCCCGTGAGCTCGGGCGGCCGTACGCCGTACGAAAACTGCGTCCTGTAGACGAGAGCATAGGTACACGTATTACTATACAATGCAGGATTTTTTAAAGCGCCAGTTACGTGCGTAAGGGTAGATAATGAAAGCTTCCGTTTTTCAAAGGAACAAAGGATTTTTTTAGTAAACGGAAATCCACAATCCACAATCCACAATCAATAATTCTAATCGGAAAATTTATCTTTTAAATGTACTGGAAAGTGCAGCCCTGGCTTGTAAAAATTGAAATTTTAACCGAGAAAGATGAAAAATACATTATTTCTTAAAAAAAAACATAGAAGGCTATGAATGAACTATGATCTAGCAGAAGGTCGTGAAACAAAATATATTTTCACCTGTCAATCAAAGGTGTTAGGTTATTTATCGTTTTCTATGTTTGTTAAAAACGTTTGTTATTACATTACTGGAAATTATAGAATTTTCATTTAGTGAACCTATAGGAGAATGCCGTATGAATCGTCGAGTAGCAGCCAGATTGTATTCCCATAGGTATCCTAGCCAACGTCCCCACACATTTAAAAGAGTTTGGAAGTTTTAAAAAGGCAAATTTAAATGCTGGTAGGCCCCGACAAATAAAAGTTATTACCGAAGGAAGTGTCGCTCTCCAGGCAAATAAATGTGTGCAAATCAAACGTGCACAGAACATTAAAAGAACAATAATTACTCCGATCGTATCACTTATTAGGCGTTTAAGAACTTTATGAAACATACCCTGCAGCTCGTCTGGAATTTTGTCAGTGGTTGATAAATCGTAATCTCAACGATATGCCTTTCATGAAAAGATTATTTTTACTGACGACGCTTGGTTTTCTCGTAACGGTATTTTCAATTTTCATAATTTGCATAATTGGAGTGATGAAAATCCATGACAAATAAGACCACGACGTTTTCAAAAAGAGTTCAAAATTAATGTTTGGGATAGAATCCTTGACGATTACTTGATTGGTTCGGATATTATACCCGACAAATTAAACGGAAATTCCTATTTAGAATTTATAAAGGATAGAGGCTGCCATTACTTCTTGAAAATCTGCCACTGGCCATAATAAAAATAGTATATTACACACCGAGGTGGGAAGTGTTTCAGTACTGTCGAGAGATTAAATATTTAACCGAGGTGCGAAGCGCCGAAGTTAACTTTATCTTATTATCTTTTATTTACAACCATCAATATTTTGTAATTTCAAAATTTTATCTCCGTTTACTTCCCGCACTCCTGGGTGGAAAGTAAACTTTCCACCCGGGCGGGAGGGCGGGTAGTAAAAGTCAAAAAATTGACACTTTCAAACTTCTAAAAAGTCAGAAATGTCAACATTACATACATAGTTGTAAATAAAATATATTCTTTATGCATGATGGGGGTACTCCCCATTTTACACTTCCAGTGAGACAGTACCTCAAAGAAACATTTCCGAGAAAGTGGCTTGGGAGAGGAAATGATGCGCCAATAAAGTGGCCGCCGTGTTCATCAGGCTTAAAGCCCATGGGTTTTTTCTTTTGGGGGACATTAAAAGGAGAAGTTTATCGGATTCCTGTCAATACCCCGGAAGAATTGTAGAGAACTCTACCGAAATACTTCTAACGCCGGATGTATTTGTAAATGTAAGAATGTCAATTGTGAGAAGATGTAACGCTTGTATCCATTACAATGGGATGCATTTTGAACAACAATTAAACTGACAATTTGTTATTTAATTATTAAATTTGCTTTTGTGTCAAGCTATTAAAAGTTTATTGTTTTTTGGAATTTGGTTTCCTTTGCACTCATTTTAATAAACATAGAAAACTATAAATAACCTTACACCTTTATTTTTAAGAGGTGAAAAAATCATAGTTCCTTCTGCTTCCGCTAGATCATAGTTCCAAAGCCTTCTATGACTTTTGGTGTTTTTAAGAAATACCTACTGTAAATTCAAATTTTACAAGCCAGAGAGTCACTTTCCAGTAAATTTGATAGAGACATTTTCCGTTTATAATTGATTGAGGATTGTAGTAACATTTTCGTTTACTTAAAAAATACATAGGTGTAAAATGGTACCCCTACGAACCCCACTGGTGCTTTAAAATATCGTGCATTACTTGTTTTAAACGCCTGGTCCGGCCCTGTCTGACCTCCTAGGTGTTTATAGTCGCCCCAGCTCCTGTCCGTATGTATGTATGTATGTATGTATGGGTGTGTGGGTGGGTGGGTGTGTGTGTGTGTGTGGGTGATGGTGTGGGTGTGTATGTGCGTACGCATTTATTCCCCGGCCTCTACAGGGCGCAGTTTTTGATTTTTCTAGTCGAAATTTCGCGTATGGTGGCGCATGCGTACGGACCCCAAGCCTATTGAAGGGCTCCCGAATCGGAAAAACTTTTTGGACCCTGGATTTTTTTTTTCGATTTTTTTATAGGGGCCGGCGTTTCGAACCTAGGTCGTCGATCGAGTTCGACTTTGTCGTGAGGCCTCGGACCCGTATGGACCTCTCTCGTGCCGAAGGGCGCCCCGATCGGGAAGGCCATTCGGCCGTTTGGGCCATTTTTCCGATTTTCGGTTTCGCTTTTTTTTTGCAATGGGCTAGCGTTTCGAACCTAAAGTCTATCCAAGTTACAGCGGCAGTATATATAAACAAAGTCACATGACCGCCTTGCGATCGGTTACCAGGGTCGGACTCGTCGGACTAATATGCGAGATTAAAAGTGGCTTGTAAATTGTAATTCTGAACTAATTCTTTTAGAAGTTCTAAAATTTGTGTTTCTACCTTTCGTGGATCTTTAAAAATTTCCTTAAATTAAGTAGCAAAATAAATTTACAGAATAGGTCACGTGGTGGCCAATGTTTTGATCCACTGCCTCTGTAACTTGGATAGACTTTAGATCGTCGATCTCTGTAACTTTCGCGCGGGGCCCCGGACAGGTTTGGGCTTCACTCGTGCCGAAGGGCGCCCCGATTCGGAAAAGCCGTTCGGCCGTTTGGATCATTTTTCTGATTCTGGGCTTTGCGATTGGCGAGGCATGGGGCAGAGATCACCCTGTATACATGATATCTGATACCTGATTTTTCAGCTCCACCGGTATCAGTTATACCTAGATACTGATCTTATACGTTTTAGTAACTAAGAAATATAGCCTCAAAATTATTAATATCGCATCGACAAAAACAACTTGTAGACCGGTAGGTGACGAACAAAGTTACCTAGTCAACAAGCCTTACAAAAGGTTGATTATATTTTAATATTAGGGTGATATCCAGAGTACCTATATCACAAACTCTGCCGTCCCTACTTGGTCACTTAAACTTAGGGGTGGGGGTTGAAATTTATCAAAAAGTGCGTTTTAGTAAACGTTAAGTTTCATGAATAATTCCATTTTAGTCCGAAAGCTGACTTCCCTTGGATTATAAATCCTACTTAGCAGAGAAAATAAAGAGCAGCTTTCGCCTCGGCAGAGGCCTGTCAATTTGATTAGAGTTGACTAAATACTAAACATCCAGTTTCATGGATAAACTATAGCTCATTTTTTCTTTATTTAATGTTGATTTTAAAAATGTAAAAGCAGAGAAAAATCGGCAGCGTTTTGCGAGCAGCGGCTCGCAATTTTCTCGACAATTAATTCGACACGAGATGACTAACCAGTAAACGTGACGTGTTATGAACAAAGTATAGCTCATTTTGCTTGTTATCAAATACTTATTCCAAAACCTAAAAGGCAGAGAAAAATCTAGTAGCGTTTGGCAAGCAGAGGCTATCAAACTCGTTATCACATTTTTGAAAACATAAAAAATCGCTTAGGTTTGTATCCCAACCCATAGTTAATTGGACGTATATGTAGTTACTTTAAAAGAAATTATCAACTGATTTTATTGATGTGTGATCCGAAGAATATTTTCGTAGGTAGTAAATAATAGGAAGTGAATGTAAGAATAACACTGCAGAGTATATTTGGAATTAAATTTGCTTTCATTTAATAATTAATACATTTAATACTATTAGTAACAAAAAACAACTGTCGGCAAAGAAGCAAACACACAATTTCAACTTACATTAAAACATGTGTTAAGGTAAATCAGCTTATATTTAACCAATATTGCATCTACAAATAATTATACTCATCTTATCATAGACAACTGAAATAAGAAAACGAAAATAGCTGCCAGCCTATCTTTATGTTATATCCGTATATGTTATGATTTTAACAAATTAAAATAAATAACAAAATAGCACGAATAGCAAAATATATCTTAGTTTAGATTTTAGATAATACAAAAAAAAATCATAAATAATGCTAGCAGGGCTATAGGTTATCCCTTTACAGGTTTGTATGTGAATGTGTAAACTTATTAACGACTTAAAAACAAAAAGACCAAGAAATAACCAATTTCTGTATATTTCTCACATAAACATAAAGTTCCTCCGTAAAAAAACAAACGAAAACCAGTTAAACATTTACATAAAACAAAACAGAGACAAAAATAGGATAAAAACTATGTACAAACTAGGCGTGACATACATAAAACAGTTAACAAAAGATCACAAGTATGCAGATTATTGCAGAGATAAACTGTACCTTGGGAAATAAAAATAGCACATCTTTTTTTTTTTCAAAATGCGACTACAAGTTCATTTATTCATTCATTTCATTTATTCTTCATCGTCAGATAACACGCACTCCTCCGATGAGTCGGCGTTAACAGATGTTATATATGTTACGGCTTGGCTAGTTTATAGACTAGCTGGATAGTATACAAACTATCCAAATGTCTGGTTATTTTGATGGAAAATCATCTTTTCACTAAAATAGCCGGGAATATTGGTTGGTTTGTATACTATCCAGCTAGTTTATAAACTATACAAGATTTGTCGCTAAAGTACAAACCACAAGAAAATTACACAAATTAACCGGGGTTTTTGGCCAGTTTACAAACTATCCACAGTAGTTGGATATAGTGGATAAAGTGTGAACTTAATATTGCTAGTAATACATAATAACCAACTCGTTGGTTAGTATGTAAACTAACCTAAACTAACCAATTCCCTTTGGTTAATTTAGTTTTCGGTAGTAAAATAATTCTTTGTAAAAAATAAAGTTTATTTAGGTACAAAATTACATTGTAATTATTACTTAAAAGTAAATAAAAAAAACAAAAAAATACTATTTATTTTGTGTGACAAAATATTGATAATAAAACTAAAAACAATGAAACCACCAAACAAAAAAGAATTATTTATTGGAGCAAGTTGCACTGTTGTGGCCTCAGAGAGATAAAAGGTATTTCTCTGAGGTTGTGGCACTTGCTATTACACGTATATCCGGACTCAAGACACAGTAAACAATAACAGCACTCACTTGCCATAAACATAACCTCACTTTTCTAACAAATTAACCACAGGGAATTGGTTAGTTTACATACTAACC
This sequence comes from Pseudeuparius sepicola, assembly GCA_963920635.1. Lineage (NCBI taxonomy): Eukaryota > Metazoa > Arthropoda > Insecta > Coleoptera > Anthribidae > Pseudeuparius > Pseudeuparius sepicola. Next base: position 33,843,181 of record OY987303.1, read on the forward strand.
AACGAGTTGGTTATTATGTATTACTAGTAATATTAAGTTCACACTTTATCCAACTACTGTGGATAGTTTGTACACCAGCCAAAAACGCCGGTTAATTTGTGTAATTTTCTTGTGGTTTGTACTTTAGCGACAAATCTTATATAGTTTGTAAACTAGCTGGATAGTATACAAACCAACCAATATTCGTGATGATTTTCCATCAAAATAACCAGACATTTGGATAGTTTGTATACTATTCAGCTAGTCTATAAACTAGCCAAGTAAACACTTTAACCGTAACATATAAAAGTTAGCGTTAGCAGATGCTATATAAGTTAGCACCTGTTAACGCTGCGCGGCTGGACATTTTTCTAGCAGCTTATCAGAGCAAAAGTGACAAAACCCACTAATAATATTAAAAAAACATTAATTCACAACTTTTACCCCCTTGTCAGCAAGCCCTATTTGGTTTCACGCAACTGAATTATGGCCAGTTTTTTTATGATCCTGAAAATATCCTGTTATCTGACGATGACAAATAAATGAAATGAATGAATAAATGATAAATGAACTTGTAGTCGCATTTTGAAAAAAAAATGTGCTATTTTTATTTCCCAAGGTATAATTGTTTATCTCTGCAATAATCTGCATACTTGTGATCTTTTGTCACGCCTAGTTTGTACATAGTTTTTAATCTTTAATCCTATTTGTTTCTGTTTGTCTCTGTTTTGTTTTATGTAAATGTTTAACTGGTTTTCGTTTGTTTTTCTTTACGAGGGAACTTTATGTTTATGTGAGAAATATACAGAAATTGGTTATTTCTTGGTCTTGATGTTTTAAGTCGTTAATAAGTTTACACATACAACATACAACATACAAACCTGTAAAGGGATAACCTATAGCCCTGCTAGCATAATTTATGATTTTTTGGTATTATCTAAACTAAGAGATATTTTGTTATTCGTGCTATTTTGTTATTTATTTTAATTTGTTAAAATTATAACATATACGCAGGATATAACATATAACATATAGGTAGGCTGGCAGCTATTTTCGTTTGTTTTCTTATTTCAGTTGTCTATGATAAGATAAGTATAATTATTTGTAGATGCAATATTGGCTAAATATAAGCTGATTTACCTTAACACGTGTTGAAATTGTGTGTTTGCTTCTTTGTCGACAGTTTTTTTGTTACTAATAGTATTACATGTATTAATTATTAAATGAAAGCAAATTTAATTCTAAATATACTCTGCAGTGTTATTCTTACATTCACTTCCTATCATTTACTTCCTACGAAAATATTCTTCGGATCACACACCAATAAAATTTGTTCATAACACGTCACGTTTACTTAGTCATCTCGTGTCGAATTAATTTTCGAGAAAATTGCGAGCCTCTGCTCGCAAAACCCTGCCGATTTTTTTCTCTGCCTTTACATTTTTAAAATCAACTTTAAATACAGAAAAAATGAGCTATAGTTTATCCATGAAACTGGATGTTTAGTATTTAGTCAACTCGAATCAAATTGACAGGCCTCTGCCGAGGCGAAAGCTGCGCTTTATTTTCTCTGCTAAGTCAGATTTATAATCCAAGGGAAGTCAGGTTTCGGACTGAAATGGAATTATTCATGAAACTTAACGTTTCCTAAAACGCACTTTTTGATAAATTTCAATCCCCGCCCATAAGTTTATGTGACCAAGTAGGGACGGCAGAGTTTGTGATATAGGTACTCTGGAGATCACCCTTATATTAAAATATAATCAACCTTTTGTAAGGCATGTTGAGTAACTTTGTTCGCCACCTATTGTAAGTTTATGTCGATATGTCGCCATCCATCTGGCAACAAAATACAGATGTACATAAGTCGCAACTGTTTCTCTGCTGATTTTTCGAAAAACTTGGCAATTTCAACAAAAATATAACCACCTCTATTTGGTTGTATTTTTTTAGGTTCTTACGTACGAGTACCTCATCTATTATGATTATCTGATTTGTATTATGGTTTGAGAAATTGTTTGTCAAGTGTTTATTTGTTTCCTTTTAAAGTTATAGAAAAATAAATTCTTCGAGTTGCTGGCGTGTTTATCTGTGTAGCCCCGCCGTTTTTGCCACTTTTCAATGTATACCGATTTTTAGGATTGTAATCTCACCACGGGGAAACAGAAAATAGATATATCATTATTTCTTGTTTAAAAATCAACGATTTACCAATTTCCCAGCGTTTTGGGAGCCTGTAGGCCAATTTGCCTCCTTGGGTGACTTAGAACAGGCACCCGGCAGTACCCGTGCGTTGTAGATTTTGTTTCGTTTTTATGTGTAGGTAATCTTTATATTTTAGAAAAATCCACTATTTTTCACATTTCCTGGAAAAACAAGCCTGATAAACTCATAAACCGGTAAAAATGGATGGTGGACCTGTCCTTTGATAACCTGAGAGTCCCGACTTAAACTTGTGGGAAATTTGTTGGAAAGTTTACTCGTAAAAAAGTAGATTTTACTTTGGATCTTTGTGCATTCTAACACCAGGTGGGACAAAGCCCTGCTATAAAAATAAGCAAGGAAGGAATAAGGTTAATCTACTTCCATTTAACCATCATCGATGGTACATTTTGTTTTAGAGGTTACGGTAACCCGGTAACCTATACGTGATACAAACTGAAATTGGTACCTCCGACCCTATACACGTTCAGCGCGTCAATTTGCCGAAGATATGCGATGCTTCTTTCTACCGATCCTAGCTGATTTGAGCAGTTCGCGCTGAATATGTGTAGGATTTGTAACCAAATCTCTCGCAGCATTTGCCATGTTTCTGCATAGGAATTCCTCTGCAGAAATACTCATAGTTAGCATTGAAGGAATTTTATGTTTACACTTAATGCCAAAATCATTTTATATTATAATGCGATATGGAAGGTAGGTAAAGTGTGATAAACCGCAAATGAACCAAAACTATATTTTACTTGGTTTTCCCCAGGCAGAATTTTTTTTCGTTTCATACGATTATGCTTCGGCAACATTAATGACATGGCTGTGCTCAAATGTATCTAAAAACAAAATATTAACTTATCAATATTACCAAAAAATTAAGCAACAGGTAAAATCGTAAAACCGAATTACCTTATTTCGTAGAACGAACAAAAAACTTGAAAATAAAGTCTAAAATAAAAATTATTTATTTGTTGTGTTCTGTTTGACACTGTGGTGTTAGATTTTAAATAAAATAATCGCTAAATAGACTGCGTTGTCGGTTTTTTTGAACTTTTATCTCCTTTATTTTTGCATTTGTGTTGGCACTTTGTATTTTTTTCGAAAAAGGTGTCTCTTTTATTATCGGGGAATGATCTAAATACAATCCAGTTCGTCTTAGTGGCCAAAGAAAAATTCTATATCCATTTCTTGACATGGTTGGAGTAGTCATTTGAATCAAATTATGTGTGGATATTGACTATAAAACATTCACTGGATTTAAAATAGAGGCATTGATTTGAAAAACAACACATGTCCAAAAAGTTAAACTTGCACCGAAGTAGGTTGTTCTACCTTCATTTTTGGTGGTATAATTGCTTATTAAGCGGATTCTTAAGATATTTGGCCAGTTCCATCAAATCCCTGCCTGAACTTCTGTTGACTTATTTCATTTTTTTGTTCATTCGGTGCAAGTTCAATATTTTCGACTAGCCGTATTTGTGCATTGAGTTGTGCTGGGAAAACTGATGTTTTTACACTATTGGGTGTTTGAATCATGTATAGAAGCGACAGCCCTACCTACGTAAATATGAATAAAGTCGATTTTCGCTTAAAATGGACAAGTGTTGTTTTTCAAATCAATACCTTGTTACGTTCCGAATTGACTTTTAAGCCCAAATAATAAAAATAGGTAAATCTCGATTATTGTCATTCTTTTCTTAGTTAAATCATGCTTGAAGTTTCCTTAAAAATAAGTAGTAGGCAAATGGTAGTGACAAACTGACCTTTATTAGAAATTATTCATATAATTTTTGTCGTAACAGTATTGGGTTAGTTTTCCCTCGCTTGTAGAGCGGGGTGGGTCCCAGTGCCTTGGTAAATAACGTTTGGGGCACCTTTGAACATAACTAATGCACTCTATCGAGACGTAGTGAGCCTACAAAGTGGTAAACGATTAATTGCGAGATTTGCACGGAAATAACTGGGTTACCTCTTTTACTGGGGTTGTATTGTCGTCCCTGTTCACTTTGGAGAGTTGCCCTAGTTCGCCTGTGGGTTGTGGAAGCCTAGTTTGTCGTGTTTTGTTGCGTTATGTGGGGGATTGTTTTTGGATTTTTGTTGTGTTTCCAGTGGCTAATGTTTGGCCTGAACTGTGTTCTATTTCGTGGCCGGTTGTCTTGTGTTCATTTCTGCCTCCAGTTTTGCCGTTTGTACTGCGAGATTGTGGGTTTTCGGCCTTATTTCGCCCCTTTGTTGACACTCTAGAAAACACTCAGATGTAAACAATATTGACACTCGCGAGTCGCGCATTTTTGCGAGAAATACCTACGTGTCCGACCCGTCGTAGATTTCGCCTTGAGTTTAGGCGCCTAGGTACTCGATTGTCGTGTACCAAATGGTATTTCGACTTCGACGGAGTTTGTTTTGTGTACGACCGTGACTGGCAATACTTGCCCGCCATGCTGCCCCGTCGGTAACTGTCGGCCGTCAGAGGACTGTCGACAGGCATGCACGACCGGTACGCCCAGGCGTACGCTTTTCAGTGATCTGCGCGTGGGTGCGTTTGTTTTCGGGTGTAATTTTTGTTATTGCATCATGATAGGTTGTTGGGTGAAGGGCTGATGATCCGTCATCTTGTGCGGGATGTTTATTTGAGAGTTTTGTTACTCTTGAGTGAGGTTTTAGGCAGGAAGTTGGAGCGCGAGAATGCATGATGAACTCGGCGCTACTGGAAAATTGTCTGGTACTATTGTGTTTTGTTGTTTTGTGGGTTGACTACACGATTTGCTTTTTTTATATGTAAAAATTGAGGGAATCTCGCTTTCTTTTCCAATTGAAAGGTCGTCCTTGCAGTACACGTTTTTGGGAAATCGCAGTTTTGGAGTTTCTGCCGTGAAATAATTTATCCGAAGTTTCGGGGTTTAATGTGCAGTAAATATTGCCGTCTAGCGTTCGTTGTGGAGTTTTTGGGTACGTTTTTGGAGTTTGCGTTCGTCGGTTATTGCGAGTTTTCGGATTCGTTAGCGATTTTTCCCGTGTCAGGTAAGACGCCATTTTGTGGTTGAGGAAAGTTGAAGTGTTCTAATGGGATTTTCTCCTTTATAGCATCGATTTTGGGCGTCTGTAGCGGTCTCCTACATCAAGGAGCTACCTTTTAGCCACTCAACAATATTGTGAGTAATTTAGTGGGAATCAACTTGGGACTCGAGGTGAACCTAAGTCTTTTCCTTTAGGGCTATTCTGTGGGGGACTTCAACTTTCCCCGTCAAACGTTGGAACAAGAGGAGAGTGACATCAAGCAGTCACAGACAGGTGCAGTTCAAGGCCAGGTCTGCCGATCAGGTCATTTGGAGTCCATTACGGTGTAGGCTAGGGTGCCTTCATCAGGGTACCTCATGAACCATTCGGGGGCCCTCGGCAGCTAGTCAGCCAGCCAGCAGAGTTGTTGGAACTACTTCGAGCTTTTGGAGGTTATTACAATCGTGACGTACCACTCAGAGATCCCCACCGGAAGGACTCAGATAAGCCAATTTATATTAATCTTGTTGTCCACCCAATTGTTTTTAGATTTAAGCGCACTGTATATTGTTTATTCAAGTTTTACATTATCGTTGAACATTTCTCAATTTAGTAAGTTAATTGTTGCTCGAGAGTATAAAAGAGGGGTAAATTAGCAGGGTAACGGTAACCGTACAGATATCTCTGCTCGCGCATTGGGCGTGACCACATTGTTAGGGAGTGATCACTTCTCTCTTATTGCATATGTTTGTGTTACAATAAAATAAGGGTTATTTACCATACTTACCCCTGAGGCAGCGATTTACTAGTAAGTTTTTGGAGCCAAAGATTGTGGCCATTTGAGCTATTCATTATTTATTGATTCATTAAAGTAAAGTGAAACGAGACAGTCGTGCCTTTTATTGAAGTTTATATTATAGAGAAACAGTAGTGTGACTACCCACCGAACCACCCTTGAGACAACTCAAGCGCGGGTAGTGTCCGAGCCATTTCCGGCCCCTCGGGCACTCTAAATACCAATCCCCTTTCTTGTTACTTCGAAAAGGTAAGGAGGCTACCAACCCTTCCTTCCGGCGACCAACCTGCCCACCGGCCATCTATTAAACGGGGAAAATTACGTAACAACCTCTATTTTGCAACTTGTATGAAACGCAAAAAACGTATCAATTTTACTCATTTTGAACCCAGTAGCGTGCGATGCAGTTCGTAAACAGACCTAACCTATATCTACTACGTTTAGCACCGTCACCGTGCTCTGAAGCCGTTTACATTCGGTACGACTCACGTTCGGGCATCTTCGGCAACATGACGCGCTGAACGTGTATAGGGTCGGTAAAAATGCCGGATAAAAGCATCGTATACCTAAGGCCTGGTTCTTGCATCAACTTTATACAATCTTAGACATACATATAGTGATGGGTCGTGATTTTGGGAACCTGAGCTTGGGTGGAGTGATTTACATTTACAGGATCCCAAGATTCAATGGCAGGTAGGCCAGCTAGCCCCAGTCGCGAGGGTCTGGGGGAGAGAACTAAAAGTACTTTAAATTTAAAATAAATTAAAAGGGCGCCACCCGCGTCAACATCTACGTGACCCTGGGATCCGACACGATAATCCATTCGATGAGGGAGAGTTAGGTGTGTCCGTATATTTGTTAAAAGCTTCAAATTAAAAAAAAATAACTTCTACCTACTCTACAATTAATTGTAGAATCATTATTTTTCAATGAAAAAATATATTTTTATGTTTTTTGAGATGCTGATTATGAATATGAAGTAAACAAAATGAAAAACGAAATGACGCCTAGTAAAAATGAAGTTGAATGCAAGAAGAATTTTCTTTATAATCATCATAATCTCGTATCAATACGACAGGTAAGGTAAGTAAATTAGAAATAAGTATAAGGGAATAAAAAGTGAAAATCTGGCCATTTACGAAAAGCTCAAGCAGATTTTTATTTATTTATTTCATGGCATGCTTGACCACGGAAATCTTTGAAAACAAATACCTACCTTCTTCTTTCAAATAACATGTTAATAATTATTCTTTTGGCGAACTCCGAAACTAATGAAGATATGGAAATACCAAAGTATTTTTTGTTGTAAATGTAACCTACTTTTAGATTATAATAGAATAAATATGTCATTGAATTTAAAATTTCGGAGAAAATTGCAATAAAAGGGAAATTTTTCGAATTGCGCCTTCTAGCGGTGACCACGGAATTCGAAATGATCTTACTGGACAACCATTTGATAGAAGAAGAAAATCTCTCTTCAGCAAGCCCAAATTCAACCAATTCGGTTAAATCAAACCGGAGTTAGCAGCATTTTTTTCAAGTCAAGGTTTATCCGCCCGTCTCAACTCTATTTGAACAGCAAGAGCAATAGAATTATTATTGGTATTTATTAGTTATTTTTTTAGAATTTTTTTTTATAAAATGTACTGTTGCGAATACGCCCCTAGCGGCCGACCTACAAACTTAACAATAATTTTCAGCGATTTTTTGTGACCATATTACTTAAGAAGATTTTTCCCAAAGCTCCAAGATGGTACCTCTTCGCCCTTAGTGAAACACAATGTATATAGCTTGGATTTTCGGAGGATATATATAGGCTGTGATATTCGTCCCCACGTCAATACAAGCTGTGCTCCAAGGGAACAGAATGACATCTGCCGACTATCTGCCGACTAACACGCCTCACAAACACACGCACATACATACACACATACAAACGCATGTTTTCAGTGGATCGAAAATGGGGACTATAGTAGTATACAAACATGTATGAAGTATTTACGAGAAAGAAAGCCAAAATTATTATATTTATTGGAGAATTCGTATTACTGTATGAAAGCTGAGAACACATGAAGATAGTTTTTTTCCAAATGCTCATAATCACGAGCGGAAATTATGGTAGAAAAAATCTTTTGACTAGGAAATCGGAAGTTCAAAAACTGTACTCTCACTTAGGATTGGTCTCATCCCAATAAGAAACCTCCTTCAGCTTGATTCTTGGATTTAAATATAAGAAAAATTGAGTTCTGCGTTTCGGGAAATTAATTATAACGCGGTTTACTGCAAAAATAGACGAGAAAATAGAGAAATACATTAAAATAACTTATGCTATCAAAAAGCACACGTTTTAAGCTTCAAAAAAGTCACCTATTTAGTTTCAATATCTAATTTTATGCGGATATTATGAGCGTTTGAAATAAGTATTGAATATACGATAGCAAGAATTTATATGTTCAAAGTGAAAAAAAAAACAAACGATGTTTGATATCGTAATCTTATATTGCTCTTTCAAAAGTACAAACATTTAGTAGAAACATTCTCTAATATTGCTCAAAAATATTACAAATTGACCATGTAACGTCAATTATTGAGAAAATGCCTGAAATTTTGATCAAGGCCAACTTTACAATAATATGACAGGCGTATCCCTTCATGGAAATTTATGCTACAAGATTTTTTTAATTGCTTTACGGTGTCACTTTCCAATAAACTTTGTTTCATATGAATTAGTTGTGTGTGTAAAAAGTTATTACTGTTCAACTGTCTCGCGCTCCACGCGCCGCTCTCAATTTCGGCTGCCCCTTAAATACCAGGAAGCATGAAAACGTATGATCTTAAAAAAATTCTTGTTCATTACTTAATTATTTTACAAAAAATATGTAAATAAATTTTTTTTAGAAATTGCCTGCTCTTTCGATGGTTTTATTTAAATTCTATAAAAACGCTTATTGAATAAGTTATTAACAAAAAAACCTATATTTTTGACAGTTATTGTTAAATAAAAAAAATCGCACACTATTTTGCGCTGCGGACTCTACGGATTTTGTTTTAAGACATCAAAACGAACACATTCCAACAAAATCTAAAACTCCCGGAATTTGTTCGAAGTTATTTTCCTGGTTGACTCCACTAGTGTGAATATGATTCTGTGGGGAACACACTCTTAACTGCTGACTAACGCTTTATCGGTATGTGGGACAACCTTACCCCCTACAACTTGTGAGCTACCTAAGCTTTAAGGAATTGTGGTTGAGAGGTTATGCAACAACAAAAAAACAAATGAAAGTGGAAAGTCTGCGCCCCGTGGCCCGTGGCGATGATAAACCCTAGTGGATTGGATTGCCCCCAAATTTGTTAAATTAAACCTAAAGCTTATCTGTCTTCCAAGTAGGTATCCGATGTCCTGCACTTGGCCTCCGAGTTTACTCCGGTAAGTGCATTGTACGACTAATTACCATCATTTCAGCTACTATCCTGTTTCAGGGGTCTCAACCATGAAGTGTAGCGGGCCAGCATGCAGCTCGTGCAGGGTAGAGCATGCACACCACTATGGGACGGTGACAAGAAAGCTGTCGAAGCACTTATTTGCGAATAAGAGGCCTACAAGAAAATATCTACTTTGGCAACAAGCAAACACAGCTAAATCGACTCCATACCAGCGGGGACCACATCAAAGGCATTAAAGTTAAACTAGAAACTTACCTGAAGTTGTAAGGCGGCCTCTTGGTTAGTATCGGTGGGAGCTGTGAAATTTGCCTAGGTACACGTTCTCAAGAAAAATCAGCCCAAAGTCACAAAGGTCCAACTTAGTACTAGTTGTCAGTGACAACTAGTGACAACTAGTACTAAGTTGGACCCCTTTTGCTATTAATATATCGTCCACCCATGTAGACAGCTCGACCCTTCAAAATTAAAAGAAAATTCCAACCGAGGAGCTGCAAAAAGGAGGGACAATGCCTAGTTACTTTTAGTTTTTCTGCAGAAATATTGAAGATGTACAGAATCACCAAATGCTGGAACTATGAAAGTTGGGTAGAAATGACAGATAAACAAAACTGTCAGAAATGACAGGACTCAAATAAAATATGAAACCTAACAACAAATGCCAAAGAAATAAGGTAAGTGCAGAAACTTTAGTTTAAAACCTCATTAATTAAATCTTTCCCTCATCTAGGCCAACCAACCTTACCTACCCCACCTCAAAAAGTTATTGCCCGTGTTCGATCGTTGAATGAAACAACTGAAAGGACGTTATCGATGCATATGTACAGAGATTATCGAAAGCTATAAGGTGAGCACTCCACTTATAGCTACGAGTAAATCAGCTAAATATAATTTAACTTGCAAGGTAGCAAGATATGGACGCAGGACAAGTTTATCTTCCATTGGATAATATAGTCAATGGCTGTTAAAAAAAATTAAATTGCTTTATTTAAAATAAAGCATACAACTACTAATACCCAATATTAAAAGTGATCCGTAACATGAGATGTGTCGAAATTTGGTCCAAGCATACTCTGGTAATAGACTGAACATATTAGTGACGTAGCCACAGAGCTGGTTAATCTGTGACGTAGCTATCTGGACCATCTTAAATTTTTTATTTACATGTTATTTATGCACATACAGTGTGACCCATTTGTTTTGGGGTCAGTCTGTAAAAAGTGTATCAATCGTGCGATTTGGCTGATTTTTTTTTTAAATTGTAGAGCTGGATGAACTGCACATTTTGAACAAAAATTGCCTGGTTCGCATAAAATCCAAAGCCTACTATGACCGTTTTTATGAGCAAAATTTTAAGAAACCATATTAGCGTTTTTTTTTAAAAAAATCTGTGTGCGCCAATGGATTGAGCACCCCTCGAAATGGGTATGTACAAAATTTCATCAAAATATTTCAAGTAATAACGATTTTGTAGAAAAATTAAAAATGCAGCCAAGGTACGTCTTTATTTTCAAAAATTCAAAGTTGGCCATGGAAAATAATTGAATTGTAATAATACAACCTTATGCTTATAAACACAAAACATAAAAACAATTAAAATTATAAAATTTTTGTAACTTCTACCAAGCCTCCATTTTCTACAATGCATTTGTCGTTCCTCTTGCGTACATTCAAAATTACATTTCGTATTTGCTGTGGAGTAATTTCCTCACAACTACGGTTTATCCTAGCTTGCAGTTCTTGTAAATTATGGGGTCTTGAAACATTTTGCTTAAGTGTACCCCAAAGAAAAAAATCTAAAGGAGTTAAGTCCGGAGATCTCGGTGGCCACTCACAGAAAGGACTATTTCGCCCTATCCAACAGTTTTCAAAATTATTATCTAGCCAGTTTCTGATTAAACGAGCATTATGAATAGGACTGCCATCTAACTGTAACTTTAAATTTAAACGGTATCTTAATGGTAACTCATCTAAAGCATTTCTAAATTCAATTTCTAGAAAATTCAAGAAGCCAGCCGCATTCAAATTCCCTTCAAAGAAAAATGGGCCAATTATTCTGTCGCGTAGTATTCCACACCAAACGTTAATTTTTTGTGAATATTGTCTCCTTGCATTTATTATAAACTCTGGATTTTCAGCTGACCAGTGACGGCAGTTTTGACTTGATACTACACCATTTGTAGTAAACGTGGCTTCGTCGGTGAATAAAATTTCATTTAAAAAGTTGCCATTATGGAGATATTCACCTTGCAGCCAATAGCAAAATTCTAATCTTCTCTCCTCATCTCCTGGTTCCAGGGTGTGCAAAAATTTTGGCTTAAACGGTTTTATTTTGTTTTGTCTCAAACATCTCCTTATACTCTCTCTGGGTATATGAAGGTCTAAACTAGCCGTTCGAACACTATTTCGAGGATTGTCACTAAAGTATTGCAGAATTTGATTGTTATTTTCAACAAGTCCACGGCGTCCATTTTGCCTAGTTTTTAATAAATTTTTAGAAATCGATCCAGTTTCATCAAAAATATTGTTTATACGTTTTACAGTACTTCGACTCACTGATCTACCTGGGTGTCTATTGTTAAATTCGGCCGCAGCTTCTGCTGCCGAGCGCTCGTTGTCGCCCACGAGTCGAACAATTTCTATTTTGTCTCTTATGCTTAAATATTCCATAATTATGATAATTAATTGTATTGAGCACAAACAATTTCTGAACTCAATTTAGACAGTTTGACACTTAATAAAAGTAAACAATTCAATTATTTTCCATGGACAACTTTGAATTTTTGAAAATAAAGACGTACCTTGGCTGCATTTTTAATTTTTCTACAAAATCGTTATTACTTGAAATATTTTGATGAAATTTTGTACATACCCATTTCGAGGGGTGCTCAATCCATTGGCGCACACAGATTTTTTCAAAAAAAAACGCTAATATGGTTTCTTAAAATTTTGCTCATAAAAACGGTCATAGTAGGCTTTGGATTTTATGCGAACCAGGCAATTTTTGTTCCAAATGTGCAGTTCATCGAGCTCTACAATTTAAAAAAAAAATCAGCCAAATCGCACGATTGATACACTTTTTACAGACTGACCCCAAAACAAATGGGTCACACTGTACATATGTAATTTTTATTTTTGATAAAAGTGCAATTATTCTGCAACAAAAATCAGGATTCAAAGCCAATATGTCAGATTAATTTTCGACTTCCGGTTTTCCTGCAAAATAGTAAAACTTCTATATATTTTTAAGACACCTTTCAGATAGATTTTGCCTGTCTCGAGTCCTGAATCCAAATATCTTATATAGGTAGTTGTATGTATGTACTAGGTATCTGTTCAAAATAACTTCTCTAGATATGTTTTTCATTTTTATTCCTAGTTAAGTAGGTACTTGATAAACAAATATAAATAAATAAAAAAATATAGAGAAGTTATTTTGATGTTATCGTGTCCTAAGAAGTCAACTTCTACATACAGTGTGTCCAAGTTAGCGCGATAAACACGATTTTCTCGGTAATTTTAAAGATAAATTGATGGTTCAAAAATTAAGCTTGTGTAGAATTTTCCGAGGATTTGGAATATGACGTTAAACTTAAAATACAGGGTGCTGTTAAAAATTTATTTCAAAAATAACTTTTTCTAAGAAATTGTGAAATTTTTACACGGAATATTAGTAGGTATACATTTTATAACAAAAATTATCTGTTCATTTCTGATTCTGTTTACTTGGTCAGATATTTGAGACACATTTTATATTACTTTTGGGTTTTTTAGGTTTCTAACCAGTTTTATATATAGTTATCTCTAACAATAACCAAGCAGATAATTTTATTTTTTTATATGTACCTATAAATTTCGTCAAATATGATAAATTTACATCTTCGCATGGGACCCTAAAAATATATTGTTAGAGATAACTACATAAAACTATATGTAATTGGAATTGGAAGAAAAAAATAACCAAAAAAATCCAAAATATGCAGCGTGTCTCAAAAATCTGACCAAGTGATGCTCACTTCCAGTCAAACCGGAAGCCAGAAATGAGAACCGATAATGTTTTAATACTCCCCGCACCCCGCATACTCATACTCACTAATATTCCATGTTAAAATTCAACTTCACAATTTTTTGGAGAAATATATTTTTGAAATAACTTTTTAACAACACTCTGTGTATAGAGTTATATTATATTCGAATTCCTCGGAAAATTCTACACATATTTTAGTTTTAAACCAACAATTTATTTTTAAAATGACCAAGAAAATCGGGTTTATAACGTTAACTGGGGCACCCCTGTACGTATATCACAGAGGGCGCCACATGCGCTGTTTTTGGATTGTGCTTTTACTTGTAACTTTTTGAGGTTGTTTGGTTTAGGCATTTCACTTGTCATCTGACATTTTTTAAAAATTTGGTTCGTTAGATAAAGCACTCTAAATAAATGGAGTGTGGCACGTAGGCGTTTATAAGCCTGCCACGGTTTTAGCGCGGCGACAATTTGGCACTCCTCAAGTTGGTGGCGCTCCGTGGTCCTTACTTGTTTTAATAGCACCTTACAGCGTTATGATCCATACCAAATTTGAAGTCGATATCTTTGGTAGTTCCAGATATAATTTAAAAAATTCACAGATCTCGCATCTTACAGAAGTATCTTAAGGGTATTGAAAATACCAGATAAATAGTTATTTATGTACCAAGGCACTGAAGTTTAACTTTTTATTTGCCTCGGCCAGAGGCCTCGGCAACTAAATTCCACATGAGTCATAAAAAGAACTTCAGTGCCGAGGTACATATTATATTTTTTCTGAAATCGGAAAAAAATTGTTTTATTATGCGAGAAAAGAATAATAAGGGATCACCCGTCCATAAACCGACTACGCGCGGCGTTGCTTGACTTTGACGATCGCTCTACCTAAGTCAAGTATGACAAAGACACGGCCGCTTCGAACAGAAAAACCAAACTGCCGCTTGTCGTGCAGCCTCCATAATAAATCTATTGATATTCAAAACTACTAAAATATTTATACTGATAGATTGCGCTGCTATAGGTAACAATTTCACAATGTGTACGAATAGTTAAATGGGCCTTTATTGGCCGGGTTTTGAATATTTGGTCACTTTTGACGAGCGATGGCTCTGCGTCTGACGTTTGATGTTTACATCTCGCCAAGGCCTACTTATTGAAAAAATCGTACAATAATGGGTTACTTCAGTGCCGATTTCTGAGCTTTTATTGACGATTTTGGGACACTTTACTGCCGATTTCAAGAAAAATAATTTTATTTTACATAGTAAAAGTAAATAAATTTTACACTTTCGCTGCAAGTGCACCTATGAAATTTTTTTAATTTTTTTCATTCCTAAAATACATATATTTTCTTTAGCATGATATATCATTTTAAGAGAAGGTATTACGTAACATATTATAACACTAAAACATTTTATTATACATTAAACATTAAATCGTAAACTATAAAATTTTATTAACCACAATCATAGAATCATATTTTATCTAATAATTATTAAAACCTTAATTGAAAACTTCTGTATTTGGAAAACACTTGAATTTAGATATAGGTCATCATTCATAAAATTATTTAAAATTTATCTTGGAGAAAATTTAATTATACAGGGTGTAACTGAACTGATGGTCAAAAATGAAACCACGTATTCTTGGAGTCAAAATAAGGGCACTTCTTCATATATTTTTTTCTCATACGGGCCATAGTTTTTTTTATACAGAGCGTAGAAATTTAGAGAAAAATACACATATTTCTTAGTATCTCTAGAAATATACGAGATATTTTCTTCAAACTTGGCGTGTCACATGAGCGGATGAGGTGTCAAATTTAAGGTTATTATGAAGCTTGTGAGGCCCCCAGTTGCGGAGATACAGGGTGTCATTAAAATTAATTAGTTGAGAAAAATATGTATACCCTGTATAATCGCATTTTTTAAATTTGTTTTGAATGGTAAATTCAATGGTTAACAAAAAGTATCTCTTAGTATTTTTTCCTATTCTCAGCCGTTTTTTCATTATTTTCAAAGAACGGCAATGCTGCAATAAACAAATCATTTTAAGAATAAATCTAACAATCTGTGGATGTCAATTAAACTTAGCATTATTTGAATCATTTGGCTGCCAACTTTGCACTTTAGTATCAATATTTTGAAAAATTATATTTTCATTTGAAGAATTGACTGATATGCACTTTTGCTATGGACTTGCCAATGGCAATAATAAACATGCGGAAACGCATAGTTGCGTGTATTGAAAGAGACGGTCATTTCGAACATTTAATAATTTAATTTTCGAATAGCAATACGTTTCTTTTATTATCGTTTTTGCTTTTGTATTTTGTTAAATAAAGTTTAATTGGCATCCACAGATTGCTAAATTTATTGTTAAAGTAACTATTGTTCATTGCAGCATTGCCGCTCTTTAATAATAATTAAGAAACGGCTGCGAATATGAAAAAATACTAAGAGATACTATTTGTTAACCATTCTATTCACCACTCAAAACAAATAAAAAAAAATGCGATTATACAGGGTATTCATATTTTTCTGAACTAATTAATTTTACTAACACCCTGTATCTCCGCAACTGGGAGCCTCAGAAGCTTCATGTCAACCTTAAGTTTAACGGCTCATCTGCTCATGTGACACGCCAAGTTTGAAGAAAATATCTCGTACACTTCTAGAGATACTAAGAAATATGTGTATTTTTCTCCAAACTTCTAGGCTCTGTATAAAAAAAACTATGGCCCGTAGCAGAAAAAAATATATGAAGAAGTGCCCTTATTTTGACTCCTAAAATACGTGGTTTCATTTTTGACCTTCGGTTTAGTTACACCCTGTATACATAATACATGGTGTTCTAATAAAAATACTTGGGTAGGTAGAGTAAAGTGCCCTAATATCGGATACTTTTTTATTAACACTAATATTAATTTCAATCTGTCAATAAATCCATGACTTTTTAAAGCAAAACAAAGGACGGGCTATACAGAAGCATAATATTAAACCAAAATAAATGATTACCAGCTTTTACAAAGTAAAATCCAAATTCTACGAAAAATGATCAACTTTCGTTGACAAAAAAACATATTCCTAATACCGGATAGGGTATCCGATATTAGGATAACAATATGAAATTAACCATCGAGGCAAAAATCACAAATATATGTGTCTTTCTTGTCTATATTAGCACAGTCGGTATGAGTCCACTTGATAGATTTTGAGCACTGAATCCATTGTTCACCCGCCCTATCTTCAGAGAAAAGTCCAGAACAAAACATACATTCTGCTTCCTCTTCCCCAATGTCACAATCTATGTCAGAATCATCATCTAAAACGAGTTCTTCATCTTCTTCAGATGATCTACTAGATTCGTGGTTCTTAACACTCTTTTTGCCAAACCTTGATTGTTATTTTCTTCTTAGCAATAGATTTTCCTTTCTTTTCAATTTGTTTTTTTAGAAGTCACACTTTTGTCTATTTTCAATATCGGAAGTCCGTTTGAGACACTTTTCTTTCTCTTCTGTTCTGACAAACTACTTTATAAGGCATCTTTATATGAGGTACCTGTAATCAAGGCAGCAGATCCTTTTCTGGACTTTCTTCCTTTATCGCCAGGCTTGTAATACTAAGTGCTCGGTAAAGGGTAATATCTTGGGACCGTACTTCTGAATGTCTTGAAATTTTGTTAGAAGATGAATCTTCCACACATTTCGTCGTGTTAATACTTCTTGGAGGAGTCACATGCCTTAGAGGAGTCACTTGCCTTTGTGGTTCAGCATTGGGTGGATTTGGAGCTGGAATTTGATCACCTAGATGGTGAATGGCGAAGTCGTTGTCTCGAAAAATGTGCTTATTAAACGGACAAATACCGCTCTTTCGAAAACCATTTATAGCGATCTCAGCCGTAGCACATCTTACATACGCTTTTCCAAGCAACTCGCAAACTAGATAGCTGGTGACCACTCTTCCAGGGTTGTTTCTTAGACAATTTTCAATCTCTTGTGAGTAATCGGTTTTAAGAGGCCCCATGAATGCAAGGTCCAGCGGCTGCATTTTGTGGGTCGAATGCGGCGGGAGACTTAGAATAACTACATGGTTTTGTCGCGCCAAGTTTATTGTGTCAACGTTCCAAGATTAATAGAAATGGATCAGCTTCACTTGGTTTAACGTGGCTGATAAAATGTTGTAACCAATCGGTGAAAATATGGCTCTGAATCCAGCCAGACACATGGCAGGCAGCAATTTTTCCTAGTGGAGCTTCGTGGAGTAATTCTGCATTCATGTTTTTTTCGGGGAAATATGACCATTGGAGGCACATAACCACCAGCCGCATTCATACAGGTAACCACCATCACTAGTGCTCCCCTTTCTGCGGACGTAACGGCCCCTACCTGCTTTTTACCTTTTAACGTAATAATCCTGGTATGCTTAGATTGTACAGACGTTATGCCTGTCTCATCTACTTTGTAGATTCGACACGGATTAAATTGTACCTTCTCCAACCCAGGTTCCAAAATTTCAAAAAAATTATTTACGTTTTCTTCAGTGAATCCATTAATTCGGGCACTTGATAAACCCTGTGGTCTCCTAAACGTTAGTTCAGGATGCCTCTTTAAAATTAACGCATCCATATGTAACCTTTAAAACGTATGTCTTAAATGGTTGCGAATGGCTAATTAAAAGGTTAAACTTCGAACGTCAGAAGCTCGCTGTCCATAAAATATCTTGTCTATTTCTACACAATGATCAACCAAATTCACCGAAATTGTAATAGGTCCACTAGTTTTAAGCTGAGGGTTTTTAGTAGAAACACGATGCAATAAAAGCGGAAAAACGTTTTTAGTTTCAGAGCAAGCGTGCATTTATTTGACTCTCGAAACGGGATACTCTTATTTACACTTAACTCAGGAAACTTGCTATATGCACGTGCACGTCTTAAGAAAAATGCAGAGTATGTATAAGTTGTTTTTTGTGAAGACTTTCCTAATTTAATAATTTTAGTGTTTTTTTTTTTGGAATAAAGTTTAATTGTAAGTATCTACTTTATAAGGGAGAGTGGAAATAGCTTCTTAAGGGTTCTATAAGATAAGCTTTTAGTTGGCTTGATAAGCTTGTTCTCGAACCGGGTGGACAGAGATCCAAGAACGTACTCGAGAAGCTACCACACAAAATATGCACTGACGGTCTTCAATTTTTTTTTAATTTACTTCATTAGATTTGCCACCACTATTTTCTGTAAATCTTGGTACTAATATAAACAAGTTATGACAAATTCAAAACCTACCGAAAAAAAGACCTATCGAAAAAGACCAAAAAGGCGAAATTTTGGATAGGTAACTGTAATTTTTTAGCAACCCAAAAAATATTTCATGGGCAAGATTTTTGACCGTTTACCCTTATACAAATGGTTGAAAATATTTGCAGAGCAAAAACTACACTTTTGCATTTTCTTCGATCGATTATCGTATTTTTCGAACAAGAGCGTTCAAAATGTATAAATTCATGGTTGAAAAAATTTGTCAGCTAAAAAACTACCCCTAGAGAGAATTGTTTTAAGTTGGATTCCCAAAGTTTTCTGAAACATTAACTAAAATGGGTGCAATCCGTGAAAAAAATTGACATATAAAAGAACTACCCTTGCATTCCTTAAAAAAAATATATTTCTTCATCCGTTTTAACAAGGACGTTGAAAATGTACGAATCTATGTTAAACAAAAATTTCCAGGTGAAAAACTACCCGTTTGCACCCCTTTTATGAAAAAAAAAATATCGTTTCTTCGCCCGATTATCGCCTTTTTCTTTTGCATTCTAGATTGGTTTCTTCATTACATGCATGATGTACCCTTGGAGTTGAATAGTCTGCTGACCACTTCGCTAAATATAGGTTAATGGAATTGTGGCTTCGTAACTTATCGTATCTGGTAGGAGTTTCCATGCTGCTCCTGCAGAGACTTCTACATACTGGGTTTGCGCAGTCCCAACGCATGTTATGACGACTCTGGAAACATAAATTTAGTTAACTGTCAACCTTTTCTAATTCCTTTTTGAAAAAAATATAATAAAATGTTGCAAGTCAAACAGCATACAGGGTAGGTCAAAAAATATAAAAATTGTACAAGAGTAAAGTACCCTCAGTAAATTCAGCAAAATGTTATTAAGAAAAGTTGTCTAGAATGAAAAGTTATGCCTAAACACCAAAACATGGTCTCCTAAGAAAAATAAATATATTTTTTGAAAAACATTAATAATTTCCTAAAAAAATTTTGTTTTAATATTCACCCTAAACAACTTCATAAATCAATCCAAATTATATCAATTTCCCATAACTTTGTTCAAATTCAAGCATATTTATAAAATTAAATTATATTTTTATTTTTTTAAGGAATCACAAACTTCATGTTTGTTGCAACGAGATAAACAAAACTTTAAAATTTCGCAAAAATTATTCTGAACAAGGTAAAACATTAGTTATGATTAAGTGTATATTAAAAATCTCTCATTTAAGGTACAAATTATTTATTTTAAATGTTTATTAAGAAACTGTGGAAATTAATTGACGAAAAATTTTTTTCTTAGGAGGCTATGTTTGGTATTTAGGCATAGCTTTTAATTCTAAACACCTTTTCTTAATAACCTTTTGCTGAATTTTTTACTCTTGTACAATTTTTATATTTTTTGACCTACCCTGTATGCTGTTTAACTTGCAACCATTCTAAGTGCACCTAATATGATTATTGAACATGCATCAACTATTTTGGTTGTGCAATTAATAAAAAAGTCCCATATGTTGCACACTTAAATGACCATACTGTATATGTATTTTTCTTAAATTAAATTCTTAATTAATGGTTACCCTTATGATTTAACAGTATACTAGCCCTCTTTTCTTCCTTCTTTCTCACTTCCTTGCATTGATGCCTTTTCCGCATCTGGTTGTCTTGGCCCCTTTTTATAGTTTGATTTCTTTTTATTTGTCTTCGCTTATATCCTCTTAGTCCCTTTCCTCTTTTTTTGAACCTGGTGTCTATTTTTACTCATTTTTCCTTGTGGCCCTTTCTAATTTTTTTCACCTATTGTTTTGGGCCCTGCCTTAATTACTGCGTTTCTTTCTTTATTACTCCCTGTGTCAGCCGTTCATTTTTCTTTCGGCACTTCTTCTTCTTCTACAGTCTCTAACACTATTCCTTCTTCTGCTGCCTATAATTTTTCTTTTGACCCTATATCTTCTTCTACTGTCTCTAATTTTTCTTTTGGTACTATTTCTTCTTCTGCTGTCTCTAATTTTTCTTTTGATTCTGGGGTCTTTATTGGTACTGAAACAGTCCACGGGTCATTGAATGGTAAAATTATGCTTACATAAACTGTGTCTACCTTTTTCCCGTTCTTTGTTCGTATCTTATAGTCTACCTCCCCTATTTTTTGTACTATAATATATGGTCCAAACCATCTGAGTAGGAGTTTTTCGCTCTTCCCTACTTTTATTATTGGAGTAAAAACTTTTACTTTGTCTCCTATATTGAAGTTGAGCTCTCTGTGGCCTGCGTCATAACGTCCTTTGTCGCTACTGGCTACCTGCGGGTGTTTCTGCTGCTACCGCCTCTGGTGACGTCGCTGCCGCTGTCTCCTCTGTCGCTGCTGATGCTGTCTCTGCCGCTACTTCTGCTACCGCCGCTGTTGTCCGCTTGCGGTACGCTCGACACCCGGGATCGCCAAACGTCGTGGCTTGGCGTGTCCAAGCGGAGCACTGGTCTGATCGACGCCTGGGGTGGCTAAACCCAAGCGGAACACCAGCGAGCTACCACGCCTGGAGTGGCCTAGCCGGGCCTCTGCGGCCTCGCTGCCTGGAGCCCCGATGCTTGCGCTGGGTGGAACCTGTCCTGGTTGCGAAGGAATGCGGGTGCGTCCCGCCTCTGTACTTTCCATCTTTTTGATCCGCTCTACTCGCATCCGGCGGGTCACCTGCTCCATTCCCTGCCTTAACCTTGACTTCTTCCTCCTTCCAGGGTCTTTACGTCGTCGCTGACGCTCCTGGACCACACTCTGCTGCCGTCAGAGCTGCTGGGGCTTCTGCGCCGTCACTTGTGGACTTCTACTGTACCTGGGCCCTTGCTCCTCCAAGTCTCTGCGTAGACATCGACACTAGATGTCGACCTGGCTCCTTGGGTTGGCGTCTTTGACGTCTCTCCACCAGCTGTCCGTCACGGGGTTCCTCCACCAGGGGACCTTAGAACCGCGGCGTCTGCACCAAGTGTCCTCCAAAGTGGCACCTCTACCAGATGTGGTCAACCATCTTGCCTCTAACAAATGTCATCCGTCATCTCAAAACCGGCGCCTCCACCAAATGTCTTCCGGTTCCTCAAGCACGGCGCCTCCACCAAATGTCACACCGGGCTGAGTATGCCCTCTGTGTACCACGAGAGAATCCTGTTGTCCCTCGAGGCTTGCCGGGGATCTTTGAGGGGACGACTGGCAGTGGATGCTGGACGTAGGTAATCCCAGGAGAACACACACGTTACTAACGACACGAGGTATTTAAAAAACTTGGTTTTGTTCAGACGACTCACAGTATGGCTTTTAGGTCACGCATCCTGGCGACCAGGGCGGCGACTCGGACGGGCGAGGGAGGCAGGCTTTACGCAACCGTTCGGACCTACGGCAAGCGGGCGGCGGATCCGAGGTACCGGACTTCCCAGAACAAGACTTCAACCTTTGACTACCCAGCGCTCCAAGGATGGCGAAAATACGCCGATGTCCTTGCAGCTAACTTGGGGGCACTCCACCTGTTTCGACCATGGTGACGAAACGCAAATGCCTTGGTTTCCACAGGGGAGCAGTCGAGAATCGAATGGTGACTAAAAAGCCGATGCCACTGATGCCCAGCTCTTGGCTGGCGCCGAATTTATACCCGTCGATTCTGCTGAATCGGCGGTGAACTTTGATTTGTTACTGTTATTACTTATTAATTGTTCCTCGTATTTACATTATCGACTCTCCCCTGTATGCTTGGGTGAGGATGTTTTCTAAACATTTTAGTAATTAGGGTCACCCGCCTCCAGGTGTGAAAATAATTAGAACATAGATGGTTCTCTGTGTCACTTTTGCGACTTTTGCAGATCGGGAACCTTACCAATTTTCTTTTTCGGAAAAACCAGGTGAGTCAAACTTAAAAAAAAACAGGGTGTGATTGAGAAGAACTGAACTAGTTGACAATATTTGTATTACCGAATTTCATCTCGTATACCAAATTTGAAGCCGTCTTCATACGTGCAATAATTATTGTCACATCAACATTTTTTTGCGGTAAATACTTGTCAATAAATTCTACAATTTATACCAGTAAATTGTACGATTTATTGAGGGATTTGTTGGGCGAAAATTGTTATTTGTCAAACAGGCTTTAATAAATGGAGTATTATGCGTAGACGCTTGTAAGTCTGCCGTGGTTTCAGCACGGCTACAACTGGGCACATTTCAAGTTGGTGGCGCTTCGATGTCCGTACGCCTCAAGTTGGTGGCGCTCCGAGGTCCGTTTGTATATAATATATTCCTCATATCGGTTTTCATGTTTAGCCAATAGTAAAATTTCTTTAAAGTAATTAGTGCTTCGTTAAAACCTGTATGACATATTTTTTGTTCATATGGTGATAAACTAAAAGTTCTTCTTGACGATATTTTCAGTTAAGTCTGTTAATAAAATATTTTAGAATATAGGTAGGTAAGCATGATTTTTAAAGGTTTTGGCTAAGAGAATGCAAATTTTAGGTTTTAAATCGATTCCACTTATATAAAGTAATTTTGGATTTATGTAGGTATTCTTTGAAAATTGTAACTAATCCATAAGCGATGTTTTTCGGTTTTAATTTGAAAGTTAATCTATTTTTATAAGGAAAAGAATGTGATTTAGTAACATGGAATCGACCAGTGTCCTTGCTAATAAATATAATTTGATTAGTATAGGTATTTAAACAAACTGGGGTATTATGATATATTATTTTAACTTCACCAGTTGGTGTTATAAGTAATCAGTATTTCATGCAGTCGACGCTTCGCAAAAATTTATTTGCATCTTCAGGACACTAAAAATACAGTAAGTTAATACAATATGCAATGGAGTTGCCTAAGAGTATATAAAAAAGGGGATAAAAAGTACTTACGCCTAAATTGTGATAAATTTAATTTACCCTACAAATCAGAAAACTTACCCCTTCAACAACTTGTCACGGGTGTCGAATACATAATATACAAAGAAGAACACGAAGATAACAAAATTGAAAATAGAAATAAATGTGTAAACATTATATCAAATCAGTTGAACAACCAGAAACCTTTAAACTTCAGTCAAAAACGCTTGATAGATATGTCGAAAAAAACGGATATTTTCCTTAAGAATAATTAAAATAACATTTTGGTAACCAAAGCTGATAAAGGCAATATAAGGGTACTCTTAAATAAATCACAATATGAAAAAAAAATCCTTGGATTTATTAAACGATGCAATAACTTACAAAAAACTTAAAAAGGATCCCACCATTTCTATCCAAAATGCTAATAAAAAAATCATAGATAGATTGAAGTGTGAGAACTTAATTACTGAAGAACAATGTAAAAACTTAAAAACTAAATCAGCAATTCCACCAAAAATATATTTCTTACCAAAGGTGCATAAGAAAGATATACCTCTAAGACCTATTGTATCTTTTGTTAATTCTCCATTATATAATCTAACAAAATTTTTGTGTGAAATTCTAAATAATATGTTCATAGAAGATCAACATTACGTTCGCAATTCTTTTGAATTTGTACAGTTCTTGAGTAACAGAACTATTCCAGAAAATTATGTTCTCGTATCGTTGGACGTAGTGTCCCTTTTCACTAATATACCAACAGAACTGGTCATAACAATAGTTAAAAAGAGATGGAATTAAGTAGAACAAAATACAAAAATTACATTAACAACCTTTATAGAACTGTTAAACTTTGTTTTAAAAAACAATTATTTTCAACATAATAATGAATTTTATACTCAGGTGTTTGGTCTTGGTATGGGTAATTGTCTGTCACCTATTTGCTCAGACCTACACAGTTGAAAATAATATGTTAAATTTAACATTTTTTTGATGTTCCATCTGGTCCACACCCAAAAATATGTAAAATGGCTGATGTACGTGTCTGTCAAATTTTACGTTATGCGTTGTGTAGAAAATGATTAACTGAAAGTGTTATACTATTTTGAAGTATTATTGTATGTCAACTTATACATACAGATTTGTGAAAATAAAAGTTAAATTGACATATGGCATATGTTAAATAGAGGAAAAACGACAGTGGTTTTTAACATTTGATCTACGTAGTTGTAACATATAGCTATAGTGAAATTAACATTTGATCTAAAGTTAAAAATACACATATAAATAGTACTTTTAACATAAGATTAATAGTAAATAAATATATTACGTAATAATTACATTATTATATACAGTGTGTCCACATTAAGGACTTACCACCCTTGTAAAATTTTTATTTTTTGATCGATTTTGATAAAAGTTTTTTTATAGGTATAATAGGTATTCAAAATGCGCATTCAATGAGTAGGTAACTTTATTCTTGGGTTGTAATCATATAAGAAAAAAAGTATTATTTTTTTATTTCTAGTTATTACCTATTGTTTTTAACATTAGAACAAATGTTTAATATGCGCATTTTTAATGTATACCTAACAAAAAAAAGTTTATCAAAATCGGTCAACAAATAAAGATTTTACAGGGGTGGTAAGTAGGTACTTAATGTGGACTCACTATATATTATATTAAATATATATATATATATATATATATATATATAATACTCGTAATAATACCTTTCTCGATACTTACCTTTTAATAAACTTTATACTTTTACTGTTTCTTGCACTGCAAAGGACTGGAACAACACTGCATGACTATAACTTGTTTTATAAATCTCGGGCAATAACATCTTTTTAGCAACTAGCAACTATGTGAAGTAAATGGGTGATACTTGCAAAATGAATACAACAATTTTGATTTGTGTTTTTTTTATTTCAAAACAAAAGGGTTACATATTAGGATTAGGCAGATTAATAATAATAATAGCAGATACATCTATACTATATAAAATAAATATCAAATTATCTTTTAATAACTATGATCACTATAGGTATACCAATATACAAAAGGCAACTGTTTAAATTTATTCAAAACAATTTAATAACAGGTAAAATTAAGAATTATTCAAATAATGTAGGTATAAAATCTAAAGATCTAGGCGGAACAACATAAAAATGAGAAATAAGGGCATTTGTTAGGTGCGGCAAATTCATAATTAAAGAGCCACCCCTGGTTAACATAATACCTACATATAAAAACCCTGGAAGTGGGTACTTATATATAATAATATCGTCAAGACAAAATAATAGTAATTGCCCCCTCCCCCGCACAAGCATGTGGTTGCTTCTGGGGTACTCCTAGTTTGGAGTATTGCGAGGGTGAGAATTATTATTATTATAATATGTGTAGGAATTTGAAATATCACTTACGTGGATTTTTTTGTACACACACTATTACCGTACAATTACTACACAGCAACACACGCTATTAATCGATAGGAATTGGCACCTGGCACGCGACGCAATTCTGGACTGACTGAGATGAAAACGACTTGACCAAGTGTGATAGCCGGGAAGCGAAAACAACAGTCCAATCATTCGATTTTAACAAATACTGCGTAGAGCCTTACATTTTTATGAGTCGAAATGACACTGAAGTTTATGTTGCGTTGCAAAATGAATAACTTAATATGTAAACTCTACATGCATGAAAGTACTAAATGCACGTATTCTGTTATTCAAAACATATCGAAATAAGTTAAATAATAAATGTTAAACTTAATACAGAAGATAGTTACATCAACACATTGTACATATTCAGAAATATTTTTAACATTTGCGCGAGTTAAAATGTTACAGTTTTACACATTGACGTATCTAGATGATTCGACATATTGCTCGTGCGTTAATTTAAGTAACAATGTATGTCACTTTTTGACACAAATATATTAACATCCGAAAAAAGTAACATACTTCAATCCGATTTTTAACTGTGTAGTTATGTCAGAACTACAGTCGGTATGTATATCAAAATTAAATTTTTATGTCCCCTTTTTTAAACGATACGTAGATGACATCATAACAGCTATACCGAAAGATAAACATGACACTCTTTTGAGTACTTTTAATAGTTTCCACAATAGGTTAAAGTTCACCATAGAGAAAGAACAAGAAAATAAATTAGCTTTTTGGATGTTTTAGTTATCAGAATGAAAGATAATACATTGAAAACAGATTGGTACCACAAAGAAACATTTTCCGAAAGATTTCTAAATTTTCACTCATCCCATTCTTTTAAACAAAAATTAAACGTTATAAAAAACCTAAAAACACGATCCTTGAATCTTTCTTCTCCGGAATTTCATGAAAAAAATTTGAATTACATAAAAACAATGTCACAAAAAAACAATTATCCCACATCGTTACTAAATACATTGTTATATAATAATAGGAATAATAATATCAATTCGTCAGATCATAAGTTAAAAATTGTCGGTATAATTTTTTTTTTTAAAGTTTATATAAAAATATAATACTGCAAAAGGAACACATAAAAAATCAGAAAAACATTAAAATTACTTACATTTTTGAATCATAACGACTATGAACGTTATGTTATAAATACTGTTGTTTATATAAACCTCTACGTCGATTTCAAAATGATCAACAAGTTTCTTCAAAAAGTCAAAATAATTTAAACATATCTGTTGTGGAGGATAATTGTTTTAAACAAAGAGATGTTTCAGAGGTTAGCAAATGGTTCGAAATCTGTTCACGTATGCTCTGCGTTAAAATATTTTATACAAGTAAAAAAAGGTGGAACTGACACGTAGTGTTTTTTTTTAACATTTCGGAAATATACCGTGACAATAATAATTTTAAATTTTTGAAAAAAATAGTTTTTAATAATTTTTAAACAATCCTGTTGGTGAGGTCCAAAAAACAAAATATAAAAGAATAGACATCAAACAAAGTTTAAGAAATTAGATTGTTATAAATATGTGAGAGGCCTTCTGTGTCAGTTCTAAAGTTTACGCAATTTTGTTGTTTTTTTTATGTGGATCATTTCAAAAACATATCTCTTCAATTGGTCATTTTCTTTACAAAGAACAACGGGGTTATTAAAATCAAAATTGTGGAAATTATCTAATGCATGTTTACAAAGGGCAGTTGACTTTAAATTTTTATTTTTTACATCATATTGGTGTCTATAAATTCTTTTGTGAAGATATTGTTTTGTTTGACCGATGTAAGAAGCTTGACAATCTGAGCAGTTTATTTTATAAATAAGATTTGTTAGGAAGTTAGTATTAATATTTGGTTTTAAATTTGAGAAAAACATTTTTGAATTATTTTGGGTTTTATGTGCAACACAAACATTAAATTCTTTGAAGATTTTTGCGATTGGTCTGAACCAACAATATCTTCACAAAAGAATTTATAGACACCAATATGATGTAAAAAATAAAAATTTAAACTCAACCACAATTTTGATTTTAATAACCCTGTTGTTCTTTGTAAAGAAAATGACCAATTGAAGAGAAATGTTTTTGAAATGATCCACATAAAAAAACAACAAAATTGCGTAAACTATAGAACTGACACAGAAGGCCTCTCACATATTTATAACAATCTAATTTCTTAAACTTTGTTTCATGTCTTCTTTTATATTTTGTTTTTTGGACCTCACCAACAGGATTGTTTAAAAATTATTAAAAACTATTTTTTTGAAAAATTTAAAATTATTATTGTCACGGTATATTTCCGATATGTTAAAAAAAACCACTACGTATCAGTTCCACCTTTTTTACTTGTATAAAATATTTTAACGCAGAGCATACCTGAACACATTTCGAACCATTTGCTAACATGTAGCCACCTCTGAAACATCTCTTTGTTTAAAACAATTATATCCTCCACAACAGATATGTTTAAATTTTTTTGACTTTTTGAAGAAACTTGTTGATCATTTTGAAATCGACGTAGAGGTTTATATAAACAACAGTAACATAACGTTCATAGTCGTTCTGATTAAAAAATGTAAGTAATTTTAATGTTTTTCTGATTTTTTATGTGTTCCTTTTTCAGTATTATATTTGATATAAACTTTTTAAAATATTTTTAGACTGACAATTTTTAACTTGTACCTGAAGATGGCTTAAAATCCGAAACGTACGTTGTAAAATATTTTAAAAATAAAAAAGGATAGCTTTTGGCTCTTCATTTTAAATACAAATTGGTACAATACCCAGGAATTTTATTTGAATTACTCTATACCTACCAGGAAGAAAACAAGGGAAATTTTTTATATTACTGGTCTCTCAGAAAGAATACGAAACGTGCTTTCTGGCATAACTTTCAACAACATACATGTTACCGTTACTTTCAAAAATGAAAATAATATTAAAAATAGATTTTATTCGACACTAAAGGCAAAAACAGAAAAATCTTTCAAGTCTAATGTTATATATAAGATTCCTTGCAAAAATTGTAATAAATGTTACATAGGTCAAACAGGCAGATACCTAAAGCAGAGATTATACGAACACAAGAACGATGAAAAGAATTACTCTAAAAAACAAATGCCACTGCTTTAGTCGAACATAGAGTGAATACTGGACATTGTTTTAACTTTGATGAAACGTCAATATTAAGTGAACAAAGAATATAAAAAAAACGTTTAATTTGCGAAATGTTGTGTATTAGACAACACAAAAATTCAGTAAACAAAAGAACCGATTTCGAAGGCTTAAGTACATCTTACTTCAATATTTTAGACAAATTAAAAATGTATAAATAATATATATAAATATTTCATTGTTATCTTCATATGTTATCTATTACATTAACTTTATTATCTCCTTCAGTCGGTCTTTAAAGATTTTTTGTGCCTTAGTTGCTTTTTTGTTTTGGTCGCTATTTTTTATGATTTGATATAGCCGAACTGTATTAAGGCGCTACGATACCCCCCATTTTCAAGGGTTTCGTAGTTTACATCTCCTACTTGCATTTCTTAATATTTTCACTTGATTTTTTTTTGTGGCTTAGATAAAACTACGAAGAATCGTCGTTGTGTATCACGAACTGTGCAGGACTAATGCGACACTGTGAAAAAAAATGCCAAACATACCCGAAATTCGACTATATTCGGTTAAGAATTTCGAGTATTTCCACCGCTCAAAAATAATTCGAAGGACACAACGACGATTGAGGCATTCTATAACATTATTTTAAGACTACTTTCAAGTCGATACGTTTGTTCGTTTGGCTATGATTTGAAAACTACGAACCCATTGCCCGGCAATAAAATGATCCGTGAATTGGCCATTCAAGCAGGAATTAGACGTACGGAGATAGGCGGGCGGGCGGGCGTTCGCTGGAACTCGTGGTTCCCCTACTTCCCCCTACTTCGGCGTACCTCACCGGGCTCGGAAACCACGTTAGGAGAACTTTCAATCGATATCAGATGGTTCATTTTTCTTCATTTTTCATTTTATTAGTCTCAGTCTCCCTTATTTGTGTTTCGCTTGTTTTGAATGTTAGTATGTTAGCAAATATTTATATTTCCGAGTACCCGAAGAAAATATTTTCTACCGCGACATTATGTATGTCGACTGGCATATAATAATACTCATTATTATTATTCCTCCAGGAATTATAAATAAATAATTATTAATCCATTGCGCCACAAATAAATTTTAGAAAATAAATAATTATTATTCACAAAGTACCTACTTTTTGCTTTTGTGTAAAATGGTTTAATCCCTAGGGCATAAAATGGCCTGGTCGTGCAAAAAGAGTAAATTTAAATTCTAGACCAAATTGTGCGCTTGATTTTTACTTTAAAAATGTGATAGGTACAAGTAATAATTTTGCCAAATAAATGGGTCATGTGAAGCATTTTTTGAAAACGAATTCCTATGTAAATCGCTGCATGATAAAAGCTAATTTATATACTTTCCAGAGGGAACGATAATAATTCTGACATCCAGTCAGTTTTAGAAACTTCTTCGTTAGAAGATTGTTCGAAAGTCATTGGAGTTGAAAATCGGGCAAAATAAAAATAGTACATTTTATTGTTCCAGTCTGTCGAATTTATGACATTTTAATACATTTTCTAGGATGTTCGATAATTCAGATTTGTCAGAATAAGGTTCTGAAACTGAACCGCAGTCAGGGCAAGAATACCTATAATGTTTGATAATGATGTCACAACAGTCACATGTAGTGAAACCAATAGGAGTAATTTGTGGGCTTGAGTGCTTTTATTCCCGTAGGTACCTAATATGGTTTCCAGAATTTGAGAGAGGGGTACCTACATATTTTGCATTTTGCACACTTATTCGGATTTAGGTATAAGTAGTACTGCAGGTGCATAGGGTTTGGGAAACAAACTTTCTGGGAAAAACAGGGCTTTGAATGGAACATTTACAAGGGATTAGAAATTAATAGCTCCTATTATCCCACAACTATTACTTTATTTAAAAAGGGAGACCAGTTTCGTAACTCTATAAATTAGTCCTTGAGGATGTAATTTTATAGATTAACGAAATCGTTGTGATATAATATGGCCTATTCACTCTAATCCCTCTAAAGTGAACTCTTACAGTGTAGAAAGTTTTTAGTTAGATTTATTTATTATTACACAAATGTAAATATGGAATACCTACTAGTTATATAAAACATTTTGAAGAAGTAGACTTTAGACGCACTTTTTTAGTCGTAGCAACACTATTATGCAGAACAATTATCCAATCAAACATTAATAGATGTTCAACTGACCCTAATGTGGTTCAAGAAGAATTCGGTAATCGAATCGTTAATTTAGATTTTATAATTGAGCAATTACAGAAGTTTTTTTATACACGAACCCTTCATAGCATGCACCTTTGCTGATATGAAAAATAATAGTAAAATTGCTTCGACGCCAAAAAGCTATGCAGTGTGTTGCCAACGAAAAGTGAACGCCCTGAAAAATATCATTTTTGCAATAAAGCAAACAGGCCACCGCCGTTTTTTAAATATATATTCGCGCTTCTTCGTCGGCATCGGCGAGACTCGTGTGACCCCGGCGGCCGTGGGCGGCGGCCGGCACGAATTATTATTTCATATTATCTACACGTCTACACAGGAAAAAAAGACTGTTGTGATTTTAGTGAGTTCGTGTATATAGTCACTTTTCCATTACCTACTTTAAATATACAAGCAAATCCATGTGGTCCCAACAATATAATCTATACTTTTGACGTAATTGCAGATGAACCAATAAGTTTAAAATAGTTTGAATTTCCGTTAAGAAGACGTATTGTCACTTCGATACTAAAATTGGCATACTACAATGAAAGCATAACCTCGGTTTTAAAATATCTTATGTTTTATTTAAACAATTAAATTTATTTTATTTGAATAATAATAATTCTCACCCTCAGACTACTCCAAACTATATAAGAGTACCCCAGAAGCAACTGAAAAAACATTATAATTCATTGGATGAACAAAATAACTTAATTGCAACTTTTATATTCATCAATGTAAGTAATCATAGTCCAAGCAAATTGTCATTTTTTATGGAGGTAGAAAAAAAATGAGTCTTAACAGGTAGATATTTTCAGGGTTGGTTGTGGGTAGCGTCCTGAGTATAACCCCAAAAAATCACCGTCGAAGTCGTGTTACGAACCCCGCAATAGGAGTGGTTTTGCAAACATTTTTTTGCAATTTTTTTTCTTCTCATGTGTACAATTTTTTTTCTTCTTATGTATACATTATTACGTTCTCTACAACTTTCCCTCATGAAGTTTTTTTTTAACTTCAATACTTCACGAGATATAGGTAAAAGATCACCACTATCTAAAGTGCTTTATAAGGGTAAAAAAAAATTCTTTAAAACAAGCTGATTTTTTTCAGGGTTAACTGGGGGTTAACTTAGGAGTGCACACAGTGATCGCAAATTAAAGGTTTTGAATCAACCCTACACTCTATATCGTTCGTAGTCATAATGAACACTGCAAGTGAATGGCTATAATTGATATTAGTACCCACAATTAAGTATTACAAATCCAGCAAAAATTCAGTGACAATAGTTGTAATTTCAGTATAATGAACAGTTAAATGTATCCCTATTTAATTCAACACCATGAAACGTTATGTTGTTCTGACAAAAGAATGTGCTTAGAAAAGAAGTATTATAGAATCAATTCCAGAACACGCTATTTATTGAAATAAAATATTACATTTAAATTATTCATTAGAATTCAATATCAATTGTAATTGAATTGATTATTGTTAGTTACAAAAAAGCTTCTGCTTGAGTTTGAGGAATAATATCTCATATTGAATTAAACAGGGTTTTTTTACAAAGTGACAGATTTTTCTCAGTGTAGTACCCACGGCCGGCCTGCCCCTCAATCGTAGCACTATGAAGGGGCAGGCTGGAGTGGGGAGTCGTGGGGACCAGAGGAAGGAAAAGGATAGGCATATCTAATCGAGCGGCGTTTGTCCTGAATTGAGTCGGGCACTTGAGGCGGATTTCATAAGTATCGTAGCCTCTTAAGGTATTTTCGCAGTTTTGGTCTGAATGTATGCATTTTAACACTGTTTTAATTTTGTTCATGTCGTTACCTATTATGATGTTATTATGTTTAATTTTAAGTGACCAGGAAGAATCACAATTTAGGCGTAAGTACTTTTTATCCCCTTTTTTATATACTCTTAGGCAACTCCATTGCACATTGTATAACTTACTGTATTTTTAGTGTCCTGAAGATGCAAATAAATTTTTGCGAAACGTCGACTGCATGAAATAGTGATTTTTTCATCTAATTCCGATCCAGACCCCAAAATAATTAAAGTCTACGTTCAAAAATTATAAAAAGGATCGTCCATATACTTTGCGTTATAAGTAATATCTAAAATTACTTGGAGTATTTTGATCATTTTCATTTATTTCATGGTTTACTTCAGGGAATTCGGATTCTAAATATTTCTGTACTTCCTGGTCTGTTACTGTTATGGAGTTGTCTAAAAATTTGGGTTTTAAAAATTGATTTACATATCGATTTTCGATAGGTATCTCCAGTATTTCCTGCAACTGATTGATTTTCAATAGCCTTAACTTTACTAGGTATCATTGTTATTTCGACTTTTCCTTGCCTTTTCCGTTTATCGTTTTAAAAATTCATGTATCGCTTTTTCTAAGTCTAGGTCTTCGCTACTTGATTTATCAATTCTTTCAGGAAGATATTTTACCGTTATTGTGTTGCCTTATACTATCCTTTTCTATGCATTAAATTTTATCGGTTCTTCAAAGTTTACCTTTCTTGTTTCTATCATCAGGGAAATTTTGATATTTTTAGGATAGGTTCTGGTTGATTTCTGTTTGTAGAGAAAATTGAGTTTTCTCCCAAAACGTAATTATCTATATAGCAAATAATAAATAACTATTTCCACTTGTACAAATTTAAAAATAAAATTGATCATTTTCGTAATTATATTCCAGTCTAGTTTATCAAGTCCTGATGCAATTTTTGGTATGGCTAAATATCGTAGGATATGCTCAATTATATGATTTCTTAAATTCCTTAAACAATTAAATAAATTAATTTATGTAGGTTTCTCATAATAATAATTTTTCGTTATTAAATAGAAAATAAAACGTTCCTTATCATTTAAAATTGCTACTTCACCAACTTTTGCTTATTTTGATTCTTCAACTAGGTGACATTAATTATATTTTTCATTAAACTGTAGGGTATATACCTGCTCCTTAGAAACTTCTTCAATAACTTCACTACTAATTTAATTTCAAAATTATTATCATTGCTATAAACTTCATCATTTTCATAACTTTCGTAAGGTACATTGTCGATTTTTCCTTCATTGTCGATATTATTACAACTTATAACTTCATTATTTTCTCTTATCGAAACTTCATTATTTTCTGTATAAACTACATTTATTTCATAGCTTTCATAAAATATATCGTCATAAACTTCTTTATTCCTATCATGAACATTAGCAAAAATCATTATTAAAATCTTGAGTAGGTATATAAATTGAGAGCATTAATCATCTTCGAAGCATCGTCGTTATTTAAAACTGTCGTTGTCTCAGGAAAATAAAGACTAGTTATATTGCGTTGGGGAACAATAATATCATTATTGAATTTGTTACTGGGATTTTAGCATCATGTGCATTAACATAATCATTATGGATTTTAATGACATCGGGATTTATTTTTTCTTTTTATAGGAGATGGCCTTGCTTGACGAAAATTCTCAGAACTTATATTTTGAGTATAAATTTGGGTTTTATTTTGATGTGGTTTTTGTTGGGCAACATTTTCATATTCAATCGCATACATTTCTTCAGTTATAGCATTATTTTGTGACTGAAAGCTATCTCGGAGAAAATTAATTTGTCGTGCGGAAAAACTTCGTTTAATTTCTAAGGTCTGAATTATAATTATTATTAAAATAATTATTTCGAGTCATTTGGGAAGTTATTTTTATGGGTTCGTATTGTCTTTGTGAGTTTTGTCCAGTAGGTCTGAAAACATTACGGGGTGGTCCGAAAACTTGTCAGTTGGTGGGATGACCTCTTGGTTGATTATTAATTAGTTGCATATTTATAGGTTGACGCACGGAAAAACTGGTCTTGTTGAGAAGTTTTGATTCTGGAAATTATTCCTATAGGTTGGTTATTATAACTTTGGTAATTATATCTTGGACAATTATTTTGATAATTAGAACGATGAAAATTATTTTGGAAATTGTTATTTTGATTAAGTTGGGAAATTGGAACCTATTGGCTATACACTATTCTTATTACGCTTAAATCCACATACCAATAACGTTGTTTTTGCACTCGACGCGCGTTTCGCTAACCAAGTTAGCATCATCAGGAGATGATTAAAACTAACTGCCAAGTTGGTCAGGGAGACCAAAAACGGCCAGTGACAGTCGGTGTTGGTTCATGTACTCACGTATAGGTGATCAAGTTGCGCCCGTAGCGAGCGCTTTTTTAGACACACCCTCGTTATGGTACTGAATTTATATTCAAACATTAAATTAAACAAACCTGTTAATAAAAAATACCATTCTGAAAAACGAACATCTCTAAAATCCGCATAAAATTACTTACTTATATATTGGGCAGGACTTGTTGTAAAATTGCCAGAGGGAATGTAATTTACTAATTTTCAAAATAAACTTTCAACGAATACTGTCTTTCTATTTCGACCGACCTGCGGCAAATATATTAAAGGGTGGTGAGTATTATGCGCATCCTTCACCTGGAAGAATTTATTGCAGGATTGATTAGTTGAGAGTTTTGTTGGGCGTTACAGAGGTGATACCCGCTTAGGCGCTGACTTCTCGCTATAGGTACCTACCTACGCACCATCAGACTCCCACGACCACAACGGCTTGCCGTGCGCAACCTCGCGAAAAACAATAGCGGGCGGCTCGGCCGTGCTTTATTGGCCCAACAGTTCGCAAATGGACAATACAGGCGGCGGCGGCGCCGCCGCTAGCCCCGCCCCCCGTTGTTCGAGCGTCTATTGTCGCGGATCGCGCCGCCGCGCCGTCGTCACGCGCCCTCCAGCACAATGCGTTTATTAATGTTTGGTCCCAATCGGGGCGCCCGCCAACGCGCCAAGGCCTAAACCTAAAACGGGGATCCGATGTAGGTACTTCACCATGAAGAACCATAAACTTAATTTTTTACCAAAAATAGAATCAATCGTTCAACGCATACCTACCTAATTATTGTAGGCGCACTGACTGAGAGATTGCGCCCGCGGGGAAGCGGGGAGCGCGGAGAACGATTTGTCGCTATTGGCCGACTGCAACACTGCAAAAAATGTACCGCGCTTTCGCAATTAAAAATGGAACCAAGGCGAGGTTCAGAGGACTGATTATCCCTAGGCGTGCGCGTCGAAATATATAGTTTTGAAAACTTCTTAGTATTATTAATTTCGACGCGCACGCCTAGAGTCCTCTGAACCTCGCCTTGGTTCTATTTTTAATTGCGAATACGAAAGCGCGGTGCATTTTTTGCACTGTTGCAGTCGGCCAATAGCGACAAATCGTCCTCCGCGCTCCCCGCTTCCCCGCGGATGCAATCTCTCAGTGCGCCTACTTTACTTATGAAATTATATCGATGAGTAGGGGAGCGAAGGGTAATCACGAACAGCGACTAATGCCGAACATCCATTTTTATCTTATAGTGCCACCTACACTGAAAAAAGTCTCAGGAAACTTACATTAATGTTACATCAAAAATCTTTGTAAATTTTTACATCTTATTTGTGGATCTACATGAATTCTCAATATTCCACAAGGATAATTGAAAAATTACATAAAAATGTATAAATACTCCAAAATAACACTTCACTCTGGGAATTTACATGTTTATTACATTTCAGTTAGTAATACTACGTCAAAATTCTATATTGATATGTGAAATTACATTAGTTTTACCATCGTAAATGTAAGATCACATTACTTTTACTCTCTATTATGTAAAGTCCCATGACAATTACATCTCCATAAAATAAAAACGAAATACTATGAAAGGTACAGTCGCGGACAGTTGGTATCGAACGACCTGAAGAGGTTTCTCGTGGCTATCGTTACAGGGCGCGCGGAGACGGCAACAGCGCGCGCCTTCGGCATCGGATGGTTCGAACGGGTGTCTTGTTCCGAGAATTCTTTGCAAGCGATTAAGCCGATGTCACCGAAAGGGTTAAAAAAAATTAAGGAATCAGTATTAAACTATTTATTAAAACAGTTCACAAGTATACAGTATGATTTTTTAAACTACCACCGCGATTTCCTCGCTTATTTTGCGCCCTACAAAAAAAACATGAGAAACAAAAAGGTGACAATTTTGGACAGCTAAGTGGCCCTGAAAAAGTAATCAACATCCATGGTCAACTTGTCGCGCAATATAAAAAAACCTCCAATTGAGCAAAATTATTAAATAGCCGTAACATACCTATTTATTTTAAGATACCGAAGAAAACTTTTATATTGAAAATTGATGGCACTGAGAAGCTTTATGCAACTGGGTGCTCAGATAGTTTCTGAAAATTACACAGGCTCTTCGGCTCTGTTGAGGCCATTGTTTTAGTTATTAAAGGCCATTGTTTTAGTTTATTAAAGTAGTTATTTGGCTCCCTACTGAAAAATCTTAAGAAACAAAAACGTGTAAATTTTAGATAGTTGGTTAATGTTAAAAAAAGAAGTCGGTATCCATGGCCAACTTTTCGCGCAATACCAAAAAAAACTTAAATCAACAAGAATCTGAAAACAATCAATTTATTTTGAAAGTCGAGGGAAAATTTTAATTGGAGATTAGCGGCAATTAGATCACGCAAGAACATTGACAAAAGAAAATTTTCATACAATTTGTACTAGTTTTCCCGCTAATTTGTTTAAAGTGTGAAGTCGAAATAGCAATTAAAAACATCAACAGTTATTCAAATTAAAGACAAATTTTCTCATATTAAAGATCTTGTTTGATCAAAAAAAAATTAAATAAATTGATAGTTTTGTTTTCACATTTTTGTCGACTTGAGTTTTTTTTTGTATTGCGTGAAAAGTTGGTTATGGATGCCGATTTATTTTTTAACATCACCTAGCCGTCTAAAATTGCCATATTTATTATGCTTATATAAGCTTACTTACATAAAAAAAATATATTTAATGCAGTGATAGGGCCAAAGCGAAAAATGTTTTTCAAATAAATCAAAGTGTGCCAATTGTTTCTAAAATTGGTAGTATGGAGTATCCTTTACTTTTGAACAACTTTTCCTAGCAACTTATTTCCACATAAGAAATGTTAGCAAAGTTTTTATCAACAGTAACTTTTTGCGGTAAAATTAAAGATAAGAAAGTGTTCCTATTCAACACCTCTTCTGTGGACATACTGTATATACATAGTGTATTTGGAAATGAAAGGAAGGTTTATGGCTTATTATAAATATAAATGCAAATTCTTTATCAGAGGCTCGAGAGTCCGTCATAAAATACTACATAACTCGCCCGAATATTAATTTGCGTATTTATCCTCATCAGATTTTTAGCAAAAGAGCACGCCACTGAAATGGTCGAATTTTCCTTCTCAATCAATATTTATGGCCTCCTTTCATTTCCAAATACACTAAGTATAGTTGTCAGCGGTTTTAGACATTAAGTTAATAAATATTTTGCGTTGCAACAAAAATGTATTTTTATGTTATAATAAAAAAATATGTAGTAACACTAAAAATATATTTAGCTAATAACCCTAGAATTAAAAAAGTTAATTAAAAGGATTTTCATAAATTATTCTTTTCTTTGCAAAATAAGTATTTGTTCCAACATTTAGTTGTTAGGTCTCGTAGTCCTAAACATAAATGATTATAAAATAAAAGGGGTGTCCCTTTTATTTATTTTTTCTTATTTTTGAAGAAATTGGTCAGAAGTTTTAATAAATTGGTTTTCGTGGTGCTGCAATGCTCCATTGTTTCTCATAAAATGCCCTTCAACAGATAAATGAGATTAGGGGGTCACAGACATAAAATTACCCTTGTAACTTAATAGAGAGTTATTGCAGAAACTGTTTTTGGCATTAAGCAGTATTTAAGACGACCTTATTTGAATACTCTCATACGTTATTTATGATTCTGACAATAGTTATTGCAAGTCGTAATTTATGTATCCAAATTAAGGGCTTGTTTACGTTTACTTTATTGTTTTGTATTTCTACACTTTCACTAGAATATTATGTGCTTTTATAATTTTGCTCCGGAAAAAACTGAGAAAACAGCCAAATAACCACGGAACACCAAGGTGAAAGACTAATGAAAACAAACAAGGTGCAAACGCAAACAAGCAACGAACATTTTAGGTTAAGTCCTACTTTCACAGAACACTAGCGTTTTCTGACAAATCAGAATTTATTTTAAGAATTGTGACAAATAAGGTAAAAATAACATATATTATGGTATACACAATAAACAAAAATAAAGGAAAATAACCTTATTATGGACGACCTTATGTCAAACTACGACTGCGCATGCTCAAATGTCAAAATAACGTCAAAAAAGAGCGCGACGTTATTTATTTCTGCAATAACCCTCTATTATTTAAATTGCATACCTTTATCAATAACATCAGAAGACACACAGCAGGGACACGTGTCAAGCTTTACACACCTCCCTGGACCTCAATGTGATTACCTGGATAAAATAAAATAATTTCAGGTGATTGAGGACTTCCACAAGCTGGATATAATGATTACGAAGTTTTATTAGAACCACCGACACAGGAAGAATCCGAAAAAACTATAAACCCATTAAAATCTTTATGACTATAACATAATTAAATAAAGGCAAGAAATCAAATGCATTTTCCATTATTATATTATATGTATATTAATATTTAGTATACCCACCTTGGGATAGGATGACTTTCTGAACTCTCCTGCTCATCGAATCTATGAGTTGGCAGCAGAGATCATGGGTTACGACTTCATCCCACGTTTGTTGAATCTTCTGCCAAAGTGCCTCCCTATTTTCGGGTACGAAGTTCTCCATTGTCCGCGCCATTCTGCCCCACACATTCTCAATGGGATTCAAGTCAGGACTCTTCGCCGGCCATTGCAACTTTTCTACGTTGTTTTCGGTGAACCATTCTTGCTGTATGCACAGGAGCGTTATCATGCTGGAAAACGAAGCCATCGGGATACATTTCCGTTGCAGTTGGTAACAATCCGCCTTCGAGTATCTCGCAATAGCGAGCTGCTGTGAAGCGGTCGTCGATTCTCCAACAAATGCCAGGTCCACGGTAGCTTATCCAGGCCCATATGTTGACGGAAAAATGCCCACTCCTTTTCCTGGGTGACACAAATCTTTCGTCATATCTTGAACTCACCGAAGGTCTATATACTCGCACTTTGCCATTGTAATGGCTTTGAAAGATCTTTTCGTCGCTAAATATTACCTTCTCCCAATAATGTGGCGGTAAACGCTGAAACTCTCGGCATATCTGCAACCTGACTTCCTTATTAGCCTCGGTCAGCTGAATTTTGTTGCTGGCCGTGCGAGATTTCAGATTGGCTGCATCTAATCTCCTTCGGGCAGTTCTAACACTTGCTGGAAATTGTGTTGCAGATACTGCTTCAACGGCGGATTTAAACGGATTTGCAAGGCAAAAATTAGCTAGTTGCTCATCTTGTTGGTCAGACGTAATTTTCACATTTCCTCCTCTATGTATGTTTTCCACGCTTCCGGTTTCGTCATATTTCTTCTTTATATTGAAAATGGTGCTTTTAGATACACCAAATTCTTCGGCCAGTCGGGAAATAGCCCAACCATTTTCTAGTTTGGCGATGATACGGTGCTTGACGGATTCACTCAAACGAGGCATAACGAACACTGTTAGTTACTCTCTCGAATTAGGATACTGACTAAATAATTTTAGCCCACCCACCTTAGTATTTATACAAAGGGCTAGGAGCAGGTATAATCGATATTTTCAAAATCTACATCCAATTCAATATTACAATTATTAAGTTAATCCCCTAAATTTAGTTATATTAAGTGCAGGTAGGTATAATTAATAAATACCTATTTAAAAAGATATAAATATCTATGCTAAAATATTTCAACTCAGGTAATCCGATAAACCATTAATTTTGTGCCATACATTTTCTAATTAATATTAAGAGCCCCCATATCTACTTTTAAACATATTATACAAATCCTTGAAATCTTTAATTTTTGAGATAATCGCTTGATCTGTTTTTTGTCCGAAAGGACTTCAAAAGCCGCTTATTTTAGCAATCCTGCCATTTTCAAATTGCAAATCCAGGGCCGGCTACGATTTTTTTATTCCCCCGATTTTCACAAAAACCATTTAGCCATTTTTTTATTTAAAATCTGACACCACAGCGTCAATCAGGACAGTCGAAAACCCTTTATATACCAAATTTGAACAAAAAATATAGAGAGAGTTCTATTCTACAGGATGTCAAAATTGAGCAAAATAGGAAATTTAAAGAAACCTCTTCAGGCATCTCTGGCGAGTCAAGTCATAAAAATTCAGCATTTTCAGATGGGGCAGAGAAAAATACCCTGTATTGAATCTTTGCACACCAACACTTTGAGTGGTTCTGTTGACAATTAAACTATTTTGACGGGATTCCATGGCACACTTGACTCGCCAAATGCCTGTAAATTTCCTATTTTGCTGAACCTTGACATCCTGTAGAATAGATCTCTCTCTAAATTCTTTGTTCAAATTTGGTATATAAAGGGGTTTTAGGGGGATCCTGATTAACGCTGTATTGGTAGATTTTAAATAAAAAAACACTCAAAAATCGTAGCCGGACCTGGATTTGCCTTTTGAAAATGATAGGAAGGCTAAAAGAAGCGATTTTTGAAGGCCTTTCACACAAAGAATGTTCAGGGATTATCTCCAAAAATAAAGATTTTATTAATTTGCATATGTTTAAAAGTAGACACCCTGTATATTAAATTATTGTTTTTGAGAAATTCTTCGGAATTCTATTGTGGCTCAAATTGACTATGGATTTACCTAATTTCATATTCCTAATTAATACAGGGTGCTGGCAGCAAAGGAAGGAAAATCGAGAAAAAGCAACTTTTATTGTGGTGTTGATTCTAATCTCAGCCTTGATATTTATTATTTTTTTATTTCATTATCATAAATACTAGACGGTATAGTAACATGATAAAATAGTACGAAATATTAAATACCAACACTGGGGTTGGAATTATTACCAGCACAAAGTTGCATTTTCCTCGAATTTTGTTCCTTTGCTGTGAGAGGCTGGAGGCTGTAATTTGCATTTTATGGTTCTATTTTTAGCAGACCGGCCGGCTGCAGACTCCAGCGCGATGTTGCCGTCTCCGCGCGCCCTGTAACGATAGCCACGAGAAACCTCTTCAGGTCGTTCGATACCAACTGTCCGCGACTGTACATACAATGCATTACAATAAAATTACGGTTGGAACTTGAAATTCACATTGGAAATACACAGCGACGTGTACTTTTAGGACAAGGGCCTCTGTAAAGTTTCGACCAGGTCGCACCGGCGGCGCCGGCGCCGGAATTTGTTCATTCCTGCGTCATTCGAGATTCCGCGTCGCGACTGTCGCTTGTGTCGTTATCCTCGGAGTGATCATTCAACTTCTGAATCCCATAGTTTTACTCGTGACAAGAAGGTTTGTGATTATGTGATTAAGGTAGGTAAATACCTAAATATAATCTTCACAATTTACGTAGGTAATTATTTTGGCTTTCATTATGTATCCTTGTCGTTTCTGTGGCTTTAAATGCCGTTCTATCCGAATATACAAGAGTCATCAGTATTTACATAAAACTTAACGATAATACGCAATTTAAGTGTATATTTATAACAACTAACTGTTTTATTCGATTCGAAACTTACGCAGTAGCTTTAAATCTCGCACATTGAAAGGATGCATGCATAACACAAAAAATTCCATTGACAAGGTATATTCTACTGAATTATTTTGTTTACAAGAAAAAAATTGTCACTTTTCAACCAACGTTTACAAATTATTCAAAATTCATGTCTACAACCACTTAAAGAGGCGAATCATTATTGTGCCCTTTGAAACACATTTGTAATTCAAAGATTATATTTAAAAAAAGTAGTTAATATAAGAAATCATTTTCTATGAGTTCAAAACAAAACTCCTCAAACAAGTTTTCAAACCTATCTAAAAAAAAAAAGTTTTTGCAAATCGGGGTATATAGGTACAAATAAAAATTTTGGAGGGGTGGGTCACTATTATTAAGTGTGACACTGTATATGCACATAGGTATACTTTCCTTATTTTGTTCTTAGTAATAATGAGCCGTGAAAAAGGTATAATTTTAAATACTTCACAATATAAAGAAAAATGAATTGTTTCCTATTTACCTAAAGTGAGAGAGTTTGCGTATATGTTTGTTTATTCTTATAAAACTAAATGTTGTCTTTACATTGGTTTTTCTTCTTTCAGAAACAGAAAGCGATGGCTCCTTTCAATATTATATATATTATTTACGCCTACAAAAAGTATCTGCTATTTTATGAAACTTATCAGTGATTGTGTTCCTTTTTTTAGTTTGTTAAAGCTTAGTGCAATAAACTGAAATATATCTATGCATTTTAATGAATTTTATTGCAAGCCAGCCCTTACCAACCTTATAACGATTGATAAATGAATTTCCAAACCACGAGACTCGATCTCTACGTCACGTCGCGTCACCGCCTTGAAATTTTTTAAATTGACCATAAATTTCCATATTTTTTGACGGCCATTACATAAAATTATTATGGATCAAGTTTCGTGGTACATGGGTTCTGGACAGTGGCGTCGCGTCGGGGGGGCCTGGGGGGCACAGGCCCCCCCAGTTTTTTAGGTGGGAATTTTATAATAATACCCAAGGTAAAAATGCGGAAATAATGGGGAACTTGAACAAGTATTTTTTATTTCTTTAATATATTTGCCTATCTATAGAAAGAGCACATACTAAATATCAGCCCTCAAATCGCAATATTTAATTTGCAATAAATAATTAAAGTTGTGTCCGCAAGCTATTCATTTGAAACGACACGAAAAGAGCGGGAATGGTTGTGACGTCATATAGCTCGATGGATCAGAAGGCAGTGACAGGAGTGACAGTTA
Source organism: Pseudeuparius sepicola (assembly GCA_963920635.1). NCBI lineage: Eukaryota > Metazoa > Arthropoda > Insecta > Coleoptera > Anthribidae > Pseudeuparius > Pseudeuparius sepicola. The sequence continues at coordinate 33,887,461 of OY987303.1, forward strand.
CACAGAATTAGGAAAGGAAGAATGGAAATTGAACGTTAAAATAAACGGTTCGGCGCCCCATTTCCAGAGGGATCTGATGTAGGTCAAAAATAAGAACCGCCTAAAAATCAAAATTTAACAAGCACTTCTTTAACTGAGGCCACAAGACTAGTAATTCGTAGGTCTCGGGTTCAATCGCACAAGAAGTTTTTTAATTATCACTGCATTCTATTTCTTATATTTATCACTGATTATCATTTTTAGTAATAATTAATTGGACAATGATTATTATGAAGATTATTATACAATTTACACCATAGTGTATTTAAATTCAAAGTACTTACCTACCTAATTTGAAATTGTCAGTAGCAGAAAAAATGTAATACATTAATACAAGTTATATTTTTTTTAAATGGAAACCATAGTTTATATCTCAAAAACTATTAACGCTACCAAAAAACTAATTATTCCATTCGATTCTACGCCAAAACATCTATAAAAATAGTTGATTAAATTTGTCGATATATATAAGTTGTAGCCAGGAGAGAGGTTTCCAAAAACTCGAAAATCTGACTTGTCTCGTTGGTTTATTAAAAATGTGAAAATAAAAGAATAATTGTTATTTTTTTCCCATTCTTGTTTCAGGTAAAGTAAAATTGCGATAAAAAAATATTGAAATTTTGTTCATTGTCTTGAGAAATAAAAATTAAGGTGCCCCCCCCCCCTGCTTCTGAAGTCACGCGACGCCACTGGTTCTGGAAGAGTCGGGGCTTTATTCTCGAAACCAAGAGAAAGGATTTCTCCTACCTTAGAAATTACTAAAAAAATTTGTCATTTGACATTTCCACCTACGCGTGAAAAATTACGTCATATTTGCGTCATTCCTAGGAGAAATCGGTCCTCTCGATTTCGAGAATAAGGTCCCTATAAATGCGAATTACCAGGTTGACTATATCGCACTGCATTTATGGATGGCTGGTTGATAAGGTAAGTATAACCAAGTAGTTTCACTCAGTTAAGCATTGTTTCAAACTAAACATGGTTTAACAAACAAGGGTGCAAACTGCCACTTCTATTTTTGGAATATCTTAATGAGCCTCTGAAAATTTTTATATACCCTACGTTTATTTTTATAGTTCGCAGTTTAAAAAGTTTATAACAAAGTAATATTTTTAGTGTTATTATTTTTGTAAATATAATAAGTACTTTGAAAGTATAGAAAAGCTATAAGCTTTCATATTATATTATTAACTAATTGCTCCAAAAATTACATTTGATACTACTAAAGAACCCCGCAATATTTAATGTAAATTGGTTACCCGTGATATTTTGATGAAATTTATAAGTATGTTATTGGGGATGCAACATTATTGACCATGGGCACAACCCTGTATAGTAGCCGGTGTTAGCTGTCAAATATTGGAATCTAATCTCCAAAAGCAGACTAACTATGGCCGATTTTGATGAACGAGATGTAGATTTCTACTAAGTCGACCTAAGTAAATCGAAGAATGCCAACCATTTTGACATCTGTTCAAACTCCTCCAAACGACAGCACTCATCTTTTTCAGTTTTTGATATTTTATTGTCATTTGACAGATGTCAAAATGGATTTACCTTGGTCCACTTGGCAGAAATCGATATCTCGTTATCATAGGTAAAATGATTTTGGATATTAGATTCTAATCTTTGACAGCTAACACCGACTCACCTGTCATATAATACAAGGTTGTGCCCATGGTAAAAAATGTTGCTTAGAGCATCCCCAATAACATACTTACATTTCATTTCACTTAGATTTACAATCACATACCGCTATTCTACATTTATATAAGTGTACATTTACATAAAAAATACAGTAGATATAATGTAAATTTACTCTCAGATTTATTTCCAAATCAGTAATATCACTGTGATTTTACATTGGTTCAAGTAGGAATATCACAATCAAGTTAGTGTAAATTTATAGGCATTTTACTTCAATTTAAATTGAATTTCACGTTCAAATCAATGTCATTTTACCAAAATTTACTTTAGTTTTGTATCACTTTAGTCGTAATTTCCCAAATTCATAACATGAAATAATTGTAATTTTACACTATGTCTGTAATAAGTTCACGGTCAATTTAATAAAATATTACCATACTTTTACAAAACACTGTAACATTACGATGTGTTGAATTAATTTTTAAAGTATCTTTTCAGATAGAATCACATTATTTTCTGCAAATTTTTCCAAAACTTTGTGATTATACATTAACTTCCTTGAAATAAATACTTTATATTGTTTTAACTTCTACATTATAGTTCATGTAAATTAAATTACAGTAGTTTCCTTGTGATTCTCGATATGCAATTTTACATTTATCTTGATGGCGTTTTGTAACCAGCGTTGATTGTTTTAATTTTACATTAATTCTTTTTACAGTGTATTGGCTTCTACATACAACCATGTCGTATGAAAGAAAACTTTACCTCAAGTTGATCGGTCGAGCCCAAAGGAACCCAGCTTGCCGTTTGTAAAAGTTATGGCGATTTGTGAATTTGTATGTGCCGTGCTATTAATACGCTGTATGCAAAATAAAGGTAAGTTACGTTTGTATTTTTGAATTTTAAAAACATTCATAGCTGGTTATGATCGCTAAACTATTAGTTATCTGTAGAAAAAATAGCTTTATCATAGGTTTGTGTTTTTTTATTTTTATAACCTGAAATAAATACAATGTACATTTCGGGTAATCACGCACAGTGTGTTCGGCATTACCCGACATGTGTTCGGAATTTCCCTATAAGTAAACATAGGTATAGTAAAATTAACCAATAACAATAATCACTAGTACAAATCATAATAATAATAATGTTTTTAGATGCCTAACAAACGTCAAAGAACAACAGCCAAATGTTCATGGTCTGAAGATAATATGAAATCTGCGATAGCAGCTGTACAAAATAGTGACGGATTGAGAAGTTCTGCCCGCCGCTTCAATGTACCTGTAGCTACTCTTCAAGAAAGGGTTAAGAAGGGCCACTATTATCAAGCAAAGATGGGAACCTACACAATATTTAATGAGGAACAAGAGCAATAAATTGCTGATCACTTGTTACAATTAGCCAGAATGTTTTACGGACTACGTAACACCAGTTTAACTGAGACGCGCCGTTCCCTTCCTCACAGATTTAACCGGGATAAACAGGAAGCAGGGAAAGATTGGATGTATGGATTCATTCGGAGACATCCAACACTCAGCTTTAGAAAACCTGAAGCCACCAGAATTAACCGGATTCAAGCTTTTAATAAATAAGATATTGGAAGATTTTTTTTGAAAATTTAGCAATTTTGATGGAAAAATTTAAGTTTTACCCAACTCGTATATTTAATGTAGATGAAACCGGTATCACAACGGACAATAGACCTACTCGCATAATTGGTCCAAAAGAGGAGAAACAAATTGGAGCAGCAACCAGTGCTGAAAGAGGGAAGAATATTACCGTATGTTGCTGCATGAGTGCTAGCGGCTCATATACTCCACCGTTGTTTATCTACCCTAGAATTAGAATGGCCCCTGCTCTAGAACGAAATGGCCCACCTGGTTCAACTTATACATGTACTAAAAGTGGTTGAATGACAGAAGAGGTGTTCCTGATTTGGTTGAAGCACTTTGCTAAAGTTAATAATGCCCAAAAAGATAATCCCCTCCTATTAATTTTAGACAATCATTCAAGTCGCATATCACTACCGACTTACGAGTTTTGCAAAGACAATGGAATCATTATGCTGTCAATACCTCCCCATACATCACATCGCACCCAACCATTAGATTTAACTTTTTTTTCATCGCTAAAAAAGGCGTACAATAATGAATGTGACTTATTTTTGAAATCAAAACCATTTGAAAAAAAATTTGATAACTGATGTTAATACCATATTCACCAAGGCCTAAATTAGAGTCACCAATGCAGAGAAAGCCGCATCAAAGGTTTCGAAAAAGCTGGAATTTTCCCTCTTGATAATAGTAATAATAATAATAATAATAATAATAATAAAAATAATAATAGCGCAGGGGGGCCTGACCTGTGAGAGAGGCAGACCCACGGGTGTGACGATCCCGCGCTCCCCAGTTACGCAGGGATGGGTCTGACCTGTGAGAGGGGCAGATTCACGGGTGTGACGATCCCGCGATTCCCAGTTACGCATGGAGAGGTTTGGCCTGTGACAGGGGCAGACCTACGGGTGTGACAATCCCGCGATCTCCAGTTGCGCAGGGAGGGGTCTAGCTGGTGACGGGGGCTGATCCTCGGGTGTGACAATCCCGCGACTCTCGGTTACACAGGGATGGATCTAGCCTGTGAGAGAGGCGGATCTTCGGGTGTAACGATCCCGTGTTTCCCAGTTAACGCAAGGAGGGGTTTGACCTGTGAGAGGGGCAGATCCTCGGGTGTAACGATCCCGCGTTATCCTAGTTGACCTGTGTGGGTAGCGGGTTAGAATACTCCTATCGTGGCTCCGCGAGTCGTAAAAGGCGACCGAGGGCCGTCACTCCCACGTTACGGGAGAAACATATGGAATGGAGATTAATAGGAGTTTTGTCATAGGGCCGCTGCCTGGGGATCGCCAGGGCATGTCTGGAGCCGGCGCTGGACATGACAGCGAGCGGGACGTCGGTGACAGGGCGCTGATGAGGCGGGCCCCTGTTGCACAAACAGCTACAGCCCAACAACAACACGAACATCTACAACATGGGAGCCAAACGAGAACTAGGGTTCCACCCACCGAAGGTGCTGCGCGGGAACTTCAGCCAGCGTTCACAGAGGCGGGATTACAACGACGACGCATGAAATGGACTGTGTCCATGAATGAATCGATTATGCGTATTTTTTACAGGGTGACAAACTTAGGACAAGAGATGATCGGCTACCGACAACAACTGCATGCCGAGTTCTGCAGGGAGTTTCCACACATGCAAGTGTCTGAACAAAGAGTGTCAGATCAGTATCGAACTATTCTAAGAAATAACTGAATTCCAGAAACGCGACTTAACGCTATCAAACGGGAAGTTGAGCTAGAGATCCACGGCGAACACATAGCCATAGATGACAACAACAACTATGGGGAACTTCAAGCGCCTGGACAACAACTAGAAGCCGAAACGATAGAACCAACAACCGAGAGTCTGGAATCGGTTAACGAAGAACATTTTGAAGGCTTAAACGCACATATGAGACAGGCAGTATTGCGATACGAAGGCACAGACCCACTGAGCGGGCCACCGCTACCAAGATTAAATTCTTCCAGGAAACTTGCGATCGTGCTCGATCTTATGAACACACGAATTTTACCAAACTATGTTTCAGTGACACCAACATTAGGACGTATGCACATGTTAATCTACTGTGCCGCAACGGCAGTCACCACTGTAATGGGTGCCAAGATCCGAACGGCCCAAGAGTTGAATCGTGCAAGACCAGAACCACGAATGGCTCAATGGGAAATGCGACTAAATCGGAAGATCGAGAGTCTCCGTAAAGACATAGGACAAGTGACGGAATATATCAGAGGAGTTAGAACTAGAAGGAGCCAGAGGGCGGTGCAGGCAATAATGAGCCGCACCCAAATGCATTCTCGGCATGACCCCGCGAACATCACTGCTCAACAATGTCTTGACACATTAAAACAAAAACTTTCTGTTTTCGCAGGGCGTCTGAGGAGATACAAGGCTAGTAACAACAGGAAACGAGACAACAAACTCTTTGAACGATCAGAAAAGGGTTTCTACCGTGCTTTTAATTCTAGCGCCGATGCCACAAATGCGAGTTACCCTAGCAGAGAACAGGTCGACGGTTTCTGGAGAAATCAACTAGCCACACCAGGTCCATACAATGTCAGTGCAAGTTGGATCAGCGAAGAACGCGAGATGGGCCGGAACTATAGCCAGATGCAACACGAGCAATTCACAACCGCTGAGGTCTCCGATGTCATCAAGAATTCCCACAACTGGAAGGCACCAGGTCCAGATCATCTCCAAAATTATTGGATTAAGAAGTTGTGGTGCACGCATGAACAGATAACTACCTTAATTAATGAAGTCTTGCTCGATCCTCTGAAAATGCCATTGTTTCTTACACAGGGTGCAACCTACCTGTTACCAAAAGACCAGCGGAATACGGATAACCCTGCCAAGTACCGCCCAATAACCTGCTTGCCTACGCTGTACAAGATAATCACATCTTGCCTTACGCAGCGAATATATGCTCACTGCGAGCGGAACAACATCATTGCAATGCAGCAGAAGGGCTGCTCGAAGGGCGCAATGGGATGCAAAGAGCAACTCATCATAGACTCTGTCATCTGCAACCAGGCTCATTCCAAACAACGAAACCTCCACATGGCTTATGTGGACTACAAAAAAGCATTTGATTCCGTACCTCACGACTGGCTCACAGGTATCTTAAAGCTGTATAAAATAGATCATCATACAGTTTCCTTTTTAGAACACGTTATGACAACCTGGCGCACTAAGATACAACTCAGAACCGCAGACAGTAACATCGAGACCGACACAATCAACATCCGAAGAGGGATTTTCCAAGGAGATTCACTCAGTCCACTGTGGTTCTGCATGGCGATGAACCCTCTATCACATCGGTTGAACTCTACAAAATATGGCTTCGCTATCAAAAGCAACAACGCAGAAGCGATCAAGTTGAATCACCTATTATATATGGATGATTTAAAACTGATCGCAGCAACCAAAAACCAACTAACGCAAATGCTTAAAATTGTAGAGGAGTTCTCCAGGGACATCGGAATGCTGTTTGGACTGGACAAGTGCCGCACCCTTAATATCATCCGGGGAAAGCTCGAACAAAGCGCACACGAGATGCAGGACGGCCAGGAGATCGAAGCAATGAGCAAGGGAGATACATACAAGTATCTCGGGATGAAACAAGCTCAAAGGATAGACCATCGAACAATGAAGACTGATTTAACGAATGAATTTATCAAGAGAGTAAGACAAGTAGTGCGAACTGATCTTAACAGCAGGAATTTGTTTAAGGCCCTGAACACATATGCGTGCTCTGTACTTAGCTATTCGTTCGGAATAGTGAATTGGACCAACACGGACATCAACAACCTGCAACGAAAAGTTAGGACACTACTGACAACAACTCATAAACATCATCCCCGTAGCGCCGTAGAAAGAACAACTCTGCCACGTCAACTAGGAGGAAGAGGATTGGCAGATCTCAGCAAGCAATTGGACCAACAAATATTAAATCTGCGTAATTATTTCTACAGGCAGGCCAACAGCTCCACACTACATAGGGCTATATGCGGAGCAGACGTCTCAACACCGCTACGTCTGACGGAACACGAGCGTCAAAATCACCACCGAACCGACAACGATAAACTACAGAGGTGGTTGGGGAAGCCGCTGCACGGGAGGCATCCTAATGAGGTTAACCAGGAACATGTCGACAAGTTAGCGTCGAACTATTGGCTGACCTCGGGACGAATGTTCCCCGAGACGGAAGGCTTCCTACTGGCCATACAAGATCAGGTTATACCAACTCGCAACTACCTAAAATTCATTGCAGGAGATGCATCGGTAGTGGATGACAGATGCAGATACGGGTGCCCAACTTCAGAAACAATCCAGCACATAACAGGAGGATGTCAGATGTTCGCATCAACGGAATATAAGGAACGACACGATTCGGTTGCCAAGATCTTGCACCAGGAACTGGCGGAAAAGCTGCTGCTTGTGCAGGCAGAGAGGGTCCCATATTACAACTACACACCTGAGCCTGTTCTTGAGAACAGCAACTACAAGATGTACTGGGATCGTACAGTTCTGACAGATCAACGAGTTGCCCATAACAGACCGGACCTTATAATAGTTGATAAAATTTCTAGGCAGACAAATCTGATTGATGTGGCCATCCCGAACAACAACAACCTGCGTGTGAAGCAAGTCGAGAAGATCGCGAAGTACAGAGATGTAGAAGAACGAATTAGAAGGCAATGGGAAATGGAGAACGTCCAGACGATTCCAATCATCATGTCAACAACTGGTGTTATACCAAAAAGTTTGCTGAGAAACATCAAGGAGCTGGGTCTAACTGATAGTCTTTACAGGTCCATGCAGAAAGCGGTACTACTTGCGACAGCCCGAACCGTCAGGAAATTCATGGGGAATGCAGGATCCTCCAACAACATCAATGTCACCTAAGGCCCGATAACATGGCAAGGGTCTCGTCCGAGCCAGATACTTTTGGTATCCGGGATACCCGGGATCTGAGTGAATGTTCCCCGTAGAGGGAGTGCGAATGCCTTTTGGCTAAGTCGAGATAATAATAATAATATCGCCCTGGGGATCGCCAGGGCATGTCCGAAGGTGCTGCGCGGGAACTTCAGCCAGCGTTCACAGAGGCGGGATTACAACGACGACGCATGAAATGGACTGTGTCCATGAATGAATCGATTATGCGTATTTTTTACAGGGTGACAAACTTAGGACAAGAGATGATCGGCTACCGACAACAACTGCATGCCGAGTTCTGCAGGGAGTTTCCACACATGCAAGTGTCTGAACAAAGAGTGTCAGATCAGTATCGAACTATTCTAAGAAATAACCGAATTCCAGAAACGCGACTTAACGCTATCAAACGGGAAGTTGAGCTAGAGATCCACGGCGAACACATAGACATAGATGACAACAACAACAATGGGGAACTTCAAGCGCCTGGACAACAACTAGAAGCCGAAACGGTAGAACCCACAACCGAGAGTCTGGAATCGGTTAACGAAGAACATTTTGAAGGCTTAAACGCACATATGAGACAGGCAGTATTGCGATACGAAGGCACAGACCCACTGAGCAGGCCACCGCTACCAAGATTAAATTCTTCCACGAAACTTGCGATCGTGCTCGATCTTATGAACACACGAATTTTACCAAACTATGTTTCAGTGACACCAACATTAGAACGTATGCACATGTTAATCTACTGTGCCGCAACGGCAGTCACCACTGTAATGGGTGCCAAGATCCGAACGGCCCAAGAGTTGAATCGTGCAAGACCAGAACCACGAATGGCTCAATGGGAAATGCGACTAAATCGGAAGATCGAGAGTCTCCGTAAAGACATAGGACAAGTGACGGAATATATCAGAGGAGTTAGAACTAGAAGGATCCAGAAAGCGGTGCAGGAAATAATGAGCCGCACCCAAATGCATTCTCGGCATGACCCCGCGAACACCACTGCTCAACAATGTCTTGACACATTAAAACAAAAACTTTCTGTTTTCACAGGGCGTCTGAGGAGATACAAGGCTAGTAACAACAGGAAACGAGACAACAAACTCTTTGAACGATCAGAAAAGGATTTCTACCGTGCTTTTAATTCTAGCGCCGATGCCACAAATGCGAGTTACCCTAGCAGAGAACAGGTCGACGGTTTCTGGAGAAATCAACTTGCCACACCAGGTCCATACAATGTCAGTGCAAGCTGGATCAGCGAAGAACGCGAGATGGGCCGGAACTATAGCCAGATGCAACACGAGCAATTCACAACCGCTGAGGTCTCCGATGTCGTCAAGAATTCCCACAACTCGAAGGCACCAGGTCCAGATCATCTCCAAAATTATTGGATTAAGAAGTTGTGGTGCACGCATGAACAGATAACTGCCTTAATTAATGAAGTCTTGCTCTATCCTCTGAAAATGCCATTGTTTCTTACACAGGGTGCAACCTACCTGTTACCAAAAGACCAGCGGAATACGGATAACCCTGCCAAGTACCGCCCAATAACCTGCTTGCCTACGCTGTACAAGATAATCACATCTTGCCTTACGCAGCGAATATATGCTCACTGCGAGCGGAACAACATCATTGCAATGCAGCAGAAGGGCTGCTCGAAGGGCGCAATGGGATGCAAAGAGCAACTCATCATAGACTCTGTCATCTGCAACCAGGCTCATTCCAAGCAACGAAACCTCCACATGGCTTATGTGGACTACAAAAAAGCATTTGATTCCGTACCTCACGACTGGCTCACAGGTATCTTAAAGCTGTATAAAATAGATCATCATACAGTTTCCTTTTTAGAACACGTTATGACAACCTGGCGCACTAAGATACAACTCAGAACCGCAGACAGTAACATCGAGACCGACACAATCAACATCCGAAGAGGGATTTTCCAAGGAGATTCACTCAGTCCACTGTGGTTCTGCATGGCGATGAACCCTCTATCACATCGGTTGAACTCTACAAAATATGGCTTCGCTATCAAAAGCAACAACGCAGAAGCGATCAAGTTGAATCACCTATTATATATGGATGATTTAAAACTGATCGCAGCAACCAAAAACCAACTAACGCAAATGCTTAAAATTGTAGAGGAGTTCTCCAGGGACATCGGAATGCTGTTTGGACTGGACAAGTGCCGCACCCTTAATATCATCCGGGGAAAGCTCGAACAAAGCGCACACGAGATGCAGGACGGCCAGGAGATCGAAGCAATGAGCAAGGGAGATACATACAAGTATCTCGGGATGAAACAAGCTCAAAGGATAGACCATCGAACAATGAAGACTGATTTGACGAATGAATTCATCAAGAGAGTAAGACAAGTAGTGCGAACTGATCTTAACAGCAGGAATTTGTTTAAGGCCCTGAACACGTATGCGTGCTCTGTACTCAGCTATTCGTTCGGAATAGTGAATTGGACCAACACGGACATCAACAACCTGCAACGAAAAGTTAGGACACTACTGACAAAAGCTCATAAACATCATCCCCGTAGCGCCGTAGAAAGAACAACTCTGCCACGTCAACTAGGAGGAAGAGGATTGGCAGATCTCAGCAAGCAATTGGACCAACAACTATTAAATCTGCGTAATTATTTCTACAGGCAGGCCAACAGCTCCACACTACATAGGGCTATATGCGGAGCAGACGTCTCAACACCGCTACGTCTGACGGAACACGAGCGTCAAAATCACCACCGAACCGACAACGATAAACTACAGAGGTGGTTGGGGAAGCCGCTGCACGGGAGGCATCCTAATGAGGTTAACCAGGAACATGTCGACAAGTTAGCGTCGAACTATTGGCTGACCTCGGGACGAATGTTCCCCGAGACGGAAGGCTTCCTACTGGCCATACAAGATCAGGTTATACCAACTCGCAACTACCTAAAATTCATTGTAGGAGATGCATCGGTAGTGGATGACAGATGCAGATACGGGTGCCCAACTTCAGAAACAATCCAGCACATAACAGGAGGATGTCAGATGTCATCAACGGAATATAAGGAACGACACGATTCGGTTGCCAAGATCTTGCACCAGGAACTGGCGGAAAAGCTGCTGCTTGTGCAGGCAGAGAGGGTCCCATATTACCACTACACACCTGAGCCTGTTCTTGAGAACAGCAACTACAAGATGTACTGGGATCGTACAGTTCTGACAGATCAACGAGTTGCCCATAACAGACCGGACCTTATAATAGTTGATAAAATTTCTAGGCAGACAACTCTGATTGATGTGGCCATCCCGAACAACAACAACCTGCGTGTGAAGCAAGTCGAGAAGATCGCGAAGTACAGAGATTTAGAAGAACGAATTAGAAGGCAATGGGAAATGGAGAACGTCCAGACGATTCCAATCATCATGTCAACAACCGGTGTTATACCAAAAAGTTTGCTGAGAAACATCAAGGAGCTGGATCTAACTGATAGTCTTTACAGGTCCAGGCAGAAAGCGGTACTACTTGCGACAGCCCGAACCGTCAGGAAATTCATGGGGAATGCAGGATCATCCAACAACATCAATGTCACCTAAGGCCCGATAACATGGCAAGGGTCTCGTCCGAGCCAGATCCTTTTGGTATCCGGGATACCCGGGATCTGAGTGAATGTTCCCCGTAGAGGGAGTGCGAATGCCTTTTGGCTAAGTCGAGATAATAATAATAATAAAGGACTTTATTTTAGCAAGTACATATTGTATACATAAAAAAATTGCGATAATAAGTCTGCAAAGCAGACATGACGAGGCGAGATTTAGTACGTCCAGACTAATCAGTCTGGACGCCTATTCTTACACCTAACCCCAGATACCAGGTGACTTATATAAACGCGATAAAGACTATCATTCCTGGTGTATTCCACGAAGAGGATTTCTATAGTAATCAATCATTGCAAATGACCGAAAACACTCCTCCACCTCCTAATGACAACATTAATTATATGGTTCACTTGACTAAAAAAACCCTTAAAAGAAATGTCTACACCTGTAAAGAACAAAATCCCACTATAGAACCCGCATCCAGTTGTTCTAACCCTATACCGGGTTGCTCAAAAGACCCAGAGTACTCTGCTGTTACTGCTGACAGTTCCGATGGCCTTGATGAAAACGACCAAGGTAACACTTCGTTTGTAGATGTTGTGCCTTTACCAACTAAAGCAAGCAAAAATTCAAAACAGCAACAATCCACTAAGCGCCAGAAGAAAAAGTCTGAGATTCTCACGTCTACACCATTTCAATCTATATTAGAAGAAAAACAAAGGAAAAGAGTAGCGAAAAAGAAAATTTGGAAAAACGAGGCACAAAAAAACAAAAAATTAAAATAAAATCGGCTGTTAGAAAAGTTTTCGATTCGTCTAGTGAAGATGAAATACAGTCCGGCAAACGAAAGAAGCCCAAAGAAAATCTCAGTCTAAGCGCCATCCGTATGTTATTAATGTGGGCATGGGCGGTTAGACTGAGTTTTTCATTGGACTTCTTTCGTTTTCCGGACTGTAGATGAGAGTAAACTGTGCGACGACGATGGACTCGATGATATGGATCCCCAAAATATGGACTTTGAAGAAAACGAAGGAGAGTCCTGCTTAGTTTGAGGGGAATATGGAAAGGACGAAATTTGGTATCGTTGTGTTTCTTGTGGAGGCTGGATACATAAGTTGTGCAGTGGAAAAAATACCCCTATAAATTATATCTGCGATGTTATACTTGCGCTCAATAAAACAATTCCAATTTTGTGTTTCCTGTAACGAAAATTTTATCTAATTTCCGTTACAGCGTTTAAATGCGTTATTTAATTCCAATTTATTCGTCACCCCCCGTATACACCTACCAAATTTAAAAAATGTTGCCCTGCTATCTGCAACCACCTATACAAGCGGATGCATAATAAGTTGCCTACCTTGTTGTTACCAAACAAATTGGTTATTAAAGGGTATGTGCGGTTGCAAAAATGTTTAAATTTTATTCATCGATTGAAGGTATGTATTACTAGAACAGTTACATTCTTGTAACTTGTAACTGTCTGACTTTAATTATAGAGATAATATTCACTTTATTCAGTTTGCGATTGACTAAGCGCCACGGTGAGTCCGTGTACTAACGTCACTCTTTGTGTTCGACGTTTCTACTGGTCGAATACCAGTGGTAGAAGTTGGCAGAATTGACAGTTGACACCGTCGCCTGTTTTCTCGACCTACGGTTATTGTATTTTAAATTTTTTATCAATAAGTTTCACTTTTAAAACCTTTAAAAGTTTATAAATAGACCCGGCGAAAAGAATCGGGCGGCTTCCCATTTTACCACTTGTCAGGTGTGCATCACGTGAGGTTAAGTTCCGAATTATTCATTCGAATTTTCCGCTGGGAAATCTTTTTTTTTTAATTTAATACTCATCTTTGCGAGCAGCTTAAGTGGTTTGGTATATCGTGTATTTTTGGGTTAGCTGTGATAATAAGTTTTCTGTTTTTTTTTTTTTTCATATGTGATACCACGTGTCTACGAACCTTGTGGACAAGTCGTGGAGGGTTTTTCCACAGCTATCAGGTTTAATCAGCGACCAACAGCGTGAGGACCACAGGGAGTTACAGAAGGCAGTATTCCGGGTGAGTTAGCTACTTAGATTACTGATTTTATCTGTATCCGACTCTTGTCGACTTTGCTGTAGCCATCTCATTCGGAATCTGTTTCCCTTGTTCTGTGGACTTCACGTGATGGGTCGTAGCCAACTTTTGGTTATTTAAATTATACTAGGTTCATATTAGATCACGTTTTGCACACAATCATTCTATACCCCACACTTAAGTTGTTTGTCGTGATTGTAGACCTCACGACAAGTTTTCTTATTTTACATAGCGTACAGGGCTTTTGTTTTGCATTTTGCCAAGAGGTGAAATCGGGAAGTTGCAAAACCTTTTGTATTTTATTAATGTTACCATTTATTTTGTAAATATTGTATAGTAAAATTATAAGTCAAGTGTAGTCGAGATAATTGATTATTTTGTATATTAATTTTAACTTTGTTTCCTGTCAGATTCAGGGTTCAATAATCCAGAGTTATATGTTTTAAGTAACCTATCTTTGGGTTGTTAGTTAAGGTTTGCCAAATTTGTTTGGAAAATTTGTACAGATTTAATTTAATTTCAACCTTTTCTACCCTCACGAAATATAACGAGTAATTATAAAAGCGTCGACGATTCGACTGCAGTAGGCACTTAGCAGAGACTGTTTTGTGTAATTTCTTTTGCATGTGAGCACACGAGGCACAGGAGCGAGTCAACAATGGTATAAGTGACCGTACCCCAACCCTACAACACTTGAGAGTATTTTGCACGCCGTCTAGCACCAGCTTGGAAACCACACGACCCAAACATGAGTCTTGAGGCCTATCCGAGGTTGTATCGAAAGAAGTTTGACGCAAAGGTCCAGGTTGCATCAAAAGAAGCTTGGCGCAGAGGTGGCAAATGCTCAGCTTTGACTGTAAGGTTTCGGGGTACTCTGTAAAGTAGTCCAAATCTTTCAAGTGCTCGCGAATGAACTTTAACCCCTCTGGTGAACTTTTTTTAAAATAAAGACAGTGCTCTCGTATTAACGAACGTCTCTGATTTTGCATTTTGCTTTAGTCGAATATAACCACTCTTTTGTCAACTTAAGCTGTAAGTTGCTATTGCACATTTGATCTTATTGTAAATAATAACTTACTCAGTTGTACTTGTACTGCAAATTTTAACATGTAATAAATTGTAAATTGGAAAATGTGTTTTTTATTTAACCATTAAATAGTTCAAGCTTCTGGCGCTCAAACATAACCATTTTGGTTATATTCCTTTTTGTTTTGTTCGGGATTACCCATCAGCTGTACATCATTACCCGCAACCTTTGGGTAAGGCCGAACTTGTGTACTTTTCTTTATTTTTTTTTGTTTCATTTTATATGTTTCATTTTATAATTGGATTATCGCATTTTTTGGTATTACATTTGATTAGTTATGTTTTCTATTCTCATCTACCCTAATTGGTAGCTACATAATGGCTATAGTTCTTGAGTTATCGATTTTTTCTCTTAAGTGTTCGCAATTACCCTTCGCTCCCCTAATACCATACAATACCTAGGTGTAGGCACAGCCGACCCTAATAAAGCCCTGAAGTTGAGAAAGCTGGCAACATGGCTTGTGGCTGACCGCCACGTGGCTTGTCACTCCCTGTCAGTTTATTTTACAAGAACTTACGAGAATATAGTTTGTGTAGTGCGGCTAGTGCATAGAGAAAGATCAATTAAGACAACAGTTTTGGTAAGAATCCACTTATGACAATTACTAAAAATTTTGTAACCGGTATAAAAAGAGTTGCAACTCTAATAATTTAATTTTCTAATTAAGTGAACACAGTATTATTTTAAATTGCTGTATAATCCTATATTTTATAAGATCTCATGTCTAATAATAGGTTTATTTTTAGTACAAATAAAAGCGGTTTTATAAAATAATTGGTTTTATAGTCTTAAAAACGCATTTTGTAGCCGCAGCAATTAAGTGTAGCTGCAACACTAAAACGTTTCATAGTTGTTATAAGATATAAGATATAATTCAAAATGGTGCGGAGTGGGGGAAATCTACGAACTTGAATGCGCCGGTCTCCCTTCATCGTTCCCAGTTGAATATTGAATTATGGGTAGTTTAGTTGGTTTATTATGTGAAAATGTACAATTTTGTTCATCAGAAACTTTAAACCTAACCCATTGGCACCCCTAATGACCCGCCCTGCCCTAAATATTTTTGAGTTGTTAGAACAGACCCACTAAATTCAACGAGTAAAATAAATGAAACAACTTTTGGTACAGATTACAGTGATCTGCACTTTAATTCTGTTTTTAAAGAGGCTAGCTCCATTTCCCTTCACTATAATATTGAAATTAAATCGGATTTTAAAAGCAACAGACCAAAAAATATGAACCTTTCCTTATTTCAGAAGGTAGCTATTCTTTTGTAGAAAATTGTGAGTTTGAGACAAACACTAATAATTATTTAAAATTAAAATATTTTTTCCTATAATTGGTAGGATTGTTATGGAACTGAAGAACAGATATAAAAAAAATAGTGACTTTTAAAGGGAAACCAAGAACATTTTTTTTGATTTTACTATTTTGAAAAAAAAATGCAATTCATTATAATTGTGATACTGAGAGCTTGGAATCTGAAATTAAAATTTTACGAAAAAGCATTTTAAATTTTGAAAAAGAAAATAACATTATTAAGTTTTTTAGAAAAATATAAGATTGCATTTGCAGAAACTTGTAAGATAGTTTTAATTGCCGTTCTAGTTGTTGTGTCTAGTGCTTCTTGTGAGCGAACATTTTCTTGTTTGAGAATTATAAAAACCTATTTAAGAAATAGATTGGACAATGCGACTATCAAATCTTGCCATTTTATCAATTGAGAAATCAATAGTAAAAAATAGATATTTAAAAAAATTATTGATATACTTTTTTAATATCTGTTATAACTGTAGGTACCTAGGTTTTAGTAGTTGGTTTTACCCTAATCACCTACGTTTTCTTTTTGGCAAAGGCCCATATGCTTCTTGTTTCTAGATTTATTTTATATATTCAAACAATTTTTTAAATTTGTGTATTAAATGCATTTAAGTTACAAAGATGTTTTTTTTAATTTAAAAAAATATATTTTTAGGTAGTGTTGACTTTCTATAATTAGTGGGCCCCCCTAAATTTAGATGTGCCCTAACTGCCCCCCCCCCCCCCAAATAAGATTCTATGTCCCTGAACCTAACCATGACATAGAATAGAATATTATAGGTAGTTATGAAGGGAGATTGAGCGAAGATTTTTTTAAAAAAGTCAGAACTTTATTTGGCAACGTACAAACAGTGAAAATCATGTAGGACATGGGAACAAGTGTTTTTATACAATTAAAAGCTGACAATACAAAATAAAAGCTGACCGTGGGAACTGGTGCTAGCGGTGCGGTTTCTAGGAACATAATTCCTCCCCTGTTAGTTTGAGGTTTCAGCAGGAAATCCGATCGGAATCGATTGATCCTTGCTTTCTTTGTTCTTTCTTGATAGAACCATTAAAATCTTCTTTAAATTTAGGCAAATTAATAGAATGCATATAACAGTCCAAATTGGCCAAAAAAAGACAACATACTAGCAGACAAAGAATCTCATCAGAAAAATATTGAAACGGAGTATTCTCTTCATCCCACTGTTTTTAATAAAATCAAAACAAATTTTGGCATTCCACAAATCGATCTCTTTACCTCATATGCAAATAAAAAATACGAATCCTTTATTTCTTGGCATCCCGACCCATGCCTTCACATTTACCTGGTCTAAAATGTACTTTTACGCTTTTCCGCCTTTTTCCCTCCTATCTAGAGTAATTAAATAATAATAATAATAATAATCCCTGGGGATCGCCAGGGCATGTCTGGAGCCGGCGCTGGGCATGCCAGCGAGCGGGACGTCGGTGACAGGGCGCTGATGTGGCGGGCCCCTGTTGCACAAACAGCTACAGCCCAACAGCAACACGAACATCTACAACATGGGAGCCAAACGAGAACTAGGGTTCCACCCACCGAAGGTGCTGCGCGGGAACTTCAGCCAGCGTTCACTCAGGCGGGATTACGACGACGACGCATGAAATGGACTGGGTCCATGAATGAATCGATTATGCGTATTTTTTACAGGGTGACAAACTTAGGACAAGAGATGATCGGCTACCGACAACAACTGCATGCCGAGTTCTGCAGGGAGTTTCCACACATGCAAGTGTCTGAACAAAGAGTGTCAGATCAGTATCGAACTATTCTAAGAAATAACCGAATTCCAGAAACGCGACTTACCTCTATCAAACGGGAAGTTGAGCTAGAGATCCATGGCGAACACATAGACATAGACAACAACAACGGGGAAATTCAAGTGCCTGGACCACAACAAGAAGCCGGAACGGCAGAGCGAACAACTGAGAATCGGGAAATTCAAGTGCCTGGACCACAACAAGAAGCCGAGACGGCGGGACGAACCACTGAGAATCGGGAATCAGTTCACGGAGAACACTTTGAAAGCCTGGACACACAGCTGAGAAGGGCGGTATTGCGATACGAAGGCACAGACCCACTGAGCAGACTACCGCTACCAAGATTGAATTCTTCCAGGAAGCTTGCAATCATGCTCGATATTATGAACACCAGAATTTTACCCAACTATGTTTCAGTAACACCAACATTAGAACATATGCACATGTTAATCTACTGCGCCGCAACGGCCATCATCACTGCAATGGGAGCCGAGATCCGGACGGCTCAAGAGTTAAATCGTGCAAGACCAGAACCACGAATGGCTCAATGGGAGATGCGACTAAATCGGAAGATCGAGAGTCTCCGTAAAGACATAGGACAAGTAACGGAATATATCAGAGGAGTTAGAACTAGAAAGATCCAGAGGGCGGTGCAGGCAATAATGAGCCGCACCCAAATGCATTCTCAGCGTGACCCCGCGAACATCACTGCTCAACAATGTCTTGATACATTAAAACAAAAACTTTCTGTTTTCGCAGGGCGTCTGAGGAGATACAAGGCTAGTAACAACAGGAAACGAGACAACAAACTTTTTGAACGATCAGAAAAAGTTTTCTACCGTACTTTGAATTCTAGCGCCGATGCCACAAATACGAGTTACCCTAGCAGAGAACAGGTTGACGGTTTCTGGAGAAATCAGCTTGCCACACCAGGTCCATGCAATGTCAGTGCAAGCTGGATCAGTGAAGAACGCGAGATGGGCCGGAACTATAGCCAGATGCAACACGAGCAATTCACAACCGATGAGGTCTCCAATGTCATCAAGAATTCCCACAACTGGAAGGCACCAGGTCCAGATCATCTCCAAAATTATTGGATTAAGAAATTGTGGTGCACGCATGAACAAATAACTACCTTAATTAATGAAGTCTTGCTCGATCCTCTGAAAATGCCATTGTTTCTTACACAGGGTGCCACCTACTTGTTACCAAAAGACCAGCGGAATACGGATAACCCTGCCAAGTACCGCCCAATAACCTGTTTGCCTACGCTGTACAAGATAATCACATCTTGCCTTATGCAGCGAATATATGCTCACTGCGAGCGGAACAACATCATTGCAATGCAGCAGAAGGGCTGCTCGAAGGGCGCAATGGGATGCAAAGAGCAACTCATCATAGACTCTGTCATCTGCAACCAGGCTCATTCCAAGCAACGAAACCTCCACATGGCTTATGTGGACTACAAAAAAGCATTTGATTCCGTACCTCACGACTGGCTCACAGGTATCTTAAAGCTGTATAAAGTAGATCATCATACAGTTCCCTTTTTAGAACACGTTATGACAACCTGGCGCACTAAGATACAACTCAGAACCGCAAACAGTAACATCGAGACCGACACAATCAACATCCGAAGAGGGATTTTCCAAGGAGATTCACTCAGTCCACTGTGGTTTTGCATGGCGATGAACCCTCTATCACATCGGTTGAACTCTACAAAATATGGCTTCGCTATCAAAAGCAACAACGCAGAAGCGATCAAGTTGAATCACCTATTATATATGGATGATTTAAAACTGATCGCCGCAACCAAAAACCAACTAACGCAAATGCTTAAAATTGTAGAGGAGTTCTCCAGGGACATCGGAATGCTGTTTGGACTGGACAAGTGCCGCACCCTTAATATCATCCCGGGAAAGCTGGAACAAAGCGCACACGAGATGCAGGACGGCCAGGAGATCGAAGCAATGAGCATGGGAGATACATACAAGTATCTCGGGATGAAACAAGCTCAAAGCATAGACCATCGAACAATGAAGACTGATTTAACGAATGAATTCATCAAGAGAGTAAGACAAGTAGTGCGAACTGATCTTAACAGCAGGAATTTGTTTAAGGCCCTGAACACGTATGCGTGCTCTGTACTCAGCTATTCGTTCCGAATAGTGAATTGGACCAACACGGACATCAACAACCTGCAACGAGAAGTTAGGACACTACTGACAAAAGCTCATAAACATCATCCCCGTAGCGCCGTAGAAAGAACAACTCTGCCACGTCAACTAGGAGGAAGAGGATTGGCAAATCTCAGCAAGCAATTGGACCAACAAATAATAAATCTGCGCAATTATTTCCAGAGACAGGCCAACAGCTCCACACTACATAAAGCTATATCAACGGAATATAAGGAACGACACGATTCGGTTGCCAAGATCTTGCACCAGGAACTGGCGGAAAAACTGCTGCTTGTGCAGGCAGAGAGGGTCCCATATTACAGCTACACACCGGAGCCTGTTCTTGAGAACAGCAACTACAAGATGTACTGGGATCGTACAGTTCTGACAGATCAACGAATTGCCCATAACAGACCGGACCTTATAATAGTTGATAAAATTTCTAGGAAGACAACTCTGATTGATGTGGCCATCCCCAACAACAGCAACCTGCGTGTGAAGCATGTCGAGAAGATCGCGAAGTACAGAGACTTAGAAGAACGAATTAGAAGGCAATGGGAAATGGACAACGTTCAGACGATTCCAATCATCGTGTCAACAACTGGTGTCATACCAAAAAGTTTGCTGAGAAACATCAAAGAGCTGGGTCTAACTGATAATCTTTACAGGTCCATGCAGAAAGCGGTACTACTTGCGACAGCCCGAACCGTCAGGAGATTCATGGGGA
This sequence comes from Pseudeuparius sepicola, assembly GCA_963920635.1. Taxonomy (NCBI): domain Eukaryota; kingdom Metazoa; phylum Arthropoda; class Insecta; order Coleoptera; family Anthribidae; genus Pseudeuparius; species Pseudeuparius sepicola. Next base: position 33,908,462 of record OY987303.1, read on the forward strand.
GTGCAGGACCGTCCAACAACATCAATGTCACCTAGGGCCCGATAACATGACAAGGGTCTCGTCCGAGCCAGATCCTTATGGTATCCGGGATACCCGGGATCTGAGTGAATGTTCCCCAGAGAGGGAGTGCGAATGCCTTTTGGCTAAGTCGATATAATAATAATAATAATAATAATAATAATAATAATAACATGGGAGCCAAACGAGAACTAGGGTTTCACCCACCGAAGGTGCTGCGCGGGAACTTCAGCCAGCGTTCACAGAGGCGGGATTACAACGACGACGCATGAAATGGACTGTGTCCATGAATGAATCGATTATGCGTATTTTTTACAGGGTGACAAACTTAGGACAAGAGATGATCGGCTACCGACAACAACTGCATGCCGAGTTCTGCAGGGAGTTTCCACACATGCAAGTGTCTGAACAAAGAGTGTCAGATCAGTATCGAACTATTCTAAGAAATAACCGAATTCCAGAAACGCGACTTAACGCTATCAAACGGGAAGTTGAGCTAGAGATCCACGGCGAACACATAGACATAGATGACAACAACAACAATGGGGAACTTCAAGCGCCTGGACAACAACTAGAAGCCGAAACGGTAGAACCAACAACCGAGAGTCTGGAATCGGTTAACGAAGAACATTTTGAAGGCTTAAACGCACATATGAGACAGGCAGTATTGCGATACGAAGGCACAGACCCACTGAGCAGGCCACCGCTACCAAGATTAAATTCTTCCAGGAAACTTGCGATCGTGCTCGATCTTATGAACACAAGAATTTTACCAAACTATGTTTCAGTGACACCAACATTAGAACGTATGCACATGTTAATCTACTGTGCCGCAACGGCAGTCACCACTGTAATGGGTGCCAAGATCCGAACGGCCCAAGAGTTGAATCGTGCAAGACCAGAACCACGAATGGCTCAATGGGAAATGCGACTAAATCGGAAGATCGAGAGTCTCCGTAAAGACATAGGACAAGTGACGGAATATATCAGAGGAGTTAGAACTAGAAGGATCCAGAGGGCGGTGCAGGCAGTAATGAGCCGCACCCAAATGCATTCTCGGCATGACCCCGCGAACATCACTGCTCAACAATGTCTTGACACATTAAAACAAAAACTTTCTGTTTTTGCAGGGCGTCTGAGGAGATACAAGGCTAGTAACAACAGGAAACGAGACAACAAACTCTTTGAACGATCAGAAAAGGGTTTCTACCGTGCTTTTATTTCTAGCGCCGATGCCACAATTGCGAGTTACCCTAGCAGAGAACAGGTCGACGGTTTCTGGAGAAATCAACTTGCCACACCAGGTCCATACAATGTCAGTGCAAGCTGGATCAGCGAAGAACGCGAGATGGGCCGGAACTATAGCCAGATGCAACACGAGCAATTCACAACCGCTGAGGTCTCCGATGTCATCAAGAAATCCCACAACTGGAAGGCACCAGGTCCAGATCATCTCCAAAATTATTGGATTAAGAAGTTGTGGTGCACGCATGAACAGATAACTACCTTAATTAATGAAGTCTTGCTCGATCCTCTGAAAATGCCATTGTTTCTTACACAGGGTGCAACCTACCTGTTACCAAAAGACCAGCGGAATATGGATAACCCTGCCAAGTACCGCCCAATAACCTGCTTGCCTACGCTGTACAAGATAATCACATCTTGCCTTACGCAGCGAATATATGCTCACTGCGAGCGGAACAACATCATTGCAATGCAGCAGAAGGGCTGCTCGAAGGGCGCAATGGGATGCAAAGAGCAACTCATCATAGACTCTGTCATCTGCAACCAGGCTCATTCCAAGCAACGAAACCTCCACATGGCTTATGTGGACTACAAAAAAGCATTTGATTCCGTACCTCACGACTGGCTCACAGGTATCTTAAAGCTGTATAAAATAGATCATCATACAGTTTCCTTTTTAGAACACGTTATGACAACCTGGCGCACTAAGATACAACTCAGAACCGCAGACAGTAACATCGAGACCGACACAATCAACATCCGAAGAGGGATTTTCCAAGGAGATTCACTCAGTCCACTGTGGTTCTGCATGGCGATGAACCCTCTATCACATCGGTTGAACTCTACAAAATACGGCTTCGCTATCAAAAGCAACAACGCAGAAGCGATCAAGTTGAATCACCTATTATATATGGATGATTTAAAACTGATCGCCGCAACCAAAAACCAACTAACGCAAATGCTTAAAATTGTAGAGGAGTTCTCCAGGGACATCGGAATGCTGTTTGGACTGGACAAGTGCCGCACCCTTAATATCATCCGGGGAAAGCTCGAACAAAGCGCACACGAGATGCAGGACGGCCGGGAGATCGAAGCAATGGGCAAGGGAGATACATACAAGTATCTCGGGATGAAACAAGCTCAAAGGATAGACCATCGAACAATGAAGACTGATTTAACGAATGAATTCATCAAGAGAGTAAGACAAGTAGTGCGAACTGATCTTAACAGCAGGAATTTGTTTAAGGCCCTGAACACGTATGCGTGCTCTGTACTCAGCTATTCGTTCGGAATAGTGAATTGGACCAACACGGACATCAACAACCTGCAACGAAAAGTTAGGACACTACTAACAAAAGCTCATAAACATCATCCCCGTAGCGCCGTATAAAGAACAACTCTGCCACGTCAACTAGGAGGAAGAGGATTGGCAGATCTCAGCAAGCAATTGGACCAACAAATATTAAATCTGCGTAATTATTTCTACAGGCAGGCCAACAGCTCCACACTACATAGGGCTATATGCGGAGCAGACGTCTCAACACCGCTACGTCTGACGGAACACGAGCGTCAAAATCACCACCGAACCGACAACGATAAACTACAGAGGTGGTTGGGGAAGCCGCTGCACGGGAGGCATCCTAATGAGGTTAACCAGGAACATGTCGACAAGTTAGCGTCGAACTATTGGCTGACCTCGGGACGAATGTTCCCCGAGACTGAAGGCTTCCTACTGGCCATACAAGATCAGGTTATACCAACTCGCAACTACCTAAAATTCATTGTAGGAGATGCATCGGTAGTGGATGACAGATGCAGATACGGGTGCCCAACTTCAGAAACAATCCAGCACATAACAGGAGGATGTCAGATGTTCGCATCAACGGAATATAAGGAACGACACGATTCGGTTGCCAAGATCTTGCACCAGGAACTGGCGGAAAAGCTGCTGCTTGTGCAGGCAGAGAGGGTCCCATATTACAACTACACACCTGAGCCTGTTCTTGAGAACAGCAACTACAAGATGTACTGGGATCGTACAGTTCTGACAGATCAACGAGTTGCCCATAACAGACCGGACCTTATAATAGTTGATAAAATTTCTAGGCAGACAACTCTGATTGATGTGGCCATCCCGAACAACAACAACCTGCGTGTGAAACAAGTCGAGAAGATCGCGAAGTACAGAGATTTAGAAGAACGAATTAGAAGGCAATGGGAAATGGAGAACGTCCAGACGATTCCAATCATCATGTCAACAACTGGTGTTATACCAAAAAGTTTGCTGAGGAACATCAAGGAGCTGGGTCTAACTGATAGTCTTTACAGGTCCATGCAGAAAGCGGTACTACTTGCGACAGCCCGAACCGTCAGGAAATTCATGGGGAGTGCAGGAACGTCCAACAACATCAATGTCACCTAAGGCCCGATAACATGGCAAGGGTCTCGTCCGAGCCAGATCCTTTTGGTATCCGGGATACCCGGGATCTGAGTGAATGTTCCCCGTAGAGGGAGTGCGAATGCCTTTTGGCTAAGTCGAGATAATAATAATAATACTGGATTAAGAAGTTGTGGTGCACGCATGAACAAATAACTGCCTTAATTAATGAGGTCTTGCTCGATCCTCTGAAAATGCCATTGTTTCTTACACAGGGTGCAACCTACTTGTTACCAAAAGACCAGCGGAATACGGATAATCCTGCCAAGTACCGCCCAATAACCTGCTTGCCTACGCTGTACAAGGTAATCACATCTTGCCTTACGCAGCGAATATATGCTCACTGCGAGCGGAACAACATCATGGCAATGCAGCAGGAGGGCTGCGCGAAGGGCGCAATGGGATGCAAAGAGCAACTCATCATAGACTCTGTCATCTGCAACCAGGCTCATTCCAGGCAACGAAACCTCTACATGGCTTATGTGGACTACAAAAAAGCATTTGATTCCGTACCTCACGACTGGCTCACAGGTATCTTAAAGCTGTACAAAATAGATCATCATACAGTTTCCTTTTTAGAACACGTTATGACAACCTGGCGCACTAAGATACAACTCAGAACCGCAAGCAGTAACATCGAGACCGACACAATCAACATCCGAAGAGGGATTTTCCAAGGAGATTCACTCAGTCCACTGTGGTTCTGCATGGCGATGAACCCTCTATCACACCGGTTGAACTCTACGAAATATGGCTTCGCTATCAAAAGCAACAGATCAGAAGCGTTCAGGTTGAATCACCTGTTATATATGGATGATTTAAAACTGATGGCCGCAACCAAGAACCAACTAACGCAAATGCTTAAAATTGTAGAGGAGTTCTCCAGGGACATCGGAATGCAGTTTGGACTGGACAAGTGCCGCACCCTTAATATCGTCCGGGGAAAGCTCGAACAAGGCGCACACGAGATGCAGGACGGACAGGAGATCGAAGCAATGAGCGTGGGAGATACATACAAGTACCTCGGGATGAAGCAAGCTCAAAGGATAGATCATCGAACAATGAAGACCGATTTAACTAATGAATTCATCAAGAGAGTAAGACAAGTAGTGCGAACTGATCTTAACAGCAGGAATTTGTTTAAGGCCCTAAACACGTATGCGTGCTCTGTACTAAGCTATTCCTTCGGAATAGTGAATTGGACCAACACGGACATCAACAACTTGCAACGAAAAGTTAGGACACTACTGACCAAAGCTCATAAACATCATCCCCGTAGCGCCGTAGAAAGAACAACCGTGCCACGTCAACAAGGAGGAAGAGGATTGGCAGACCTCAGCAAGCAATTGGACCAACAAATACTAAATCTGCGTAATTATTTCCACAGACAGGCCAACAGATCCACACGACATAAAGCTATATGCGGAGCAGACGTCTCAACACCGCTACGTCTGACGGAACACGAGCATCACAATCACCACCGAACCGACAACGATAAACTACAGAGGTGGTTAGAGAAGCCGCTGCACGGGAGGCATCCTAATGAGGTTAACCAGGAACATGTCGACAAGTTAGCGTCGTACTATTGGCTGACCTCGGGACGAATGTTCCCAGAGACAGAAGGCTTCTTACTGGCCATACAAGATCAGGTTATACCAACTCGCAACTACCTAAAATTCATTGTAGGAGATGCATCGGTAGTGGATGACAGATGCAGATACGGGTGCCCAACTTCAGAAACAATCCAGCACATAACAGGAGGATGTCAGATGTTTGCATCAACGGAATATAAGGAACGACACGATTCGGTTGCCAAGATCTTGCACCAGGAACTGGCGGAAAAGCTGCTGCTTGTGCAGACAGAGAGGGTCCCATATTACAACTACACACCTGAGCCTGTTCTTGAGAACAGAAACTACAAGATGTACTGGGATCGTACAGTTCTGACTGATCAACGAGTTGCCCATAACAGACCGGACCTTATAATAGTTGATAAAATTTCTAGGAAGACAACTCTGATTGATGTGGCCATCCCGAACAACAACAACCTGCGTGTGAAGCAAGTCGAGAAGATCGCGAAGTACAGAGACTTAGAAGAACGAATTAGAAGGCAATGGGAAATGGAGAACGTCCAGACGATTCCAATCATCATGTCAACAACTGGTGTTATTCCAAAAAGTTTGCTGAGAAACATCAAGGAGCTGAATCTAACTGATAGTCTTTACAGGTCCATGCAGAAAGCGGTACTACTTGCGACAGCCCGAACCGTCAGGAAATTCATGGGGAATGCAGGATCGTCCAACAACATCAATGTCACCTAAGGCCCGATTACATGGCAAGGGTCTCGTCCGAGCCAGATCCTTTTGGTATCCGGGATGCCCGGGATCTGAGTGAATGTTCCCCGTAGAGGGAGTGCGAATGCCTTTTGGCTAAGTCGAGATAATAATAATAATAATAATAATAATAATAATAATAATAATAATAATAATAATAATAATCTAGATCTTATGAACACACGAATTTTACCAAACTATGTTTCAGTGACACCAACATTAGAACGTATGCACATGTTAATCTACTGTGCCGCAACGGCAGTCACCACTGTAATGGGTGCCAAGATCCGAACGGTCCAAGAGTTGAATCGTGCAAGACCAGAACCACGAATGGCTCAATGGGAAATGCGACTAAATCGGAAGATCGAGAGTCTCCGTAAAGACATAGGACAAGTGACGGAATATATCAGAGGAGTAAGAACTAGAAGGATCCAGAGGGCGGTGCAGGCAATAATGAGCCGCACCCAAATGCATTCTCGGCATGACCCCGCGAACATCACTGCTCAACAATGTCTTGACACATTAAAACAAAAACTTTCTGTTTTCGCAGGGCGTCTGAGGAGATACAAGGCTAGTAACAACAGGAAACGAGACAACAAACTCTTTGAACGATCAGAAAAGGGTTTCTACCGTGCTTTTAATTCTAGCGCCGATGCCACAAATGCGAGTTACCCTAGCAGAGAACAGGTCGATGGTTTCTGGAGAAATCAACTTGCCACACCAGGTCCATACAATGTCAGTGCAAGCTGGATCAGCGAAGAACGCGAGATGGGCCGGAACTATAGCCAGATGCAACACGAGCAATTCACAACCGCTGAGGTCTCCGATGTCATCAAGAATTCCCACAACTGGAAGGCACCAGGTCCAGATCATCTCCAAAATTATTGGATTAAGAAGTTGTGGTGCACGCATGAACAGATAACTACCTTAATTAATGAAGTCTTGCTCGATCCTCTGAAAATGCCATTGTTTCTTACACAGGGTGCAACCTACCTGTTACCAAAAGACCAGCGGAATACGGATAACCCTGCCAAGTACCGCCCAATAACCTGCTTGCCTACGCTGTACAAGATAATCACATCTTGCCTTACGCAGCGAATATATGCTCACTGCGAGCGGAACAACATCATTGCAATGCAGCAGAAGGGCTGCTCGAAGGGCGCAATGGGATGCAAAGAGCAACTCATCATAGACTCTGTCATCTGCAACCAGGCTCATTCCAAGCAACGAAACCTCCACATGGCTTATGTGGACTACAAAAAAGCATTTGATTCCGTACCTCACGACTGGCTCACAGGTATCTTAAAGCTGTATAAAATAGATCATCATACAGTTTCCTTTTTAGAACACGTTATGACAACCTGGCGCACTAAGATACAACTCAGAACCGCAGACAGTAACATCGAGACCGACACAATCAACATCCGAAGAGGGATTTTCCAAGGAGATTCACTCAGTCCACTGTGGTTCTGCATAGCGATGAACCCTCTATCACATCGGTTGAACTCTACAAAATATGGCTTCGCTATCAAAAGCAACAACGCAGAAGCGATCAAGTTGAATCACCTATTATATATGGATGATTTAAAACTGATCGCCGCAACCAAAAACCAACTAACGCAAATGCTTAAAATTGTAGAGGAGTTCTCCAGGGACATCGGAATGCTGTTTGGACTGGACAAGTGCCGCACCCTTAATATCATCCGGGGAAAGCTCGAACAAAGCGCACACGAGATGCAGGACGGCCAGGAGATCGAAGCAATGAGCAAGGGAGATACATACAAGTATCTCGGGATGAAACAAGCTCAAAGGATAGACCATCGAACAATGAAGACTGATTTAACGAATGAATTCATCAAGAGAGTAAGACAAGTAGTGCGAACTGATCTTAACAGCAGGAATTTGTTTAAGGCCCTGAACACGTATGCGTGCTCTGTACTCAGCTATTCGTTCGGAATAGTGAATTGGACCAACACGGACATCAACAACCTGCAACGAAAAGTTAGGACACTACTGACAAAAGCTCATAAACATCATCCCCGTAGCGCCGTAGAAAGAACAACTCTGCCACGTCAACTAGGAGGAAGAGGATTGGCAGATCTCAGCAAGCAATTGGACCAACAAATATTAAATCTGCGTAATTATTTCTACAGGCAGGCCAACAGCTCCACCCTATATAGGGCTATATGCGGAGCAGACGTCTCAACACCGCTACGTCTGACGGAACACGAGCGTCAAAATCACCACCGAACCGACAACGATAAACTACAGAGGTGGTTGGGGAAGCCGCTGCACGGGAGGCATCCTAATGAGGTTAACCAGGAACATGTCGACAAGTTAGCGTCGAACTATTGGCTGACCTCGGGACGAATGTTCCCCGAGACGGAAGGCTTCCTACTGGCCATACAAGATCAGGTTATACCAACTCGCAACTACCTAAAATTCATTGTAGGAGATGCATCGGTAGTGGATGACAGATGCAGATACGGGTGCCCAACTTCAGAAACAATCCAGCACATAACAGGAGGATGTCAGATGTTCGCATCAACGGAATATAAGGAACGACACGATTCGGTTGCCAAGATCTTGCACCAGGAACTGGCGGAAAAGCTGCTGCTTGTGCAGGCAGAGAGGGTCCCATATTACAACTACACACCTGAGCCTGTTCTTGAGAACAGCAACTACAAGATGTACTGGGATCGTACAGTTCTGACAGATCAACGAGTTGCTCATAACAGACCGGACCTTATAATAGTTGATAAAATTTCTAGGCAGACAACTCTGATTGATGTGGCCATCCCGAACAACAACAACCTGCGTGTGAAGCAAGTCGAGAAGATCGCGAAGTACAGAGATTTAGAAGAACGAATTAGAAGGCAATGGGAAATGGAGAACGTCCAGACGATTCCAATCATCATGTCAACAACTGGTGTTATACCAAAAAGTTTGCTGAGAAACATCAAGGAGCTGGGTCTAACTGATAGTCTTTACAGGTCCATGCAGAAAGCGGTACTACTTGCGACAGCCCGAACCGTCAGGAAATTCATGGGGAATGCAGGATCATCCAACAACATCAATGTCACCTAAGGCCCGATAACATGGCAAGGGTCTCGTCCGAGCCAGATCCTTTTGGTATCCGGGATACCCGGGATCTGAGTGAATGTTCCCCGTAGAGGGAGTGCGAATGCCTTTTGGCTAAGTCGAGATAATAATAATAATAACGTCGGTGACAGGGCGCTGATGAGGCGGGCCCCTGTTGCACAAACAGCTACAGCCCAACAACAACACGAACATCTACAACATGGGAGCCAAACGAGAACTAGGGTTCCACCCACCGAAGGTGCTGCGCGGGAACTTCAGCCAGCGTTCACAGAGGCGGGATTACAACGACGACGCATGAAATGGACTGTGTCCATGAATGAATCGATTATGCGTATTTTCTACAGGGTGACAAACTTAGGACAAGAGATTATCGGCTACCGACAACAACTGCATGCCGAGTTCTGCAGGGAGTTTCCACACATGCAAGTGTCTGAACAAAGAGTGTCAGATCAGTATCGAACTATTCTAAGAAATAACCGAATTCCAGAAACGCGACTTAACGCTATCAAACGGGAAGTTGAGCTAGAGATCCACGGCGAACACATAGACATAGATGACAACAACAACAATGGGGAACTTCAAGAGCCTGGACAACAACTACAAGCCGAAACGGTAGAACCAACAACCGAGAGTCTGGAACGGGTTAACGAAGAACATTTTGAAGGCTTGGACACACATATGAGACAGGCAGTATTGCGATACGAAAGCACAGACCCACTTAGCAGGCCACCGCTACCAAGATTAAATTCTTCCAGGAAACTTGCGATCGTGCTCGATCTTATGAACACAAGAATTTTACCAAGCTATGTTTCAGTGACACCAACATTAGAACGTATGCACATGTTAATCTACTGTGCCGCAACGGCAGTCATCACTGTAATGGGTGCCAAGATCCGAACGGCCCAAGAGTTGAATCGTGCAAGACCAGAACCACGAATGGCTCAATGGGAAATGCGACTAAATCGGAAGATCGAGAGTCTCCGTAAAGACATAGGACAAGTGACGGAATATATCAGAGGAGTTAGAACTAGAAGGATCCAGAGGGCGGTGCAGGCAGTAATGAGCCGCACCCAAATGCATTCTCGGCATGACCCCGCGAACATCACTGCTCAACAATGTCTTGACACATTAAAACAAAAACTTTCTGTTTTCGCAGGGCGTCTGAGGAGATACAAGGCTAGTAACAACAGGAAACGAGACAATAAACTCTTTGAACGATCAGAAAAGGGTTTCTACCGTGCTTTTAATTCTAGCGCCGATGCCACAAATGCGAGTTACCCTAGCAGAGAACAGGTCGACGGTTTCTGGAGAAATCAACTTGCCACACCAGGTCCATACAATGTCAGTGCAAGCTGGATCAGCGAAGAACGCGAGATGGGCCGGAACTATAGCCAGATGCAACACGAGCAATTCACAACCGCTGAGGTCTCCGATGTCATCAAGAATTCCCACAACTGGAAGGCACCAGGTCCAGATCATCTCCAAAATTATTGGATTAAGAAGTTGTGGTGCACGCATGAACAAATAACTACCTTAATTAATGAAGTCTTGCTCGATCCTCTGAAAATGCCATTGTTTCTTACACAGGGTGCAACTTACCTGTTACCAAAAGACCAGCGGAATACGGATAACCCTGCCAAGTACCGCCCAATAACCTGCTTGCCTACGCTTTACAAGATAATCACATCTTGCCTTACGCAGCGAATATATGCTCACTGCGAGCGGAACAACATCATTGCAATGCAGCAGAAGGGCTGCTCGAAGGGCGCAATGGGATGCAAAGAGCAACTCATCATAGATTCTGTCATCTGCAACCAGGCTCATTCCAAGCAACGAAACCTCCACATGGCTTATGTGGACTACAAAAAAGCATTTGATTCCGTACCTCACGACTGGCTCACAGGTATCTTAAAGCTGTATAAAATAGATCATCATACAGTTTCCTTTTTAGAACACGTTATGACAACCTGGCGCACTAAGATACAACTCAGAACCGCAGACAGTAACATCGAGACCGACACAATCAACATCCGAAGAGGGATTTTCCAAGGAGATTCACTCAGTCCACTGTGGTTCTGCATGGCGATGAACCCTCTATCACATCGGTTGAACTCTACAAAATATGGCTTCGCTATCAAAAGCAACAACGCAGAAGCGATCAAGTTGAATCACCTATTATATATGGATGATTTAAAACTGATCGCCGCAACCAAAAACCAACTAACGCAAATGCTTAAAATTGTAGAGGAGTTCTCCAGGGACATCGGAATGCTGTTTGGACTGGACAAGTGCCGCACCCTTAATATCATCCGGGGAAAGCTCGAACAAAGCGCACACGAGATGCAGGACGGCCAGGAGATCGAAGCAATGAGCAAGGGAGATACATACAAGTATCTCGGGATGAAACAAGCTCAAAGGATAGACCATCGAACAATGAAGACTGATTTAACGAATGAATTCATCAAGAGAGTAAGACAAGTAGTGCGAACTGATCTTAACAGCAGGAATTTGTTTAAGGCCCTGAACACGTATGCGTGCTCTGTACTCAGCTATTCGTTCGGAATAGTGAATTGGACCAACACGGACATCAACAACCTGCAGCGAAAAGTTAGGACACTACTGACAAAAGCTCATAAACATCATCCCCGTAGCGCCGTAGAAAGAACTACTCTGCCACGTCAACTAGGAGGAAGAGGATTGGCAGACCTCAGCAAGCAATTGGACCAACAAATAATAAATCTGCGTAATTATTTCCAGAGACAGGCCAACAGCTCCACACTACATAAAGCTATATGCGGAGCAGACGTCTCAACACCGCTACGTCTGACGGAACACGAGCGTCAAAATCACCACCGAACCGACAACGATAAACTACAGAGGTGGTTGGGGAAGCCGCTGCACGGGAGACATCCTAATGAGGTTAACCAGGAACATGTCGACAAGTTAGCGTCGAACTATTGGCTGACCTCGGGACGAATGTTCCCCGAGACGGAAGGCTTCCTACTGGCCATACAAGATCAGGTTATACCAACTCGCAACTACCTAAAATTCATTGTAGGAGATGCATCGGTAGTGGATGACAGATGCAGATACGGGTGCCCAACTTCAGAAACAATCCAGCACATAACAGGAGGATGTCAGATGTTCGCATCAACGGAATATAAGGAACGACACGATTCGGTTGCCAAGATCTTGCACCGGGAACTGGCGGAAAAGCTGCTGCTTGTGCAGACAGAAAGGGTCCCATATTACAACTACACACCTGAGCCTGTTCTTGAGAACAGCAACTACAAGATGTACTGGGATCGTACAGTTCTGACTGATCAACGAGTTGCCCATAACAGACCGGACCTTATAATAGTTGATAAAATTTCTAGGAAGACAACTCTGATTGATGTGGCCATCCCGAACAACAACAACCTGCGTGTGAAGCAAGTCGAGAAGATCGCGAAGTACAGAGACTTAGAAGAACGAATTAGAAGGCAATGGGAAATGGAGAACGTCCAGACGATTCCAATCATCATGTCAACAACTGGTGTTATACCAAAAAGTTTGCTGAGAAACATCAAGGAGCTGAATCTAACTGATAGTCTTTACAGGTCCATGCAGAAAGCGGTACTACTTGCGACAGCCCGAACCGTCAGGAAATTCATGGGGAATGCAGGATCGTCCAAGAACATCAATGTCACCTAGGGCCCGATAACATGGCAAGGGTCTCGTCCGAGCCAGATCCTTTTGGTATCCGGGATGCCCGGGATCTGAGTGAATGTTCCCCGTAGAGGGAGTGCGAATGCCTTTTGGCTAAGTCGATAATAATAATAGCCAGCCAGCGTTCACTCAGGCGGGATTACAACGACGACGCATGAAATGGACTGGGTCCATGAATGAATCGATAATGCGTATTTTTTACAGGGTGACAAACTTAGGACAAGAGATGATCGGCTACCGACAACAACTGCATGCCGAGTTCTGCAGGGAGTTTCCACACATGCAAGTGTCTGAACAAAGAGTGTCAGATCAGTATCGAACTATTCTAAGAAATAACCGAATTCCAGAAACGCGACTTAACGCTATAAAACGGGAAGTTGAGCTAGAGATCCATGGCGAACACATAGACATAGACAACAACAATGGGGAAATTCAACTGCCTGGACCACAACAAGAAGCCGGAACGGCAGAGCGAACAACTGAGAATCGGGAAATTCAAGTGCCTGGACCACAACAAAAAGCCGAGACGACGAGACGAACAACTGAGAATCGGGAATCAGTTAACGGAGAACACTTTGAAAGCCTAGACACACAGCTGAAAAGGGCGGTATTGCGATACGAAGGCACAGACCCACTGAGCAGACCACCGCTACCAAGATTGAACTCTTCCAGGAAGCTTGCAATCATGCTCGATATTATGAACACCAGAATTTTACCCAACTATGTTTCAGTAACACCAACATTAGAACATATGCACATGTTAATCTACTGTGCCGCAACGGCCATCATCACTGCAATGGGAGCCAAGATCCGGACGGCTCAAGAGTTAAATCGTGCAAGACCAGAACCACGAATGGCTCAATGGGAGATGCGACTAAACCGGAAGATCGAGAGTCTCCGTAAAGACATAGGACAAGTAACGGAATATATCAGAGGAGTTAGAACTAGAAAGATCCAGAGGGCGGTGCAGGCAATAATGAGCCGCACCCAAATGCATTCTCAGCGTGACCCCGCGAACATCACTGCTCAACAATGTCTTGACACATTAAAACAAAAACTTTCTGTTTTCGCAGGGCGTCTGAGGAGATACAAGGCTAGTAACAACAGGAAACGAGACAACAAACTTTTTGAACGATCAGAAAAAGTTTTCTACCGTACTTTGAATTCTAGCGCCGATGCCACAAATGCGACTTACCCTACCAGAGAACAGGTCGACGGTTTCTGGAGAAATCAACTTGCCACACCAGGTCCATACAATGTCAGTGCAAGCTGGATCAGTGAAGAACGCGAGATGGGCCGGAACTATAGCCAGATGCAACATGAGCAATTCACAACCGATGAGGTCTCCAATGTCATAAAGAATTCCCACAACTGGAAGGCACCAGGTCCAGATCATCTCCAAAATTACTGGATTAAGAAGTTGTGGTGCACGCATGAACAAATAACTGCCTTAATTAATGAAGTCTTGCTCGATCCTCTGAAAATGCCATTGTTTCTTACACAGGGTGCAACCTACTTGTTACCAAAAGACCAGCGGAATACGGATAATCCTGCCAAGTACCGCCCAATAACCTGCTTGCCTACGCTGTACAAGATAATCACATCTTGCCTTACGCAGCGAATATATGCTCACTGCGAGCGGAACAACATCATGGCAATGCAGCAGAAGGGCTGCGCGAAGGGCGCAATGGGATGCAAAGAGCAACTCATCATAGACTCTGTCATCTGCAACCAGGCTCATTCCAAGCAACGAAACCTCTACATGGCTTATGTGGACTACAAAAAAGCATTTGATTCCGTACCTCACGACTGGCTAACAGGTATCTTAAAGCTGTATAAAATAGATCATCATACAGTTTCCTTTTTAGAACACGCTATGACAACCTGGCGCACTAAGATACAACTCAGAACCGCAAGCAGCAACATCGAGACCGACACAATCAACATCCGAAGAGGGATTTTCCAAGGAGATTCACTCAGTCCACTGTGGTTCTGCATGGCGATGAACCCTCTATCACATCGGTTGAACTCTACAAAATACGGCTTCGCTATCAAAAGCAACAACGCAGAAGTGATCAAGTTGAATCACCTATTATATATGGATGATTTAAAACTGATGGCCGCAACCAAAAACCAACTAACGCAAATGCTTAAAATTGTAGAGGAGTTCTCCAGGGACATCGGAATGCAGTTTGGACTGGACAAGTGCCGCACCCTTAACATCGTCCGGGGAAGGCTCGAACAGGGCGCACACGAGATGCAGGACGGCCAGGAGATCGAAGCAATGAGCATGGGAGATACATATAAGTATCTCGGGATGAAACAAGCTCAAAGGATAGACCATCGAACAATGAAGATCGATTTAAGGAAGGAATTCATCAAGAGAGTAAGACAAGTAGTGCGAACTGATCTTAACAGCAGGAATTTGTTTAAGGCCCTGAACACGTATGCGTGCTCTGTACTCAGCTATTCGTTTGGAATAGTGAATTGGACCAACACGGACATCAACAACCTGCAGCGAAAAGTTAGGACACTACTGACAAAAGCTCATAAACATCATCCCCGTAGCGCCGTAGAAAGAACTACTCTGCCACGTCAACTAGGAGGAAGAGGATTGGCAGACCTCAGCAAGCAATTGGACCAACAAATAATAAATCTGCGTAATTATTTCCAGAGACAGGCCAACAGCTCCACACTACATAAAGCTATATGCGGAGCAGACGTCTTAACACCGCTACGTCTGACGGAACACGAGCATCAAAATCACCACCGAACCGACAACGATACACTACAGAGGTGGTTGGAGAAGCCGCTGCACGGGAGGTATCCTAATGAGGTCAGCCAGGAACATGTCGACAAGTTAGCGTCGAACTACTGGCTGACCTCGGGAAGAATGTTCCCCGAGACGGAAGGCTTCTTACTGGCCATACAAGATCAGGTTATA
The DNA here is from genome assembly GCA_963920635.1 of Pseudeuparius sepicola. Taxonomy (NCBI): domain Eukaryota; kingdom Metazoa; phylum Arthropoda; class Insecta; order Coleoptera; family Anthribidae; genus Pseudeuparius; species Pseudeuparius sepicola. The sequence goes on from OY987303.1 coordinate 33,924,249, forward strand.
CCAACTCGCAACTACCTAAAATTCATTGTAGGAGATGCATCGGTAGTGGATGACAGATGCAGATACGGGTGCCCAACTTCAGAAACAATCCAGCACATAACAGGAGGATGTCAGATGTTCGCATCAACGGAATATAAGGAACGACACGATTCGGTTGCCAAGATCTTGCACCAGGAACTGGGGGAAAAACTGCTGCTTGTGCAGGCAGAGAGGGTCCCATATTACAGCTACACACCGGAGCCTGTTCTTGAGAACAGCAACTACAAGATGTACTGGGATCGTACAGTTCTGACAGATCAACGAGTTGCCCATAACAGACCGGACCTTATAATAGTTGATAAAATTTCTAGGAAGACAACTCTGATTGATGTGGCCATCCCGAACAACAACAACCTGCGTGTGAAGCAAGTCGAGAAGATTGCGAAGTACAGAGACTTAGAAGAACGAATTAGAAGGCAATGGGAAATGGAAAACGTCAAGACGATTCCAATTATCGTGTCAACAACTGGTGTTATACCAAAAAGTTTGCTGAGAAACATAAAAGAGCTGGGTCTAACTGATAGTCTTTACAGGTCCATGCAGAAAGCGGTACTACTTGCGACAGCCCGAACCGTCAGGAAATTCATGGGGAATGCAGGAACGTACGACAACATCAATGTCATCTAAGGCCCGATAACATGGCAAGGGTCTCGTCCGAGCCAGATCCTTATGGTATCCGGGATACCCGGGATCTGAGTGAATGTTCCCCGTAGAGGGAGTGCGAATGCCTTTTGGCTAAGAATAATAATAATAAACGGAATATAAAGAACGACACGATTCGGTTGCCAAGATCTTGCACCGGGAACTGGCGGAAAAGCTGCTGCTTGTGCAGACAGAAAGGGTCCCATATTACAACTACACACCTGAGCCTGTTCTTGAGAACAGCAACTACAAGATGTACTGGGATCGTACAGTTCTGACTGATCAACGAGTTGCCCATAACAGACCGGACCTTATAATAGTTGATAAAATTTCTAGGAAGACAACTCTGATTGATGTGGCCATCCCGAACAACAACAACCTGCGTGTGAAGCAAGTCGAGAAGATCGCGAAGTACAGAGACTTAGAAGAACGAATTAGAAGGCAATGGGAAATGGAGAACGTCCAGACGATTCCAATCATCATGTCAACAACTGGTGTTATACCAAAAAGTTTGCTGAGAAACATCAAGGAGCTGAATCTAACTGATAGTCTTTACAGGTCCATGCAGAAAGCGGTACTACTTGCGACAGCCCGAACCGTCAGGAAATTCATGGGGAATGCAGGATCGTCCAAGAACATCAATGTCACCTAGGGCCCGATAACATGGCAAGGGTCTCGTCCGAGCCAGATCCTTTTGGTATCCGGGATGCCCGGGATCTGAGTGAATGTTCCCCGTAGAGGGAGTGCGAATGCCTTTTGGCTAAGTCGATATAATAATAATAATAATAATAATAATAATAATAATAATAATAAAAATAACGAACATCTACAACATGGGAGCCAAACGAGAACTAGGGTTCCACCCACCGAAGGTGCTGCGCGGGAACTTCAGCCAGCGTTCACAGAGGCGGGATTACAACGACGACGCATGAAATGGACTGTGTCCATGAATGAATCGATTATGCGTATTTTTTACAGGGTGACAAATTTAGGACAAGAGATGATCGGCTACCGACAACAACTGCATGCCGAGTTCTGCAGGGAGTTTCCACACATGCAAGTGTCTGAACAAAGAGTGTCAGATCAGTATCGAACTATTCTAAGAAATAACCGAATTCCAGAAACGCGACTTAACGCTATCAAACGGGAAGTTGAGCTAGAGATCCACGGCGAACACATAGACATAGATGACAACAACAACAATGGGGAACTTCAAGCGCCTGGACAACAGCTAGAAGCCGAAACGGTAGAACCAACAACCGAGAGTCTGGAATCGGTTAACGAAGAACATTTTGAAGGCTTAAACGCACATATGAGACAGGCAGTATTGCGATACGAAGGCACAGACCCACTGAGCAGGCCACCGCTACCAAGATTAAATTCTTCCAGGAAACTTGCGATCGTGCTCGATCTTATGAACACACGAATTTTACCAAACTATGTTTCAGTGACACCAACATTAGAACGTATGCACATGTTAATCTACTGTGCTGCAACGGCAGTCACCACTGTAATGGGTGCCAAGATCCGAACGGCCCAAGAGTTGAATCGTGCAAGACCAGAACCACGAATGGCTCAATGGGAAATGCGACTAAATCGGAAGATCGAGAGTCTCCGTAAAGACATAGGACAAGTGACGGAATATATCAGAGGAGTTAGAACTAGAAGGATCCAGAGGGCGGTGCAGGCAATAATGAGCCGCACCCAAATGCATTCTCGGCATGACCCCGCGAACATCACTGCTCAACAATGTCTTGACACATTAAAACAAAAACTTTCTGTTTTCGCAGGGCGTCTGAGGAGATACAAGGCTAGTAACAACAGGAAACGAGACAACAAACTCTTTGAACGATCAGAAAAGGGTTTCTACCGTGCTTTTAATTCTAGCGCCGATGCCACAAATGCGAGTTACCCTAGCAGAGAACAGGTCGACGGTTTCTGGAGAAATCAACTTGCCACACCAGGTCCATACAATGTCAGTGCAAGCTGGATCAGCGAAGAACGCGAGATGGGCCGGAACTATAGCCAGATGCAACACGAGCAATTCACAACGGCTGAGGTCTCCGATGTCATCAAGAATTCCCACAACTGGAAGGCACCAGGTCCAGATCATCTCCAAAATTATTGGATTAAGAAGTTGTGGTGCACGCATGAACAGATAACTACCTTAATTAATGAAGTCTTGCTCGATCCTCTGAAAATGCCATTGTTTCTTACACAGGGTGCAACCTACCTGTTACCAAAAGACCAGCGGAATACGGATAACCCTGCCAAGTACCGCCCAATAACCTGCTTGCCTACGCTGTACAAGATAATCACATCTTGCCTTACGCAGCGAATATATGCTCACTGCGAGCGGAACAACATCATTGCAATGCAGCAGAAGGGCTGCTCGAAGGGCGCAATGGGATGCAAAGAGCAACTCATCATAGACTCTGTCATCTGCAACCAGGCTCATTCCAAGCAACGAAACCTCCACATGGCTTATGTGGACTACAAAAAAGCATTTGATTCCGTACCTCACGACTGGCTCACAGGTATCTTAAAGCTGTATAAAATAGATCATCATACAGTTTCCTTTTTAGAACACGTTATGACAACCTGGCGCACTAAGATACAACTCAGAACCGCAGACAGTAACATCGAGACCGACACAATCAACATCCGAAGAGGGATTTTCCAAGGAGATTCACTCGGTCCACTGTGGTTCTGCATGGCGATGAACCCTCTATCACATCGGTTGAACTCTACAAAATGCGGCTTCGCTATCAAAAGCAACAACGCAGAAGCGATCAAGTTGAATCACCTATTATATATGGATGATTTAAAACTGATCGCCGCAACCAAAAACCAACTAACGCAAATGCTTAAAATTGTAGAGGAGTTCTCCAGGGACATCGGAATGCTGTTTGGACTGGACAAGTGCCGCACCCTTAATATCATCCGGGGAAAGCTCGAACAAAGCGCACACGAGATGCAGGACGGCCAGGAGATCGAAGCAATGAGCAAGGGAGATACATACAAGTATCTCGGGATGAAACAAGCTCAAAGGATAGACCATCGAACAATGAAGACTGATTTAACGAATGAATTCATCAAGAGAGTAAGACAAGTAGTGCGAACTGATCTTAACAGCAGGAATTTGTTTAAGGCCCTGAACACGTATGCGTGCTCTGTACTCAGCTATTCGTTTGGAATAGTGAATTGGACCAACACGGACATCAACAACCTGCAACGAAAAGTTAGGACACTACTGACAAAAGCTCATAAACATCATCCCCGTAGCGCCGTAGAAAGAACAACTCTGCCACGTCAACTAGGAGGAAGAGGATTGGCAGATCTCAGCAAGCAATTGGACCAACAAATATTAAATCTGCGTAATTATTTCTACAGGCAGGCCAACAGCTCCACACTACATAGGGCTATATGCGGAGCAGACGTCTCAACACCGCTACGTCTGACGGAACACGAGCGTCAAAATCACCACCGAACCGACAACGATAAACTACAGAGGTGGTTGGGGAAGCCGCTGCACGGGAGGCATCCTAATGAGGTTAACCAGGAACATGTCGACAAGTTAGCGTCGAACTATTGGCTGACCTCGGGACGAATGTTCCCCGAGACGGAAGGCTTCCTACTGGCCATACAAGATCAGGTTATACCAACTCGCAACTACCTAAAATTCATTGTAGGAGATGCATCGGTAGTGGATGACAGATGCAGATACGGGTGCCCAACTTCAGAAACAATCCAGCACATAACAGGAGGATGTCAGATGTTCGCATCAACGGAATATAAGGAACGACACGATTCGGTTGCCAAGATCTTGCACCAGGAACTGGCGGAAAAGCTGCTGCTTGTGCAGGCAGAGAGGGTCCCATATTACAACTACACACCTGAGCCTGTTCTTGAGAACAGCAACTACAAGATGTACTGGGATCGTACAGTTCTGACAGATCAACGAGTTGCCCATAACAGACCGGACCTTATAATAGTTGATAAAATTTCTAGGCAGACAACTCTGATTGATGTGGCCATCCCGAACAACAACAACCTGCGTGTGAAGCAAGTCGAGAAGATCGCGAAGTACAGAGATGTAGAAGAACGAATTAGAAGGCAATGGGAAATGGAGAACGTCCAGACGATTCCAATCATCATGTCAACAACTGGTGTTATACCAAAAAGTTTGCTGAGAAACATCAAGGAGCTGGGTCTAACTGATAGTCTTTACAGGTCCATGCAGAAAGCGGTACTACTTGCGACAGCCCGAACCGTCAGGAAATTCATGGGGAATGCAGGATCATCCAACAACATCAATGTCACCTAAGGCCCGATAACATGGCAAGGGTCTCGTCCGAGCCAGATCCTTTTGGTATCCGGGATACCCGGGATCTGAGTGAATGTTCCCCGTAGAGGGAGTGCGAATGCCTTTTGGCTAAGTCGAGATAATAATAATAATAATACAACGCAGGGGGGATCTGACTTGTGAGAGAGGCAGATCCACGGGTGTGACAATCCCGCGCTCCCCAGTTACGCAGGGATGGGTCTGGCCTGTGAGAGGGGCAGATTCACGGGTGTAACGATCCCGCGATTCCCAGTTACGCATGGAGAGGCTTGGCCTGTGACAGGGGCAGACCTACGGGTGTGACAATCCCGCGATATCCAGTTGCGCAGGGAGGGGTCTAGCCGGTAACGGGGGCTGATCCTCGGGTGTGACAATCCCGCGACTCCCAGTTACACAGGGATGGGTCTAGCCTGTGAGAGGGGCAGATCCTCGGGTGTAACGATCCCGTGTTTCCCAGTTAACGCAAGGAGGGGTTTGGCCGGTGACAGGGGCAGATCCTCGGGAGTAACGATCCCGCGTTATCCTAGTTGACCCGTATGGGTAGCGGGTTAGAATACTCCTATCGTGGCTCCGCGAGTCGTAAAAGGCGACCGAGGGCCGTCACTCCCACGTTACGGGAGAAAACTATGGAATGGAGAATGATAGGATAATTGTCATAGGGCCGCTGCCTGGGGATCGCCAGGGCATGTCTGGAGCCGGCGCTGGGCATGACAGTGAGCGGGACGTCGGTGACAGGGCGCTGATGAGGCGGGCCCCTGTTGCACAAACAGCTACAGCCCAGCAACACGTACATCTACAACATGGGAGCCAAACGAGAACTAGGGTTCCACCCACCGAAGGTGCTGCGCGGGAACTTCAGCCAGCGTTCACTCAGGCGGGATTACAACGACGACGCATGAAATGGACTGGGTCCATGAATGAATCGATAATGCGTATTTTTTACAGGGTGACAAACTTAGGACAAGAGATGATCGGCTACCGACAACAAATGCATGCCGAGTTCTGCAGGGAGTTTCCACACATGCAAGTGTCTGAACAAAGAGTGTCAGATCAGTATCGAACTATTCTAAGAAATAACCGAATTCCAGAAACGCGACTTAACGCCATAAAATGGGAAGTTGAGCTAGAGATCCATGGCGAACACATAGACATAGACAACAACAACGGGGAAATTCAAGTGCCTGGACCTCAACAAGAAGCCGGAACGGCAGAGCGAACAACTGAGAATCGGGAAATTCAAGTGCCTGGACCACAACAAGAAGCCAAGACGGCGGGACGAACAACTGAGAATCGGGAATCAGTTAACGGAGAACACTTTGAAAGCCTGGACACACAGCTGAGAAGGGCGGTATTGCGATACGAAGGCACAGACCCACTGAGCAGACCACCGCTACCAAGATTGAATTCTTCCAGGAAGCTTGCAATCATGCTCGATATTATGAACACCAAAATTTTACCCAACTATGTTTCAGTAACACCCACATTAGAACATATGCACATGTTAATCTACTGTGCCGCAACGGCCATCATCACTGCAATGGGAGCCAAGATCCGGACGGCTCAAGAGTTAAATCGTGCAAGACCAGAACCACGAATGGCTCAATGGGAGATGCGACTAAATCGGAAGATCGAGAGTCTCCGTAAAGACATAGGACAAGTAACGGAATATATCAGAGGAGTTAGAACTAGAAAGATCCAGAGGGCGGTGCAGGCAATAATGAGCCGCACCCAAATGCATTCTCAGCGTGACCCCGCGAACATCACTGCTCAACAATGTCTTGATACATTAAAACAAAAACTTTCTGTTTTCGCAGGGCGTCTGAGGAGATACAAGGCTAGTAACAACAGGAAACGAGACAACAAACTTTTTGACCGATCAGAAAAAGTTTTCTACCGTACTTTGAATTCTAGCGCCGATGCCACAAATACGAGTTACCCTAGCAGAGAACAGGTCGACGGTTTCTGGAGAAATCAGCTTGCCACACCAGGTCCATGCAATGTCAGTGCAAGCTGGATCAGTGAAGAACGCGAGATGGGCCGGAACTATAGCCAGATGCAACACGAGCAATTCACAACCGATGAGGTCTCCAATGTCATCAAGAATTCCCACAACTGGAAGGCACCAGGTCCAGATCATCTCCAAAATTATTGGATTAAGAAGTTGTGGTGCACGCATGAACAAATAACTACCTTAATTAATGAAGTCTTGCTCGATCCTCTGAAAATGCCATTGTTTCTTACACAGGGTGTCACCTACTTGTTACCAAAAGACCAGCGGAATACGGATAACCCTGCCAAGTACCGCCCAATAACCTGCTTGCCTACGCTGTACAAGATAATCACTTCTTGCCTTACGCAGCGAATATATGCTCACTGCGAGCGGAACAACATCATGGCAATGCAGCAGAAGGGCTGCGCGAAGGGCGCAATGGGATGCAAAGAGCAACTCATCATAGACTCTGTCATCTGCAACCAGGCTCATTCCAAGCAACGAAACCTCTACATGGCTTATGTGGACTACAAAAAAGCATTTGATTCCGTACCTCACGACTGGCTAACAGGTATCTTAAAGCTGTATAAAATAGATCATCATACAGTTTCCTTTTTAGAACACGTTATGACAACCTGGCGCACTAAGATACAACTCAGAACCGCAAGCAGCAACATCGAGACCGACACAATCAACATCCGAAGAGGGATTTTCCAAGGAGATTCACTCAGTCCACTGTGGTTCTGCATGGCGATGAACCCTCTATCACATCGGTTAAACTCTACAAAATACGGCTTCGCTATCAAAAGCAACAACGCAGAAGCGATCAAGTTGAATCACCTATTATATATGGATGATTGAAAACTGATGGCCGCAACCAAAAACCAACTAACGCAAATGCTTAAAATTGTAGAGGAGTTCTCCAGGGACATCGGAATGCAGTTTGGACTGGACAAGTGCCGCACCCTTAACATTGTCCGGGGAAGGCTCGAACAGGGCGCACACGAGATGCAGGACGGCCAGGAGATCGAAGCAATGAGCATGGGAGATACATACAAGTATCTCGGGATGAAACAAGCTCAAAGGATAGACCATCGAACAATGAAGATCGATTTAAGGAATGAATTCATCAAGAGAGTAAGACAAGTAGTGCGAACTGATCTTAACAGCAGGAATTTGTTTATGGCCCTGAACACGTATGCGTGCTCTGTACTCAGCTATTCGTTTGGAATAGTGAATTGGACCAACACGGATATCAACAACCTGCAGCGAAAAGTTAGGACACTACTGACAAAAGCTCATAAACATCATCCCCGTAGCGCCGTAGAAAGAACTACTCTGCCACGTCAACTAGGAGGAAGAGGATTGGCAGACCTCAGCAAGCAATTGGACCAACAAATAATAAATCTGCGTAATTATTTCCAGAGACAGGCCAACAGCTCCACACTACATAAAGCTATATGCGGAGCAGACGTCTCAACACCGCTACGTCTGACGGAACACGAGCATCAAAATCACCACCGAACCGACAACGATACACTACAGAGGTGGTTGGAGAAGCCGCTGCACGGGAGGCATCCTAATGAGGTCAACCAGGAACATGTCGACAAGTTAGCGTCGAACTACTGGCTGAGCTCGGGAAGAATGTTCCCCGAGACGGAAGGCTTCTTACTGGCCATACAAGATCAGGTTATACCAACTCGCAACTACCTAAAATTCATTGTAGGAGATGCATCGGTAGTGGATGACAGATGCAGATACGGGTGCCCAACTTCAGAAACAATCCAGCACATAACAGGAGGATGTCAGATGTTCGCATCAACGGAATATAAGGAACGACACGATTCGGTTGCCAAAATCTTGCACCAGGAACTGGGGGAAAAACTGCTGCTTGTGCAGGCAGAGAGGGTCCCATATTACAGCTACACACCGGAGCCTGTTCTTGAGAACAGCAACTACAAGATGTACTGGGATCGTACAGTTCTGACAGATCAACGAGTTGCCCATAACAGACCGGACCTTATAATAGTTGATAAAATTTCTAGGAAGACAACTCTGATTGATGTGGCCATCCCGAACAACAACAACCTGCGTGTGAAGCAAGTCGAGAAGATCGCGAAGTACAGAGACTTAGAAGAACGAATTAGAAGGCAATGGGAAATGGAAAACGTCAAGACGATTCCAATTATCGTGTCAACAACTGGTGTTATACCAAAAAGTTTGCTGAGAAACATAAAAGAGCTGGGTCTAACTGATAGTCTTTACAGGTCCATGCAGAAAGCGGTACTACTTGCGACAGCCCGAACCGTCAGGAAATTCATGGGGAATGCAGGAACGTCCGACAACATCAATGTCACCTAAGGCCCGATAACATGGCAAGGGTCTCGTCCGAGCCAGATCCTTATGGTATCCGGGATACCCGGGATCTGAGTGAATGTTCCCCGTAGAGGGAGTGCGAATGCCTTTTGGCTAAGTCGATATAATAATAATACAACAACTAGAAGCCGAAACGGTAGAACCAACAACCGAGAGTCTGGAATCGGTTAACGAAGAACATTTTGAAGGCTTAAACGCACATATGAGACAGGCAGTATTGCGATACGAAGGCACAGACCCACTGAGCAGGCCACCGCTACCAAGATTAAATTCTTTCAGGAAACTTGCGATCGTGCTCGATCTTATGAACACACGAATTTTACCAAACTATGTTTCAGTGACACCAACATTAGAACGTATGCACATGTTAATCTACTGTGCCGCAACGGCAGTCACCACTGTAATGGGTGCCAAGATCCCAACGGCCCAAGAGTTGAATCGTGCAAGACCAGAACCACGAATGGCTCAATGGGAAATGCGACTAAATCGGAAGATCGAGAGTCTCCGTAAAGACATAGGACAAGTGACGGAATGTATCAGAGGAGTTAGAACTAGAAGGATCCAGAGGGCGGTGCAGGCAATAATGAGCCGCACCCAAATGCATTCTCGGCATGACCCCGCGAACATCACTGCTCAACAATGTCTTGACACATTAAAACAAAAACTTTCTGTTTTCGCAGGGCGTCTGAGGAGATACAAGGCTAGTAACAACAGGAAACGAGACAACAAACTCTTTGAACGATCAGAAAAGGGTTTCTACCGTGCTTTTAATTCTAGCGCCGATGCCACAAATGCGAGTTACCCTAGCAGAGAACAGGTCGACGGTTTCTGGAGAAATCAACTTGCCACACCAGGTCCATACAATGTCAGTGCAAGTTGGATCAGCGAAGAACGCGAGATGGGCCGGAACTATAGCCAGATGCAACACGAGCAATTCACAACCGCTGAGGTCTCCGATGTCATCAAGAATTCCCACAACTGGAAGGCACCAGGTCCAGATCATCTCCAAAATTATTGGATTAAGAAGTTGTGGTGCACGCATGAACAGATAACTACCTTAATTAATGAAGTCTTGCTCGATCCTCTGAAAATGCCATTGTTTCTTACACAGGGTGCAACCTACCTGTTACCAAAAGACCAGCGGAATACGGATAACCCTGCCAAGTACCGCCCAATAACCTGCTTGCCTACGCTGTACAAGATAATCACATCTTGCCTTACGCAGCGAATATATGCTCACTGCGAGCGGAACGACATCATTGCAATGCAGCAGAAGGGCTGCTCGAAGGGCGCAATGGGATGCAAAGAGCAACTCATCATAGACTCTGTCATCTGCAACCAGGCTCATTCCAAGCAACGAAACCTCCACATGGCTTATGTGGACTACAAAAAAGCATTTGATTCCGTACCTCACGACTGGCTCACAGGTATCTTAAAGCTGTATAAAATAGATCATTACACAGTTTCCTTTTTAGAACACGTTATGACAACCTGGCGCACTAAGATACAACTCAGAACCGCAGACAGTAACATCGAGACCGACACAATCAACATCCGAAGAGGGATTTTCCAAGGTGATTCACTCAGTCCACTGTGGTTCTGCATGGCGATGAACCCTCTATCACATCGGTTGAACTCTACAAAATATGGCTTCGCTATCAAAAGCAACAACGCAGAAGCGATCAAGTTAAATCACCTATTATATATGGATGATTTAAAACTGATCGCAGCAACCAAAAACCAACTAACGCAAATGCTTAAAATTGTAGAGGAGTTCTCCAGGGACATCGGAATGCTGTTTGGACTGGACAAGTGCCGCACCCTTAATATCATCCGGGGAAAGCTCGAACAAAGCGCACACGAGATGCAGGACGGCCAGGAGATCGAAGCAATGAGCATGGGAGATACATACAAGTATCTCGGGATGAAACAAGCTCAAAGGATAGACCATCGAACAATGAAGACTGATTTAACGAATGAATTCATCAAGAGAGTAAGACAAGTAGTGCGAACTGATCTTAACAGCAGGAATTTGTTTAAGGCCCTGAACACGTATGCGTGCTCTGTACTCAGCTATTCGTTCGGAATAGTGAATTGGACCAACACGGACATCAACAACCTGCAACGAAAAGTTAGGACACTACTGACAAAAGCTCATAAACATCATCCCCGTAGCGCCGTAGAAAGAACAACTCTGCCACGTCAACTAGGAGGAAGAGGATTGGCAGATCTCAGCAAGCAATTGGACCAACAAATATTAAATCTGCGTAATTATTTCTACAGGCAGGCCAACAGCTCCACACTACATAGGGCTATATGCGGAGCAGACGTCTCAACACCGCTACGTCTGAAGGAACACGAGCGTCAAAATCACCACCGAACCGACAACGATAAACTACAGAGGTGGTTGGGGAAGCCGCTGCACGGGAGGTATCCTAATGAGGTTAACCAGGAACATGTCGACAAGTTAGCGTCGAACTATTGGCTGACCTCGGGACGAATGTTCCCCGAGACGGAAGGCTTCCTACTGGCCATACAAGATCAGGTTATACCAACTCGCAACTACCTAAAATTCATTGTAGGAGATGCATCGGTAGTGGATGACAGATGCAGATGCGGGTGCCCAACTTCAGAAACAATCCAGCACATAACAGGAGGATGTCAGATGTTCGCATCAACGGAATATAAGGAACGACACGATTCGGTTGCCAAGATCTTGCACCAGGAGCTGGCGGAAAAGCTGCTGCTTGTGCAGGCAGAGAGGGTCCCATATTACAACTACACACCTGAGCCTGTTCTTGAGAACAGCAACTACAAGATGTACTGGGATCGTACAGTTCTGACAGATCAACGAGTTGCCCATAACAGACCGGACCTTATAATAGTTGATAAAATTTCTAGGCAGACAACTCTGATTGATGTGGCCATCCCGAACAACAACAACCTGCGTGTGAAGCAAGTCAAGAAGATCGCGAAGTACAGAGATTTAGAAGAACGAATTAGAAGGCAATGGGAAATGGAGAACGTCCAGACGATTCCAATCATCATGTCAACAACTGGTGTTATACCAAAAAGTTTGCTGAGAAACATCAAGGAGCTGGGTCTAACTGATAGTCTTTACAGGTCCATGCAGAAAGCGGTACTACTTGCGACAGCCCGAACCGTCAGGAAATTCATGGGGAATGCAGGATCATCCAACAACATCGGTGTCACCTAGGGCACGATAACATGGCAAGGGTCTCGTCCGAGCCAGATCCTTTGGTATCCGGGATACCCGGGATCTGAGTGAATGTTCCCCGTAGAGGGAGTGCGAATGCCTTTTGGCTAAGTTGAGATAATAATAATAGAGAACGTCCAGACGATTCCAATCATCATGTCAACAACTGGTGTTATACCAAAAAGTTTGCTGAGAAACATCAAGGAGCTGGGTCTAACTGATAGTCTTTACAGGTCCATGCAGAAAGCGGTACTACTTGCGACAGCCCGAACCGTCAGGAAATTCATGGGGAATGCAGGATCATCCAACAACATCAATGTCACCTAAGGCCCGATAACATGGCAAGGGTCTCGTCAACCAGGAACATGTCGACAAGTTAGCGTCAAACTACTGGCTGACCTCGGGAAGAATTTTCCCGAGACGGAAGGCTTCTTACTGGCCATACAAAATCAGGTTATACCAACTCGCAACTACCTAAAATTCATTGTAGGAGATGCATCGGTAGTGGATGACAGATGCAGATACGGGTGTCCAACTTCAGAAACAATCCAGCACATAACAGGAGGATGTCAGATGTTCGCATCAACGGAATATAAGGAACGACACGATTCGGTTGCCAAGATCTTGCACCAGGAACTGGCGGAAAAGCTGCTGCTTGTGCAGGCAGAGAGGGTCCCATATTACAACTACACACCTGACCCTGTTCTTGAGAACAGCAACTACAAGATGTACTGGGATCGTACAGTTCTGACAGATCAACGAGTTGCCCATAACAGACCGGACCTTATAATAGTTGATAAAATTTCTAGGAAGACAACTGTGATTGATGTGGCCATTCCAAACAACAACAACCTGCGTGTGAAGCAAGTCGAGAAGATCGCGAGGTACAGAGACTTAGAAGAACGAATTAGAAGGCAATGGGAAATGGAGAACGTCCATACGATTCCAATCATCATGTCAACAACTGGTGTTATACCAAAAAGTTTGCTGAGAAACATCAAGGAGCTGAATCTAACTGATAGTCTTTACAGGTCCATGCAGAAAGCGGTACTACTTGCGACAGCCCGAACCGTCAGGAAATTCATGGGGAATGCAGGATCGTCAAACAACATCAATGTCACCTAAGGCCCGATAACATGGCAAGGGTCTCGTCCGAGCCAGATCCTTTTGGTATCCGGGATACCCGGGATCTGAGTGAATGTTCCCCATAGAGGGAGTGCGAATGCCTTTTGGCTAAGTCGATATAATAATAATAAAAACTGACAAGGCAGAAGGCATTGTCGTATTCCCATTTTGGAAATCACAACCCTGGTATCAAATAATAGAACAACTCATGCTCTCAACCGATCATATTCCCCCCACCGCTTATTTCTTTTATCTCCTTTCAGGAAACCACACCCCATGTGGCAAAACCTTACCATGGGAGCCGCAGTATTATCCGCCAAGCAGGGGAGTTTCAGAGAATGACATCGATGTATTACTATCATCCTTAGCTGACAGTACCTTAAAACAGTACAATGTAACTTATAAAAAATGGTGGCTATACCGATGTTTTTACAGCCACACCAAATACAATAATCGATTTTTTAAATAAAGAAATAGCCCAGGGTGGGAACTACAATAGCCTCAATCAACACAAATCTGATCTAACTACTCTCCTACAAACCACCGATCATCCAACGATAGCTAGATTCATGAAAAGAGTTTTTACAATGAGGCCAGTGTTCTCCAGATACAATGAAATCTGGGAACCCAACCCAGTCTTAACATACTTTGAAACCTTCGCACCCTCATCTCCAGCCACAAAGTTCAAATACTGACAAAAATTAGATTAAACAATATCACTTATTTTGAAGATCGATTGGAAATATATATTACCGATATCATAAAAACCTCAAAACTTGGAAAATGCCAACCTAAAATAATAATAATAAATGATGTTTAGTGGCATATCAGGTAAGGATATCAATTGAAAAAAATGCACTCCAGCCGGGACTTGAACCCGGGACTCCTACTGTGGCCGTAGGAAGTTTACATAACCAACAATAATGAATGGTTTCCCTACACCCTCTAACCCCTTCTAGTAGCTGTAGAAGACGCCGAAGTCTTCTACATCTCACCGCTACTAACTATATATCAATTGGAATAAATAACACCTAGCCGATGGAACCCATATCTCCGGTAGCTTAGTTGGTTAAAGTGCCTACGGCCACAGTAGGAGTCCCGGGTTCAAGTCCCGGCTGGAGTGCATTTTTTTCAATTGATATCCTTACCTGATATGCCACTAAACATCATTTATTATTTATAATTATTACAGGTACTAAAAATCTTTCTGTGTAAAATAATAATACCTTATTTTCATGAGAAACCAAATTCATGTTTAGCATCACTGTTAAAATATTACATAACCGTAACTAAAGACAGCAGACGCGGGCATGATTAGTTATTACTCACCTTAAAAAACCACATACTATTAGCAAAATGGTTATGTTTGAGCGCCAGAAGCTTGAACTATTTAATGGTTAAATAAAAAGCAATTTTTCTATTTACAATATATTTACAAGTTTGAATTGTACATTTAAATGGTTACATTAAGGTGAAGTAAACCGAACAGTAAATTTAATTACTTACAATTAATAATTTGTTAAAAACTGAAAACTGTTTAAAGTTTATACAACATCGGAGATGTTCGTGAACTTAATATGAAAACACTACTAGCACGAAAAGTTAACGTGAGCATTTAAAGTCTTGTTTTGGGAGCACTTTGAAAATATGGACGACAGTTCTACAGAGTATCTTAAAACTTCTGGGTCGTTGACACCGGTGAATCGCCACCGGTGCTCCAAGCTTCTTATACGTAGCAGTGGTTGCTATGACCTCGGCTAAACTCGAGACTCAAGGCTGGGTCGTGGATGTACCCAGCTGGGGCTAGACGATGTGCGACCACTGTCAGACCTGTGTCGTAGGATGGTGTGTGTCCGTACTCCGATGGTGCTTCGCTCACGTACCAGAGTGCATGTAACAAAAAAACACAACGAACAGTCTCCGAAAACACTGCAGTCGAAAAATCGATGCTTTTACAATGTTCAGTGTTAAGTTACTTAACAATAGTTATATAAAAAGAAATTATGAAGCAATCTATACAGATTTCGTAACTTAAAGTTTACTTATACTCCACGTTATAATCTCTAGACTGATTACGAGACGTAACTTTGACTTAATGAGCCCTGACTATGAAATAGATTAAAAATTGATAACCAAAATGACCAATTATCTTGACTAAACCTGTCTTATAAATTTACTGTACAATATTTACAAAATAAAAGGTAACATTAATAAAATATAAAAAGTTTGGCGACTTCCCTAGTCGATATCAAAACATAAGACGAAAAAATATAACAGCCCGAAAGCTAGATAACAGAAAAAAGGAAACGTGGTAGAGTCCACGTCAGTCTCGGGCAACTTAAGGGTTCGTTCCGATAAATCTGTGCTAACAAACAAATTTACAACCAAATTATGGCCACAGCCTGCAGCGTGTAACCCACAGAGAAAAGGGGTAACAGGCCTAGGTGAGAGTAGCCAAGAAGTCGTCAAATTGACGTTATTAATAAGACATTATTAAAAATTGAGCGGCTACTCACCCAGACTAAACACACCCCTGGTAACAACCAGGGGTCCTCTCCGTGATTCCACTGCAGCAGGTAGCTGTTGAAACTCGAAAAATGCGTGGAAATCGTCACTCCCACACTTCAATACACGTGGTCTCAGCACATGTAATAAAAACAGAAAAACCAAATTAGCACTGCGAAAATATATGCACACCGCGTACAGAACCACTTAAGCCGTCCGTAAGGCTGAAAGTTAGGCTTTGAAAAGAGTTTTCACACGGAAATCTTCTAGACAGAAAATTAAAACCGAACCTTCACCTGACGTGAGATCACCACGAGTCGTCGATAGGGAAGTGGCCTCATGTCTGTCGCCGGGCCTATTTATAACCTCCCTTGAGAATGATGACGACTTCCGTTTCCAGAATGAATTAGAACGTTTGGGAAGCTAAATCTATGCAGAAAAACAATCGGAAATCGCAATTTAGGACTATGATGACATGCCAGGGTGTCAGCTGTCAATTCTGCCAAACTTTTACCACTGATATTAGACTAGTAGAACGGTCGGACACAAAGAGTGACGTTAGTACACGGACTTACCGTGGCGCTTAGTCAATCGCAAACTGAATAAAGTGAACATTATCTTTATAATTAACGTCAGACAGTGATTATACAACAATGTAACTGTTTTAGTAATACATACCTTCAATCGATGAATAAAATGGAAACACTTTTGCGACTGCACATACCCTTTAATAAATGGTTTGTTTAAGAGCACCAAGGTAGGCAACTTATTATGAATCAGCTTGTATAGATGGTTGCAGATAGCAGGGCAACATTTTTTAAAAATGATAGGTGTATACGGGGGGTGACGAATGAATTTGAATTAAATACTGCATTTAAACGCTGTAACGGAAATTAGATAAAATTTTCGTTACAATACCTAACCCAGCTACAGCACAAACTGTCTCAAAATGGATAAAAAAGGCCTTACAATAGTTGGTGTGGATAAAACTATCTTTAAATCGCATAGAACCCGCCATGCTTCCACCTCGGCAGCTTTCAAACGAGGCCTAACTACTGAAAATATTAAACATACAGCGGGATGGACTGAAAGATCAAATACGTTTCTAAAGTTTTATAATAGACCCATAATAACAAACTCACAGTTCGCAAACATTCTAATAAATAACTTAGAAAATACCGAGAGGCGCAATACTTAAAATTACAACCACAGAAATAACAGTATTAAGTATACCTATATACTAAGTACTTTATTAAAAATATATATACTTTAACAGATATTTAATTACGTAAGAATTTATAAAATACGGTCTACAAATAGTGTTAAATTATCTTGCGAATTTCGTTCCAATGATTTACATGTAGATCACATACATAATATTCTACATTGTATTAGGTAAGCTGTGTTTATATAATAAACAATTTCGTTGCGAATATGTAACGAATTTCATTTCACAAGTCACGCACACGAAGTCGAAGCCAGACAAATACCTCAGATCGCACCAAATATTTCAACACCTACAGTGTGATCTCGAGGACGGGGCCATCGATGTATAATTAGAGGTTAAACGACTTACCTCTAAGGAAGTTCAATCCTCAATTATACGAGATGGTCCCGTCCGAAGAGATCACACCCACCCGCCACTATTCATCCCCAAAATACTGCGATCTGAGGGGCAACATAATGAATATCAGGCGAGCACTTTTTTCTATAAACATACGCGACAAAAAGAGCACAGAAACATAAACTACATTGTGATCTCTTCGGACGGGGCCATCTCGTATAATTGAGGATGGAACTTCCTTACAGGTAAGTCGTTTAACCTCTAATTATTGAGAATTAAATAAATTGTTTCAAATTCTTATTTCCAGAGTTGTTTTTGTATCTTGCAGTTTACGAAGAAATGATGCCAACTGCAAAATTGATATATGGGGCAACCCCAAACGAAAAAATTCAGAAAACAAGAAAAATCCATATTTCCACAATTGATTTTTCACCAGCTTGAAATATTGACCAAAATGGCACTGAAGGCATGCTAGACACTGAGGTAGCACGAAAAACTTAGGTGGCAATCGGGGGATCAAAAAACAGGAAAAATCCAAATTTCCACAATTGATTTTTCACCAGCTTGAAATACTTACCAAAATGGCACCCTAGATACTGGGGTAGCAAAGAAACGAAAAATTCAGGTGCGTACGTGGCAATCGGGGGATCAGAAAACAAGAAAAATCCAAATTTTCATAATTGATTTTTTGCAGCTTGAAATATTGACCAAAATGGCACTGAAGGCATGCTAGACACTGGGGTAGCACGAAAAACTTAGGTGGCAATCGGGGGATCAAAAAACAGGAAAAATCCAAATTTCCACAATTGATTTTTCACCAGCTTGAAATATTTACCAAAATGGCACCCTAGATACTGGGGTAGCAAAGAAACGAAAAATTCAGGTGCGTACGTGGCAATCGGGGGATCAGAAAACAAGAAAAATCCAAATTTTCATAATTGATTTTTGCAGCTTGAAATATTGACCAAAATGGCACTGAAGGCATGCTAGACACTGGGGTAGCACGAAAAACTTAGGTGGCAATCGGGGGATCAAAAAACAGGAAAAATCCAAATTTCCACAATTGATTTTTCACCAGCTTGAAATACTTACCAAAATGGCACCCTAGATACTGGGGTAGCAAAGAAACGAAAAATTCAGGTGCGTACGTGGCAATCGGGGGATCAGAAAACAAGAAAAATCCAAATTTTCATAATTGATTTTTTGCAGCTTGAAATATTGACCAAAATGGCACTGAAGGCATGCTAGACACTGGGGTAGCACGAAAAACTTAGGTGGCAATCGGGGGATCAAAAAACAGGAAAAATCCAAATTTCCACAATTGATTTTTCACCAGCTTGAAATATTTACCAAAATAGCACCCTAGATACTGGGGTAGCAAAGAAACGAAAAATTCAGGTGCGTACGTGGCAATCGGGGGATCAGAAAACAAGAAAAATCCAAATTTTCATAATTGTTTTTTTGCAGCTTGAAATATTTACCAAAATGGGACTAGAGGCATGCTGGACACTGGGGTAGCACAGAAACGAAAAATGCAGGTGCGTACAAGGCAATCGGGGGATCAAAAAACAAAAAAATCAAAATTTTCACAATTGATTTTTTGCGGCTTGAAATATCTACCAAAATGGCAGTAGAGGCTTGCTGGACACTGGGGTAGCCCAGAAACGAAAAAATTCAGGTGTGTACCTACGTGGCGTTCGGGAGAATCAAAATACAAGAAAAATTCTAATATCCAATAGTTTTGATAACAAAAGATTACCAAACTATAAATAAAACAATTAATGGTATTTCTAATGGATAATAATATATTGGAAATATTTTTGTCGATGTAAAAATATACTGTAGGTTAAACAAATAATAATTTTTGTTTGTGAATAAAACTTTAAAAAGTCACAGGTATAAATATTTTATTACTATGTACTTCATGGGAAAACTCCGACCCCCCCCCTATTATTTCTCTATTTTTTTCTCATTACAACCACAGAAAATACAACAGTAGTGTCGAATATACAGTGTCCGGCAGAAAGTACACACCATATGTATTTTTTATAATTTTAATTTATCCGAAAATTTTATTCTTGATAAAAGTTTGTGGATTCGTGCAAACCCAAAACGTAGTTTTCAAAATTTCTATATCTCATTTCGTATATGGGTAGGTATATATAAAACACATTTTCGACATTTTTATTATTTACCCCGTGTAGAAAATAAAACCACCACTTTATTCAATACGCCAGTTCCATTCCAGAGATTTATCATTATTCATAAACAAATAAAAATGTTTCTGGTGCAAACTTTTTGAGTATATTATATTTCTTCACTCCATGGTATCTAATATCATTTTTTACGCGTACCTATGCATTCGGGAATATAATTTACCTAAATGGGTTGGAAATAGTCAATTCAAATCGAGCGATGACCTACTATAAAGTTTTTCGACAAAACTTGGTTTTATTGCTTTTTACATAAGTCATCTTTCGAACAATATCTAGAGACACCTATATGTTTTGGAACCGATGCAGGTCTTACTGACTTACATTCTGTAAGTAAGGGCTCAATATGTTTAAATTTCCATCTTCTATACCATTATAACCGTTTTTTATATTCTAACCAGGTCAGTGCTTGACGTCTAGGATTCGATGACTTTTCTATCTCAATTTCTTACCAATCAATTATTAAATCGACTGTTTATATCTTGCTTTGAAAAGCACTTGTAATGCTTTTTGAATATCACTAGATTTAGATTCAAGCCAAAATATCAGTTCCTTCATACAACTAGCAATCGGTGGAATATACTTTACAGAAAACTGTATGACACGACACTTAATTTAAAATCATCAACTGAACTATTATTTTGAACCTGGTCGGTCCTTATAATTTTTTGCTTCATAATGTATCAGAACTTGTATCGTTTTGTACCACATTCGTATACTTATAGTCAAACCTAAATAAAATCGACTCTTGTTTACAATAAACAAATTGTTAGGTTGTCCAAGTACTGTTTAAATTGAATGTTACTTAATCATTTAAACGAGTTATTCGATGTAAAGTGTAGTTGGACATGCGCGAAAGGTATGCCATCCTTTTTTCAGCATTTTCATAATAAGAACTTGCATACTTCTCATTGGCAGCCTGTTGAGAAACGTGGAAAAATTAATTATTAAAATACAAGATCACGTGGCAATAATAGCCCTTTGGACCCACCCTAACGGTATGCCTATGGTTTTCCGAGGAATTTTCTATTTGAACTTCATTATAAAAACATGGCAGCCTGTATAAAATCATATCAAAACGCATATTTTTCGAATAATTGAAAATTCAGTTTTTCACATGAAGAACCCAGGATGACTCTCTGATTCATACCCTATTATTGTGAGAATATGTGCCACATAATGCCCTTTGTAAGGCATACTGAGTAAAATCACGTCCAAAAATCTGTCACTATCTCCCGGTCCATATTTTCATGATTGGCCTAATCGATTTGGAAGTGCTAATTGGTTTGCGAAGATTCACCTTGGTGGAAGAGGGATTTAGTTGCCAGTTTCTTCAGACGTTCAACCGTTGTTTCCGTGACATTCTAGAAGGTCATCGGATTTTGTGGGTTGTGACTCCAATTTAATTTAGGTTTGGAAACCCTCAGGAAGAGGTAATATTTGGTTTGATATTGTAGTTTTGGGCTAATTAAACTAATATGCTAGTTATTATGGGGTTACCCGGTATACCTTTAGAAGTACGAGCTGAAGCAAGCGTGTGTCGGCCTAATCCAGCAACAAAGATCGATATAATGGTCGTCAAACCACGCACAATAATAATGGAACATATTATGTGATCACAACAATCGTTTGTGCAGGGATATAGATTGTGCTACCATAGCAGCCGCAGCTAAGTCAAATTGTGTTTAATGTTTGTGCCGTCTTGCTAACAAAGTGTTTATAGTGTGTGCCATCATAATTTCCCCATACTTAGGGGTATCTATATTATTTTATTTGAGATTTTATAACTGTTTGAAATGATTTAGGCTTTATAATTGTTGTTTCTATATTATGTATTATTCTCACTGAAATCACAAATCACTATTGGTACCTGAATTCTTGTGATCCCTAAACGTATAGCGCTATACATCTGGGTAGTTATATAACTGTTGTACCTGGATAAAGTACATAATAATTATTTGCATAAATTATATTTTCCATTTATATAATAAATAGTAGTCATTACTTTATTTTGGACTCGGGGTTGTGGGTTTTCGAGGTTTTATTTACAACCATCCGCGAGCAGATATCTCGGGGCAAACAGAATGATTGTGATGATGCTACCTACCTTAATCTCACTAGAACAACTATTATTACTGACAAACAAAAATACAATTTTGATGAAATTTCGCTTGTATTTGAACAAACAGGTACAACAAAGTCATTTTCCGAATCGATTCCGTCATGGAATGGAAATAATGGCGAAAATACAGAATACAGTGAAAATAGATCAAATCTATAAAAAAATAAGCGGGGTCTGATTTGTTATTGCGGATTTCTAGGTTAGGTTCTTTTCTCACAGGTTTGAGGCGCGGCGCTGCCAAACGTGGCGCCTGGCAGTAAATTTAGGGAAAAATAAAATCCAACAGGTAGTTACGTATATTGAACTTTAAAAATTAATTGCAGTGAAACTGAGGCGATTTTTTTCTTTAAAAAAATACAGCAAGTACATCTCACCCAATACTATCCGATGAGCAAATAAAAAAATTGGTATACCTATTGGTCCATTGTCGGGGCAAACAGATCCATTTAATTTTTAATTGCGTTTTTCGCCACCAAACTGATTAAAAGGCAACTTTTTCAAGTTGCCTGGAAAATTCATAATTTCTTAACAGAAAATGAACGAAACTTTGAACGTTTAACTCAAAAAATAACTTCAACAAATTTGTTTTCTGAGCATTCGGAAAATAAATCTTCCTCTTTTATTAAAGATCATGTCACGTCAAAGTGAATTGACAGATTAATAAATGTCAAGTTAAAAAGTTAAAATATCATGTCAAGTTAAAAAGTTAAAATATCATGACAACAGAAACAATAGCCTGTCTGATATTGTACCGTGTGTTCTATCTAATTATCTACACTAAGTTCTCTTTGAATAACTAGCAATACTATTTTACTGAATTCCATTGAACATTCAGCAACACAGTTGTTGTCCGTATTTCCTAGAAATGCCGATTCTTTAATTTTTCGTCTATTTCCTACTGCTTCTTTGAGAATTGGTTTGGACCTTTCCCACAAAATCCCATGACTGTTATTAAAATAGTGTTCACATATTTTTGACTTCGAAATGTGATTTTATAACTTTCCTCGTCCACAAGGAATTTTATAAATGCTTTTTTTTATCTTTGTACCTCATTAAATGGTTTCGTGTTAACTAGCATCAATCTTAATGTATTTTTAGGAATTCATGAATTTTCCCGGCAACTTGAGAAAATGGTCTTCTAATCACTTTGGACAGATTTCTCTGGCGAAAAACCCAATTAAAAATTAAATATATACATGGAAAATATTTCACCCCCTTTAAAATCTATGTCAGCGGTTTATGCGATAAAAATCTGATAGAAATGGCAGTTGTTTAACACTGACTTATTACATAATCTTTTACAATCCCTTTGAAAAAAAATTTCTTGTAAGTCTTCACATTTTCCATGAGATAAACTAAACACGCGGGGTCCCCTTATTTTAAAGAGTCCTTAAATTACATCCATAATGTTACATACGACTAATCAATAATGCTCTCTCAATATATACAGGCAGCGACCTCTATTAGGCCACTTCCATACTATACTTTGGAAAGCCGAGGGTGACGAGGCGCCTAACTCAGCGTCCCCTCCAGTTAGTTCTTCACAAAGAAGATGTCGCTGGGAGTGTAGAACTTAGCTCGCATTCTAACCGTAAGGATACTTTTGGCATTCGCTCCTAGATGGCACTAAATACTTCAGCAATGGTACAGAATGAGAAACGGAAGTTTTTTTGGGCCTGACACAGATTACTGTATGATGGGATTTTCATTTGTCGCAGAAAGGATCTACTTTGGCAATGCGCGGGGAGAGGGCAACATCTACAAGGTTGAGCGCGCGTAGAGGGACGCTGTATTCTAAAATTGTCCCGGAGCGTACCTCCAGCAAATAATCTAGTTCCGCTTGCTCAACTCTGGTTTTTATAATAATTTCACCATGGACCGCCTTGAATCGTTCTTGGTTGTCGGTGCCGGCGGTCGGAGGCCGGCCCCATATTAGGCACCGAGCATGAAATATTACTGGAAATTCATGATTATTTTTTATTTATATTACTTTAAAATATTATTTATTATTATTCTATTCTTATTATACGTTTTGAATATTTTATTAAAAACTACATATAAGCGTTGACTGAAGGTTTATCACCCAACGATATAAGTATATTAGAGACTTTTTTAATAATTATGAAACTGTCAACCGTGGTGTCACCAAAAACAAATAAAAAACTTATAAAAAATCTAAAATAAAATATTTTTATAATTATACATAATAAATATAAATATCCAAACATGCAGCTCTGATAGTTGAGAGCTTCTCAGCTTCAGTTTTTCTTGAAAAGCTACCCAGAACTCACCACGTGGAGGTGGCTGCTTTTCGAGTTCCACCCTCCCCTCCCACCTATTTTTTCGTTTTTGCCTTAAGGGGTTGAAAATGGATGAAGATGGGGGTAACAAATTCTGAACTGCTGCACTACTGTAGAGGGTGGCAAAGGGTGTCTATGTAGCAAAAAAGAAAAGTCATGCAACTCAAAGTAACGATTTTCTGGTCTATTTTCATTTTTTCCTTAAGGGGTTGAAAATGGGTGAAGACGAGTGTAACAAATTCTGAACTTCTAGGATACTGTAGAGCGTAGAAGGTGGCAAAGGGTGTCTATCTAGCGAAAAAGAAAAGTCATGCAACTCAAAGTAACGATTTTCTGGTCTATTTTCGTTTTTGACTTAAGGGGTTGAAAATGGGTGAAGGCGAGGGTAACAAATTCTGAACTTCTGGGCTACTGTAGAGGGTGGCAAAGGGTGTCTATGTAGCAAAAAAGAAAAGTCATGCAACTCAAAATAGCGGTTTTCTGGTATTTTTTCCTTTTTGCCTTAAGGGGTTGAAAATGGGTGAAGGCGAGGGTAACAAATTCTGAACTTCTGGGCTACTGTAGAGGGTGGCAAAGGGTGTCTATGTAGCAAAAAGGAAAAGCCATGCAACTCAAAGTAACGATTTTCTGGACTTTTTTCGTTTATGGCATAGGGGGTTGAAAATGGTCGAAGACGAGGGTAACAAATTCTGAACTTCTGGACTACTGTAGAGGGTGGCAAATGGTGTCTGTGTAGCAAAAAAGAAAAGTCGTGCAACTCAAAATAGCGGTTTTCTGGTCTTTTTTCCTTTTTGCCTTAAGGGGTTGAAAATGGGTGAAGGCGAGGGTAACAAATTCTGAACTTCTGGGCTACTGTAGAGGGTGGCAAAGGGTGTCTATGTAGCAAAAAGGAAAAGCCATGCAACTCAAAGTAACGATTTTCTGGACTTTTTCGTTTTTGGCATAGGGGGTTGAAAATGGGCGAAGACGAGGGTAACAAATTCTGAACTTCTGGACTGATGTAGAGGGTGGAAAAGGGTGTCTATCTAGCAAAAAAGAAAAGTCATGCAACCGAAAATAGTGATTTTCTGGTCTATTTTCGTTTTTGACTTAAGGGGTTGAAAATGGGTGAAGGCGAGGGTAACAAATTCTGAACTTCTGGGCTACTGTAGAGGGTGGCAAAGGGTGTCTATGTAGCAAAAAAGAAAAGTCATGCAACTCAAAATAGCGGTTTTCTGGTATTTTTTCCTTTTTGCCTTAAGGGGTTGAAAATGGGTGAAGGCGAGGGTAACAAATTCTGAACTTCTGGGCTACTGTAGAGGGTGGCAAAGGGTGTCTATGTAGCAAAAAGGAAAAGCCATGCAACTCAAAGTAACGATTTTCTGGACTTTTTTCGTTTATGGCATAGGGGGTTGAAAATGGTCGAAGACGAGGGTAACAAATTCTGAACTTCTGGACTACTGTAGAGGGTGGCAAATGGTGTCTATGTAGCAAAAAAGAAAAGTCGTGCAACTCAAAATAGCGGTTTTCTGGTGTTTTTTCCTTTTTGCCTTAAGGGGTTGAAAATGGGTGAAGGCGAGGGTAACAAATTCTGAACTTCTGGGCTACTGTAGAGGGTGGCAAAGGGTGTCTATGTAGCAAAAAGGAAAAGCCATGCAACTCAAAGTAACGATTTTCTGGACTTTTTCGTTTTTGTCATAGGGGGTTGAAAATGGGCGAAGACGAGGGTAACAAATTCTGAACTTCTGGACTGATGTAGAGGGTGGAAAAGGGTGTCTATCTAGCAAAAAAGAAAAGTCATGCAACCGAAAATAGTGATTTTCTGGTATATTTTCGTTTTTTCCTTAAGGGGTTGAAAATGGGTGAAGACGAGGGTAACAAATTCGGAACTTCTGGGCTACTGTAGAGGGTGGCAAAGGGTGTCTATGTAGCAAAAAAGAAAAGTCATGCAACTCAAAATAGCGGTTTTCTGGTCTTTTTTCCTTTTTGCCTTAAGGGGTTGAAAATGGGTGAAGGCGAGGGTAACAAATTCTGAACTTCTGGGCTACTGTAGAGGGTGGCAAAGGGTGTCTATGTAGCAAAAAAGAAAAGACATGCAACTCAAAGTAACGATTTTCTGGACTTTTTCGTTTTTGGCATAGGGGGTTGAAAATGGGCGAAGACGAGGGTAACAAATTCTGAACTTCTGGACTACTGTAGAGGGTGGCAAATGATGTCTATGTAGCAAAAAAGAAAAGTCATGCAACTCAAAATAGCGGTTTTCTGGTCTTTTTTCCTTTTTGCCTTAAGGGGTTGAAAATGGGTGAAGACGAGGGTAACAAATTCTGAACTTCCAAACTGCTGTAGAGGGTGGAAAAGGGTGTCTATCTAGCAAAAAAGAAAAGTCATGTAACCGAAAATAGTGATTTTCTGGTTTATTTTCGTTTTTTCCTTAAGGGGTTTAAAATGGGTGAAGACGAGGGTAACAAATTCTGAATTTCTGGGCTACTGTAGAAGGTGGCAAAGGGTGTCTATGTAGCAAAAAAGAAAAGTCATGCAACTCAAAATAGCGATTTTCTGGTCTTTTTTCGTTTTTGCCTTAAGGGGTTGAAAATGGGTGAAGAACAAATTCTGAACTTCTGGACTACTGTAGAGGGTGGCAAAGGGTGTCTACGTAGCAAAAAATAAAAGTCATGCAACTCAAAATAGCGGTTTTCTGGTCTTTTTTCCTTTTTGCCTTAAGGGGTTGAAAATGGGTGAAGACGAGGGTAACAAATTCTGAACTTCCAAACTGCTGTAGAGGGTGGAAAAGGGTGTCTATCTAGCAAAAAAGAAAAGTCATGTAACCGAAAATAGTGATTTTCTGGTCTATTTTCGTTTTTTCCTTAAGGGGTTTAAAATGGGTGAAGACGAGGGTAACAAATTCTGAACTTCTGGGCTACTGTAGAGGGTGGCAAAGGTGTCTATGTAGCAAAAAAGAAAAGTCATGCAACTCAAAATAGCGATTTTCTGGTCTTTTTTCGTTTTTGCCTTAAGGGGTTGAAAATGGGTGAAGACGACGGTAACAAATTCTGAACTTCTGGACTACTGTAGAGGGTGGCAAAGGGTGTCTACGTAGCAAAAAATAAAAGTCATGCAACTCAAAATAGCGGTTTTCTGGTCCTTTTTCCTTTTTGCCTTAAGGGGTTGAAAATGGGTGAAGACGAGGGTAACAAATTCTGAACTTCTGGACTGATGTAGAGGATGGAAAAGGGTGTCTATCTAGCAAACAAGAAAATTCATGCAACCGAAAATAGTGATTTTCTGGTCTATTTTCGTTTTTTCCTTAAGGGGTTGAAAATGGGTGAAGACGAGGGTAACAAATTCTGAACTTCTGGGCTACTGCAGAGGGTGGCAAAGGGTGTCTATGTAGCAAAAAAGAAAAGTCATGCAACTCAAAATAGCGGTTTTCTGGTCTTTTTTCCTTTTTGCCTTAAGAGGTTGAAAATGGGTGAAGGCGAGGGTAACAAATTCTGAACTTCTGGGCTACTGTAGTGGGTGGCAAAGGGTGTCTATCTAGCGAAAAAGAAAAGTCGTGCAACTCAAAGTAACGATTTTCTGGTCTATTTTCGTTTTTGCCTTAAGGGGTTGAAAATGGGTGAAGATGCGGGTAACAAATTCTGAACTTCTGGACTACTGTAGAGGGTGGCAAAGGGTGTCTATGTAGCAAAAAAGAAAAGTCATGCAACTCAAAGTAACGATTTTCTGGACTTTTTCGTTTTTGGTATAGGGGGTTGAAAATGGGTGAAGACGAGGGTAACAAATTCTGAACTTCTGGACTGCTGTAGATGGTGGAAAAGGGTGTCTATCTATCAAAAAAGAAAAGTCATGCAACCGAAAATAGTGATTTTTCTATTTTCGTTTTTTCCTTAAGGGGTTGAAAATGGGTGAAGACGAGGGTAACAAATTCTGAACTTCTGGACTACTGTAGAGGGCGGCAAAGGGTGTCTATGTAGCAAAAAAGAAAAGTCATGCAACTCAAAATAGCGGTTTTCTGGTATTTTTTCCTTTTTGCCTTAAGGGGTTGAAAATGGGCGAAGGCGAGGGTAACAAATTCTGAACTTCTGGGCTACTGTAGAGGGTGGCAAAGGGTGTCTATGTAGCAAAAAAGAAAAGTCATGCAACTCAAAATAGCGGTTTTCTGGTCTTTTTTCCTTTTTGCCTTAAGGGGTTGAAAATGGGTGAAGGCGAGGGTAACAAATTCTGAACTTCTGGGCTACTGTAGAGGGTGGCAAAGGGTGTCTATCTAGCGAAAAAGAAAAGTCGTGCAACTCAAAGTAACGATTTTCTGGTCTATTTTCGTTTTTGCCTTAAGGGGTTGAAAATGGGTGAAGATGCGGGTAACAAATTCTGAACTTCTGGACTACTGTAGAGGGTGGCAAAGGGTGTCTATGTAGCAAAAAAGAAAAGTCATGCAACTCAAAATAGCGACGTTCAGGTCTTTGTTCCTTTTAAATCTTTAGATACACACTTATGTAAATATTCCAAAATATCGCCCATTTCAAAGGTATTTACTGATTTTTTTATTTATGCCTTGTGGTCAATAACAACAATAAATCGTAGGGAGATTATGAATCTAATCGTTTAGTGAAGGACCTAATACATATTGGTGCAAGCCGTCCCCCGCCACCACGGAGAGCGCCGCGGCAAAGTCGTTGCCAGAAAACCCGTTGCTGCTTTCACACTGGTATATTAGGCATTTTTTAAACACATTATACACGGTAGCCGAACTCTTTCAAAAATATTTTCAGAACCCCGTGTTTGGACTAACATCGACTCGAGCATACTTTCAGCTCGTGATGGCCCTGCTACACCTGGATAGGGTATTTTCCGCGAGATACAACTTTTAAAAACGTTATGATGGTTAAAAATAATAAATATTAAATAAAACAAATAAAAATAGTATACGCGAAAAATACCATATCATTGTTTTGCTACGGCAGAGCATCCGTCCTTTTTTTTGTCATTTACACCTATTCCGACACTTAATCAAGGACACACTGTATATGTGTAGTATTTTGTAGTGTTTTCTTTAACGAGGTGGGCGCCACCAAGCCCCCTGAAGCACTATTACTTCTGGATCAATTTGTCAATCTGAAACTATAAAATATGCATAAAATGTTGCTATAGCATCGTTAATACTTTATTTGTATACTTAATTGCTTAATTTGACTTGCATTGCATTATGTTTTGTCTGTTGTTAAAGTGAACTAAATTCCATGAAAAAGTCTTATGCCATTCGCCTTGTATCTTAATTTTGGATAAAAGTTTATTTTAAGGTACTACCACCAGCCTAATTTGTGTAAAGTTGCCAATTCTAAGAAATAGAATTCTTCGTTTTTTTTTAAATTTTCTAAAAAATTTGCAAGTATGGTAAAATAACTTAGATATATTGTCAACAAAGTGACATCTGTGGACCAATGACCAAACCATTTAAATTCATTTCTACTAAATCATAACAAGTATAAAGATAACATTATACAAATATTTATAAATACAGGGGTCAATCAATAACAAAACATACAAGGATTGTCCAATAAGATAAACACTAGATAGATCGAAGTTCAATCACCGATTAGGCAAAATCTGCTAGTATAAATTCGGTGCCAGCCGCACAAGCTGGGCATCAGTAAGCCCTGATTATTAGCAGCGACTCGATCACTGACCACCCTCGGTGGACTGGCCTGGCAACGGATCCCACTTATTAGCGTCCTTGTCCAGGTCGGGCTCCGAGGGGCCAACGACAGCGCCCCCCGGGTACTGTTGAAGTCGTCAGCTGGTCAGCAGCGGCATCGCGCCGCCGCCGGGTCAAGGCGCAGCTCGCGCCCCGGTCACTTCCACGTACTATCGGTCGCGTCGGTCCACAGGCAGCCGCTACCCCTACCATGGCCCAGATACTGTTAGAGGCATATTTGTGAGTGGAAGAATAAACACCCTACTTTGTACCTACTGTCTTCTTCAATCTGCGCTTCGCGACTCCCGCACTCAGTGATCCCGGCAAGCCACGAGGGACAACAGGTTTCTCTCGTGGCACACACAGGGCATTCCCAGCCTGGTGTGACAATATAAAATCTGCCACGAAACGACGGCAGGTACAAAATAAGTTAAAAGATACTTTTTGTTCAAAATTAAATGCTCCATCCGAAACTGCTACCCACTTTACTTTGGTACAAGGCCGTATTATTTTTTTCTTAAATTTGCCGAACGACTTACTCATATCTCTGTCACTAATTCAAACTCTACCTTGAAAATGAAACATTTAAAAAGGTAATATCCAAGTACACTGTATACGTTATGGGGAAAAAGACGATTGTTTCAGAGAATTTTAACACCCCGTATATGGAAAACGATGAATTTTTGGATATATCAACTTTTTTTTAGCATTGACTGAGGACTACCACCCCGAAATATTTTAACCTACTTAAGTTACATCCTATATACAGAGCGTTCCTTAGAAGTGTTATTTATTACAAACATTCACAGATGATTGCTTCGATTCTAAGATACAGGGCGTTAAATATTTCGACAAAATGTATTTGAATTTTTTAATCTTGATTGGAAACTTTCACAGGCAAAATGTGATGAATCTGAGTTTCTTCCGGATGGATCCTGTGTCAGCGAAACTTCTCCTCATTCCAAGCTTTCGTCCTCGATTGTATGCGACATCCTCAGGGCGCGACGATCACACTGAGACTGACTGTTCTATTACCTGTGATGGTATTTATAGGAAAACGGAAAAAGGAGGGAGCGGGAGAAAATGCGGGAAAATTAATGATATGATATTAAGGTGATTGTTTTTTCCGCGTATTTGTGAAAAACGCGCGCCAACAATTATGTAAAAATAAACCCTGATCACGGTTTAGATTATTAGGAGTTTAAGGATTTCAATGGATTCAAGGATTTTTCTTTGAATGGGATGGGCCGATTTTGATATGACCTTAGTATCACTAAGCAAGACTTGGTTCCCCGTGTACAGATAATGTTCGGCAAGTGCAGAATGGCCCGGTTGACGCAACCGTATACAACGTTCATGTTCTTTAACACGCGTTGATACAGTACGTCCCGTTTCTCCAATATACACTTGTCCACACGAGCATGGCACACGATATACACCACTCGTACTCAATGGTATAATATCCTTAATCGGTCGGTAATATTGGGATAATTTAGGGAGTGTGGAAAATTTAGAATTTTGGAGATGCGGTCGGTTATGTTATGGATATATGGAAGGAAAGCCGTAGTGGTCGACGGGTCATTTACGCGTCTGTTAGTATTATTGTTGTGGTTAGTAAACTTCTTAAAGAGCGCTGGATACTATGCTAAGAATAATTTTTGGCAAGTAGAACATTCAAAAGATGATCCAGTTCTCTATCAAGATTATCAGGATCGGAGAGGGATATTGCTCGATAAACTAAGGAATTAATAACGGCTTGTTTTTGGGATGGGTGGTGATGGGAGAAACTATTAAGGCACCTATCTGTATGTGTTGGTTTCCGGTAGACCGAGTGTCCTAGAGAACCATCGATCCTACGTGAGACCAAGACATCCAGGAAAGGAAGAAAACCGTCCTTTTCAACCTCGATGGTAAACTTAATGTTTTTGTGCAGGGAGTTAAGGTGATGAAGGAAAAACGGGAAGGATGCCCTCCCCGTGAGGCCAAATGACAAAAGTGTCATCCACATATCTAAACCAACATTTTGGTTTTAGATCTACGGATTCAAAAGCTTGTTGTTCAAAAGATTCCATAAATATGTTGGCTATCACGGGAGACAAGGGAGAACCCATAGCAGCACCAGAAGTTTGTTCAAAAAGTCGATTATTAAAAATGAAATACGTGGACTTAAGGCAAAATTCTATAAGTTCTAGGATAACCGCGGAAATACTATGAGAAGCAAAAAGATCGTTTATTATTGTTAAATTATCCCAATATTACCGACAGATTAAGGATATTATACCATTGAGTACGAGTGGTGTATATCGTGTGCCATGCTCGTGTGGACAAGAGTATATTGGAGAAACGGGAGGTACTGTATCATCACGAATGAACGTTGTATACGGTTGCGTCAACCGGATCATTCTGCACTTGCCGAACATTATCTGCACACGGGGCACCAAGTCTTGCTTAGTGATACTAAGATCCTATCAAAATCGGCCCATCCCATTCAAAGAAAAATCCTTGAATCCATTGAAATCCTTAAACATCCTAATAATCTAAACAGTGATCAGGGTTTATTTTTACATAATTGTTGTCGCGCGTTTTTCACAAATACGCGGCAAAACCAATCACCTTAATATCATATCATTAATTTTCCCGCATTTTCTCCTGCTCCCTCCTTTTTCCGTTTTCCTATAAATACCATCACGGGCAATAGAACAATCAGTCTCAGTGTGATCGTCGCACCCTGAGGATTTCCCGTGCAATCAAGGACGAAATCTTGAAACGAGGAGAAGTTTCGCTGACACAGGATCCATCAGGAAGAAACTCAGATTCTTGAATTTTTTAGATTTATAAACATATACAGTGTGTCCCACTTAAGGACTGACCACCCCTGTAAAATTTTTATTTATAGCTCGATTTTCATAAACTTTTTTTTGTTGGATAGAGCTTCAAAAATGGCATCAAACACATAATTCAGGTGCCTCGTGCGTTAAAGTCATGGCCCACTGAGACGGTGTTTTAGTGCTGAAATTTCGAGAAGTACTATTAGGGATTTTTTTAGAGGAAAATCAATGCCGGATTCTTATTCAGCGTTGTTCGAAACCCAAATGTACCAATCTGCATTACCATAGCTCTACAGGGTGTTTAGTGCCCCACTTAATTAGTGTACCCCTGTAAAATTTTTATTTATAGTTTGATTTTCATAAACTTTTTGTTGGGTAGAGCTTTAAAAATGGCATTAAATGCATAATTCAGGTGCCTCGTGCGTTACATTCATGGCCCACTGAGACGAAGTTTTAGTGCTGAAATTTCGAGAAGCACTATTAGGGGCTTTTTTAGAGAAATATTAATGCTAGATTTTTATTCAACGTTGTTGCAAACCCAAACGTACCAATTTGCATTAGAAAATGGAGGACTAATTGATATGACTGAAATTTGAGTTTATGTTATGTTGTGTTGTTTATTCATGTATTTGATGATATTAAATTAAATAAAAATTTTGTTCGCTAATAAATTTTTGAAAGAATATGAGTTCCTCACGAATATTTTAGTGACCAACTTACCAGAAATTAAGAAAATAATTAAAATTAACACGTTTTTTTGAAGCCTCTCACCGCATATAAGAATCCGGCCTTACTTTTCCTTTCATTTTTTTTGGAACACCCTGTAGAGCTACGGTAATGCAAATTGGTACGTTTGGGTTTCCAACAACGCTGAACAACAAACCGGCATTAATTTTCCTCTAAAACATCCCTAATAGTACTTTTCGAAGTTTCAGCACTAAAACACCGTCTCAGTGGGCCATGAATTTAAGGCACAAGATACCTGAATTATGCATTTAATGCAATTTTTGAAGTTCTATCCAACAAAAAAAAGTTTATGGAAATCGAGCTAAAAATAAAAATTTTATAGGGGTACACTAATTAAGTGGGGCACTAAAAATTTTGAAACACCCTGTAGAGCTATGGTAATGCAAATTGGTACATTTGGGTTTCGAACAACGCTGAATAAGAATCCGGCATTGATTTTCCTCTAAAAAAAATCCCTAATAGTACTTCTCGAAATTTCAGCACTAAAACACCGTCTCAGTGGGCCATGACTTTAACGCACGAGGCACCTGAATTATGTGTTTGATGCCATTTTTGAAGCTCTATCCAACAAAAAAAAGTTTATGAAAATCGAGCTATACCTAAATAAAAATTTTACAGGGGTGGTCAGTCCTTAAGTGGGACACACTGTATATAAGATGTATGTATTGGATGGACATAACAATGTATAATACCAAGTTTCTAAATTAACCAGTTGTGGAGATACGGGTAATCCGTACCACTAATTTGATAAAAAAAAATAGTAACTGTCTGAACACAACAAAAACGAATATCATTTTTAGACGGAGGATTCAATTTCAAACAGTGCCTCTCGACATTTTTCATACACCTATGTCACTGTTTCACCGCAATTTTTTGCATCAAGTTTTGGGACGAAATAATTTGAGAAATTTTTCTAGTGGCGTAGACATACGCCACAACATATTGTTAAATGATTTAGATATTTGAAAATTAATCCCACGCTTGCGTATGTCTACAACACTGGAAAAATTGCTAAAATTATTATTTTTTTACAAAAAGCAAATAATTTGCATGGCAAAAAAAACACATGACATAATAAATGATTTATATACCAATCATTTTCATTACAGTGCATTTTAATATCGTTTCTTTGAACGACACAATGTAAATAGAAGATAGTGATTTTCCTGGTACTTAATTCCGAGAAAAAAATGTGCTGTTCAGCCAAAAAGGTTTTTCTTGGTATAAGTTGGTTTCATAAAAGTTGTATTAGTTCTGAGTACGTTTTAGTTAAAGAAAGATCTGAAGTTGTTAACCTTGATAACAGTTTGTAATATTTACTACCCAGAAAATTTATAAGGATAATTACTTTTGCCTCATTCGTTTCTAAGTCATCCTTTTCAAACCCTTTTGGTTTCAAGAAATTTTCAACCCTTTCAAAATAATTGTCAACATATTGTCGAAAATTTCGTTGTGGCGCAAACAGATCCATTTGTTTTTTAATTGGGTTTTCCGTTTTCCGCCACCAAACTGATTAAAAGACAACTTTTTCAGGTTGCCTGGAAAATTCGTAATTTGTTAACAGAAAATGAACGAAATTAACTTTGAACGTTTAACTCGATAAATAACTTCAACAAATTCCTCTTTTCTTAAAGACAATGTCGCGCCAAAGTGAAATAACAGATTTAAAAATGTCAAGTTAAAAATTTAAAATGTCATGACAACAGAAACAATAGCCTCTTTATTGTACCCTGTGTTCTATATAATTATCTATAATAACTTCTATCTAATTATCTATACTAACTTGTTGAATAAGTGGCAGTACTATTTTACTGGATTCCACTGAACATTCAGCAACACAGTTATCCGTATTTCCTAGAAATGCTGATTCTTTAATTTTTCGTCTATTTCCTACTTCTTTTTTGAGAAATGGTTTGGACCTATCGAACAAAATCCCATGACTGTTATTAAAAGAGGGTTCACATATTTTTGACATAGAAATTTGATTTTGCCTGATATAATAATTTTTATGTTTCCCGGCAATTTGAAAAAGTGGTGTTCTAATCAGTTTGGACAGATTTCTCTGGCGAGAAACCCAATTAAAAAATAAATGGATACATGGAAATTATTTAACCCCCTTTAGAATCTATGTCACTGGTTTATGCTATAAAAAATTTGATGCTA
Organism: Pseudeuparius sepicola; assembly: GCA_963920635.1. NCBI lineage: Eukaryota > Metazoa > Arthropoda > Insecta > Coleoptera > Anthribidae > Pseudeuparius > Pseudeuparius sepicola. Next base: position 33,960,096 of record OY987303.1, read on the forward strand.
ATGGCAGTTGTTTAACACTGACTTATTACATAATCTTTTACAATCCCTCTGGAAAAAAAGTCTCCATTTTTCCCATGAGATAAACTACTGACACGCTGGGTCCCCTTATTTTAAAGAGTCCTTGAATTACACCTACCTAATAACCCTAACCCAAGAATATGGGACATGGGACCATAAAACGTTCCATATCTTACATCCATAATGTTACAGGCGACTAATCAATAATGCTCTCTCAATATATATACGGGCAGCGACCTCTATTAGGCCACTTCCACACTACTTTGGAAAGCCGAGGGTGACGAAGCGCCTAACTTAGCGTCCCCTCCAGTTAGTTCTTCACAAAGAAGATGCCGCAGGGAGTGGAGAACTTAACTCGTATTCTAACCGTCCGCATACTTCTGGCATTCGCTCCTAGATGGCACTAAATACTACAGCAATGATACAGAATGAGAAACGGCAGCTATTTTGGGCCTGTCACAGATTACTGTATGATGGGATTTTTATTTGTCGCAGAATATATCTACTTTGGGCAATGCGCGGGGAGAGGGCAACATCATGACGGAATTAATATTAGATTATTTTATATAAGTTTTAGCTTAGAAATACAATAGTAGGTAGGTAAGTACATTCCATATTTATTTATAATTAAAATGGCCTTTCTTTCGTTATTTCTACTATTTACTTTTAAAAAACATAAATGCAAAAAACGTAGATAATAGTATAGTATATAGTATAGTAGCTAGTACACTAACCTATTAGAACTTATAAAAGTGTTTTACTCTATCGATTTAAAAAAAATTTAATTTTTGTAGTGACAGTTTATTATTATAGGTATACCTACGAAAAAGCTTTGTAGCTTGACCCCTGTCTTATGGTGTAATTTGTATAAGAGGATGATTCTGCCCCTGTCTGAGCATTGAATCAGAATCAATGGTCTGAGGCAGCACTAAATAGGTACTCAGACAAAAAATTAATTATTAAAGAATAAATTACGTTTATCTGATTGTCGAAGAAAGTAATTTGTCGGCTGCCTGATATCTTTGATGGGTGGTGTGGACCAACCAAAAAGTGTGGGTATGTTAAAGAGTACTTCTTACCCACCGATTTATGAAAGAATGAAACTTACTCCAAATTAAAGTTAAACCTTTAACTTCTTTATACATTGAATTTTAATTGGGTTTTTCGCCACCAAAGTGTTTAAAAGAAAAATTTATAAATTCTTAACAGTACATGAACTAAACTTTGAACTTGTAACTCAAAAAATATCTTAAATAAATTTGTTTTCTGAGCTTTCGGAGAATAAATCTTCCCCCCTTTCTCAAATATCATGTCAATGGATCTGTTTACGTTACAAATAAATTTTAGGTGAAATGACAGGTTAATAAATTTCAGGTTAAAATGTCATGACAACAGAAACAATAGCCTAGCGACCTGTCTGCTATTGTACCCTGTGTTCTATCTAATTATCTATACTAACTTCTTTTTGAGTAAGTGGCAATAATATTTTACCGAATTCCACTGAACACTCGGCAACACAGTTATCCGTATTTCCTGAATAAATGCTGATTCTTTAATTTTTCGTATATTTCCTAATTCTTCTTTGAGAATTGGTTTGGACCTATCCCACAAAATCCTATGATTGTTATTAATAGAGTGTTCACATATTTTCGACTTCGAAATTTGATTTTGCCTGATATAATTTTTATGTTCTTTTAAACGAACGTTAAATGACCTACAAGTTTCCCCAACATAGAACTTTCCACATTCCCAAGGAATTTTATAAATGCAATTTTTTGAACTTTGTAACTCAATAAATGGTTTCGTTTTAAGTAGCATCGATGTTAATGTATTTTTGGTTTTAAATACTCTTCTGACATTATAACGATTGCCTCTGCGTTTTAGCTTATCTGATAAATGTGAAGATCTCAGGTTCATGAAAGCATGGTGGATAGAAACAACTGGGCTGCTTGGTCGTTGACAGATTACTATATTGAATACCTTGGGTCCGTACATTATATAATAAGTTTGCAGATTGCAAGTTAGCAATAACTACTAACCTAATTAGTCAATACTTGCACTGTCATATTTTTTTGTTGAATTAATATCTTTGAACTCCGTGCTTCCGCTATCCACCTGGACAAACTTCATATAAAATTTTTTTTCAATACATCTCTTTGGAATACTTATGTAAAAAATATTCGATATATTTCTTGAAATTTTATCGCCTTTTATTTTGAAATAATGATATGAAATTTTCGTTTTAAAATGTAATTTTCTATATAACGTTTAAGTCTTGCTACACAAAAATGGCTGACCCTGTATAAGTAACCACTGAAAGAAACATGAAACATAGCGTCGATTGATATTGAATCTATTTGAGTGATTAAATTCTCACATCAATTATTCATCACGACCCAAGAAAATATTTTGTTCTTAACCGCTCTGTATTTTTGTGAAGGAAAATGAAAAAAAAAACACTATCTACAGTGTGTCCCACTTAAGGACTGACCACCCCTGTAAATTTTTATTTATAGCTCGATTTTCATAAACTTTTTTGTGTTGGATAGAGCTTCAACAATGGCATCAAACACATAATTCAGGTGCCTCGTGCGTTAAAGTCATGGCCCACTGAGACGGTGTTTTAGTGCTGAAATTTCGAGAAGTACTATTAGGGATTTTTTTAGAGGAAAATTAATACCAGACTCTTATTCAGCATTGTTCGAAACCCAAACGTACCAATAGGGTATTTAACCGTTTTTCAAATTTTATTTTGTTGAAAGCCTGTATTGATGCAGACTACACTAGTAAAATTCTAAACTAAAAATTTTACCTCCTTTGGGAGAAAATTGAGTTCAAAATTATTTCCGTTTTTAACGGTTGTCTTTATTTTGACGTCATAATAATTTTGAGCTATGTGAATAGGACCGCGAAGCCTTGAAGCTTTATTCGTTTATTGTACGTTGCCAACTCGTGTGATTTTTCCTTGCTGGTCGATTATTTTGTTATTAGAATAGCTGTGTTCTAGTATGGAAACTCAAATTGTCAACATAAAGTTGATTATACAGTTCAAATTCTCTGACTGTTTTTAACTCTGGTTATTGGTTCGGACTAGTTTGAGATTGCTTCCTAGAACAAACCTATTAATTGCAATAAATAATAACAGCAGTTAACTTTATAAAAAAACACTATATTCCGTAAAGATATAATATACTTTCTCAATGTTTGTTGAAGAATAGTCGGTCTTTGGAGTACAGGATTTACTTCTGAATACAAGTCCGAAAGGGGATCTGGCAACGGTGCAGCAAACTAGTAACGATAACGGTGCCGTCCTAACCCATAATCTTGATGTTTTGTGGGTTTCGAAACATAACCTAGCTTTCTAGCTTTGCGGTTTTCGCGTTTCGCGAGATTGTTTCGCTTTGGCATCTCGCTTTAAAAATTGTGAGAGCATAAATAGGTATGTCAATTTCCGGAAGATTGTCTGAACTTGCTTTAACAAAACCCACATTCACTACAGGAGGAGCCATTACTTTACTCTTTGTCAACTTCTTCGCACTGAAACAGAAAGCAAATTAAACACTCTATCTACTCTCATACCTATATAAATGCATCAGGTAGGTAGGTATTTCTTGGAATTTAAATGATTACCTATTTATATTCTTTAGGTACCTACCTACAATCAAATTGAGAAAGAGTGCTTACTAAATTATACTTTGCTCTCAAACACTTTTATCTGGGGATTGAACTACCTACTACCAATATCAATTTTATGGTACCTATTCATTTTTCTTTGTAATTGAAACTATAGGGTTTAGGATTGTACCATGTACATAAGTTAAGATTTGCATTTGTAATTAATTAGATTTTATTACACTATCTCTCTCTCAATTTCAAACACAAGCACAATTTTTAATATATTATAAGAAATGAGCAATGATAAAAATTTACATTGCCTACTTGCTTACTTTATTTTAATCGTTGATTTGTGAACACTTAGGTCAGCTATAAAAATAAATTAATAGTTCATTTAAGCCTTTACTGTTATGACGACGCGATAAACAATGGTTTTAATAAAATATAAAATTCAAAATCGTTTGGAACCCCTCAATAACTTTGATAAAATTACAAATTTTGAAATGTAAACAAAACTCCAGCTGATATTATTTGACTAGTGACATATCAAATCATAAAATAATAAGATTAGGTCTCCAGTCCAAGTCCGTACCACATGATAAAAAAACGAATGAAAATGTTCGGCTCGTTATTAAGACGTCAACACGCGGTCGGGTCCCGAACGCAAATTCAAATAAATTCAAATTTTATTTTGAAAATTCTAACTTCGTGGATACTTATTCGGTAAATAAAAAATGGTTAAAGCTATCTTAGGACTTGATGAATCCAGTTATGTGCAATTTATTTGAAAATTTGATTAGAGGAAACTACCCTATTTCAAAATTTTTATTACCACACTTAAGGGCTGGCCACCCCTGTAAAATTTTTATTTATAGCTCGATTTTCATAAACTTTTTTTTTGTTGGATAGAGCTTCAACAATGGCATCAAACACATAATTCAGGTGCCTCGTGCGTTAAAGTCATGGCCCACTGAGACGGTGTTTTAGTGCTGAAATTTCGAGAAGTACTATTACGGATTTTTTAGAGGAAAATTAATGCCAGATTGTTATTCAGCATTGTTCGAAACCCAAACGTACCAATTTGCTTTGCTCTACAGGGAGTTTCAAAATTTTTATTGCCACACTTAAGGGCTGACCACCCTCGTAAAATTTTTATTTATAGTTTGATTTTCATAAACTTTTTGTTGGGTAGAGCTTTAAAAATGGCATTAAATGCATAATTCAGGTGCCTCGTGCGTTAAATTCATGGCCCACTGAGACGGTGTTTATAGTGCTGAAATTTCGAGAAGTACTAATTAGGGATTTTTTAGAGGAAAATTAATGCCGGTTTCTTGTTCAGCGTTGTTGGAAACCCAAACGTACCAATTTGCGTTACCATAGAACAGGGTGTTCCAAAAAAATTAAAAGGAAAAGTAAGGCCGGATTCTTATATGCAGTGGGAGGTTCCAAACAAAAACGTACTAATTTGTAATTAATTTTCTTAATTTCTGGTAAGTTGGTCACTAAAATATTCATGAGGAGCTCATATTCTTTCAAAAATTTATTAGCGAACAAATTTTTTATTTAATTTATTATCATCAAATACATGAATAAACAACACAACATAACAAACTCAAATTTCAGTCATTTCAATAATTAGTCCTCCATTTTCTAATGCAAATTGGTACGTTTGGGTTTCCAACAACGTTGAATAAAAATCTAGCATTAATTTTTCTCCAAAAAAGTCCCTAATAGTAGGTAGGTACTTCTCGAAATTTCAGCACTAAAACTTCGTCTCGGTGGGCCATGAATGTAACGCACGAGGCACCTGAATTATGCATTTAATGCCATTATTGAAGCTCTATCCAACAAAAAAAATTTATGAAATCGTGCTGAAAATAAAAATTTTACAGGAGTGGTCACTAATTAAGTGGGACACTAAAAATTTTGGAACACCCTGTAGAGATATGATAATGCAAATTGGTACGTTTGGGTTTCGAATAACGCTGAATAAGAATCCGGCATTGATTTTCCTCTAAAAAAAAATCCCTAATAGTACTTTTCGAAATTTCAGCACTAAAACACCGTCTCAGTGGGCCATGAATTTAAGGCACGAGGTACCTGAATTATACATTTAATGCCATTTTTAAAACTCTATCCAACAAAAAAAAGTTTATGGAAATAGAGATATAAATAAAAATTTTACAGGGGTGGTCAGTCCTTAAGTGGGACACACTGTATATGACGTCCTTTTGGATTCTAAATGATTTTATTCAATCGCTAATATAGCCAATATATTTTCACTTTCCTCAGCCTAAAATAAATCCACTACATTACTGAAAAATTAGAAGTAGTCATCAAATACATAATGTGCGGAGAAGAAACTCATGCGTGTAATTCCGGGGATCCATGGATGCAATTTGTAAATTTCCACATCGTTTTGCAATCACGCACAAATAGATTCGCGTATCATGTGCAGTTGCCTTGTTGCCTATCTATCAAATTACGTAAAGTTGATTATATCATATGGGGGTGCAGATGTTCTTGAAATGATCGCTGTTGCCATTTCACTGAGTTTTGGTGAAATATAGTAGGTACAGTATGTGAGTTTGAGTCGGTGAAATATGGTACATAACTCAAGCCACCGTGCGTTTTATCACTGCACTGGTTTTTCATAAAATCAAAACAATATTTAAAAAAGTAGGTATCTAAATACCTACATAAAGTATATAGGTACAATATTTTGGTTTAGCTTATTCAGGAGAAGGGTCAAAACACTAGTAAAACACTATTTCTTCGCCAACGTTTCGATTAATATAAAATCTTCAACAGTTCTCGCAAATAGCATTTTATGATTTTAAATAACAGTGTAAGTATATTAATACTTTAACAGTTTGTGGTATTAATTGTAAATATTTAGTAAAAATTATAACATACAGTGTGGACCGTTTGGAATGGAGATACCTCTGTATAATTTTTATTTTTCATCCGATTTTAGCCGTTTTCTTTTTCTGAAGATAGCTCGCAGAAAACTGTTTTTTTTATTTCGGTGCAAAATTTTTTCATAATCTCAATTTTCAAGGCCTACTAGGATTTTTTTTCTTGTAAAAAAAGACAAAAATCATTTATCGATTTTTTTTTCATTTAAAATTTGACACTACAGCGTTAATCAGGACACCCCAAAACCCCCATATACTAAATTTGAATAAAAAATATACAGGGAGTTTCATTCTGCAGATTGTCAAAGTTGAGCAAAATGGGAATTTCAAGGGCATCTGGCAAGTCAAGTGTGCCATGGAAAGATCCAATACAAAAATATACAGGGTATTTTTCTCTGGCCCATTTCCAAAAAATTCAATATTTTTGAATGGACACCTCCATTCCAAAACGGGCCAGACTGTATTATACCGGGCCATATTTTTTTGGTCATCAACCAATTTTAAAAATCAAGGCACAATTGCTTGCAGAAAAGAACGAACTAAGAAAACTTCAAAATGGCGAAGTTTAAATTTAGCCCTTTGTTTTCGACTATATAATTCGTTTTGAAGAATAATGTAGGAATGATGCAACCGATGCAAAAAATAAATAAATGCGCCTTACTCTTCATTTTAAGACCATACAGCTGAAAAATCGGTCCATCGGAGACGGAGCTATACGCAATAAAATAAATCGTCATTTTCATCGTTGATATGCTGTAGTACTTTGAAACTGCCTTTGTTCTTGTGCCCATAATTATTGATGTCGCGAAATATGGAGGATTCTAGCAATACAGATATTATTCACGTTTCCCTTGGTTTTTAAAATTTGTTATATAGAGAAAATTTCCATGCTCAGCTTTTCAAATAGTTTTGTATCGATGTCATAGCTTTGAGGTAGGTAATGAAAAAAAATATATTGTGGATTATTGTCTCGTATCGTAAGCTTGCATAATGCATTTACGAGAGAGTAATCAAAGCAGCATAAAAATATGATACTAAGACTAACACAATCATTTTAAAGTAATTCGGGAAAAATATAAAATATGCACATAAGTATGCAAGCATTAGTTGCCGGTGTTCAATTATTGGAATTCACCAAACGGATATGTGCCATGTGAGCAAGTAGCAAAAACTGGAAATTATCTGCAAAGTAGATAGGTAGTATTTAAGTAGGTACATAGATAGATACTATAAGTAACTACATTCTTATATAACTACTATTAATCACTTATTTTCATATTTTAGATTAAAAAATTAAGTCAAAATTAGTGACTGAAGAAACATTGGAATTGGACATATTTAAACTAAAACTAGAGCGGAGGCTACATATGTATAATATTTTGGCTTTGTCTATATAATATTTAAAAACACGATTGAGGTATCTTTCTTGCTCAGTGCTGATAAGTACAATTCTTATATACTGTACTTACAAAACCAATTGTGAATTAAAATTTGTAAATATTACTTAATATACTTATCCATTTTATTTTTAATTGGGCTTTTCGCCACCAAACTGATCGAAAGACAACTTTTTCAAGTTGCCTGGAAAATTCATAAATTCTTAACAGTGAATGAACAAAACTTTAAACGTGTAACTCAAAAAATAACTTCAACAAATTTGTTTTCTGAGCTTTCGGAGAATAAATCTTCCTCCTTTCTCAAAGATCATGCCACGTCAATGTGAAGTGACAGATTAATAAATTCCAGGTTAAAATGTCATGACAACATAAACGATAGCCTAGCCACCTGCCTGACATTGTACCCTGTGTTCTATCTAATTATCTACCGTACTTTCACCGTTTTAGTAAACACAGGGGAATAGGCCGCGCGTCGCCTGCGTCCAGCTAGGTTTGTCAGTTGTTCGCGGGGGGAGTACACAGTAGTCCCGCGCCGCTTATCAGTCGAGTTTTGCGAGCAAAAAACACGCCCCGCCCCCCGCCAACGACTGACGAACCTAGCCGAATACACGGCGGCTCCGCCCTATGTATACTAAAACGGTGAAAGTACGGTATACTAATTTCTCTTTGAATAAGTGGCAATAATATTTTACTGAATTCCATTGAACATTCAGCAACACAGTTGTCCGTATTTCCTAGAATAAATGCAGATTCTTTAATTTTTCGTCTATTTCCTACTTCTTCTTTGAGAATTGGTTTGGACCTATCCCACAATATCCTATGATTGTTATTAAAAGAATGTTCACATATTTTTGACTTAGAAATTTGATTTTGCCTGATATAATTTTTATGTTATTTTAAACGAACGTTAAATGGCCTACAAGTCTCCCCAACATAGAACTTTGCACATTCACAAGGAATTTTATAAATGCAATTTTTTGAACTTTGTACCTCATTAAATGGTATTTTTGGTTTTAAATACTGTTCTGACATTAAAACGATTGCCTATGCGTTTTAGCTTTACTGATAGTACAGAAATATAAGGAATAATTAAATTTACTGGTCGGTCCACCAGATTTATTTCTCTAATTCTATTAGCATTGTTATTTTGTTGGCAATCCTGAAAAACTTGCTCAACAATTTCAATAGGATAACTATTTTTCTCAAGAACGTATTTTATATGTTTAATTTCCTCCTCAAATTTTGTGCTATTAGAACAAATCGTTCTAGCCCTGTCATACAAACTTTTAATTACTCCTTTTTTAACACTAATATGATGATTGGAGTTGAAATGGAGATATCTATTAGTATGTGTTGGTTTTCTATACACACTAGTTTCTATACTATCTGATTTCAGTATAGAAACATCTAAGAAAGGTAATTGATTACTTAATAGAAGGTTCTTGTGAGTTTATAAAATTTAATAATGAATTTAAATCATCCACTCCATGTTTCCATATAACAAATATGTCATCTACATATCTCCACCAAACATTAGGTTGGTGAACATATCTAGTCAATTAATTTTGTTCCATGAATAAATTGCTTATGAATGGTGATAAAGGAGACCCCATAGCCATTCCAAATTCCTGCTGGTAAAATTCATTTTCTAGTTGAAAATAAGTGGTTTTAATACACAGTGTTGTTAGTTCTAATATTGCATCTATATTCAAATTCGTCCTTTCTACTAAAGTCTGATCTTTTCTAACTTTCTGCGTAAAATATTCAATGATTTGTCAACAGGGACATTTGTAAAAAGACTAACCACATCAAAGATAGCTAATATAAAATTATCCGGAAATTGATGTTCCCTAATTTTTTCTAGAAAATGATTACTGTTTCTGATAAATGAATTTGAATTTCCCACTAACGGATTAACAATTTTGAGTAGATATTTTGCTAACGAATGACATGGCGAATATATTAACCTTACAATGGGGCGAAGAGGAATGTTAGTTTTGTGTATTTTTGATAATCCGTATAAGTGTGGAGGTTTTGAATGATGCGGAGTTAAGAGTGTCCGTTGTCTCTGTGTCATTTGTTCACGGTATTTATACAGTGTTTTGTATATTTTAGTTTCTATTGAAGTTGTAGGGTCTTTGTTTATCCTCTTGTATGTTCCTTCATTTAATAAATCATTTAATTTATTATCATACACAGTTTTTTCTAAAATAACAGTTGCATTTCCCTTATCTGCTGGTAATATTTTAATTATCCTATCTGATTTAAGTGATCTAATTGCTACTTTTTCTTCCTTTGTAATATTTTCCTTTGGTTTAAAATCTTTTTCTAAGATTATTTTTGACCTGACTCTAAATTCTTGACCTAATTCTTCAGGTAATGCTTGAGCTGTTTCCTCTATCGATGCTACCATGTCAAGCTTAGAAATTTTGTTGTCAACAACAGAAAAAATTAACCCTTTTGCCAAAACTAACTTTTCTGAAATGGTAAGTTCTCTGTCAGATAAATTAATTACTGTTCTGTTGACAAAATCATTGTCTATTTGATTGAATTCCTCACTATATTTTTCCTAAACTAATCTTCGGAATTTGTTAATCTGTCTAAGTTTCACTCTATCAAAATGGCTATTATAGCTTATGCTAATAAAATTTGATAGGTATGTAATTAAAATCATAGAAAGATACACATTCCCTAACATTTTCCCGTATTTCATTTATATCCCCCCATAATTTGTTTATGTTACTTCTTTGGTTCTGGATTCTTTCTCTTATCAGCATCATACTACATCTGAACAATATTTTGCTACATTTCCTACTAGTAAAAGGTTCTTTTAGGCGTAATCCTTTTGGTATAATATCAGCTTGTCTACATTTACATAAATATGTCAATCCATTTTTCGCGTTAGATAATTTGAAGTACTTCTTCTCTAATAATCTGAAATTATTGCAAACATTAAGCCCATACCTTTGTTCTAGATATTTTCTAAAATTTATTTGTGGCGCAAATAGATCTATTTAATTTTTAATTGAGCTTTTCGCCACCAAACTGATCGAAAGACAACTTTTTTATGTTGCCTGGAAAATTCATAAATTCTTAACAGTGAATGAACGAAACTTTAAACGTGTAACTAAAAAAATAATTTCAACTAATTTGTTTTCTGAGCTTTCGGAGATTAAATCTTTCTCCTTTCTCAAAGATCATGCCACGTAAAAGTGAAGTGACAGATTAATAAATTTCAGGTTAAAATGTCATGAAAACAGAAACAATAGCCTAGCCACCTGCCTGATATTGCACCCTGTGTTCTATCTAATTAGCTATACTAATTTCTCTTTGAATAAGTGGCAATAATATTTTACTGAATTCCACTGAACATTCAGCAACACAGTTGTCCGTATTTCCTAGAATAAATGCAGATTCTTTAATTTTTCGTCTATTTCCTACTTCTTCTTTGAGAATTGGATCACACCAAGTCAATCCCCAATATAAAAATACAAAACCACTCAAATAAATCACCGATGGCAGAGAATGAGCGAGGTAAATGCCGAAAATGTCGAAAATTTAGTGGAAAATGGGCAGATGCCTCTGCGAACTTAATACAAGCGAAGTCGGGAGCCAACCGGAGTTGGCGCTGATGCCGGGCAGCACCAAAATCACCCGACCGCATTCGACCAATCAGGTGTTAGAATGAAACGTATTTAATAAATCAAATAGAGTTTATGTTCAAATTATGCATCAAAAGAACCGAAAAATCGAGTAATTCATAATACCGATTTTTAATTACATACCTGCTGATAAATAAACATATAATTCGCATTTGATTTTAGCATTTTAAATCTGCGCAGTGTTCGAGGCTAAGCTGACGTATACGGCGCGCGAAAATTATGAATTATTTGAAATAATTTAAGTTTTAAAATTTGAAAAAGTCGTAATAAAATTGAATACAAAATTGTAAATGAACTGAAACTGTACGAAAAATAAATGAGTTCTTAAATATGAGATATATGTTTGAAAATAATCACTTTATGTTAATAAAAAAATATAAAAACGAGTAACGGATTTAGAAATAAAAAAATCCGTTACAATCTATCGGCGGTTCGGGCGGATTAGGCGGACCCGCAAATGGTTACGAGGAGTCACAGTTGCCGACTATGATTTAGTGGTAAGATGCAAGCTGAAAATTAAGGGAAAAGCGCGGTAACTTCGTTACAATGTTTCTATACTGAAATCAGATAGTATAGAAACTAGTGTCTATAGAAAACCAACACAAAGTAATAGGTATCTCTATTTTATTAGATATCTCCATTTTATTGATGTTAAAAAGAGTAATTAAAAGTTTGTATGACAGGGCTAAAACTATTTGTTATAATAAGGGAGAATTTGAAGAGGAAATTAAACATAATATAAAACATGTTCTTGAGAAAAATAGTTATCCTTTGAATTTGTTGAGCAAGTTTATCAGGATTTCCAACAAAATAACAATGCTAATAGGATTAGAGAAATGAATCTGGTGGACACACCAGTAAATTTAATTATTCCTAATATTTGAGGACTATCAGATAAGCTATAAAGTAAAGGCAATGGTTTTAATGTCAGAACAGTATTTAAAACCTAAAATTCATTAAAATCGATGCTAGTTAAAACAAAACCATTTAATGAGGTACAAAGTTAAAAAAATTGCATTTATAAAATTCCTTGTGGATGTGGAAATTTCTATGTTGAGGAGACTTGTAGGCCATTTAATTATTAATGCTCGTTTAAAAGAACATAAAATTATATCAAATTTCAAGGTCAAAAATATGTGAACACTCTTTTTGGAATAATCATAGGATTTTGTGGGATAGGTCCAAACCAATTCTCAAAGAAGAAGTAGGAAATAGACGAAAAATTAAAGAATCAGTATTTCATTAAAAATAAAATACAAATATCTCGTTAGATCCTCTTAAACCAGCACACTTAATATCAGGCAATCTTATTTAATGGAAGTCTACGTGGGTAAATGGACCATTTGTTCTAAGTAATAAACCTATTGATATAGTGAAACGGCTGGTGAGTCATTTCTGTTACCAACAGAAACATCACGTGAAAAATCGTTCAGAACGCAAAGAACCGTTTTTACAAATTTTTATTAGTACAAAAATTATGTTTTACATCACGAGAGCAGTATCTGACTGGCGCAAAAATGAATAGGAAGAGAATTTATAAACTCTGTGTTGCTTGCCGGGGTGCTGAGCCATTCAGCGTTTTTCTTGCAAGCTTCTTACAAACTGGTGAGGTAATTCCTCCCCTCGAAGATTCAGCAAACGAGGGTGCGAGGAAGCTGAACGTCTTCACACTTGGGCTGAGGTTTCTTCGAACATCTTGTAGAAATCTTCTTGTAGACAACAAAACTTATTAAGCAAATAACCAATAAGTATACAGGGTTAACTATGACTTAGTACAAAAATTTTTACCACGTGCGCAGGGTGGCTTAAGAAAACATAGAAAAATATTTTTAGATTTTTTTTACGATCTTTAAAAAAACGGGTAAAGACCCCTATTTTCCCTGTAAATCCCCGCCTTTAATGACGTCATCCAATTTGGCTTCTGAAGGTACTGACAGCTGAAGTGATTTTCCGCGGTGTTGCCGTTGATTTAGGAACGGTGAAAATACCTTTTTACTCAAACAAATTTAAAAAATACATAAATAACAATCGATTTGAATCTGTACAGATGCAGCGCTATTAGATTCCCCTTACCTTAGCTCGTATCCGGACCGGTTCCTACTCTCGCGGAAAGCTCATTACCGCGACACCACAAGCCGTCTCCCTTAATACCCCCGGAGCTCCTCTGATGAATTCTTGTCCACCATCTAACCTCTTCTGAAGCATAGATAAAGGATTTATTGTTCTGAAGCCTCGGCGGTATGAATTAAGCGACGTATCGGCCCGGTCGAGTCTATGAAACGTTTTTTCGACTGCTCCGCGTTGCCCCGTTCGTCATTTCATAACTTCCTAGCTAGGCAACTAACTGTACATACAAGGTTTGTTCCAACAGGGCCAATAACCGTGCTCAAGCACGTTCAGCGCATGCGCACTACCCCACTGGCTGTTCCAACTGAATTATGTACCTACCGACACGGGACGATACACGCACTGTTCCAGCCGATTTATGGATCATTTGTGTATCGTCCTTGTACGATAAAAACGGTGCCTGGTCTAAAGCAATAACCGCGTGTACTGACATGCGCAGTGTATGGTCGTGTGACAGAGATAAACATTAACATCATATTTTTGTTTTTACGTAGATAGGTTTAAATCGATGGCTGGGATCGTGTTTTTTATTTCTTGTTGGTTTTTGGCTTGTTGGGTAGGGCGGGGAATCGTTGAACAATTTTTCCGTTCCATCTGAAATTTTCTTTGGGATCATTTGTTCCAACTCGAATTTACGTACCGTCACAGAACTGTACATGAACTAGATGATAACCCTTAAAGAACGCATGCGCTAGTTTTGCACCGTTCGTGTGCGATCCCAAAGAAAATTTCAGATGGAACGGATTGTGAATCAAATCGACCAAATCACGTTTTGCGACCGCACCTAACCTGCGTGTTTAATATGTGGCTAACCGAATGTTCGGTGGGCTAACCTCACTCTTCACTCTAAAAAATTATTGTTCAACGATTCCCCGCCCTACCCAACAAGCCAAAAACCAACAAGAAATAAAAAACACGATCCCAGCCATCGATTTAAACCTATCTACGTAAAAACAAAAATATGATGTTAATGTTTATCTCTGTCACACGACCATACACTGCGCATGTCAGTACACGCGGTTATTGCTTTAGACCAGGCACCGTTTTTATCGTACAGGACGATACACAAATGATCCATAAATCGGCTGGAACAGTGCGTGTATCGTCCCGTGTCGGTAGGTACATAATTCAGTTGGAACAGCCAGTGGGGTAGTGCGCATGCGCTGAACGTACTTGAGCACGGTTATTGACCCTGTTGGAACAAACCTTTTCAAGTTTGGCTAGTAGCCGACGGAGGGCATTTGCGAATGTAACATGGCGTTATTTCCCAGTTTGGTCTTGATTTTCGCGGCAAATCGTTCAGCGTCTTTGTGAAAATGCCGGAGTATTCGAACGCCGAGTTGACGGACATGGTTATAATGTACGGGAGATGCGATGAAAGTGCACATCGAGCTGCAGCAGAATACCGTATTCGTTTTCCTAACAGGGCAAATATGCCTAACCCACGTACTTTCGTGAACATTGTACAACGTATGCGAAACACTGGTGTTTTGCAAGCTCGAAGGGGTGGGCCTGGAGGGCAAATGAACATGGACGATGTTGAGTCAGTGCTTGATTTGGTGGAAGAGCAACCTTCCATAAGCACTACAGCTATTGCAAGGAGATTGGGAATATCTCAGAACAAGGCAAGTAAAATAAAACCAATAAAACTGACTTCTACCAAAGACTATCCCATGTGATGGGATTGTCTTTGCTTGCACCTAATACCTACATAAAATTTAAAATGTAACAATACAATTATTTACAGGCATGGAGGATTCTAAGGGAAAACGGCCTTCACCCTTATCACATACAAAAGGTCCAAGCATTAGAAGCAAATGATTTTCCGGTGAGAATGACCTACTGCACTTGGCTACGTGATCGAATCGCCCAAGACCCAAACTTTGTTTTCAACATTCTTTGGACAGACGAATGCTGCTTCACACGTGCTGGGGTTTTAAACACGTATGTAAATTTTTACTTACTTATAGCTTTCTCTCCTCCATATTATCTTTTTTATTTATTATAAAATTGGCTATGTCAATCCTAACGCCTTCGCCAAAATTGTGAATATTTCTAAATTTTTGTTTTTTTTTTTAGACACAACAGCCATATTTGGTCCGATGAGAACCCACATGCTGTTCGGCGGTTTAATTTCCAACGTCGGTTTTCCATCAATGTTTGGGCTGGAGTTTATGGAGATCGATTAATTGGACCATACATTCTACCGGAAAATTTAAACGCTGAACGATACTTGTATTTTCTGACAAATGTTTTGTTTGATAATTTGCCACTACAAGTACTGCATGACATGTGGTTTATGCACGATGGTGCACCAGCCCATTTTGCGAGACCTGTTCGTGCACTTTTAGACGACCAATGCCCCAACCGTTGGATCGGAAGAGGAGGGCCCATTGCATGGCCGCCGCGATCACCAGACTTGAATCCAATGGATTTTTGTATTTGGGGATTCATGAAGGCGATTGTGTACGAGCAGGAAATCGACAACGAGCAGCAGTTACGTGAACGAATTGAAGGTGCAGCTGTTCAAATCCGGAATAATCATGGACTTTTTGCACGTATCCGGACTTCTTTAGTTAACCGAGTGAATTTGTGCATCGAAGTTAACGGCGGCCTCTTTGAACAGCTACTGTAGTGCTTTGCATGTGCATTTGTGCAATGTGTGCTAGTGCAGTTGTGATTTTTCGGTTACCCTTCGGGGTTTTCCTGGCGGAGGGGATCTACCTCGTCGTGGTCGTCAGGCTGAGTACCTCGCTTCAAACAAAAGGAATAGCAGAGGGAAACCAAGAGATCCCCAACAGATTTAAAAAATGTGAATGTTGTGTTGTGTGACTTTTAATGTAAAAAAGCAAGAAAACAGAAAATGGTGCAAACAATCCTGGAAATGTCAGTAAGGTAGGTGTTTCATAGGCATTCTACATGTTCCTCAGAAAGTAATCGTTTTTAAAAGGAAATCGAAATTTTGTGGTGAATCCTCGGATAAATTGATAGACGTGGCAACGCCGCGCTATTGACATATGCGAAATTTTTAGACATGTCGCGCGGGCGTCCATAGGCGGCGTTTTTTGAGGGGTTTAATACAATTTGAAAAAAAATTTTTTTAGGCTTAAGACAAATGTTAGAAAATTTTTGAAAATTTATTTTAGCAAGTCTAATTTTTCTTTATCTGCCATAAAAATTTTTGTACTAAGTGATAGTTAACCCTGTATACAGATCGTCCAAAGACTTGGTATGTGGAAAGATTGTCCAAATGACAATGAAGGGCTGTTTTCGATTATCTTATTCTTTATCTAGTATAATTCATCAAGTTTAATATTTTCCAAATGAAGGCTAACATTTTCGATTTTTGTGTTGCTGATTCTTATGTCCAAGTCGGGAAACAGAACAGTTTCGCTTGAATGGTGTATTTCATTTGCTATTGTTTGCTTTGTGTTGAAAATTTTGCATCCCACGGGGATTTAGATTAAATGTGTACCAAGTAGACTCACTGCTTCTTCTTGGTTAAAGCATTTTAATTTTAATTATTGTCCTTTAGTCGGGAATAGACATATCCATTTATTTGTGTTTTGAGTTGGTTGAATTGAGGTTTCCATTACGTGTATTTTGGTTTGGTGACAATTGGAGGCATTTTTCATATCGATAATTTTAATTTCGCAAGCTGATTTTTCGTTGTTGTTCTGCAGGTCTAAGTTGTGACAGAAAAATTGTTTTGGGAAACTTGTTTGTAAGATTCGCTCATAAATGCAAAATACAATTCATGTTTTACTAAATATTTGTTTTGAGAGATAATTGCCTTAAACTGACCCATTGAGTATACGGGAATGGAGTAAAGGTGGTAATAGTCAACTTCAAAAGGGTGAATCAACGGGACATGTAGGATATAAGAAATTCTAAATTTTTTTATATATGATTCAATTTTTACAACGCTTTCAAAAAGAGGAATATTTTGTAAGGTTAATTCAAACGGAAAATATTTTTTTTACAGATGTTTCTAATTTTGTTAATTCAAGGAAAAAGTCATTTGCTTTTATTATGCTAGGGTGCATAATTTGAAGTTTGGTAAATACCAGAGAATTTTCAATGTCCTGTAGAATTAAATTTATAATTTCGTACATCGTGCTAATTTGGATAAGGGCGTCTTTAAGAACTAAAGAGCATTCCATAGCATTGAGAGACTTTTTGAGAACCATAAAAACTTCTTTAAATTTTTCTTCCAAAATATTTTCATTGTGGCTTATTTGTGTAATGGTAGAATTGAACTTATATATTAAGGAAATAGATAGCGAATTCTGTGTTTTAATACTTGTTTCTAGCTTGTTTTCATTATTTTGAAGTTCTTCTATTAGTTTATCATAGCGTTCTGCGTCTGCCGAATCTAAATTTCCGGTGATTGATTTAAATATTGATCCTAGGCCATTGATTAAACCTCTTTTTCCTCTTTTGTAAGAATTTGGAATAATTGCTGTCAATTTAGTATTTATATCATTTTCAAGAAATATTAATATTTTTAATTGAGTTGCTAACTCGATTGGGTAGGTTTCGCTTGTATCAATAAAATTTTGTGTTAGCGTTTGCGAATGTTTACGCAGTTTGTTAAATTCTGTCACTACCGGACTTAAGTCATAGTAATGAATTAATTTGTGGGTTTCTTTAGCAATTTTAGCTGTTCCTAATTTTACTGGGATCAGTCCTGGATTGTTTTCTAAATTTCGAATTGTTATTTCCTCTTGAACTTCCAAAATGCAGGGAAATCTGAAAGTAAGTTTTTAATTGTTAAAATCGTAAGTTTGCCTTAAGGGTCGCCTTAAATTGTCCATATGTATTTTTTCTTGTGAATCAGCAGAAACAGTTTTCATATTTCTATCTACGGTTTGTATTCTAGTTGATTTATTAAATTTATTTGCATTCTTTTGCCTAATATGTTTTTTAGTATAAACTTTTTCTTGAGGTTGGAATAATTCTGGGTTATCGCGATTTTGGTTAACTTTGTCTATAAATCTTTCTTTATTTCGCCTTAAATTGGAATTTATTTTAAAATAGAGAAACTTTGAGCGTTCTTTATGATCGTTAATATAATCATTTAATAAAATTTGATAAATTTCTTGATTAAATGGATTATCTTCGCTAATGTGACCATTAATAACATCTATTGGTTTTAATTTTGTTGTATAGTGGATACTGTGGTTGTATGTCAAAATACCATAAATTATTTTCATTTTTATTGGAGTTTTTTGGAAGCCTTTTGTGTTTAATAAGCGAATGTGTTCTATAAGAGTGGAATGGAATCTTTCTATAATTCCGTTAGATTGAGGGTGATTAGGTGAACAAAAGTGTATACTGATTTTATGGAGTTTTAATAGCTCTAAAACAACTGAATTCTTAAATTCGGTTCCGTTGTCACAAATTATTTGTTTACGGATACCGTGATGGGGGAAGAACTGAATTAAATTATCAACTATTTCGGTTCCTGCTAATGAATTTAAGTGATAGGCTTGTGCGTATTTCGAAAAACTATCTACAATAGTCAAAAATTTTGTTTTTTCCAATGTAAAAGTATCTAGATGAACTATTTCGAAAGGTTTGCTTGCTGTAGGGGTGACGTTCATTTTGATTCTTACTGAATTTCTCTCGTATTTGCTTTGTTGGCAGATTTCACAGTCGTTTATAAAGTTTTGTACAGAATTTTTTATGTAAGGCCAATAATATTTATTCTTTACTCGGTTTCGCCTATGCCGCGATGATTAGACTTTCCTTCGTGGTAATTTTTTATTATGTCTTCGATATCATTTTTATTAGTAACGTCTATTAATTTTTTATTACATTTTCGAAAATTGATTGAAGGCCATTTAAAATTTTCTTGTAAAACACTAGTGAATCTTTGGTAAATGTCAGCATTTTCGAAATAAACTGATATTGTGAGTTCGATAAAACGTAATCTTTGACAAATCGTATTACATCTTGATTGAAATTATTTTCGGAAAATTGAACATTTATTCTTTTCTTTTTCTCAAATAAAATAGTAATTTTGGGTTGTGCGGGTGAGTGGTGTACAACAGAAATTATGATTTGATTTTGTCCGTAGTTTACGGGATTTTCGGAAATGGGAATATTGATGACTGGATTTTGTTCGGCATTCGAGTGTACAGTATTGTTGTCGGTTTCGAGGCGGTCATCGTCGTCTTCGTTATCGCTAAGGTCTTGGGTTTCATTATCTGGTATTACAAGTAGTGAAACATTGTCGGTATCTTGGGTTGCGTCATTATTAAGAGTTCTAGGAACGGAGTTATCGTTACTCATGTTTTATGAGAATACAGGACGATTTTTTTAGGTCTACCACCGCCATGTTCTCGCTTATTTTACGCCCTACAAAAAAAGCGTAAGAAACAAAAATGTTGCAATTTTGGACAGCTAAGTGGTGCTGCAAAAGAAATCGGCATCCATTGCCAACTTATCGCGCAATATTAAAAAAACTCAAATTGAGCAAAACTATTAATAGCCCTGGAATGTTTATTTTAAGAGACAGGAAAACTTTTACATTGAAAATTGATGGCACTGAGAAGTTTTATCCATCCACGTAGTCAGATAGTTTCAGCAAATTACACATGGTCTTCGGCTCTCTTGAGGCTATGAAATTTTTTGTGTTTATTTCTTATTAAGCGATTTTCTCGCTTATTCTAGGCCGCACAGAAAATACGTAAGAAAACAAAATATGGCAATTTTGGTCAGCGAGGCGACTTTAAAAAAGGAATGGGCCTCCATGCCCAACTTTTCGCACTGCACTAAGAAATCTTAGAATCGACAAAAATGTTCATGGTCTCAAGGGAGCCGAAGGCCCTGTGTAATTTGCTGGAACTATTTGACTACGTGGATGGATAAAACTTCTCAGTGCCATCAATTTTCAATATAAAAGTTTTCTGAATAAACATTCCACGGCTATTAATAGTTTTGCTCAATTTGAGTTTTTTTAATATTGCGCGACAAGTTGGCCATGGATGCCGATTTATTTTGCAGAACCACTTAGCTGTCCAAAATTGCAACATTTTTGTTTCTTACGTTTTTTTGTAGGGCGCAAAATAAGCGAGAAAATCGCGGTGGTAGACCTAAAAAAATCATCCTGTATATCACGTAAAACGTTCTCTGCAATTTCGTCTATTTCGTCA
The DNA here is from genome assembly GCA_963920635.1 of Pseudeuparius sepicola. Taxonomy (NCBI): domain Eukaryota; kingdom Metazoa; phylum Arthropoda; class Insecta; order Coleoptera; family Anthribidae; genus Pseudeuparius; species Pseudeuparius sepicola. The sequence goes on from OY987303.1 coordinate 33,980,993, forward strand.
GTAACGGTTTTGGTGTGTATTTAAATTCTTGAAAGCGCATCTGCGTTGGTGTTAAGTTTACCTTTCTGAAGTGGTTTATGATCGGTTATAATGTTGAATTTACGTCCATACAGATATGGTCTAAAGTACTTGGTTGCCCAAATTATTGCCAATAGCTCTTTTTCGATAACTGAGTAATTTTTTTCAGAATCGTTCAATGTGCGTGAGGCGTAAGCCACGGGTAAATCGTTACCGATGAGCCCTTGTGCAAGGACAGCACCAATCGCAACATTGCTCGCGTCTGTTGTCAAATTAAAAGATTTAGAAAAATCAGGATATTGCAGAATTGGAGAATTTGTAAGCAAATTTTTGCAAGTTTCGAAGCCAGAAATAAATTCATGATCATGTACTATTTTAGCATTCTTCTTTAGACATTTTGTGAAAGGCTTAGTAATTTTTGAAAATGAAGGAATAAAGAGAAAACGTTTGATTTGTTTAGTAGTTTTGGATATTGGAAATTGTTTGATGGCTTTAATCTTGTCAGGGTTGGGTTTAACGCCGTCAGGGGTGACTATGTGACCAAGGTATGCAACTTCTTTCTTTAGAAACTCGGACTTATCCAGTTGTACTTTAAAATTTGTTTCGCGAAGTCTTTGGAAAACGGATTTAAGGCTTTCTAAGTGTTCTTGAAGAGAAGTAGAAAAAATTATTATATCGTCTAAGTAGACAAGGCATTTTTCGTTTTGAATACCACGGAGGATGTTGTCCATTAATCTTTGAAAACTCGCGGGGGCATTTTTTAACCGGAAGGGCATACGAAGGTACTCATAGTGTCCTTGTTCAGTGTTAAAAGCTGTGTTTTCTATGTCGTTTTCGTCCATTTCTATCTGGTGAAAACAGCTAGCAAGGTCCAGTGTAGAAAAGTATTGACACTTTCCTAACTTGTCAAGTAAGTCGTGTATATTAGGTAATGGGTATTTGTCATCGATAGTATTGTCATTTAATTTCCGGTAGTCCACAACTACACGCCATTTTTGTTTACCCGACGCGTCAGCTTTTTTATAGACGACCCAAATTGGTGACGACCAAGGGGAAACACTAGGGCGGATTATGTTTTGATTAAGCATTTTTTTGATTTGGGATTCGACTTCTTGCCTGTGAATAAATGGGTAACGGTATGATTTGGAATAAATTGGCGTTTCGTCAGTGGTGCGAATTTTGTGCTTTACTTTATTAGTAAATGTCAAGGGAGTGTCTTCATTATAGAAAATATCAGAATATTCTTTACATAACTTTAAAATTTTAGTCTTTTCTTCTGTGTTGAGGTGGTCTACGTGAATTTTTGTCAGGTCAAGTTATGCAGTTATGCAGTTCAAAGTTTTGTAACTCGTTTCTGTAAAATTCGTCAACTTCTAGTGGTTCTGAAAAGTTTAAAGATACTTTGTTTTCTGTGTTATTTAAGATTGTCGTCAAAGCTTTTTCATTTTTTGCTATGGTTAAGCACTCGGGAATTTCGCAATTTTGAATTTTTTGGTAAGGTATTATTATTTCTCCATTTTGAATTGACGTATTTATTTTAATAACTTTTATCGATCTGGGTTCTACGTGAATAAGATTTAATTCATTTTTTGTTGTATATGGATTAAGTTTTAATTTAGTACAGGGTGTAATAAAGAAATCATTTTCATAGTCGAGATCAAATTTTATGTGGTGCATTCCTATTCCGTCGAAAAAATCGTGGAATTTAAATAGAATTTAAATAGATAAAATATCATTTATGTATTATTTGGCATTTTGAAAATTTTGTTATTGTTGCGCTATAACGGTGAGCAGATTTTTGATAAACCGAAGAAACAATAAAAGGGTCATCTCGAATTAAATTTGGAAAGAATTTTTGAGCTACTTCTGGATTTATAAAAGATTTGGTTGAGCCTGAATCAATTAATATTTTTGCGTTAAATTTCGGAAATTCGACATAATATAAACGTCCGGTATCGGTAAAATTAAAAGAAAAAATAGTGTATTTTATATTTGGTCGTTGTCTCCAGGCAAATTCATAAAATTTTCGTCTGATTGGTCAGGGTGGTGGTCAAAATATTCTAGTTCTTCGTAATTTTGAGAATTGTTTTCAAAATTTTCGTCATGTTGGGTAGATTCAGTACAAATTGGATTTAATTCGTCTATTTCAGTGTTAAACAATTCTTCAGAAACAAAGTTTTTTGACGTAAATGGGTTTTGTGTAAAATAACTGTTATATTGATTAGGGGTATAATTTAGTCGTTATTGTTAAGGTTGTCTGTTCATAGTAGAGGGTTGATTTGCATTATCGATTGGGACTGAAACACTCATTGGCGTTGGTCTTGTCATATTCGATACATAGGAATTATTGGGTCTAAAAACATTTCGATTTTGATTTTGCTGGGGATATTTGAAAACTTGGGAATTCGTAAAATATCTTTGTTGATTAACAGGATGGGGTTGAATGGGTATTGGTCGAGAAGGGAAGGTTTGTGGCGCCCTAAATTGATTGTTTTGCGTATGAGCGTTAAAGTTAGGTCTCATTTGTGTTTTTATATTTGGTCTAGGAACTTGGGGTTGGTTTCTATGGGAAAAATTTTGGAAATAGTGGATATTATCTTCTTCTGTAACAAAGTGCAATGCTTCAACTAAAGTGGTAGGTTTCATACAACGAATAGTGGTACCTAAAAGTTCTTTAAGTCCAGCAAGAAAAGTTTTTAATGCTAGGCTATTGTACAAATTTCGTTTTAGTGTTTTTGCGTCTTCTGTTTGCTCGTGAATATCTGCATAACTACATAAAAGGTTCAAAATATGTAAAACTTTGTCATAAAAATTTTGAGGTTTTTCATTAGGTTTTAGCATTACTAAATCTCGGTTTAAGCAGGTTTCATCTCTTTGATCGGCAAAATTTCGATATAAAGCTTCTTTTAGTTCTGTCCATGTAGATACATTTTGAATATTTATTACTAATTTTGCATTTCCAGACAATTGGGAAACAAGACAGTTCAACAAATAAACATTTTGGAAAGAATTTGGATTTCTTAAATCATAAAAAGTATTGATTATCGATTCGCAAGTAACTAAAAAACTATTCAATTCGTTCGGGTCACCGTAAAATCTCGGTACACAAGTTAAATATTCAGATTTAAATTCTGCCATATTTTCGGTTTGATTAATACTTTCACTTAAGGAAAAGTAAGGGTGTGATTCTAAGGATTGAGAGTCAGATGAAGGTAAAATCAATCTTTCGAATTCACTTGTCAAATCGTCGATTGACATGAATTGCACTTACATTAGTAGAACAGCCCAATGCATTCTTCACTCCTTAAACAACTATAGGGTGGCGAACCAGATCAGCGATGCTTGTCTTCTCCGGTGACGTGCCTCCGCGAATTTGGACGATGCTGTTCCAAATTCCGATGCCAGCTGATGCCAAGCCTCCAATTCAGGTCTGCGATAGACGGGAACCCCGATTTTTGTCCACACCGAATAAAAGTTCGACACAACGTGACAACTGTTCGATATCCGGTTAATCGTAGATACGAAAATTACTTCGAACGCGCCGCGATGCGCAAGAGGGTAACCCGGACGTCCTACCGACTGCGCCAAAAATCGTTCAGAACGTAAAGAACCGTTTTTTTTTTAATTTTTATTAGTACAAAAATTATGTTTTACATCACGAGAGCAGTATCTGACTGGCGCAAAAATGAATACAAAGAGAATTTTATAAACTCGGTGTAGCTTGCCGGGGTGCTGAGCCATTCAGCGTTTTTCTTGCAAGCTCCTTAGAAAGTGGTGAGGTAATTCGTGCGATAACTGATAAACTAGCTATGATTTGTTTCAAAGGATTCGTAAAAATCATAAAATGACTGCAGTTGGTATAATCCGAAAAAACAAGCGGGAAATTCCTCCATCATTTCTGAATGTTAGAAGCAGAACAGCAAAATCGAGTATTTTTGGTTTCCAATAAAATTTTACTATTGTCTCCTATGTGCCAAATAAACAGAAAGTTGTTCTGCTGATGCCAACCCTTCGTCATGATGATTCAGTAGATGATTCTGAAAATTAGCTACCTAAAATTATTTCATTCTATAGTCTAGCGAAAAGGGGATAGATACAGTCACTGAATTGTCAGCAACGTACGACGTCTCTTAATAACAGGCGATGCATAATAAATAGCGTTGGAATCAATTCTCCGACTATCCATCGTGGAAATAACAATGGAAAGGGAAAGGACTTCACCTCACAAAATTGGGTTATGAATTGTTAGATGATTATCAGAAAGCAAGAATGGCCAATTTTAGAGTACCTTTTGAACTAAGAATGGCGATACATAGAATAAGAGGTGAAACTGAAGAACCTCCTGCAAAGAAACAAAGGCCCAACAAACTTATATGAAATCACTTGCTATTTTCGCTGAAGAATTTTTTAGTAAAAAATTACTTGCTGGAAATGAAAATACAATTTCCTTAATCCATTTATATTAGAAAAATAATTGAAAATCCATGAACCTGAAACGATATTATTAGGTGGAAAGATGTTAAATAAGATATATGGTCTGTCCAAAAAAAAGTGCACCGCCTTGGGAACGGGTAGTATAACGCGATGCACTTGGTAGCTGAGTGGAGACGGGGTGAATTCTTGTTACTCTTGCACTTCAAAAATGAGACACCTTTTCAGATACACATGAATTTATATGTTAAGTCGTAAATTACAAAATGTCAATTAATGCAGTGAATGCAGTACAATGCCAAAATGCATTAGACCTTTCTGTTACTCGCCAATTTATGTAGCAATTGAATAGTAACATGAGCCTTAATATTTAAATTTAATAACAAAATCCCGGGTTTGTGCAACACCCATGGTAATCAAAATATACAAAAATTAATCGTACGCTTACACTGTGACTGCCAAAGAGAAGGTCTTGACCAGCAGCAAGAACGTGCGATCGGCAGAAGCCAAACAGCAACCAAACCGTTGACAGGAAACAAAGACAGCAATTGGCAGGAGTCAAAGCAATTGGTCTGCACCGTAACAATCGGTAGATACCAGACACAATTGGCAGGTACCAGAAACTACTGGCAGGTATCAGAAACAACCTATGGGGAAGGAAACACATGTTGCAATTCACCGGTATTCAGCTTCAAATATAATAATAAAAGAATGACAAGTTATAAAAAAAACATCATTGCAGTAAAAAAAATTAACTAGAAAGAATTCTTTTTATATACCTTGAGATGTTGATCGGCTGGCAGTAATTTCTTTTGATTTGCTCGTTTATCTCCCGTACAACGGATAAGTCAATGAAAAATCATACTACACTGACTTAACTAGAGAACTTTGGAAAAATCCGACAATGTCGATACGTAAAATAATAACGCAACACCAAAACTTCTCTTCGAGGCAAATCTCAAAATTTATGTGTCTTAAAAACGAAGAATTCGATCTATAAATACATTTTAACCGATATAAAAACTTTGCTATGAAGTTAGTGCCCTCCTCTTCTTTTTGTTTTGTGACATGACAGTTCCATTTGAACTAAAACCCAATGGACCACAAAAGCAACAACCAAACAAAAAGAAGAAGAGGTACTGTTGTGACATCTGAATTTGATAACCTATAAAACGAAAATTGATTGAAATATTTGAAGAATGTAAATATAAAATGCAATTACTTTTTGAGCTGAACACCAAATGATTATGCAACATATGCCACTTCCCATAGTAATACAATAAAAGGTAAGTAAATGTTTATGTTTATGCTGTAGACCTCATAGTACTTATAAATATATGGATTACAATAAAAATCTTAATTAAATGTTTAATATGAAAACCAGAAATGAGATATACCTAGTTTGTAAAAGTGAATAATAATAGAGTAAGTATGTGCTGATTATTTTTTCTTTATTACAGTTACCAAGAAAGCAAAAACACTGTAGTAGCGACCCACAAAAGTAAACAAACAAGGAAATTAGAATTACCTTATTTTCCCATGACTAGAAATGTTCAAGAAGCAAGGAAAAGCATGCTATGGCATGGTAAGAAGGTTATTATAATATTTTATTATCGACATGAGGCTAATATTATCTAAATATTTTAGGTTAAAACACTGTTCGAGGAACCAGCGTAGAATGAAATATGAAGTGACTGAAAACTTATAATTTTAAATCAATAACTATGAATAAATCATAAGAATAACCTTTAAATACCATTGCTTCTTGAATTTTATGTTTTATTTGGAAAATAAGTGTTACAAATATAATTTTATTACAGTAAGAATAAAATAAATTCAGTAAATTAAATAAATTAGATAAATTAGGTAAATTAGATAAATTAGATAAATTAGATAAATTAGATAAATTAGATAAATTAGATAAATTAGATAAATTAAATAAATTAAATAAATTAAATTCATTAAATAAATTAAATATTAGTATTATATATTATTATTTATTATTAAAATTACCAAAAAAATCACTATCTAATAAAAATAGGGTTTGTTACACCCCACATGTCACAAGATGTTAAAAAAGTTCACATGTCAGACGCCGGCTTAATAGCACAGATATATTTATTTTTGTTTTGTTTACATATTTAGTTGTACATACAACCAATTTTGTATCGTGACTTTGCCACTTGGGGGGGGGGGGGTAATGTGGCGACTGCCACACCAACACCCTCCTATTGGAATGGCTCTATGATGTCTTACTCTTTTGTGGTATAACCTAACGTAGTGATTTTTGTAGAACCATAGATAGAAAAATAAAAAAGAGTCTATTGAGATTGATCGGTGGGCCAACTCAGCAATGGCATTAAGGACGGGTAGTAAAAAATGTTTGAAAGCCGAAATAAACTACTGTTAAATTGTTTGTTTTAATTGGCTACTAAGAATTTCAGTTAAATAGTTAATAAATATATAGTCGCGCCAGGTAGCTACAGCAACAACCAGAGTCTCTTCTATTTAAAACTTAGCTGTCTTTTGACAGGTTTTGCTCCATGTCATGGTATTGTCGTGAAAATTTCAATCCCGCTGTAGACAAGATTTTAATTAGGACAAACATTAATAAATGTATTCTGCTGACAAAGCAATATTGGTGGCATCGCGTATCGAGAGCACGAATTGGCTCGACACTTGGGTGCTCGTGGTGTTCGGGGAAAGGTTGCCTCCCTGGTGGGAAGCACCATGCAGGGGTTGTTCCCCACAGCAAGAGTCAAGAGGGTCCAAGTCAAGGTTTAAGTTACTCTTGTTCAAAATATATTTGTAAGTATTTCTTTTATTTTTATTATTCTTTTTTTTTCTACTTTTAATTTTTCATTTTTATAATAAATTATATTTGTTTCTTCTGCAGTTGTCTTACTTGCCAACACGACAGTATCATGGCTAATTTCATTTATTGAAATTATTTGATGTTTTTTTTTTAAATATAGTTTGGAAACTGAATCTCCCTATACAGGGTGGAACTGAATCATGGTACACCCCACTTTTTTCCCTTGTTTTTGAGATACAATTTTGAAATTTGGCATGTTGATGTTACTTTATAAATGTCACTTTTTGACGTGTAAATTCATTTATTTCCGATTCCGGTTTTACCGGAAGTGACATTCACTTTAGTTTTTTAAATGGAACACCCTGTATATTATTTAAGTTTCGGATTCTCCTCCATGTACTGAAACCAACGATGTGTCACAAGTGACATTTTGGCTGACAGAAAGTGGTTTTTCTTTAACTTATTTGGATTTGCAATAAAAAACTAAAGGTGGCCATGAAACAAATGAACTTCGACAAACTGAACATCTTTAATAAACTGTCAAACCATCTGTCTACAGAAAAGTACTTCTCTTATAATAAATTACGGTATCAATGTGTTGTCAACTAAAACAATTGCAAAAATAGTGTTTGCAAAATGCCGCAAACTTACACAAGATTAATTTTGGCTCTATTCTAAGTTACGTTTTCAGGCGGTGGAAATAGGAAATAATTATTTCTTGCAGGGCATTGTCTTTCAGGATAAGGATATCGTTTGGCGTACAAGTTTTTAGCAACAACGGCATTTTTTGGCACTCTCCATAAATCAGCAACATATCCACTTTTTCCGATCTTTTCTAACTTTGAGACATTTTGCAAACACTATTTTTGCAATTGTCGACAAAACATTGATACAGTAATTTATTATAAGAGAATTACTTTTCTGTAGACAGACGGTTTGGCAGTTCATTAAAGATGTTCAGTTTGTCGAAGGTCATTTGTTTCATAGCCACCTTCAGTTTATTATTACAAATCCAAATAAGTTAAAGAAAAACCACTTTCTGTCAGCCAAAATGTCACTTGTGAGGCATCGTTGGTTTCAGTACATCGAGGAGAATCCGAAACTTAAATAATATACAGGGTGTTCAATTTAAAAAACAAAAGTGAATGTCACTTCCGGTAAAACCGGAAGCGGAAATAAATGAATTTACACGTCAAAAAGTGACATTTATAAAGTAACATCGACATGCCAAATTTCAAAATTGTATCTCAAAAAACAAGGGAAAAAAGTGGGGTGTACCATGATTCAGTTCCACCCTGTATACAGCGTGTCCATTTAGTATTCCCTTCTTCGATTGTGGCTATACTTTTAAGGATAAAAAAAATCGGTTCGGGGGATCCAAATAAGAGTAGATAGAGCACATTTTAAAATTAGTTTGGTATATACAGGGTGTTCCAAAAAAGTGTGGTGACAAAAAAATAATTTTTTTTAAATGGAATGACCCGATTTTTTTTATCGCAAATGAAGCATATCAAAGTACAGTATACATCCCTAAATTATTTCCGCTTCCATCTGCGGCGTTGCCAAGTTATAATTTTTTAAATGTATTTTTTGCTAAATATCAACCCTTCATTAATATTGCTATATTTTTCTTTCGGCTTGATTTTTTCTCTTGAAACTTTAGTTGTGGATTTACACTTAACCATTTTATTAATGACTAAGAACCAAGTTGAAAATTTTTGTACAGGATGTTTCACTTTTTTCCGCCAAAACTCCGACATTTTCAAACCTAATTTACTATTTTTTTTTTCAAATGGAACACCCTATATCTAACATTTCTATTGGATAGAGCATTCATTCAGCTTTAATTTGATACCGAATACAGTACCTCTATCTCTAGCGGTTTTTTCAAAAATCCAGTATAAACAGAAAATTTGCAACTTTTTTACTTATTACATACACGCAAATTACTCGAGAATCAAACTTGTACTTATTTAAAAAGCTGCATATAAAAAAAGCATTAGTTACAGTTACAATCTGTAGTTTACCATATTTTTGTATACCTACTACACCTGCATAAATAGAATATTAAAATAAAAAGTTAAAAGTTTTAGGAGAACTCATAGGTGGCCATGGTTTTGTTTCTAGTTTGACATTTGGTAAATATTTCATTTGCTGCTTGTATTCTGTGTTCGCTGTTTAATTTAAAACAGAAAAAAGTTGTCACAAAATGAATTATTGTAAACATGACTTGATAAGTATGATTTACGTAATTGGTGAATGTTTTGGAAATTGTTTTTGGCATCTCGAGTTTATGCCCAAAAATTCCCAGGTAGAAGGCATCCTGATACCAGAATGCTGCAGAACTTAAAGGAGCGATTCGATCGCACAGGAAATATTGCCTATGAAAAGCAAACTAGAACAAAACCAGTTTTAAATGAAGAAAATCAGTTTGTAACACGACCAACCACCCTCCTGGAGCCAGCACCAGGGCCACCCGTGTTTCAACGCGCGGACGCCGCCACTCCTCGCTCCCCGGGTAGTACGAAAGCGCCCCGTACTACCCCTCGCGAGAGCGCGCCGGTCGGTACCGCCGTCTACGCGACCCGGCCGAGACTCCACCCCCAGCATCGATCCGTCCGGCCAGCGCCGACGGGTATAAGAAGAGCCAGCCAGCCCTCAAGGAGCAAGTCGCTCTCGAGCTTCTTCAGTCAACAGCCTTCCACCCTTGGAACATTGACTGGACTCGAGACCTCTGCTGCCCCGGCGCTTCAGGCTCTGCTTTCCCCCCTTGGGAACTCTGCCCGGACCCGAGCCAGTAAAACAGTGCGACCAACACCCCTTCGCTGCCCGGTGCCCCACGGCCCGGCCGAACCGCTGCAGTTCTTCACATCGTGGCCATCTCTTATTGTATTTATTTAACTAACTCACCTGTTATCTGACCTGAAAATAAATACCTTAACCTGTGTGGATTAATTTCATTCGAGGAACGGACACCCAGATACACGAGAAGAGAGAGTTACAAGTTAGCTATAACATTGGCTGTTGTGGAACACCCTGAAATAGGTGTAAGACAACTGAGTCGGGATTTAGAAATAAAAAAGTCCTCAGTAGTTTCACCCATACCATGTGCAGTTACACCAGGAACTGAATGGTAACGATTTTCAAAAAAAAAATAAGGATGACTCCCCAAATATTAATACTCCAGTTGTGTTGAAAATTATTCACAAAAATCTTATGAGGGTTTTGCTTATCATAAAAATGAAAATTATGTCTATTTACAAAACCATTTCTGTGGAATGTAGATTCATCGGTAAATAATACGAATTTTAAAAAAATTTCATCCTCCGCTGCTTGACCTTGTGCCCATGTACAAAAAGTTACTCTTTTCTGAAAGTCATTATCATTCAGTTCCTGGTGTTACTGCACATGGTATGGGTGAAATTTGTTACGCCTAAGGCATTGTCCTACTGAGGACTTTTTTATTTCTAAATTCCGACTCAGTTGTCTTAGGGTGTTCCACAACAGCCAATGTTAGGGAAAACTGATTTTCTAGATTTGTTCTAGTTTGTTTTTCATATGCAACATTTCCTGTGCGATCGAATATCGAATCGCTCCTTTAAGTTCTGCAGCATTCTGGTATCAGGATGGCTTCTATCTGGGAATTTTTGAGCATAAACTCGAGATGCCAAAAACAATTTCCAAAACATTCACCAATTACGTAAATCATACTTATCAAGTCATGTTTACAATAATTCATTTTGTGACAACTTTTTGCTGTTTGAAATTAAACAACGAACACAGAATACAAGCAGCAAATGAAATATTTACCAAATGTCAAACTAGAAAAAAAACCATGGCCACCTATGAGTTCTCCTAAAACTTTTAACTTTTTGTTTTAATATTTTATTTATGCAGGTGTAGTAGGTATACAAAAATATGGTAAACTACAGATTGTAACTGGTACCAACGCTTTTTTGATATGCAGCTTTTTAAATAAGTACAAGTTTGATTCTCGAGTAATTTGCGTGTATGTAATAAGTAAAAAAGTTGCAAATTTTCTGTTTATACTGGATTTTTGAAAAAACCGCTAGAGATAGAGGTACTGTATTAGGTATCAAATTAAAGCTGAATGAATGCTCTATCCAATAGAAATGTTAGATATAGGGTGTTCCATTTGAAAAAAAAATAGTAAATTAAATTTGAAAATGTCGGAGTTTTGGCGGAAAAACGTGAAACATACTGTACAAAAATTTCCAACTTGGTTCTTAGTCATTAATAAAATGGTTAAGTGTAAATCCACAACCAAAGTTTCAAGAGAAAAAATCAAGCCGAAAGAAAAATATAGCAATATTAATGAAGGGTTGATATTTAGCAAAAAATACATTAAAAAAATTATAACTTGGCAACGCCGCAGATGGAAGCGGAAATAATTTAGGGATGTATACTGTACTTTGATATGCTTCATTTGCGATAAAAAAAATCGGGTCATTCCATTTAAAAAAAAATATTTTTTTTGTCGCCACACTTTTTTGGAACACCCTGTATATACCAAACTAATTTTAAAATGTGCTCCATCTTCCCTTATTTGGATCCTCCGAACCGATTTTTTTATCCTTAACAGTATAGCCACAATCGAAGAAGGGAATACTAAATGGACACGCTGTATAAGTAGCTGGTTTTCTATTAACTAAATGCCTACTCAAAATTCAAATTCAAACAAAACATTTTGTGAACCATGATGAGTTAAAACGTAGTCCCGCGCCTGCGACTCAACTTCGATTCCGCAGTTTTATTTAATTCCCAGATTTATAACCGAGTTTTATATTTTTCATGAACTGAAGCCCGAGACACATGAACCGTATTTTATTAGTCTTGACGTTGCTATAAAATCGCAAAAATAACTTTTATTAATTATAGTCCTGAATCCTGGAAAACATGGGTCGGCGCTGCCTTATTTCAAACAAAATTAATAAGAGATTGGACGGACTTTGCTTTGTAAGCCGGCAAAATTTTATTACAATGTTTGGGGACTTTCTGTCGGCTCTATCAACTTAGCCCTCCCTATTGGATTCCAATCTGTACGAATATAGTAAACACAACCAGTGGCGGCCCGTATGGGTTTTGGCAGCGGGTAGGCAAGGTGAAGAAGACGTAAAGCATATATGTATAACAGGTGACACCCCCCCGCAAATAGGGAAATAGGGGCATGTCACTCTAGTTAGTTAATTTACTTTTGGAATCGGAAACTCGCTAAGTACTTCTTAAACTCACTTAGGTAGGTATACCTATTTATCGCAAACTTTACAAAAATAAACAGTTCAGCTAGAACCAACGGGAAGGGCAGAATGTTTTCTTGCCGGGATGGGATGGTAGGATGATTGGTAGGAAGGAATAAAAAAAATAAAAAAATAAAATTCTGAAACTTAATATAAAATTCTGAAACATAACGAAATGTAAAATTTTGTATAATTTACATAACATAAATATCATTCATAAAAATAAAAGTGCGGAAAGGTGTGGTTTTGGAATGTTTGACGTGTAAAAGAGTAGGTACGGCCGAAAAGTAGCGAGCCCGGGCTATAGCCCCGCCTGGCCTTCGCCGCGCCGCCCGCGGCGCCTGTCCAGGCCGGAGAATGAGAAATAAGAAAAATGCTATTTAATTCTGGGCGCTGATCCGAAAATTCAAAAATTCTGTTTGTTTTGAAATGTACCTAATAAGATTTGAGATTTGAAAAAAACACAAAGAAACCTACTTTACTACTTTCTTATTTGATGATAAATAATAAATAATAAGTAATATGTATAAAGTATAAGTGATAAGTATCCCTTTTTTGCAATTTGAATGTAGATCTAAATCGGTTTTCCCTCCACTTTCATTCTAATTTCTTGAAAATTGGACCGATTAGGCGATTAATTAACTGAACGTATACTTTACGTACCTTACCGAAATAAAAACGTAGTTAGGCTGACTGTTAGTTACTAATAGTTACACCATTACATAGACATGGATTCATTTTTTCTGAAATTTTCGCGACTTAATTTAACCTATATGTAAATAAGAGACGCAGACGGCCTCGTTCGGTTACTGCTTCCGACCGCTCGTCGCTGGGTCGGCTGGGCTCGCCCACCCATAATAATTAAATGCCGAACATATATTATGCGTAACCTACGTTTATAATATCTTCGCGCAGCTCGGGCGCGTACTTTGGGAAATTCAATCGCGCCCTCCCATAACAATTACCAAATTCAAATTTTGAATTTTGGTACCTATCGTTTCAGTCGTAAGTATGACGTTCATTGGTAAATTTAATACCATTGTTGAGCATGATAAAAAATTATTTTTTCCTTTTCCGTTGTCCGGTTGGGTGGGCACTGCCCACCCTGCCCATTGCCACGAGCTGCTACTGAACACAACGGTACAGCATTTTTTTCTCTATGACATCATGCTACAATTTTTATAAAAATAAGTTCTAATTATTCTTTATTATACATCTTGCTACGTACATTTGAAAGAATAACGTTGCCGCCACCTTTGCACTCAAAGAAAAGGAAAACAGTGGCACCCCCTCAACGTGCCTCTGGCACCCGGCGTCCTCAAAGGAAATACTCATAGAACAGAAATTCATTTCGGCCGAGCGCTTTGATGTTGCTGGTGCGTTATCCGATTTGGGATTTTTAAGAAATCCATCTTCCGAAATCCTTCCTTGTTAAGCGATTAATCTTATCCTCAGGCGCAGAATGTTTTATATTTTCTTTTATATTCTGCGGGATCCGTCCCTCTGGCCCAAAGAATAAAGCTATGTTTTCTGGGGATAAATCAATAATAAAAAAATTAATATGTTTTTAATATACCTCACGTTTATAAAACGGACTAAAAAGTAGAAAATAATTTCTTCTTAACGAAAAACGTGGGGCGCATGCAATAGATAGGAGTATAGAGAATAGTTGTCTTTTCTGTCATTTGCAGTGCAATCAAATTGTTAGTGACTTAGTATAACTAATCGTAATGCTCTATTGCATGTCAATTTTAAAAAAGTGATATATTAATTTTTTATTTTCTGCTTTTTAATATTGTGTGTAGGTCTGAGACAAAATATCGATAAAATCGAAAGTATGGATACTATCGATTTTATCGGTACCCGATATTCAATTTCGATAAATCGAAATATCGATCTTTTCGATTTTATCGATCTTTTTGATTTTATCGATCTTTCCGATTATATCTATCTTTTGAAATTGTTTGCAAAAATAAAGGAAAGTGCTGCACCCATTGCGTCCAGACTCCAGATCCCGCCCGCAGCAGGAGGATCGGCCTTTTTTTATATGCGCGTATATATGACTGATATTGGTTTCGTAGTGAAGTGTAGTTAATTTTATTTAGATTTTAAGATTTTGTTATTATTATAATAGAAAATATATTTTGGTTGAGATTTGGAGAGATATCCATCTACCTGCAAACGCAAACGGATTTTACCTTTGTGATCCTTCTATTCTTTTATATTAGAGGTTTAGAGTCAACTCAATTTATACACTTTTTTTGCCGTTGCCCGTTACGTTGCGTTACCGTGTGCCGTTGGCATCAAAATCAAAAACCTTTGTGAAAAGGGATCTGTATCATAGAGATGGAGCCATCTGATCATAATGTTTAAGAAGCTTCTCTGGAAATATCCAATAAGTCAAATTGATTTGATATTCCACGAAACAAATCCCTTTTTACATGGACTTCTGTCACTTTTGGCAACCGTTGTTTTACTATAAACCTCTAATAAATGATTTTTACATCATTTACAATATTTCTAAAATAATGTGGATATTATACATTGTATAACAAAGTCCTAGTTTTCTATCTGTATCTGTATGCTGCTTCATCTTCAATTCTTATTTACTTATCTATCGATCGTATCGATTTCTTAATGATTAATTTTATTTGAATTTCCAAATTGTCTAGCTTCTTAAATAAAATCAATTTTATCGATTTTATCAATAAGATCAATCATATCGATAAGATCGATTTTATCGAGATTGACTTTATCAATAAGATCTATAAGATCGATTATATCGATAAGATCGATTTTATCGATATTTTTCGGTATCGATTTCCGATACTGAAATTCGGAGATCAAACAGCCCTAATTGTGTGTGGAATTTTGCAATCGATAATTATATACATAAAGTAAGGAATAATTGATTTTCTCGAAAAGAAAAAATTCGGAGAAATTCTAACACACGTCAATTTTTGTTTTAAGATGCGCATATGTGGTATTCGCATTCGGATACGACATCATTGGCAATTTTTTCAAATGGCAACTTATATTTTTGAGAGTCCCATTTGAGAAAGTATATTTGTCTCTATACATCACGTTAAAATTTTTGTAATTTTTCATTAGGAAATTTTCGAGAACATAAATGTTAAATGGGTTTACATTTAATTACTTTTTTAGTAAAATGAACAAGAAGATAATTAAGTGTTCAAGCTGAAGTCCTTCCTAAGCCTTGCAGTATCCAAGACATTCCATAAACTCTCGTTAGATTTTTTACTGACAGTTTTTTGAATTCAATGGCGCTCAAGGTATCCGAGCTTAAATCCTTATAGATTTCTTTCTTTAAATTGTCGTATGAAAAACCATACCAGACAATACTGAGGAATTAAAAACTAGAAGAAAAAACTGTCAGCAAAGGCCAACAAGAATTCTTTAAGCGTCCTGGATATTACCAGGTTCAAGAAGAACTCCAGTTTGAACACCCAATTAACTAGATTCTGGTTCATTTTATTAAATAATAGAAATTAATTGTAAATACATATACCATCAATTTTCTCGAAAAATTTCTTATGTAACTTGACAAAAATTTGAACGTGCTGTATACAAATAAATATGCTCTTTCAAATGGCATACACAAAAATACAGGTTGCCATTTGAAAAAAAAAATGCCGATGACGTCACATCCGGAACAACAAAAATTTACGAATGCCAGAATTGCTTTGAAAAACTTTTCCTTTGCTAAGAAATGAGTTTGTTCCTTACTTCAGGTACAAGGATATAAATCTTATACGTGATAATAAATTAAGAGGGACGTATACTAGGAAAAATTATACTCCAACCGGGACAGGGGCTTGAATTTTATTAAAGAATACTAATTTTTCGGTTTGAAGATGTTAAAATATAAAAAATAGTATGAATAGAAAATTAACATCATTGCGAATAGCTTGTGTTTAAATGTTAGAAAATATCTTGTGTACCTGCGATTCTCTCATTTTAATAAAGGAGTAGAAAAGTAACATCATGGTGAATAGCTTATTTTTAAATGTCGGTTAGAAAATATCTTGGGTACTTGTAATTCTCTCATTTTAATAAAGGATAAAATTGTTGTCTGTATTTTATTATTAGTAATAAAACGCCGCATCGAACCTGACCAAACTGTTTATACGAGACTTGTACCATTGTTCTACAAAAAACAAATCATCCTATGAATTCTAAACGTATTTTATTTGCCGGTGAATAATAAGTTCAACACACATCGAACCTGGTAGCATTAATATTTATCTTAGTCAACCGCGACTGTTTATACTCCGCAATCCGCGGCTGGCCCCATATCTCCCACGGCGGCGGCGGCCCCCCAAATCCACAGCGAGCGGCCAGCCAGGCGATCCGCGAAAAGGTCCCGGGGGCAGTTAAAAAGGTCCACAGATTGCCTGCCGGAGCAAAACCACCTATCTTCTTGATAGGGGCCTGATCCCCCTTTGAGCCAAAGGAATTACGTAATCCGACGTAAGCGACACACTCTTTGACCTAGATCGGGGTCCTATCTTATCATATATTTTCAATACCCCGGGCTTTGATGTGCCCCCTGAATTTACCGAAAACTAATGTTGTTTATATGAACAGTATAAACAAACAAATTTGCGTTTTCGGACGATAGTTCCAGTTGGACTGAAGAAACACCTACTACCTTAAAATAAACTTATCCTAAAGTAAACTTAATATTAAAACTTATTCTAAATGGTGTTTCCAAATTCTTGTTTGCCGTCCCATACAGTCCGAGGCATTGTAGCAAGGGAGATGTTTATTTAAAAACATCCGATCCCAAATGTTAAAAACATTTACGGTCACCCATCTAGGCCACTGCTACAGTCCAGTTTGAAGCACCCGCAAATGCAAACTCCTAAACGCTGGCACTCAGCTGGGCCGCCTTGGCGGTATACAGAGCGCCCATGGCCACTAGATACATAGGGGAATCAAGAACTAGTTGACTGTGCGCCGTGCCGGCCGTTGCAAGCGGTGCCGCGGAAGAATACAATCAATTAACTTTGAACAGCGCTGGAGTGTGCTTCGTTTTTAAGCATTATCGTTCGTCCGGACTATACACGACGTTGAGATCGTTCCCTGTAATTTTGGTTTTTTATGTTTAATCGGAAGTAAAATAAAAACATACCTATCTCTAAAAAACACTCTTCCGAAAAAATAAAAAGTAATTCTACAAAAAACAAACGCTTGCACACAGTTAGTGCAATAAATGTTCAAAGAGGCCACCATCTGCAGCTAGGCAATAACCTAAACGGTCATAGAAACCTCTCCGAATATTTGCTAGCATGTTTGGAGTGATCATTTGAAATGAATTATATTTTTAATCTTAATTCGTCCAAATCATTCGCCCTGTCTTCCCGGAAACCATAAATTTGAGATGTGGGGATTATCATTAACTGTGGCACAAACCATTATTTCTATCATCTCCCGATAATTATGTCGGCCGTGGTTGTTGGGATGCCCATTTTTACTATGGGCGGTAACGTTGTTTAATCGGTTCGGGATTTAATAAATGAATTTCATGCGATACCATAGGCGTCGTACCTCTTACATGTTCAAATAACGGTAATTCGGTATCTAGAAATTTCCTAAGTCGTTCGGTGTTTCGGTTAGATAATACTAGCGGCAGTAAACGGTCCGGGCAGTCGGATAGATCGGATATGGCGGTACTCACGCCGGTTTCCGCGAGTTTCGGTAGATTTATTCGCTCCCCAAAACTCAGTGTTTCCGTTTTGGGGCCAGAAAATTCTGCGAGCCCGGTTATGTCACCTGCGCCGGAGGCACATTACCATGTCTGCGGATCAGCGTTTGTAGATCTGTAATATATTTAGCTACGGGTTCGCCATGGCGCTGTCCTCTTTTCCCTATTTCCGCCTCTAAGTCGACCTGGTAATTAACCGGAAAATAAAAAATATTAAAATCATTTACAAACACTTCCCAGGTGTTCCAGCACGCACGATTATTAAACCAAAGTCGAGATCTCGAGTTCAAAGTCGAGATCTCGACTTTAAAGTCGAGATCTAGGAATAAAATAGAAAGTGGTCCTTCTACGGCTTCGTAGGATCTGCTTAACTGATAAATCCAACCTACACGGACATCCGGTTTTAACGCTGCCGTCTCGGCCTCGGTGGTAGACGGTGCCTCATTATCACTCATGTTAAAAAAAATCTAATTTCGGATTCCTAAACTAATTACAAAAGAAATATGAAGCAAAAAATAAAAAAACGTATGGACTTTTTCTACTGGCGCGTCGTCCGACGGCCGGCGATTTCTATAACGCGGGGCCGGAATTTAATCCGCTCTCCGATAGTTTTTATACTGTCCACAACATTCTATGTGCCCAAGTTATTTACACTACATAGTGTCCCACTTAAGAACTGACCACCCCTGTAAAATTTTTATTTATAGCTCGATTTTCGTAAACTTTTTTTGTTGGATAGAGCATCAAAAATGGCATTAAATGCATAATTCAGGTTCCTTGTGTGTTAAATTTATGGCCCACTGAGACGGTGTTTTAGTGCTGAAATTTCGAGAAGTACTATTAGGTTTGTTTAGAGGAAAATTAACGCTGGATTCTTATTCAGCGTTGTTGGAAACTCAAACGTGCCAATTTGCATTACCGTAGCTTTACAGGGTGTTTCAAAATTTTTAGTGCCCCACTTAAGGACTGACCACCCCTTTAGAATTTTTATTTATAGCTCGATTTTCGTAAACTTTTTTTTGTTGAATAGAGCTTTAAAAATGGCATTAAATGCTTAATTAAGATTCCCAGTGCGTTAAATTTATGGCCCACTGAGACGTTGTTTTAGTGCTGAATTTTAGAGAAGCACTATTACGGATTTTTTTAGAGAAAAACTACTGCCGGATTCATATTCAGCGTTGTTGGAAATCCAAACGTACCAATTTGTATTACCGTAGCTCTACAGGGTGTTTAAAAGTTTTTAGTGCCCCACTTAATTACTGACCACCCATTTTTTTATACTTACCTCGATTTTCATAAACTTTTTTTGTTGGATAGAGCTTCAAAAGTGGCATTAAATGCATAATTCAGGTGCCTTCTGCATTAAATTCATGGCCCTCTGAGACGGTGTTTTAGCGCTGAAATTTCGAGAAGTACTATTTGGGATTTTTTTTAGAGGAAAATCAAAGCGGCAATCACAGCCACCACAACGAAATTGTTTCTTTAATCGAGGAACTGCGTGAAGCTAATATTATAGAATAATGAGTATAAAAAAGGATGTAGTAAAAGAACTACACAGACAAGCCCGAATAAATTTTAAGCGTAGGAGAGTAATCACCCGTGGAATCGATGACGTCTTTCAGGTTGATCTTATGGAGGTAATTCCCTATGCAAAAGAAAATAGAGGCCATAAATATATTCTTGTTGTAATCGATGTTTTTTCTAAGTATGTGTGGGTGGAGCCTCTAAAAGATAAATCAGGTGAGGTCGTGACTAAGGCTATGAATACAATTTTTGAAATAAGCAACCGAGTTCCAAAAAACCTGCAAAGCGATATGGGTAAGGAATTTTACAATAACCACTTTAAAAAACTGATGCAAACCTATAATATTAATCATTATTCAACATTCAGTACTAAAAAAAGTTCTGTAGTCGAGAGAGTAATTAGAACCCTAAACAATAAAATTTAGAGTAAGTTTAGCTTACAAGGTTCCTATAAATGGCTGTCCTCCCTCTATAGTGTATAAGTACAATAATTCGAAGCACAGAACTATTGGAATGAAGCCATCTGAAGTGAACAAAGAAAACGAAAAAGAACTTCTCGACACAGTTTATAATTACCAAAATCCAATTCAAATACCTAAGTTCAAACTAGGTGACAAAGTTAGAATTAGCAAGCACAGGAGCGTATTCGTTAAAGACTATAGACCTAATTGGTCCAACGAAATATTTACAGTAGCCAAAGTGCAGAAAACATTCCCCGTCACTTATTTGTTAAAAGACTACAACAACGAATGGATTCGAGTAGGTTTTTACGAGCAAGAACTGCAAAAAGTTAAGCATCCTAACGTTTATCTAGTAGAAAAAGTTTTTAGGACAAAAGGAAATCAAGCTAAGCTCAAATGGTTAGGTTTTAGTGACCAACACAATTCTTAGATTGATAAACAAAATATTGTATAATTTCTTGTAAAGTTTATTAATAAAGAAAATGAATAAATTTATGCGTTTTCTTGTTCAATGAACGATGAGGTCACCGGCCTCTAGTTCGGCAATTGAATTCATGATCTTGAAGCCTCTTCGGCACCACCCGCCCCCGGCCCCCGCCCCTGCAGCCTCTTCGGCACCCCCCACCCTCTGTCGACTCTTGAACACTTCTTCGCAACAGCCTCTGGCGGCAATGACGTCACAGCCTCTGGTTGTTGACTTCTTCGGCAATGACCTTGGACACAGCCTCTGGCAATGACCTAAGACACGTTCCTTTATCAACAATAACCCTGAACCCGATGCCCAAGTCGGCCATCCTTTGGTTGTCGACTTCTTCGGCAATGACCTTGAACACTTCTTCAACAGCCTCTGGTGTTGACTCGGCATTGACGTCACTCAACAGCCTCTGGTCATTGTCGACTTCTTCGGCAATGACCTTGAAAGACACGTTACTTCTTCAGCAATGACCCTGAACGATGGTCACTCCGGATGGACAGGTGCCATCCTGATCCAGAAACCCCCTGACTTAACTACTAGCATAAAATTTGAAAACGGAATTTTTCAAAAACGGAAAAAGATAATGCCACAAAGTTTAATATCATTTTAATTGCCTTAATGAGCAGATTTCAAAAATGTAAAAATATATAGGGTGTTCCATTTAAAAAAACATAAGTTATGTCTTCCACGGCTTTCTAGAACCCATTGTACACGGTCCAATAGCGTCACAAAAGAGTTTGTATTAGTATCTAAAACTTTTGTAAAAAACTTTTTTTCTAACCTCAAAAACTAACAAGTTAAGGGGGGGTGTCAATTTATAGTGAGAGGCCCTGTACAACCCGCCAGTTTTATGTATAACAATAACCAGAATATTTTTCAAATTTTAAAATATGACAAATACGACAAACTGCCTTTCCAAAAGAAACCTCCCCAACCTAAAAAATTGGCCTCGTTGGGCGCCAAATGTGTCGTTTAAAAAAACAGATCGATACCTATTCATTATTGATTTGTTTTAAAAATATAAAATACAAAAAAAATAAAAATATAATATTTGTGTGATATCTAACAATTTTCGTATTATGTCGATATTCGCTATATACGTAATACAAAAGACTGAGGAATATCGATCATTCCGGCACTTGATAGACGATATTGCAAAATTTTACAAAATCGTTATTCGTTCTAAAAATCCAGAAATTTCGACCGTCCCGGTACATTTTCGGACAATATCGATCAAAATTATAAAATCGATATTCGTTCGATACCGATAAAATAAAAAATAAAATATCGACACTTTTTTGGATGATATACAGGTGTCTCAATAAGGACTCCCGTCGCCGATATCTCCGGAACAAAAAGGCGTTTACCAGTCTTTGAACATTGTAACATTGATGTTAAGTTGGTTCACTTAGGAGTTTCGCGTAAACGTAATAACGAAATAACAGTTTTTAACTAGATTCCTTAATCCTTAACTGACAATATTCCGCTGCCAAACACGTACCCATTTAATAATGGTACCTTGCTCGTGAGAGTCTTTGATAATTTTGAGTGTTCGATAAATTGTAACGAAGTTCCTTATTTTTTTATTTAAAAAGGAACATGTTTTTCCTTTTTTCTGTCAACCGCACCACGCCGTATAGTTTTTATTATTTACCTCGGCTCGGTGTGTGCATTAAAATCAAATAATAGTTATTTATGTACCAAGGCACTGAAGTTCAACTTTTTATGACTCATGTGGAGTTTAGTTGCTGAGGCCTCTGGCCGAGGCAAATAAACCACATGAGTGATAAAAAGAACTTCAGTGCCGAGGTACATATTATATTTTTCTTTAAATCGGAAAAAAAAAGTTATATTAGGCAAGAAAATAATAATAAGGGATCACCCGTCCACGAACCGACTACGCGCGGCGTTGCTTGACTTTACCGATCGCTCTATCTTCGACAAGTATAATGATGTACGGCACCTTCTGACAAAAAAACCAAACTGCTGCTTCTTGTGCAGCCTACACAACAAATCTATTGATTTTCAAATTTACTAAAATATGTGTACTGAAGGATTGCGCTTCTATAGGAAACAATTTCGCAATGTGTACGAAAAGTTAAATGAGCCTTTATCGGCCGGGTTTTGAATATTTGGTCACTTTTGACGGGCGATTACTCCGCGTCTGACGTTTGATGTTTTACATCTCGCCAAGGCCTACTTATTGAAAAAATCGTACAATAATGGGCTACATTATTGTACGATTTCTGTGCTTTTAATGACGATTTTGGGACATTTTAATGCCGATTTCAAGAAAAACATTTTAATTTCAACGAAATCTTATCTTCCGTATTTTCGAGTTATTTTATATACCGTGTATTGAAAGTCGCTATTCATTTTAGGCGAGCAATTTTGTAAAATATATTTAATAGAGAATAATTCTTATTTCTAGGGCTAGGGACACGTTTTTTGTTGGAAAACGGAATTAATTTATTTGTATATTTAGTTTTAGTGCCTGAAGCTGCCTCACATCATCGGCTATTGGTATCTGAGATTCTTCTTATTTTTTTTGTCCCTCGCACCGCACCAAGCCTCGGGGGAATTTTTTTATTTACTCTAGTGCCAAAACTATTTTTCTTTCCGACCAAACTTTTGGGTATAATATTTTATATTTGTAATTGATATCAAGTGTAACTGCCGGCCATTACTCCTAGAGTAAGAGGCCTGGGCCTTTGCAAAACTTGAAATCGAAAATAAATATCTGGTCTAGCCGAATTCAGGTGTATCTAATTGCCGGCCATTACTCGTAGAGTAAGAGGCCTGAACGTTTAGGCACCCTAAAGTCGAAAACTAGATAATTGTCTCGTCGATATCAGATGTAACTACGGCCATTGCTCGTAGGGCAAGGGGCCTGGACCTTTACAAAACTTGAAATCAAAAGTTAGATAATTTGTCCCGCTGATATCAGCTGTAAGCCTGCCATTGCTCGTTGGGCAAGAGGCGTGAACCTTTACGAAACTTAAAATCAAAAGAAATCAAGCCTGTCAGCAGGAAATACAAAGACCATTACCTGAGGCACAACCTTTTCAAACTTTACAAGCCCTGTGCAAACATGTAGCAACGCAGCAGCGGTTCAATGGGTCTATGCAGTCTAGAGCAGTCTGCACTTTGGCTTAGTTTATATTTTCTAATAAATGTTCAACCCTCTTTTTAATTATAATTAGATGCATTTGTGACCTTTGTTTAAATGAATGGGTACCTAAGTAAGTAGCTAGGTTTGTTTAACAGACAATAAAAGCAGTAACAAGTAACAAAATATACTCATATAATAATATAAGTAATAATAAGTACGATTCCTGGTGTGGATAGGTACATTTTCGACAAATAATATGGTAAATTTGGGCAAATAGAGGGAACTTCATTTTGTCGAATTTTTGTGAGAATTTTTCGCAAAGTGCGTCGTCAGGCAAATGATGATTACTTCCCTTATGGTTAAATTTTCATAAAAATACAAACAACAAACGAACAGAGAACTGCATGTTGTGAAGAAGAATAATATCTTTTGTAATTGAAATGGCAGTTAGGGTCAATTTAATAATACATTCAACTAAAATATATTTTGACTTTAAAATTAGGTAAAGAAACTTTTGCAACAATATTAAACAATGTTTGGATTGTTAGAAAGCTCCTATAATTTTAAAGGGTACCTCAGTTTGTCTATGCAATTGGCCCGTAATCATTTCATTCTTAAATTTTCGGCCTTTGGAAAGCCCAAAACGAATACAAGTCTACCTACCGCCTGTCGTCAAGCAAAGAAAACCTAGTTACTTCAAGTTATTATTATTACAATTTGACTTACAGCCAGGTATATAACTAAGTTCTAGCATCCCTGGGCGATTCTAGGCATCTTGAGGCTTGAAATTGTAAAAGCGCGATTCTTCACTTAGAACTTTTATAGAAATGTTTCACTTTTGCACAACCAATCAAATTTATAAAAAGAACTGTCGCTAGCACTTCGGGTAGTCTGTTTCCACCCAGGGACACACTGCCTCTTCGTAGAAATCTCGGGAAGATACCACTACCCGCACTATAAAATTAATTCTTGTAAGTTCCTTATTATGTAAAATCAACTGACAAAGAGTGACAGGCTATACGCCACGCAGACCCGCAAGCCATGTTGCCAGCTTTCTCAACTTCAGGGCTTCTCCTAGAGTCGGCTTTGCCTGAGGCCTACGCCTACAGTAGATACGAATGAATTTCAATCAACTTCACATTGAGAATAGTCAACTACAAATTGGGATTAATCAATTTAAAAGTGAGAATAGACAACTTCAAATTGGTACTAGTCAGTATCAAATTGAGAATAAACAATTTCAAATTGGGAACATTCAATATTAAATCGACAACTTCATATTATGCAATATTTTAGTTACTTATATCTAAGTATGTAAATACACAATACCTTATTGAATATATATATATTTAATACATCTGGCATATGTATTTCTCTATATTTTCTAAAAATCTATTGTAACTCGCTACAGTTAATTTATTATTTTTATATTATTTTGCACTACTTATACTTTCTAATTTGTATAAGCGACATTTAGCTTGCGATAAATGATTTGGTCTTTGCCTTCCTTCTAAGATTTCTGGCATTTGATTGGCCAAGCCTATTTAAACCTTTTTTTAAATTTTGTTTAATATTATAAACTTTATTTTCGTTTATTTTCAATTTAATAGTGAATACCTATTCCCAGTTTGAAAATGTTTTTCCTCAATTTGATATTGACTATTCCCAATTTTAAGTTGTCTATTCCCAATTTTAAATTGATTAATCTCAATTTGAAGTTGACTATGCTCAATTTGAAGTTGTTTATTCCCAACTTGAAATTGATTATTCCCAATTTGAGGTTGAAGGGGTAAAACTCAGTTTGTTTATTTACTACAGTCACATTTTCTAAACGTACAACCGTTTTCCTGCAATCGATTATAATTAAAATAATTTGTTGACAGGTTACATAATTTTCCCTTGCGGGCGAATAATATTAGGACATTAAAGATTTCATATTTCTTTGTCTAGCTACGTGACTTTCCGTCACAGTATAATTTTATTGATTATTAGTTAGAGGTTGTGTATCTCACCAAGAAACCCTGTAATTAGTAATATTGTTATTTAAAAGATAACATTTTTTTCTTTGGCTGTGTCACCAAAGTATTTGAATAAATTGTAGAAACTTGCCTATTGTGTTATTTACTCCCCAATACCAACAGAACAACCAAAACAAAATAAAATAGCTAAAACGAACTTTTGGAGTTATTTTTTTCACTGAACTATCCGGGAAAAGAGAAGTGGAGCATACCACAATAACAAAAAAACGGCGCCTTAGCAAACTTTTAAGATCAAAAGAGATGCACTCAGCCTCCACAAACTAACATCTTTCTATTCCCGTAAAAACGTCAATTTTGTAACGAAAAAAAAGTATTGCGTAATACGATACAAAATTTTGAAGAATTTACGCCGAGATGAATTCATCACGTAAGTATAATTAGGTATAGTATAGGTATAGTTTTGGAATTAAACCAAATTTATGACAAAAGAACAATAATGGTAGTTTAAGAGATATTCAAGAAGTTGCATTCCTTTAAAAATGCTGTCCTCTGTACCTTCGAAACTAAGGCCTCTAGAGAAGAGGTTTATATGGAAAACTAAAGTACGATTCAGGAATGTTGGCGTACACATCATCAATTTATGACACTGAATTAAGCAAATCGAGGCTAGACCCTCCAGTGCGTAGATTTAAAAAGGCAACATTTGTTGTTCTAAACACAACCTTATATACCAAGACCGACCCGCCAGTGTTCTAATGTAACTTAATTATCTGTAATTTATAATCAGTCTCCTCCAATAATTACTTACACGTTATCCCTGCTCTACAAAGGATATACAAAGGCGCTGGGCGCCAAAAAACTGCTCGGCGCCCACGTGGCGGTCTTTGTGGGCACGCGTTGTCCCTGGGCTCGGCTCTCCTCTATTTACGCGAATTGGCAATAAATTGTGGGAGAGTAAAGCGCGTGTCGTGGCTTACGTGGCCACGGGGCTAGTAATTGCAGGATTTGCATACTGATCGGGTGCGGGCGGGTTTTTTACCCCCCGGAATTGCGGGTTTTAGTGTTGCACGTGACGCTTTGTTACACATTTGTGTGCAATATCTAGTGAAGATTGGGCGAAGCAATTAAGCGTAAGCAATTAACTAGACACAACGATTTGCCAGAGAATTCGTCCCAGCAAACACTGATTACATGAGGACACAATACATTATCATTATATTATATTTTAGGCGCAGAATCGTTTTATGGATTTTATTCCTATATCGGTACACCCTGTATTCAGGATTATTCAGTCATCAGTTAACGTCACGCAAAAAAAGTTAAAAAGGTAAAAAATTTAAATTAACGAAAATAATTAAATATAAAAAACATGTTTTCAGAAGTGTATTAAAACTCTTTATTAACGGCGCTTATGGCTGACCGCGCTGGTAAACATCACGTAAAAAAGAGCAGTTGCCAGTTGCACTAACGTTTCGTAAATTTACTATTTTTTTCTTTTCCCAGAAATTTTAAAAACTTCGAAATATTGAGAAAACTAAAAGTTCGATAATTTTTCTGGAGTTTATAACTTTTTGTAAAAAAAAGTTGATTTGAAACAGTTCTGTGACGATAAATACAGCACGATCTAAGTTAATTTATTAGTTATTATATTATTATGATTTTCCAATGTCAATCCAATATAAATTATCCAACACACACCAAATCGCATTATCACTGTTTTTTTCTAACAACAACAAAAAATGTACGAATGACCCAACTTGTCGAACACTAGTTGTTTAAGGTGTTTGATGTTAACAGATTTTATGCCAAACCGTGCCTCTATGTCGTGTACCTATTAAAAAATATGACTTAAATATCTCAAATAGTTTAATAAAAAATAATCAGTAAAGTACAAATAGTTTTTAAAACATTAACAATCCTATCTTTCCTATAACCCCTCCAACCAATATTTTTCGGTATTTCACTGATTCTAGGAGTTTTTGTGTGTTTAAAACTGAATCACTCTGTACCGGTTATACGAAAAATTGTGAACTTTTTTGTTCGGGCATACTTTTCTTGTTTATCAGTCAGAATGGACTATTGGCAGAAAACCTCAAAGTGGTCGATTTTTTATAAGCCAGGTGATGTTTAAATTTAGCCCTTTGTTTGGGCTAATTCTTTTTGAAGGAAAAATATCGCAATGATGCAACCAATACAAGGAGTAGATAACAGAGACCTTTCTCTAAAATTTTAGATTACTGCGAGTAAAATCGGTAAATCGGGTGCGCAATAATATAGAAGGAGCCATTATGATCATTGTTCTCTTGTAGTACTGAAACTGTCTTTGTTCTTCGGCCAATATATTTTTTATTTACTAACCGATTTCGAAGAACGTTCCACTGTTGCGTGAAGAAAGGACAGATTGTAACGAAGTTACGAATTTTTAGAGTATTATTCTTTTGTTTTACACCGCAATATTTACTTCTGTTGTGTTGTCGAGGAGAGCAGCGTTCTTGAATCCATGTAGTTGGGTTTATTTAACTTTGGGGATTATTTCAGGCCAAGATTCACCCGAACATAAGCTCCACCTCCACCGGGCCGTCAGCCGCCGCAGCGAGACCTATGTGGAGGAGATCGCTTGCTAATTCACGTCTGCGACGCCGACCAATGGGCGGCCGCCGCCCGCCGCTTGGTTACGTGGTTTCTGGCTATAAAACTGCCTGCGGAATCCACGGAGACCGTCTTTTGTCCGTCAAATACACCACTATTGCACTCTGGAATAATTTATCTCTGAAAAAAGCTAACCTGGGTATAAAAGCGGAGCATACCGCTCTAAAAAACTGGCGCCTGAGCAATCCGGAACGGCCGGGTTCTGGCTTTCCTTTCTTAAGATTGTGACGGCATCACAAAGGCGATTTTAAATTGTTGGAAGGACAGGGAATAGTTTGCCTACTTTGCTCGGCATTCGCTTTGTTGCACCCCTGTTTTGTTTGGTACCTACTCGCCCAGGAAGCGCTCACAGGTGACGCGAGATTGATCGCTGCCGCTTGAGAGCATGCATGTTTTCACTTTTAGCCGTCGCTGGTCGTTCTTTGTTCGTTTTCCGGAGGTCCTGGTCTGAATGTTGTTCAAAGTTATTTCTCGTATTGTTTTGGTCTGATTGACAGGTTGAGGTTATGATAGCCGTTTGACGCTGTTGACGTTGTTTTGACATTCTGGCAGAGTTGGCACTATTTTGAAATTCGATATTGTTGACGCAGTTTGTGATGATTTGTGGTTTCTACTATTTACGTTTCCGTCGACGTGAGAGGGGAGTGACCGCGTGGGTGTTGGATTCCAATTCATTCGGTCATCGGCAGTTGAACTGAAAAGGTCGTTCGTTGGTGGTCTGTAAGTGGAAGTGATTTTTAGTAATTCGCCATTTGGAATTGTTGGTAACTCCTGGTTGCACGAGGCTAGTAGGCTGCGACGGTTGATGGATGCACAGCTAGCATAAATCTTGTTCACTGAATAAGCCATATCGTCTATGGGTTCGGCATAAACCATTTCCTTCAAAAAACCCCACAGGGAGAAGCCTTCTTTACTATCCTTAATTACAACCTATAGATCCTAAATAGGCTTTATAAACAAAGGCAATACATTTAATAAACACGTAAACATTGCAGATGTAAAACCAGATTTATTTTCCACGAATCCAGTAAGTAGTGCATTCAGCAGTAGTGCAAAATCTGGTGCAGAATGGAAGTTTTATACCACAAAGGCGTAATCGTCAAAGGCCTGTCACAAATAACGAAAGGACCGCTGAATTTTTACAAAATATAGAAAATAATGCTCATATTTCAGTTAGAAAAATTTCACAAGAAATTCAGATGTCTTATTAATCATCTCAAAGCATACTTTCGAGAAATGGTTTTCATCCATACAAAACATATGTTTTGCATCATTTACGTCCGGAAGATCCCTAAAGACGATTAAATTTTATGTCTCATTTAGCAGAGTTATATGGAAATGAAAATAATATTTTTGAAAAAATTTTATGGAGCGACGAAAATCCCTTTCATAACAATGGTATTGGCAATTTACATAACTGTCATTATTGGTCCGATAACAACCGGAAATGGACGAAAGTCACTGTAAATCAAACAAAATTTGGCATAAACGTGTGGTGTGGAATTCTAGGTGGAATTCTAATCGGACCAATTTTATTTGAAGGACCACTGACCTCCCGAAAATATTTAGACCTTTTGCAAAACGCAATTCCTGGTTTATTAGAAGACGTTCCTCTCGCAACTAGAGAATTAATGTGGTGGCTACATGATAGTGCCCCTGCACATAATTCCGGTGGCCACCCCGGAAGTTAAGACGTCGTTTCGAGATGTGGCATTGCAGAAAATGGCAATATTTTCGAAAATCTGTTATAAATGCCTTCAAATTAATTGTTTTTTTATATTTTTCGTTAGTGTGATTATTAAAAAAAGGCTGCGTTACATGGTGAATCGGTGTTTCATTACTCTAATACATTTTTAAACTATTAAAAAATTTGCTCATTTTGGATATCGCCATACCTTTACTATTCGATATCTCAAAAACTATTAACTTTTTGAAATTTATTTAGAGGACAAAAAAGCTCCAAAAATAAACAAGGATTCAGAAAAATTGCATTCCAAAATTCTTGCCATCAAATAATTTGTTCCGACGGCAGCGCCACCTACAATTTGCTTTCAGAAAAATTAATTTTATGCCTTAATCGAAGCCTTTCGTAAGCTCTATCTGCAGCTTTTTTCAGAATTGAAATATCTCTTTTCCTCGCTGAGATATTAAACCGGGGATTCTTAGGTGAATCAACCTGTAGATAGCCACCCACGACTTGTTACTGTGCCGTTTTATTTTTCCATCTGACTGAATCACTTCATCTGAAATAGAACCAGGTTTTTGAGCGTCCACCACAGCCTCAGGGTCATTTTATTGGGTCATCTTGGAGATGTTGCGTAGTAACCTCGAAGGTTAATTGCATTCAACCACGAAGAGGTTGATTGGTTGGTTTTTTGGAAGGAAAACCCTCAACCAGAGGTAAGTTTTCTTGGACGACTTTGTGAGGTGCTTGACAGGACATTTTTGTTTCAGTTTTTTTTATGGGTTAGTTTTTTTGTGGACCAGTTTTTTGTATGTTGGACATGCGTTTGCTTGGGACCTGTGTTATCTTTTGGAGCTTGGATGCTAACATCTAGGGCCAGCTCATGTTATTTTCTTTTGAAATCTGGAGTGTGGTCAACGATAGCTCAGACCCACATGAATATATCTTTTTGAGAACGTTGTATGTGACCATCTGACCATTCTGAAGTGTCATCGAAGATTACTGGAGGACATCGTGGTTTAGAAGACCCAACGACAGCTAAGTCTTGCTATATTTTACTTGTACTTTTTATTATGCCCTAATTAGAATAGCTGAATTTAATACGTGTACATTTGAGAGCGTACACTGCTGTCACACATTATTACGTTGTACTACTGTTACTGCGGACGTTGTGTTATTATATTTTGCGTACGTTGTGACTTGTGACTTGTAGCGAATACCGTACGTGTACATGTTTGGGGATTTAAACCGGCTTGTAAGAACCATATACTTATGTTTTAATAAGGCATGTAGGGTGCGTAACCTTAAATTTGTTCTCGAGTAAAAATATAGTAGGCAAGTGAAATGAATATAAACTGTTGTCGCAAACCACTTAGTAGAATAAACGATGTAAATCTAGGAAGACCTAGCTTTTCTTGTTTTTGTCTTAGTACGAGTATCGGCACGTTAAACAAAACAAGTGGCGCCCTTATTTTTTTTTTTGCAGTTTGCTATACTGCTAACCCAGCCCGTCTCCACCGTCTAAAAGCGGGCGGCCGTGTTGTGCTCGTAAAATCTGCTCAGGGAGGTAGCGAACATCTCTCGTGAGTCTTCGAGGTTTATTCTACATTATTCGTTTATTTATATGTTTTATTGTTTTCTTAAAACGCCACAAGAAGTGGCTATAAGGGAGCCTACCACACCTAAGAAATCCACCTTACATGGAAAGGGAAATCAGAACGGAAAAGTAAGATTGTAAAAAAGTGAAATTTCGAAAAGAACGCTATAAAAAGTGGCATACCCGAGCAGGGAGAGTCGTGTTTTGAGGCGGAAGTTACGGCGCTATGAACAATGGTCCCGATTGTGTTAAAGTGCGGATAAAGTACTGAGTGCGCGGGCACGTGTAGGCTAAGTTGCATTTTATATCCCTATACAGGATGGAACTGAATCATGGTACACCCCACTTTTTTACCTTGTTTTTTGAGATACAATTTTGAAATTTGGCATGTCGATGTTACTTTATAAATGTCACTTTTTGACGTGTAAATTCATTTATTTCCGGTTCCGGTTTTACCGGAAGTGACATTCACTTTTGTTTTTTTAAATTGAAAACCCTGTATATTATTTAAGTTTCGGATTCTCCTCGATGTACTGAAACCAACGATGCCTCACAAGTGACATTTTGGCTGACAGAAAGTGGTTTTTCTTTAACTTATTTGGATTTGTAATAATAAACTAAAGGTGGCTATGAAACAAATGAACTTCGACAAACTGAACATCTTTAATGAACTGTCAAACCGTCTGTCTACAGAAAAGTACTTCTCTTATAATAAACTACGGTATCAATGTGTCAGCCAAAATGTCACTTGTGACGCATCGTTGGTTTCAGTACATGGAGGAGAATCCGAAACTTAAATAATATACAGGGTGTTCCATTTAAAAAACAAAAGTGAATGTCACTTCCGGTAAACCCGGAAGCGGAAATAAATGAATTTACACGTCAAAAAGTGACATTTATAAAGTAACATCAACATGCCAAATTTCAAAATTGTATCTTAAAAAACAAGGGAAAAAGTGGGGTGTACCATGATTCAGTTCCACCCTGTATATTTAAGCTTTGATCTATTGTTCATCAGTTCTATCTTGTCTTGTAGCAATAGACGCTGCCCTGTTGTAACTGTCACAATAAATTATTTTAAAAACGTATTTTTCGAAATCGTTGATTTAACTGGCGCAGTCGCAGTAGGACGTGCGTCCAGTTACCGCGACCGTAGTTTGGAATCCCCACGATATCGGCACCGCATTCTACCGCGTCGCGAGAAGCTGAAAGATTTTTATCTTGAAGACGTCGTCCAGCAACCCCTGATCTTCGAGGCTTCGTAGCAGCAGCCCCTGGATCAACCCCTGGCAGCCCATACCGCAGGAGCTACAGACAAGATATTGGGACTCACCTTGGGACTTCGGCCGGCGACCAGAACCAGCTTTTGGTAAGAGTCAAGTGTTCCTTTGGATCCTTATTTTATTCCTTGTTTTACCTTATTTAAGATATTTTTGAAGATTTTAAGATATTTTTTGAAGATTTTTCAGATATTTTTGCAGATTTTAAGATATTTTTTTGAAGACTTTTAATATATTTTTTGATATATTTATTTGATGAGTGACGTTGATATTGAGAATATTACAAGTTTATTTTCATCAAGTTTAAGTTTTGACGAACAAAGTAGTTCAACTGACGTTAACCAAGTTATTAAGAAAGAAAGTAATAATAAAATAATCGCAATGGCAAACGAAAACCTTAATTTACCAATGCTTAAGATGTATATAGAAACAATCCCTAATTTTGACGGCAATGTAACTTCTTTGCCTAAATTTATCTCGTCATGCGATTACCTTTTTGAAACATATAATGGCATCGATGATGAATTTTTAAAAAATTACTTAGAGCGGTTCAGATGAAACTCACTGGACGCGCTGAATTATTAATAGATAGCCGCATAAACCGTCGTGCAACCCGTCCGAAGCAGTAAACGTTGGAAACAGTCCTGCTACTAATACAAGTAAGAAGTTAAATTAAACTGAACATCCCAGAAGCTACAGAGAATTGCAGTGAGTGTTATACGTTATTAGCCGTTACTGTTCCAGTGATAATTATCGTACCTTTTGTGAACATTTGCTTTATTCCTGCTAAACTGTTTACATTTTTTGTACATCGTACTGGTCGGGCAAGGACGAATTGCACAAAGTAAATATTTTACTACAGTTGGGTATGTCCGAAGGCGAAATTACATTGAAGGACGTATATACACTCCTACAAACAGTTAACATAAATTTAACACAAACAATTGAAAGTGTTCAGAAAGAGGTTAAGGAACTTAATAACAAACTTGAAAGAAAAGTAACTGAGATAAGTGAAGAAATTGCATGTTTGAAAGAAGAAAACGTATGTCTGAAGAAAAGACTGAAGACTGTAGAGCGCCATCACAAGAAAAATAATTTAATATTTTATGGAATACCAGATATTTCCGAGGAATCCACAGACGCTCTAATATCTGCTGTTCTAAATGTAGTAAACGAAAAACTCCAAATCTCGCTGCGTCTTTATCAGGTATCTCTAACTGCCACAGACTGGGAAGGAAAACCCAAGGAAAAGCCAAACCTGTTTTGCTGGAACTGATTTCTAATACTAATAAACGAGAAATATTAGCCAGTAAATCCAAATTAAAAGGTACCAATATTTTCATCAACGAAGATTTAACTCCTCAAGATCTCTATGAGAGAAAAATACTAACGGCTGTATTAAAAGACACGAAGTCCCACAAACTGAATGCGTATATGAGAGGTAACAAGCTTATAATTGACGACGAAATTTTTACATATAAAGATATCCAAGAACGAAGAAAACTTCCTAAACTACTAATTGATTGTGAGTCACCTGAACCCTACAGAAACACACGCAGTGAACCCAGCAGCAAGCAATTTCGACAGAAGGCACAGAAGAGCTACAACCAAAGTCACAATAACTCAAAACCAAAGAATCGCATCCGAAAGAGCACTTAGGAGCGAAGAGAAAATCCGAGAGCGCACCATCTAAGCTTCAAGTTACCAAAAAGTACCTGGCATCTTATACAACTAGTTCTAGTAATAAAAAAAATTAGTCTGTTCCCATCTGCAATGGTTGAACAGGTTTATTATTGTTTTTTTTTGTGAATGTGGGAAGTGTTTTGAATCGATCCTTTTGTGAGTTTGTATTGTTTTATTTATATCATTGCATCTATATTATAATATTTACATATGTTTTTATATACAGTTTATAGATCATACCTAAATGATTATTACTGAAATTAGTTTTAAATTACACGTTTTACTTCTTAATTATGAATAGTTACTTAAAGGACTTTAAGGTAAGAAAGATAAAAACTAAAATGGCTGATGATGTCCATTCTTGCGATGAATATTTTGATGTTGGAGGCGGATCCGGTGAATTTACGATATTTCATACGAACATTCGCGGCATAAATACAGTAGGCAGATTGGAGGAGCTAAAAGTAGTATTAAGTGAATTTCAAAAATCGTTCGATATTATAGTATTAAGAGAGACAATGAAGGTGTACGATCTAACCTTGTTTTATATGGATCGATATAATATTTTATATAACGAAGGAGATGTCACTAGCCATGATGGAGTAATCATTTACATCCGTAAGAAGTATGATTTGTTTGATTATGAGATATGTACTTTTGATAGAGTCAAAGCTTTGTCACTGCATATAACAACCTATTACTGCTATATATCGTTATTTCTTCCACATGCGATGAAATGTTTAACACGAATCTTTACAATTGCCTCGAAAGACAAAATAAAAATAAGGCAGATATCAGAGTTTTAGTTGGGGATATAAACATGAATATTCTAGACAAAAATCGCTTCACCGTGGAATACTTAAATGTATTGTCTGAATGGGGATATTGTTCACCAATTAATGGCTTCACTAGGGAAGAAAAAAATAGTAAGACATGTATTGATCATATATTTATTAATAGTGATTTAACTGACAACCATATAATACCAGTCATTTTACTCACCAGAATCACCGACCATTATCCAATAATTATGCTTGAATTAAAGTTACCTGAAATAGAGAAAGAATATAATAATAAAAAAGTTGTACACACAAAAAAATTTATAAATAGATCAAAACTGATAAATTCAATTAAAAAGGAAACATGGGAAGATATGTATAAAGAGAGAAACATTGAACAAAAAACAAATCTATTTATATCTACTTTTCTACTCCATATCAATGTTGGAACAGATATAGCAAGATATAAAAGGATGGAAATGCCTCGAAAGGAATGCATGGCCAGAGGATTAGTAAAGGCTGTCACAAAAAAGAATTTACTTTACAAAGACATGCAAAAGCACCCAGATGATAAGGAACTAAAAACGAGGTTTGTAAAGTATAAAAATAAGCTAATAGACTTGAAGAGGGAAGCAAAATGTAAATATTACAAAAAAATTATTGACTCAGACTCATATATTAATATGTGGAGAACCCTACAAAAAATAAAAAAAAAACAGTTTTCAGATATACAGGAAATTAAGGAAGAGGATGATAGAAAATTTGATGAAAGTGACCAAATAGCCGAAGTCTTTGTGAAACACTTTAGCGAAGCTGGGAGTAAGCTTGCCAAAGCGATAAATGCTGTAGAAAATATCAGCTATCCAACAAGGATAATTAGATATTCATTTTTTCTATAAACACTGATTGCATAGAAGTATTTAACACAATTAAAAACTTAAAGAGCAAGAAATCACTTGGAATAGGTGGTATTTCTAACGATACTGTTAAAGATTGTGCTGAAATTATATCTGAACCATTGGCCCATATTATAAACACCTGCATGGGTGAGGGTGTCTTCCCAGAGGCCCTAAAAATGGGATTAATCACACCCATCTTTAAATCCGGAGATAAATTTCTCCCAACCAACTATCGACCTATCACTCTAATAAGCACTATATCAAAAATATTTGAAGAGATTCTACATAAAAAATGGTAATTTACTTAGATAAATATAATATTTTGTCTGCTAAACATTATGGATTTAGATCAGGGAAATCGACTGAAGATGCTATGGCATTTCTAATAAAGCACGTCTACAGTGCACTAGACAAAAGTAAACAATTCTTATGTGTCTTCCTAGATTTAGCTAAGGCTTTTGACACTGTCAGCCATAGAAAGCACCTTAGAAATTATTGGATTTCGTGGAACAATTTACAAACTACTGAGCAGCTATCTGTCAATGAGAAAACAACGGGTAAGGATTGAGGAGACAATTAGCTCTGCAAGAGTTGTAGAATACGGAGTACCCCAAGGAACAGTGCTAGGTCCACTCTCATTTAATATACAGGGTGTCCCGAAATTAGCCTGCCATAATTTACCAGCGTATTCTACGACCTAAAAAAATGAAAAAAGTTCCTATAAACATGGCCTCAAAAATGCCCCCTAATGGGGCTATAGCCCCCGAAAGGGGCAGTTTCACAAACGGTTTTTTCTAACTATTTCCAGAACGAACAAAGATAAAATTATGAAATTTGGTATGTGATGTACCTGTGAGATTTGACATTTGCCGAGATAGCGATAGTTCGAAATTTTTAATTATAGGCGTCCTAAATGGGGGGGTTAAAGGGTTAAAAATGCCCTAAATTTTTTGTGTGTGCTTTTTCCCTAAATTTATTGCGAAATTATAAAATTTCAGGGTATTCTACGAAAAAATGGTGCTCTCGTTGAACTTTGATAGCGTGCACCGTTTTCGATTAAAATCGTATTGAAATTTTTTTGCAGAAGGCCATGAAAATGCGAATTAGAAATTAGCCTGCGATATTTTACCAGCGTGTTCTGCGACCCAAAAAAATGAAAAAGTTCCTATAAACATGGCCTCAAAAATGC
Organism: Pseudeuparius sepicola; assembly: GCA_963920635.1. Taxonomy (NCBI): domain Eukaryota; kingdom Metazoa; phylum Arthropoda; class Insecta; order Coleoptera; family Anthribidae; genus Pseudeuparius; species Pseudeuparius sepicola. The sequence goes on from OY987303.1 coordinate 34,018,554, forward strand.
CCCCTAAGAGGGCTATAGCTCCCGAAATGGACACTTTGGCAAACGGTTTTTCCTAAATATTTCCAGAACGAGCAAAGATAAAATTCTGAAATTTGGTATGTGACATACCTGGGAGAATAAATCGTGAAAAAACCGCACACATTTTTTTGGATATTTTTAACCCCTTGACCCCCCTTATTTGGGACGCCTATGATGAAGAATGTCAAACTATCTCTACCTCGGTAAACGTCAAATCTCACAGGTATATCACAAACCAAATTTCCTAATTTGATCGTTGTTCGTTCTGGAAATATTTAGAAAAAAACGTTTACTAAAGTGTCTATTTCGGGGGCTATAGCCCCCTTAGGGGACTTTTTTGAGGCCATGTTTATAGGAACTTTTTTAATTTTTTTGTACCAAAAAAGGTGGTGGTAAATTATGGCAGGCTAATTTCTAATAGGCATTTTCATGGGACTCTGCAAAAAGTTTTCAAAACGAGTTTACTCGAAAACCATGCATGCCAGCGAAGTTCAACAAGAGCACCTTTTCTTCGTAGAATACCTTCAACTTTCATAATTTTGCAAGAAATCTGGAAAAAAGTATACAAAAAAATTTTGGGGTAATTTTAACTCCTGAACCCCTCCCCCCCCCATTTGGGACGCCTATGATTAAGAATGTTTAACTCTCGCTACCTCGGTAAATGCCAAATCTCACAGGTACATCACATACCAAATTTCAGAATTTTATCTTTGTTCGTTCCGCAAATATTTATAGAAACCCGTTTGTGAAACTGCCCCTTTCGGGGGCTATAGCCCCATTAGGGGGCATTTTTAAGGCCATGCTTATAGGAACTTTTTTCGTTTTTTAGGTCGTAGAACATGCTGGTAAATTATGGCAGGCTAATTTCGGGACACCCATACATAAATGGACTATATCAATTAAACTCTGCCGGAAGTATTGTTAGTTTTGCTGATGACACTCCCATATTTTACGAAGATATATTATCATGGGAACAACTAAAATTAAAGGTGGAACAAGATCTACCCAATACTACAAGATGGCTCAGTAATGCACTACTTACCATTAACTATGAAAAAAACATTCTTCTTACCTTTTACATGTTTCAAAGACAAACTACCCAGTTATGATTAAAAATAGAGATAAACGAAGAAACCATCTCAATTAAGACATGGCACTAGGATAAAATACCTAGGGGTATTCTTTGATAGTCACCTAAAGTGGAATACACATGTGGAATATCTAATAAGAAAATACGATCACTGTTATTTAGATTCAGATATTATAAACAAATTTTTGATATGAGGTATCTCACAATATTATACAATGCTCTTGTGAAGCCCCACCTGACATATGGCATATTAATTTGGGGATCTGCACTTAAAGAACACCTTAACGACCTACAGATAATACAGAACTCAAAGTAATATGTGGCAAAGAATTTAGATATAATTCTAACGGCTCATACAGAAAATCAATATGCTAGATTTGAGACAACTATTTTTCCAAAACTTAATTACGTGGCAGTTTAAACATAAAGCTACGATGCAGCCCATTGCTCATAATTACTCAACAAGACACAGGATTAAAGCTTAAAGATGTATGATATCGATATCGAAAACTGATTATTAATGTTTTTATACTTACCTGTTGGATTGCTTTCCAAATCAATTAATCATGCTTGCAGAAAGTGGTCGCCTCCCGATGACGTTATGAACATTTGGTTTACTAGTTGGCAGTTTTTAAACTGCGATTACAATGCGAGTATTAGCCTTTTTTCTGGCAGTTAGCTACATTATAGGATGTAAGCTAATAAAGTCCATGCACAAGGCTTGCCTTTTATGGACTTTGCTGTGTTTATTTACCCTTATATTTACTGTATTTACTGTTATTTTTGTATTCTATGGTAAATAAATAAAAATAAATGAGTTAGATATGTGGCAGAAAATTAAGGACGCGCTAAATCAATGCTTTGGCGATCGTCGAAATTTAGAATGTCTTGAACAGGATGTATTCACGGCTAGGCCGTTTAAAAATTAGTCCCCATTGGACTTTGCAAAACGACTTCAGGTTATGAGTAGTAATCTGAGACAAAAGGTGAATTCTGATGTATACTTAACCCAAGTCGCTAAGGAAATTTATGCTAGGCAATATGATGAATTATGTTTAAGGACTTTTGTGAGAGGTTTGACAGGTCCCCTACAGACCATCATTCGTCTGACGGAACCTGCATCTCTCGAAGATGCAATGACATTGATCATCCGAGAAGAGAATTTTAACTATACCCAAAATATTTCTAAAAACAGTTCTCGAAGTAATTTTCCAAGTTTTCCATAGAATAATCAAAGAATGCATAGACAAAATAATTTTTCGCAAAGTAATTTTTCTCGCCCTAACTACCAAAATAATTTCCAAAATAATTCCCCTCGTCTTAGTTATCAAAATAATTTCCAAAATAATTTTCCTAGAAATAATTATCAAAGTTATAATAATCAACCTTTCAGGAATAATTTCCAAAATCAGAATTTTTCAACCAGACCAAACTTCCCAAGCCAACCCATTAACATTCAACCAAACTTTAACAACCAACAAAGACGTTTCCCCACGAACAGACAAGTTTTTGCACCACCCCGTAACGTTTTTAAACCTACAGGACAAAACTCACAAAGGCAATACGCGCCGATGCAAGTTAATTCCCAAATGAGTAGGAATAACGCTTTTAATACTAATAATACAAATTTTAGGAACCCAGAAGCTATGTCAACAAACTCGCGTGTACCTTCTAATGTGCATAGAAGTTTTTCAGCAAGACAAAATAATTTTCCCCGAAATAATTTTCAGCCGCAAAATAACGTTATAGTCGAAGAATTATATCAAATTAATAATGAAAACGCCAGTAATTCAACACAGTCATAATGCGCGATGCGTATGACCAAACTCTTTCTTCTCAAAATGAACCCCAAAATCAAATTCAAAATAATAAAAATGCTGGAAATTTTCCACTAGCAAGTCATCCTCCCAAACGGAAGAAATAAAACAAGAAAAGGAAATAGTCCAAATTTATGTGGAACAACATGATAGTTTAGCTTATATTCAAATTAAAAATCCCAAAATGAAATTGCTTATCAATACAGGTTGTTTTCATTCAATTTTAAGACCGTCAATAGTAGAAAAATATTTTCCAAATTGTATTTATAATTGCCCTACACAGGTAAAACAAGTTTAGGCGAAACAGAAATTAAATTCAGAGCCAATATTCCGGCTCCAGAAGAATTGAACACTGATATGGTCATTCCCAGTGGCGCACCCAGGGGGGGGGGGGGCAAGAGGCCTCGGCCCCCCCCAGACCTTTCATATTTTAAAAATTCTCGAGGATGGTATCGTAGATGTACTGTTTGCTGTGCGACCCTCTGCGCACTGACTGGCTAATATCTGATTTTTTTGTTATTTTCTAATATACCTGCCTTTATAAAAGACAGTTTAGAAATTTCTTTTTATCTGCCTGGCAGAATGTTTGCCCTGTCTGAGCCACAAGTTCGCCGGTCACCTCACCAGAGCCGTAGATAAGGCGCTGCTCCATTGAGAAAAAAAAAACGAAGAAAAAAGACATCATGATGATTTTTTATATATTATACCTCATTTAAACTGAATTTGCCATTAAATTTTCAAACAAAATTTTTGCTTACGGCGCATTTTAGTGTGCAGACACCTCCTAAGTACACTTTTTATTGCCCGCTTAAAAACAATAATCTCTATTTCCCGACCTTCAAACAAATTTCAATTTACCTATACCTACTACACTGGCCAGAAAATGTTATAAAATGTTGCAAAAATTATAAACATAATCGGGCTCTTTGAAAGAATATGATAATAATTTATAGGGAACTATGAGCACTATAACTTTTATTTTTACTTCCACATCACAAAAGGGTGTTCAGTGTTGTTTTTGACAATTGCTGGATTTTTGTCAGTTAAAAAGTATTCTTGCTTACTGCACAATGATTAGGTATGGGCCCACATAATTAGCAAAAAAAATTATCTTTGGCGTCAAATTGTATGTTCATATTATATTTGACCTTGAAAGTTTCACAAATTTTCGCCTGCGGCGCGATTAGTAAATTTAATTCCATTCTTTACCCCCCCCTTTCCCTACCGGCAAAGTACCGCCCTGTAGGTACCTATATCCCTCACTTCTCAAATAATGTGTACTGCCCTGACTGGAAAGTCGTTTGCCCTGCCTGAAGTTTCTGTCTGGCTACAGCCTCGAGTTGCCCCCCCCCCCCCCAATCATATTTTCTGGGTGCGCCACTGGTCATTCCAATAATTTTATTTCCAACCTTATTTTGATCGCATTATAGGCTTACGCGACTTAAAGAAATTAAAATTCCATATTATTGACCTCGAAAATGATATTCTTGTGAACGATGTAACAACAATTTCTTTTTATTATAGGCGACCGGATGATAAACAATACTCCATTTCAGTTAACGCACATGAGGCGCTTTCAGCTAAAATACCAGTGAATAAATTTAATAATGATATCATCAGCCGCGGTGGCGTCGCTCGTACCGGCGCTGACTTTTTAGACTGCATGTTTTTCTGCCTTTGATCGACCTTGGTTCGAGGCAGGCGCATGCATATGTCTTTAAAGAAAAACACCGCTATGGCCAAGAGCGCTGGACAAATGTAGGTTCACGGTATTGCTCCTAAATAGCTTTATCCGTTTGATTTACTAATTGTCCTACACTCACTGGGATTACTCTAGGGTTTTCCGTAGTGCTTGAGCGAATGCTATCCTAGTTCTATCGGGAAAAAAGTCGGCCCTAGCCGCAAATGGCAACGAAGACAAAATAATAGCAATTGCCCCCCTCCCCCGCACAAGCATGTGGTTGCTTCTGGGGTACTCCTAGTTTGGAGTATTGTGAGGGTGAGAATTATTATTATTATTATTATTATTATTATCTCGACTTAGCCAAAAGGCATTCGCACTCCCTCAACGGGGAACATTCACTCAGATCCCGGGTATCCCGGATACCAAAAGGATCTGGCTCGGACGAGACCCTTGCCATGTTATCGGGCCTTAGGTGACATTGATGTTGTTGGATGATCCTGCATTCCCCATGAATTTCCTGACGGTTCGGGCTGTCGCAAGTAGTACCGCTTTCTGCATGGACCTGTTATTATTATTATTATTATCATTATCCCAGAAAGTAATATAAATAGACTTTATTTTCTTGAAACATTAACGACAGCAAACAAAGGTTTTGCTTATAATGAGGTTCATAATATAATAATACAGATAAGACGATACAATTAGCTTTTGTAGAGCCCATGCAGGTGCAAGAATTTTCTAACAAACATAAAGATGACTTTTATTTATTTAATATTGAAAATTTCACATACACTGAGAAAAATAATTCTGAGAATATAGACGTTAGGAATATGATTAGGATGGATCATTTGAACGAAGAGGAAAAAACGCTTTGTTTAAACTTTGTAACGAATTTAGAGATATTTTTAATAATGATGTTACCTAATCTCTGGGTTCGAAGAAAAAATTAATGATCAAATGTATCGGTATCTTGTAGGATTGACAGAGTAATTACCTCTTTGTTATGCACCGACTAGCTTCTATAGATGAAAAACATATTATAGGGAAAGATATACTTTGAAATTAAGTGCGCCACCCGTTTTTCATTTCGTAGTGCCCAAAACAGTACAAAGAGGTATAACCCACATGACTGGGGTTATAAAACGGGAAATAAGAATATTGTTTGCCAAAAACAACAAAATATATAAATTATTAACTATAGGGTATATTCGCAGTTTGTTAACCTAGGGAACATCGGCCAAGGTACTAATACTAAAATAAAGCACACCATAAAATAGCTATCTCGTTAAAGCAACCAAATATCACAGATAGTTAATTAGGTAGGCTAAAAACAATTGCATATAATTGACACGCAAGCTTAAAAACAAGAACTAAGAAAACCCCGTGTATAATATTATACCTGGCGCACATGCATAAATATGATAAAAGGTAGGTAACTTGGCAAAATAAAGCAGATACTTTTATAATGGATAATTAAGGATGCAGAATAATTGATAAATTGGCTATGTTGTGCAATTTTCTTGGTCTTGGCCACTATCTCAAGTTGAATAATAATAATAATAATAATCTGGAGAGGACTTGCCGGTAAGTAGATTATCCACCCAGTCTGGTTGCGAGTTTTTCTTGTGATTAGGTAAAGTAGCTGGTAGCTGCCCAGAACGGTAGACTTCACTCTGATTATGGGATGTAGGTTTGTTGACGACTGATTGTGCAATGCGGGGACAACGTCAGTAACTCTATCGTCCGGGAAAGGCGTCCGTAGTATGGAGAAAAAGGCCTAAAATGTTCCATTACTCACATTAGCGTTTAGGGCACAAAGAAGGGAATCTTTGTTTTAGGTACGGCGTGTGAGGCGAAACTACTACCTATATCTATCTATGATAGCTGGAAAACAATGGTCAGCCAGTAAATTTATTCCAGCAAAGAAAGCGAAATTCGTAAAGCCGATCTCAAATTGGCCCCGAGCCTGAAGAAAAGGGCAAACATGCGCCTACACAGTGGTCGCGCTAAGCAGTGCGAAACGGATAGAAGTATAATGCAAGGATTTCCCGGTAAGTTAACAATTAATTTAATAAGTCATAAAAGAAAATTATTTTACTTTATTTTAGGAGGCGCAATCAATTTTATGGAAACATTAGATAGCGAACAACAAGAAGACCAACATGAATTTAAAGCATTACCAAATTAAATACAACAATGTTACAGCAAAAAAAAGGTATTTTAAGAAGACTAAGTGTAAGCGCTCTATCTTGAATCAGAGGTAATTTCTTTTTTTTTCTTCTTCTTTTCTTCCCTTATTCGCTTGAAACTTTTTGAACCGTAACAAGGACTACTGACGAAATCCCAATTTATACGACATCTTATAGATATCCTTATAGGTATCCTTTTATTCATAAAAATGAATTCATAGTCATAGTCAAAGCCCTTGGAGTAGCCCAATTTGGATTGTCCCGAAAAAACTAGATGCTAGTGGAGTCCAAAAATGGAGAATTGTTGTAGATTATCGTAAAGTAAACGAAAAAACTATTGACGATAGGTATCCTTTGCCAAATATTAATGAAATTTTAGATAAATTAGGCCGTTGTCAATATTTCTCGACTATTGACCTCGCGTCAGGTTTTCACCAAATTGAAATGCATGAGAATTCGATAGAAAAAAGAGCCTTTACTGTTGAAAATGGTCACTATGAATATGTTCGAATGCCCTTTGGTCTAAAAAACGCCCCTGCGAGTTTTCAGAGAGTTATGGATAATGTACTTTGGGAGTTACAAGGAAAAATTTGTTTACTTTATATGGATATAAGAATATTGTATGTAATGACCCTATACTTCAAGACCCAGATTTTACAAAAGCTTTTAATTTAATAACAGATGCTTCAAACATCGCTATTAGTGCAGTCCTAAGTCAAGGAAAAATAGGTAGTGATTTACCGATTGCTTACGGATCAAGGACATTAAGTCCCACAGAACAAAATTATAGCACTATATAAAAAGAACTTTTAGCTATCGTTTATTTTACAAGTTACTTTAGACCATATTTATTTGGAAGAAAGTTTACAATAATTACTGATCACAAACCATTAGAATGGTTATTCAACCTCAAAGAACCAAATTCACAATTAGTTCGGTGGAGATTGAAACTCGAAGAATACGACTATGAAATTAAATACAAAAAAGGAAAAACAAATACTAATGCAGATTCATTATCCCGTATTCAATTTGAAAATGACGATAATGCCAATAATATCCTATTTTATGATATTGATAAAGAATATTATGAATTTAGGAAATTTATAGAAAATAATAATAACAGTGAAAATAATAATAATGTTGTTGAAATAAAAAGAAATTTATTTGAAATGCCCGAGAGGTACTCACTGGCACATTGTGTGTCATCTGATTTTAAAATGAGCGCTGGTATTGCGGCCGAATTTCAAGAGGTATGATAACGTTGCTGATTTAAGAAAACAAAACAAACAAATAGGCAAAGTAGGAATATTAACAGTTGAAAATACTAAAAAACGTTTTATATACTATTTAATTACCAAAAAATACTTTTATGAGAAACCAATGTACTATAACATATTTACTTGTCTAAAAAACTTACGAAGTCATGTGATCAAAAATGACAAAATATTTAGCTATGCCAAGGATAGGATGCGGTCTTGAATTTTGTATCACACTTTGGAATACCAAAATCAATAACATGTGATAATGGTACTGAGTTCAAAACAAGTCTTCTTACTGATTTTTGTAAACTCCATACCTAATACAAGTCTACATTTCACGATCCCCGGTAACTCGAACAGTAATAGTAATATAGAAAGATTACATAATACGCTACTTGATAGTATACGCGTACTAAAACTTATCATCCGAACTCGGAAATAAAACAATTAATGCACTATGCTATATTATAGGTTACAATAATTCTGTTCATAGTACGACAAAACAAAAACCTTCTGATATTATTAAGGGTCACACCAGTGCCCTCGATCCATTCGATATCACAGATTAAATAATACTAGATCAGTATACAGGGTGCCCCAATAAGGACTACCGTCACCGATATCTCCGGAACAAAAAGAGATATTTTAATTCTGCAAACGCCGTTCGCTAGGACGTGAAGAGGGCTTTATTGGCAACTGCTAAGCGTTCATTTTGACATTGGCGTGTAGATCGCGCTGCGGTGCAAACAAACTTTTCGATCCTAGGAACGTTGGAATGTAGCGCTTCTGAAAGACTGAGATAACCTTTTTACAATGTCATTTACAAAAAATGAGCTAACTCGCTTAAAATTAACTTTAGAGGAAAAATTTATTAAATATAATATGTTTGTAGTGCACTAAGACGAAGAAAATAGCGGCACGTGTCAAATTATTACACATCCGGTTTGGCCGGAAGTACCGGAAGTGACCTAAAGCGTCATTAAGGGATAAAACCAAACCAAAACATACGAAAATCAAAATTAAGGAAGATTTAGGGACAAAAGTCAAAACTTCGGATGACAAAATTATTCACAAATCGCAACTAAAACGCCTCAAATCTAATTTAAACCCTTGTTTACAGGATGTTGACATTGATGCAATTCCTTCCTGCAGTTATGCTATCCCTGACTACAACGTTATTAATATTAACTCCAGTATTGACACTGACAACGACGACTGAAATGACTTTTACACCTATAAAAACTCCTTTACTACCTTTCCAGTTAGGAAATACAAAAAATACTGAGACAAAACACACTTTTATTCACTATATTAAAATTAACCCTATAATTAATCAATTAAATAATATGCGTAAATTTAATAGCATAATGAAATTATCTTTAGATAAAAGCAATACATCAGAAATTGCTACTAACTCCTATTCTAATGTTTTATATAACCTACTACGACATTTAGAATATTTAATAATGGAAGTAGAAAGAAAATTAGATAATATTACTCCCCATAATAGACGTAAGAGAGGTTTAATAAACTTCGTAGATAAAGCTTCAAAATGGCTTTTTGGCACACTAGATTTCGACGAGAAGTTTCCCTACAAATTTCTCTAACAAAGCAACTTATTGATAATTATAACTCTACTATAACAATTTTGCAATCAAATTAAAATTTGATAAAAGTTGCGATTACGCCCGAGATTACGCCCGAGTTGAGATTACGCCCGAGTTGAGATTACGCCCGAGTTGAGATTACGCCTGAGATCACGTCCGAGATTACGCCCGAGTTGAGATTACGCCCAAGTTGTGATTACGCCCGAGTTTCGTGAAAGGCGCGTGCGTGCGTGAAACGATACAGTTACAGGTCGTTTTGAGATTAGGGGGCTCAGTGTGCCATCAGTCCCTGCGTTTTAGCTTAAAAATTGGCGTATTATTAGAACAAATAGCGGAATTTTTAATTTTATGCAACCAATACATTAAACCAGCGACTTCAGATGATGTTTTATTTTTATATCATATTTTGCGCGTTTAATTGAAGACTTTCCATTATCTTCCACGCTCATGTAGAGGTGATTATTACGAAAAATATTCAAAGTCTTGTCTTACTACGAATTAAGTATGCATATTTTGCCCAATTTTTACTGTTTGTGCCTGCCGGTTTGTAACATGCGACAAAGAACGTCAATTAATTTTGCTTGGATCTATTTTTCTAAATGAGTAATTTTTACTCGCGTTTGCGTTGGTAGTTCAGTTATTGTGGTAGATACCATAGTTCGGAATTTTTGTATGTGTTTTTTATTCCCACTGTATATAAATTTTTTATACACCTTGTATTGGTTTTTGTCCAGTCTGTACACCGTCTGAGATAAATTATCTACCGTCACGTGCTGAAGTTAGGTCTTTTTGGCTTTTGTCACACCCTGTACATGTTTTTTTTGACATATCAGCTGTTTGGTATATTTTTGTGGTCCATCCCTGTACTTATGCACTCTGAAAAAGATTCTGTTAACGTCACGTGATGAAATTAGGCTCTTTTAGCTTTGTACGAGATCACGTGATTAAATTAGGTATTTTTTGGCTTTTTCCACACGAATATTGTTGACCACCTATACTAATTGAAAAAATCTGTGGCGATCAATTATTAAGGTCTTTTGGCTTTAGTTTCTGATGCACCCTGTATACATCTTTGTCAGTTGCTTTTGAGGTACCATGTACTTATTCTTAATTCTATGACCAAGATTCTAGTCTACACCGTTTTAAGGTATTATTTTCAAAAGCGAAAAAATCGGTCACGTTATAAAATTAGACCTTTTTTGGTTTTTGTCACGCCCTGTACATTCTTTTTTTTTTGGCATATCAGCTGTTTTGCCTGGTTTGTATATTTTTATTGTCCATATGCTATTTGAGAAAAATCTGTGACGTGATGAAATCAGGTCCTTTTACTGCACTTGTGAAATATTTGGGAAAAGTAGCGACCGTTTTTGCAAGTCTATTCCTGTCGGCAAGTTCCAGAGGTCAATGGCCGCGCTGACCCAGAACTGTTCAATTTTTTCTGTCTAAAACGCTAATTTCGCGTAAAGTTTTTGGCGTATATCTTTTAAATCCCCACGTGTTTAGTAGCCTACCTTTATTCGCGCTAAGATTCAGTTTTTAACATACAAATTTCGAAAAGATTTGCGTATATGTTTATGCTTTTAACTTATCGGTTAAGGTGTTTCAGGGGTCTGTAAGATTCTACTAACTTCTCTTTCACGCCATTAAGCTGGAAATTGAATTTTTGTCCTATCCTGTGTCATTAATTGTTTATGTTTAATTTAGAGACCTGTATTTTGCCATCTATGCTTCCGTTGGTACGCTACCCGCGACCTAGATTCCATTAGCTGCTGCATTTGCATATGTGGTGGAAAAATGCTGACATAAGTTTATTCTTGTTATTATAGGTTACTACATGCCGAGAGGTTCAGTAACCGACCTCATTTACGATGTCACTAATTTCGCGAAACGTTTTGCTTGCCTTTTAATTTTTGACTAAGTCTACACGTCGTTTAGGAAAAATTCCATTTTTTGGTATCTGGAAGATTCTACTAACTTCTCTTTCACACCATTAAGCTGGAAATTTAACTTAAAAACTGATTTTATTAATCAGTTCAGGATTTTTGCAAATATCTAACTGTATTTTTAAATATGTCATGTGCTGAAACGAGGCTTTTTTGACCGTATTTTGCCCGCCTTGTATTAAGTCTGTCACTATTAAGGTCCTTTGGTCCCACCCACGCATTTTGTTAAACCGTGTATTCTTAAATCTGCCACGTTATGAAATTAGGCCTTTCTGACCGTATTTTTCCCGCCTTGTATTAAATCTGTCACGTAGTGAAATTAGGCCTTTTTGACCCTATTTTGCCCGCCTTGTATTAAATCTGTCACTATTAAGGTCCTTTTGGTCCATCAGTTGCCTTTAGCCCACCCTGCACGTATTCTTATTAATTCTGATACGCCTCGAAATAAGGTCTTTTTGGTTTTTGTCACACCCTGTACATTTTTGTTGTCCACCTATTTGAGAAATACTCTGATGGTCCTTTTGGCTTTAAATTAACGACATTTTAGCTTTGTTTTTGTCCTATACATAATTTTTATTCAGTTTCCTTTGTCACGCCCTGTGCTTATTCTTATTAATTCTGTTACGCCTCGAAATTAGGTCTTTCTGGCATCTGATATACATTTTTGTCAGTTCCTTTTTGTCCTGTATACTTAATTCTGTGACGTCAACGAGAATCTAGTCTACACCATTTTAAAGTATTATTTCCGAATGCGTCGATGGCTCAGTTGGTTGGAGTGTCGATTTTGTAAACCGTTGGTCGCAGGTTCAAACCATGGAGGATTTTTTATTTTCAGAATTTGTGACGTCAGAGGGATGCTGGAAATGCTGGACCCCAAGATGAGATGCTGGACCCCGAGATGAGATGCTAGATCTCGAGATGAGATCTTGGAGATACTGGACCCCAAGATGAGATTCTATATAGATCTCAAGATTAGATGCTGGAGATGCTGGAGATGCTGGAGATAATGGACCAATGGCGTGGTGGGGGCGTGGTCTGCGGTGGGGGCAGTGGGCGTGGCCAAGTGGAGGGGGCACGCCAAAGTGGCCCCTTACCTACTGTTGTTTCATTCTTTCCAGACTCCCGTGGATCTCTCGGAATCTGCCGAGATTATTTATGTAATCTTACTCTTAAGAGTTTAGAACTTTGAGTGCTCAATATACGATGTCTTGAATCACTATTTGATTTTACTCCTCTCCCTTAAACGCACCACTATTGCACTCTGGAATTATTTTTCTCTGGCGAAAGCTATCCTGAGTATAAAAGCGGAGCATACCGCTCTAAAAAACTGGCGCCTGAGCAATACGTTCAGGCCGGGTTCTGGTTTTCCTTTCTTAAAAAGAAGCTATAAGGAAGCCCACCGCACCTAAAGAAATCCACCTTACAAGGAAAGGGAAATCAGAACTGAAAATACATCAAACGATGTAAATTTCCTTTTTCAAATTCTTTAATACCCGAAAATCATTTTCCCTTGCTCTCTTACTCCGATGTGCTTCAATAAATAAAAATTTATTGAGAAATTAACAAAGGCGTTCTGAATTGAAGAGGAAGGTCCATTTTATTAATTTATTCATCATTCCACCATTTTGGCAAAGGAAGGGTTAAGGAAAGGGGCTACTTTCAAGTATGGCGGCCATCTAGGAATTCAGAAAATATATCATGTTCAACTTTTTTGTCGATAGTCTGTCAACAGGGCAAAAGAAGGAACGCAGTTTCAGTACTATGAATAGCATAAAAATAATGAAACGACTATCATTGCGCACATAAAATGTAGAGCAAAGCCTGTTTTATTGATTTTTTTGTGTTTGTTGCATTACACCAATATTTTAAAAGAATTGGCCCAAGGAAAGGACAATAGGGTACTTGACAATATTTTTAATTGCTCTAAAATGGTACTCTGTTTACAGTAGATGCACAAACATAACACGTAATAAATGAAACAACGGCTTTTAACCCTTATTTTTATGATAATTAAAGACAAAGTTGCACAATTTTGTTCAGGCTGAAATCTACAGTTTCGTCGTTCTATTGTCCAGAGCGCCAAACGTGGCAACTCTGTGCCTCTCAGGAGAAACGGAACTGTAACGATGCCGGTGCCCGTTTGCAATCATTCGTGGAACAAAGGCAAATTGCAGTTTTCTATTCGAGTATCTCCAGTTTGCCTATGAATATCTGTTACTTAATGTATTGAAACCTTTGAGCTTTAACTAACGCAATTGCACACACAAATTTTGTCACATAAAGACTTTTTATTACGAATATGTTCCGTATATTGACTTCTCTATATCAAAATGGTGTTTGTTTATGCTGCACACGCTGGAAACTATATCCTTCATCTCTGATGCCACGTAACATTTTAGTTAAAATATCTGTATACGGAACATACTATAAATATATTCAGCTACCAATAATGGGGGAAATATTCGCGTATTTGGCAACGTTACCCGCCCACCTAGGCATCTAACCATATTCATATATCCACAGGTCATCTAACACGTATGGTTTTCTGATCGGCAGATGACATCCCGTGATGCCAACTGTCATTCCGTATCTCGCTAAATCAAAATATTAGTAGATAATATCTGCCATTTATTATAGTTTGTTATTGATATTTACTATTATATATTGTTTGCGGACCTAGTTATAGATGTGCAAGGTAAGGTATAGATGTGTAAGGTAAGATATAGATGTGTAAGGAAAGGTATCATGGACATGGACCCTGAAAGGACAATCCGTAATTTGCCGAAATTGGATGCTGTTAGCGTCTGCCGAAATCCATGGGATAAAACTGCAAATGTTTGTACCTACGTTGTAGTAAGAATACAGTATTATGAGTTATTAATAAAGAGAGAACCTCGGCCTAGGGACCATCTTGAAGGCGCGTTTATGAAGACGCCATAGTGCTTAGAAGTACCTACTGAGCCCGAATTCCGGACTTTAGGCCCAACCTAGCCAAAAAAATTTACAGAAAAACGATTGAATAAGTATTTACGAAAAAAAAACCTTCTTGACTAAAATCGTCGATGGAGGAAGGAATCAATCAACGCTAAAAGTGGTTTCACAGGGCATCATAAGTCTAGGAGTTTGAGGTTAGAATTTTGAAATTTCAACTTTCCTTGCCACTTTCACTGCCGAATAAGGTTAAGTCTCAGAACACTTCAGTGGTATCGCTATGTTGCCAATTTGCCGTTATAAAACACTTGTGACGTCATAACTGCTTTCCCACCAAATTTCAAAGAAAGTCTAATAACTTGCTAATTACGTAAAAATATATATTTTAAATAATCGTAGGGTCTTAGGCAAGTGTCCAGGAATTGATTTATCAAGTTTGTAAAATTTCGTCAAGTACCCTATTGTCAGGCATCGTCGCCATCTAGGAATTCAAATAATCAGCAATTTTGTAATTAATTAATTTAATTGTAATTCGTCGTTTCTTCCAGCAACGGTGCTGGAGGAATTGTTTACGACGTGTTAACACTGACATTCGCGGCGCATCATAAGGAAATGAAATGAAAGTATTCAACACCGTTTTTTACTATTTTCTTGATTTCTTGGAGACTGTCTACACTGGATAAGTTGCACTTCAAGTGACTTATTTTTCTCCTTCACAAGAGAGTCTGTTGATATCCTCCTTCTCATGGCTTAGCGATGTCACGAAGTCACTTCTTGACCTACATTATTGGCTAGACCTTGAAGAAAATCTTCTGCCGCCACTAGTGACAATTTATTGTCAAAGGTACACAAAACTTGGACATTTTTATAGGACAACTCGACTATGGACTGAAATGGATGTGACAAACAACGTCCAATGAAAAATTTTGCTATAGATAGCTTAAATTTTAGTAAAATCGAGCTGCAAATATAGAAAATGTTCACAGGGCATACATCTATTTTTATCATATGCACGCCGACCATAAAGGGCTAGATAATATCGGGCCAGCAGAATGCCTAACTGTGCACAACATAACACATATATACCTCTATATACGAGAAAACGGATGGTGAATGCTAAATGTAGTGGAACATTCTCCCATCCGTGAGTGATTGATGGCAAAATACCCTTGTACCTAGCGCAATACGTGTTATTGAAATATGAGATATACGAGCGTAGTTGTACAATCAATTATAATATTATGCTGCTACTAAATGCGGCCCGCGTTAGGGGTAATTGTTTTCGGCGAAGAAATGACGTTGGTGTCCAGTGGAGTGGTACCCGTTTAAAATGGCCATGCATAATCAATCGGTCATCGTAATAGCGTATTAGTGCCTCAAGTTTTAAACATGGTGGGACACACGAAGGCGGCACACTACTTGATGCCTGATGCGATAAATTGCTTGGCCTTGACCTTGACCTTTATAAAAAAAACAATGGTATACAGAGGTTTGAAGTAACGACAAAAATCGGAAAATTTACCCATTTAAAAAATAATTATAGCTAGCTGTGAGTAGTTATTGTCGGCAGGCACTATTACTCATTTGCATATTTTTGCTAAAAAACTCCCTGCCTGTACCCCTAAGTGTGTCCTTCTATATTGACCTTTATCAAGGTATGTGATCGATGAAGGAATGTGAAAGGGAAGTAGTTATGCAAATTTGGTGATGCACCAACCGATCAACAAAAATTGCGGGTGCATTTTGATGTACCTACTTATTTGTTAATATTATTATTTGTAGAGGCCAAGCTCCTTCGGTGTTAACCTTTTAACAAATTTGGGGATGCACCAGATGCAACTAATTTAAAATGTATTTTGAGATAGTTTCTGTCATTACTTATCTAATACTCTTATAGGCGAAAAGTATATGCGTATGGCTTCCGGGCGGGTGGCGAGCGGTCAAGAACAGACTAGGCAAGGTCAGTGCTGTTTGGAAAATATCTAATTTTAAAATAAAAGGTACAGTGAAGGTGATGACAGAGCCATCTTTCAGCTAACAGAATAAAGACAGCTTCCGTACTCTAAAGTAAATATCGGACGGTGCAGAGTAATATGTATGAAATCACAAACACTGTTTTCTACTATGGAACTTGTAACTTTCACCCAAAGAGGGTGCCGGTTGCACAAAATTCTTAAATAATGATAATATTAATAATATTTGTAAAAATAACAGCAATATTACTAGATTTGTTTCAAAGCTAAAACAATTCTACACTGATAAAACAAATCATTTCGATAAAAAAAAATGGCATACCACCAAACAAATATTTGTTTGGTATAAGCCAAACAAATATTTTTTTGAATATGTGTGCTAATATGTTTAAGTTAAAGCTACAAGTTTTATTTAAGGCGACCAATTATTTTTTCAGCCAATGAAAATATTTATTGGTTTCAAAGTTTGTACTCTTCCCGTAAATATGTTATTTGATGGAATAATAATAAATTGATTACAGATACCTCTTTATTTCTCTGAATTAACAATTTATTCATCTCGAATACATAATAATTAAAATCAATGACATAATTATTCGACCAAAACTATGTAATATTTGGTCGTTACTATATTACTGGCCTATAAATACCGTACTTAAATACTTACCGTATTTGGCTCAAATAAAACACTATTGGACTGGATATATATTATCTTCCAATTTGCTATTTTATATTTTTGTTTCAATCATGCGTTTGTTCGACTAGAAATCATATATTTATTTCCCGTCCATTTTAGCTATTATTTTTTTAAGATAGCAAAGATGCAATGAAACAGAAGCAGATCTTGAGATTAGAACTGAAATATAAACTTTGCATCAAAATATTATGTAGAGAATTGTCTTTCCAAAAGCATTGCAATATAACCCTTTGATATTATAATATTGATAACTATTCATATTTTAAAATCACCTGCTTAGGTAAAATAAGGACTCGTCGTGCCAACGCACAAAAAAACAACATATTTTTGAATAAAGCCTTTTATTGGCTTTATAAGTTTACCAAAAACACAAAATAAATTCTATAAAATTTTTAAAAAAAAGTTTAAATTACATAAACAATCGTACTTTTCTTCTTTTAAGAACTTTAGCGTTGACTGACGTATTAATAAACACTGCTTACGGTTGTCAAGTCTGACACTTTTTTGGCTCACCATGCGCTTTCCGGACACAAAATACAATACAAAATAGGTACATTGTTAGCTATTAGCGCCGTCTGTTTTCCAGGACATGAAGCCATAGCCGTTAGAAGTCTTGTAAATATGTCAGTCAACGACTTTAGGTTATATAGTGTGAAATTAACTGACCAGGAATTAAATGGAAAAAATCTGAAATAAAAATGCTACAATATATCGAATATACATTTCGGCTACTTTTAGTTAATTTCGCCCCATAATATCCTAAATATCATCCACTAAATAATAGGTGTAACCACAGAAAATCTACTACATATCGTAATATTTTGGGTCAAAATATTACGATTGAGTTTAACAACTATACGGATCAAATCTCAATAGTTACCGAGTTCATTTTTTGAAATTGGATTATGGCTACATCTCCCAAAATAATCCAGCTGCCGAACTGAAATGTGGCACTGCTATGTTTTTGGAGATGGAAAATAAGCTGTCAGTTTCTACGTATCTTACAGTGGGCCCCACTTGCGCTGTATTCGGATAGTGCTTTTACTCGTAACTTTTTTGAGGTTATCTTTTTGGTCTTGCAGGGTCACCATTTTAGTGCATCTTTTCGTTCTGCAACAAAGAGATACTCTTGTTTCATAACGATAAAATCAACCGTTTGCGTTAAAATTGGCAGAATGTGTCCCAAAACAAATAATATGTTACCTATTATTATTAAATAAATATATTATGCAGAAAAGCAATAAGCATTTTTATGAATATCTTTAACAATTGACCTAATTGATTTTGACTTTTGAATCAAATATCATTGCTTAAATTTAAATAATCATTTATTTGGAAATCTATGAGCGTCGGTGGACTCAAATGTCTATTGATTAAACTTAAACAAATTAGCCATTTGTTCCAAATATCCCAATAAGAATAACGCTACAATGGAGTGAATAAATTCCATTTACATTTTATATGTATAGATGGCCAATAATTGGCACCATTATTTATTTTCTAAAGAGGCAACCTGCGTAGAAAATCTCTATTATATAGATATAGTCTGCGGTATTATTATTATATACATAATACCACCACCAGTGCCACTACACGCTTGCTATGGTAATTTATAAAATAAACAAGTAATAATAAAGGACTAGATGCCTTACTTACCTTGGAATGAGGGACAAAGGTGGCTTAGTTTAATATTATCCAGCCAAGCTTGCACCTCCATTTTTATAAATCCACCTAATTAATACACTTCAAAAAGTTCCCGATATTTGCACGTTGTTGGTTCGGCACGGGTTCTACGGCCGGAGCGAGTCGAGGCTCGTCGCTGGGCACTAAATGAAATAAAAATTTGTTTCGTACAAATATGTAAATGCTTGTACCAAATACTTTTTTTTTAAATGAGCTAACCAAAGAAATACCCACGAAAGAAATTAATATTTATTTTATTTAAATACTAAATCGCTCAAACAAATTTTGCAAAAATGTCAAACAACACGATGTGTTTAGAATAAATATATTTTAATTGAACCAACCGATAATTATTTAGAATAAATACAAAAAATACAAATAAATGATTTATTTAGATATTTTTGAAAATTTTTATCTGTGTATGACCAGACTCTAAGAAAAATGAAAACAACATAATAAATATCCTTTATTTAAATTTATGAAACTTATCCAAAATTCTTATTATTCTATGTACAGCCGCGGCCACAAAAAAATTTCAGGCTGGTGGAAATCCGTGCAAATGAGCGCACAACTCGGCAACGCCACGGCTGCCCGTCCCGTGACGCCGCCGCCGGCCGGTCGCGGACGACCGGCCGCGGTGTGCCGGTCCACGGCGGCGAGAGGAACGGGCGGAGCGGGCGGGCCGCCACGTTGCCGGATTTCGCGCTTCGGAGAGAGATTCAAGGACCAGCCTGAAAGTTTTTTGTGGCCGCGGCTGTACATGAAAAATTTTACATTTCGTACAATACTGGTTAGGACTGAAGTTGCTTTCCCTTTTCAGGAAAATATTTGAAATTTTTCCGCTTCTGTCACATATGTAGTGGATGTGTAAAAACATAATCTCGTCCTTGCAACGTAAGTCCATGGTAAATGCTGTACTCGGTATATGTTTAAATTGAATATTTATTATTTAGTTCTTTTTATAGTAATAGTTTTGGTGGTGGTGGTGGTAAATGCGAGGAAGGATATTAGAAAGTAAATTGAAAAAGTATTTAAGATTGTTAATATCTTGAGATTATTTAATTTTATACATATGTTAGTAGTAAATTATAATGTCTGAATTTACAAGTGTTTTCAATACTATGAGAGAACTGATTAATACCCTAAATAAATATCAGTTAAAACTGTTACCACTATATTATTTTTTAGAATGTGTCAATCCTTTGTATTTGGAGAAGAATTGGTTCAAATTGCCTGAATCGTATAGAAGAAATAGCGATCTCCAGAAAAAACTTCCTTGTCGAATCTATTACAATAGGAACAATGATACAACACATTTGGATGGTCCACCTCCCCCAAAAAGTAAATATCCCATGTGTTTATCTATGTAATTTTGTAATAATAATAAATTATATTTATTAATAACGAGAACAATGTGTTTTTAATTACTTTGATCTGACATGCCACATAATGATATAGGGAATAATGAAAGTAAATAAGTAATTTAATTTATTGATATATATTTACATGTAATTTAAACTTATTAACGGTTATACTAATATGGTTACAATTTATGTTCAATACACCTATGAGATCCTATAATTTCTTATTCCTAGCAATTATTATAATAAAAATTATTATTATTAAAATCTATAATTATTA
This sequence comes from Pseudeuparius sepicola, assembly GCA_963920635.1. Classification (NCBI taxonomy): domain Eukaryota; kingdom Metazoa; phylum Arthropoda; class Insecta; order Coleoptera; family Anthribidae; genus Pseudeuparius; species Pseudeuparius sepicola. The sequence continues at coordinate 34,039,086 of OY987303.1, forward strand.
CATCATATAAGTTTATAATGTTAAGGTAGGTAGTAGGCACACTTTCATTTTTGAATTTATCTCTTTCTATGTATGAATGTTTTCAAATAATTTATTATTTAGTTGAAATTTTTAAACATGAAAATTTTTTGATTATACTACGTTTTAAACTATACAGATAAATTTGATGTTTAAGTTCTTGTAGACTTTTCTGGTAGCGTAACAGTCTGGCATGGTATTGATCCCTGGTGTAGGCAGTCATATTGCAAAATTCTAGAGTTGTCGCACGATTTTAGTTAATGGATTTTATATAAATAGTTTGTCATGTAATATGAGACAATAGGCAGTGGTCTGAGCTTTTATTTTGGTTGCAGTTTCGAATTCAACGCGCATTACTACAGGACCTGTTTCGATTGAATCTTTTTGATGGGAACAATCTATGTAAACTATAGGAATGTTTTCGGCAAAATTTTTTGGTGTTAAAACAGGTTCAGTGTCACTTCCATAATATGATTTTCTAAAATTTGAGTACATTTCGTAAAAGGATGCATACTTATTATTTTTAAAGTCTATGTATAAATCGTCGTAAGGATAGCGCTCTGAATTTAGAAAAACTTTTATATTTCTAAGGTCGCATTTACTGAAATGGCTCATATTTTTGGTAATGTTATCACGAAAATCTTCTTGGAAAGCAACGATTATATGACGGGGGCTTTCTACTTTTGTTGACGTTTTAACAGGCCAATTATCTATTAATTTTGTTAGCGACAATTCCTCGGGTATTCCAACCGATATGTGAGGTACACGCCAACATAATTTAGTGAGATCAATTTTACAAGTGTCTGTAGCGGTTGCGCTATAGCAACAGTTTTTATCTGAATTACTTCTTATTAAAATTAATTCTTGTTTTACGTTTAACAAAATTTTTCGATAATCTTCAAAGAACCCCATAATCATTTTTAGAGGTATACAAACGTTAAAATGACCCTCGTCGTTAATTATTGGAGCTGTACCCTCGTTTGGAAACCACCCTGCATTTTGTAGTTTAGTACTCTCATTTGAATTATACGAAAGATAATTTTTTTAATGTGGTAGTAATTCCAACATCCCGTACCGAGTCTATTGTAACACCATTTAGAACATACCTAATTTCTTTAAAGAGAAAAGTTAAACCGTTGTTTATTAAATGTAAATTTTTGTTATAAACTGAAGCTTCATTTGTAAGAGTTCCTTCGAGATACAGGTGACTTTCACATGATAAAGTATACTTATCTACTTCTTGAATTGGAATAATTATTTCATCATTCTGAGACAATTTGGTAGGAAGATAGGGTTCGTAAGAGTGGATTTCAGATCGCGATATAGAAGTGTCTATAATAAGTCCTTCGGACACATTAAGAATGTCCATTATTTTTGTAAACTTTAAATCCTAGAGATTCCAAAAATCGTCTATTTTTAAGTGTTAACCGCTTGCGCCTGTATTGTCTACTAAATTGATTTTGTTCTGAAGTTCTTTTATATTGAGTGTAGTGGTGAAAATTGTAACGAATTACCATATTAGGAGATTGATTTTTTAATATGCAACCTTACCGTTATGACCTCTTGTCTGTTATTAACTAAATTTCCGTTTTGATCTAGTACTTTAACGGATACGTGTGTTATGGTTTTGACGTTTACAGGGAAGTATAAAATGTTTTGAGGTGTCTCCACAATTTTATAACCGGGGCCTACAGTAGGAAAAAATTGGTGTATTATATGTACCGGTTGTCCGTTACTGTAAGAACCAATAGCAATATTACAATCGATGCAAATAGAATTAACGCTACATATTTGGACAGGGTTTTGCGATTCGTGTACCAAATGAGCTTTATAAGTGCCATTTTCAAAACCTAAAATTATTCCAATGCTTTCGTTGGAAAATTTGTTGTTTCTTTTTTCAATGTTTGGAATAGCATGAAAAGTTTCAAAATTCGTTAATCCAATACAATATTCACTGTCGTCTTCGAGATAAATAGGTGGATTGAAACTTGCATTAAGAGCGGTAGAATTTCCGGTCAATGTTAAAGTAAAGGACATTATGTTAATAAGCAAGAAACGTGTATTAGGAATGAAAATTTAATAATTTTAAATAGATCAGATATAGCGGAACGTTCAGCTAATAATGAACTTATTAATTTATTAAAAATAATTATAAATAAATTGTAGAGATAATTGTCCACAATTAACATCGTTGGTTTTTTGATATCGATCGTGATTATACCTTATATAATTATTAGGTGAATCACTTAGGAAATATTTTATTACTTCTAAAGGTGGTCTCAAATTTCCATAACTGTCAAAATATAAAATATGTCTACCTCTCTTTTTAATTCTTTTGGGTAAGTTAGTTCTCATAATAATTCCACGAAAATGTGGTATGTTATATAGTTTCACATATTTTAACAAATCAATATTTGTTAAACCTATGGTGGAGGGTAGACTTTTTAATAGTTTTTTGAAAACGGTTTCAAATACAATCCATATCCTTTTTTGTAAGGACCCATGTACATTCCTTTGCCTACAACAAGTTTTTCTTCCATCACCAAGTTATGACGTTTTGCTTCTTCTAATTTTGAACGATTTGCTTTAGCTTGATTTACTGCATTGGCAATTGCAGCAGCACTACTTCCCAAAGCACCTAAAGCTGATAATCCAGCGAATAGTAGTACAAGCGGCAGAAAGCCTCCTTGTTTAGGCAGGTATATAACTTTTTGACGAGGTGGTAATATTTTACGATCTATTTTGCGTATGGAATTAAGAGCTTTTCGTGTTGCTTCTGGTAAACTAATATTTTTGTTTCCACTAATACTTTTTCGTGCTTGTCTTACGGCTGCAAGGAAAGATACTCCTCGACCCATCTTTGTTTTCCTCTTCGTTCAAATGATCCACCCTAATCATATTCCTAACGTCTATATTCTCAGAATTATTTTTCTCAGTGTATGTGAAATTTTCAATATTAAATAAATAAAAGTCATCTTTATGTTTGTTAGGAAATCCTTGCACCTGCATGGGCTCTACAAAAGTTAATTGTCTCATCTTATCTGTATTATTATGAACCCACAGTATAAGCAAAACCTATGTTTGCTGTCGTTAATGTTTCAAGAAAATAAAGTCCATTTATATTACTTTCTGGGACAATGATATCGATATCATTATTAAATTTATTCACTGGTATTTTAGTTGAAAGCGCCTCATGTGCGTTAACTGAATTGGAGTATTGTTTATCATCTAGTCGCCTAAAATAAAAAGGAATTGTTGTTACATCGTTGACAAGAATATCATTTTCGAGGTCAATAATAAGGAATTTTAATTTTTTTAAGTCGCGTAAGCCTATAATGCCATCAAAATAAGGGTGGAAATAAAATAAAATTATTGGAATGACCATGTCAGTGTTCAATTCTTCTGGAGCCGGAATATTGGCTCTGAATTAAATTTCTGTTTCGCCTAAACTTGTTTTAACCTGTGTAGGGCAATTATAAATACATTTTGGAAAATATCTTTCTACGATTGAAGGTCTTAAAATTGAATGAAAACCACCTGTATCGATAAGCAATTTCATTTTGGTACTTTTAATTTGAATATAAGCTAAACTATTATGTTGTTCCACATAAATTTCGACTATTTCCTTTTCTTGTTTTATTTCTTCCGTTTGTTAGGATGACTTGCTAATGGAAAATTTCCAGCATTTTTATTATTTTGAATTTGATTTTGGGGTTCATTTTGAGGAGAAAGAGTTTGGTCATATGCACCGCACATTGACTGTGTTGAATTAGTTGCAATTTCATTATCAAATTGATACATTTCTTCAGTTATAGCATTGCTTTGCGACTCAAAGTTATTTCGGGGAAAATTATTTTGTCGTGCTGAAAAACTTCTATGCGCATTAGAAGGTACACGCGAGTTTGTCGACATAGCTTCTGGGTTTCTAAAATTTGTGTTATTAAAAGTATTAATTTCCAGTCATCTGGGAATTGACTTGCATGGGCTCGTATTGCCTTTGTGAGTTTTGTCCCGTAAGTCTAAAAACGTTACGGGGTGGTCCAAAAACTTGTCGGTGCGTAGGGAAACGTCTTTGTTGGTTGTTAAAATTTGGTTGAATGTTAATGGGTTGGCTTGGGAAATTTGGTCTAGTTGAAAAATTCTGATTTTGGAAATTATTATACATCTTAAGCATTGGTAAATTAAGGTCTTTGTTTGCCATTGCGATTATTTTATTATTACTTTCTTTCTTAATAACTTGGTTAACGTGAGTTGAACTACTTTGTTCGTCAAAACTTAAACTTGATGAGAATAAACTTGTAATATTCTCAATACAAGAAAAAGTGATAATGGGCATAAGCACTCAAAGTTAGAAAACAAAAAAAAACTAGTAACCGCATACACGTGTTTCATGCTGTTTGGCAATCATCAGTACGGTGTAACATTAACCTAATCAAAAAGATAGAAATGATGTGGGAGGCAACAAATGAAGTCCAGGCAGGAGCCACGGAGGCTGCTAAAGCGACCTGCGTGGAAATCTTCATAGCCCAAGATACAATGACAACAAAGATGTAAGATTGTGAGTGTGAATGTAAATACAAGAAAAAGTGATAATGGCCTCCGTGGCGATGTTAGTACAAGCCCCGAATTGGGGATGTGCTGACTGACGCTGCAAATGTGCTGGTGGCTCCTGCCTGGACTTCATTTGTTGCTTCCCAAATCATTCCTCTCTTTTTGATTTGGTTGATGTTACACCGTACTGATGATTGCCAAACAGCATGAAACACGTGTATGCGGTTGCTAGTTTTTTTTTGTTTTCTAACTTTGAGTGCTTATGCCCATTATCACTTGTTCTTTTATTTACATTTACACTCACAATCTTACATCTTTGTTGTCAATATTCTCAATATCAACGTCACTCATCAAATAAATATTTTAAAATCCTCCAAATTATCTTAAAATCTTAAAAAATATATCTTAAAATAAGGTAAAATAAAGAATAAAATAAGGATCCAAAGAAACACTTGACTCTTACCAAAAGTTGATTCTGGTCGCCGGCCAAAGTCCTAAGGTGAGCAGTATCTTGTCTGTAGCTCCTGCGGTGTTGGCTGCCAGGGGTTGATCCAGGGGCTGCTGCTGCGATGTCTCGAAGATCAGGGGTTGCTGGACTTCTGGTCTTCAAGACCTTCAAGATAAAAATCTTTCAGCTTTTCACGACGCGGTAGAATGTGGTGCCGATACCGTGGGGATTCCAAACAACGGTCGCGAAAACTGGACGCACGTCCTACCGACTGCGCCAGCTAAATCCACGATTTCGAAAATTACGTTTTTAAAACAATTTATTGTGACAGTTACAACACGGCAGCGTCTACTGCTATAAGACAAGATAGAACTGATAAACAATAATATAAAATGCAACTTAGCCTACACGTGCCCGCGCACTCACCCCTTTGTCCGCACTTTAACACAATCGGGACCATTGTTCATAGCGCCGTAACTATGCCAACCGAGATTTCAAAAAAAAAATTGTATTGAATTTTTTTGCATTTTTTGAGTAGGTATGCAAGTTCTTGGTATAAGATTGCTGGAGAAAAGATGGAATACCGTTTGGCCAAGTCCCAGTCCAGTTTATATTGAAATTAATTATATTAATAATTGAAACGATTGTCTTTACTATTTTTAAAATAGAAATAAATCAGTTTTAAGGGGATGAAATTTATGTATGAAACACCGGGTATATAATGGTTAGAAAATGACATTTTTGACATTATTATAAAAGGGGGTGGCCGAGAGGGGTATTTAGAATTTACTTTTACATAATGGATTAAAAAGGTAAGGTGCAAGTATTGATTTCATTGGCAGAAGTTTTATATACTTGTATCAAAAGGTGAGATTACTACATACCTGCACATTCCAAATTTGAGGATGATAATAAATCCTATCGTCTCGTAACCCGTAATACAATTATATACGTTCATACAATCAAATTAGGTTGATTTGCCGTGGTTGTCACTCATTTCCCGCTCAATACGATATACAGAATATCACATCTGTCATCGATATCAGCTCGATTGTTGTACGGAATTAGGTAAACTATGGGCAATCTAAAACGGTTAGCATACAGACGCGTCTGAGCGGAAAGAACGTTCGTCTATAATAAGACAGAGGCGTAGCACTGTCATTATTCTATACCAGATGCAGGAAAAATCAAGTTTAGAGGATATAAGGTAGAATCCTTTAATAAAAATAAAAAAATAATGAAAATAAACATAATTTAATTTAGTAAGTCTCTTAAGTGGGTTAATTCCCGATATCCAAGGTAGATAGTATATATCTTCTGTCACAAACCAAACATTGATTTGAATGTGACGTTTTGATTCCATTTCTATTTCAATATTTGGACAAAGTTTGATATTTCGGTTAAATTCTCAACTAGCATACATTCATAAAGCAACAATATTTTATAAATGGTTGTGAACAAGTCAGCAAAATTATTTTTATATTGTAAAGTTGGCAGAAATTCCTTAATACAAGATAGATTAAAATAAAATTGCAGTTGTTGTTATAGTTACAATTTGTTTTATCAAAAGGGTTTTTAGTTGCTCTCGGCTCGGCTCTCGGCTCGGCTCTCGGCATCATACACAAAGTACGGATTTATAAAAGTTACCGTCGGGCATCGGGCATAGGGCCTACAGTGGCGACGTTCGTAGCATCGCAAACTCTTCAGACTGAATGTTTTTTTTATTCGATTGACCTTGATTCGATTCGAGGTCGGGGCAGAGCGTATGAAGCATGTCTTTAGAAAAACTTCGTTGATGGCCAAGAGCGCTGTAGACTGTAGATTTACGCTACTGCTCCTTAATAGCTTTGAAAATGATAATGAAACCTTAATAATAGTTATTGCCACCCCTCCCCCGCACAAGCATGTGGTTGCTTCTGAGGTACTTATAGTTTGGAGTATTGTGAGGGTGAGAGTTATTACTATTACTATTACTATTACCATTAGCATTACCATTGCCATTGCCATTGCCATTGCCATTGCCATCGCCATCGCCATCGCCATCGCCATCGCCATCGCCATCGCCATCGCCATCCCCATCCCCATCACCATCACCATCACCATCACCATCACCATCACCATCACCATCACCATCACCATCACCATCACCATCACCATCACCATCACCATCACCATCACCATCACCATCACCATTACCATTACCATTACCATTACAATTACTGTTACCGTTATCGTTACCATTACCATTAACATTACCATTACCATTACTATTACTACTATTAGTAAGACGTAAGAAGACAGATTACACAATATAAATAAAGACTTATAACTAATAAATACATTATAATACCTGTATCTCAACGTAGTATCGAGTCCCTGCAAGAAAATTTATCTGATTTATTTTCATTCCGAAATTAAAGTTTGAAAGTTGTTGTGCTAGAAATTGTTACGGACGGTTTCAACAATGCTTCTGACAATATTTATTTCTCCTCTAATCCATAATAATTTTAAGTAATACTTACTTATAGAATACAGTGATCGTATTCAATACAAAAGACATTCTTACCCAATAATAAAGTTAGTTAAACAAATTTATTGGGCATAATGATGTTTTGTAGTTGCTCTCTAATGCTTTGCAGAGAGTATTGTTCTGAAGAAACAACGTTGACATAAAAATAATACATAACGTTCAATCGTATAAAATTTAAGCCCTTTTGACTTTCGGCCATTACCGTGCCCAGAAATGTAGGCATTTGTGATAATTGCATTTTAGTCGAAAGTCGGCAAGTCATATTTGTGAGTTTATACAAGGTGTTCCTCAACCTATACGCATAAACTTGGGAAATTGTAGCAGAGGACAAATAATGACCAATTATCAAAAAAAATCTAATAAAATATTTTTTGTTTTGGAGATACACTGAAAAAACTTTTACAGATAATAAAAAGTTAAGAAGATAACAAGTCATGATAGAACGTACGGTATTTAGCAGTACTTTGTTGTTAGCTGTCTTCAATGACGTCTTAACTGTAAGACGCTATTCGTGTTTATTTTCACGCGATTAGAACAAAAGTATGGCACATCAAAATTCTAGTTCTGTGTTTTTCAATTTGAAATAAATTGATATAATCTCCAAAACAAAAAATATTTTATTATATTTTTTCGATAATTGGCCATGATTTTTCCTCTGCTACAATTTCCAAAGTTTATGCGTATAGGTTGAGGAACACCCTGTATATTTGTAAATATGTTATGTTTTCTAAGTGATTTTGTACACTTGCAATATAACAAAAAATGTGTTAAAACTCATTTAAGAGGTAAAATGTAATTTTTATTTTTACTGTTTAATACAACCAAACCGATTTTATTGAAACTTAACAGCATTGCCTATTTGGTTTGTTCTACATAGAACCGCCACTGTATCAAGCACAAAGGGCGTAGAATTGGCCAGGGGGCGGTTACGCAATTCCCCCGCATGCATCAGATTTTATGCTGGATTGAGTTTCAATGCTCGCCCGCAGAACCTTTTTGTTAATTCTCACATGTTTTGTCTGCATTAGGTTCATTGTAAATATGCGCAAGTTCCGTCGCAACTGTTGTTTCCTTTGAGATTGGGAAGATTCAGTTTCGCATAGGTTTCATTTACTTACTCTGTAGGTATAACAGTATTAGTGTAACCAGTAACCAGAACTCTAAAAAGTGCCGTATTTTTTGAAAGACGATAACGGAATTTAAATAAAAGACATGATACATGATACTTTTGGGAAATTCATGACTTCAGAAGTTGCAGATTTTTCACGACTCACCGGAATCTGCTATCAGGCAAACCAAATGAGGGTCACATAATTGATGAAAATCCAAAGCTTTGTAGGAAAACCTTATATACCTATTTAAGCATTTTCGGCATCTATTCCGGTTTAAATAGTATAAAATGTACACTGAGATACTATTATCTCTTACTGTTTTAGAAATATTTTCTAATGTTGTACTACAGTCTATTTGGAAATGAAACGAGGCCATAAATTACGAATAAGAAGGAAAATTTGGCGATTTCAGTGGCGTACCCCTTTGCTACAATTCTGATATGGATAAATACCATTCGGGTGAGCTGTGTAATATTTTATGATATATTTATTAGTAATAAATAATAAATTATTACAAACGAAAAGTTTAGAAAAGGGTGTAGGTATTTAGGGCATAACAGGTCGATATAGGTTACTACTATAAGGCGTGTTCGCTTTTTTATACCATTATTATAACAGTTGGTGTAAAATTCCGTACTTATTATTTTTATTATAAATATTATTCATAACTTTTCTTTGCATATTTGTTTATTTGGGAGCAATTGGGTGCCTATTATTAATTTATATTCCGGGCGTTTGGGCAATAATATGTTTCAAGATTTTCTAAAAATCCAACCGCAATTTTCCTTTCCTATAAAGGCATTGCGGCTCCTTTTTTTGTGCGTGCTTCCTTTTTTGCACTATATACGTAGGGGAGACCGGGGCTAGTTCACTTGCGGGGCTAATTAACTAATTGCCCACAGTTTTACTATTACATACTAGAGAGCGCTACGATCGCGATATTCATGCGCACAGCTATTGGATCCGCCATTTTACGTACTGTTGTGTTCAATGCTAATCAACTGTGCCAGTGAGAGTCTCAAATCCAGAAACATCTCTGGTAAGTAATTATTTTTCTTCTAATAAATTATGAATTAGTGTTCTTTTAATTTTGTTTTATGTATTTTTACAAATATTTTATGAATGTATGTATGTTCAGTTACCTACGATTTAAGTTATATTGTTTGTACGGATGATTCCGAGTTTTTCCGTTGGGGCCATAAAACTGTGTTCACGTGGTTTGGGGCTTCTTGACGAACTAAATGCAGGGTTAGTTGACTAATAGTCTACTAACCCCACATGTGCTTTGCCAACTAACCCCATGCTATTTTTCTACTAGCTTCGTTGATTATTTCTAAAACTGGCGAAGATAAGAGAGTTGTAACAACTTTCGGGTAAGAGGAGTAATCCTAGCTGCCCGATTAGAGTATTTAGCAGTTAGCACGTCTATAATTTACTGTTTCTACAAAATATATACAAAATAAGTAATATATATCCTTTGTTATAGGCACAATCATGCGACTTACAAGCGAAAAACCGAGAAAGGCAAAACACCACCAGATACTATTTTACGAGCAGTTCGGATAGTTATAAACGAAGGTAGGAGTGTTAATAGTGTTGCTAAAGACTTTTTAATTCCCCAAAAAACAGTTGACCGCTACGTCAAAAAAGCCAAATCACAAAATGAAAATCATAGGGACATTAATTTAGAACGTATTGGTTATTTCAACGGACGGCAAATTTTTTCCGAAGAACATGAGATGCTGTTAACTATTACCTAAAACGAGCTTCTGACATTTACTATGGGTTAACACCCAAAGAACTCAGAAAATTCGCATTTGAATATGTCACTTCAAATAACTTTCAAGTTCCGGCTAGCTGGACCAATAATAAAATGGCAGGTCCAGATTGGTATGCTTCTTTTATTAAAAGAAACAACACTCTATCCTTGAGGTGCCCACACCCACAGGCCACAAGCCTGGCAAGAGCAACGTCGTTTAACAAAACCAATGTAAACATGTTTTTTTCCAATTTGAAGGTTGTATGTTGTATCTTATAATAAAAATAAAAGGTTTAATGTATGCAACCATACATTCATATCGGCTAGGCCATCTTAGAAATAAACACAATGTGGTTGTTATGTATAATAATAACAATTGAATGTCAAGTTTGGTTTTTGGATAATAAAAAAAGTCCAGTTCAGTTTTGCATTTTAATAATTATTGAATTACTGTAATAAATTCGGCTACTACACAGCAATTCTGGCGACGATGGAAAATAACTTGGTTTACTGAACTTTCAAGAATTAGACGACAAAATGGCAGTTATTTTGGAGGTTATATTTATAGCAAAAGGAGTCAAGCAGTATTTCGGAAATAGTTCTGATATTTAAAGTGAATTTTGCTTGTTAAAGAGCTGCTTATATTGGAAATTGAACCTCATTATATCGAATAGAACAGGTTTTACTGTTATAGTCAACTTACTAGGAAAATGGCAAGTGTTACCGTGGTCAACACTGGAAATGTAGCCAGTTTGAGAGTATTTAATGTTGGAGATAACTGGGAAGTCTACATTGAGAGATTGCAGCAGTTTTTCTTAGCCAACAGGGTAGAGGATGATCGTAAGATATCAGTGTTGTTGACATCTGTCAGTGAAGATGTTTACAAAATGTTAAGAAGTGTATGTCATCCTGAAAAGCCCATTACAAGAACATTTGATCAGTTGATAGCTTTATTATGCAGTCAATTCAAATCAAAAGTTTCATTGTATAGAAGAAGAGTACAATTTGATTCTCTTCGTCAAAAAGAAGAGTCAATAAATAATTGGTACATAAAGGTTAAAAAGATTGCAGCCGAGTGTGATTTTGGAGTTTATTTGGAGAGCAGGGTTCTCGACAAGTTTGTGGTAGGATTAAGACCTGGACCCATCCTGGATCGCTTATGTGAAGAAAGTCCGATGAAGAGTTTAAAAGATATTCTAGAAATAGCTTTGGCGAAAGAAGCTTCACTGAAGGAGACTAGAAGTGAAACTCAGGAGGTAAATAGAATCCAGAAAGTTTCAAATCAAGGCAAGTTTCGTAAGGAAATAAAGAAAATGGATGAAAAGGTTAGTGGAAAATCATTGAAAAATGTATGTTTTGCATGTGGTGAACCAAACCATGATTTTAAAAACTGTGTGTTTAGAAAATACGTTTGTTCTTTTTGTAAAAAAAAGGTCATATTGTTAAAGCTTGTAAAGTTAAGCTTGAGAAAAATAACAGTTTGCAAGACAACATCGAAGGTAACCAAAGTCAAGTTCAAATTGAAATGTTTAATGTTGATATTTTTAATGTGGTTGAGGTTGAAGCAGACTTTTATGTTGAACCAATTGTAATAGGTATTTTGGTTAATGGTATTCCTTTGTCGATAGAGATAGACACGGGTGCGGGGTTATCTTGTTTACCCTATTCTGTTTATGAAAAATATTTTTCAAGTTGTAATTTAAAACCCACATCAGTACTAATACAAGTTTATAAAGGTCCATTAGTAACACCTAAAGGTTGTTTTGAGGCAGATGTAGTAATCAACGATGTCACAAAAAGATGTAACTTTTTAGTAATAGATGGTGCAAAAAAATCGCTTATAGGTAGAGATATATGGAAAAAGCTTGGAATGAACTTAGATTCAGAAAACGGAGTATTTTTAAATAGAAAAGAAATTAGTGCAGTTTCTACTCCAGTTTTACAAGTATCTACTAATAATGGTAAGTTACACGGTATTCTTAATGAATTTAAAAACCTTTTTAAAAATGAATTAGGTACTTACAAATATGAAAAAATAAAGCTAGAAGTGGAGGAAGGTGTTACCTGTTTTTAAGAAACCACCACCAGTTCCTTTTGCTTTTCGAGAAAAAGTTATTAAAGAATTAGCTAAATTAGAAAAGAAAGGGGTAATAACGAAGGTATCGAACTCTACTTCTGGTACTCCTGTGATTTTTGCAGTTCTTCAAGGTGGAAAAAATTTAGCAAGCTTGATTTTCTAAATGCTTATAATCAATTAGTAGTGGATGATGAAACATCAGAAAAGTTAGCTTGGAGCACTCCGTATGGTATTTACAAGGTAAACAGGTTGCCGTATGGTACTAAACCGGCATGCTCTATATTTCAGGCAATAGTAGAAAAAGTCCTACAGGGTTGTAAGGGTACAGTAAATTTTTTAGATGACGTGGTTGTCACTGGAAAAGATGAAAATGAACATTTTGAAAATTTGCGTGAAGTTTTTAGGAGACTAACTGACTCTGGTTTTAGGCTAAATGCAAAAAAATGTTTATTCTTTCAAGAGAAAATAATTTACTTAGTTCATAAAATTTCTGCACAAGGTTTAGAAAAGGACGAGAAAAAAATAGAAGCTATATTAAAAACTCCTCATCCTAAAAATAGGACAGAAGTGCGAGCTTTTGTTGGAATGGTTAATCATTATTACTCTAAATGTATTCCAAATTTATCTGAAAAATTAAAACCTATTTATGAACTCTTACAAAAAGAATCAAAATTTTTTTGGAATAATGCTTGTAATAATGCATTTGAGTATGAGAAAAATCAAATAGCTTCTAATAGAATTCTTATTTATTTTGACCCGAATAAACCAATACGTCTCGCTTGTGACAGTAGTGAAGATGGGATTGGAGCGGTGTTAATGCATGTTATGCCAGACGGTACCGAAAGGCCAATCAGTTTTGTCTCAAGAGTTTTATCAAAAGCTGAAAGAAACTATAGTATGTTAGATAAGGAAGCACTTTGTATTTATTGGGCGACACAAAAATTTTGCTTTGAGCCGTCTTCCATTGCCCAATAGTGAACCTGAAGAAAGTGAAATAATAAATAATTTAAATTTTCTTGAAAAAGTTGCTCCTATAGATTCAAATAAACTAAGGTTCAAAACTAGGAAAGATTAGGTTGTGTTTTTAATTTAATTAGAAATGGATTTCTAAACTATAGTGATGATAACTTACTAAAACCATTTTTTTATAAAAAAAATGAACTATCAATAGATAATGGTGTCATTATGTGGGGATACAGGGTAGTGGTACCTGTCAAACTCAGACAACAACTTCTTGCAGAGCTACATAGTACTCATGAAGGTATTTAGCAAAATGAAGGCTAATGCAAGAGCATATTTTTGGTGGCCTTCGTTGGACAAAGACATTGAATCGTTTGTAAATAACTGTAGGATTTGTCATACATCTAGGCCCGAACCTAGTAAGTCAACGGTTATGCCATGTGTTCAATCAAAGTTTTCCTTTGAGCGTATACATGCCGATTTTCTTGGTCCTGTACGTGATAAGATGGTATTAATTATTGTTGATACTCAAAATGGCCTGAAGCGTTTGTGATGAAAAGTATTGATGCTTTATCGACCGTAGACAAATTTAGGGAATGTTTTTCTAGATTTGGCTTGCCAAAAGTAGTGGTAACAGACAATGGTCCCCAGTTCTGCTCTGAAGAATTTTCAAAATTTTTAAGTTTAAATAATATTAAACACATGACCTCTCCCCCGTATCATCCTTCGACAAATGGAATAGCTGAAAATGCTGTAAAATCATTTAAGAATAGTATACTTAAGATACTCAGGGATGAGACTAATAGTGATTTATCTTTTGAAACTGCTATGCAACGATATTTGTTTCACTATAGAAATTCAGTGCATATCACTACTGGTGTCACACCAGCTAGCTTAGTTTTTAAAGGTAAACCACGAAATAGATTTGACTTGTTAACAGAAAAGAGTGACAGAAATGTACTCTATGGAAATGAAAAGAAAGAAAGAGTGTTTATATTAGGTGATTGTGTAATGTAGGGATTATAGAAACCCAAATAAAAAGTGTTGGGTAGAGGCTAAAATTGACGAAGTTTTGGAAAATCGTCTTTATTTGTGTAAGCTTTTGAAAGAGGATATAATATGGAAAAGACATGTAAATCAGATTTTGGAAGGTAAATTTAATTTTGATTATGAAGTTAACACTAAGAATGAATTTCTTAAGACGTCGTTTGAGCCTATTTTGCCAACTGTGTTAAAGGGAAGTGAATTACCGGAATAACCAATTTGTGACAATAATAATAAGGGACGGTCTGATGCGGAGGCCGCAGAATTACCAATTTGTAACAATAATAATAAAGGACGGTCGGATGCGGAGGCCGCAGTAAATTCAGATTGTGACTTAACCAAGAATAGAGTTAGTGGTAGTCCGAAGGTTAGTATAGTAAAAGATGCCCACAGCAAGAATTTAGATTTAAATGTAAATCTAAGGCCAAGGAGAGATATTAAAGCTCCCGTGCGTTTAGATCTGTGAGGGGAGTATTGTTGTATCTTATAATAAAAATAAAAGGTTTAATGTATGCAACCATACATTCATATCGGCTAGGCCATCTTAGAAATAAACACAATGTGGTTGTTATGTATAATAATAACAATTAAATGTCAAGTTTGATTTTTGGATAATAAAAAAAGTCCAGTTCAGTTTTGCCTTTTAATAATTATTGAATTACTGTAATAAATTCGGCTACTACACAGCATTGTATATAATCGATTACATTTAGAACCTTCAGATATTTGGAACGTCGACGAAACAGGCATAACAACGGTACAAAAGCCAGATAGAATAATTGCACGACGTGGTTTTAAGCAAATAGGGAAACTTACGTCCGCCGAAAGAGGAACCCTGGTCACCCTTACTGTTGAAGTGTCTGCGAGTGGGAATTCTATTCCTCCATTTTTTATTTTTCCGAGGGTACACTACCGGGACCACTTTGTCCGAGACGGGCCTGTTGGAAGCTTGGGAGATGCAATATCATCTGGTTGTATGAAGAAAGAACATTTTGTAACATTTTATCCACCATACAAGATGTTCAAAGGAGAGACCAATACTTTTGCTATTGGACAACCACGATTCCCATCTTTCAATAGAAGCTTTGGATTGTTGCAAAGAAAATGGTGTAACGGTTTTATCATTTCCCCCGCATTGCTCCCATAAATTGCAACCATTGGATAGAAGTGTTTATGGGCCACTGAAAAAATACTGTAACTCGGCTATTGATAATTGGATGGTGAACAACCCTGGAAACACATTTTCCATCTATGAGATTCCTGGAATAGTAAAAATGACACTACCGCTAGCTACTACACCAAATAATGTCATGGCTGGTTTTCAGAAGACGGGAATTTGCCCATTTAGTAGTATAGCAAAGGGGATTCTGGGGCGGAAGTGACGTCACAAGATGGCCGCCAAGGCGGGAAATTTGAAAATAACCTTGACCTGCGGGTTCAATGAACTTTAAGGGGTCACCTTGTTAACCTTGACCTGAAGGTCAATGAACTTTATAGCAAAGGGTACTCCAGGGCGGAAGTGACGTCACAAGATGGCCGCCAAGGCGGGAAATTTGAAAATGGCCTTGACCTGCGGGTTCAATGAACTTTAAGGGGTCACGTTCAGTTAACCTTGACCTGAAGGTTATCTAGAGGCCAAGGGGTTACCAGATCGATAACCTTTAAGGGGTCATTGACCCGCGGGTTAACCTTGAAGGGGTCACGTTCAGGTAACCTTGACCTGAAGGTTATCTAGAGGTCAAGGGGTTACCAGATCGATAACCTTTAAGGGATCATTGACCCGCGGGTTCAATGAACTTTAATAGGTCACCTTGACACGTGGCACTTGGGTTCTACCTTGAAAAATTGAACTTTGCTCACAGTTCTGGGAACGGAAGTGACGTCAATGGTCGCCAAGGCGGGAAATTTGAAAATGACCTGTGGTTGTCAATTAAGTGAGACCGATGATCTTTAAGGGGTCACCTGAAGGTTAATAATCTCGTGTTGACACGTGACACCTTGAATTGCAAAAAACTTTGCTCGCAGTTCACGGAAGTGACGTCAATATGACAAAATGCGGGAAATTTGAAAATGCGATGGGATTATCTTGACATGAAGGTCACATATAAGTTAAAGATCTCTAAGGGGTCACCTTGGAGACCAACGAAATTTAACGACAATGATCTCGTGGTCACCTTGACACGTGGCACCTGGATTCAACCTTGAAAAATTGAACTTTGTTCGCAGTTCTGGGACGTGATGTCAATATGTCAAAATTTCGGGAAATTTAAATAGTTGATGAATGAGCTGGCGAGTATCTAAAACTTTAAAAGCCGTAATTGGATGGCAAAAATTGCGTTACGGAGATACAATTTTTAGTGGAAGAATTAGTAGAAGTACATCTGAAAATTAGCAGAGGACAAAAATTGCTTGGGTCTGAGAACAACAAATATTGAAGTTTGCGAAGAGACAATCTGAACTAAGAATCTTGATAAAACAAATCTAGTCATTACCAAAAAGTGCAAAACATTCTCCACAGCAATGAGCTCACCGTGTATTATCCAACATTGACTCTCACTTCTATACGGTATAGGTATGCACAGACGTGTTTCCGGGAACACATCTATATACCTATATTAATACAGAGTTGTGAGAGTTTGGAGAATGCTTTCGGAAAATTATTAGGCATGCACTCAGTTTTCGTTTATCATCCAAAAGATCCCGGTGAGGTAGAGCTGCAGTATCCTCGACACAAGATTCGATCAGACGAATTTAACAAAAACTGTATTTCCAATTGACGACTCCGGGATTCGAACCTAGAGGCTACCAGGCGAAAAGCGGCCGTGTTACCGACTCAGCTAATGCGTTTGGTGACATATATTCCACAAAAACTTTAACACTATGTAAACTGATCCGTAATTTGATACTTTTCCATCGGAAACCATGTGCGAACGACACCTATGGGTAAGAAACTTGCATAAACGCGGAACCTAGGTTCCGAACAGCCGAACCTACCGGCAAGAATCTAAACGCGGCAAAACTATTACAGAAACCTACTTGTCTCGCATTAGTACTTCTAGGTCACATTCAACAGGTGGATTTACATGGATATTAAAATTAAACTAGAGCGCTCTCGACACATGAATATTAAAATTGACCTAGAGCACTTGATAGATAAAATTAATAAGAATTTTTGGTGTGGTTACTTTAATTCCTAGTATATTTTTCGGCATTTTCATTCATATTTATTTACAAAATTAATCTTTCATATTTTTTATAATATTTTAAGTTGGTTGAAGTAGCCTTACTAATGTTAACATTCTAGAAAACGTTGAAAAGTGATAAGTCTAAAGGAATAGGTTTTTATCGCAGTAATACAGTGTACTGATAAGTCCGTTCGAGAGTGACAGATAATACTTACCTAGTCAAGACCTTCTTTATACCTCTAATAAAATGAAGAAAACATACAACTGTTATTAAAAATATTTAGAATCGATTGCAAATTTTAGCGAATCCAAAAAAACGTTGAAAAGTTATAAGTCTCAAGGAATAGGTTTTATCACGGAAACCGTGTGCGAGCGACACCTATGGGTAAGAAACTTGCAGAAACGCGGAACCTAGGTTCCGAACAGCCGGACCTATTGGCAAGTATCTAAACGCGGCAAAACTATTACAGAAACCTACTTGTCTCGCTTTAGTACTTCTAGGTCACATTCAACAGGTGGATTTACATGGATATTAAAATTTAACTAGAGCGCTCTTGACACATGAACATTAAAATTGACCTAGAGCACTTGATAGATCAAATTAATAAGAATTTTGTTTGTGGTTACTTTAATTCCTAGTGTATTTTTCGGCATTTTCGTTCATTTTTATTTACAAAATTAATCTTTCATATTTTTTATAATATTTTAAGTTGGTTGAAGTAGCCTTACTAATGTTAACAAATCTAGAAAACGTTGAAAAGTGATAAGTCTAAAGGAATAGGTTTTTATCGCAGTAATACAGTGTACTGATAAGTCCGTTCGAGAGTGACAGATAATACTTACCTAACCAACATCTTATTTACACTTGCACCTCTAATAAAATGTATAAAATTTACTGAAATACTTTTATCAATAGAAGTTTATAGAATATAGATTGAAAATGACAAGTCTTTCACATAAGGTTGAAAACACATGGATTTCAATGTGTTGAAGTTTGCTTTTCTGACAGCCATATGAATCACATTTAATACGCTTTTTTATACTTTTGCAATAATTGTTCTCCCTCAACTTGAAACTAGAATCGATTTTTGTATGAAAACATGTTTTCCCCCAAAAGTAGCAAATGAAAAACATTATTTGAAGATACATGTATAATAAAAAATAATTGTAAATATATAAAACAATAACACATAACATAAGATACAAGAAAAAATTGACACTTAACCTAAGGAAAAATAAAGTAAAAATTAAAAAAAAATCTAACACTAATTTATATTAAGAAAAACTAACATTACCTTGAACTAATAAAAAATACTAACAAAAACTTGACACTAACTTAACCTAACGAAAAATATAACAAGCTATAAATAAAAAACCTACCACTAATTTATATTAAAAAGACTAACACTAACTTGTAAAACTAACCTATCCCTAACTATCTAATAATTTTAGGGCCTTGCGAGCGCGCTTCTGCTGTCTTTCATACTCAAATATATTCACATCCATCTCAAGCACTCTTTTCATCGCCTTTTTCCTTTCATTCCGTAATCCTTTCAATGTACATTCTATATCAGCATCCTTCCTTCTTAGAAAACGGGCGGCGTTTTCTAAGAACTCATCCATGCTCTCTTTTACACCTACCGCATTCTCGCAGAAGCCGCTCTGGTCCTGGCTCCCCCTCGCTGTAGATGGTCCTGGGAACTCCATGGCAGACCTCGACCTCCTGACCAGCCTGGGCCTCGTTGCTAACGCCGCCGAAACTTGAGCCTCCAAGTCCGAATCGTCGTAGAGGAACAACGGCAGAGGTTTCGGCATCTCTATCGGCAAGATAATTGGCCGACAGCCAGGCGTGGGAGGTCGCTCGCCAGTTGGAGTTCGGGGCGGCGAGTCCAAGGGGAAGTCATCCTCGTCCAAATTTATGATTGAAGCCTGTAACCGAAATTCTGTTAACATTTGTGAAAGTATTAAAAAAGTATTTTTACTTACAGCTAAAATAACATGCTGTAAAATTTTCACAGCGAAAGATAGCGTGGCGTGGCTTTCAAGGGAAAATGCAAAAATTGCATATCGCACGATCGTGCGAGATCAAAATGCAACTATGCAAGATTGCAAGAACAGAACACCGGATCTAATCAATCCAGGTAAAAAATCTATGCTCCGATTTCTTAGGTCGTCACTCTAATGTGTCAGCTAGATCGAAAAAAGCAACTCTAAGAAAAGATTCTAAATCGAAATATTAGAAAATATTTCACATGAAAACCAAAAAATTGTCGAAAACTTTTGTACGTTGAAAACACAATTTTTTCTACTGATATGTCTTGAGTGGGATTCTTCATTAAGCAAAAATGAATATACCACGTTTGAATTTTTAAAATAGAGAGATATTTTTAACTTTTTTCAGATCATTAGAAATTTTGACTAAAAATGATAGTATAAAATTACCAGTCATAAAATTATCCCACTGTACCCGCTTCCTTGCACTTTGACTTCCCAATTCGCGTTCGAACCTCCCACCCTATACCAAAAACAACGTTGGAAAAGTTAATTGGGGTCTACAAATATTTTTATGTATGCTAGCTAAAAGCTGCCAAATATATTATTAAATTTTTGTTGCATCTTTATCTTATAATAACTTACCCTCAGAGTCCAAACTATTTTAAAAACATTCAGTCACTGCAATCCTTTCCGTTACACGAGTTATATTCACCTAGAAATTGACATCAGTTAAATATTTTGACAGGGTATTCTAATATCTTTTTTATTTTAAAGGCTGCTGCCAATGGAAATTTTTTAATCTACAGTAGTATACCGACCACTTTCTTCGACTTATGTTCCAATTCTCAGTTTTTCCTTCAAAACGATATCAAAATATACATACTACACTAAAATCCTCTTCAAATTTTAGTTTTGACGTCTTTTTAACAGATTTTTGGCACTTTCACTTGGGATCATAACAGATTTTATTCGCTGCGAAAAACAAATTTGTCCGGTTAATTTTATGTTTTTGTCAACAATTAAAAGTACAGGATTCCTCATGTACTCGTTTTAATACGCGCATTGGAATTATTCTTTAGTTGACCATGATTTATCATTTTTGAGATTAATTAAAATATTGTCATCATGTAGACATCTGTTACCAAATTATGATAAACCTTGTCTGTAAAAAACTATCCCCCACTCTCAAAGAGAATTATAACGATAAAATTGAAATATAGCGACATCTATTGATTAAAACACATTTCATAAAACAATGCAAACCCGCAAGTATATCCGCATAACAGATTACTGCTTAAGAACTTTTCTGTCCATTTATACAAGAATTTTAGTCCTCCTGGTGGCATAGGTTTAAAACGCATCAATCAATTTAAAATTAAGGACGTGGAACAATGAAAATACAAAGTAATCTTTAAAATATTCATAATGCTTTTCAGTCTTACACTCTCTTACCTGGCACAGAAACTTATGGAAATTAATATTAAGAAGTTCCAGATAATCATATACCAAAAATTCGAAAAATCTATACAGGGTGAGTGACATCTAAAGGCAGAGCCGAAAACAAAATGTAGAACTCATTAAATAAGCACATATGCTTAATAAACATTAGCCCAAAAACGCTTGGTTCTCCATATACAGCGTGGTGAAACTTTTAACATATTTTTGAAATTTTTTCCGAGCTCGTTTAAGAATTTCAACCAAATTTGATACACATTATTGGTTGTGCAATAATTTTGACCTGTTTAGATGACCAGCGGCGTAGATACAAATAGTTACTCTAAATAATTGTAAAAAAAGGAATACGGTCCTGTGAAAAACCAAAAATTTTGTCTTTTTTGGATAGCCCATTCAATTTGGAACAAAAAGAGCCTCTAGCTATATTTTTATTTCTACTACAGTTTCTTCGTAATTTCGGATTTTTTAAACTAGTGCCAAGGGGATTATGCTAGCATTTAAAATGAAATTATTTATATCTACGCGGCTGCTCATCTAAACAGGTCAAAATTATTGCACAACGAATAATATGTATCAAATTTTGTTGTAATTCCTAAACGGGCTCGAAAGAAATTAAAAAATATATGTTAAGCGAAGTCTACCTTGTGTTTTCGGCTCTGCCATTAAATGCGACTCACCCTGTATAACAGGTTTGAAAATGGTTGCAAAGTGCAAAATCTCGTTGCAAAAATCATCCCACAGATCTTATAAATAAATGGAAAGTAACGTTCTGGAATGTAGAACCTAATATTTTTATTGGAACGGAGTTTGGTGACAGGCTACTTCAACACCACTGATTTGTCAAATTTGACGGCAGTATAAAAATTCTCGTAGGTAATCTAACCTATTCAGTAATCTGTGGTAGGTAATATTCTTACCATATATAGCTTGTTAAGTTGTGAGTCCTCCATGCCAAGATACTTATATGAATAAAAAGGAAAGAACTGCTGTAAGCATGTCAACAGAATTACTTAGATTTAAATGAATGTTTCCTTAAAGGAGCATATAAAATAGTTCTGAATCGTTTAGTGTTTAGTGAATTATAAGAATTAGTTATCAAATAATAATAATTCTCACCCTCATAATACAACCAAACTAAGAGTAGGTACCCCAGAAGCAAATGCTTTTGCGGAGGAGGGGTGGCAATTACTATTGTCTTTGAGAGACTAGGATAGCATTCGCTCTAATTGAAAAAAGCAGCTAGTGTATTTTTTAATCGTTTATTTAACCCAAGCAACAATGAACTGCCGTTCGTAGATGTTTATTTTAGAAGTGTACCTTTATTTTCTTAATATTTTTGTAAACCATTGTCGTTCAATCAGTAGTCTCTGAATGATTCCAATAATCAATTTCACAATCAATAATGAAGAACATTTTGTTTTAATGGGTGAACTATTCCGTGTCAGAAAACGAACGATTTTTAGGTATCATTCTAATTTTGTAGTACGCAAAACTTCTAAATAAATTTAGCATCGGGTACCTGGGCGAAAGGAATCCATTTTATAAGATACACAAATTGTGAATTCTACTACATAGATGTAATTTACACAAATAAGCAACTGATTATTTCGGAGATATTCGAATGAACTTTTTTTGAAAGGTCTTATAAAACCGCTTCTTTTTGCTACCGTTTTGAAAATGCAAATCCAGGGATTTTTATATCCTGGTTCTCATTCAAACCATTTAGCGAATTTTTTTTATTTAAAATCTGACATCACGGTGTTAATCGGAACATCCAGTATACCAAACAATGACGTCAGAACTTATAGACAGGTTTGTTTTGATAAACGCTTGACGCCCAGAACTAATCACAATCTAAGCGCTCCATTAAATTATTCCGAAAATGTCGCAAGATTGTCAGAAATTGTCCCTTTTTGTCCAGCCGTAGCGAACTTATTTCGACTGTGGGCTCGGAGGCTGGCGTCGTTAGACCATCCCGCGAGTCTTCAGGTGAGGTTCCGATGCTTCCGGCGCCCCCAAACAAGAAAAAACATGCGATATCTAAGTGTGACTCGGGAGGAACTACAACCGGGAAATCATCGGGTGTACAGTTGGTTGACTTTCTGTCTTTGTTTGAAGCATGTTGTTAGAGTAGTATGGATATATTTAATCTTGGAGTCAAAATAAAGGGCATTTTAACAATGAGGTCTATAGGTTTTGACGTCATTGATACAAAATTTTAGTCAAAAATATACCGGGAGTTACTTTCTGCAAGGTGCCAAAAGAGGAATTTTAAAGGTGAGTGAATTATGCCATGGAATTGCTTCAAAAAGTCGTACGGTCAAAGGAAGAAGCGACTATGAAAAACGACTAGACTACTCGAAAAACGTCTAAACGACTCGAAAAGCGACAAACCATGGAATACCATCAAAGGCCATTTAATGCATAAAATTCACACTAAATCATCAAACATTTTAAAAAATCGCACTAAATCAAAAATGCAAAATTTTTACACAAGACATATTTCACCTTTCTAAGTCTGGCGCGTTGATGAACTTGATATTTCCGTTAGTAACGTGTCCCCAGATTACCCCGTAATATGATACCTATAATTACATTTCTCAGTATATACAATAATTTTAACAATGAGATTCGCTTGCGAAAATAATACGTAAAAACACGTTTATTCCGATGACTGGCGAAAGTACTTTTTCTGCGGAATTAGAAAGATTTGTACGTGACTTTCACAGATATTCAACCGTAAGATGCTATTTTTCTTTTATGATTCATCTTTACAGGATATATTTTTAAATTATGTTTCTCGGAAGCTAGGAAATGCAAATATCGACGCCAAAAAACGTGGATTCATTATTGCGACATTTTCGACTACTATGTGATATTATAACATAGAAAGTTACTATACTTACAGTATTTTAATCTTATCTGTTAGTCCCAATTCTAACAACTAGAAACATATTTCATATTTTTGGATATTCTAAAACGACCATGTCTAATTGTGGGTTTATTAAAATTTGTTTGCCTACGTTACCCAGTCTGTCGCCATAAGTCTCTACACTTTAACTTTGTACAACGCAGTGCAGAAATATGGATGAAATATATAAGAAGTAGATTATTGGGACAAAATCTCTTTGTATTTTCTTAGGAAGGTTCGATTCGCCTTTTGATAGGTGGTTTGCAAGATTTTTAATATTCAATGATTCAGATATAATTTTTAACGATATTTATCGTTTTTGGATGATTAATCAACCATATGCGCGAAACAAAATATTTTCAAAACTTAATTCATATGGTTTTGGGATCAACACGGCTTAAAAAATTTGCGCTACTAGGTACATAGAGTAGGTATGTATAGAGAAACAAACACTTATTTAAACATTTTTATTTATTGGATCACTAATAACATTCATAGCTACTAAGGTGTTTATATATATAGCGGTTTCTTCCCCCTTTTGTAGAGCATTCCTATACATATCGACGATATCATTCGGATTGGTATTTTTATCCCATTTAAGCATTGGCTTAATGTTGGAAGTTGTTGGAGACTCCATTAAATGCAACTCTCTTAGAAAGCTGGTTGGAGTTTTATTTCTAGATGGAAATAACTTTGATATAATGTTGATATATTTCCACGTTTTGCTAGGGTTTAGTCGTAATGCATTCCCATATCGTCTTTTGTGAGCATTAGTAATAATCAACAATTCTTTATATATTTTTAGGTCAGTGTCATTAAAACCTTGTAGTTTGTTCTTCAATAGAAGTTGAGACAGACCTGGTGTAAGGGTAATTTTTTCATCTCCAATACATAATACGTTATCTTCAACGGTTACTGGTATTTGTCCCATGACTAATCCGTCATTGGTGTGTTGGATACCATAACTCCTAGGTTCAATCTCAAGTGACAAAGACATGTCTTTAACTGAGAGTGATGATAATTATCAAAGGCCTATATATCTTTCGATCACAGAGCATCGATCACGGTATCGATAATTTCCTTTTATGCTCGCCCCGAGGCAAATTTTTCATAGGGGTATCCAAGACCATTTATGGTATTCCGTGGTTTTCGATAGTATTCCATGGTCTTTGATGGTATTTCATGGTATTCGATGGTATTCCATGGTATTCGATGGTATTCCATGGCATTCGATGGCATTCCATGGCCTTTGATGGTATTCCATGGTTTGTCGCTTTTCGAGTCGTTTAGACGTTTTTCGAGTAGTCTAGTCGTTTTTCATAGTCGCTTCTTCCTTTGACCGTACGACTTTTTGAAGCAATTCCATGGCATAATTCACTCACCTTTAAAATTCCTCTTTTGGCACCTTGCAGAAAGTAACTCCCGGTATATTTTTGACTAAAATTTTGTATCAATGACGTCAAAACCTATAGACCTCATTGTTAAAATGCCCTTTATTTTGACTCCAAGATTAAATATATCCATACTACTCTAACAACATGCTTCAAACAAAGACAGAAAGTCAACCAACTGTACACCCGATGATTTCCCGGTTGTAGTTCCTCCCGAGTCACACTTAGATATCGCATGTTTTTTCTTGTTTGGGGGCGCCGGAAGCATCGGAACCTCACCTGAAGACTCGCGGGATGGTCTAACAACGCCAGCCTCCGAGCCCACAGTCGAAATAAGTTCGCTACGGCTGGACAAAAAGGGACAATTTCTGACAATCTCGCGACATTTTCGGAATAATTTAATGGAGCGCTTAGATTGTGATTAGTTCTGGGCGTCAAGCGTTTATCAAAACAAACCTGTCTATAAGTTCTGACGTCATTGTTTGGTATACTGGATGTTCCGATTGAATGAGAACCAGTATATAAAAATCCCTGGATTTGCATTTTCAAAACGGTAGCAAAAAGAAGCGGTTTTATAAGACCTTTCAAAAAAAGTTCATTCGAATATCTCCGAAATAATCAGTTGCTTATTTGTGTAAATTACATCTATGTAGTAGAATTCACAATTTGTGTATCTTATAAAATGGATTCCTTTCGCCCAGGTACCCGATGCTAAATTTATTTAGAAGTTTTGCGTACTACAAAATTAGAATGATACCTAAAAATCGTTCGTTTTCTGACACGGAATAGTTCACCCATTAAAACAAAATGTTCTTCATTATTGATTGTGAAATTGATTATTGGAATCATTCAGAGACTACTGATTGAACGACAATGGTTTACAAAAATATTAAGAAAATAAAGGTACACTTCTAAAATAAACATCTACGAACGGCAGTTCATTGTTGCTTGGGTTAAATAAACGATTAAAAAATACACTAGCTGCTTTTTTCAATTAGAGCGAATGCTATCCTAGTCTCTCAAAGACAATAGTAATTGCCACCCCTCCTCCGCAAAAGCATTTGCTTCTGGGGTACCTACTCTTAGTTTGGTTGTATTATGAGGGTGAGAATTATTATTATTTGATAACTAATTCTTATAATTCACTAAACACTAAACGATTCAGAACTATTTTATATGCTCCTTTAAGGAAACATTCATTTAAATCTAAGTAATTCTGTTGACATGCTTACAGCAGTTCTTTCCTTTTTATTCATATAAGTATCTTGGCATGGAGGACTCACAACTTAACAAGCTATATATGGTAAGAATATTACCTACCACAGATTACTGAATAGGTTAGATTACCTACGAGAATTTTTATACTGCCGTCAAATTTGACAAATCAGTGGTGTTGAAGTAGCCTGTCACCAAACTCCGTTCCAATAAAAATATTAGGTTCTACATTCCAGAACGTTACTTTCCATTTATTTATAAGATCTGTGGGATGATTTTTGCAACGAGATTTTGCACTTTGCAACCATTTTCAAACCTGTTATACAGGGTGAGTCGCATTTAATGGCAGAGCCGAAAACACAAGGTAGACTTCGCTTAACATATATTTTTTAATTTCTTTCGAGCCCGTTTAGGAATTACAACAAAATTTGATACATATTATTCGTTGTGCAATAATTTTGACCTGTTTAGATGAGCAGCGGCGTAGATATAAATAATTTCATTTTAAATGCTAGCATAATCACCTTGGCACTAGTTTAAAAAATCCGAAATTACGAAGAAACTGTAGTAGAAATAAAAATATAGCTAGAGGCTCTTTTTGTTCCAAATTGAATGGGCTATCCAAAAAAGACAAAATTTTTGGTTTTTCACAGGACCGTATTCCTTTTTTTACAATTATTTAGAGTAACTATTTGTATCTACGCCGCTGGTCATCTAAACAGGTCAAAATTATTGCACAACCAATAATGTGTATCAAATTTGGTTGAAATTCTTAAACGAGCTCGGAAAAAATTTCAAAAATATGTTAAAAGTTTCACCACGCTGTATATGGAGAACCAAGCGTTTTTGGGCTAATGCTTATTAAGCATATGTGCTTATTTAATGAGTTCTACGTTTTGTTTTCGGCTCTGCCTTTAGATGTCACTCACCCTGTATAGATTTTTCGAATTTTTGGTATATGATTATCTGGAACTTCTTAATATTAATTTCCATAAGTTTCTGTGCCAGGTAAGAGAGTGTAAGACTGAAAAGCATTATGAATATTTTAAAGATTACTTTGTATTTTCATTGTTCCACGTCCTTAATTTTAAATTGATTGATGCGTTTTAAACCTATGCCACCAGGAGGACTAAAATTCTTGTATAAATGGACAGAAAAGTTCTTAAGCAGTAATCTGTTATGCGGATATACTTGCGGGTTTGCATTGTTTTATGAAATGTGTTTTAATCAATAGATGTCGCTATATTTCAATTTTATCGTTATAATTCTCTTTGAGAGTGGGGGATAGTTTTTTACAGACAAAGTTTATCATAATTTGGTAACAGATGTCTACATGATGACAATATTTTAATTAATCTCAAAAATGATAAATCATGGTCAACTAAAGAATAATTCCAATGCGCGTATTAAAACGAGTACATGAGGAAGCCTGTACTTTTAATTGTTGACAAAAACATAAAATTAACCGGACAAATTTGTTTTTCGCAGCGAATAAAATCTGTTATGATCCCAAGTGAAAGTGCCAAAAATCTGTTAAAAAGACGTCAAAACTAAAATTTGAAGAGGATTTTAGTGTAGTATGTATATTTTGATATCGTTTTGAAGGAAAAACTGAGAATTGGAACATAAGTCGAAGAAAGTGGTCGGTATACTACTGTAGATTAAAAAATTTCCATTGGCATTAGAATACCCTGTCAAAATATTTAACTGATGTCAATTTCTAGGTGAATATAACTCGTGTAACGGAAAGGATTGCAGTGACTGAATGTTTTTAAAATAGTTTGGACTCTGAGGGTAAGTTATTATAAGATAAAGATGCAACAAAAATTTAATAATATATTTGGCAGCTTTTAGCTAGCATACATAAAAATATTTGTAGACCCCAATTAACTTTTCCAACGTTGTTTTTGGTATAGGGTGGGAGGTTCGAACGCGAATTGGGAAGTCAAAGTGCAAGGAAGCGGGTACAGTGGGATAATTTTATGACTGGTAATTTTATACTATCATTTTTAGTCAAAATTTCTAATGATCTGAAAAAAGTTAAAAATATCTCTCTATTTTAAAAATTCAAACGTGGTATATTCATTTTTGCTTAATGAAGAATCCCACTCAAGACATATCAGTAGAAAAAATTGTGTTTTCAACGTACAAAAGTTTTCGACAATTTTTTGGTTTTCATGTGAAATATTTTCTAATATTTCGATTTAGAATCTTTTCTTAGAGTTGCTTTTTTCGATCTAGCTGACACATTAGAGTGACGACCTAAGAAATCGGAGCATAGATTTTTTACCTGGATTGATTAGATCCGGTGTTCTGTTCTTGCAATCTTGCATAGTTGCATTTTGATCTCGCACGATCGTGCGATATGCAATTTTTGCATTTTCCCTTTCATAAAAAGCAATCGCTGTCAAGTCGGTCCATCAGTTAGTCGGTTCGTCACGCTGTACTTTTTTCAACACAGAAAAAAAATGAAAGCCACGCTATCTTTCGCTGTGAAAATTTTACAGCATGTTATTTTACCTGTAAGTAAAAATACTTTTTTAATACTTTCACAAATGTTAACAGAATTTCGGTTACAGGCTTCAATCATAAATTTGGACGAGGATGACTTCCCCTTGGACTCGCCGCCCCGAACTCCAACTGGCGAGGGACCTCCCACGCCTGGCTGTCGGCCAATTATCTTGCCGATAGAGATGCCGAAACCTCTGCCGTTGTTCCTCTACGACGATTCGGACTTGGAGGCTCAAGTTTCGGCGGCGTTAGCAACGAGGCCCAGGCTGGTCTGGAGGTCGAGGTCTGCCATGGAGTTCCCAGGACCATCTACAGCGAGGGGGAGCCAGGACCAGAGCGGCTTCTGCGAGAATGCGGTAGGTGTAAAAGAGAGCATGGATGAGTTCTTAGAAAACGCCGGACGTTTTCTAAGAAGGAAGGATGCTGATATAGAATGTACATTGAAAGGATTACGGAATGAAAGGAAAAAGGCGATGAAAAGAGTGCTTGAGATGGATGTGAATATATTTGAGTATGAAAGACAGCAGAAGCGCGCTCGCAAGGCCCTAAAATTATTAGATAGTTAGGGATAGGTTAGTTTTACAAGTTAGTGTTAGTCTTTTTAATATAAATTAGTGGTAGGTTTTTTATTTATAGCTTGTTATATTTTTCGTTAGGTTAAGTTAGTGTCAAGTTTTTATTAGTATTTTTTATTAGTTCAAGGTAATGTTAGTTTTTCTTAATATAAATTAGTGTTAGATTTTTTTTTAATTTTTACTTTATTTTTCCTTAGGTTAAGTGTCAATTTTTTCTTGTATCTTATGTTATGTGTTATTGTTTTATATATTTACAATTATTTTTTATTATACATGTATCTTCAAATAATGTTTTTCATTTGCTACTTTTGGGGGAAAACATGTTTTCATACAAAAATCGATTCTAGTTTCAAGTTGAGGGAGAACAATTATTGCAAAAGTATAAAAAAGCGTATTAAATGTGATTCATATGGCTGTCAGAAAAGCAAACTTCAACACATTGAAATCCATGTGTTTTCAACCTTATGTGAAAGACTTGTCATTTTCAATCTATATTCTATAAACTTCTATTGATAAAAGTATTTCAGTAAATTTTATACATTTTATTAGAGGTGCAAGTGTAAATAAGATGTTGGTTAGGTAAGTATTATCTGTCACTCTCGAACGGACTTATCAGTACACTGTATTACTGCGATAAAAACCTATTCCTTTAGACTTATCACTTTTCAACGTTTTCTAGATTTGTTAACATTAGTAAGGCTACTTCAACCAACTTAAAATATTATAAAAAATATGAAAGATTAATTTTGTAAATAAAAATGAACGAAAATGCCGAAAAATACACTAGGAATTAAAGTAACCACAAACAAAATTCTTATTAATTTGATCTATCAAGTGCTCTAGGTCAATTTTAATGTTCATGTGTCGAGAGCGCTCTAGTTAAATTTTAATATCCCTGTAAATCCACCTGTTGAATGTGACCTAGAAGTACTAAAGCGAGACAAGTAGGTTTCTGTAATAGTTTTGCCGCGTTTAGATACTTGCCAATAGGTCCGGCTGTTCGGAACCTAGGTTCCGCGTTTCTGCAAGTTTCTTACCCATAGGTGTCGCTCGCACACGGTTTCCGTGATAAAACCTATTCCTTGAGACTTATAACTTTTCAACGTTTTTTTGGATTCGCTAAAATTTGCAATCGATTCTAAATATTTTTAATAACAGTTGTATGTTTTCTTCATTTTATTAGAGGTATAAAGAAGGTCTTGACTAGGTAAGTACTCTCGAACGGACTTATCAGTACACTGTATTACTGCGATAAAAACCTATTCCTTTAGACTTATCACTTTTCAACGTTTTCTAGAATGTTAACATTAGTAAGGCTACTTCAACCAACTTAAAATATTATAAAAAATATGAAAGATTAATTTTGTAAATAAAAATGAATGAAAATGCCGAAAAATATACTAGGAATTAAAGTAACCACACCAAAAATTCTTATTAATTTTATCTATCAAGTGCTCTAGGTCAATTTTAAAATTCATGTGTCGAGAGCGCTCTAGTTTAATTTTAATATCCATGTAAATCCACCTGTTGAATGTGACCTAGAAGTACTAATGCGAGACAAGTAGGTTTCTGTAATAGTTTTGCCGCGTTTAGATTCTTGCCGGTAGGTTCGGCTGTTCGGAACCTAGGTTCCGCGTTTATGCAAGTTTCTTACCCATAGGTGTCGTTCGCACATGGTTTCCGATGGAAAAGTATCAAATTACGGATCAGTTTACATAGTGTTAAAGTTTTTGTGGAATATATGTCACCAAACGCATTAGCTGAGTCGGTAACACGGCCGCTTTTCGCCTGGTAGCCTCTGGGTTCGAATCCCGGAGTCGTCAATTGGAAATACAGTTTTTGTTAAATTCGTCTGATCGAATCTTGTGTCGAGGATACTGCAGCTCTACCTCACCGGGATCTTTTGGATGATAAACGAAAACTGAGTGCATGCCTAATAATTTTCCGAAAGCATTCTCCAAACTCTCACAACTCTGTATTAATATAGGTATATAGATGTGTTCCCGGAAACACGTCTGTGCATACCTATACCGTATAGAAGTGAGAGTCAATGTTGGATAATACACGGTGAGCTCATTGCTGTGGAGAATGTTTTGCACTTTTTGGTAATGACTAGATTTGTTTTATCAAGATTCTTAGTTCAGATTGTCTCTTCGCAAACTTCAATATTTGTTGTTCTCAGACCCAAGCAATTTTTGTCCTCTGCTAATTTTCAGATGTACTTCTACTAATTCTTCCACTAAAAATTGTATCTCCGTAACGCAATTTTTGCCATCCAATTACGGCTTTTAAAGTTTTAGATACTCGCCAGCTCATTCATCAACTATTTAAATTTCCCGAAATTTTGACATATTGACATCACGTCCCAGAACTGCGAACAAAGTTCAATTTTTCAAGGTTGAATCCAGGTGCCACGTGTCAAGGTGACCACGAGATCATTGTCGTTAAATTTCGTTGGTCTCCAAGGTGACCCCTTAGAGATCTTTAACTTATATGTGACCTTCATGTCAAGGTAATCCCATCGCATTTTCAAATTTCCCGCATTTTGTCATATTGACGTCACTTCCGTGAACTGCGAGCAAAGTTTTTTGCAATTCAAGGTGTCACGTGTCAACACGAGATTATTAACCTTCAGGTGACCCCTTAAAGATCATCGGTCTCACTTAATTGACAACCACAGGTCATTTTCAAATTTCCCGCCTTGGCGACCATTGACGTCACTTCCGTTCCCAGAACTGTGAGCAAAGTTCAATTTTTCAAGGTAGAACCCAAGTGCCACGTGTCAAGGTGACCTCTTAAAGTTCATTGACCGGTCAAGGTAACAAGGTGACCTATTAAAGTTCATTGAACCCGCGGGTCAATGATCCCTTAAAGGTTATCGATCTGGTAACTCCTTGACCTCTAGATAACCTTCAGGTCAAGGTTAACTGAACGTGACCCCTTCAAGGTTAACCCGCGGGTCAATGACCCCTTAAAGGTTATCGATCTGGTAACCCCTTGGCCTCTAGATAACCTTCAGGTCAAGGTTAACTGAACGTGACCCCTTAAAGTTCATTGAACCCGCAGGTCAAGGCCATTTTCAAATTTCCCGCCTTGGCGGCCATCTTGTGACGTCACTTCCGCCCTGGAGTACCCTTTGCTATAAAGTTCATTGACCTTCAGGTCAAGGTTAACAAGGTGACCCCTTAAAGTTCATTGAACCCGCAGGTCAAGGTCATTTTCAAATTTCCCGCCTTGGCGGCCATCTTGTGACGTCACTTCCGCCCCAGAATCCCCTTTGCTATACTACTCCATTTAATGAAAACATTTTTCCTGAAAGTGATTTTTTGACTTCATATGTGACCGATCGACTTGCACCTACAAATCTTGAAGAAAATCAAAGTGACGGATGAAACCTTGAAGGAGCAAATAACGCTGAAGGAAGAAACGAAATGGAAGGAAGAAACGAAGTTGAAGCAAGAAATGAACTTGACGGAGAAAACGAACCTGCAAATATTGACAATCAATTGGAAGATAACGAAGAGCTGACTTTAAACGTATTAAGTCCTGAGCAAGTGAGACCGTTTCCCAAAGCAGGCCCAAGACAAAACATACGAAAGGGAAGGAAAAAGAGACAGTCTGCTATTTTAACAGACACTCCCATAAAAGAAGCATTGATAGAAGAAAATGAAAAGGCTAAAGTAAAGAAAATTAAACATAAGGGCAAAATGGTTGAGAAGAAAAATAAAAAGGATAGCAAAGTTAAAGAAGGCCGAAGATTTCTTTTCAATGAAGACAATCCATGTTTTATTTAGCAAAGTTAAAGAAGGCCGAAGATTTCTTTTCAATGAAGACAATCCATGTTTTATTTTGTTAAATTTTGTCACCAGCTAAAAATAAAATATTTGAAAGTTTGAAGTATGTCTTATTATGCAATAGAACGTAATTATGAAAATATTCCATGGATGACTATGTAAAAATTAAAAAAAAAATCAGAAAATTAGCCATAGCTCTTTTATTTTTTGTAATAACTATGCCGAGTATTATATCTTTGGAAAGCTCAAAAAATGGCCGATTTTATAAGGCCACAGCCAAGTATGATTTACATTTAAAAAAATACAAACTTATGTCATATCTCAATAATCACAAACAACGTAAAAAATTGGATAAGATTATCTTATTAAGCCCAAAATTATCTACAATTTTTGTCTTTACAGTTTTTCTGTATACCTAATCAGAAATAACGGAGCTACAGAGATCTGAAGAAATAGCAAAAAATCACTTTTTCCAAAATTTCTAGTGAGCCGTGAACTTTTTTAAAAATCCAAAAGAGGCATTAGATTGAGCATTCAAAACTGCAATTCTTTCCCCATTTAACCTTTGTTCTAGCTCTGCTAGTTTCCGAGATCCCCATAGTGGGCATCGAAAAAAACTCACCCTGTATATAACCATCTCACTAATTATACAGTCCACTAATCAAGCTCATTAACGCAAAACATTTTGGTCCTCCGGCCCAGATGGTTCATATATCTTCCAATGTCTGGTGACAATTATTTGAAAGCTTACGAGAGTCTTTGTTACGGGTATTTTTTATATTACGCTAAAATGCTTCAAGATAAAACGATATTGGCTTCAACTATTCTCACAGTAGTCTAAATATTATTAGCATTCTACTAGTATTTCAAATATTTCTTTTAAAAAAAAGGTAGCCTATAAAGAAACAAAAGTTTAATAAAAGAAATTGTCTTTTATTAGTTCCACCGCCTTAACGTATGAAAGTCGTACTATATCGTATCTGGTACCAATTCCAGCTATAGGCTACCACACATACACCTGAAAATAAACAACACATTTTAAGATTAATCAATTATAAGTTTAGTTGTTAAATTAATTACCTTTATGGTTTAGATTTATCCTCCGGTTACCAAGGGCGTCCTAGAAATTCTGGCACCCCTCTCGTATTGCTTTTTTTTCTAGAAACCTTGCGCTGGCTGTCTTTGTTTATACCCACTACTTGCGATGTCACTGGTATTAAGCATTCTCCTTATTACGCAACCGCTGACCATGCCTTGTCGATAGTGCAGGAAATTTAGTTGTTAGGTCGAGCTTACGACTGTGCTAGTAGCGTTATGTAATTTTGAACCTCGCGTATTACGGTCGTCTGAGAAATAAAATAGCAGTCAACACTTCTACTTAAATATTATCATATTTGTTACTTTACCTTCATATAAATCATTTCATCCCGCACTTTTATAAGGCCACTTGTGATGATTAGATACTACTAAATTGTTTATGTCGCCTCGCTTTGGTTAGGAAATTCGAGCGCTGGCGTTTGGCTGACATTCGTTTGACGTGGTTCTGTCAAAACTTAAAGTGCCAACCGTGGTACCCTTCAAGCATAAAATTTACTAAGCCTTTCAATTTATAAGACCTCTGATTGGTTGGAATGGCCCCCTTCCTTTTTTTGAAAGAAAAACGGAAGGACGGTTCATTTTAAATTTAACGTTTGTGGTGTAAAGATCCAACAATCAAACGTAAGGCGATTTTGCCGATTTTTCAAGAAAGTCAGTTAGAAGTTCTTCCATACCGTTTCGTAATATCGTATAGACGATTGTTGTCAATTTGAATTGAGGAATGTTCGTTTAAAACTGATATTTTCTGGATTTTCCCAACCTCCCAACCACGAGGCCACACACCAACTCCGGTGAGTAAAATTCAGGGAAAATATTAAACCCGTCAAGTTAATAATCATGTTTTCGCTTAGTACATTTTATGTTTTGGCTTTTAGGCCTCACTAGCTCACTGGCTCACTAGCTCACTAGCTCACTAGCTCACTGGCTCACTAGCTCACTGGCTCACTAGCTCACTGGCTCACTGGCTCACTGGCTCACTGGCTCACGGGCACGCTCGATCGCTCGCTCGAGTGTTCGCTCGATCGCTCGCACGATCGCACTTCCATATTTGGCAACGATAAATCTCACCAAGGGAAATAGACTCTTGGAAATACGTCACCACCCTCCCCGTACTCGTCACAGGCCGTGTACCTCGCCACCTGTACGAGTACGTCATAACTTGACGTCATTGGCGGCCATCTTGTGCTCCATCGCCAAAGCGGCAAGTCCATTCCGATTTATTTGCAAATTGCTTTATCAAAGTCCAACACAATACTTAATAGTACTTTCAAACGTCCTCAATACATGTGCATATCACGTGTAAACCGAATATAACGTTATACCAGGTGCCAAAATTAATAAGTTGTCCTTTTTCTCATAATCGATTAAGCTTTAAATATTTAATTTAATAATAAATTATCATCCTTACTATTTAATGTGATACACTCAAGCAGGGATGAGGCTATTCGCCGACCTAGAACTAACTGTGATTTCCTGAAATTAACTGTGATTTTTCCTGTCTTTATTTTTGATCAAATATAGTACTTATTGGCATTGTTAATTTCCCGTTTTTTTTTAATATCAACTAAGGCATTGCTTTCTCTGTTCTGGGGGTTTACGTAAAACGGGTGGCGCTTTCTTATGATTATGAATAATTCCTTTTTAACCCACACCACTCGCCGTGTGAGTTAGCCAGGGCAACCCCCCCCCCATAAAAGCGTGCTTGATTTAAATTTCAGTAAGTATTATTGTTGTTTATTACTTTATGCCACCCCTAATTTGAATAATATCACCGTTTTCTGCTTCACCTCCTAGAAAAGGTGTAGCATCTTATCAAAATATATCGCAATAAACGAAAAAATAAACTCATTGGTTAGCTATTGAAAAGTCTTAACCTGTTAATTCAAATAACGCTGTTCAATTACGCAATTTATTAGAGATTTTTTCAAAAAATATTGAAGCCCTCAAGACGCTCGAATTACATCCAGATAATTGGGATTTTGTGTTAAGTCACATGTTACTTGCAAGATAGATGAGTCAATTACCACGCGATTTGAAATACAATTTAATAAACCTTCATATGAATGTGTTTTCGATTTTTTGGGAGCACATTGCAATGCCTTATTTACTGTTTCTTCCGAAAGTGAAGAGTCA
This sequence comes from Pseudeuparius sepicola, assembly GCA_963920635.1. NCBI lineage: Eukaryota > Metazoa > Arthropoda > Insecta > Coleoptera > Anthribidae > Pseudeuparius > Pseudeuparius sepicola. The sequence goes on from OY987303.1 coordinate 34,075,848, forward strand.
AGAACACGTTCTGACAATTTATCAAACAAAAAATATAAACAAAAATTTGACAAAAACAGCAAACCGCGCCACTCTTCTCGGCACTGCGCAAATAAAGGCAATTTGAATTGTAAATGTTGTTCTCAAACACATCCTCTCTATAGATGACCCGATTTTTTCCGAAAATCAGCACAATAACGCTTTAATTTTACCCAAAACCATAACTTATGCATGAATTGTTTAAGTCATTTACATCGCACGGGGCAATGCCAATCTGCCATCCAATGCAAATATTGTCACAAAAGACATCACAGTTTGGTATACTTGACTTTGTAAAATAATAAAAACAAATTCTCCGAATAATAGTATGTCGGGCCAAATTCTCAGGAAATCAATTCGGCGAGCCCGCCGGCGGCGGCGCGCTCGGTTCCGTCGGCGGCCGATGCCACGTCTCCTGCCGCACGGTGATCCAGCTACCAGTGTCGCGCTTTCTTCGATTCTGGATCAACCTAGTACCGTTCTCGCTAAAATTATGTTAAAAATTGTAGATAATAAAGGTGTTTATCGCCAAGCAAGAGCTGTATTAGACCCAGGTTCACAAATTAGCTTTTTATTATTTACCGTGCGCAAATAAATTGGATCTACCGCGTTTTAAATCATCTACCGGCTTCTCTGGTGTAGCAGATACTTCAATTAATTCCACATTTGTGATTTATCTATTCGGCCTACAGGCAAAAATGACGTCTGCATAAATTTAATCGCATTGATTTTAAATAAAATTTGTTCAGAATTGCCTGCTGACCATCTCAATTTTGAGACTTGTTTGCATTGAAAAAATTTGAAACTTGCTGATCCGCAATGGTATAAGCCAGGGCGTATTGATATCCTTAAGGTGCCGATTTATACCCTTATGCCTGTTTTACATTGACAATTTCTTCGAGAATTAATTCATGAAGTTCACGAATTAGAGCATGTTCTATTTTCCGTCAAGTTTTGCGTGAACTTCAGGAGTACCAACATTGAAAATTTGAACACAAGGAAGGTTATATTTTGATACTGGTTTTTGTTTGAGGCATTAGACGAGGAATAGAGGAGAGTACATAATTTTAAAGATAATATTGTTGACTGAAGAGATAATCCTCACCCAACGATAATATACTTAGATAAAAAGTGTGTGAAATGTTACAATGTTTTATTTATGTATTCCGCTACCAAGGCACAGCTCCCTCATTCACGAAATAATCACAAAACTCCTCTCGGGCAGCAACGCAAGCATGTCTTGCGGTGAGCATGTTTGGTAAGAAAGTCCAAATTGAAATATTATATAGTCTTTATAAAGCTCTTCTAGGATGGAACTAGGACATTCGGGTCTCAAAAATTATGTAATGTGCAACATGCAAATGTTATGGTTTGCACATTTTCCACATTCATATTAATCGTAGTAAAAAAACCTCAAAATCGTTTGGCTAAAATGCCAAATGCATTTTCAACTATTCTTCTAGCCAGACTTAATCTGTAGTTAAAGATGCTTTGGATGAAGATGGATATGGTTAGAAAATATGTTCTGATAGGGGAAATGCAGCACAAAAAAATAATTTTGTTATTTATTCTCTTGTGTTGGTATTTGCTAGAATCTGACATAAGGTGCCAAAAAATTCATCAATTTCTTCATCAGTGTAAAATAGAACTTGTCGTGAATTAATTCATCAATTTATTCATGAACTTATTCATGAATTAATTCATGAAGAAATTGTCAATGTAAAACAGGCTTTACATTCTTCGCGTTGGTTATATAATAAAATCCATCTATTCGCCAGGTCAGTAAGATTGTGGAATGTTTTCGAGAGGTGGAGCTTTAAAATTACTGGCCATAGAAATAAAACAATCACTAAATCTAGTGGCTTCGTTCTTAAGCCCTTCAACTTTAAAAAATATTCTTAGTTTAATCGAATATACTGGCAACTCGACAATATTTCATGAATAGATTGAGTTTGATGAGAATGGTGGGGAGCACATAATTCCGCGATGGAACCCCGTTGCTGCGTCCTATGCGGCGGACCACATTAGGAAGCAATCATGTCGTAATAAACCAGAAATTACGCAGGCTGCCGGAGGGCGCCGTGCGTAGAGCGCTCTACGCACCGAAATTCGGCTTTGGACCCGTATCTGCCGAGTGCACTTGAACGCAATTAGGAGAACAACATTATGGTGCCGCCAGATAACCGCCGTAACACGTAATCAGTTTATAAAACAATTTGTCCGGCCAGTGATGCGTGCATATTGTGTCGAAACTGGATTACTAATTGTAGTTTTGTGGGACCGGGGCGCACAGCGCCTTCCCACCCCACTGTGCCGATTGCATTTCGATCGGGCCATGTAACGCAAATACCTGGAGGTACCACTAATGAGTTGATTTATCAATTTAAACTTATTAACTATTTCCTTCTGGACTACACCTTAAAAATAGGACGACAAAGACCCACAAATCCTTCATCATAAAATTCCTTAATCAGTCACTGTCATAACATAGGAACCAATTTAATTTCTGAATGATTTCGTATAGAAACATTTCCCATAATCTTATACACATTGAGTATCAATAGATGAAGGCCAAATCCGAAGATTCATCACAAATGCCCTTGTTTGCATCCTCGATTATAAAGTTCTAAATCAAGGTTAATAAAATTCCAAATATCCCCACCACATTAAATCTCCATCCAGATTCCAGAAACTTTGCTGCAGTATACGACTGCATCTGGAAATGCAGGGAAATGAATTCTGGTTCTCTCGGCAAAATGATAAAGGTAATTTCTAAATTTTTCAACGGTCGGATAGTTACAAAATTAATTTTCCAACCCAACTCTCCACCAAGGATTCCCGAATTTAGGACGGGAAAAAATCGGCGGAAAACCACAGCCAGTATACCGCGACGGCTTAGTTTCCATTGCTGATGTTCATATATGGACCCAAATAAAATATACACTTTAATGCGAATCGGGTATGACGTGTTTCAGACTACATTTAAAACTTCATTGTAGCTACAAAATATGACAGAAAATGACTCGAATACTTTTTCTTCTAAAATTTATCACGTTCTATCGCGTGTGTTTGTGAGAGATTCAAGAGACACAATTAATTAATCCAATGGGTATTTTAATTAAACCATTTTCTGAACGGTTTCGTGAGTTTCACGAAATCTGGAAGACATTTTTTCAAATATCCGCGTATCCCCATAAGGAAAGATTTTAGATCCTTTGCTTTTTTACGTAAGGGAAATCTTTGGATACATTTTATTTTTCGCGGGTTTGACTCGATGTCATCAGGAGTTATGAATTCAACCTCTTGACGCGAAAATTCAGTTCTCACAAGCTGTATTTTATGTCTTGTGGGGGATTGGGATTATAAGCAGGACGCTGGTACACCAATACAACAATGTAACGTATACTTGAATTTATCTAAATATGTCTTTCCTCAAACAATTGAATCAAAATAACTTCGTGAAAGAGATTGTGAGTGCAAGAGAGTTAGTGGTTCGTGAGAAGCATGAAATTTTACGAATAGAAACACGTTGCGGTGAATAAGTGTTTGTCGAATTGATTGTATTAAAGAAATAAACCTGGAAGTCACAAACGGAAAAAAGACCTTCTTGATGAGCGTGTTGGAAGGACAACGAATATTTAATTTGAGGAAGAATGAATCCAACTGACAAGAGGGTACGCAATCATGTTCATGTGAAATCGCATCAAATTTTAAAATATGAAATCCGGATTTATGAAATGGTTCAAACATAAATTTAGAATATTGTAAAATACGCAAAATAAAACGTGAATATAGTAAACAGAACAATTCAAACTTATTAAATTCAAATCTGAATGCTCAGATTGTTTCTGAGCGCGTGACATATAAATACGTAAAAGTACATTTGGCTGGAATCAGTTCAATGTCATCGGTCCCAGGTGAAGAGTTGGTTGCGAGTAAATAAGTTCCCCGTCTAATACCATCTTACTGGATATCAGTTTTGAGAGCCTAGTACAAAATTGCAAAAAATAATTGCTAGAGGTGACGCTGGTATAAATAAGTTAAACGCTGCGTGCAAAGAGCACTACATAGCGTATTCAGAAAATAGATCTGTAAAGGAGAGACACGGAGCCGATTTAGAATTGCAAAATACAGCTTGGGAACGTGTTAAATCAAAAGACGTAAAATTTGGTGAAAAAGCAACAGTTCTTTTAGTCACGACTGCAATGAAAACTAAACGAAAATTCGGTATCTTTTAAAAAATATCGCATCGAGTAATACATTGATTAAACACAAGACAAAAAATGTAACAGCCACAAAAGAGGATAACCAAAATAAGAACCGTGGTAGAATAAGAAAACTTGTCGCAAAGTCTACATTAAATCAAACAATTTAAGTGTGGGGTATCTAGTGATTCTGTGCAAAAACGTTACCTAACATAATTTAAATAACCAAATTTTGGCCACGACCCATCACGTGAAGCCCACAGAACAAGAGAAACCGATTCCGAATGAGATGGCTACGGCAAAGTCGACAAGAGTCGGATACAGATAAAGTCAGTAATCTATGTAGCGAACTCACCCGGAATACTGCCTTCTGTAAACACCCTGTGGACCTCACGCTGTTGGTCGCTGGTGGAACCTGATAGATGTGGAAAAAAACATCCACAACTTGTTCAAAAGGTACACCGACACGTGGTCATCACATAAAAAAAAAGAAAAAACAGAAACTTATTAGCACAGCTCAAAAACGAGTGTTAAGTCCCGAAAAGAGATTTCCCAGCGAAAAATTCTGTTACGTAATTGTCCCCGTTTAATAAATGGCCGGTTGGCAGATTGGTCGCCGGAAGGAAGGGTTGATAGCCTCCTTACCTTTTCGAAGTAACAAGAAAGGCAATTGGTATTGTAACGAAAATTTTATCTAATTTCCGTTACAGCGTTTAAATGCAGTATTTAATTCCAATTCATTCGTCACCCCCCGTATAAACGTACCATTCTTATGAATGTTGCTCTGCTATCTGCAACCATCTATACAAGCTGATGCATAATAACTTGTCTACCTTGGTGTTCTTAAACAAACCATTTATTAAAGGGTATGTGCCGGTATTTACATTTTATTCATCGATTGAAGGTATGTATTACTAAAACAGTTACATTGATGTAATCACTGTCTGACGTTAATTATAAAGATAATATTCACTTTATTCAGTTTGCGATTGACTAGCGCGCCACGGTGCTTCCGTGTACTAACGTCACTCTGTGTGTTCAACGTTTCTACTAGTCTAATATCAGTGGTAAAAGTTTGGCAGAATTGACAGTTGACACCCTGGCCTGTCATCATCGTCTTAAATTGCGATTTCCGATTGTTTTTCTACATAGATTTAGCTTCCCAAACCTTAGGTTATAAATAGGCCCGGCGACAGACATCGGGACTTCCCTCTCGAATACTAGTGGTAAACTTCGCGTCAGGGGAAACTTGGCTTTGAATTTCCTGTCTCGGAGATTTCCATGTGAAAATCTCCTTCAAAGCCTAGTTTCCCACTTTATGGTCGGCTTAAGTGGTTTTGTATAGCGTGTGCTTTTATTTTCGTTGTGCTAATTTGGTTTTTCTGTTTTTACATGTAACTTGCAAGCACGTGGCATTAAGCTGTGAGAGTGGACCATTTCCACGCATTTTTCGAGTTTCAACAGCAACCTGCTGCAGCTGTAACCACGGAGAGTACCCATGGGAACACAGTCTGGGTGAGTATCTGTTCAATTTTTAATAATTTCTTATTAATAACGTCACGTTGACGACTTCTTGAGCTACTCTCACCGAGGCTTGTTGCCCCTTTTCTCTGTGGGCTGCACGCTGCAGGCTGTGGCCATAATTTGGTTGCAAATTTGTTTATTAGCACAGACTTAGTAAAACGAAGCCTTAAGTTGGCCGATGCACGTAAATTTTACCACGGTTCTTTTTTTGATTATCTGGCCGTTATATTTTTTTCGTCTTGCGTTTCGATATCGAGTGGAGAAGTCGACAAACCTTTTGTATTTTATTAATGTTGCCTTTTATCTTGTAAATATAGTACAGTAAACTTATAAGGCAGGTTCAGTCAAGATAATTGATCGCTTTATCGGGTGCAAGTCGCTGAAACCAAGGCATTCCTAATGGCGGTAAATGAGTCCTCACAACTTCTGGTCCATTCCCACTTCCGGTTCTTACGCAACAGATCCGTCAAAGGTGCAAGAATGGTACTAAAGGACGATAAAAATCTTCGGTACGAAATCATTCCAATAATACGACGAACCTCGGTCGGGTTGGTGGGTGGTTTTAAATTAAGGATGGCCGTGACCTTCTCGGAATCGACATGAAGGCCTCTATGATCCACCACAAATCCGAGATACTTAAGCTCAGGTCGACAAAACTGACAATTGTCCCTCGAAAGTGTGATGCCCGCCGCAATAAGACGCTTGAAAATATCCTCTAAAATCGCTAAGTGTTGCTCAAAAGTTTCAGTCACAACAATAATATCATCCAAATACACAAATACATTAGGCTCCATTCCAGCACCCAAAAGACTATCAATAACACGCCGCCAAGTCGCAGGTCCATTAGTGAGGCCAAAAGGCATCCTCTTAAAATGATACAGTCCTCTACCAGGGACAGTAAAAGCCGTCTTCTCCCTAGAATTCTCCGCAACCGGTATCTGCCAATATGCTGACTTCACATCCAAAAAAACTCAAGTACTTGGCATTTCGAAGCTTATCCAAAATGGAATCCACAAAAGGAATAGGGTAAGCATCCTTCTTTGTGACTCCACTCCACTTATTACCTTCGCCTCGCTTTGGTACGAGTAGCACGGGACTCGACCAATAACGATACGGCCTTAACCGAATTGGTTCAGAGTCAGTGCGAATTAGATGTTCGACCAACGAAGTACAACCAAGACACTCGCCCATTTGTTGGAAATATTTTGAGGTGAGAGCTTCAAGTTGAACGCACTGCGCCGGCTGCAAGCCAACAGCTGGAGTGAGGTTAACTAATGAGGCTACCTCCGGAACGGAATCACAAAAATACCAAGACTGATGATACAAATCAGGAACAATTCTCATCTGTCGGAAAAAATCAACTCCCAAAAATCAACGAGTGTGGCAACTCGGGTACAACTAACATTCCAAAAGTCAGTGTTTTATGCTTCAAGCTGAACAGCCACAATTCCCTCCACAACACAACGCTGATGATCAGCTACAATACAGCTTCTTTGCGGCGTGGGATACAGCTGAAGACCCAACTTACGAAGCAACTCCCATCCCGTACTTCCTACTATAGTGGCATTTGAACCACTATCTAATAATCCATAAAATTTTACATCAAAAACTTTCACTTCCAACTAAGCACGTTCATCTCCAGTACAACGTGACAAAACGTAATCTAAAACAGGCATCAAATCAACCTCTTTGGCCATCAAAACAGTGGGGTTCGAACCTACCAATTGGCCAGTTAGCAATTCGCATGTCCGTTTCCCGAACGATTACAAACTGGACAGGTTCTAGTTGTCTCTCCATACGTCCACATTTAAAACAATGACGTTTAGGCGGCTCAGTGCAATCTTGTCGAAGATGTCCTGGCTTACTGACAATTCCAGCACAACAACGAGGTCTGCGCCACATTTACTCGAGCCTCAGATGACACTTGATCACCAGAACGGGTCCTCAATTCGGTAGAAGAATGGCCTGATGCGCAATCATCAAAAGTGACAGCATGAACGTTAGCCTGTCGATGCTTTCGGTACATAAACTCTGGCTCAGCGACACAATTTGGATTCGAAGGCGGAGGCCGTAGTCTCTGGCTACGCAACTAAATGTCCTCAATTATTTGAGCTGCTGCTTGTAATTCCTGCAAGGTGTTGATAGGATGAAGGGCCAATTGCTCTTGTAACCCTAGCAAAAGATTCCGTCTAATAAGGCGAAGTACTACCATATCACTAGGTTGGTGAGCCAACTTATTAAAGAGATTCTTCATTTGTGCAATAAAAATCACTGTTCGCTCCCCAGGTCCTTGGGTCCGGTTTCTGATGTCCTGCCAGATGTCCTCTTCATACTCCGCAGGAAGAAATGTCCGCAATAGCATGCTCTTGAGTTCTTCCCAAGAGTGAACAGAGTCTTTGATAGCTCGAAACCAAGAAAGTGACGTTCCGGCAAATAATATAACCGCACACTTAAACAACTCCTCAGACGACAAACCATAAGCCTGTCCCAACTCCTCTGCTCTCTCCAGGAAACCAGTCAAACTCCCAGTTCCATCAAACTGCAAATTCCACTTCTGAATGGTGGCAAAACTCTTAGACAGACTCCCATTAGCAGTAGAAGCATTAAGCCGTTGGCTGCCCGCTGAATCGATTCGATGCTGCTCCCGAACAGTACCGCCAGAATAAGGAAGGTGATGCTCTCGCGGCGAAGAAGATACCTCAGGTCCAGGATTAATATGGTAAGATTCCTGAATCTCCGCCTCAGCCGATGGTCGAGATGGCCGCTGATCACCATACAACCCTGCAACATGAACAGAACGAGAAATACTCTGAGATACATCAACAAGCGTTCCGATAGGAGGTTCCAACATCGAAGAAGCCTCACGTCGCTCCTCCGGACTACACCGAATATGAACAAACTCATTAGCGGCATTCTCATGAGGAAACTTCCCAACTCTTCCCAACTCTGCCAACTCGTTAAACTTCAACTTACAGGTCTCTAACACCTCGGTCTCATTAAGGTTGAAATCAGCAATCTCTGGCAAACTTCCCAACCTTTCCAGACGAACAAAAGCCCTATGTCTCTTCCTCTTCTCTTCCACAGTGCCTTCCTGACCTGCACCTCGAACCAAAAGTTCACCAAAAATTCATCAGACTCAAGTCTATTAATCTCCATATTGATCTAAAATCAATAAACCAAATCTCCAAAAATGAAAAAAAAAATCGTCGTTCACCTACCTAGAGTGACAAAATTTCTACCAAAATACAAATATCTGACGTTAGTGTGATACAACAAAAAAAAATGGTTTCGATACAGTATTCTCGACTAAGGGCACAAATGAACTCCAAGGCAATTCTATAACTCATACGATACTATATCCATAACACCAAAACCAAACTAAGATCCCTCAGTCACAAACAAGTCAAAAATAGAAATGTTTTTTTTTGTTAAAATAAAATAAACTTTTTATTTTATTATTTTTTAATTAATTTTTTTTTTGTTGTTCTACTTTATTGGTCACTACTCCTCCCTTTTTCCTGTATCTTTATTACATTGTGTACCACTCACCCTCTCCTTTCTGAGGAAGGTGAAAAAAAAAAGAAAAAAAAATTACCCAAACTTCCAATAAAATATGCAAAATCTCAGTCTTCTAAGAGACTAAAAACACACACAATGTTCACTATGATATCAATAAATTATCCACCATCCGGAAAATTGCGCCAAATTTATCTCGAAAGTTAAAAAAAAATTACCGAAATCCCTCGCACAACGTCACTGTAAGTTTCACTACCAATAAGATTTATAAAAAAAAATAAAAAAACCCTCAATATGATTAAGAAAAAAGTCCTAAAATTTTCTAAAAAAAAATTCAACGCCACTGATATACCCCAAAAATTGTTGCTCTAATTTAACGCGCACTAAAAAGTAAACCGAGTCAGTCGTCACCACCAAAACCTACTGAGAATCCTCAAATACTTAAACAATAAATCTATATCTTAAATAACTCCTTCTATCTATAAAACGTTAGCTGCCATTCTTTGTTAGCACTCAACTTAAAAAAATACAAAGCAAAAAAGGATATCAATAAAAAAAGTTAATAAAAGTTGGGTGCCATTCTTTGTTGACACTAAACTCCAAAAAAAAATCAAATCAAAGGGGGTTATTAAGAAACGTTTGGCGCCATCTTTGATACGTAATTGTCCCCGTTTAATAAATGGCCGGTTGGCAGGTTGGTCGCCGGAAGGAAGGGTTGGTAGCCTCCTTACCTTTTCGAAGTAACAAGAAAGGGGATTGGTATTTAGAGTGCCCGAAGGGCCAAAAGTGGCTCGGACACTACCCGGCTTGAGTTGTCTCAAGGGTGGTTCGGTGGGTAGTCACACTACTGTTTCTCTCTAATATAAACTTCAATAAAAAGCACGACTGTCTCGTTTTAGCTTACTTTCAAGGATCAATAAATAATTAATATCTCAAGTGGCCACAATATTTGGCTTCTAGAAACTTACAAGTAAAACGCTGCCTAAGGGGTACGTATGGTAAATAAGCCTTACTTTATTGAGTCTCAAAAACAGACACAAGAAAGAAGTGATCACTTCCTAACCTAACAATATGGTCATGCCCGATGCGCGAGCAGAGACATTTGTAAGGTTACTCTATGTTCCCACCCCCTCAGCAATTAATTACTTTACGAAATTGAGGAATATTCAACGATAATGTAAAACTAGAATAGACGATATTCAGTGCGCTTAAAATCTAAGACAATTGGTAGGCAACAAGATTAACGCAAAATGGCTTATCTGATTCCTTCGGTGGTGATCTCTGAGTGGTACGTCACGATTGTAGTAATGTCCAAAAGCTCGAAGTAGTTCCAACAACTCTGCTGGCTGGCTGGCTAGCTACCGAGGGCCCCCTAATGGTTCATCAGGTACCCTGATGAAGACACCCTAGCCTACACCGTAATGGACTCCAAAAGTCTGCAGGCCCAATCTGTCGGCTGACCTGATCGGCAGACCTGGTCTTGAACTGCACCTGTCTGTGACTGCTTGATCTGTCACGCTCCTCCTGTTCAAATATCTGACGGGGAAACTTGAATTCCCCCACAGAATAGCCCTAAAGAAAAAGACTTAGATCCACCTCGAGTCCCAAGTTTATTCCAACTAAATTACTTGTGATGATATTGGGTGGCTAAAAGGTAGCTCCTTGATGTAAGAAACCGCTACAGACGCCCAAAATCGATGCTATAAAGCAGAAAATCCCATTAGAACACTTCAGCTTTCCTCAACCACAAAATGGCGTCTCACCTGACACGGGAAAGTCGCTAACGAATCCGAAAAACTCGCAATAACCGAAGAACGCAAACTCCAAAAACGTACGCAAAAACTCCACAACGAATGCTAGACGGCAATATTTACTGCACATTAAATCCCGAAACTTCGGATAGATTATTTCACGGCAGAAACAAACAAAAGAGAGCGAGATTCTCTCCATTTTTTTTATAAAAAGCAAACCGTGTTGCCAACCCACAAAATAACAAAACACAAACTATTGTGTTTTGTTAAATTGTCTGGGGTACTAACCCCAGACAATTTCCAATAGCGCCGACTTTATAACGCATTATCGCGCTCCAAATTCTTGCCTAAAACCCGCGCATGCCTCTCGACAGCCGTTCGACGACCGACTGCCACCGACGTCACTGCCAAAACGGCAGCATGGCGGACGAAAACGCCAGCCACGATCGTACACAAAACAAACTCCGTCGGAATACCATTTCGTACACGACAGTAGAGTATCTAGGCGCCTAAATTCAAGGCGAAGCCTACGTCGGGTCGGACACGTAAGCATTCCTCGGAAAAATGCGTGACTCAGAGTTTCAGTATTGTTTAGTTTTTTTGTAGTGTTTTCTAGAGTGTCAACAACGCATAAAATAAGGCCGAAAATCCACAATCTCGCAGTACAAATGGCAAAACTGGAGGCAGAAATGAACACAAGACAGCCGGCCACGAAATAGAACAAAAATCAGGCCAAAACATTAGCCACTGGAAACGCAACAAAATTTCAAAACAATCCCCCACATAGCGCAACAAAACACGACAAAATAGGGTTCCACAACCAACAAATAAACCAGGGCAACTCTCCAGAGGGAATAGGGACAACAATACAACCCCAGTAAAAGAGGTAACCCGGTTATTTCCGTGCAAATCTCGCAATTAATCGTTTACAACTTTGTAGGCTCACTACGTCTCGATAGAGTGCAGTAGGTATGTTTAAAGATGACCCAAAAGTCGTTTACCAAGGCAGTGTGACCCACCCCACTCTACAAGCGAGGAAAAACCAAACGTTTCTCACTACCATTGTCCTACTACTTATTTTTAAGGAGCCTTCAAGCACGATTTAACTAATAAAATTATGATGATAATAATCATAATTTATGATATGATAATAATATTTATTTTTAATATGTGGGCTTAAACGTCAATTATGAACGTAACAATTCGGAACTTAACTTCACGTGATGCAAACCTTACGAGTGACAAAATTGGAAAGCCGGCCGATCCTTGTCGCCGGGCCTATATATAGCCTTTTATAGCCTTTCTTACAATATGACGACTTCCGCCTTCTAGAATGTCAGAAGGTTTTAAAAGTTAAACTTATCTAAAAAAAACTCGGAAACCGAACAATCAAGACAGGCTGGGGTGTCAACTGTCAACTCTGCCAAACTCTTACCACTGATACTAGATTAGAAGGAAATGTCGAAAATACAGACCGTGGCACTACCAATCACAAAACAGAATAAAGTGAATATTGTCTTTGTGATTTACGTCAGACAGTGTTTACAACAATGTAGTTGTTCTAATAATACATACCTTCAATTAATGAATGAAAATTAAACACTTTTGCAACCCGGCACATACCTTTTTATACTGTTCAACAGTTTGGTTCTGAAACAGCTTGTATAGGTGGTTGCAGATAGTAGGGCAACATTCTTTATAGTGGTACGTTTACGCGTGGTGCAAAACGAATGGATCGGAATTAAAGGGACATTTAAAACGTCGAAAAGAAAACTAGACAAAATTTTCGTTACAATCGGAGTAGTACATTTTCTGGACGTTTCTAAATTTAAATGGTCTGTATTTATATTCCTTTAATGTTCTTTGGATGAAACTGTAACTAAAATCTAAATCCCTTACAGTTTGATTTATCGACCTTTCTCCATCTTCTTGAAAATATAATAATGCTGTTTCTTTATCCCCTTCTTACTTTCTTCCTATTTCCAACCAATCCTGTTTCCTGAAATTTGTTAGCATATTTAATGAAATATGTTACATCAGGACATCTTAATAATAATAATAATAATAATCCTTTTTAGAACACGTTATGACAACCTGGCGCACTAAGATACAACTCAGAACCGCAAACAGTAACATCGAGACCGACACAATCAACATCCAAAGAGGGATTTTCCAAGGAGATTCACTCAGTCCACTGTGGTTCTGCATGGCGATGAACCCTCTATCACATCGGTTGAACTCTACAAAATATGGCTTCGCTATCAAAAGCAACAACGCAGAAGCGATCAAGTTGAATCACCTATTATAACGCAAATGCGCAAATGCTTAAAATTGTAGAGGAGTTCTCCAGGGACATCGAAATGCTGTTTGGACTGGACAAGTGCCGCACCCTTAATATCATCCGGGGAAAGCTCGAACAAAGCGCACACGAGATGCAGGACGGCCAGGAGATCGAAGCAATGAGCATGGGAGATACATACAAGTATCTCGGGATGAAACAAGCTCAAAGGATAGACCATCGAACAATGAAGACTGATTTAACGAATGAATTCATCAAGAGAGTAAGACAAGTAATGCGAACTGATCTTAACAGCAGGAATTTGTTTAAGGCCCTGAACACGTATGCGTGCTCTGTACTCAGCTATTCGTTCGGAATAGTGAATTCGACCAACACGGACATCAACAACCTGCAACGAAAAGTTAGGACACTACTGACAAAAGCTCATAAACATCATCCCCGTAGCGCCGTAGAAAGAACAACTCTGCCACGTCAACTAGGAGGAAGAGGATTGGCAGATCTCAGCAAGCAATTGGACCAACAAATATTAAATCTGCGTAATTATTTCTACAGGCAGGCCAACAGCTCCACACTACATAGGGCTATATGCGGAGCAGACGTCTCAACACCGCTACGTCTGACGGAACACGAGCGTCAAAATCACCACCGAACCGACAACGATAAACTACAGAGGTGGTTGGGGAAGCCGCTGCACGGGAGGCATCCTAATGAGGTTAACCAGGAACATGTCGACAAGTTAGCGTCGAACTATTGGCTGACCTCGGGACGAATGTTCCCCGAGACGGAAGGCTTCCTACTGGCCATACAAGGTCAGGTCCATGCAGAAAGCGGTACTACTTGCGACAGCCCGAACCGTCAGGAAATTTATGGGGAGTGCAGGAACGTCCAACAACATCAATGTCACCTAAGGCCCGACAACATGGCAAGGGTCTCGTCCGAGCCAGATCCTTATGGTATCCGGGATACCCGGGATCTGAGTGAATGTTCCCCAGAGAGGGAGTGCGAATGCCTTTTGGCTAAGTCGATAAATAGTAATAATAATAATAATAATAATAACTATAATAATAATCACGATCAAAAGAGGCTAATATTTCAAAATGTAAAAAACTCAAGGGTAAAAATATATCTGTCACATCAGATTAACCGCCACATGAACAAAGGCAAAAAAAGAAAACATCTACTAGAAAAACGGCGGTATACACAGGATAATAATTGTTACATCCCTGGCGATAAACTTTATATTAACAATACATCATACACTGTTGAAGACCTAGAAAGTGACGAAATATCTGAACAACGAAAAATTAACAGCGCACCTTCTACACCTTCTACTCCAATATTAAGAAAAGACACCAACGACGAAGAAGCTATTGAAGAGATTGTTGCTAGGAAGGAGACAAGGGCAAATCAAGAGACCAAATTACCAGTGAGTGGAAAAACCCCAGCCAACGGTGATAATCAACAGCAAATTTAATAGTAAACAGAATAGTCAGGAGAGCGCTCAGGCAAAAAACAACAAAATCCGTTCTCGTTCTAAGAACTAATATCTGTGACCTTTGAACTGGTCTATAACTCCTGTACATTTTTTTGTTTTACTCTGTGTTACTTTGTCTTCCTTGTTTGTGCGGGAACATTTCGTTGATATTGTATTGCATTATTAGATTTTTAGAATTGTGAGATATGAATGTTTTGCAATAAGGTAATGAATTGGAAAAATTTGCAGAGGTTGAAACAGAAGTCTTATATAATCATGATAATCTTCAAGCACAAAGGAGCGAAAACGAATTATCAATATTTTATTTAAATATACGGAGTACTGCAAAAAATTTTGACAAGCTATTGGTTTTGTTGGAAAGTATTGGCTACAGTTTCGATATAATCATTTTAAGTGAAACATGGCAGGTTTCTGACATACAAAGCTTCTCGATTGAAGGTTATAATTCCTATTATTCTGTGGGTACTTTCAACCAGAATGATGAAGTTGTTGTGTTTGTTGTGAAATCAATTCAGATTGAGTTTCAATGTCTAAGATATACTGAAAGTACATTTTTTTATTGGACTTTAAGGCCTGTGGATTCCAATTTACATTGATGTCACTGTATAGAGTATATTCAACCAGTCCGAAATTGTTTAAGAAGAATTGAGTTCGTTATTGCAAAGAATGGATCGAGATCGAATCACAGTTTTAGCCGGTGATATAAACATAGATATAAGAAGAGCAATACAGTGTCGTCACAAATAATTGTTTAAACATTATGGCGACAAATGGATTTCTTAGCCAAATAAATAAATCGACAAGAATAGACGGAGAGACAAAATCTGTCATTGACCACATATTTACTCGGACACCTAATAAGGTGAAGAATATAGTTAAATACAGCCCTCTCATTCTGCAGTGCAACGTCAGAGACCACTTCTCAACAATTCTGAAAATAGACATAAATGCGTTAGGGACTAAAAATATAGAACCAATTGGAAGTAAACAATTTTCCCAAATAAACTATATTAGATTAAATCAGCTTCTTAAGTATGAAAAATGGGAGATAATGAGCGATATGTCTGATCCAAATCAGTGTTTTGATAATTTTGTAGGAATTCTTCAAAAGCATATAAATTAAGTAACTAGAGGAGTGCCATTTAGATCAAGAAATCGTGCTATAAAACCATGGATTACCATTGCATTCGAATATTGCAAAGATATAGATCAGTCAGAAATGAACTAAACAGTATGATTAAGAGAGCAAAGAGAGATTATTTTTCAAGGCAAATACGGGAAAACAGACATGACATAAAAAAATACATGGAAAATTAAAAATGAAGCTTTAAACAAACAAGTTAAATGTAAAAAAAATTATTTTAAATGATAAAAAGGAGACTCTATAAACGACACAAAAGAAGTTGCAGATATATTTAATGAATATTTTATAAAGATTGGAACTAATTTGGCTGAAAAAATTGACAGCCGTAAAATAATTGCGGACAGAAGTAATATAGTATCTTTTTTTCACCCCTACAAGTAAATGAACTAGAAAAACATATGAAACAACTAAGAAATAACTCCTCACCGGGATATGATATCTGCAAAGACGATTAAAATGATTAGTAATTAAATAAAAACCCCATTAAGAAAAATATTCAACCTATGTATTGAAAAATGAATATTTCCCCGGGCTCTGAAATACTCATTAGTAACACCTGCTTATAAGAGTAATAGCAAATGATGTGAATAATTATCGTTCCATTTCAGTAATCAATAACTTCGGTAAATTGCTTGAAATGGTCTTAAAACTGAGAATAGCAGGACATCTCAATCACAATAATATACTGTCAAAATTTCAATTTGGATTCCGAACAAATTTGGGCACTGAGGAAGCAATCTATGAAGTGACAAACGCCATATATGATGCTCTAAATAGAAATAAGAAATGTATTGCCATATTTATCGACCTAGCTAAAGCTTTGGATATCATATCACATGACATTCTGATCGATCCAGTTGACTGTTGACTGTGCGCCGCGCCGGCGGTCGCAAGGTGGTGCCGCGGAAGAATACAATCAGTTAACTTGGAACGGCGCTGGAGTGTGCTTCGTTTTTAAGCATTATCGTTCGTCCGGACTACACGACGTTGAGATCGTTCCCTGTAATTTTGGTTTTTGATGTTTAATCGAAAGTAAAATAAAAACATATATCTAAAAAACACTCTTAAGAAAAAATAAAAAGTAATTCTACAAAAAACAAACGATTGCACACAGTTAGTGCAATAAATGTTCAAAGAGGCCACCATCTGCAGCTAGGCAATAACCTAAACGGTCATATAAACCTCTCAGAACATTTGCTAGCATGTTTGGAGTGATCATTTGAAATGAATTCGATATTTTCAATCGCAATTGGTCCAAATCATTCGCCTTGTCTTCCCGGAAGCCATATATTTGGGACTTTACGTATCCACACAAGAAAAAGTCATTAGGGGATAAATCGGGGGAGCGTGCCGGCCACGGGATGGTTCCCGACCACTAAGCAAACGATTCGGAAATACAGTATTTAAGTAATCTCGAACCGCTCTGCAATTATGCGCCGGGCAACCATCTTGCTGAAACCAAATTTCATTAAATCTGTGACCTACAACCCGCCTAATTTCTGGAATGACTTGCTGCTGCAAAAGAGTCAAGCAAGTAGGGCCAGTTAGGTTTCCATCAATAAAAAATGGTCCGATCATATTTTCTCCGAGCATACCACCCCAAACGTTTACTTTTGCGGGGTACTGTGTTCGAAACTCATAATATTTATGTAAATTTTCCGGCGACTAATAACGAACGATCGAAGGATTATGTCGGCCATGTAGGGGAAATGACGATTCATCGGGAGTAAATTCCAATATGACCCCACCTATGAGAACTCTGGATGTTTTGGAGTGAGAATACTATCCGAATCTGCCGACACTCATTTTTAAAATAAATATTACATCATGTATTTCTATTTATTAGCTTATAATAATAGCCTTCTTTAATTCATTGACAATGGCGGCGATTTCGTTGCCATGAGAATTATTTCCGGCGTTTTGGGATGCCACGAGCAGTCTATATCTCTCTATTGATTCGTGTATATCATTCCAGTTCACGTATTCTACCGTTTTTTTGTTAAAAGTTAAACTCATATCGTCACCATCAATCGAAGTAGTCGACTTTGAACGTGCGTTTGGTTTCCTTACAGGTATGGTAGTTCCCCTAAAGAATGGTTTAATGATTTGGATGTACTTGTCTCTAGATGTACCCTTCAGTTTTCCAGTTGCATCCAGATGGGCACCAGTGATGCGTAAAATAGATTTGTAGTTTGCTCTGTCTTTTTCTTCATTGTTTTGTGGCTTATCGTGAAAAATTAAATTATAGAGTCTTTTTGTACCAGGAAATCGGGCGTTTCTGTCGACAATAAGATCTCCTGTCGTTATATCAAAATCGATAAGTTTGTTTCCCAGATACCATCTTGACTGAGAAGCTTCATAAACCGGACCATAAACATTGTCTATTATCGATGATTTGTCATTGTAGTCTTCGATATAGGGTAGTGCAATCTCAGGGTACGATCCCCTGTATTCTTTGCGAACTTCTGAAGGGTTCTGAGGTATGTCACCATAGTCGCCAAAAGTACAGTGTCTTCAGTTGTCTTGTTTTGAAGGAAAGGTAAACGAGATTCTATGCTTGTTTTCAGCGCTTCAATCTTCCTGTTTAGTCTATCTTCAATTCCTTCTGCTTGCGATTTATCTTCTGTTTTGAGGGGATTCCATGGCACTCTTGACTTGGCAGATGCCTTTAAAATTCCTATTTTGCTCAAATTTACACCCTGCAGAATGGAACTCCCTGTATATTTTTTATTCAAATTTGGTATATAGGGGTTTCGGGGTGTTCAGATTAACGCTGTGGGGTCAGATTTTAAATAAAGAAATCGCTAAATGATTTTCGTAAAAATCGGGGATATAAAAAAATCGCAGCCGGCCCTGGATTTGCATTTTGAAAATGACAGAAAGGTCAAAAGAAGCGGTTTTTGAGGCCTTTCGAACAAAAAAAGGTTTTTGAAAATATCTCACAAAATACATTTTTTATCGATTTGTATAGACTTCAAAGTAGACACCCTGTATGGCTGTAAACTGGCAAACGATTCGAGTGGACATATAACACATATATTTCGTTGGACTCGCAATTTCATGTAGGTTTCAAATATCCATTAATATACAGGGTGACCCGTTAAAAAAACATACGTTCTGTCTATACCTGAAATATGCGACTTTCAATTGTTTTTCTGATAAGTGCATTGAGATCGCAAGAAAATTCTCTACAACTTTCGTGTTTATCATTTTTTTCTAGGACCAAAATTAAAAAAAAATAAGGGGTGGGCACGCAATCTTTAAATAATACCCTGTACATATAAACTTGACTTGCATAACAAAAATGCTCCCTGAAGAACAGAAATAGACGAGTCTCGGCGAATTCTGAAATGTTTTCCGATTTTTTAATTATAGGGAGGTCAAGTTTTCGTTGAAAGACCCTGTATAGTAGTTGTAACGGAAATTTATTCAAATCTCCGTTGCAACAGTTTAAAACTTTGGCTCGCCCGATATACCCATATATAATTTTATTAGGGTGATTTGTATGTTTCCTATCGGAATTCTAGGAACTTTTCGATATTTTTAAATTAACTTTGAACAATTAAATACAATAAAAGAAACTATTTATTACACTGAGGTATGTATCTGGTCAACAGATTGAAAATGCTGCTAATTGTTTTAAGAGCGCCTAACTTTAATTAGTTGTGAACTATCAACCAACTGTTCTGCCTAACTAATATTTTGTGTTTTTTCGGTTTCAGGAAAGGTTTAAATTTTTTCATAAATTTTTTCATAATAGCTTTTCTCTACATTTTCTGTTTGAAATCTCGAATCCCGGAAATTCGATATATTGACAGAGCGAGGCTATATAAAAGGGGCTTGACCGAAAATTTCTAAAAACGCGACAGGTTCGTGAGATTATGCACGTTTAATATTCTTTTGATTTAATAAAAAAATTTTGTATTTTGTATTTATTTCCATACAACCACGACCGAGGAGCTTCGTTCGTGAGTTTAGACTTTTTTACGGTCCAAAGAGATTTTGGAATCGTTTGGAGCTGAGCCGCGAGGGTTGATCTGCCTGCGGCTATACACAAGAACCTGGGGTGAGTATTAAAGGTTTTCGTTGAAATTTAGGCTTTGCCACCTCTTTGACAAAATATCTCATCTTCCAGATTTGATATGCCTCTTGGGCGTGTTAATAGCAATTAATTTCCTGAACAGGGCCCTTTAGCTTTTTGATTATTGTATTTTGGTTTGTGAAAGCGTTCATTTTTGGAGTTATTGACACACGGTTTTTCTTTAACGGTTCCTTATTGACTTAGGTCTCGTAGTTTATATACTTTTGCCCTGAATCAACTTTTCTCTAGTACCGTAGCCTTGTCAAGCAGGCCAATATATTTTGTTGTTATTTTATTCAACTAGTTTTGATAATTCAAGTAAATTTTGATATTTTTTGTGATGAACTTGTCATTAGATATATTTTTTCTGAAACTTTATTAATTATACAGGGTGGTTTATTCATAACTACATTACACTAAAAAATACCAACTTTTTTTTAAAGCCGGAATTATTTTTTTTCTAAACCGCATTTTTACCTATTTGGCCCTCTATTTACGGCTGCCACTGACTTGTTTTCAGGGCGCATGAGGTATCGGATGACGCGCTTGCCGTCGTGCGCGTCAGCATTGTTGCCAGATGTACGCAACTATCGTAAATTTAAAGGAATGTTTGCAGTACATAATCATTTGTATTGTAGGCGAATGTTCTGCCAAATGCTTGCGGAAATTATCGACAAATGTTAAAGCTTACCTCTTGTAATGGTTAGTTTTGGCCTGAGACAACTTAAGGGATAAATGCCAACGATAAAAATAAATAAAACGACTGCTTACGTGACCTTTTGAGTTTTGGATGCTTTATTAAGTACTTAACTAGGGGGCTTACATGATTTCGTGGACCTCGACACCACTGAGGACGATCTTAGATGTTAGTACAAGCCCCGAATTGGGGATGTGCTGACTGAAGCTGCAAATGTGCTGTTGGCTCCTGCCTGGACTTCATTTGTTGCTTCCCAAATCACTCCTATCTTTTTGATTTTATTGATGTTACACCGTACTGATGATTGCCAAATAGCATGAAACACGTGTATGCGGTTGCTAGTTTTTTTTGTTATCTAACTTTGAGTGCTTATGCCCATTATCACTTTTTCATGTATTTACATTTGCACTCACAATCTTACATCTTTGTTGTCATTGTATCTTGGGCTGTGAAGATTTCCACGCAGGTCGCTTTAGCAGCCTGCGTGGCGATGTTAGTACAAACCCCGAATTGGGGATGTGCTGCCTGAAGCTGCAAATGTGCTGTTGGCTCCTGCCTGGACTTCATTTGTTGCTTCACAAATCGTTCCTATCTTTTTGATTTGGTTGATGTTACACCCTACTGATGATTGCCAAATAGCATGAAACACGTGTATGCAGTTGCTAGTTTTATTTGTTTTCTAACTTTGAGTGCGTATGCCCATTATCACTTTTTCATGTATTTACACTCACAATCTTACATCTTTGTTGTCATTATATCTTGGGCTGTGAAGATTTCCACGCAGGTCGCTTTAGCAGCCTCCGTGGCGATGTTAGTACAAGCCCCGAATTGGGGATGTGCCTTGGTTAATGTTACACCGTACTGATGATTGCCAAATAGCATGAAACACGTGTATGCGGTTGCTATTTTTTTTGGTTTCTAACTTTAAATGCTTATGCCCATTATCACTTTTTCATGTATTTACATTCACAATCTTACATCTTTATATATATACAGTGTGTCCCAGGATAAGTGAAACGAGAGGTGTAAAAGACCAAAAATTTTCGAGTTCGAATTTGGCCATTTGGGGCCCAGGCCTGCTTGCCTAGAAAATAATTTTCATCATATTTTTAATTTTGAAAAATAAAGTAGGCCCTGACAGGAACGATTTATTTATTTTCTGTGTGGGTTAAGTGCCATTTCTCGAAAATATATCGAAAAATTGCATTAGAAAAAGTTGCTTAGAATTGAAAACTATGACCTGTGTTAATTTTAAAAATAATTGGCCTACTTTGATTTTTGCTCTCTTTATTTCCTATAAGTAGGTGAACTATCCTTGTCGTTTAAAATATCGAAAAACTTCATTAGAAAAAGTTATTCAGAATAAAAAAAAGTATGCAAGACTACGAAATTTTGACTCAATCGGCCTACTATGATTTGTTTGAAATAATGTCAAATAATGAAAGTAGGCCAATTATTTTGAAAATTGACACAGGGTCATAGTTTTGAATTATAAGCAACTTTTTCTAATTAAATTTTTCGACATTTTAAACGACAAGGATAGTTCACGTGCCTGTAGGAAATAAAATAGACGAAAATCAAAGTAGGCCACTTATTTTGAAAATTGGCATAGGGACAAAATTTTCAATTCTCAGCAACTTTTTCTAATGAAATTTTTCGATATCTTGTCGAGAAAGGGCACTTAACCTACACAGAAAATAAATAAATCGTTCCTGTCAGGGCCTACTTTATTTTTCAAAATTAAAAATACGGTGAAAATTATTTTCTAGGCAAGCAGGCCTGGACCCCAAATGGCCAAATTCGAACTTGAAAATTTTTGGCCTTTCACACCTCTCGTTTCACTTATCCTGGGACACACTGTATATAATGATAGTAATTTCCAATATTTCCCACAAATCCTTAAACATGTCTTATTTGTCCAAAATAATGCCAAAATTGAAGCGCCATGGTTTCAACAGGTATAATGCTTACAGTTTAGGTAGGCACACCATGTATAACCTAAACTAGTAACACAGTTGCAATGTATACTATTCTTCAGCTCTTTATCAACTTCTGGCAATAAATTTACTCGGGTAAAAATTCGACGCATAATTCACTGGGTGCAGCGCACGCATAAAGAATTCGCAATTATACGGGCCCGTTAATCAGGGGCATCTCCGCAATGTAAATCAATCTGCAGCGATTCATGGGGCGCCACCCATCCGGAATGCGGTGCCGGAATAGACCGGGTGGCTGCGGCCATGTTGTCTTGGCCCGCTCTGATTCAAGAGATTATGGGAGCTACAGCAGGCGCGGCCATTTGCTATGCGCTTGATGAGACCAAGAGGATACAAAATATATATAGGTCGGCAAGCTCTATATCAATAATTGACATATTATTTTATTACACTCACCACCTGTGCTCCCGGTAAGACAACCAGTGGCGTATACAGGGTGATTCACCTAAGGCTCTCCGGCTTCATATCTCAGCAACGAAATGAGATATTTCAGTTCCGTAAAAAAAGGCAGGTAGAGCTCTTTGAATACTTTATTTGTGTGCTCAAGTTACATTTTTTGTTTGCAGTGACCTCGAAAAGTGGTGCATCCGAATTGTCCCCCACTTTGAAGCAAATTATGCACTATAAGCAAATTCTGAAAAATCAGCAGTTTTTCGTTATCGCACTTTAAAGTTAGCAATGCATGCATGTGGAGAATCTGTAGTAGACAATTCTAAGAATATTTCCAAAAAAAAAACGATAAATTATTTTTCTGAGGAGTTCTTACGACTATCCTAATATCTCACAGAGTTGTTTTATCATTATTTCAAATGTACAAGGGGCTCAAGGAACAATTCCACCCTCTTAAATCTTTAAGTTTTTGTGATAAAACCCTTTTCAACAAAAGTTGTAGCTTATTCTAAATAGTTTTTTTGTGATTATACAGAGTATTTCTTAAAAGCCGGGCAAACGAAACATATGCTTTTTCAATGGGCACTAGGAACACCGTTTTTTAAATATTTAGTTTTCAAATATTATACTAAACCTATTTAATTTGGATTTGTGGATCGCCTGATAAAGATAGACAATTCATGCAATATGCAATAACAAGAAGAATAAAGAATAACTAAGGTAAGGTCACATCAAACATTTTTTGTTGTTACATTGACCGTGTATCTTTATCACGCGATCCACAAATCCAAGTTAAATATGTAGATTTAGTATAAAATTTGAAAATTAGATATTCCAAAAACATTAAAAGATAATGTTGTACCTATCGTTTTAACCGTAGATTTCAACAACTAAAAAGCTATGGGGTGTTCCCGTTAAAAAAGTATGTTTGGTCTGCTCCGCTTTTAAGAAATGCCCTGTATATTCATAGTATGGTTAATAAAAAACTGTTTATAGGCTACAACTTTTGTTTATAAAGTTTTTGTTGTATCTCAAAAACTTAATGAGTTAAGAAGGGTGTTGTTCCCTCGGACACCCTGTACATTTAAAAAGACAAAACAACTGCGTTACATATTAGGATAGTTGTAAGAAGTCCAGAGAAAAATATTTTTTCGTTTTTTGTTTTGGAAATAATCTTAGGATTGTCCACTACAGATTTTCCACATGCCTGTATGATACTGCCAATTTTAAAGTGCGTTAACTCAAAAAATATTGATGGGTCGAAATTTGTTTATAGCACATAATTTGCTTCAAATTGAAGAGCAATTCGGATGAATCACTTTTCAAAGTCACTGCAATCGAAATTATTCTTTCAACGGCAGGGCCATCTACAAATTTGCAATAGAAAAATTCAATTCCAGCCTAAGAATAAAGTATTTGACGAGCTCTACCTGTTTCTTTTTACGGAACTAAAATATCTAATTTCATTGATGAGATATGAGGCCGGGGAGTCTTAGGTGAATCACCCTATATAGTATATAGGGAGGGCGCTACAATACGGAATAATTGGTGGAGATGGGAAAACTACAACATAAAAATTTAAATCTTAACCATTTTAATTAACCCACCGAGTTTCCTTACTACACACTTTTCGGTAGGTACGCCTATACGATTATTTATTTTCACATTTTTTAATTGCTGTCGAGTTGTGCTTTGACAAGCCGCTAACATGCTGCCACGAAGTTCTGGTCGGGTCTGGGGTCTTCTAGCATACACTTTATTTTTTATCGCCCCAAATAAATAAATCAAGCGGCATGAGACCAGGCGATCTCGGTGACCAACGAATAAGAGGACTACTTCGTCCAATCCAACGATTAGGATGAATTATTATCATCTAGCTAAGCTCTCACATCCGCAGCATTATGGATAGGTGCTCCATCGAACTGTAAGTGAAAAAGTATAGATAATCAAGATCAAGTTCGTCAATTGCGTAGGAAAATTCATTTTCTAAAAATGTTAAAAAAAAATTTTTAAAATTTTCATTAAAAAAGTATGGTCCAATAATCTCCTCATTTAAAATGTCACAGAAAACATTTATTTTTGACGAATATTGTCGTTTACATTCAATTGTCCAATGTGGATTATCTTCGATTCACACGCGTATATTTTGTAATGATACAAAACCGTTTGTGGTAAACGTTGCTTCATCAGTGTACAAAATCTTTTTTAAAAAATTAGGATTCTCTAGGTACATACCTTGGAACCACAAACTATATTCCAATCTTCTATTAGTAGCTCCAGCTTCAAGTGTATGAAGAAATTTTGACTTAAAAGGTGTCTTTCCACTTTTTTTAAACATTTCCATATCTGACTATTAACTAGTGTCTCTAAGGCTCGAATTTGGATTAATATTGTGTTTCGGATGACGTATAAGTATTAAATCCTTGAGCTGCTTCGAAAATTACGGGTTCCGACCCCTACTAATCTTATTATTTCTACTTCTTCTTGGAAGGTGTTATTATTTTTATTTTTTTCCTTCGTCAGAGTAACGCACAAAATAGGGAATAAAGTAGGTACTTTACTTTGACAGCTAATAACTAAGGTAAACAACATTATTTTGTTAAATGGTATTTCTGTAATGTGAAATGTTTCAAAAAGAAGAGAAGAACCTTTTTAGTCAAAATTTGGTCATACATTTGAAGCCTTTAGATAATGAGAATGACATTTTGTTTAGAACATTCTAATTAATGTTTATACATTGATGAAGATTATAATTTCCTAATCGCTGAATTGTTTGAGGTACTTACCTAATCCCATTTAAAGAAATGTAACCTTATTGTAATGTTTTCATTAGATAATGTCAAAAATAAAAAAATACTAATAAGACTCCTCGAAATTTTGGTCCATAAAAATGATCGTAGTTGGCTATGATTACAGCTTAAGGACAAAAATACCTACCTAACGCTCTAATGCGTATTTTGACAATCGGTTCACAAATAAAAAAATTACTAGGGTGGGAACTTCTTAACGTGGACTCACGGTATATACAGGGTGTCCTGTTAATTATTGTACATAAAGCAACTTTATATATTTTGTGCCAAATTATTACGACAACTAACTCTGAAATGTCAATGTGGAATTGACTTATGTCTACATCTCCCAAAATAATCATGCTGCTGAACTGAAATTTGTCACTGTTATGTTTTTTGGGATGGAGAATAAGCTGAAGATGGCAATTTCTACGTATACATATACACCACTCGCGTTATTTTTGGATTGTGCTTTTACTCGTAGCTTTTTGAGGTTATATTTTTGGTATTTTTCGATGGATAAGATTTGAGAGCGGGAGATGAAAATGTTATGTTTCGAATGTTTGAGTCAACAGGTGTTTTGGGGCACACCTTTTTGCTGCAGAATGAAAAGTTGCACTAAAGTGATAGACCTGCAGGACCAGAAAGATAACCACAAAAAGTTACGAGATAATTTAATGCAAACTCGACTGAAAATTTAACGGGTAAAACAGAAAAGTGGCCTATATAAAAAATACCACAAATATTACAATTAAAATGTCTTCTAGTTAAAATAACACAGGACAAGTAGGTACAATGCAGAATGAACAGTAAACGTGAAAGTACCCTAAACCTGTCATTCTAGGGCGGTTACGGTTTTTTATTACAAAACTGCAATTTTCATGTTAATTGAAAGATTATGCGTTAAGACAGAAGAAAATTTGTTTGTCCGCAATCGTCGACTCCGACATCAGCAACATGTCACTCTAGCAACATGTCACTCTAGCGCGGTTATGTTTTTCTATTGCGCGACACCTAATTTTTAATTGAAATTTCCCATAGTTGCCTAAAAAAGTAGTCGATAACTTGTCCGACAAATTTTCAGCCCCGTTTCTTAAGTCCGACAACCTGAATAATATGTTAGTTATGGCAGGTTACGTTTTGCGATTACACAATTTCGGACAAAAATCACACGTGATAAGTTGGTACGTTTTTGAACCAAATATAGCACTGTCCGACAAAAATAGTAGACCAGATTGCCAGTCCAACAAAAAAAAAGGTTAAAACGGTGCATCCTCTCAGTACTGAAATCTTTCAACTGAATTTTAAACCACTTCCACCCAACCGATTGAGATGAAATTTTGCAAATACTTTTGGTTCTGGTGACAATGTTATCTAGTATACTCAGTATTGGCCGCCACTCAGAGATGGCTGATTACCTAATTCTTCTACATTGGTATCAAATGAAAGGATTTGACGAGTAGAAATCGATAAGGTAAGTGACGCTATATCTCCTCATCCTAGGTATAAATTGAAAGGGTTTGAGAGGTGGAAAACTATAGCGACATACTATGGAAATATTGCGGCCCCACCAACATGGCGAATTACCTATATTTCTTGACAACCTACTTGACATGGGTATCAAATGAAAAGGTTTGACGAGTGATAAAATAAGTGACGTCCTACTAAATCCAATATGGATACTTACTAAAAAGCACAAAATAACATAAAAAACATTTTTAAAACAATCTTTTAGTTAACCCATGTACTAAAACAAAATAAGTTTATGTTTTCGTTAAGATAATCCAATGCTAAATTGCAACAAGTTTGTGTAAATCAAAAAAATGCTTGTCGCGCGAAATTTTCATAAAAAAAGTAGCTACCAATTAATTTCATTGGACAGTGATTGGTTGATAAGCAAGTACCTACTTGCCAAAGTATGTATATTATTTACAATTCGAGCGACAAGCTTTTTGATTTACAAAAACATGTCGCAATTTGTCATATTGAGTTATAGTAACGATAACCAAAACAATTTTATTCGTTTTAGTACATGGCTTAAATAAAGGCCTGTTTTTAAAAAGGTTTATAATTTTTTATTTTTTCTTTTGTAGCTACGCCAGTATTCACTGTCTTAATAACAATGCATCAAAACGCTTTAAGTCAGACAGTATTTTTGTTTTGATATTGATTGGTTTGATTTGTCTTTAGAGACCACACCCAACGCATTAGTGACCCTGTAGCCCCAAAATTTCTTCCGAAACCATCACAGTCAGTCCTCACAAATATTATTTCAGTGAACTTCTCTCCACGGTGCAACCTTCACAACTAGAAGCCGACGAGGAGGGATGAAAACATTG
Organism: Pseudeuparius sepicola; assembly: GCA_963920635.1. Classification (NCBI taxonomy): domain Eukaryota; kingdom Metazoa; phylum Arthropoda; class Insecta; order Coleoptera; family Anthribidae; genus Pseudeuparius; species Pseudeuparius sepicola. The sequence goes on from OY987303.1 coordinate 34,104,093, forward strand.
AAAACAACATCATTATACAAGGGATATAACGAGTTATTTCTCCTGTATTTGATTTATGACGCGAACGGCGCTCCCTATGCTAATAGCAACATTTATATCCGTCCGAATTCGAAATAACTTATAGCTTTTTGAAGTTAATTTGTTAGTTTGATTTACGGCGGCCTTAAAATTCGCCGAGGAAAAACTCCCCCTTCGGGTTTCATTTTGTATACGAAATGAATTGTATTTATTATCATTGTTATGATAATTGTTCCCTGACATATTTCCCTCCCTCGCTAAAGGGCCTTTCATATTTATATGATATGTTCGGACCGGGGACTGGACTCTGTACGAACAAAACAGTTCTCCTTTCTTTAAAATGGCTGGTTATAAGGGTAATTTTTGAGCTTTTGCATAATATTTAACTACAATGTTAATACTGTGATAAACTATAATGGTTTTATTAAACAAAATTTGAATAGATATGCGAAATTGGCTCGAAAAATCATTGGAACAAAATAATAATTCTATGATTTAGATATATAAATGTAAAACCTATTGTACTCTTTCCGCATTTTTATTGACGCTTTTCTATTAGATAATGCTGAAGGAAAAAGCAAACCCTTTACTAGTTTAGTTTTTTTGCGGAGGTACTAAATTGGTTTAGATCTCTATACAGGGTGTCCCACTTAAATTGTTTTTTTATTATTTATCTCCTGCACAATTATTTATCTCCTGCACAATCTTCTACAATAGTGGCAGATTAGATTATATGCAGCTTGTCCCATATGTGTGGGTCGTCATACAACTTTGTTATTTGGTATGGCAAGACCTATATTGTTATAAATTGCGAATTAATTTTGTTTTGCACAATTTTGTTCTCGTTCCTTTTATGGTCCATGTAGTGTAATTCCTATATTTTCGCTGTTAAGAAAAAGTTTCAAATAAAAATTAAACGGTATAAAATCTACTGCAATTGCAGGAGATTATCTTAAATACAACTCCCATATGCCCGGGTCCTAATACAGACTTGTGATTTGGGGAGATCTGTATCAGGGCCGGCCTTAGTAGCCTTTGCGCCTCTGAGCAATATTTTTAATGGCGCCCCTACAATAGCGTTAAAATTTGTTAATAAATAACAACCAAATGAACCATAAAATTTATATCTATATTTTGGTATATAAAAAATACAACCTTCAGGTACAAAAAAATGCATATTGCACTAAAAACTTATTCTTTGGTTACATACCAGGTACAAGATACAACATTTACCTTAAGGCACTACTTACATATAATACTACAGAGAATTCTAGTGTTTTTTTCTAATCATTGTCTTCATAGTTGCGCATACACGTATACAACAAACAAAAAATAAGTTATAACAGAAGAATATACGTCTATGTAACTATGAAAATAATGATTTTAGTAAAACCAAGAGTTGTCTCTGAAGATTAGGGTACTTAACGAAATTTTACAGACTTGTAGTTCACCGGAATTAGGAAAATTTTCCGACCGCAAAAACTACCACAACCTAACCGAGTGCAAAAGTTAGGTTTTGACAATGCAAAAAAAAAGTTTTCACACGCAAAGTCGGCCACGGCTTGGCGCTCAGGAAGGGTGATGATAATGCACGAATTTTCTTGTTTTTTTCGCTGTTTTTTAGGTTTTACTCAAAAACTACACATTTTACAGGAAAAATACTTCAGGTTATTTTAGATATAAGCAACCTCATGGAAAGGATTTACAGGAGTGGATATAGCCGAGTGGGTAAAGGCGCGTACCTAGGAAACTTCATTTATTTCATCGTATGTTCAAATCCTACACAATGCTTTTTCTTTTTTAAATTATCAACGAATATCCAGATTTTAATTTTACTTTTTATTGTATAATGTTATAATAGTAAACGATATAATATGCATTTTTGTTGATAATAATAATAATCGTTTGTAGACATCGCTTTTTCATGCAAACGGAAAATTGAATTGCACACCCTTATGCACGCGAGCGGCGCTTAAAATTTGAGGCACTATTTAATTTGATTAGGAATGTAGATGTAGGATTAATTATTATTTAGGATGGAAGGTAGATAAAATACAGAAAATTGATCAGCGGTTATTAACATTAAATAAGTTACGATTAAATACCCCTCACCTACATTTAGCACAGAGATTTGCAGTCTCACAAGTTTCAGGTTTTTTATATGGGGGATTGTCAAAAAGTTATTATAAAACAAGACTTTTGTCACGAAAGGTTAGTAATGACAATGACTATACCTACATACAGGGAGTAGAAATAAATGGTCAGTTCTTATTTCCATCTTCCGGTTTGACTGCAAGTGAGCATTACTTTGACAATTATGTTTTTCTTTTGAAAATCTGAACATTTCAAAAATTTTACGAAAAATTCCTTGAACATTTTCGATTTTTATTTCGTCGCAAAAAAGGAAAAGTCTGATTCTTTTTGGGTAAATCAATCTCAATCAAATATTTTTGAGTGACGCGTAAGGGATGTATGAGTATAGAGTATACTGATTTTTTTGAGTAAATCAATATCAGTCTCAAATATATTTTTGGAGGACACATAGGGGATGTAGGAGTATGCATAGAAAAAACATGTAGGGGTGCCGTGGGTAACGACAGTGGCGTCGCAAAAAAATCCAAGAAAAAATCTTATTTTCTTGTGTCAATCAATCTCAATCTCAAAGATATTTTTGGGCGACGCATAGGGGATGTAGTAATATAGAAAAACCTGTAGGAAGTGCCATGACAAACGACAGTGGCGTCGCAAAAAAATCCCAAATATCTTATTTTCGTGTAAATCAATGTTAATATCAAAGATATTTTTGGAAGACGCATAGGGGATGTAGTAATATAGAAAAACCCTGTAGGGGTGCTGTGACAAACAACCGTGGCGTCGCAAAGAAATCCCAAAAATCTTATTTTTGTGTAAATCAATCTCAGTCTAAAAGATATTTTTTGGAGACGCATAGGTGATGTAGTAACATAGAAAACCTGTAGGAGGTGTCGTGACAAACGACATTGACGTCGCAAAAAAATCTCAAAAATGTTATTTTTGTGTAAATCAATCTTAATCTCAAAGGTATTTTTGGAAGACGCATGGTGGATGTAGTAGTATAGAAAAGAAAACTGTAGGGTTGATGTGATAAACAACAGTGGCGTCGCAAAAAAACCTAAAGAAAACTTTTTTGTGTAAATCCATATTGTATTATTATTGAAAAAATCTGTAGGGATGCCGTGGTAAACGACAGTGGCGTCACAAAAAATTGTAAAGAAATCCTGTTTTTTTTAATCTGAATCTCAAAGACATTTGTGGGAAACTCGTAGGGATGTAGGTGTATCGAAAAAACCTGTATGGGTGCCGTAACAAACGACGGTGGCTTAGCAAAAAAAAATCCCAAAGAAGAAAACTCTTAAATTGTTGTGCAAATATATGTATCTCAAAGATTTGTGGGGGACAGGTAGGGAATATAGGAGTATAGAAAAAACTTGTAGGAGTGCTGAGACAAGCGACAGTGGCATCGCAAAAAAAAATTCGCGTCAGCGTTTATAAGCCTGCCGCGGTTTCAGCGCGACGACTACTTGGCACCCCTCAAGTTGGTGGCGCTCCGAGGTTCGTACTTGTTATACATTTGTTAAATCTAAATATATTTATATATAAAATATATGTATATATACCCATATAACAATAGGGATGTAATAACAATAATGATGCAAAATTGGAACCAGGATTTTATCTTCCTCTCTCCATAACAATGATACAGGATTTTGCATTGCTAAGTTTGGCACTAAAGTTACACATACTGTGTATTTTTTAATACGGCAAATTATTCAAGCCTGCGGGTGAAAAAATGTTTTGTTTTTTGTAAATACTCATATAATATATACAGTGCTATTCATAAAGTTTGCACCAAATGGAAAAAATTGTTATTATTATGTTTTGAAAATCTGATTTCGGAATATGTTGGTGCATGTTTTAGGTCTAAAGAAGGTCGTAACATCACACACTACCCATGTCAAATTTGGCATTTAAAATTTAGTATTGGTAAAAATCGGGTTTGCCTTGGAAATGTCGGAAGAAAATGTGTTATTGTGCCTCCATGCCAATTTTCAGAAGGATATCAGAATATTCGTTTTTCTTATAGTGAATATCACGATTAATGATCCCTGCGTCACAGTGGTCGACAATGAAAATTACATTATTACCCATTGTGGCGCAGGGATCAAGATTCGTGGTCATTTACCAACATTAGGAAATAAAATTTAGAAAAAAATAAAACTTACTTTCTTGAAGTCGGCAGTGACGTGTCTCAAAATTAATATTTCTCCTAAAGAAGGTCGAAACATCACAACCCATGCCTGTCAAATTTGGCATTTAAAATTTATTATTGGTAGAAATCGGGTTTGCCTTGGAAATGTCGGAAGTTATTAAGAAAAGTGTTATTGTGCCTCTATGCCAATTTTCAGAAGGATATCAGAATATTCGTTTTTCTTATAGTGGATATCACGATTAACGATCCCTGCGTCACAATGGTCAACAATAGAAATTACATTATTGGCCATTGTGACGCAGGGATCAAGATTCGTGGTATCCACTATACTTGATATTCCTGGAATTGAAATTGAAATCATAAAATTCGATTCACTGAATGTCAAAATATGAGTGTGTTTTATGTAAAAATATTACAACACTGTAATTACAATTTTAATTTTTTTCAATTGCTAATAAAAATTTTATATATTTTATAAATTTACGAACAATAATATTTAGAAAAAATAAAACTTACTTTCTCTTGAAATCGACAGTTAACTGTCTCAAAATCGTCATTAAAAGCTCATAAATCGGCACTGAAGTAGCCCATTATCCCATTATGCACGATTTGTTCAATAAGTAGGCCTCAGTGGCGTAACCAGGGGGGCTTTGGGGGGCTTTAGCCCCCCCCCCAAGATCTGTGGCGTGGTATTTATTTCTAAATAAAATTTATTTTTAAACAATATTTTTGCCGTAAATATTACCAATTTTTTTTTAATAATTATCCCTCCCCCTACTTTACATTCTGGTTACGCCACTGGTAGGCCTTCACGAGATGTAAACATCAAACGACAGACGAGAAGCCATCTCCCGTCAAAAGTGACCAAATATTCAAAACCTGGCCAATAAAGGCCCATTAAACTTTTCGTACACATTGCGAAATTGTTACCTATTGCAGCGCAATCTTTCAGTATAAATATTTTAGTAGGTTTGAATATCAATCTATTTTTCATGGAGGCTGCACAACAGGCAGCAGTTTCTGTTGGGTTTACGTAGTGAGTAATATTTGCAATTTCTTCAAGAACAACTTCTTATGCTTCTCGAAAATGTGTCATTGCAGTTGCGGACAAATATGTGTTTCCACTATGACGGAGCTCCACCGCATAAAGCAAGAATCGTGCAACAATATTTAAAATTTTTTAATTAAAAAAATATATATATAGACAATTTTTCTTTCTCTTCTTTCCTGGTCGTTCTTGTTTTGTAAATAAATAATCCTGGGATTCGACCAAAATATATATTAATTTTTTGTGTTTGTGTTGCTTATATAACGCGTTTTGACATGTTTGCCATCATCAGGTATATAAAAGTTGTAAATATAATATAAATGTCATTTATTTTGTAGGGCGGGATTTATACAAAAAGTGACATTTAAAAAATATATCAATAAACAATTTAAAAATCTTTGGATGAGATTGGATAAGCGTTTAGAAGTAGGAAGTGGTCCCATTGATAATTTGTTGTAGTTATTGTCAATATACTATATTTTTTTCTGTGGCAATAGTAGTGACGTAGATATTATGTGTTTTTAATGTTTAATTAATAATTTTTGATTATTGACAGACGCGACAAATATTCAAATATTTTAATAATTAACCTATACCTACTACACTGGCCAAAAAATTTGTTCAAAAATTATAGACATAATGTGGCCCTTGGAAAGAATAATGATAATTTATAGGGCACTATGAGCAACTTTTATTTTTACTTCCATATCACAAAAGGGTGTTCTGTTTTTGTTACCACTTTTGTCTCCTCTACGAAAACAGAGTATTCTTGCTTCCCGCAAAAATGATTATGGGCCCGCATAATTAGCAAAAAAATTACTATTGACCTAAAATTTAATGTTTATATTATACTTATTTGACCTTGAAAATTTTACAAATTTCCGCCTGCGGCGCGATTTTTAATAACGAAAATTAAGTTCAATTTTTACCCACCCCCTCTCCTCTTCCCCCAGACAAAGAACCCCCCTGAACTGTTCATTCAATTTAACTAGACGCGCCGCAGGATTGCTTGGAATGCAGTCTAGTGGGGACACGGCGCACTATTGGCTGCCTTGAATCCCTACTACCACAGACATATATAGCTTCGCTAAGCTATATATGTCTGTGCTACTACGATCGCTACTATCAACAAGGTTGTCAGATATACGACATCGCATTTAAAATACTACATATGTTTATAAAGAGTAACAAGGATGATTTTCAAACATTTGGCGACAGCGCCCGGCTCACTGTCTGTTGTCTCTGCCTGGCTAGCCTATGGCGTCACCTCCAAACTGCGCCGCGCGAATTAGGAGTAAAACCCAACCCACACCCCCCCTGCATGCTTCAGACTGCGCGTTTCACCTTACGCTGTACAAACTGTAGGTACCTTTCCCTCACTTCTCAAATGTGTACTTGCCCTGCCTGAAGTTTCTGTCTGGCTACGGCCCTGTATAACCGAAGAGGGTAGCTGAGGAGGTAGCCAAATCAAAATAGTAATCAGACAATGCGAAACCCTTAACACCTAATAATGAAGGGGGCTTACCACATTTGTGGAAGAATTGCTCAGATGTCATTCGTGGACGAAGGTTCAAGATATATTCTGGCTGCAGTTGGTAGTTATTGCTTCTTAGTGTTACTGGTTTTTGACTTCTTCCCCTTTGTCCAGTCAGTCCGCTGTTATTATACCACAAAATATTGCTAGATCGACGTAATCGATTATTGCATTTCATAAGAGTTCAACGTAATCGTTGCTCCCCTTATTTTCCTTCTATCGTCGATTTCCTCGCGTGATATTAATGGAACTAAAAAATGTTAAGATTAATTATTATAAGAAAAAGTGATAATGGCCATAGCACTCAAAGTTAGAAAACAAAAAAAAACTAGTAACCGCATACACGTGTTTCATGCTATTTGGCAATCATCAGTACGGTGTAACATCAACCAAATCAAAAAGATAGGAATGATTTGGGAAGCAACGAATGAAGTCCAGGCAGGAGCCAACAGCACATTTGCAGCTTCAGTCAGCACATCCCCTATTTTTTTTTAAATTATTATTTAGGAATTATTTTTACAAATGATTGGCTTCTTTGCCCATTATTGACAATATTTTAAAAATGGCGCCTCCGACATTTTAAAATCATAATATTGCTCCAGACGGAAAATCCTTTAAAACGCACTAAATTTTTAACTTTTCAATTTCACCCCATACAAATTTTACGTTAAGCTATCTTGTTTTGTCAGATAGAGAAAAACAGAAAAAAAATCACTAATGGTCCTGTATCCTAAAAATTATGTACAGGGTGTTCCCGTATATTTTGACCCACCCCTAGTGCCTTTATTTTTCGAGTTAGAAAAAAATTACTTAAATGAAAGTTGTAGGGTACCAAGGTGTATTGTCCCAAAAATAATGGATTGACAGGAATGCCCTTGCCTAAGTTGAAATGTTTTTCCATGGCAACCTTGATTAAATATAAAGATCGTATTTATCTGCAATTTAGAATATCATGCGAATGCTTAGAGCAAACATATTAACATATTTATATTGTTGGAATCGAAAAAATGCGTGCCATTCAAAAATCCACAAATATACAGGGTGTTCCATTAAAAAAAGTAAGTTTCTATTTTTTCATAAATTTTCGACGCTCAGTTGTTTTATCTAGTAACAGATCCTAATGGTTCAGAAAAAACCCTACAACTTTCATTTAAGTAATTTTTTTCTAACTCGAAAAATATAGGCTCTAGGGGTGGGTCAAAATATACGGGAACACCCTGTACGTGCGGAAACATTAATAAATGTTAAGAAGAATTTCCTGGGTTTTTACTATGTTATATTGTGGGTTCGACGACGTTTATTTATTTTGTTTGTAAATTTTTATTTTATTAATATAAATATAAAAGGAAACTACGTACGTTTCGGCCTCATTTCGGCCATCATCAGGTTATAAAATTCACCAATTTCATTTTTTGTTTAACACTTAAATGTCAACATAGATGAAGGACAAACCATATAATAATAATTACAATAAGCGTAGTGGTAAGACAGTAGCATTACATGGCTTGACCTTACTTTAATGTTAACAACATGTATGTGTTAAATTTTTAATAACAGTAGCATATATTATGTTATAGGAATAAGAAGTGTTGAGAAAAACAATTGGTGAATGTACTTTTCATTTCCCCAATTGTGCTTAATACCCTGCATTGAAACTCTTTTATTTTATCAAAAAATATTTGTTGTCATATACAAAGCACTTAATTATTCCACTGGGCGTCCCCATTACACCTAAAACTACCAACAATAAAAATATAATGTCTGCAAGCGACGTCATTATTTTTCCCGCAGGCGAATTTATGAGCGGCAAGGGTATATACTAACGAAAGGCTTATTACCCACGAAACCTGGCACACTTGTTACAGTGTTGTGCCGCATGCTCTCGTTCCCTCGGGTATTTTTCAAGGGTGCCGCCAGCATCCCCCTACAAATGAGATGGACGGTAAAAGCCCGTGTAAAACAGCCCGAACGGCGATAATAAATTTGCAATTTGTATTGCCCCCGAGAGAGCTTCGATAAAGGGAGCCTTAGCAAGTTTTAGGGACACTAGTTACACCTCTTTTATGGAGGAAACAAAATTAGTTTAGTCCAGTTAATTTTGTTTCTACTAGCACCAAAAATATGTAATAAGATACTAATTCAGGTAGAGACACCACCTCTTATTAAAATTCATTGCTGTACCCATGTTTGTAGCAATTTTAATAAAAATAAGAGTTTGCAAAAGGAAAATATAATGAATACACAATACGTAATGTCAACTTCATTTCTAGAAAAATAATGAAGAAAAAATAATTCTTGGAACCGTGCTTTATGCATCTAACCCTTAGTATACAGGAGAGATGCCAAGAAGTTCGGCAGAGATGCCTATGCATGGGATAGATGCCTGCATCATTCTTATTTCTTCATTTTGACAAGAATTTTACCACACAATTTAGAGCCATTATCAAATTTTAAACAAGATACATGCATCCACTGATGGACGTGAATGAATGCATTGGATAAAAAAAACTTTGATCATCCATATTCTCATATTCCGTGGAATCATCCAAAGAGATATCACTCGATGTACTGCTTGCTGTTGATTTAGACATTTTTACAAGCTTTTATTTAACTTGCCCTGTTAGTATGTATGTATGTATGTATGTATGTATGTATGTATGTATGTATGTATGTGTGTGTATATGTGTGTATGTATGTATGTGTGGGTCGAATCTTGCAAGCTGAATTAGAACCACTTCTTGACATCCGATTGAGCTGAAATTTTTCATACACCTTTAGTTCTGGTGACAATACAATTAATAGGGGAGCTGGCCAGAAATCCACTGAACGAGAGTTATCAAAATTTTAACTGAGCGAGTTCGACTTTGGGCTATCCGGATATGCCAAAACCGACCGTCTGCCTCCTCAGGTCATGTTACTTAACTAAGGGGCGGCTTTTAAAAAAAGGGGTTGCTTACTGTATGGTGAACGACATTTATCAAAAATAATTAATAGACACTTGCATGATAGTCGATCCGATGTGTTTTTGCACTACGGCAGACGATCCTTATGAAGAATTACTTTTATATAGCAGACGCCCGTCAAAATGAGAAAAAATCAAATTTACTAAACGGCATTTATCAAAAATGATTTTGGCGCCATTCGATTCGTTATGTCATATATTATATTATTATAAAAAAATTGCAATACCATTTCGGGCAGACGCTGTTAAAGTGTCGGGTTGCGATTTGGTACACGATAATGATCAACGCAAAATTTAACATTCTTAGTAAGATCGTGAATATGTGTAAACAATTTGGCTTAAGCAGACATTTTCTGCACTCGCCTAGAGCCTGGCAGACACCCGTCAAAATGACAGAAAATCAAGTTGCTGAACTTGCTGAAAATTATCAACAATAATTTAAGAGCCATTTGATTCGTTGTGTCATATATTACCCAAAAATGTCATGGCAGACGAAAAAATTGCATTACATTTTCGATCAGACGCTGTCACAGTGACGGGTTGAGATTTGGCAAACGCCAAAATTATTATCAACCCAAAATTTATTTCAGTTCTTTTTCAATTTGATCTTTGAAAACCGTTTGTTTAAAATAAAACAAAGCGTCTCGTGTCAGTACCTAATACATATTGTAATCATTGTATAGGTATGTGCAGTTTTTAAACATTGGAAGTGTTCAATCAGATAAAAAAAAAGTTTTGATGGTTTTTGTTTGGACTGAAGAATATCTACTTATTTTAAAGTCAGGTAGGTACTTTCTCATCCGTTTTAAAACAATATGGTATATTTAGCTAGTTTAGTTTAAAAAAGAAGTACCTAAATGATCAAATTTTTTTTATTCGATTATTTATACCCAACGTTAAAAAATAGGTATAATGATTAAAATAATGTTCCATCCAAATCATTTTCTGTCTACATTTGTGTACATAAAATTTACATTCTATAGCTTCTTTGCTGATGCCTTTCCCGTAAAAAATGCTGCTGTATCTTCAGGAGGCAATAATTCATTTTAATATTAGTTACTATTTATTAGACGAACTCTAGTCGAATATAATTTTAAGGAAGCAGTTATTAGACGAACTCTTGTCAAATATAATTTTAAGGAAGCCATGACTTTTTTTAATGCACCCGTCGATAATTTTATTTGTAATCACTACTTTTTATACCTACAGGATATTGCAGAAGCAGGTCCAGCAAAAATGGTTCAGCAAGCCCAAACCATTTCTGAAACCGAGGCTGAAACTCCTGCCCCAGATCAAAACGTATTCTATGGTGATGATGAAGCAGGAACGTATCATTGTGTTATACATGTTGATAGCAAGATTGCTAAGAATGAACCCAAAACTTTTAAGGTATTTACCTCACAAACATTAGAAAAATGCAAATTTATTACTAGTGTGCGCAAAAAGTTATCGCTAAAATATGACTTCATATGTATACCGGATAGCCTAAACAATTTCGATGGATATCATTCTTCTTGCTACCGTCTTTATACAGCAGTGAAGAAAACTGCTATTGAAAAATATAATAATCTTCCGGAAGAAATCTCTACCGAACCTTATGATTCTCAAAATGTTTTAAGTACAGAATCAATTAAAGATGGTGAGACTCTTGGTGAGAGAATGTTGAACAGGAAAAGTTTGGTTGTACCATTAAAATCAAAGAAAACTGGTGTGTTTAAAAATGTGTGTCTCTTTTGTAATAACAAATATTTTTTACCTAATAAAAAAAAGGTATGCGCTGATTAGTGCAGAGAATACAAAATAGCATATTACCTTTTATAAAAATATTAGACGATCAGGTTTTGCTAACGAAAGTTGGAAACGCTGATTTTATCGTAAAAGAAATAAAATATCACCAAATATGTCTCACCTTATATAGGAACAAAGCTAGGAAAAAAAATATAACAAAAGTAATGCTAAACAAACATCAAACTATACAAAAATGCGAATCATCCATAAAAAAAGTTTTGAACGTTTAAAAAAATATATTTCAGAAGAAATTATTGAAAATAACAGGGTCATGTATTTTGAAAGTCTTAGAGATTTTTATGTCACAATTTTAAACGAGGTTTCAGAAAATAACGACATAACCTGTAGCAGCAAAAGCGTTATGTTTTTGCAAAATAAAATTCTAAATTCGTTTTCAGAAGAAATTATTGAAAATAAGAGGGTCATGTATTTTGAAAGTCTTAGAGATTTTTATGTCACAATTTTTGACGAGGTTTCAGAAAATAACGACATAACCTGTAGCAGCGAAAGCGTTATGTTTTTGCAAAATAAAATTCTAAATTCGTTTTCTGGAAAAATAGCCATGAAATGTTTTAATAAGAACAAATTATTTAGTACATCCATAACTTTATCAGATAGCCTTTTGCAGCAACTGGCAAGCGAAAAGAATAAAGAACTTCAGTTACAACAAGTTGCGTTGCGCCTGCGTAAAGATATCTTCCAAGTAAAACGACAACCTCTTCCACAAGACCTTCAAGCTGAAGACATAATAAAAGGTGAATGTGACGTACCTGCCCCTTTAAAAACATTTTTTCATTATTTAATTAAAGGAACAAAAACTGCCAAAACTAAACACGACATTAAAGTGAACTCTTTAGCCGACGACACAGTTTAAAATGTTACAAAAGGTAGAATAAAACCAGCAAAACACTTAAAACTCGGCCTGACAGTTAAAACTTTAACAGGCAGCAAGAAACTTCTGACTTTGCTCAATAGATATGGCCATACAATTAATTATCATTTAGCAGTAGAACTAGAGACTGAACTCACTTATGCATCAATAACAAATGAAAACATCTTACCTAGAGAGGTAACATCATCTCAAACTAAACATTGCGGCCTAGCTTTTGATAATTTTGATAGGTATGTAGAAACTTTTAGCGGTAAGGACACCCTGCACGACACTGTAGGAATATTTTATCGAGAAGATAAATTTTATATACCTACAGGAAAGAAATATAGAACCGTACAGGAAAAAGCAGAAAATGACTGATACTTTTCTGGAGCTGCAAGACATCCAAAGCGACTTAAAACCAAAAAATTTAGAGGACTATAAGAAGCAAGACCTACTATTCATAATTTCCCACGCAATTTTACCAGAAGACATATCAATGTGGGTCGGATGGAATTCGAACTTCCTTGTTGACACTCGTCAGAAAAAGTATTATTTGCCACAAATAAATATTTCTCCTACGTCATCAGCTGTTGCAGCAGAAACTCTTAATATGTCAAAAAAAATTGCAGGAGAAACAGATCAAAATATAATCACTGTAACCTACGACCTAGCAATAGCAAAAATTGCTTTTCAAATTCAAAGCACTGAATCTCCTTTATATGATCGCATTTTTATACAATTAGGCGCTTTTCATATACAAATGACATACTTCAAAGCAGTTGGCAAGTTTATTGAGGACTCGGGCTTTACAGATGTTTTGATAGATGCAGAACTTAATAAAAGGACTGATTATGGGAACTCATTTTAATATGTGCACAAGACTTCACGCGCTATTTTGTACTGCTTTACAAGTTCTTCATTTTAACAGTTTTATATCCAGAATATAAAGGCATATCTGAAACTTCAATTGAGGAACTGAATACTATACAAGAGAAATTAAAAAGCGGTCAAGATTTGTCAGCTGAGCTAAGAACCTTATTAGAAGAGTACTAAAAATATTGCGAAAATAAGTTGCAAGGTTCGTTGGGAAAAACTGCAAATTTTTGGTATTTGTATTGCCATTTGATACAGATATACTGGGATTTTTTGTAGAAGTATACGGACTTGCGATTTTGATACATACACATTCACGTTGCACAGAATATCTGTTCTCTTCTTCGCCTTTAATCAACCAAATTATTCTCGATGGACAACAAGATTCCACGACAATCTATTAAAAATAGAAACAAAGTTCCCTAACTACAAAAGTCAATTTGTAAATGGTTGCTTTTCAATTAAACGAACTAACAAACCGTTTTCCCGATCACCGGTAGATTTAAGTCTCGAGCAGACCGTAAATGCAGATGCTGCACGACGATCAGGAGTGACTTCCGTAACGAATTCTGTGGAAGCTCGGCAAAGATGGGCACTTAGTCATTCACTAAGAACTTCAATCGTTACACAGACAGATTTATTCAAGAATGTGTATTGGATCCTACAAGGTGTGAAAAGCCTATATAAAAAGCAGATGTACATACTTTTGCCAACGAAGGTATTAAATACTCAATTAAACACAAAGAAACTATACGGGAACTTAAATTTAAAAGAGATTTAATGAGTAAACTTTTGCTGTTATCAATAGATAAAAAGCTAGACATACAGTTAGTGATGACTTATCCCTTAACGCCTGTTCCCTTATCGCTTTGTAACCTCAATGGAAGCATGATAAAAACAAACAAATCAACACTTCTTAAAATTTTAGAAAAAGTTGACATAAACCCCGAAGAGCCAAAATCGGTTGATGCCACGGTTATTGACGGATATTTCTTTTTACACCTATTGAAAGATCCTCCACCAACATTTGAAGGTTTGGCAAGATTTATCCTGTCTAAATTATGTGGTTATAAAGGAAATGAAGTACATACACCTGGTTTTTGACAAAATTACTAGTCCTTCGTTAAAAGACGCTGAACGTGATGGAAGAATTTTAAGTGGTTCTCGAGACGATAAGTATATTATAACAGGATCAAGTCAGCGACGTCCAGGTAATTTTATCATTGCGCCAGGATGGCTTTAAAAGGGATCTGGTCACGTATTTAGCTGTTGAGTGGCAAAACAATAACTACGCCTCAATAATCGGTAACAAAATTATATATCTAACAAACGAAAATATATGCTACAAATACTGCGCTAAAGATCAAGAAGTGCTTAATGAAACAGTTGACGATTTTTACTGCGAGCATGAAGAAGCGGATACACGCATTGCATTTGATCTTTCAAAAATCAGCGCAAATAATATTATCATCAGAGCGTCAGATACTGACATTGCTGTGATAACTCTCGGAAATATGACAAAAATTAACGAATGCAACATGAAAAAAATTTGGATGGAAACGGGCCTTATATCGAACAATTCAATTTAATACAAAGGAGTGCGGGGCTGTGTGCACGTATATATAGATGAAAAGGGAAAAGAAGTGTATTTCCGTGCAAATAATTTAATTAAAAATCATGGTAAAGCGCTTTCGGCTGTTAAGCCATCCTCAGTACCACCTAAAAAAGAAAGTATGACATAAAATATGGGGTTGGAAAAAGTTAACTGTGGAAAAACTAAATTGTTTTAACGTCATGTCATACTCACTTGTCAAGTGTGTACAGGAAAATTGGAGCATAAAGCATTATACAACAGTAAAAACCATAAATAGAAGGTCACACCAAGTCACATTTTAAAAACTTTAAAATACTAACAAATTGTACAACTGTGGGCAGCCAAGCTACCCAAATTATTTAAATAAAAGACCAGCCGAAGTAACAAATGCATCGTGGAAGGTGGAAGTGAAATTTGAGACATAACCTGTTCGACATCCCGTTGAAGGAACTGGGTGTCAGTCGAAAAAGCGCGCGAGATTTAAACTTGAAAACAAAATGTCATAGGCGGATAAAAATATATTTTATGAGGAGTGAATGTGAAGGATTTGAAGAGATTTAATTCATAAGTTAAGAATTTATATTAATGAATGTTTAATTAATGGTAATGAAAATTAGATAGAAATAGAAATTCGAAAAATTGTTTGTTTACATGATAAGCCCAAAAAGACCCCCAAAGTCCCAAAAACGCGACACGAAAAGAGGAGATAACATGACAACCCTGTAAGATGAAGGCCAAGAAAAGTTTTATTCAATTTAAGCAAATTGTTTGAAACTTTAGGGTCTAATCTGTGCAGCGCCTTGCCAGCTTTTCATGCATTCACTGGGTGCCATTATACATCAGCCTTTCATGGCAAAGGAAAAAATCGCCCCTTTAAATTGTTATCAAGCTGCGAAGAAGCTCAAAGGGCATTTTCTTCGCTTGGCTCATCAAGAGATATTCCGGAAGACATTTTTAATATAATAGAGAAATATGTTTGTAAGTTATATAACCGATCAAAAATTTCCAGCCTAAATAAGGCACGGTTTCATACCTTTATTGACACTTATAAGTCCCAAGCTACAAACACTCCACTCTTCCTGAAAAAATCATTCAATGCTCAGCTTTTGCCACCTTCTAGGGCTGTTTTTTTACAAAAAATAAAAAGAACCGACCAAATAACGGCCATATGGACTAGTGCTACTAAAACCATACCAGTGTTTTATGATGCTCTGAACCAAGGCTGGATTCAAAAAAACCATACCAGCTCACTGGTTTGACGGTCTGCAAACACCTAACGAACTTAATGATATTCTAATAAATGAAAATACAAATGACGATGAAAGTGAAAACGACTTGTCCCTAACTTGTTCAAGTGATAGCGACTTGGATACAGAGTAGGTGATATTTTTTTCTTTTCTTCTTTTGTTATTATTTTTAGTAGGAAGACAGAATGTGGCGATATTGTTAGTGTTAGCAAAGATATATACAATGTTGTATTTATCTTTGGTATTAGTTAGTGTTTTTTATGTATTTTTAAGTATATTTAAGAATTTAAGCTTCCTATATTATAGTTCCTTTTTGTGATGATTTTAATACTTAACAGCTTCAAGGGATATTTTATTTTGATCTGTTTGCAGGCAGTATTTTTTTATATTTGATATACATATAAAAAACTAAATAAATCTGGATTAAAGAGCAAGGTTAGTCTCAACCCGTCACTTCGACAGCGTCTGTTCGAAAATGTAATGCAATTTTTTCGTCTGCCATGACATTTTTGGGTAATATATGACACAACGAATCGAATGGCTCTTAAATTATTGTTGGTAATTGTCGTTCAGCAAACTTGATTTTCTGTCATTTTGACGGGTGTCTTCCAGGCTCTAGGCGAGTGCAGAAAATGTTTGCTTAAACCAAATTGTTTACACATATTCACGATCTTACTAAGAATGTTCAATTTTGCGTTGATCATTATCGTGTACCAAATCGCAACTCGACACTTTGACAGCGTCTGCCCGAAATGCTATTGCAATTTTTTCGTCTGCCATGTCTTTTTTGGGTAATATATGACACAACGAATCGAATGGCGCCAAAATCATTTTTGATAAATGCCGTTTAGTAAACTTGATTTTCTCTCATTTTGACGGGCGTCTGCTATACAGGGTGCCTCATATGTATGGAATAATGCTTATATCTTAAAAAAAAAATTATTTAGAAAAAAATGGTTTAAATAAAACTTACATGGTGACCTATTCTGCATAATCCTATATCAAGTCTATTTTGTTTTACTTCTCATAATGTGGTTGCTATGGCAACGAACTTTTTTTTTCAAATGGGATCATATCTTTTTTAATCGATTTTTGGAATCATCTACTTATTCTGCATACAATAGCATACAAAAATCTATAGGTAACATAAGTAAAATTTTAAGAAATTAATTGTTTGTCATCTAAACAATAATGAAAAAAAATAACAATATTTTATGGTATCAAATGTTGAAAATATTCCCCATTAACAGCTAAGCAATAGCCTATTCTGTCGTAGCGATCTTTTACACACCTTGTGTCTCTGAACCTATTCACCATCTTGCTCACAACTGACTGATTAGGAAATTCTTAATTAAAAAGATTACAAACTTCTTGTTGGGTTCTTCGATCGCCATAGCCAACCATAATGAGAATGGTAATTCTTTCGAATTCAGTTAAATGTACCATTTTATGGTATTTATGGACCAATGAGAATTTTTTTTATAAGAATAGCAAAGAGAAAAGAAGCAAAAACATCAAACAATTTTAATGTAGCATATTTTTTGCCTCCATCGAGTTTACTGACAACGTCGACTATTAAATCCTGAAAAAAAAAATTATTTCTCAAAATTTTCCTTATGTGGCGTATAGATTTTTTTATGCTGTTGTATGCAGAATAAATAGCTGATTCCAAATATCGATTAAAAAAGATATGATACCATTTGAAAAAAAAAAAAGTTCGTTACCATAGCAACCACATTATGTGAGGTAAAAAAAAAATCGACTTGATAGGATTATGCAGAATAGGTCACACTGTAAGTTTTATTCAAACCATTTTTTTCTAAATGTATTTTTTAAGAAGATATAAGCATTATTCCATACATATGAGGCACCCTGTATAAAAGTAATTCTTGAGGATCGTCTGCCGTAGTGCAAAAACACTTCGGATCGACTATATTATGCAAGTGTCTATTAATTATTTTTGATAAATGTGGTTCCCCACACAGTAAGCAACCCCTCTTTTTAAAAGCCGCCCCTTAGTTAAGTAACATGACCTGAGGCGGCAGACGGTCGGTTTTGGCAAACCCGGATAGCCCAAAGTCGAACTGCCTCAGTTAAAATTTTGATAACTCTCGTTCAGTGGATTTCTGGCCAGCTCCCCTACTAAATATTACGCAATACTCAATATTGTAATACTTTCAAAATTGCCGTCGCCACAAGATGGCAGTTGATGTATTTTTTGTCAACCCCCTTAATAAGGGCATCAAATGAAAGGGCTTGAAGAGTAGAAAACGATAAAGTTAGTGACATCACACTACAGTTTGGTCAACGAATGTTCGGCCCTACGTCACAACTCCCGTCCTTGTCTGACTCGTTTATTCATGAGTAAGACAAGGACGGGGAGTTGTGACGTAGGGCCAAACATTCGCTGAACAAACTGTAGATTAAATCGGGCCTCCGCTCCAAGATGGCCTATTACATTTTCTGTTCAACCCCCTTAATATAGGTAAAATGAAAGTGCTTGAAGAGTAGAAAAGCAAAAAGTTAGTGATATCACGCTAAATTCAATATGGCCGTAGATCCAAGATGGCGGATTGCATTTCTTTTCAACCCCCTTAATATGGGTATCAAATGAAAGGGTTTAACGAGTACAAATTAATGAGGTAAATGACGATATACTAAATCAGATATAGCGAATGCCTCAAGATCACGAACTAAATTTCTTTACTACCCTCCTGATATGGGAATCAAATAGGTACCTACTAAAAAGCACAAAATAGAATAAATGATAAAAAACGTTTATAAAAACAAGCTTTTATTAAGCCATGTACTAAAACGAATAAAATCGAAAAAATAAAAGTTAAAAAAACTTTTAAAAACAAGCTTTTTAATCCATGTACTAAAACGAATAAAATAAAATAAATAAGTCTAGGTTTCCGTTAAGATAATTCAATGCCAAATTGCGACAAGTTTTTGTAAATGAAAAAGCTTATCGCGCGAATTGTAAAGAAAATACATACTTTGACAAGAAGGTACTTGCTTATCAACCAATCACTGTCCGATAAAATTAATTGGTACCTACTTTTATGAACATTTCGCGTGACATGCTTTTTGATTTACAATAACTTTTAGCAATTTGGCATTGAATTATTTTAACGAAAACCTAGACTTATTTTGTTTTATTCGTTTTAGTACAAGGCTTAAAAAGCTGGTTTTTAAAAAGGTTTTTTTTTACTTTTTTTATTTTATTCGTTTTAATACATGGCTTAAATAAAAGCTTGTAAAGCTGTAGTGTAATTAAGTATAGAACGCATTCGATTTTTCAGTTTCTTCTTTATATAGTGGACCATTGATTAGCTTTGGGACTTTAAACAAATTTGTATATTTTCTTTCTTGTATACGCTACAAAAGTACTATTCCAAAATATAATATCTAGAATTTTCGCTTCTTCAACTGGTTGAACAGGTCATCCCGTAGTTCCAAAATAGTGTTTATTTTTCTACAATTCACGTAATGGTCTATGCATATGATTTTCTTCATGAGCATGTAAATTTCATGTCATCACAAACAAATGTTTCAAAACAGAGTAGAAATGGCGGGGTTTGTTGCACGGTTTGACCATTGTATAGTGTAAGGTTTCACCATAGATTATGTATGGGTTGCCATTATAGTTTTAAAAGAAGTACTTTTTTCACTTCTAATGTCAAATGGGAATATTTGACAACAGCATTCTTCACGAGAAAATGTAGGTACTAAAATACATATTATATGCCCTATCTCCCTTCCTAAAATTATACCTGCCCGCCTCAAGTTTTGGTCCTAGCTACGGGTGATAGATGCCGTCACATATCTGTTGCATTTTTTATTTTCCTAAATATACCTATGATTCTCATTGTATCCGTATTATTGTAAAGGTTAATTTTGGCCGTAGAAATTGCTTAGGGAAATTGATAATAAATAAAACAGCGAGACAGCATTTTACGATGCTTTATTGGGTATTTGTCAAGGTACTTACATTTATACGAAGGTCAACGCACTCCCGAGTGGAAATTGATTACGCACTTTGCATATTCACTCGTGGCACTTTACTTTCACTAATTGGGGCACTGACGAACCTTCCTGCCGAACCAGATGTCCCTCTGTGGCAGTCAACAGTGCTCCGCTTTCCTGAAATAAGAACAAGAAGATTAGCCAACCTGTCCGGGAAAAATCAGCCTCTAACTTACCTTATGTTTCGCCTACTTATAGTCTCCAATGCCAATGGCACAGCATTCTCATTCATTTCCCATTTGTTGTTTTCTTGTCATGTTAGGTACGTTGGAACCTATCATCCGATCTTGCTAGCGTATCTTACTTTTAGTATCCTTTCTTTAGGTACCCCCGGTATAGCCTGATGTTAAACCTACGGAGTCTTGGTACTCGTATTGGGCGAGATTGGGGGGGCCAAAGACTGCAAAATGCCCCTAGCTTTCTTGCTTTTGTCTGTGGCAGTCCTTGGTTAAATTTGGGGAGAGTGCACTGTTTTTCGTCGTTCTTTTCTTCGCTCTCCACCACACTAGTCGCACCTAACGGGTGTGCATTGTAGATACTTGTAAATATGTTTGGGATCTGGATGTATTTTTGTTTTGGTGTTGTTTGTAGGTTTTGGTGTTGTTTGGTGTTTGTAGGTTAGGAAGTCGTCGACAGTGCTCTAGCGACGTGGAGTTCATCGTAGTCGCTTGATTTAGCTATTTGTCGCTAGGTGGCGCGCGGAGCTGGCTACCGAGCGATAGTTAGTTCAGGATGCCGTCTAGATGGCTCTGGAGGTGTCATACCTGATATTTTCGGGTCGTGGGTCAATGCGTTATTGTCGTCGGCCGGACTATGCGGGACGCTTATAACTTGGCTGGGCAGACTCTAGGTTTTGCAATATTTTTTGTAGGGTTTCGCCGCGAGCCGTAATCAGAAATTTTGAGTTTCTAGCGCTATTCAGTCGCCGGCAACTAAGAAAATTGAATTGGTGAAGTGTGGGTAAAGTGGCAGTGCATTTGAATTTGCCTTGAGTTCTTTTGGACGGCGAATCCTTAATTATTAGAAGGGATTACTGCACTGACTACTTATTAGAGTGTCCAGAGCGGAATTTTGTTGAAGTTTTGCTGTTTTCAGGTTCCTCTACCATTATTTGGGAATATTAAGCCGCACTCACCACTTCGAAGTCTCGCCGAATTGTTTTAACATCAGACTGGATCGCTTAGACGTAAGTAGTGATTTAATTCACGAAATTTCGATAGTTTTCGATTTACCGAAGCCTAAGTTTAATTGTTGCCTGATTTTGAATGTTATTTGTGAATTTTCGTCTGTGGAAAAGTTCAAATTTGGAGATTGAACAATTTGGTTGTTTTTGAATTAAAGAAAACCCTCAGACTGAGGTAAGCCGTGAATACAGTTTAAATATAAGTTGATGAGGTGTTCTTTTTAGGTTTTTTTTTCTTTAGGTTTTTTTCTTGTTTTTTTTTTTGGAAGTGTCAGTTACAGGTGTATTTATTATGTTGAGAGGAATTGAGGTGTTGCTGCGCTCCGGAGTGTGAGAGGGAGCCTGCTGCCCACCTTTTCCACAGCGGAGGAGGGCTGAAGCTGCACCAGAGCTGCCATCTCGGCTGACCAGCCCAACGCAAGCTAAGCGGTCTAAAGTTTACGATTTTATTTATTTGTTTTAAAGCCATTCATAAACATCATTATTATCCAAACTAGAACTTGTGGTTCAAAAGAAAAGCCACTCATAACCTATATTGTTGTGTTCACTATTGTGTGGCTGTGCCCATTCTTTACGGACGTTGTGTACATATTTTTTCGGTCGTTGTGTTCATACCTTTTATTCGGACGTCATTCCTAATTGTACGGACGTTGTAAAAACCTATTGCGGACGTCGTGATTAGATTAACTTTATATTTTGGTGTGAACTGCGTGTGCGCACGCCCGGGGATACAAATCCAATGTAGTAAATAATGCTTTTTGAGCAACCTAATACGTAGGTGATCAATATAGTGCGCTTTCAATACCATTGCAATATAGTGTGCTTTCAACTCGTATGCAAATATACATGTTTTCTTGAGGGGACAAATTGTTTCCTTTACTAATAAGGGCTGAAGACAGGGTAATAGGGAGATAACGTGGTTTTAGTTATTATTGAGAAGTCCTACCTTGACTTTTCTTGGTTATGTCATACCAATAGTGTATATAGGCCATCACGTAAACCAAGTGGCGCCTAAAATTTACCAACTACTTGACCCAGCCCGACTCCACTGTTTAAAAGCTGGCGGCCGTGGTGAACATATATCTCTACAGGTAGGTTGGTAATATCTGGTTGTGTATTCGACTTCCCTAACTAGGTATCCGCACTTTTGTTGTCCGTGATCATCGGAACTACGCCCCTATTAGTGAAGTAGCGAGATAAACATAATCACATACGAATTTTCTCTTTTTCACTTCCTGCTAGTCTGTTGATTATTATTGACTAATACTGTCATTGTTGGTGTTCTTGTTTTTTTTGGAACGCCACATTCTTGTTGATTGATTGATTCTATTCAATCCTTTTTTAAAACGCCACATCATGGATAACCTAAAGTCGCCTGCCGCAGTATATAGTCGTCCGCGGCGTAATTATAAGATGTGAAAAGTTTCAGTTATGTGTGTTTTTATAGAAATGGTGGTATAGTACATCACCGGTACTACGTTTGCATAATATAGATGCGCGCTGTTTAGTAAAAGTGTGACTTATGTGCGATCTTAGGAAAAATATTGGATTATCTACGCCAATAGGTACCTGGTATTTAGAAAGGGCTACTGGTTGTTTTCCATTGAAAATGGCTGTGCCTTTGGAAACACGATATTTGGTTATATCTCATGACCAGGGTTTTTTTATTTCCAAACTCTAACATTAGATGTGAACGATTTGTTTTACCAGACTATTGCTGTGTATATTTTATCTACAGCGTATTTTTTATTATGTGTTTGAGCCTATGGTGTATCTCCACCATATTTATATTTAATATTTACATGTAATAATGGTAGAGACCTTTATTTGTTAAAAATGTAAAAGTAGGCATATAAAAAATAATCAATAAAAATAACAACGAATGTCAGATTATTTAAAAACATCACAAAAAGTCTTTTATTCTATAAGAAGCCACTAACAACCACACCACAATTGGTTCCGGTACCGCAGCTTGGAATAAGCAATAGGAAGACCAAGAAGAGATAAGAACCTTCTATAAGGGGGTGAATATCACTAATATTTTAGTAGTACCTGATAATCAGTACATTGGGAAGAAAGAACACAAAAAAGGGATAAAGACTATTGGAGCACCGAGAAAGCTGGTTGGTTTCATCGTTTAGAAGATTCATCTAAAACTGAAAAGAAAATAAGTTATCCAGAATAACTTCAGGCAGCGCTAGAAACTCAAGCACGACGGAGAGCCGAATTCTTCTGACTGGACCTGATTGCAAATTAATAACTTGTGTAGGTGGGTTCGCCAGTTTATTTTCTCTGCCAAAAGAATTTCTAATTTAAATTATTTAATAATTATGACAGATCCAACAAATGTCCAATGTCAAATTGCCCCCATTTTGGGCTACTCAGCCAGAGGTTTGGTTCTTTCAAGTAGAAACCCAGTTCGCTTTAGCAAAAACAAGTTCAGGCAGAACTAAATATGACTACATTATTGCAAGTCTTCCTGCAGATATCCTTTCAGTTATTTTTGATGTTGTGAAAAATCCACCTGATTCAAATCTATATACCAATTTAAAAAACAAAATCATACAATGTTTAACTTCTAGCGAAGAAAAACGCCTTGATGTTCTGCTCTCCAACATCGAAGTAGGAGATCATAAACCTTCAGAGTTATATCGAGATATGATGACACTGGCTGGAGGCTCTTCCATGCTAAGCCAAGAACTTTTGCTCAAACTTTGGAAGAGGCACCTGCCAAAACCAATTTCGCTGGCTATAACTACCACAGGTAAATCTTAAACTGATGAAATCTTGGACATTGCAGATAAAATCTGGGATAACAAAACAAGATTACTTAAATGAAAATTTTCTAAAATCATTTTCTAATTTATCGTTGAAGTGTTCACAAACATTAAAAACTTTATCTGAAAGAATAATGATCTTCAAGTTAAAGTTGAAACTTTACAATCCGAAATTTCATCTCTCAAACAAAACTCTACGACCCAAAATCAAGATTTTCCAAATTCTCGTAGTCATTGTTATTGTCGTAGTAGAAGTAGGTCAAGAAGTAGATCACGTTTTGATTCAGATATTCCAATTTGTTATTATCATAAAAGGTTTAAAGATAAAGTAAATAAATGTCCAGGAAAATGGTGCCTCTTATATAAAACTTTAGATACAAATAACTCAAAAAACTGAATATGACTGATTCAATGACGACCTCTATCAGTCGTACTCGTCGTCTTTTCATTTATGATAAAAGAAATAAATTAAATTTTTTTGTCGATACAGGAGCGGATATATCTGTCATTCCACGAGATTTGTTTTCTGATATTAAAAGGGATACCGACGTATACCTATTGCGTCTGTTTCGCGACCGAGTATTGGAGCTGATTTCTTAGTTAATTTTTCTTTATTAGTCGATTTAAAAAATAAGCATGTTTTAGATAATAAAACAAAACTATGTGTAAATGGAGTGACAATTACTTCCAACACAATTCTTTCTAAAATTTTCTCAATTACAAATCAATATTTAGAATTATTATTAAAGCAATTTCCTTCTCTTACAACATAACCTAACTTTTTGCTTCCTGTTAAACATTCTGTAGTACACCGTATTACCTACAAAAGATTTACTACCATTTAGTCGTTCTCGCAGACTAGATTCAAAAAAATTAAAGTAGCAAAATCTGAATTCGAACACATGATACAATTAGGCATTTGTCGCACATCTTCTTCTTCTGCATCTTCACCACTTCACATGGTACCTAAAACAGATCCGAATGACTGGACATCTTGTGGAGAATACTGACAATTAAATTCAGTAACAACTCCAGATAGGTACCCACTTCCACACCTTCAAAGTTTTAATCAGAATTTATACAGTTGCAGAATATTCTCAAAAATTGATTTGATGAGGGCCTATCACCAAATTATAGTTGCAGAAGAAGGCATTTTTAAAACCGCAATAACTACTCCATTTGGTTTATTTGAATTTACACGTATGCCGTTCGGAGAAATGTTGCACACACCTTTCAAAGATTTATGAATGAGGTACTGCCTCTGCTGACCAGGTGACGACTTCAACAGGACCCGGGGGGTGCTGTCGTCTGCCCCTCAGAGCCCGACCTGAACAAGGAGGCTATCTAGCGGGATCCATTGTCAGGTCAGACCACCGACGGTGGTCAGTGATGAAGTAGCTGCTAATAAGTGGAGCTTACTGATGCCCAGCTTGTGGCTGGTGCCGAATTTATACTAGCAGATTTTGCCGACTCGGCGTTTGGACTTCGATCTATCTAGTGTTTATCTTATTGACCAATCCTTGTATGTTTTGTTATTGATTGTCCCATGTATTTATAAATTTGTATAATGTTATCTTTACTTGTTATGATTTAGTAGGAATGAGTTTGAATGGTTTGGTCATCGGTCCACAGATGTCACTTTGTTGACAATATGCATGATTTGCTTTAATTTTTCATTTTAGACACATACTAGAAGGTAAAAATTTTACACGCTTTACTGACCACAAACCTTTAACTACAGCTTTATTTAGCAAATCGGAACGTAGCCCGAGACAAATACGTCATATGGAATATATTTTGCAATTTACAAATGATATTAGAGACATAAAAGGAAAATCAAATACAGTTGCTGATGCTCTATCACGCATAGAAGCTGAAATTTCGGAAAACCATCAAAATATATATTTAGACATTACAACAATTCACAGGCTACAACAAAATAATATCGAAATACAACACATTGTTAATCAAAATAATTCAAAATTTAGTTTAAAAGAAATAAAAATTCCTTTTCTTGACTCAAGTCTTAAAGTTTGGTGTGAAACATCACAATCAAAATTAAGACCATATATACCTAAAGAATTACGAAAATTACTTTTTGATAAAGTACATGGTATTTCTCATCCCGGTATACGTGCTTCTCGCAAACTTATTTCCAGCAAGTAATTTTGGCCACGTATAAGTTCTGATGTAACTTCTTGGCCAAAATCTTGCATAGGCTGTCAAGCTTCAAAAATAAATAAACATACTAGAAGTCCAATATCTGACTTTAAAATTCCACATACATATTGACTTAGTAGGTCCACTAAAATCTTCTCGGGGATACAGATATATTCTAACTGTTATCGACCGTTTTACACGGTGGCCAGAAACATATCCCCTTAGAGATATATCTGCCAATACTGTTGCTAGAAAGTTGTTTTTAGAATATATATGTAGATTTGGAGTTCCTTTAACCATTACAACAGATCAAGGTACTCAATTTGAATCTAAAATTGCGTCAGATCTATTAAACTTTAGACTCCTTGTTACGCAAATTAGAGAAAATTTTCAAAATTTAAAACCTTTAAATATACATAGGCATCTCAACGAAAAACCTTTTATTCCATTAGATATTAAAACTTGCAATAATGTATTTGTTGAAGTACCTGTTAGACATTGTAGTTTGTCTTGTCCTTTTGAAGGTCCTTTCAAAGTCGAAAAACGTTCAGAAAATCACGTTTATATTAAAAGAAATAATAAATTAGTGCCTTTTCACATTAATCGTATTAAACTCGCTTACATATTTAATGAAAATAAAAAAAACATTAGTATTCATGGCCCTGTTATTCCAAAAAAGAAAAAAGTTACTTTTGGCGGGGGGAGTATATATGGTGTATCTCCACCATATTTATATTTAATATTTACATGCTATAATGGTAGATACTTTTATTTGTTAAAAATGTAAAAGTAGGCATATAAAAAATAATCAATAAAAATAACAACGACTGTCAGATTATTTAAAAACATCACAAAAAGTCTTTTATTCTATAAGAAGCCACTAACAACCACACCACAGAGCCCATCGCTTTCTAGTAACTAGAAATTATTTGCTACGGATTGCTACTGGACGAAATTTGAAATATTTATTTTGACTTTTGACGCCTGCTTAACGTCAGAGGAAACCTGCGGATACTGCCCCACTTTAAACCTGCGGGCTCAAATTTATTTAAGCTATTCTTTGTGGTTTTTAATCTAGTGGTGTTAAATATATTAACTATAGTCTTTCTGGTGTTTTCCCAATATTTTGATGTGCATGATAATTGTGACGTCAGCATATTTTTATTTTTTAATTGATGGGTGAAGTCTCAATATTGGGTTAAAAGAGCTTTTCTCGTTCTTATTATTAATTTTGTGGGAGGGTGGCATTATCTATACCTCTATGGACAACTAGAAAATTTGTATTTGCTTTTTTGGGCTTAAAAGGATAAATTGTAATGTTTTTTGGCTTGGCTTAAAACCATAATAGTTTTTGATCCTCACAAAGTAGGTTAATGGAATTGAAAATATTGTTTCCTCCTACAGCATTTTTTTGTTTGGACACTATTTATTAGTTTAGAATCACAAATATTTCTGAGAAAATTTAGATTTTTTAGATGATTCTCGGATTTCATGTCCGTGGCGACCTGATCGTGCTTTTCAACATCTTAGAACGCTCCGTCTGTAGAGATGCGCACTCAATAGTTCAAACGGCATATACAGGGTGACCGTATTTCGAGTCTATGCATGGGGATCTTGGTTATCTTAAGAGATACGAGGTCGGTTAAACTGGGTCAAAGTTGCGGAATTTGATGCCGAGTAACATGGTAAAAAAAATTTGGCTGGCCCTTCTCGTTTTGAAAATAATGGGAAAAAACTGAAAATCGTCGTTTTCGTTTTTATTTTTTAAACGAAAACGAATGGGCTGGACATTTCTAAGTTAAACATTATTAAGGCACTTTTTTATAAGGAATCTAAATATGACCTCAGATTTTTTTCTCTCACATTATGCTTTATATTGTTTTTTTTGCCGTAATATCAAATTAATCGTTTTTGCATAGAGTGCCTGGAAACATAAGCTCCATAATGTTTGACGTTTTTGCATAGAGTGCCTTGGAAACATAAGCCTAGTTACCCATTGTTGCGAAGTGTGCTTTGGAATATTGTTTATCGGTTCATGAAAAGTTCAGATAATGTTAAATTTATTGATTAAATAAATCATAAACATACCACGAGAGTATGATGTGAGACCTTCTTATTTATTCGTCATTTGCCATATAACACATTAATACTAAAAAAGTCAAACTGGAATCATAATAACAACAAAAACCTAGACGAGTAGACAATCCTATTTTAAAAAATGTTGAATTTGTCCTCCTTGTTCCTCAAGGCACAATGCAGCACGTTCAAAAATGTAAAAATCCAATATGTCGCCCATAAGAAAAATAAAAGTTGATCGTCATATCTTTGTCCGGGGAGGCGACAAAAAACATGCGAGGACATATTTAGATTCCTTATAAAAAAGTGCGTTAATAATGTTTAACTTAGAAATGTCCAGCCTCCGTTTTTTCAGCCTCATTCGTTTTCGTTTAAAAAAATAAAAAGGAAAACGACGGTTTTCAGTTTTTTCCAATTATTTTCAAAACGAGAAGGGCCAGCCAATTTTTTTTTATCATGTTACTCAGCATCAAATTCCGCAACTTTGCCCCAATTTATCTTTTATATTAATCTCTTAAGATAACCAAGATCCCCATGCATAGACACGAAATACGGTCACCTTGTACAGCAATGCTAATTTTGTGAAAACTCAAAAGGCTTTCAACTCTAACATAGGTACCAGGAGTACTTTAGTGAAAAGTGAGATTTATATTATATGTATTTTGGGGGAAATACTATGGAATTTAAACCGTTATTGGTTCGTTTCCGGTCAATATGGCTGTGTCATGGGAAAAATGGTGTTTGGTTATATCCGATATTAGTTATCCCCAAATTTATTTTTACTATATTATCAAGAGTCTTGCTGTGTGTCAATTCGTATTTTGTTGCTATCTCCATCGAATTTTTGATTTATCTGTTTACGTTTCATAGTTAATTCCACGAATTTAGCGGGGTAATGCACAGAAATTTCTCGAATTGTTTATCACCGTTGAGGCAGTATAGAAAACGTTAAATAAACTGGACGGATTACTTCGAGTATCACTTAGCCTGTACCGCAGTGGCATTTTTTCTTCAAATTATTCTTGCCGTTATCATGGAAATCTAGAAAGTACACGAGAGGGGCGTTGACTCAGCAGAATCCTGTCAAGACTGATCCGGGGCATGGCCGTGGCTATATGTTGGTTGACAGGGTCAGGGGACGTGACGTCATCGCTTGTCCAAATGGCGATTTTATATAAATGCTAGGTTGTGAGGTTCCGGAATCCATGTGTATAGGGGGGTCCGGCGGTGCAGTTACAAGAGTCTCGGCCACCCTTCATGTCGAGGCAAGTCCCGGAGGCTGGAAGGTCGCGGTTGGACAGCATTAGGCTCGGAGGTCAACGGTCTGCGAGACCTGTCGGAATAATGATCTGAGGGAAGCGCGAACCAACCACTCGCAGGGGGGTCTCGCGAAGCCGCTGCGCGTCGAGAAATATGGTCACGTTTTGACCTCTTTTTAGCGCCCATCAAAAATACATGGGGAAATTAGGCTCCTACTCCCATAGCCATACTACTTATATTAAGCGTGGCTATTTCATTATGAAGAAATCCATAGAACATGTTGAACAAGCAATTTTTTTTGTTGCGCTACACAAAATACTGTCCAAATTTCACAACAGACTTTGTAGATGGGTTTTTACACATAGAAGTTTTCAGAATGTGCTTGGTATAGTATTTTAAATAAAATCAATCACTTAGGCCCGTTTTTTTAGATTTTAACTGCAAGTATTGATAAAAAATTTAAAAAATAATAAAAGGCCATGATTTCGTATCTATATATACTTTTTCATTGCAAACAACCTTCTCTTATACAACTACGACTCAAAATAAATGTAGTTTACTCTTCTGTCTTGTTTACATTTTTGCCCTTGTATCGATATCTGCATGAAGGTTTTCTGGTTCCAGGGCATGCCCAATGTAACCTCATACATAGCCGGTGTAAAAAATAAAAAAAAAACATTTGTTGCGTACATTCTGTAGGGTACTCCTTCCCAGCACAACTGGTGTATATTATTTATGACGTTCAGTGTTGGAGAAATGCACGCTCTAATAGATTCCGTTATTCATCTAGAGACCCTATTCAAACTTACGTAAGAGGGTGGAATGTTTCAGAGGGATGGCCTTGTGTTAAAATTGGTGGTCACACAACTAACACGGTCACTATATCTAGTAGCTTCGTTCTTAAGCTCTTTAATTTTAAAAAATATTCTTAGTGTACTCGAATAAACTGGCAACTCAGCAATATTTCGTGAAGAGATTGGGTTTGGCCGGAATGGTGGGGATCACGTAATTCTGCGATGGAATCCCGTTGCTGAGTCCTTTGCGGCAGACTACATTAGGAAGCAATCACGTCGTCATAAACCAGAAATTTCTCAGGTTGCCAGAGGCGCTGTGCGTAAAGCGCCCTACGCACCAAAATTCTGCCGAGTGCACTTGAACGCGATTAGGAGAGCAACATTACGGCTCCGCCAGATAACCGCCGTAACACGTAATCAGTTTATAAAACAATTTGTTTGGCTAGTGATGCGTGCATATTGTGCCGAAATTCGATTACTAATTATTGTAGTTTTGTGGGACCGGGCAGCACAGCGCCTCACCATCCTGCCGTGCCGGACCGATTGAGTTTCGATCGGGCCATATAACGTAAGTAAATGAGATCACATATGGGAATAAAATTAAAACTAAATAAAAAAACGCTTGGAGATACCAGGAGTGAGTTGCCTCAGTTTAAAATTATTACTTAACTGTTTCCTTCTGGACTACACCTGAAAACAAGTCGACAAGGACCCACAAATCGATAAATAGTTCAAAACAAAATTCTTTAATCAGTCATTGTCGTTACAACCGGTTAAATTCTAAATGATTTAGTATAAACATTTTTCCGATAATCTTATACACATAAACGGAAATATTCTTTTAATAGGAATAGGTGATGATCGAAATCAGAAGATTACTCACAAATGCCCTTCTTTGCACCATCGATTATAAAGTTCTAAATCAAGGTTAACAAAACTCCAACTCCCACCACATTTATCCAAACACCCACTCCAATTCGCCCTCAATTGCTATGCTTTAGCTCAAAGAGACTTGCACAGAAATAATATTATGTCTGTTACCCAAGTATAAAATGGGAAGGTAACCCTGCAGAAAGATGGGTATAAATGAAGCTACCTAATTTGTATGAAATATGCAAATAGCTTGTATCACCGATTAAGGTTCCGAATTCTTATTCAATGCATGTATTTTGTATCCTCTTCTAACTTTTCTTCACCGTTTAATACGACTTAATTTCTCATAATATCATGTTATAGTCATTATCTCAGTGTCGGCTCGTTAATAGGGTCTGTGGGGCTACAGCCCCACCAGTAGAAAATGGGAAAAATAATTTAGTTCGGCGACTGCCATATTCTATATTCTATATATTCTACTTCGGGTACACCCTGTATATCGAGCTAGCAATGCATCTCCGTGCATGGGGATACGGCGCACCATTCGCGGCATTCGCTGCGCCTTCTATCCCTACTTCGATCGGTGCACCCGGCTCGTGATCTGTCGTCTCTCTCTGTTCTCTCTTGTATAAATAGCGCAGCGGCCCATCCGGCTCTAGGAAAGCCCTGAAGTTGAGAAAGCTGGCAACATGGCTTGCGGGTCTGCGCGGCGTGGCCTGTCACTCCCTGTCAGTTGATTTTACAAGACTTTTACCAGAATTAATTGGTGTAGTGCGGGTAGTGCTATCGTCGCCGGATTGCTACGACGAGGCACAGTGTCTCTGGGTGGAAACAGACAACCCGAAGTGCTGGCAACAGCTTTTATTATAAATTTGCTTTGTTTGTGAAAAATGAAACATTTCTCTAAAAGTTCGGACTGAAGAATCATTCCTTTACAATTTCAAGCCTCAAGATGCCTAGAACAGTCGAGGGAAGCTAGAACCTGCGGCTGTAAGTCAAATAAGAATACTCTCCTTCACAACGTGCTGTTCTCTGTTCGCTTGTTGTTTGTATTTTTATGAAAATTTAACCATAAGGGAAGATAGGCAATCATTATTTGCCTGATGGCGCACTTTGCAAAAAATTCTCACAAAAATTCGACTTACAACAAGATCTAGTCCCCTCTATTTGCCCAAATTTAACATAATATTTGTCTTATTACAAATACTTACACTTATGTGTATATTTTGTTACTTGTTACAGCTTTTAGTGTCTGTTAAACAAACGTACCTACTTAATTATTATACCTCGGGAGGGAAGTAGCTACTTTACTTAAGATAAATCTCGTGGCGCCTAAATTTTATCTGTTATTATTGTAATAAGCGAAACCCCCTTTTAGAGGTTGATTTTTGATTGGATTTGAGTATTTAATGCCGATAATTATTACCCTGAGATAACCTGTCTCTAGACGAATCTCCAACAGGGCAAACTACGTGGCACTATTAGCATTAAAGCGTGACCGGATAATTTTCCTATCACTGCTTTTATGAGAAACATGATGATTGGATCACTGGGATTCTGATTGGTGTACGTTTCGATTAGGCTATTGCGGCTATCTATGAAAGTTTCTAGAATATGAGAATCTCCAGAAAATGTAGGAATATTTTCGATATGTAGCCTAAGGAGTTGGTAATTGACATTTGGAGCTGCCATCTTTGTATTATTTGAAAATATTATTTCTGAGCTAGTTTCTACTTCTGAGCCAGTTTCTACTACACTAATTTTTCCGAATAAATGACACAAATCGTCAAAATGTGGATCCTTGTTCATTAAATTTTAAACCTACTTAAATGTACTGGTTCCTAAACTAATTTGCCTTGCCGATAGGCTGATGATTAAGTCTCGCCTTAGGGGATGCCGTGACAAGAAACGGAACAAAAGGAAAGGGTCGCAGGCCAACCCTCTGGTTTCGCTTCTTCAGCCGCTACTGTCGCCCTTCTTCTCTGGTCCTCTGCCTTGCAGCGTCGCTACTTGGTGACCTCGATGGCCTCGGGGTGGTTCTTCGCAAGTAAAAGGTTTAACCGACGCGAATAAGCAAGAATACGATCGATATGCTTCAGCGTTTCGCGACTCGCTATCCAACCTACTGCGCCAATTAAATAAAGCGCTGGCGCATAGTTCTTTTTAAAAATTTTATTTTTATGTTTGTCGTATTTTGTGTGCTTAGGTCTACAAATGTCTATTCAGGGAGTACTTTTTTGGTAAAAGTCAGTTGTTTTTGTCCATATAACTCCGTTCTCGTTACGCGAACGAGTGTCCGGTCGTCGACCATTGCGACGCGTCGTGCAAAATGGCAAATAGAAATAGTGTACAGGATATTTTGAAAGATAACTTTTTAAATCCTTCATTGACAGAGCGAAATTTGGAATTGGTGCTACTGACAGAAAGCGCAGAGAAATAGGACCGGAGAGCAGAAATGGTGTTATTCCAATAAATGAAAGAAAGATTTTCATACAGAAGTCATTTAGAAGCTGCATCTTTATTGAATACAGATAACTTTATGCAATATTCAAAAAAATCTAGAACCGATACTAAATACTGTTGTTAGTTTTATCCAGTGTTGTATAAAACAAAATTAAAAACCGAATTGGATGTCATTTACCTGAGAGAAAACGTTAGAAATATCGTGGGTGGTTCAAATTTCCTATCATTTATGACTTATAATAATTTGGAAGAAACCTATAGCAAAACAGTTAAGTTATTAAAAATTACGATTATAATAAAAGCCGAATCAGAGCATTGCTTTTCGACTCTGAAGTGATTAAAGACATTTTTAAGAAGGCCTTAATTCGTTAGCAATGATGTAAATAAAAACTTTGTACCTACATAATATCAGCAACGTTGAAGAGAAAGTTGTAGAATATTTTATTTCGGAGGAAAACAGAAGACTATACTTTACATATGAAATATAAACATTAATAAGTAGTGTTAGTGTGTTAGCGTTAGACAGTGCCAGTGTATAATAAAAACAAATTAAAAACAATAATTCCGTACCTGCATTAACTACTTCAAAGCTTCAAAACAAAGATGAGTTTTGAGTTTTTAACTAAAGTTTCTTTTACCGAAGTTTTTACTTAAGTCTATTTACTATTTATTTTTATATAATAAACATTGAGAAAGGGTAAGTACCTACTTCGGCGTATATTTTTTTAGTAGGAATTACCTACGGATTTTACGTTTTTAGCTTCTTCAAGAACACGCGAGAAGAAACGGGAATTATTGTTTTATACACTTTTTATATCAATTATGCATACTAAAAACATTAAACATAACCCACGAACCGCCACTGCAGTATCTCTTACTTGATTTCTATGGAAGTATCTCTGACACTAAATAAGCATTCTCTGTAATATCTATCTTTCCATGTTTTTGATCTCCACAAATGTGTGGCTTCGATAAAAAAAGGTAGCATTTAAATGTGCATCCAGATTTCAGAGTTTGTCGCAGTATATACGGCTGCATCTGGAAACATTCGTATGCAGGGAAATGAATTATTGTTCTCTCAGCAAAATGATACAGGAAATTTCTAAAGTTTTCAACGGTCGGATAGTTACGAAATTAATTTTCCAACCCAACTCCCGCGCCAAGGATTGCAGAACTTAGGAAGGGATAAAGCCGACGGAAAACCACAGCAAGTATACCGCAACGGGTTAGTTTCCATTGCTGATGTTCATATATGGACCCAAATAAAATATACACTTTATATGCGAATTAGGCATACCGTGTTTCAGACTACATTTAAAACTTCATTGTGTCTACAAAATATGACAGAAAATGACTAATACTTTTTTCTTCTGAAATTTATCACATTTTATCGTGTGTGTTTGGGAGAGATTTAAGAGATATCCAGTACAAGGCTATCACTGTTAGTTAAGCCGATGGATATTTGGAAGGAAATATTGATGATTACATTCTGTGAACTGTTTGTGAGTTTCGCAAAATCTCGAATACATTTTCTCAAATATTTGAGTATCCGTATAGGAATGATTTTATGTTCTTTTTTGTTTTGCGTAGGGGACATTTTTTGATACCTTTTATTTTTTATGTGTTTGGCTTGATGCCATCAGGAGACATAACAAGCCCTAGGAATTCAATCTGTTAACGCAAAAATTCAGTTATCGCAAAAATTCAGTTATCACAGCTGCATTTTGTGTTTTGAATTTTGTATTTTTTGGAAAACTAATTTTAATTGGCTAAATGTTCCTCTAAACTGATGGAGTAAATAATTTTGCCGTACATGACGTAGACTATAGACATAATTTTTAGGCCAAATGACTCTACGTGTATTTAAAGTGCAGGGGGGTAGCTCGATTTTGTTTAACTCGCTGACTTAATTTTCATATAATTGTTATTTAATTTATAGTTAATATTATTCTGAACGCTGATGCCTTAGACTATGGAGGAATAGTAACAAGAAAGGGGATTGGTATTTAGAGTGCCCGAGGGGCCGAAGGTGGCTCGGACACTACCCGACTTGAGTTGTGGTGGGGGGTGGTTCGGTGAGTAGTCACACTACTGTTTCTCTCTAATATAAACTTCAATAAAAGGCACGACTGTCTCGTTTTACTTTACTTTAATGAATCAATAAATAATGAATATCTCAAATGGCCACAATATTTGGCTCCAAAAACTTACCAGTAAATCGCTGCCTCAGGGGTAAGTATGGTAAACAATCCTTATTTTATTGTAACGCAAAAACATGCAATAAGAAAGAAGTGATCCCCCCCTAACAATATGGTCACGCCAATGCACGAGCAGAGACGTTTGTAAGGTTATTCTGCTAAATTGTCCCTCTTTTATACCCTCGAGCCACAATTAATTTACTAACAAGGAATATTCAACGATAATGTAAAAGTAGAATATATACAGTGCGCTTAAATCTAAAAACAATTGGGTGGAAAACAAGATTAATATGAATTGGCTTATCTGAATCCTTCCGGTGGTGATTTCCGAGTGGTACGTCACGATTATAGTAATCTCCAAAAGCTCGAAGTAGTTCCAACAACTCTGCTGGCTGGCTGGCTAGCTACCGAGGGCCCCCGAATGGTTCATGAGGTACCCTGATGAAGGCACCCTAGCCTACACCGTAATGAACTCCAAAATGACCTGATCGGCAGACCTGGTCATGAACTGCACCTGTCTGTGACTGCTTGATCTGTCACTCTCCTCCTGTCCCAACGTCTGACGGGGAAACTTGAAGTCCCCCACAGAATAGCCCTAAAGAAAAAGACTTAGGTCCACCTCGAGTCCCAAGTTGATTGAAAAGGTAGTTCCTTGATGTAGGAGACCGCTACAGACGCCCAAAATCGATGCTATAAAGGAGAAAATCCCATTAGAACACTTCAACTTTCCTCAACCACAAAATGGCGTCTTACCTGACACGGGAAAAATCGCTAACGAATCCGAAAAACTCGCAATAACCGACGAACGCAAACTCCAAAAACGTACGCAAAAACTCCACAACGAACACTAGACGGCAATATTTACTGCACATTAAGTCCCGAAACTTCGGATAAATTATTTCACGGCAGAAACTCAAAAACTGCGATTTCCCAAAAACGTGTACTGCAAGGACGACCTTTCAATTAGAAAAGAAAGCGAGATTCCCTCCAATTTTTACATATAAAAAAGAAGCAAATCGTGTTGCCAACCCACAAAATAACAAAACACAATAGTGCCCCAGACAACTTCCAGTATCGCCGACTTTATTATGCATTCTCGCGCTCCAACTTCTTGCCTAAAACCCACTCAAGAGTAACGAAACCCTCAAATAAACATCTCGCACAAGACGACGGATCATCAGCCCTTCACCCGACAACCTATCCTAATGCAATAACAAAAATTATCCGGCCGTGCAGGTCTCTCGACAGCCCTTTGACGGCCGACAGTTACCGACGTCACCGCTAAAGGGGCAGCATGGCGGGCAAGTATTGCCAGTCATGATCGTATGCCGAAGAAATTTCGTCGAAACACCATGCCACACACGACTATCGAGTATCTGGGCGCCTAAAGCCAAGGCGAAACCTATGCCGGGTCGGACACGTAAGTATTTCTCGCAAAAATGCGCGACACGCGAGTGTCAGTATTGTTTACATCTGAGTGTTTCATAGAGTGTCAACAATGGGCGAAATAAGGCCGAAAACCCACAATCTCGCAGTACAAACGGCAAAACTGGAGGCAGAAATGAACACAAGACAACAAACTTGAAACTGAAATAGAACACAAATCAGGCCAAAATATTAGCCACTGGAAACACAACAAAATTCCAAAACAATCACCCACATAACGCAACAAACACGACAAAATAGGCTTCCACGACCAACAAACGAACCACGGCAATTCTCCAAAGTGAACAGGGACGACAATACAACCCCAGTAAAAGAGGTAACCCAATTATTTCCGTGCAAATCTCGCAATTAATCATTTACCACTTTGTAGGCTCACTACGTCTCGATAGAGTGCAGTAGTTATGTTCAAAGGTGGCCCAAACGTCGTTTGCCAAGGAAGTGTGACCTACCCCACTCTACAAGCGAGGAACAACCAAACCAATTCTGTTACGACAAAAATTATATGAATAATTTCTAATAAAGGTCAGTTTCTCACTACCATTGGCCTACCACTTATTTTTAAGGAGCCTTCAAGCACGATTTAATTAATAAAAGAATGACAATGATCGAGATTTACCCATTTTTAATATTTGGGCTTAAAAGTCAATTCTGAACGTAACAGAGAATGCAACGTTCTTCCCTGTTTACTCATTTTGCGCACGTTAACTCCCGAACGTACGAAACGCCACTGAGCTCTCTGCGCCGGCGACCAAGGTTACCGGTGGCAGAAAAAGTGAGCGCTAGTTCTGTTCTTGAAACTGTCTACCATATGAAATAATAGACTTTGCTGAATTCACGAAAATGTAATGTATAAAATCCATTTCAAGGCTAGACGCCTCAGTCTATCTTCACACCTTGAGAGAAATAAAATTTTTAAAAATAAATTCGTTTTCCGCTCTGCGAAAACGGGCGCAGTCGGCCGGTAGGATTTGTTGAAAGAATCCTCGAGTCGCGATTATTCGGTCCGATTTTACGGTTTATCCACGAACGACCCTATGGGAAAATTTTGTTGCTCCAAGAAGAAGAAGGCTCGCAGACCAGGGGAGCAGGACCAAGCATCGCCTACAGCCCTATTGGTACGGACGGAAGGACACAAATCGCCTGAAGCCCATAGGTAGATCGACCAACGAGACAAGCATCGCTCATCACCCTATGGGCACGGACAGAAGGACAGCATCGCCTGAAGTACATAATTAAGAAGAAGTCAATATCAATCGTAGTTGTGTTACTGTAAGTGCATCCTTTGTTTTCTTTTCATTTTCATTGTACATATTTTGTTGTATTTTCCATTTTTTTATTTCCTTTTGATTTTCCTTTTTCCCCAATTTTTCCAAATTTATCCTGGAAGATTTAACTGAGGCCTTTGAAAATTTAAAATTTCACGAAAATAAAAATTCAAAAAAGTCAAAGATAATGGCAAACCCAAATTTTACCATGATCAGATGCCAAGCTGATAACATACCCAATTTTGACGGTAGTACTAAGCAATTGAACCGATTTGTTAGACTTTGTGAAAATTTTCTTTCCACTCGTCAAAATAGAACCCATCCGAACGCTAGTGTAAATATCTGTCATTTTGACACCATATTAGGTAAACTTTCTGGTAGAGCAGCAGACTTAATAGCCTCTAGATGTGAAATAAATTCCTGGCAAACAAAGTCTTATTGACACATTTTCCGATCAAAGATCTATCGATTGTTTAGCGCAAGATATTTTATCACTCAGAAGATACCGAAATGAAAACCCTTTAGATTTCACTTTAAGACTACAAGATGCCCGAAGCCTTTTATTTGCAAAATTAACAACCGCTAAGTTTACACAAGAAGTAAAGCTATTAAAAATTACAGAATACGAAGATATCACTCTAAAAACTTTTATAAATGCTTTAGATTACCATATGCAACTAATTGTTAGACTCAAAACAAGCCAAAATTTAGAAGTAGCCATGTCTTTTGTTAGAGAAGAAGAAAATTTCCTTTTATTTAGGAATCGCTCTCATTTAAATCCTTTACCCCCAAAACCACAACCTATTTATTCTCCTAGATCTAAGAACAAGGCCAATACTCTACAAAATTTACAAACGAACAATGACTCAGATTAATTTCGGAACTACGTATCAACCACAACCAATGTTTGTTCCTCAACCTTAAAAATTTTATCCCCAGCCAAATTATTTTAGACCAACATTTCAACAACAGCCTTTGTTTCAACCTAATTTCCAAAATAATACTCCGAGATTTTCAAATCAAACTCAGTCAGGACAATTTAGAAATTTTCCAAATACACCCAGAAGTCAGATGTCAACTTTACAATTTAAACCTAATAATAATTCTGATTATAAACCAGAACCCATGGATACAACTCCAAGCACGGTATCAAAAATGTATACTCGACAAATAAAACAACCCTTCACTCAAAGAACACATTGAAAAATTTACTGCTGTATTTAATCGCCTAAGAAATTCCAACTCGATAAATGTGAGTTTCTCCGGAAGGAAGTCTCATATTTATGACACGTAGTAACAGAAAACGGAGTTAAACCTAATCCCGACAAAATCAAAGCTGTCAAAAATTTCCCAATACCTACCACCCAAAAAGAAATCAAATCCTTTCTTGGATTGGCAGGATTCTATCGACGTTTCATCAAGGATTTTGCTAATATCACGAAACCTTTAACAATTTGTCTTAAAAAGAACGCCAATGTCAAACACTCTCCCGAATTTATAGCATCTTTTAATAAATTAAAAGAACTGCTCCTTAATTCACCTATTTTAAAATACCCTGATTGGACAAGACCATATGTTTTAATAACAGACGCTTCCAGTGTGGCTCTTGGTGCTGTTCTATCACAAGGAACACCTCCCAACGACAACCTTTAACAATTTGTCTTAAAAAGAACGCCAATGTCAAACACTCTCCTGAATTTATAGCATCTTTTAATAAATTAAAAGAACTGCTCATTAATTCACCTACTTTAAAATACCCTGATTGGACAAGACCATTTGTTTTAACAACAGACGCTTCCAATGCGGCTCTTGGTGCTGTTCTATCACAAGGAACACCTCCCAACGACAACCCCATTGCGTACGCCTCTAGAATTTTGAATAAGACAGAACAAAAATACTCCACAATAGAAAAAGAATTGCTTGCAATTTGTTGGTCGTGCAAATATTTTCGTCCATATTTATTTGGCAGAAAATTTCAAATTTACACAGACCGTAGACCGCTGGTTTGGCTTTTTAACCTCAAGGAACCTAACTCAAAATTAATCCGTTGGAGACTTAAACTTGAAGAATTCGATTTCGAAATAATTTATAAAAAAAGGTAAACAAAATACTAATGCGGATGCCCTTTCACGAATTTCATTGAACGCCCTTGAAACCCAATCTGCAGTTAATAATCCTGGAGATATTAATACTGAAATTGACAAATTTCTAGAAAACATCGACCCTAATGCACCAGATAACTTAGAACCTGAACTTTTCACAGATTTTGATCCTAATGCTCTAAACCCTGACGATGTTTCTTGAACTTTAGAAAATATAACGAAACCTAAAATTCAAATTTTACAAAATATTTAGATTAGACCACCTCCGTACAGAAACATCCCAAACTATTCATAGTAATAATGAACCCGATAATTTTGTGGAAATTCAAATTTTAGACGATATTATAAATAATAAATCAAATCAATTAATTATTAACAGATCTCCTTACTCTCCCTTTACAAAAATAGAAAACGAAACCTTTGAAGGACACCATATC
This sequence comes from Pseudeuparius sepicola, assembly GCA_963920635.1. Lineage (NCBI taxonomy): Eukaryota > Metazoa > Arthropoda > Insecta > Coleoptera > Anthribidae > Pseudeuparius > Pseudeuparius sepicola. The sequence continues at coordinate 34,145,343 of OY987303.1, forward strand.
GTCAAGGCTTCCTTACCAATGGATCTAAAAATTATAGTAGATTTTTTGAAACAATATTTGCGTAACAAGACAACATACGTATACTTTTTCTCAAAAGAATTAAGAACATTTTTTTCAAAAAGCGCTTGCTTCAGACTTTCAAAATTTAAAATTGGTTGAATGTACAAAATTAGTTAATAACGCGTTACCAGATGAAAGATAACTTTTAATAAAATACAAACATGAAGGAAAAACTAACCATCGCGGAATCGAAGAAACGTACAAATTTCTAAAATCAAACTATTATTGGAAATACATGAAATCCGATATATCAAAATTTATTAATAACTGCGAAATATGCCACATGTGAAATCCTTCACATAGACACTTTTATTACGGGCGATCAAAAATTTCTCACGATCTTAGATAAATTTTCAAAATACGCGCAAGCATTACCATACGACGGAAATGCGACTTCGGCTTGTGAAAACTTAATAAAATATTTTTTTTTGCGGAACTCCAAAAAAATAGTAACTGATAGTAAAAATAGCAAATGAAACAAAAATAATGCAAAATTCCGTCGAAAATAATGACAATGACTCTAACCCCGATATTTACGACGTTTCAGATGGACTACCCTCCACCTCGTCGCAAGCGACGTGACTTTCTACGACTTGAACCAATATCCTGGACTCCTACCATATAAACTCGGAACAGCAAAAACTATTTCAAATTATTGGTCATTAGTACAAGTTTTTGACTTAACTCTAATTGTTGATGAATTTTATTTACTTGAAAAAGAATCAAATAACTTAATAAGCAAAATTAAAAATGACTCGAAATATCATAACGAATATTTCAATACTTTCAATTTTTTGACGACTTTAGAAAAGCGAATAGTCGAACAAATAAATCAAATTAATCCGTTAATCGAAAATCCTAGACAAAAACGTGGTATTTTCAACACTCTTGGTTCACTTTTAAAATGCATAACTGGAAATTTAGACCAAGCCGACGCTGAAAAATATGATTCTCGAATTATAAATTTACAAATAGTCAAGAAAAAATGAAAACAAGTATGTTGCATCAATTATCTCTTTTGCAAACAACAATCGATAAATTTCAAAAAATTAGTAAGTAATATAACGCATAATGAAGTTGTTTTAAAGGAACGAATATTACATCTAGTAAAAGTAATACAAACCATTGAACTTGAGAATAACTCATTTCTTGATTACTTCCAAATTCATACGATAATAAATCAAATGGTGTCAATTTACCAAAATATTTACAATATATTTGACAAAATTGAAGTAGCTATTAGCTTGGCAAAACACTCTACATAATTCTATTATCAATCCTACCAATCCCTTTAACGAAATAAAAAATTGGAAAACATTTTAAAATTCGAGAAAATAATAGAAATAAAAGCTATTCGAAAGGACTTAAAAGTAGGTACATTTATATTAGAAGTGCCATTGGTAGACTCTGAAATATATCAATATTATCAATTACTTCCATTACCTATACCCAATAACAAAAATCGATTTAATCTCATACTACCTTATAAACCCTTCCTGGCACTCAGTAACGACAAGTACGCATATATGGAACACGAATGCGATAGCCTAGCAAACAAATAAATTTTATGTAAAGGAGTACACAGTGCTTACGTCACCGAAACTTCACCCTGTGCCGTTCAACTTATTAACCATCAAGAAAATGTGACAACATGCCAACCCTTCGAATTAACATTTCAAGAAATCCAATTTTCCCAAATTTCGGAAGGAAAATGGATAGTAACTGTTCCAACGCACCAAATAGCTGTTTCACTCTGCAACGAAATGGAAAGAAAGCATCCTTAACTTGGAACCTATCTTCTAGAATCAACCCCAGAATGTACCACGGAAATAAAATCATTCAAATTCTCGACGCGTTCGATCCGATTGAGAGAGGTTTGAATTCACTGGAGTGGACTCAAATAGACGGCGTAAACACTACAGATTGAAATTCAATAAGATTTAAAATTTCAAGTTAAGCCGCTATTTCCAAACAGAAGTTGGCCAGAATGTGCATCAACCTACTGTGGAATAAGTATAATAAGATAATGTCCCTAGAGAGGATTGAAAACCGTAGGATTAAATACTGATGATGTACACGCAGAATTATAAACGTTTTGACATCGCTCAATCGGATCCATTTCAATCCGATCGAGTTGTCACGAGATAAACGTAGTCAATGAAATCGAAATGCCCAAGTTCGACATTACCAAAATAAATAACCGACGCATCATTGCAACGTTCAACCCTTCATCACTGGATTTTAACACAGTAAACTTCAAAGAAACCAGAGACCTCCAAGATGCAATCGAACGTCAAAAGTCAGATTTTGAAGAGATGTCATCCCCAGTGTATTTTCAACAAACCAGTGCGTGGACACTTATATTGTACTTAATACTTATGTGTTTATTGATTTGTTTGATTTATCAAAAATTTATTGTAAATTATCTTCCATGTAAAAAACCTAAAAAATCAAATCATGAGATAATTGTGTGAAAACTTAACCTTCGGGTAAGTTTCCATCTACCCACGGAGGAGTTATGTTCTTGAAACTGTCTACCATATGAAATAATAGACTTTGCTGAATTCACGAAAATTTAATGTATATAATCCATTTCAAGGCCAGACGCCTCAGTCTATCTTCACATCTTGAGAGAAATAAAATTTTTAAAAATAAATTCGTTTTCCGCTCTGCGAAAACTCGCTGTGTGGTAGCCTAAATAAGCAGTTAACTTACTTCCTCTAGAAACAGGCACAAAACGCGTTGGCTAACTGGTTTTTTCGGCGACTCTCTGGCAGAAGTGCTTTGTTGCCGTATTTAAAAAGCGATGATAGACGCGACGATTTTGAAAAAAATATAATAGGTGTTTCATCACACCGCGTTAAAAATAAATAATAATAATAATAATTCTCACCCTCACAATACTCCAAACTAGGAGAATGATAAACAAAAATGAGTAAGTGGTCGCGTGATGCAAGCTTTATTTTTTTGGTATCACAGAGTTCAGAAATTCGGCTTCAATATGTTAAAACTTGTATTCGTCAATAAATAACGACTACTCGCATACGCATATGAAATCTCGCAACGCTGCCCGCATTCTTTAGAGACGTTTTCTTTCCTGCGTTGAACTACAATGTTAAATTTATTGATTAAATAAATCATAAATATACCACGAGAGTATGATCTGAGACCTTGTTAGCAAGCGATTACCGGCCCTGCCGGACCAATAGACCTTGTTTTGCCTTTACTCCTGTGTAGTAATATGTGTACCTACTTTATCGTCTACAGGTCGCAATTTTTGATTGTTCGAGCCCAAATTTGGCGTACGGCCTACCGAGCTCATGGGCAAGAATGCTTTTGATGGGCGTCCGAATCGGAAGAGCCGTTCTGACCCCGGTTTTTTTTTTTCGATTTTTTTGGAAAAAATGGCTAGGGATTCGAACGGAGAGCTAGTTCAATTGTTGCGTAGGGCCGCTGAGGGATATGGGCCTCTCGCCTGCGACAGGGCCCCCCCTTTTCCAATTTTTCGCGATTTGGCGGGGCCCCCGAGAACGTACTGTATATGTCGTGGTCGAGGCGCACGCGCTGAGACAAAATGGAGCAATCGGCTGTCATTTGGTTTTGTTTGGGTGTAGATTTCTCAACTGCGTAGCGATTTTCGACTAGACAATTGGGTTTGTCTATGGTGGGGGACTTCTCCAGGTAAGGCTAGCGCTGTAGGTTATATCTATGGTTTTATGTACAATCTCGTGGAATATTTTAGAAAACGCCAAGGGAGACCCACTATTTGGACATTGTATAAAATCAAGCTGGAGAAACTCAAAAACCCAGGCTTAACAGGAAGAGCGGAAAACTGAGTCTTATAGAAAGGTATGGCGAGAGTTTTTAGATACGATTCGCTACATCTTAAGATTTTTAGGTACTCTGGGATCTTTGCTGCTCTCTAGTATCCTTCGAAGCGAAGAAAATTTACCGTTAAAACAGTATATGCGGGAGGCCGAGGAGTTTATTAATTTGCAGTTAAAAATTGATCGATAGTTCTGCCGAGGAAAGGGTTTCTTAAAAAATGCACTTTTACATGGGTTTTGTCAAATCTAACACGATGGAAAACTTTGTCGTACGTGCCTAGGTATTTCTAGGTATGCTTTTGCCGTTTAAAGGTCATATATCTCGAATCTGTTTTTGTCGATATAAGTTATGTTAAATTTCTGCTTCAATGTCGCAGAATTGTAGCTGAACGCATAAATTTTGTTTCAGGTGTGAAGCACGCTCGCCCTAGCACTCTTCTCGCTTTGGTAGCTTTGGCTTATACCACCAGGTCAAAAATATAGGTTATTTACATTTTGGTCTACATTATTGTAAAATAGATTAGAAAAATAGAGCATATTAAAACCAGAGAGTCCCAACCCCAGCTTGTGGAAAACTATTAGAAAACTGAAACGTATTTGCTTATAGTATCATGATTCGGATGTACAACTTTTATACTCGCTTTGCTTGTCAAACGATACAAATCATATTAAAAAGTTTAGTAAAATGTGTTGTTTTATTTTATTTTCATTTATTCTCAGACAGCCCGGAAAACAAAGTTGTTTTTGAGCTAACATTCAAAGTTTTGGTCTTTTAATATTAATAATTTATGAGTTGTTAAAGTTGATTATAAACTTGTGGCGAAAAACCCAATTAAAAATGAAATAAAAAATGCACCTGTTTTGGGAAATCCAACGCAGTCGCAAAGAGAAATATTCCATATTGTACCTCCACTACGATGCATTAATTACAAAGAACAAATGATTTACTTCCACATAAGTGGTGCGGAAATCTGATCTCTTTCTGAAACAAAAACAACATTATTAATCATTCCTGGAGAGTCGCTTAAACTGTTTTGCTTAAGTCGCTTCGAACACTAATGACACTCTTCTTATTATTGTCTTCCTTGACCTATCTTATTTTCGAAGTTTGTCGTCAACCTTATCGAGGGCTTGACTCTGGAAATGTTTTCGCGGTGAGTGCTGCCTTTGCCTTGGGTCATGGGGTTTTGCGGTCTCCACAAGGGACTGTGTAGGCCGATGTCCGCGAAGGAAAGCTGAAGAATGCCTGCGGGAGCATAATGTTACTGTTTTCTTGGGAATTTTTCAGATTATTTATATTATTATTCCTCGTGTTTTGATATGACCACAAAATATAAAGGTTAGTTATGAGAGGGCTAACCTATATATTTTGTATGACAGGTAGGAGCAAGGTCTATCTAGAGACCTTGAGGTTGGAGCACTGTTGGAGTGCGTTAAGGAACCTCACCTAGGAGTTCCCAAAGTTTTTCAGATACTGATGGGCAAATCGTCTGGGTGTCGCCTACTAGGTTCACCCCGGTAAATTGAAGGGTGTAGTGGGTGAGACATGGGCAATAATATTGGCTGCATCTAACGTTACCAGAGCACACGCATGCGCAACTACTGGTCTGCGCAACGTCTGGTTCTGCAGAGGGCGCAGCGGAGAATGCCGTATAAATGCGTGTAACAAAGTCAGACCCGGATACGTTCTACAGTTCTCTCAGACCCTACATTTGGCAACAGTGTTTTCAACGAATGTATCGCCTAGAATAACATAATCTGAGCGTCTTTTATGTTGTATCGGTTGTAAGTAGTTCTTTAGGTCCACGGGAAGAGGTTCCAAAAGGAAAAACTTTTTTAGTTTTCATTTTATCGCAAAAGTCACTCATGATAAAAAAAATTGTTGTTCTGAGCCTGAAAAATAGTATTAGAATGTGACAAATTTATATAGGGTGCTTAAAAAATTGAGAAAACCAAAGTTACCTTGCGCATAAAGGTGTCTTATTTTAAGAACTAGTACAAAATGTTATTAAGAGAAGTTGTTTCTAATACTAAGAAGATATAGAATATTGATAAACTCAGTTATTTTTTAGTTCCTAATACCTAAGTTGTTCCTAATATCAAAATTGTCTATTGTCTTAAACTAAATATGAACAAAACCAATATTCAGATAACTTTGGGATATCGCTCATCGTGTTTTTCCTCAAAATGTGAGATGGGCTCTTGATATCATTTGAATCAGTTGATTGATAAATCTTATTTAAGCTCTTTTAGCATTAGAAACAACTTTTACTGTAGGTATAGTAACATCATTTTGTCTTAATACATTCCACAGATTTTTCTATTGAGTAACTGAACGTACAATTCGATAATGACTCCCAATTAATAAATGATTAGGTAGAAAAAATTTTTAAAAATGAAAAAATAATAAATAAATAAAAATTGGAATCCAACTAAAACGTTTTACGGTCTAGACCTAGATCAAGATTATCTTATTACAAGCTTTTATTTAACTTGCTCTGTTAGTGTGTATGTGGTCAAATCTTGCAACTGAATTTTAAACCACTTCCACCAAACCGATGGAGCTGAAATTTTGCACACGCACGTTTGGTTCTGATGACAATGCAATCTAGTATACCCAGTATTGTAATTTAGTCAAAATGTCCTCCGCTCCAAGATGGCGTATTACATATTTCTTCACCACCTCCTCGACATTATTATCAAATGCAAGGGTTTGAGAATAGGAACCGAGAAGGTCAGCGACGTCATACTAAATCCAAGATGGCGGCCCCCAAGATAGCGGATTACTTATTTCTTCACAGGCTCCTTGAGATGGGTATCACATGGAAGGGTTTCACGAGTAGAAAACGATAAGGTGGGTGACGTCATACTAAATCCAATATGGTGGCTGCCCAAGATGATGGACTAAATTTCTTTACCACCCAAACAAAATAAAAAATAAAAAAAAATTTAAAAACAAACTTTTATTTAAGCCATGTAGTAAAACGAATAATATAGGTTTAGGTTTTCGTTAAGGTAATTCAATGCTAAATTGCGACATGCGCTTTTTGAAATCGAAAAGCTTGTCGGGCGAATTGTATAGAAAATACATACTTTGGCAAGTACTTACTTGTCAACCAATCACCGTCCAATAAAATTAATTGGTGCCTACTTTTATGAAAATTTCGCGAGACAAGCAATTACGTTAACGTACATGGCTTAGTAGATAGGCTATGCGAGTACGAGGCCACTTTTCCCATGTTAATCCTTATGCGCCTATAAATGGGTAAAAACGTGAAGAATTTTTCCAACTATTTTCCACGACGTTTTTTTCAGAGGTCATTTTCAAACTTGAGAAAACCGAATTATTGTGCCGAGGTGACAATTACACATATTATGTGGCTAGGGTCGACAGAACTGGGATAGCATTCGACCACAATTTTCCGCAACCAAGGTTTTGAATTTTCTATTTCTCCAGTTTTTATCGTACTTCAGGCAAATCACTTTTTTTCACTCGGGGCGCATTTTCAAAATTTCTCTAATTTTCGGGAAAAACCGCATGCTCCGCTTTTAAACATCTGGGTTTCAAGATCGAAAACTAATGGAATAATGGTACCTATTCAGAACTGATTGCGGTTGACGTGATTTTGGAATTTTCCTAGGACCTCAGAACTTAAGAATCCGAATTATTGTGCCGAGGTGCCAATTGCACATGTGGCTAGGGACGACAGAACTGGGATAGCATTCGACCACAATTTCCCGGTTTTGAATTGGACAGTTGGAAAAAAGCACCAGAGATATTTTCAATAGGATAGGAATAGACATTATACTGGGGGTCGGAGGATCATTTCTAACCAAATTTACAGGGGACTTTTTTCAGAGTTTCATTCTAGGTAACCTATTGCTATTGATTGCAATCGGGTAGTCAAGGTTCTTGCTCGTAGGTAGAAGTCGATTATACTGGGGACCATTTGTGGCAAAAATTTCCAGGCGAATTTTTTCAGATTTTCATTCTCGGGAACTACTAGGAATATGTGATACCAGACATACACAAGTGTTACTAAGATTCGATTGGTGAAAATAAAGGAATTTTCCGAATATGCTTTGATCAGTTTATGCGAGAAATTTTAACTTATGTACAGGTATGGATTTTTCGTGACTGTAGCCAGCGTCCAGAGATCTGTAGCTGGAAGCAATGGAATACTGAGAAATCAACGTTCAGATTATCGACCGGGTACCAAACGAGTTCTGACCTGAGGATTGGATATACCTATTTTCAGATTTTAGGGCTAGAGATTTTTTAGTGACGATTTTAGTGGGGGATATTCAAGGTTAGGATATTCTTTTATACTAAGATTTGAATAGTGAAAATGGCATCAAATTGTATTCATAATATATTTATTTTTGTTGAAATTCTACACTTTTCATCATCTAGGTTTCAAGGTAAAACTATGTGTAGAATAATAGTTTGAGAATTTAGATGCTAAGAAAAGTGATACTAAAATTATGAACAGTAAAATTCACGTTTTTTTTTTTTCGAAATTTTTTTTATGAAATAGGAACTAGTACTCTGTGATCTGAGAATTCTAACCTATTGATCTACATATTTTGGTGTTTCAATACAAGTGTTACTGAGGAAAGGGACTTTTCCTTTGAGTTTGACTAGAAATCGGTAGAAAAATTAGATTGGAACTTGTCCCTAAAAATTGAGCAATCAGTAAACGTGAAATTGGTTGAATAACTTGTATTGCTTAATGGGACCCTATTGATACAAAAGTTTGATTATCTCATATGCACTATACATTTGAAAGAGATAACGACAAATAAATATAAACCTAATTTGAAATTTTGAATTAGTAATTACTTTTTTATTTTCTTCTTAAAACCGCTTATACAAATCCAATTCCCCATATTCTACTTGGAAAGTCAAGCCATTTTGGACCCGGGCCTAATAACGTTTTCACCTTTATTTTTTCAATTAGATACATTTGAAAATTAGAAACAAATATAAGCAAGAAAAAGAAAATTTGTTTTGTGTTTAGTAATCAATATTTAGAATGTAATGATATTAACTCCCGAAGAAACTTCTAACATTTGTTGTATTTTTCTAAAGAAAATAAAAACAAAGTGTCCCAGTAGTAGCCTTAAAAGAGATACGGACAAAATTAATTAAGTAGTGGTTTAGTGCAAAAATTCAATAGGTAATTTAAAACCGTATTTGGTTTTTAATTTTTTTATACTTGGACCAAGGCGGTTTTTGGGATCACTGATTGAGATTTGGAATTAGATTTTCGAAATTCGAAATGGCGAATCCAATTTGACGGACGTCAAATTGAAAATTTAGCCAAGTTTTCTGATAGGTACCTAGTATAAGGCTTTTGAAATCACTGATTACGTATTTGGAACTAGATTATCATAATGACAACGCATTCCATACAAGTTTGATTGTTTTGATGTTATGATTTTTCATAACCAGTTACGAAAATATGGGCGTTTCGGCACTTCGGCTTATTTGTTTGACCGCTTATACAGGCCCAACTCATTATTATTTTACCTACAATGTCAAGCCTTTTTGAACGTTATTAGACCCGGGAATGTGTTTATATTTATAAAATGTAAGCAAAATAAATAATTTGTTTAGTTTTTATTGAAATTATAATTTTCGAAGGAACTTCAACATTTGTTGTGTTGTCCTAAAGAAAATAAGGACAAAGCGCTCCAACTGTACCTACCTTTAAAAGGGACACGAACAAATGTAATTAAGTGACTTAGTTCAAAAATTCAATTATCTAAACCTTATTTGATTTTTAATTTTATCTTTTTTATTCTTAAAACAGAATATTGTTTTACAAAAAAAGAAACATACTTATGTCTTTTTGAAATCTTGATGTGGTCGGTTGAATCCATTCACTGGGTTTACATTTATATGGATTTAAATTTATAAATTGTTTTATGGCTCAAATAAATATCGATGGGAAAAAATCAACACATAATAAATATCACTTTAAAAACGAAAGAGCAGGGCCATCAATATCAATTTCTTAATACAACATCATACTAGATCAAGCTTCAAAATTAAACATTTGCACCATATTGCAACAATCTAAACTTTATAATTTCAGTTAGAAATAAAACTCCTCCGTGGAAATAACAAAATATAAAAATATTTTTATTTTCATTTGTTATGGTGAGAATATTATAGCAATCTATAAAAATAAGAAAACAATTATCCATTTACCTTTTTTGTCATGGCCTTCATTGCCGAATGTAATAATTAAAATTGGATATTTTTAAACCACTTTAACAAAATTATGTTTGCTTTATAAGAAATGTTCAGTTTTTTCCTTAAATGGAAATAAATCCTTATTTGTTAGCTAATTAGTTAGCTTAATAGTTCAAGTAAATTAGTTTTTTAGGAGAAATAATTTTATAAAGTTTTAAAAATTCGGGTGCAGAGTCCTAATAGACATCCAAATATATATCAAAAGAGTCCCCACCTCTCACGGGTGTGCTTAATTCCCTTTTGCTTCAGAAACAACCCTCTTATGTGACCTGATGACCGTTTTTATTTTTCCCAAAAAATTGTTGCTCTGACGAGGAAAATGAATAGAACCTAAAATATTTGCGATGAAATTATACATCATTTAGGTCCTCTTCATTTTTTTCGTATATCCAGCCCTTATCTCACAAATATGGTTTGAAAAATTAGGATACGTTGCTAAAGTTAGGCAAAAACGCGTAAGGTGACAAATATCTTGAAATGCATCGGCCATAGAAAAATATTACATGCAAAGCAGATTTTTCTTACACAAACCTGGCTATAAGGACAAGAAATATGACTACAGAAAATTTTATTATTACTACTATGTCTTTCAGATGTACTCGACCCCGTTTTCACACCACCGCTGAAGTAGAGCTCCCGGCGCGTTTTTATGCGGTTTCCCCTTGAGGCCTCATCTACTAAAAAATAAGTACTGTTTATTCAATAATTGTATTATCTTCAGCTAATTTTTCCTAAAGATAGGTCACAAAAAACTCAACTTTGGCGCGAAATTCAGGTCCTAATCTCAATTTTCAAGGCCTACTACGAATTTTTTTTTCTAGTAAAAAAAATGACGAAAATCATTTAGCGATTTTTTATTTAAAATCTAACAACACAGCATTAATCAGGATTCCCAAAAACCCCCACATACCAAATTTGAACAAAAAATATACAGGGAGTTCCATGCTACAAGGTCCTAAAGATGAGCTAAATAGGAATTTTAAAGGCATCTGGCGAGTCAAGTATGTTGTGGAATCCCCTCAAAACAGTTGAGTGATCAACAGAAGTACTCAAAGTTTGGTGTGCAAAGATTGAATACAAATAATATACAGGGTATTTTTCTATGGGCCATCTCAAAATGCTGACATTTTATGAAACTTCATACTTGTCAACATTTTCTGTGCGTTTCCTTCCAGCCACCTTAACTCATATGGATTTACTGACTGGCAGGTTTCTGTATTTTAATAGACTTACTTCGTTTATAGTGGCTGGGGCACTTTTTATATACTCGATTTAAAGTTCCAACAAATTCAGTATTTTGAGATGGTACAGAGAAAGACACTCTGTGTATTTTTGTATTGAATATTTGCACACCAACAATTTGAGTGGTCCTGTTGACTATTCAACTGTTTTGAAAAGATTCCATGGCACACTTGACTTGCCAGATGCCTTTAAAATTAATATTTTGCTCAACTTTTACAACCCGCAGAATGAAACTCCTTGTATATTTTTTGTCCAAATTTGGTATGTGGAGGTTTAGGGTATCCCGATTAACGCTGTGGTGTCCGATTTTAGGTCTTCGTCATTTTTTACTAGAAAAAATCGTAGTGGGCCTTGAAAATTGAGATTAAGATCTGAAATTTTGCATAAAAGTAGAGGTTTTTGCGACCTATCTTCGGAAAAAAAACGGCTAAAATCGGATGAAAAATAAAAAAAATTACACAGGTGTCTCCATGCCAAATGGGCCACACTGTATGTATTTGTATCTATGTATTTTTATCTGTGTACAGGGTGCCCTATTTATATGGAATAATGAATATAATTTTTTAATGACACCTTGAATAAAAATGTTGCAGACAAGAGTTTTTCGGTTGATCTATCTGCATATTTTGGTGACCTTGAATTTTCATCATTTCGTTGCTATGGAGACCAACTTTGATTTTTTTAAATGGCACCATACACTTCTGTGTTCAAATTTGAAATCAGCTCCTTTTTGTTCATACGAACATGTAAAATTTCATTGGGTTTGAGAAAAGTAGAATTTCTGCAAGTATGCAAAAATTTTAATTCGAGAGCGTTGGCTAAAAAGTAAGTCGGTAAGTTATCATTACATGCAAAAAGGTAAAAATTTTCGGCATCGCCTACTTTTTAGGCAATTTCTTATGCAACCCCAATGAAATTTTAGATGTTCGTATGCACAAAAAGGAGCTGATTCCAAATTTGAACAGAAAAATTTATGGTGCTATTTAAAAAACAAAGTTGGTTGCCGTAGCATCGAAATGACTAGCTACCAAAAAATTCAAGATCATCAAAATATGCAGATAGATCAACTGAAAAACTCTTGTCTGAAACATTTTTTATACAACGCGTATTTAAAAAGTTATATCCATTATTCCATCTAAATCGGGCACCCTGTATTTGTATCTATGTATTTTCATTATTCCATTTTTACTCGAAATTACCTTATTTTACAAACCATACATTATTTTATTTTTCAAACCATGGTATGTGTGAGAATAGGGCTGTATATAAGAAAAAATGTATAGGATGTATAAACGTATAATTTCGTAACAACTGTTTTAGGTTCCTATTCGTTTTCCTCGTCAGAGTAACAGTTTTCGAGAAAAATGAGAAAAAAAAGGGGATAAAGCTCCCTTCTGACAGGTGGGAGCTCTTTTAATCTGTATTTGTGTCTATTAAATTTACCTCGATTAAAAATATCTGAACGCTAAAACTGTAAGAACTAAAAATGCACTAGTATGAGATAAATATTATATCGTATAAGCAAGTGGTACATTCGAAAGCCTTCTCAGTCCCGTTGAGCTGGCAACATTGCTGGTATTCACAATGCTGTAAGACGTAGCAAAAATTATACAAACGGGCTCCACTTTGAGGTTCTATATGTCGGGGTTGACAACGACTGTTAAACATCATAAAAAAAAATTTTCGTATATTCCTACCCCTCTAAAGTTGCTCGAAAAGTTATAGTTTGGTAATGTATTTTTTTGCAAAATATACACCTGCTATACCTTTGGATCTAGTGGGTCTGAGGTTGCCTGTAGAACGTATCGGGTCTGACGAGTGTAAATGTAACAATTACAAGAAAAGGTGATAATGGGCAAACACTCAAAGTTAACAAAAAGAAAAAACTAGTAACCGCATACACGTGTTTCATGCTATTTGGCAATCATCAGTACGGTGTAACATTAACCAAATCAAAAGATAGGCATGATTTGGGAAGCAACAAATGAAGTCCAGGCAGGAGCCAACAGCACATTTGCAGCTTCAGTCAGCACATCCCCTATTTTGGGGCTTGTACTAACATCGCCACGGAGGCTGCTAAAGCGACCTGCTGAAGCTGCAAATGTGCTGTTGGCTTTCTTTTTGTTAACTTTGAGTGTTTGCCCATTATCACCTTTTCTATATATACACTGTGTCCCAGATAAGAATGAACAGCATGGGGATCTTGCAAACGGTGAGAGATACGACAACGGTTAAATGGGGAAAAAGTTGCGCATTTTTGAGGTCAATAAAATGGTACAAACAGATTTTTAATATATTTTTTCGTTTTTGAGTTATTTAAAAAAAAGTAAAATTTTGCGTTTTCGATTTTATTTTTTTCTGAAGTTGTTATCACAGATAGAGAAAAAAGAAAAACAGTTTCTTATGGCACTTTTTAAGGGGCCTTAAGATGGCGTTTTTAGATTTGTTCTACAACGTTTCGTTTTTGAGAAACCATCTTCAACTTAATTTTTTTAAATACGGACCTGGATTTTTTTTTGCAGATTTTGAAAGCACCTTTCATTGCAAATACCATGATGTATGACACGAAATATTTTTAAATTGTTTTGAGACAATTATTCTGAAAATTCCCTTTTTTTCCATTCATTTTTCTCTAATGCGGCCCTGTATTTAATAATAAGAAGTCTAAATATTAATCAGTATTGTCAACAATTTAACTTACCACTTATGTTTCGATTATTGGAGAACCAAAAAAAGGACGGCAAAGACTAATAACAGTCACATGCGATAATAAAAAAAATAAATAAAAACCCCCACCTAGAAGGCTTTGAAACAATGAAACCAACCCCTTGTCATTTGTCATAACTCCCACTGTATCCTTTAGTTAACAATTTGTATCATTAGAAATGGAGGCTGCTTTTTCAAATGGGGACAAATTTAACATGTCAGCATGTCAGCATGTTATATCTTGCGTCACAGAAATAGTGTAGAGGCCGAACGAATGTATTGTTGCAATTAATAAATAGCAAAAGTTATTGATTTCGTTGGCTTAAAGCTTTCTTCTGACAATTAGAAAAAGCTAAGAATTTACTCCAAAACACAATGCGACACTGTTTGCTGTACAACAACAGAGGAAAAACTTACCAGACAGGGCCGTATTTAAACATATTAAGTTTTCGAAGTAAAAATAAACTGTAAATAAATTGTTGTCAATACTGATTAATAATTAGACTTCTTATTATTAAATACAGGGCCGCAATAGAAAAAAAATGAATGGAAAAAAAGGAATAATCAGTATAATTTCGTGTCATACATCATGGTATTTGCAATGAAAAGTGCTTTCAAAATCTGCAAAAAAAAATCCAGGTCCGTATTTAAAAAAATAAAGTTGAAGATGGTTTCTCAAAAACGAAACGTTGTAGAACAAATCTAAAAACGCCATCTTAAAGCCCGTTAAAAAGTGCCATAAGAAAGTGTTTTTCTTTTTTTTCTATCTGTCATAACAACTTCAGAAAAAATAAAATCGAAAACGCAAAATTTTACTTTTTTCAAAATAACTCAAAAACGAAAAAAGATATTAGAAATCTGTTTGTGCCATTTTATTGACCTCGAAATTGCGCAACTTTTTCCCCATTTAACCGCTGCTCTATCTCTCACCGTTTGCAATATCCCCATGCTGTTCATTCTTATCCGGGACACAGTGTATATATACAGGGTGTCTACTGACGGAGGGCCACTTGGAAATATCTCGACAAATATGCATTTTTCGGAGAACTTTATTTGAAAAAAAAAATACCTTTTTGATGGCCCAACTTTGTGTAAAAACAAATTCGAGATCCATGGCCTACTTTCCAAGAAATTAAAAAAAAAACGAAAATTGCGGATACTTCTTTGGCATGTAACTTTTTTATTTCAAGAGTTATCGAAAAAGTTTCTGAATAGAATCTGTAGGCAAAATTGATTACTTTAAGCCTGCTTTATCATAATTTGGCAAAATGCCGCGGTTTAGGGGGTGCTCTCTTAGCGCTTAAAAAAAAGTTACTCAATTATAGCAGGCCATGGCGTCAAAAAACTACCTATTTTATGCACTTTCGATCGATATATCACAAGCGCTACATATCCCTTGCGTTACCCTGATTTACAATTTTTTTAGAAAAAAAAAATTAAATTTAGATGTCTTGGAAGAAAGCTTTCAAAGTTCGTTTAAATAAACTACAGCTATCCATTTAATTAATTTCACAACACATTACATTGCAAATCTTTTGTCGAAATGAAATTTGTTGCGAGAAATCTGCATCTCCCACATTTTTGAAATTTTCTAGTATGCCTTGAAAAACAATTTTTTTTTACACAGAGTTGGGCCATCAAAAAAGTAATTTTTTTTTTCAAATAAAGTTTTCCGAAAAATGCATATTTGTCGAGATATTTCCAAGTGGCCCTCCGTCAGTAGACACCCTGTATATATATATATATATATATATATATATATATATATATATATATATATATATATATACAGGGTGTAACTAAACTGATAGTCAAAAATGAAACCACGTATTCTTGGAGTCAAAATAAGGGCACTTCTTCATATATTTTTTTCTCCTACGGGCCATAGTTTTTTTTATAGGTACAGAGCGTAGAAATTTAGAGAAATATACACATATTTCTTAGTATCTCTAGAAGTATACGAGATATTTTCTTCAAACCTGGCGTGTCACATGAGCGGATAAGTTGTCAAATTTGAGGTTAATATGAAGCTTGTGAGGCCCCCAGTTGCGGAGATACAGGGTGTTATTAAAATTAATTAGTTCAGAAAAATATGAATACCCTGTATAATCGCATTTTTTAAATTTGTTTTGAATGGTAAATTCAATGGTTAACAAAAAGTATCTCTTAGTATTTTTTCATATTCTCAGCCGTTTTTTAATTATTTTCAAAGAACGGCAATGCTGCAATAAAAAAGTCACTTTGAGAATAAATCTAACAATCTGTGGATGTCGATTAAACTTGGCATTATTTGAATAATTTGGCTGCCAACTTTGCACCTTAGTATCAATATTTTGAAAAATTATATTTGCATTTGAAGAATTGACTGATATGCACTTTCGCTATGGACTTGCGAATGGCAATAATAAACATGCGGAAACGCATAGTTGCGTGTATTGAAAGAGACGGCGGTCATTTCGAACATTTAATAATTTAATTTTTTAATAGCAATACGTTTCTTTCATTATTGTTTTTGCTTTTGTGTTTTGTTAAATAAAGTTTAATTGGCATCCACAGATTGCTAGATTTATTCTTAAAGTGACTATTGTTCATTGCAGCGTTGCCGTTCTTTAAAAATAATTAAGAAACGGCTGAGAATATGAAAAAATACTAAGATATACTTTTTGTTAACCATTCTATTCACCACTCAAAACAAATTAAAAAAATGCGATTATACAGGTTATTCATATTTTTCTGAACTAATTAATTTTACTAACACCCTGTATCTCCGTAACTGGGAGCCTTAGAAGCTTCATGTCAACCTTAAGTTTGACGGCTCATCTGCTCATGTGACACGCCAAGTTTGAAGAAAATATCTCGTATACTTCTAGAAATACTAAGAAATATGTGTATTTTTCTCCAAACTTCTACGCTCTGTATAAAAAAAACTATGGCCCGTAGGAGAAAAAAATATATGAAGAAGTGCCCTTATTTTGACTCCAGGAATACGTGGTTTCATTTTTGACCATCAGTTTAGTTACACCCTGTATATATATACTTTTCTGTCTGAATGAATTCTAACCTTATATTTCTACCCTGCCGACTCGGCCTTAAGAAGAATTCATAATTTCCTCTAATCAATCCTATAAGAAATTTCTCATATTATTTTTATACACAGCCTCACATTTTTCGGCAACTATTTTAAATATCACTATTTCGCCTATTTTTATATACCTACATAAATATTTTCATTTTTGTTCTCCATTTTCGCAAAAGCACCATAAACAAAATTAATCAACATCAATAAACAAGTCCATAGCAACCGTTGAAACGAAAGAAATAACATTTTTTTAAATTTAAATTTATACTTTGCTACACGCAGTGTCGTCGTAATGTAGCAGGTGATAAAATATGAGCGTAGGCACGGAAAAATCCACAGACAAATAATAAACAAATAATTCAATACAATACAGACCCTGCCAAGATAAAAAAATATTTAGTAACATTATCTGTCTGAGTTAGTAATAGAAATCTAAAATAAAACAATGCAATGATTAGGTTTACACCATTGCCAAACTTGATAAATTTATCTTGTACTTACGAAATAAATGTATAACCAACATTAAAAACATCAATTTGGAACAATTAGTTTATATCTACAATCTACATATAGTAAAAATTTTGACAGTTATCATTTAACAATAAATATTACTGATTTAGTGAAGTTACTGATCCTAGTTGGTGTATAAATAATATCCTTAATAAATTGCTTATTCTGGCTAACGTGGCAACGCTGCACGAGCTCTTTGTGATGGATGCGCATTTGCTTTCGCCGTTCACCGCCGTTCACCGCAAAGTGTCTTTTTTTTGACAATTTTTTTTGCCTACGTCACTGTTCAGGACTCCTTTGGTGCACAATAAGTACCTAATATACCTAACCTGTTTCATTAAGGGTGGCTCCTTTGGCAATAGCTCCCGAAGCTATTGATTTCGGATTGAATCTTTACATTTTTCTATTTAGTCTACTTTTCAAGATTATAATTTTTATAGTAAGATACTTTTTTTATAGTAAGATGATTTTTGTTATATAGATTACAAAACATTTTTTTGAGAAAAGTATTTCGTTTATTTTTCACAATTCATTTACTTTCTTATGTATTTGTCAATTTATTCAATTCTAACAAGAACAGTTAAAGTAAAAACGTCAACAAATGGTTGCAAATGAGAAAAGTAATCAAAGGAAATGTTCGAAGTGCCTACCATTTATTTGATGACAATGAGTACGACGATATTCAAATTCTCTTATTACATTAACATTTGGGTAGCCTGATTTTCTCCGTAATTCTAATTTTTAAATCTTCAATATTATTAGGTCGGTTTAGATAAACTTTAGATTTGAGTTAACCCCACAAGAAATAATAGAGTGGAGTTAAGGTAAGCAATTCCATTTACTTTGATTACTATTTCTCATTTGCAACCATTTGTTGGCGTATTTACTAACTGTTCTTGTTCCAATTGAATAAATTGACAAATACGTAAGAAAGTAAATGAATTGTAATAAATAAACAAAATATTTTTTTCTCAAAAATTGTTATGTAACATACCAAAAATTATCCTTCTCTATGTGGAAAAATGATATCTTTCAAATGGCTCAATCAAAAGTGAGTCTTACAATTAAAAAATTACGACTCTGGTTATTTTTTCCCTTGCCTCTAGAGATTTTATTGAATTTGTTGTCGTTTTAGGACCCTGACAGCACGGCTTTAGAAAACTTTATTTAACGCTTAATTTTAGTGCCTTTTTGTCCCAGAAATTAGCGAAAACAATTTTTGAGCTTAATTTTCAACATACTTATAAAATTAATTTAAATCCAGGGTGTCCAACTTTAAAACTGTACAAATCCGTAAAATCTTCATTTTTGGAGATAATTGCCTAAACTTTTTTTGTTTGAAAGGCCTTCAAAAGCCGCTTTTTTTGACCTTCCTGCCATTTTCAAAATTCTAATGCAGGACCGGCTGCGATTTTTTTATACCCCCGATTTTCACGAAAACCATTTAGCGATTTTTTTATCTGACCACACAGCGTTAATCAGGATACCCCAAAACCCCCATATACCAAATTTGAACAAAAAATATACAGGGAGTTCCATTCTGTAGGGTGTCAAAATTGAGCAAAATAGGAATTTTAAAAGACATCTGGCGAGTCAAGTGTGCTATGGAATCCCTTCAAAACAGTTGAATGGTCAATAGGACCACTCAAAATGTTGGTGTGAAAAGATTTGCTACAAAAATATACAGGGCATTTTTCTCTGAGCCATCTCAAAATTTTGAAGGCCTTTCAAACAAAAAACTTTTAGGCGATTATCTCCAAAAATGAAGATGTTACGGATTTGTACAGTTATAAAGTTGGACACCCTGTAGATATACTATATTTATGTAGGTATATCTCCCAGCTCAAATTCACAAACTCTGAGAAAGAATAATTATTATCCTAATCTTTTCTAGCGTTTTAATCTGAGACGATCATTATCGATGGTCCTTCTCATTACATTCTAGCGTCCCCCACTGCTGCCACTCATCTGAACACGTGACGACCACTTCACGGTACTCTGCTTGTCACTTCATTGCCAATTACGCCATAAAAAAAACTCGCCATAAAGATGCACGACTAAAGAATGAAAGGCAAGAGATAATGATTAGGGATATGGGGACACAATGATATGCCTTCATGGGCGACTGACCACCTACAGTTAAATTACAATACGCAACTTTTAACGAACC
The DNA here is from genome assembly GCA_963920635.1 of Pseudeuparius sepicola. NCBI lineage: Eukaryota > Metazoa > Arthropoda > Insecta > Coleoptera > Anthribidae > Pseudeuparius > Pseudeuparius sepicola. The sequence goes on from OY987303.1 coordinate 34,165,199, forward strand.
CTTCGAATGTGCTGCATACGGGGAAGAGGAGACAATTTTAAAGGATAAATGCAACGCTGTAACAGATAAGATATAATTCACAAAAACAGATAGCACAGCCTTCTTGGATATAGGCACCCAACGATTAATTAAATAATAGGATGTTCTCCAGATTTGCAATTACACAACCGACAATTGAATGATGGCGAAAAAATGTTTAATATTATTATTATAATGGTTTAAATGTTTTTGATAAACGGAGACAGATTTAGGACTAGGATTAAGATTAAGATAATTATTATGCACTCATAATGGTTTCTAGTAGGTACAGTAATAGAATTAGGGCTAGGTTCATTGTATACAAGGAATCTAAAATTAAGGCACGTAACAGTGGCAAGTTATGTTCCGGGGTCGAAAATCTTCGTTTTTAAAAAGGTTTATTGAACGTAGGGTATAAACTATTACTGATCGATTAATTGCGGTCGCGATATTTATATAAATTGGAAATGCGGTGTACGAAAAATAAAAAGCTGATTCCGCTGATTCGGGGTTTTCGTCCAGGTCGGTGTGCTGTGGGGTCGATGAACATAACTCTTCCCCCCTTAGGATGGAAGTTCGTCCTCGGGCTTCTTGTTGAGTTGTTGAAGTTCTTGGAGTTCTGAGAGTGATATTCTTGGTTTGAAAAAGAGTGTTTGGAGTCTTTTTCGTTTTCTTAGGATGAAGTAGATGATGACACACATTAGAGTGATGATAAGAAGTGTGGCTGACCAGGTTGTTGTGGAGATGACGACTGGATCTAGGTGTATGGGTTGGATAGCCGACAATTGCGGTGTTTCTTGAAGAGACTGTAAATGATTTAGTTGTAGACGATACTTGGGATTAATTTTGACAGGAACGATGGCTGGGATTTCGGCTTCTTCTTGCGTGGCGGTATACCATTGATTTTCAATTTGAATTGGACAGGGTGATTGGATGATTGCTGGTTGCTTTATGATTTTTTCTGTTTTTGAACATTTTTCGGTGATACGGAGTGGGTGATTTGTGCTGGCAATGAGGCTTCTCTTAGTTTGATGTATGATCGGTTGCAGGAGAATGGCAGTGGTGCAGTTTTCTAATGTGGGCAGTTGACATCTGGTTGTTGACATAGTTTGACAGGTGATTTTTCTTTCTGTAGGTGTGCATGTGGAATACCAACGATTATTCCCATAGTAAACAGCAGGGGGTACCAAAACGATATCTTCTTTGTTATGGATTGGGTAAACTTGGTAGAGTGGGAATACAAGTTCATCAAGGATAGGAATTTTTAGGATAATGAGTATCTGACTTTCTGTAGAGATTATTGTACTTTGAGCAGTTTCGATTAGTTCAAAAGGGTGCATGTTATCGGATAAGAGAGAGGCTTTATTATAGATTGATTTGAGTTGATTTTCTAGTTTAATAATTTCAGAGAGAGAAAAGAGTTCAATGTTCGACTGTTGCAATGCAGCTAAATTAATAGTTCGAAGTAATTTTTGAAGGAATTGATTTAAACGATCGAGATTAAGTATTTCGCTATGAAGTGAGAGATATTTGTCAAATTCGTCGCTGAGGAGATTAATATCTTGTGCAATTTTAACTGTGTTATTATTAATAGTTTCAACTAACATGTTATATCGTTTTATTGTTTGTGAGGCATAAGTTGTAGAGTTATTGAGGGTGCCAATAATTTGAGATTGCTTGTTTTTGATAGCTTGAATATGTTTTTCCAAAAATATACGATCATTCTCGTCGAGATTACCTGTGATTGATTTAATGAAAGTACCTATATAGTTCATAATTCCACGTTTCTGTCTAGGGCGAATTAGTTTATGAAAATTGTCAAGAGTTTCATGATAAAGCAGTTGATATTGATTAAACATTTTGTAATAAGACGAAGTCGTTGAAGTATTAAAAAGAACTAAATTAACGGGGTAAAGTTTAAGGGTATTATCTATAGTGCTTAAGTTGAAAGTAAGTATGTGACGGTGAAAGTGGTCAAATAATTGTGCTTGGCCTACCAATTCTTGATAGTATCCATTATTAGGGATCGGGTGCACTTGAAGGGCCAGGCAGTTGGTTATTAGGAGGGTGTTTCTGTAACAAGGGAGGTTTGCGTAAGCGTTTGATTTTTCTAGGATGAGAGTTAGTGGGTTTATTCTTAGTAGTTAAGACTTTAATTTTTGTATTGTCAGTAGAGGTAACAGTAGCGGGTATATAGGGTGCGTCGAGTTTGTTACGAGTGTTTTTGGAAAGGTACACGGTTTGTCCTTGTTCTGGAGTAGGAGTGGGATCTGGTAGATTTTTGTTGCGGTTTTCTAAAATGCGGGTTTCTTTTTCGTGAAGTTTAGTGTAAAGGGAATCAATAAAAGGGCGGAGTTCATCTTTATGTCGTTGATTATATTTTTCATAAATAGGTAAGTCGTCGTCGAATTGTATTTCTTCGATATAGGGGCCGTAGAGGATTGAGAAAGGGGAGTAGCCAGTAGCTGAGTGGATGGATTGGTTATAAATAAGGACACAGTGGGTGATTAGGTCTTGGAAATATTCTCTAGGTCGTTCATCTTGCATAACGCGCAGTTTTTCTGTAAATGTGGAATGGAATCGTTCGATAGGACTGTTAGAGTTAGGATTATTAACTGTGGTAAAATGGAGTTCTATTTTGTGGAGTTTACAAAATTCTTTAAAGAGATTATTGGAAAATTCAGTTCCTTCGTCACAGACAATTTTGCGCGGATAATTGTGATGAGAAAAGTAATGACGTAATTTGCTGAGAATGGATATATTCATTTTGTCTTGTATATTGTAAACTTGAGCGTATTTGGAAAATGAATCTATGATTGTTAGAAAACTTTGACGATTACAGCAAAAGGTGTCTATGTGGATAATATCAAAAGGTTTTTGTCCTAATAGGGGGCCTTTGAAGGGAAGTTTATAAGGGTGTCTTTCATATTTGTTTCGGAGGCATATATCGCATTTATTAATATAATCGGAAATCGTAGTGCGCATATTTGGCCAATAATAATGGAGTTTTAAGTGATTGAGAGTTTCGAGTATGCCATTATGATTTTGCTTGTGGTAATCTTGAACACATTGAAGTTGTTTATCGGGATTCTCTATGTCTTGAGTTTGTTTAGAGCAGAAAGAGATACGAACGGTTTCATTAAAAGTATTGCGGACATATTCAGATATAAATTTTTGGATATCCGTTTGTTCTGTGAGGATATGGTAGCGTTGATTAGGAGATATTATAGAATGGAGAGTGTTTTTAATGTCAGTTTTCCAATCTTTTTCAGTAAGAGTTACGTAATATTGGTGTTTACTTTTGAATTTAAGGATGTATTGAACGTCATGTTTGTTTCCAAATTTTAAGATAATTTGATTAGGAAAATAATTAATGGGTTCTTCGGAAAATGGAATAGTTGCAATAGGGTTTTCGTGTGTGGAGTGTTGTGTGGATAGTCCAGTTTGTTTTTCATAAGTTTCGTTAATAAAGTCGTCAATATTAAAGTCATCGTCATGTGAGGGAGGATTTACACAGATCGAGTCTAATTCATGCATATTGAGTTCGATACGGGAAAGAGCGTCGGCTACAAAATTTTCTTTACCTTTGCGATATACAATTTCAAAATTATATTCTTCTAATTTGAGTTTCCACCGGGCGAGACGAGAATGGGGTTCCTTAATTTTATAGAGCCAGACTAAGGGGTTGTGATCGGTTTCTATGGTGAATTTTACACCAAAAAGATAGGGCCGGAAATGTTTACAGGATTCTATGATTGCAAGGAGTTCTTTCTCGATTGTGGAGTAGTTTCGTTCTGCGGTAATAAGGGTGCGGGAGTAGTAAGCGATTGGTTTTCCTTTTTGGGATAGGACAGAGCCAATAGCAACGTTAGAGGCGTCAGTAGTTAGTGTAAAAGGTAGAGAAAAGTCAGGGTATTGGAGAATTGGGGAGTTACTTAGAGCGGATTTACATTTTTCAAAACAATCTATATATTGAGGGTGGTCAATTTCAATTTTGGTGTCTTTTCGTAAACAACGTGTCATGGGTGTTGTCATTTTTGAGAAATTAGGAATGAAGCGGCGATAATAGCCTATTAGTCCCAAGAAACTTTTAATTTCCTTAGTAGTTTTAGGAATGGGGAAGTTTTGGATTGCGGATATTTTGTTTGGATTGGGTTTAATGCCTTCGGGAGTAATCACGTGGCCAAGGAAAGCTACTTCTTTGTTTAGGAATTCAGATTTGTCGAGTTGAATTTTTAGGTTTACTTCACGGAATTTTTGAAAGATGGATTTTATATGTATAAGATGTTCTTGTAAAGATTTGGAAAATATAATGACGTCATCCATATAGACAAAACATGATTTGTAAAGGTATTCTCTTAGAATTTCATCCATCATGCGTTGGAAGGTCGCTGGGGCGTTTTTTAGACCAAACGGCATTCTTGTATATTCGAAGTGGCCATTGGGAACTGTGAAGGCGGTTTTTTCAACGGAGTTGGGGTGTACTTCAATTTGGTGAAAACCTTGGGCTAAGTCGAGGGTTGTGAAGTATGTGCATTTGCCTAAATTGTCAAGTATTTCGTCGATGCGGGGAAGGGGATATTTGTCTTCAACCGTATTATCGTTTAGTTTGCGATAGTCTATAACCATGCGAAACTTGCGTTTACCGGATGCATCCATTTTCTTTGGAACGATCCAAACGGGCGAAGAATAAGGGGAAATTGAAGGTCGGATTATATTTTGTTCTAAGAGTTTATCAATTTGGGAAGAAATTTCGCTTTGCATGACTTTAGGATGTCGGAAAGAACGGGAAAAAATAGGAGTTTCGTCTTTTGTGCGGATTTCGTGTTTGACAGAACTAGTAAATGACAGATCAGATGATTCATTGTAAAAAATATCTTTAAATTTATGACATAGATCAAGAATTTTTTGCTTTTCTTCGGAATTCAGATGTTTTGTTCGAATAGAGTTGGGATCAAATGAGTTATTGGAGAAGGGAGGTGATAATTCTTCAAAATCGGATAGTGGATAAACAGATATTGGTTCAGGGAAGTCAATATTTAAATTTTCTGGTTGTGGTATTTCTACAAACCCATCATTGGCATGGTGTATTGAAATTGGGAGTACAGTTTGGTTATCAAGGGTAATTTCTGGGAGTACAACTTCACCATTATTGATATTTACTGGGATACGGAGTCGATTATTCGAACGATATATAACTTCAAATGGAACGGAAACGCCTAATTTACGAATAGAAAATATATGAGTTTCATAATCTATATTTGCACCTAATTGGTCGAGTTCACCAGTACCTAAAAGAATATCGAAATCATTGTGCCAGTCGGCAATTCTAACTATAAACGGTTGATCAATGCCAATTTCGTTAAAAACGGGAAAATAAAGGTTTTCGGAGTAGGTTTTAGGAGTTTTCATAGAAATAAGAGTAAAGGGTTCAAAAAATTGATATTTTGGATCGAAATTTTGTGCAGCTTCGGGAGTTATTACAGTATCGGATCCACCAGAATCTATTAATACTTTAAGATTAGAATAAGGGAGATAGAAAAATGGAAGTTTGGTGGCTTTTGAAATATTATTTAATTCGATAATTCGGGATTGGGAGGAGATTCCGAGGCTTGTTCTCGAAAATTTTCGGAAAAGTATTCTTCGGTTTCTAAATTGGAATCGCATTCTATATTATTATGGAAAGTACGTGTGGACATTGGGGTTGGTTTGTAAGTTTGCTGTGACGGCAATTTTGAAGTTATGGACATAGGAGTTGGAGTTGGACGATATTGATTTTGGAAGTAATTATTGTTGGGTCTATTAGATGGTGGGCTGAATACTTGTCTATTAGGTGGAGGGTTTTGTCTTTGAGGAATGGGCCTATTTGTGTTGCCAAAATTTCTAGGTGAGTTTGAAGGACCTTGATTAAAGTTTTGAGGGAATTGTTGATTAAAATTTGGGTTCATATTCGTATTATGATTAGGTTGTGGGTTGCGAGGTGGTTGAGGATTTTGATTAGTAGGGCGATTGGTAGTGGTAGGTTGACTGTTTCTTTGATAATCGCGGGGATAGGTGGTAGATTTAAGATAAGACATATATTGCTGTTGCTGTTTGTGGTTATCTAAAGCTATGCATTTTTGAAGTGCTTCGTCGAGAGAGTTTAATTCAAAATGAGATAAATGATCGCAATAGGGATTGTTTATGCCAGTACAAAATGTTCTAAGGGCTTGTTTTCTGAAAAACGAAGCTTTAAACTCGATTGCCTGAGCGTTATTTTCATGTAAAGAAACATGCTGTAAAAGATCATTAAGTGCTAAAGTTATTCGGTTGTAATAGTCATCATAAGATTCAGAACGCTTTTGAACTGTGGTGGTTAATTGTGTTAATAAAATTTCTTCTGTGCGACGGTCGCCATATTTTTGGAGTAAAAGGGGCTTTATTTCTGCCCAAGAAGTTTTATTGTGTAAATTTAAGAAATCACGAGCCTCATTTTTAATTTTGGAAACGATATGAGTGTTAATTATATATAGTTGAGTGGCATTAGCACCTTGTTGAGTGAAAAAAGCAATTAAATTATCAACTGAATTTATAAATGTGGAGAGGTTATCTCCCGGTTTATATTCTGGAAGAGTGTTGCACAAATTATTGATGTCGGTATTTGTTAAAGCCATTTCTTGAGTTTTTGAAGTTGAGGGCTGAGAAATTAAAATTTGAGGGTTTTTTAAATCTTCAGATAAATTTTTAGAATATGGTTTAAAACGAGGTTTTTGTTTAGGAGCTTTTGGAGTAATAGAAAAATGAGCTAAATCTTCTAATAATGAACCTTCAGGGTAATCAGAACTCATGAGAAAAAGGAAGTGAACTTACAGGACAAGAAGAATCGCTCTGGACATCCCTGCCGTATGGTTCTCCAATCTCTGCACAGGTTTCTTCTCCCAGGTCGTTGATAACTGCCAAATCGTTGAGACGAACCGATGATCCTCCTTTGGATTCCGTGCAGCTATCCTGTTCGCAGCGCCAGTTATGTTCCGGGGTCGAAAATCTTCGTTTTTAAAAAGGTTTATTGAACGTAGGGTATAAACTATTACTGATCGATTAATTGCGGTCGCGATATTTATATAAATTGGAAATGCGGTGTACGAAAAATAAAAAGCTGATTCCGCTGATTCGGGGTTTTCGTCCAGGTCGGTGTGCTGTGGGGTCGATGAACATAACTGGCAATTGAAATAATATTATGGTTAATGGATTAGTGAATTAAAGGTATTTTATTCTAATGTGGGTAATCGCAATTTAAAATAGGTATTAGGTATAAATAATGTTAACCAGAGAAAATAATATCGGAACTTAATTTTTGGACAAATACAGAAAGTTCATAAACCCCAAAATTAGGTATTACTAAATCTATAATTGCAAATTCAACTTTTCCGTTAATGGCGAATGAAAACATATCGGACGATCGCTCGCGAAGTGCTGACTCGGTTTACACTAATATAAAGGTTTAAAAGCGGGTGGTCCGCATTTCGGGGAACAGTGATCAATGATTGGTTCCAGGCGCCCCGGCTCGTGCTGCACAATAACTCAACTCTACTCGACTCTACTAGATACTCTTCCGCACAATCAAAGGATTAAGATACTCGGGTTGACAGCCGGCGACTTTCCCCAGTATGCGACAAATTGGACCTTCGACCAAGTATTATTCTAATGTAAGTCTATGTATTTTATTACCCCCTTCTGGGAATATCATATTCTGACCCTACATGAGAATAAATAAATAATCTTTATATTTTTAAATTTAAATGAATTTTATTGATCTACCGCTGATGCACACCTCCAGTCACAATTCCAGCCGTGACAATAGTAGCTGCATTACGCAATACAATAAACGGTGAAACGTTTCTGATAAGCGACAGTCTACTGTGGGTAAAGTTAGAATTATGATGTTCAGTAAAAAAATATGTACAGTATTTATCAAAGGCCAAATATCGGATTATGGATGGTACATTCAAGATGGTGCCTGTGATGCACACGTCCGGTCACAATTCCAGCCGTGACAATAGTAGCTGCATTACGCAATACAATAAACGGTGAAACGTTTCTGATAAGCGACAGTCTATTGTGGGTAAGGGTAGAATTATGATGTTCAGTACAAAACGAAATATACAGTATTTATCAAAGGCCAAATATTGGATTATGGATGATACATTCAAGACGGTGCCTGTGATGTTCTATCAGCTTTATACGATACACGTACGTGTTGGTTGGCTCTGAAAATTCAAGATGTCTTCCAATTGTTAACAAGCGCCTACCGGCCCTGCCGGACCATAGGTGCTTGTTTTGGCCTTAACTCCTGTGTAGTAATACGTGTACCTATGCTCTCGTCTACGGGACGCAGTTTTCAATATTTGGAGACCAAATTTGGCGTACGGCCGCCCGAGCTCATGGGCAACAACCTTATTGAAGGGCGTCCGAATCGGGAGAGCTGTTCGGAACGGAATTTTTTCCCTTTTTTTTTCGGTAAAAATGGCTAGCAATTGGAGGGGGAGCGCCTGTCGAGTTCAATTTTCGCGTGGGGCCGCTGACGGATATGGGCCTCTCGCCTGCGAGAGGGCCCCCCGATCGAAAAAGCCGTTGGGCCGTTTGGGCCGCGTTTTCTCGCAATTTGCTGTATACATCGTGGCCGAGGCGCACGCGCGATATTCGGAAACATCGACTGACATTTAGGTTTGTTTTGGTGTGGAGGATTTTCAAATTTTGTAGCGATTTGAGACTTTGGGGGCGCAGAGGCCCATCTGTTATTCCGTATGTGACTTTTTCAGGTACGGGCGCGCTGTATTTTTATGTAAAATCTCGAAGAATATTTTAGAACAATCTTAACAACGTTAACAATGATGACACGGATAACTAACTAGTATCAAACACTTGTGAAGGAGCGTTGTGGCGCAGTGGAAGCGTGCTGGGCTCATAACCCAGAGGTCCGGGGATCGAAACCACGCTCTGAGGCAAGCTCTTTAATTTCATTTTTATTATTTTTTATTAGAGTATTTTTTTTTAATATATAGTGTTAAATATTGTACGGTGATACGAAACCCTTCGTGTGTGGGTTCGACTCGCGCACTTGGCACACTTATACCTACTTACTTGTGTATTGTTATATATAGTTGCAGTATTTGGCATTGCAGGAGCATGGCGCAGAGATGAGTTACAGAAATTACCATTAAATGATATTGACGACATGGATTCTATCATAAGTGTGAAAATTCCCGATAGCAAGACAAAGGAACCTCGATCATTATTTGTAACAAGCGCTAAAATTAAAAGTTTTAATTTTGTTGAAATGTATCGCACAAATTCATCCCTTCGTCCCCAGTCTATCAGTCACACTAGATTTTTTATAATATATTATCACGGAATATGCTCCGTTCAACCTGTTGGTGTAAATACTTTTAGTAAAATTCCAAGTGATATTGCAAAATACTTAAACATTGAAAACCCAATGCAATACACAGGACACTGTTTTCGCAGATCTTCTGCAACATTGCTTGTGGAATCTGGGCAGACCTGTTAACATTAAAACGCCATGGAGGATGGAAATCTTCAACTGTATCTGAGGGCTACATTGAGGAGTCAATTTCTAAAAAAACTGAAATAGCTGCTCAATTAAGAGAAGAACCTGAGACCTTCACAGGCATTGAAAAAAATAAAATTCAAAAAATTACTGGAAATGAAGTTTGTCCATCAGTTACCATAGTAAATTGCTCTAACTGCGATTTCAAAATTGAAATTAGGTAACTAAAGGCAAATAACTAATTTTATAAAAATAACGTTAGTTTAAACTGTTCATGATATTGTTAGAACTAGTCTAAGAATCAGTAATATTTCTTGTATTGTAAAGTACTCATCAATAAAATTTGAAATAAAAACAAATTTAATTCGATCGTAAAAAAAATATGTGCAAAAAGCATATATGTATGTTGCACGAGGCATGATGTTTTTCGCTCTAGACGCAGTCGAGAGCTGAAAACATGCACTTTTGCACTAGTTACACAAACAACTATTTTTATAAGTATAACAAAATTGTGTTTTTCGCATTGAAAAAAGAGAAATTTTTCAGGGTAATATATGGGGTGTCTCAAATAAAATCCGATTATATCCTTAGTTTTGGAAATAAAAAGACCAGCTTAAAACCAGGATGATGCAGTTTTTTCTGGGGAATCCGAATCTAGCTTCAGAATTGATATATAGGGTATTCTCGAAAAGTTAAGGACAAAAATACAGGGTGTCCATTTAAGAACGGCCAGTCGAGAGAATCTTGACAAATATTATTAAATACAGGGCCGCAATAGAAAAAAAATGAATGGAAAAAAAGGAATAATCAGTATAATTTCGTGTCATACATCATGGTATTTGCAATGAAAAGTGCTTTCAAAATCTGCAAAAAAAAATCCAGGTCCGTATTTAAAAAAATAAAGTTGAAGATGGTTTCTCAAAAACGAAACGTTGTAGAACAAATCTAAAAACGCCATCTTAAAGCCCGTTAAAAAGTGCCATAAGAAAGTGTTTTTCTTTTTTTTCTATCTGTCATAACAACTTCAGAAAAAATAAAATCGGAAACGCAAAATTTTACTTTTTTCAAAATAACTCAAAAACGAAAAAAGATATTAGAAATCTGTTTGTGCCATTTTATTGACCTCGAAATTGCGCAACTTTTTCCCCATTTAACCGCTGCTCTATCTCTCACCGTTTGCAATATCCCCATGCTGTTCATTCTTATCCGGGACACAGTGTATATATACAGGGTGTCTACTGACGGAGGGCCACTTGGAAATATCTCGACAAATATGCATTTTTCTGAGAACTTTATTTGAAAAAAAAATTGCTTTTTGATGAGGCAACTTTTCGTAAAAACACACTTGAGGTCCATGGCCTACTTTCCGAGATATTTTTCAAAATCCCAAAAATCCCCGAAATTTCTTCGGCATGTAACTTTTTTGTTCAAGAGTTACCGAAGAAATTTCTTAATGAAATTTGTGGGAAAAACTGATTGCTTTAAATCTAGTTTATCAGAATTTGGAAACATACCATGGTTTGTTGTGTGCTCTCTTAACACTTTTTTTTTTTATTTTTAGCTGTCATGCATACTAGAAAAAAATACCTAAAACATGAAGGTGAGTAGGTACAGGATTCGAGGCTACAATAAAATGGGCACATTTTTCTGTGGGTACTAAGAGAGCACCCATTAAACCGTGGCATTGTTCTAAATTCTGATAAAGTAGGCTTTTAAAGCAATTAGTTTTGCCCACAAATGTCATTGGGAACAATTTTTCAGTAAGTCTTGAAACAAAAGAGTTACAAACCGAAGAAATTTTAGCAGTTTTCGGGTTTTTCAAAAATATCTCTGAAAGTAGGCCATGAATCTCAAATGTTACACAAAGTTACCCTATCAAAAAAGCAATAATTTATTTCAAATAAAGTTCTCTGAAAAATAAATTGATTTATTGGAGGATTTGTTGGGCGAAAATTGTTATTTGTAAAACAGGCTATAAAAAAAGGAGTATTGTGTGTAGGCGCTTATAAGCCTGCCGTGGTTTCAGCACAGCCACAACTGGGCACTCCTAAAGTTGGTGGCGCTCCGAGGTCGGTACTTGTTTACTCATCGATGACCAGGAAGAGTGAAGAAATTTATAAACGTATGTTTCAAAGCTTACTTGATTTTAGCGAAGAAAACGATATCGAACTAAAACCCCATACCATATTACCAAATCGGGAATTGGCCGTAATTAAATCATCTCGGATCGAATTTCCAGTGTCGAATAAAGTTTGAGTAGTGAGTCCCAGCGGGTACGAGGACAAAATGGCAGCCGTTTCCAAGGTCTACGGTTGAAGGTTGTGAAGTCGCGGTGTGGCTTCAAGGTTAAATTGCTTTCAAGGTTTCTGGGAATTGGCTGCCAAGGTCTAGGGCGGGGCTTAGAGGTCGCGAGGTCGCGGTGTGGCTTCAAGGTTAAATCGCTTTGTGAGAATCGGGTTCAAGGTCAAGGGGTGGGGTTCCCGAGAATCGCGTTGATTTCTGGGAATTTGGGTTCAAGGTCAAGAGTGCGGGGTTTCAAGGTTTCTGGGAATTTATTTTGATTTCTGGGAAATCGTTGGTCCTCCCCCCACCCCTCTAGCTTTGATAAAATACATAGTTTGCTGTATTGTAGATCGCTACAGCAAAGAAATGGATTTAAAAACCATCAACAAATTTAGTTGCATGTCTCAGAAACCAATGATAAAGTTGGTGGAATTGGGTGAAGGTGTGCCGATAAAAATTTTCTTGGGGAAGGTGGTGAAAACAACGTTTGGGGAGTTGCTGGAGTTGGAGCATGGTGTCGTTTTCCCGCCGGGCAGAGTGACGGAGGCGTTATAACCGTGCCTCGAACATTTTGCCAGTGAAAAATACTCGCTGGTTTTCAAAGGACAAGTGGATATGGGGAAAAACCACAAGGTCAATCAGTTTGAAATAGTGGAAAATTGTCATATCCCCATGGGGGAATAGAATATAACATAGGAAATCTGAATATTTTAGTCACAAAAAGTACTGTCTTAATAAGGAATAGAAAAACTACCATGTTTAAACATCACCCTGTATTTTATTATGAGGAACGTAGCATCAAAACTGTTGTAAATAAAACAAATCATCTGAATTCCAAACTATATTTGCTCTGAATAGTTAAACAAAGGTGGCATGTAGGTACAGGGTGATCCATCCAAGAGGAACACCCCCCTTAACTTCTTTATTTTTCAAGTTAAAGAAAAAATTGTAGAGATAAAAGCTTTAAGGTTTTTTGTGGGCTTTTCCACGAACTTACTGAAATTGACACAGGGTGTTCCGTAAAAGCTGGACAAACCAAGCTGATGTTTTTTCACAAGAACACCCTGTATGTTATTGCATTTTTGGAATCTACACTTCGTCCTGATTCCAACGACATTATATGTCATATGATTTCTCCAGCCGTTTTTACAATACAGGGCGTTCGAACTCCATTTATTTCATGTTTTCACATCCTGTGTCTCTGAAACGAAAAGTTTGCGGAGAAATTGAGTATAAGAAAAAATTATGAAAATAGTGCCTCTAAAACGTTCATAGTCATTTTGAACCCACTCCGAATCAAGGTTCATATTTCCATATTTTGCCCTGGAGTAGAAAAATATCAGCCTTAACTTTTTTGTGTGGATGATTACAAAATGACTATTATCGTTTTAGGGGCATCATTTTCATCATTTTTTCTTATACTCAATTTCTCCGCGAACTTTTCGTTGACCCGCGGGTTCAATGAACTTTAAGGGGTCACGTTCAGTTAACCTTGACCTAAAGCTCAATGAACTTTATGAGAGGTCACCATTAGCCTTGACCTGAAGGTCAATGAACTTTAAGGAGTTAACCTTGACCTGATGAACTTTAAGAGGTCATCTTGTTCACCTTGACCTGAATGTCAATGAACTTTAAGAGATCACCTTGAGTTAACCCCTGAAGGTCAGTGATCTTGTCACCTTGAGATGTTTGCACTAAAACAGTTAACGTAGCATTTAGGTGGGGGAGGGATTGGGGTTATAAGGAGGGTGCCGTTGGGAGAGCTCACTATACCCAGTCAACAGTGCATGAATAATATTGAAATATGTCTTTTTTCAGTTGAACGAAAATGTGCAAGAGAGTTAGTGGTTGGTGAAAAACATACAATTTTATCTTTTAGAAGAATTGAAACAAGGTACAGGGTGAAAGTGTTCGTCGAAATTGAAAAATTTCAAACTGCGCTACCTGCACGGTTCGTAAAAGAATTTACGTCTGAACGCATCGAAGACATAAACCAGGAAATCACCAATGGAAAGGAGATCTTCTTGACGAGTCTGGGCCTCATTGGTAGGACAACGAATATTAAATTTGAGGAAGAATGAATCCCACTGACAAGAGGCGACGCAAACAACACTACAAAAGAAGATTGGAATTTTATCTAAGATCTCTTCAAAATCTAAAATATGAAATTCAAATGTATGAAATAAATAAAAAGTTTAAAAACATAAATTTGGAAAATTGTAAAAAATAAAATATGAAATTTAGTCTATCTTTTATTTACCCCTACAAAATTGAAACTCAAATCTGAAAGTTCCGATTGCTTCTGAGCGCAGAACATATAAATACGTCCAAGTGCATTTCACTGGAATCAGTTCAATGTCATCCTTCACAGGTGAAGGGTTGGTGAACACGCTAATAAATAAGTTTCCCGTCGAATTACATCTTCCTGGATATCAGTTTTGTGGTCCTGGCACAAAATTACAAAAAATAATTGCGAGAGGTGACGCTGGTATAAATAAGTTAGACGCTGCGTGCAAGGAGCACGATATTGCATATTCAGAAAAGGAGAGACACGCAGCCCATTTAGAATTGGAAAATAGGGCTTGGGGACGTGTTAAATCAAAAGACGCAAAATTTTGTGAAAAGGCTGCCGCTCTTCTAGTCACGACCGCAATGAAAACTAAACGAAAATTGGGAATGGGAATAAAGCCGAAAAAGGGTTCGGTTTCTTTGAAAAAATATATCGTGGGAAGAGTCTCGAGATCATTGAAAAAAAATTTGATAGAGATCAGCTTAATGATGTCAGGAATTTAAAAAAAAACTTCATCAGCAGCTTTGCGCGCTGCACGATTAGCCATCAAGAAGGTGGGAGGGAAACGAAAAATTCGAGTACCGAGAGTGATTCCCTTTGAAAAGAAAACAGGGTTTTTTTTTACCCCTACTGCCCCTGTTAGGAGCTTTGGGGGCCCTCGGTTCGGTAGCTGGTGGTGCTAGCGCTGTTGCGAAAACCGTTATAGACGCAAAAAACGCGCAGAAAAAAATGGATGAACAAATACGTCATAATAGGGCAATGGAAGCTATTGGAAAAACGGGATCTGGGCTTTACTTAAAGAAAAATAATCACGGAGGATTCGGTTTATATTTAAAGAAAAAAACTCCCATTGATGCTACCCAATAGACCTCTAACGGATATAGATTTAATTTTTTACGCTAAAAGATAAAAATACCTTATTTTAGAGGTGTCTTTTTGAGAGACACGCTTCGGCAATTTTGAATTTAGATGTTAAAAGTAATGCTGGAACACATTGGGTAGCATATGAGAAAAGAAGTAACAACGTTGAGTATTTCGATAGTTTCGGGGCGCTGAAGCCACCGAAAGAACTGATATTATACTTGGGGAAACATGCTAATATCGTATATAACAATAACTCGTATCAAACATACGATGAAATAAATTGCGGACACCTCTGTTTAGAATTTTTACGTGGACAAATGCTATAAAACAGAAGAACTTATCGTATTTTTGCTCAGTCATGTCGCAGACGTTTACTTTGACGGGTAACGGTAGCTACATCTCCAAATCGTTTTTTCGAACCCTCGAGCTAGATCCTCAGTACGAATATTCGCTAGCGTTAATTTCTCTATCTACTTGGAATTCAATTCCAAATATAGAGAGAGGACAGGACAAGCTATATTTCGTAGATCACAGAGGAAGCGAGGTAGAAATTGAGATCCCTACAGGAGCATACGAGATTCGGGATATTGAGAATTACGTTCAGAAACAACTAGGAAGTTCGCTGGATAATCAGCAAGAATTAGACGAAATTTTTTCGTTGAAACCTAACAATAATACTTTAAAGTGTGAACTTAAATCTCTGTATAACGTAAATTTTAAACCGCCCGATACTATAGCTAAATTGCTTGGCTTTTCCAATAAAATATTGAAATCCGGAGATATACATCAATCAGACCTCCGAGTAGAGATTGTGCAAGTGGTAACAATAAGAGTGGAGTGCAATTTAATTTCCGGATCATATTACAACTACGCACCTTCGCATACTCTTTTTGAGTTTATGCCTACAGTAGACCCGGGATACAGTATCAATATCGAACCTAGGAAACTAATTTATTTGCCTGTCAGTAGGAAAACCATCGACAATATTACAGTGCAACTTTTAGATCAAGATTCAAGATCGGTAAATCTCAACGGGGAAGAAATCATAATCAGATTGGAGCTGAAGAGAAATGGTGTTAGTTTTTGATGGTGGGTACCGACCATATAAAAGGAGTCCCGGTCGGTCGAGAAGTTCACAACCAGCAGAGCTGTACAAGAGTAGAGATCGTAATACGAGTCTTACACCTGAAAATCTCTTGTTCTTAAAATATCTCGGTTATCATGTCATTGACACATCAAGTGTTCGACGTACATCAGAAACCAAAGTTCGATGAATCTATTCAACGTTTAGAAGCACGCTCCTATTATCCGTTCGTAAAGTCCTTCATGAACAATGACATCGTAGAAATAACCATTATTCGAGGTGATGCTTGGTTGTTGATATATGATGCTGCAATTTTCATAAAAGGTAAAATAAACAAGAAATCAGGCACTGGTACTTGCAATTGTAAACAATGGTGCATCGTTTTTCTTTGATTCTGTCTCATACGAACTTAATGGCAAAGAGTTGGAAATGGTGAGAGATATTGGTGTTGTGAGTGCCATGAGGGGATATTTATGTTATTCTCCTAACGATGAAAAGTACTTGGTAACTTCAAGTTGGAGCTATCCCAAGGACAATGCGCCAATCTTGAATAAGGACGGAACATTCAGCATAAGAATACCGCTTAAACATTTGTTTGGGCTCTTTAATGATTATCAATATGCCATTTGCGGTAAGCAAACAATAAGACTAATTCGAGCCCGCAACGACAATAATTGCCTGCTACTAGAGCAAGCTACCGACGCCACTACAGAGTTCACAGCAGAATTATTGATTACCAATATAGAACTAAAAGTGAAACATATACAGCCAAACGATATGATTAGATTAGATCTCCTGCAATCCATAAAGCGAGATCAACCCATTATTATACCCTTTAGAAAGTGCGAATTACATGAATTGCCAACTCTTACGGCAAACTCTCGTAAAGAAATTTGGTCAGTGAAAACATCTGCAGCAGTGGAATCTCCTAGGTTTGTTGTAGTTGGTTTTCAAACTAATCGCAAAGAAAATAGCAAAAGCGATCCCCCAAAATTCGATCACATAAATATATCAGACGTGAGGTTAATTCTAAACGGTGAATATTTCCCATTTGAAAGGCAGAGGCTGGATTTCGCAAATAATGATTACTTAGAAGCTTACAATAGTTACATTGAATTTTATTTAAGTTTTATGGGCGTTCGTGAGAAACGTCCACTGCTAAATTACAAAGATTACAAAGATAACGTAACTCTGTTTGTTATCGACTGTTCTAGAAGAAATGAGACCCTTAAGACCAGCACTGTTGACGTCAAACTAGACATAGAAAGTGATGTCGGTTTTCCTAAAAACACTCGAGCGTATTGCTTAATTATTCACGACAGTCTTATGGAATATCTGCCGCTAAGCGAAGTAGTCAGAAACTTGATGTAAGACCGCTTACCTCAATAAACTCCCAGTTGCTAGTTTGACTCGGAAGAATGAATATCGCAGTCGTAGACACTCAAGGGTTTATAATTGACGAACTTTTCTACCCCAAAGAATTGTCGATCAAAATTAACAATCAAATTTTACACCTGCTGATAAAACCCCCTAAGGTTTATTATTTGCTAACTGCGGTGGATAGAAAGCAAGTATCTTATTTGGAACACAATTTTCATGGTTTATGGTATTCCAATGGATATGTGGAGTGCAATCATGTGCGAGAAATTTTCGAAGTTTCTTTTTGATGTCGACATCATCTACATCAAAGGATATCAGAAAGAAAAATTCTTGCAGACTATCGACAACGAGCCTACGAAAATAATCAATATTGAGAAACTGGAGAATAATTTTGGAAATTTACCGAAATTCGAAAAAGATGTACGCCTTTGCTTGTATCACCTAAAACATTCTAAATATATGTGCAGTTTGAGAAATTGTGAAAAGTTGGACAGCTGGTTGAAGAATTTTCTATTTAAAAGGAATATCGTAGCGACGACTTCACAAGGGTGAAAGGAGTAAACGAAAAAATGTTTTTTAATATATATTTAAGTGTAGAATGTAATATCTAAAAAATGTTAAAAATAAAGCAAAGCAATTTTTAATTGTTGTTTAATATTTCATATTTCACCTTACACTGACAAACAAACAAATGAACTCGACACTACCCCTCCTCATATTTCACCTTACACTTGAAATTTGATAACAAATGAACTCAGCACTACCCCTCCTCATATTTCACCTTACACTTGAAATTTGATAACAAATGAACTCAGCACTTCCCCCCTCCAACAATACTTATACATAAATAACGATCTGCGGAATCTCTAGCCAGTAGTACGCGAATCGTGTATTAAAAAATGGAACTAGTGTCATATAAAAATATTGATGACAGACTCAAATCGTTTGAGTCTTGGCCATCAAGTAGTGTGATTGCGGGGCAAAAACTGGCGGAAGCTGTTTTTTTTTCTATAAAAATAACGAAGATGTGGTTGAGTTTCCATACTGTCATATCGAAGGATATCATTGCTCGATCACGCAAGTTGGTCTCCTAACTGTCCCTTTGTGTTACAAGGTGGTGATACTGATGCGGAATTACCTGAAATTCGCCCGATTGAAATTCGCCCCAATGCCGTTCCCGAAGATGAGGTGTGGACTCAAAAAGTTGATGCTTATTCTCAAACTGAGCAAACTTGTAGAGATGAAGAAAAAAATTTATGTAAAATTTGTTTCTCCAACCCCATAGAGGTATTAATGTCTCCTTGCGGGCATTTAGTTTTTTGTATGGAATGTTCAACATCAATAAATAGGTGCCCGTTGTGTAGACAAGTTATATGGAATAAAATGAGGGCATACCTTCCATGAAAACATTGTATTTTTTCAATAATAAAAATTACAACAATGTTCATTTTTGACTGCCCCTTATCCTACCAAGAAAAAGCTTAAAGCGTCTAAGCGGCTCAAAAAACGACTAGACGACTTGTACAAACGACTAGACGACTGAAAGAACGACTCTAAAAACGACTAAACGACTCTAAAAACGACTCTAAAACGACTAGACGACTCAAAGCGACTCGAAACTATAAATACTGATGTATCTTTGTCGGATCAGTCAGACTGATTCATAATGCAAATCGAACAACAGCAAACATCGCTCCCTATTGAAAACTTAGATGTTCTGGCTGAGAAGCAGCTTAAGTCGAAACATGGTAAACTATTTCCAAATTCAATTCCTGCAATTTTTTGTGGTCCAAGTGGATGTGGAAAAAGAAACGCACTTTTAACTTTAATATTTAACCAAAATGGTTTGAAATTTGAAAACGTGTATGTATATAGCAAATCGCTCTATCAGGAAAAATATCGGCTACTACAAGATGTTCTAAAAAAAGCCAGCGATGATGTAATAGATCCATCTGATGCTCGAGAAAATTCCCTCATTGTTTTCGACGATGTGGCTTGTGACAAGCAAAATAAAATCAGGGAGTATTATTCTATGTGCAGACATAAGGGTATTGACGCGGTGTATCTTTGCCAGACTTACTCCAAGATATCCAAGCAGTTGATTCGAGATAACTGCAACTTTATAGTAGTTTTTAAGCAGGATGAGACAAATCTCAGACACGTGTATGAAGAGCATGTGTCACCTGACCTAACCTTCGAACAGCTTAAAGATATATGTCGCCAGTGTTGGAATGATAATTATGGCTCTTTGGTAATCGTGAAAGACTTTAGCATAAACGAGGGACGTTATCGACAGGGATTCGACAAATATATAAGGTCTGGACAATAGCTTCTACGGATCATTAGCGCATCTGACGATATGCCGTTAACATCTCCAGAGCAAATTGGTGAAGCCCAACGCTCAAAAAAAATTAAAGATCTTACTCGCTCTATCAGGAAAAAGTATACGGCTTCAAAATTAACTAGGTTTGAAGAAGATGAGGTCTTGGAGAAGGTATTTCAATCTATTACCAAATCTATAAAAAAAATTGAAAAAAATAAAAATGAAAGAGCGGAAAACATGAAGTTTGAACTCAAAAGAGATAATGATGGGAGAGTGTCAGATCAGTATCGAACTATTCTAAGAAATAACCAAATTCCAGAAACGCGACTTAACGCTATCAAACGGGAAGTTGAGCTAGAGATCCACGGCGAACACATAGACATAGATGACAACAACAACAATGGGGAACTTCAAGCGCCTGGACAACAACTAGAAGCCGAAACGGTAGAACCAACAACCGAGAGTCTGGAATCGGTTAACGAAGAACATTTTGAAGGCTTAAACGCACATATGAGACAGGCAGTATTGCGATACGAAGGCACAGACCCACTGAGCAGGCCACCGCTACCAAGATTAAATTCTTCCAGGAAACTTGCGATCGTGCTCGATCTTATGAACACACGAATTTTACCAAACCATGTTTCAGTGACACCAACATTAGAACGTATGCACATGTTAATCTACTGTGCCGCAACGGCAGTCACTACTGTAATGGGTGCCAAGATCCGAACGGCCCAAGAATTGAATCGTGCAAGACCAGAACCACGAATGGCTCAATGGGAAATGCGACTAAATCGGAAGATCGAGAGTCTCCGTAAAGACATAGGACAAGTGACGGAATATATCAGAGGAGTTAGAACTAGAAGGATCCAGAGGGCGGTGCAGGCAATAATGAGCCGCACCCAAATGCTATCTCGGCATGACCCCGCGAACATCACTGCTCAACAATGTCTTGACACATTAAAACAAAAACTTTCTGTTTTCGCAGGGCGTCTGAGGAGATACAAGGCTAGTAACAACAGGAAACGAGACAACAAACTCTTTGAACGATCAGAAAAGGGTTTCTACCGTGCTTTTAATTCTAGCGCCGATGCCACAAATGCGAGTTACCCTAGCAGAGAACAGGTCGACGGTTTCTGGAGAAATCAACTTGCCACACCAGGTCCATACAATACAGTGCAAGCTGGATCAGCGAAGAACGCGAGATGGGCCGGAACTATAGCCAGATGCAACACGAGCAATTCACAACCGCTGAGGTCTCCGATGTCATCAAGAATTCCCACAACTGGAAGGCACCAGGTCCAGATCATCTCCAAAATTATTGGATTAAGAAGTTGTGGTGCACGTATGAACAGATAACTACCTTAATTAATGAAGTCTTGCTCGATCCTCTGAAAATGCCATTGTTTCTTACACAGGGTGCAACCTACCTGTTACCAAAAGACCAGCGGAATACGGATAACCCTGCCAAGTACCGCCCAATAACCTGCTTGCCTACGCTGTACAAGATAATCACATCTTGCCTTACGCAGCGAATATATGCTCACTGCGAGCGGAACAACATCATTGCAATGCAGCAGAAGGGCTGCTCGAAGGGCGCATTGGGATGCAAAGAGCAACTCATCATAGACTCTGTCATCTGCAACCAGGCTCATTCCAAGCAACGAAACCTCCACATGGCTTATGTGGACTACAAAAAAGCATTTGATTCCGTACCTCACGACTGGCTCACAGGTATCTTAAAGCTGTATAAAATAGATCATCATACAGTTTCCTTTTTAGAACACGTTATGACAACCTGGCGCACTAAGATACAACTCAGAACCGCAGACAGTAACATCGAGACCGACACAATCAACATCCGAAGAGGGATTTTCCAAGGAGATTCACTCAGTCCACTGTGGTTCTCTACAAAATATGGCTTCGCTATCAAAAGCAACAACGCAGAAGCGATCAAGTTGAATCACCTATTATATATGGATGATTTAAAACTGATCGCCGCAACCAAAAACCAACTAACGCAAATGCTTAAAATTGTAGAGGAGTTCTCCAGGGACATCGGAATGCTGTTTGGACTGGACAAGTGCCGCACCCTTAATATCATCCGGGGAAAGCTCGAACAAAGCGCACACGAGATGCAGGACTGATAGTCTTTACAGGTCCATGCAGAAAGCGGTACTACTTGCGACAGCCCGAACCGTCAGGAAATTCATGTGGAATGCAGGATCGTCCAACAACATCAATGTCACCTAAGGCCCGATAACATGGCAAGGGTCTCGTCCGAGCCAGATCCTTTTGGTATCCGGGATGCCCGGGATCTGAGTGAATGTTACCCGTAGGGGGAGTGCGAATGCCTTTCCTAAATACTCTTTGAAGACTGAAAGGCACAAATCGTTCAAAGTATATTGACATCATAAAACCTTTCGTTACGATTTCAACATCTAAATCGAGGCCCCGTGCGAATACAATATCTGGCTCGGGTACTTCCCGGATGCATTGGATTTTCAATAAAAAACTCATAGAATACGTTTATTGGGATGATGCCAATGAATTAGTTGACCGTTTAAAATTGCTCGTGGCATCTAAAAACGCAGGCAATACATCGAATGACAACGAAATTGTAGCAATAATAAATGAGCTCAAAGAAGCTAATATAATCAGATAGATGCACAAAACGTGTTTAGTATCAAAATGAGCTTGAACAAGTTCGGACGTTCTTCCAAAGCGCCTAACGAAGTCAAAGTTTTTCGTACTCAGAATTTGTTTGCGGTAACCAAAGAAGGAGACTACGATCTTCAAAACCGTAAATTGTGCAACGTTGAAGTACCGACTGAAGGTGGCGACGCCGCAACAAAAAAATACGTGGATGCTAGTTGTACTTCTATAATGAATTCGATCGATGAAAAATTTCAAAATATCTTTAAGATCATTACAAGCAATTAGATAAAAAGATTTCGAGTTTGAATAAGATAGTATTAAGTTCATCTTCGACGCCAACCGATAACACGACTCCACTAAATAAAAACGTTGAAAATATCTCCGTGATTGACCAGAAAGTGACATCCCTGCAGACTCAAATCACTAATTTGAATATAGAATATCAAAATCGTTTAAAATCAATATCCATTCAACTTGATTCGCTAAATAGCGACTACAAAAAACTAACTGCCATACTTAATAGTCTGGATGCAAAAGGATCGTCTCAAAAGAAATCGAAATGAACTCAAATCACTCAAAAGAAAAAAATCAAATAGTTAAAGAGCTTCATCAGCCTGCACGCAAAAATTATACTCGACGACGAACTATCATCAAAGGGCTGGACGATCTCTGGCAAGCCGATCTTGGACAACTTGATCAATATAAATCCTATAATAGAAATTTTAAATTTATACTTGTCGTTATGGATGCTTTCTCAAAATTTGTTTGGTGTAAACCGTTGAAAACGAAAACTGGAGAAGAAGTCGCTAGAGCGTTTGCAGAGATCCTTAAAAGTTCAGAACGGCGGTGTCCGAAAAACCTTCAAACTGATCACGGAAAGGAAAAACACTCATTTCAAACAGTTTATGGGAGCGTATAACATTAATCACTATAGCACATTTAGCGTCAAGAAAGCTGCCATTGTTGAAAGAGTGATACGTACTTTGAAGGAAAAGCTTTTTAAATTTTTCAGTTTGAGCGGAAAATATAGATGGATCGATGTATTGCCTACCTTGACAGATGATTATAATAGTCAAAAATATCGCACTACACAAATGAAACCTAAAGATGTAAGAAAAAGTTGCGAAAAGCGGTTATTAAAAAACGTCTATATCCACTTGAAGACTTGTGATAATAGAAAATTTAATGTTGGTGATATAGTTAGGATCAGCAAAATGAAGCACGTTTTTAACAAAGGTTATACCCCCAACTGGACTACGGAATTGTTTAAAATTGTGAGGATTCAAATCACCAATCCAGCAACATATTTGCTTGAAGATATGAATGGAAGTCCCATAAAGGGTGGATTCTACGCTGAAGAACTACAGAAAACGGTTAATTCCGACGTCTATCTAGTTGAAAAAGTGTTACGTAAGAAAGGGAAAAAAGTTTTAGTTCGGTGGCTTGGTCTTGACAAATCTCACGACTCCTGGATAGATAGCAATAACGTTTTATATAAATGTAGAGGGGATAGGGTAGAAGGGGTAGAGTGGAGGGGGTAGAGGAGGTAGAGTAGTGGGGTAAGAGTAGTGGGATAGAATAGAAGGGATAGAGTGGAGGTTAGTATACTATAAGAGACAGCAACATAAAAAAATACTAGTTACCTTCAAGAAATATCTACAGTAGCAGTTCGAATATTTTAAAAATGAGTGACAGTGCTTACGCTTCTGAATTTAGTGAAGATACAACATCTGTAGATGCTGCCAACGATGAGGAGCTTATTCTAAATACGTGCTTTGTGTTGAAGCCCAATCATGTGTTTACTGTTCATTGTGGATTGAGCGCCGCACGATATTTCACACGAGCTATCAAGATTGTTAACCACCTAGATACGCAAGGTTTCGCTGATATTTTATTAGATCGCCTCGAATGGAACGAGCTAATTCTAATTTTCACAGGATGCGTCGAAGATTTTTTCAATAAACCTAATTCGTCTGCCATATCGAGGAGATTTGTATCCAATGAAAATGTTAGAATTAATACAATGATTAGAGTGGATGGATTAAAAGTTGCTATGCTTTCAAAGGAGGGCGTCGACTGCTACTTTTCTCATTCAGATATTTTAGAATTAACAAGCCTCGATAAGATAATTTCTTCTAAAATCGATGTAATGTTAAAACTAAATATTTGCGAACATTATTTAAACTTTTTAGATACAGTAAATATGCTTTTGTTTAGATGTAATTACATGTTGAATCCTATAGATTTAATTACAACATTATTTAGTTCAACGCTCAATTTAGAAATGTATTGTAATTTTGAATTTTTTAATTTTAGTAGAGATAAGTTTTTAATTGACTTGTATAACAGAAGGTATTTTTGAAATAAAACAATATAAAAATATAAATGATTTTTATTTCTTAAACATATATACACACATAGAAACAGTAATACAAATCGTGCGAATACTAAAGGTAAGTAGGATATTCTGCTTCTAAAACAGTAATACAAATCGTGAGAATAGTAAAGGTAAGTAAGATATTTTGCTTCTAAATAGTTGCTCGGAAAGTAAAAAAGTGGTGTTAATCTATTATACTATAATGATCCCAAGGAAGCGTATCGTGAGAATGCTTTAATAAAAATCGCTTATCATCAAAAGGATTAAGATCGATTTTGTTCTGATCCACGCTGTAGACATCGTGCTTGTAAGATCTCATACAGCGTTGTGTTTCACTATTAATTTTAAAATTTTGAACTGCGTGCAAATAATCTTCAAACTGAATTTTTTGTTTAACCACATTGTATTTAACATCCTTAGCTGTTTTCACGCATGATCCGTCTTGAACTTTATAAGTGTATTGTTTAGAACGTAAGCCGACAAAGTGAGTCATGATTTTTCCATTGTTCTCGTCTTTCATAAGGCCCGACACTTTTTTATTCGCAGATGGTATATTATATGGATTGTCGGACGAATAGTCGCTGGTATCAAACCGACGTAGATCTCTTTTTATAACGTCTTCGTACACATCTTGGCAATGTATTTCATAAATCAATGAATCCGTGTCGGTATATAGCAGCTTACATTCAGACGGTTGAAATTTACGAAGCATATATCCATAACGAAAATCATAAACACAAGTTTTCGAAATCTCTAGAATTGCTGCTCCAATATAGAGTGGATTATTGAAAATTATTTTTGATTTATTTAATTCTACGCTAATCAAGCATTCGTCGAAGATCGCTGTACTTCTAAAGTGAGGACTAGAAATTAGATTTTTTGCACCATATCTACCCTCCCATTTTCGAACTAATTTGACTACGCGATGTTTTCTTATATTCTCCATCGTTTTGCCGTAGACCGCGTTATTCATTAGCTTGAAAAGATTTTTTTCAAATTCGTTTTTGGCTTGCGAGCGGAGTCGTGTATTGACATCTGTATATGGTTTTAACCACGGCGCCTGGCTGAACTTTAAAACACGATGTATTTTTTTAAGCGCTAATCTATTATTCAAAGCTTGTTTTACGTTCCTATAATGTAAAATATATTTCTCTTTAGGATGTAAGGTTGTCATAAGTTTTGATAATTTCGAATTTTTGGGGGTACTATGTTCGGCACAAAACGGAAGATCTTTGTGTAAGTCATACAGACGTTCCGGATAGTCTAAATCTACCTCAAGCATATAGCCTATTGGACCTTCGTCGGGAACGGTAGTTACATCGATATTTGAATTAACCCATTCAAATTCTCCGTGTGGAAGGTATTCACTCATGGCCCAACCATATAAATTGTTTACATCTAAATAGAGGAGATACTATGAAATTTCGTTTAATTTAAAATTATTCATATATTTGTTGTTTGCCTCTGCAAAGCGATTGTAACATTGGCTTATACCTCCTCTTATAGATTTCTCAAAAAAACATCAGCATATCTATGTCTTGAAAAGTTTCAAGCTTACACCCCGTATATTTGAGCATACAATCCCAAGGGTATCCAATAACTGTGTAATAATGTGCATGATCCAACCCGTAAGTCTCGTGACATGTTTTACGAAAATTTTCAAAAACGTCTACTAACAACATAACATCAGTTTTAAGGTACAAATCTGAATATTCACCTAAATTTTTAATATTGAATTTTTTCCAAACGTCTTGACCGTGTATATACTCATTTTCATCAATATTAACATTGTTTAGTTTGCTATAAAAATCATCAATTTTAGGCAAAGATGTTTCCTCTAATTTATCAATTGTGTCTATATAGTCATAAGCGAAAATATCTTTTCGGGTTAACAATTCGAAATTTTCTTTAGGTAAACCGCGAAACATATTTCTGGTATTTATTAAATTTCTTTCATTAAGATTTGAGACGAGAGTGCTCAATGAGGAGTTCATGAATCTAAAGGAATCTATAAATCGAAATTTAATATTGGTATTATTATCAAATATTGTGAAACTAATATACTGTTCTTTGTTTACGGGAAGCAATGAGACACTATTTCTCTTCGCTAAATCTCTAATTATAAAATGACTATCGTACCCAGAAAGGTTGTGAAATATAACTGGAATTACAAAAGAATTGGTATAATTTAGATTACATTGATTATGTGCATACCCCCTGAAGTTACCTGTCAGGTGACAATGATCTCGCATTATCTTATCGGTAAGCTGGAAATTTTTATTACAAATATGACATGACTTTGTCGCGTCCTTGAGACTTACAACTTGATTATGGGTTTTACGTTTTCAATTTTGATGATACTATAGCGGCAACTTCAGCCAACTGATCTGCAAACCAACTCATACAGTCTGAATTTCGATAACTTTTGTAATACGAAAGACTATCATCATAACTACATTTAAAGAAATAGCCTGCACTAAACGCTTCATGTTTCTGATATTTTTCAGTCTTCAGTGTTTGTTGTGAATCATGATATGGTTTTAAGATGGACTCAAAATCGGAGTACATTAAAAATGGAACGCTCTCTTTGTTAACGTAGTTTTTAAACTCAATATACTTCTCCGTAGGGAAAATTATTTTACATTCATTCATTTGTGATGAAGCTCCATTGCCCAATTCATATTTGTTAATATTTACTTCGAGAGATATTATTCTGTTAAGGGCATACCCGCTTTGTCCTTCTTCAAACTCTTCGAGTGAATTTAAAATTTTTTCATATACGTTCGTTCTGAACCAGTAGTCTAAATCTACTCCTAAATCGATCTCACAGTTTTTGGTGTTAAAATACTTATTTTCTAGAATTTCATCATCTCCAGACTTTTTTATAAACTCTGCACAAAAGCAAGTATTCACTTTAATCATGGAGTGAGATTTTATTATTTTTTTTATTTTTCATTTAAAAATTGTGGAGCAGTCGTTTAGAAATTCCTTTACGTCTTTGTGTTTTAAATTGATTATTATGCTCATCTGCAGTCTGTTCTCGAAAGCCGAGGTGATATTTTCCCACTTTATGCGTTTTGCCAATTTCCCCTGAGCTAAACCCATTCCTGTATGAGTTTTCATTTAATAACTGCTTGATGGAGGCTCGAAATGCTTTAATCAACCCTAAAGAAGATAGGTAATTTTCGACGAATACCCACCGAAAGATTTTGTTTCTTAAGACATTTATTGAAAAGAGTAATATTTTTGTTTGAAAAATTAACCCACCTATTTATTTTCATCTGTAATGGATTTATGTGTAATAACTGATAGGCTTTGGTAGCATTCTCACAGATCCCTTTAGTAATTTTTGTGATTTCTTGTTCATCGTTACTATTTGAAATTATAAGCATGTTTACTTAAATGAGCAACTAAATATTCTAACCTTACTGTTAAAACTGATGACAAGGTTCTTGGAATCTTAGACCAATTGCGCGACCACTTGCATTCGCTCTTTGCCGACTAATATAAAAATTAAACCATTTTCAGATATTTATACATCTCCAATCTGATGACATAGCATGGTTACCTACCGAGTCAACATATATTTAGCTGATGTTGCAGTTTGCAATGTCAGTCGATGAGTCAAGAAACCCGCATTATAAAATTTTTTTCGAGGTGTCATATTACATGTAATTTGACACCATTTCCGGTGTCATATTACATCTCAAATTACATCTCAAATTTCACTTCCGGTGTCAAATTTCATCTCAAATTACACTTCGGGTGTCAAATTACGTCTCAAATTACACTTTCGGTGTCAAATTACATCTCAAATTACACTTTCGGTGTAAAATTTCATCTCAAATTACACTTTCGGTGTCAAATTACATCTCAAATCACATCTCAAATTACGTCTCAAATTTCATCTCAAATTACACTTTCGGTGCCAAATTTCATCTCAAATTACGTCTCACATTTCATCTCAAATTACACTTCTGGTGTCAAATTACTTCTCTGCGTGGCATCACTCGATTTTGAAATTTGACACCTTTGTAATCTGACACCGTGGTGTCATGTTTCAATTTCCGGTTTATATTTCATGCAATTTGACTGAAAACAATCTGATGATATAGCATGGTTGTTGACCTGCTGCGTCAGGAAACCGGTATATTGTTTCGCTGTGTTGCAGTTTGGTTTGTTGACCCCGATGTCAGGCTTAAAATCGGAGTATTGTTTCACAGATTTTGCAGTTTGGTTTACTATAAAGTTCTGCGCTAGTTACACTTTTGTCATTCTACTTAGTAGCCTGTAGCCTAGTAGTCCTGCTACATATTACCAGTACCTATCGAAAAATTAGTGTAGTGAGTTCTCATTTTGGACAACCGACTAGTGAAGCCTGTAAGTATATTTTACATTTAAGTTTTTTGTTCGTTTAATATTATTGCGTATATTCATCACATACATTTTTTTACAGGCCTCAACAACCGCTCCGACAAGGGTTCCACCCCGACCTCCCGACCGAGCATGCCGGTTCTACCCCCGACCTCCCGACTGAGCATGCCTAGCCTTATTAGAATCCTGGACCCAGTAGATCTCGTAAGTAAAATTTCAAAATATTTTTATATGCATTTTTGTACGCTTTTTATACATGTACTTATACACTTTTTTGTTTTCAGCCCTCATCTCCCGAGCTTGAGACTATCTCGATACCGGACTCCAGCCAGGAGCTGCAGGAAATTTTCCTGGAGATGCAGTCGGAGATCCTGGGACTGCCGCTCGGGGATCTGAATTTAGTGAGTCTTATTTTTTATTTTTTAAATTAATGGCTTTATTTTGACTATTGTACTTAGTTATTAGTGAGTCTACAATTTTTTTATTGGCTTTATTGTGTACTTATTTGTTTTTCTTTCCAGCCACCCTCCCCGGCTATCACCATCCGTGGCAGCAGCCAAGAGGTGGAGGAGATAGCCGAGGAAGTGGGTATCAAAATCCTCGAGCGGGCACAAGAGAGCGCCCTGGAGCAGCCGGCAGCGACTTCGACACAGCTCCCTTGTTCGTCGAAGGGACGCAAGGTGCCGAAGCTCGTCATCAAGCTGCCGACGCCCCGAGCTGCTCAGGAGGGACCGTCACCACCCAGCTCTCCTATGCTAATACCCAGCGACAAGAAGCGGCCCTTGAAGCTGAGGATCAAGGTCCCTGCTCCAGCTGGTGCATCTTCTTCACCTCCCGTCTCCCCTGAGCCAGCCCATCAAAGGAAGAAGCGGTGCTTGGGGGCTAGCGCCGCTTCCACCTCGACGGGAAGGGGGTTGAAGGATATGGACCAGCTGGAGACGGTGCTGAGGCCGTACGAGGATACTGAAATACAGGAACTTACGCAAGTGAGTCAGAGTGACGGGGGGGTAAGTGTTGTGACTGAGAGTGTGCTTAGAATAAATGAATTATGTGAAAGAAGAAATGAGGAGATTGCGAGACAGTTAGAGGATGCTGACCGAGAGTTAGAAAGAATACGTGAAATGGCGAGAATGATACTTATCAAAAAGGTGAAGTTAAGAAAGGAAGAAGGCTTTAACAATAAAATACTTCAAAGGTTAAAATCAAAACCTAGAGTTTAACTTTTGACGTATTTTATTGTTAAAGCCTTGTTCCTTTCTTAGTGTGAATTTTTGTGTGAATGTGTGTGCGTAAGTTCCTCCATTTTCGTATCCTCGTAAATTGTATATATTGTATAAAGTAGTTTTAAGTTATAGTTTTTTATTTTATATAGTAAGTTTATGTATATATTTTTTATTTTTATTATATAGGTTTAGTTATTTTTTAAAAAAATAATGTTAGTGAAACCAACGTTCTATGCTTTTATTTCACTTTGCAAAAAGAAAATACCTAGTGAAACATACAAATTACCCATGTGTAAGTGTTGTGTGAAGCTGCAGATAAAGTTGAAATACTGTAAGTATTACTTTCTATTTTTTAAACCTAATGAAAAGGTACAAATTACCCATGTGAAAGTGTTTAGCGCCTTCTCAGTTGCAGATAAGGTTGAAATACTGTAAGTATAGTAACTTTCTATTTTCTAATATCACATAGTAGCAGAAAATGTCATAATAATTAATCGTTTGAATATTCTTTAACATAGCATTCTCTAATACGTTCTTTGTCGTCGATATTTGCATTTTCTAGCTTCCGAGAAAAAGAAACATATATAATTTAAAAATATACTCTGTAAAGACATAAATTATTGCGAATTGTAAAAGAAAAATAGCAGCTTACTGTTAATTTGAATATAATCTGTGAAAGTCACGTACATGCCTTTTTAAATGCGCGGAAAAAAGTACTTTCCAGAGTCGTCGAAATATACATCTTCTAGATGTATTATTTTTCAAGAGCAGTGTCGACACTATTATGTTCCCATTGTTTTAAAGTACATACTTAGAAATGCATGATGTAATTATTGGCATCATATTACACGTTGTAATCTAGGAACCATACAGTAACGGATATATGTTTAGCACCCGAGATTCCGAAAGGTTAAACAACTGTATTTATGACTTGTATAAAGATTTTGTTTCTACTAAATTTTGATATTTTAACATGAAATTATTAGTTGAATATCATCAGATTAGTGTACAGAAAAGATCCGAAATCAGTTTTTATACTGATTTATAACATTGACAGCTATTGAAACCACCATGTACAGGGTGTTCCCGTATATTTTGATCCACCCAGGCTTTTGTTTAGTTAGAAAAAAAATTACAGTTGTAAGATTTTTCTGAAGCGCTAGGATCTGTGATTAGATGAAACAAATTATCTATATCATGCTTAGAGCAAATATACAATGTTTTAATCGGAAAAATCAGTATATTTCAAAAATCTAAAAATATACAGAGTGTTCCATTCAAAAAAGCAAGTTTATATTATTTTTCACAACTTTACTATGCTCATTTGTTTCATCTGATAACAGATTCTAGCGGTTCAGAAAAACCTTACAATTTTAATTTTTTTCTAACTAAAGAAAAGCCTGGGGGGTTAAAATATACGGAAACACCTGATACTTGTACAACGATTTCATTGAATAAATCCTTGACATTTTTGTAAATTTCAGATTCGTTTCGATACTAAATTTAATAAATGTTGTGATAATGCATAAAAAAATCAGTATACAGTAAATAATCTTTATTTGGTTTATTTATAACCATATCGATTTTCCTCAAAACTCTGCATCCTTGCCCGTTCTTGGTTGCGGAATTCTCGTCGGGCAGCTCTGCTCAACCCTGGAGGAACTTGGCGGAGAACGTTTCTCTCCTCCGCTCTTGGTTCGTAGCACCCCTCCTCGCCCCAGGAGTCCCAGTAGTGATCTTCGTGAACACGCTGCTCATCCCAGGATTGATCTTGATTCTTAGCGTCTTCACCCCATGACTTCCAGTAGTGGTCACTCCTACCAGCGCTTTTGCCCGAGGATTTACCCCAGGATTGATCTTCGGTCATACGAGCGCCTTCATCCACGGATTGGTCTTCACCCCAGGGTTGGTCCCATGAGTTCCAGTAGGGATCAGTAGTAACAGTGTCTGCCCAGGAGGCTCTTCCATGGCGACGATCGCAGTCATGAGATGGTTGCCAGATGTTGGTTGAATCTTCTGCCACTTTGACTTCCATCTTGTCTTCAGTGCACTCCCACTCCATAGGGGTGGTGTTTGTTGTTGTTGAACGGTTATTGATATAACTCATAGCTGAATTGAATGAATTTGTTCACGAACGTACAGCTTTATATATTGATAGAAATGCCTAAATCAACTTTTTTAATGCTGATGTCATCACAATCATTTTTGTATGTCCAAAGAAAAATATCTGTAAGATTGCAAATCACCAAATGGTACCTAACTTCTAAAATGCCGACTAAGGTGATACCTTAAAGGTCTTTAGCTTTTAGTTAAAGGTTATGTCAAGATAACCTTCAGGTCAAGGTTAACTGAACGTGACCCCTTAGAGCGTTTGCCCACGTTGCGGATCCGGCGCGGAGTGCCGCGTGCGGTTTGCCGCACGGTAACCGCGTCTAGCTTTTACACGAGGCGGTATTTTGCCGCGTCGCTCCGAAATAAATAGTTTGTGTGGTGCGCTGCGTTGCCAGTTTCTACAAGGCAATCGAAACGAGAAGATGGAGAGAAGGCGAGTACTTCTGCTAGCTTTATTAGTTTACAGAAGGAAAAAAAGACGGCAGGAAGTAATAAAAAATCGAAAATTTTGGATACATCCTCTGATAAAAGTGAGATATGTTGAAGGCGCTTTCTACACGTTATTTGATAAATTGCGGCTGGATGAACACAAATTTTTTAATTATTTTCGGATGACCACGACAACATTTGACTATTTATTGAGCCGACTTGAAGACAGCATCCAGCGACAAAACACTGTTATGAGAGACCCCATACCACCAAAAGAGAGACTAGCGTTGACAATAAGGTAAGAAAAAATGTATTGACAAATACTACAATTAAAAACAAAAAATGTAAGATTATGAATATAACTGCAAAGCATTGACGTTAACTAATAATTGTAATATTGAGATTGTGATAGGTTGTGAATTTGGGAGGACTGAGGAGGAGACTGAAGAGGTGGATCGGTGTGTGAATGTTGTGAAGATTCGGGAGAGGATAAACAGTACTGATGTGATGTAGAAGCTGCATGGTGTTCTGAGGAGACTGGGGAAGGAAAAGTAGAAATAGAAGGATGGGGAGATGGAGGAGGTTGGAAACGAGCACGCATCTTGGTTCTTTGGAGTAATTGCAACACTTCCACTCGAAATTGCAACTTATCATCTCGATTTAATTCCCTTACAGAGGGAAAAAAAGACTCGTCTTCATCCACTATTTTCGGGGTCGGCGTTTGCGTTGCCTCCAACGCTTTTATTATTGCTTTCTCAGTCTCGTCCATTCTTTTTTTTGAAGGTGATTTTTGCTTTTCTGTGATGCCTTTTCGTTTTCTTTGACCTTCCCGCTGTACATCGTTTAAACTAAGTTGCGAATTAGTTGCAATCGTTTGAGCCATTTGACTACTCTCGTCTTCTGAGCGATCTTCTACATCTTCAAAACTTTCTACAGTTTCCTCCTTTTCAAAAATTGCAAGCAAAAATAGTAAGTTTTCGTGGTACAAATATTTCTTTTTATATTTCTCGCCAGTTTTCTTTTTTATCGACTTACAAAAGGCATCCCTAATGTTTCTCCATTTCTCTGTTACAGCGTCCTCTAAAAAATAATTTATTTATATAGCCAAGTATTTATTTTATTTTTTGATAGAAAAAAAAAAGTTTAATATAAAAATTGCATGGGATTATCTGTGTGTCTGATAAAAGCGTGGCAAATAAAACTTCAGTTCAAAACTTTATTTCTAACTTCAGTTCAAAACTTTATTTCTATCTCGAAAAATAAAATAAATATAGGGCCGGGCAACCTCGCGTGATAACCACCCGGTTTCTCAAAAGCGGTTGGAGGAAACAAATTACAAATTTGTATAAAGTACCGTAATTAGGAAATAATCTATATTTCAAAAAAATAAAAATAATGGGATAATTATTATTACAAATATTTTCTATTGTTTTTCAGGTTTCTAGCAAGTGGGAATACTTTTACCGATCTTGCGTATTCGTACCGCCTTGGAATAACCACCGTAGGAAGAATTGTAAAAGAAGTATGCAATAATACATGGCTTCTTCTCCATCAAGAATATATTCCAAAGCCGTCAAAAGAAAAATGGATAAATATATCTAATGAGTTTGCACGAAGAGCTCATTTTCCTCATTGCCTAGGAGCAATTGATGGGAAGCATATACGCGTGCAAAAATTTGCAAATAGCGTGTCGATGTATTTAAACTATAAACATTATTTTTCAGTTGTACTTTTGGCAATAGTGGATGCGGATTATCGTTTTGTTTTTGTTGACATTGGGGCATACGGGAAGGATTGTGATTCCTCAATTTTACAGGAAACTATGTTTTGGAAGAGAGTTAAAGAAAATAAGCTTGATATTCCCGATCCAGCTCCTCTCGGTGAAAATGAAACAGACATTTTACCTTATGTCTTTATCGGCGACGAAGCATTTCCATTGACGACCTATTTATTACGGCCATACGGTAGACGAACCGACCTCGATATTAAAAAAAAAGTATTTAATTACCGCCACTGCCGGGCTCGTAGATATGTGGAATGTGCATTTGGGATTTTGAGCAATAAATGGAGAATTCTACATAGACCAATAAATGTTTCAAAACGTTTTGCCCAAGTTATAGTACAAGCTTGTGTGGTACTCCACAATTTAATAAGGGAAAGAGATGGCTACCGTTCAGAGGATTATTATGTTCACACAGGTTTCCACAATCTACCAGCAGCTTCTACACATCGTGGTGGACGACAAGCTAACGATTTAAGAGAATCTTTCAGTAATTACTTTATAAGCTCTGCTGGATCACTGCCATGGCAAACTTCAAAAATATAACATTTTATTAAACTTACCAATTCTTTTTCTTTCTCCAAATTCGGTGTCTTCAAACTTTGGGTCCAAAAGGCAGCACACTTCTTTCCATGCCTTGTCCCTTGCTACTTTATCCTTATAGTGTTCAATCCTTTTGTCCCAAAGACAAGGACGCATCTCGACCGCTTCAATCAGATCAATCGGTTCGAACTCGAATTTGTGTTTACGCAGAGCCATCTTATCGATACGACAACCGCGCAAGGACTGAATGCGTCTTTGAAACCGCAGCGGCTTGCGGCACGTGGGCAAGCTGCCGTATGCCTATTGGGCGTTCAGGAGCCAAGCGAATTTTTGCCGCGCGATTTCTGACCGCCAACCGCACCGTATATGCGGCTGCCGCGTGCCGCTGCGGGATTTTTACCGCGCCGCGTCCGTGTGCAAACATCCCATTTAAATGAATGCGATTGCAGTCGACGCGGTTACCGCGCGGCAAACCGGACGCGGCACACCGCGCCGGATCCGCACGATGGGCAAACGCTCTTAAAGTTCATTGACCTTCAGGTCAAGGCCATTATTAAATTTCCCGCCTTGGCGGCCATCTTGTGACGTCACTTCCGCTCTGGAGTCCCCTTTGCTATACTACTACCCTGTGTTCATGGAAAAGCTCACAAAAAACCTTAAAGCTTGTTTCTCTACAATTTTTTCTTTAACTTGAAAAATAAAGAAGTTAAGGGGGGTGTTCCTCTTGGATGGATCACCCTGTACATACAAATATTTATATAATAAAACCGACGGCATGTCAGAATTATAGTGCGACAAAACATCGCCAAGTGCGACAAAACATCGCGGTAGATGCGACAAAAGATCTCGGTAGATGCGACAAAACATTGCGGTAGATGTGACAAAACGTCCAACTACTATTTAAAATGTGGAATAATAACCCATTCATAAATCGCGGTACTTTTATAAGTCACACATGAGTTACGAGGTTCAGGGTAAATTGAAATTATACTAACTTAAATATTTGTGCTAAAGGCTAAACGAAGGCATTTTAAACTTAAATTAAAATGCCGCGCTGGCATCGATGATCCAGTGTTTATATCATTGGCGGCAAATTAAAGCAACTTTAGCATGCGGTCTGCAATAAAGATGTTTCATTATATGAAACTAAACTTTATACAGCATTTATATAAACACATTTCCAACGCCATGGTCCATCTAACTTTAAGTAAACTTTAAAATCTTAATGTAAATTGCTCGGTCGCCGGATATTATAATCACATTTTTGATATCGTGAACAGTTAAAAAATAAACACTTAAATTCGGGAATAAGCGAGTTTGGGAAAATAAATTTCTAATAGTAGTATAGCTATGTGCGTACGAGCCCACTTTCCCCATGTATTTCTTATGGGAGCTAAAACGTGGTCAAAAACGTGACCAACCGCCGCGAGACCCCCGACAGCGAGGGGTGCCGAAGGTGCCCGGCTTTCACCGACCGTTGACCCAGCCGCGACGCCGCGACATGTCACGACTCGCAACTAATAAAAACCCTAAATCATAATTAAGCCATGACTTCCCCCTGTCGACCTTTAGCCGCAGCCATGCATGGATTTTTGCTACCACCTCTGCCTGCGTATTTTTGCGTCCGCGACGCCGAGACATGTCGAGACTCGCAACTAATAAAAACCTAACACCTATAGAAAAAATACCAGCTTGCAATATGTACGTGATGTAATTCCTCGGAAAAAAGTACTTTCTCTTTGTCGGAATAAGCGCCTATGAAACGAGCACGCTGATCTCATCGGTACTGGCGATAAAAAATTTGTAGGAAAAATGTAATAAAGAATAGATATGAAATACATATGAGTGTATACATTTTCTTGACTACATTACCTAAGGATGTATCAAAAATCCTCATATCTTCCTATATTTAGAGAATAGGACTGCTCAAAAGGAAAGTGGACATTAAATTTGGGGCATAAATTAACCATTTTTAGTTGAGTTTATAACCATCTAATTTAGGTAAGTAAATTTCTTCAATTCCGAGAAAGCCAGGCCCTGTTTTAAATTACTTGACTAAAATATAAGAGGTGCAAAGTTCACCAGTTTTTAAAAATACTCTGACGTCACACGATTATCAAGTTGAAAGACCACTAGCTGGAAAACCCCATTTTGTGCAACGCGTTTCCTGTTTAAAATTTCACCAAGAAACAAAAAAAGGTACTAATTCTCACTTATGCCATGTTCACCGTATGATTTTTATACTATTCCGACTTCGAAAACCCCAAGGTATAAGTGTAGCGTGTGGAAAAAGGTGGAATTAAGGGGTTTAAAAACCCTTAAACGGTCTATATATGGAATAAAATGAGGGCATGCAACATGTTCTTCAATAATGAAAATTAAAACAATGTTCATTTTTGACTGTCCATTATCCTACCAAGAAAAAGCTTATAGCGTCTAAGCGACTATAAAAACGACTCTAAAAACGTCTAAATGACTCTAAAAAACGACTAGACGACTCGTAAAAACGACTAAACGATTCGAAAAAACGACTAGACGATTCGGAAAAACGACTAA
The DNA here is from genome assembly GCA_963920635.1 of Pseudeuparius sepicola. Taxonomy (NCBI): domain Eukaryota; kingdom Metazoa; phylum Arthropoda; class Insecta; order Coleoptera; family Anthribidae; genus Pseudeuparius; species Pseudeuparius sepicola. The sequence continues at coordinate 34,203,040 of OY987303.1, forward strand.
ACGACTCTGAAAACGACTAAACGATTCTGGAAAACGACTAAACGACTCTGAAAAACGACTAGACGACTTGACAAGCGACATACCATGGAATACCATCAAAGGCCATGGAATACCATCGAGTACCATGGAATACCATCGAATACCATGAAATACCATCAAAGACCATGAACTACCATCGAAAACCACGGAATACCATAAATGGTCTTGGATATTCCTGTGAAAAATTTGCGGGGAGAGCATAAAAAGAAATTATCCGTGATCGTTGCTCTGTGATTGAAAGATATATAAGCCTTTGATAATACAATCACTCTCAGTTAAAGACATGTTTTTGTCACTTGAGATAGAACCTAGGAGTTATGGTATCCAACACACCAATGACGGATTAGTCATGGGACAAATACCAGTAACTGTTGAAGATAACGTATTATGTATTGGAGATCAAAATTACCCTTACACCAGGTCTGTCCCAACTGCTTTTGAAGAACAAACCACAAGGTATTAATGAGAGTGACCTAAAAATATACAAACAATTGTTGATTACTAATTTTCGATAGGTTCAGCAAATCAGGTTTTAAAAGTATTTGTGTTTAGGTGCCTATGGTTTCATCTGGTATATTTTCCATACAGGATTCGAACCTTAGCCCACATTCCAAAGCCAAACACTCGGCATTTAAGTAAAATTCTAGGAAATGCTTGGCAGTGTGGTAATAATCTCGACGCGCTGTTGTAGCAGGGCTCCGCTGGCTCCCGCAGGCCTCGCCGGTCTCTGTAGACTCAGCAGGTCCCTTTAATGATGTGTACCGCAGGCTCCGATTAAATTAAAAAAATTACTATTAACACTAAAATACCCGGACAATAACCATCATTCCAACGCCAAAACACCCGACAGTAGTATTTCTGCGAATGCATCGCAGCCGGGCGCAAGGTGGATGACTCACATCCGCTAGCCGGAACTTGTCAGGACAGGTTGACGACTTAAAAACAATTCTCTCTACTTAGATAAAAATAGAATGTCCAATAAGATTTTTTTCACACACTTTTATAACGTAACCATATAAGTATATATTAGAATATTATAAAATATTTAAGCCCCATATAGTTCGAATTTGAATGGGATACATGGGTAATATATCTCAACACTTTGTACACAAACAAAACTCGCTTGTTCTTTACAGTTTTACTACTGTGAATTCGGTACCTACTAAAGCGGCAGACTTGGGATGCCGCAGTAGCAAATACAATATGAAGCGCAGCTCTGATGTATACTAAAAATGTTATTATCAAACTTCAGACGCACACACATTTAAAAATATAAATACCGCCGGATGAATGCAAGACCAATTTACGGAATATAGCAAAACAATTAGATTATGGACATGGATATTAATTTCTTTAGGTAAAGGTAATAAACATTTGATACTATCGACAGGAGTCTACGCAAAATAATTGTATCCGTATTCAGCAAATAAAAAAGTTATGGGTACCCGTCACCGATGAAAAAGTATACAAAACTGATAAAATGTTCGTGGCATCTTGTATATTAAAATATTTAATCGCGTATCTAAGTTGTTATTTTATTCATTGCCTATCCCACAAATTTGGATTTTAGCTCTTGTAATCGCTCGATCACGATTGAAACTACACTCATAAAATGTTTAAAAAATGCCCATCCCATGTGATCGCTCGACAAAAACAAAACGTGCAAAATGGCTACTGCTCGAGGTTTGACCTTTGTCCTTAGGGACACGTGTGACCCAGTTGATGTAGAATCTAAAAAAAACCCTGTAAATCATACTTCCATAGCATAGAATCTAAAATCCCCCCGGTACAGTACGGATGAAAATTTCAAACCAGGCATAATCAACATGTACGTTCAAAGTAAAAAAAACTTGTCGGTCAACTGTTTAACCCCGAAATTTTGTTGATTTCTAGGAATAAAAAGAAATTCTGCGATTGTAAGTCCAAAGCTATTTACGCTATCAAATTCGTTTAAAATGCGAATGATAATTTGCCACATTAAAACCAGGCGTGAAAAATTCAACATACGTCCCTAAGAAGTTCAACCAATTTTACCCTGGAAATACAACATTTTTAATGAATAAAATATCGAACATACAACAACACCCTTCTAAATATAGTATAAATCATGGTTTTTTTTTTGATAATGTGGAAAGCTAAACTGAAAATTGTTGCTAGAGGTTCTAAAAACCGGGGTGCCAAAAATCAACTATTATTAGAAAATACGCTGATGTCATAATATAGCCGTCGATGTCACCGTTACCGTGTCCTGTGAAAAATGCGTTCTGCTTAATAAGGTGTAAAAAAAATCCATGACGGGGCTTAGATGAATAAATAAAGTTTGATGTATGTGAAAGTATAGACTAAATTTTCGTATAGCCCGCGTGATCGCTCGAGGTATCCTCTGGACTAGAAAATATCATATCGGCTCAATCTCCAAACATTTTCATTTTGAATTATACGTTTTCATTGATGATAGATATAGCAAGAAAATTGGACTGGACTCGATATGAGAGACATTAATCTAACTTTCACTAAACTGCACGTACTACTTAGAGGGTTGTAAGCCGTTTTAATAAAAGCACCAGACTTGCTTAAAATTCATGGCTAAACGTTAACATAATGTCATACAAACATGCGGCACGCAAAATATTAAGAATAGGTATATGAGCTCAAACATGTTGATCAAAAAATATATTAATTTCTGGTGATTTAGTTTACCAGTTATCATTTAAAAACAAAACCTGGTCCCAATATTCAGTGAAAATGATAATTGAAAACTTTGAACCTTATAAACCACCACTAAATAGCGAGTCGGAAATAAGTAAAAAAATATATATAAATATATTATTTTGATATTATAGCCGAAACTGAATTTATTGGGGTGAAGATGTAAGGAAATATTTTTAGCTAGGAAAAAGTAATGCAATTATCATAGGTACTGGTTGCAGAACCCGTTGTCAGTTTTGCAAGGATTTTTGATACAAATATAATTGCTAACGTTTAATTTGTTTACCCCATTTACGAAAATGATAACAAAATTGGATCAGACAAGATGTTTTTTCGAAGTATAGTTTTTAAACACATGGTGCCACCACCGGTTTTACGATATAGGTTTAAAAATGCGACGCAAATACATAAAAAAATACCCTAGAGATAAGAAAACAAAATACAACTCACCGAAAGATTCTTGGTGATGTATAAAAAGAAATCAGGTTACATCTAATGCCCCAGACAGTAGAATAAACATCCCCGAGCGATGAGATATAACCAAACATCATTTTTCCAACGGCACAGTCATTTTCACGGGAAAAACAACCAGTAACCGTTCAAATTCCATAGATAGATACTGCCGTAATCCAAAATTTCACTGAACTACGCGTATCTATTATACTGAAGTAGGTACTGATACACTTCCATCTTTCCAAAGAAAAACAAACACGAAACTCAGACTTTTCATATATTACAACGCCTCGATAGAGTCTTTGTGGCCACGACCGAGAATCTACTGAAGCAAGTGCGACGCATAGGACGTGAAAAGTGCCGAGTTGGTTTTATTAAACAATGAAACTTATACCTACGTATATATATAAAATAAATGAGAAATATGCCAGAGATTTGAAACCTAATTGTGTTGCAAGTTTGAGGTCCAAAAAAATATTGGTTTTAATTTTTTAAGGTGAGAAACACATCTAACAGCCAGTTTGGAAATATACAAGGCAAAAAAAGTAGTGATGTGGCTGCCCCATTTTATGTTTTATACAGGTTGGATTATTTTAGAATAGTTGTTCAATAGACCGAGACAACATCATAAACGCTTCCCGTTAGAACAGAATCTGATGAAAAGAAAAATTCCATCTGGGTCAAGCTACTAGATAACCAAAATAAAAAATACTGAACGTTATAAAATTTAAAAAAATCATATTTTCAACGGATTTTTATCCTCTGAAAATGGCGTAAAATTCAGTTTCACTGGGTCAAGCTAGGTGGTAACTATATAACCAAAATAAAAAAAAATACTGAACGTTATAAAATTAAAAAAATCATATTTTCATGGGATTTTTGTCCTCTGAAAATGACGCAAAATTCAGTTTCAATAAGTTACTAATTGGGGTAATAGGGGAAAAATCTTAAATAGGAATTCTGAGACAACGAGGCTGAGAGTAAATAACATACAAAAATCTTGTGCGTTGACTTTCAACTGAATTTAATAATTAGGTTTAATAACGACAATTTTCTCGATTATCTAGAATCAAAAATATTGCAAGTGACAATTCACTATTTTCTCGACATTATGTAAAGCCTTATTATTGCGTCGTAAATTAAAAGATCCAAAAATATTGGCATTAATTGTTTAGTACATGTGATTAAAATATGTCTACTTTATCAACAGTTTTTTGTAACAGCTTATTATCTTGGAAGCGTAAACTCTTTGAATTTTTTTAGACAAAAAGTTGTAGTTTAATAATGGTCAGTTGGATTCCTTTTTGAATCATGTTTTCGTATTACCTACAAGGATTTACAACCTCCAAACATAGAAATCGCTCATTTTAACCCGATTTAATAAAAATTTCACCAAAAACAATACTTTCAGTCATATAATACACTTCTGATTAATAAAAAAGGCACTATAGTAATAATGAGATTTTCAATGGAATTTTTATAGACTGTTTGCCCATTTTGAGTCTGTTTGCTAGCTTTTGGGGGTATTCCTTGATATTTTAGACGGATAAAAATGAATAACATTGGGTTTCCTAACTAAAATACAAAACGCACTGTTGACTTTACTTCCGTGGATAGTAAGCCTATAATACGTATCGAAAACAGAGAAATATTCAGGTCAAGAAAAAAGTAGCCTAATTTACAAGTTTGGGAATCAAAAACTACCTTTTGTCTTTTAATTTTGATGAGAAAATACGTCTAATTCGTAAGTCAAATAAATGGGACATCATGAAAGATATACTAATAATTGAACAAATGCTATCTCAGTTCTATAGGCACAAAGGTACTATGGGTAGTAATAGTTTTGGGATCAAAAGACAAGCTTTTAAATTTGTTAAGAAAATACGTCTAATGGTTAACATTTCGTTAACGCGTTGATGAATGTTTGATGCAAGTGAAAAGTAGATCGAATTTTCCAAAAAACGGTGACTGACCAAACAAGTTATTATAAAAAGTTGCTCAGGAGACCGATGTAACCTAGAAAACGCCTTTCCTTCGAATAGAAAGTGACATAAATAGTTACAAAATGGGACTTAGACGGATATTCGATGCAAGTGAAAAGTAGGCAGAATTTTCGAAAATCGGGACGGACCAAAAATTATTAAGTTGATCGGGAGGTTGAGATAACCTATGAAACGCCTTTCATTCGAATAGAATCTGACAAAAAAAAATCCAAGAAAATTTTAGACGACTGTTTGCAAGTGAAAAGTATACAGATTTTTTTCGAAAACAGGCGACTGACACAAAAAATATACTTATTAGAAAATTTTGCTCGGGAGACCGAGGTAACCTAGAAAACGCCTCTCGTCCGAATATAATCTGAAATAAAATTCCATGATGGGGACTTAGGCGAATGTTTGATGCAAGTGGAAAAAGTATAGATATATTTTTTCGAGTGACTGATAAAAATAGTTAGTCGGAAGGCCCCCAGATAACATTGATATTTTGTTTGAACAAAATCTGTAAAAAAAATGCCAAGACGTGACTTAGACGAATGTTTGCAAGTGAAAAAAAAAACAAAAAAATTATTAGAAAAGTTGACCGGAAGGTTTAACCTAGGAAACGCCTTTCATTCGAATAGAATATGACAAAAAAAATCCGAGACGTGACTTAGACGAATGTTTGCAAGTGAAAAAGAAACAAAAAATTATTAGAAAAGTTGATTGGGAGGCCGAGGTAACCTAGGAAACACCTTTCATTCGAATAGAATGTAACAAAAAAAAATTCCAAGACGTGACTTAGACGAATGTTTGCAAGTAAAAAAAAACAAAAAAAATTATTAGAAAAGTTGACCGGAAGGTTTAACCTAGGAAACGCCTTTCATTCGAATAGAATATGACAAAAAAAAAATCCGAGACGTGACTTAGACGAATGTTTGCAAGTGGAAAAAAAAACAAGAAAATTATTAGAAAAGTTGATCGGAAGGTTTAACCTAGGAAACGCCTTTCATTCGAATAGAATATGACAAAAAAAAATCCGAGACGTGACTTAGACGAATGTTTGCAAGTGAAAAAGAAACAAAAAATTATTAGAAAAGTTGATTGGGAGGCCGAGGTAACCTAGGAAACACCTTTCATTCGAATAGAATGTAACAAAAAAAAATTCCAAGACGTGACTTAGACGAATGTTTGCAAGTGAAAAGCATACAGATTTTTTTTTCGAAAAACGACGGCTGATCAAAAGTTATTAGAAAAGTTGTTCGGGGCCGTGGTACCTAGGAAACGCCTTTCATTCAAACAAAATGCGACAAAAAAAATTAGACATAGATGAATAAGAATGCAAGGACGATTGGAGTGATCTATAACCCTAAACAGAAGGGAGAAAATGCCCCTCAATAAGTCGAAATTTGTGTGTTTTCCATATGATTCAATGAGATTTTTACAAATTATTGGAAACTTAATGACGTGAGAAAAATAAAACGTCCATTGTCTGCTCACATTTTAGGAAATTTATCGCAATTTATTCTAATTAATAATACCCTTTGTTTATGGAATCCCTAGTTAGCCAATGTGTCATGAGTAAGTATATGACTGGTCAAATACGTATATAATGTAAAGTAAAAATATAGTTAACAAGGCGTTAACGAGCATTGACAACATGTTAACGAACGAGGTGCTAACAACGCGATAACTTAACTTTGACAACTCGTTAACGAAGCGTTGACGAGTGTGGACCCTCCAAATCTTAGGAGATACATTCGCAACCTTACACCGGATCACGCGTCACAAAGATGCTACCTTAAATTAATGCGTTGACAACTCGTTAATCCCAGGAGATACAATCGCAACTTACACCAGATCAAACTCAACTGTGGAATCCTGTGACGTCACAGAGATGCTACCTTACATTTCTTTTAGGTAGATAACCTAACCTAACATTATTGTCGCGGTGTCCAAGAGGTTAGCGACTGGTGAACTGATTGCCATTGGATTTGGGAGAGGTGTATCAGAGGCGGATTAAGTCAGTTTTGATCAATGGCAATCGGTTCACCAGTCGCTAACCTCTTGGACACCGCGACAATAATGTTAGGTTAGGTTATCTACCTAATAGAAATGTAAGGTAGCATCTCTGTGACGTCACAGGATTCCACAGTTGAGTTTGATCTGGTGTAAGTTGCGATTGTATCTCCTGGGATTAACGAGTTGTCAACGCATTAATTTAAGGTAGCATCTTTGTGACGCGTGATCCGGTGTAAGGTTGCGAATGTATCTCCTAAGATTTTGAGGGTCCACACTGGTCAACGCTTCGTTAACGAGTTGTCAAAGTTAAGTTATCGCGTTGTTAGCACCTCGTTCGTTAACATGTTGTCAATGCTCGTTAACGCCTTGTTAACTATATTTTTACTTTACATTATATACGTATTTGACCAGTCATATACTTACTCATGACACATTGGCTAACTAGGGATTCCATAAACAAAGGGTATTATTAATTAGAATAAATTGCGATAAATTTCCTAAAATGTGAGCAGACAATGGACGTTTTATTTTTCTCACGTCATTAAGTTTCCAATAATTTGTAAAAATCTCATTGAATCATATGGAAAACACACAAATTTCGACTTATTGAGGGGCATTTTCTCCCTTCTGTTTAGGGTTATAGATCACTCCAATCGTCCTTGCATTCTTATTCATCTATGTCTAAATTTTTTTTTGTCGCATTTTGTTTGAATGAAAGGCGTTTCCTAGGTACCACGGCCCCGAACAACTTTTCTAATAATTTTTGGTCAGCCGCCGTTTTTCGAAAAAAAAAAAATCTGTATGCTTTTCACTTGCAAACATTCGTCTAAGTCACGTCTTGGAATTTTTTTTTGTTACATTCTATTCGAATGAAAGGTGTTTCCTAGGTTACCTCGGCCTCCCAATCAACTTTTCTAATAATTTTTTGTTTCTTTTTCACTTGCAAACATTCGTCTAAGTCACGTCTCGGATTTTTTTTGTCATATTCTATTCGAATGAAAGGCGTTTCCTAGGTTAAACCTTCCGATCAACTTTTCTAATAATTTTCTTGTTTTTTTTTTCCACTTGCAAACATTCGTCTAAGTCACGTCTCGGATTTTTTTTTGTCATATTCTATTCGAATGAAAGGCGTTTCCTAGGTTAAACCTTCCGGTCAACTTTTCTAATAATTTTTTTTGTTTTTTTTCACTTGCAAACATTCGTCTAAGTCACGTCTTGGCATTTTTTTTACAGATTTTGTTCAAACAAAATATCAATGTTATCTGGGGGCCTTCCGACTAACTATTTTTATCAGTTACTCGAAAAAATCTATCTATACTTTTTCCACTTGCATCAAACATTCGCCTAAGTCCCCATCATGGAATTTTATTTCAGATTATATTCGGACGAGAGGCGTTTTCTAGGTTACCTCGGTCTCCCGAGCAAAATTTTCTAATAAGTATATTTTTTTTGTTAGTCGCCGGTTTTCGAAAAAAATCTGTATACTTTTCACTTGCAAACAGTCGTCTACAATTTTCTTGGATTTTTTTTGTCAGATTCTATTCGAATGAAAGGCGTTTCATAGGTTATCTCAACCTCCCGATCAACTTAATAATTTTTGGTCCGTCCCGATTTTCGAAAATTCTGCCTACTTTTCACTTGCATCGAATATCCGTCTAAGTCCCATTTTGTAACTATTTATGTCACTTTCTATTCGAAGGAAAGGCGTTTTCTAGGTTACATCGGTCTCCTGAGCAACTTTTTATAATAACTTGTTTGGTCAGTCACCGTTTTTTGGAAAATTCGATCTACTTTTCACTTGCATCAAACATTCATCAACGCGTTAACGAAATGTTAACCAAAATCTAGTTACTACTTTCAATTTCATTAGACGTATTTTCTTAACAAATTTAAAAGCTTGTCTTTTGATCCCAAAACTATTACTACCCATAGTACCTTTGTGCCTATAGAACTGAGATAGCATTTGTTCAATTATTAGTATATCTTTCATGATGTCCCATTTATTTGACTTACGAATTAGACGTATTTTCTCATCAAAATTAAAAGACAAAAGGTAGTTTTTGATTCCCAAACTTGTAAATTAGGCTACTTTTTTCTTGACCTGAATATTTCTCTGTTTTCGATACGTATTATAGGCTTACTATCCACGGAAGTAAAGTCAACAGTGCGTTTTGTATTTTAGTTAATAAACCCAATGTTATTCATTTTTATCCGTCTAAAATATCAAGGAATACCCCCAAAAGCTAGCAAACAGACTCTCAAAATGGGCAAACAGTCTATAAAAATTCCATTGAAAATCTCATTATTACTATAGTGCCTTTTTTATTAATCAGAAGTGTATTATATGACTGAAAGTATTGTTTTTGGTGAAATTTTTATTAAATCGGGTTAAAATGAGCGATTTCTATGTTTGGAGGTTGTAAATCCTTGTAGGTAATACGCAAACATGATTCAAAAAGGAATCCAACTGACCATTATTAAACTACAACTTTTTGTCTAAAAAATTCAAAGAGTTTACGCTTCCAAGATAATAAGCTGTTACAAAAAACTGTTGATAAAGTAGACATATTTTAATCACATGTACTAAACAATTAATGCCAATATTTTTGGATCTTTTAATTTACGACGCAATAATAAGGCTTTACATAATGTCGAGAAAATAGTGAATTGTCACTTGCAATATTTTTGATTCTAGATAATCGAGAAAATTGTCGTTATTAAACCTAATTATTAAATTCAGTTGAAAGTCAACGCACAAGATTTTTGTATGTTATTTACTCTCAGCCTCGTTGTCTCAGAATTCCTATTTAAGATTTTTCCCCTATTACCCCAATTAGTAACTTATTGAAACTGAATTTTGCGTCATTTTCAGAGGACAAAAATCCCATGAAAATATGATTTTTTTAATTTTATAACGTTCAGTATTTTTTTTTATTTTGGTTATATAGTTACCACCTAGCTTGACCCAGTGAAACTGAATTTTACGCCATTTTCAGAGGATAAAAATCCGTTGAAAATATGATTTTTTTAAATTTTATAACGTTCAGTATTTTTTATTTTGGTTATCTAGTAGCTTGACCCAGATGGAATTTTTCTTTTCATCAGATTCTGTTCTAACGGGAAGCGTTTATGATGTTGTCTCGGTCTATTGAACAACTATTCTAAAATAATCCAACCTGTATAAAACATAAAATGGGGCAGCCACATCACTACTTTTTTTGCCTTGTATATTTCCAAACTGGCTGTTAGATGTGTTTCTCACCTTAAAAAATTAAAACCAATATTTTTTTGGACCTCAAACTTGCAACACAATTAGGTTTCAAATCTCTGGCATATTTCTCATTTATTTTATATATATACGTAGGTATAAGTTTCATTGTTTAATAAAACCAACTCGGCACTTTTCACGTCCTATGCGTCGCACTTGCTTCAGTAGATTCTCGGTCGTGGCCACAAAGACTCTATCGAGGCGTTGTAATATATGAAAAGTCTGAGTTTCGTGTTTGTTTTTCTTTGGAAAGATGGAAGTGTATCAGTACCTACTTCAGTATAATAGATACGCGTAGTTCAGTGAAATTTTGGATTACGGCAGTATCTATCTATGGAATTTGAACGGTTACTGGTTGTTTTTCCCGTGAAAATGACTGTGCCGTTGGAAAAATGATGTTTGGTTATATCTCATCGCTCGGGGATGTTTATTCTACTGTCTGGGGCATTAGATGTAACCTGATTTCTTTTTATACATCACCAAGAATCTTTCGGTGAGTTGTATTTTGTTTTCTTATCTCTAGGGTATTTTTTTATGTATTTGCGTCGCATTTTTAAACCTATATCGTAAAACCGGTGGTGGCACCATGTGTTTAAAAACTATACTTCGAAAAAACATCTTGTCTGATCCAATTTTGTTATCATTTTCGTAAATGGGGTAAACAAATTAAACGTTAGCAATTATATTTGTATCAAAAATCCTTGCAAAACTGACAACGGGTTCTGCAACCAGTACCTATGATAATTGCATTACTTTTTCCTAGCTAAAAATATTTCCTTACATCTTCACCCCAATAAATTCAGTTTCGGCTATAATATCAAAATAATATATTTATATATATTTTTTTACTTATTTCCGACTCGCTATTTAGTGGTGGTTTATAAGGTTCAAAGTTTTCAATTATCATTTTCACTGAATATTGGGACCAGGTTTTGTTTTTAAATGATAACTGGTAAACTAAATCACCAGAAATTAATATATTTTTTGATCAACATGTTTGAGCTCATATACCTATTCTTAATATTTTGCGTGCCGCATGTTTGTATGACATTATGTTAACGTTTAGCCATGAATTTTAAGCAAGTCTGGTGCTTTTATTAAAACGGCTTACAACCCTCTAAGTAGTACGTGCAGTTTAGTGAAAGTTAGATTAATGTCTCTCATATCGAGTCCAGTCCAATTTTCTTGCTATATCTATCATCAATGAAAACGTATAATTCAAAATGAAAATGTTTGGAGATTGAGCCGATATGATATTTTCTAGTCCAGAGGATACCTCGAGCGATCACGCGGGCTATACGAAAATTTAGTCTATACTTTCACATACATCAAACTTTATTTATTCATCTAAGCCCCGTCATGGATTTTTTTTACACCTTATTAAGCAGAACGCATTTTTCATAGGACACGGTAACGGTGACATCGACGGCTATATTATGACATCAGCGTATTTTCTAATAATAGTTGATTTTTGGCACCCCGGTTTTTAGAACCTCTAGCAACAATTTTCAGTTTAGCTTTCCACATTATCAAAAAAAAACCATGATTTATACTATATTTAGAAGGGTGTTGTTGTATGTTCGATATTTTATTCATTAAAAATGTTGTATTTCCAGGGTAAAATTGGTTGAACTTCTTAGGGACGTATGTTGAATTTTTCACGCCTGGTTTTAATGCGGCAAATTATCATTCGCATTTTAAACGAATTTGATAGCGTAAATAGCTTTGGACTTACAATCGCAGAATTTCTTTTTATTCCTAGAAATCAACAAAATTTCGGGGTTAAACAGTTGACCGACAAGTTTTTTTTACTTTGAACGTACATGTTGATTATGCCTGGTTTGAAATTTTCATCCGTACTGTACCGGGGGGATTTTAGATTCTATGCTATGGAAGTATGATTTACAGGGTTTTTTTTAGATTCTACATCAACTGGGTCACACGTGTCCCTAAGGACAAAGGTCAAACCTCGAGCAGTAGCCATTTTGCACGTTTTGTTTTTGTCGAGCGATCACATGGGATGGGCATTTTTTAAACATTTTATGAGTGTAGTTTCAATCGTGATCGAGCGATTACAAGAGCTAAAATCCAAATTTGTGGGATAGGCAATGAATAAAATAACAACTTAGATACGCGATTAAATATTTTAATATACAAGATGCCACGAACATTTTATCAGTTTTGTATACTTTTTCATCGGTGACGGGTACCCATAACTTTTTTATTTGCTGAATACGGATACAATTATTTTGCGTAGACTCCTGTCGATAGTATCAAATGTTTATTACCTTTACCTAAAGAAATTAATATCCATGTCCATAATCTAATTGTTTTGCTATATTCCGTAAATTGGTCTTGCATTCATCCGGCGGTATTTATATTTTTAAATGTGTGTGCGTCTCAAGTTTGATAATAACATTTTTAGTATACATCAGAGCTGCGCTTCATATTGTATTTGCTACTGCGGCATCCCAAGTCTGCCGCTTTAGTAGGTACCGAATTCACAGTAATAAAACTGTAAAGAACAAGCGAGTTTTGTTTGTGTACAAAGTGTTGAGATATATTACCCATGTATCCGTTATAAAAGTGTGTGAAAAAAATCTTATTGGACATTCTATTTTTATCTAAGTAGAGAGAATTGTTTTTAAGTCGTCAACCTGTCCTGACAAGTTCCGGCTAGCGGATGTGAGTCATCCACCTTGCGCCCGGCTGCGATGCATTCGCAGAAATACTACTGTCGGGTGTTTTGGCGTTGGAATGATGGTTATTGTCCGGGTATTTTAGTGTTAATAGTAATTTTTTTAATTTAATCGGAGCCTGCGGTACACATCATTAAAGGGACCTGCTGAGTCTACAGAGACCGGCGAGGCCTGCGGGAGCCAGCGGAGCCCTGCTACAACAGCGCGTCGAGATTATTACCACACTGCCAAGCATTTCCTAGAATTTTACTTAAATGCCGAGTGTTTGGCTTTGGAATGTGGGCTAAGGTTCGAATCCTGTATGGAAAATATACCAGATGAAACCATAGGCACCTAAACACAAATACTTTTAAAACCTGATTTGCTGAACCTATCGAAAATTAGTAATCAACAATTGTTTGTATATTTTTAGGTCACTCTCATTAATACCTTGTGGTTTGTTCTTCAAAAGCAGTTGGGACAGACCTGGTGTAAGGGTAATTTTGATCTCCAATACATAATACGTTATCTTCAACAGTTACTGGTATTTGTCCCATGACTAATCCGTCATTGGTGTGTTGGATACCATAACTCCTAGGTTCTATCTCAAGTGACAAAAACATGTCTTTAACTGAGAGTGATTGTATTATCAAAGGCTTATATATCTTTCAATCACAGAGCAACGATCACGGATAATTTCTTTTTATGCTCTCCCCGCAAATTTTTCACAGGAATATCCAAGACCATTTATGGTATTCCGTGGTTTTCGATGGTAGTTCATGGTCTTTGATGGTATTTCATGGTATTCGATGGTATTCCATGGTACTCGATGGTATTCCATGGCCTTTGATGGTATTCCATGGTATGTCGCTTGTCAAGTCGTCTAGTCGTTTTTCAGAGTCGTTTAGTCGTTTTCCAGAATCGTTTAGTCGTTTTCAGAGTCGTTTAGTCGTTTTTCCGAATCGTCTAGTCGTTTTTTCGAATCGTTTAGTCGTTTTTACGAGTCGTCTAGTCGTTTTTTAGAGTCATTTAGACGTTTTTAGAGTCGTTTTTATAGTCGCTTAGACGCTATAAGCTTTTTCTTGGTAGGATAATGGACAGTCAAAAATGAACATTGTTTTAATTTTCATTATTGAAGAACATGTTGCATGCCCTCATTTTATTCCATATATAGACCGTTTAAGGGTTTTTAAACCCCTTAATTCCACCTTTTTCCACACGCTACACTTATACCTTGGGGTTTTCGAAGTCGGAATAGTATAAAAATCATACGGTGAACATGGCATAAGTGAGAATTAGTACCTTTTTTTGTTTCTTGGTGAAATTTTAAACAGGAAACGCGTTGCACAAAATGGGGTTTTCCAGCTAGTGGTCTTTCAACTTGATAATCGTGTGACGTCAGAGTATTTTTAAAAACTGGTGAACTTTGCACCTCTTATATTTTAGTCAAGTAATTTAAAACAGGGCCTGGCTTTCTCGGAATTGAAGAAATTTACTTACCTAAATTAGATGGTTATAAACTCAACTAAAAATGGTTAATTTATGCCCCAAATTTAATGTCCACTTTCCTTTTGAGCAGTCCTATTCTCTAAATATAGGAAGATATGAGGATTTTTGATACATCCTTAGGTAATGTAGTCAAGAAAATGTATACACTCATATGTATTTCATATCTATTCTTTATTACATTTTTCCTACAAATTTTTTATCGCCAGTACCGATGAGATCAGCGTGCTCGTTTCATAGGCGCTTATTCCGACAAAGAGAAAGTACTTTTTTCCGAGGAATTACATCACGTACATATTGCAAGCTGGTATTTTTTCTATAGGTGTTAGGTTTTTATTAGTTGCGAGTCTCGACATGTCTCGGCGTCGCGGACGCAAAAATACGCAGGCAGAGGTGGTAGCAAAAATCCATGCATGGCTGCGGCTAAAGGTCGACAGGGGGAAGTCATGGCTTAATTATGATTTAGGGTTTTTATTAGTTGCGAGTCGTGACATGTCGCGGCGTCGCGGCTGGGTCAACGGTCGGTGAAAGCCGGGCACCTTCGGCACCCCTCGCTGTCGGGGGTCTCGCGGCGGTTGGTCACGTTTTTGACCACGTTTTAGCTCCCATAAGAAATACATGGGGAAAGTGGGCTCGTACGCACATAGCTATACTACTACTAATGATTGAAACTTATAAATATATTTTCGTGTAAAGACTTGCATTCAGTCTAATGTTATCATTCACAACACATGGTTTGGTTAGTACCCTTATTAGTAATCCACCAGTTGAATTGCACATTCCTGGGTACCAATATTGTGGGCCTGGAACTAAGCAACACAAGAGATCAGATAGGGAAGACCCCGGCATAAACTCCCTCGACTTTGCATGCAAAGAACACGACATAGAATATTCAAAATCCTCTTTTTAGAGGATCGACATAAAGCCGATCTAGTATTAGAAAATAAAGCTTGGCAAAGAGTCTAAGGACGCAAAATTAGGTGAAAAGGCAGCCGCTTGGTTTGTTACTACAACAATGAAAACTAAACGCAAGTTAGGCATGGGTTTGAAAAGTCGTTTAAACGTGACAATGAAAAAGGTTGAAAACTCATTGAAAAAATCATTTAACGGAAATCAACTTATTAATGAAAAAGGAATTAAGAAAACCACACTATCTGCAATTAAAGCGGCACATTTGGCGGTTAAAAAAGTAGGTGGAATGAATAAAGTGCGAATCCCCAGAATAATTCCGTATGAGGCGAGCGGTGGGTTTCTTCCGTTGATTTCAATTTTAGGTGCTTTGGGAGCTCTTGGATCGGTGGCAATATTAACACACAATATTAACACTCTACAGTGTAATATTAACACTCTCTAGCACTCTACGGTGCTCTCTAAAATAATGGAGCGGGTCATGTATAAACAAATTTATGAATATGCCTCAGTACACGAGATATTCCCTGAGAATCAATCTGGCTTTAGAACGGGTTATAGCCCATCAGCTGTTCTGGCTGATATCGTGAATAGTGCTATCAGTATTGTAGATAAGGGTGATATTGCCATACTTGTGCTGCTGGACTATTCAAAGGCATTTGATACCATCAACCACGAGGTGATGCTCTCTCTACTTCAATTTTATGGTTTTAACTCTGATGCGTGCAATATGTTGCGAAATTATTTAAGTGATCGTCATCAATGTGTAAACGTCAATGGATCGTTGTCTGGTTTTGCTCCGCTTCCTACCGGAGTACCTCAGGGTTCAATACTTGGGCCTTTGCTATTTATTATGTACACAGCAGAAATTGTTAGGTCAATGGTTAATAGCATTACCCATACCTACGCGGACGATACACAATTATTGTATCATTGCAAAACGTCTGAGCTAAAGGACACGGAGATACTTATCAACACTGATCTAAATAATCTGTATAGTTCGTCACTAACCCACAATCTCAAACTTAATGCAAATAAATCATGCTTTATGGTAATAGGGAGTAAACAAAAAGCTAAGATGGCGAGGAATATTTTATAAAGATTGATGGTGTCGCACTTCCGGTTGTATCAGAGGCAAAGAATCTTGGTATTATTGTCGATGACAAGTTTAAATTTAAATCTCACATGAACAAGCTAATTAAAAGATCATATCTCTCTTTGCGCCTTCTCTACTCCTGCCGTCAATTTTTGGACACAAACCTCAGAACGATTCTGTCAGAGTCAACTGTTCTGTCGCTTTTCAATTATGGTTGTTTTGATTATGGTTCCTGTTTGGATTTGGTGGATAGAACCCGAATCCAACGTGTTCAAAATAATTGTTGCCGATATATTTTTGGTCTCCGTAAATACGACCATGTGTCTGGCAAAATCAAAGAACTGTCCTGGTTAACTATGGAAAATAGAAGGAAGCTTTTAATGGCAACTTTCACTTATCGAGCAATTCGTACATCAATTCCATTATATAATAACCCATTCTGTACTAGCGTAACCATATGGTAACGCCGATTAATGTATTTAATTGAGTTGGGTAGTATTTTTCATATTCTGAAAAACGGAACAAGCCGACGTTTTTAGGTTGATTAGTATCCTAAAGTGTTGTCACAGAATAACTAAACAGAATTGTAGCGTCCGTATACGCGCATACGGCGACCCGTTAAGGACAGAGTTAGTATCGCCATCTATGTGCTTCCTTAAGTACTGTGTAGATCATAGTCACCCAAGCAAGTAATTGGCACACATATTCGTGAGTATCGGCTTGGGCGACCCGCGGCGCGCCCCACTTTGCAGTCCATCGGGCGGACGATGGCTCGGCTTATATCGGTCGGCGACGTAGAGGTTCGTGTGGGACGCACGTGCTTCTCCCTCCAGTGTGCTACCGCCTGCTCGTAGTCAGAGCCGGTGTATTACCTACACTTGTATTGGAAGTTTTGTTCCTGGTTCCTGTGTTTCAAAAGCGAATTGTTCTGTTTTGGCGTTAAGTTGTTGTTTTGTTGTGGATTTGTTAAGTACTGTTGTTTGCTGTTAAATTGTTGTTGTGGCTGTTATTATTTGCTGTTAAGTTATGTTTTGTGATTTTGTTCTTTTGCCGAGCAGCAATGGCCGCAAAGCGGTGCAGTTTTAAAAACTGCACCAGTTCTGGACTGGTCGAAGGAGTAGGACGAACATATTTTTCGACTTTCCCAAAAATGACTTTATCCGTGCAATATGGGTACAGAATTCTGGAAATTTGGACCTAATTAATTTACCCTATTCGGCCCTAAAAAACAAAGTTTTGTGTTCGCGCCAGTTTAAAAACCCTTCGTTTTTGATTCCCGACAAAAAAGAACTATATATAACATTATTTGACTTTATTATTGTTTGTCTATCATCAAAACGTGGCATTTTTTAGTTATGGACCGTTTTTAGGTCGTAATCTGCTAGTTTCAAGAAAAAGTCAACTTACAAGGTGCAATTTTTATATTTTTTCAAAAGATCAAAAATTTATAATTGTCAGAATTTTTGGCTGAAAATTTGTACATAGGGGTAAAATAAAATTCCAAGCAACTTTTTCAAATAACATTTTTCGATTTTGGCTATTTATTTAATTAAATGTCATTTTTGACAGATATGTCAAATTACGTCACGACGTTTAATTATCTCATTTCGAATATTTTTGCAAGCAGAGATGATCTCCCCAGAGCAGTTTCATCTTAGCCCAAAAATAAAAAAAATTCCCATATGGTTCCAACTTTCTGTGGCACTGTATAACATTACCGATTTATCTCTTACCGCTTTCGAAATGTTCGCCTCTGTTTTCCTGGTTGGTGTAGAAAAAGGAAGCGTATCTTCTAATTGTATAAAACAAATTTTCGGTCCATGACCTACTTATAGCTGTGGTCACAGAATAATATTTTGTGCTGTACGGTTAGTGTTATGTATTAAAAAGCAAAAATGAAGTCATGGACTACTTTCAGGTAGTTGTAATATACGCTCCCTTATTCTATTCAAATCAGAAAACCTGGGCGAATATCTCAAAAACGGCAAGAGATGTCCCTATAATTTTGTATAGAAAAATAACAATTTCCTAAAATATTTTTTTTTACTTCCCGTTAAACCGGGAATGATGTATAAATTACAAACAAGCAGATTTTAATATATTTTGTCCGTAATATTAAAAATGGAAACAAACAGTATTTTTTATTTTTCGAAAAAATTGTTTTTTCGAGGACACCCAGTATGTCAATTGTGACGCTAGATTCAGATTCCCCGGAAAAACTCACCCGGGTTTTAGCAGACCCTTTTTCTTTTGACTAAGGAAATAATCGGACTTTTTAAAACACTTTTCTTGAGAAACCCTGTATACAGGGTGTCCAACTTTAAAACTGTACAAAGCCGTAAAATCTTTATTTTTGGAGATATTCGCCTAAACTTTTTTTGTTTGAAAGGCCTTCAAAAACCGCGTCTTTTGACCTTCCTTCCATTTTCAAAATGCAAATCCAGGGCCGGCTGCGATTTTTTTTATACGCCCGATTTTCAAGAAAACCATTTAGCGATTTTTTTTTATTTAAAATCTGACCCCATAGCGTTAATCACAACACCCTAAAACCCCCATATACCAAATTCGAACAAAAAATTTACAGGGAGTTCCAATCTGTAGGGTGTCAAAGTTCAGCAAAATAGGAATTTTAGACATCTGGCGAGTCAAGTGTGCCATGGAATCCCTTCAGAACAGTCGAATGGTTAACAGGGCCGCTTAAAATGTTGATGTGAAAAGATTTACTACAAAAATTAACAGGGTATTTTTCTCTGAGCCATCTCAAAATTCTGAAATTTTATCTTATACGGATCAAGAGTAGGTACTCTGGAATCATTGAAAAAATATTGATAAACACAAAAGTAACAGATAAAAACAATTTAAATTATTGTACCTTTCTCAACAAAGTCACTGCCTAAGATGATATATTTTCTGTGTGTTTCCTGCACACCATAGGCACCTTAACTGATATGGACTTACTGACTGACAGGCTTCTGTATTTTTTAGATTTAGTTCGTTTATAGTGTGTGGAGCGGCTTTGATGTGTCTACTTGATTTTTGACCCGTATAAAATCTCAAAAATTTAGTAATTTGAGGTGGCACAGATAAGAATACTCTATATATTTTGTATTGGACTTTTGCACACCAATACCTTGAGTGGTTCTATTGACCATTCAACTGTTTTGAGGGGATTCCATGGCACACTGGACTTGGCAGATAGATGCCTTTAAAATTCCTATTTTGCTCAACTTGGACACCCTGCAGAATGGAACTCCCTGTATATTTTTTTATTCAAATTTAGTATATAGAGGTTTTCGCGTGTTCTGATTAACGCTGTGGGGTCAGATTTTAAATAAAAAAATCGCTAGAGTTTTCGTGAAAATCGGGGGTATAAAAAAATCGGAGTCGGCCCTGGATTTGCATTTTGAAAATAGCAGGAAGGTCAAAAGAAGCGGTTTTTGAAGGCCTTTCAAACAAAAAAAGTTTAGGCTTTTGTCTCCAAAAATGAAGATTTTAATGATTTCTACAGTTCTAAAGTTGGACACCCTGTATACATCAAAATTATTGCTTATAAAAACTAAGATTTTCTAAAATTCTGGGCGGTTCCAAGGAAGTTTTTAGAATTTATGTACAGGGTTAGTAATAATTGTTTTCAAACAAATAAAAATTGGAGTATAGGAGTGGCAATTAGGCCAGGGTAGATAATTTTTGAGAACAAAAAAATCTAGAACAGCATGACACCCATTGGAAAAGGAAGAAAATATAGCAAAAATAACAGAAAAAATAATTTAAGGGCCATTTAAGCTACGGGTGTTGTAGGGGGTGATCTTTTAGGGGTGGAAAACGGTTTATCACGATATCCAGCAAAACTGCAACTCCTATCAAAAGATAGGAAGATCTACAACTTTTGTATTTACACTTTTTTCACATAACCTCAAAATATTCACGAAAAATCAAAATAACCGATTTTTTGGTTTTTAATTTTTATCTCACAAAAAAAATTCTACGAAATTTGGTGGAAACTTACCTTCTTATGTCTCGAACACGCTGTAATTTTTTCGAATCAAAATATTTATTTTTACCCCTTTTTTTGATTTTAAACCGAAAAAGTAACCTCATTTTCAATCGAAAATACCCACGTCAAAAAAGCTGCTTTTTAAAAAAAGTCGGTTCGCTTTTTGTTCGTTGAAACCTCTACTTTCTGATGGTGTAAAAAATATACATCACTTTGAAAATTTTCTCAGAAAATGCAAAAAACGAAAAACTCGATATCGAAAAATTGGTTTTTAATCATTTTTTAAAATTTTGGACTATTTATTGAAATTTACACTTTAATTACTTGAAAGTTTTAAGATTGCATGTTGAACAGTATGGGAATCTTGCAAACGGTGAGAGATAGAACAATAACAAACAACAAATGCGGAAAAAGTTGCGCAATTTTGAGGTCAGTAAAATGGTACAAACAGATTTCTAATATATTTTTTCGTTTTTGAGTTATTTCGACAAAAGTGAAATTTTGCATTTTTGATTTTATTTTTTTCTGAAGTTGTTATCAACATTTAAATACAGGGAAACAATGAGTAGACAAAAAGGAATTTTCAGTATAATTGTGTCAAAACATTTTAAAAATATTGTCCATACATCATGGTATTTGGAATGAAAGTGCTTTCAAAATCTGCAAAAAAATCCAGGTCCGTATTTAAAAAAATTAAGTTGAAAATGGTTTTTCAAAAAACGAAATGTTGTAGAACAAATCTAAAAACGCCATCTTAAAGCCCGTTAAAAAGTGCCATAAGAAAATGTTTTTCTTTTTTCCTATCTGTGATAACAACTTCAGAAAAAAATAAAATCCAAAATGCAAATTTTCACTTTTTTCAAAATAACTCAAAAACGAAAAAAGATATTAGAAATCTGTTTGTACCATTTTAGCTTGTAGCAGTCTCCGTATATTCAATAACGTATTGCTATCCTAAATTTTGTTCATAAACCTATTTTTTTAATACTTTTTAAATAACTTTGAAATATATTTTTTAATATATCAGCAAAAAGTCGCTTCGTTCTCAAAAAACAAAATTTTTGAGGGTAGAACTAGATCAGATCCCATGGGTTTTGTTAAGTATATCACTGTGCATACGAAATGGCGATTTACGACATTTTTTTGTGGTCGAGACCTTTTTTATTTAGAAAAAACTGTCGAAATTGGCATTTTACGGAAATTGTGTTTTTTTACATTTCCATCGTCATATCTTTGAGAGTAGTGGAGCTATCGACTCGAATTTTCTTTAAAATTGAAGCTAACATATGAGCGCTTACAACGAATGCCATAGTTGTTTAAATAGCAACAAAATTGCAAGGTTATAAAAAATGTAATGAAATTTTCACTAAGCGAGAAACTTTTTTATTTGTGGAAATTTTTATACACATGCTGCGAGGGAAATGTGCTCAAAACATGAAGGAAGTTTTTGGTAAAAAAAATTACCTATAGCGCCTATAGTTTTTGGACTGTGCATTTTTTTGTGGCGCGCGCTACTCACGTGGAACGCAAAATTAATAATCCCTTGCGTGATAATATCCACGAGTGGCAGGCATGTCTCAACAACTGATGCGTAGTTTACATGCGCAAGTGAAACTATCACAAATATGAATATCTTAGAGTATTTCCTAAAAGTTTGCCAATGTAAACCCTCTCAGGAAGAACTCTGGGAGCGTTTACATGAACTCACAAGTCGTACTGAGAGTACTTCCATAGTTTATGTAAACGCTCCCAGAGACGTACCTACCTACTCTTTTATGGCAGAGAGTTCTCACTGAGAGGGTTTACATTGGCAAACTATTAGCACAGACCTATGTGCTATTAGGAATTACTCTAAGATATTTATATTTGTGATAGTTTCACTTGCGCATGTAAACTACGCATTAGTTGTTGAGACATGCCCGCCACGCGTGGATATTCTCAGGCAAGGGATTAATTTTGCGTTCCACGTGAGTAGCGCGCGCCACAAAAAAAAATTCACAGTTCAAAAACTATAGGCGCTATAGGTAATTTTTTTTTGCCAAAAACTTTTTTTGTGTTTTGGGCACATTTCCCTCGCAGCATGTATATAAAAATTTCCACAAATAAAAAAGTTTCTCGCTTAGTGAAAATTTCATTACACTTTTTATAACGTTGCAATTTTGTTGCTATTTAAAGTGGTTAATAAACAATATTGGACAACAAAAATGGCATTCGTTGTAAGCGCTCATATGTTAGCTTCAATTTAAAAAAAAATTCGAGTCGATAGCTCCACTACTCTCAAAGATATGACGATGTTAACGTAAAAAACACAATTTCCGTAAATTGTCAATTTCGACAGTTTTTTCGAAATAAAAAAGGTCTCGACCACAAAAAAATTTCGTAAATCGCCATTTCGTATGCAGAGTGATGTACTTAACAACACCTATGGGGTCCGATCTAGTTCTACCTGAAAAATTTTTTGACGACTTTTTAACCAGATTTCGCTTCACTAAATAGGACGAGGCGGGCCGGGCACCGTTTTCGTTGCGCAAAGAAGCAGGTAAGTAGTTTTGATGAGTCCGCAGGCGGCGATCGTGCTTGGCACCGAGCGCTGTCTCAAAATTTGTTTCCTCACTGGTCCCGTCGACCTGAGACGGGCCGGCAAACCGAGATTATTGCCGCGGTAAGCGTTGGAATTCTGTTTTAGTTATTCTGTGGTGTTGTATAAATGAATATTAGGTTAGTTCTAAAACAGTTGGCTCTGCTGAAGGTTGTTGAATTGAGCATATATTATCGATTGTGCAAAAATGAGTGCTTCCAAACCGTAAGTATTGTTTTTAGCTATCTAATAAGACATTAACAAATGGTAAACAATTATAAAACAGTGTGTTGTGATTGTGCATATTGAATATTTGCATGATTTTGGTAAAGTTGTGGTAATTGGGAGTTGTATATATAGTTTTTGATGACTGTGACCATATGGTCACACTAGTCTCATAAGCCCCCTTTTTGCACATAAGAACATTTATTTATTTTATTTGTAGATTGAGTCTCAAAGACTTAACTGATATTTTGGAAAGTGAAGAATTTTGGGAAGATGATGCGCTTGACCATATTTACATAGAACCACCCGATAATAATTTACAATCAGATGAAGATTCTGCTGACGAAGGTGATGGTGGTCTAATTGACAATTTGACAGGTAGACAACTCCAAGCTGCAGCTGAAGCAGTGTTTTCAAGTGGAAGAAGACTTGGAGGTGAACAATGGGACGATGAAGATGACTTTCCACTCAGCTACTTTGTGAAAAAACCTATCGAATGGAAGTGGAAGAAAGAAGGTGACCTACATGTTCCTGGAGACATGTTCCCTGAAAGTGACTATAGTAAATATAGAGGTATGTCTGCAGTCGATTTGTTTGAAGTTTTTATGGATCAAATTGTAATAGAATTTTTGATCCAAGAATCAAGTAGCTATGCGCAATTTCTGAACTGTAATGACCCAAGGATCACCCTAGAGGAGATGAGTTGCTTTATTGGAATTCTTTTAGTTTCGGGGTACAATGTTCTTCCGGGAGAAAAGTTATATTGGGATAACGGTGAAGACGTACGTAATACTCTAATTTACAATTCGATGCGTCGAGATCGATATTTGCAAATAAAGAAATATTTGCATTGTAATGACAATACGAAATTGGACATGGCCGACAAAATGACAAAACTCCGGCCATTTTTGAACCTCATAAAAGAGCGATTTCTTCAACATTATGTACCACAGCCAGAAATCAGTTACGATGAAAGTATGATAGAATATTATGGGCGCCACGGATGTAAACAATATATCCGTGGCAAGCCTATAAGGTTCGGCTATAAGGTATGGTGTATGAATTCAAAATCTGGGTATCTAATAAATTTTGAGATTTATCAAGGATCTATTCCGAATTCCAATGCAGAACATCAGAAGAGATTTGGAAAGGCTGCAGCGCCACTCCTTCAATTAGTAGCCGACTTACCGGCACACATAAAACCCTTACCTCTTAGATTCTACTTCGACAATTTATTTACTTCTCCACAGTTATTGATCCACCTAAAAAAATTGGGTTACAAAGCTACCGGCACAATTCGTGAAACTCGTGTACCCAAAAACTGTCCTATTATATCTACCAAAGCGATGAAGAAAAAGCGTCGGGGAGAATATGATTTTGCGTTAGATGAACAGCAAGGAATTGTGATAGCAAGATGGATGGATAATTCAGTTGTTACCGTGGCCTCTACAAATCATATGCTTAATCCTATAACAATGGCAAGCAGATATTCTACGGCCGAAAAAAAGAGAGTTGGAGTTCCCCGTCCGAACCTTATTACACAATACAATTGTTTTATGGGCGGAACAGATAAAATGGACGCAAATATCGGAACCTACAGAATCAGTATTAGGGGAAAAAATGGTATTGGCCAATTTTTACATACATGATTGATGCGTGCGCCCAAAATGCCTGGATTCTGATGAAAGCAGGAGGAAACTCTATTCCACAATTAAATTTCAAGAGGGAAATTGCCCAACATTACTTGAAAAAGTACGGAGTTCCTGCTAAAGGTGCGGGTCGTCCACAAATATTTTCGGAATGCTCACGTGTACCACTTGATTTGAGATTTGACCAAACAGGACATTTCGTCGAAGTACCAAATAAAAAAAGAAGACGATGTGCAGCTGAAAAATTTACCAGTGTTGGACGAACTCAATGTAAAAAATGTCAAGTTGGTTTGTGTGTACAGTGCTTTGTTACTTACCATACACGATAATGAAATATAGTTATCAACAACATGAAAATAATTTTTATTTCATACAAACCTTATCAGACTAGTGTGACCATATGGTCACACCTTAAAACACAAAAACGAGTAGTTTTTTTTGCAAAAAAATGCATAAATTATTCAAATAGGCTACTATGAGCTGAACTTATATAATAATATGGTTAGATTTTGAAAATAAATAATTCAGTACTTAATGGGTTAAAAAACTCATGTTAGAAAGAGGTAAACTTCGTTCGCGTGTTCTTCGTAACTGTCACATTCTCCACATACCAGCTTTTAAAACTAACCTATTTCGAAAGAGTTTTCAGTACACTGCTGCTACGTTGTATAACTCTCTTCCCAGCGATTGGAAACTGAAGCCAGTTCTAACATTCAAAAAGCTACTCAGATTACTACTGTTGGAAAGTCAGTGAGCCTTGTTGTTGTGATCGTTAATTTGTTAATGTTAGTTAGTTGTATGTTTTTGTATATTTAAGGTAGGTATTAAGGTAGGTATATTTAATTATTTAATTATTATGTTGTAATGGTGTGTATGCCAAATAATTGTATTTGTTATAAATAATGTTTTTTTTTTGAGGTTAAGTGTAAGAATAGCTCACAGCTAAACTTCGCCTCATGTCTTGTTATTTAGACAAAATAAAGACGATTTATTATTATTATTTTAAATATACAGCGATAAATATAAGATTGATTTTCGACCAAAAGATTCGATTCCCGCATTGCTTGGTTATTCCAGTCGTTTACTACCCCCACTAAGTACCCACGCATCGAATTTACCGGCGAATATCGTCAAAACCAGAACAATACATGTTGACAGCAACTTAACCTCTAGAGCGTACTATAACAACATACCTACTCATACTATTTACGAGTTTTCTCCTGAATCTAATCCGGGGGACGCCATAGACGAAACTCCCAGAAACCTACTTTACTTATCTGTCACTAAACGGGAAATAAATAATATAAAATGATTGATTTTGGATCAAAATTTTCAGTTAGTAAATTTTCGTGGAGAAGAAATAATTGTGAGATTATAAGTAAAACCTTTGTAATGGGTCTCGATTTCGGTGACGGCCTCGCATATAAAAGTGAGTTAAACCACTTTATAAACACACTCTCGCCTGAACCTCACAATCGTCAACCTCGCAACCTGACGCTTACACCTAAAAGCATAAATATTTTAAAGTCGCTCGGATATAATGCCGTTGGCACCAAATGTATTCGATGTGTATCAAAGTCCAACGTATGATGAGTTAATCCAACGCATAGAAAGCCGTACCTACTATCATTTCGTTAAGTCATTTATGAATAATGACATTATTGAAATAACAATTAACCAGGGAGATGCTTGGTTGTTAATGTTCGACGCCGCAATTTTTATTAAAGGATAAATAAAACCTACCCAAGGAGAAGGCACTTGCGAATTAGTCAATAATGCCGCGGCTTTCTTCTTCGACTCTATATGTTACGAACTTAACGGACAAGAAGTAGATTCTGAGAGGGACTCCGGCATTTTAAGAAGTATCAGAGCATATCTTTGCGACAACCACACCGATGAAAAACGCACCTCAAGTTGGTTATACCCGGGAAAAAAACCATTTTGAATAAAGACTCGCCGTTTAGTGTTAGTGTACCACTTAAACACCTGTTTGGCATCATTAACGACTACCAACATGCAATTTCTGGTAAACAAACAATACGGTTAACTAGAGCTCGAAATGACAAAAACTCTATATTGCTGGAACAAACACCCGGTACAACTCCGGATTTAACGGTTGAAGTAATCATTATTAACACCGAGCTGAAAGTAAAACATATAATACCAAACGATAAAATTATGTATAACTGATTGCAAGCCCTCAAGAGTAACAAACCCATCTTGATACCGTTTCGCAAATGGGAGTTACATTAATTACCTAACCTCACCGTAAATGCAACCAAAGAAATATGGTCCGTTAAAACCTCTGCCACAGTGGAAAGTCCAAGGTTTGTTATAGTCAGCTTTCAGACCGACCGTAAAGAAAATCACGTAAATATTTCCGACGTACGTCTTGTAATAAACGTCGAATACTTTCCGTTTGAACGCTTGCGGCAAGATTTCAAGAGGGATTACTTGGAAGTTTACAATAATTACACAGACTTCTACCCAAGCTTTATGAATACGCGCGATAAGAGCCCAATACTTAATTATGCTGATTTTAGAACCGGGCGACGCTGTTCCTTATCGACTGCTCACGTCGCAATGAAACAATTAAAATGTTGATGTTAAATTGGATATTGGAGGATTTCCAGATAAGATCCGTGCATATTGCATCATTATTCACGACAGAGTTTTGGAGTATTTACCGTTAAGCTAAACTGCAAGAAGCTATATGATGAAAACATATCCCGGATATAAATGCAGGGACATCAGTACCATACCAACAGTTTTATTCGAGAACTAAGTTAAAATGAAGATAGCTGTAGTCGGCATTCAAGATTTCTCGGTGGAGATTGCTCAAGTGATACATATGGTTATAGCTTCACCAAAAAGTTTTATGTCTTTCAACAATTTAAATAAAAGGCACGTGCGAGATGTGGAAGAAAATTTTCTGGGAATAAAATATTCGAGGGGACATGTTAAGTACAACAAATTGGTTGAAATACTGCACTGCTCTACTAGGCGTCCACATAGTTTACGTGAAGGGGCATCAAAAAGAACGTTTTATACGTGGAATAATCAACGGTAACGTAGTTGATGTGGGAAATTTGCATAACAATTGGATCTAGGTGCCGTTATTTGAAAAAGACATTCCGAAATGTCTATACTACAATGAAAATAAAAAATGCTTTAGGAATTGTGAAAAATTATATGCTTGGTTAGAAAAACACTTAATTGATATTTTCTAAAATTTATTTGTTGCGTAAACAGATCCATTGAATTTTAATTGGGGTTTTCGCCACCAAACCAAAAAAAGACTGTGTATGATAATAAATTAAATGATTTATTAAATGAAGGAACTTACAAGAGGATAAACATAGACCCTACAACTTCAATAGAAACTAAAATATACAAAACACTATATAAATACTGTGAACAAATCACACAGAGACAAAGGACACTCTTAACTCCGCCTCATTCAAAACCTCCACACTTGTATGGTTTACCAAAAATACACAAAACTAACATTCCTCTTCGCCCCATTGTAAGTTCAATAAATTCACCATGTCATTCGTTGGCAAAATATTTACTTAAAATTGTTAATCCGTTAGTAGGAAACTCAAACTCATTTATCAGAAACAGTAATCATTTTTTGGATTTTGTGAACTTCGAAAACTTCCGGAATTTTGAGTATTTTGGGTATTTTGGCCAGTGACTGCTCGAACGGTACCGCCACTGGCGCGTGTCACGTTTTTTGAACGACAATTTTGACACTTATTCCTAGTGGTATTGTTAGCTCCACAAGAGTAACAAAAAATATTTCTTGGTTGCGTGCACTCCCAATAAACATGTCCATTTTGATCACAATTCCAACAGCGAATATTAGTAATCACATTTACATTATGCGAGTTGTTTCGAGAGGTAAAATTTTGACGGCTGGATGAAGGTATACAGCTTAAATCTGGTTCCAATAAACCAGAGGTACGAGATGGAGGGATATGGTATCTTTCAGACCAAGAAAGTGATTCCTCAATCCGTTTACATAAGGTGGAAAGCTCGGAAATGGTTTTAATATCATGCAAGGCCAAATGAGAGATAAAATGAGGCAACAGATTCCTCCTAATCTGGGTTACGATAGTAAGTTCGTCTGGTGGATTAGTTAATCTTTTAAAGAGGCCTTCCATTACAGTAATAAAAAGTGCTACACGTTCGTGAGAACCTTGTGTTCTATTTTTTATTTCTTCCATTAAATCGTAATCGTAATGTAAGTTTTTTGACCAACTCGTCCCAAGTGTTAACTCTGTTTTTATTATTAACATACCATGTCCAAGCTTGTCCTTTAAAAAGATCACAAGCCGAAGAATATAACTACGGTTTTGAAACTCCACGAGCCTCTCGTAACAACTCAACTTTTTCCAAAAAAGAAAGAAGAGATTCCTGACTTGTGCCAGCAAAAGATAAATTCCATTTATGTGGAGAAATAGATTTAGAGGTAGATGGCAAGGTCATAGTAGCATGTTCAGTAGGGGTAGATGTCACAGGCAACGTTTCGACTGTTTTTGAGACAAAGTCTCCCTCAAGATCAATCAATTTTAATTTTAATGCAGTCAGCTCACTCTCCTTTTCTGCAGTCTCGGCATTCATGCGTGAAATTCTATTCTAGAGATGGTTAAGTCTAGAATCGATTCTACGATAAGAAGCATCGCCTTTGCTCCCAGAGAAACTAGAAATGATAGTCACTAAATCAGAATAAGAATTTAAAAACTGTTTGACATCATCAGCAAAAGAAATCGGATTGGCGATGTTCGCAAAACTTCTATTAGAAGCTTCTTGGTGCCTCTCAAACGTTTACGTTTAGTTTCTACATTGCCAGTAGCATCTATACCTCGAACTTTAAGTTCATACGTCAACTCAGGTTCTTTCAAGTTATTAGGAATTAAAAAAAAAATTACCACAAATCCACAAATGAGTGCCGCAGGAAATCAAGGAAAAAATTTAAAAGAGAATTAACCAGAAAATTTCAAAGTGATAGTCCAAAATTCCAAGTCAAGAATATACTTCCAAGTCTTTATTTGAACTCCAAGAACTTTTAAACTCAGCAAAATCGGGCCCCACGAATGGTTACGCCAAATTTGTATAACCCCAAAGGGTATACTTTTTATTTATTTCAATTTGTTAAGAAAAATGGGCCTTTAAAGACTGAGCCTAAAAGGAGGAATTCAAATAAAACAGACAATATTTTTTTACAAATTTTAATATTCCGTTGAGGACTGAGATGGAGAAGTACAGCTGTCAATAATTATTTAAGCTTTTTACAATTAGACTAAATTGATAAAAAAAGTTATGTTAAATTTAGAGAGAACATTCATTTACTACAATGAAATGCTGTTTCGAAGTAAAAGAGTCTTGTAACTTTGGACGATCACGGTGGATAGGGATACCTCAATTAGTGTTGGCTATGGTGACTGGTCAGCCACCGGGAATCCAGGCTCCTCAAGGTAGACAGCTTCCGCAGCTAGCTCTCGGGAAAGCAAGGTCGTGATCTTTGTGCCGGAAACCTGGGTGTGCTGAGACAGATGAACAAGCCTGGTCGTCGATGGAGTATCACCACTTGTGGCAAGGGTAGTTGAGGTTGTTCCCTTAGTCCTCTTGTCCCTCGGTGTGTTACATGAAAGAGTAAAAATCGAAACATACGTTCCAGCACGCAACAAGTAAATCCTGCGCTTTTACAAAGTGAAGATATTAAAGTTAAATTAATGTTAAATTTACAAAGTGATGACAAATCTGTGCACAGTAAATGATAGCTCAAATAATTTTCAATAAGTGAATACAAATGACTCGATAAATGATTGAAAAATGATATTCTTGACGTAGAAAAAACATATGACAATAACTAAAAGAAGTCCAATGACGTTGCTTTCCCTGACACTTAAATTAAATTTTACAAGGAAAAATCTTCGGCTTCTCTCTGTTCCGAAAAAAAAGAAATAATTAATATACAGGGTGTAACTTTGATAAGTACAGAAATTTTAAGGGCAGGTCGGGAAAAATGCACTTGTTACGCCTATGCAATTAAAATTTTTCTAAAGTGCATATTAACGTCAGAAATATATTTTTTAAAAAAACGCTATTAAAACCTCTTTTTCCGACGCTACGGCCATGGGTCCTTGACCTTGCCGGGACCAGCTGGAACTGAGGCCGGTTCCGGCGGATCCCCCCCCAATTCCGCCGTGCGGCGTTGTCACAGTATTTCAGGAATAGTCTTTCAACTAATTTTTGAACAAATCTTTAATGGTTCTTTTAGTGAATAGCATGCAAAAAAACTACCTTTCGGATGCCTGGATGATTTTCCTTGCGGGTGTCGTACTCCTTTCTTATGTTATCCAAAAATCCTCTCGAAAATCACAAGAAGCACTAGGTAACTGGTTGCCAGTCGAATCGCTTTTTCCGAGGCTTTTTCGCAGTATTTGAAGAATATTGACGGAACCATGTATCATTTGGTGTATGTGGAGATTAAATAAATAAATAAATAATTTTTGGACAACTCCTTAAAGGTTCTTTTAGCGAATAGCTCGACGAATAGCATGAAAAAGCCTACCTTTGAGATGCATCGATTATTTTTACTATTTTCTTGTGTTTAGATACTATCCAAAAATCTTCACAAAATCACATAAAGCACTAAGTACCTACCTAACTAGTGAGACTATTTTTATACGATGGTCGCGAAGGTATAACACTTCGTAGTCTCTTTTTACGGAAATGCGAACAAAACACTTGTTTTTTTTCCACTGCACACTTAAAGCGGCGCGATTCCAAATATTAGGGACGTCTCGGTTTCCCTCAGCTGATTTATTCCAACGGGGACTCGACTAGGTGGATTGTACAATTAGATCCATACCGTATGCGTATAATAAAACCCGAATTTTCGCGGACCCTTGAAGCTGCTTCTTTTATCCTCGCGCGTAATTGGGGTACCTAGTAGGAACCTTTCTAGCACTGTTTTCATACGAAGGCCGCGAACGTTTAACACTGCATTTCTTAACGGAAATATGAAAAAATCACTTGTTATTTCACTGCAAATTCGTAGCGGCAATTGCAACAGGTTTGGATCTCACTGCTGGTCCAAAAAATGGCGAACGGATCTGGAAAAATGTACAGAAGCAGGTTCACTTCCGACGACAGTTCGTAAAACAAAGCAAAGCAACGGAACAATATCGGTTAGCAAGACGCGACGTTTGCATACGCGTCCACGTTTTGGAAACCGAATTGTTATACCACAGAATAGCCACACGTAAGGCATTCTGTATAATAATAAATTGCTTGTTAAAGCTGGCGATCCCAAAAATTACAGGCGGACGCGGATCGTCATCAATCAGCTGTTAAATCCCATAATCGGACGGACGATCTTCGACTAGCGCGTCGGCTACGGCGCGGCGGTACGGTGACGGAGACGGCGTGCGTGCGCACAAGCTTTCCCCCATACCATCCAATACCACTATTCGGTGTTGCCGTTTATGCCGACATGTCCCCAAACTGACTTAAAGTCCCTTAAATCTGATTTTTTATTTTCGCGGATTTATACGGGGTTTCGTTCGTTATAGGTCAATATACTATCTCGTATAATTATTACGCACAAAAACGGGTAAATCCATGTAAAAATCCACTACACAATTAAATTTATACGGAATTAAATTACTAAATCAGGTAAATTTTCAGCACACTTGGCAACATAGTAGCGCCGCCCCGAGAGAAGTAGGGGCCGCGAGCCGCGATTGGCTAATATCGCGCACAAGTTATGAGTAGTGGGGATCACCTGTAGTGTCGATGTAAAGTGGGTATCCGGCGCCCCGCGCTTGCGCTCCTCGCCCAGCTGTAATTTAGTAGGTCGGCCGGGCCGCGCGGCGTGGAAATGGAGCAAAATCGAGTGAATCAGTGCCAGTGAATTCATTCGTAATTGTAATTATTGCGCGATTCGGCGCGGCGTCGTTTTTGTGTGAAGTTGGCGTCGGACGCCAGCGCTCGACGCCAACGTCATATGCCCGCGCCTGGCGAATCTCGGCGAAGGAATGTCGGGCAGTAGTCAAGGGCACGCAGAAGCTTAAATTCACCAGGAGGAGTCGCTGGTTTAAAGGTGGCGCACTATCGGGCAAGGGTTGAAAAATATTAAAAACTATGAACAAATCGAAGCCGCGCGTTAAATTCACGTCAAATTACAGTCTTCCCCCACTTTTTTCGGGATGATAGGGCTACAGGCGAACACCCGCTAAAAAAAGTAACGCGCCGCTGCTCTACCGCATGGGTGGTTGTGGAAATTTGCAATTTTTACAGATAATTTGTATTTTAAAACAAATACTTTATTCAGTTAATTGCCGATCAGAAATTTATTATACCAAGGTGTCCCAAGAGATGGCTAACTTTATTAGGATAAAAAAAATTGCGGCCTGAAAATCAGTTGTAAAATAGGTAGGTAGATAGATACCTACTCCACAAAAGACTTGTCAAATTATGAGTGTGAAATCAGCAATGAGTTTTCTAGCAATGACTTCTCCGAGCGGCGCTCGGATACATTTCTGCTGCCTAGGGACTTAAAATAACAGTAAAGTGATAAAAACTACAAATTATTGTGTGCGCCTGTGAAGAAAGCAATAAACAGTTCGTCACAGCAACCGACATCATAAAAAAAACGTGGATACCTACCAGCAGTAATTTTCAAAGGTACCTAGGTACCTAATTCTGCAAGCAGATTTATTCCACTCTGACATGCGGCAACGTCGCGGTATTCCCCTTCCTAATCTAACGTTATTCCCCTCTATGAAGAGGTTAGACATCCCCTCTAAGCGCTTCTAGTGACGATCCAGCGGCGTGCATTGAGCACGGATAAAGATTGATTTGCCCCATTTTCTAAACATCGAGTAAAAAAATTTTTTTTTTCATTTTTCGGTTTTATGAACGTCCCCGATTACGTGGTTAAAATTTCTGTACCTATCAAAGATACACCCTGTATAAGGAGAAATTTAAATAATTAGCAACCGACAAGTAAAGGTACTTGGCTAACAGCTGATTTAGTGTGAAAGAATACGCATAAAATACAAGATTTTTTTTAGATCACCAGAGAGAATTTTCACACTAAACCGCTAATAAATGGTGAAGACTGTGCACGATGATCAAAGATGATTCGAAAAATAAAACAATATCAAGAGTGCACAATCTCACCGATTACCGAAACTAGTCGCTTGAAGAACAGAGAGGAAAAAGCCCCGAAATTGCCTGTCAGCCTTATTTATAACCTCGGACGTCAGTGACGACTTCCGCGTTGCAAGAACATGATGGAATTGTTCTCTCAAAAAGTTATGGTGAAAAACTTTAAAAAATAAACCGCGAACTGACGGGTTCCGGTACAAAACACAATGGTTAGGTTATACATCTGTCAACTTAGGCGCGCTTCTTCTTCAACGATTCTGTGTGGTTTAAAATCTGTTGGTTTGTTACATACCTTTTTGTCACTAAATAGTTATTGTTTGAACTGTTAAGATTAATTTAATGTTATTTTAAAATAATAAACAATAACGTACCTGTATATCAATAAATTAAGCCAAATTCGCAAAATTACAGTACAACACTTTTCGCGTATACATGGTTGCATAGTGGTGCGGAGATTTTTATTTAGCCTTCAATAAATATCTCGCCGTATATTGGACGAGCCAAAATTAAAAATCGTGGTAACGGAGATTAGCATAAATTTCCGTTACAAAATAAACAAAACAAACACTAAAAAACGCAGAAAATATGAATCAATACACGAAAACTATAAATAAAATGAACCAAAAATCACAAGCAAAACATGTCAAATGCAAGGCCACAAATTAAAATAATGGTCGCCGGCCGCCGCCTACAAATTTTTGATTATAATTGACAGAAATAAGCCATAAGCGCCCCCAAGCGACCTAAGTACAAACTATTGGGAACGCTTTGCTAAGTACAAGGGGGAGTTTCCAGGCCCTGGCCAGATCGGTGCTGTATGCCGGGATGCAAATCAAACTATACCGGAGAAGTGTACAGGGTTTCCCAATGAAAATTTGACCCCCCCAAATTAGAAAACCGGAATATATTTCAAAATTCGCCGAGACCCGACAATTTTTGTTCCTGGGGAGGAGCTTTTTTTCAGTCAAGCCAACTCGATATGTTCATCCCCATAATCCCTGGCAACCCCAACTTTATAATTTCAAATGGAACTACCCCAATTGTGGCGCATCATTTTAAACCCCTTTTAATAGCGAATACCTACAGGGATGCGTCATGTTTAGAAATCTGTTGAGATTTGACAGAATTATTGTCTAAAAACGGAAAGTTAACAATCCACTGTACGCGTAGTAATTTTTTACACAAATGCTCAACACTAATAAGTTTTTTATCTACTACAACCGACCAAAATACGTACTTTTTATTGACGTGTCGATCAGTGCTGAAGCCAAACAAAAGAAGTTCATACGAATTGAAACCTTATATGTTTTTAAAATAACAAAAAGTCACTGTCACAAAAAAGTCCTCGCATTTTTGCTTGTAATTACGAAACCGTTAATTTCAGCCTGCTATTGAAAGTATAAACGTGTTTTTGAAATGGTTACTCTAGCGCGGAAAGGTTAGAAATTGTTGCAATTCGTGCTGTAGCTTTAGCGCAATCATGATTTCGATAACAAATTGCAACAATTTCTACCCTTTCCGCGTTAGAATAAACCATTTTGAAAATACGTTTTCACTTTCAACAGCAGGCTAAAACTAACGATTTCGTGGTGACAGGCAATGAACAGGAACTTTTTTTGTGATAGTGACTTTTTGTTACATATTTTAAAAAGATATAAGGTTTGAGTTCGTATATGAACTTTTTTTGTTTTGCTTCAGATTTTTCACTTGTGACTTTTTTTGTAAACTGATCGACACGTCAATAAAAACTAGGTAATTTGGTCGTGTGTAGTCAGTGGCGCACCCAGAAAATATGATTGTGGGGGGCAACTCGACGCTGTAGCCAGACAGAAACTTCAGGTAGGGCACACGACTTTCCAGTCAGGGCAGTACACATTTGAGAAGTGAGGGATAGGTACCTAGAGGGCGGTACTTTGTCGGTGGATAGAGGGAGGGGGGTAAAAAAATGGAATTTAATTTTCGTTACTACAAATCGCGCCGCAGGCGAAAATTTGTGAAATAGAGATTCTTGTTTTTTAAGCGGGCAATAAAAAGTATACTTAGGAGGTGTCTGCACACTAAAATGCGCCGCAAGCAATTTATTTTTTAGAAAATGTAATGGCAAATTCAGTTTTAGTGAAGTATAATAAATAAAAATCATTATCATGTCTTTTTTCTTCGTTTTTTTTTTCCTCAATGGGGTAGCGCCTTATCTACGGCTGTGGTGAGGTGACCGGTGAACTTGTGGCTCAGACAGGGCAAACATTCTGCCAGGCAGATTCAAAGAAATGTCCAAACTGTTAAAAAAAACTCAGATATTAGCCAGTCAGTGCGCAAAAATTGCCGAGGGTCGCACAGCGAACAGTACATCTACGACACCACCCTCGAGAATTTTTAAAATATGAAAGGTCTGGGGGGCGAGGCCCCTTGGCCCCCCCTGGGTGCGCCACTGTGTGTAGTAGATAAAAAACTTATTAGTGGCGGGCATTTGTGTAGAAATTACTATGCGTATAATGGATCGTCAACTTTCCGTTTTTAGACAATAATTCTGTCAAATCTCAACAGATTTCTAAAAACGACGCATCACTGTATTCGAAATAAAAAGGGCTTTAAAATGATGCGCCACAAGGGGGGTAGTTCCATTTGAAATTTTAAAGTTGGGGTTGCTAGAGATTAGGGGGATGAACATATCGGGTTGGCTTGGCTGTATATATATTTATATTTTATTAAATATATGTCATAAGCACATAAAAGCCTTTCGTTTTCTATTATTTTTAGATATAACTATAACGAAAATAGTTTTAAATCGGAAAATAAAACGAAACCATTTAATGAGGTACAAAGTTCAAAAAATTGTATTTATAAAATTCCTTGCGAATGTGGAAAGTTCTATATTGGGGAGACTTGTAGGCCATTTAACGTTCGTTTAAAAGAACATAAAAATTATATCAGGCAAAATCAAATTTCGAAGTAGAAAATATGTGAACACTCTTTTAATAACATTCATAGGATAATTACGTAATTATGAAAATATTCCATGGATATCTATGATAAAATTAAAAAAAAATCAGAATCAATCAATCAAGAATCAATCATAGCTCTTTTATTTTTTATAATAACTATGCAGAGTATTATATTTTTGTAAAGCTCAAAAAATGGCCGACTTTATAAGGCCACAGCCAACTATGATATACATTTAAAAAAACACAAGTTTATGTCATATCTCAAAAATCACAAACAACGTAAAAAATTGGATAAGATTATCTTATTAAGCCCAAAATTATCTACAATTTTTGTCTCTACAGTTTTTCTGTGTAATCAGAAATAACGGAGCTACAGAGGTCTGGTGAAATAGCAAAAAATCACTCTTTTCAAAATACCTAGTGGGCCATGAACTTTTTTAAAAATTCAGAAGAGGCATTAGATTGAGCATTCAAAACTGCAATTCTTTCCCCATTTAACCTTTGTTCTAGCTCTGCTAGTTTCCGAGATCCCCATAGTGGGCATCGAAAAAAACTCACCCTGTTTAAAATGTTTGTTTTTTATTTATTTTTTGAATAAGGACTTATTTCTATGTACAGAGTGTGCAACAATTACTGCTCCGAGTAGTTCGACCCATGGTCTGGAGCTGGAGAGGCCTTCGACGCAAATTGGTGAATCTCGTCTTGATACTACAGGTAAGAATAAAAAAACATATACAGTGTGTCTGGTTTTTCGTGTTAACACCCCTGAAAATCTAAGTAGGCTGGGGAAATTGAACGGGGCAATTTTTTTATAAATATGTCCCTGAAAGGTCATCATTTGCGAGGTATTGGTTTGGCATTGCCGCGAAATCCTGGCCTACTGCGATTTTTTAAAGGGGTGCGTTTTTCGAAAAACCCTATTAGGCATATTTTTATTTAAAATCTGACACAACAGCGTTAATCAGGACACCCTAAAACCCCCACATACCAAATTTGAAGAAAAAATATGTAGGGTGTTCCATTCTGCAGGGTGTCAAAGTTGAGCAAAATAGGAATTTTAAAGGCATCTGGCGAGTAAAGTGTGCCATGGAATCCCCTCAAAACACTTGAATGGTGAACAGGACTTATGAAACTTCAGATAATGAAACTTTTGGAAAACTTATTTCTCCCCCACAATACTTTTTGGATTATATTTATAAATTAGAAGACCAGTTTTGTAAAAATGTTTTCCTAAGTACGCGGCAGAAAATAATGTAGGTATAAAAATAAAAGAAGAACTTTATACGCTATATCGTAACAGTTTGTTCAGCGAATGTTCGGCCCTACGTCACAACTCCCGTCCTTGTCTGGCTCGTGAATATACGACCGATATCTGTCGTATAGTCATGAGTAAGACAAGGACGGAAGTTGTGACGTAGGGCCGAACGTTCGCTGAACAAACTGTATATATTCATCCTTGTGAATCATTTCCTTATGATTTTTTATTGAGTCTGTATGTTATATTTAGAATATTTTCATCTTTGAATGTTTTAAACAGAGATATGCGTGTAACTGCAAATAAGAAAAATTACAAATTATCGAATTTGAAAAACCTGTAATATAAATTTGTGTTATTTTGTATTGCACTTATTAGTGTTTATAATTTTTGTAATATATATATTATGTACAATGAGATATCTCCAAACAGTTTCAGCAACTACTACTACTACTGTAATGCATAATGTATGCTATGCATGCACCTAACCACGACTGCAAAGCATATTACAAAGAACGACAATTGTGAAAAATCTAGAAGATTATGTACTATTATGTATATTATTATATATGTATTTGTATTAAAAATTTTATTCCCTGCAAGTTTGAAAGGGTTTTTAGCTTTTACCGATGAAAATGATTTTCCGTTATAAAAGGTTGCTGCTATGTTTGATTACCAATATTAGCACGGCTATGGCTATAGGTATCTATGGCTGTAGGACTAGGTTACTATGAAAGTAACCATCAGAGTAAGTATATTTAAAATACGTTAATAACTTCAAAACTGTAAACTTTTGGGATACCACACCTATTGCATAAAATGTAGATATTAACACAGTTAATCGATATGTAGAAAGAAAATAGGGTGGTTCCATCTCGGGTTCCATTTGAAAAATTCAAGATACGTTAGATACCTAGATAGGGTACATAAAAATTTTTGGCCGATAGTCTGCTAATAGAGGGAAAATGGTGAAACTTTAGCTCTGGATATTTTTGCTTGCTTTTCCCACATTTCCAGAACACACACTTGTTTCCAGACATTTCCCGACACAATAATAAAACAATACCTGCCTAATACCGTTGTCTCTGTATAAATAAGGCTAGGTAATACCCTTATTTATACAGAGACAACAAGGGTAATACCCTTGTTTATACAGAGGTAACACGAAATGCACATAAACGCAAGCGACTTTTGCTTCATAAAAACCTTGTTTAGGCTTAAAAAAACACACGGCCACGGCACACGTTTCGTTATTTTGTAAATTTTGCTATGTCTATCCGACCGGCCAACCTGTCGCAATTTTTTGTAGCACCATGCAGTGGAGGGTAGCGTAGCGTGACAGGTTTCTAACGACCGATATCGAGTAGGAAGCGCTAAGGTTTTTGATTTTGATAATAGGTGGCGCCCTTGTGAATCAGATCATCAGATCTCCGTTAGCTTCAGATTTTGATAATAGGTGGCGCCATTGTGAATCAGATCTCCGTTAGTTTTAGATTTGGTCCTTAGAGGCCGACAGAAACACTAAATCTATTAATGTATAGAAATTCCGCCATAAGGAAAAGCTAACTAGTTTCTGTATAAATAAGGATATCATTCTCAACTTATATTCGGTGATATTTTTTGAGTTTTCCAAACATTGCCGTCATTTGATTACGTGACTCATGCATTTCCAGTAATCTCTTCACCTCTTTGATTTCCACTAGATGATTCTCGATGCGGTCGTTAAGCGACATGCCCCTTAAGTAGAAACGTGTAGAGCCATTCGTACAATTTTTCGCAATTGTTTAAACTGCACAACCATTTAGTTTCTTCGCTGTGGTACTGCCCTCTCGTATTTCGGTATTTCCAAACAATCACCATTCGCGAGATTCTCCACATTTATTACTTTGACTGTTTGGTCGACGGATCGTAGGAATGCCCCAGTAGTATAGCAAAGGGTACTCCAGGGCGGAAGTGACGTCACAAGATGGCCGCCAAGGCGGGAAATTTGAAAATGGCCTTGACCTGCGGGTTCAATGAACTTTGAGGGGTCACCTTGGGTTAAGCTTGACCCGAGGGTCACCTTAACGTAACCTTTAACTAAGGGCTAAAGACCTTTAAGGGGGTCATCTTAGTCTGCATTTTAGAGGTTAGGTGTAATTGTGAGATTTGCAATCTTGCAGATATTTTTGTTTAGGTAAACAAAAAACATTGTTATATCAGCATTAAAA
This sequence comes from Pseudeuparius sepicola, assembly GCA_963920635.1. Classification (NCBI taxonomy): domain Eukaryota; kingdom Metazoa; phylum Arthropoda; class Insecta; order Coleoptera; family Anthribidae; genus Pseudeuparius; species Pseudeuparius sepicola. The sequence continues at coordinate 34,243,732 of OY987303.1, forward strand.
AAAAGTTGATTTAAGCATTTCTATCAATATATAAAGCTGTACGTTCGTGAACAAATTCATTCAGTTTCAACTGTGAGTTATATCAGTACCCGTTCAACAACAACAAATATCATCACCCCTATGGAGTGGGATTCCACTGAAGACAAGATGGAAGTCGAAGTGGCAAGTGAAGATTCAACGTGGCAGCCAAGTCATGACTGCAAACATGATCATGGAAGAACATCCTGGACGGACATTGACCCCTACTGGAACTCATTGGGCCAAGATCAATCCTGGAGTGAAGGCGCTGCTACTGAAGTCCAATCCTGGAGCGAAGACGCTGGAAGAACTGAAAACCAAGCCTGGAACGCTGGTAGAACAGAAGAGCAACCCTGCGATGAAGACGCTGGTACAAGTGACCCCTACTGGGGCGAAGATCAATCCTGGGGTGAAGGCGTTGCTACTGAAGCCCAATCCTGGAACGCTGGGGGAACTGAAGACCAACCCTGGGGTGAACACGAATCCTGGAACCCTGGTAGAACTGAAGACCGCTACTGGGACTCTTGGGGCGAGGAGGAGTGCTACCAACCAAGAGCGGAGGAGAGAAACGTTCTCCGCCAAGTTCCTCCAGGTTTGAGCAGAGCTGCCCGACGAGAATTCCGCAACCAAGAACGGGCAAGGATGCAGAGTTTTGAGGAAAATCGATATGGTTATAAATAAACCAAATAAAGATTATTTACTGTATACTGATTTTGTATCAACTCCCACAACATAAGTCACGAATCAGAAAAAAAAAATGTTAAAGATTTAATGAAAGATTTGTACAAATACCGGTTGTTTCCGTATATCTCGACTCACCCATACAGCTTTTCTCTAGTTAAAAAAACTTAAATTAAAGTTGTAAGGTTTTTCCGAACCGCTAGGATCTGTTGATGAAACAAATGAGCATAGCAAAGTTGTGAAAAAATATAAATTTGCTATTTTTAATGGAACACCCTGTATGCTCATGGATTTTTGAAATGTACTAATTTTTACTATTTATCTGATCACAGATCCTAGCGGTTCGGAAATGTGTAATACAGACAATTCCTTAGCGACATGTCAAAAAGATGCGCACTTTTAGGTAAAATATCTTCTATTGGGCATTTTATTTTATTTTTAGGTCTTTATGGGAGCATATTTTTAAATTATATATGTCTTTTTTCTAGAAAGCGAGAATGAAAATATAATAATAACAATAATAATTCTCACCCTCACAAAGTTATGCGGGGGAGGGGGACAATTACTATTATTTTATCTTCGTTGCCATTTGCGGCTAGGGGCGACTTTTTTCCCGATAGAACTAGGATAGCATTCGCTCAAGTACTACGGAAAACCCTAGAAAACCGTAGTAATCCCAACAAAAACAACAAAAAAAATAGTGCATGAAAATGCAATGTCGCATTAAAGACTAGTCAAACGATTCGATTGTGACTATTTTCGATTTGATATTAGAAAATAAAAACTATACTTACATTATTTCAATCTTATCTGCAGCTCGGACGACACTAAACACTTTCACATTTGTAATTTATATGTTTCACTAAAAAAGTAAACCTATATAATAATAAAAATACATAAACCTACTATATACAATAAAAATAAAAAAAATATAACTTAAAACTACTTTATACGATATATACAATTTACGAAGATAGGGAAATAGAGAAAATTACGCACATTCACACACGCATTTGCATAAAAATTCATACTAAGAAAGAAACATGGTCTTAATGATAAGATACGTAATCTCTAGGTTTTAATTTTAACCTTTGACGTATTTTATCATTAAAATCAAATTCCTTTTTTAGCATTGTCTTTTTTTCAAGTATCACTCTCTCCATCTCTCTTATTCTTTCTAACTCTCTATCACAATCATCTAAATTTCGCACAATCTCCTCATCTCTCCTATCACACAATTCATTCATTCTAATCACACTCTCAGTCACAACACTCACCCCCCCATCGAACTGACTCACTTGCGTAAGTGGCTCTATTTCCGTATCCTCGTACGGCATCAGCACCCTCTCCAGCTGGTCCATATCCTTCATCCCCCTTCCCTTCGAAGTTGAAGCGGCGCTAGCCCCCAAACACCGCTTCTTCGTTTGACGGGCTGGCTCAGGGGAGGCGGGGGGTGAAGAAGCTGCAACCGCTGGAGATGGGAGCTTGATCCTCAGCTTCAAGGGCCGCTTCTTGCCGCCGGGAGCCGCACAGGAGAGCTGAGTGGTGACGGTATCTCCTGGGCAGCTGGGGGCGGCGGCCGCTTGATGATTAGCTTCGGCACCTTGCGTCCCTTCGACGAAGAAGGGAGCTGTGCCGAAGTCGCTGCCGGCTGCTCCAGGGCGCTCTCCTGTGCCCGCTCGAGGATCTCGATGCCCACTTCCTCGGCTATCTCCTCCACCTCTTGGCTGCTGCCGCGAATCGTGATAGCCGGGGAGGGTGGCTGAAAAGAAAAACAAATAAGTACAACAGGTACATATAAAAGAAATAATTTATAAAAAAGCAAAAAATTAACACTCACTAAAGTTAGATCCTCTAGCGGCAGTCCCAGGATCTCCGACTGCATCTCCCGGACCACATTTTCCCTCTCCTGGCTGTCGAGGTCCTGGCTGCTGTCGATGGTAATGGTCTCCAGCTCGGGAGATGAGGGCTGAAAACCAAAAAAGTGTATAAGTACATGTATAAAAAGCGTACAAAAATGCATATACAAATATTTTGAAATTTTGCTTACGAGATCTACTGGGTCCAGAATTCTAACGAGACTGGGCATGCTCGGTCGGGAGGTCGGGGTGGAACCCTTGTCGGAGCGGTTGTTGAGGCCTGTAAAAAAATATATGTGATGAATACATGCAATAATTAAGATACTGACTTTGAATAAAATAGTAAAAAATGTAAAATGTACTTACAGCCTTAACAAGTTGGTTCCCCAAAATTAGCACACGTGGTGTCTTCATTTTCTCGGCGAATGACAATGGCACTAGGTACACTAATATTACCGGTACAGAGTACTGAGTAGAATGAAAAAATTATAACTAGCGCAGAACTTTATAGTAAACCAAACTGCAAAATCTGTGAAACAATACTCCGATTTTCCGCCTGACATCAGGTCAACAAACCAAACTGCAACACAGCGAAATTATATACTGATGTTCTGAGGTAATAATCGACACTCACATTTCAAACTGCAAGTTCAGCGAAATCATATACCGGTTTCCTGACGCAGCAGGTCAACAACCATGCTTAGACATCATATTTGTTTTGCTGAATTGCATGAAATATGAAACCGGAAATTGAAACATGACACCACGGTGTCAGATTACAAAGGTGTCAAATTTCAAAATCGAGTTATGCCATGCAGAGAAGTAATTTGACACCGGAAGTGTAATTTGAGATGAAATTTGAGACGTAATTTGAGATGAAATTTGACACCGAAAGTGTAAGTTGAGATGAAATTGGAGACGCAATTTGAGATGTAATTTGAGATGAAATTTAACACCGGAAGTGAAATTTGAGATGCAATTTGAGATGTAATATGACACCGAAAGTGTAATTTGAGACGTAATTTGACACCCGAAGTGTAATTTGATATGTAATTTGACACCCGAAAATGAAATTTGAGATGAAATTTGACACCGGAAGTGAAATTTGAGATGTAATATGACACCGGAAATGGTGTCAAATTACATGTAATATGACACCTCGAAAAAAATTTTTCGCTCGACCCGCCTGGTTGGAGACGCATATATTTTTAAAAAAATGTTTTAATTATAATGCGGGTTTCTTGACTCATCGACTCACATTGCAAACTGCAACATCAGCTAAATATATGTTGACTCGGTAGGTAACCATGCTATGTCATCAGATAGGAGATGTATAAATATCTGAAAATTGTTTAATTTTTATATTAGTCGGCGAAGAGCGAATGCAAGTGGTCGCGCAATTGGTCTAAGATTCCAAGAACCTTGTCATCAGTTTTAATAGTAAAGTTAGAATATTTAGTTGCTCATTTAAGTAAAGATGCTTATAATTTCAAATAGTAACGATGAACAAGAAATCACAAAAATTACTAAAAGAATCTGTGAGAATGCTACTAAAGCCTATCAGTTATTACGCATAAATCCATTACCGATAAAAATAAATAGGTGGGTTAATTTATCAAACATAAATATTACCCTTTTCAATAAATGTCTTAAGAAACAAAATCTTTCGGTGGGTATTCGTCGAAAATTACAATCTTCTTTAGGGTTGATTAAAGCATTTCGAGCCTCCATGCAACAGTTATTAAATGAAAACTCTCATCTGTATGACCCATTCCTGTGAATGGGTTTAGCTCAGGGGAAATTAGCAAAACGCATAAAGTGGGAAAATATCTACTCGGCTTTCGCGAACAAACTGCAGAGGAGCATAATAATCAATTTAAAACACAAAGACGTAAAGGAATTTCTAAAAGACTGCTCCACAATTTTTAAATTAAAAATAAAAAAAATTATAAAATCTCATTCCATGACTAAAGTGAATACTTGCTTTTGCGCATAATTTATAAAAAAATCTGGAGATGATGAAATTCTAGAAAATAAGTATTTTAACACCAAAAACTGTGAGATCGATTTAGGAGTAGATTTAGACTACTGGTTCAGAACGAACGTATATGAAAAAATTTTAAATTCTCTCGAAGAGTTCGAAGAAGGACAAAGCGGGTATGCTCTTAACAGAATAATATCTCTTGAAGTAAATATTAACAAATATTAATTGGGCAATGGAGCTTCATCTTTCATAAGGTTACCCGAACAAATTTCTAATAGAAATGCTTGCTTAAATATACAAAATCAAGATGAAGCCTGTTTTGCCTGGAGCATAGTAGCTGGTCTATATCCGACAAACAAAAAAAACTGTAGAACTTCTTCGTACCCTCACTATTCCGATGTTTTGAATTTAACCGGAATCCAGTTTCCAATGACTATTCCTCAAATTACAAAATTTGAAAAACTCAACCATGTCTCAATTAATGTTTTTTGTTTAGAGATGGATACAAAATATAATTTCTCTGTTGTACCCAGTCGTCTAACTAAACAGAAAGTAGACAAACACGTTAACCTCTTATTAATTCAAGATAAATATTTCTCAAAACTAAATTATGATACCTGGGACACTAACGATAATGAAAATGTTGAATTAAAATATCACTAAGTTTTGATAAAGGATATGTCTAGATTAACATTTAAACAAGTAAATAAGCATCACTCAAAAAAGTTTCTCTGTGACAGATGTTTAAATTACTTTCAAACACAAAAAAAGTTGGAAGAGCATACCGATGAATGTGAAAAAATGAATGAATGTAAAATAATTTTCCCTACGGAGAAGTATATTGAGTTTAAAAACTACGTTAACAAAGAAAGCGTTCCATTTTTAATGTACTCCGATTTTGAGTCCATCTTAAAACCATATAATGATTCCCAACGAACGCTAAAGACTGAAAAATATCAGAAGCGTGAAGCGTTTAGTGCAGGATATTTCTTTAAATGCAGTTATGATAATAGTCTCTCTTGTTACAAAAGTTATCGAAATACAGACTGTATGAGTTGGTTCGCAGATCAGTTGGCTGAAGTTGCCGTTATAGTATCATCAAAATTGAAAAACGTGAAACCAATGAATCAAGTCGTAAGTCTCAAGGACGCTACAAAGTCATGTCATATTTGCAATAAAAATTTCCAGCTTACCGATAAGAGAGTGCGAGACCATTGTCACCTGACAGGTAACTTCAGGGGATATGCGCATAATCAATGTAATCTAAATTATACCAATTCTTTTGTAATTCCCGTTATCTTTCACAACCTTTCTGGATACGATAGTCATTTTATAATTAGAGATTTAGCGAGGAGAAATAATGTCTCATTGCTTCCCGTAAACAAAGAACAGTATATTAGTTTCACAATATTTGATAATAATACTAATATTAGATTTCGATTTATAGATTCCTTTAGATTTATGAACTCATCACTGAGCACTCTAGTCTCAAATCTCAATGAAAGGAATTTAATAAATACCAGAAATATGTTTCGCGGTTTACCTAAAGAAAATTTCGAATTGTTAACCCGAAAAGGTATTTTTCCTTATGACTATATAGACACAATTGAAAGACTAGAGGAAACATTTTTACCTAAAATTGATGATTTTTATAGCAAACTAAACAATGTTAATATTGACGAAAATGAGTATATACATGCTCAAAACGTTTGGAAAAAATTTAATATTAAAAATTTAGGTGAATATTTAGATTTGTACCTTAAAACTGATGTGATGCTGTTAGTAGACGTTTTTGAAAATTTTCGTAAAACATGTCACGGGTTGGATCCTGCACATTATTACACAGTTCCGGGATACACTTGGGATTGTATGCTCAAATATACGGGGTGTAGGCTTGAATCTTTTCAAGATATAGATATGCTAATGTTTTTTGAGAAATCTATAAGAGGAGGTATAAGCCAATGTTGCAATCGCTTTGCAGAGGCAAACAACAAATATATGGAGAATTTTAAATCAAACGAAATTTCAAAGTATCTCCTCTATTTAGATGTAAACAATTTATACGGTTGGGCCATACGGAGAATTTGAATGGATCGATTCAAATATCGATGTAACTACCATTCCCGACGAAGGTCCAATAGGCTATATGCTTGAGGTAGATTTAGACTATCCGGAACGTCTGCATGACTTACACAAAGATCTTCCGTTTTGTGCCGAACATAGTACCCCCAAAAATTCGAAATTATCAAAACTTATGACAACCTTACATCCTAAAGAGAAATATATTTTACATTATAGGAACTTAAAAGAAGCTATGAATAATGGGTTAGTGCTTAAAAAAATACATCGTGTTTTAAAATTCAGTCAGGCACCGTGGTTGAAACCATATATAGATGTCAATAGACGACTCCGCTCGCAGGCCAAAAACGAATTTGAAAAAAAAATCTTTTCAAGCTAATGAATAACGCGGTCTACGGCAAAACGATGGAGAATATAAGAAAACATCGCGTAGTCAAATTAGTTCGAAAATGGGAGGGTAGATATGGTGCAAAAAATCTAATTTCTAGTCCACACTTTAGAAGTAGAACGATCTTCGACGAATGCGTGATTAGCGTAGAATTAAACAAATCAAAAATAATTTTCAATAAACCCCTCTATATTGGAGCAGCAATTCTAGAGATTTCGAAAACTTGTGTTTATGATTTTCATTATGGATATATGCTTCGGAAATTTCAACCGTCTGAATGTAAGCTGCTATATACCGACACGGATTCATTGATTTATGAAATACATTGCCAAGATGTGTACGAAGATATTATAAAAAGATATCTACATCGGTTTGATACCAGCTACTATTTAGCTGACAACCCATATAATATACCATCTGCGAATAAAAAAGTGCCGGGCCTTATGAAAGATGACAATAACGGAAAAATCTTGACTCCCTTTGTCGGCTTACGTTCTAAACAATACACTTATAAAGTTCAAGGTGGAACATGCGTTAAGAAGGCTAAGGGTGTTAAATATAATGTAGTTAAACAAAAAATTCGGTTTGAAGATTATTTGCACGCCCTTCAAAATTTTAAAATGAATAGTGAAACACAACGCTGTATAAGATCCTACAACCACGATGTCTACAGCGTGGAACAGAAAAAAATCGCCCTTAATCCTTTTGATGATAAGCGATTTTTATTAAAGCATTCTCACGATACGCTTCCTTGGGGTCATTATAGCATAATAGATTAACACCACTTTTTTACTTTCCGAGCAACTAAAGGGTGTTTTTTTAGAGGCGGAGAACTTTAAATTGGCAACACTGTTTTCTGCGACAGCCGATTTGACAGTTCTTGTTTTTTTTAAATCAGTTTGGTTTGGCAATTTATCATGAATAGACTGACGCCGGAGCAACGTTTGCAAGTTGTTCAAAATTATTCAGAAAAAAAAATGGTTCAATTCGAGAAACACATTGGGCATTACGTGAGTTTTATGGTGCTCATAATCGTCCTTTCAAGCGATTAAATCGAGAAACTATGGATCGTTTTCGCAATACGTTTACTCTAAACCTAAACGATAATACGCATCCCGTAAGACGTCATACAGTGCGCACAAAACAAGCGATTGCAAGCGGTACAGAGACATGATCACTAACTTTTTCGTGCCTCAATTGGAAGGCAGTAATGTTGCAGACATGTGGTTTCAGCAGGACGGGGCCACATGCCAAACAGCGAGCGATAAAATTAATTTACTGACAGAAACTTTTGACCTACGATTAATTTCACGAAATTGACCTCCTTAACTGACCACCTCGTTCGTGCGATTTGACGCCATTAGATTATTTTCTTTGGAGATATGTAAAGTCACATGTCTACGCCGATAAACCAGAAACAACTCAGCACTGGAAAGCCAATATTCAACGCGTTATTGCCGAAATACAGCCTGATTTACAGCTAAGAGTGTGTGAAAATTGGACCTCCAGATTACGCCATGTACGCGCCAGCCGCGGAAGCCAGATGCCCGAAATCATATTCAAACATTAATGCCAAAGAATTATCTTTCAAATAAAGATAATTTCATGGATATTAAAAACATTTTTGTATGTTTTATTTCAATTTAAAGTTCTCCGCCTCTAAAAAAAAACACCCTTTATTTAGAAGCAGAATATCTTACTTACCTTTACTATTCGCACGATTTGTATTACTGTTTGTATGTATATATGTATAAGAAATAAAAATCATTTATATTTTTATATTGTTTTATTTCAAAAATACCTTCTGTTATACAAGTCAATTAAAAACTTATCTCTACTAAAATTAAAAAATTCAAAAATACAATACATATCTAAATTGAGCGTTGAACTAAATAATGCTGTAATTAAATCTATAGGATTCAACATGTAATTACATCTAAACAAAAGCATATTTACTGCATCTAAAAAGTTTAAATAATGTTCGCAAATATTTAGTTTTAACATTACATCGATTTTAGAAGAAATTATCTTATCGAGGCTTATTAATTCTAAAATATCTGAATGAGAAAAGTAGCAGTCGACGCCCTCCTTTGAAAGCATAGCAACTTTTAACCCATCCACTCTAATCATTGTATTAATTCTAACATTTTCATTGGATACAAATCTCCTCGATATGGCAGACGAATTAGGTTTATTGAAAAAATCTTCGACGCATCCTGTCAAAATTATAATTAGCTCGTTCCATTCGAGGCGAGCTAATAAAATATTAGCGAAACCTTGCGTATCTAGGTGGTTAACAATCTTGATAGCTGGAGTGAAATATCGTGCGGCGCTCAATCCACAATGAACAGTAAACACATGATTGGGCTTCAACACAAAGCACGTATTTAGAATAAGCTCCTCATCGTTGGCAGCATCTACAGATGTTGTATCTTCACTAAATTCAGAAGCGTAAGCACTGTCACTCATTTTTAAAATATTCGAACTGCTACTGTAGATATTTCGTGAAGGTAACTAGTATTTTTTTATGTAGCTGTCTCTTATAGTATACTCCCCTCCACTCTACCCCCTCCACTCTACCCCCTCCACTCTACCCCCTCCACTCTACCCCCTCCCATCTACTCCCTCTAAATTTTTATAAAACGTTATTGCTCTCTATCCACGAGTCGTGAGATTTGTCAAGACCAAGCCACCGAACTAAAACTTTTTTTCCTTTCTTACGTAACACTTTTTCAACTAGATAGACGTCGGGATTAACCGTTTTCTGTAGTTCTTCAGCGTAGAATCCACCCTTTATGGGACTTCCGTTCATATCTTCAAGCAAATATGTTGCGGGATTGGTGATTTGAACCCTCACAATTTTAAACAATTCAGTAGTCCAGTTGGGGGTATAACCTTTGTTAAAAACGTGCTTCATTTTGCTGATCCCAACTATATCACCAACATTAAATTTTCTAAAAAAATATTAAATTTTCTATTACCACAAGTCTTCAAGTGGCTATAGACGTTTTTTAATAACCGCTTTTCGCAACTTTTGCTTACATCTTTAGGTTTCATTTGTGTAGTGCGATGTTTTGACTATTATAATCATCTGTTAAGGTAGGCAATACATCGATCCATCTATATTTTCCGCTCAAACTGAAAAATTTAAAAAGCTTTTCCTTCAAAGTACGTATCACTCTTTCAACAATGGCAGCTTTCTTGACGCTAAATGTGCTATAGCGACTAATGTTATACGCTCCTATCAACTGTTTGAAATGAGTGTTGTAAAATTCCTTTCCGTGATCAGTTTGAAGGTTTTTCGGACACCGCCGTGCTGAACTTTTAAGGATCTCTGCAAACGCTCTCGTAACCTCTTCTCCAGTCTTCGTTTTCAACGGTTTACACCAAACAAATTTTGAGAAAGCATCAATAACGACAAAAGTATAAACTTAAAATTTCTATTATAGGATTTATACTGATCAAGTTGTCCAAGATCGGCTTGCCAGAGATCGTCCAGCCCTTTGATGATAGTTCGTCGTCGAGTATAATTTTTGCGTGCAGGCTTATGAAGCTCTTTAACTCTTTGAATTTTTTCTTTTGAGTGATTGGAGTTCATGTCGATTTCTTTTGAAACGATCCTTTTGCATCCAGAATATTAAGTATGGTAGTTAGTTTTTTGTAGTCGCTATTTAGCGAATCAAGTTGAATGGATATTGATTTTAAACGATTTTGATATTCTATATTCAAATTAGTGATTTGAGTCTGCAGGGATGTCACTTTCTGGTCAATCACGGAAGTTTTTTCAACGTTTTTATTGAGTAGAGTCGTGTTATCGGTTGAAGTCGAAGATGAACTCAATACTATCTTATTCAAGCTCGAAATCTTTTTATCGAAATTGCTTGTAAAGATCTTAGAGATATTTTGAAATTTTTCATCGATCGAATTCATTATAGAAGTACAGCTAGCATCCACGTATTTTTTTGTTGCGGCGTCGCCACCTTCAGTCGGTAGGTCAACGTTGCACAATTTACGGTTTTGAAGATCGTAGTCTCCTTCTTTGGTTACCGCAAACAAATTCTGAGTACGAAAAACTTTGACTTCGTTAGGCGCTGGAAGAACGTCCGAACTTGTACAAGCTCATTTTGATACTAAACACGTTTTGTGCATCTATCTGATTATATTAGCTTCTTTGAGCTCATTTATTATTGCTACAATTTCGTTGTCATTCGATGTATTGCCTGCGTTTTTAGATGCCACCAGCAATTTTAAACGGTCAACTAATTCATTGGCATCATCGCAATAAACGTATTCTATGGTTTTTTTTTATTGAAAATCCAATGCATCCCGGAAGTACCCGAGCCAGATATTATATTCGCACGGGGCCTCGATTTAGATGTTGAAGTCGTAACGAAAGGTTTTATGATGTCAATATACTTTGAACGATTTGTGCCTTTCAGTCTTCCAAGAGTATTTAAGTGAACTTCGGTATTAACTAAAATATGTCTATACCTATCGTTCTCCTCTTTAGTAGTTATACGTGGATCATCGTAAAAAATTAAATCGTAGAGTCCCTCGGTACCTTTATAGCGGTGTCCATCAATCAAAATGTCTCCGCTACTTTTATCAAAGTCCATAACTTTTTTCCTAGCATCCATTGTGACTGTGACGCATTGTAAAGGGGTCCATAAACCGGATCAATTTTTGGAAGTTTTTCATTGTGGTCTAAAATGTACTTCTTAGCTATTTCGGGATAGGCATCCAAGTACTCCTCCAAAACCTCCGGTCGAAATGTACTCATGTTAAATGATTCGTTGAAAACGGTATCGTTATCAGTTGGTACGGTAGCTTCATAATGTGACTCATTGAAGGATTGTTGCTTGTTTCTATTAATGCTTGCTATTAACTTATCGAGTTTCTTGCTGATTCTATCCTCAACGTTTTCTTCCTCCTTTTTCTCGACGCTTCCTTCCTTTTTGCTCAACCTTACATAAACCGTCATTATCTCTTTTGAGTTCAAACTTCATGTTTTCCGCTCTTTCATTTTCATTTTTTTTTTTCAATTTTTGTAATAGATTTGGTAATAGGTTGAAATACCTTCTCCAAGACCTCATCTTCTTCAAATCTACCTAATTTTAAAGCCGTATACTTTTTCCTGATAGAGCGAGTAAGATCTTTAATTTTTTTTGAGCGTTGGGCTTCAGCAATTTGCTCTTGAGATGTTAACGGCATATCGTCAGATGCGCTAATGATCCGTAGAAGCTATTGTCCAGACCTTATATATTTGTCGAATCCCTGTCGATAACGTCCCTCGTTTATGCTAAAGTCTTTCACGATTACCAAAGAGCCATAATTATCATTCCAACACTGGCGACATATATCTTTAAGCTGTTCGAAGGTTAGGTCAGGTGACACATGCTCTTCATACACGTGTCTGAGATTTGTCTCATCCTGCTTAAAAACTACTATAAAGTTGCAGTTATCTCGAATCAACTGCTTGGGTATCTTGGAGTAAGTCTGGCAAAGATACACCGCGTCAATACCCTTATGTCTGCACATAGAATAATACTCCCTGATTTTATTTTGCTTGTCACAAGCCACATCGTCGAAAACAATGAGGGAATTTTCTCGAGCATCAGATAGATCTATTACATCATCGCTGGCTTTTTTTTAGAACATCTTGTAGTAGCCGATATTTTTCCTGATAGAGCGATTTGCTATATACATACACGTTTTCAAATTTCAAACCATTTTGGTTAAATATTAAAGTTAAAAGTGCGTTTCTTTTTCCACATCCACTTGGACCACAAAAAATTGCAGGAATTGAATTTGGAAATAGTTTACCATGTTTCGACTTAAGCTGCTTCTCAGCCAGAACATCTAAGTTTTCAATAGGGAGCGATGTTTGCTGTTGTTCGATTTGCATTATGAATTAGTCTGACTGATCCGACAAAGATACGTCAGTATTTATAGTTTCGAGTCGCTTTGAGTCGTCTAGTCGGTTTTCGACTCGTCTAGTCATTTTTAGAGTCGTTTAGTCGTTTTTATAGTCTTTTTCGAGTCGTTTAGTCGTTTTTCCGAGTCGTTTTTCCAGTCGTCTAGTCGTTTTTCCGAGTCGTCTAGTCGTTTGTACAAGTCGTCTAGTCGTTTTTTGAGTCGCTTAGACGCTTTAAGCTTTTTCTTGGTAGGATAAGGGGCAGTCAAAAATGAACATTGTTGTAATTTTTATTATTGAAAAAATACAATGTTTTCATGGAAGGTATGCCCTCATTTTATTCCATATAACTTGTCTACACAACGGACATCTATTTATTGATGTTGAACATTCCATACAAAAAACTAAATGCCCGCAAGGAGACATTAATACCTCTATAGGGTTAGAGAAACAAATTTTACATAAATTTTTTTCTTCATCTTTACAAGTTTGCTCAGTTTGAGAATAAGCATCAACTTTTTGAGTCCACACCTCATCTTCGGGAACGGCATTCGGGCGAATTTCAATCGGGCGAATTTCAGGTAATTCCGCATCAGTATCACCACCTTGTAACACAAAGGGACAGTTCGGAGACCAACTTGCGTGATCGAGCAATGATATCCTTCGATATGACAGTATGGACACTCAACCACATCTTCGTTATTTTTATAGAAAAAAAAACAGCTTCCGCCAGTTTTTGCCCCGCAATCACACTACTTGATGGCCAAGACTCAAACGATTTGAGTCTGTCATCAATATTTTTATGACACTAGTTCCATTTTTTAATACACGATTCGAGTACTACTGGCTAGAGATTCCGCAGATCGTTATTTATATATAAGTATTGTTGGAGGGGGGAAGTGCTGAGTTCATTTGTTATCAAATTTCAAGTGTAAGGTGAAATATGAGGAGGGGTAGTGTCGAGTTCATTTGTTCTCAAATTTCAAGTGTAAGGTGAAATATGAAACAACAATTAAAAATTGCTTTGCTTTATTTTTAACATTTTTAGATAATACATTCTACACTTAAATATATATTAAAAAACATTTTTTCGTTTACTCCTTCCACCCTTGTGAAGTCGTCGCTTCGATATTCCTTTTAAATAGAAAATTCTTCAACCAGCTGTCCAACTTTTCACAATTTCTCAAACTGCACATATATTTAGAATGTTTTAGGTGATACAAGCAAAGGCGTACATCTGTTTCGAATTTCGGTAAATTTCCAAAATTATTCTCCAGTTTCTCAATATTGATTATTTTCGTAGGATCGATGTCGATAGTCTGCAAGAATTTTTCTTTCTGATATCCTTTGATGTAGATGATGTCGACATCGAAAAGAAACTCTTCTAAAATTTCTCGCACATGATTGCACTCCACATATCCATTGGAATACCATAAACCATGAAAATTGTGTTTCAAATAAGATACTTGCTTTCTATCCACCGCAGTTAGCAAATAATAATCCTTAGGGGGTTTTATCAGCAGGTGTAAAATTTGATTGTTAATTTTGATCGACAATTCATTGGGGTAGAAAAGTCCGTCAATTATAAACCCTTCAGTGTCTACGACTGCGATCTTCATTCTTCCGAGTTAAACTAACAACTGGGAGTTTATTGAGGTAAGCGGTCTTATATCAAGTTTCTGACTACTTCGCTTAGCGGCAGATATTCCATAAGACTGTCGTGAATAATTAAATAATACGCTCGAGTGTCTTTAGGAAAACCGACATCACTTTCTATGTCTAGTTTGACGTCAACAGTGCTGGTCTTAAGGGTCTCATTTCTTCTAGAACAGTCGATAACAAACACAGTTACGTTATCTTTGTAATCTTTCTAGCAGTGGACGTTTCTCACGGACGCCCATAAAACTTGAATAAAATTCAATGTAACTATTGTAAGCTTCTAAGTAATCATTATTTTTGAAATCCAGCCTCTGCCTTTCAAATGGGAAATATTCACCGTTTAGAATTAACCTCACGTCTGATATACTTATGTGATCGAATTTTGTGGGATCGCTTTTGCTATTTTCTTTGCGATTAGTTTGAAAACCAACTACAACAAACCTAGGAGATTCCACTGCTGCAGATGTTTTCACTGACCAAATTTCTTTACGAGAGTTTGCCGTAAGAGTTGGCAATTCATGTATTTCCCACTTTCTAAAGGGTATAATAATAGGTTGATCTCGCTTTATGGATTGCAGGAGATCTAATCTAATCATATCGTTTGGCTTTATATGTTTCACTTTTAGTTCTATATTGGTAATCAATAATTCTGCTGTCAACTCTGTAGTGGACTCGGCAGCTTTCTCTAGTAGCAGGCAATTATTGTCGTTGCGGGCTCGAATTAGTCTGCCCAATTTTTGTCGTTCGTTTTTTTTTAGATTTTGGTAATTTTTTTATGGATCCTAACAGCTTGAAAGAGCATGAGTTATCGTATGAACTTAAGGTTCGCGGTTTAGACGTATCTGGTATCATCGGTTAAAAAATGCCAATTTAACAGTTAATTTAGAAAAATGTGAATTTTGTCGTTCTTCTCTTACCTATCTGGGTTTTGTTGTTGATAAAGATGGCTTGCGTTCAGAAAAAGTTGAGGCTATAGTAAATTATCCTACACCAAAAACAACCACACAAATTAAGAGATTTATCGGTTTAGTCAGCTATTATCGCAGATTTGTAAAAGATTTTAGTAGTATAACTTCAGCAATAACTGATTTATTACATGGTCGAAAAAAAGGTCAACCTATTCAGTGGAATGATAAAGCAGAAAAAGCTTTTCTTGAAATAAAGAATCGTCTTATCACAAGTCCAGTTTTAGCAGCCCCTAATTTTAAAGAACCTTTTATTATCCAAACTGATGCAAGTGACACTGGATTAGGTGCAGTTTTATATCAAAGAACTGATGGAATCGAACATCCTGTAGCTTATGCTAGCCGCACTTTGAACAAATGTGAACGAAAGTACATAGTAACAGAGAAGGAATGTTTGGTGGTGATATTTGGCATAGAACGTTTTCGTCATTATGTTGAAGGAACTAACTTTACTGTGGAAACTGATCACGCTTCGTTAATTTGGCTCAAGAATTTATCTAATCCAGCAGGAAGACTAGCTCGATGGGCAGTCAAAATTTCACAGTTTGATTTTACTATTATCCACCGAAAAGGTTCAACCATGGTTGATGCTGACGCATTATCTCGATCTAATTCAGAAATAGCTGTTTTTAATGTTACAAATTTTAAGCCTTGTAAATGGTATCAATCTCTTATCCAAAAAGTTCAAGAAAATCCTGACAGGTATCTAACGTTTCAAGTAAAGGAAAATATTTTATACAAACATATCTTTTCAAAAAATACCTCTTATTAGTAATTGTTCCGAATGGAAAATTGTTGTACCTACAGCAAATCGCAAGGAAGTTTTAGCTAGGTATCACGACCATCCTACTGGCGGTCACTTTGGAGTTTCTAAGACATTATCTAGAATTTCCGAATTATATTATTGGCCTAAGGTGCGACAAGATGTCGTTAGATATGTCAAAAAGTGCTCTATTTGTGCCGCGAGTAGAAGTTCAAATCTTCCGCGCGCTGGTTGATTGGTTCATATAAAAATATAAATTTTCCGTTTCAAATGATTTCGGCAAATTTATTAGGACCTTATCCTAGATCTAAGAATGGTAATCAGTACCTTCTAGTTATCGTTGTTTGGTTTACTAAATTTGTTTTGATTCATCCGTTAACTAAAGCAACTACCAAGGCAATTACCAAATTTATTGAAAATCAAGTCTTTTTGGTTTATGGTGTTCCCCAAATCTTTTGTTGCGATAATGGTAGTCAATTTACCAGCAACGATTTTAAAAAACTAATGGAAAGTTATCGTGTACAGAAAATATGGTTTAACGCAAGATATCATGCGCAGATAAACCACACTGAAAGAGTTAATAGAGTTATTGTAACTGCAATTCGTTCTTTTATTCGCGAAAATCAGCGAAGCGAAGCACGATGTCACAGGCTACTCGCCTGCATTTTTAATGTTTGGACGCAATATACCACTTACTGGAGATTATTACGGCAACATTTCTGATAATGAAAACAATATTCCAGCTATTTCAGAGAAAAATCAGCTTATCGATGATTTACAACAATTACCCAAATTACATGAGAATATTAGGAAAAATTTGAAGTTAGCTTATCAGAAAAATGCCAAGTATTACAAGTTGCGAAAACGTCCATTACAGTTTCATGTTGGTGATAAGGTGTGGCGTCGAAATTTTAGTCTTTCTAGTGCTCCTAACGACTTTTCAGCTAAACTAAGTCCAAAATACATCCCTTGTGTTGTTGATAAAGTTTTATCTCCATTAGTTTATCGTTTAAAAGATTCGCAGGGACAAAACCTTGGTAATTTTCATATTAAGGATTTAAAGCCAAATTTTGTGGAAGACTACCATTCTGATCTAGATTCGGACGATCTATCGGAACCGGAATCTGACAATATCGCTTTCTAAAAAAAATATAACTATCAAAATTTTTGGTGGTGACTTAATACTGGACTTTCCATCTATTCAGATTACGCCATCAAGGGTACACTAGCTGTATACTGGCGCCCAATTTTTTTGTGTATTAAATTTAAAGTTTCAATTTTGTATTTAAATAAGTCCGGTTGTTTCAAGCTGAACAGGTTCTGCCAAACCACTTTATGATGACGTTAATTACCTCAGACAATTTTGCGTACTGGGTCATACCTTTTATTTTGTTTAATGTCAATTATTGATCCCCTTGTATATGGTTTGCACAAGAAAAAATACTCAAACTTGAGTTTTCATATTTTTTCTTACCGGGTTTTGGTGGTGTGTAACGAAAATTTTATCTAATTTCCGTTACAGCGTTTATGCATTATTTAATTCTTATTAATTCATCACACCCCGTATACACCTACCAATTTTAAAAAATGTTGCCCTGCTATCTGCAACCACCTATACAAGCGGATGCATAATAAGTTGCCTACCTTGTTGTTACCAAACAAATTGTTTATTAAAGGGTATGTGCGGTTGCAAAAATGTTTAAATTTTATTCATCAATTGAAGGTACGTATTAATAGAACAATTACATTGTTGTGATCACTGTCTGATGTTAATTGCAAAGATAATATTCACCTTATTCAGTTTTCGATTGACTCGCGCGCCACGGTTGTTCCGTGTACTAATGTCATTCTTTGTGTTCGACGTTTCTACTGGTCGAATACCAGTGGTAGAAGTGGCAGAATTGACAGTTGACACCGTCGCCTGTTTTCTCGACCTTCGGTTATAGTATTTTAAATTTTTTATCGATAAGTTTCACTTTTAAAACCTTCCAAAGTGTTCTGGAAAGGAAACGGAAGTCATCCGTTGTCCATATTTCAAAAAAGTTTATAAATAGACCCGGCGAAAAGAATCGGGCGGCTTCCCATTTTAATACTTGTCAGGTGTGCATCACGTGAGGATAAATTCCGAATTATTCATTCGAATTTTTCGCTGGGAAATCTATTTTCGGAATTTAATACTCATCTTTGAGAGCAGCTTAAGTGGTTTGGTATATCGTGTATTTTTGGGTTTGCTGTGCTAATAAGTTTCTGGTTTTTTATGTGTGATCACCACGTTTCTACGAACCTCGTGGACAAGTCGCGGAGGGTTTTTCCCACATCTATCAGGTTCAATCAGCGACCAACAGCGTGTGGACCACAGGGAGTTACAGAAGGCAGTATTCCGGGTGAGTTAGCTACTTAGATTACTGATTTTATCTGTATCCGACTCTTGTCGACTTTGCTGTAGCCATCTCATTCGGAATCTGTTTCCCTTGTTCTGTGGTTATATTAGGAGTAGTATAGCAAAGGGGACTCCAGGGCGGAAGTGACGTCACAAGATGGCCGCCAAGGCGGGAAATTTGAAAATGACCTTGACCTGCGGGTTCAATGAACTTTAAGGGGTCACCTTGTTAACCTTGACCGGTCAATGAACTTTAAGAGGTCACCTTATTAACCTTGACCTGAAGGTCAATGAACTTTAGGAGGTCACCTTGACACGTGGCACTTTTTCTGGGAACGGAAGTGACGTCAATATGGCCACCAAGGCGGGAAATTTGAAAATAACCTTGACCTGCGGGTTCAATGAACTTTAAGGGGTCACGTTCCATTAACCTTGACCTGAAGCTAGAGGTCAAGTGGTTACCAGATCGATAACCTTTAAGGGGTCATTGACCCGCGGGTTCAATGAACTTTAAGGGGTCACCTTGTTAACCTTGACCTAAAGGTCAATGAACTTTAAGAGGTCACCTTGTTAACCTTGACCGGTCCATGAACTTTAAGAGATCACCTTTTTAACCTTGACCTGAAGGTCAATGAACTTTAAGAGGTCACAGTTAACCTTGACCTGAGGGTCAATGAACTTTAAGAGGTCACCTTGTTAACCTGAAGGTCAGTGATCTCATCACCTTGACACGTGGCACCTTGATATAAAAAACGTAAGCAAAAATTATGCAGATGTTTGCACTAAAACAGTTGACGTAGCATTTAGGTGGGGGGCATTGGGGTTATAAGGAGGACGCCGTTGGGAGAGCTCACTATACCCAGTCAACAGTGCTTGAATAATATTGAAATACAGTGTGACCCATTTGTTTTGGGGTCAGTCTGTAAAAAGTGTATCAATCGTGCGATTTGGCTGATTTTTTTTTTAAATTGTAGAGCTCGATGAACTGCACATTTTGAACAAAAATTGCCTGGTTCGCATAAAATCCAAAGCCTACTATGACCGTTTTTATGAGCAAAATTTTAAGAAACCATATTAGCGTTTTTTTTTGAAAAAATCTGTGTGCGCCAATGGATTGAGCACCCCTCGAAATGGGCATGTACAAAATTTCATCAAAATATTTCAAGTAATAACGATTTTGTAGAAAAATTAAAAATGCAGCCAAGGTACGTCTTTATTTTCAAAAATTCAAAGTTGGCCATGGAAAATAATTGAATTGTAATAATACAACCTTATGCTTATAAACACAAAACATAAAAACAATTAAAATTATAAAATTTTTGTAACTTCTACCAAGCCTCCATTTTCTACAATGCATTTGTCGTTCCTCTTGCGTACATTCAAAATTACATTTCGTATTTGCTGTGGAGTAATTTCCTAACAACTACGGTTTATCCTAGCTTGCAGTTCTTGTAAATTATGGGGTCTTGACTTATAAACATTTTGCTTAAGTGTACCCCAAAGAAAAAAATCTAAAGGAGTTAAGTCCGGAGATCTCGGTGGCCACTCACAGAAAGGACTATTTCGCCCTATCCAACAGTTTTCAAAATTATTATCTAGCCAGTTTCTGATTAAACGAGCATTATGAATAGGACTGCCATCTAACTGTAACTTTAAATTTAAACGGTATCTTAATGGTAACTCATCTAAAGCATTTCTAAATTCAATTTCTAGAAAATTCAAGAAGCCAGCCGCATTCAAATTCCCTTCAAAGAAAAATGGGCCAATTATTCTGTCGCGTAGTATTCCACACCAAACGTTAATTTTTTGTGAATATTGTCTCCTTGCATTTATTATAAACTCTGGATTTTCAGCTGACCAGTGACGGCAGTTTTGACTTGATACTACACCATTTGTAGTAAACGTGGCTTCGTCGGTGAATAAAATTTCATTTAAAAAGTTGCCATTATGGAGATATTCACCTTGCAGCCAATAGCAAAATTCTAATCTTCTCTCCTCATCTCCTGGTTCCAGGGTGTGCAAAAATTTTGGCTTAAACGGTTTTATTTTGTTTTGTCTCAAACATCTCCTTATACTCTCTCTGGGTATATGAAGGTCTAAACTAGCCGTTCGAACACTATTTCGAGGATTGTCACTAAAGTATTGCAGAATTTGATTGTTATTTTCAACAAGTCCACGGCGTCCATTTTGCCTAGTTTTTAATAATTTTTTAGAAATCGATCCAGTTTCATCAAAAATATTGTTTATACGTTGTACAGTACTTCGACTCACTGATCTACCTGGGTGTCTATTGTTAAATTCGGCCGCAGCTTCTGCTGCCGAGCGCTCGTTGTCGCCCACGAGTCGAACAATTTCTATTTTGTCTCTTATGCTTAAATATTCCATAATTATGATAATTAATTGTATTGAGCACAAACAATTTCTAAACTCAATTTAGACAGTTTGACACTTAATAAAAGTAAACAATTCAATTATTTTCCATGGCCAACTTTGAATTTTTGAAAATAAAGACGTACCTTGGCTGCATTTTTAATTTTTCTACAAAATCGTTATTACTTGAAATATTTTGATGAAATTTTGTACATACCCATTTCGAGGGGTGCTCAATCCATTGGCGCACACAGATTTTTTCAAAAAAAAACGCTAATATGGTTTCTTAAAATTTTGCTCATAAAAACTGTCATAGTAGGCTTTGGATTTTATGCGAACCAGGCAATTTTTGTTCAAAATGTGCAGTTCATCGAGCTCTACAATTAAAAAAAAAAATCAGCCAAATCGCACGATTGATACACTTTTTACAGACTGACCCCAAAACAAATGGGTCACACTGTATGTCTTTACTCACACAGTTGAACGAAAATAACTTCGTAAAAGAAATTGTGAGTGCAAGAGAGTTAGTGGTTGGTGAAAAACATAAAATTTTATCTTTTAGAAGAATTGAAACAAGGTACGGGGAGAAAGTGTTCGTCGAATTTGAAAATTTTCAAACTGCGCTACCTGCACGGTTCGTAAAAGAATTTACGTCTGGACGCATCGAAGACATAAACCGGGAAATCACCAACGGAAAGAAGATCTTCTTGACGAGTCTGGGCCTCATTGGTAGGACAACGAATATTAAATTTGAGGAAGAATGAATCCCACTGACAAGAGGCGACGCAGACAACACTACAAAAGAAGATTGGAATTTTATCTAAGATCTCTTCAAAATTTGAAATATGAAATTCAAATGTATGAAATAAATAAAAAGTTCAAAAACATAAATTTAGAAAATTGTAAAAAATAAATCTAGTCTATCTTTTATTTACCCCTACAAAATTGAAACTCAAATCTGAATGTTCCGATTGCTTCTGAACGCCGAACATATAAACACGTCCAAGTGCATTTGACAGGATTCATTGACACTTGATAGACTATATTAATAACAATTTTGGGTGCGGTTACTTTAATTCCTAGTATATTTTTGGACATTTTCGTTCATTTTATTTACAAAATTATTCTTCATTATTTTTTATAAGATTATAAGTTGGCTGAAGTAGCTGCATTAATGTTAAGAAATCTAAAAAACGTTGAAAAGTTATAAGTCTAAAGGAATAGCTCTGGATATTCTTATCTATTAATAAAAGTATTTCATTTTCTGACACGTCAGGTCAACAATCTACCGAACAGCGAAATTATACGCTGGTTTCTTGACGCAGCAGGTCAATAATCGACTCACATTGCAAACTGCAACATCAGCTAAATATATGCTAACGCCGCAGGTCAACAACCATGCTATGTCATCAGATTGTTTTCTGCCGAATAGCATGAAATTTGAAACCGGAAATGAAACATGATACCACGGTGTCAGATTACAAAGGTGTCAAATTTCATGGGTTTCTTGACTCATCGACTCACATTGTAAACTGCAACATCAGCTAAATATATGCTAACGCCGCAGGTCAACAACCATGCTATGTCATCAGATTGTTTTCTGCCGAATAGCATGAAATTTGAAACCGGAAATGAAACATGATACCACGGTGTCAGATTACAAAGGTGTCAAATTTCATGGGTTTCTTGACTCATCGACTCACATTGTAAACTGCAACATCAGCTAAATATATGCTAACGCCGCAGGTCAACAACCATGCTATGTCATCAAATTGTTTTCTGTCGAATAGCATGAAATTTGAAACGAATTTTATCTAAGATCTCTTCAAAATTTGAAATATGAAATTCAAATGTATGAAATAAATAAAAAGTTCAAAAACATAAATTTAGAAAATTGTAAAAAATAAAATGTGAAACCTGGTCAATCTTTTATTTACCCCTACAAAATTGAAACTCAAATCTGAAAGTTCCGATTGCTTCTGAGCGCAGAACATATAAATACGTCCAAGTGCATTTGACTCGGATCAGTTCAATGTCATCCTTCACAGGTGAAGGGTTGGTGAACACGCTAATAAATAAGTTGCCCGTCGAATTACATCTTCCTGGATATCAGTTTTGTGGTCCTGGCACAAAATTACAAAAAAGAATTGCGAGAGGTGACGCTGGTAAAGTTAGACGCTGCGTGCAAGGAGCACGATATTGCATATTCAGAAAATAGATCTTTAAAGGAGAGACACGCAGCCGATTTAGAATTGGAAAATAGGGCTTGGGGACGTGTTAAATCAAAAGACGCAAAATTTGGTGAAAAGGCTGCCGCTCTTCTAGTCACTACCGCAATGAAAACTAAACGAAAATTGGGAATGGGAATAAAGCCGAGAAAAGGTTCGGTTTCTTTTAAAAAAGATATCGTGGGAAAAGTCTCGAGATCATTGAAAAAAACATTTGATAGAGATCAGCTTAATGATGTCAGGAATTTAAAGAAAACTTCATCGGCAGCTTTGCGCGCTGCACGATTAGCCATCAAGAAGGTGGGACGGAAACGAAAAATTCGAGTACCGAGAGTGATTCCCTTTGAAAAGAAAACAGGGGTTTTTTTACCCCTACTGCCCCTCTTAGGAGCTTTGGGGGCCCTCGGTTCGGTAGCTGGTGGTGCTAGCGCTGTTGCGAAAACCGTTATAGACGCAAAAAACGCGCAGAAAAAAATGGATGAACAAATACGTCATAATAGGGCAATGGAAGCTATTGGAAAAACGGGATCTGGGCTTTACTTAAAGAAAAATAATCACGGAGGATTCGGTTTATATTTAAAGAAAAAAACTCCCATTGATGCTACCCAATAGACCTCTAACGGATAAAGATTTAATTTTTTACGCTAAAAAGATAAAAATACCTTATTTTAGAGGTGTCTTTATGAGAGACACGCTTCCAAAACTTGGTCCAAACAAAAACGAATCGGCAATTTTGAATTTAGACGTCAAAAGTAATGCTGGAACACATTGGGTAGCATATGAGAAAAGAGGTAACAACGTTGAGTATTTCGATAGTTTCGGGGCGCTGAAGCCACCGAAAGAACTGATCCTATACTTGGGGAAACATGCTAATATCGTATACAACAATAACTCGTATCAAACATACGATGAAATAAATTGTGGACACCTCTGTTTGGAATTTTTACGTGGAAAAACCCTATAAAACAGAAGAAATTATCATATTTTTGCTCAGTCATGTCGCAGACGTTTACTTTGACGGGTAACGGTAGCTACATCTCCAAATCGTTTTTTCCGCCCCTTGAGCTAGATCCTCAGTACGATTATTCGCTAGCGTTAATTTCTCTATCTACTTGGAATTCAATTCCAAATATAGAGGGAGGACAGAACAAGCTATATTTCGTAGATCACAGAGGAAGCGAGATAGAAATTGAGATTCCGACAGGAGCATATGAGATTCGGGATATTGAGAATTACGTTCAGAAACAACTAGGAAGTTCGCTGGATAATCAGCAAGAACTAGACGAAATTTTTTCGTTGAAACCTAACAATAATACTTTAAAGTGTGAACTTAAATCTCTGTATAACGTAAATTTTAAACAGCCCGATACTATAGCTAAATTGCTTGGCTTTTCCAATAAAATATTGAAATCCGGAGATTTACATCAATCAGACCTCCGAGTAGAGATTGTGCAAGTGGTAACAATAAGAGTGGAGTGCAATTTAATTTCGGGATCATATTACAACAACGCACCTTCGCATACTCTTTTTGAGTTTATGCCTACAGTAGACCCGGGATACAGTATCAATATCGAACCTAGGAATCTAATTTATTTGCCTGTCAGTAGGAAAACCATCGACAATATTACAGTGCAACTTTTAGATCAAGATTCAAGATCGGTAAATCTCAACGGGGAAGAAATCATAATCAGATTGGAGCTGAAGAGAAATGGTGTTAGTTTTTGATGGTAGGTACCGACCATATAAAAGGAGTGTCGGTCGGTCGAGAAGTTCACAACCAGCAGAGCTGTACAAGAGTAGAGATCGTAATACGAGTCTTACACCTGAAAATCGCTTGTTCCTAAAATATCTCGGTTATCATGTCATTGACGCATCAAGTGTTCGACGTGCATCAGAAACCAAAGTTCGATGAATCTATTCAACGTTTAGAAGCACGCTCCTATTATCCGTTCGTAAAGTCCTTCATGAACAATGACATCGTAGAAATAACCGTTAATCAAGGGGACGCTTGGTTGTTGATGTATGATGCTGCAATTTTCGTAAAAGGTAAAATAAGCAAGAAATCAGGCACTGGTACTTGCAAGCTTGTAAACAATGGTGCATCGTTTTTCTTTGATTCTGTCTCATACGAACTTAATGGCAAAGAGTTGGAAATGGTGAGAGATCCTGGAGTTGTGAGTGCCATGAGGGGATATTTATGTTATTCTCCTAACGATGAAAAGTACTTGGTAACTTCAAGTTGGAGCTATCCCAAGGACAATGCGCCAATCTTGATTAAGGACGGAACATTCAGCGTAAGAATACCGCTTAAACATTTGTTTGGGCTCTTTAATGATTATCAATATGCCATTTGCGGTAAGCAAACAATAAGACTAATTCGAGCCCGCAACGACAATAATTGCCTGCTACTAGAGAAAGCTGCCGACTCCACTACAGAGTTGACAGCAGAATTATTGATTACCAATATAGAACTAAAAGTGAAACATATACAGCCAAACGATATGATTAGATTAGATCTCCTGCAATCCATAAAGCGAGATCAACCCATTATTATACCCTTTAGAAAGTGGGAATTACATGAATTGCCAACTCTTACGGCAAACTCTCGTAAAGAAATTTGGTCAGTGAAAACATCTGCAGCAGTGGAATCTCCTAGGTTTGTTGTAGTTGGTTTTCAAACTAATCGCAAAGAAAATAGCAAAAGCGATCCCACAAAATTCGATCACATAAGTATATCAGACGTTAGGTTAATTCTAAACGGTGAATATTTCCCATTTGAAAGGCAGAGGCTGGATTTCAAAAATAATGATTACTTAGAAGCTTACAATAGTTACATTGAATTTTATTCAAGTTTTATGGGCGTTCGTGAGAAACGTCCACTGCTAGATTACAAAGATTACAAAGATAACGTAACTCTGTTTGTTATCGACTGTTCTAGAAGAAATGAGACCCTTAAGACCAGCACTGTTGACGTCAAACTAGACATAGAAAGTGATGTCGGTTTTCCTAAAGACACTCGAGCGTATTGCTTAATTATTCACGACAGTCTTATGGAATATCTGCCGCTAAGCGAAGTAGTCAGAAACTTGATGTAAGACCGCTTACCTCAATAAACTCCCAGTTGCTAGTTTGACTCGGAAGAATGAAGATCGCAGTCGTAGACACTCAAGGGTTTATAATTGACGGACTTTTCTACCCCAAAGAATTGTCGATCAAAATTAACAATCAAATTTTACACCTGTTGATAAAACCCCCTAAGGATTATTATTTGCTAACTGCGGTGGATAGAAAGCAAGTATCTTATTTGGAACACAATTTTCATGGTTTATGGTATTCCAATGGATATGTGGAGTGCAATCATGTGCGAGAAATTTTAGAAGAGTTTCTTTTCGATGTCGACATCATCTACATCAAAGGATATCAGAAAGAAAAATTCTTGCAGACTATCGACATCGATCCTACGAAAATAATCAATATTGAGAAACTGGAGAATAATTTTGGAAATTTACCGAAATTCGAAAAAGATGTACCCCTTTGCTTGTATCACCTAAAACATTCTAAATATATGTGCAGTTTGAGAAATTGTGAAAAGTTGGACAGCTGGTTGAAGAATTTTCTATTTAAAAGGAATATCGAAGCGACGACTTCACAAGGGTTGAAGGAGTAAACGAAAAAATGTTTTTTAATATATATTTAAGTGTAGAATGTAATATCTAAAAATGTTAAAAATAAAGCAAAGCAATTTTTAATTGTTGTTTCATATTTCACCTTACACTTGAAATTTGAGAACAAATGAACTCGACACTACCCCTCCTCATAT
The DNA here is from genome assembly GCA_963920635.1 of Pseudeuparius sepicola. Classification (NCBI taxonomy): domain Eukaryota; kingdom Metazoa; phylum Arthropoda; class Insecta; order Coleoptera; family Anthribidae; genus Pseudeuparius; species Pseudeuparius sepicola. The sequence goes on from OY987303.1 coordinate 34,270,840, forward strand.
TTCACCTTACACTTGAAATATGATAACAAATGAACTCGACACTATCCCTCCTCATATTTCACCTTACACTTGAAATTTGATAACAAATGAACTCAGCACTTCCCCCCTCCAACAATACTTATATATAAATAACGATCTGCGGAATCTCTAGCCAGTAGTACTCGAATCGTGTATTAAAAATGGAACTAGTGTCATATAAAAATATTGATGACAGACTCAAATCGTTTGAGTCTTGGCCATCAAGTAGTGTGATTGCGGGGCAAAAACTGGCGGAAGCTGGTTTTTTCTATAAAAATAACGAAGATGTGGTTGAGTGTCCATACTGTCATATCGAAGGATATCATTGGGAACCTGAAGATAATCCTATGCTCGATCACGCAAGTTGGTCTCCGAGCTGTCCCTTTGTGTTACAAGGTGGTGATACTGATGCGGAATTACCTGAAATTCGCCCGAATGCCGTTCCCGAAGATGAGGTGTGGACTAGAAAAGTTGATGCTTATTCTCAAACTGAGCAAACTTGTAAAGATGAAGAAAAAAATTTATGTAAAATTTGTTTTTCTAACCCTATAGCGGTATTAATGTCTCCTTGCGGGCATTTAGTTTTTTGTATGGAATGTTCAACATCAATAAATAGATGTCCGTTGTGTAGACAAGTTATATGGAATAAAATGAGGGCATACCTCCCATGAAAACATTGTATTTTTTTCAATAATAAAAATTACAACAATGTTAATTTTTGACTGCCCCTTATCCTACCAAGAAAAAGCTTAAAGCGTCTAAGCGACTCAAAAAACGACTAGACGACTTGTACAAACGACTAAACGACTCGAAAAACGACTATAAAAACGACTAAACGACTCTAAAAACGACTAGACGACTCGAAAAACGACTAGACGACTCGAAACTATAAATAATGACGTATCTTTGTCGGATCAGTCAGACTCATTCATAATGCAAATCGAACAACAGCAAACATCGCTCCCTATTGAAAACTTAGATGTTCTGGCTGAGAAGCAGCTTAAGTCGAAACATGGTAAACTATTTCCAAATTCAATTCGTGCAATTTTTTGTGGTCCAAGTGGATGTGGAAAAACAAACGCACTTTTAACTTTAATATTTAACCAAAATGGTTTGAAATTTGAAAACGTGTATGTATATAGCAAATCGCTCTATCAGGAAAAATATCGGCTACTACAAGATGTTCTAAAAAATATTGATTGTATCGGATATTTTCCATTCAAAGCCAGCGATGATGTAATAGATCCATCTGATGCTCGAGAAAATTCCCTCATTGTTTTCGACGATGTGGCTTGCGACAAGCAAAATAAAATCAGGGAGTATTATTCTATGTGCAGACATAAGGGTATTGACGCGGTGTATCTTTGCCAGACTTACTCCAAGATACCCAAGCAGTTGATTCGAGATAACTGCAACTTTATAGTACTTTTTAAGCAGGATGAGACAAATCTCAGACACGTGTATGAAGAGCACGTGTCACCTGACCTAACCTTCGAACAGCTTAAAGATATATGTCGCCAGTGTTGGAATGATAATTATGGCTCTTTGGTAATCGTGAAAGACTTTAGCATAAACGAGGGACGTTATCGACAGGGATTCGACAAATATATAAGGTCTGGACAATAGCTTCTACGGATCATTAGCGCATCTGACGATATGCCGTTAACATCTCAAGAGCAAATTGCTGAAGCCCAACGCTCAAAAAAAATTAAAGATCTTACTCGCTCTATCAGGAAAAAGTATACGGCTTTAAACTTAGGTAGATTTGAAGAAGATGAGGTCTTGGAGAAGGTATTTCAACCTATTACCAAATCTATTACAAAAATTGAAAAAAATAAAAATGAAAGAGCGGAAAACATGAAGTTTGAACTCAAAAGAGATAATGATGGTTTATGTAAGGTTGAGAAAAAGGAAGGAAGCGTCGAAAAAAAGGAGGAAGAAAACGTTGAGGATAGAATCAGCAAGAAACTCGATAAGTTAATAGCAAGTATTAATAGAAACAAGCAACAATCCCTCAATGAGTCACATTATGAAGCTACCGTACCAACTGATAACGATACCGTTCTCAACGAATCATTTAACATGAGTACATTTCGACCGGAGGTTTTGGAGGAGTACTTGGATGCCTATCCCGAAATAGCTAAGAAGTACATTTTAGACCACAATGAAAAACTTCCAAAAATTGATCCGGTTTATGGACCCCTTTACAATGCGTCACAGTCACAATGGATGCTAGGAAAAAAAGTTATGAACTTCGATAAAAGTAGCGGAGACATTTTGATTGATGGACACCGCTATAAAGGTACGATGATCCACGTATAACTACTAAAGAGGAGAACGATAGGTATAGACATATTTTAGTTAATACCGAAGTTCATCTAAATACTCTTGGAAGACTGAAAGGCACAAATCGTTCAAAGTATGTTGATATCATAAAACCTTTCGTTACGACTTCAACATCTAAATCGAGGCCCCGTGCGAATACAATATCTGGCTCGGGTACTTCCGGGATGCATTGGATTTTCAATAAAAAACCCATAGAATACGTTTATTGGGATGATGCCAATGAATTAGTTGACCGTTTAAAATTGCTCGTGGCATCTAAAAACGCAGGCAATACATCGAATGACAACGAAATTGTAGCAATAATAAATGAGCTCAAAGAAGCTAATATAATCAGATAGATGCACAAAACGTGTTTAGTATCAAAATGAGCTTGAACAAGTTCGGACGTTCTTCCAAAGCGCCTAACGAAGTCAAAGTTTTTCGTACTCAGAATTTGTTTGCGGTAACCAAAGAAGGAGACTACGATCTTCAAAACCGTAAATTGTGCAACGTTGAACTACCGACTGAAGGTGGCGACGCCGCAACAAAAAAATACGTGGATGCTAGCTGTACTTCTATAATGAATTCGATCGATGAAAAATTTCAAAATATCTCTAAGATCTTTACAAGCAATTTCGATAAAAAGATTTCGAGCTTGAATAAGATAGTATTGAGTTCATCTTCGACGTCAAACGATAACACGACTCTACTCAATAAAAACGTTGAAAAAACTTCCGTGATTGACCAGAAAGTGACATCCCTGCAGACTCGAATCACTAATTTGAATATAGAATATCAAAATCGTTTAAAATCAATATCCATTCAACTTGATTCGCTAAATAGCGACTACAAAAAACTAACTACCATACTTAATAGTCTGGATGCAAAAGGATCGTCTCAAAAGAAATCGACATGAACTCCAATCACTCAAAAGAAAAAATTCAAATAGTTAATGAGCTTCATAAGCCTGCACGCAAAAATTATACTCGACGACGAACTATCATCAAGGGGCTGGACGATCTCTGGCAAGCCGATCTTGGACAACTTGATCAGTATAAATCCTATAATAGAAATTTTAAGTTTATACTTGTCGTTATTGATGCTTTCTCAAAATTTGTTTGGTGTAAACCGTTGAAAACGAAAACTGGAGAAGAGGTTACGAGAGCGTTTGCAGAGATCCTTAAAAGTTCAGGACGGCGGTGTCCGAAAAACCTTCAAACTGATCACGGAAAGGAATTTTACAACACTCATTTCAAACAGTTGATGGGAGCGTATAACATTAATCACTATAGCACATTTAGCGTCAAGAAAGCTGCCATTGTTGAAAGAGTGATACGTACTTTGAAGGAAAAGCTTTTTAAATTTTTCAGTTTGAGCGGAAAATATAGATGGATCGATGTATTGCCTACCTTGACAGATGATTATAATAGTCAAAAACATCGTACTACACAAATGAAACCTAAAGATGTAAGCAAAAGTTGCGAAAAGCGGTTATTAAAAAACGTCTATAGCCACTTGAAGACTTGTGGTAATAGAAAATTTAATGTTGGTGATATAGTTAGGATCAGCAAAATGAAGCACGTTTTTAACAAAGGTTATACCCCCAACTGGACTACTGAATTGTTTAAAATTGTGAGGGTTCAAATCACCAATCCCGCAACATATTTGCTTGAAGATATGAACGGAAGTCCCATAAAGGGTGGATTCTACGCTGAAGAACTACAGAAAACGGTTAATCCCGACGTCTATCTAGTTGAAAAAGTGTTACGTAAGAAAGGAAAAAAAGTTTTAGTTCGGTGGCTTGGTCTTGACAAATCTCACGACTCGTGGATAGAGAGCAATAACGTTTTATAAAAATTTAGAGGGGGTAGATGGAAGGGGAGAGAGTGGAGGGGGTAGAGTAGAGGGGGTAAGAGTAGTGGGGGTAGAGTAGAAGGGATAGAGTGGAGGGGAGTATACTATAAGAGACAGCTACATAAAAAAATACTACTTACCTTCAAGAAATATCTACAGTAGCAGTTCGAATATTTTAAAAATGAGTGACAGTGCTTACGCTTCCGAATTTAGTGAAGATACAACATCTGTAGATGCTGCCAACGATGATGATCTTATTCTAAATACGTGCTTTGTGTTGAAGCCCAATCATGTGTTTACTGTTCATTGTGGATTGAGCGCCGCACGATATTTCACTCCAGCTATCAAGATTGTTAACCACCTAGATACGCAAGGTTTCGCTAATATTTTATTAGATCGCCTCGAATGGAACGAGGTAATTCTAATTTTGACAGGATGCGTCGAAGATTTTTTCAATAAACCTAATTCGTCTGCCATATCGAGGAGATTTGTATCCAATGAAAATGTTAGAATTAATACAATGATTAGAGTGGATGGGTTAAAAGTTGCTATGCTTTCAAAGGAGGGCGTCGACTCCTACTTTTCTCATTCAGATATTTTAGAATTAATAAGCCTCGATAAGATAGTTTCTTCTAAAATCGATGTAATGTTAAAACTAAATATTTGCGAACATTATTTAAACTTTTTAGATACAGTAAATATGCTTTTGTTTAGATGTAATTACATGTTGAATCCTATAGATTTAATTACAACATTATTTAGTTCAACGCTCAATTTAGAAATGTATTGTATTTTTGAATTTTTTAATTTTAGTAGAGATAAGTTTTTAATTGACTTGTATAACAGAAGGTATTTTTGAAATAAAACAATATAAAAATATAAATGGTTTTTATTTCTTAAACATATATACATACAAACAGTAATACAAATCGTGCGAATACTAAAGGTAAGTAAGATATTCTGCTTCTAAAACAGTAATACAAATCGTGAGAATAGTAAAGGTAAGTAAGATATTCTGCTTCTAAATAGTTGCTCGGAAAGTAAAAAAGTGGTGTTAATCTATTATACTATAATGACCCCAAGGAAGCGTATCGTGAGAATGCTTTAATAAAAATCGCTTATCATCAAAAGGATTAAGGGCGATTTTTTTCTGTTGCACGCTGTAGACATCGTGGTTGTAAGATCTTATACAGCGTTGTGTTTCACTATTAATTTTAAAATTTTGAAGGGCGTGCAAATAATCTTCAAACCGAATTTTTTGTTTAACTACATTATATTTAACACCCTTAGCCTTCTTAACGCATGTTCCACCTTGAACTTTATAAGTGTATTGTTTAGAACGTAAGCCGACAAAGTGAGTCATGATTTTTCCGTTATTCTCATCTTTCATAAGGCCCGGCACTTTTTTATTCGCAGATGGTATATTATATGGGTTGTCAGCTAAATAGTCGCTGGTATCAAACCGATGTAGATCTCTTTTTATAACATCTTCGTACACATCTTGGCAATGTATTTCATAAATCAATGAATCCGTGTCGGTATATAGCAGCTTACATTCAGACGGTTGAAATTTCCGAAGCATATATCCATAATGAAAATCATAAACACAAGTTTTCGTAATCTCTAGAATTGCTGCTCCAATATAGAGGGGTTTATTGAAAATTATTTGTGATTTGTTTAATTCTACGCTAATCAAGCATTCGTCGAAGATCGTTCTACTTCTAAAGTGTGGACTAGAAATTAGATTTTTTGCACCATATCTACCCTCCCATTTTCGAACTAATTTGACTACGCGATGTTTTCTTATATTCTCCATCGTTTTGCCGTAGACCGCGTTATTCATTAGCTTGAAAAGATTTTTTTCAAATTCGTTTTTGGCCTGCGAGCGGAGTCGTGTATTGACATCTATATATGGTTTCAACCACGGTGCCTGACTGAATTTTAAAACACGATGTATTTTTTTAAGCACTAACCCATTATTCATAGCTTGTTTTAAGTTCCTATAATGTAAAATATATTTCTCTTTAGGATGTAAGGTTGTCATAAGTTTTGATAATTTCGAATTTTTGGGGGTACTATGTTCGGCACAAAACGGAAGATCTTTGTGTAAGTCATGCAGACGTTCCGGATAGTCTAAATCTACCTCAAGCATATAGCCTATTGGACCTTCGTCGGGAACGGTAGTTACATCGATATTTGAATCGATCCATTCAAATTCTCCGTATGGAAGGTATTCACTCATGGCCCAACCGTATAAATTGTTTACATCTAAATAGAGGAGATACTTTGAAATTTCGTTGGATTTAAAATTCTCCATATATTTGTTGTTTGCCTCTGCAAAGCGATTGCAACATTGGCTTATACCTCCTCTTATAGATTTCTCAAAAAACATTAGCATATCTATATCTTGAAAAGATTCAAGCCTACACCCCGTATATTTGAGCATACAATCCCAAGTGTATCCCGGAACTGTGTAATAATGTGCAGGATCCAACCCGTAAGTCTCGTGACATGTTTTACGAAAATTTTCAAAAACGTCGACTAACAGCATCACATCAGTTTTAAGGTACAAATCTGAATATTCACCTAAATTTTTAATATTAAACTTTTTCCAAACGTTTTGAGCATGTATATACTCATTTTCATCAATATTAACATTGTTTAGTTTGCTATAAAAATCATCAATTTTAGGTAAAGATGTTTCCTCTAGTCTTTCAATTGTGTCTATATAGTCATAAGGAAAAATACCTTTTCGGGTTAACAATTCGAAATTTTCTTTAGGTAAACCGCGAAACATATTTCTGGTATTTATTAAATTCCTTTCATTGAGATTTGAGACTAGAGTGCTCAGTGATGAGTTCATAAATCTAAAGGAATCTATAAATCGAAATCTAATATTAGTATTATTATCAAATATTGTGAAACTAATATACTGTTCTTTGTTTACGGGAAACAATGAGACATTATTTCTCTTCGCTAAATCTCTAATTATAAAATGACTATCGTATCCAGAAAGGTTGTGAAAGATAACGGGAATTACAAAAGAATTGGTATAATTTAGATTACATTGATTATGCGCATATCCCCTGAAGTTACCTGTCAGGTGACAATGGTCTCGCACTATCTTATCGGTAAGCTGGAAATTTTTATTGCAAATATGACATGACTTTGTAGCGTCCTTGAGACTTACGACTTGATTCATTGGTTTCACGTTTTTCAATTTTGATGATACTGCAGCGGCGACTTCAGCCAACTGGTCTGCGAACCAACTCATACAGTCTGTATTTCGATAGCTTTTGTAATAAGAGAGACTATCATCATAACTGCATTTAAAGAAATATCCTGCACTAAACGCTTCATGCTTCTGATATTTTTCAGTCTTTAGCGTTCGTTGGGAATCATTGTATGGTTTTAAGATAGACTCAAAATCGGAGTACATTAAAAATGGAACGCTTTCTTTGTTAACGTAGTTTTTAAATTCAATATATTTTTCCGTAGGGAAAATTATTTTACATTCATTCATTTTTTCACATTCATCGGTATGCTCTTCCAACTTTTGTTGCGTTTGAAAGTAATTTAAACATCTGTCACAGAGAAACTTTTTACACCGATGCTTATTTAATTGCTTATATATTAGTCTAGACATATCCTTTATCAAAACGTAGTGATATTTTATTTCAACATTTTCATCGTCGTTGGTGTCCCAGTTATCGTAATTTAGTTTAGGAAAATATTTATCTTGAATTAATAAGAGGTTAACGTGTTTGTCTACTTTCTGTTTGGTTAGACGACTGGGCACAACAGAGAAATTATATTTTGTATCCATCTCTAAACAAAAAACATTAATTGAGATGTAGTTGAGTTTTTCAAATTTTGCAATTTGAGGAATAGTCATTGGAAACTGGATTCCAGTTAAATTCAAAATATCGGAATAGTGAGGGTACGAAGAAGTTCTACAGGTTTTTTTGTTTGTCGGATATAGACCAGCTACTATGCTCCAGGCAAAACATGCCTCATCTTGATTTTGTATATTCAAGCAAGCATTTTCAAATTCGACTTTCTCCCCGTACCTTGTTTCAATTATTCTAAAAGATAAAATTTTATGTTTTTCACCAACCACTAACTCTCTTGCACTCACAATTTCTTTTACGAAGTTATTTTCGTTCAACTGTTTCAGAAAAGACATATTTCAATATTATTCAAGCACTGTTGACTGGGTATAGTGAGCTCTCCCAACGGCGTCCTGCTTATATCCCCAATGCCCCCCCACCTAAATGCTACGTCAACTGTTTTAGTGCAAACATCTGCATAATTTTTGCTTACGTTTTTTATATCAAGGTGCCACGTGTCAAGGTGATGAGATCACTGACCTTCAGGTTAACAAGGTGACCTCTTAAAGTTCATTGACCCTCAGGTCAAGGTTAACTGTGACCTCTTAAAGTTCATTGACCTTCAGGTCAAGGTTAAAAAGGTGATCTCTTAAAGTTCATGGACCGGTCAAGGTTAACAAGGTGACCTCTTAAAGTTCATTGACCTTTAGGTCAAGGTTAACAAGCTGACCCCTTAAAGTTCATTGAACCCGCGGGTCAATGACCCCTTAAAGGTTATCGATCTGGTAACCACTTGACCTCTAGCTTCAGGTCAAGGTTAATGGAACGTGACCCCTTAAAGTTCATTGAACCCGCAGGTCAAGGTTATTTTCAAATTTCCCGCCTTGGTGGCCATATTGACGTCACTTCCGTTCCCAGAAAAAGTGCCACGTGTCAAGGTGACCCCTTAAAGTTCATTGACCTTCAGGTTAAAAAGGTGACCTCTTAAAGTTCATTGACCTTCAGGTCAAGGTTAATAAGGTGACCTCTTAAAGTTCATTGACCGGTCAAGGTTAACAAGGTGACCCCTTAAAGTTCATTGAACCCGCAGGTCAAGGTCATTTTCAAATTTCCCGCCTTGTCGGCCATCTTGTGACGTCACTTCCGCCCTGGAGTCCCCTTTGCTATACTACTATTAGGTTTATATTAGGTCACGTTTTTGCACAGAATCACTCTATGCCCCACACTTAAGTTGTTCGACGTGATGTAGACTTCACGACACGTTTTCTTATTTTACATAGCTTACAGGGCTATTGTTTTTGTATTTTGCCAAGAGGTGAAATCGGGAAGTCGCTAGAACTTTTGTATTTTATTAATGTTACCTTTTATTTTGTAAATATTGTACAGTAAATTTATAAGACAGGGTTTAGTCAAGATAATAGGTCATTTTGGTTATCAATTTTTAATCTATTTCATAGTCAGGGGTCATTAAGTCAAAGTTACGTCTCGTAATTTTTCTTGAGATTATAACGTCAGGTATAAGTAAACTTTAAGTCACGAATCTGTACAGATTGCTCATAATTTATTTTATATAGCTATTGTTTAGTAACTTAGGTAACACTGAACCTTGTAAAAGCATCGATTTTTCGACTGCAGTGTTTTCGGAGACAGTTCGTTGTGTTTTCTGTTACATGCACTCCGGTACGTGAGCGAAGCACGTAAGCGAGACAGTGGCGGACTAAGTACCAGCACACCAACCTTACAACCCGGCTTAGAGTAGTGAGCACGCCTTCTAGCACCAGCTCGGACACCCACGACCCGCTCGAGTCTCGAGGCCTAGCCGAGGTCCTAATCCACGAAAAAGGAGCTTGGAGCGTTGGTGGCCACTACTCAGCTTTAATTTGGGAAGGTTTCAAGGTACTCTATGAGATCCAATAGTCAAAATTTTTGAAGTGCTCGTAAATAAGACTTTAATTGCTCACGTGAACTTTTCGTGCTATTAGTGTTGTCGAACATCTCTGATTTTGTATTTTTAAGATCGAACATTTTTCACAGTATTTTCTCTACCTTTCAACAGTAACAAATCCTAATTGTAAACAATAAAATTCACTGCTCAATTACCAACTTTATTATAAACATTTTCATGTACAAATTACAACTTGTAAATATATTGTAAATAGAAAACTGTGCTTTTTATTTAACCATTTAATAGTTCAAGCTTCTGTCGCTCAAACATAACAATTTGTAATATACTATGTTTCACTTTTAGTTCAATGCTATTAATTGTCAATTCTGCCGTTAATTCTACCATCGTGCCTAGCGTTTGTTTCAACATCAAATTTCATTTCATTTCGTTTCATTTCGTTTCATTTCGTTTCATTTCGTTTCATTTCGTTTCATTTCGTTTCATTTCGTTTCATTTCGTTTCATTTCGTTTCATTTCGTTTCATTTCGTTTCATTTCGTTTCATTTCGTTTCATTTCGTTTCATTTCGTTTCATTTCGTTTCATTTCGTTTCATTTCGTTTCATTTCGTTTCATTTCGTTTCATTTCGTTTCATTTCGTTTCATTTCGTTTCATTTCGTTTCATTTCGTTTCATTTCGTTTCATTTCGTTTCATTTCGTTTCATTTCGTTTCATTTCGTTTCATTTCGTTTCATTTCGTTTCATTTCGTTTCATTTCGTTTCATTTCGTTTCATTTCGTTTCATTTCGTTTCATTTCGTTTCATTTCGTTTCATTTCGTTTCATTTCGTTTCATTTCGTTTCATTTCGTTTCATTTCGTTTCATTTCGTTTCATTTCGTTTCATTTCGTTTCATTTCGTTTCATTTCGTTTCATTTCGTTTCATTTCGTTTCATTTCGTTTCATTTCGTTTCATTTCGTTTCATTTCGTTTCATTTCGTTTCATTTCGTTTCATTTCGTTTCATTTCGTTTCATTTCGTTTCATTTCGTTTCATTTCGTTTCATTTCGTTTCATTTCGTTTCATTTCGTTTCATTTCGTTTCATTTCGTTTCATTTCGTTTCATTTCGTTTCATTTCGTTTCATTTCGTTTCATTTCGTTTCATTTCGTTTCATTTCGTTTCATTTCGTTTCATTTCGTTTCATTTCGTTTCATTTCGTTTCATTTCGTTTCATTTCGTTTCATTTCGTTTCATTTCGTTTCATTTCGTTTCATTTCGTTTCATTTCGTTTCATTTCGTTTCATTTCGTTTCATTTCGTTTCATTTCGTTTCATTTCGTTTCATTTCGTTTCATTTCGTTTCATTTCGTTTCATTTCGTTTCATTTCGTTTCATTTCGTTTCATTTCGTTTCATTTCGTTTCATTTCGTTTCATTTCGTTTCATTTCGTTTCATTTCGTTTCATTTCGTTTCATTTCGTTTCATTTCGTTTCATTTCGTTTCATTTCGTTTCATTTCGTTTCATTTCGTTTCATTTCGTTTCATTTCGTTTCATTTCGTTTCATTTCGTTTCATTTCGTTTCATTTCGTTTCATTTCGTTTCATTTCGTTTCATTTCGTTTCATTTCGTTTCATTTCGTTTCATTTCGTTTCATTTCGTTTCATTTCGTTTCATTTCGTTTCATTTCGTTTCATTTCGTTTCATTTCGTTTCATTTCGTTTCATTTCGTTTCATTTCGTTTCATTTCGTTTCATTTCGTTTCATTTCGTTTCATTTCGTTTCATTTCGTTTCATTTCGTTTCATTTCGTTTCATTTCGTTTCATTTCGTTTCATTTCGTTTCATTTCGTTTCATTTCGTTTCATTTCGTTTCATTTCGTTTCATTTCGTTTCATTTCGTTTCATTTCGATTCATTCGATTCATTCGATTGATTCGATTGATTCGATTGATTCGATTGATTCGATTCATTCGATTCATTCGATTCATTCGATTCTTTCGATTCATTCGATTCTTTCGATTCATTCGATTCGATTCGATTCGATTCGATTCGATTCGATTCGATTCGATTCGATTCGATTCGATTCGATTCGATTCGATTCGATTCGATGGGATTCGATGTAATTCGATGTGATTCGATGTGATTCGATGTGATTCGATTTGATTCGATTTGATTCGATTTGATTCGATGTGATTCGATGTGATTCGATTTGATTCGATTTGATTCGATGTGATTCGATGTGATTCGATTTGATTCGATGCGATTCGATGCGATTCGATGCGACTCGATGCGACTCGATGCGACTCGATGCGACTCGATGCGACTCGATGCGACTCGATGCGACTCGATGCGACTCGATGCGACTCGATGCGACTCGATGCGACTCGATGCGACTCGATGCGACTCGATGCGACTCGATGCGACTCGATGCGAGTCGATGGGACTCGATGCGACTCGATGCGATGCGACGCGATTCGATGCGACGCGATTCGATGCGACGCGACGCGACGCGACGCTACGCTACGCGACGCTACGCTACGCTACGCTACGCTATGCTATGCTATTCTATGCTATGAGTAGTATAGCAAGGGGTACTCCAGGGCGGAAGTGACGTCACAAGATGGCCGCCAAGGCGGAAAATTTGAAAATGGCCTTGACCTGCGGGTTCAATGAACTTTAAGGGGTCACGTTCAGTTAACCTTGACCTGAAGGTTATCTAGAGGTCAAGGGGTTACCAGATCGATAACCTTTAATGGGTCCTGTGGTTGTCAATTAAGTGAGACCGATGATCTTTAAGGGGTCACCTGAAGGTTATTAATCTCGTGTTGACACGTGGCACCTTGAATTGCAAAAAACTTTGCTCGCAGTTGACGGAAGTGACGTCAATATAGCAAAAAATGCGGGCAAATTGAAAATGCGATGGGGTTACCTTGACATGAAGGTCACATATAAGTTAAAGATTTCTAAGGGGTCACCTTGGAGACCAATGAAATTTAACGACAATGATCTCGTGGTCACCTTGACACGTGGCACCTGGATTCAACCTTGAAAAATTTAACTTTGTTCGCAGTTGACGGAAGTGATGTCAATATGTCAAAATTTCGGGGAATTTAAATAGTTGGTGAATGAGCTGGCGAGTTTCTAAAACTTTAAAAGCCGTAATTGGATGGCAAAAATTGCGTTACGGAGAAACAATTTTTAGTTGAAGAATTAGTAAGTACATCTGGAAATTAGCAGAGGACAAAAATTGCTTGGGTCTGAGAACAACAAATATTAAATTTTGCGAAGAGGCTGCATCTTATAAGAAAAAGTTACAATCTGAACTAAGAATCTTTATAAATAAAATCTAGTCATTGTCAAAAAATTCCACAGCCGTGTAGTATCTCACTTCTATACGGTATAGGTATGCACAGACGTGTTTCCGGGAACACATCTGTACAGGGTGTCCCACAACTGTTGGAAACAAATTTAACTAGAGATTCTTTGGCTAAAAATAAGACTTTTTTTCCTATAAACATATGCTCTATCTTCCTTCGTTTTCGACATACAGGGCGTTGAAAATTAAAAAAAATCGATATTTTTAAAGTTTATTTCTAAACAAATTGTATCGCTTTGAAATTTGGTATGTATTAGCAGTTTAGTCACCATTGTGAACAATATGAGCTCCAAACTTCCATCAGTGGCGTAGATACGGGGTTTCAACTTTTTCTTTAAAAAATGTGCTTAGCGGCAAGTACCTATTTCCAAAAAGTAAAATTACATTCTCCAATGCACTACGAACAAAAAATGTCTCTTGGTATTTTTGCGTATTTCGCTTGGTTGCGTCACAAAACGCATTTTTGTCAACCAATACTTATTAATTCTTGAGAAAATGAAAATAAAATAACTCAGTTTTCGTTTATCATCCAAAAGATTCTCGCGAGGTAGAGCTGCAGATATCCTCAACGCAGATTTATATCTAGACGAATTTAACAAAAACCATATTTAAAATTGACGTGATTAGATCCCAGAGGCTACCAGGCGAAAAGCCGTGTTACCGACCCAGCTAATGCGTTTGGTGACAAGTAATGTGATACTTTTCCATCAGAAACCGTGTGCGAGCGACACCTATGGGTAAGAAACTTGCAGAAACGTGGAATCTAGGTTCCGAACAGCCGGGTCACCTGTCGGCAAAAATCTAAACGCCACAAAACTATTACAGAAACGTACTTGTATCAACATTAGTACTTCTAGGTCCCATTCAACAGGTGGATTTACATGGATATTAAAATTTACCTAGAGCGCTGTCGACACATGAATATTAAAATTAACCTAGAGCACTTGATATTTTTAAGATCAGATTAATAAGAATTTCCAGTGCGGTTGCTTTACGCTAATTCCTCATATTTTTTCCACCATTTAAGTTCATTTTAGTAGGCACATTAATGTTAAGAAATCGAAAGAATGTTGAAAAAGTATCAAGTTGTATGTCTAAAGCTATCGTTTTATCACTCCTATATGGAGTTAGACACTCAAGACGAGATGGAAGTCGAGGTGACTCGAGATTCCACCAAGTCATGGCTGCGAAGAAGACCGATGGGGTGAAGGCGCTGCTACCGAATCCCAATCTTGGGGTGAAGATCAATCCTGAGACAAAGGTTGAACTCAAGACCAATCCTGGGGGCACAGACCACTACTGGGGACATCTGGAGCGAGGAGGGGTGCTACCAACCAAGGGCGGTGGAGACTACCACAACATTTAAAAGCAAGAACGAATCATATATTTACAAAAATATCAAAGATTTCAACGAAATCTTTGTACAAGTACCGGTCGAATATTTGACCCATTCCTACAGCCTTTATTTTTCAAGAAAAAATAAAAAGTTGTATTGAACCGCTAGGATCTGTTATCAGATGAAACAAATGAGCATCGCAAAGTTGTGAAAAAACTTTTTATGGAACACCCTGTATATTTAGGATTTTTTTTTATTACGATATATACATGTTTGATTTCGCATGATAGTACATGATATAAATAATCGCAACCCTTCAGTATAACTTTAGGTTGATTTTTTTAAAAAATAAAGGTTGTAGTAATGAGTTAAAATGTACGAGAACACCCTGTACATGGTTCAATAGCTCTCAATGTTATCAATATAAAAATTTCGATCTTTTTTTAATATGACAAACTCAACTAATAAAAATTTACGCAGTCTAGTGCATTGCTACTAAAACTTGATACTTCCGTTCGTTCATCCTAGATTACAACGGATAAAATAATAAGATACTTAAATTACTTTCACACATTTTGTTGGAATTAATAGTATAAAGTTATAGTTTTACGTTTTTACAGAGTATATTTTTTTAAATTATGTTTCTCGGAAGCTAGGAAATGCAAATATCAACGTCAAAAAATGAAAAGAAAGTGTTTTTTCGACGACTATGCAAGATTGCAAGAACAGAACACCGGATCTAATCAATCGAGGTAAAAAATCTATTTCATGCAGTCGACGTTTCGCAAAAATTTATTTGCATCTTCAGGACTCTAAAAATACAGTAAGTTATACAATGTGCAATGGAGTTGCCTAAGAGTATATAAAAAAAGGAAAAAAAAGTACTTACGCTTAAATTGTGATTCTTCCTGGTCACTTAAAATTAAACATAATAACATAATAATAGGTAAAGACATGAACAAATTAAAACAGTGTTAAAATGCATACATTCAGACCAAAACTGCGAAAATACCTTAATACAGTTCGGCTATATCAAATCATAAAAAATAGCAACCCAAACAAAAAAGCAACTAAGGCACAAAAAATCTTTAAAGACCGACTGAAGGAGAGAATAAAGTTAATGTAATAGATAACACTTGAAGAGAACAATGAAATATTTATATATATTATTTATACATTTTTAATTTGTCTAAAATATTGAAGTAAGATGTACTTAAGCCTTCTAAATCGGTTCTTTTGTTTACTGAATTTTTGTGTTGTCTAATACACAACATTTCGCAAATTAAACGTTTTTTGTATATTCTTTGTTCACTTAATATTGACGTTTCATCAAAGTTAAAACAATGTCGAGTATTCACTCTATGTTCGAATAAAGCAGTGGCATTTGTTTTTTAAGAGTAATTCTTTTCATCGTTCTTGTGTTCGTATAATCTCTGCTTTAGGTATCTGCCTGTTTGACCTATGTTAGACTTGAAAGATTTTTCTGTTTTTTTTTCTTTCAAGTCTAATGTTATATATAAGATTCCTTGCAAAAATTGTAATAAATGTTACATAGGTCAAACAGGCAGATACCTAAAGCAGAGATTATACGAACACAAGAACGATGAAAAGAATTACTCTAAAAAAAAACAAATGCCACTGCTTTAGTCGAACATAGAGTGAATACTGGACATTGTTTTAACTTTGATGAGACGTCAATATTAAGTGAACAAAGAATATACAAAAAACGTTTAATTTGCGAAATGCTGTGTATTAGACAACACAAAAATTCAGTAAACAAAAGAACCGATTTAGAATGTTTAAGTACATCATACTTCAATATTTTAGACAAATTAAAAATGTATAAATAATATATATAAATATTTCATTGTTCTCTTCATGTGTTATCTATTACATTAACTTCCTTCTCTCCTTCAGTCGATCTTTAAAGATTTTTTGTGCCTTAGTTGCTTTTTTGTTTTGGTCGCTATTTTTTATGATTTGATATAGCCGAACTGTATTAAGGTATTTTCGCAGTTTTGGTCTGAATGTATGCATTTTAACACTGTTTTAATTTGTTCATGTCTTTACCTATTATGATGTTATTATGTTTAATTTTAAGTGACCAGGAAGAATCACAATTTAGGCGTAAGTACTTTTTTTCCTTTTTTATATACTCTTAGGCAACTCCATTGCACATTGTATAACTAACTGTATTTTTAGTGTCCTGAAGATGCAAATAAATTTTTGCGAAACGTCGACTGCCTGAAATAGTGATTTTTCATCTAATTCCGATCCAGACCCCAAAATAGTCTACGTTCAAAAATATAAAAAGGATCGTCCATATACTTTGCTTAAAAAATCTATGCTCCAATTTCTTAGGTCGTCAATCTGATGCGTCAGCTAGATCGAAAAATGCAACTCTACAAAAAGAAAATATTTCGCATGAAAACCAAAAAATTGTTGAAATCTTATGTACGTTGAAAACACATTTTTTTCTACTGATATATCTTATGTGGATATACAACGTTTGGATTTTTAAAACAGAGAGCACTCGATATTTTTAACTTTTTTTCAGATCATTAGAAATTTTGACTAAAAATGATAGTATAAAATTACCAGTCAAAAAATTATCCCGCTGTACCCGCTTCCTTGCACTTTGACTTCCCAATTCGCGTTAGAACCTCCCACCCTATACTAAAAACAACGTTGAAAAAGTTAATTGGGGTCTACAAATATTTTTGGGTATGCTAGCTAAAAGCTGCCAAATGCCAAATATATTTTTCAATTTTTGTTGCATCTTTATCTTATAATAACATACCCTCAGAGTCCAAACTATTTTAAAAACATTCAGTCACTGCAATCCTTTTCGTTACACGAGTTATATTCACCTAGAAATTGATATCAGTTAAATATTTTGACAGGGTATTCTAATATCTTTGTTATTTTAAAGGCTGCTGCCAATGGAAATTTTTTGATCTACACTAGTATACCGACCACTTTCTTCGACTTATGTTCCATTTCTCAGTTTTTCCTTCAAAATTATATCAAAATATACATACTACACTAGAATCCTCTTCAAATTTTAGTTTTGACGTCTTTTTAACAGATTTTTGGCACATTCACTTGGGATCATAACAGATTTTATTCGCTGTGAAAAACAAATTTGTCCGGTTTATTTCATGTTTTTGTCAACATTTTAATCCTACAATAATATAGGTACCGACCACTTTCTTCGACTTATGTTCCAATTCTCAGTTTTTCCTTCAAAATGATATCAAAAAATACATACTATACTAAAATCCTCTTCAAATTTTATTTTGACGTCTTTTTAACAGATTTTTGGCACTTTCACTTGGGATCATAACAGATTTTATTCGCTGCGAAAAACAAATTTGTCCGGTTTATTTCATGTTTTTGTCAACAATTAAAAGTACAGGCTTCCTCATGTTAAAGTACTCGTTTTAATACGCGCATTGGAATTATTCTTTAGTTGACCATGATTTATCATTTTTGAGATTAATTAAAATATTGTCATCATGTAGATATCTGTTACCAAATTATGATAAACTTTGCCTGTCAAAAACTATCCCTCCCCACTCTCAGAGAGAATTATAACGATAAAATTGAAATATAGCGACATCTATTGATTAAAACACATTTCATAAAACAGTGCAAACCCGCAAGTATAATCGCATAACAGATTACTGCTTAAGAACTTTACTGTCCATTTATACAAGAATTGTAGTCCTCCAGGTGGCATAGGTTTAAAACGCATCAATCAATTTAAAATGAAGGACGTGGAACAATAAAAATACAAAGTAATCTTTAATACGGTCCTGTGCAAAACCAAAAATTGTGTCTTTTTTGGATAGCCCATTCAATTTGGAACAAAAAGAGCCTCTAGCTATATTTTTATTTCTACTACAGTTTCTTCGTAATTTCGGATTTTTTAAACTAGTGCCAAGGTGATTATGCTATAGCATTTAAAATAAAATTATTTATATCTACGCCGCTGCTCATCTAAACAGGTCAAAATTATTGCACAACCAATAATATGTATCAAATTTTGTTGTAATTCCTAAACGGGCTCGAAAGAAATTTAAAAATATATGTTAAGCGAAGTCTACCTTGTGTTTTCGGCCCTGCCTTTAAATGCGACTCACCCTGTATAACAGGTTTGAAAATGGTTGCAAAGTGCAAAATCTCGTTGCAAAAATCATCCCACAGATGTTATAAATAAATGGAAAGTAACGTTCTGGAATGTAGAACCTAATATTTTTATTGGAACGGAGTTTGTTGACAGGCTACTTCAACACCACTGATCTGTCAAATTTGACGGCAGTATAAAAATTCTCGTAGGTAATCTAACCTAACCTATTCAGTAATCGGTGGTAGGTAATATTCTTACCATATATAGCTTGTTAAGTTGTGAGTCCTCCATGCCAAGATACTTATATGAATAAAAAGGAAAGAACTGTTGTAAGCATGTCAACAGAATTACTAGATATAAATGAATGTTTCCTTAAAGAAGCATATAAAATAGTTCTGAATCGTTTAGTGTTTAGTGAATTATAAGAATTAGTTATCAAATAATAATAATTCTCACCCTCATAATACAACCAAACTAAGAGTAGGTACCCCAGAAACAAATGCTTGTGCGGAGGAGGGGTGGCAATTACTATTGTCTTTGAGAGACTAGGATAGCATTCGCTCTACTTGAAAAAAGCAGCTAGTGTATTTTTTAATCGTTTATTTAACCCAAGCAACAATGAACTGCCGTTCGTAGATGTTTATTTTAGAAGTGTACCTTTATTTTCTTAATATTTTTGTAAACCATTGTCGTTCAATCAGTAGTCTCTGAATGATTCTAATAATCAATTTCACAATCAATAATGAATAACATTTTGTTATATAGTAAATCATAGATTTTTAATGGGTGAACTATTCCGTGTCAGAAAACGAACGATTTTTAGGTATCATTCTAATTTTATAGTACGCAAAACTTCTAAATAAATTTAGCATCGGGTACCTGGGCGAAAGGAATCCATTTTATAAGATATTTCAACACAAATTGTGAATTCTACTACATAGATGCAATTTACACAAATAAGCAACTGATTATTTCGGAGATATTCGAATGAACCTTTTTTTGAAAGGTCTTATAAAACCGCTTCTTTTTGCTACCGTTTTGAAAATGCAAATCCAGGGCTTCTTATATCCTCGTTCTAATTCAAACCATTTAGCGAATTTTTTATTTAAAATCTGACATCACGGTGTTAATCGGAACATCCAGTATACCAAACAATGACGTCAGAACTTATAGACAGGTTTGTTTTGATAAACGCTTGACGCCCAGAACTAATCACAATCTAAGCGCTCCATTAAATTATTAAGAAAATGACGCGAGATTGTCAGAAATTGCCCCTTTTTGTCCAGCCGTAGCGAACTTATTTCGACTGTGGGCTCGGAGGCTGGCGTCGTTAGACCATCCCCCGGGTCTTCAGGTGAGGTTCCGATGCTTCCGGCGCCCCCAAACAAGAAAAAACATGCGATATCTAAGTGTGATTCGGGAGGAACTACAACCGAGAATCATCGGGTGTACAGTAGGCTGACTTTCTGTCTTTGTTTGAAGCATGTTGTTAGAGTAGTATGGATATATTTAATCTTGGAGTCAAAATAAAGGGCATTTTAACAATGGGGCACCACGTCTATAGGTTTTGACGTCATTGATACAAAATTTTAGTCAAAAATATACCGGGAGTTACTTTCTGCAAGGTGCCAAAAGAGGAATTTTAAAGGTATATGGTGAGTGAATTATGCTATAGAATTGCTTCAAAAAGTCGAACGGTCAAAGGAAGAAGAGACTCGAAGCGACTATGAAAAACGACTAGACTACTCTAAAAGCGTCTAAACGACTCGAAAAGCGACATACCATGGAATACCATCGAATGCCATGGAATACCATCGAATACCATGGAATACCATCGAATACCATGAAATACCATCAAAGACCATCAAATACTATCGAAAACCACGGAATACCATAAATGGTCTTGGATACCCCTATATGAAAAATTTGCCTCGGGGCGAGCATAAAAGGAAATTATCGATACCGTGATCGATGCTATGCTATGCTATGCTATGCTATGCTATGCTATGCTATGCTATGCTATGCTATGCTATGCTATGCTATGCTATGCTATGCTATGCTATGCTATGCTATGCTATGCTATGCTATGCTATGCTATGCTATGCTATGCTATGCTATGCTATGCTATGCTATGCTATGCTATGCTATGCTATGCTATGCTATGCTATGCTATGCTATGCTATGCTATGCTATGCTATGCTATGCTATGCTATGCTATGCTATGCTATGCTATGCTATGCTATGCTATGCTATGCTATGCTATGCTATGCTATGCTATGCTATGCTATGCTATGCTATGCTATGCTATGCTATGCTATGCTATGCTATGCTATGCTATGCTATGCTATGCTATGCTATGCTATGCTATGCTATGCTATGCTATGCTATGCTATGCTATGCTATGCTATGCTATGCTATGCTATGCTATGCTATGCTATGCTATGCTATGCTATGCTATGCTATGCTATGCTATGCTATGCTATGCTATGCTATGCTATGCTATGCTATGCTATGCTATGCTATGCTATGCTATGCTATGCTATGCTATGCTATGCTATGCTATGCTATGCTATGCTATGCTATGCTATGCTATGCTATGCTATGCTATGCTATGCTATGCTATGCTATGCTATGCTATGCTATGCTATGCTATGCTATGCTATGCTATGCTATGCTATGCTATGCTATGCTATGCTATGCTATGCTATGCTATGCTATGCTATGCTATGCTATGCTATGCTATGCTATGCTATGCTATGCTATGCTATGCTATGCTATGCTATGCTATGCTATGCTATGCTATGCTATGCTATGCTATGCTATGCTATGCTATGCTATGCTATGCTATGCTATGCTATGCTATGCTATGCTATGCTATGCTATGCTATGCTATGCTATGCTATGCTATGCTATGCTATGCTATGCTATGCTATGCTATGCTATGCTATGCTTTGCTATGCTTTGCTATGCTATGCTTTGCTATGCTATGCTATGTTATTGTATTTTATTGTATTTATTGTATTGTATTTATTGTATTGTGTCGTGTCGTGTCGTGTCGTGTCGTGTCGTGTCGTGTCGTGTCGTGTCGTGTCGTGTCGTGTCGTGTCGTGTCGTGTCGTGTCGTGTCGTGCCGTGCCGTGCCGTGCCGTGCCGTGCCGTGCCGTGCCGTGCGTATCGTATCGTATCGTATTGTATTTTATTGTATTGTGTTGTATTGTATTGTATTGTATTCCCTTCCCTTCCCTTCCCTTCCCTTCCCTTCCCTTCCCTTCCATTCCATTTTATTTTATTTTATTTTATTTTATTTTATTTTATTTTGTTTCTATTTGCATAATATAATTTTGGAGTCACATACAAGCACACTGTGCTTCGTGACCTTTTTTATGTTTATTTATGAGATTAAAATTTTGCCTTTTCTTGTAATAATTGTTATTATGCAAACTTTTTTTTCGTAAATAAACATTATTATTATTATTAACAAGTAGTTGTTATTATTGCGGGATTTTATTCGTATTATGGTTTGCTTCCCGCAAATAGCGTATTGATAATCGTTAAAAATTCCAAATACATGTTTAAGTGGCATTCTTATATTGAACGTTTCATCGTCGTTTACATGCCGAAGTTAATAGACATCTCTCGGAGTTGGGCGGATAGCACAAATACGCTCTTATTGCGCTTACAATTCCGGGATCTCGAACACTCTTCAATTCCTTACTATTTATTTCGTAGGAGATGGAGTGAAATAAAAATGCGGCGCCGTTATTGGCGAGCTTACACGAACCATTTCCACCAGTTTTAGTTAACTTTCCCTTAATACAAATTGCGGCATCATAAAGTAATAGCCAGGAATCACCTAGATTAATAGTAATCTCCACTATATCATTATTGTGTCGTGTCGTGTCGTATCGTGTCGTGTCGTGTCGTGCCGTGCCGTGCCGTGCCGTCCCGTCCCGTCCCGTCCCGTCCCGTCCCGTCCCGTCCCGTCCCGTCCCGTCCCGTCCCGTCCCGTCCCGTCCCGTCCCGTCCCGTCCCGTCCCGTCCCGTCCCGTCCCGTCCCGTCCCGTCCCGTCCCGTCCCGTCCCGTCCCGTCCCGTCCCGTCCCGTCCCGTCCCGTCCCGTCCCGTCCCGTCCCGTCCCGTCCCGTCCCGTCCCGTCCCGTCCCGTCCCGTCCCGTCCCGTCCCGTCCCGTCCCGTCCCGTCCCGTCCCGTCCCGTCCCGTCCCGTCCCGTCCCGTCCCGTCCCGTCCCGTCCCGTCCCGTCCCGTCCCGTCCCGTCCCGTCCCGTCCCGTCCCGTCCCGTCCCGTCCCGTCCCGTCCCGTCCCGTCCCGTCCCGTCCCGTCCCGTCCCGTCCCGTCCCGTCCCGTCCCGTCCCGTCCCGTCCCGTCCCGTCCCGTCCCGTCCCGTCCC
Organism: Pseudeuparius sepicola; assembly: GCA_963920635.1. NCBI lineage: Eukaryota > Metazoa > Arthropoda > Insecta > Coleoptera > Anthribidae > Pseudeuparius > Pseudeuparius sepicola. Next base: position 34,294,001 of record OY987303.1, read on the forward strand.
GTCCCGTCCCGTCCCGTCCCGTCCCGTCCCGTCCCGTCCCGTCCCGTCCCGTCCCGTCCCGTCCCGTCCCGTCCCGTCCCGTCCCGTCCCGTCTCGTCTCGTCTCGTCTCGTCTCGTCTCGTCTCGTCTCGTCTCGTCTCGTCTCGTATCGTATCGTATCGTATCGTATCGTATCGTATCGTATCGTATCGTATCGTATCGTATCGTATCGTATCGTATCGTATCGTATCGTATCGTATTTTATTGTATTGTATTGTGTTGTATTGTATTGTATTCCCTTCCCTTCCCTTCCCTTCCCTTCCCTTCCCTTCCCTTCCCTTCCCTTCCCTTCCCTTCCCTTCCCTTCCCTTCCCTTCCCTTCCCTTCCCTTCCCTTCCCTTCCCTTCCCTTCCCTTCCCTTCCCTTCCCTTCCCTTCCCTTCCCTTCCCTTCCCTTCCCTTCCCTTCCCTTCCCTTCCCTTCCCTTCCCTTCCCTTCCCTTCCCTTCCCTTCCCTTCCCTTCCCTTCCCTTCCCTTCCCTTCCCTTCCCTTCCCTTCCCTTCCCTTCCCTTCCCTTCCCTTCCCTTCCCTTCCCTTCCCTTCCCTTCCCTTCCCTTCCCTTCCCTTCCATTCCATTTTATTTTATTTTATTTTGTTTCTATTTGCATAATATAATTTTGGAGTCACATACAAGCACACTGTGCTTCGTGACCTTTTTTATGTTTATTTATGAGATTAAAATTTTGCCTTTTCTTGTAATAATTGTTATTATGCAAACTTTTTTTTCGTAAATAAACATTATTATTATTATTAACAAGTAGTTGTTATTATTGCGGGATTTTATTCGTATTATGGTTTGCTTCCCGCAAATAGCGTATTGATAATCGTTAAAAATTCCAAATACATGTTTAAGTGGCATTCTTATATTGAACGTTTCATCGTCGTTTACATGCCGAAGTTAATAGACATCTCTCGGAGTTGGGCGGATAGCACAAATACGCTCTTATTGCGCTTACAATTCCGGGATCTCGAACACTCTTCAATTCCTTACTATTTATTTCGTAGGAGATGGAGTGAAATAAAAATGCGGCGCCGTTATTGGCAAGCTTACACGAACCATTTCCACCAGTTTTAGTTAACTTTCCCTTAATACAAATTGCGGCATCATAAATTAATAGCCAGGAATCACCTAGATTAATAGTAATCTCCACTATATCATTATTCATGAATGATTTAACAAAGGGATAGTAGGTGCGCGTCTCCAGCCGTTGAATGGATTCGTCAAAATTTGGGTTTCGATGGACGTTGAAAACTTTGGGCGTTAGAGACATTGTAACCGAGAGATTGCAAGAATAAACGGTTCTCGAGAGTAAGATTTTTACCACGATCCAAACACCATAAAGGTGCGACAGGTTGTGATCCTCGCGAATAACCTCGATCTTTTTTATATGGCTGGTATATGTTGTCAAAGACTAGACCCATCAAGATAATCTCTTTAATTCCAACCTCAAAATAATTTCTTCTCCCCGAAAATTTACCAATTAAAAATTTTGATCGAGAATCGACGGGGTAATATTATTGATTTCCCGCTTGGTTTTGTCTATCGCGTAACCCGGGTCGGCTCCTATCGCAAACTCGTATATCGTATGCGTGGGACGATTATTATAATAAGCTCCGACGGTTATATTGCTGTCTATATGGACGGTTCCAACATTAACGATGTTTACTGGTAAATCCGACGAGTGCAGTATGCCCGGCTGTAATATACGTTCCGAGAATCCCAAAATTTTTCCTATCGAACCTTCTGTTTGAAAATCTGTCGAATCGTTTTGACTATAAATCTCACACTGGAGAGTGCTATTGTTGGCCTTTAACGAAAACTCGTTTTGAGGTTTGTCTCCTTTGACCAAATGAAATGATTTAATTATCTGAGATTCTATAACGCTAATCTCATATGAACCGGTGGGAATTTCTATGGTCTTTCTCTGATTATTTTTATCGATGAAGTAAGATTTGTTTATGCCCGCGCTCTTGTCAATATTCGGTATGCTGTTGTAGAAGTGAAATCCTAAAAGAGCTAATCCGTATTCGGTGCCCTGATCTAAATAGATTGTTGTGTCGAAATCAATAGATAGCGTGGAGGAAGTACCGTGCACAGTGAATATCAGCGAGGACATGACTGAACGTTTTTCACATGAAACGCCTTTTATAGAGAAACTCCAAACAAAGATGGCCACAATTCATTTCATTGTATTTAAGGTAGGGACTATTATTATATGTAATTTTCACACCTTTTCCTAAATATGTAATCAGTTCGGGGGGCGGTTTTAATCCACCAAAACTGTCAAAATATTCCACATGATTGCCGCAAAAGACCAAATCCTCCACGATTATTTTTTCGTAGGTATAGTCCGGAACCGTCTTTTCCAATCTTTTCCATGGCTGTATTGTGCCCCTTTTCCTCTTCCAACTTCTTTTGCGCTTGTTTTGCGTCTAGTATAGTTCTTACAACAGAACTAGTTCCTCCTGTCACCGAACCCAGAGCTCCTAAGGCACCTAGTAGAGTGAAAGCGGTAGAAACCCACCAGTTTTTCGCTCGAACGGGATAATCCTCGGTAACCAAATATTTTTCTTTCCTCCTACTTTCTTAATAGCTATGCGAGCGGCTCGAAAAGCTGCCAATGATGATTTTTTCAACTTTTTCATATCGTTGAGTTGGTGTTCATCCAATGATCTTTTCAGGGACTTTGCAACTTTTTTTGCGATATCTCGTCTAAATGATGTCGGTCTCTTTTGTTTTGCTCCCATGCACAGCTTTCGTTTCGTTTTCATGGCTGTGGTGAGGAACCAAGCGGCGGACTTCTCTCCAAATTTAGCGTCTTTCGATTTGACCCTATCCCAGGCGCGATTTTCCAATTCCCAATCGGCCTTATGTCGTTCTTCTAGAGATTTATTCTTAAAGTACGCCAAATCGTGATTTCTAAGTTTATTTACGCCGGAATCGCCCCTTTCGATTATTTTTCGTAATTTTGTTCCTGGTCCGCAAAACTGATAGCCGGGAAGATGTAATTCAACGGGTAGTTTGTTAATTAAACTGTTTACTAGACCTTCACCGGTGACTAGCAACATCGAAATGCCAATATTTATAAACGAACATCAAATTCGTGTTCCCGACGTCGAGACGAGTCCAACGAGGTGCCGCAAGGGCATATATATATATTTTTTTTACCCTTATCCAATCCTTATTTTTCTCTCACCCTGTATATTTAACCTACCTTTTGATCACTCTATATTTTTCTCATATTTACCTAACTTTTAATCATTATATATTTTTTCTAGCGGGTCGATTCGAGACACGGACTTTTTTTATTTCATTCCAGGAAAAGGCAACGTCGCACCAACACGACAGAATCGAGGATCCGGCAACGCCACCACTGAACTGACAGAGACAACATCACGATTAGACTCTACAGGAAGTCGTTATCTTATAGGTATGGGAAAATACATGAGTGCGAGTGAGATGGAAGATGGAGCGGCCCCTTTGCCTCACTACTTAACTGGTTGTGTATTTGATTTCCCTTACTAGGTACCCGCATTCTATTGTCCGTGATCGTCGGACCTACACCTCTAGTGGTGAAGTAGCGATATAAACATAGTCATATACAGACTTTCACTCTTTTTCTCTTCCTGCTAGTCTATTGATTATTGTTGATTAATATTGTCATTGCTGTTGTTCTGTTTTTTTATACGCCACATTTTGGTTTATTGATTTGTTTTTTTGAACGCCACAATCAACCATCTACAATCGGCTTCGTCGGCTCATTTCGAACCGGCAATTGCCGTCAAATCGAGGCCGACTTATATGTCGTATTAAAATACTTAGAAAATACCACACATATGTAATTCCCGAAATAGACATTTTTTGCAGCTGCGTATATACAGGGTGAGTTTTTTATTATCAGTATGGGGATCTCAGAAACTAGCGGAAATAGAAAGAAGGTTAAGTGCGGAAAGAATTGCAGATTTCTAGGCACAATTTAGTGCACCTTGTGGTTTTTTTTTAAAAAGGCATGGCTTACTATACAATATTTAAAAAAAACGAAATTTTGGCGATTTATTCTAATCCATGTGCCTTCGTTGTTTCTGATTTTAGATAGAACGTGGAAATACAAAAGTTGGAGGAAAGTGTGTCACCAATGCGGTTATCCTGCCCTACTTTCCGTGACAGCTGCCATTTTCGAGATACACAAATTTGTGTTTTTTTAAATGGAAACTATAGTTAATTCCGTTTTTTTTTTCGAACAACCATATCGAGTATTGTATCATTGGGAAGCTCTAAAAATGGCTGATTTTTTAATATCATGGCCAACTATGGTTTCCATTTAAAAAGACAAAAGTTTGTGTCATATCTCGAAAATGGCAGATGTTACGGAAAGTACGACAAGATAACCGCATTGAGGACACAATTGCCTACAACTTTTGTATTTACACTTTTTATCTAAAATCAGAAACAACCATGCTAGACGGATTAGAATACATCGCCAAAATTTGGTTTTTTCAAAATATCAAGTAAGCCATGCCTTTTTTTTTAAATCCACAAGGTGCGTTAAATTGGGCCCAGAAAACTGAAATTCTTTCCCCATTTAATCTTTCTTCTATCTCCGCTAGTTTCCGAGATTCCCATACTGATCATAAAAAGCTCACCCTGTATATACACACGTCTGTTTGCTGGTCTGTTAATCAGTATCTTTTAAAATAAAGTATTTAAAATACCTCTGTGAAAACGCGTTATTTAGCTTATGTTACACTTACCATATTTATCTAACTTGAAACAAGAAAAAGGAATAATTCAATAACATCAACAAATTGATAAGAAAACTGAGATAAAAAGAAGTGCAATTAAAGAGTGAAGGGGAAGATATAATGATTTGGGATATGTGGATACAATGATGGTCGTTCACGGACGACTGGCCACGGACTGCGTGCCCGAATCAATTAAAGTATAATCCGGAACTGTTGGGCCTCGTAAAGGACCCCTCAGTGGCTGCGGGCTCCCCTCGGTGCTGGGCTGGCTGGCTGGCGGTTTTCCCGCTCTGGGGGCCGCTGCTCTTCTTTTCACGGGGAGTGGCAAGCAGGGGGCGGCTCAGAAGCATTTAGATCCGATTTATTTCATTGGATAATTTCCTATTTACGGCCACGCTGTGCTACCCGTTTTCATACAGATTTGGGATTTAATTGTGATATCATTCTACTAGTCTGCTTTAATTCAGTGTAATTTTAAAAGAAAACATACCGCATAGATTTCGTATGCCATATACCTACACCTCTCTGTCACAAATAAATTAACGATAATGCTGAAAAATATTAGTGCCATACGGATAAGCCGGATACTCATCCGTTGTCTGTTGTATTCCTGTGTTTGACAAGGGCTCTAGAATATACCATTATGTAAGAAAGATAATATAAATTAATTAAGTTTACCTCAGAGAAATAACCAAGGATAGAGGTAATATTAACAAACAGTATATAAAGAATATACCTGGTGTTCTAGCGGAAACGTAACAGGCTCTAGAACGGCCGGGAAAATTTTTTCTTGGAAGAATGCAAAAATAGGTAAATTTTGTTTGGCAGGAGGACATCTTTTGGCATAAAATTGATAGATCTATCTGCAACCCCATGAGCAGGGGTTGAACCCCTTCAAAATATTTAAATGGGAATGGGGTTCATGTTGCACACCTTTGGAAACGTCTCTCAATTCTCTATACACCTGCATCAGATTTTCGAAAATCGATCGACTTTTCAAAAAGATACACCGAGTAAAATGCAAAACAGTAGTAGGACTATGAGAGCATGACGCCAAACCTGTCTCAACAAGTTTGGCGTCATACTCTCATAGGGGTTTTCGGTTGGCGCCATACTCTCATAGGGGTTGTGGGTTGGCGTCATGCTCTCATAGGGTTTGGGGGAGGGTGGGGGCCACCCCTACTCTAAGAGGGGTGGAAAGGTCCCTACTCCATTATATAGGCAAGGTTCAGCGAATATTGTCAACAAACTCAACATGTCCTTCTTAAACAATTTAAATAAGAACTTGCTGCAGAAAAATCTGATGAACGTTCGAGATTTGGAAGTAAATGAAAAGGTGGTTGTGGAATTTGCAGACTTCAAGACGATTCTGCCGCAGAGGTTTACGGATGAATTAACTCAAGACCGAATAGATGAGTTGAATGGGGACAACAAAAGGTACTTTTTAACAAGCTTGGGACCTGTTGGTAAAACGACTAATATTATATTTTCTGAAGAACTGTGAGGCCATATGCTGGAATTGGGAAAACATGAGTTAAAAGTGTAAAACTGCGAAAATAAAAATATAATTTGTTTGTGTGTTGTTTTTTTCTATATAACAACAAACTTGAACAATCTAATATTGATTGTTAAAGGGAGCGGAGTGCTCAACATATTAATTGACAAATTGCCGATAGAGTTACACATTCCTGGCTATCAGTACTGCGGTCCTGGCACTAAATTAGAAAAACGGCTTTCTAGAGGTGATTCAGGTATAAATAAAGTTGATTCAGCCTGTAGAATTCATGATATTGCTTACAGTAAAAGCAAATCTCTAAAAGAACGACACAAGGCTGATTTGGAACTGGAAAATCGTGCTTGGAACCGAGTGAAATCAAAAGATTAAAATTGGGTGGCTTATTACAAACGCAATGAAGGTTAAAAGAAAGTTGGGAATGGGTACGAAACGACCATTTTCGTTTAGAAGAGACATAGTGAAGAAGGTGGCTAAAGCTCTAAAAAAAGCCTTTACAACCAAACAGTTGAGCGACTTAAAAAATTTAAAAAAATCATCGTTAGCGGCAGTTAAGGCAGCACGTATACACATAAAAAAAAGCTGGTGGAAAGGCTAAACTAAAAATACCTAGGATAATTCCGTTTCAAGAAAGGTCAGGAGGATATCTGCCTCTTTTGCCTATACTGGGGGCTCTGTCTGCTCTCGGTTCATTGGCGGGGGGAGCGAGCAGTGTAGCAAAAACTATAATCGACGTAAATAATGCAAAAAAGCTGATGGCAAATCGAAAGCAAGCTATGGAGTCCGTTGGTTCAGGACTTTATTTGCGTAAAAACAAGCGTGGCGGTCTGGGATTATTTAAAAAAAAACTTTTGAAGCTACCCAATAGGCCTTTAACCAATCTAGACCTTTTAAAATTCGCTAAAGACATTCCATTCTTTAGAGGTGTGTATATGAGAGATACCCTACCTACGAGACGTCCATTTTGAATTTGGATATTCAGCGAAATTCTGGATCTCATTGGGTAGCGTACCGGAAAACAGGAAAAATATGTGAATATTTTGACAGCTTTGGCAATTTGAAACCACCAAGAGAACCCATTAGATACTTGGGGAGAGACATTGAAGTAGTATACAATAACGATTCATATCAAAACTTTAACCTAGTAAACTGTGGACATCTTTGTTTGATGTTTTTACTAGAGAAACAAAATTTCTCGTAAAGAAATAAAATCTGAAAAAATGAAGTGTGTTTTTCTTTCCCCAATAATCCTCTCCTCATTTATTATCTTTACTATGTATTTAAAGTAACTAACAATTATTGTATTCATATTTAAACGAGATGTTTCAAATTTTACTGTTCCCAGGTAGTAGTGCTATTATGTTGTTTTCAGTCACGAAATATTTAACTCAAGGATACGCCAGACAGTATAACTGCTTTTATATTTGGCTCCTACAACCATTGTTGTATATGGAATATTTTATTCTTGTCGGATAAGCAGGTATTTTATGAATAAACTTAAAAGAGAAAAATGTATATGCTTTATATTCAACTAAAAATATGATAAACAAAAAATACAGAGAAATATGTATATATATACAGAGAAATGTATGTTTTATGTTCCACTAAAATATGATAACATAAAAAATTCATACAGAGAAATATATACAGACAAATATATAAAAAATAAAAATACTTATACCTATTATAAAAAAAATACTTTTTCCTCTTATATACATTTCTAAACACATTTCAATATATAGCGGATGTTTCTTAATAACGTGCTAATACTTATGGGGGTTATTTTTGGATCCAATTGAGAAAAAACATATGTCCTAAAAGTCTTAACTTTCGAGATACGGGATTGTAAAATTGGAAGCATGATAATGATAATGTTAATGACTTAAATACGTCTATAACTATGTAGACAACTGTTTATGTTTACAAACAAAATCTGCTTCTTGCCAACTAGATCGTTTGAATAATTGTTAATATATAATTTTATACCAAGGTGCAAATGACTGAGTTTTATTTTGTATGAGGAAACCGTACATTTGCTCAGAAAAAAGCAGAAAAAAGCAGTGACGTAACATTTTTTTTTTAATATTCAATTCAAAACCCACACAAACGCCACTGGTAAAAGTAGTAAAATTGTACGTCAGAAAATGTATCTTGCATAGAAAGCGTGTACTAAATTTCACAAAATATCTAGGGTAATACCGATGTTATAATAAAAAAGATTTTTTCTTAAAATTTTAACCCTCTGTAGTTCAAAAGTTAAGACTCAAAATGGATTCAAGAATAACCCCCTTAAGTACTAGCATCTTATTAAGAAATACCCTGTATACACACACACACCCACTAGGGGAGTTGCTTCAACAATTCCTCATACCCTTTCACATCTTTCTTACATTCATCATATTCATTCTCCGCTTGCTTTAAATCATTTTTTATTCCTTTCACTCTTTCTTCATACTCCTTAAGTTCACTCTTCTTTCTTTCAATTTCACTTTTACACTTCCCCATTCGATCTTTTCCGCTCTCAATTTTACATTTAACACTCAATTTTACATTTAACACTCTCACGCATTTCCTCAATCGTTTCCACAACATTCTTACTTCTTCCTTTCTCGCAACTCCCCTTTTTGGGTGTTGAAGAAGGGCATTTCCCAAGCAGGACATTAATGTTTTTACCCGCCCTCTTTTTGAACGATGTTTTTTCACTAATTAGTTTTTTACAATTAGTTTGCCTTTCGGGCGATGACAACGACGAGGATGATGAAGTCGATGACGAGGCTGACGATGATGACGACGATGACGAACGACGTCTCTTCACATGTGGAGCCGCAGAATCGTCCTCGGAATTCCCTTTCGAGGACGATCGCGACTCCGCTCGCGCCTCCACCTGCGTCAGTAGTATAGCTATGTGCGTTCTAGCGCAATTTCCCCATGTATTTCTTATGGGAGCAAAATCCTGCACTTTTTTGACCAAACTTACCCCCTCTACTCCCAAACCACGCCCCCCAGCCAATCGCACCGACTCTGAACCCTGCCGAAGATGTCCGAGTCCAGCGACCTTCGCCCCTGCTCCCAACCCTGCCGAAGGTGCCCGAGTCCGCCGACCGTTGACCTTCGCCCCTGCTCCCAACCCTGCCGAAGGTGCCCGAGTCCGCCGACCGTTGACCTTCGCCCCTGCTCCCAACCCTGCCGAAGGTGCCCGAGTCCCGCTTTCGCCGACCGTTGACCCAGCCGCGACGCCGCGACATGTCACGACTCGCAACTAATAAAAACCCTAAATCATAATTAAGCCATGACGTCCCCCTGTCGACCTTTAGCCGCGGCCATGCATGGATTTTGCTACCACCTCTGCCTGCGTATTTTTGCGTCCGCGACGCCGAGACATGTCGAGACTCGCAACTAATAAAAACCTAACACCTATAGAAAAAATACCAGCTTGCAATATGTACGTGATGTAATTCCTCGGAAAAAAGTACTTTCTCTTTGTCGGAATAAGCGCCTATGAAACGAGCACGCTGATCTCATCGGTACTGGCGATAAAAAATTTGTAGGAAAAGTGAAATAAAGAATAGATATGAGATACATATGAGTGTATACATTTTCTTGACTACATTACCTAAGGATGTATCAAAAATCTATCTTCCTATATTTAGAGAATAGGACTGCTCAAAAGGAAAGTGGACATTAAATTTGGGGCATAAATTAACCATTTTTAGTTGAGTTTATAACCATCTAGGTAAGTAAAATTTCTTCAATTCCGAGAAAGCCAGGCCCTGTTTTAAATTACTTGACTAAAATATAAGAGGTGCAAAGTTCACCAGTTTTTAAAAATATCCCGTCACACGATTATCAAGTTGAAAGACTAGCTGGAAAATCGGATTTTGTGCAACGCGTTTCCTGTTTAAAATTTCAAAAAAAAAGGTACTAATTCTCACTTATGCCATGTTCACCGTATGATTTTTATACTATACCGACTTCGAAAACCCAAAGGCATAAGTGTAGCGTGAGGAAAAAGGGTTGAATTAAGGGTTTAAAACCCTTAAACGGTCTATATATGGAATAAAATGAGGGCATACAACATGTTTTTCAATAATAAAAATTAAAACAATGTTCATTTTTGACTATCCATTATCCTACCAAGAAAAAGCTTATAGCGTCTAAGCGACTAGAAAAATGACTAGACGACTTGAATAAACGACTAAACGACTCTAAAAAACGACTAGACGACTCGTAAAAACGACTAAACGACTTTGAAAAACGACTAGACGACTTTGAAAAACGACTAGACGACTCGAAAAACGACTAGACGATTCGGAAAAACGACTAAACGACTCGGAAAAACGACTAAACGACTCTGAAAAACGACTAGACGATTCTGGAAAACGACTAGACGATTCTGAAAAACGACTAGACGACTTGAAAAGCGGGATACCATGGAATACCATCGAATACCATGGAATACCATCGAATACCATGAAATACCATCAAAGACCATGGAATACTATCGAAAACGAATACCATAAATGGTCTTGGATATCCCTGTGAAAAATTTGCCTCGGGGAGAGCATAAAAGGAAATTATCCGTGATCGATGCTCTGTGATCGAATGATAATACAATCACTCTCAGTTAAAGACATGTTTTTGTCACTTGAGATTGAACCTAGGAGTTATGGTATCCAACACACCAATGACGGATTAGTCATGGGACAAATACCAGTAACTGTTGAAGATAACGTATTATGTATTGGAGATCAAAATTACCCTTACACCAGGTCTGTCTCAACTGCTTTTGAAGAACAAACCACAAGGTATTAATGAAAGTGACCTAAAAATATACAAACAATTGTTCAAATCAGGTTTTAAAAGTGTGTTTAGGTGCCTATGGTTTCATCTGGTATATGTTCCATACAGGATTCGAACCTTAGCCCACATTCCAAAGCCAAACACTCGGCATTTAAGTAAAATTCTAGGAAATGCTTGGCAGTGTGGTAATAATCTCGACGCGCTGTTGCAGCAGGGCTCCGCTGGCTCCCGCAGGCCTCGCCGGTCTCTGTAGACTCAGCAGGTCCCTTTAATGATGTGTACCGCAGGCTCCGATTAAATTAAAAAATTATTATTAACACTAAAATACCCGGACAATAACCATCATTCCAACGCCAAAACACCCAACAGTAGTATTTCTGCGAATGCATCGCAGCCGGGCGCAAGGTGGATGACTCACATCCGCTAGCCGGAACTTGTCAGGACAGGTTGACGACCTAAAAACAATTCTCTCTACTTAGATAAAAATAGAATGTCCAATAAGATTTTTTTCACACACTTTTATATATAAGCACAGATAACGTAACCATATAAGTATATATTAGAATATTATAAAATATTTAAGCCCCATATAGTTCGAATTTGAATGGGATATTATGTTACATGGGTAATATATCTCAACACTTCGTACACAAACAAAACTCGCTCGTTCTTTACAGTTTTATTACTGTGAATTCGCTACTAAAGCGGCAGACTTGGGATGCCGCAGTAGCAAATACAATATGAAGCGCAGCTCTGATGTATACTAAAAATGTTATTATCAAACTTGAGACGCACACATATTTAAAAATATAAATACCGCCGGATGAATGCAAGGCCAATTTACGGAATATATAGCAAAACAATTAGATTATGGACATGGATATTAATTTCTTTAGGTAAAGGTAATAAACATTTGATACTATCGACAGGAGTCTACGCAAAATAATTGTATCCGTATTCAGCAAATAAAAAAGTTATGGGTACCCGTCACCGATGAAAAAGTATACAAAACTGATAAAATGTTCGTGGCATCTTGTATATTAAAATATTTAATCGCGTATCTAAGTTGTTATTTTATTCATTGCCTATCCCACAAATTTGGATTTTAGCTCTTGTAATCGCTCGATCACGATTGAAACTACACTCATAAAATGTTTAAAAAATGCCCATCCCACGTGATCGCTCGACAAAAACAAAACGTGCAAAGTGGCTACTGCTCGAGGTTTGACCTTTGTCCTTAGGGACACGTGTGACCCAGTTGATGTAGAATCTAAAAAAACCCTGTAAATCATACTTCCATAGCATAGAATCTAAAATCCCCCGGTACAGTACGGATGAAAATTTCAAACCAGGCATAATCAACATGTACGTTCAAAGTAAAAAAAACTTGTCGGTCAACTGTTTAACCCCGAAATTTTGTTGATTTCTAGGAATAAAAAGAAATACTGCGATTGTAAGTCCAAAGCTATTTACGCTATCAAATTCGTTTAAAATGCGAATGATAATTTGCCGCATTAAAACCAGGCGTGAAAAATTCAACATACGTCCCTAAGAAGTTCAACCAATTTTACCCTGGAAATACAACATTTTTAATGAATAAAATATCGAACATACAACAACCCCCTTCTAAATATAGTATAAATCATGTTTTTTTTTTGATAATGTAGAAAGCTAAACTGAAAATTGTTGCTAGAGGTTCTAAAAACCGGGGTGCCAAAAATCAACTATTATTAGAAAATACGCTGATGTCATAATATAGCCGTCGATGTCACCGTTAGCGTGTCCTATGAAAAATGCGTTCTGCTTAATAAGGTGTAAAAAAATCCATGACGGGGCTTAGATGAATAAATAAAGTTTGATGTATGTGAAAGTATAGACTAAATTTTCGTATAGCCCGCGTGATCGCTCGAGGTGGCGGTATCCTCTGGACTAGAAAATATCATATCGGCTCAATCTCCAAACATTTTCATTTTGAATTATACGTTTTCATTGATGATAGATCTAGCAAGAAAATTGGACTGGACTCGATATGAGAGACATTAATCTAACTTTCACTAAACTGCACGTACTACTTAGAGGGTTGTAAGCCGTTTTAATAAAAGCACCAGACTTGCTTAAAATTCATGGCTAAACGTTAACATAATGTCATACAAACATGCGGCACGCAAAATATTAAGAATAGATATATGAGCTCAAACATGTTGATCAAAAAATATATTTATTTCTGGCGATTTAGTTTACCAGTTATCATTTAAAAACAAAACCTGGTCCCAATATTCAGTGAAAATAATAATTGAAAACTTTGTACCTTATAAACCACCACTAAATAGCGAGTCGGAAATAAGTAAAAAAAAATATATAAATATATTATTTTGATATTATAGCCGAAACTGAATTTATTGGGGTGAAGATGTAAGGAAATATTTTTAGCTAGGAAAAAGTAATGCAATTATCATAGGTACTGGTTGCAGAACCCGTTGTCAGTTTTGCAAGGATTTTTGATACAAATATAATTGCTAACGTTTAATTTGTTTACCCCATTTACGAAAATGATAACAAAATTGGATCAGACAAGATGTTTTTTCGAAGTATAGTTTTTAAACACAGGGTGCCACCACCGGTTTTACGATATAGGTTTAAAAATGCGACGCAAATACATAAAAAAATACCCTAGAGATAAGAAAACAAAATACAACTCACCAAAAGATTCTTGGTGATGTATAAAAAGAAATCAGGTTACATCTAATGCCCCAGACAGTAGAATAAACATCCCCGAGCGATGAGATATAACCAAACATCATTTTTCCAACGGCACAGTCATTTTCACGGGAAAAACAACCAGTAACCGTTCAAATTCCATAGATAGATACTGCCGTAATCCAAAATTTCACTGAACTACGCGTATCTATTATACTGAAGTAGGTACTGATACACTTCCATCTTTCCAAAGAAAAACAAACACGAAACTCAGACTTTTCATATATTACAACGCCTCGATAGAGTCTTTGTGGCCACGACCGAGAATCTACTGAAGCAAGTGCGACGCATAGGACGTGAAAAGTGCCGAGTTGGTTTTATTAAACAATGAAACTTATACCTACGTATATATATAAAATAAATGAGAAATATGCCAGAGATTTGAAACCTAATTGTGTTGCAAGTTTGAGGTCCAAAAAATATTGGTTTTAATTTTTAAGGTGAGAAACACATCTAACAGCCAGTTTGGAAATATACAAGGCAAAAAAAGTAGTGATGTGGCTGCCCCATTTTATGTTTTATACAGGTTGGATTATTTTAGAATAGTTGTTCAATAGACCGAGGCAACATCATAAACGCTTCCCGTTAGAACAGAATCTGATGAAAAGAAAAATTCCATCTGGGTCAAGCTACTAGATAACCAAAATAAAAAATACTGAACGTTATAAAATTTAAAAAATCATATTTTCAACGGATTTTTATCCTCTGAAAATGGCGTAAAATTCAGTTTCACTGGGTCAAGCTAGGTGGTAACTATATAACCAAAATAAAAAAAATACTGAACGTTATAAAATTAAAAAAATCATATTTTCATGGGATTTTTGTCCTCTGAAAATGACGCAAATTCAGTTTCAATAAGTTACTAATTGGGGTAATAGAGGAAAAATCTTAAATAGTAATTCTGAGACAACGAGGCTGAGAGTAAATAACATACAAAAATCTTGTGCGTTGACTTTGAACTGAATTTAATAATTAGGTTTAATAACGACAATTTTCTCGATTATCTAGAATCAAAAATATTGCAAGTGACAATTCACTATTTTCTCGACATTATGTAAAGCCTTATTATTGCATCGTAAATTAAAAGATCCAAAAATATTGGCATCAATTGTTTAGTAAATGTGGTTAAAATATGTCTACTTTATCAACAGTTATTTGTAACAGCTTATTATCTTGGAAGCGTAAACTCTTTGAATTTTTTAGACAAAAAGTTGTAGTTTAATAATGGTCAGTTGGATTCCTTTTTGAATCATGTTTGCGTATTACCTACAAGGATTTACAACCTCCAAACATAGAAATCGCTCATTTAAACCCGATTTAATAAAAATTTCACCAAAAACAATACTTTCAGTCATATAATACACTTCTGATTAATAAAAAAGGCACTATAGTAATAATGAGATTTTCAATGGAATTTTTATAGACTGTTTGCCCATTTTGAGAGTCTGTTTGCTAGCTTTTGGGGGTATTCCTTGATATTTTAGACGGATAAAAATGAATAACATTGGGTTTCCTAACTAAAATACAAAACGCACTGTTGACTTTACTTCCGTGGATAGTAAGCCTATAATACGTATCGAAAACAGAGAAATATTCAGGTCAAGAAAAAAGTAGAATAATTTACAAGTTTGGGAATCAAAAACTACCTTTTGTCTTTTAATTTTGATGAGAAAATACGTCTAATTCGTAAGTCAAATAAATGGGACATCATGAAAGATATACTAATAATTGAACAAATGCTATCTCAGTTCTATAGGCACAAAGGTACTATGGCTAGTAATAGTTTTGGGATCAAAAGACAAGCTTTTAAATTTGTTAAGAAAATACGTCTAATGAAATTGAAAGTAGTAACTAGATTTTGGTTAACATTTCGTTAACGCGTTGATGAATGTTTGATGCAAGTGAAAAGTAGATCGAATTTTCCAAAAAACGGTGACTGACCAAACAAGTTATTATAAAAAGTTGCTCAGGAGACCGATGTAACCTAGAAAACGCCTTTCCTTCGAATAGAAAGTGACATAAATAGTTACAAAATGGGACTTAGACGGATATTCGATGCAAGTGAAAAGTAGGCAGAATTTTTGAAAATCGGGACGGACCAAAAATTATTAAGTTGATCGGGAGGTTGAGATAACCTATGAAACGCCTTTCATTCGAATAGAATCTGACAAAAAAAATCCAAGAAAATTTTAGACGACTGTTTGCAAGTGAAAAGTATACAGATTTTTTTCGAAAACCGGCGACTAACAAAAAAAATATACTTATTAGAAAATTTTGCTCGGGAGACCGAGGTAACCTAGAAAACGCCTCCCGTCCGAATATAATCTGAAATAAAATTCCATGATGGGGACTTAGGCGAATGTTTGATGCAAGTGAATAGTATAGACCGAATTCCCGAAAAAAACGCCATTCGTTTGAATATAATAAAAAAATCGAATAAGGAACGGGAGTTATTAGACGAATATTTGATGCAAGTGGAAAAGTATAGATAGATTTTTTCGAGTGACTGATAAAAATAGTTAGTCGGAAGGCCCCCAGATAACATTGATATTTTGTTTGAACAAAATCTGAAAAAAAAAACTAGACGTGACTTAGACGAATGTTTGCAAGTGAAAAAAAAAACAAAAAAATTATTAGAAAAGTTGACCGGAAGGTTTAACCTAGGAAACGCCTTTCATTCGAATAGAATATGACAAAAAAAAAAATCCGAGACGTGACTTAGACGAATGTTTACAAGTGAAAAAAAAAAACAAAAAAATTATTAGAAAAGTTGATCGGAAGGTTTAACCTAGGAAACGCCTTTCAATCGAATAGAATATGACAAAAAAATCCGAGACGTGACTTAGACGAATATTTGCAAGTGAAAAAGAAACAAAAAATTATTAGAAAAGTTGATCGGAAGGTTTAACCTAGGAAACACCTTTCATTCGAATAGAATGTAACAAAAAAAAAATTCCAAGACGTGACTTAGACGAATGTTTGCAAGTGAAAAGCATACAGATTTTTTTTTTCGAAAAACGGCGGCTGACTAAAAATTATTAGAAAAGTTGTTCGGGGCCGTGGTACCTAGGAAACGCCTTTCATTCAAACAAAATGCGACAAAAAAAAATTTAGACATAGATGAATAAGAATGCAAGGACGATTGGAGTGATCTATAACCCTAAACAGAAGGGAGAAAATGCCACTCAATAAGTCGAAATTTGTGTGTTTTCCATATGATTCAATGAGATTTTTACAAATTATTGGAAACTTAATGACGTGAGAAAAATAAAACGTCCATTGTCTGCTCACATTTTAGGAAATTTATCACAATTTATTCTAATTAATAATACCCTTTGTTTATGGAATCCCTAGATAGCCAATGTGTCATGAGTAAGTATATGACAGGTCAAATACGTATATAATGTAAAGTAAAAATATAGTTAACAAGGCGTTAACGAGCATTGACAACATGTCAACGAACGAGGTGCTAACAACGCGATAACTTAACTTTGACAACTCGTTAACGAAGCGTTGACGAGTGTGGACCCTCCAAATCTTAGGAGATACATTCGCAACCTTACACCGGATCACGCGTCACAAAGATGCTACCTTAAATTAATGCGTTGACAACTCGTTAATCCCAGGAGATACAATCGCAACTTACACCAGATCAAACTCAACTGTGGAATCCTGTGACGTCACAGAGATGCTACCTTACATTTCTTTTAGGTAGATAAAATAACCTAACATTATTGTCGCGGTGTCCAAGAGGTTAGCGACTGGTGAACCGATTGCTATTGAGCAAAACTGACTTAATCCGCCTCTGATACACCTCTCACAAATCCAAAACTGACTTAATCCGCCTCTGATACACCTCTCCCAAATCCAATTGCAATCGGTTCACCAGTCGCTAACCTCTTGGACACCGCGACAATAATGTTAGGTTAGGTTATCTACCTAAAAGAAATGTAAGGTAGCATCTCTGTGACGTCACAGGATTCCACAGTTGAGTTTGATCTGGTGTAAGTTGCGATTGTATCTCCTGGGATTAACGAGTTGTCAACGCATTAATTTAAGGTAGCATCTTTGTGACGCGTGATCCGGTGTAAGGTTGCGAATGTATCTCCTAAGATTTGGAGGTTCCACACTCGTCAACGCTTCGTTAACGAGTTGTCAAAGTTAAGTTATCGCGTTGTTAGCACCTCGTTCGTTAACATGTTGTCAATGCTCGTTAACGCCTTGTTAACTATATTTTTACTTTACATTATATACGTATTTGACCTGTCATATACTTACTCATGACACATTGGCTATCTAGGGATTCCATAAACAAAGGGTATTATTAATTAGAATAAATTGTGATAAATTTCCTAAAATGTGAGCAGACAATGGACGTTTTATTTTTCTCACGTCATTAAGTTTCCAATAATTTGTAAAAATCTCATTGAATCATATGGAAAACACACAAATTTCGACTTATTGAGTGGCATTTTCTCCCTTCTGTTTAGGGTTATAGATCACTCCAATCGTCCTTGCATTCTTATTCATCTATGTCTAAATTTTTTTTTGTCGCATTTTGTTTGAATGAAAGGCGTTTCCTAGGTTACCTCGGCCTCCCAATCAACTTTTCTAATAATTTTTTGTTTCTTTTTCACTTGCAAATATTCGTCTAAGTCACGTCTCGGATTTTTTTGTCATATTCTATTCGATTGAAAGGCGTTTCCTAGATTAAACCTTCCGATCAACTTTTCTAATAATTTTCTTGTTTTTTTTTTTCACTTGCAAACATTCGTCTAAGTCACGTCTCGGATTTTTTTTTGTCATATTCTATTCGAATGAAAGGCGTTTCCTAGGTTAAACCTTCCGGTCAACTTTTCTAATAATTTTTTTGTTTTTTTTTTCACTTGCAAACATTCGTCTAAGTCACGTCTAGTTTTTTTTTTCAGATTTTGTTCAAACAAAATATCAATGTTATCTGGGGGCCTTCCGACTAACTATTTTTATCAGTCACTCGAAAAAATCTATCTATACTTTTCCACTTGCATCAAATATTCGTCTAATAACTCCCGTTCCTTATTCAATTTTTTTATTATATTCAAACGAATGGCGTTTTTTTCGGGAATTCGGTCTATACTATTCACTTGCATCAAACATTCGCCTAAGTCCCCATCATGGAATTTTATTTCAGATTATATTCGGACGAGAGGCGTTTTCTAGGTTACCTCGGTCTCCCGAGCAAAATTTTCTAATAAGTATATTTTTTTTGTTAGTCGCCGGTTTTCGAAAAAAATCTGTATACTTTTCACTTGCAAACAGTCGTCTAAAATTTTCTTGGATTTTTTTTGTCAGATTCTATTCGAATGAAAGGCGTTTCATAGGTTATCTCAACCTCCCGATCAACTTAATAATTTTTGGTCCGTCCCGATTTTCAAAAATTCTGCCTACTTTTCACTTGCATCGAATATCCGTCTAAGTCCCATTTTGTAACTATTTATGTCACTTTCTATTCGAAGGAAAGGCGTTTTCTAGGTTACATCGGTCTCCTGAGCAACTTTTTATAATAACTTGTTTGGTCAGTCACCGTTTTTTGGAAAATTCGATCTACTTTTCACTTGCATCAAACATTCATCAACGCGTTAACGAAATGTTAACCAAAATCTAGTTACTACTTTTAATTTCATTAGACGTATTTTCTTAACAAATTTAAAAGCTTGTCTTTTGATCCCAAAACTATTACTAGCCATAGTACCTTTGTGCCTATAGAACTGAGATAGCATTTGTTCAATTATTAGTATATCTTTCATGATGTCCCATTTATTTGACTTACGAATTAGACGTACTTTCTCATCAAAATTAAAAGACAAAAGGTAGTTTTTGATTCCCAAACTTGTAAATTAGGCTACTTTTTTCTTGACCTGAATATTTCTCTGTTTTCGATACGTATTATAGGCTTACTATCCACGGAAGTAAAGTCAACAGTGCGTTTTGTATTTTAGTTAGGAAACCCAATGTTATTCATTTTTATCCGTCTAAAATATCAAGGAATACCTCCAAAAGCTAGCAAACAGACTCTCAAAATGGGCAAACAGTCTATAAAAATTCCATTGAAAATCTCATTATTACTATAGTGCCTTTTTTATTAATCAGAAGTGTATTATATGACTGAAAGTATTGTTTTTGGTGAAATTTTTATTAAATCGGGTTAAAATGAGCGATTTCTATGTTTGGAGGTTGTAAATCCTTGTAGGTAATACGCAAACATGATTCAAAAAGGAATCCAACTGACCATTATTAAACTACAACTTTTTGTCTAAAAAATTCAAAGAGTTTACGCTTCCAAGATAATAAGCTGTTACAAATAACTGTTGATAAAGTAGACATATTTTAACCACATTTACTAAACAATTGATGCCAATATTTTTGGATCTTTTAATTTACGATGCAATAATAAGGCTTTACATAATGTCGAGAAAATAGTGAATTGTCACTTGCAATATTTTTGATTCTAGATAATCGAGAAAATTGTCGTTATTAAACCTAATTATTAAATTCAGTTCAAAGTCAACGCACAAGATTTTTGTATGTTATTTACTCTCAGCCTCGTTGTCTCAGAATTCCTATTTAAGATTTTTCCTCTATTACCCCAATTAGTAACTTATTGAAACTGAATTTGCGTCATTTTCAGAGGACAAAAATCCCATGAAAATATGATTTTTTTAATTTTATAACGTTCAGTATTTTTTTTATTTTGGTTATATAGTTACCACCTAGCTTGACCCAGTGAAACTGAATTTTACGCCATTTTCAGAGGATAAAAATCCGTTGAAAATATGATTTTTTAAATTTTATAACGTTCTGTATTTTTTATTTTGGTTATCTAGTAGTTTGACCCAGATGGAATTTTTCTTTTCATCAGATTCTGTTCTAACGGGAAGCGTTTATGATGTTGCCTCGGTCTATTGAACAACTATTCTAAAATAATCCAACCTGTATAAAACTTAAAATGGGGCAGCCACATCACTACTTTTTTTGCCTTGTATATTTCCAAACTGGCTGTTAGATGTGTTTCTCACCTTAAAAATTAAAACCAATATTTTTTTGGACCTCAAACTTGCAACACAATTAGGTTTCAAATCTCTGGCATATTTCTCATTTATTATATATATATACGTAGGTATAAGTTTCATTGTTTAATAAAACCAACTCGGCACGTTTCACGTCCTATGCGTCGCACTTGCTTCAGTAGATTCTCGGTCGTGGCCACAAAGACTCTATCGAGGCGTTGTAATATATGAAAAGTCTGAGTTTCGTGTTTGTTTTTCTTTGGAAAGATGGAAGTGTATCAGTACCTACTTCAGTATAATAGATACGCGTAGTTCAGTGAAATTTTGGATTACGGCAGTATCTATCTATGGAATTTGAACGGTTACTGGTTGTTTTTCCCGTGAAAATGACTGTGCCGTTGGAAAAATGATGTTTGGTTATATCTCATCGCTCGGGGATGTTTATTCTACTGTCTGGGGCATTAGATGTAACCTGATTTCTTTTTATACATCACCAAGAATCTTTTGGTGAGTTGTATTTTGTTTTCTTATCTCTAGGGTATTTTTTTATGTATTTGCGTCGCATTTTTAAACCTATATCGTAAAACCGGTGGTGGCACCCTGTGTTTAAAAACTATACTTCAAAAAAACATCTTGTCTGATCCAATTTTGTTATCATTTTCGTAAATGGGGTAAACAAATTAAACGTTAGCAATTATATTTGTATCAAAAATCCTTGCAAAACTGACAACGGGTTCTGCAACCAGTACCTATGATAATTGCATTACTTTTTCCTAGCTAAAAATATTTCCTTACATCTTCACCCCAATAAATTCAGTTTCGGCTATAATATCAAAATAATATATTTATATATATTTTTTTACTTATTTCCGACTCGCTATTTAGTGGTGGTTTATAAGGTACAAAGTTTTCAATTATTATTTTCACTGAATATTGGGACCAGGTTTTGTTTTTAAATGATAACTGGTAAACTAAATCGCCAGAAATAAATATATTTTTTGATCAACATGTTTGAGCTCATATATCTATTCTTAATATTTTGCGTGCCGCATGTTTGTATGACATTATGTTAACGTTTAGCCATGAATTTTAAGCAAGTCTGGTGCTTTTATTAAAACGGCTTACAACCCTCTAAGTAGTACGTGCAGTTTAGTGAAAGTTAGATTAATGTCTCTCATATCGAGTCCAGTCCAATTTTCTTGCTAGATCTATCATCAATGAAAACGTATAATTCAAAATGAAAATGTTTGGAGATTGAGCCGATATGATATTTTCTAGTCCAGAGGATACCGCCACCTCGAGCGATCACGCGGGCTATACGAAAATTTAGTCTATACTTTCACATACATCAAACTTTATTTATTCATCTAAGCCCCGTCATGGATTTTTTTACACCTTATTAAGCAGAACGCATTTTTCATAGGGCACGCTAACGGTGACATCGACGGCTATATTATGACATCAGCGTATTTTCTAATAATAGTTGATTTTTGGCACCCCGGTTTTTAGAACCTCTAGCAACAATTTTCAGTTTAGCTTTCTACATTATCAAAAAAGGGGGTTGTTGTATGTTCGATATTTTATTCATTAAAAATGTTGTATTTCCAGGGTAAAATTGGTTGAACTTCTTAGGGACGTATGTTGAACTTTTCACGCCTGGTTTTAATGCGGCAAATTATCATTCGCATTTTAAACGAATTTGATAGCGTAAATAGCTTTGGACTTACAATCGCAGTATTTCTTTTTATTCCTAGAAATCAACAAAATTTCGGGGTTAAACAGTTGACCGACAAGTTTTTTTTACTTTGAACGTACATGTTGATTATGCCTGGTTTGAAATTTTCATCCGTACTGTACCGGGGGATTTTAGATTCTATGCTATGGAAGTATGATTTACAGGGTTTTTTTAGATTCTACATCAACTGGGTCACACGTGTCCCTAAGGACAAAGGTCAAACCTCGAGCAGTAGCCACTTTGCACGTTTTGTTTTTGTCGAGCGATCACGTGGGATGGGCATTTTTTAAACATTTTATGAGTGTAGTTTCAATCGTGATCGAGCGATTACAAGAGCTAAAATCCAAATTTGTGGGATAGGCAATGAATAAAATAACAACTTAGATACGCGATTAAATATTTTAATATACAAGATGCCACGAACATTTTATCAGTTTTGTATACTTTTTCATCGGTGACGGGTACCCATAACTTTTTTATTTGCTGAATACGGATACAATTATTTTGCGTAGACTCCTGTCGATAGTATCAAATGTTTATTACCTTTACCTAAAGAAATTAATATCCATGTCCATAATCTAATTGTTTTGCTATATATTCCGTAAATTGGCCTTGCATTCATCCGGCGGTATTTATATTTTTAAATATGTGTGCGTCTCAAGTTTGATAATAACATTTTTAGTATACATCAGAGCTGCGCTTCATATTGTATTTGCTACTGCGGCATCCCAAGTCTGCCGCTTTAGTAGGTACCGAACTCACAGTAATAAAACTGTAAAGAACGAGCGAGTTTTGTTTGTGTACGAAGTGTTGAGATATATTACCCATGTAAGATAATATCCCATTCAAATTCGAACTATATGGGGCTTAAATATTTTATAATATTCTAATATATACTTATATGGTTACGTTATCTGTGCTTATATATAAAAGTGTGTGAAAAAAATCTTATTGGACATTCTATTTTTATCTAAGTAGAGAGAATTGTTTTTAGGTCGTCAACCTGTCCTGACAAGTTCCGGCTAGCGGATGTGAGTCATCCACCTTGCGCCCGGCTGCGATGCATTCGCAGAAATACTACTGTTGGGTGTTTTGGCGTTGGAATGATGGTTATTGTCCGGGTATTTTAGTGTTAATAATAATTTTTTTAATTTAATCGGAGCCTGCGGTACACATCATTAAAGGGACCTGCTGAGTCTACAGAGACCGGCGAGGCCTGCGGGAGCCAGCGGAGCCCTGCTACAACAGCGCGTCGAGATTATTACCACACTGCCAAGCATTTCCTAGAATTTTACTTAAATGCCGAGTGTTTGGCTTTGGAATGTGGGCTAAGGTTCGAATCCTGTATGGAACATATACCAGATGAAACCATAGGCACCTAAACACACTTTTAAAACCTGATTTGTTGAACCTATCGAAAATTAGTAATCAACAATTGTTTGTATATTTTTAGGTCACTTTCATTAATACCTTGTGGTTTGTTCTTCAAAAGCAGTTGAGACAGACCTGGTGTAAGGGTAATTTTGATCTCCAATACATAATACGTTATCTTCAACAGTTACTGGTATTTGTCCCATGACTAATCCGTCATTGGTGTGTTGGATACCATAACTCCTAGGTTCAATCTCAAGTGACAAAAACATGTCTTTAACTGAGAGTGATTGAATTATCAAAGGCTTATATATCTTTCGATCACAGAGCATCGATCACGGATAATTTCCTTTTATGCTCTCCCCGAGGCAAATTTTTCACAGGGATATCCAAGACCATTTATGGTATTCCGTGGTTTTCGATAGTATTCCATGGTCTTTGATGGTATTTCATGGTATTCGATGGTATTCCATGGTATTCGATGGTATTCCATGGTATCTCGCTTTTCAAGTCGTCTAGTCGTTTTTCAGAATCGTCTAGTCGTTTTCCAGAATCGTCTAGTCGTTTTTCAGAGTCGTTTAGTCGTTTTTCCGAGTCGTTTAGTCGTTTTTCCGAATCGTCTAGTCGTTTTTCGAGTCGTCTAGTCGTTTTTCAAAGTCGTCTAGTCGTTTTTCAAAGTCGTTTAGTCGTTTTTACGAGTCGTCTAGTCGTTTTTTAGAGTCGTTTAGTCGTTTATTCAAGTCGTCTAGTCATTTTTCTAGTCGCTTAGACGCTATAAGCTTTTTCTTGGTAGGATAATGGATAGTCAAAAATGAACATTGTTTTAATTTTTATTATTGAAAAACATGTTGTATGCCCTCATTTTATTCCATATATAGACCGTTTAAGGGTTTTAAACCCTTAATTCAACCCTTTTTCCTCACGCTACACTTATGCCTTTGGGTTTTCGAAGTCGGTATAGTATAAAAATCATACGGTGAACATGGCATAAGTGAGAATTAGTACCTTTTTTTTTTGAAATTTTAAACAGGAAACGCGTTGCACAAAATCCGATTTTCCAGCTAGTCTTTCAACTTGATAATCGTGTGACGGGATATTTTTAAAAACTGGTGAACTTTGCACCTCTTATATTTTAGTCAAGTAATTTAAAACAGGGCCTGGCTTTCTCGGAATTGAAGAAATTTTACTTACCTAGATGGTTATAAACTCAACTAAAAATGGTTAATTTATGCCCCAAATTTAATGTCCACTTTCCTTTTGAGCAGTCCTATTCTCTAAATATAGGAAGATAGATTTTTGATACATCCTTAGGTAATGTAGTCAAGAAAATGTATACACTCATATGTATC